>LR991059.1:17789094-22589094 GCA_905163555.1 Notocelia uddmanniana | reverse complement strand
ACAACAAATCACAACACCAAACATTCATACTATTCGTATTCGTAGAGTAACCGGCCAAATGTAAACATAAATTGCCACCCCATTCCGTTATTCACCCAAGAATCCAAAAAACGGGCACTTTCGTTGCGAAATTCTTGGTAAGTAATTAAATTATTGAGCTTCAAACTACGTTAGACCATTGTGTTTTATGTAACAATTTATTTTTATTTTAAAATATTTTGAAAAAGAAATATTATTTTAAAATAATGGAATTTTATATTTTGCGCAATCCATTCCACACAGTTTTCGATGAGAGTAAAGTATGGCAATGTTTTTACTAGTGCGCCAAATTCGGATAGTTTCTAAATTGCTAAGCCATTTATTCTAATATAAACCTTATCATTTTAAAGTCAAGGTCTAAATTCGAATGAGACACCTTACCGTAACACGATAATAATCGGCTTTCTTTCGGCGGCCATTTTGCGATGCGTGTCCTTGACAATTTACGAACGTAGTGCGTGCAATTTCAATGACACCCGGCTTTTTGTGAATGAGATGGTTAGGTAAGGCTCTTGCATCAAAATACGCGGGCTTGTCTTAGCTTTAGCGGCCAAGCTAATTTTGCACCTGGTGCGTATGGCGCCGCATACAAATGAGATGCAAACTCAACTTGGTCGAGAAGTACGTGCGTAGTAAATAGTGAATATAGTGAGTGATGAAATTTATTGTGAAGCTAAGATACTTATAGTCAATTTGTCCATGGTACTACGTGTTTATGTAATAAATAGTTTGTATTTTTATTGATGGATGATTTATGATGAGTTTGATATATGATATATGGTACCAAAAAATTTAGGCAAGCCGGTGGGAGTCGTGTTGTAGGAGCACTCCGCCACTGTGAATTAGAGAATTTCGTTGTTAGCGTTCTTAAAAGAAAGCTTTTTACGTGTTTTCGTGAATAACAAGTGACGTTAATGCTGTAATAAAATTTTACATGAAATCCTTAGGGGTCGCCTTACCCATCTCGTCAGTGTAGGTTTCGGACTAACCAGACTCTACATTATTATGCTTGCGCCCAAAAGGGACCTAGTATCTGCTCTTTTGCACTTAATAAACAACCTTCGTAACTTGGGTTTGGTCTGTGGTTTATTTGCCACAACCTTTTATCAAACCGATTGTGACAGAAAAAAGTAACACTATGACAAAGAATGCAAATGATACATTTCTCTCTGACGCTCTTAATCAGATTTGTATACGATCATCTCGTTCAATAGTAGTTTTGATTACTCTATATCGAAAAAATGTCCCACTGCTTTTACCTAGGCTATGGATTGAAGACAAACTATAGCCACTACGCATAAATAAAACAACGCAATAAGGAGTCGGGACTACCTCGTGGATTCCCCTCCCGTATTGCGAAAGTGAATTTAAACCACATAAAATTTGAAGCGTATAAATTAACGAATCTACATTTTACTGCACCCATTTACACACAAATATATTAACTACCGCTCTGTTGCAAAGTAATATTTGCAATGGCCGTTGCACCTCCAGTATGTCCCTTAATCCAGCAGTAACTGTTCAACAACAAAACTCATTACTCCACGTTCGTGGGCACCTGCTAGTTTCCTGGCAAGCTTGTGTTGGGCGGCGGTCTGAGGCAAGGGAGGTAGCGGGTAGTTTGTGGAAATGTTTTTTGTTTTATTATTCATCAGCCTAATAAGGTGTCCCACTGCCAGGCACAGGCCCGTTTGAATGATAATATTGATAATGATAACCCTAAAATATTTCATTACACTCCTAAATAACATATACAGGGTGTGGCCTGTAATAGTAGCAAAAAATTAAACGGTACACTATTGAGCTCTCCAGCAATTATTGCCAAATGGTTTAAATGGAAAAAAAAAGTTTTTTTTGGTTTTTTTTTTGTAATAGTAGCTTATATGTACTTCTTTACTCTACTGAAGCTATATTAATAATGATTTATTTAAAAAAACACAAAAAATGATATAATTTTTTAAATCCCAAAAATATCCTTTTACCCCAAAAATGCGACAACGATTATGAGTCATAACTTGAAGCAACCTCAAAATCAGCATTTACTGCCGCGCTATAATCTCTGGGTGCCAAGATCTTTTACTTGGAGGTCATAACTTTAGATCAAAATTTCTCCCAATTGAAAAAAGATTTTTTTTTTGGACATAGAGGTTACTGTAGATGCTCTAAGGAAGCGTCCTTTAAATTTATTGCTCCTATTACAGGCAACATCCTGTAGGTAATAATGTAATGAAAATTGGTAAATACAGTTTGTGTGCAAGTTGGATAAATGTGTTTTTGAGTGTAAAAGCTACTCTATGCTATTGATAAACTAATATTTAAGAGCTAAAAATTACGGTCATTGTGAAGGGTTTTTTGCATGGGATTGAAATGGAATCAATCACAATGTAAAACAAAATCAGCCATATAAGTTTTTAGCTGACCACCTGTCCAATCTCCATTTCACAGTGTAAAACTTTCTGTGTGACACGACGTTTAGCCCCAAAACTCGGCCTTTGTCGGCCTGTTTAGCCTAATAGGTAGTGAGACTGCCTCCGAAGCTAGAGGTCCTGGCTTTGAATCCCGGTAAGGGCATTTTGTTTCTGTGGTGAGCTGAAGATTTGTTCCTGAGACCTGGATGTTTTCTATGTATTTAAGTATATATCTATTAAATATATAGTCATCTAGTACCCATAACACAAGCCTTATTGAGCTTACTATGGGACTGACTATTTGTATACAAAATTGTCTCCTAATATTTATTTTTATTTAAACAAATTGACTTGTTTGAATTTTATAATCTCATATTGTCTTTTTATTTTATTTGTTTGATTTCCTTGTTACCTGTATTTAACAAATAAACCTGATATCAATTTTGCTTAAAAAGTAGGATTTACCGGGCTTTATACCGTTTGTTTGTCCCGGTTAATTAATAGTCCCTATATCTATACACCCTCCCACGTAAGTTCACCTCTTGCCCCATCTCATTACGTGGCTTAGGAGATTAGCAAGCTAGGGCAACTTGTCCGGTTTACTGTAAGGATAAGCTCCAAATCCCATAGGAAACTTTACTTTGGACTGAGGATTTTTAATTATGTCATTAAAGTGACCCAGTGTTCGTGCGTGCTACTCGTTAAACACCCGAAGTCCTTTGTGAAATTTATAGGGAAATTTACGTGCAGGTGTTCTGATTCGATGTAGTTCGTTGCTTGCCCTTTGCTATTTGGTACCGTAAGGGCCTCTATCTCCTGTCTAGTATTGTAACTTGATATCTTTCAATTCTTCTTAAGAATATGTGGGCGTGGATGCTATTTTTTGACACTAATCATAAGTTATATACTATTTGATTTGACAGAATTATTAGTGGCGGGGAATTATTGGAAGATGGTTGACGTAACAACTGTTCTGTGATAGATACAGAATAAAATAGTGATAAAATTGTTTATCAATTTGGAGAAATCCAGCTACTCGTATTTATAATACCACCACCAGCACCATATCAGTCCAAGGACGTCCATTGCTGGATATAGGCATCCCCCAATTTCATGAGGGATAGTTGTCATAATATAATACAACAACACTTTATTAATAAAGACGTGATCATTTATATTTAATTCTAAATCTTACTGACTACTTCTTTCCTAATGCTATGCCGTGGTCCTTAGCAAGTATTGTTTTATGTAGCGAAAACATGGTGTAGCGCTTTTTAATGACATCGCGTCAAGTGTTATTAACTAATAAGCTAGCCCTAATACAGTAGTTTTTATTCGAATCTACGCATAGAAATTACACTAAATTATAAGCACGATTCGCGACCGATTTTATGAAAACAAACATAGAAAATCCGTATATTATCGACCACATACTGTTCAAAGAGAATCCAGGGCCAGTGTAATTTTGCGATAAAATCATGTTCGCAAACAATTAAGTGTGCCACGGATAGATTGTCCGTCCCTAGACGATCATACGGACCGAGGAATGCTAGCCGTACCCACAATACGGAAACATACGTAGGTCGGTACGTTGCGTGACCGCCGCGATAAAAAACTTAATCGGGGCGTTTGCTACAAATGTAACAATATAAAGGGCGTAATATGACACGTGCACGATAGTCTCCAAAGAGCAAATAATATTTTGTAGCAAATTTTAAATAGCGTGATTGCCCAAAAGGGCCTAATGTTCCCAAGCGGGGTATTTATTAATTTTTGCTGATCTCGGTAAAGCGCTAATTCAAAACGGATGTTGTTTCGGTTAGATTTTGCAACATTTTTTAAATAAATAATTAATTTGTATACAGACTAAACGTAACCGTTAACCATTTAACTCTGTTGGGTACAATTAAGCTAACATCAACCCAACCTCCATATTTGCCCGAACCCCAAAGCAAAGATTTTAAGTAAATTTTTGATAAAACGCCGCGCGCCACATCCTCATAAAGGCCCGTTATGCTCTCGAGGGTCAACTAAAAGCAGTTTATCCGACATCATACTACAATCCCGGTAATTGAGCGGGCATTGACGAGCCAATGTTTGTTTGGTTAATGGTTTAAACGCACTTAGAATAAGTGGGACTTCTAAACGAATATTGCTGCAGTGCAATTTCGTTCGCCGCTTCGTCCTATTAGATGGGATAGTAATAAAATTGCAAGACTAATGGATGTTTAAGTAAGGTAGTTATAACCTTTGGTTAAGGACTTTTAAGAAAGTTTTACTAGTCATACTTAAACGTTTTAATGTTTAACGATAATTGTAGTAGCTAATAAGATTTGAAAAGAAATGAGTAAACAAACACCTTTTTTTAAATTAGTTATGATTCCCTACCATTTATAATAAATACGTTATTGTTAGATATTTACAATTTCCATTATTAAGTGTCTCAGTACCATTTTTTCTAGAAGCTTTTCACGCTTGCATTCAAGAGTTTGAGGAAAGTTAGTAAAGTCGTTTTTCATTTACAACATTTCAAATATTCCTGAGTATTGAAACTTATCCAATAATTTTCGATCACAATGCCATAAAAATTCCTCAAACACTGGTACAATTTTATTGGAATGTCACCTAGTTTCTGTAACTGGAAATCGATTGTACTTATTTCAGTTTGCCGAGTGAAGTTGTTTTGTCATGCACGCGACAAAATATTTAGTCAACCGCTCGCGATTACAGACATGCGACGTGCAAAGAATTTCTACTTAGCTCTCTAAATCCTTAGATGTTTATTTCATTCTTTAGTCATGGAACTAATAGTCACTTTTTAAAAATGTCAAGAATGCAAAGCGTTTGTTGTTATGTTATGCAATCCTTCTTGTCATAATAATATAAACAAGGCCAGGATTTTCTTTAAGCATTGCAGGTAATTGGCATAAGTAGTAAAACCAAAAATGCAAGGAAGAGTTTAGTCACAACTACATATTTAAAATAAAAAGCATAATTTGAGCATAATTTAAATATATGTTTACATACTTAAAATATATATTTACGTATAACATCACTGAGTAAAATTGAAGCTAATGGCAAAGTTAAAGATTTCCTCTAGCAGATACGCTACTGGCACGAGCTCAAATTGGGAATTAATACAATATCCTGAAGAGAAAACCAATTACTCGTACAAGCCAAGTAACGATTGCAAAAACAGTTGCGAATCTTCCTGCTGCGATTTAGGCCAACTCCAAGCTATTGTGATCAGAACAGAAAACAGTGTTGCATTTTTAAGATAATTTTACGCATGACAGTGTTTTAACCGTCGGGGTTTTCGGCGCTAAAACAAAAAAATAACAAAAATCGGCTACCCTGTTTAATTTAGCGGGGGTTGTCGACAAAAACGTTTATTCCGCTGGGCTTTTTGTTGACCGAACGTAACAACATAGGAATGCATTGTTCCCGTTACTGTGCCAGCCTCCGGGAGTAGCCGTAAAAAGCCGATATTCTCTCCCGGCCTGACTCAGTTGGTTTATTGGGCGCGTCACTCAACAATCCAGGCCACTGACTCACGTAGATAAGATTGCAAAGTGTCGCTATTATTGACTCAAATACAGAAAAATAACCTCTTTATCGCCTCTACTCCAGCACAATAAACTCTTGAGCTATCGCCCTAATCTAGCTGTTTACCGAGTATTTGCACTCTATTCAAGTGCAAAGACAAAAACTACCCTGGAGTTTCAATTCATTAAATAAATTGAAGACAACGAATTTAACTTGGCAAAAAGTTAGTTTCAAATGGGGGAATCTTTATTCCATTTTCGCCCTAATCAATTTCAAGCAAACTAAGCGAAAGTTTCAATTCGGCAGCCATTTGGAGTTCTCGGATCGAGTGGAGCGTATCGGGACCTCATAAAGTGCTTGTTTTGTGTATAATCCCAAAAATAGACTAGTTTTCGTTCAAGACCGCTCCTCTGGCCTCTTCCTTATGTTTATCCTTGAGATCTTCTGATCTGTTCATAACGCAATTTTCCCAATATCCGTTTTATTTTTAAGGTATGTATGCGATACATTGTCAAACTCAATTTAAAAGTAAACATTAGTTTTTTATGGCAACAATACAATTTGGCATTTTAATTGCAATAATATTCCTATTAACATAATCAGTCGCCACAAATTGCACCCGAACAACGTAAACGTGATAAAAATTACACGAAATTCGACACAACAATTCCTATTTTGTATTCTCAAACTAATCGGACAGATCGATAAACAAATTGTAACAAAAGACGGGCAGAAAAAGGTCACAATTTGCAGGTGTATAATAAATTTGGATAATCACGGGCAGGGTTAGGTTCCCGCTGGGTCCGTTGGGTCGAGGCGCCTTTCTTGACGGATATATAAACATAAAAAGATGTCTGTATGTCTGCCCACGCGGGCTGTTAAACTTGGCCGGTTTATCGTTCCATTCACGGTTATAACAGTCTGACCTCTGGAGGTGAGTCGGGTCTCGGAATCTCAAACTTGACCGTCTGATTGTCAACTAGGGATTCACTTTATAGTAGCGCAATTAACAAATGCGGTTTCTGTTGAAGTTATCTAACGTTATGATAAAATGATAGGTACTAACTAATAAACTAGGATCTCGTTTAGATATATGTATACTCAACAAAAACTTAATATGCGCTTATACGAGGAGAGGGTATTATAATTGCAATAACGTTTTGACACGCATCGTTGAATGAAAACTTGATGTTCAACGACGCCGTCGGGACAAAATTCATTTATTTAAATAATTATGCATTTATAATTCCACATGTAGGAGTTATTTTTGATTCGATTCTCATGCAAATTTGAATGAGATTTAACAAAAACATACCCAAGTTATTATAGAAATAAATTATATGTAAATATTTATGAATAAGTTTGATAAAAACGCACTGACCCATTGTTCCTGGTAAGGTATCATTATATACCGATTTTGGGAGTAATCATTAAATTTGATCCAGTTCAGCGGTTGGGTTGGACCGATTGAGGGTTAATATGAAAATAATAACCTTCGATTACCCCTCATTATAAGCGAAACGTAATTTGCTCCCCTGACGCGTTCAGCATACAGATAAAAGTATGTAATTACATAAAACGCTACAGTATATTAGGGGTTTAAATTAATCAGTTTACAGTTACATATCAATATTATTGTATTCAACAGCAGGTAAAGTAAAACTAATTTTAAAATAAGTAGTAATAAATCCTAAAGATTCATGTAAAAAATATAACTTGTCATTTACGTTATATTATATTGAATCTTCAGTAAACACAGTCACATAAAATTTTGTCCAAATTTACGTGAACGTATTAGAAGTGCGTTCAACAACTACTTCTTCATACTATTTGTTTTCATTGAAATTTAACGGGAGAACAAAAAGTTCTACAAACTGGCTAGTATTGTAGGTGAGACATATCAATCATTTAAAAAGACTAGCACTGTAGTAAAAAACATAAAGGCTCACTATTAAAGTAAATGCTTTCCGTCGCCAGACATTTTATTTCTTTTAACCGAGCTGCGAGGAAGTTAATGTCCAACATTTAATTAACTCTTTAAGTAAGCAGGTTATAATTTTCGCACTGGGTGGCCTGTGGCGAGTAAACAAAGGAATATACCTAGAAAAACATGTTTAATGAGTGCTAAGGAACATAGATAATATATTTAGTACTCTTTTAAATTATATGCTATCATTGCGATGTTTTAGCAACCTACTTTTAGTTGGGCCACCGGAGCCCTTATCATTCTTTTAATGGTTTAGGTTTTATGTACGTCCTTACGTCAACGGCTTTTGTCAACGGTTTTATAGATGACATTTTACTCACTACTGAAAAACTTTCTCGCTCCTATTTTTTCTATTAACATTACTGTTGAATCGAGATATAATTTACCTATTTAATTCTAATATTAATTCCCACATCTAACATGTTTTCCAAAATGTAGCTTAACTGCCGCAACTATTACGTATCTAGTAGGTAATCAGAGTTCCCAAACTCTAAACATTTGGCCTAACTGCATAATTGGCTACAGTTAGCGAAAAGTCAAAACTGTATGTGGTCAAAATGTTTGAACAGTCGAGGCAGAATTTAAACTAATATGGAGGTGTGAGCCGGTGTGCAAATGAAAAATTCCGAGCCTGTTCATGCTATTCCGGGCAATTTGTGTCGGCCCAGTGAGGCACATTTTACCAATTTAAAAAGTTTTTTAGCAAAACAATTCATGCTACTAGTGCCTAATAAGTTCATCCACGGATGTGTTATTTTGATCAACTGTCATCATCATCAATCAAAAAAATATTGAGCCAAAACTGTATTTTATTTTTATTGACTTTGTTTTCATTTAATGTTATTAACGATCATAAAAGAGATTATTGTAGATTGACGAGTAATTTAATGTGCAATCTTATATTGTAAGTGAATAGATCTGAATCTGAATGATACAGTCAAAGAAAGTGAATTGTTGTCAATTCTAGATTCAGTTTCAATATAAATAGAGTCTAAAGGAGACAATAATAAGTATGTTTCGCAATGCTGATGTGTGTGTTGTGTGATGAAGTCGCCGCACTTCGGTCACCAGTTACCTCAACTAGGTGCTTCGCAAAATCACTAAATAACTTGTGCGTGAATATAATATAAAACCCCCCATGAAATTGGGGGAGGCCTTTGTCCAACAGTGGACGTCCTTCGGCTGATATGGTGGTGGTGGTGGAATATAATACTATTATATTGATTATTTGTATCTCATATAATGTAATCAGATATTATCTCCAATAAAGATTATGTAATTATTTCATTAATTAATTGTTTTCTAACTTAGAGAATCAAAGTGCTCATCGATGAGATTTATCTATTAAAGTTTTAAAGTACTTTGTTCACAAGTACCCGAGTGTACCATACACTCGGGTAAATTAGAAATTACAAATCACCCGTCAAATATTGACTCGAAGAGAAGCCGTGTGTTTGTACTCGCAGGTGTGTGGTCTGACTGATAGCGGGGCTGGTCCTGCGAGCTCTAAATTATAAATCTATTGTATACATTTTATAAAAAAGGAAAAATTTTTAGTACAATCCGATTAAACGACTTAAACAGATTTAATCACGTATTCAGCTGAAAAGGATTCGAAAATTCGGCATTTGTTAATTACATAACATAGCGATTAAATTCCTTGACATTGTTTACTTAACAATAACAATTGCGGAAACCGAAGACAATATTATTTTTAGTACAAGCTTTAAAACAAATGCTGTCAGAGTGTGTGATATTTGACCGTTGTCAGTCTTATTTGCTTCGAGGGTGTGTCATTATTCATTGCACAGTTCACCCTCTGGCTGTTACCTCAGACACAGAATAAGTAATCGTCCTCAGATCAACTTCATCATTATCATATCAGCCGAAGGACGTCTACTGCTGGACTTGGGCCTCCCCCAAGAAGTGCCACAATGACGGGTCCTGTGCTACCCACATCCAGCGGACTCCCGCACCCAACAACAAATCAACTGGATAATTATAATTTGAAACATGATAATTTATATTTACATATTGTACATAATGTTCATTTAAGATTTGATTACAATTCTACATACATCGTTTTACCTTGTTTTGCGGACAGACGTTTCATAGAAAGTAGACCTTTTTTTTTTTTTTTTTTTTTCGTGGAGAAAACCTGCGATTCAGGTTCCCATTCATCGGGGAATGACTGGGTTATGTGGTATTCCTATCCACTAAAAACTCCACGGTGACCGCCATCTGCGCTCGAATGAGGAGGACTCCAGGATCTCAGTACTGAACGCACTGGGGCCCCCCCTTGCGCTGTACTCCTTTTGGCTCGTCGTCACTTTCCCTGGGGTTGATAGTCGGGTGCTGTGGTCCCCGCCACGTGGTGTACTCGCAACCCCGGTGACCCCCTTTAGTCGCCTTTTACGACAGGCGGGGGAGACCGTAGACCTATTCTTGCCCGAGTCTACACGGTTGGCATCTGTGGCCTATGGCGGACGATTGCGTTCCCGTTCTCGTCGTCGTCTTCTTCGAGCGGGGTCCACTCTTTCCCGTTCCCGTTCAGCCGCCTCCTTCTGGGTCATAACTTTTTCGCAGAACGAGACCATGGCCCTCCATGCCGAGTCCGCTGCCAGCATACTTGTTACTATTGCTGGCAGGGATAAATTTGTGCCAACCACGCTGAGCAGAATCGACCTCTCTGAGTCCCATGCAGGGCATACTTCCAAAGTGTGTTGGGCAGAGTCCTGGTCACCCCCACAGTGATGGCACTGCGCAGTCGTCTCGCGGCCAATTCGATTCAGGTACTCACCGAAACAACCATGTCCGGTGAATACCTGTGTTAATCGAAACGTGACGGTCCCTCTCGTCCTTTCTAGCCAGGGCTTAAAATTTGGCAATATCGCACCGACTGATCGCTGGCAGGCATTACGCGGCTCTTGTAGTCGCACGAGCCACCTGCTCATAGCATACCGATGCTCTTGTCGCCGGATTTCAATCGGTGCTGGCTCCGACTCGCCTCGAAGACGAGAGTACACTCTTGTGTCCATGTCTGCGAGAATATCTAGCGGAGGGAATCGCGCTAAGATTGTCGCCGCCTCGAACGAAATCGTCTTGTACCCACGCACGACCCGAATGGCCATAATGCGCTGCACGCTGTGTAGCTTAGTCCTTAGGCGTTGGACAGCCAATAGCCTTTGAGACCAGACGGGCGCTCCATAGAGGGCCATGGATCGCACAACTCCGGCGTAGAGGCGGCGGACACCCTCACGTGGTCCCCCGAGATTGGGCAGGAGTCGGTGCATAGCACCCGCTGCTTTTTGAATTCGAGGAACCAAGCGATTGAAATGTTCTTCAAATCGCCAGCGGCTATCTAGTGTCAGACCAAGGTATTTTAAGTACTGACCCACTTGTACCTCCACCTCGCCAACATGCACCGTCAGATTGGGTGGTTCTCTCCCTCGTGGTAATTTATGGAACCACATCGCCTCAGTCTTGTGTGGCGCTATTTTCAGTCCTAGCTGATTTATCATTTCTACCACGCGTGCTACCCCCTGCTCGGCAAGCTCTACAGTCCTCTCATACGACCGCCCGATGGACAGTACTAAGGTATCATCTGCGTAACAGACGATATGGACCCCATCTGGAAGATCCACCCTTAGGACCGCGTCAATCGCCAAGTTCCAGAGCAGAGGGCCCAGCACAGAACCCTGCGGAACACCGCAGGTCATCTCCTTATGTTGGAGGGTTCCGTTCTGGTCAATGTATTTAATACCCCTGTTTTGCAGGTAACTACCGATCAAACGTTTCAGATAAAGGGGCACTTGATGATAAGTGAGTGCCTCTTTGATCGATTCCCACGGCAACGAATTGAAAGCGTTGACAATATCGAGGCTGATGGCCAACGCAACATCTCCCTGATCGAATACCGCTTGCTTCGCTAATTCTTGGACACGGAGAATCGCACCCACGGTCGAACGCGCTTCACGAAAACCAAACTGATTGTCCGATAAGTTGGGGCCGATGCTCCGCAGATGAGTGTTTAGGCGGTAGGCAATTATTCGTTCGAATAACTTGCCCGCCTCATCCAGCAGGCAAATGGGCCGATAGGCAGAGGGAGAATCCGGTGCCCTGCCGTTTTTCTTTAGAAGCACCAGTCTAGCTTCTTTCCAGCTTGTTGGGAAGGTGCCTAGGCGCATGCAGCAGCTAAACAGCTGCCTCAGGCGACTGTCCAAGCCTGCCGTAAGAGCTAGTGCCCAGGCGCGGCCCGGGATGCCGTCCAGGCCGGGGGCGGTGTTCCGAGCTCTGAGGCGCCTCATCGCCTGAGACCACTCTCCATCTGTCACATCTAGCTCGTCGGACCAAGCAATATCAAGTGCAGTCAGTGGTTCCGTAGAGGGGGTTAAACTTGTTGCCTCTGGGGTCCTTGGAAAAAGAGTGCAGACGATTCCGTCCACAAATTCGGGGTCCAGGGTTTGTGTCAGAGGAGGAACCCAAGGACGGAGTTTGCCGAATACCATTTTATAGGGGCGGCCCCAAGGATCTCTGTCCAAACCATCCAGTAACTCGGCCCAGGACCGCGCTCTGGCTGTTTCAATGGCCTTCTGCAGATTGACGGTTGCCTCTCTGTAAGCCGTATATGCTCTCGCTGTCTCAGCTGGACAGACCAGCGGTCTTCTTCGGGATCGAGTGAATAGACGTCTTGCGCTTGAGACAGTTTTGCGCAAAAGCGCAATATCGTCTGACCACCAGTACACGGACCCAACCTTGGGGGACCTAGCCCGACGCATTGAAATGTCGCAGATAGAAGTCATTTCCTCTCGTAATCTGCTTGCATCAGCTTTTGGGTCTGCCATCCCATGCTCAACGTTGTCTTCCGACCATGATGCCACTATGGCTGCTGCTTCGAGTAAGTCCTTGTCGAGGCTCTTAAGGGACCATCGTCGCAAAGGGCTGTAGTCTCGACGTATCGCTGGGTTCGGTGGACAGATAGTGACCTCTAGAATGATATGCCGATGGTCAGATAGTGTGACCAGTTCTTCCGCCACTCTCCACGAGGATACTGCGCGAGCAGCACTTGGAGTTGCCCACGACAGATCTACAATGGACTCTCCCTGCCAGCGTACGCATGTGCTGGTGGAACCTCTATTGAGCAATCTGAGATCTAGCATTGCTGCCCAATCCTGCGCCATTCTTCCCCTGGCGTTGTCTTGGGTGTCTCCCCACACTCTCGAACGGGCATTAAAGTCGCCTAAAATAAGCACAGGGCACGGCAAGCACCTACGTAAGCAGCGCGCCACTTCATTGAGATACGCTTCGTAGGCGGCGGCTGTGCTGTTTGGTGAAATGTAGCAGCCTACTACCGCAAAGCAACCCCATTTCACAGCGATAAATCCTCGTCCTTGCTCAATAATTGAACACGGTGAGTCTCTCTCCCCTCCGCTCCAATAAATTGCTACAGAGCCGCTATTGTCTCCGAACCAGCGAGGATGGTCCGGGACGTTGTACGGTTCGGCAACAACGGCCAGTGCAATCGAACCTTCCGCGAGCGTTTGTAAAAGCAGGGCTTGTGCTGCGCGGCAGTGGTTTAGATTGCATTGTAGGACTTTTATTGGGATGAATTATGAGAATCCATTGCTTCCAAAGGGCCTGTGCCCTGCTGTGCCGGAGTGTTTGTAAGCTCCGACTCATCATCCCGGTTTTTCTTTAGAGGACCCTGCTTCCTCCTCTCACTTTTTGGGGCGGTACACCCCTTGCTCCCTATGCGGTGGTCCGCTGGACGTCCGTGATCTCTGCACACTGCGCACTTATAACTCGTCGCCGAACAGTGACTTGCCGTATGGCCGGGCTCCCCGCAGGCGTAGCACAACTTACTTCTGTCTATGCCATTGGGACACTAACGGCGAACATGGCCCATTTCTAGGCACCCATAGCACTGCAGAGGCCGTGCTGACAACACTTCCACTCGAGCTGCCACCCACCCGATGAGAAGCCGTCCGGCTGCTTCCAGCTTGCGCCCAGCGGCGAGTGGGCATCGCACCCATACCGTACCCAACTCAGATGAGGTTCGTCGGATATTGCCAACCTTGACGTCCGTCTCGTTGCAACTACCCGCCTCAGCAACTGCAGCTGCAACTTCTGAGGGAGTAATCGAGTCGTCTAGGTCTTTGACTCTTATCTCGCTCATCTTCATCGGCCGGGCAACTTTCACGTCCATACTTCTGACAGCATCTCGCATACAACCTGCCAGTTTGTCTGCTTTGGAAGAACAGTCTTCACCGGCTACTGTTATAATCAGTGCCCCAGTGACTGCTCTCTTACTCCTTACAGACGTTATACCACAGTCTTGAAGCTTCACTTTTTCTCTGATCGTCTTCAGGACTCCTTCATCCCCACCTACGGCGATCGACTGCGCAGGACAAGCGCAGATAGATGTATTTAGTCTGCCGAGGTCATCTACAACCCTCGACAGAGCCAAGAGATCTTAGCCAACATGGCTAGCAAAGTGTTGGTACTTTACTAGCCATGTCGCCCAGGGTGCTCCGTGGTAGCAGGTTTTACCCCGTTCGGCTTCTGAGGTCCTCACGGGTTATCCCCGGCTACCCACGCTTGGAGGCGATCTCGCTTACACCCCATAGAATGTAGACCTAAATGAGTTCTACACAATGACCTAAAAGCCTTCCTAAAAAATTTAACAGTTTCTAAGAAATGAAGAATTCTGGGAATCGATACATTCCATGAAACTTTTGTCTGAGAAAATAGAAGACACCCTACCTATATACATAAATACCTACTTAATTAGAAGTGAAATTGATATAAAGCTTATAATAAAAGCTACTTTAGATTACGAAAGTTTCTATCTGAATCGCAGAAACGCATTTAATCCCCCTGAGCAAACGATTTACGGAGAATTCAATGTTAACCCTCTTCAAACAAGTTTACTTAAAAGGACATGATACCAGTCACCATAATTGTATAAATCATATCGTCTTTATAATAAACTTAGTAACAAGGTACCTATGTTATCATTATTGTGTAAATACGCAAGCTAACGCAAACACATTAGAAGCCACCTAAGACGTTAAAACAAGGACGTAAACCGCCTGTTTTCACAAACACTTTCTCAGAATCCTCTTACGTTATTTGATTGGAGGCTCTCTTAAATAAATCTACAGGAAAGATTTGAAAGCCGTTGTCCCTTTGTACACAAATTATATGTAGAGATAGATATTTTTTTAGTCAGGTAATCATGATTTAGAATAGGATAATTTTCGCTTACTTCAGAATGAAAGAAAAAAAAAACATTTTAAAAAGGAATGTAGTGATTTACTGACTTGAATTTAAATTTATTTTTCCTCTACTTTTATGCTTTATGTTCTGTGTTGTGTTCTTTCTTTAGGTGTGCAATAAAATAAAGTTTATTTGTATCCTATTGATGCCTAGTTTTCTGAGGTACATTTTGTTAGTCTTGTTTTAAGCATTGATTAACCAATACACTAAATTATCATATGCTAATTTTTAATAAAAATATTAAATAGTAACATTAGTAAGTCTATTCGCCATCATTCGTACTTTGGTCAGCTGTACCAGAAGATAGCTTCTAAATATATCAGTCAAATAAAAAACCAATGCCCTCCACTCAAACAAAACCGGCATTTGTCACCGACATCGATTTGACACCAAATATTGACTCAAAGAACTGTTATTCCAATCAGTCGCTTGTCAATTTCAGCTCAAGAGCAATTGATGAAGCCTACGCCATCGATAAACTAATAACAAAGCGGTACTCAAGCGCTGGAATGGGCGACAGCGACACCTACATGTTTAGTGAATCCAGTGGCCATTAGTAGTGTGATTATGTATGCAGGCTTGCCCAGGAGCGATAACACTGGTAGCTGTTTATGCTTTGCAATTTGTGCTAGGTGTACCATGTACACGTATCTAAGGATAGTTAGAAAATCATTATAGTGTTTGGTTAAACACGCTGATGTGACGTGTGTCATTTCAGTTATTAGTTCTACGTCTTCTACGTAATATTGTGTCCAGTAATAGAGTTGGTATACAAACAACAAACAGTATAACGAATTAAAATTTGCTGGAATCATTTTTATTGGTTTAAATTATTTAATTCTAAGTAAATTAGGTAAAATCAAACGGGGTGAAAGAAAACCTCGATATTTTTTTTTTAACGTGGCATGTTAATTTTCATCCATTTAAAATATTCCGGTCGTATGAATTTTAGTTTTTAATGATTATGTGTGGTTTTATTGCACAATTTTAACGATAAATACAAAATAGTAGGAAATCCCATCTTATCCCCTAGTTGGCGTTAGTAGGCATAGCAATGAGGTGAGCTAGAGATAAGCAATGGGGTGAGTTGGGAAATTAATTATATCTTTCTTAAAGTAGAAACTGTATTTTTTTATTTCGGATATGCATCCCTACTACCCCGCCGTGCCTCAGCACCCCATTTACGTAAATAAGTAGTACCCACTACTACCTAACCTTTTTTTTTTACCTAACCTAACCTTACCACTGGTACTAATTTATATTAATTTAGATTCATCATCATCATCCTTGTGCTATCCCAGCACAAGGCACTCATTTTTTTACATAAAAACCGCCTTGTGGGTTTTCGGGGGACGTTATTATTTAAAGAAAAGTATTTAAATTTTTTTTTGAAAAAAAAGAAGTTGCATCCCGAAGGATGTCCCGGGTACGCTAACCTCATCCCGAAAATTGGCGTTGACCTTAGTTTTTATGGAACTAGTGTTAAGTGAGTGGGCAAGATGACTCTTAGAAATTCTCAAGCCGCTCGAGGACAGCTAAACGGCTGCCGTCATAGACAGCAGCCGGTATCAACGCCTTTAGGTGCTTTCTAAAGCAGGGGACCACTCAAAACGGTGACTTAAAACCTTAATTTTTAGTACATAAAAAATATAATGTCTTTATTTAGACAGCAACGAGTTCAATCATTTGAAAAGTTTCAGCCCATCTCAAATGAACGGGCGAGTAAACAAATATTTCCAATAAGCTCATCTTTTAAAAATCACTGCACTCTGGATTTCATTTTAATAGCATTGCTCTGAGAAAATAATGAATTCTGGGAATGAAAATTTTAAGTCCGTTTCTCGTAGTAGCGTTATTCGTGTAGAAAACTCTTTATTGAAATCAAACCGATATGTACATTACATATTAGTCCATATAAAAAAAATGGGTGCAGGTTGTGGAGTATTTTATATTTTCCATGCAACAAAAGTGCAGCGTTCGTGGCCCAGCGGCGCCCGCGTACCGCGTGCGGTATGCGAGGTTAAGCAATGTCGGGCGAGGTCAGTCCTTGGATGGGTGACCGCTTTGAGTGGTTACTAACTGAGCGTTCCCGTGCTTTGGAAGGCACGCTAAGCCGTTGATCCCGGTTGATGTCTATGATAGCAGTCGTTAAGCCAAGTTAGAGGCCTCCGGGAGGCTTGAGAACCTCTAACAGTCAAGTTGCCCACTCACTTGACAAGCCTAATCCCAATAAGGTCTAGTTTCCCCCTCGGGTTGGAAGGTCAGATGGCAGTCGCTTCCGTAAAAACTAGTGCCTACGCCAATTCTTGGGATTAGGTAGCGGACCCTGTACTGTACTGGGAATAACGCTAGGAGGATGATGATGACGATGCAACAAAAGTGCATGGCAGAAGTATGAAAGGAAAATAAATGCTGGGTCGACCCCAAGCACATAAATAAGACAAGGCAAGCGAATGATGAATAATGATGCTCATAAATATTTTTTTGCTTTTGGAGTAGTGTCACATGTACTACAATGGCAGCATTTACATAAATGGGTAAAATTAATCAAGCAGACAGTCCAGATTGCATAGACGGAAATCCAATTTCCAAAATCCAATTCAGAGGAACTCCTTGACCTTACAATCACGGATGCTAATCTTCCCAGCGAGCTCAAGTGCAAATCTACTGAAGTTTGCCGACTTTAGGTCTCCGTTGTGTGGCGAGCAAACATGCAAACATGCTGGGCAAACTCAGCGCTGCACCTGACGAAGCCGGTTCGAAACATCCTGGGATATTGATGTCGGTTTACTTTACGAGACTATGCAAAATGCAGTAGCTACAAATAACGTTGGAAGAGATTTAATGAAGTATGTGATGAAATATTGGTTATTACCATATTTTCATGAATAATCGTTAATCACTAGATCCAAAACCCAGCTCAATAATAATGTGAAGTTTCAAAAACTCACGCAAACAATATTTTTTCTTAAATAGAATAGACAATGCATAAATCAGTATTATATTCACCAACACCTGAACCTACAGCAATTTTAACAGTTTTTACTTATTTCATTACGAACGAAAACCTAAGTAAAACAATAAAATTTAGTATTCGTGCGGGAATTACTTTTTACAGCACAAGTAAAATTACAATGCGTGCCTCCCATAAAACGCAAAGCAGAAAAGAAGGAGCTTAGGCCAACTGCGTGACTCCGCACACATTTCATTACAAAGCAACCGAACAGGTACAAAAAGCCAGAGTTAATATTGCGGCCCGTTTCTGAGTAAACAAGAATATTGTATGGAAACACAAATTTTATTAAACCAAACATTAGTAGGTATACCGACATACGTTGTTATATTGAATACAAATTAACTTTCGAAGCGTAACAAATTACTTACATCAAATGTTTTGAATACGAAAAATACACTTGGGTGAATGGTATATATAATGATAACATAATATTTCAAATTTATGATTTCGTAACAAAAGCAGTTACACACAGTCTCGTGTAACATGAAGATTATGACGGCGTTAGGGTTCGAGAGTTGGAGGCTTTCATATTTTAATATTGTTTATGCAAACAACCTACAGTGCCCACGCACTTAACAAAGGAGGTAAAACTTTACCTTTTGTATGGATCATTTTTTTAAATTAATTAACCTTTAATGGTGTTTTCCATATTTACATTCATAAAGTGATTCTGAACTAAAGTAGATACGTTTTATGGTTTCTCTAGTAGCAGACAAGTGAGCGTTACAGCATATTGAATAAGATAGTTCGACCACTTCTTTCTCAGCAAATAAAGCAGCCTCTAATGGTGTTATGTGTTTTTTACTGGTAAAATATGCGCGGCATTTAAGCCGTTACATATCGATATCGGTGTGAGCAGACATGACATAAAAGAAGCCGTTTGTTCCTACTTTATGCTAAGTAGGTATTACTTATGTAGTTCACGAATGAAGGCGATAAAACTAAATTCGTGACTATCTATACGTGTCTTTTTTCATCGGTGTCCACTTAACGGAAAGACGTTTAGCATATTAATAAATACGAGAATACTTGGTATTGGAATAATCTATACTAATATTATAAAGCTGAAGAGTTTGTTTGTTTCTTTGAACGCGCTAATCTCAGGAACTACTCGTTCGAATTGAAAAAATCTTTTTGTGTTGAATAGTCCATTTATCGAGGAAGGCTTTAGGCTGTATACCATCACGCTACTACCAATAGGAGGGAAGACGCGGACGAAGTCGCGGGCAACGGCTAGTGTATCATAATTTGGTTTTTATTAATCTACTTATACCTAATCATTTCATTATATAATCATTTTGTAACATTAAAAAAGTGGACTTTGATTAAGAAAAGATAACATTCGCAATTCTAGGAGACTATTTTTTATAAAAGGAAATTTTTCGTTGTATTCATCGTCAGGTCAGATGTTGTTAGTAATCAATCAATTTGTCACTCGAGCTTAAATTTATTTGTCCAACGCCGTTAGGTTTTTCTGTCTGAACAATGGGGATAGAAATAAATTGTCCTATGAATAGATCGAAAATGGAACTAAAGCCGCATCCACAGGCGTTAATGTTCGCGTAAGCCGTTACATCCGCACACCCCTCTATAAAATTAGCAACAGAGGAAGTAATGGATCATAATGGGCTCGCAAATGATCGGTTACGGCAACGTGTGGGAGAGATTGATCTATTTTGCAGTCACCGTGACCTTAGATTTATGATCCGATTGTTAAATTTATTAGAAAGTCACCCTCTGCAATCGAATTTTCGCCAGTTTGATCCATAACATTTTCAACACTTGTTGGCCTGCGTGATTTTTAATTTTAAAGCGAAGCGATGAATCGGTGATACTTTCGTTATTTGTTGTTTCTGATAGTATGATTACAAATCAGATAACAACGCAACAAAGTTAAAATATCGATAATTTCTCCGAAAATGAACGTACTCGTATCCGTTCTTTTAATTAAAACGTATTGTTGCAACTGCACGTCTGAATTGAATCTGTTATATTTCAAACACGATCGTCAGAAAAACGGATGTTGCACGCACAATACAGGCCAACAAAACATAAATATTGGCCTATTAGTCGGAACTGGCGATATCGATACCAGCGATATGTCAGTGCTTTGTGCACAGTTCCGGCGGTAATCGTTTTACAAAATTGGTTGTAGACAAAAAATCTATGAGCGAGGTAATTGTTCGGCCTGTGAACGGATGAAAGGGATTCTCCCAGGTAGCCGAGGGGGAGGCACAATGTGCTACAAGTTGATAGTGAGCTTTAAAATCCAACAGCGACAGCACGTCCCATTAATAACGGTGAAATTGATACAAATGGGGACGCTAATGGTATCAACGCCACCGCAGTTATTGTAATGGAATCCGTTAAATAGCACGGTATCTATTCAAATAATTAAGTCTGCAAAGGCTTGCGAAATTTGTCCTTGATAAACAGATCTTAAAAGTGTACACAAAGTTTACCAGGCAAATATTTACTGGAGTCTTGTTGGAGAGCGATACCCGGTCGGGAGTTTGTAATGCCAGTGGCTTTCTTAGGTGCATTTTTTACCATCGAGCCGACGTGCGTCTGTTCAATGTGGATTCTTGGCGCACTCAAGCCCGAACAGGTTTCAACATGGGGACCGAAAACCGGTAAAAAACACCGCAGGTAATTACGGTAGGCTCATCGCTTCACAGTACCAATACGTAATTGTATGGGTTTAATTGAAAATTCAAATCTCAAGGGTAAAAAGTGAAGCGTGAGACTTTATCGCCGACTTTTTTTAGTAAAAAGGATGGAGTCGTTTGTTTCAAGAACACGGGTGATCTTGAATTATGCAGTTAAAGCCAGGAATTTGAATTGATGAGGTTAATTTCGTTTTTATCTTTGTGATATTTTTTTGCTACTAAACCTGTGATGTGTCTATTTGGCAGTTGCGCATTTTGCAAGTTCCTTCGACTTGTTTTTCCCAGAATGTATGTTCCTTATAGGCTACATTGTGCAGTGCATTGTGGCCAGCGTTTTCCCCGCTTGTTAGCGACATTATTGGAAATGGCGCATTGTGTACCAGGTTCGAAACAAAGAAGTCCCGTGAGCAGTAAAAAGCGTTTTCGCAGAAGGTCAGGCTCGAGCATTGAAAATGCTGGTTTAGTTGACAAACTGCACTTTTACGAATAGTAAAATGTTGCAGGGTTCAGTAAAAATACTTTACTTTAATAGAGTTTCTGCATGACTATAGTTAAAGAAGGGCTTCACAATGATTGAATTAATATATCTAAGTATATTGGTTAAGTCCCTAAGAAGAATTATTACTTAAGCAGCCTTCGAAAGTCGAGAAATGATATTAACTTGATAATAAGACGGCACGATAGGTACCTGCACAGTAATATCGTCCAGTTTCATAACTCCACACACGTAATGCTGACAAATACCGGGTACGATTTAAACGACGCATAAGGGCGTGCCCTCAACGTTAATATTCCGCCCTCTTAATCACTACCCAGCCAAATAATTAATAACACCTCAATTAAAATATCAACTCAACGCTTCCGCCCATGTGAAACACTCTGCTCCCCGATATTATACTCACTTATTACTTTTACTACTCGTAACGGGAACATTGTTTTATAAATGTTCAGTTAGGTACTTATGGTTAGAAAGCAAATTTTTTATAAAAAAATAATAATATAAATATACTTGAATAAGATGTACATATGAGTACTTGTCAATTTTTAGAAACAGCAGCATTGCATGCATTGACTTATAGCATTTGAAACTATGTAAGCAGGTCCGTAAAATGTAGACTTTATTTGGTCTTTCATATAGGTATCTTTTCTTTTTCAATATCTGTATATACATGATGGGAAAAAATAAATTTGAGCCTAGAAACAATATCCTTATGAAAGTACAATGTACATATCTTTCTGAGAACTAGTATTATTTTTATAAAAAAGAATCCAAGATGAATGAATGATACAAGAAGTGGTGAATTGTACCTATCAATTCTTAAGTAAACACCAAAATATTTGTACCTAACCGAATCAAGGACGAGATGAACAAAAGTGCTTATACGAAAAATGTTTAGTAATAAAAGCTAAATACTCTTTTATCACCCTGTTCACACTTTACTGTAAACATTTGATAAGACATCAACTTCAGACTTTTTTGAAGTGAAAAAAGTAAGTTGAAAAAAGCTCACCTCCGCGTTCGACTTTTGCATAAAATGTTAAGTAAAGTCGGTACGAGACGAGAAGTTCGTGTGTTTATGATACCTGTAGCTCAAGAGCTTTACTTTCCTATTTTATGCTTCCCTGGAACAATTTAACTTTTTTTCTGTTATCTGAATGTTAATGGTATTTTCAGTGAAATTGTATCGAATGCTTTCATGAGTTGGTTGCCTGCAATAATACGTGTGTCAATATTTCGGGCACCACGATATCGGTCATCGGTCGGAAGTATTATGTTGCGAATAAAAATAATTTAATTTAGCCGAGTAAGTAACTGTTTTTAAACTCCGCAAGACGGTTTGTCGCAATTATCAGGATTGCAAAGTAAGTTTCTAGCAGTGAAACCGTGTCTTGTTAGAAACACATCATTAAAAAAAACTTAGACCTAATGTAATATTTCTCGAAGACGACGCAACTAAACAGATTGATTAACTTCCCAATGAAGTCTTCACTGGAACGTAAACGACTACTAATTTGCATTTCAGTTTATTTCGAACCGAGATCTTCATTTTGCGAGAGAACAAGTCGTTCTGCTAATTAACGCCTCAAGGAGCTAAAACAGGTTGTGCGATTTATCGTAAAACCCAATTTAGAGCCGGGAGGCACGCGATTACAATCTTCTCACGACAGGAAGGCGCGCAAACTCCTCATCTCGAGGGAAATCACGCACGCAACAAACTTTATGGCAACACGTCCCGAGAAGCGATCCGCCCGGGGCGGGCGAAGACGGCCCGTACCACACACAGACTTATTCAAAAGAAATAGCACGCTGGCAGTGCCTCTACACGGCCACGTTAGATATTTAAGACACTCACTAGGACTACACACGTGTGACTAATTCGGTACCACTTTCACAAAACACCGCGAGAAGCACTGCCACAACTACAGACACTGACCGTGGTGGAATACGGCTGCAGGCTCAGACGGATGCCGTCCTGTGCTAGCCGCTCGCGGAGCAACCGCTTCAGCTGAATGCGAGGAATCTTCACCAACTCGGCCTTTCCTTCTTCGTACTCGTCGGCGTACTTCGCCGGTTCCACTACAGCCGAAGCCTGCTCCTTTCTGGATTCCTCCTCACACCGACAGGGGTCCCGAGCGGCAGCCGCTTCCTCCAAAGTGAAGTAAACAGCCGCTGCACCCTCCTCTCTCAAAGTTCTGACGGAATGCAGCAGGCGCTGACGATGGGTCGGGTTCAGGACGCCGATGGCGTCCAGATCGGGTTCCCCGACCTGTTTGCATATTTCTAAGTCATCATAACCATTGTCTATAAAACTTTCCGCGTACTGGCCCAAGTGGAGCGATCGCAACCACTCGATCACGATGTTGCCGCTCGTGGACGAGGCCATCGCGTTAAGGCGCGGGTCGCATCGAGGCGTGCTCGCGTCGCGGTGTTCGGCGAGAAACTGACGGCCACACTTCCCTTCCCCCTTTCCCTTTGAACCGCGGTCGCCGCCCCTATAGTCCTTCGTACTTTTGCTTTTTTGACATTTTGTAGCATAATCGGCCGTTTCACTCCGAAGAGGTCTGAGCGTCGCGTCGCTCCACGTGACGCTATCCATGTTTACATTTTTTCCATTCAAACCGCAAACAATTAAATTTAATTTACATTCAATTTGTAAAGCTCAGAATTGGTATTCATATTACATTATATTAATAACCGAATTTATACATTTGTAAACGGATGTGACAAAAAAATAATTCCAAAGTCAAAATAACTCTAACAGTGGGAGGTGGACGACGGAGTGATTTATTCGTGGATTTATTCAAATAATAATACCCGAGGCGCCTCTGATATATTACTTTGAACTCTTTTGATTAGCTATGTGTATTTTTAAACGCCAATTAAAAACGTTATTAATCATTTCAATTTATTTTTTACTCTCAATTACCAATAGGTTATGATTCGTAGCGTAACTTTCATTTGTAATCTTAAGGTTACATTATAGCTAGGGTCCTTTCACGCGGCATCCCATATCCGGTAGATTAGAAGTAAATTATACCTAAGTAAATCCATATTAATGCACACGGGAAGAAATAATATAAGTATGTCTGTGGTTGTTTGTTACCTTTTAAATTTACTATGACGTTAACTTGAGTACCGGAGAATGACAATTGTAACCCTGGGGATAAAATAAGAGATGGAAATTTATATGGAAGAGCGATTAATGAGTTTTACGGGCATAACTAGCAATAATTTACTATTGTAGCTTTATGGCCACATTAAAAAGTTAGTGTCAAGCGAGTTCCTTCACGTGTTATTTAAATGAAAGCCAAGTCGGGCATAAGCCGAGAACATTGCTTAAGCCGCGCCCGCGTACCTGTTTTATCTCATTTTGAAGGCACTTGGAGTTTGCACACACAATAGGCCCAGTCTTATGCGGGTAGTTTTACTAATTAACCTCCTCTTAGATAAGGGTTTAAGTTGTTTATTTGCTCTGTGTTAGACATCAGTTTTAAGATTTTGGATATTACTCAAATAAACAGTCAATTAGGTTACACTACGTCAATTTACAGTTAGTTCAATTAAAGAGGAATAGAGCCATAATTTAGATTATGAGAACCGGGTGGAATTGTGTGTGATGGGCTGGCAACATAATTTCACATATTTAATCCTGCAATTGCTATAAAAACTTAAACTAAATTAAATTTCATGTGCTGTGAGTCACAGCACTTGAATGTGACTGCCCCGTTTCGGGATACAGGTGTGAGGTATATATATATGTTTGTACTCGTAAGTATTTAGTCTTTATTTTCCATATCAATTCGCAGATTAAGTCGCTAATCCAGTTTGCTATATCACTGTTTCGAGTACAGATGTGCTTTTATAAATTACATAAACGTTACCGAAGAATGAAGATATCTAAATTCGAATGCGTAAATAGCTTTCGTGAACACATTAAATGATTTTGTAGGTATCGCCGCGACACTGCATTACATCATATTAAAATAAAAACCTAAAGTTACGAATAATTTGACTAAAATTATATGCCTCGCTTTTAACTGAGTTAAGCTGATAGCTTGGAGAGGTACGGACCACCAGTGAAATGACACCCACGCAGTTTCAACTTGTATGAATTTGTCGCGAGGAGGTAAAGTCAATAGCAAACCTCGTTTAAACGTTTAATAAGTGTCTGACTAGATTGTCATTTTTGGTACAAGCTTTTATTACCGAACCGAAATGCCCCACCATCATCTACTTATTGAGGGGATTGTAATAGGATACGCCCAAGCACGACAGGTTTATCTGGTGTAATTTAGTGTGTTGCCACAGCACTGCGATGAGGCGCCGCGCCTCCAAAATCGACAACTTCGTAGAAATTAAAACATCGTTTTTTTGAAATTTGTTCATATTACCACGTTACGTCCCCATAATGTATCCAAACTAGCTTTTTAGTGCCATAATATTGCATTGTCACTGAATTTATATACATGCGTATACCATGTTTCAGTTCAACAAAATAGGTACCTGAAAATGGCTGAAAAATGGTTTGCAAGTTTCGTATGTAAGTTACTTACGAATAGTGCAAGTAGGTAAAATAACAGCTAAAAATATATATGATAAATGCTTGGAGAGCCATCATTATTGGAACACCCACGACCTAGTTTTACAGCTAGGTACTATACAATTTAATACCAATTCCACCTGATTATGAACATCATGCTCACAATCCCATACATAATGTACTTATTCAACTTTACTAGCAAAGTCAAAACCGTTTGAATCGACTCATTTCCATTGCCTGATAGGAAACTCGATATTTTCTGCTAACTACGCAAGTCAATGCCTAGTTTGTATCGAAAGAAATACAGGTAAACAATTTGATTTCCCAAATCTGCACTGCACTGGACGTATCGAAGTTTCAAATTAGTGCAGCGTTGCTATTCGTAAAATAGAAATTCGCAGGGAGCTCCGAGCACGGGAGCATTTCGAGAAAATATGAGTTGCAGTAGAAACCAAAATTGAATTACATGATAAGGAGAGAGGTTATCACTTTCGTTCTCCCGCTGTGCAAGTACGCTAGATTAGCCTGACCTACTTATCTAGTTACGTGGCTGAGTGCGATCTAGAAGGGTCACCTTAATTGGATTTAAAGGTGAATAAGAAGGCAAGACCGAGACATGCGTTTATAGAGCAAGCTAAAGACAAGATCAAGGTTATGTCATATCAGGAGGTTTAAGCATTATCAGAAAACCGAACAGAATGGCAATTAATCCACCGACCAGAGCTAGGCTCATATTCTGATGATGGAGAAGGCAAGAATTAATGGCGATGGGAACAGTTACCACAATAAAAGTCTCTTCAACTGTATTATTTTTCTCATGAATTTAAGAGTAAAACTCTTGTCGGTGTATCCGATGAAGTATGCAGTTGTCTCCACCTTATCCTATCCAGAGCCAATTCCTTGGTTTCCTTATACGACACGACTTCTATTTTCTCTTTTATTTGTTTCATGTAGCTTATTCTCGGTCTTATTAGATTTATCTATTCCACCAAAAAAATGTGTAGGTCTATTAATGATAATGTAATGTATCTGTTAAATAAGTTTTATAGATACGTTGGTAAATCAATCATTCTATATTTTCGAGTGACAGGCAAAAAGTAAACACACGTTACTAAGTAACTAAGTCACGGATATGACACGCCTCCGCCGTAAGTCCCAGAAATCAGAGGCGCCGGAAGCAGCTGGTCCAGATGCCTGCGCCATACGAGCCCGCTCTCAGTCTCTATCTCGTAGTGCAGGTTCCCAAGACGGCGCAATACTGTTCCAAACTCCCACTTCCTTCCTGATACGGAGTAGTTGCGAGCTTGTACTCTGCATCCGGAAGTAAACTCTCTTACTTCATTATCCTGTGGTTGCGGAGGGATCCTAGGGGGCGCTCGAATCTTAGCTGCCAGCCTTGTTCACACTCCCGAACATGAGCATGTAGGGCGAATTTCCTGAGGCAGTTGGTGTGGCCCGAAGGATACTTTTAACTGTACGGACGTGTTTTAATATCCCATCACTCTCCCCCTCTAATTTGTGCAATGATCTCTTGATAGTTTGTACAAAACGTTCTGCTTGCCCGTTCGTTGCGGCATGATAGGGGGCTATAGTTTTATGTACAATGCCATAGCCAGCTAAGAAGTTTTTGAATTCTTGGGGAACAAATTGCCTTCCGTTATCAGATACTAAGGTATAGGGTAACCCGAACGTGTCAAATAATTCATCTAACTTTTGAATACAAAAGGAGCTCGTAGTTGTTTTTGTAGGAATTATTTCTACCCACTTTGAGAAAGCATCCACCACGATCAGAAGTTGATAACCTGAGGTTGGACCGGCAAAATCAATATGTATTCTTTGCCAGGGCTAGTAGGGTCTTCCCAGTGATGCAGGGGTGCTTTAGGGGGCTCGTTCTGTTCTAATCGACACGTACGACAGGATTTCACTTTATCCTCGATGTCTTTATCTATATTCTTCCAATAGACAAAGCTGCGAGCAAGGAGTTTCATTTTCAAAATGCCGACATGCCCAGTATGAAGTTCATCTAATATTTGTTGCCGTAATGTTTGGGGAATCATTACTCTTGTGCCCTTTAGAATGCAGTCATTTTGTATGGTTAATTCATTGTCTTTATATCCCGATTGTCTGAGTGAAGAGCCAGATTGTAGTGCATCCAGTAAGTGTCGTAATTCCGGGTCTACTTTAGTTTCTTTTGCTATTGCTCCTGGAGAAATATTCAACGTATTTATCTGCCCCAGTTGAAAAATGTAATGTTGGTCGAGTTTGTTCTCTTTTATTTTATCCACAGGAAACCGTGAGAGGTAGTCAGCGTTAGAATGCTTTGCGGAACTTCTATATTCAAAGTCGTAGTCAAATCCAGACAGAAAATGAGCGTAATGGAATAGTCTCATCGTGCTAAGGGTAGGTAAGGTTTGGTGGGGGTGAAAAATTGATGTAAGAGGCTTATGGTCTGTGATTAAAGTTAATTTTCGGCCATAGCAATAGTGGAAGAATTTCTTTAAGCCCCAGAATATTGCCGTTGCTTCTTTGTTAATTTGACTGTACTTCTGTTCACTGGAAGTCAGGGATCTAGATGCGAAAGCTATCGGTCGTTCTGAGCCGTCCGGCATTTTATGACTGAGCGCAGCACCAAGTCCTGTCGGGGCAGCGTCTGTAGCTAAAATTAGTGGTTTTATTGGATCGAAGTGTAGTAGGACTCTTTCTCTGAGAATTTCGTTCTTTATATCCATGAAGCTTTGTTCACATTTCGGGGACCATTCGAATTTTGTATTTTTTTTTAGAACAGTGTTCAAGGGACTTGTGATCGACGAGAGATTGGGTATAAATTTACTGTAGTAATTTGCCATGCCTAGAAAGGTTCGAAGTTCATTAACGTTCGTTGGGCGTTGTGCGTTAGAAATTGCTTTAATTTTGTCTTGGTTTTTGTGTAATCCATCTTTGTCAATTGTGTGTCCTAAGTAATTGATGCTTCGTTTGAAGAAGTTACACTTTTCCTTGTTAACTCGAAGGTTACTATCTTTAAGTTTTTGCAGAACTTGTCTTAGTCTGTTTAGTAACTGTTCTTCCGAAGATCCCTGAATAATTATGTCGTCGAAGAAACATTTAACACCATCGAGACCCAAAAGTAGTTGATCCATGAACTTTTGCCAAAGACTTGGAGCCACTTTAACACCAAACATCAGTCGGTTCACCTTGAACGTGCTTAAGGCTTGTAGTTGGGCGCTTTCATCATCCATTACCATGTTTAGGTAGGCTTGCGTTATATCTAATGTGCAGAAAAGTTGTCCCCCGTTCATTTCTGCCAAAATGTCTTCGATAATCGGAATTGGATATTGTTCGTCTTTGATTACTTTGTTCAAAGTAACTTTATAGTCGGCACACAGTCTGATGCTTCCGTTAGGTTTTACTATGGGGACGACCGGAGTGCCCCATTCGGAATGGTTGATTTTCGTAATAATTCCTT
Source organism: Notocelia uddmanniana (assembly GCA_905163555.1). Taxonomy (NCBI): domain Eukaryota; kingdom Metazoa; phylum Arthropoda; class Insecta; order Lepidoptera; family Tortricidae; genus Notocelia; species Notocelia uddmanniana. Next base: position 22,559,646 of record LR991059.1, on the reverse strand, counting down.
GTTTTTCAAGTCGGTCGATTTCTTCATCTACTTTTGTACGTAATGCGTATGGGATTCTGCGTGGCTTGATAAATATCGGTTAAGAGTTTTCTTTAAGAGTCAGGTGGCCTCGAAAGTTTGGGATTTCTCCCAAATTTGGGTTGAATACGGTGGTTTCGAATTCTTTGAGTAAATTTTCCAGTTTTGGTACCTTACCACATGTTTGGATAGTTCTCATATCAGCGAGTTCAATGTTGAATTCTGTCATCCAGCTCCTTCCAAGCATCGGTTCCACGTCTTTGTCTATTACATATAGCTTCCCGTAAAATGTTTGGTTGTTGTAATTACATTTGACATATGATACGCCGAGTGGCTTAAACACTTCGCCCGTATAAGTCTTGAGTTTCATATCGGTTTTAAATAACTTCTTGTTTATGTTTAGCTTCCTATAATCCTTCCGCGACATTGTAGAAAGTGTGGCACTAGTGTCAAACTCCATGTCTATTTTCTTTCCTTCAATGTAAATCGTAATAATGTACTTGTCCGAAATTTCGCTCTTAATCAGGTTGATGTCTGCGGTGCTGTTGGTACTGACGCTAATTGTAGAGGTATCCAGCTGGTTTGTTTTAATGTTTCCGCTTTTTTGTAGACAGACTCGAGCAAGGTGACCATCCTTTTGACATTTATGGCATCTGCTCTCTATAGCGCCGCATTCATTTGCCTTGTGATCATCCTTTCCGCAGCGGTAACACTTACCATTGAGGTCTTTGATTGAATTTGGTGATCTAATTGAAGCGTCTCTTGGCGCCAGTTTTAGTTTATTGTAAACTTTTGACACTTTGTTGATGCATTCATTTAATGGTCGACGGACCGATGTGGACATGTTTGAATTTTCAGTTTTTCCCATTTCCATAGATGTCGCAATATGAACCAATTGCGCAAATGACGTTGTTTCTTTTTCTTGTAAATTTTTTGTGCGAATTTCTCCATCTTTTATTCCTCGTATGAATTGTAATGACAAAAATGAATCAAGTGTCGGTTTCTTGCAGTGTAGGCATTTGAATTCACAGTTTAGTGACAATCTCTTCAATTCCGATGCGTAAATCGCGACTGTTTCGTCTGATTGTTGTAGACGCGATATGAAGGAGTGCTGAGATCCCAGATACTTGGTTTCGGGTCGAGAAAGTTGTCTAAAATGTAAGACAGCTCATCAAAAGTTTTATTAATCGGGTCTTCAGGTGAACAGAGGTCATAGATTCTCTCATGGACTTCAGGGGGTAATGTAGACAGTAATGTGTATACTTTCGTTTTCGGGTCGGTAACATTATTAAGCAAGAGGTAGACAGAGAGCCTTTTAATGAAGTTTTGGAAAGATTCTTTTTCGTGAAATGGCTGGAAGTTGAATTTCGGTCGAGGTTCACGATGCGGAACCGTAATGCTTGTCACGTGGGTCGCAGGAGGTGGGTTCGGTAGCGTTTCAGTAGGTTGGTACGTGTTCATGAGTCTTGAAATTTTTGTTCGTAAATCGGTGTAAATTTCATCAATTTCGTACCTGTATTCCATTTCTCTTTCGAGGTTTTCGTCCTCCGTCTCCTCTTCGATCTGGCACTGAATTTTTTGTAATCCTAGGTAAGTATTTTGTAATGTAAGTAATCTCGTTTCCAATTCTTCATATGTATGTGAATTTTCTTGTTCTTGGAATGCATTGTTTGTTTTCGTGAGAAGGCCGCGTAAGACCCCTCGCGCACGTTTCGCTTTTTTCAAATCAAACGACATCGTCGCCAATTTGTTAAATAAGTTTTATAGATACGTTGGTAAATCAATCATTCTATATTTTCGAGTGACAGGCAAAAAGTAAACACACGTTACTAAGTAACTAAGTCACGGATATGACAGTATCCACTTGCATATTTTTGTATGCAGTTAATATTGCCACTCTCCTACTGCACGCGCAAACATAGAAATAATTACTACAAAAATAACAACAAAATCTAATGATAATACTATTCTAGAGATTTAACATGAAATTTCGAAAAGTAACGACTGATTCCATCAAGTACTTGTAGTTACATAACCATATCCGGCGCCTGTAGGCCCAGAAACGGTCATATGCACACTTTGGGGGAGGCCTATGTCCAACAGTGGACGTTTTTTGTCATGATGATGATCATGACATTGACAATGTTGGTTTAAGTGCGCTATAAGCGCTTATAAAATGTTAATTGTAAGAAAGCTTATGAATATTCGCTTAACTATTTGATAAATGGTTTGTTACAATAACATATATCTCAGTGTAAAGATTTTCAGCTGATGTGCCAAGTGCATGAGAAGCTCCTACTGTTCAAACCGCCCACGGAACCACAGCTGATGTCCGTGAACACCTGCTTCATGATAAATCTATATTGGTTGTTGGCTCGTTGACTATAAACTATTTTTGTTAAATAATCACTAAAGCTTGCAATAATAACTAAAAATGAAATCATAACTTCACCCGCAACTTATGTCAATCTCACTCATCGGGCCGCTCATGCCCACTTCGCTAAGAGGGAAGAGGAAGCTCAAGAAAGAAAATGAATTGACAAATCAAATCAATTCATCTCAACAGGTACAATACGCGTTCCGGAATTACACCGTTTTGTATATGTATATGTCTTACATAACTCTATAGCTGTAAGTGCTGTAACGAAGAGTCTTTTCTTTTAGATTGAGGCCAAAAGTACTCGACTCTAAATATACATCTATCAGTTAGTTGATAGACTAGACTATTCCTACCAATTCACTGAAAATGTAGATGTACAATCAAAATGCCGTCATTTCCAGTAGCAGTTAGAAATCAATTGAATTTCCACCGGAGATAGCGGGCTAGTCCGTGAAATTGTGCCAGTCTGCATTTTAATAATGCTGTTGGTATCACAGGACTGTATCCTTTATAGTATGTATATTAGGTTATCTTTGATAAGAGAACCTAAGCATTCAAGTTGTAATATTCATATATAAGTTTATAAATGAACTAGCTTTTGCCCGCGGCTTCGCACGCGCAGAACAATAAACTTTAGCCTATGTTTTTTTCTAAAACCCTAAAATTACTTTTCTTGTAATGTAATAAAAGAGTAAATACACAAAGTTTCAAGTCTATCACTGAAAATTTTACTCCATCCTCATACAAAATTTGTACCCCTATTGAACCCGCTTAGGAGTGGGTTTTTCCAAAGCCCTTAAATTAGTTTTTTCATATTGTTATAAGGAGTCCATACACAAAATCTCAAGTCTCTCACTTAAAATTTTACTCAACCCCATACAAACTTTCCACCCACTTTTTACCCCCTTGAGAGTAGAATTTAAAAAAATCCCTTCTTAGTGGATACTTACGTTATATAAACTACCTATTGTGAAAAAAAAGCTTCCTTGGTTCAATGTTTTGGGCTGGGCATTTATTTAAGTGATTGAGTCAGTCAGGAGTTTGCACCCCTATTTAACCCGCTTTGGGGTGGGTTTTTCCAAAACCCTTAAAAAAATTTTCTTTATCGTAATACGGAGTCCTTAAACAAATCTTCAAGTCTCTCACTTATAATGTTACTCCATCCCAATACAACCTTTACACCCCTATTTAACCCGGTTAGAGGTAGGTTTTTCTAAAACCCTAAAATTACTTTTCTTTTATTGTTATACGGAGTCTATACATAAAATTTGAAGTCTCTCACTTAAACTTTTACTCCATCCCCATACAAACATCGCACCCCTATTTAACCCGCTTAGGGGTGGGTTTTGTCAAAATCCAGAATATTTTTTTCTTGTATTGTAATAACGAGTCTGTACACAAAGTTTCAAGTTTCTCACCTAAAATTTTACTCAATCCTCATACAAAAGTCGCACCCCTATTTAACCCACTTAGGAGTGGATTTTTCCAAAACGCTAAAATTACTTTTCTTTTATTGTAATAAGGAGTCTATACACAAAGTTTCAAGTCTCTCACTTAAAATTTTACTCCATCCCCATACCAACTTCCCCTATTTAACCCACTTAAGGGTGGGTATCTCCAAAATCCTAAAATTAGTTTTCTTTTATTGTGATAAGGAGTCTATACACAAAGTCTCACTTAAAATTTTACTCCATCCCAATACAAACTTTGCACCCCTATTTAACCCGCTTAGGAATGGGTTTTTCCAAAACCCTGAAATGGCTTTTCTTGTATTGTAATTAGGAGGCTATACACAAACTTTCAAGTCTCTCACTTAAAATTTTACTCCATTCCCTTACAAACTTTGCACCCCTATTTATCCCGCTTAGAGGTGGATTTTTTCAAAAACTTAAAATTTATTTTCTTGTATTGTCATAAGGAGTCCGTACACAAAGTCTTTCACCTACAATTTTACTCCATCCCCATACAAATCTTTAACCCCCTTTTTACCCTCTTGAGGTTGTAATTTTCAAAAATGCCTTTTTTGTGGGTACTTTCGTTATATAATCTACCAATCGTGAAAAATATATAGATATTCATATAATATTTGACAACCACTTTGGCTTAGTCGATAGTGACCATACCTACCAAGCCGGAGGTTGGTCAGGGCATTATCATTTATCACGAATTTTGTTCCTGAGTCTTGTATGTTTCCTATCTATGTAACTTTTTAAAAGATAATAAATGACAAGTAGTAGTATTAGGGAGGATGGGAAAAGATCGACAGGTGAAGAGAGCATACTTGGGCCGACCGACCGGACGGCGTCCTGTGGGTCGTCCCAAGTATCGCTGGAAGGATATGGTGGACGCGGACCTGCGTGAGCTTGGAGCCGGTGCAAGCTGGCGAGAAATAGCGCAGGACCGAGAAAAGTGGCGTGCTCTTGTCTCGGAAGCCAGGACTCATTTTGGGTCGTCGTGCCAGCCTTAGTTAGTTAGCTAGTAGTATTAGGAAGTTATTTGCTTATCCGGTCCTCGGGTGACTGACTGTAGGGTTAGCTTAGCTCGTTCCTCGCACAGCGAATCGGCATTGACATTCAGCGAGGCAACAATTCGACAAAAATTCTTTCGTACGTCTGTCTATCTGTCTGTCTGTCTGTTCGGATGTTCTCCTCTACAGCGCGCATTTCTCAACCGATTCTCGTGAAATTTTGTAAGCAGGTTCGTTAATTATATAGATTTTTTTATCGAGTCAGTTTTAGGAAATTTTGAAATTAGAAAAAAGTTTCAGAACAAAATTGTTTTTTCCCATACAAAAAAAATGACGTCATAACTCCTCTCCTTTTTTTTCGTGCTACGGGTCAATCTGATTCGTTTCACCTAAAGATCAATCGTTCCGATTTTCATGCTTTTAACACCATTTGCAGCTTTTTTGGCGTACCGCTAGCACTAATGTTGTAAGGTTGAATTTACTAAAACTAAAAGCTGCTGCTGCTGCTGATTCAAAACCACGTATTAGTGATTCCTCTTTATTTTAACGCTGTTTTAGGAAAAAGGAATGTGATAAACAGATATGAAATGAAAGAAAACGGAACAGGGCTCGGCTCGGCTAATACACTTTTGAAGGCTCCTCTGGCCTTATCGGGAAACCACTTATGTTATCTCTGCTGCAAGGAGCGGCTTGGTGGGAAAAATAAAGGGTACGGATACATCATAGCTATCGAGGCCAGTGGTACTTTTTCTATTTTTATCTTTTTGAACGCGGTTTTCGTACTTTTATAGAAATATAAAATATGTACTTAATTTTTTCGATTTCGCGTAGGTAAGTAAATTTGAAAATTTGCAGCAGTTACCTGTTTATTAGGGTTAGGCAGTAAATAAGGTCCTCGGCTTCGTTCTTCCCGTACAACTAGAAAGCCGTAATTTGGCATGTGTTTACATATCAATCACGCCAATAAAATTTACTGAACCCCTTACTGGACATTTTACTGAAATATATAAGAAAACAAATAAATACAAACGATATGAATCGTAGGAAACCCATAGGAAACGTCTAATTAAATTTGACAGATGTCCTCGGCAGCTACACATTTCCGCCATGGTGTACGCTGCGATCGCCTAGCTTACCCCCACCACCTACTTTGCACATAGCCTATACGCATTTTGAATTTACCGTACTCAAGTACATGTTTCGAAATATACCAAATTCAAACCACTGCCTATAGCGCTTTTCTGTGGCTTTATCGTATTTGAAGGGTAAGTTCGTACCACTCTGAGCTAGGGCGAGTGTATTTTATAGCGTTTATGAAGAAAAGTCGAATTATTAAGGAACACAATACCTACCAAAAAAACAAATTCGATTCAGTCGATAACTAGAAATGCTGAGCGGTTAGCCATTTCATTTTATGTACTGGCATTAATAGATCATCCTTTTTAGTGCCCGACGCATACGAGGAGTGATATAAGTGTAACATGTGTATATGTGTCAGACATACACTGCAACATTGGATTGGAGCTCCCAAATGGTGGAATCAATATGCGAGCGGTTTGTTAATAGCAAAAGTTTTAACAAACCGCTTCTTGCTGGCGAGATGGTTTTTCTTTTATATATTTTACGTTTTAAATACATTTTTACATAGTATGAAGCAATCGCATTTCCAGCGCCTGACAAAAATTATGCGTCTAAAATACCTATCTAGACACGCGGTAGCGTGTCCAGCCAAGTTCACCCCAGGAACTGGCGGACAGCAGCCGTGTGTTATATTACACGAACCGTTTGGAGCCACTTTGGCTCCCTAATAACTTCAAATATATCTAACATAAAAACATGAAATATTGGTACATATATTAAGATCCTTTAGAACAACTAGAACCCCAAATTTCATAAATATAGGTGTAATAGTTATTGAGATATTAAATTCCAAAAAACGGCATTTTTACCACTGACTGACTGACTAGTAATCAAAAACCTAACCCACTTCCAGATGACCTAGAAAGCTGAAACTTGGCATGCAGCTTGGTAATTATGTATACACCAGAAAAAAACAGAAAACAGTGATTTTATTATTAGTTTTATTATTAATATTATTTATGCTAGTTACCTCAGAACTCCGTCATTTGTTAACCGATTTTGAAAATTATTTTTTGTTTGAAACGGTATACTTCCGGGGTGGTCCCATTGTCATCGGGTCAGAATATGATCATATGATCATAGCTTCCTGGAAAAATCGAACTCTTCAAATATTTTAATATTTTAGGTGCACCTATAGCGGTTTGGGTATTTTGTTTAGTAACTCGTGCATTCGCTCTGGGAAAGCACCATTGAATGAAGTTTGACAAAAAGTAATGTTATCCCATCAAAAACATAAATGAGCAAATGGCAGCCATAGAAAACTGCCAAGTTAAGGCTCAAAATGCATTAAGCCGCAGTAAATTAGTTTTACTGTAAACAATCTAGTGCCAAACTTGGCAACTTTTTAGATAATCTACGGAACTTGGCGCCCATTTAGATCTCAATTCTTTTCTCGGTGAATTTGGCTGCCAATTTCACATTTATGTTTTTGATGGGATCCATATTACAAATATTCGTATAGGCAGACACTAAAAGTATTCTTCTTCTAATATAATGAGTCTAATGTAGCTAGTTTTTTCACTATGTAGAGGTTCCTGTACTACCGTCAATCCGTATGGCATTTAACACAATAGCGCCATCTATGAACTCAATAAACAGCTCCTAATTGATGGCGCCAATTTGTGAAGCAAAAGTGTGTTATACGAAATTAACGATACAGAGACCTTTCGGTGGTAAAACTAGCTACAGCACACTCATTGTTTTAATGGCACGCTAGAATTTATAAACAGTCTGAACATAATTCTCTAATTTCTCTATCATGGGTCAACCTAACTACATTGTAATGGAAGGATCACGCCCTGAAAGTACCGCCTTTCAATCATGATGTTTTCTACGCCAGGTAAATATGGGTGATTGCAAAATAGTAGATTGTTAACTCATAGCTGATAACCACTTATTTCACACAAGACATTTTGGCGTTCTCACTTGAACTCCAAACTCAATATAATTGTACGGTGGTGGCTGTACAAGTTTTTGCCATTGCTTAATTTTGTAACTACTTTTCAACTCCAGGGGCGGCATGCCTCACTTTCCTCCAGCTTTTTAGGAAAAATGAGGAATAAAAAGTAATCAATGATGTTCTCGTTTAATTCTTGTTGAAAAGATGATATTACAACTAAACTTAGATATTATCCATATTTCTACTACAAGATAAACCAATATCTTTTATAATTTTACTTGTCTGCAATCTAACGATAAGTTACAAGTACTCAGGTTGAATATATAAATCACAAAGATACGTTTCGTGGTTCCCGAAAATAACGTGTCACTCGAAATCAAGTAAATAGCAAATCCGCGAGACGACATCAACAAATCTTGTTGTAACTATCCCAGAATCGTACTATATTTCGTTTTACGTCCAATTTCCATACGCACTCGGCGTGAAGAAGTTAATGGGGCACAATATTGCGAGAGCCGACCGCCGAAACCGTTTTAAAAGAATTGTAAGTTTCCCCCAGATTGGGCCGAGGAGGATATTATAAAACGAGGCCTTGTTATACGTTAGCCAATTTTAGTGCTTGGCTCACTGATATTGGATTACGTTAACTAAAGGCGAAGCATAATGTTTGTTAAGAGGATTTCATATCTATTAGGTATTCAAGAGAGAAAACATGCAGGATTTATACTCAAGAGATTCTGCATGTATAGATGTAATGAATAATGCTTTTCCGTCGGCTATATAAACTAGGAATACAACAAGACCCAAAGAACTGTCAATCAATTACCGTACTATTAAACATCGGTCATGTCAAACGGCAATACTACTAGTTTTCATTCTGACATTCGACATTGACTATTAAAGTTTCATTAAATACGATAATTGATAGCCACTTCGGGTCTAGTCGATGAATATATTGACTTTAAACCCTATTTTGAGTTCGGTAGGCTTATCCCTTTTCTCAGGCTTGAATAAAATACTTATTATGACACATTTCGTAACGACTAATCCAAATAAACAACTTAACGTAACAATGAATCTAAACAAATTTTTTCTACTTCAGCTGTAGGTATAGGTAATTCGCGTCCACATAGATAGTTACAAAACCACTATCCCACACAAAGGGCCACTATGGACTTAACCAAAAAAACCCTTCAACATCAATTACGCCCTCACATCCGCCATTGAAACTTCATCACGCCACAAACGGCGGCTAAAATAATTTATTTCCCCGTTGATTTCTTGAAAAACCCTCATTCTGTCCTAATATATCCTTCCGAAAATCAGTGGTGCCCTCAGGATGTAGACAAATGCTCGTCCCGCACCGTCTTGACACTTTTGCCGGGATACAGAGCGAGTAATGACCTCGTCCCTTTCAACTATTTGTGTGTCCATTTGGGTCAATTGGACCTTCAAGAACTCTGCATGTTCCCGCGAACTAGCAGCGAGTTAAAAGCTTTTTTGCCCTCGGCTAAGTATTGAGCCTGTCGCTGAATGCCTATTGTTTGTTTGTTGGCTAAATTGGTTAAGTAGTCCATTATGTGGAGACGATATTGTGTGGCTAAGTATAAACACGGTGAGTGAATTTTGACCGCACCCAAGACGACTTGTTGACATGGTGGAGGTAGGTAATTGGTTTCAAGTAGAAGGCAGGCGAAAGGCTGAAGCAAGGAATTTACGTTATCGATGACGCAATATTGAGATTAAAGGGTCTTCACTGGCGTTTCAAATATTCGCAATTTACAAGCTCGTAATTTTGCGGACATAGAAGTTTAATTAGTATATGTTTTCTTGCATGCATCAGCGTTTCGTCTCTCTTTTATTTTTTTGTTCTATTCTGTGGTAGTATAATTAGCAGGGCTCGGAACCGGTTAATCTCAAAATTCTGAAATAGCCAAATATTTTTAATTAGTTTATGCTCTTTATGTAGGACTCAATAATGTATTTGGGTTATTACTTCATATTATTAGATTGCCTGATTAAACATGAAATAGTAGACGAAAGAACGATAAGAACTAAAAAAATACCGATATTTTTGTATGAAAAGAATACCGGTTTCCGAGCCCTGATAATTAGTATGAATTTGTAATATAGGTTTCAAACTTTTTAACACTGAGTTTTCTTGGGACTTCAAACTCGTGTTAATTACATGAAAAGTTTTCTAAATTACTAAATTATAATTGTCATTAATAATTTAGCGCCAGTTTATGAGGAATTAGATTCCCTTCATTGTTCCTTCTTCACAAATTTGCCTCAATGAATGTAAATCCAAGTGAAACAAGGAAATTACACGGAAAAGATCTTATCAATGACGTAATTTGCAAACATTATGACATTTATTTTATATAGAAAACTAACTAAAATAATTAAATCGGTCACTCACGTGTTTAAGGTCGAATATCGCTCGACATGTATCACCCCTAAAAGTACTAAAAGAACCACCGCCGCGATAAGTACTGATTAAGGACCGCGAACCGGTCTGAAACATGTCGAGCGATATTCGAGCTTAAAGACGTGAGCGACCCGTTTCATTATATTTTATTACGACATCTAAATTATAGGGACAAAATGTAGAACTTCAAATTGAAAAAAGTTTATGGTGCCTAATCGTGGCATCTATAAAAATAGTACAACACTATTATACTATACTAATTGATTTATGTGGTTTAATGAACTGACAAACAACGCAAGCGTTGGTAACTATAATATCTCGAATCCGATATACCTCACGTCAGAACGGATCCGAAGAATATGAATTTAATTATACTAAATGTATGAAACCAGTATTGTTCTGTCGCGTCACGACGTGACACAGATAAATAAAAATGCGGCTTTAGAACATTCTCTGTCATAAAAAGTTTGTGTCAAAAATGATTATTCTGGTACTAGGTTTTATTATCGACAGTACCTAATTACTTACCGCAGTCATCAATTACACATTAAAAAGGTTCCAATTAGCCTGAACACGACGGGTTTATCTTGTGCACAGGTAAATTACTTTCGAGACGTTTTTGTATTTGTAGTAGTATTTGTATACAGGGTGATTTCGGGGTCGTGGATCAAGAACCAGGTTTTAGACTTGGTATCTGTTAGCCATTTCAGAAAAATTGTAGTGACACGAAACAAACGCATTTCATTTTTAGTTTATTTTGATGAAAAAAATACAAAATCACAAAAAAACATGGTTACCCTACTCTCTTTGACGGATGGTATGGAGAGTTGACAGTGGGGTAGGGTGACCAAGTTGTATGAAAAAGTATTATTTTCCATTAAAATTTGTAAAAAAAAGAAAACTATTTGAGTTATAAACCTTCATACCGATTGTGATGTTGTCTACTTTGAATTTTTGACCATGTACAATTATTTTGGTTCACGACCCCAAAATCACCCTGTATTTACAGGGACACAAGTACACGTTGTGTGAGGCTGGCTGCAGAGGTCACAACAACAAATGCAAAAATGACTCGAAAGTAATTTACCTGTACACTTTCATTGCCGCCTAGTGCTACGGGCTACGCTCGTAGGCCGTAGCCATGTATTCGCCGTATGAAGCCCGTAGCAGCTACGAACACAGTACCCGACAATCGGGTTGTCGGCGTTGAATGTGTTGCCACCTTCTGTCACATTCGTCATAATCAGGTTAGCTCTGTGGTGCCAAAAAATTGCATTGCCACCGAACTTACATAAGTACGCCACAGTTCAATGGATTGAGGATAACTATTTTAAAATTCAGTTGCAAGATTTAACCCAACAAACATAATACATACATGGTTAGAAACATTCCAAGTTAAATAAAAGCTTGTAAAATGTACAGTTGATTGTACGAACACGCGTTCGTAATGTTACTTGAATATCCTGCATATTATTAGCAAATCAAATTAAACAATCCCCACTTTAGGTAACATTACGAGCAAAAGACAGATGTAATACACAGTACATAAATAAATAGAGATCGTCCTTTAGCAATAATACCACCTTACCTTTTTCTCCCTGTATTTATATTTTATTATTTTGTACATGCTGATTTATTAGATTAGTAATAAAAGCTCCGAACATAAATGAATCTAACCTAACTTACAAAAAACTAAAACGTACTGACTAAAATTCTATAGTTGTCGGCGGTTAAGAAGTAAATCCAAAAAGTGGCGAATTCAAAGTGGGCTTTTAGGTTATAAACTGTATGGAAATGACAGGTGTCAGGATTGACTTCTTAACCGCCGACCACTATAACTGTGCGAATACTCCATGAGCGAATAATTCGGAGAGTTAATATTTTAGTAGTACGTTCAGTTTTTCTGTGTACTGGTTTATTTTTTCTCGTTTTATTATATGAGGAGCGCAAGAGTATTTGTAATTGTATTGTATGTATTTCTGGATATTTATATAGTGACTACGTATTGCTTGTGTTTATTTACTTTCGCTTTCATATTCATGAAACAAGTTCGTTCCTTGTAGGTAACCAATCATTAAATCCAACGAGCACACCTCCAAAGTTACTTGTGTAAACACATTCCTCTCCGCACCAAGCAAATTACCAAAACAAATTGTATGTAAAGTTACCAGTTCGGAGTTCCGAAGTTCGATACAAGTTTCCCTAATAAGTTGTGAACTCAAAGTCTATACACACGTCGCATTCACGACGAGTATCGGAATCGAAGGACGTACTATAAGTGAATATATCGTAGAATCTATTATGAGGGACACATCCAACTGATCCAACTCCTTGCCATAGTACTAGTTTGTAGTTTTAACTGACTTCAAAAAAAGAGGATGACCTATGTGCCACTGTGTGTATTACGATATACATGCCATATACAAGCTTACCAAGATTCGAACCCGGGACCTCCGGCTTCGTAGGCAGTGTCACTACCAACTGAGCCAAAGTGGTCGTCTATTAAATATATCGTCGTCTAGTACCCATAACACAAGCCTTAATGTATAGTAAGTCAAATAATAGAGTCGAAAATTGGTAGAGTAATTTCTTGACTACCTACAACCTACCACCTACAACTATTCGTATTCGTGAAAGTACCATATGTGGCGTCACTACATGTATGATCGGTACTGAAAGAATGAAAGAATAAGTCTCTGCCACTAATTTCGTTTTTGGTACAAGCTTTTTATTGCTGACTGTTTTTTTTCCACAGGCAACAAATACTTATTCTTATTTTTAGGACATTATTCTTATTTGAAGGACAAAGTGGTAACACCTAATTTTTGTGTGTACTTAGTGGGAACTAGTGAGGACGTATTAGGTTTATATAGTTTTTAAGTTTTTTATGCACATCCATCTCTGTTTGTTCTCCGAATGAATAAATAAGTTTCTGTCAAAATTTTCATTTTTGGTATACTCGTACTCATACTCATACTATGATTTTATACATTACACGTCAAAATAACACACAGCGTACTTCTACTGTACCTTTTTCCGCAATCATGTGATCATTTTTTTAAAAGCAGGCAATGCGCATGCGATACCTCTGGAGTTGCATGTCCATAGGCTGCGGTGACAGCTTACCATTAGGCGAGCCGTAGGTACGCTTGTTTGATGCCGAAATAGTATTAAAAAAATAAAATTAAATTAGACCGAGAAAAAAAGAATACCTAATAAAATGTTGTAAATGATGCACTAATCCGGATTGACTAGGCTCAAAAATATAAATGTTGAAGTGGACTGTATACAAATGACTGGTAGTTCCTCTCGTAAAATAACAGTGACTGACTCTACTCTAATTTTGGTGCCACCTTGGTTCTGCTTTTTCTTATGATTCGTAAAGTAAAAAAGAGTCCGGACGGATTGTAAATGGTTTATATTGTTTATCACAGGTAATGTTCTTATTAAAACGTATTTTGAAGTTAACACTGTTTATAATTAATTTACTTATTTATAATGACTTTAACACTGATTTTATCTAAATCTAGGACACAATGTCTAGATTCCTAAACTTTTCCTGAGCTGAGTTCCCAACGCGCTTTTCTTTCTTGTTCTGGGTTTCTTCCTTGGAGTGTCTCTTCAGTACTGAGTGAAGTACGTTGCGAACTCACCTCTTATCTTTCGCAATGGCTGACCGTAACGTGAGCGCCCTGAAGTAGTGCCCGCTACGAGGCGCTGTCCGAGTATAAATAGGAATTCTTACAAATCTCGCGGTTTTCCGCGGATTGCGGAGGCTGTGATTATCTCACTGCAGCGGCGCCCGCGTACCGCGTGCGGTATGTGAGGTTAAGCAATTTCGGGTACAATACTATAGAATACACTTTATCACACCTCAAAAAATAATTACATAATAGAAACAGCATAGATACAAGCAGAGGTAAACAACAGGCGGTCTTATCGCTAAAGAGCGATCTCTTAAAGGACAACCTTTGGGCAGGTACATTTCTTAAGTTCGGCTATTACTCGTTGACTAGTAATGCCTACTTAGCTGTTATCATTTTTATTTGAAATTCATCGTATGGCTACTGCCACGAATTTATTCACACACAGACACAGAGGGAGGGGATGACATGACTCCAACAAGAAACTTCACTTTAAATATCACGCAAACGGATTCATGAATCAAAAAATACTTAATGAGAAACCACATTACAAGAGCAAATACAACTGTACCTCACACGCTGGGTTTTGCATGAAAACAAAATTGCATCCCCACTTTACGTGTAACTGTAGTGTGTAGGGAGGTAGCCTATTTTTTTTTTACCTTTTTGTCCTTGTAGCTTAGCCTAGCGTGGGGCAGCAGGTTAAATAGTAAATTACAGCTTTCTAGTAGTAACGGTTCCTGAGCTAAATTGCGGACAGACGGACGGATATTGGCGACACTATATGGGTCTCTTGTTTATTATGGAACATTTCCAGTATAATAGTAAAATTATTGATATTTTCGTATCCACCACCACCATATCAGCCCTAGGACGTCCACTGCTGGACATAGGCCTCCCCAATTTCATGGGGGGTAAATGTCATAATCGCCAAGCTTGGCATACGGGTTGGCGATCGCAGTATCTCCACCGCACTCTAGGAATGCTGCTGCCAATTCCCCGGTGGTTTTGGTCGTAGTTTAAGGACATACCCGGGTCAATATTTTCGTATAACACAAGCGAAAGCTATTCTTTAATATTACTTAGTTTTCATTCTGTGGTTTTCATACAACGAAGCAACAATCTTGATAGTTTTAAGTCTAGCAAAACTGAAAAGTTAAGTATAACGGGTTAAAGTTTAAAGCTAGGATTAGAAGGATATCCGCGTTGAGTCATAAGGGTGTTCTGAAAGCCAACCATTTAATTTAATATGAAATTTCTTCGCCAGGATTTTACGCAAAAGGGTAAAATGTTAAAATAAAACGAGATTGCGTAATTGAAACAAAATCTCGTGACTTCTCTTATTTTTGGTTTACGACTTACGGCGCTATTTATGGCAGTACTGGAAATAGACATTCTGAATTATTTATAGGTAGGTAGAGGTAAGTAATTAAATTTAGTAGGATATTTCATATTTTAACGGAACGCAGCCAAAAAGGCAGGAAGTCCTTTTGTGTTCCCGAAAGTCGGTAAGAACTCAGAAGACAGATTGGTTTACAAAATGTGACGTTTAAAAAAATACAAACATGAGAAAAAGCGATATCCTAGTGATGTCCTATGCTGTTAGTAAGACAAATGGAATGTGGTCTAAGCTTAAGAAAATGTTATTACTAAGTGTTTTAAATTACGAAGAAATGAAAACCAGTACAGTCCAGAGATACCTCGCAGGGGATAAGTTCGGCTTTCTGCCTTAATCTTATGTGACATGTATGTATTGTTTTAACCTGTTATTGTGTACAATAAAGTGCTTACATATATTTTTTTGAATGTTTTTTAGCGTTTCGTATCAAAATGGTTAGCTGGAAGAGATCCCTTGAAGGGATAAGCTCGCCTTTGTACGTCTACTTTTTGTTTGTTTATCGTTTTGTCGTGTTTTATGTACAATAAAGTAATACATACATACATACATACATACATAAAATGTTAAAAAGGAACCCTTATGATGCCGCTCTGTCTGTCTATGTCTATTCGTCATATTGATTTGCTAAATATCTCAAGAACAATAATATTAAGGAATCGTTATAAAGAAGGCTAACCCAGATGCATACGAGTAGAACAAGTTTTTTTTTTCGTTTATTTTAATTTACTGTGTAAATTTATCGATACAAAGGGGGAGGGCAAAAGTTCAGTCTATACTTATATTAAGTGGCATGTCATATGAAAGGATTTGAATTGCACATTCTCAAACCGTTTTTAATTTTTATTATGGTGGTTAAAATACGATTTAGAAAGGAAAATGTAAAAAAATACGGACCCCCCCCCCACCCTCTTCCTAGCTCCTATCTAAAAAAATATGAAATAATTACGTAACATTCATATCGATATAATTATTACAAGAAATATATAATTATACCTGTATCTAGATTATATATTTGTTATCATCAAAAACATTTCTTAACTAAGTTTGTATAATTCTCCGATAGATGGCGCTGTAACCATTGCGTTAAATTTCTCCTCGGGTGTTATTCACAAACCGACTCGTCCTCACCTGTCACCTCACCCGTCACTTCACCCGTTTTTATATGGAAACTGTCAAATGTCATTTATCAGATTTTGGATTTTGGAAACTGCCAAATGTCATTTATCAGATTTTGACAGTTTCCATATAAAAACGGGTGAGGTGTGAGGTGACAGGTGAGGACGAGTTGGTTTGTGAATAAGAGAGCTGCATTAATGGGGTTGGAACGCAATCGTTGTACGGAACCGTCGGTGCGCGAGTCGGTTGCACTTGACCGGTATTTTCATTAAGTTGTATTTAATTAAGAACATATTTTTTCTTATACGTATCAACAAAGTCCACATACACTTTCATCCATTTTAGTATCTTAGAGCATAGTTTAATATTATACCGTAACTTTGCACATAACCCCGTGACCTTACTAAGCTAAGGTCCAAGTTTTAATCGCCCTAATGAATAATATACATACACTTTTAGCTACACGGGTTAACTAAGCGAAAGGTCACGGATATTACTTTTAAAGGACATTGTTTTCTCTAAGAATACTTAATATGTGGTATTACTTTAATTAAATTAATAATATGATGCACCTGCAAATATAGCATAAGTATGGTTGAGTTGGGTAAGATGGACACTCTGGGGAAAGATGTAAATTTAGGGCATAGTGGGCATCTTACCACCCACCCTATAGTCCATATCATATCACCTCCAGTTATACTCGTAGTTGGGCGGAGGTGGGTCCAAGTGCAAGGAAATTTTGCGACCGGTCGCTACTTGCGTTGGGTCTGTCTCTATGGTAACTGCCTGTCCGGCAGTTAACATGGTGAATGGCCTCGGGGGGAGCTCAAAGTTGCCAAGATCCCCAAGGCAAAACTGATTGTGCTCCTTCTCGAGGTTACTGCCTGTTAGCTGCCTAGTTCTACCGTTAGAAACAGGCAGAACGGAAACAATCAGTTGAGCCCGAATTGTTATATCCAAACCCATCCTATCCCGCTTATCCCCTATAATCAGCCGTAAGCGATGACGTGGCATGTCGCAGCGGGCTCTCCATCCGCAAAGAAGGATGGTTAGCGGTAAAATGCCACCCACGTGTTTGTGCCGTGCGTGGGGACCCGTACCGATGGAGAATGTCGTCCTGGTAGCTGAGCCGATCAGCAGTCGGAATAGATACTGCTGTGAGGCAACACTCTACTTTGGGTCAGGATTCATTTCACACGGGAGGTCTTGGTCCAGCCAACTGAGATCAATCGGCTGCTGCGTTGACAGTAATCTGGACGCGAGGCGAGTTTCCTGGGGTGTGGGGTCTGTAGTCGGCGGAGCACGAGTCACGAGTCGTCTGAGGAGATGACGAGTGTCTTGGCGCCGTGCGGACTCATAGACAACACACTTTGGGGGGCTATGTCAGATTGGTAGCCCTGGTGCATTCATGCATCCCCGAGTGAGGGCTCCGTGGTGGGTGGGGACCCAATCTGATGAAACAAGGTCGATGGCTACATGGATTCCAATGTACCTAAGACGAAAGGAGGAGAGAAAGCCGTACCCGAAAGGGATGAGGCCAAGGCGCCTAGGCGCAACGCTGTCCCAGACAGTGGTGCGAGAGCGGGTAGCAGTCACGTAAGGGGGTCCGTAAGGACGCAGAAGGCGCCTAGCGCAAGTAGAGGCAGAGGACATGGTGGAGCGGTCCGAACCGGAGGCACCGTCCGACCTTTTCCCCTAGGGTCGAAAAGAGGACGCGCCCAGCAGGTCCCCGAAAGGAGACCGACTGGTGCGGGTGCCGGAGGAACGGTAAGCGGAACTGTGTCCATCTGCAACCGGCCGGCCGGAATACCTCTTCCAAATCCTGCTGGCGTACCGGTCGCCGTTGATAGCGTGTTCGCACCCCAGGGCGCGGACGCGCGGTCCGGTGGAGGAATAGTCTCAAGCAGGAGGCAGAAGAGGCGAGATAACGCCAAGGCTAGGGCTCGACTCTCGAGCGAGGGCACCTCCCAGGATGCACCCAAATCGGGGCCCAAGGAGGCGCAGAAAAAGAGACCATTGAGAGCCAGTGGGGACTCCCCTATGCTCGCCAGTGACCCCAAGCGAACGAAGACTACGACGTCGTTTGCTGAGGTGGCTGCGAGTAAGAGGATGGCCATCGTCCCAGTGGTCTTTCCAGCCGAAAGGATTGGGGTGGGGCATCTGGGGGCCATCCAGGGCTTCATATTGGAGCTCCTGGCTGATGCTCCTGATCCCTTGCCCCGAATTACTTTCGGCAACATAGTGGCGGGCGCTCTCCACGTCAATTGCCAAGGGAGGGAGTCCGCCACCTGGCTCAGTTCAGCAATCGGGGAGGTGGAGATCGCTGGACTGCGCCTAAAGGTCGTGCACGCCAAGGATCTTCCTAAACCAGTCAAAATGGCCTGGAAGACGAAGAACGTTGGTGGTCACGACATAAACTGCTCCTCCGTGTGTTGCAAAGGTATAATCCTACGCTACACACGGAGGAGTGGAAGGTAGTCGACACCATGACGTCGGCAATGAACACCAGGCGCATCATACTGATGGACCGGGTGTCTGCCGACGTCATTAAGGAGGCTGGCTACCAACTGCACTCGGGGGTCGACCTCAGCACCTTCAAGCTCCTAGAAGACGCCGAAGAGAGGGGGCTTGGAGAGGCTGAGGATGGCGCTGGTGCGGGGACGGGCGAAGGGGGACAGACGCCTAGGGAGGCCCAGGAAGGCAGGGCGCCAGTAGTGGAGGCGCCACCGACCAGGGGCGAAGAAGCCGAGGCGGCTGAGGCAGCCAAGGAGGAGGGACAATCGGTGTCGGAGGCGGGGGATGGGGTGGGATCCAGTGGGGGGCGCGCCGGATCTCGTATGACCCGAGAGTCATCGCCGGTATCGGCGATTGGCTCGGAGGACTTGCGAGGTATGGCGGAGCTGTACCTGGAGACCTCCCTGTCTCCCATGTCCTGCGACGAGACTGTCCAGGAGGCGGCTGCTGACCTCAGCATGCCCAAACAGTAGGAAGGCCAATGGCGGGTATAAGGTGTGTACAAATTAACTTACAACACAATAAGGCAGCCACTGCCCTTCTGGCACGGCAGCTTAAATGCGACAAGTTCGATATTGCTCTTATTCAGGAACCATATGTATATAAAAATGAAATAAGAGGCTTAGGTGGTACAGGAGGAACGATTGTTTACCTGTGTCCAGACAATGATATGAGGACATGCATCTATGTCAGAAACGGCATCAATGCTATGCCTTTGTATGCTTTCTGTTCCAGGGATCTCACCACGGTGATGATCCAGAATAAGGGGGAGGGTAGAGAGCTCATCTTCTCATCAGCCTACCTTCCCTATGAGGCAGCGGATCCCATCACAGAACAGCTGCGGGATCTGGTTGCATATGGCAGCCGGGCGAACAACAACCTGGTCATCGGCTGCGACGCAAACGCGCACCACGTCGTCTGGGGCAGCTCGGACGTCAACAGGAGAGGAGAGAAAGTACTGGATTTCCTGGTGAGCTCTTCTTTACAATTATTGAATAAAGGCAATGAACCCACTTTCGTCAATTCTAGACGAGGAGAGGTAATTGATATAACGTTGGCTACTAACAACACTAGCAATAGTATCAACTCATGGCATGTATCTGATGATATTTCCCTTTCGGACCACAGATACATTTGCTTTAGGTACCAAACTAAAATACGAATAGCTACGGTACGTAAACGGAATCCCAGGAACACCGACTGGTCGGCTTTTAGAAGTGACCTGAAGTTGGACCTAGGTGACCCAAAAGGTAAGCTAAACTCTATTATTGACATAGAATTTGAAGCGGACAAGATAGTAGAAGCTGCATATACGGCCTATACTAACAACTGCCCGGAGAAAAGAACTCTGGCCAAAAAGGTACCCTGGTGGAACCCAGAGATAGCAAAGCTCAGGAGGGAAACTAGGGCAGTATTTAATGACGCAAAGTCAGTAATGACTTTGGGTTTTATGCACAAAAGCTCACAGAATATAGTAAAGCTGTGAGAAAGGCTAAGAGGAAAGCATGGATAAACCACTGCGATCAAATTGAGTCCATACCAGAAGGAATGAGACTGACAAAGGCACTAGCTACTACGAAGTCGGCCCCGCTAACAACCATTAGAGGTTGTGACGGAAACATGACAAAAACGGGGTTAGAAACCCTTAAGGTGATGTGTAACACACACTTTCCGGGCTCGGAAATACACCAGAGCATAACGGACGGGGAGACAATTAGTGCGTTGGAACAAACCACAAAGACAACAAGGCACAATTGGGACACGTCCAAAAAAGTAGTGGATCATAAAAAGATAAAGTGGGCACTCTCCACATTCCAACCGTATAAAGCCCCGGGACCGGATGGAGTCTACCCCATTCTACTACAAGAAGGCGCTAATGTACTAATCCCGCATCTAAGTAGATTGTACAGGGCGTGTTTAGCCTTCGCACATGTACCGCGTGTGTGGAGGATGGTACAAGTAACCTACCTACCCAAACCAGGCAAGGCGGATTACAGCGAAGCCAAATCATATAGGCCAATTAGTCTATCATCATTCTTCCTAAAAACTTTAGAGAAACTGGTAGATAGACACATAAGGGATGGCCCTTTAAAAAGGCATCCACTGCACGAATTACAGTGTGCATATCAGCCAGGGAAGTCAACAGAAACGGCACTGCACCTGGTAACAACCAGAGCTGAACAGGCTATAGAGAACAAAGAACTGTGCCTGGCGGCTTTCCTAGACGTGGAGGGAGCGTTCGATCGCACCACGTATAAAGCTATTAGCGAAGCGGCTGCTGGACACGGCATAGAGCCAACCATATGTAAATGGATACGGAATATGCTAAACGGCAGACTAATAAAGTCATCTCTTCTAGGAGATGAGATAATAGCCACGGCCACAAAGGGGTGTCCCCAGGGTGGGGTACTGTCGCCGACTCTATGGAGTCTGGTGGTGAACTCACTCCTGGAAGAACTCAATAGTGGTCCTATTCGCACGGTAGGATATGCGGATGATTTAGTGATACTAGTTAATGGAAAATTTCCAAGCACAGTATCAGGAATCATGAATGAAGCACTGAAGAAGGTGGAGAAATGGTGCAACTGTCACCAATTGTCCATCAATCCAGGCAAAACTGTAGTAATACCATTTACTAGGAAAAGGACCCTTCGAGGCATACAGTCGTTAAAACTGTACGGGAGGGTGCTAGAACTGTCCAATGACGTGAAATATCTAGGCATCACACTGGATAAAGAACTGAATTGGAAAAAGCATACTGATCTCACCATAATGAAGGCACTGAGAGTGTTTGGGATGTGTAGATCGGCGTATGGCAAAACATGGGGTTTGAACCCAAAGGTACTAAAATGGATTTACACCATCATGGTGAGGCCCATTCTACTGTACGGAAGCCTGGTATGGTGGCCAAGGACTTTAAAGAGCACATGCAGAAATGACCTAATAAAGGTGCAACGAACAGTATGCATGGCTATAACAGGGGCGTTTCGAACCACGCCAACGGCGGCGCTAGAAGTACTACTGGACCTACCGCCGCTTCATATAGTGATTAAGTCGGAAGCGCGCAAATCCCTCTACAGACTGAGGCTTCTTGGGCTGTGGAGCGATAGCAAGCCGAAGACGAAACACACAAACATGGAAACGGACAGTTTCTTAGACAGAATAACAAACATGGGGTGCGACAAAATGCAACCCAAGTTTGTGTTCCACAGGAACTTCAATATAAAAGTTCCCTCGAGGGCAGAGTGGGCTGAAGGTCTGGAATCACTAGATACTGGTGGTGAAGACAATATCTGGTACACGGATGGATCAAAAATGGGATCCGGTACGGGAGCAGGCATCTATGCAAAAGACTATAAAAGTAGTGTAAGCATGGGGCAATTCGCGACTGTCTTCCAGGCGGAGACATATGCCATAGTTGCCTGTGCACAGGAGAATATAGACAGACGAACCAAAGGAGAGACTATCGTTATACTCAGTGACAGTCAAGCAGCCCTCAAGGCGCTTACAGCGCCGAGAGTGGACTCTAGACTAGTTTACAATGGCGTACAAGCTTTGAATAAGCTTGGAAGGCATAACAAAGTGCAACTAGTATGGATACCAAGGCACGAGGGGTTCATCGGCAACGAAAAAGCAGATGAACTGGCAAGAATGGGATCTACAGGCCATTTTGTAGGTCCAGAACCGTTTGTAGGACTCTCGCAGAGAACCATAACATCGGCCTTGAAGGATTACGCCAAAGCCAAACACCAACAGGAGTGGAGGATTGAGGCGGGTTTAAGGCACTCAAAGCTCTTCATCGAAGGAGTGGACCCAAGCTGGACCAAGAAGCTTTGGAAATTCAGCAGAAAGCAACTTAGAATTATAACTGGGGTGTTTACAGGTCACTTCGGGGTCAAGGATCTCTTGACCAAGATGGGACTATCAGACAACATAGACTGTAGAATGTGTGGCGAGGATGACGAGACAATGGAACATTTATTGTGTGAATGTCACGCCCTTGCCAGACAAAGAATGAATGACTTTGGTAATGGCTATCCAGAACCAAAGGAATTCAGAGTACTCCCGCTGAGCTCCATCATCCGGTTTGTGGAAATGTTGGAGAGCAGCTTGGAGTAACTATAAAGGAGGGGGCAATTGCACAAAAGATCCCATTGGGTCGAAGTGCATCCGCAAGGGCCCTCATATAATTAAGATAAGATAAGATAAGATATACTCGTAGTTTAACTGGAGGTGAATTGCCATGTCACACTAATTTTAAAGTATTTTTTTTTATAAATATTGGGGGACAATCTCACACAAATTGATCTAGTCCTAAACTAAGCAAAGTACTAAATGGGTACTATACGACGATATATATACTTATATAGATAAATACATATTTAAATATTTACATAGAAAACATCCAAGACTCAGGAACAAATATTCGCGCTAAATACACAAATAATGCCCTGACCGGGACTGGAACCCGGGACCAACTAAGCCAAAGTGGCTGTCACTTGGGATGGCAACATAGCAGTAACAATACTGCGGCGACGAGTAGATAGAAATAAAAACCAAAAAATACAGTTAATTTTTGTTATGAAAACATACTTGGAAAATTAGGCCTTACGTTCGCGATAACAGAATGCTAAACCCATCGGGGGCGGCACAAATTTATTGCTAAAAAATGAGATTTCTATAGGAATTTACGACTAATTTGGAAATTGCAAGCGCGGATGGCGCGTGTTTTATTACTGAAAACTTAAAATTTAATTTTGATTTCTCTTATAGTTTGCCAATTTCCTCCCATTTTCTGAGAACAGAACTACCTATTATATGTACACACATACATACCTCGGCTGGAAAAGGGATTGGCTGCCCCATATTACTAGAAGGCTTCGCTTGCACTCGACCGTCTGTAACACACTCGGCACGAAATCCCTACTTCCCGGCGTCTGCAGTAATATTATTACTGGTCGGAAAAATATAAATATACAATTAGTACTGTAAGCCAAAGCTAGATTTGACAAGCGTTTAAATAGATACATTAAGTGCCGAATTAAGTTAGTTTTAATGCAATTAAAAGATTTGATAATTTTTTGCAAAACCTTTATCATTTTACCGATTTTAGAAGAAACTAAGTTGAATTGGATTTATTCTGGCAAATGATAGCAGTTAGAGAGCGCTCGGATCGGATCGGGCGGGATTTGGCCGAAAATTGCCCAAATGAAAGCTCAATGAACTTGTCACGACGAGTCGCCGGGCGCATTTGTCCATGTCCCGGATTGTCCGCATTGCCGTACTCTAGTGATGGCAGTGTTCGATTTTATAATCAAAATTTTAGTAATTGTTAAGCACTAAGTACAACTGCCGTCAAAGATTTGTAGGTATACATTTTTAAGCAAGAAGGTAAAAATTGTAACCATGGTTTTCACGTCAACTGTACTTGCAGCAAATGGCGTAAACATGTCTTTATGTGACGTTGTTATTGTTGTTAGGGGCGAAATTGAACAAAGTTCTAAAATGTAAGTATGTAAGATCTATATAGTTCTAAAATATAAACTATCACATCACATTCTACATTTGCAAAACGAAATGAAAACTGGGAGACAAAAAATATATCGATATTTTTGACCAAGTGAAACTAAGGTCTCCATTCCAGCTTCGGAAAAATGCTTTCGTATGTCCTTCCGGCGGATGACGGATTTCCGGATTTCCTGCTGTTTTCCTCTACAGGTCAAATTTCTCAACACGCTCGTTAAATTTTGTGAGCAGGTTGAGTAATGTAGATTTTTGTTGACGAACCAGTTATTGAAAATTTTGGAATCGAAAAAAAAACATGAGATCTACATCTCACAGAGCCACTAGTTTATTATTATTTATATTTTCGCTACCGCTTTATACAAAAATTATATCTATCAATAGCAAACAAAATAATCGGCATGCAAGATGACGTCACTAGAATCTATCAATGTTCCATACATGAAAACTATATATTTATTTATTTACAATATAATGTACAGCAACCATCATTACAGGTAATAATGACTCGATAGCAAACAAATTTATCGATATGCACCGTGACGTCACTAAAAGCTCGACCTAGGGGTTGGTTAGGTCATCAGAGGACCGGCTTGCCATGCCTTCGTCACTAATGGGAGTGCATAAAAATGTATCGATACCAAGCAGAATTATCGATATAAAAAGTAGTGCCACTGGAACCTCAACACACGGGTCAATTAGGTCTTCAGATGACGTCCGTGTCTCATTAAATGAGAGAGCATAAAATAATAAAAATGTATCGATAGCTAGTAAAATAATCGATTTACACCGTGACGTCACTGAATCCTCGACCTAGGGGTCGGTTAGGTCATCAGAGGACGGACTATCCGTGCCATGCCTCCGTCATTACATGGAAGTGCATAAAAATAACACACAGTTAGCGAACTCCAACCCTTTGAGGCTGAGCAAATGTACGATTGGGTCAGTCAAAGGATTGAGTTTGCGAGGGAATTTAAAATGTTGTTTTAATTTAACTTGACCTGATTTATTCCGACTTGTAGACATCGATTTGGAACTAGTTCTTTGACAGTGTTTAAAGTGTAGGTAAGTGTAACCAGCTCAAAAATGTTTACATTTTTGTGCTCTTTGCTATCTTTTTGTTGGGTTTTTAGTTATCCGTTTAAAATAGTAATACCTTCTTGCCAAGAAAATTAGTATTAGTAGGCTTAGTTACTGGGTTAGATGTTGATCACAAGGTCCCATTGGTTTTCCAAATTCATTCAGACGAAACCTGCGTTGTGGGTACTACTTGCGTTGTGGGTACTTCCTGCGTTAGAACTGGTTATATCTAAGCTGTGGTAATAAATACAAAGGCCTAAGAGCGTGGAATTCATTTCATAAATACCAAGAAGTATCTATCGAAAAGCACAAGTGTCCTACAATATATTACAGTACCGGCCAATAATATATCACCTTTAGGTATTTAGGGCGAATTTTTTTTTATATATTCCTAAATATTTTTACCTTAACTCATCATGCAATAGGTAGTATTTAGACTCTTTGGACGAGCGATAAGAAAACGTGGCCACATATAAAGGTTTTTTTTTTCCGCAAAAACACTACAGGACAGTTTTCCTACAGTTGTGTGTAAATGTGAAATTATTACCTAAAATAGCTTAAAAACGATAGGTGGTTAACGAAGTGAAGATGACGAAGACTCGTGACTGACCGTAACATTTTGCGAGTCTCACGTGAGAATCCTTGGTTAACGGCGACGGATATAGTCAAAGAAATATCAACCCCAGGATGGCGTACTCCATCTTTACGGACTGTCCGACGGCGTTTGCAGAACGCCGGATTAAACGGAAGACGCCCTGTAAAGAACCAACCAGTACCAACTTCCCACGGTAAATCACGGAGGAGGCTCTGTAATGGTGTGGGGTGCCTTTTCCGCTAAAGGCATGGGCCCCCTTCATAAAATTGAAGGCATTATGGACCAGAATGTGTACTTAGATATTCTGGACAATGTGATGTTACCATATTGTGTACGACGATTTCTGGGCCGCGGGTTTGTGTTTCAGCAGGACAATGATCCAAAGCATCGTGCAAAACGTGTCACAGAATGGTTCAAGTGGCGACGCGTTACTCTAATGGACTGGCCAAGTCAATCCCCTGACTTAAATATAATATAGCCGCTATGGGATGAACTAGAAAGACGTTTTAAAGGTAAAAGAGCCACTAATGCGAGCCAAAAGTTATCTCAGCTACAGGAGGAAAGGCATAAAATCCCTCAATCAACTATTGACGCTCTTGTGGACTCTATGCCTAGACGCTGTAAATCAGTTATTGAATCAAAAGACTTTGCTACAAGGTATTAATGTTGTTACACTTTAATAAATATATAAAATTTTAATCTATCTTTTGATTAATAATAGGTTCATAAAAACCGACTGCACTTTGTTATGTTGTGCAGGTTTTAAGTATATAATGAGTATAACTGTGCTTTCGCATTATTTTATTGAAATAAGCATTCTATTTCTTGGTAAAGCTCTGGGTAATATTTACACTTTATTATCTTAACAATTTATATTACTATATACATGTTTACTTAAAAAATCACAAAGGTGATTGATGATTATTGGCCGGTACTGTATCTGTAAGTAACAATGCAAGCAATGGATGGATTGTGTGTAATTCATTGCCGTTTTAATGGGGTTAGTGCGGCTCGCCTCCTTGCGACTGTGGACATGCAGACCAGACCATAAACCACATACATAACCTTGGAATGCCCTCTTACGAAGTACTGAGATCCCATGACTTCGTAAACCTCGCTGATGAAGCTTCGGTTTTTTCAGTAGAGCAAAATTCTAAACATAGATTCCTACAAACCAGAAATGTAGGTAATATCCGGTGAGGTATAACTAAAGTCATACGGTAAATAAATTGCCGTTTTGTGCAATTTGGCTAAAGTAGTATAACTACAACTGTTACCTTCTTCAACGCTATTCTCTCAGTAACTACGGAGTACGACCAAAGTCGTTGGCAAAAGCTGGTAAAATATAATATTATGTGTCTGTGATAACAATACCACTTTTTACTTCAAATTCTACGTCGCTCGAATCTCTTTGATGTGCCATCCCTTTCGATGGAGCGCCAGCTATTCGAGGCACGTACTCTTATAATCATGTTCGAGTCCTAGCACTGTTTGATAAAGTCTCGTGTCTCATGCGAAAAATGACGTGAGTTCTTTTAGATATGTTTAAAAATATGGAATTGTTATTCTTCTGACATGCCGCCCTTATTGAGCGTTTAATCTTTTTGCCTTTTGGGTATTTCAAATATGACAAGGCTGTTATAAACGTACCTAGGCGCTGTCATCACGATTGTGACCGTAGACGTTATGGAAGTATCGATTCTTATCCTGAAATTGAATTACTTAATAAGGGGCGTAAAACTTTGTGTACTGGTGTTTTTTTTTTAAACTTTAATACAATTTTTAGTAAAATCTAATTTTTTCTGTCTAGTTGTTCACTTTTAAATTTTACATATAAAACCCCATGACCTAGTTTTCGACTGTTATTGTATAAAATTGAAGCATTTACGTAAATATTTGTGAATACCCTGCCTAGTATCTTATATGTATACTTATAGATAAAGCTGAAGAGGGTTGAAAATCTGTAAATGGAAGATATTCGAAAAAAAATTGGTTGGCGATACTTAGAATCGATAACAGAACACGTTACAACAGTTTTTAGAATTTTTGTCTATTTGTCTGTTTATCTGTTTGTCTGTTTATATGAACGCGCTTCACGTGAAAACGGCTGAACGGATTTTGATGAAAACTTTACTAATCTGTCGAGTAAATACCCAGTCAGGTTTTACGATATAAAAATTGTGCAGATTTGGGTTAAAAGGGGGTAAAAAGAGGGGTTGAATTTTGTATGGCACCTCCTATAATGCATGGGTTACAGGTATGAAAATTTGTAAGCATATACTTGATGACAAAGGAAATACATTCTCATTCAAAATTTGTGAAGTCTTAAGATAGAATTTGAAACAAAAAGTAAACGCAAGCGCTGCGCCGCGGCGCTGCCCAGTGTGCGCGCCAGCCACCACGGTCTCTTCAAAACATGCAATTACAATGTTACTTTTGCGTTCACTTCATGTGCACTCACTTTATACCATAATCCCACTACTTAATATTATAAATGCGAAAGTTTAGATGTTTGGATGTTTGTCACTGAATCACGCAAAAACGGCTGAACAAATTAAGATGATTTGTATGCTATTAGTATATAATCTGGATTCACTTATATAAGTGGTGTTATAAGTGTACTTTTTGTCCCGATGATCTTCCATCAAAGGGATATTAAATCGGGGATGCAAGTAAGGTCCATGAAACGGGGTGGTTTAATCCTCATACGCCATTCTACGATTTAAGTTTCAGCCAATTGGGAGTATAACAGCGTGTCAAGAAATTTAACTTAAAGCATAGCAGAATTGTAAACAAGATGACGATTCATTATGTCAAAACCGAAGTATCATAATTCCTTCTGATTGTTGACGCTATTTTTGAGCACAACCTTTTCGCAATTCGTCCTTCTTTGCGTGTGCATCTAAATGCATTTGCGATACTTTGGCATTGTTTTTATTCATATGCTTAAATACAAAAACAGCTGTTTCAATGCACACTTTGTGTCATCGGTGTACCATTCAATTTTGTCGTGCGTTATTTTTTACGTAAATGTTGACCCTTCACACCATAAAAACTGTTTGATATAAGAGATCACTTGAGCTGGGCAGCCCAATCGTCAGCATAGACAGTTGGAGCATCTTAGATGTACACTTAGAAGAGGGTCGAAAGTCTGTACATGGAAGATATTCGAAAAAAAGTTGGCTGGGGATACTTAGAATCGATAACAGAAATCGTTTCAACAGTTTTAAGAATTTGTGTCTGTTTGTCGGTCTGTTTATATGTCTAGGCATCACGTGAAAACGAACGAATGGAGTACAATTTGCCCTCATTAATATGGCAAATGGATCTTCGGCGACGACATAGCTCGGCCTTCGTCCTCGCATGCCTTGCCAATCTCCTTCGACTTTTCAGTCATCAACCTTACATGAAGAATCTACTTTGTTGGGAGCCTCGGCCTTAAGCCTCGCATGTCTCGCCTCTCTCCTTCAGGCCTTCGGCCCTCAGCCTTACATGAGAAGCCCGCTCTACGTGATTATTCTCGCATGTGCTCTGCTTCTGGCCTTCGATCATCATACTTACATGAAGAACTCGCTCTGTTGGGATAACGTTTTACGGCTGAACTGCGTAGCGAGACTTTTACCGTTGTACAATGTACATGTAATGTATTTGACGAGATTCATTCGTCTAGAATCGGTACATTTGATATTTCGAAATAAGCACTTAATCATTCGTTTTGACAATAGGATTTCTAGGGAATGTCATATTGACTGTAATCATTTCTTAAGGGGGCGTAAATAAGGGTGAAAGATTGTATCATCATCATCATCTGAGGCGTAATAGCCGCGGGTGGGCCCTAGGATAGCCTGGTCAAGCAAATATCTCCAGTCCGATCTATTCGTGGCTTTCTTTCTCCAACATGTCACCCCTAAGTTCCTGGTGTCCACCTGAGCTTGAGAAAGATTAAATGGGAAAACAAATCATTCTAAGGCGAGAACGAATTATACGCGGACGAAGTCGTGGGCAAAAGCTAGTACATTAAATAATTGTTTGATTATAATGAGCAGTCTACCTTTAAGCCATGATTTAAAACATGCAAGCTCAGCCTAATTGTTCATAAATTCGGTTTAACCCCACAATTGGGAGTAAATCTGTTGGTCGGCAATAAATAATAGGACAACACGGGAAATAACCAATCAACTTACCAACGCGATTTGATTTATTCATACAATATTGTTGACGACCTGTTTAGCCTAGTTGGTAGTGACTCTGCCTCCGAAGCTAGAGGTCCCGGGTTCGAATCCCAGCCAGGGCATTTATTTGTGCATTTTTCACGGATATTTGTTCTTGGGTCTTGGATGTTTTCTATGTATTTAAGTATGTATTTATCTATAGTATAAGTATGTTTATATCGTCGTCTAGTACCCATAGTACAAGCTTTGCTTAGTTTGGGACTAGGTCGATTTGTGTAAGATTGTCCCCCGATATTTATTTTATTTTTTTATTTAATATACAATCTAAGTACGTCCTTTTTGCGTTGTAATAATGGAAAATGAATACTTCTGGTTTACTTACAAGATTCTATTTTAATAAAGCCTCATTGGACACGAAGTACTAACAAATTTAGGGGAACAGATGAAAATAGTGTTACTTATAAAAAGTGTTCATAATATATAATAATGGCTCAATTGTCCTTTTATAAAGGTATTTTACTTCTTTACCTACAACTGTTTAGCTTGCAGAATTAGGACATATCAAATTGTTATTTTTTAAAGCTAAAACTGCTGATACCTATACCCTTAACTAACTCGTCCTCGAAATTTATGCAATTACCCTGCTGGCTGACAAATCTGGCAGTAATGGGTTCTGATCCCGGGAGAAACGTTTATTGTATGACAAGCATGCCTTTTTTGCCTCGTGAACCGTGGGTATAATTTGTACGATATGAGTATGTATTTTTGTCATCGTTTAGTATACTCATTTTACAAACCTTATCTGGGGTTTGACCGATAGGTAAACTAAAGGCCCTTTCGCATTTGTCGGTAGGGAGTACCCACATTTACCCTACAAGTGGGTGGGTGTCCTGGGTGGTGCTAAAAGTGCAACAAACTGGCAACCGTATACTATCTTCTCGAATATCTCGCGGTTCAAAAATAAAAATGCCGTATGATAAATAAATAAATTTATCGATGCGGTATCAGTATACTGTTCACTGTCAGTAAGTGACAACCATTCGGCCGAGTAAACACAGATTTTTTTATGACTACTACATTTAAATGAGTGCGAGCGGAGCGATCCGAGCGATACAAATGCAGTACTGCCCCGCTTCTGAGGATACTAATACTGTGCAAATGTAATATAAAACAAAATTAAAAATTTTGAAAAACCCACGACGGATTAACCTAATTCAAAAATTATAAAATAAAGTAAATGTGAATCCCCCGACTGGGTATTTACGAAGTAAGTACATGGAGATAATAAATAGATTTCAAAAACGGTTGTATGGTCGCGAGGTACAGTTACAAAGCCAGAAAAATCCGTCGGGGGCTGCCATTGCCTGCCCTGAAATGAAGTAAGATTACGAAGTCCGTGTTATAGGTACTTCAATTTAAGTTGCTGTATCTAATGTACCTCGAGCTTTACTATTATTAATATTTTAATGAAATTAGGAACAGACATGGCAATGGCAGCCCCCGACGGATTTTTCTGGCTTTGTAACTGTACCTCGCGACCATACAACCGTTTTTGAAATCTATTTATTATCTCCATGTACTTACTTCGTAAATACCCAGTCGGGGGATTCACATTTACTTTATTTTATAATTTTTGAATTAGGTTAATCCGTCGTGGGTTTTTCAAAATTTTTAATTTTGTTTTATTTTATTATTTTTAGAGAGCAATGTCTATATGTTCCTCACTCAAACGTTCCAGTTGTAGAATGAGCTCCCTCGTGAGGTTTTCCCAAGGGATTATATTATAGTATAGGGCTATTCAAGAAAGGAGTGTATACATGTTTAAAGAATCAGCAACGCGCATTGAAACCCCTGGAGTTGCAAACATCCATAGGCTGCGGTAACCGCTAACCATCAAGCGGACTGTATGCTTGTATGCCATCGACGTGGTAGAAAAACAATGGTTGTTTCTCACTTAACGCTATATATTCCGGAAACAAGCACGGTAGGCCGAAGGCAGAGCTCAGCGTAGGGACATATGCCCAAAGTGTCCCATTAGAAAGCACTATCGACGCCAGCCCGAGACCTGAAGGGCAAGCCCAAGTAGATCCTTCCTATCGAGTGTTTTACAAGAGAACCTGGAAGACGAAGGCTCGGAGCGTCCTTTGAGAGAGTTCTCTCCGCAAGCCAGAGGGCCGAAGACCCAAAGGGCGAGCCACCACTATCCACCTGTGTCTTTGCAATTAAATTTGAGGGCCAAAAGCGCAAAGGTGAGTGGCAAGGCACGCAAGACCAAAAGCTGAGCTCCGCGCAGGTGAGAAGGCCCGAAGTGCCTAAAAGCCTCAGCGCGAAGGGTCACGCTCTGTACGCGAGCCTACACGGGACTCTCGTGCACTATCCTATCGCTAAATGTTCAAAGTAGAGCCGATCCGAGTTCTGCGTGGGGCCGAAGGTCCTAAGCTTCTCTTCAGACCGCGCACTATGAGTATATGCGAGCCCACGTAGACACTCACATCCTCCTTCCTCTATCACAAGCACATCAAATTTAATATCACTAACTTGGATCATTCATTCTAAATTTCGACAAACTTTTACTTTTTTACGAATATATAGCAAAAAATCTTAATCGGTTTAGCCGATTTGGAGAATCTGCGCCTATTGCCCTTAATTTATCCTTTTTTTACCTGGGGAAATGCATTTACGCATCCCGCCTAGCCGGGGAACTAGGACGGGTATGACGGACTCCCGGGAACTGCCCGGACTACCGTCTAAAACCACCAGGGTATGCCCATCACGCAGCATTAGTGGCGGTGACACGGAATCGCCAAGGCATACAACTGCGAACACCGCCTGCTGCAACAGCCGAAGCTGTTCCCTCACTGCTGAGGCAAGCGTCTCCCACCCGTCGGCAAGCGTGCAGGGCGACACCACACACTTGCCGACCAAAGGACCTCCACGCTGGGAGAGAGTGAAAAACCCCGGATTCACCCCCTCAGGTCCCCTTGTGACTTTTTAAAGAGGCTTTTCTCCCTCGCAGTCACCACCCGGCCCCGGCCTGACGGTGTCAGCCCCCGCTCCCGACCATAGCGCCGCTCTTCCGATGCTAGGGTTACGGGTCCGTAGTTATTTTTACAGGCATACGGCATGGCCTGTCCCTCTCGCCGCACCTGGGGAGTCTTGCGAATGCGGAACCCCCCATTGGTCGCATCTGGAGTGTCCTCCGCTAAACAGAGGAAAACCCAGAGCGACCCCGTCTCCGGGTTATTGGTAGCACCGGTAAACGATCCCTCCGAAAATGAATCACTTACCGTTGCCTCCAGGGCGCACCGGCCAGAACCCTTCCCCTTCCCCCAGACCCGCGAGGGAAGAGCCCAGACACTCGTGGAGGTTACCCGACTAGCGCCCCCCCTTAATTTACCCTAAATTTTTATACCTTATCCTTTCCGTCGTGGGTAACCAACCACCATAATAACCGCTCTGCTCTGCATATAATTTAGTGAACCCGTTTTGGAATAAATGTGCTTTTCAGAGTTCTGTAGCCCCGAAACAACGTAATCGGGTCCCGTCGGGTCGTTTAGTAATAGGGTCCCGTTTTTACAACGTGTAAAAGCGAGACCCTATTACTAAGACTTCGCTGTCTGTCACCAGGCTGTATCTCAAGAACCGCGATAGTTAGACAGTTGAAATTTTCACAGATTATGTATTTCTGTTGCCGCTATAACAACAAATATTAAAAACATATGGATAATGGTACGGAACCCTTCGTGCGCGACGGTCCCACTCGCACTAAGCCAGTTTTATAACATAACACGTTAGTTTTATCCATGCGTAGTGTGTCCCATGGCATATTCACGTCGTGTATCGCCGATAAGTTCTAACTACACAATAATACCTACTTTAACCGAAACCATAATATTTAGATAAGCAGACCTGTTTGGGGGACATATGACTTACGCCTACTCTTCCGTGGCGGGTATAAAGAGCAAAAATTCTACTCTTAGCAGTTCATGAGTAGTTATAGGTAGAGAAGTTACTATCACTTACTCAGTCATCACTTTTTAAAGAGCTATATCACGGTATTCTATCCATGAGGATTCACAAAGTTCCTTACTATGTTATTCTGTTTCATCATACCTACAGCTCTCAGCAGTTCATACACAGAAGCTACTCAGAAATACTATCAAAAGAAACACGACACGTTAATGCATATATATGTGCTCTCGTAAACTTCCCTATGGTGCTGATTTGCTCCATAATCAGGCCTTCAGCAGTTCATGTGAAGAGGTTTCTCAATTCATACCAGCCAAACAATCGAAACACGGTTCACTAAATGATCACCTTAATAAGATTCCCTGCAATATTGTTCTGATCCATCATCAGACCCTTAACATACCATGTGCAGAAACTACTCAGCAAACTCAATGAAAAGAGCCCAAACACGGCCAAATACCTATATGCCTTCGAAAGGTTCTGTGTGATGTTATTTTACTCCATCATCAGACCCTCAGAAGTTCATTTACAATCGCTGCTAAGCAAACATAAACAAAAGGGCCCAAAAACGAACAGTAAGTAATCGAACCCCTGTACAGTTCCCTACTATGTTTTTTGCTCCATCATCTGATCCTCAGAGTTCAAGTACATGTACTCTTTACCCGGCACTATCGAAATCATCCACGGTGGTGAAGTTGTTCCGGAGAAAATGCGCTCAAACCAGCACAAACGCACTTTCAAGCAAAAAATGTTTACTGCAGCGCCCCCTGGCGAGTTATGGTCGTAACAATTATTATGGGGTTCGTCCCGAATGAACCACGAACCCATTGCAGAAAACCGTATCCAATTCGGTCAAGCCGTTTTGGAGATATTGAGGTGCACACACAAACAAACAAACAAACAAACAACCTCTCACCCTAAACGCATATACCTTCTCCGTTCCGTCGTGGGTAAAAATAGGACCCTGCCACTGGCAGGTATCCCGTCAAGTGAGGAAATCTGTAAGCTTACGTCAAAGAACGAAATACCACGTACCGATTCTGCCGCGCCAAGCCTGGAATTCACCTTGTTCATAGACATTAGACCCAATAACACGTCATACTCAGTGAAAGACTTGCAAACTTTCATATTGGAAACTCCTTGAAGTCTCGTATACTTCTGAAAGTAGGTACCTACTAGTATTTATTTTTGTGTTAGCTACGGTTCCGTGTTTAGTAGTTTTTTTAATGTTTTAACAGCTCACTAAAGGGGTTTTCCACCGTGAAAAACTAGCTTGCACTGTTTTTACTTACACGCATTTGCGTGACGCCGAATTTTTATATTTCGCATCCGTATTCAGCCTCTTGCTCCACTAACCTTATTTATTACTACACATATCGGTTTCAGCTGACGGTGTAGTGGAAAACAATCCCTATTACTATACCGTTTAAGATTACCGTGGCTGTTATTTACGATTGGTAGACTAAAACCTTTATTGCGAAGTGTCACGGAACGATCCAGGTGTGGAATGCTTTTACATAGAAAACAGAGAACTGCTTGACGCGTACGACTTATAAGCAGCAAAGAAACCCGGTATAATCTTAGAATACACATTCAAAACAAGGGAATTTTAAGGCTTATTGCAACGTCTTAAAGGTGGTATTGCACGTTTAGAGCAGGTGGGATGAAGGTGGTGTGTAAGGTGGCGTAACGACTCCCGTAGCTATTTCATAATGACGCTATTACATGCGATTACGGCGTTCTTGAGTTAATTACATAATTAAATAGCCTTTTTTGACGCTGCTACGGTTAGATTTTTTACAGATATTAAGACAGCACTAAAATTTTGTTTTTTATAGCTGGAGGAAAACTTAACTCAGGGTAATATTGCGGGAAAAGGAAAACATTACCATCCAAGGGAGGTAACTATTTTTGTGGCAATTTTATATTTCTGTGAACATTGAGGGTGTTTTTTCCGTAACAAA
The DNA here is from genome assembly GCA_905163555.1 of Notocelia uddmanniana. Taxonomy (NCBI): domain Eukaryota; kingdom Metazoa; phylum Arthropoda; class Insecta; order Lepidoptera; family Tortricidae; genus Notocelia; species Notocelia uddmanniana. Next base: position 22,523,334 of record LR991059.1, on the reverse strand, counting down.
TTAAGGTGTTTAGTGCTTACTAGATTTTTTTTTTTAAGTCTTGACGACTTGTTTAGCCTAGTTGGTAGTGACTCTGCCTCCGAAGCCAGAGGTCCTGGGTTCGAATCCCGGCCAGGGCATTTATTTGTGCAATATTCACGGATATTTGTCCTTGGGTCTTGGACGTTTTCTATGTATTTAAGTGTGTATTTATCTATATAAGTATTTATATCGTCGTCTAGTACTCATAGTACAAGCTTCGCTTAGTTTGGGACTAGGTCGATTTGTGTAAGATTGTCCCGCAATATTTATATTATATTATATTATTTATATTTATAAGTCTTTATTCTGTAAAAAAGACCGAAAAAAACTGTAGATGTATTTGTTACAACCTATAAATACCTACATCTATAGTGAAATGGCTCGGTCCTTATACACGGTAGAACACGCATAACGTTAGATAAAATGTTATTATGTTAAACACTGTTATTAATAGTACTTATCAATATTTCATTCATTATTTAATTGATGTGCAGTAAAGTTTCCGGAAACACTAAATAATTGCCGGCAACGGCAGTAACATCAGCGATCCTGCGCCACCCAGTATGCGCTGCGGGAATTAGGTGAAATTTTTGGACCATAATAAAGGCTTTAATGTTTTAATTCTTTTACAATTTAATTGATTCTGTTGTGCCACGAATTTTCGTATATCAACGTCTTAATTAGAGTACAAAAAATAACTCCATCCAAATTATACTGCTGGCAATTTAGACACCGATAGCCACCGCTAAAGATAAACATTAAACTTGAATTATGTGGTTATTGCTATAAATGAGAACACATCGGTAATTCCGACGTTTCCGACTAATCATGTGATTCAGTCCCAAATCCGGCTTCCATCGACAGTTTTTATTGATCCTTTCCACGCTTGCTTGAATTTTGCTCCGCCATTGTTATCTAGTTTGAGTGATATTAGGGTTAATTTCCGCCAGGTGTCTTTAGTGAAGCGTGTTAACATTTTAAAATGTCATGCCGTCAGGCGAAAACTACTGGGCCGTAATGTAAGGTGTGACGCAAAATCGATAGTGTACATGATTTAAGGTAAAACTTAAAGCGTTTCGCACACTAGAGCGACCTGCGGTGGCGGCCAGTTGTACACTATAACAATCCTAACAATCATTCAGACACACGCAGCTTTGATTGTTATAGTGTACAACTTGCCGCCACCGCGGCCGCCAAGTTCCGTAACATGTGACGCAGAATCGTTAGTGTAAACGATTTAAGTAAACCTTAAAGCCTATCACACACTGGAGTGACCTGCGGTGGAGAGTTGTACACTAACTATGACAATCCGAACAATCATTCAGACATATGTGACCTAAATTGTCATAGTGTACTCAACTTGCTGCCACCGCAGACCGCTGCTGTGTGTGTTATATTGAATATGCCTAATAAATAGACGACACTTTTTACTTGATCACCTCTGTCATTATGACATAAGATTGAAACTACCATGTAATGTAATGGGTCAGTGTCGAGCACTGGGACATTTACCTTAAGTATTATGTAAAATGTAATAAACATTCTTACAAAACTCTTGTCTAGTTAATTGACTTCATTGAATATGTCAATAGCTCTAGAAAACTATGTCTAAAATATTTATTTATTTTATTCCCTAACCACAACAATGAAAATAAAACAATTCGCTATAAAAACACTTGATACCAGTTTAGAAGCCCCATAAGTGTGAAACGCCAATCAATCCACTCTGTAACATCTAATAGTACCTCCTAATATCCATCCTAAGTAAACTGCTTGGTTTAAAATTAGCTACCTACATGTAATTGTTTGCGATTCTTCAAGTCATAGATTTTTCAGTTCAATTCCCGAACCACGACAATGGAAATAAAACAGTACGCTATAAAAACACTTGATAGCAGTTTAGAAGCCCCATAAGTGTGAAATGCCATTTCACAAACTGCCAGTCATGGGACATTATTCGCCAATCAATCCGCTCTGTAACACCTAATGTTACCTCCTAATATCCATTCTATATAAACAAATGTATCCCCAAAGTTCAAGGAGATAGGGTTGTGAATAGTGTGAAGTGGAATATACATTAGAGTGACAGTGGAAATAATTCGTCTCCCGCGAATGCGATCTTGCTCGGGATTGCAGTGGAATCTCAATGAGATCAATGAGTCGGATTCAGCCTTTTAGAGTTACAGTGTTTTATGCACGACTCACACGCGCTGCATCGAAACGCATCGTTATGCAGCGAACGAAACACGATCGCTTTCATCATCATCATCATATCAACCGAAGGACGTCCACTGCTGGACATAGGCCTCTCCCAGAGACTTCCACAATGACCGGTCCTGCGCCACCCGCATCCAGTGGACACCCGTGAGGTCATCAGTCAACCGCGTGGGGGGCCTGCCTACGCTACGCCTTTCAGAATTCAGTACGTGGTCGCTAATCGAGAACTTTTCCGCCCGAACGGCCATCGGTTCTACGTGCTATGTGCCCCGCCCAAAGCAACTTAAGTTTAGCGAATCGGATGGCTATATCGGTTACTTTGGTTTTGCTGTGGCCATTTGCCGCCGGCTTTGGACATTACGTAAAAGATGATGCTAAATGGGTACAACCTATTCAATTTGACAGAACTCAATAGGAACTTTTGATAACCGCGTTTTGGACAAGATTTTTTTTCTATTGTAGGCACCGACGGCTACTCTACACGTTTACTATTTAGTACTTAGAGCGCCACAGTCAATTATCTCCATTTTTAACGCTTCCCAGGAAAGATTAATTTAGTGATGGAGATACTGGACCTCCATTTTTGTTTTCAACTTTGGCGCTGATTTTAGTATATTTTGCTAGCAGTACGACTCAGCTCAGCTCTGCTATTCATCTATGGCCCAGCCTATTCCACAAGGTGATTCAATAAACAAAATACGAGTCAATACTCAAAATATGTAGTCTCTTAAACTTTTATAATTATCTTTTTTACACGTATGTGTCCGTATTACATGAGAAATATATCACGTGACCCCTAAGTGGTGCTAAAAGTGCAACAAAAACTGGCAACCGTACTTGTCGAAGATCTCACGGTTCGAAATAATTGCCATAAGATAAATAAATAACATGAGAAAAGAAAAATAAATCATTTTCAATGGTTAATAGTTAATGTAGTATGTGCCCATCGTAACCCATTTTATTCCGCGCATTAAAGTGTGAATCTTTCTTTACAGTGAGCACTCTGGTTTAGCTGTGTACTCGTGTGTGGCAGTTACAGTGCTAGCTTGTTGTAAATGTGAAGCAGTTACAATGTTTCACTGGAGCTATTTGCTTAAGATACGTTGTCGACTTCAGTTCAACTAAAAGGTAAAGTTAACGCGATTTACAAATGCAAAACACATTAGTTGAGCTACGGCGCTGTAAACGGTAGTATTGGTAAACGATTAGTTCGCCTACGCCGAGGTAAAAGTTTGTTTAACTATCAGTAAGCATCTATATTGGACGCGGGTGGCTTGTTTTTACTTACAACTGTTTTCCGAAAAAAGAAGGAAAATCATTTTAGTGTCTTTTTTAGGGTTCCGTAGTCAGCTAGGAACCCGTATAGTTTCGCCATGTCCGTCTGTCTGTCCGAGGCTTTGCTCTGTGATTTTTAGAACTAGAAAGCTGCAATTTAGTATGGATATACATATAAATTAATAAAACTAAAAAACTCGTAAAAAAAAATTAAGGGTACCTCCCCTACACGTAAAGTAGGGATGATTTTTTTTTGCCTCTACCCTATGGTATGGAGTGTTATGTTATTGTATAGGTCTTTCAAAATGAATAGAGGTCTTCATAAAACTTTTTTTGCTAAAAGTGAATATTTTCGGAAATATAGATATCCGCTCATAAAGAAAAGAAAATGTGTGTGTCCCTCTAACTATTGAACTATGCGTCTAGAAAATATGAAAAAAATCATAAAAGTATAACCTAATAAAGACTTTCAACGACAACTATACCTTACTTGATCAGTTAAGCTGTTTTTGAGTTATCGTAAAAGTCCTCCTTTCTTAGTAAAAGTCGTATGAAACGCTGCGAAGTATTCCCTTTTGCTTGTTACAGATTTTTTAAAAGGAAGTTCATACACTGAGCATGGCCCGACATGCTCTTGGCCGATTTTTATCGTTGCGTCTGGGTCCACTCCCCTGCCTTTAAGTGTGGTGCCGAGGGTCAAAGCACTAGCCACATTATTCAAGAGTGCCGTTAACCCAGTAACGGGTACACTAATAGTGGAAGACTTGTTAAACTTGAACGACGAAGAGCCCATACGCTTAAGAATGGACCCATGCCCTGTCAAAAATTGCCGAGTACAAAGTAAATTTTTAGTTTTCGCCTTTTTGTCTTTTATTTGAAGTAGGGAAAGTCTTGTATTTTCTAATTTAATATTCGCATAATAAATCGCAAGAATTAGTGTGAAGATTGGACATCGGGTATCCGCTGGATGCGGGTGGCGCAAACCGGTCATTGTGGAAGTCTTTGGGGGAGGCCTGTGTGGACGTCCTTCGGCTGACATGATTATGATGATGACATCAGTGATATGGGGATAATCCATAAGGATAAGTGGGGTAAATCAAAGCTAACCGCCGAGTTGAGTCTCTAGCCTCACTACGCTAATTCGTATGAGATTATGCTGAAAATACCTTCTTTCAAATAAAATGGAAATTATTGAAATCGATTCACGTTAATAAGAATTATTCTTGTAAAACCAACATACATACTACGTTATTCAGTCGCGTATATTACTAACAGAACGCGCCAATAGATGGCGCTGTAATATTTGTATTTGAATTACTGGGGTCGGAACGGGTATACGATCGTTAAAAGGAACTCTCAGTGCGCGATTTGGACTCGCATTTGACCGGCTTTTTATATACAACGATGGTGGCAAGCAAAACCTAGCTATTTATTACCTTCTGAATTCACTGTAGCTGTTGGCTAACTTAACAGTACAGAAGTTTCTAACGGCCCGGATTTACCTTTGTTCTGGCATGATCTGTCAATTAATCGACGTCAAAGATATGTTTAACTTTATTCCATTTAATAGGGCAAAAAAAGTAAACATATATTTGACGTCGACTGTACCAAAGATTACTTTTCTTATATACTGTACTGGTCTGTACCGAGTTCCTAGACTAAACAAAGATTTATATTCCTGTCAAATACTGTGCCATTTAGCAATCTCAGTGAGCGGCATATTCGTGTACACAGAATACAAATTCCGTTCATACGTGTCAAGTCAATGAGAAGATACTGTGATTCGATTAGATCACAGAGGATCTTGTTGTGTACAAGAAATGTATTCTAAAATCTTGTGTCTCAAGCAAAAATAGTATGAAATCACGTTGTATCAAAAAACCTACAAAACTTCAGTGTTACCACATACTTAGTTACAATTGTAGAAGCAGGTATAGTAATGTTTATATTTAGAGCTAGACTAAAATGAATCGTCAAATGATTTGAATTACTAATCACTTTTATGCCACACCTGGCCAAAAAGTGGCTTTTACCGCACGTTACGCGTACGGAAAAAGTAGCTTTCTGGCCAAGTGTGGTAATAAAATGATGTACACAACACGGGAGGTAATAAATAATGCCCTCGATCGCATATTATATACGTCCCTCGCCTACAGCTCGGACCGCAAAATCTGCGATCTCAGCCTTTCTTTGCCTTACCACCCTGGTTGTGTAATGTACTATATTCGCATCTCGATATCGTAAATAGGTAAGTGGTAAACAAGGCGTTCTTTCTAATATGAATGTCTAACAAACGCTCCAACTAGCCCCCTACTAAGTCTTCCTTAGGGATTATGGTGTGGAGTTCTCCAATTAATATCATGCAAACGAATAGCTAAATCAAAAAATGGTTAAACAAAGCTCATATTCTTTTTTAACGAGCTATCTAACAATACCCAACATAATGCGTTTTGCTAGAAATAAAATTGCATCCCCACTTTACGGTACCATATTTTATTTTCTTAAAATGTTTATTATACCGTTTTGTTGGCGTGATTAATATGTATTATACCCATTCCAAATCACTGTTTTCGAGTATTAACGGTTACTGAGCCAAGCCGCGGACAGACGGACGGACGGACGGTCGGTCATTGCGAAACACTACGGAACTACACGGAACTCTAAAAACTACAAATAAAACTACAACCGTTCGAAGAAAAACTTGGGTCAATTTTGTATGTAAATAGTAGTTATCGTAAAGTAAAATTGGACCCGGGTATGTCCTAAAACTAAGACTGTGACCACCGGGGGTTGGGCAGCAGCATCCTTGGAGTGCGGTGGAGATAGCAACTGCCATCTGACTTTCCAACCCAAGGGGAAAACTAACCGCTCAAAGCGGTCATCCATACAAGACTGACCCCGCCCGACATTTCTCAACCTTGCATACCGCACGCGGTACGCAGGCGCCGCTGGGCCTTATAATTATAACAATGGACTAAGGTACAGTCAGCTGCAGAGAAACCAGACCCCGCATACAAACTTTTACGGAAAGAGGGTCACGCTTCTGCAGCTGCCTGTAAATAAATGTTAACTTATTTTTGATGTCGATAGTAGTAGTTTGATGTTTTGTGAAGAACAAAGGAACAATTTCGTACTATACTACCTAATAACAAGCGTGCTCACAAGCATGACACGTTTTCGATTTTCGAGTATTTAAAAAGAAATTCCAAAGTACGACTATGGCTCAGTAAATACATTGGCAGTAGGTATCGTAATTCTCTTTAGGCCTTTGTCTACAAAGGCATTATACGTCTACACGTAAATATGCCTACGCATATATTCTGATTTTAACAGCTGCTTTTATGCTGATTTATTACATATTTATTTATTAAATAATAAACTAAAATAAAACTTTAGTAACATCCCCGCTAAAAACTGTTTTGGACAGTTTAAATGCGTCAAATTAAGTTAATTTAAGTCAAATGTTGTTTTATATTTAATATTTTGTTTGTGTTTAAATGCAGGTTAGGTATGTTAGGTTTGATGCCTACCACCTGTATACAACCATTCACTATTTGGATGTTTAATCTGCTATCTAAAGCTAATTTCAGGTGGTAGGCAGATTTTTAAATTACCTCTGCCAGTTGAAGGCAAAAGGAAATTGTTTCCCGCTCCGCTGAGCTCTGCCACGCGGGATATGAAGGCAAATGATGTGGGTAATGTCTCGAGCTGGCGACGTAAGGAAAACGTTGCTTTTACTTAATCCATCTTAAACGTTTTGAGCTTACAAACAAAAGTGACATTAGTAGCTAAGTAAAGCGCCTTACTAACTTGTCGATGCGGGGGCGGTACGATATGAGAAAACTGTCAGCTGTCAGTGTCAACCGATACTTATGCAGTACTGCACCACTTCTGCGCATCGTATTACTACTGCGCAAACGTATTACTGACAGTATTTCGTCAAGTGAGGAAATCTCACATCGGTAAATTTACGTCAAATAGCAAAATACCTATGACATATTGCACCCGCCCCGCCAAGTCAGAAAGTCGCCTAAGAGACTCGCGATTAAACGTTATTATGACATGAGTGAACTAACTATACTTATACTAATCTTATTGAGAACAATCTCTCAATCTCAACATGAACCGACAGCGACACTAAGGAAACTGGGGATCTGCTTGATCGGAGTCTGAAATATGCCAGGTAGGTAGTACGAGTATGCAGAATAAATATATAATATTTTACTAGTAAGCTAGGTTATTTTTTATACTACGAGGGTGGCAAACAAGCTTGCGGCCTGCCAGAGGAATCACAAGTGCGTTGCCGGCCCTTTAATGACTTGGGGATGCGCTGCGTTGAAAGTGAGGGACTCGGAAATGTCTCCAGCTGTTGAGCTAGAGACATGCGTACGAGTATATGCAGGCATCTCAGCAAAGCGCATCTTCGGGAGCTCTGGCGACCTTACTCACCACCAGGAACACAACATCACATACCTACCTAAGGGGCAAGAAGTGATGAATTTATGGCTGTAAGGTGGAAGTACTACCCCAGTTGGGCTGCTCCAAATTTGAGCGAGATGACGTTTCGCTATGCCCTACCTCTTCTAGGTTTAGGCTTGTACCCAATTTAGCGGTACGCGTGCGGGATTGCTGCATTTTTTTACCTAAACCTTCACCTGTCAGTGTCAACTCTCACAAGAGGCTGTACAGATTCTTCACTGCTGTTCTGTGCGGGATGCGCGGATAGGGTTCGGTAATTATACATTAGTGAATCGATGCCGGTCTCGTCTGCGTAAGATAACTGCGCAAATGTACTAACATGTAATAATACTAAATGTAATAATACTGACAGAAGTCAGGATATAACCTAAAAGTTGTAGTCATTTTATTTATATGCATCAATATATCTGCTTTAAATCATTTCTCCAAACAAATACTAATAACAAAGAGCCAAGGGAACTAAGTCTCATATAAAAAAATATTGCTCGACATAATGTTTTGGTTCGCTGCCCCTGGATGCCTCAGGGCGTAATATTATTATTATGAAAAGCAGGACCTTTGAATGAAATCGATTCCTACACCTTGCATGGAAGTTTCCTTTTGCATTATAAGATGGGTTTTTTACAGAGCAATTCATTCAGATACAACTATTTTGTTCATTAATATACTATCAATATGATCTGAAACCCTGAAAAAAACCCTTTGAATAAACTCTTAGAAAAAAATAATGCATACGTTTATTTCACATTTATAAACTTGCAGTTATGGCTCCAAAACGTTTATACACGGTAAATTCACAATTAAGGAATAAATTTATACAAGTATATAATTAAAAGCAAATCCTATTTATAATATAAATACATCGTGAGAAAACCAGCAACAATCATAATATACATAGGAAAACGTAACATGCGCTGTAAAGAACCGAATTCAAGTCCTCAAATCCCACTATTCGTAGTCTCATTTAAGTAACACGCTAATAAAAGTTCAACGTGTTTCTAATAGTACTTACAGCATTTGATAATTGACACTGTCAACTTCCTCGTTACTATTTCACGAAAAAAATGTCTGCCGGCTTGTTAATACACTCTATGCACAACTGGGACTTAAAATTCAATCCTGCTGGAGCCTGAATCCATAAATTGAAACACATATTTTGATACACGGCTACGGGTGAAATCAACTTGGATTTACGAATTAGTTATATGCTAAATCGGTTATTGCTAAGTAAGTCAACTATTAAAAACCTATTCTGTTCCACATTCGCAAAGTATCGTATCTTTAAACATTAACGTCGTGTATTATACATTTCCTCTGAAAAATAAGACCCAAACAATGATTAAACTTTTCTTTTCTACCATCATCCTTAATCTCGATTACCTAGATGCAACAGCTAAGCAATGTCTCATAAGATAAATTTATTATTAACGTAGAGTACCCTCATTTCAGAGACGACGTGTTGCGCTTCAGAAATTCAATTACTCGCGTCCTCCTTATTGCGGGAACCAGCTATAATGGATACTCTGTGTCCGTGCATTGAAAAATGCAGATGCTCTTGCAAGTCTATGATGAAACATGTTCAGCGTGCACCTTGGGATTTGTTGAAGTTAAATTAATAATATCTTGCAAGTTATATCTCGTGGCGATTTTCTAGAAAATGACTGGTTCAACTGTGCTAGTTCGCTGTTTGTAGTGGTATGTTTTCGTTATAAAAGATTTTTCGCATATTACGTATGATATATACTAGAATATAAACTAGCTATGCTTAGCTTCTGTAAACGTATTGCATTATAATTTGTTTGTCGAGACGGATCTTTTTTTTTGTTTATTCTCGTCACATTTTAGTGCAGTTCAAATTAGTGCCCTCTCATACCTCTTAATAAACCTGAACATTGAGAAAACAACTAGCCAGGCTAAATTAAGTAATATTGAGGACCGGTCTTTACTACCAAATCAGATTCTTTCTATTGTTCATAAAATAATCTTATTCTTTATCTGACTAAAAGAAATAACCTTGACATATTAACCTGATTTATTAAAATATATGTATTTCTTTACTCTATAATTATATCAAAGACGAAATATAAGTAAAACCTATAAGTCCGTAATACAAATATTTCGTTTCTCTTCAAGACTGCATGAAGAAAACACCAGCGATGCTTAAGATTAAAAGTAGTAACTCATAAATAATGTAGAAACGGGAACGGTACAGCACAAATCGAATACCGGCGCAACATTATCTTCTCCACCGTCACTTGGGCTGCATAATTTATTAAAATCTTATTAAAAACTGTCAGCGAACAAAAAAGGAGCACGGCATTATGAAAGCCTTTATTATGTCCAAGTTCAGATTTCGTTGTTTCAAGTTTTTTAATTAAGTAAGCCTGAGTGAGGTCGGTTTATTCAAAAGTTTGATCGATGTAATCGGAATCGATGTTGTGTTTAGATAGCTTTAGAATGCGATAGTCTTTGTTAGGGTAAATAATGAAATTGATAATAGGTGGTAGGTAGTAGGTATTGTTTCATTCCGCCTTATAGTTTTCATAAATAAGCTTATGAAAACTATGAGGCGGAACGAAACAATTAATTCTGGATAATTTCTAATTATAAACATTTTCTAGAAATTTTTATCTATCTGTTAGTCTCCATGTAAGCTGATTTAAATGAAACTTAGCAGGTATGTATAATTTTAGGTCCTGTTAAGGACAAAGGGTAGTTTATATTTTAGCCCGGAAATCACCCCTTAAGAGGTTCAAAAGGGAGGTGGAAGTTTAATGCATGTTTAAGACGATGACCGAGTATACGCGGGACAGTCACGTAAACAAGCAAGTATGTATGTATGAATTGCTTTATTGTACATAAAACACGGTAAAATGACAAACAAACAAAAAGTGGAAGTACACAGGCGAGCTTATCCCTTTAAGGGATCTCTTCCAGCTAACCTTTGAGCAAATGAGTTGAAAGAAAACAATGGAAGATGAAGATAAACAACCTGTGAATTATGCACTGAAACAGAAATTTAAAACAAAACAAATTCATTTTGAATACGCATTACCTGAACACCAAATAAGAATATAAAAAACGCGAATCGGTATATATTATATCAATAGAAAATACGACAAAATATTTTGGGTATTATAAATTAAAATACTTACAGCCTAAAATAAAAAGTAGTTGTGTGTGTGAAGTAATTATGTTAATATAAACAATAAATATATAATACGATACTATACTTAATAATAAAGAAAAAAGTCAGGAGTCGGACAGCTATATTCTTTTTAATGCAGCCTTGAAGGATGCTATGCATGTATTTGTATTATTTTTGGATATATACGATTGGATGTACAATTTATTTACATTAAACTCGCCTTTGTTATACTTTTCCGGCTACATGTTTTTAATTTATCATTGCACATACTCGTAGGTATGCTTTAATATCATGTAGTTAATATCCAGATAATTAATATCCAAGTTTTGTTAAGAACTGAATTAAATGTAAAATGTCCCATTAAATACATAACTAAGTACATTTCATACGTTTTAAGATGGGGGATCATGGGGGTAAAATAAATAAATTACAAACTTTTGAATTTATTGTTACGATTTTATTGCCTTATGTTACCAAGTTATTACATTTTTTAATTTAAAACTAGTGTAAATTGTAAGTACGCTCGAGTGTACTTACGGTCTACGACTGTTAAAACTAAGGTAATTTACAGATGTTTTGTGACAGTCATAAAAGTATTCTAAAAGCGAGTTCACAAAATATACACAAAAGTTGGCCCAATTATTTTATTGGAATAAACCTGGAGATACATGAGAAATAGAAGAATCTTATCTCTGAGAATCAATAGTCTACCAACTCATGTACTCATGATCTGGTAGAAAAACATATTTTATATTATATGAAACTACATACACTTTATAATAAAGTATCTTTGCCAGAGTTATCAGCATGACACTTACAACCTACTCCGAAAATCTAACAAATTCTAGTTTTTCTAAACTATGATGACATGGTCTCTCAGGAGAAATGTAAATAATTTTACCAGTACATTCTTGACCATGTTCAAAAAATAAAGTGCTATATAAAGTTCGCTAGATTCGGCCGAAGCTTTTTTGTCTGTATTTTATTTCTACATTATTCTTATAAGAAAAAAAACCGGCCAAGTGCGAGTCGCACTTGCGCACCGAGGGTTCCGTAAAAATATTTTTATTAATTGCTGTAACTAAAAAATTACGGTTTTCGCAATTTTTCCTTTATCTGTGCTATAAGACCTTAGTTTGTACCAAATAATAAGATTCTGAGTTCACGGGGTACTTACCTTGTAGGTTTTGATTCCCTTGCGAGTGTCGAAAATTTGCGGAAATTCACGGCATAAACGGCTGTATCTTTTGATTGCGTTGGCTTTAAAGTTTGATTTTTTTATAGCTCCAAGGAACAACAGACCTGTGTATTATAAATTCCAGCTTGATACCTCCATGCGTTCCTGAGAAAGAGGGTCTTGACAGATAGACAGAGGAACGGACGGACAACAAAGTGATTCTATAAGGGCTCCGTTTTTTCCATTCGAAGTACGGAACCCTAAAAATATGAACAAAAAAATAACAATAGCAAACGTTGCCTGATATCTCCCTGATGCATATTTGAAGTGGACAATCTTAAATAATTTATTTGTCATGTATGACAAAAAGCATGTAATTGGACCTAGATTTATATAACATTTTTATCCCATACGACCTTATTAATGTAAAATCCTTTTTGTTCGTCCCGAGCACGCGATATTACAAAATAACAGGAAAATTATGTTTTCGGTGAAAGATTTTATGATATCATAAAATTTAAGAATTCCAAGAACACTTAAATTTACTGCCTTAGTCTTAAAAATGTAACCTTTGTCAGACATTAAATTAATCAATATTTGAATAACATAAATTGATTCTTAAATCAATGTCACTCAGTCAACATTTTAATATCTAGGTAATATATATCATTAGGTAGATTAAAATGTTTACGCCTTATAAAAAAGACTAATAGCAAAACTACTTCAAAATCTCAACATCTCTCCATCAATAAATAACCTTTTGAAATAAATATTGCAGTTATCATATTATTTAAGCCAATTGGCAACTTTTTTTTCCTTGTTAACATTCGAAACAGTTTTTAGAGAAGATTAAATGTCTATATACGTCTCATACTGCTGTACACTTACTTCCTGATAATTGGCAATACACTGTTCACCACATTGTTATTGGATTAAGATTAGATTTGTCAAGTTTTAACTCACTGTTTAGAGTAGGAGCTGTATTAGAGATATTGAAGGACCGGTAATTGTGGAAGTCTTTGGGGGGGCCTAGCAGTGGACTTCATTCGGCTGACATGAAGATGATTACAGATATTGAAGCACAAGCCTTAAATTTAATATAACGTCCCGATACAATATTGCTTGTACACTAATCCCGGAATGGTCATACAGCCACATATAATGCTGCGCCACATCGTTGCATACCTGCAAAAAAGATGTATAGCCGAGTTTGTGGTCGCCCTAAAGCACTCCAAAGAGGTTCATATAGACTATTGCTTCTATACTTGAGCCCGAAATGGTGGAGCAGCCACGTATAGTGTGACGCCACATTGGTGTAAACAACGTAGTGAGTTGAGACTCACTCTGTATAAAAGGCGGAGATCGCGCAGTTTGAGAGCACATAGCCGAGTTTGTGGTCGCCCTGAAGCACCCCAAAAAGGACGGTTCTTAACAAATATTGCTTCTATCCTTTAGAATGGTGCTATCACTGCTCAGGCTCTATAGCCACGTACTATATAGTTCTACGCTACATCGGTGTAGACGATGTAAATATAGTGAGCCGGATGGCACTCAGTATGGCCGACGGAGACGTTGCACTTGGGGAGCACATAGCTGAGTTTGTGCTCGCTTTCAAGCACCCCGAAGAGGACGATTCTTATAAAATATTGCTCCTATACTTGAGCCCAGAATGGTGATATTGCCACGTATAGTGCGGCGCCCCATCGGTGGAGACGACGTAGTGGGCCGGGTCGCACTCAGTATGGCCGACGGAGACGTTGCACTTGGAGAGCACATAGCCGAGTTTGTGCTCGGTTTCAAGTACTCCGAAGAGGACGGTTCTTATAAAATATTGCTCCTATACTTGAGCCCAGAATGGTGAAACAGCCACGTATAGTGCGGTGCTACATCGGTGTAGACAACGTAGTGGGCGGGGTCGCACTCAGTATGGCCGACGGAGACGGCGCACTTTGAGAGCACGCCGCGGAGCAGGTAGCTGATTTTGTGGTCGGCCTGCAGTACGCCGAAGACGAGGCCACCTCCGCTATCGCCGTTGCGTGGATTTATTCCTGTTTCAGATAAAAAAAAAATTATCATGGATTGGCATAAACCTATATTAAACACAAATTAATTTGTATAATTACAATGGACGTTTCCGCTAGCGAGACAAAATGACGCCACACTGGAAATTTCAGATAAGACGATAATATTGATAGTAATTTGTTTTATTGAGTGTTCCAATGAATATAAATAAATATATAAATGAAAAAACCAGCTAAGAGAGTGCAGAAAAGCAACATATTGACACAGTACGGGATGTTGTACAAATTGAAACATGCGCTATTTATTTCCTTACACGGCTCTAAAGTGCTAAGATTCAGAAAACTCATCAAACTATACTGGGTTTAGGGGTTAACTCACACTGGAGGAGCAAGTATTCTAGGTGTATAAAAAAATTAAAAGGTCGACAGGTTGCAGGCATTTTTAACAGGCTGAGGTGACCGCTTGTATTCAGGCGGGGCATATATCGGAACGTCTTTGATTTCTCGCTCATATTTGGAACAGCTCAACAGAAGATATACCTTCACCAATCCTCTCCACCACCAAATGGCCGGCGGTTACCCATTGACTGCAGCCATAATTTGTTTTCCACTTATGTAGTATGAGTAAAACTGAATTTAGAGTATGAAATGTTGGTTTCGAATCCAAGACTTCCAAATATCACCTTCGAATCTTCGAAGAATGATAAAATTGCACAGGATTACGTGCTGACTTCATTATAGTATTTTATGCAACAGTATGTATGTAAGCAATTTATTGTACACAATAACAGTTTAAAACATATACATGTCACACAGGATCAGAGTACAAAGGCGAACTTATCCCTATGAGGGATCTCTTCCAGCTAACCTTTGAGGGATTGAGAGGAGATTTTTAAAAAGAATGAGATAGACAAACTTACACTTAACAGTTATATAATAAGGACTCTTAAGACTCTAGTCTTTAATTATAGACTCGAGAATTTTAAGGCCTAAATATGTAATGATGCATACAATACTTTTTCTGCCGCAGCAAAATAATTTGATTTAAATTAAAAATCGATATAGTGGCAGAATACGGGCACAGAAGGCTGTTTTAATAAATAAAAAAGCAGTTGTATAATAATATATGGAAATCCATTTTGATATATTCTCCCACCAGTCATATACTGACTTGTCTATGGTATAGACTTGCATTTATATAAAAAAGTTTATTGTTTCGCATCCTGCATTGTCAGTTCAATTTACAGACAATGCTGAAGTAGACAAAAAATAATTTTGAACATGCCCTTGAAGTAATCGTATACATATTTTAACACTTTCGTTATTCTCAACTCAGTGTTTACATCACATGCGCCGCGATTGCGCGTGCGTGTAAAAATCTACGCAAGGCGCGTACTACAATCTCAATTGTAAACAACCACGTGGGCCATTCTCAAGAACAGCTTTTCGTCGTTCTAACCGCCATCCGTATTTTGTACCGATATTATTTTCGTTTCGTATATTATTGGTAATTGATCAGTAAAAAAATAGCACAGAATAACTAATAGTACAGTCAAGAGCAAAAGTAAGTCATTACTATTATTATTACTTTTGCATCTTATTCCATTGTGACCAGAATTTCAATAATTATTTATATACAGGATGTTTTTATTGAATTACGTTAATTGCGAGGGCACATTCCTGAGATGAAATAAAGTAATCTTCTCTAAGACACTAGTACTAAAATTCGCACCATTTCGAAGATATTCAAGAATTCATTTTCGTTAATTAATACCCCTAGTAGTTCTAGTACTTATAGTATAAAAATCCTTAACAATTAAACAATGTTGCGTACGTGTCATTCGAATTCCGAATACTGTCATACTTGTCATTTACTTTTGCTTAACTCCACTTTAATTCTTAAGGCCGTTTTGTATTCACCCTTGGTGATGTAATTAATTATTTTGTACGAAAATGAAAAAAAATATATGTATTTTTTTTTGAAAAACTAAATATGCTACGTTGCTTCTATGGATGTACACGGTTAAATACTTGAAGGAGCGGAAATCAATAAAAACAGCCTGTATACACTTATTAAAGAGTCTACTCGCTATTTATTTACTTTAAGAATTTACTAAAGTTTCGGCCTTTATAAGAGCTGAATAGTTTATGTATTGTAGTCAAATATACCCCTCGGTTTATACAGGGTGACATCGGAGACGTGATCAGAAGCTAATTTTTCAGACTCTACACATTTTCAATGCCTTTTCAATGCAATAGTTGTTACATCAAATAAAACAAGTTTATTTTTTCAAATTTTTACTACAAAAATAATAACGCCATACTTAAATCATGGTCACCCTATCATTGTTGACACACGTTGTATGAGGGACGACACAACGTCGTGTGGTGTAGGGTGACCAAGCAGTATAAAACATATTTTTTTTTGTTAATAATTTGAGGAATAATGTTCAATATTGCAAGTAGTAACTGTGATATCATCTTTATTGAGTTTGTCTTTCAATATTTCATCGAGGCAAATAATTTCTGATCACGTCTCCGATGTCATATCCCTGTATAGATGACGGTAAAGAAAGCTTTTGGAACACCGTTACATTTTTCTAAGAAACGCTCAACTATCGGAAACATTTACCAGAAGTCGGCCCGTAGCCAGCGCAGAAGCTGAACTCGTTTATGAGGTCCCTGTATACGGTGGGCGAGTAGTTGACACACGTGGAGTCGTTCTGGATCATAGTGTATGCGGAGCGAAGGACATCGGATGGTTGGTTCGTTTCTGTGTAGCCAAAGCCAACCACCTGGAGACGAAAATTGCTTAGTTTGATGGCTGAAATCTAAGTAAAGCTTCAAATATACAGGCCGTTCGGAATAACGATACTTATAGGAACTTTAGGAGGTGATACACTGGAGTATTTAAAAGATTTTGAACCCTATATGTCTTAGTCCAATCTGTGATAGGTTTTTCTAAATCGAACTTTTTAGGGTTCTGTACCCAAAGGGTAAAACGGGACCCTATTACTAAGACTTCGTTTTCCGTACGTCTGTCACCAGGCTGTATCTCACGAACCGTGATAGTTAGAAAGTTGAAATTTTCACAGATGATCTATTTCTATTGCCGTTATAACAACAAAATGTTAAAAACAAAATAAAATAAATATTTAAGGGAGCTCCCAAACAAAAAAAAAAACTTTTCAAAAGTTGCTCGTTGTGTTCATCAGGCGCTGGGTCTCAAAATGTATAGAAAAACTAAAATCCGACTCGCACTTGACCAAATTCTACATGATATTATTTAACGTTCTCATTACAGATAAAAAAATAAAAAAAAATATTATTTTTAAATTAAATAATAAAAGGTTTAAAAAAGTGTCTAATATGCATACTATTGTATGGAACCCTTCGTGCACGAGTCCGACTCGTACTTGGCCGGTTTTGTTTAATTGGTTAATCAATTAATTGCGATGTGAATTAGAAGTAAATAATTTGATTTATTGCATAGTTCGTTTTAAATTCAATTTTTCATGTATATTTTTGGAACGTATTGAAAAACACGATTTAAATGTGTGTGTGTTAGTAGACATAAAGGATTCAAAGTCTTTCTAATATTTCAGTGTAATTACCTCCTAAAGTTCCTTCATCTTTATTCTGTGTTAGCAGCAAATAATATACATACCAATAGTATCCCACAAATATAGCTCTTACCAGGTTCAGACCCGCTAGCTACACCGGCAGGCGCACTTTCGATGACTCAACTACTCTATGTACATATTTGCATGTCGTTCACCGACTGAATACTGTGTATACTGCTGTGTACCTCAACAATCTGTACTATTTTATAAGTATTCTGGCAAATAAATTAATTATAATTCTAATAACTCTAATTCTAACGTACGGTCACGGACTTTAATTGTTGAGCCATTTACAGCTCACTTTATACTGGACACCTTATAGCTAACTATGACGCCCAGTATGAATGGAGCTCTAAATGGCTCAACAATTAAAGTCTGTGAGTGTACGTTGACGTCATAGAATTGACGGTCGTGGGTTCTAATTTCGAATCGTGCCAATAAGCTTTTCGGAACTTATGTACGAAATATGAAGGAAAAACATCGTGAGGACGCCAGCATACATCTGCGAAGAAAGTCAAAGGTTCGGAGATGTATGTTGGCGTCAAAGGTTCAAAGGGGACTACTGCCCAATTCCTCTCATCATTGACAGGAAGCCTGTACCCAGCAGTGGGACGTATATAGGTTAATAAAGATGATGCCCCACCGTCGCCTGTTTTCCGACCAGGTTTTCTTTATCGTACACCGGCCCCCAAAGGCACACAGGCTGCACATATGCGGTATACCGGAACTTTTTCACTTTGATGATGGCCAGGTCTGAGGTAGCCAAGCTGTCCGTGTATCCTGGGTGAAGCACTATCGCTCGAGCCTGCAATGAGGTTATGTTAGTCTACATTGTGTTGAAGAATCTTTCATACTTTGTTCAATTTGTGGTTTATGCGACCTCTATCCTACAAACTGTTTGGAACGCGCTAATACGCGCTTGTCAACGTTGTCTTTGTCTTTAAAACGAATTCGTCCTGAATAGGTCTGAATTTTCCTGGTCCTCGCTTGCAATAACACAGCCAGAACATAAGATAATTTATAAAAGGAGTGGGTCTTGCACTTATAAATTAAATGTTGTTATAAACTTGCCATACTCTAACATCGAATCGATTGAATCCTTAAAATAGATTCGTCCTGAATGGCCGTTTTCCTGTACTCCACTTCCAATAACCCAGAACATAAGACAATGTATGATAGATCCAATTGATATAAACTTGTTATAATTGAACTGTAACATCGACAAACATATATATACATAAGTACAAAACCCAATTTTTAGAGGTACAGCAGCTGCGCACCCGTAAAGTACGAGCGCAATACAATTATAAATTATATAAGCCGGCTGCTAAATTAGCACTTACTTCAAAAAATTCTTTTAGCATGTGCATTAAAATTTATAACAAATTACCTGATAGACTTAAGAGTCACAACTTAAAAACCTTTAAGATTATAATTAAGAATTCTTAATTATATAGATAATCTCATAGAGAAATGCTATTACAAAATCAGTGATTTTTTAAATGATTCCTTTTAACCTTTAATATAAGCCTAAATGTATGTACACCTGAAAAGGTAGGATTTGGTGAAACAACTAAATGAAATGCAGTTATAACCGCAAAATGTAACCCAATTGCCACATACTTAAATAAATCATTTCATTTCATTTCATTTCAAATCATTTCATTTCATTTCGACTATTTGTCCTCTAGTACCTATGATAGCCACGATATGAACCCACCAAAGTGTAACACAACGTCCAATTAAACATTGATACCTCAAAATGTGATCGTTATTATCATATAAGTACGTACTATCCTTAGCCCGTAAAATTTAATAATCAGAAACCATATTTCAGATGAGATGCTCATTCAGTCTTGATGAAATAACAGTAGATGTGATTTTATTATCTTTTACTTACGATAATGAGATTTCTATTTGTTTTGATATTCAGACGAAAATTTGTTGTGTCCTTTTTGCCTTATAGAATCCTTATATACATTATTAAGTACTTAGACGAGAATATTTATTTCTGAGGATACCCTTCGATCCAATATTTAATAATATTTTAGATTACATGAAATGAATGAAGACCCGATTCAGGTTAATACATTCTTACTAGGTACTTGAAGTATTCAAATATTCAGCCTAATATAGTCGTTTGTGTTTGTAGCACTTTTGAAATCGTCTACATCTACCCTGAGCGGTCAATGAATTTTTTTTTATTTAAAAAAAATGAACATTTGCTTACCCATTTATAAATCAATAAAAACATTAGTAAGCTTGTAGGTGCTTGTAAGTCTTGCAAATGTTACTATTTAAATAATATATGTGGACTATCTTGTACATAAATCGACTTAGTCCCAAACTAACCAGAGCTTGTACTATGGGTACTTTTTTTACTGTGTTGAATTAAATCCAGTCCACGCGAAGGGTACGGGCGGCTGAATTCTCGAATATCCTTGTTACATCATATTACTAAAGTAAGTGATTCTGAGCGTCAATTGACAACATTTCATTTTTTAAGCAGGCTTTTTTCCGATGAAATCAAATAGAGGAGAAAAAGTTAAGAAAAACCACATTTTTAAATTCTCAAAAATATCCCTTTTTCATATAAATAAATCAATTTCAAAAGTTCCTCGTTCTAAAAGAGAGTAAGTGACAAGTAAGGCGTCACAACGTAACAAATCAATCACACAGAAGCACTGTTTACTAAAGAAAGTGAACTGCTGTTCTTTTTGTGCGCTGTGACTGTCACAATTTCATAGTAGTGACGTCATTACTACAATGTAGGCTTTTTTCGCATTTTTGTGACTATTTAAAAAACTAATAGCTTTAAAAATATAAAAAAAGTATTTTGGGGTTTCTTGTTAACATATTAACGAAATGAGTTGAGATTTCACACTCCTAAAAAAATTGAAATGTTGTCAATTAATGATATCATAAGTGAAATGACTGAAAGTTGAAAAATAAATGATATGTGAAAAGTGTATAGGACTATGCACCGTTGAACTTTTTTAGGCTATTCACTATTGACGGTGATAAATTTACAAAATGAGGCTAGTGTACTTTTTTTACGAATGAGGTCCTGCAGGTTGTATAATGGAGATTATTACAGATAATTTCATGATTGAATCTCGGGTTGGTCAATTTAGGAAAGTGTTTTATAAGGTGATCGATAGACTATGAGACGCTTCCATCACATGGGGAATGGTCGTCGGTTGTAATTTTAAAGCCAAATAGATAAGATTTGTGGTAGCCATGTCCGGTGAGAATTTGAGTGAGGTGGTATGAGACCAATGGTCTTGTTTCGGAGGTCTTGAATGTGTTGTAGTGGCGGTAGCCAGTTTTTCAGATGTGATCCAGTGGTTGAGGTCAGATAGTAGTTGCTGCGCGATTTGTCGGTTTCTGTCGTGCGAAGTCGTTTGGTGTATGAGATGGGTACTAGGCGATGATATACACAAATACACAGAACTTAAATACATAGAAAATATCTAACACAGGAGCAAATATTCGTGTTCATCATACAAACAAATACCCTGGTCGGGATTCGACCCAGGAGCACCACATAGGTAAGGTCATTATCAACTAGGCTAGATAGTGCACATATATAAATACTTACCGCTAAAGACTGCCTGCCTATCTGGTTATAATCCGTGTGGTTGTTCACGCCCGCGACGACAACCACCATTTGTGCTTCGATCAGGACACCAGCTTTGCTGACACAGTGACCAGCTGTACGAAAATAAGTAAAACATGTGAACATGTTCATGAAAAAAAATTTTGAAGTTATGAAAATTTTAATATTTTACGATCACGATTTTCATATATTATAAAGTGGAATAATACTCTGGGAAAGGCCTATGTCCAGCAGTGAACTTTCTTCGGCTGACATGATGATGATATGAAAGTGGAATACTCCACTGCTTTGTCATTAAAACCAAAGGTCAGACAGCATGAAAAATATATCGACCAGGCAGGACTCGTATCCTGCATTCCTTATGTTTGTAGGTATGCCGGTACCTTTCTGTATCCACGACGACACGTTGCGGTTCCTGTAAAGATTGTTGTAGCAACTTCATAAGTTGCTCACCATACGGCGTTACGGATGTAATTGATCCCGTAAAATAAAATAAACGCGAAGGAAATTAGCAAAAAACACATGACCAAATTCATCGACTTGGACTGGGACTGGGACTGTACTGTGCCCTGCAAGATTATGATTATTTTTCTTATATGACCTTTGTTTCAATAATGTTAGAGTTTTGAGTTTTTTATACATCTTTGTGTTTATTACTATTTTAAGACGTATTTTTTTAATGAGTATATAAACAAGTTGACTACAACGTTACCTGTCAGAACAGCGGTACTAGAAATAATACTGCCGCCGCACTCATATCGTGTGGCTTCGCTGTTCGGATACTTCTTCAGTAAAGCTACGTGCCACGGCCAGTCCCCGGCCAATGCTTCCGTCCTCACTGACGTCAGTTCAGCATGCTCCAGTGATCTCCGGCCACACACGTGTTTGTAACTTTCTTGTATATTGGTTGTACGGTTAAGAGATTCAACAGTTTGGGCTGCCTAGAAAAAATAGTATTGATTACGGGCATCAGAGAATTGACAACACGAACTGGGTTGAAATTCTCTTTCGAAATCCTGTCACACGAGTGATTATATATGTGTAAAAAAACCGGTTGTAATTTATTCAATATACGGGGATTTTGATATAATTACTTAAAAACGGGGAATTTTTTTAAGAATGTGTTGAGTTGAATGTGTTGTATAGATAGATACAATGTTATGAATTTGTAATTTTAAAACATAGTCCGAGAAACTTAGATATAATGATTAATTGTATACCTAGTGCGATACTGGCACGCGGGTTTATTTTTTTTTTTTCAAAACGGAAACTAGTCCGTTTCATTTGCAATTGTTTGTATGTATAAGAAAATCATATTTATTTAAATTAACTGTACAATTAAACAATTTAAAACCCAACCTTCAATGTACTAGGTGCACTGCTTACACCTAGCTAGGTGCCACCGTAACTTATGGACGCCTGCAACTCCAGGGATGTCACATGCGCGTTGCCTACCCTTTAAATATTTATACCCGCCTTTTTTGAAGAACCCTGTATAGGGTTTTAGGGTCTACAGTATGTAGACCGTCGGAAAAACCTTGGCAGGTCCCTCATTCGATAACCTGAGCGTCCGAGGGAGGAAATCCCTCTGAAACCGTACGGTACGCGACCATTTAGGTTCTAATAAGGTGTGGTGATGAATACCCTGCCGACGGCAAGCGGTGCGATGGTAGAAAGCGGCCATGGGCATCATGTCGAACAGTTCTTCAGAGCACAACCCATTATACAAACGATAGAATACGCACAAGAGGGCAAAGTTTCTCCTTTAACTTAACGGTTCAATATCGCTCGTAAGTTTGGGATCGTCCACGATTCGCACAACGCGTCTCTCAAGCGGGTCAAAAAGGTGACGTGGTAGCAAACAGAACATTAAGGGCTGTCGTTTGTACCGTCTTGTCAATTGTAAGTACAGCTAAGCGATTTAAATTTTGTTAGAAAATAAATGAAGTCGAACTTATAGCTTTAAAATAATATTACAATCATGATTAAGTTAAGTAACTACGTTTCGATACCCTACTTAAAGACATGCCGCATGCCGGTAACACGTGATATTTTGATGGTTGTTATCGCCCTATAAAATGTAATTTTTAAAGGGTGAATCACCCGGTCACGGACTTTCATATTTAATAAAATTTCAAACGACCCCTTGATATCATGACGGCAGCTGTTGTTTTGTCAAAAAACAGGGCTCGTATTTGTTCTTAAAATAGATAAGGAGATGTAGATATTGTAGATGTTGTCATAATTTCAAAATCGCGACACTTTTTGTTACAGTTCAAAAAAGGAAGGAATCAAATTGGAAACAACTGACGATCTAATTTTCCCTCCCATTAGTCGCCGTTTCCATGCCATCCCATTTTGTACTATCTCTCAACAAACGTAAAGTCTATTACTATTTAGCATACCTTTATAGCGTTGTTACAAAGAGTGGCATTGTTCAGCGAGAACTTCGTTACTGTTGGTACTTGGGTGCCATTATCAGCCAATCTCAGGTAAAAGAAATATTGTTTCGGGAGCACTCCCTTGGGCCGCAGGATGAAACGGTGCCAATCGTCTTTCACAGACATGCTGGAATTCTGGGAGCTCTACAAAAATAGTGCTCAAATATTAAGATTAAATTGGTAAGTAAAACCAATATTAGACTCACAATGCATGAATAATTGTTTTAAAAGAATACTTCATGTTTGAATTATAATAAAACCCTTATCTTTCAATTAGCTAAAGTGCCAGATATAGTTCGTTCAGAAACTAAAATACATACACAACTGAAAAACTATGTTAAGATGTTTTTATATTGGGGTGTATGTAGGTATAGACACCATAAGATATGTCAGAGCGCATAAGGAGCTCACAAATATTTTAACTTGACTCTATTGTCAAGGCGTTAGAATGCATGTTTAGATATTTTTCGGCATCGTGAAGAATACAGATACCCTTATTTAATTAAATTACATTCTTAAATGTCTTATCATTTGCTACTAGCTATCCAGACAAAATGTAATAACAATACTATTTATTTTATAGAATTGCATTAATAACTAGACTTACCCCATACAACTCGACTTGCCGTTCAAATTCAATATCCATTTCCACCTCAGTCAGATGAGGGTACAACTCAAAATACACAACACCTCGCCATTCCGTCGTTGTAACTTTGTCAAACTGAAGCACGCCTAAACCACAGGGGTCGTACCTCGTCAAAACTGAACCTTGTATAGCCATAGATTCTACTTCTATGAAAGAGAATGCTACACATAGCACTATTGCAATGAGATTCATTTTTGAGTATTTTAGGCAATATTAATTGTGACGATTTCGGCCGAACACTGAAATAACACGTTAAAGACGTTCGTTTAAAATCAGTAGACGTTATCAAACCGGCCTATACAGCGTGTCCTAATTTCCCTTGAAATATTCTACAGCAAACGACGTCGCACTTCTCTTAAGAACAATTGTGGTCAAATGAATGAAACGCGCTCTTTTAAGTGAAAGTTTTCAGTGACTCATATTCAAGACAAGTGTTGTAAAAATGGTCTTTGTTTAACTACATGTAGGGTTATTTTATTGGGTCAGTTTCAGCATAAATTAGTCATGATGACGATTTATTCATAGGCGAATTATGTGCATGGTCTGGCTCAAATGGTTAGCCTACTGACCCGGACATTATTATTATACAATCTGCAGATGGTGTGAACAGGTGTATGGCAAATTAGCCAGCCGTGAGTGCTTCTTGTTTAATGCAAACAATTATTTACTCTCGTTTTCGTTTGCAATTTTAATGGATTATTGATACTTGCGTATAAGCTCTATACGACACCTTATCTATATATATATATATATATATATATATATATATATATATATATATATTTTAAATACTAGTCATTCATCTCAATATTGAAAATAATATTTAAAATTAAGACTAGGTAAGTATTGAACCCTGCAGGTCTGAATTTTATTTATTTGATTATTATTTTAGTAATAATAATCCAATTAATATGGAATATCTTTTTTTGAACATGCTGTATCAGTGAGAATGATATCGTTTTCATAGTAAGACAAGGGGTTATCTTCCTAAGAGCTTCATATCCAGATAGGCCTTTTCTCCACCAAAGTTGCGATACGTCAGTGCAGTGAACAGATGCCCCTATTTGTTCTTGACCCTAAGCTTCCATGAATTCCCGTTATCGTTGCTGGTTGTTTTGTTTATTATTACTTTATTAAAAAATTACACGAAATGTATAGGTACCAGGAATCATTATCAATTATTTAAGTGCATGTTCGAACACAAGGGCATTTGTTTCTGTGGTGAACAGAAAAGAAACATTTGTTCCTAGGACTTGGATGTTTTCTATGTATTTAAGTATTGTATATACATATGTATCTATTAAATATAAATAAATAATAAATAAACTAATATTGGGGGACAAACTTTACTGTATTTTTATTTTAAGTATATAGTTTGGGGTTGGGTGAGGCCTATGTTCAGGATATGATGATGATTAAGTTACTGCTCATTATATACTATACAACACACTTCAACTTATTTGTTTCTTAAAACTAGTGTGGCATAGAATGTAAGAAAAATTTAAAAAAGGTTTCAATATTAACGGAACGGATACGAGTATAAAAACGGATATGTTCGTATTTAACATGGGAGAATATACGTATACATATCATTCACACATGCTTCGAAATTACTAATTTTTTTTCCAGGAAGTTCCTAACTATATAAATATTCAGAATTAAACACTCCGAAGCCCGCTTCCGAGGCACCGCCTATGTAAATAGCAAATAAAATCGCCACCAATCCAATTTAACTTCTATTCAATCAGAGCAATTCATTTGCAACAATATAGGGTTACACTAACTGTAGGTTCATGCAAATAGAGGTTTTGTGACTTCACACGCTTTTAGCTTTATTACTTCCACTTTATTTATGCGCTTTTCCTGGCGGTTGCTCGTAATTCTCGGTATTTCTCCGCATTTCCTTCGAGAAATAACGCTTTTTAACAAGTCTTAGCGGCTAAGGAATGTTTATTGCTCACTAAAGTAGTAAGGCAATATCGCATTAGCAAATAGTGCCTACAGAAAAGTTAAACAAGGACATGAAATAAAATGAAATCGTTCTTTAACTTTTCTCGTAAAAGGCGTATAGTCTAAATGCGGCATTAAGGGATATTTTGAAATAAAGTTTCAGGATATCCCTGTAATAAGAATTTTTTTTTCTTAGTAGTCAGTGATTTTAGAAACAATACTACGGTATTTTACAACGCTAAAAAATATTTATTTTACTTTACCAATAAATAAATCTTACGAACATACTCAGAAAATATAAAACTTCAGCTAATTTATATAATTTTTAAGATTTTTATTTACATAAACATGAAAAAATGGACCCAACATGACCATAGAAAATTGTGACGTCATTGGGTACATTTTCCAACAAACTTTATACTTATAGACCGTTTTTGCGTTAGGTAAAAGATGCTGATTTGACTATCACTATCACTAAAATACAGGTAAATTACTTTAAGTTCAACACTGACATACGCTCTAATCCATTGGATATTCTACTTTAATACTAATGTAATAGAGTTTCTATTACATAGACACTGTCTTAAAATCATATGTGTGTAATAGAAACTCTATTACACAAGCGTTAAAGTAGACTATCCAATGGGATAAGAGCATATGTCAGTGTTGAACTCAAAGTAATCGTACTGTACCGTATTATAACTGCATACAATACTGTATTCAGTTGTTTCAGGTGGTATATTGTAATTCGGTCATCCATCACATTGCGGCCTTTATAAACACCGAGTTGAGTTTGAGTCACCTTCGCCGTCCTCAAAATGATGGACCGCAGCCCGTCCCATAGTAGCGGTGACGTGACCCGCAACAACAGCTCCCAACGCGCCCAGCGCAGGCTGAGACACCCAACAACTTTGGTTAGTGCCGAGATGAATCTCAATCAATCAAATCAAGTTGAGCCACTAGTTTGTGCCTGCGTAGCCGACGTACCAGACCATCCGGTACATCATCGAGGTATGCCCCATATCGCGCTACGTCGGTGGACCTCCATGACATGGTCATCTTTAGCGACGAAGCCATCAAATGGCTGACCGGCCTCAATATATCAATTTATAACGTACCTTGTAACTATTTGCCACACCTTTAAATAAAATAAAATAAATCGTAACTCTGCATGTGTAGTTTTGACCCTCACAGTTTGATTAATATTTTTTTTCTGAGTGGCCTTGTGATCAACGAGCTTCATTATCGTAGGTACTCGTTTAGGTATCAGGTTAAATTAATTCAATTACCAACTCACACATTCATTGTATTGAGTACAGTGAGACAATATTTGGGAAATGAATTCCACGAAAGGGTCCCGACGGGCTGAACCGAGTTCAAAGCATACCGGCCGCGCCGATTCCGAGGTTAAATTAACGCTATATACTTTTAAGGATTACAAATATGCCCAAAATTTCCCTTTCACAAAGCTTTAGCCTGCACGCATACTTTGGGACACAAAAAATATTGGGCAGAACGTGGTTTGGCTATATGCGAAGTACATTGTTCTACTTTATACGAATAGCAAGATTTTTGTTGGTATTATACTTTATTTTCGGTTGTGTGTTTGTTTTCGCAGGAGCGCTCGGTATGCGAGGTTAGCCAACGTCGGCCGTAGTCGACTATTGGATGGGTGACTAACTGGGCGCTCCCGTGGTTTGAAAGACAAATTAGGCCGTCGATCCCCGCTGCTGTCTATGATAAACATAAGAGCTCAATGTGTTAGGAGAATACCCAGGGGTTACGGTGGCGTGGGTGCCAGGACAACAGGGAGTAGCGGGAAACGAGAAAACGGATGAGCTGGCAAGGGAAGGGGCGGAAAGGGAATTTATGGGTCCGGAACCGGCCCTTCCTTTATCGGCTGATGTCACATAGGGGGGTAATTGAAAGGCTAAAAGAGAAAGAGGCAGAGCTTGGCGCATAGACGCAAGGTAGCATGTCTGTGTGTCTTCTTCAAACTGTACCTCGGTGAGTTTGCTCAGGAGCTCCATGAGCTTATACCGCCTCCCCCTTCTTCCATCGGACATCTAGACGTACGGCTGGCTACCCCTTACCTGGTCGAAATTCCTCTAATTCGAACCAAGCGCTTTGCATCATCCTTCATAATGTGCACTTCTAAGGTTTGGAATTCTCTGCCGGCGTCTGTATTTCCGAGTTCATATAACCTGGACCTTTTTAAGGCACGAGTGAATAGGCATCTTCTGGGTGAGCTCGCTTCATTGTCGGCCTCATCTTTGCCCCCTAGCTAGATGCTGGCCAAGAGCAATCCCATATTTAATAAAAAAAAAGGCGGAGAGAAAATGGGGGGAGGTAACTGGATGTAGACAGGCAAAAATGATGTTAAGAGGTATTGACCACAGGGGAACAAGGTATCAGCTGAAACTGGGTAAGATTAATCTGAGATTGTTGACTGGAATCATCCCCGGGCACAATACTCTGAATAGACATTTAAAGATAATAGGTATCAGTAATGATGCTTCCTGCCCACATTGTGGGGAGAAAGAAATTAGCCAGCATATATTAGCGGAGTGTATCATATACGCAGCAATGCGCTTTGATATACAGTAAAACCCGCTTAATACGATCACATTTAATACAATTTCCCGCATAATACGCCATTTTACGCCGGTCCCTGCAACTTTAGGCATGTTTCCATACATTTTTTCACGGTTAATACGACTCACGTCCCCTTAATACGCTAATACGCCATCTAACATCGTTATTTAATGAAAATGGATGACCCTGACAGTAAACGACCACTGAATGCTCATGACGCGTTGCGAAACACAGCAGCGGCATGGGATGCAATCAAGCCCGAATCAATCCAAAATTGTTTTAAAAAAGCAGGGTTACGAAATGATGAGAGTAATATCGTGATAGAAGAAGGAGAACCCACCATATTGCAGGATTTTCCTAGATATTCATCCACAGACGACAATGTTGCAACTTACGAAGTTCCATCACCCAAAACGCAACCCTAAGCAAAGATGACGACGCTTATGAACAGGAGGAAACACCTCCAATTTTTTCAAATGCTCGGGCGTTGTCAGTTGTGGCAAATTTAAGATGCTATGTATCGTCTGTGGGTAATTGCGAAGACGCGACCCATTAATTAAATTATATTGAAAATCTTGACTTGTCAAATGTTTCCAAATCTCTACGTCAAACTAATATAAATAAGAAATTATTGTTATTGAATACCAACATAAACAGAATTTATTTATCTCACTAATATACTACATTTATGTAAGTAAAATTATGTTAAGTACCCTAATGTTGAGTTATAATCTTTGTTGTGTCTTGTAATGTTGTTGGCTGTCAGACTTTGACGGCTGTCAAACCTGGCTGTCACTGTCACACCGTTCGAGTCGAATATTTTAACTCGGCGGATGTAGCTACTAGACTTTCTTTCTTTTCATTATTATTAAATGTTATAATCAAAAAGAAAAGTCTTTATTGTTGGACAAGTATATGTAAAGTAAAAAAAAATAAGGAGGTGGCAGAAGGTCCTTGCTCAAACTCCTGTGTGTTGTGGCTCAGTCTTCAAACAATTAAAAAAAAAGGTTAGGCAGAGAGTTTTGTCGAGTTGGGATATACTCTATACCCTTTTACTAGAAGTTGTCGTCTCATGTTGGATTAAAATTCTCTTCGTGTGGTGTTGGGTGGAGCGGTAACGACGCGGATGCCTTGCTTCATTTGAGGGCGTAGTATGTTGACGTGAAGGCTCTGCTGGTGGCCATTGGACGTCTCTTCGAGGATTCTATCAATCCTCGGCAGCGTAGCGGTCATCTTGTGCGCCCTGCATTCTTCTCGGGTATGCTAACTTAGTCATCGAGTAGATGCCACGTTGGCGGGCGGATACGCCTACGTCGCTGTATTCTAGTTAATCATAGATATTGCTTTCAGGAGGCGTCTTACCGAGGCTACCATTGGTAGTATTCAGCTGCTATGGATTGAAAAGGAGTCGGGTAGCGTTCCGGAGTTAGCCGACTGGTCTGGTGGCGCTGACGGACAGTAGCGCGAAATATTGTTCGGGTGAAGGCCTCTGGGCGCGGGTTTACTGTGCTACCAGATACCAGTTTTAAAGTGTTAAAGTGGGGAGTGTAGGATATGCTTGTGCGAGGACTATTGCCGGGGCTAACCCAGGCGCGAAACTGGGTTAGCCGGGGACAGTAGGCCTTCGTCCCAGGCCTCCTTGTTGGGTTTAGCCAGGACCAATTGCACATACCGGACCCAAATTGTATTTAATATTAACCTAGACGTAGTGACGTAGACATAGTGTTGGTAACTAAAACTTAATTAAATGTACCAAAAATTAAATTGTTGTCGCAGCAGTTCTGGTTTTATTTTATTAGTAAAAATCGAAATATTACAGTCTACCATTCTAAAAAACAAATTACATGAAATAATACTGGTTTTTTTTCAGGCTTAATACGATTTTCCGTTTAAGACGCTTTTTTGCTAGGTCCTCTTAGAATCGTCTTAAGCGGGTTCTACTGTATTCGGCTGATATACATTAGTGGAGAGCGAATTGAAGGATGTCAATCTTAAGAATGTCCTTCTGTTTTGCAGGAAAACAAGAAGAATGGAAGATGCTGTTGGAAGCGTCGCCGGGACAGTAACCTTACCGCCTGTTTCCGACCGGGCGTCCCTACACATCATCATCATGACAGCAGTCGTTAAGCCAAGTTCGAGGCTTTGAACTTCTAACAGTGAGGTTACCCTAATAAGGTTTTGGGATTAGGTAGCGGACCACGGGCATCTTTCAGGATAAAACTGTACTAGAATAACGCTAACATAAAATTTTCGCATGTTGTATATTTATGTTGTGAAGCAGAGTATGCGAAAGTATAATTTGCGGCTGCTAGTTTAAGATGTAAATGTATAGATATTATTAAAATATTTAGAGGTGACACGGTAGTACCTTATCTATTTTTTGTCTCATTTTCAGCTTCGTCACAGATAACACCGGAGAGCCCAAATTCACCTGATAAGATGAAATCGGGGAAATAATGAAACATAGTTTCATTAATCTATCTTTTATACTTTAGATTTTATTGATACCTAAAATACGACGATTTTAGGTATCAATAAAATATCTAAGTAAAGTTCAGTTCCCATATAAAAATGGGTGAGGTGTGAGGTAACAGGTGAGGACGAGTGGCTTTGAATAAGAGAGCAGCATCGTAATAACTTCGACAAGGCCCATGGCTTGCGTACCGTCGCATTTCAAGGAGGTGCATAGCTAGATATTGTGAACGGGTAGTAGATATAATTCCCACTAGAGGTAATCATGCGAGCCATAACCATAGTGGCCAAGTGCTATTCACCCGAGGATCACTAGCGCAGCTCGAGTGCTTGAGGATTGACCCACATAAGGTAATTACAGAACACAATTAATGCGCCTCATTAGGAAACAATGGCGTTCACGTGGAAAATGCTTGTGGTCAACATGATGTGGATATTACTGGGTAGAAATAAATTGCATATAATATTCATATAGTGATAATAGCGTTACTATCTAAACCAAACCATGCATTTTTAAATCGAGTTGTATTACTCTTCAAAGGTTAATTAATGTAGTTAAATTGAACATTGTTATTGCATTATTGACTGAGAAAAAACGTGAAATTTTGTGAGCAGGTTTGATAACTAAATAAGTAAAAATAATTCGCACTGTATACCACCACTTTTTAAGAATTAATGTCAAAAAATAAAAAAAACGGCCAAGAGCGTGTCGGGCCACGCTCAGTGTAGGGTTCCGTAGTTTTCCGTCCGTCACATTAAGTTGACATATTAAGTACAGAAACACAAAACCTTTGAAAGCACGTCATTTCATTGTGATTTTGTAGAAATGACAGGTACAATAAACACCTGTTTATACGGTTAAATTACAAACTTAGTTCAGAAATTATTTTTTAAATTTTTTCAAAAACTATTCAACCTATCAAGTTCAAAATAATTTTCCTACAAAGTTTTTATAAAGTTCTACTTTTGAGATTTTTTTCATATTTTTAAAACTTATGGTTCAAAAGTTAGAGGGGGGGGCACATTTTTTTTTACTTCTGGAGCGATTATTTCCGAAAATATGAACATTATCAAAAAATGATTTTAGTAAACCCCTATTTATTTTTAAATACCTATCTAACAATATATCACACGTTAGGGTTAAAATGAAAAAAAAAATCACTCCCCACTTTACGTATAGGGGAGGTACCCTAATAAAATATTTTTTTCCACTTTTTATTTTACCACTTTGTCGGCGTAATTGATATACATATTAGTACCAAATTTCAGCTTTCTAGTGCTAACGGTCACTGAGATTATCCGCGGACGGACGGACAGACGGACGGACAGACATGGCGAAACTATAAGAGTTCCTAGTTGACTACGGAACCCTAAAAACAGATCCATTCAAGCTATTAAACACATTCAAGCATTTTTAATTGCTATTAAATTGAAAGACAGCTATGTACTGTTACGTACGAATTCATTAATTGGTTGATGCAAATTTAACCTTTTTTAGTTAATAAATCAACACGTGCATTTCTAAGAACTTACATGAAATTGTCGGGGGGGGGGGGGGGATATAAAAGGCGCAAAGTTGGCAAACTAAAGCAGTAAAATCCAGAGACAATGTCTCAACGAAAGCACTTTTATTAATGAACAACTATTCCGAAGCTGGCACATACTCGTAAGTAAAGGGCAACCGAGCGAAAAAATGTACCAAAAGGGGCATGAAATAAAAATATTCGTACCGTTAGGCCTTCGTAGTAGAATCTGTTTCACAAAGTGCCTGTTGCTCGCGCCGTATATTTCCTTAACACTATGGTTCTCAAAGAGAGCGCGCTAGAGCGTGAAATGTTCTATAAGAGATCCGTACTCGTGTGGAATTAGTTTTCTTTTCATATCATTAGAAACGTGTTGGTATCAATGTTTTTGTATGCTTGGGTTAATCTATGAGATAAAATGTTATACATTGAGCCTTTACTCGACCCGTGGTGATATTGCTTCTGCCATTCTTACATCGCATATGTAAGCATAACATTAGCCTTATTGAGCTTACTATGGGATTAGTTAGATTTGTGTAAAAATTGTTCCCTAATATATATAATTTTATTATTATTATTTATATTATGTACAATTGTGCATATGTCGCAGGCTTATGGTATTTTTACTCTACCAATAGGAGCACTAAACTAGATGTTGTACACTCATTCATCTAGTCATTCGTTACGCGCACCTCTTCAAACAACACGTTCAGAACATCAGTGTGTCACGAGCGTATATTTTGAACAGCTCACTTACAGAAACCCTTTAAAAATTCATTTCTGTAAATATTTTTACAAGCAGAATCGTTCGCTTTGTGAAGTTATAATTTCCAAACGAAACGAATAATTGAAAAATTGACACTTCGGGTGAGATTTGAACCCACCAGCTTAAGTAGAAGAGTGAACTGATTGAAAGATTCGTTACACGGGCGATATTCACGGTAGCTCAGTTGGAAAGAGCGATGGACGCATCCCAGAGGTCGTGAGTTCAAATCCCGCCTGGAGTGTAAATTTTTGACTCCGGTTGGGGTCCGGTTTCACCGGAAATTATGAATTAATTTTACATACCAGTATTCTGTCGAAAACTGTCTTGAAACAGATTTATCGTTAGTTGTATATAGATGTAGCGTATGTCAAACGATAAATGAAACTTAGCTAATCAATAAATTAAACGAACACGCCATTAAAAATAATTCCTTTCATGTAACTTTCAATCGCTGTAACTACATTAAAAACTTTGTAATTAATTCCTTCAAAATTACCGCTATCCGTTATCGTTAGACTTTAATCCCCATTAGCCGAGCTGCTTTTATGTTAGCAAATATTTATGGCGATGCAAAAGGCGAAGATTAGTCTTGCCAAGACAAACGATCCCGTTCTTCTTACTTTCTTACATGACAAAGACGAAACTTTGCCGAGTCGACGTTTCAGAAATATTTCTGTTGTGTAAGTTTAATCTCGAGTACCGACATCGCGAAATCGCGTCTTTAATCCCGCCTGTGACGACTTTATTCGTCTCGCAAATTGTTCCTTGTTTTTGTACCGCTGTTTAGGGTACGTAATCTCCGAAAATTATTTTTTATTTAGGGACTGAAAAAGTGAGTGTCAGAAAGAGCTAAATATTTTATGTTCGCCTTCGTGAAGCTTGATGAACCGTACCGTCATTCAGTCTCGAGTCTTGTACATGGTTTGTTACATTTTCAGCATTTTTGCACTCTACGAGTAAGTTAAGAGTTTTCCTTTTAAATTAATTGTATATTATCATCATCATCATCACCCTCTAACCGTGTTCGGCCACAGTGACTGTTATCTACTCTTGAGAGTGTCGCTGATGAGTGATGAATACTACCATAAACACGTACATACCCAGTAGCCACCGTTTAACCGACAGGGAAAGGAGGACGACACTCAACTCCAACAAAAATTGCACTTTAAAGTTTAATATCACTACGTAGCGTACTGCCGGCACCGCACTTACACCCCCCTCTGGTGTTGCAGCAGTCCATAGGCGGCGCTAATCGCATACCATCAGGCGATTTGTCTGCTCGTTTGCCTCCTATTTCATAAAAAAAAAACACGCTAACGGATTCTTGAATAAAGAAATGGTTGATAAATGTGCGCTTATTCAACGTATTATCAAAATTTTAGGGCAATCAGCCAAATAAAGATCAATCAACTGGCAATAATAGAAAAGGCCTTTAATTCGTATAATTTTGTTGTCTCTCACTTTAATGAAATAATCATTCGGTAATTGATCTTGGAGGAATTGGGATGACTTCGGCACCGGATCGCTGATATAGAGCCGACTAGATGTCTTGACTAAAAAGTGTTATATAAAGTTTACGTAATGTTGTAAGTAATAGGGATCTGAAGGCATCAGCTGAGAAGCGGACAGGATTACTTGATTGCCAAAAGCTGGGATCCCGAATTTAATTGATGTTTTTTTTATAAAATATATGTTATCTGTCATCTTATCAGTTTCAAAATGATGGTATTACTAATTAGGCAGTAGTTTAATTGTATTTTATTTGCAGTTAAATACTGGGGTATTGAAATGACACCTTGAAAAAATCAATGAATTAATACAAAAAAAAACCATCCCGTTTACGTAACGGTTAACTTAAAAACAATTTGCGGTACTTCAGTATTTTAAATGTATACCCATACAATTCTTGCACGCTGGTTGAAAAGTACATATTTTGAACACTGCCAAGTTCTGTAATTCTATCCCCGTGTCATTCTTCAATTAACTGAAGGCGTTGAGAAAGCCCTTAATAGCAGCTTTACTGATCTAACGCGTTAACAGCTGGCAAACTGCGTGCACGCTCAAATAGATCTTAATTGGCGTGGCGCGACACAAATCATCGCCAGACCAACTTACTCGTATGTTTGAGCGCATAGAGTGAAAACAACTCTGTTGAACCTTTTTGTTTCAGTTTTGGCCTTTTCGGCCATTAGCAACTATATTGTGCGCAAAAGCACAGAATTATTAAGTGACTGAGTGAAACGAAGATCTCCGTTTCAGCTTCGGCAAAAATATTTTCGTATGTCCGGCCAGCGACTGGCGGCTTTCCGGCTATCTCGCTGTTCTCCTCTACTGGTCGCATTTCTCGACCGTTCTCGTGAAATTTTGTAAGCAGGTTCGATAACTATATAAATTTTGTATTAGAGTCAATTTTTTGAAAGTTGAAAAAAATCGCGAGGTCAATTAACACAACAGCTCACAGAGCCACTAGTAGTATTAATTAATGCGCAAAGGAATTTGACAGTTAAAAATCACCGAATTATGCTATCCGGCTCTACCGCATAGCCCATGCTCTGGTGTCTAGGTTAGGGTTGTCTCGTTTGCGCATCTTTGCCAGGAAAGAGTGGCAGGAGGGGCAGAAGTCAACTTATAACGGTACAGATATAATATAATAATAGTCCCCATCAAATAGTTAGCAGTCTTAGTAGCGACGAAAGTAGGCAAATAATATATCGTACGTCTTTATTCATCATGTCAGCCGAAAGACATCCACATAGATCTCCCCCAAAGTCTTCCACAATGACCGGTCCTGCGCCACCCGAATTCAGCGGACACCCGCGACCCTTACCAGGTGATCAGTCCACGGTGTGGGGGGCATGCCCAAGTTACGCCTTCCGGTACATGGTCGCCACTCGAGAACCTTTCCGCCCCAATGGCGAACGAGTCTACGTGCTATGTGCCCCGCCTACTGCCACTTAAGTTTAGTGATTTGGAGGGCTGTATCGGTTACTTTGCTTCTGCTGCGGATGGCCTTATTCCTGATGCGATCACGCAGAGAAACTCCCAGCATAGCCCTCTCCATTGTTCTATGGGTGACTTTGAGCCTTCTTATGAGGCCCATAGTAAGCGATCACGTTTCAGTGCCATATGTCATCACTAGCAACACACACTGGTCAAAGACTCGCGTCTTAAGACACTGCGGAATATTGGATGAAATGATGTACCGTAGCTTCCCCGACGCTGCCCGGCCGAGTCGGATTCGACGATTATTTAACCTCTTTCTCGAAGTTAGAACTACCTAATTGGACAGTCTGTCCTAGGTATATTATGTAATCGTCTACAACTTCGAGCGTAAAGTGTCCGATTGTTACGGAAGTTGGTGCTATATAGGCATTTGACATTGATCTTCGTCTTGTCCATGTTCATCCTTAGACCAACTCGCTCAGAGGATTTACTGAGGTCATCGAGCATTGTACCTAAATCCTCCATGGTCTCAGCCAAGACTACTCAGCAAACCGGACATAAGTGATATATTCGCCGTTTAAGTTGATTCCTAGCCTTCTCCAGTCCAGAGT
Source organism: Notocelia uddmanniana (assembly GCA_905163555.1). Lineage (NCBI taxonomy): Eukaryota > Metazoa > Arthropoda > Insecta > Lepidoptera > Tortricidae > Notocelia > Notocelia uddmanniana. Next base: position 22,485,807 of record LR991059.1, on the reverse strand, counting down.
CTTTAAAAAACATCCTCCAGTGCAGGGGAGAACGTCTTTATCACCTTGGGATAAAAAGATGCGTTACGACACATCTTAACTCCATCTCCGTCCATTTAGAGTGACCTTATATCGTTAGGTATATATGGTCACTCTGGTTGCTATAATTAAGTGATGCTGACTGTACTCGTACAAAAGCGTAGTTCCTTCTTTCCCAGACTAGGCAGTAGAAATAAGGTGCTAATGTAACAAATTGTACTTACCAGATCAGTAAAGCACCATTAAATGCACGTCATCCAAACCACGAAAGTTTGCTATTCGGAGTCCATACAAAAAATAATATCCACAGCACGGAACGGATACTAAAGTATCAAACTCGGGTAAGTCGCATCTACACGGCTATATTCTGGGTTTGTTTGTGGGGATGGGCGTTGATAATCGTGTGTACGCCGTGGGATTTCGTTATTTAATTGGCTCGACTAATTTGTATTTATTTCAATTTGTACAATCGCGTAACATCAAAGTGGAATTAAACCGCGTCACAGTTACTGTCTTTGATCAGAACCGTGTACATATCAGGGGCGTTTCTACACTGATGCGGTGAGTTGTGCGAAACAGCTAATAGTTTAAATATATATTTTGACAGTCTGTTTAGCCTAGTTGTAAGTGAAACTGCCTCCGAAGCTAGAGGTCCCGGGTTCGAATCCCCGCAAAGGCATTATTTGTGCATTTAGTACGGATTTTTTTCATGGGTCTTAGATGTTCTCTATGTATTTAAGTATGTATTTATTGACCGAGCGAGCGAAGCGTCTCCGTTTCATCTTTCAACAAAAATTCTGTCGTATGTCTGTCCGGATGTTCTCCTCTACAGGTCGCATTTGTCAACCAATTCTCGTGAAATCTTGTGAGCACGTTCGACAATTAATAATTTTTTTCTCGAGATCGAGACAGTTATAAGAAATTTTGAATTTTGAAAAAAACACACATCTCACAGAGCCACTAGTTGACCGAGCGAGCGAAGCGTCTCTGTTTCAGCTTTCGACAAATATTCTTTCGTATGTCTGTCTGTCCGGATGTTCTCCTCTACAGGTCGCATTTCTCAACCGACGCTCGTGAAATTTTGTGAGCATGTTCGATAATTATATACATGTTCTTTTTCGAATCAGTTTTTAGAAATTTTGAAATGTGAAAAAAATGCGAGGTCTACAGCTCATCGAGCCACTACTCTAAATAAGTATGTATATCGTTGTCTAGTACCAATAGTACAAGCTTTGTTTAGAGTAGGACTAGGTCGATTTGTGTAAGATTGTCCTCCAATACAATATATATTTTTTTCCCAATACATACGTATTGTGGCTTACATCAAAAGTTGATGTTGTGTGGATAAGATGAATATTGAGCGCATGACATTGTTACCTTTTCAGACCTAACTGAAAACGATAATAATTAATAACTTACAGTAAATCAGCTTATACTTTTTTTTATTTGTCAATTTCGTGGCATAAATTATAGGCAAGGATTAGAAATATAAATTAAAGTTCTAATTATTTAACACAAGTTCGTAATGTAATATACACTCACTTACCTCACAAAACACAACTCTTCATGTGTAAAGCTATTTAGATAATACCCACTTAAGTCAGTTGCGGACCTTTACTAAATGAAGTCATTCCGTGATTCATACCGTTGTTAATATATTCTAACTTTATTACTACGTCATTATACAATATGAGACGTGAAATTTGCTTACAACTTACTCTAGTACCTACACTTCCACCAAACCAGTCACGTTATTTGACTCACCATAGTCAAGTAACATTAAGTCTTATTGCCATGGTTTAAGAGCTATGATGTATATTGTATAATATTTTAGTGACGTACCTACTCTGTAACAAACACGATAGTACGATGCACTTTCCACATTTCGTCTCCCTCTTTGAAAACTGGACCCTTTTATGCATAAGTTTATAACGCAGAAAATGACCTGACCACCCCTCTAATAAAAGATAGTACAATGTTTCCCTTTTAAAGTTCAGGGTCTGTATTCGGAGACAATCATTTTAATACGTACTTAATTTATTTACCAGTACGCCCTGGTGTGGATTAAACAAAAGCTGACTCTGGCTGGTATATCAGCAGTTGATGTGGAAAAAAAATAGTTTATTAGGATGGAGAGAGGTTGAAACATAGGTTACATCCGGAAGCCAATTTCAGATTTTAGTATTTTGCTGACCTCAAAACAGTCGGGAGACAGCCTCTTAAAGCAATGCCGTCCAAAATAAAATAAAAAAACCTTTATAAATACTAGATTAGGGATTTTTGTTTAAAAAACACGCCATTTTACCCGAGACGGTGGAAGGAGCCCTTTCATTTGATACGCCACTCAATAAATAGATAAAAAAATATATTTTTTCATTCTAAACGATATGACTCAAATAGCTGAAAAATGCACCAGGTGGTGAATATCCACCAAGTCTAAATTAATAACAAAAAAAAACTTTCCAAAAAATAAATCCACATGCGATCTTTCTTATCACTTTGATCGACACTATTCCAGACACAATAGAAATAAAAATAACAATAGAATTACGCCTATAGGCGTCTACTGTCCATCAATGCAGGACTGGTAGTCAACTCCTGCATTATTTTGGCGGCAATATTTCTTCAAACACATTTTTTGCTTTCTGAGAGTGTGATTTCTTCGAAACTCGGTGTCACACACATTACGACATTACTTTAGCTTAATAGCTAATCCAACGTAAGCAAAGACTATTTAATTTACTTCAAATAGTCGGCCTGTTTAGCCTAGTTGGTAGTGACACTGCCTCCGAAGCTAGGGGTACCGGGTTCGAATCCCGGCCAGGGCATTATTTGTGCATTTAGCACGGATATTTGTTCCAGGTTCTTGGATGTTTTGTATGTATTTAAGTATGTATTTATCTATATAAGTATGTATATCGTCGTCTAGTACCCATAGTACAAGCTTTGCTTAGTTGGGACTAGGTCGATTTGTGTAAGATTGTCCCCGAATATTTATTTATATTTATATTTATTTATAACAAGCTTTGCTTAGTTGGGACTAGGTCGATTTGTGTAAGAGTGTCCTCCAATATTTAATAACATAATGTTGTGTTAAAAGAAGAAAGAATTGAAATTGCTGAAATAGAAGGAAATAATAGCGAATTAGTGCTATTGAACTTATTAGTTACACATAAATAAATAAAAAGCCTCTTTATTTCCTTATCAACGACTTACAAACTTAGTATTATTTATGTATAAAGTATAAGTTCTTAACGTATTACGTATCTTAGCTAATATTGTATTTTTCTTCTTTATTTATTTATATTTTTATATTGGTTTGTAAAGTTAAACTTATTGTTCTATTTATGTAGGTATATCAATTATAAGTTGATAGGAACCCCACTTTATTGGGTAAAGGCCTCCTCCAATTTGTTCCACACACAATTTGTTACATATACATATGTATAATATGCGACATATTTAATACAGCTAATTAAGCTATTCTAAGTGTTTTAGAATAACACAGAAGTGAAACATTACCTAAATCAAATCAAATAACGAGTTTATTGCTGCGAAGTAGCTGTTGGGTCTGATTATTTTAGTCATAAAATATCTTTTGTGGCATAGGTAGAGCATAAAAGATGCATTTTATACAGCGTATATCCAGCAAAGAAGCCTTCATTGCGAGCGTAAAAGTGAATAATTTATACCAAACAAAAACCGACTCCAATTTCGTACTTGATATGCCACAATTTGTGGTTTCCGTGAGCCAATGCTTGGTTAGCTACAACAAAATACCGAAATCGCCATATGCGTGCCTATCAAAGGAGTTCCTTCGATTCCTCCTAGATTCCATCATCAGACTTTCACCAAATTTATATGGGACCAATGTTGGGTCCCGACCCAACCTGTACAAAGTACCTGTTTTGAAACAAAAAAAAAGAATTATCAAAATCTGCCAACGTGGTCAAGAGTTATCGGGGAACATACATACATAAAAAAGACAAGCAAACATGGAGACGAACTGAGTACCTCCTTCCTTCTATTGAAGTCAGTAAAAAACATACACGCACTACAAGTTTTAGATGTCTAAGTACTCATACATCAATTTTATAATTAGGATCAGTAAAACTTATTTTGCAATCTGTCAATATAAGTAAATACATTAGATTATTACCACCTTAGTTACATAATAACCCGCCCCTAAACGTTCCTGGTGCAAAAGTGCCCATGACAGTAGCAGCATTCCCGCGTTGGATAGCGATGGAGAACTTTTGCACCAGAAACTACTCGAAGCGGGAAAAAAACCTGGATGTTAGCAGCAAGCACCTTTTTTAATAATATGCTATGTTTCCTTCTTTTTTTAACTTTAGGAAAACCACCACCACCACCATATCAGCCGAAGGACGTCCGCTGCTGGACATAGGCCACCCCCAATTTCATTGGCGGTAAAGCCATAATCGCTACGCTTGGCATGCGAATTGGAAATCGCAGTATCTCCACCACACTAGTCCTGCTCCTACTACAAATGTAAGTCAAATCATTTGGAGGATTAGTCAAAATACCTAGTAATAGGAAGCAGTATTAGGCTACGCTAAAATTTCTACGAATTCTTTTGTATCGAACGCATGAGTCATACATCTTTACAAGCTAATAATTACGATTCCCCAAAGCGAGAGCAGACAAAAGGGTAGCGTCACAGAGCCATTTGTTATTTATAGTCAATTTGCGTCCCAGACTGCCACCGTTCGTTAGTGGCGGGTCGTGATAAACTTATTATACACGGATACCAGCACACCGTGCCGTAAGCACTGAGTGAGTAATCAATATAGTTCTACCTTACAGCTAAGAGATGTTGCAATATTCGCATACGCGGAACTTCCGTAGTTAGCAATGTAATTTGTTGTTTTCAATGATATCGAAAATATATCTATGGCTGTTTTCGATACTATAAAGGAACATCATTGAGTGTGCGAGAAGCGATATGCTAGAGAATATTTGCAAGCAGTTACATATCACATCAATGATACAGGTCCAATCATAAAAAAAAAACTGTTTATTTTTGAACAATATGCTCGCTTATTTACATTTTGACAGAAAACTTATCAGAATCTCTATTTTCTAATCCGTTAATATATCACTTTTAGTAGAATTTTAAAGTATCATAAATTACCATATGGACATTGAACAACGGTGTGATTGGACCCCGTATATCCGGACACGTACAGAATACCTATACGTTTCATAATATCATAATTATTTGTTCGTTTGCCAGCCTATGAAATTATACGGCCTTACGTTCTTTGTGTCGTTAAACAAAGGGTTAGTACGATTTTTATGTTTTTCTGTGAATTGAGTTTTTTTTTCTAATTTTGTTGATGTTCTTAATACATATTTTTGGTTTTAAAATTAAATATCTAAATTGGCCTGTTTCCTGTTTGTTTTTCTCAATCCCCTGAAAACTTTCAATAGACATTTAAACCCATAAAGCGAGTCATAACAAACATCTCCAAGCAGAGACTTGTGTTTACAATTGTTTCCTTCAACGTTTCAAGAGATTAAACTTAAGTTGGGTAATATTTTTCAGTCGCTTGAGTTGGGAACTTCTCCTTTGTCGCCGGGAGCACGCGGGCACGTTTATCTGAGGAACACAGGGGCTCAAGTTTCGTATGTTGATGCCTTCATATGAAATTGTTTTAGGAAGTATTTCCTTTAAGGTTATTATGATGTTTTACTTATTATACGATTTCTGGAGTTCAAAGCTGACTGTGACAGACGACGGGCCGAATAAGAGATTTTTTTTGGATAATAATTGCGTTTAGAGCACTTAATCTATTCCTTAATCTGTGACTAAATGCGAAAGCTAACTAATAGCTAACTCCGACTCGTTATTGTAAATTAACGGTTGCGAGATGACTTTTTTCGTGCAAAAAGAAGCGAAGACTAAAAAACATACCGTAGTTATCAATAAATCTAGCTATACTTGTCTGCTGCTTCAAGAATGACTTGTTGATTGCTCCCTGATTTGGTATATGATTGCAGTATATGGTATGCATGCGGTACCTATTTTCTACTTTACCAGAATCTTACTGACGTCGCCGTCGTCTGCTTTCCTTTGTCGGTTTACTGTCAGTATTACATTTGCACAGTAGTATTAGATTGCGCATAGGCGCCATGGTAAGTATTGATACAGTATTGCATTCGTACCACTCCACTTCCGCGCATCCCGCTCTAATCAGGAATCCCTAACTGGGAATTTTTAAAAAATTGACTTATATAATTTTTTCGCCAGAATATGGACTTTTTCGACTGAGAATCAATATCGCTATCGATTCCAGAAGAGAGAAAACGTGTTTCGTGAACAGTTTTTTTACTTTGTATACATTTATGTATAGTGGTAACACAACCGAAATCGGAATTTGTTATTTATGTAGATATGGGGATTGACAAAATTACACGCTGATGTCCGGAATATTGCGGGACATCTGGTAACCCTGGGTAGCCGGGCACAGAACGGAATACTGTGAATCATTCTTACGGGTGCCTCCTAGTACTGTGTCTGGTGTAGTTTGGTGTCTCCAACTGTTCACATTTCAGAATATAAACTAACCTAAGTATAACCAGACCTATACCCAGAGCGGGGCCATGTGAAGAAAAAAGAAACGAATTTAGTGTATATTAACTGAACTGTGAACGCTGTAAATATTATGGAATAAAAAAGGCTTCATTATTTATTATATTATAACCACATATTAATATTGTTATAATGTATGTCTAATGCGTATGTATGTATGCGTATTTATGTATGTATGCGTAGATATAGTATGTTGCTGTGAAATAAACTACTTACACACACACAAAATGATGCTAGGAAAAGTCATTTCGTCAAACAGTAATAACTGGAAGGTATTATTTTCACTGGCAACAGTCAAATTGGTAAAAGGGGCCTGAAAACCATTTTTTATACCACGTCGGTGGCAAACAAGCGCACGGCTCGCCTGATGGTAAGCGGTCACCGCCTGCCTGCAACTCCAGGGGTGTCACATGCACGTTGCCCATCCTTTAAAAATGTATACACTCCTTTCTTGAAGAACCCCATACGTAGTCCCTCGGGAAAACTTCGGCAGGGAGCTCATTCCACATCTGGAGCGTCCGAGGCAGGAAATTCTTCTGAAACCGTACCGGATGCGACCATTTGGTTTTAAGGTGTGAGGATGAATGCCCTGCCGGTGGCGAGCGGTGCGATGGTAGAAAGCGGCCGTGGGCATCATGTCGAACAGTTCCTCGGAGCACAACTTATTATAGAAGCGATAGAAACACGCACAAGGAAGCATTTCCTTGCAATCTATCTGTCTTTACTTCGCGAACGCATTACTTCGCGAACGGCTGGGCCTACTCGTATTTGGTTAATTATTTTTTGTTGTCTTTGTAATTTGGCAAGACAAAGTTTGCATGTAAGAAAATGTACGGAAATATTTAATGGATAAGTAATTTTTTTTTAAAACCTACTTATGAAAAACCGGCCAAGAGCGTGTCGGGCCACGCTCAGTGTAGGGTTCCGTAGTTTTCCGTCCGTCACATTTTTTGTAATTTTTTCAAAAACTATTCAACCTATCAAGTTCAAAATAATTTTCCTACAAAGTTTTTATAAAGTTCTACTTTTGAGATTTTTTTCATATTTTTAAAACTTATGGTTCAAAAGTTAGAGGGGGGGGACACATTTTTTTTTACTTCTGGAGCGATTATTTCCGAAAATATTAACATTATCAAAAAATGATTTTAGTAAACCCCTATTTATTTTTAAATAACTATCTAACAATATATCACACGTTAGGGTTAAAATGAAAAAAAAAACACTCCCCACTTTACGTATAGGGGAGGTACCCTAATAAAATATTTTTTTCCACTTTTTATTTTACCACTTTGTCGGCGTAATTGATATACATATTAGTACCAAATTTCAGCTTTCTAGAGCTAACGGTCACTGAGATTATCCGCGGACGGACGGACAGACGGACGGACAGACATGGCGAAACTATAAGGGTTCCTAGTTGACTACGGAACCCTAAAAAGTGAGTGAGTGCGCGAGACGGAAGATGTTATGGTTATCTTTAAAAAAAATTGACTTGAAAAGTCGAAAACAATTTAATTTGACATTGTACTGTGTCACTCAAAAATTTGTTAAAATGGAGTTGTTTCTCTCAGACACAAAAGCAAAGTCAACCAATAAATAATATTTAAATTGTCCATTTATTTAATTGGCATTACATGGTCAGTGTAATATACAAGGTGGACTAATGACCTGGTAAAAGTCGTGAAGTCCGCTGAATGTGGGTTGCGCAGGACCGGTTATTGTGGCACACTTTGGGGGAGGCCTATCCCCAGCAGTGGACGTCCTCTGGCTGATATGATGATGATGGTCATAATTATGGAGAAGGGAAGTCATTTTCATTCTTCCTTCTCACACCCGTGCGAAGCCGGGGCGGGAAGCTAGTTTTTTTATAAATACAAAGTTGCATTTTTTGTTCGAACGCTTACGTAATTATTATTTGTCTTTGTCTGATATTGAAGCTTATAGACACTGCATAATAACAATTAACATTATTACATTCCCTTATTAGGCACAAATCCAACCCGCACTACATAGCAGACGTTAATTAATTCGGGAGCAAATACAGCCTGAGGAGCAAACAGATTTAATTAATATAGTACAACTCTGTCTTGAAATTAACAGGATCTTGTCAATCGCAAACAGCGAAATGTGCTTAGGGCTACTTATTGAACTTCTACTATGTGATGTGCGGAACTGCGGCCAATGAGTGTGTGGCGATGGCGTCAAAGGAAATTGAACCTTAGTGCGACCGAAGTTAACGTAAGAAAGTAAGGAAGTTACGGTGGCTTGTTCTCTAATAAATAGAGTTATCGGGATCGGGGCTAGACTTTGGGAAGTGCAGTTCTGGTACTATAAACTCGATTAAATGCAGACTGTTTGAACGATAATTAAAGATAATGTTGTTCTTAGTACACAGTACTGGTATAACGAGGCTAAATAAACTAGGAAAGTTGTATAAAGTCTGTCATTTCGTTGACTTTTGATTATTGGTTACGAACTATTCGAAAACTGACCAAAACTTCGAATTCCGTGACTGTTGAACGCGAATATAGTTAGTACGTAGATATAAGACAGATCACAATTATTTAGGTTTAAATATCCTCATGCGATTGCAAGCTATACAGGGTGGTTCAAAAAATGATTTTTTTTATATTCTTGTGCCACCCCTTAAATTTGTTACACCTACTGTATTATCCTCTTAAAATTATAGCTCTCTAAATAAATTCTAAGCCAGTGCTCAACGACGCTTTATTATAGAAAAGAGTTAACATTCAGTTTCTATATCTCTCAGAAAATATGTCCCTCCAAGTATGTTTTGTTACATAAGTATAAAGCACATGCAATCTTTTTATTGATGAAATAAATAAAAAATCACAAAACCTACAATAAATCGATCTAATAGCCCTTTGAAAAGTACAGTGGTTTTACCTTTGTACGAAAACTGAAAATGGGATGTAACTTTTTTAATTTATATATTTACCGACAAAATTTTATTTTAATCATTGATTTTGCGTTATTTTGACGCATTTGCTAAGTTTAATGTTTGTCTGACGATGCAGTAGATATTAAAATATAGTGAATTTGCTTATTTTGTATGAAGATGTGAATGTTCTGGCGACTACTACAAATAAGTTATTTCACAGAAATAGGCGTAATAATAAAGTTAAATCTCTCGTTTTACCGGTGAATATATGGTGATTTTATAGTTGAACAAAACCGCTAAGTTCTGAAAAATCTAACTGAAATAAAAAATCACTGTTGCCGTTTCATAATCTGTATTTGAACGACCAGATACTCTGATTTCGCGTATATTGAAGAACTTTTGCATATCTATCTATAAAAGTAAGTAAAGACCTTCATTTGCAAAACAATTATATTAACAAAAAAGTACTTTTTTTAAGAAATCGAGATTTGAAATCGAAGCGTTTTTTGCTTGCCATAATTTTAAGAGGATAATAATTTTGTTACATTTACCTACTTAAACTGTACATTAAGGAATGGCACAAAAAATATTAAAAAAATATATTTTTTTAACCACCCCTAACACGGTCATTAAATTGGAAATATTATTAAAAACGGGGTAAATTTGACACGGAGTATTACGGGGTAAATATATATCCTCTTTTTAATAGCCGTAATTCAAATTAAATATACTTTACTCTCAGGAACAGGAGGAACATTCTCTTTATTTCAGTCGGTGTTTGACCCGGTGTTTACATGTGTGTATTTCCATGTTATTTTCCATACTAGAAAAGACAGTTAGACTACCTAGCGTAAGGTGACTTCCTGGGTTGGCAGGGGCTCGATATTTGCTATTTTGATTGCATTTTCTTTGACGTGAGCTTACTTATGTGGAAAAAATTTGCTCACTTGTCTTGACGAGGCAAAGTCAGTATAACGTTTATGCAGAAGTAATATTATGAGCATAAGCGGTGTAGTACTACATTCGTATTCAACTGCTTCCACACATCCTGCGTCAGTCAGGAAGCACTCATTAACCGACTTCAAAAAAAGGAGGAGGTGCTCAATTCGTCGGTTTTTTTTTATGTATGTCCACCGATTACGTGGAGACTAGTGGACCGATTTCAAAAAATCTTTTTTTGTTTAAAAGAGTATGTTTTCTAGTTAGTCCCATTGTCACCAAGTCTGGATCTGATGACGGGATCTTGGAAAGATCGAGGGAACTCCTCAAATTATATAGCAAGAGGATGGGATCTGGAAAAGTTTGGAGTAGGTGTTTTTTTGGTTAAAAATTTACATGTTTACATAAATGCAGGGGCGCACTAAAAAGCGGTACTGACTCGACTGATAGTTGACATTGACAGGAGATACTTTTCTCACGTCGTACCGCCTCTGCACATACAAATCAGAATTCGCCTAGATTGACATATTACGTAATTATCTAGCTGTAACTACAATCGCAGCCCAATAATACTATTATAACGTCACCTCACTAAAGATGCGCCATATCAAAACGAAGCTCTAGATCTAGTAGGTATTTTAACTACTTTAATAATTAATAAATAAATAAATAAATATTAGGGGACAGTTTTTACACAAATCGAACTAGTCCCACGGTAAGCTCAATAAGGCTTTTGTTATGGGTACTAGACGACGATATATTTAATAGATATATACTTAAATACATAGAAAACATCCAAGTCTCAGGAATAAATGTCTCTGCTCACCACAGAAACAAATGCCCTTACCGGGAATCGAACCCGGGACCTCTAACTTCGGAGGAAATGACACTACCAACTAGGCTAAACAGGCCGACAATAATGACTAGATTTTGATTAAAATTTCGTCATAAAAGTAAAATAAATCTTTATCTATATTTTTGTTGTTTAATCGGAAGTCAGCTAGATACATATGTATCGTTCTTAGTACGTGCTATGCAAAATATTTGGATTTTATTTGACCCGTATTTTTGTGACATAAAAAAACCCAGAAGCAACCTTATGCGTTTGTATTAATAGCGAATAATATCCCTAAGTAGTAATGAAAAACTCAACAATTCAATGTTGTATCCCAAATTTTAGTAGCCCTCTTTTGATTATAAAAACAATAAAACCTTTCATATGAACTCTTAGACTTACTCGACTATTAAGCACTCACCCAGATTTCGAGACTACAGTTCCTTAAGTCGTGTCTGATATCCAAATTCGTAAAGCACAACTTTATACCGATAAACTAACGCAACAACTCAGACTGGCCTAAGACTCTGTAAGCAGTTTCTGACAGGCTAATCGACGTCCGAACTTACCCAAAGTCAGTATCCGCATAAGAATTCATGTGCACTGAAGTTTCCAAGCCAAGCCACTAGACAGGTGGTAGACGTTACCGGAAAGGCAGTGGGCTAATAAATCACTGAGCTACTTGGTATTGGCTCAGGATCGCCGATACGCCAGGCAACTGATTAATGTGCTAGATTTGACCGCAACGGGGGATTTATGGGGAAAAATGCTATCTCTAAATAACTGTAGTTGATTATGTGGTCAGGGACTTGGCTATTACGTTTGAAAGGTTGATTTGAAATTAATGTAATATGTTCATTGTGCGTTTGTGACTATTTTAATCTAGTTTTTTTTTAACTAAGTGTAGTTACACGACTACTCGTCGAGGTCGGCAGTGTCAGTGTGTAACACATTTGTTGTTGCCCCGACATGCTACCGCTGCTTTCCGGGGAAGTTTTCGCTATGCAGCTTCCAAGCTTTGGAACAATGTACCACCGCCGATAAGGACCCTGGAACACGTCCATAGTTTTAAAATGAATACATGCATGACCACCAGCGCAGGCAGGAAGATTTGTGTCATAACACTAGCTGCATATAACTCGTTCTCACCGTTTGTGTCACAATTGCATTGCCATGTATGTCCCTTTATTAAAATAGTACGTAGTTGTTAGTATGTAATTGTACGTAAAGCGCTGTGCCCTCTTTTCGTTACCCAGGTCTCCAATTCCGCAAAGTAAAGCTTACAAATTATTTATTTTGACGTTTTAGTTGTACTTGTCTTGTCGAGGTTGTCGACCTTGTCGTAGAGTAGAGAGATGTAGCTTAGCTTCAAGTATTTGCCGCTGGCGCTAGTAGCAGCAAGCGAATGGCTGCGTTCATTCTATTGCACAGGATTAGGCCTTATCACACGATTGTATTACTTTACTTTACTTTTTGTTTCTTGTAAAATTTTTGTATTATATTATTTTACTTTTGTATTGTATTATTTAACTTTTTGTTTCTTGTAAAATTGTGATGTTAGTCGTATTATGTTTTAAGTAAGTATAATATTAGCAGCACTGTTGTTTTTCTGATCTCGGTTTTTTGTTGCAATGTGTAATGTTTTTTACTTTATTTTTGTTCTTGTAGTACTATGTTTGTTTGTATACTGTATGTTGTGTTACCCACCGTTTCCTCACTTAATGGGCCTTACGGAAGACCAGCGCTGGCTGTAAAGCCAGCAATATGCTGAGTTGGGTCCATTTCGTGGCACGGCCCTTTTTTGCTTGTCTTTCCTTCTTTTTATTATTATGTACCGTGTGTGTCACGAATAAACGTTTTTGAATTTGAATTTGAATTTTAGTAGTAGTGTGTAGGTAGTGACCTCATAAATCTTATAATACGTTACATACACTAAGACCGAGTGAAACATGTAGCATACCTTATGTTCTTAAGAGCATCTGCTCGCCCTCGCACGCAGGTTGCGGCAATGCGCTTTTTCTCGTTCGTTACCTTGTTTCTTTCGCTAAACATTTCACTTGAATCACTGTAACGATAGGAAAATATTGTTACTTTGATTACTTTCGAAAATGTCAATGTTTCCGGCACTGCCTATGTTATGAGACACACTAAACACGCCAGAAACTTACCTTATCTGATAGAGCTTTATATTTTCAATTATTTTGTTGTTTTCATACGAAAACAAACATAATTATCCTAGAATTTAATACTTTTGACATGTTTATTTATCGACCGTCATAGCAACGGACATTGTCAAAACTCATTTATAGCTACACGTTAGGTTGTAATCATTTTACGTCTAAATTGTATACTGGTATCTTGTAAATTTTGAAATTGTAAATTTAGAACTATGGATTCTCGAACAACGGCAAGAAATAGTATAAAAGCCGAACATTGCCTAGGACAATTCAGTTTCTCGCCGACTTCTCATCAGTCAAGTCGCAATTGGTCAGTGCAGGGCCAAGCCAGGCCCTGCACTTCAAGAAGACCTCGTGCTCACGTACTTACTTCGACGTCTCTTCTCTTTCTCGATACGCCGAGACATTCTTCCCGAGCCACGGTGCTCGAGTCTCCGTACCTACTTACTCGAGTCTCCGTACCTACTTACTCGAGTCTCCGTACCTACTTACTCGAGTCTCCGTACCTACTTACTCGAGTCTCAGTGCCTACTTACTGGAGCCGTCGTGCCAACAAACTCGAGTCGTCGTGCCAACTAACTTGAGCCGACGCGCCAACTTACTCAAGCCGACGCGCCAACTTACTCAAGCCGACGCGCCAACTTACTCAAGCCGACGCGCCAACTTACTCAAGCCGGCGCGCCATCTTACGCAAGCCGACGCGCCAACTTACTCAAGACGACGCGCCAACCTACTCGAGTGGCCGTACCACTACTCGAGGCGCCGAGTCTTCTGTCTCGAGGCTCCAAATTGTTGGGTTACCTACTTTAAATGTACAGTATATGACCTTAATCTTCCATAGTAATTTTTTTTATATATCTAAAATCTGTGAGTGCCTTGATAACAAACATTGTCCAAATAAAAGCTTACCCCGACCTTGAGCATTTTCTTTTTTTTTTACTTTTACTTTCAACTTCTTTTTAAAAAAAAAGTCTGCTTACCTCGCCTTTCAATTTCACTTGGAAGGCGACGTAACGTGACAAACAAAGATCTCCGTTTTTGGCTTCGGCAAAAATGGTTTCGTTTTTTCCGGCTGTTCTCCTCTACAGTTACAGTTACTTGGGGCATATATACGCTATTAATATCTGACGCGCTTGAGTGACTGTTTTTTACCTGTAGGCGTTCCCCCACCAGCGGAGAGGTACACATTTTTTTTATTTCTACCGTCCAATCTTCAAAAACCATACAATCTTCTACTATCAAATAATTACCCCAACTATTAAATCTATTCATTACGATTGCACTTGGTATTTTACTAACCTTGTCTTCTGCAATTTAGAATGCGTTAATATAACAAGTTTTTTTTTTCAATAAACACCGACTCCAAACTTAACCATACTCACACTCGGCCCTTCCTGCTATATAATTTGAAGAAGAGTTCCTTCGATTTTCCCAAGATCCCGTCATCAGACAAACAAAAAAAAAACATTATTGAAATCGGTCCTCTAGTCTCCGAGTAATCGGTGAACATACATAAAAACAAAAAATAAAAATAAATATTCTGACGAATAGAGAACCTCCTCCATTTTTTCAAGTCGGTTAAAGAGGAATTAAAATCAGCCGTATCAAGTTGGAAAATAGTAGGTATTAAATAGGTAGTTTGAAGTCCCATAATTCACAACCGATTCGGTGAGCCGCTATACTAGTCAAATAAATAAGTCAACTGCAAGTCTACCGAGTGCGAATATATCACACCCTCCATTATGGATTCTTTGAATCTCATGTCCTAGATATAAACCAGAGCTACAACGTGAAACGTGAACGAATGAGTTTCTCGTCAGAAGTAAATTACAATAAAAAGCAATCAAACAAGATCGCTGCTCGATAACGCTGGAGATCGAGTACCTATCCCGTAAATCCCGAAATTCCTTAGAAACTTTCATGACTTTCTGCTCGCTTTTAAGTGTACTAGTAAAGATATGCGTAGGTAAAGGTGTTATAAATATTCCAAAGGATTCGACTTTTGCCGAATTATTTTGTTTTAAGTCTAAGCAGGACAGTGTAGCCAATGGACGCTTGTCACTGCATAAGAATCACGAGTGCGTTGCCGATCCGTTGCTGTTATGCGCATTCGTTGTTAGATCTTTGACATTAAGAATACAAAAAGTAATGATATCCCATCAAAAACATAAATGTGAAAATGGCAGCCAAGTTCAATATGCGATGCGTGGTTGTCGTCTTCACCGACAAAAGAATTGAGATCTAAATGGGTGCCAAGTTCCGTAGATTCACTGAAAAGGTGCCAATTCCGGCACTACATTGTTTACAGTAAAACTAATTTACTGCGGCTAAATGCATTTCGAGCTTTAACTTGACAGTTTTCTTAAATATCTAACAGCTTTTATGGTATTATATTATACTGCATAGAAAACTGCCAAGTTAAGGCTCAAAATACATAAAGCTGCAGTAAATTAGTTCTACTGTAAACAATGTAGTGCCGGACTTGGCACCTTTTCAGTGAATCTACGGAACTTGGCACCCATTTAGATCTCAATTCTTTTGTCGGTGAAGACGACAACCACGCATCGCATATTGAACTTGGCTGCCATTTTCACATTTATGTTTTTAATGGGATATCATTACTTTTTGTCAAACTTCATCAAATGGTCCTTTCCAAGAGTGATTGCGCGAGTCAAACCTCAAATATTTGAAGAGTTCCCTGGATTTTTCCAGGACCCTTTGATCAGATTCTTACCTGAAATCTATGAGACTACCCCTGAAGTATACCGTTTCAAACAAAAAAAGAATTTTCCAAATCGGTTAATAAATGAAGGAGTTCTGAGGTAACTAGCATAAATAATAATAAAACTAATAAAAAAATCACTGTTTTCTGATTTTTTCTGGTGTACACACACAATTACCAAGTTGCATGCCAAATTTCAGCTTCCTAGGTCACCTGGAAGTGGGTTAGGTTTTTGATTACTAGTCAGTCAGTCAGTCAGTGGTAAAAATGCCGTTTTTTCGAATTTAATATCTCAATAATTATTAAACCCATATTTATGAAATTTAGGGTTCTAGTTGTACTAAAGGATCTTAATACATGTACCAAATTTCATTATTTTATATTAGATAGATTTGGAGTTATTGGGGGGTCAAAAGTGGCTCTAAACAGTCTAAGCGGTTCGTGTAATATAACACACGGCTGCTGTCCGCTAGTTCCTGGGGTGAACTTGGCTGGACACGCTGCCGCGTGTCTAGATACTATTATACTATTCTGTACTATTCAAAGCGGACGATTCCTCTTGTAAACATATTTACAATACCTATAGGTATGTCTTTTCATAGTAAACTATACATTTTTTATGTTCAAAAACGTGACGATTGAGCAGGAAAATTTTTGACCGAGATATTTATATTTTTTTAAATTTCTATTACTAAACGCTACAAAGTCATTCATTACAAAGGAAATAATGACCCCGACTAGCACGAGCCCATTTGTTTCAATTTCCCATCAAAACAAACGAAGCTCGCAGATGAACAGCTACAGGGTCCTCTTAATTAGTGACGTCATCAAATCTGCTCTTAATTGAGTGTATCCAACGTGAAGACGAGACGGCGACAACTTAAAAATACATTTTTATTTATCCAAGAGAGAATTAGTAACGCCTCACTGCTCTACGACATTGCCTGGATTTTCTTCGCCTTATTCTTCTGTTTTATGACAAATGCCTGCTTGTATCGCATTTCGAACGTTTGTTTTTGTTTTTATGCTCTTTAGATGTCATAAATGGATGCGCTTTACAAAATATTTCACCACGATAACTCGTTTTATGTTCATTGTACACGGATTGAAGCCAAAGAGGGAATGATTCTTATACAAGCGAGATTTTTCTTCAGAATACAAATTTATGCCACTGTGGAAGACTGAAACACTAAAAGTGGAATCTTTTGTTACGTGACCTGGATTCCATGATTCAGAATAAATCTAATAGTTCAAGGAAAAGTTAATAAGTCTAAGTAATAAGCAGAATTCTCTGACTTTAATTAAAAGGCAAACTGAGTTTCTTTCATTTTCTTTCAGCGCAGGATCAGCAGATTAATTAGTGACATGAAGACCTTATTCTCTTCTATTGTGTCATTGTGCACAATCTCATTGTTAGCGCATCAATGTGGCGCCTTTACTCTTGACGAATGAACTTATATCGACTGCTTGTTATTGAAATCTCGTATTTCCATCCAGTTTCATTGTAAAGGCGACCTTGGCTGTAAAGAAACATGGTCTACATGATAAATGGCGTGAAAATGAGATATGATGTTGCGGAAGAAATAAGATAATCTCTGTAAACCGAGGAATAAAGAAACGTTGTTCAAATGATTGTGTTGAGTGAAAACTGTCTTCTGTCACTAGGCCATTTTGCCGTAAACAATGCGTTTAAGGCAGTGTAAAAAGGAATTGCTTTAGTGTTATACTTAGTTTATGTGGTATTGTACTTATAATGTTTTACATAGTTTACCTAGTATTATACTTATAAGTACCTAATACATAATTCTGATTTATATTTTAGATGTGTGAGTGACGAGAATAGATCGGATGAAGAATGAGTATATAAGAGGAAACCAGAAAATAGCATCAATAGTTTGATAACTTAAAAACTAATTGCCTAAGATTGTATGGGCACAGAATAAGTAATTGTTATGGGCATTTTATGCGGCCCTCCGCATAACATGCCCACACCACCCCTATGAAAGCCATGTGACAAAAAAGGTATTAGGTATGAATGTGGAGGTATATAAGAGGAGGGGTAGGCCAGGAGGGGCGCCTGGACCCTACGGACCTAGCGTTAAGGAGTAATCATTGATTTACTATTTAAATGAAACAAGTAAATTTTGAACAAAAACTCCTACTCCAAACTTTTCCATACTGACACTCAGCCCTTCCTGGTATATAATCTGAAGAGTTCCCTCTACATTTCCAAGATCCCGTCATCAGATCCAGACTTGGTGACAATGGAACCAACTAGAAAACTTACCCTTTAAAACAATTTTTTTAAATCGGAAAAAAAATCCGGTGAATTGAGAAACTCCTCCTTTTTTTGCAGTTGGTTAAAAACCCAAATGAAAAAGTATTTTTTATAATCATACCATTAGTTATCGAACTTCTACTTCGATGATTTATCCCAGATCCATATGCATGAAATTCGCCCCATTGACCACCGCCTTCATGTTTACGTGCTTACCTACTTTCCAAACAACTGATTTTATTTCTTCCCCTATTCAGAAACAATAAAATCTTTTAAGTGACGTATATTAAGAAGAATATTATCTTTCCAGATACCTATAAAATTTTAGTTAAGTACCTGCCTACTTTCATTTAGAGTGATGCATGGATTTTGGATTATTGGAAGTATTGCTAATCAATAATACAGGGAGTCACATTTATCAGTTAGCAATCAATAATTATATTGCATCAGTCTCATTCCAATAAACTTCTCATGATGATAACGATGCAAGAGTATGTGAAACTTAGAATCTAAACAAGAATTTATAGTTTTAGTAGGTTGAGGAAAAACACACACATCATCTGCGGGTTCCTCATTCTGAACACAGCGCATCCCCAAGTCAATAAAGGGTCGGCAACGCACTTGTGATTCCTCTGGAGTCGCAAGTGTCCATAGGCTATGGTGTCTGCTTACAATCAGGAAGGCCGTGAGCTTGTTTGCCACCGTCGTAGTATAAAAAAAAAGTAAAACCAACGACAACTGGTTTTTTTTGTATAGAGTAGGTAATCGATCATCAATCAGAGCAATCATGTTTCGGCTATTGTCAGAGAAACAGTCATATAGGTATTTGTAAATAAATCCTGTCATCATCTGGTCAGAACGATGTTTCAAAGAACTCGTTTTTTTTTTCATTTCACCATCTTGACTCAGACAATACCTGCGCGGCGAGTGGCGCAGGCCCATAGTTACAGTTCTTTTAATACCCTAATACTCGGGTTTTTTTTAGAGCGGATATCCGTAAGTTATGTCAATTAGGTTGTACATACATAAGTCATATATATTTTTGAAATCGTCTACTTTTTGTAACCCCACTTGATAGGATAGAATAACCTTTTTTTAAGACAACACATAATGGGTTTCATAGACCGCCATATTGTTTTTATCGCACCGTGAAATATGCCCTATGTTACTTCGGATGACGTAAAGATTTTAACGATACCCCATACATCTAAATCGATCAATGCATTGAGAAGTTCAGGTGGAATAAAGAATCTGACATACATATATGAAACCTGAAAAATCATTGCACTCCTTTTTGGGCAGTCGTGTAAAAAACATAACACTCCTTTATTGGACAGTCGGGTGATAAAAAAATTGACTTAGTTATAATGTCATTTGGTCTTATAGATATACATGAAACACTGCCTTACATGTCATGAAAGAAGCCCATAAAAACTAAATTACTATATCACCGTATAAATCTTTTCAGCCATATTTTAACTCAAATAGAGTTTTCTAATATATTCCGACAGTTCATCCCTAAACCCTCATGCAGGAAATATAGCCAGCGATAAGGAAATCGTCGATATAGCTGTCCACTGCCGGTTCCCATTGATTTGTGTTATTTGTTTTACTATTATTGCAAAGCATTTTGTATCATTAAAGCGAATATCAGTAACGTTTTGTTTACTCGTATCCTTCAGGACATTGTGCTTGAGTAAGTAATTTACTGTTTAGCTGAATATGTTTTATGTTAACTCATTCCCTATATGCCTTGGTAATAAATGTGTCCCTTACTACGTAAATTCTCGGAAGAACCTATGTTTTGTCTTTGGTTACACGCGCATGCCTCCCAAATGTCCAGTAAACCGTTGTCCCATGAAAGGTACGTTCAATATCTTTTCTTTGCCTGCAAACAAATAATCACATACCCAATCTACTTGTGTTTTCTGATTCACTACGTATTTATAGCGGTCTATGTATTCATAAACGTCGCGCCATTTTACTGCCAATCCTAAGATTAGTTGGCAGTTGCCCGATTCATGCAATAGCTAATAAAACAGGCTTTTGATACCCCATTAATCTTAGCCGAGAACAAATAAACGTCTACACCCAACGCATCTTTGACTCCAGCCGGCTACTGAATAGTATTCAGTAGCCGGCTGGAGTCAAGTGAATAGGCGCTCGATCGCGCTGATGATGCGAAGCGTAAAATGAGTTGTGCGCTTCGCCAGCCCGCCACGTCCTGTAAACATCCATTGTCTCTCGTAAAACGTACCAGGATTCTTTTCGGAAATTGCAAACGTCTTCTACCTACTGTAAAGTTGTTTTCATTAATATTGGACGCTGTCCAATATTTTCGAGTCGGTGCGTTTGGACGCGCGTTTATGTCGGTAATGTATTGGTGGTGTACGCTGCGACGTGATCCGATTGTACGGGAATTTACAGGGCTTGTTAGTAGTGTTCTCTGGAATTTGCAAGGTTCTGTATTTGAATGCTTTCGGAGTGAGATTACGCTAGGACGGGTCAGATGTTAAGTAACATTCTAAAGAGCATTTCTACTAAACCACCGACCTCTCATCCATGAGCCTGTGCCCAGCAGATGCGACGTGTATTTTACCAAACACAATATGGCAGTTACCAATTTAAAGCGATTTTTTGGAGCCTTTTGATGTACGAGCTCTAAATAAATAAAGGGCATAAAGGCAAAGTCAACGGGTTGGTAATTCATAGGAGCGTAAAGAGAACGAAACTCTTTGTTATTAATATCGAATTTAATTATTTGCATTGTTTTTATCAGACGCAGTCATGAGACTTTTACGAGCCATTGCGTTTCTGTTGTTTACAGCGTTGGGTCTGATTGGCAATCAAACGTGAACATTTCATCGCTTCAGGGAATATAGACCTTTCAGGCTAAAATTAAAGGAATCTTTTTATCGTTAAGTGCTTCTATAGGTAACTAAGCATTACAGATAACATTCAATTTGTGAGATTTCTTGCATGACTAAGTCGGCTTAAGAAAGGAAATGGGTGCACGTACCCTGTTATTATTTAATGAATTTAGAAGTACGCAGATATTTTTCGTTTCAAAAGATCATGAAACTCATTGGAGGACCCTCGTTTTAACGTAGGCAATTCCAAAAATGTTGAACATTAGCACGCATGAATTTATTTACCCTGTTACGCATTCGATATTACCCAATAGTGTTAGAATTTTACATCCAACGAGCAAGACGCAAAGTTCTCTCATAATTATGAACGAGATTCCACCTCATAAACGATCTAATATCACGAAGTTGATGCATTAACGTGCAGCTATTTTCGTACCGTACGAGACAAAGTTCATGTGTTAACCAGGTTTATAGCTCGACCCTAGTGGGATGACCAGCAGATTACCTTTGCAGGGACATGAAAACCCTAATTACGTCGCCCTGTGAATGGGTGTTTGAGAAATGGTGATACTAGTGACGGGTTTCAGCTGAGTTGGCTCATTGGAAACAGTCTAATCAAGAGTTCAAGGATTGACATTCTCAATTTAATGCGAAGATTTTAGATACCTCCTTGCATTTTTTTATAGTTAGCGTGTAGGTACATACCTTTTAGCTTCTAACGTCGCTTCATGCATTCAGAAATGCTCGAACAGTGTGGAAATGTTCATGTCTTACTCCATATTCGAGACATGGATGACACGATGCCTAAAGCTACCGCAAGTCCGTTTATTTTCCACAACATGCAATAAATCTTCATTATATGCCTCATACCAATATTTGCTCTGTATAGTAACAAATTTAAGCCCATGTAATTACAACCCACACTATTTCCTCGCGTCAAGTCGCATGTTCCCTTCTAGTTTGATGTGGGATACGATATTAATGGGTTTCGATCTTGAAACAGACATAGTGGGTAGTCTCCAAGATGAAATTTAGTTACAAATATTATGAGAAAGGATCATAGAAAGTATACGACGACACCAATTTTAAGTGACAACGTAGATTTTAAATAATTTATTTTAATATTCCATTCCATTTGAACCATGTCAAGCTATATTCGAGCTGAAAAACGTGAGGGCGACTCATTTTATTCTTGAAGACAATGATTATGAGAATCGACGCCAAGTTATAAAGCGATCGAATACCGCAGCATGATAACGTAGCGCCCATATGAAGGATAGACACCGAAATCTGTGATTTGCCGTAGATATAATGCAAACATACGATTGGTTAAATAAATTTAGATTTATTTGCTTTGTAAACACAAGGAAATAATATTTTAACAACATAGACAGCTGTGATAGACAGCTTTCAACACAAATAATTACGTTCCTTGGAAACCAGTCTGAACCGTAAAGTTTATTAATGGCATAGAGGACCTATGCCTTCATATTACAGCTCCGTTCCCATCGGGTTCAAGACATAACTGTTGAGTGCCTTACTCTCTTAATCTTCAGATCACGATGAAAAAATCGACTCCAAAACAAACAACCTCCACTGGGACCGTTCAAGTATTATGTAAGCACTATAGGGAAGCGGGGGGGTCTATGTTTTGCTTATTTTCCCACAAATAATGAATACGTTTAGGTACTCGCTTAGAACCGAGTAGGGGAATTACCACGAGTTATTCACTTGTCAAAATTTCTTCCGTCAATCTATTGTTTTCGTTTCGGTAAGATTGACGATTTGACGTTTTGTAAGCAAAGCAAAGCAAGTTAATGTTTGTGTTATTTGTTTGCCTAAGCATGGAAGCTTTGCTTACTTTTGCTGACAAGGGGGAGAGAGGGATAAATAATTGTAATAAATCTGCTTACGTAATACTTGAACAGCCCCACTTGACTAAGGATATGTTTGAGTTATATTGAGCAATTTTCATATACATTCGATTCTGGGATGCAAGTTTAATACAAACCGCACCTACACACAGGTAGATAGGCGATGACAAAACACTTCTAATAAGATTTGTTATAAGGATTTGAAAGTTGTTCAAGCTGATGGCTATGAGTAATTTGACGTTGAAATAATTATTTATTTACTAGTACTGGTACAAGCAGTAAATATCGTATTTATTAAGGAAGAAGGAATAAAACAAATATAACAACTAGATAATAAAACTAAATTAAAACTAAAAACTAATACTAAATAAAATTAAAAACTAAATAAATATAGTACTGGTACTATATGTAAAAAATTAAAGCGAAAAAAAGTGATTTATTTACCAAAATAACATTCATCGCTAATAACACAATGTAACAGTAACTCCCACACTAGGCTGGGCCTGTATCGTGGGAGTCAGTTCAGAATAACGGGTTAACAAAATAACATTTTGGCTTTAGGGGTGTGAAAATACAAATTAAAGACGAATTATGGTTATACAAAAATGCATGCAAACAAATGACAAAAGAACAAGTTACGTATACATAGATTAGATTAGATATATTTATTTCTTTTAGGAAATTACACAGTACATTACATTCAAAAAATAAAATGAATTCACTAAAAGATCGTCATAAAAGAAATAGAAAAAACAATAATAGAAAATATAAAAAATATTCGTAGTATCCTAACAAGCAGGTAAACAAATTAAAAAAACGAAGTAGTTGTATGTGTTTGAATAATGTGTGAAGAAGTGTAAGTGTATGAGAGTGTGGATGTGTGTTCATGTAATCCGGGAAACAGAAGTAGCCCTACGAGTGAAACGGCTCCTTGAATCGGTCGACAACATATGCTGTCGACCACTACTAGGTATATTAAATTAACAAGTCCTCAGTCTCCTTGTAGTTCAAGGATGACAAATACTCCCGAATTAGTTTTTTAGCCTCAGGCAGTCGGCAGGCAGTGCTTGAGGTTGCACTTTTTGAGCACCGAGTTGTAAATAAGAGGAAATATGGATAATTTAAATCGCCTAGCGAATCTAGAGCGGACTTTAGGGAAATTTGCCTTGAAAACACGTTTTTTCAACAAGTTAGAATACGAGTATGATGGGTCATTAATTAAACTTTTATGCATAAATACTGCAACTCGCATTATGAAAAGTTTGCGGACACTAAACACTCCGGTTTCCCTGAACAGTAAATCCGTAGAATAGCGCCTCGCTCTACACAAGGATACTTGTAGGACCGCCCTTTGAGATCTTTCTAGGGAGATTAAAGTAGTTTTTGAGCACCCACCCCAACTAAGGATGCAGTAATTTAATACAGGCTGACAAAGACCCTGATTTTAAAATACACTGATTTTAATAAATACTTATCGGCGGGCTTCTCAAGAATTTCATTGTATAAATTAATTTTCGAACTCTGGGCACAGTAACCGAAACATGTTTTTTGAAATTGAGGTTTTCGTCTAGTGTAACGCCCAAGTATTTGGTAAAAGAAACTTTATTTATGTGATTACAATTACAATTGGTCTCAACGGATGTCAGGGTGGCGCGGCAGTTTGAAGAGTGGACTTTTAAGCTGCCTAGATGGATAGAAGGGCTCGATGATGCCGTCTTCTCCGCATTAAGGGTCAAGAGGTTCTGCCCCAACCAAGCGGCTATCACCTGCATACCGGATTTCGCAGCAACCCGTGCGTCATGCCAAGAGCGGCCGTGAAAGATTAAAGCTGTGTCATCGGCGTAACATAGGATCTCGCTGTTATGTAGTTTGAGGGACATTATATCATTTATATAAACAGTAAAAAGCGTAGGACCCAAGATACTGCCCTGGGGTACGCCAAATGACACAGGTAGGGAGTGAGTGGTAGAAGTGTATATTTAATCAGTATAGTTAGCTAACCATGCATCACTCAAAAATGCGAGCAAGCCATGGGGTCCGGTTTTCTACTTTAAGTTATGTACTTATTTGTATTTGCGCTAATTTGAGTGTAATTTTTTTTCAATATGGTTCGAAATAAAAGATGATTATTATTATTATATTATTATAACTCCATCGGCACGGAGATTCTATTCTATTTCGTTTGTACCGTAAAATGGGGTGAGTAGGGTCAAAAATGAAATTCAAACCTCGATAACATTTTATTTTTACATATGAAAACTGAATGGTGTATATAATAAGTGTTCCGTACGTTTGTATTTTAGTTTTTATTTTATTTTGGGTAGTTCCATTTCATAACTTTGATGATAAAAAGGAAAACCCACCTCACCCCGTAGTGCCTCGTATTTGAGGTGAGAGGGGTTTTTTATTATGCGTATTACTATAGCTCCATTTTAAATAGGAATACATTATTTTTGTAGCAGTAGCCTTAAAATCCCTTCTCACCCCCCTCTCAAACCTTCTCTCCCCATTCATAACCCACCTCTCCCCGCGAAACCTACTCACCCGGTTTTACGGTACCTACTGTCATGACAGTACAGCGAAACTATGCGCAATAAAAATAGTATGGGTGCTTGCGATCGATTTAAAGTTTCAGTCCTATAAGTAGAATGTAAAAATGTGGTACATTACCGTCCTTTTCAAACGCTTTGATAGAATATAACAAACCTCTATAACTTCGATTCTTAATTTAATACTAGACTAATTGAACTAGTTACTTAAAACGTATGGAAGAGCGAAACCGTGTCACCGCGGCCTGGCACTTTGAAAGTGAATTATGAATACAACGGCATGATACTCCCTACTCGTTATTCATTTTGTGTACAAAGCTATCTATGCAAATGTGCTTCATTCCAGTTTGTTAGACACGACTGCCTTTGACCTGTTTATGGCTGTTTAACTATTGAAGTATTTTTCTTTATTTATACAAGGAATATGCTACAAAATATCAGACTGATTTTGCTAAACTTATTTCATTATCCATAGAGACTGCCAGTTTCTTTTCATTGGCGATGAGACGTGGTGAAACCTCCAATTCGCCGACGAAATCGTTCTCTTTACCTCTTCAGCAGTTGAGCTTCTTTGAAACTTAAGCATCTCAGCTTGGCAAGCCTTCAAATTGAATCGCACAAAGTCTCAGGTAATATTCAAAATGAGCAGATCATATAATATGTCGACGAGTATATTTAGGCCACTTAGTTTCTTTAGCAACAGGCAAGACAAGTAAGTCGCGCGCCGTGTCAGTAATGCCTGAAAGAGCTCTTTATGCATGATAGAGCGATGAAAGGCAACCTTCCTTTGTCACACAAGCGCAAACTGGCTGATAAGTATATTCTGCTGGTGCTAACCGATGATGCCCAGCCATGAATTAGTACATCATTGTCACCTAGTTACCCGGTTTATTTAGATTCTGCCAGTCAGCAAAGGTGGAGCAATAACCGTTAGAGTGCTATCTCTGTCTGCATCCCATGACATGGGCAGGGACACCATTCACTTAATGCACCCCTTGCATTACATTAAATTATCAAAAAACCTCTGCGTTGGCTACGTGGTAGTTCTTTGGTGCTTCAGCGTTACAGCACGCCTCGCAAACGTCCGAGATAAAATTGACCCTTGAGCGGAAAAAACAAAAAACTAGAAGCTATATGAGATATAAATAAATAAAGAAAAATAATACCGTAAAATGGGGTGAGTCGGGTGAAATTTTACTTACAAACCTCGATAAAATTTTATTTTTACATGTGAAAACTGAATGGTGTGTATAATAAGTGGTTCGGACGTTTGTATTTTAGTTTGTATTTTATTTTGGGTAGTTCCATTTCATAAATTTGACGATAAAGAGGAAAACCCACCTCACCCCGTAGTGCCTCGTATTTGGGATGAGAGTGTTTTTCATACAAAGGTGATTTTGGAAGATTGTTGGATCGTTTTTTTTTATTATGCGTATTACAATAGCCCCATTTTAAATTGTAATACATTATTTTTGTAGTAGTAGCCTTAAAATCCCTTCTCACCCCCCTCTCAAACCTTCTCTCCCCATTCATAACCCAACTCTCCCCGCGAAACCTACTCACCCCGTTTTACGGTACCTAAAGTTCCCGTCAGCCCCGCAGCATTACTCCACTTAAATATATTTTAAAATATGATAACAGATTTTTAGGATATACTTATAGGTTTTGACTTTTATGTTGTAATACACGTTTAACCAAGAGTGCATCGACACGACATGCGGGCGAGGTGAAATAGAACCCAATAAATAAAACCTAAAACTGTCCCGTGCTTGTCAAACAAATATTGAAAAGTCCTATGAATCCTGTGAATTTACACTAAGCGTCGTTAGTCCAGTTACTATTCGATTTTAGGGTTCCATACCCAAAGGGTAAAACGGGACTCTATTACTTTCTCAGACTCCGCTGTCCGTCCGTCTGTCCGTCTGTCACCAGTATCTTATGAACCGTGATAATTCGACAGTTGAAGTTTTCACAGATAATGTATTTCTGTTGCCCCTATAACAACAAATACTAAAAAACAGAATAAAATAAATATTTAATGGGGCTCCCATACAACAAACGTGATTATTTTGCCGTGTTTATAGATAATGGTACGGAACCCTTCATGCGCGAGTTCGACTCGCACTTGGCTGGTTTCTTACCTTCATTCAAACTTCGATATAAATAATTTGATACGTTTTTAATTAACGGTAGTGGGAAGTCAATAACGGTAAAATATTTATTCATTTTTCCACTGGTGCTGGTGTTCTAAATAAATGTTCATATTTAAAATGGCGTTTCATGTTACAAATGTCAATAGGAGGTACTTTTCTATTAATAATCTTTATGGTGTATTTATTTTATTACTTTATTCTCAAAAAAACAAAGACAACATAAGACAACCTATAAAAAAGAACTTATAGATAAGAACAGAAGGCTGGCTTCAAAACAAACATATTTGTATGCAGTTAGAAAATTTTGTCATGATTATGCTGCATGACATTAACGAAGAACCAATAAAACATGGACATATTCAACCGAAACGTATCGAAATACATTATTTTTCGGTAGTCGTGTTTATTTTTTTTATTCATAACAGTTGTGCACTTGTACAGTTTTCATATTTATTCCTGCATACAAACTAATTTGTATTTTCATTGAATTTGTTTCTACTAATGGTTATATTTCACTAAATTATAAGGGACATAATAGAAAAATTCCAAGAAGGCTATATAAATAACGACATAGCCGCCTCACCAAAACACAGTTCCCAGACATACCACACTCATTACTTAGTCCTTTTCAGAAACCGACTATTTTCATATATGCAAGTGAAAAAACTTGAACTTCGGACAAAAGACGCTCCGTAAGAAAGTTTTAAAGACGACCGAAGGAAGGCCTCAATAGAGTTGCGGCGGCAGAATCTGATACGATTCATTAGTGAAATGACCTTTTAATATTCAGGTATGCTTTGATTGGGAGTGTCACATGCACCCCGGGCCGGCCTTTCATGGCGTTGGCTTTCATATGCTCCGTCGAGTTTTTGACACTTTTACGACTTTGACTTTTGGAGTCTTTGCTTTAAAGTAACGCGGTGTTAATTAACGTTTCGGGTGGAAATTTCATGTTTAGGAGTAATGGATTTTAAAATGAGTCCGTTTTTAACTACTAATTAGTCGTGTCGATTTTAACTGTACTATTCATTTTTTCTTTAGTCCTGCGCTACTCATAATAGGGATGTTGACTGATAGTCAAATCAGCAACTTTTAATGAAACGTCAAAAACGCTCTGTTAGTATGAAGTTTGTAGGGAAATAGGAACAAGTGACGTCACGCCTTTTATATGATCAAACAGCGTCTCTTTATTGATCTTTATGTATTTAAAAATCTTTAAAATAGCGAAAATAAGTAGAAGTGTGATATGTTCTGAATATTTTCGTGAGATTTATTTATTGGTGATGTAAGAGTAATTTATTTTTATTGGTGTCAACATCCCAATTCATAAGATTATGTTTAACAGTTAAAACTTGAAGGTGTTTACCTGTTGGCTGGCATGAAATTCAAGACCAATATACGAATACATTACACTCACAATCATTTTGAGCGTTATCAAGATCAGTACAAAGAATGGGGCTCACGATCGCTATTTACCAATCATCAAAATATAGTTACGCTTACGGTAATACATACGACATTCATTACGCTTAAAATGACTACTTGAAACATTAAAAAAAAGCAATTATCCTAACGATCTCCTTGAAGATATACAGTTTCGTAGACATATTAATAACGAATTCCAGCCATTCTATAACAAAAAAACAGCTACCATTTTGGAATTCTCGTAAGGAAAGGAGACTAGGTATGGTATTAAATAAGTACAAACAACATTAATTCATTTCATTTTGATGACCTGTTTAGCCTAGTTGGTAGTGACACAGCCTCCGAAGCTAGAGGTCCCAGGTTTGAATCCCGGCCAGGGCAATTATTTGTGCATTTAACACGGATATTTGTTCTTGGGTCTTGGATGTTTTCTATGTATTTAAGTACGAATTTATCTATATAAGTATGTATATCGTCGTCTAGTACCCATAGTACAAGCTTTGCTTAGTTTGGGACTAGGTCGATTTGTGTAAGATTGTCCCCCAATATTTATTATTTATTTATTTAACATGTATCTGATTATCTTATCTCCCCGTGTATCTTACAGGGAAAAGAAATTAGCGCCTTTAACTCTCTGTGGGGATCCCATAGGTATGTACCCTAATCTAACATGAAAGAAGTGAATACTGAATATCTAAAACAACACAACCATCAATTGCTCAAAAAATTCCTGGTTACATACTTTCAGAATAATATTTAAAAATTCCTAGAGGGTTTAGAATTATTTCGTATCGCACCCCCGAAGTTGCTCAAAGAGTCCTCCCGGGGGACGCGCGGATCGTTCAAACGAATGGGAACCCTTGCACCGGGCTTGCTCTCGGCCACAAGTTTTAGGATTTGTCGAGTTAAGGATAACGAAGTTGCGTTAACGGGAATATTCCCGAAAATTCTCGTTTTGCGTGAGAAATATTGGGGTTCCCCAATTGGCTTATATAACCACGACACATATTTTTTAGTTTATATTTTGATTAAAGGATTGGAAGTTTCCTGGCTGATCGATCTATACAGGGTGTGGCCTGTAATAGGAGCAAAAAATTAAACGGTACACTATTGAGCTCTCCAGCAATTATTTCCAAATGATTTTTTTTTCGCAAATGTAGCTTATCTGTACTTTTTTACTCTACTGGAGTGATATTAATAACAATTTATTCAAAAAAGACTAAAAATTTATAAAAAAAAATTAAAAAATGCCAGAAATATTCTTTCAAACCAAAAATGCGACAACGATTATGAGTCACAATTTGAAGCAACCTCAAAATCAGCATTGACTGCCGCGCTATAATCTCTGGGTGCCAAGATCCATTACTTGGAGGTCGTAACTTTAGATCAAAATTTCTCCCAATTGAAAAAAGATTAAAAAAATGTGGACACAAGAGGTTACTGTAGATGCTCTAAGGAAGCGTCCTTTAAATTTATTGCTCCTATTACAGGCCACACCCTGTATATAGATGTTCCGCTCGCCGCCAGTCACTTGTTTCCCACGCCGCCATTACTAACGTATCTCTTTAATATTACAAAAGTGCAATTACGGTATCAACGGGTTGTAAATGCATGATGTGCCATCCAGTATTCAAAGCATGTGCTCCATTATACACATACATGAATAAATTATGCTTGTTAAATATTAGACGCGTTAAAATTAATAAAATCTTAATAAAATCTCCTTAATAAAAACTTAATAAAATCTCCTTTAGACACAATGCTTGCAAGACAGACTTTGCACATTGAAGGTTTTATGTATCAGTACTCGATAATGGTCCGATACTTGGCACCATACATTTTAATTTACAGCAACATAGCAACATCTTTGCCCCCTGGCTAGACGTCGGGCAAGAGCAATCCCATTAAAAAAATGCTGAAAATTGAGGATGATCGTACCGTCAAGAGAGTAAACTTGGGCCGACCGAGTGGTCGTCGCTCAGTCGGACGGCCCAGGTATCGCTAGGAAGAAAGAGTAGAGGCGGATTTGCGTCATCTTCAGTTTGGCAACTGGCAGGGAGCGGCAGGACCGGGAATGGCGGCGTGCTCTCGTTTCAAAGTCCAAGAACCTATTTGTGAAATAGTTGGTATAGTATGAATGCACCCATTTCACTGATGTAAAGTCACTGATACTATTTCTTCCATACACCTGATAGCCAAGTGCGAGTCGGACTCGTGCACGAAGCTTTCCATATCTTTAAAACCGGCAAAAAGACACATTTGTTGTATGGGAGCCCTTAAATATTTATTTTATATTTTATTTTTTAGTATTTGTTGTTATAGCGGCAACAGAAATACATCATCTGTGAAAATTTCAAGTGTATAACTACGTTCATGAGATACAGCCTGATGACAGACGGACGGGCAGATGTACGGAAAGCGGAGTCTTGGTAATAGAGCCCCGTTTTACCTTTTGGGTACGGAGCCCTAAAAAAGTATTACATATTTTGAGGACAACTTACCTATACACATACAAACAGTGCACTTGCACTGCTTTTAACTTTAAAAAGCTGGTAATTAGACATGAATATGCTTATAATTTTGAAGCATATTAATCTGCGTAGCTTTTAAATTGTTGACTGAACACGGAAGATCAGATAAGACATAATCCCACATGAAATCTTATAATTTCCGCGAAACATATTAAATCTTTTCATCTCAGATTAAGTGAACCTATGCATTAAAATATAAGAGGTATTCCGAGATATTTCGAGATCGGTTTCCATTCTCGTAGCACAGTATCGGCAGAAGCATAATTTCCTGTGCTGAAATATTTATACTCGGTCCGAGGTACGAGCTACGCTGCTACGCGGCGTAGCAAAATCTACGGCGGTAGTGCTGTGGCGGCGGTTAGGGTGAGGACATATTGATAAGCGACTTATTTTATGATCTTTACCTTTAATTTGTGTTCTATTTCTCTATAGACATGAACGGAAGAGGGGGCGCATTCACATATCGCTTCAATACGTACAAATGAGTACTTACCTAGGCACAGGCACCCTGTTCAAAGTAAGAGAGTAATGCTAAGTATGCCATGGCATAGCCTCAGTTATTGTTTTTACGGCATCATTTCAGTACACGGTACGATGTGGAAGACAGTAACTAGTAGGTACCAACATAATTTAATATACATATGTACATGTAAACCACCAATTAGAATGGGATAAAGGATGATTCACAGTAGGCCGTTCCGTGTCCGGGCCGGCCCCTTTTCTTCTAGAGAAATACGCCGGCCGTTGCGTTTGCTGTTATAGAAAACGGACCAGCCCGGACACGTAACGGTCTACTGTGAATCATCCATAATATGGGTAGTGGGACCTCTGCCTGATAATAATAATGTATTGCAAGGTATGTACCTATAAACCTATATGGATAGAAAACTATCAAATAATCATTATCATAATAAATTGTAAAGTACATACATTTACCAACATCATATATATCACAATTCAAAAAAAAACATATGACACTTTAAAGATAAAAAATATCATACAACATTAAACTTTTGAGTTATTACTTATGTTTTAAGCATAAAAGGCGGTAAGAACTATATTTCGAACGAGAATCTATTAGAAGCAGATGGCGGAGGGCTTTAATAACTCGAGTTTGTAAAACCACTCTTAGCGCGCGTAATACACACAATGTTTTTCATCCCACTTGAGGGAAATAAATAAACAGTAAAAACGTTAAGTGTAGGGTAGCTGACTCGTACAAGTTGCTAACAAAGAAGTATCTATATCAAAACGCTTCCTTTTTGTCACAATATTCGCAGCTTTAACATAAGACTACCCACCGTTCGGGCTATGGTAATAACTTTGCCGCTTTACCACCTTTTGTGTGCCATTTTAGGTAAATAGTGCGAACAAAATTATGGTCGGTTTTAACAAAACCGGGTATCATAGCATTTATTAGATTTCTGCATAGGTATTTACATTAAAGTATTCTCAACGAGCGAGCGCAGACATAGCCTAGCTTAATTATTATTAAAGTCTAAGAAAGAATAGGTAGATACCTAAAAAGACAATGTTGCTAAAGGAGTGTTGTCGTGCACATGCTAACCAGCATGGCAGGGTAGTTGCGTAACTTTCCTAATGTGCGTTAGGAGCTATCAACTGTAATTTTTAATGTTCCCCACCTAAATTGATCCAACGTAGCCCTTATTTTCAAAGCAGAAAAAAGAGTTGTCATTTCCTAATGCTTACTTGAAAACTGCTGCGGGGCTAGCACAAGGCGGCGCGCGAGATAGACGACTATCCGTCTCTTTCCGTTTGTACCCATTAGATAGAGCCGGATAGTCTATCTCGCGTGCGGTCTCGCGCGTCGTCTTGTGCTACCCGTGCCAGTGGCGTAACGACTGCACCTCTCTATAATAACACTGTCATTGACATAGCCGCAGTATGGAATTTTGAGGTCCCGACACGTTTATAAGCAAGTTTCAACCCTTTACCAACTATGTACAAACATACGCGTATTTGCGTGTGTGATAGAGATCTGAAATTCACGCTGCTGTATATTACATTTTTATCTAAACACACGTCAATTTATATGAATCATCAACATCATCATCATTATCCTGACCGATTTCCACCACAGAGACTGGAAAAAAGAAAAAACTGGCTTGTGAGACCACCGATTAGATCAATATTGCACATAACAATATGGTACCTATTATGAATGTGTTTCGTGCATTTGATATAACATGATATACTTAAAGTCACGTAGGATACCATGTACGTATATATAAAGGGGTTGTTCTGAAGTCACAAGCGAGGCTACGGTGTCTGCTTGCCATCAAGCAGGCCGTATGCTTGCTTGCCGTCGTCGTAGTATATAATAGTTATTTGTTATACAAGGGTGCAAAGTTGTATTTTACCCGCGAGTGTGGAATTGAAACACGAGCCAGCGAAAGGATTCTATTTTTGAACCACAAGCGAAGCGAGTGGTTCTAAAATAGAATCCTGAGCGTAGCGAGTGTTTCAACACACGAGAAATAAAATACAACTTTGCACCCGTGTGTAACACAAAACTTTTCTCCTCACTATACCGAGGAAAGTGCAACATGCAAAAAAACACAGTTCCACAGGCATGATTTTCATCACTGTTTTTTTACGATATTATAACAGAAAACTCTGGAAGTTGTGTATAATATTTACGTGAGTCGGAGTCGGTGACAAGTTGTGTATATTTTAGTTGACATTGACAATGATGACATTTCTGACGATGCGTTTTGAAATTGCATCGACTCAACTTGTGCGTTTACAATTATACTCAATATCATTATAAATAAAATGTTAGTTATAGAATTTTAAGGTTTACGACTTAAATCATTAAATAAAGCTAAATTTGGTATGTTTTATTAAATTCTCAAACCATTTAATTTGATTTCAAACGAAGCAATATTATGAGCGTTTTACGTTTTATTATCTGTCAAAAGCTACTCAAACACGCTCCAAGGTCAAATTACTTTCCCCACTTGTGGATAAAATGCATTTTTACCCGCTTGTTTCAAAGGATAAAAGACGGCTTTCCGAGCTAGTGAGGGGAAAAAATATTATTTTCACTTAACCATGTAAGAGTACTAGCCAAATGATTTATTCAGAATGTTATATAAAAACAAATTAACTATCAAAAATAAGATAAATTACAATAACATTAAAATTAATTATAAATCTGATATAAAACTAAACTAAATCTAAAAATGCCCCCCGCGGCATTGTGCCCAAGATACTGGCAGCATTTCCTCTCTAAGAGTTCTTATATTCGTTTTGTTGAGTTTCCGATATTTCGCCACAATTACAGCACCATCAAGGATTAAACTAGACAAAATGAATGTACATACATGGCAAATACCCCGATTTTAAGAGTAATGACCATTGACCATGCTACGAAGCTAGAGGTCACGGGATCGAATCACGGTAAGGGTATTTGTTTCTGTGGTGAGCAGAAAGATTTGTTCCTGTGACTTGGATGTTTTCTATGTATTTAGGTATTTATCTATTAAATATATCGTCGTCTAGTACCCATAACACAAGCCTTATTGAGTTTACTATGGGACTAGTTTGATTTGTATAAATATTGTCCCCTAACATTTATTTATTTATTATGTTAGCTTGAAATCTTATATTGAACTCCCATAGTTTTGATCCAAAAAATGTTGCGTATGTCAACCCGTATAAACAAACAGTAACTTGTCAATAATACGGTTAAAAAGACAACGAATCCCGCGCATTGATACTCAAAACCGGCTTACACCGGTTTTACGATTCTTTTGGACTATAAAAAAGTTATGACATGTTTTACTGTACAAAAACAAGGTAAAAGACAGTAAAGTTGACAAGCTGTGTTTTACTACGAACACCGGGCGCTGTAAGAACCTATTAGGTATTTATGCAGATTCAGTGTTTTAGTACCGCGGCATCGATTTATTCATTTCCTAGAAGCTTGGAATGAAACGGGTAATAAATTATTGACATAACGTTGGGAGAATTTACCGCGTTCGTGGTTACGAAACAGTCTGTATAGGTCTTTATCTTAAAACATAAGTTTGATTAACTGAGATGTTATATTATAATATAGGTATAAGGTAGGTATGTTTGTCAACCAAATACGAACTCTTAAATTCCCAGAAGGAGACTTTTACTTCTATCTTCTATTCATTTTTGGGTGTTGTGTTATTATTTGACTTACGTTATACAAATCTCAACATCATGATTAATTTAAGAGCCCTGCTTTTGTCGGTGGAGTAACCGCCATTCAGATATTATTTGTGCTAGATCTTCGAGTTTCTGATACAACATAACATTCACTTTCTCCTTAGGTTGATCTTTGGTCTAACGAATCTTTATAAAACCTGGGAGTTTGAGATAACATCCACATGTGTAAAGGTGACAGAAAAACATATTGCTTCCCATTCTAATGCTTGCTTTAGCGCAGTTGTTTAGCGCACGCTACAGAAACGTAGTAAAACTTTCCTCGTTCATTAAAGACTTGATATCTTTAGCCAGGAGCCATTGGATATAGCCTTGAGTACTATACGTCATAAGTGAGTATAAGAATCATAGTAGTTAAGTCCTTTCGTCGTAAGCAAAACACGCGTGTATATAAACGAATGGTAGCGCTAACACAGGTGTGCAAATATTGCGATAGACGGTCACACCTTTTGAAAGTGATGCATGCTTTCCTGTGACACAACCGCCCATAATGGGTTTAATATTACCCTGGATTTTACTTGAACTTTAATTCAATGTTTTTGAAGTGTATACTTCTAGGTTGGCAGTTGTATGAGTTACCTACTAGTATTATAAAATCCGTGCTATGTATGAGTAGTCCATAGTCAATGGGAGGGTCACTTTTCTCAAACGCTGACTGTAAATAAAAAAATGACATTTACTTAAATTTTAAGTATTAGTCGGGGGTGTTACATGCATACCTATATACTGCCAATAACACTCATCTTCGTGTTTGTGATTTTATAGAAATCAATATATACTTACATTTTTTAATATAATTTAATCGTAGTTTTTATTTTCACTTTGACAATTATTTCGAGATATATTTAAAGATATGTTAACAAATAAAACACTTCTTTGCCTTCGCTTTTACTGATTCGCGGTTTATGATATCTATTCTATACATATAATAAAGCTGAAGAGTCTGTACATGGAAGATATTTGAAAAAAATTGGCTGGGGATACTTAGAACCGATAACAGAACACGTTCCAACAGTTTTTAGAATTTTTGTCTGTTTGTCTGTTTATCTGTTTGTCTGCCTATATGAACGCGCATGACGTGAAAACGGCTGAACATATTTTAATGAAAACTTTACTAATCTGTCAAGTAAATACCCCGTCTGGTTTTAGGCTATAAAATATGTGCAGATTTGGGTTAAAAGGGGGTAAAAAGAGGGGTTGAATTTTGTATGGGAACTCCTATAATCCATATCCATGAGTTACATGTATGAAAATTGGTAAGCATATACTTGACGACAAAGGAAAAACATCCTCATTCAAAATTTGTGAAATCTTACGATAGAAACTGAAAAAAAAAGTAAACGCGAGCGCTGCGCCGCAGCGCTGCGCCGCAGCGCTGCCCAGTGTGCGCGCCAGCCACCACGGTCTCTTCAAATTTTGAACACTATTATGGTTTATTTCATTAAGTAACTGTGAGTCTAAACCCAAAATTCAGTCCCGTTTTTTAGATTCATAAACTACATATATAACTTTGTAACCCTATCTAAAACATGCAATTACAATGTTACTTATGCCGTTCACGTCATGTCCACTCACTTTATACCATAATCCCACTATTTAATATTATAAATGCGAAAGTTTAGATGTTTGGATGTTTGTCACTGAATCACGCAAAAACGGCTGAACGGAACGGAAGATTAAGATGATTTGTATGCTAATAGTATATAATCTGGATTCACTTATATATATTATAAGTCTACTTTTTGTCCCGATGATCTTCCATCAAAGGGATATTAAATCGGGGATGCAAGTAAGGTCTATGAAACGAGGTGGTTTAATCCTCATACGCCATTCTACGATTTAAGTTTCAGCCAATTGGGAGTATAACAGCGTGTCAAGAAATTTAACTTAAAGCATAGCAGAATTGTAGACAAGTTGACGACTCATTATGTCAAAACCGAAGTATCATAATTCCTTCTGATTGTTGACGCTATTTTTAAGCACAACCTTTTCGCAATTAGTTCTACTTTGCGTGTACATCAAAATGCATTTGCGATACTTTGGCATTGTTTTTATTCATATGCTTAAATACAAAAACAGCTGTTTCAATGCACACTTTGTATCGTCGGTGTACCATTTAATTTTGTCGTGCGTTATTTTTTACTTAATTGTTGACCCTTCACACCATAAAAACTGTTTGATATAAGAGATCACTTGAGCTGGGCAACCTAATCGTCAGCATAGACAGTTGGAGCATCTTAGATGTACTTACTGTAACTTAGAAGAGGGTCGTAAGTCTGTACATGGATATTTTCGAAAAAAAGTTGGCTGGGGATACTTAGAGTCGATAACAGAAATCGTTTCAACAGTTTTAAGAATTTGTGTCTGTTTGTCTGTCTGTTTATATGTCTAGGCATCACGTGAAAACCAACGAATGGAGTATAATTTACCCTCATTAATATGGCAACTGGATCTCCGGCGACGACATAGCTCGGCCTTCGGCCTCGCATGCCTTGCCACTCTCCTTCGGCTTTTCAGTCATCAACCTTACATGAAGAATCTACTCTGTTGGGAGGCTCAGCCTTCAGCCTCGCGTGTCTCGCCTCTCTGCTTCAGGCCTTCGGCCCTCAGCCTTACATGAGAAGCCCGCTCTGTGTGATTATTCTCGCATGCCTTGCCGCTTTGCTTCCGGCCTTCGGTCATCATACTTACATGTAGAACTCGCTCTATTGGGATAACGTTTTACGGCAGAACTGCGTAGCGAGACTTTTACCATTGTACAATGAACATGTAATGTTTTTGACGAAATTAATTCGTCTAGATTCGGTACATTTGATATTTCGAAATAAGCACTTAATCATTCGTTTTGACAATTGGATTTCTAGGTAATGCCATATTGACTGTAATCATTTCTTAAGGGGGTGTAAAGAAGGGTTAAAGATTGTATCATCATCATCATCTGAGGCGTTATAGCCGCGGGTGGGCCCTAGGCTAGCCTGGTCAAGGAAATATCTCCAGTCCGATCTATTCGTGACTTTCCTTCTCCAACATGTCACCCCTATGTTCCTGGTGTCCACCTGAGCTTGAGAAAGATTGTATGGGAAAACAAATCATTCTAAGGCGAGAATTATACGCGGACGAAGTCGCGGACAAAAGCTATCCGAAATAAGCACTAAATCATTCGTTTCGACAATAGGATTTCTAGAAAATACACCCTTAAGGTCCTGGTGTCCTTTTCGACGCCGTCCAACCATCTCAGCTTGAGAAAAATTGTATGGGAAAACAAATAATTCTAAGGCGAGAACGAGTTCTACGCGGACCAAGTTGCGGGCAAAAGCTAGTATATACATATAAGTACTCATATCGTAGGTTCTTTTAGTTTCAATCTTAAAGACGTGAGTGACCCGTTTTCCTTATAGACTGTTTGTTAAAGTGCACAAAAATAACAATGAATAATGCTACTGGCCGGAAAGAAATGCAAGTTACAGAAACTGACAGTTTATGTTCAAAAGAATCTTCTTATGTAGGCTTCGCAGCGATTATTAAACTACAATCAGTGTTAATAAAATTTTGGTATAAGTTAATCCTAAGAAGAGTAAATCCATTTCTGATGCGATCTCTTTGGGTGACTTTGACTACTTTGAGCCTTCTTATGAGTAGGTTTGCCAACTTGGGTGCGCAGATTTGCGGTACATTTATGGTAAAATTATGGATAGCATTCTCACGTAAGCCAGCCAATTTTTATTTCAAATTTAACAATTTTAAATAACTGACTCAACAAAAAAAATCCTTACCTATAATCATCAAACCTGGTTACAAAAGTTATACGAGACTCGGTTGATAAATACGACCAATCTAACATATGCCGAAGCTGAAACGGAGGCATTCGATTCACTCAGTCAATAAGTGTCTATATCTTTTTCATCTTACCACAAAGGAATGCCGAAAAACGCAGCCATAATTAAAGCACTTAACAGCTTTGCTTTGTATGTATGTGATTCTGTCCTGGTAAAAAACAAAGTCGTCAGAACTCTCGAGCATGAGCTACGCTGATGGGACCTATATAAATACTACGAACAATACAACGAATACTCAAATCAATAACGGGCGGCAACATCTGATATGTCGCATGTGAAATCACTACCATCTTCGTGTGGTTTTTTATAACATTAACTATTATTTACTGACTCGTCGTGAATATGGGCCCAGTTAATAAACAGGAGCCATATACACGAATATAAGAAACTTGAAATGACATAATGCATTCCAGGCAACATGCGAATACTTAAATTAAAAACAATAAAATTGCAATTGGAAAGGATCAGAAAAAGCGAGCTATTTTAATCGTTTAGTCCATGAAGTCGACACGTATCGTCTGTTTAGGCGCAAGCTAAACGCTAGTAAAAGGCCTATCACTTTTGTTAGGTATGTAAACTATCATGCAATAAACTTGAAGCTTAATTTCGCCCATTTCACAAGACTTTTTACGATCAAATAGTTTTTGCCTGTAGCTTTGCACGAAGTCTCATTATTTATGGGCAAAGTCCTCGACTTTATAGTTGTAGCATCCGAGTAGAAAACGAAGTAGCACTAATAAAAATGTTACTTTTACATTTACAGAGTAAATCATAAAACTTTCTGTACAATGAAAGCAAACCGTTTTTCGATTTCTAATTCAAGATGGTTTTGTTACTTTTACTTTGGAATGATGTAACTCAACTCACCGAGAGCTGAAGTTTTCTTTATTGGGAAACTTTAATTACGACTTGTAACTTTTTTTCTCCTCTAAAAATACCTCTACACATTTATTTGCTTTAAAAAAAACGGGTCAGGACAGGATAACATATAATAAATAAAGTGGGAGTTGTTTGGTCCCATGATCTTTCTGTCACGAGAACGTGAAATAACAATCAATTGTATAAAGGTATCCTTTACGATTTGGGCGTCGCGTTTATAGCAAATTGCATATAAGATAAGGACATCTGCGTTTTTGGTATTACGGGTAATAAAGATATGGTAAATCACGTATTAGGTATATGTTGTATGTTTGGAACTACGCGAAGGACTTTCGCCGTTATTGGCCTTTTGCGTTTAAGGTCGTATGCGTCGTAAGGGTGGCAACACATCTATCAATTGAAATACTTAACATTAACTCAAATATTAGGATGAGTACCATCTTGTCAGACTAGCTTGCGTCATCAAACTCAACCTGATGCTTGCTTTGCCCAAAAAAACACAGCGTTCCCACTCACTCGCCGATGACGTTATTTCGCGCAAAAATCGCAAACTCAGTTATGTCATTAAAGAAATTGCTTCACAGTATTCGCGTGAACACTTCGAATGGTTCAGCCCATTGAAAGCTATTTATTTATTCATTGGAGCGTGAACCGAGAGCTTGTTCCACTTACAACCTTAATCAAAGACCTTATTTCGCCCTTACTTTCCTTCATTTTTTACCAATACCGCTATCTTATTTACGTTATTTACTTTTATTGAAAAACCTATTTTTTTTTTAGTTTTGAGGTCAAAGGCAAAAGACAGAATAATCTGAAAATTTGAGTTCCGTTAAATTAATTCTTTTTTCCTTTAAATTAGATACATGTGGTTATAATGAATGATTGTTTGTTTTCAGTCAATAAACCCATCACAATAAATAAATAAAATAAAATAAAAATAATACAATAAAATAAAACCTTATCAACATGCCCATTACTGAACTATTTGTGATTCGGTTGCCGATGCGCAGACAACCAGTGTAGGCAGATGAGATTACGGCACATGTTTTCATCATGCATTATTGCAAAAGCGTAGGTAATCTGTGCCAAAATGACGCTATTCTATTTCTAATAATGGTAAAGGAATCGGGTACCCTGGCGTCAGCAAACATAGCAGATGCACTGGTGATAATACGTAAAGCATTATTGTACTGCACTCTAAGGGTACTGTAAGTTTTGCGAGCATACTTTGTCCAAAGTTGACAGGTTTAAAAACGTTGACAGTATGCTCGAAATAAAACCAGCTTAACATCGTTAGAACACTTTGCGAATCTGCGTGCCAGCATATTGATGCGTATAGCCATAACCTTTTGTTCACGCTCGATATCCATATCGTCTTGTATGTTCTCACATAGGATGTGACCTAAATACTTAAATTTTTTTACAACCTGAACTGACTCACCGTTAAGCAACACACTGGCGGCACCCTCTCCGTACCTTTACCAAACTTAAAAATAACCATTTCTGTCTTAGCGGTAATGTACCTAATATCATTTTTTAAGGCCATGTTCTCACAAACCGCTAAGATCCCACGTAAGGAACTAATCGAGGGACTGAGAAGAACCATATGATCCGCATAACTTATTATAACAGATGTCATCAATATGGCAGCTGACACGAATTCTCCTCAGTTCCTCGATCAGATCGTTGACGTATAATATGTGGAATAGGTCCGGAGAGGTGAGCCCTCCTTGACGGACCCCACACTCTAGTCTATATTCACTAGAATGTGAGTAGCCCATCTTACACTTTTCGTTTGGTTTCCAAACCAAAACTTGAGCTTCTCCACCATACTGTGTGGCACGCCCGCCCTCTGTAATTTGATCCAAAGCTTTGTAATTGACAAGGTCAAAGGTTCGGCTCAGATCAAGAAAACAGGCATAGATGGAAGTCTCTCTTGTGTGTGTGTGTGTGTGTGTGTGTGTGTGTGTGTGTGTGAATGAATATGAAGTGGGCCCTCTGCTAGAACATCCTTGGCGCTAAGGGGAACTCACAAAAACCGATTCGTCCAGATGGAAATGCTACGAAGTCTCGGGTCTGCATTGTGATGCGCTCAATTAGCAACGGTTAAATGTTGAGTGCGGCGCGTAATTGGTGAAGTCGAAAGTGTACTTCGACTTCGAGACGGCGTAAGTTACCTGGAGGATCGGCGAGTTGTTTGGAATCAGGATTCGTAACAGCGTCGAACATCAAATTCGAAATGATCTTGCCCAGAATTTAATAATCATTATAAACATCATATTGATGCGAAACCTGGTCCTATAACACAGGGTTTTTAAGCTCGTTATATTATATCTTGCAATACTTCTTGTAAACAATATATTTTCTTTTCTTCTTTTTTTTTCAATCTAGGGCGAAGTATTTGAAACATAATAATTATACTTGGGCTGGCTATGGGTCACTACGGATTTTAAAAGTCCAATCAGCCGGTTTGTATGTTTAATTTTTACTACCGTTGGTTGATTAGATTATACTGTTATGTTTATGTACCTGTGGGTAAATAAGCTTTAGTGCCTTAGGTTCGGGCCTATCTATGATTGCCATTTTATCACTTGTCGTTGTGGATAAGACGCCCGTCACCTCGCACTCGCGTACTTGTCAGAATGTGACGAATGTCTTATCCACGACGATAAGTGATAAAATGGCAATCATCATACGCCCGCTAAATATCACACAGAACATGCCATGCTGATGTGCATGTGAAATATACTGTACGTCTCCTATATACAAGCTGCAAATATCCAATAGGCAATTTTTTGTATTATAAAATATCCACATATTTTAAAAAATACTTTTTTGGATCACACGTCTGCATAATATTTTCATACCATGTATGATTTTTTAAAGAAAATAGGGAAATTATTCGCCCTTTGAAGTCATTGCTCCTCCATTGCACACCCTACATTGCGTTAATTTCGCCATCCCTCCGCCCTTTGAACTGCTCAAGTCAATCGTGAAGCAGATCCCTTTGTTAAACATCACAAATGAAAGTCTCCGTTAAAATGTTTTAAGTAATCGGAACCCAGAAGTATTTTTAAGATTTGCAAAGATTCCAAAAGGCAAAATTGGAATTTTATCCAAGGAAATTAGATTTATTTCAGCTGTTTAAATGACGAACGTTGACTGATTGATTGGCCGCCGGACGTTTTGATTAAAGTGATTGAAAGTATTTGATTTGTGAATTTACTTTGATATCTGGACACCAGCTGGTTCGTATTATTCAAACCAACCAAAGCTAACAGGAATGCTTTACAGGTTTTACAGCTAAATACTGGTTTTATAAATTTCAAAATATTATTTTCTAACGTGTTTGTTGAAGGAATTAAATAAAATAACAGACTGACAGAGCACTTTTAGAAGAAGAGCTCGTGAGCGAATAAAGTCCTCTTGGGGTTTATTTAGTTTGTGCTGTCAATTTATACTTATCCACCAAAAAATGGAAAATGGGAAAGTACCTATTTTAATTTACATAAATTTGCGAGTTTTTGTGATGCATTCAGTAAACCTGTTAAAGATACTTAGGCAAATAAAAAACCAGCATCAAGTTCTGTTCTCCGTACCTCAAAAAATCACGCCAGAATTAGCCCACTTAGATTATCATTGTTTAGGGGGTCTGTCGCAGATTTAGGTTTTTGAATACATATTTCAGGGCCACTTTTAATTTAGGCTTAAATATACTGAGATAGACTGCTAGCCTATCGTCCACCGCAATTCACTTCCAATCTAACGCTATTTGACAGAAAGGGATCTATCCCCACTTTCAGAGAGCAAAGCCTTTCGAAATCAGAATTTTAAACGCATAACAAGTCAAGACAGCCCCAGGCGGGCAAGCCCATGACCGGTCGTTATGGCAGTCTCTGGGGGAGGGTTATGTCCAACAGTGGACGTCTTGTGGTTGATGATGATGATGATGAAAAAGGCAAGACAATGTGGGGACGTATCCCTTATAATGATCGAGCAAATAATCTCACATTTTAGAGATTTCACACACTTAATAAGTAAAGGTCATGTACTGTCTCTCTTTTCGAAATAAATAGTTTTCAAAAATAGGGAGATTCCGACCCTGCCAAATAACTGATACATTTGGCACCAAATCTAATGTCATTATTATTATTATTGTAATCTAATGT
This sequence comes from Notocelia uddmanniana, assembly GCA_905163555.1. NCBI lineage: Eukaryota > Metazoa > Arthropoda > Insecta > Lepidoptera > Tortricidae > Notocelia > Notocelia uddmanniana. The sequence continues at coordinate 22,440,816 of LR991059.1, read as the reverse complement.
ACAGTCGCGGCCTCGCGACCTCACGGCCCTCGGTATATGGACAAATGCTGCGGCAAAGTTTAGGTTAGAAACCGTTAAGATTTTTAGTATTCTGTACACGCGGGGAAACCTGTGGCCTATGCGCGCCGAATGCACCCCGCGGCTACTTCCTTTGATACTGTTTAGTCAACCAGAATGTTATGCTTTTGTTACACATTATAACTCGTGCGGTGAAATATTATTTTCTCGCTTCGTTTGTTTGGAAGATTGAGGCGCATATGCCGAGCAAATCTGGAATTTTTGTATCAAGTTTATTTCACGGATGATTATATAAATGGGGGTGGGGAAAAGATTTCCTACTTGTAAACGGTTCTGACATTTGAAGAACTTTTTATTTAATAAGACGTAAGAATCGCTTCAAGTACTGAGGAGTTTTGGCACCGCCAACGGGAGGCACAAATTTCTGTTTTCAGTACGTATTTTCATACATAGAGTTATGTGTTATGTTGAATTCTATAGCTCTATAGAATTCGACTTGTGAAATGTTTCCACATAATCAATTAATCCGAAATTCCGAATCCGAATCGCTAGATTTAAGTGGCAGTGGGCGGGGCACATAGCACGAAGAACCGATGGCCGTTGTGGCGGAAAAGTTTTCGAGCGGCGACCACGTACCGGAAGGCGCAGGGTGGGCAGACCCCGCACAAGGTAGACTGATGACCCGGTAAGGGTCGCGCATGTCCTTTCTAAGATGAAATCCTCCCTCATTGATTGCACCCAATTTTTTCCGGGTTACATCAACATTTTCTTTTTTTCTTCTTTCTGTTTTCTTCTTAAAATGTACCTACATAATTAGATGGGACGTCCTCCAATCAATTCTATTAAATATTAAAGTCAGAGCGTTCTGTCAATAGAGACTCAGGTAACTTACCTGTATCGCACAAGTAAAATAGCAATGAATATTAATCGCATTATTTACGGTCTATAATATATATACAGGGTGACTTTTGATTGGTGATACAAAATATAAAAACCAGCCAAGAGCGTGTCGGGTCACGCACAGAGAAGAGTTCCGTACCGACACCTCTTAATCTACATTTAAAACCACTATACAATACAGTAAATCAAAAAAGGTCGTATATTCATACGGAAGTCACGGCACTTACACACTTTTGTTTGGGCAAGACAGTTTTTCAGCAATACCTCAAAAACTGTTAAACTTATCTTGATCAAACCAAAAATCGTTCAAAGTATTTATAATTGTACATCATCTCGATTTTTTTTTCAGAATTTTAAACTTCATAGTTTGGAAATTATAGGGGGGGGACACAATTTTTACGACTTTGACAGCTAATATCTCACCAACGGTTGACCTAAATGGAAAAGTGTATCAGAAAACTCTATGTCATTTTTGAAGGCCTATCCATATATAGATACCCCACACACCTATCTGCATTAAAAAAGATTTTTCTCAAACATGCAATGATATATTGATGTTAGTTCCTTATAATAGGCTGCGAAGTATGACGTTTCAGGTGCGGCTAAGACAAGAGGTCGTTAATGGATTTTCATACAAATCTTGCAGGCCTAGGCCGGCAAAGTCCTCTTTTTTAATTTCCATTTCACATAAATTTGTGGCACAGGCATCATGACATTCTGCCACTATGCGTATTAAAAATATTTATTTTTATTTTTTGTTGTTTTTTTCATTGCATGTTTGAGAAAAGCACTATACTTATACATACCTCGGCGGGAAATATGGGGTTGCCCGCCTTAGACCTATCCGTCTATATGTCTTCGGCCGGCAACCCCTTTCGTCCCGGCCTCTGTAGTAATGTACTATTTTTGACCCCCCTAGCTGTTACATGTATGGGGTGCCCCCCCCCCCCCAATTTAATATTTTTTTAAAATTTCACATCATATTTCTATAGCGGTTCATAGCATACACCTTCCTACCACATAATTGTAGTGCTCATAGTCTCCGGGTAAATCGGCTGTGACATACGGACGGACGCACGGACGGACATGACGAATCTACAAGGGTTCCATTTTAGCCATTTTGGCTACGGTACCCTAAAAATGTGAGTCGACCACGATATTGAACAACTTACGCTATCGGACCAACTTTGACCGTGTCAAAAATCACTATTCCATTAGAATCACTACCTAACTAAACTTCACCAGACTGTGCATTGCAGAGACGTGATTTATTATTACTTTTATTTTTCATATATTTATTATCTATTCCATTAGAATTCATAAGGGAGTAGGGTATTAGGGATGTTTCTCTTGGTAGTTTAGTAAGAATAAACTACTTTTACTTTTTTTTACTTTACTTTTACTTTTTTACTTGCCACTTCGGCTAAACAACGCTCTCGCACACCACCACCACCATATCAGCCGAAAGATGTCCACTGCTGGACACAGGTCTCCCCCAATTTCATGGAGAGTAAATGCCATAATCGCCACGCTTGGCATGCGGAATGGCGATGGCAGTATCACCACCGCACTCCAGGTATGCTGGCCATCCCCCGGTGGTCTTGGACGTAGTTTTCGGACAAACCCGGGTCCAGGGTGTTATTCACCCAAACGCGGCTGATACACCGCCGGACAACGACAGCATCGTTCAAACATCTATAGGTTACGCGCTACTAGGTGACGGCGTTGACGCGCAAACGAGACAACCCTAACACTGCGACAGAGCACGTCCTGTGCAGTAGAGCGGGATATCGTGCGTTCGTTCTAGTTGTCAAACTTCGGTTTTGTTCGAAAGAAAACCTTCTGTACGTTGTTAACTACTATTATATATTTTCCATTTTGTGTCCAGGGCTACTGATATAAAGCTCTTCTAAACCCTGAGTCCGCAACAAGTGAATAATCTGCGCCTTCATTCTTCGCGCGGAATCGTGGGCACGTACTAATTGCACTAGCCTCTATTTAAGCCTATTTATTTTGCACTAAAGGACCCTTTAAATTCCCTTGTTCGTTTAAGCGGCGATTGTTGGCCACGCACACTTTTACACGAATGTATGCGGTCGACTAGATATGGCAACAATGGACAGACTAGTAAATTAAATAGATTGTCAGTGTCTACATCTGTTGTATATTGTGGCGTACCTTTACAATAATGATTAATGAGCCTGCTGTAGATAGTTTCACTATGGAAAGGTCCTCTGTAGGTACAGTCACAGACTTATATTGTTAAGCCATTAAGGGTTCACTTCACAGCTTGACTATGAAGTGGCCATTAAACCACTGCTTAAAACAATACGACCATTTGAACTGAACATACATACATACAAACAGTCATACGTACATATTATACATACGTACATATTAAACATTGCAAGTTGAATAAGAGATTTGGTCTGAAAACCAGCTCTAATCCAGCACACGCTAAGACTGTAGTTATTTTTAACTGACTTCAATAGAAGGAAGGAGGTTCTCAGCTCGTCTGCATGTTTGCTTTTTTTATGCATGTAGTATTATTGTTTATGTGTTGTCTGCGAAACAAGGTATAACCGTATGTTCCCCGATAACTCTTGACCACGTTGGCTGATTTTAATAATTATTTTCTTATTTCAAAGCAGGTACCAGCAAGTTAGTCCTATATAAATTTGGTGAAGGTCTGATGATGGGATCTAGGAGGAATCGAGGGAACTCCTCGAATTAGATAGGCACACATATGCCGATTTTGGTATTTTTAGGGTTCCGGACCTTGAAAGGAAAAAACTGAACCAGTAACGCGTGTTTTTCTCAGTAACTCGTGGAGGTATAAAACTGGAATTTATATCAAATACTCAGGTATAAGTAATGTCCGTTAGATCTGTGAAAAAATCAAACTTCTAAGCCAACGCAATCAAAAGATACAGCCATTTATGCCGCAAATTTCCGCAAATTTTCGACACTCGCTAGGGTATCAAAACCTACAGGGTACTTCCCGTGAACTCAGAATCTTGAAATTTGATACGAAGCAACGTCTTATAACACAGATAAAGGAAAAATTTCGAAAACCGTAAATTTTTAGTTACGTCATATAAAAAAAGACGTTTACGGAACCCTCGGTGCGCGAGTCCGACTCGCACTTGGCCGTTTTTTGTAGGTAACCAAGCATTGGCTCACGGAAACCACAAATTGTGGCATAGCGTAGTACAAAATTGGAGACGGTTTTTTTTTACATATTATATTATTTGCTGCATTTTTATTAACTTATTTTCAAACTACTTTGTATATTTTTGTAACTACTTTATACACTTATATTTATTGTAAAAACTTTGTATATTTAATTCGTTGTGTAAATTGTGGCAATAAAGAATATTCTGATTCTTGTAAAAATATAATACCTTGCGCAAAGAAATAACATAATCAAAGCTTACTTAGCACTCTAATTACCTTACACTGACTGTTCCACCCAATTCGACTCCATGTTCACTAACATTCGCCTTACTCGTTCCGTGGCGTGTAATGTCCTGCTGACCTACCCATGAATTAGGAATAGCCTCCTTAATTAACGTGTTTTCTTCTCATAAGGGCCTAAGCGCCAGTCACGCGACGTTACTTAATCCCTTTTATCGCAGAATTATGACGTAAAGTCGTTGGATTTGCGGTCAACTTCAGCACCTCGACGGGTTTACAGCGTTTTGAACTACTTTAAAGTGGTGAATAAAGAATTAGGCTTTCTAGTTTACGAATATATAGAGTCAAAGTTTAGGGATTGGCTACACTGAATGCATTTTGCGATCGTTGAGGGTACCTAAATATTGACGTGAGCTTTCTATACGTACGGATTTTCAAATAATTACAAAACTATTCTGGGTGAGTATGTGTTCTTATCCATTATAAAGGCTTTAAGCTATAAGCATACATAACACACATAGCTACATCCATAGCTATAAGCATTATATATGGCATTATAAGGGTTTTTTTGGCTTTTTTTAGCTTACTATGATATCCTTTCTCAAGAATATATAACAAACCTTTCGTGCTGTTCGTCTTTGGCGAAAGTCCCGTCTTAAAAAAGATCTAAAAATGCATTTGCTCCCTTGATTGCCTTTTGCTTGTATAAATTATGTATTTATTGTTTTATATATATATGTGTTAAATATATTTATATATTGTATTAGTTTATTATACTATTAATATAGTTTATTTATTATGTTATCATTGTTATTATTTATTTACGATTATATTATTCTTTCTCTTTTCAATTTCTGCAGTACCGGTAAACTGTTGTGAGTTATGAATTTCCTGCTACCCAAACGTTGTCTGGAAGAGATCGCTATTTAGCGATAAGACCACCTGCTGTTGCATTGTACTAGTCTAAAGTTTTTGTTTATACTGTTCTCACTTTGTAGTGCGTAATAAACACAATAGTTATTATCTTTATTTAAGATCGCCAGAGCTTTTATTACTCCGGATAGGTTTGCGCTTGAACACAAATCACCTGATGGTAAGCGATATTGTGGTCTAGGATGGAGCGCGCTTACCTAGTAAAAACCGGTTCACTCTCATCTTGAAGACCGTAAGGTCAGGTTGTAGTTTTCAGGGAACAAGGATTCCTGCAAGGAGTTCCACAGCTTGGCTGTTCTCACAATAAAAGAGGAAGCGAAACGCTTCGTGCGAGTTTTTGGAACTGCCGCTGTGAAATGATGTCGCCTTGCCGTATCCCTGGTCGTCCGATCATAGAAGGGAGCGGGGGGGTATTATACTGTGCAGTTCCTCAGCTCTCGAGAATGTGCTGTTTTTTAGAGTGAGAAGTCAACGCACTTGTGAATCTTCTGGAGTCGCTGATCTATAGGCTGCGGTGTCTGCTTAGCATCAGGTAGACCGTAAGCTATTTTGCCACCGTCGTTGTATAAAAAAAGTTTATAATATCACCTGGTAACCGAAAAATAAATATCGTCCATAAAGTAGCAATGAATAATATTTTAATGTTTGATAACTTTTCGATCAAGGAAAACATCGTGAGGAAATCGATCTAATCGAAAAAAGATCCAGTTTTCTCTGTGTGTTAGAAGGTCAGATGGCAGTTGGTTCTGTAAATACCTAGCCAAAGTAGACCTCGGCCTTCTTTAGCATACAACTTGTGTGATTATTGGAGGAGGAAAGAGTTGCCCGAAAAGAGTTTAAATAGAAGCCCTTTGAATTCAACCTTTTCAGTGCAGACACACGTGTCGCTTCCAAACGTCTTTGTAGCGGAAAAACTATTACGAGCTGCTTCGTAGTATGCGTAGTAATTTTAACGTCTTATTTCTTTAAACTTCCGCGCGCCTTACAAACCTTAACGATGCAATGTCAAAACTCCTCTTTAAACGCGGTGCAACATTGAAAACTAGCCAATGGGAATGCGCGGGACGCCCGTCGCGCATGCGTGGTACAAACCGGCGTTGACAGTGGCGCGATGGTGGAGACGAAAAAAAAATAGAACGAACGCTCGCGGAACTTGAGAAAAATCCACCGTACCGAAAACCTATTCTGCCTTCAAAACACTCAATTAATTCATTATTTCTATACAATTGTAAGTGTGACATTACCAAGGAACTGTGTACATATTATTAGCCGGCCGGTACGTAGATATATCTAAAGGACAATTGGAAAGAACCGTTCGTGTGGAAGGTAGTGCTGTAGCCGATTCTATGGTGAGTACTTCTGCATGATCTCCTCATTGACTGATAGTCTTTGTTGTTTACCGGCGAATATATCTTATATTCGATCCAGAGTGGCGAATTGACATTGCATCAACAAAAACCGCGTTAATTTGCTACAAATAGTAAAGGCTAAAAAGTAGTATTATAAGAAGTTCTTTAGAAAGTTAGAGATTATCAAAAAATATTGGCGTCGTATTTTTCTTTTGTGAATCTAACAAAAAACGACAAAGATAAAGCGCGTCAAAGTTCACGAGTGGAGGCTTGTGACGCCACGCGGAATTCTAACAGGCCCTTCATATTTCTTTGTATTAGGTACAAGAACATAAAAAATAGGTGTTTAATATTTTGTGATAATCTAAGTGACAGACAATTTTTTTTTGGATACAAATATATTCTGAAGAGTCATTTGCTCGCAAGCGTTGATTGTTTTTTTTAGATATATAAAAATAATATTAAATGTTTGCATTATTTTAATTCCTTGATTTTCGTGAACAAATAACCGCTTCATAATTTTCTTATTTCAGATAAGACGGTCGGTGATTTTTTAAATGTATTATGTTTTCCCATTTCCATTATGCTACTTGTGTACTTCGCTTCTACCTCAGAAAAGTCCGATCTCATATTCATGAAGAAAACTAAGAAAGCTATAAAAACCCATTTTAACCAATCAAATACAAAGCACTTAGCGCCATGATTAAATTCAATTTAAACACAATTACAAACAAATACAAAGTCACTAACAAAAAAAACTCTAAACTCACAACCAATTTAACGAACGAAAGCGCAAAGCTATTATGGGGCTACTTTTTCATATTCTTTGATTGTCGCCTTTTGGATTGGACGGTGAACCCCCTTTCGAGGGGCGTCCGGAGGTGACAAGCGAAGTGTTGACTATTACTGTTTATGTACATTGCTTGTCAAATTACGTAATTAGCGGACTCGACTGGTTGCGTAGATGTACCGTGAACTGCTCTGCTTACTTATTACTTATTCTCTGCAGATTTAGGTAGTAGGTATTTGAGGGAATAACTGTCGAACTGTATAATCTCATGCAAAATAGTTTCGAATACTTTGGTCACATTGCTAGAAGAAGTGACAATCTAGAAAAGCTTTTACTGACTGGCAAAGTGGACGGAAAACGACCCCGCGCGGTAGGAGCCCAACACGTTGGTCCGTTCCACATTAAACACCACAGTCTGTGATGCCATTAATGCTGCCGAAGACAGGGCAAAGTGGCACGATTTAGTTCTATTTAGTCCTGACCTAGTCGTGACCCTCAGCATTGAGGAAATACGACGCATGGAGGAGGGCAAAAACAGGTCTACACTGTATCCACCGCCTCGCCTGTCGCAAAAGACGACTAAAGGGGGTCATTGTCACTTGCCTAATAATGACAAGGAAGGTGACGAAGATCGCTCTAGGATGAACAAAAACAGTACGTTCAGTATGAGATCCAGTCCTCCGCATGAGAGCGCAGATGGCGGTCACTGTGGTCGTGGCGATCACTTTTAGTGGATGGAAAAAAAATATAACCCAGTGAAGACTGGGTTATATGTTGGTGTCCACCCCGATTCTCCACGCAGAATAAAGGGAAACATCTGTCACTACAACGCTGTCGTTGGGGTACGCTATAGTAAAGTAATAAATCTGCATTTGAGATTTGCTTAACGTTTTCAAGTCATCATTAACCACATCCGTAGCAACTAAACCTTGAACGGAGCAATGATATTTTAAAATATCATTGATTGTAAACAATAAAACAAACTGTGAATGTGTGATGCCGCGATGTTGGAAGTATTTCTTGCGCTTGTAATGTTTGAGCATAACCTATCTATACTTAAAATATCAATAGAACGGAGCAGAAAATTTGGCGTAGAGGATGAGTGCAGCATGATCCTCATGCGCACTGGACGTGTTAAAAATATACCTTTTTTGTGCCACTGGTGGAGTAAACGCCCCTCTACCTCGACTAAATTAAACTACATAATAACACACACACGCACATACACACTACATTGACTTATCTACATGCATAGTAGAAAAGCCAATGTATGTTGTGTTATGGCAAACCTATTCCACTCCCAGGTCACCGCCTGAATGCCCACGGTTTCGTAAATGGATTAGAACAATTTGTTAAAAGAAATTAGTCCGCCTCGTTTTAACAAATTTTCTTTTCGTACCAGCCATTTTGGAATGTTATGTTGACTTGGCCGAAACATGTTTATTCATGACCGACATTTTGTTTCTCGGGAGAATTTTAATCGAATAGCAGGAAAAAGTAATAATTGACTTTGTAATTAGTTTAGCCCACTCTTTTTTGTACTTTTATGGGGTCTTGTAATTGATTTTTATCGAGAAATCTGAGGGACAGGACTTTTTACGGTGGAGTAACGTTATAAATTCGTGATTTGAAATACCTACAAATTTAATATAATCGTACGGAGAAGAAAAAAAATGGAAAAGAAAAGTTTTAGAGATATTAACAACTTACGAAGCAGTACCTATATCATAGAATATACAGTCTATCAAAACTGATGTCTAACTTGACACACACAAAACTATTCTCAAGCTATTTCGTTCTACAGTAGTATGTACCTATGCCATCTTCCTCTCGTTAGGCTCCGAACAAGAATAGGTGTACGGTCTCCTCTGTCCTTACAGGCGACCTCTAGGGCTCATCGGAGATTCATCGGGGTCACGAGGGTTTTATGCGGTGGGAACAGCGGCATTCGCCTTAACAGCCCGGAAATTGCGGTGCGGTAAGCGTTTTAGCTATGCATTGCACGGTCGAGACACGCAACGCAGTGCAGTTAGTTGGGATCACACGCAATGTATTAGAAAAACCTTTGCCGCAGCAACCGCTGCTCGAAATCGTAAGAACCCATGGGAAGGCGAATAGATCGCACGGTACGAGTAAAAGTGTCCGATATAGCGAAGCACGAGTCGCTATATTGGACAATTCTACGCGTCGCGCGTCGTTCCAATGCTTTTCGTAGGAGTTCCCCGCAGAGCTGAGTGAGTAATGTAAAGGTTGTATAACCACCTTTACAGATCTCCTTCCGAGACGGGGACTGGCAGTCAGTTCAAATTAAATTTAGAATATCAACTGTCTCTGTCTAGTGGAATAATAATTGAAGCCGACAGACTAGGTGAGTCCGCCCTGAAGAGAGGTCGATTTATGGTATTGTGCATGTAAATATAGAAGCTACATAACGATAAAGACGTGTTAATTCTGCCCTGTAGCTCAGTCTCCCTACAGCAAATACCACATAAACATAACCCTATCATTCCTCGATGACTGGGAGCTGATTTTCAACTTCATTGCGAGAAAAAGCCGTCACGTTTTCATTGCGTCGTAGCCGCGCACTGCGCAGTGATGACGGTCACTTTCAACCACCAACCGCTGAATTTGCTCGGAGGTGCACGAAAGCCAATTTTAGCCAAACCTACATGTGGAACCGGTGAATATTGCTTGTGATTCTCTAGTTCTATCTCAACGTGAGGGTAATCTGCTGGACATAGGCCTCCCCCAAATTCACCCCCGTGAATAATCAACATATGCCACAATCGCCACGCTTGGCATGCGGGTTGATGATCGCAGTATCTCCACCGCACTCCAGGGATGCTGCTACCCATCCCCCGGTGTTCTTGGTCGTAGTTTCAAGATATACCCGGGTCTATGCCCGGCCGGGCGGGTCTATGCTCCAGCCGTGTTGTTATTTTATGTTTTACGTGTGGTGAATAATTTTGGTAGCACTAAACGTCAAAAGCAACAAGTTATTTCAACCCGGGCAACTTTCACAGCGATAAAATCATTTCCTACGGAAAATATAAGTATACGTTACAAGTTTGTCGACCGAACTCATTTTACGCTCCGTATGGCGCCAAAGATTGAATACAAGTTTGATATTTCCTGCGAATCTCCTACAGCGAGTGCTATAAAACGAACATTACACCGCCCGATGATCCGGCGAGGATGGTTTATGAAGACCCATTGTTATTTACTTTGTTAGTGCTTGATACGGACTTTGTTTGAAGGCAGTCATGTGAGGTGATTACCTTTGAGAAAGTTATTTAGGAGTCCGCAGGAAGCTCGGTTCTCCATACAAACATTTTCGCTCTCATTTTAAAACGGCATGCTGGAATAACATGAAACTTTGTATACACAATGGGATCCGGCATATCTAGGCCAGAAATTAGCTTTTGTTGTTTGAAATTATAATAGAGAAAAATATAGCGATTATTAAGGTTTTCATACACGACCCAAGAAACTCAAAATCTCGCTGTAGTTTTTTTCTATTACAATAGGAACCAATTATCGGCCTAGATACGGCGGATCCCATTGTTTATACAAAGTTTCATGTTATTTCAGCAGGGCGTTTTAAAATGAGAATGAAACTATGTTTGTATGGAGAATCGAGTTCAGTCGAGCGTGCGGGGGACCCTTAAACAGCCGTGGTTTATTGTGTCTTTTTGGCGATATAAATTATGGTCTAACTAATGGACGCCAGCACAGAAAATCCAGTAAATCTTACTTATATCCTGGTAACCCTAGTAGACCAACCAAGGAAGAAACAGAGATAAATCAGCGGGAACTATTTAACCCTTTGAACGCCAAGAGCCTATAAAGTGGTCGTGTGTCGTCTGTCGTCGTGCCCACCACGACAACAAGCAGTAAAAAAGTCGGAGTGAAGGTGTACTTTAATCATGAAAAAATCTATTATGAATTGTTTATATTTGTATTTATTGGTTTAAACGTTACATAAATTTTTGATACCTTGATGGCGTCTGAGTGATCACTTCATTCAAATATGTATGAAAGCGTTCAAAGGGTTAATTCATTCTTTGGAAATTGTATTACAAACCTCTGTCAAACGTGGTATAAAAAACGAACTTTAAACTAAATGCGCCTGATTCCGTTGTCATGATGTTTTCAATACGAAATTCTGCACTAATGTGATATGATTTTCCATAAATATAAAATCCATTTGACTGCTGTAAAAAGGAGTTTACACGATATATGGGTATGTTCCAAAACAATATCGTTTTACTTCGATCACAATTTCGTAAATTAAAAAGTGAAAAAGCACACGTGAATTATTTCTATAATCTGTTTTAGATTTTTTTTATTTATTTATTCCAAAAACAGTGACTTAAAACGTAAGTACTTAACATTAATTTTCGCCAAACTGCTTAGCAGTTTGTTGGCGAATAGTGCGCTCCTTCCACAATTCCAGTGATATACTTACTATACTAATGTAATTTAAGTTAAAAACAATATTAGTTAAAATTACGCAGTAAACTACCCTTTGTATTTAAGTTAGTTTTAATTTTATTTAATAAATAATGAGTTTATTTTTTATGATCTACTTAATTACTTAATTAGTGAGCCACTGTTGAAAAAACCAGCCAAGTGCGAGTCGGACTCGCGCACCGAGGGTTCCGTAAAAAATTTTTTTATTATATGATGTAACTAAAAATTTACGGTTTTCGCAATATTTCCTTTATCTGTGCTATAAAACGTTGCTTCGAACCAAATTTCAAGATTCTGAGTTCACGGGAAGTACCCTGTAGGTTTTGATTCCCTTGCGAGTGACGAAAATTTGCGGCATAAACGGCTGTATCTTTTGATTGCGTTGGCTTAGAAGTTTGATTTTTTCACAGCTCAAAGGGACAGTAGATTTGAGTATTTGATAGAAATTTCAGCTTGATACCTCCACGCGTTCCTGACATAAAGGGTCTTGACAGAAGGACAGACGAACGGACGGACGGACAACAAAGTGTTCTTATACCCTTATTTCCTTTCGAGGTACGGAACTTTAAAAATATACACTGTCTGTGTGCGCTGTACGTAGTGTATATACATATATACTGTAGTGCAAAACGTTATTTATTTTTAACCGACTTCACTAGGAAGGAAGGAGGTTCTCAGTTCGTCTGCATCTTTCCTTTATTTATTTTTATGTATGTTCCCCGATAACTCTTGACCGCGTTGGCTGATAATTCTTTTTTTTTTTTGTTTTAAAGCAGGTATCCCGAAATTGGTCCCATATAAATTTGGTGAAGGTCTGATGATGGGATCTAGGAGGAATCGAGGGAACTCCTCGAATTTGATAGGCACGCATATGCTGATTTCGGTATGTTTTGTAGGTGATCAAGCATTGGCTCTCGAAAACCACAAATTTGGTGAAGCGGAACCGGTGATGGTGATCATAGTTGTCATATGGAACTCCTCAATGATGTAGACACTTCACAGATTCCGATGAAACTTCGTTGACTTAGCAACCACTGTTGCGCATAACGTTATTTTTAACCGACTTCACTAGGAAGGAAGGAGGTTCTCAGTTCGTCTGCATCTTTACTTTATTTATTTTTATGTATGTTCCCCGATAACTCTTGACCACGTTGGCAGATTTTGATAATTCTTTTTTTTTTCAATGCAGGTACCCCGAAATTGGTCCCATATAAATTTGGTGAAGGTCTGATGATGGGATCTAGGAGGAATCGAGGGAACTCCTCGAATTTGATAGGCACGCATATGCTGATTTCGGTATGTTTTGTAGGTGACCAAGCATTTGCTCTCGGAAACCACAAATTTGGTGAAGCGGAACCGGTGATAGTGATTATAGTTGTCATATGGAACTCCTCAATGATGTAGACACTTCACAGATTCCGATGAAACTTGGTTGATTTAGCAACCAATGCTTATAAAAATACACATTTTGAAGTGGAAATTATGATGAGGAACTGAAGGTCAGTATGGCTTCCCTGAGGAATCGACGGAACTATTTGAGTAGTCATCGGCATTTAGTGGCACCTGGTCTAGAGTATCAAAATGTCTAGGGTATCATAATGTCTAACTGTACAAAATGTCCAAGTGTTAATATTGACCAATTGTACAAAATTACCATAGTATCGAAATGACGACAATATTAACTTGACTAGAATAATATCATAAAGACTAAAGTAACAATATGACTAGAATGCTTTAAAATAATCAAAGCAACGCCTAAACAAACGTCACACGGAAACATGAATTATTTTCCTCGCACCTACTCAAATGAAACACAAGTGTTTTATTTTTAATTATTTATTTAAGAGTATGAAAACCAACTAAAGATAACATAATATATTAATGAACTACTTCCTTTAAATAAAATGTAACACTTATCTTTATAAAACATAATACTATTCATAAAATCTTCTTATACTTACAGGGTGGAAAGAGATAGTGGACCAGTGATGGCAGCTACCAGATCCCATGCTGCTACCAGATGCCTTGGCATGGCATCAATATAATACAATTCTTTATTGATAACACCAGAGTTACAGGTCAATTCTTTATATAAAACGGTGAAACGGTCATCAAAAATATTTTTTGTGATAAGACCTAATTGTTGCAACCTGTATGTTTTTTTTTTCAAAAATCTTTAAATGTCAGTCGTTAATAATTAAAAAAAAACTAGGAATGGTCTCCCAAGACCCTTTTTTCCGTAGCCGCAAGGGATCTGGTAGCTGCCCTCAGTGAGACACTATATTTTTCCATCCTGTATAAGTAGTTTTTTTATTTCTACCTATTTGAATAAGACGCGACTCGTAGCTCAATAAATGAGTTTTAGAAAGATAAGTTTTCTCAAGAAATTTTCTACTGTCAAGTAGCCATTATCCAATTTGTGTAGCAGTTTTTTATGTTTTTTATCAAAATAGATATCAATCAGTCTACGATTTTTTTTCATCCCACGAAATATTAAGGATTTAATTTTAAAGTCGTAGTATTTTGCTTCTTTATGCAACCGCTTGATAAAATTAAATATATTAGGGGTTTTCCTGAGTCGCGAGTTTAGTCTTTTATGCCAACCTTCGAGCGAGTTTGTAGTTCGATGTTTCTCGTGTGCACAGCTAATTTCTGATAGGATTGGCTGCCATTGCCTACGGAAATATCTAATAAAATCTGTAATTTCGTCGCAGTTTGGAGCATTGTCAACGATGGATGACCATCCCTCCTGAATGAACTTTTGGGGAAGAAGTGCTAATATTGCCGCCTTCCTTACAAAATTTCTTCCTTCTCTGGTTAAGCCGCACTCCAGCTCATCACTTTTGTCCCAGATGGCATCATTGTAATGATGGTAACAACCACTTATTTCAACCGTGGGATAAACCTTCTTAACCGCATTCCTCTGTGCCATTTCGTAATCGCACTTGCAATAATTAATCACAACACCTAATTTGTCTTTCACTAAGTTAAAAAACCTTATATAGGTTTTTTCCTTTTTATCCGGCAGCAGTCCAAATATCACGGGAAAGATATTTATTGATTCATCATTAGATCTGAAATCCATGTGGATAGTGAACAGCTGGGTAAATGGGTCTGGGCACGACTTAAAAGTGCCGTCGCCGTAATAATGTATCTGTAGATTCTGTTGCATTATTTTGGTACTTATACGGGAAAAAAACAATAAAATTTTATCAGACGTCCCATCATCACAAATAAAAAAAATTTCGGCAATTGTATTGGGTATTTTTACTTCTTCCAATGTTTGAAAATGTAATTTATTGACATTTAAAAATCTCCTGGTTCTGTATAAAGTGTTTTTCACTGATTCGAATGCCGGGATATGTAGTGTATATTCACGCCCCTTGAGCTTAAACTCTTCGAATGCGTCTTCATATATTTGCGGAATGGGGCCTAAATTTTCACACACTCTCCTTTCACACGCTGCCATAGCCAAAGCGACCTCGTTTTTTACTTTTTGTGCATCACAAACTTGACTGGTTTCACGCATTACCAATGTTTTCGTACTGTCTACGGTAATAGTAGCCGAACAAATATCGCGATGGACGCATCTCCATAAGCTTGATTTTTTTATTCGTAACACTCAAGTTATATCTGTAGCCTACGCGTAAAATGCAATCCCTGTTTTTTTGTTTTTAATAAACTGTATAGAAGCCATGTTGCACAGAAATTCATACTATTTGTCATATTTGTCATTGATATTGAAGGATATATTCACTTGAAGATTGAAGTGGCCAGTAATAACATTATCTAAAGAGATTAAAACTGCCAAAGGTATTCATAATGTAGAGCGTAAGTAGGTTTTATTCTATTATACCTAGCTAATTTAAAGGTAAACAAACAGTAAAAAGTTTTCCAATGTTTGAAAATGTAATTTATTGACATTTAAAAATCTCCTGGTTCTGTATAAAGTGTTTTTCACTGATTCGAATGCCGGGATATGTAGTGTATATTCACGCCCCTTGAGCTTAAACTCTTCGAATGCGTCTTCATATATTTGCGGAATGGGGCCTAAATTTTCACACACTCTCCTTTCACACGCTGCCATAGCCAAAGCGACCTCGTTTTTTACTTTTTGTGCATCACAAACTTGACTGGTTTCACGCATTACCAATGTTTTCGTACTGTCTACGGTAATAGTAGCCGAACAAATATCGCGATGGACGCATCTCCATAAGCTTGATTTTTTTATTCGTAACACTCAAGTTATATCTGTAGCCTACGCGTAAAATGCAATCCCTGTTTTTTTGTTTTTAATAAACTGTATAGAAGCCATGTTGCACAGGAATTCATACTATTTGTCATATTTGTCATTGATATTGAAGGATATATTCACTTGAAGATTGAAGTGGCCAGTAATAACATTATCTAAAGAGATTAAAACTGCCAAAGGTATTCATAATGTAGAGCGTAAGTAGGTTTTATTCTATTATACCTAGCTAATTTAAAGGTAAACAAACAGTAAAAAGTTTTCATTAAGTTCATCTAGATATTTTGATACTCTAGACTAGGTGCCACTGAAGGGTTTCGATCGTTAATCTAGTCATTTTGATGATATTGACATTCTGATAATCTAGTCATTTTGATAATATTGACATTCTGATAATCTAGTCATTTTGATAATATTGACATTCTGATAATCTAGTCATTTTGATAGTGTGGACATTTTGAATTCGTCATTTTGTACAGTTAGACATTATGATACCCTAGACATTTTGATACTCTAGACCAGGTGCCACTAAACGGTCATCGGCCCATATAAAATGTCTTAGTTGGGATCTATAGTAACCACCTCATTTGCTATCGGAAAGCAGGTGAATTGGGAAAGGTGGTGAATTGTGAAGGGTATCTATAAATGTCATGTATGTACCTCGTATGTGGCATAGCGTAGTACAAAATTGGAGTCCGTTTTTTTTTGGTATAAATTATTCCAGATTACACTAGAACAACAATTATTTTCCATTCCAAAATACAATCAAATTGTGGGAGATGTCATAGTATTTTTGATAGAGTGGCCTTTGACATGACCATTTGACCAGGGGTGTTACTTTTCGTGCCGATGCCGGTGACATAAAATTGACGCCACACTGCATATATTTAGCATGATTTCAATTGGTGTCACAAAAACCCAGTAGGTATCTACAGAAACTTGCAGAAATACCCAATGTTGTACTTTATCAGTTGTGATGGATGCGACAGGCAAATTGCGGTTGTAACACGGCAGAATTGTAAAAAGTGATACATGATTATTGATTATTGAATGATGATTAATTGATTACTATTGTAATCAATTAATCATCAACATCTATCATGGGTCTTATTAGACCCATTAAATTACCTAAGTATATGGAGCGTGACGTCACACGGCATGAAAAGTACGAGCCCTGGACATGACGTTACAAATTTCTGCCACGGCGTGCACTGCGATCGTTTTACTTACCCCTACCAACTACCATATACTTCGCAAGGAGATTGAAGATCTTGTGGACCATCTTGGTGATATATCAGACTTAACAATATTTTATTCTAATGAAGATTAAGTCCATCAGAATCTTACCTAAATAGGCCTGGTGATGGAAATGCATTCGGGTTATAATGTTTGTGTAACAGTCTTAGTTTATGATTTAACACAAAAAATATATACTTACAGTCAGAGTTCGGGCACGTAGAACCGATGGCCGTTGGGGCGGGAAGGTTCTCGAGTGGCGGCCACGTACCGGAAGGCGTAGCGTGGGCAGGCCCCCCACACGGTGGACTGATGACCTGGTGAAGGTCGCGGGTGTCCGCTGGATGCGGGTGGCGCAGGATCGGTCATTGTGGAAGTCTTTAGGGGAGGCCTATGTCCAGCAGTGGACGTCTTTCGGCTGACATGATGATGATGATGAGAGTTCGGGTTTATAATTCAATTGTACTTACAATTTACTTGCTTCATGCGATTACAGTTTTAACTAGTAGGTAATTAATAACAATATTTTTGTAACACAAACATGCTTTTTTTTCTATGTACTATATCTTGTTATATCTAATTATTTATTCGGTACCTACATGCAGTTCATAGTTACACAATTATGTTCTTTTTTTTTAATTTGACAGTTTTTAGGTTACCGTTTTATGTATTTGATAAAATATAATATAACCCTTTTTCGTCTTCTTTCTTTACAATAAAAAGAGTATTGAAATGTAGGGTTATTAAATAATAATTTTCATATATTTTAAT
The DNA here is from genome assembly GCA_905163555.1 of Notocelia uddmanniana. Lineage (NCBI taxonomy): Eukaryota > Metazoa > Arthropoda > Insecta > Lepidoptera > Tortricidae > Notocelia > Notocelia uddmanniana. The sequence continues at coordinate 22,422,680 of LR991059.1, read as the reverse complement.
TAATCATTATGATTGCTATGTATATATATATAATTACATATGTTTACCTTAAAATTATCATATTCATTTTTACATATCTGTATTCATTGCATTGTTATTTAAATACTTAATTTGTTATATTTATTTGACTAACATGATTACAGTAGTAGTTAGTGTTACTGAATTAACTTAAATATTTACTTATTTGTTTAAATTTTACTCTTCTTTTTTGCTCGTAGTAGTCGCCTCTAGGCTATATATATATATATATATTTTTTTTTCGTTTATGTCTTGGCTTGGGTTAGATTAACGGTATAGTTCGGGGGGTGTCGGTCTAATGTCCCCTCGGTGACCAGCCGGCTTGGGGAATTGAGAGGGGGTGACTTTGATTGCTATGCTGTGCTATTGCCCGGGCGGAGTGCTGTCTTCTCTATATGTCTGAGTAGGTTTCTTAATAAGAAAGTTCTTCATATTGTTTGTTTTGTTTACTTTATTTGGTTGTTTTTCTTTTTCTTCCACAGCGTTTTTTCTCGTTTCAGGTGATTTTGATAATGTCCTTTTCTTTCTATTGATGTCGTGTGGCTCTGTTTCTATTTTTTTTCACTTAGTATTATAAGTTTATCGTACTTTATTATGACTTTTTTTCCTAGTTCTCTTTCTTTCTCTGCTTCTTTTTGTAATTGTTTGCGTTTATTCAGTGCATCCAGGGGGAAGTCTTCTTTTATGTAGTATGGTGAGTGTAGACGATTCTACCCGCCCCTAATGTACCTAGCACGTAATTTAGAAACAAATAAAGATAAGACGTTAGCTAGGTAAATTTAAGAGTAACCCTGTTATTTAAAATGGAATATTTAAGAAACATTGTCATTTTTACGTAAATATTAGAACCTTGTCGCACTAAGCGGAAGGAATAACTCTTTAGGGCGAGTTTATTCATTTCAGCAGGCATTATAACACAATCCGAGTGATTGCGCAATAACGCTTGGAAATTTACACGCAATAAAATAAAAGATTGCGTAATAGTGTGAAATGTATCGATCGTAGATCGAAATTACGCTATGAAAATGGCATGTTTTGTGAGCTAACTCGCAAACAGTTGGTTCTGAGATCAAGAGGTTTTTATTATATAAAGTAGGCGCTGAGCCGCATATTACAAGCCCTGTTTGAATCACAGGCACTAAGAAATGATCGCGCAACGAATTTCTTAGGATTGAATCAGTTCAGACTATTCATTTTTAACACAACGTTTTTCCCTCTCAGAACCAATATTAGGAAGACTCTGTCCAAGTATAAAGGGTCACGTATGACCAAACCGAACGCCGACTCAATGAGTGTCAGGCCAGGCCAGTGAGATAATCACAGCCTCCGCAATCCGCGGAAAACCGTGAAATTCGTAAGAAAACATATTTATACTCGGACAGCGTCCCGTAGCGAAGACTACTTCAGACTGCTTACGTTACGGTCAGCCATTGCGAAATATAAGAGGTGAGTTCGCAACGTACTTCATGGATTCGCCGCTGAGAGCACTTCGCACGGACGCACCGCAAACACATCGAGCATCTTTCCATCTTTTATTATTCCATAAAAGACAGAAGATAAATCGGCCCGGCTACCGCAGCCGGCGGGGATCGCCAACTACAAGGAAAGCTCCACTGCCGGTCGCCCTCACCGTATTCCCGATCCCGGTCCCACTCAAACGGACGCCCCGGGTTAGGGAATGCGGGGATTGGCACCAGCCGGCAGTGGCTAGCGTCGCTGGCCCCCAGCTTTGTCCCTAAAATGGACAAAAATAAAAAAGAACCGAAGCCCCAACGGGAGGGTAGATCGAGAACAGCACGTAAAGATCTACCCACCCTATCAAGATCGACATCGCGACAAACATCAGGGTCGCCTTCACCGCTTCCTGACCCGGAGGGTAGATCGAGACCGACTCGTTCCAATCTACCCACATCTTCGCACTCTTCGTCCCGACCATCGCCGGTTAGGGCGGAAATCGACAGTAGGGCGGAAAACGAGAGCGAATACAGGGCGGAAATCACGGAAAATGCCGCTATAATCAATATCGACGATGATTCACCGATATGGCGCGACATAGAGCTACCTGAACGCCTCGCCGCAACGGAATCACTCGCAGGCAGCGATGACTACAACAGCGCGGACGACACAACTGCCGGTGAGGCCCCCGCCTCCCGCATACTGACACCGCAACCACTGGACGCCGTACCAGAACTGCCTCCACCAACAATGCGGCCATTTTCGCCTGTGTCGCCCGCCGCACAAGGCCCAAGCATAATTTTTTTATTTATTTATACAGAAACAAACAGTCTTTCATATTTGTAAGTAACGAAAATCATTCTTAAATTGTAGACTTACAGTTTCCTTAATTAGATTATATCACGTTATTCTATTGTACAAGTAAGGAAAATACATCTACAGAGTTGTATGGTATCAAAAGAATATATATATATATATATATAGCGCTACAACAGATCAAATTATGTGCTTACAAGTTATAGGCAGAAACTTAATTTAAAACGTATGTGTGAACATTATGTACCAATGCTAATAAAATATTTTTTATCAAAATATGTGAGTACTTAATTATATTGGTTACTCTCAATCTGTAATACATCGCAAAGTAAGCTTTTTTAAACTACTTAACTTTTCGCAAAGAATATCTAAATTTAGAAATTTGTTGTTGTACAACCTGCACGCCCTATTTATGAAACTATTGTTTGCGTATGACGTGCGTCTACGAGGAATATAAAAAAGAGGTTTTTTCCGGCAAGCCCGCTCGCGACGTCGAGGTACTCGAAAGGAAATAGAGTGTAACAGTGTAGGGGCATCTATAACATTATTAATAATTTTATACAGAAACAAAACGTCTGTACGTTCACGGCGATAGCTTAAAGATGTTATGTTATGCCTTTGCATTGCGGTGACGTAATCTAAAGGTCTATTCCCATCAATACGATACTGAATTGCTTTAATAAATTTTTTTTGCACTTTTTCGATTCTCTCACTATGAACTTTAAAGTGGGGGTTCCAAACGACGCTTGCAAATTCTAGCCGACTGCGAACATAACTGTTAAATAGTACTTTACATGTTAAAAGTCTCTTAAAAGGCTTCCCTACACGCAATACAAATCCCAACAGCTTAAACGACTTAATCAAAATATCATCAATGTGAGGTATGAAAGTGAGTTTAGAGTCCATGATTACGCCAAGATCGCGAATCTGATTGAGACGAGTAAGTTCTCTATTACAAAGCCTATATTTATATTGAGTAGTAGTTTTTTTCCTACTAAAACTAATAACAGAACATTTTTCGGGGTTTAAAGATAATTTATTTACAATACAATAGGTCTCAAATATATCTAGGTCATTTTGTAATATAGAACAGTCACCAGTATTGCGAATTACTCTAAAAATCTTCGCATCATCGGCATACAGGAGTAAGTGTGAATCATTTATACATTCCGTAACGTCATTAATGTACAGGATAAAAAGCAATGGTCCCAGGTGAGACCCTTGTGGAACACCTGAAGTAATAGTCCTGTACTGAGATGTATATCCTCCCGTCGCTACCGCTTGTGAGCGATTTTCAATGTAGGATTTTATCCACCTGAACAAATCACCATGTATACCGATTCCCCAAAGCTTCAAGAGCAAACGTTCATGACAGACTTTATCAAATGCCTTGGCAAAATCGGTATACACTGCGTCCACCTGATAATTATTATCCAAGGCTTCTGTTATAACTTCAGTGTAGGATAAAAGATTGGAATCGACACAACGACCCCTGAGAAAACCATGCTGGTTTGGGATTATATGACGGTGTACGACAGCTGATATCTGGTCGGTTACGATTTTTTCCAAGATTTTACCAAATTGGCAAAGTTTAGAGATTGGCCGGTATTTTTCTATGTCATTGCTAACCTCGCCTTTAGGTATTGGGGTTACTAATGCACGTTTCCATAAGGAAGGCACACATCCCTCTCTAATAGACTTTTCATAAAGCAAAGTAATAGGGACTGTTAATTTGGCAGAACATTTATTAATAATAATAGGATGAATGCAGTCAGGGCCAGCACCCTTATTAATGTTTATGGATTTAAGATATTTACTAACGATTTCATTAGTTATAAAAATTGTGTCCATGTCGAAAACGGTGTCATTTGCGGGCGGAAGACTATTCACACCCAAGGGACTACCACTCGGTTTATCGAATACTGTATGAAAATGTTCATTAAAAAGATTACAGATCTGAGTACCACTTGTGGCTATCCTACCCTTATAATGCATAACCTGTGGAAGACCGTTTTTAGCAAAGGTTGATTTTATGTAAGACCAAAAGAATTTAGGATGAGTGTGAATTTTAGTTTCGGTATATTCAATATATTTTCTATAGCATTCAGGTTCCAATTTTAGAATTCTTTTTCTTAAAACTTTAAAGGTGTCGCGGTCTAAGGGATTTCCGTATGTCTTCCACAGCTTATGATATTTCTTTTTTTCGTTCAGCAGCCTTCTTAGTGGCTTGGTATACCATGGGGGTTTGGAACAAGAAGTGCGTTGAGGAACCCTAGGAATAAACTTGTCAACTAAGTTATTTAAAATTTCATAAAATAATGACATACAATCTTCCATTGTACGGCCTGAGAACATCTCATACCAGTCGATTTTAGATAGCGCGAGATTAATTTCGTCAAAATTTGCGTGGTGGAAGCGATAAACCAAGGTAGGCGCAGGTTTAAGCGGTAGTGTGTAGTCTATATTGATTTCTATTTGGATAGCCTTATGGTGGGGATCCTCAGGTGTTAACGGATCGTCACTAATACTTACTGTGCAATTTTTGTTGCAAAAAATTAGGTCAAGAATTCTTTGATTGAGATTAAAGCAACTGTTAAACTGTTCGAGACCTGAATAAGACAAAAACTCCTTTAGCAACTGAACAGGTAGGGTATTATTAGTACCACCAAGGATCACATTCGAATTATCCGAAATAACCCACTGCGCGTCAGATATGTTAAAGTCACCCGTTATGAGAAATACGTCGTTAGGATTATCCGTCACCACCTGACTACAGATTTCAAAGAAGTTATCCAAAGCCTCCTTATACAAGGGTCCGTGCGGGATGTATATACAGCAGATGTTTAGAAATATATCTCCTCGAATACTACACTGCATATAAGGTATAGTCACCCAGACACACTCGGAGGCAGCTGGCGACGGGCAGGGCCAGTCGCGGCGCGCGGGCCGGTGCTCCCGGCGCACGGCCACCGCCACCCCCCCGCCCCGCTCCGCGCCACTCGAACCTACTGATCTATCACATCGAAAAACGATATATCTATTATCGAAAAGTTCTCTGTCGTAAAAACTTGAATTTAACCAGCTCTCAGTAACGCAAATAAAAGCGTAGTCAGACAGGGCAACATTTGAGTAAAAAGTATGTGTTTTTGTTCGCAGTCCGCGTACGTTTTGATAATACCCTACAATATTAGTGCTAGCCATTTAAATAGTTAGGGAATACAAGAACAATCATAATTACATACCATAAAATCGAGCACCTGAATATTAAACTGTATAAATAGAAAGTATAGGGTTGACGCTGTGAGTAAAACAGAAAATAACGGTTTATATTTATGTGGGCAGACAAAGGCAGAACAATTACAATAAAAGTTTCACTAGCTATGCAGGCTGTACATTTCTTATATATAGGCAACTTTATAATAATCCTTTTTGTTAATCGACGAACGAAAAATAGTCAAATTAACTTGTTAAAGTCAAAGTTTTTATTGATGACCATAACTTTCGACGTTTCAGTTCTTCTAGCCAAGATCTTACAGTCGCGAATCCACAGGTACGCAAGTCTATTTTCCCTCTTCAGCTCCCGCGCGCGCTTTAGAAGTAACTTGCTAGCCGGAGTGAGGTGGTCACCCAGGTACAGGCTGGCAGCCGGCCCGGGCAGGCCGATGGAGGATGATGTAACGCCTTTACGTGCGCGCACTGCCGATAAAAGTTGGTCCTTGTAGATACGCCGAGTGAACTTGACGATTACAGCTGGTGCACGAATATCCGACGACCGCTCCTGGTCGCCGGCGCCGCCGCCGCTGCTGCCGCTACCGGCAGTTTGGAACCGCCGCACCCGTTGTATGCTATCAATATGTTGAGAGTCGAATGTTAAACCCACTACAGTATATATATCGTGAAGGAGGTTAACTAGGTTTTCTCCTTTTTTGAATGGCAAGCCCGATATTTCGACGTTATTAATTCTAGAATATTGTTCCCGAGCATCGTATTCTTGCTGGAGGGTAGTTATAGTTGCCGTCGCTATATTAAGGTCAGACTGCAACTTAGCAACAAGATCTGTCTTTTTTTCCACTTGAGTTAGCCTGTCCTCTACCAGGGACACTCGAGATTCCATTTCGTTTAACTTCATCTCGACATTTTGAATGCCATTCTTACAAGTTGATAAGTCAGACTTGACTAGATTAAGGTCGCCACGAAGTTCTTTAATTTCCCTCAAGACGGCGGCAAAGCCGTGCCGCAGTTCAGATGAGACATCGGTGACGCCGGAGTCGGCAAGGTTCTGCAGGTCACGTTGTGTAGTTTTATCTTCCCCTGGCGCGGGGCCACCGCCGCCGGTGCGACAAGGAATGCAACGCCAGCTCGCCTTTTTATCGGTTGGCATCTTACGGTGAGTAGTTTTGGCCATACCGGCACAGGCAAAATGATAATTTCCTTTACAAGCACTGCAATTAACTGCATCCGTAACCATCTGGCGGCACTTGGGGCAAATCATACTAAAATAATTTGTTTCGGCAAACTTCGGTACCAAACAACTCTGTTACAAAGTGATTAGGTCGGAAATCGATTAACGATGCACGCTCACTAGACGTAAACAAATGAGTCACACGACACGGTAGATCGCGCACAGTGCAGCAACCGGTCGGAACGAGCACTCGATGCTAACTGATGGAGGACATAATGGAGGAACTGCAAACTGACTCGCTTGTAGTTTCCCAAATTATGGCTGCGGACCTACCATCGGCGGGACTGAAGGCGTGGGTGGCTGCCTACATACGCATCTCAAACCACCAACTGGGGTTGGAGACCGACCTGCATCCAGAGGACGGGCCCTTCTTAGATTTCCTGAAGCGCCACCCGGCGGTGTTCAGGCCGGACAAGCGCCCTAGGCCTCACCATCCGGCACAACAAAACGGACCTGCCGGAAGGAGACGCCCCCTACCGCTACCATATCAAGACCGCGCAGCCGCTCCAAATCGGCGGAGCCTATCACCCACGCGCCCACTGCCACTCCCCAGCACCGTCAACCACTGGCGCCCCGGAAACCGGTCGAAAACCCGGACATAGCAAAAATTTTCCCCGGGAAAAAGGTGGTTGCTAGAGACCTCTTTTTCCGCCCCGCCCAGCAGCCGCCCGCACAGCCAGAGAGCGCTCTTCCCAGAACCCCGCAAGAAACTGCGCCGGCAAAGAAGAAGACCGCCGACACCAAACAGACCCGGGCCAAACCGCCTAGGGAATTGCCACCACCAACTCCACAAGCCTCCGCCCCCCCCACCAACAACAACAACAACAACAACAAAAGGGGCCGCCGCACAGCTAGCATTAACAAGACCAGCAACCACTTCTCCTGTTCTGTCACGAAGCTCCTCAGTGGCCGAAGAGGAGAAGAAAAAGAAGAAAACCTTTGCAGCCACGGCTGCCACCCCTCAGAAGGCCCCCAGCCGGCCCTCAGAGGCAGCGCCACAACCACAGCAACAGAAGCCTCAAGAAAAGAAGACCAGATACCCCGCCATCGTCGCCCCAGTACTCCCAGACTGGCCTGGGGTACTGAGAGGAATTGCCACCGAGCTGGGATCGACTCCGTTCACAGCACCAACGGGGAGCGGGATCCGGTTCCAGCCGAAATTGGAAGAAGAGTACCGCTGCGTCATCCGCCACCTCGCTGCCTTGGAGGAGAAGGGAGTCAAGCTGGAGTACCACATATACTCGCTTGACTCCGAAAAGAAACTGAAGGTGGCGGTGCGCGGACTACCAGCCGGCACATCGACTGACGAACTCAAAGCCGCCTGTGAGGAGCTCGGACATCCCGTCGACTACATAAAACAGATCACCGCGAGGGGTGGGCGACCGGGCTGTATATACTTCATACAGCTCGCTGGCCCCGCCAAGGACAACACCGCGATCTACGGGATCAACGAGCTCCTCTTCATGAGAGATGTCAAGGTGGAAGCCTGGCGCGGGAAGAGGGGGCCCGCACAGTGCCATCGCTGTCAAGGCTTCCGCCACTCCTCTCATGGCTGCCACAGACCGCTCAAGTGCGTGCGCTGCGCTGGCCCACACGCAGCGCGAGACTGCACGCGCCCGAAGAGCGAACCCGCCTCATGTGCCAACTGCGAGGGCCCTCACCCAGCATACTATACCGGCTGCCCCGTGATGCGCAAAGAAGCAAGAAATAAGAAGGCGGGAACAGCTGCCCACACGATCCTGAGTCGCCGCGGCCCTGAGACCAGAGCCTCAGACGAAAGGCCCACGGTGGCTGAGTCAGCGCCAGCAACGCTAATGGCGCCGGCAAACGCCCCCACTCAAAGGGGCGCGTCGAGGCCAACTCAGGAACCGTCGAAGATAAGAAGAAGAAGCCCAAGAAGAAGACAAAGCAACCAGCTGGAACACCCTCAACTGCCAAGCCTACCGAAGTAACCGCTCAACAATCGCAACCAGATATAGCTGCACTTATAGCGCAGCTACTAACAGCACTGAAATCAGCAGCCACAACCCAGGGCCCAGCAGCAGTCGCGAAAGCCCTCCAAGAAGCCTTACCCTCTCAGCCTAACATTCAACCGTAGGCTGAGAGTGGTATACTGGAATGCGCAAACGCTGTCTCGCAAGTACGCCCTGCTTCGTCACTTCCTCAAGGAGCAGGACGTTGACATCATGTTGATTTGCGAGACACACCTACGCAGCACAGACCGCTTAAAGATAAGCGGATACCTGGTCTATAGGAGAGAAGAGGTATCCCCCACCGGAGCAGCTTATCGTGGATTGGCTGTCATAATTCGGAGGTCCATTATCCACCAACCGGTCGACTACCAGCCCTTCGACTCCTTGCAAGCACTAGGAGTCGACATCAGGATCTCGGGCACCGACCTCCGAATATACGCCATCTACAGACCATGTGGACCGCCTGGAGACTTGCGACGAGACGTCAAGAAGCTGTTGGAGTCCCCAGTGCCGACCATCCTGACCGGGGACTTCAACGCCAAACACACAGCATGGCACTCGTCCAAAATAGACACCGCCGGAAGAGCCCTATATCAAGCAGCAGTGGACCACAACTTCGATGTGGCAGGACCCGAAGAACCAACCCACTATGATGTTGGACACGGAACTGAAGACGTCATCGACTTTGTGGTCCACCACAAAGTAAAAGCCGCCCTTCTTCAGGAGGTCCTGCCCGACCTCCCATCTGATCACCGCCCAGTACTCCTCACAATAGAGGATATTCCTGCCACCATAAGATGGAAGACCAGAAGACGTTATAATTGGGAGACCTTCTCAGAGATATTGGAGGAGAAAGCCCATACAATGCCGGTATCCACAGCTGAGAAAGTAGAAGCTGCAGCAACCGCCATCAACGCAGACATTCAAGAGGCGCTCAACGCCTCTGCTCACACCATCCCCACCACAGAGAGGAAATCTCCTCTGCCGGCGGGGATCAGGAACCTCATTGAGCAGAAGCGCCAAATGAGGCGGCGATGGCAGCAAACAAGATGCCCGACGCTCAGGACACAGCTGAACAAGCTTGTAGAAAGAGTCCGAGAAGAGCTGTCCAGCCATGCAGCCATAGCCTGGGAGACCCACATTGCGTCCTTAGAAGGTGATGTCCCCTCCATCCACTGTCTATGCCGTCAACTCGGCACGTCGCAGGAAGCAACCAGGCCACTCCAAGACTCCAACGGGCAGTTGAGATACAAAGCGGAAGACAGGGCAGAGATTTTTGCCGAGTGTCTCAGCCGCCAGTTCCAGCCAAACCCAGCCACCGACGCGAGACACGTCCTAGCAGTAGAGCAACACTTGGAGACCTACTTTGCTGCACCCCTGGAGAAAGAGGAGGATCCGATCTTCTTCGCACCCGGCCAAGTTCGGCGCGCATTCCAGCGCTGCAACCCCAAGAAAGCCCCGGGCGCCGACTCGATCCCGAACACAGCATTGCGTCACTTGCCACAGCGCTCCATCGCGGCAGTGACACGCTTGTTCAACGGGATCATGCGCTCGGCCCACTACCCGACGCCCTGGAAACTTGGTCGGGTCATTATGCTGCCCAAACCAGGAAAAGACAGAAGAAGACCGGAGAGCTACAGACCAATAACTCTCCTCAGCACCATCTCCAAGGTGTTCGAAAAGCTCCTGCTAGGAAAGCTCCAGCCGTACATAGAGCCTCGCCCGGAACAATTCGGATTTCGGCAAGGCCACTCTACGACGCTACAGCTCACCAGGGTACTCCACTTTCTAGCGTCTAAGATGAACAAGAAGGAGTACTCAGCAGCTGTATTCCTAGACATGGAAAAGGCGTTTGACCGTGTATGGCTGCTATACAAGTTGTCAACGTCTCCCACACCTCGTCGCATCGTGATGACCCTGGCATCGTTCCTGTCCGAACGGCGCTTCCATGTGGCAGTGGAGGACGTCATCTCATCCGAGCATCCGATCCGAGCAGGGGTCCCGCAAGGAAGCTGCCTCTCCCCGGCCTGTTATGCTGCCTACACCGACGACATTCCCGTCGTAGGTGATGTCCAGTTGGGCCTATTTGCGGACGACGCGGCCTATTACGTCGCGTCCATCAGCCCAACTCACGCCGCCCGCAAAATCCAGCGACTCCTGAACGCCCTGCCCGACTGGCTCACCAAATGGAGAATGTCGGTAAATGTGGGCAAAACTCAGGCCCTGCTCACGGGAAGCACCAACCTACCGCCACCACTTCAACTGTTCGGACAGGACATCGAGTGGAAGCCTCAAGCCAAGTATCTGGGGGCCACCATCGATAGAGGGTTGGCCATGAAACAGCACGTGGAGGAAGTCTTCAGCCGAGCAAAGGGCGCGCGAGCTCTTCTGCGGCCAGTGCTTGCCAGCCGCCTCCCCGTTCGCACAAAGCTGGGGATTTACAAAGCCTATATCAGGTCGCGTCTCACCTACGCGGCGCCAGCGTGGTACGCCCTGATATCAGAGACCAGCAAGAAGAGACTCCGTGCGCAGGAGAACCAATCCCTGCGTACCATCGTCGACGCCCCACGCTTTGTGCAAAATCGCGACATACATCGCAGTCTTCGCTGGCAAAGCCTGGATGACTTCGTAGAGCGACTCGCGCGAGTGATGTTTGACAGCGCGGACAACTCACGCCACCCACTACTCCAAGGGATCGCGCCCCTCCACGCGCGTCCCCCAGACGGCCGCACTAGAGCTCTACCAAGAGAGCTCCTGAAGCCCGACGAAGACACCAACCTTCAGTCCGACCCCAGGACGATGCTAGCCACCTAAACCCAAAGACAGGGTCACCAAGGCCACCAGCGGCCATTGAGTCGCAGAGAGGCCGATTGACGCAGCCCAGGCCACAACAGCCCAGCCTGTAAAGGCTGCGAACACAAACAGCCAAAAGGGGCCAAGCCCCGAAATGGCCTCCCCCTCACTCGCCCCCTTCGGGGGCGAGAGAGTGAGAAGGCAACGGATGACGTACTTCACTCAGTACCGAAGACACACTCCAGGAAGAAACCCAAAACAAGAAAGAAAAGCGCGTTGGGAACTCAGCTCAGAAAAAGTTTAGGAATCTAGACATTGTGTCCTAGATTTAGATAAAATCAGTGTAAAATCATTATAAATAATTAGATTAATTATAAAAGTGTTAATTTGTCAAAATACGTTTAAATTAGAACATAACCTGTGATAAACAATATAAACCATTTACAATCCGTCCGGACTCTTTTTTACTTTACGAATCATAAGAAGAAGCAGAACCAAAGTGGCACCAATATTAGAGTAGAGTCAGTCACTGGTATTTTACAAGAGGAACTTTGAATCAGTCAACCCACATTTTTGTATACAGTCCACTCAACATTTATAGTGAGTTTTCTAAGAGTTTCTTGCAATTCTGAATATGTATTTTTAGTCCTAAAGTTTGCAGTGTGACGATAACAGGTCGAATCTTCTCTCCCTTCTTTCCTAATCTTCTTACGGACTCTACGTCCCGGTGATTGCAATTTATATTTAAAATGTTACTTATTATGTTTATTATTATTTTTTCTAATTCATAGTAGTTTCTTTCATGCTCCTCGACTGCAAAAAACAGTAGATTTTTTCTTCTCATGAATCTCTCAATTTTACCAATTTCAATACTCTGACTTTCCAGTTTTTGTTCAAGATACTCGTTTTTTCCTTCTAAATATCTAAATTTCTCATTTATGTTGTTGTTGATTGTATCTTTTATGTCCTCCTTCATATCTAACAAGTCCTGTTTCTGTTGCCTCATGTCTTCCTGCATATTTAGTAACATATTTTTAATTTCCTCCATTCTTTACGAAAGTGCCCTCTTACGGTAGTCTGAAGAAATAGTGTAAAGCAATTTCCGTGTGTACAACTAGATGGCGCTGTTATTAATTTCCCTGGTGCTAGTAGTGGTGCGAGGTTTATACTTACTGTTTTTTAATCAGTTAAATCAAGATCATAAGTTAAATATTTTATTTTTCCGTATTTTTATGAGAAGTGCAAGTTCACATAAGGCTGTATATAAAGTATAGAATCTAACGAAAAGAACTTATCTAATTTCGTACCAGAAATCACCCCTTCCCACATAACCCCCCACTTTTGTACATTTTTTTTTCTGAATCTAGACATAAAAAATCTACTCGAAACTTACCCGAATCGACCTCAGTTTCTACTGATCAAGATGAACTCTATCCTGTCCTATAAAGGATTAAAAGAGTTTTTGATTTTACTGACACCTAACGTGTAAATGTGGAACTAAATTGTTTTGGATAACAACGGCATCTAGAGATTAAAAGCGGAACCAAACTTGTATACTGAACATATCACCCCTTTTAATTAATGTCAATACAAATTTATAGATGGCACTGTATTCAACGCTTGTGGCGACATCTAAAGAAAGTTGCATAAACTGCCACAGTTGTTGCATGCATGTCGTGTAGTACGTGTTAGTATGCCATAATAGTTACGTAATGCACTTATAGATAGCGCTGTATGCAATTTGTAAACAATAACAAACTTTACTACCAACTACTAGAGGTCACTACTTTACTATTTGTTGTTATTTTTAGATTTGTTTTGAATGTTTTGCTTTCGTATTTAGTGAATGTTGTTTCTGAGGGTCAGTTGTATTTTCGCAGGCGGCTTTATTATATAACTGGCTGGTAGTAAGCAGTGTGTTGTATGTATTACAGCAATTATGCTAATAAGCTTGAGCTTTGCTCGATTTTAACCACTTAGTAGGTAAGTATAAGATTTCCTTGGTTTCTCATTATTCTTACAAAATCGAGTTATGTTTTCTTGCAAATCAGGTATTTTGGGACAAGATAAACAAAATGTTCATGATGGAATTTATATTTTAATATTTCAATGAAAGATTACATTTCAACATTTCACCATGTTAGAAATCTGTTAGGTTTAACATTGTGTCTTGTAATGCAAGATAACGAAATCAAATGGCTGAATTGTAGGTACCTATTCTATTAGCTACAAACTTAACTCTTCACAATATCGGGCTCAATATGAGCTAAATAAATTCTCGGCGCTCGGTCCTTCCTATTTGTAATTGATCAGGGTAATTAAGGCAATTCAAACTCGATATGTCATCATAACATTTTTATTCTTCCGTCTAGTTTATGTATCACAGTAAGAACCGGGCGAGAATCTCAAAATTATACTACCATAACATGCAAGCAACGTAACTTTCAACAAACTAGGTCATCTTTTGAAATATTGAAAAAATATAGAATGTCAATAATATCGAAAATATTGAATTATTGAATTGTAAGTCACGTTACGGTCTGATTGTACCATAAATTCAGTCTCGCTCACAACACTCATGAATGACAATAAAATACTGCATCAATCTATAGGTAGCCGTTCACATCACCACATGCAGACAGAGTACACACGTGTATATATGCTCCACAAACTATTTTGATCGATGTCGCCTACGAACGATCGTGTCTACAATAAGTTAAATGAACTACAAAATGCCCTAATTAGTCAAAATTACATACGTTCAACAAGGCATCGTTTAATTTTATCATAATTATTGGATTTTCGTCACTAGTATGCGCGACCGCATCTTCCTAATTCATTCATAGCTTTAAATTAATCATTTAACTAAAATTCTTTTAACTATCACTCATACTTTCACAACATTCGGAATTCTGCAACGGAACAACACTCACAACAGTGTTCTAATACTTATTAATACAACTTCTAAGTTTTACATCACAATGTAATGCATGAAAGCAAATTTTAATTAACATTGGTCATTACTTCATTAGAAATAATTGGTCTAAACGATATGTTCAAAAGATAAAGGGCTGTGCAGCCGTGCAGATGTTCTGACAAAGTTGATATTCGAGTAACGATATGCAATGTGAATTGACAACCATACGGTTGAAGGCATCGCTTGAAGAACAGCGTTGAAGGTCCCTGCTTCAGTGCTGTGAATAGTTGCTACAATAGTTGCGTCTAGGGCTAGTACACGTATATCTGCTTGAGCTGAGGCTTGAGCTCGGGAGGGATCGTGTACACTTCTTGTTCAGGTTTTTTCTTCACCAGGCGCTTCCAACGGCCACCGATGTTCTTGCGGAGGCTACGGAAACTCGCACGCTCGTTACCGAGAGGCTGCATCAAGTTATCCTGGAAAAAAAGAAAAGATACCGTCAGATATACTCTACATGTGGAGCGTGGAGCTGAGTTTATTGACCTACGAGTAAGGATCGGTGCCCGATTTAGCGGTTCCGTTAGCGTCCCCGATGCATTTGCTGCATTCGCACCGGTATTGAAACCTCCATCCGTTACACAATGCCTGTTATTTTCGTTTCAAACAATCCCGGTCAGGTCGTCCTGGCCATTATTGTTATTCGAGGGATCTTTTTTTGTCGGGGTTCTATTATTCGGAGCGCGGCTTGGGATTTCAATTCTTTTTTTTGGGATCGTACTGTCTGGATTGCTTTTAAAACCGCCGCGGCGTGGCCTGAGCTGTTTTAAAAATGTACAACGTATTGAAGTCCGCAACTAGGAAGCATTGCAAAGTAAACGGAGGTCACATGAGAACAAGCCTTGAATACGCTATTACAAAGACACATTAACATTCTCTATTTCCTGATGGGTCCGCGGGCGTGTGTGGTCTTTACACACGCTCAGCACACATGAAACATCATCCAGTTTAATGATTGTTAGGAAGGTTTCAGTCAGGCCTCGAGACGGAGTTATTAGAGCGCGTTATTGAGGTTAAATTGTTTGATGCTATTGCAATATTATTCAAAGCACCAACACATTTGCGCTAGCCTCGTCTGAACGGCAGACAACTACAAAGAAAGAAGGTCGAAGTGTTACAACACGCTTGCCTTGTACAGCTTTCTACTTCACAAGCGTGTCCCGACATTTAAATTTGTTTAGCGCTAGGTAGTACTGTGGCCGTGCTATTATAGCAACTCTCTCTCAGCCGGGGAGCGTGGGTCAGACCAGTCACGATTTCTATCGTGTCATAATGCATCGTTTGCGGCATACAACTTTCCATTTGTTTTAATCGTCACCAAGGCAATAATGGTACAGGAATCGGGGGCGTAGGCAACGCGGAGCTCCAATGAGGTCAAGTGTAACGGTAGGAGTTGGTTTGTTATTATTTATAGATTACGCTAGTGTGTGGTAATTATGAGTAATCGGTACCAACCTGATCATGAGGATAGACGTAAGGCGGAGGCAGCGGTGGGGGGAACTGCCACAGCGGCTGCTGGCGGAAGGCGAGTGGCTCGGGTGCGGGCGGCGGCGCCGGTGTCAGCACCTCGGCGGGGTGCACCGAGGCCGAGTGCTCCTCTCGCTTCCTCAGCTTGCTGTGGACGATGCGAATCGCCATCATAGTACCGTTGTTTCCAACCATGGTACCAAATCCAAACGGTCCTTCGGCGCAAGAACAACCCGATACACTGGGCTGGATCACAGGTAAGAAGTTCCAGTCGGGCAGTCACAACATTGCTTCACAATCACTCACAGCCGTAACGCGTAACTAACAACTAAATTTAAATTAATTTATCACAAGTTTTAGAATTAATAGGGGGATATTGCACTATCACTGTTCGTAGGAACGTGCGGAGACCGCGGTACGCGAGCTGGTGCTGCGCGATGACTAGAATTATATCGTAAGTTGGGCCGGCAGGTGCCTAGCAAAGCGCTCGCTCGTGCCAAACGACCTCTACGGAGTACTCCATGCGTCTGAGTTGAAGTGGAGGGGCGCGCGCGACTTTTATAGACGCGTGCGTGACGCGGCGCGGAGGGGCCGGAGAGCGAGGGGCGGGATCTTTGCTTGACGATGTGGCTGGCCTTTTTCCGCGAAAAACTACGAACGGTTTCCCGCAAGCGTATCTGATCTGACAGAAGGGTATGGTCTGTGACGCATCTATACGCAACCGTTGGGTTTTACAATTTTGCTAGTTTTAGGTATTTACCGAATTAAGTATACGGAAATTTGTTTTTAATCGGAACCGTGTGGACTGTCAAAATACGAGTAAGTACTACAGCTGTGAGTGACGATTGCAATCATTGTTGTTGTTAAAGTTGGCCAAACAAATGTTCTTGCGTCAAAGGATACTTTGTACGTATTTGGTACCTAAAGAAAACATGAAATGAAAACAAAGCACTTTACAGACACACTTCAGTAATAATGAATAATATTCGATGTTTTTGTGACACAACGTTAAAATGACATCGACATGCAACACAAGTCTTAAGTAACACATTTCCTATATTTCTGGGCTCGTGTAACCACTTATCTACTTTCAAGCATGATTGCTTCGTGCCGTTACAACAATTAATAGTTAACGGTTATGAAAACTGAAATAGTATACATCCATTAAAATTGCTTTTAGCAAAGCAATCTTGGCTATCGATCGTTGAAACCAAATGAGGGTTCAATCAACGCTGCGTTTCACCATTAACCGAGTTCAAAGTCCACGGCATGGGATCTCGAACCCATATAAATATGCATACCAATGCATATACACTTCACGCACTGCTGGGCCTATAGCTACTAGACGCAGCAAATGCTATTATTGCATCTCTCTCCACCGACCCTTCGAATGCGCGGACGGGACAGGGAGGTACGAATTTAGCGCTTTCGATTACAAAAGGCAAAGTAGGGCTGCAGGGCAAGGGAGAGCGAGGAGCAATGCCCTTACCTAAGCAAAGCTTCGGGCTTTGACTCGTATAATGGCATATGGGATAAAAAACACAGGTAGTAAACCATTCAAGTTACCCTTGAGACGTCTGGGGATATTGGGGACGTAACCTCGTCGTCCTGTGTAAAACTAAAGACAGTCTCGCTTATTCTCGAACGAATATTAATGTTCTCAAACGAATGTCATTCATATCATAATAAATCAATCATCAGATTGCGGAGATCTAATTCTTTTATACGTCTTGTGTTCATCTACGTAACGTTATCTCTGATATAGTCTCGGCTATGTCAAGGATGATAACTATCTAGAACTTCCTCGGTACACGATATGCTGTGATTTATTAGATGTATCAACGAAAATTTAGGATAGTACATAGATTGTGCCGTTTTGCTATTTTACTTGAATCTAAACCGACTTTTGATAGCCAAGCGGATATGATTCTAATTTTAGTTGCATTATGATTTTACGATACAACCTGCCGTAAGACCATAAGTTTCAATATTAATTAAACAACGCTGGAACCTTGACTGCTTGGCGCAATGTTAGAAGAGAATGTAAGTAGGTATTCAATTAAACTTCTAGGTTCACACAAACATACTGAATTAAGACCTTTTCGTCTTAAATTGAAGTCAAATGTACACGTATCGGCTAACATGGAAACGACCAGTGCTTGTTTGTGTCTGGCATTGAGACCTCAATGAAATACCTAATACCATCATTGGCATAATAATATATGTGTTTCGTCTGGGTGCACTGTCATTTTAACAGCCACTTAAAGGCGCCGTTGAATTCATTAAACTTGTTATAACTGACAGGCGAAACTTTAAATGAACGAACCGAAACAACATAAAACGAAATGGAATAGTACGAACTATCGCTTACTATCATATCAATCAAAACGTACATGCATTTCTAAATCTATTAGGTAATAATATGTTCATTCATCTTTGTCGTAACAAGCAACACGAATCTATACGATTTCACCAAGCAATTCCATTAGGTAAATAGCGTTGCTTTTATTTTTAATTGCCGTGATAAAGATAATTTCGGAGTTACCATGCCATCGACTAATTTTTGACCCCTTATTGCGTCAATGGGAGGCTATCAATATATAAACACGATCACGCTTTGTACGTTTGATTGATTACTAATGAAAATATGTATCCCATTCAGTATGCTACTTACTTTTCATAAATAATGAGTCGTAACACAACAAACTAATAACATTCTGGAATCTTACATCACGTAATTTATACAGTTACCAATAACAGTCAACACAAATTGATGAAATGATTATTAGCGTTCGATTTCCATTGACGTCAAACTGTATCGACTAGGGGCTCGTTTTAATAAAGACAACTAACGTTTCATTCAGATCAAAAGGTTCAAATGCTTTGTTGAGAGGCGACCCATAAAGTCTCCGAGGCGAAACCTTTGTTGTCAACAAAAGTAATTGTTTTCGAATACAACCCGGCAACTAGAATTACCTGTCTATTTATGGCCTCGAGACCATATTATACTTTGCTGTAGGATTTGACTAGAGTGCCAGGTAGAGCTGTAAAACGCAGCAAACGCTGAGACCGAGCCTATTGTCGCACCAGTTTTGCTTAGGTTTTGGAGGTAGTTTTTTTCTTTGCTTGTGTCTTGTATTTTTTTGCGACAACAAATCATTTTTTTTACTTTAGAAAGAGCGTTATCCAAAAACCACTTCTTATAGTCTTGTTCGTAAGAAATTCGCTAAAATCTGTTCCTTTGCATCCTTGGAATATGTACATGATTCATCGGGTTCCCTGCTTACAAAACGGGCTGAACACCATTTGTTAACAAAGTTCTGTTTACGAATTGGTTCGTCGGTGTTTATAAAGCCGTCGCCATGTCAGTTATATAAACTTCGGAAGAAAGTCTCGCGCACCTGTACCACCTGTCTGTAGGTTAACACGTTTCTGATATATATATATATATATATAGGCAGAAGGTTATCGTGGTTAACCTCCATTTTAAATAACCTTAAGATAATGCTTCGAAGATAAACTAACATGCCGCTGTTGTAGCAATTATTTACCTTATATATAACGCCTGTGGTATTGATACTATTGATAGATCAATTTGCTTTCGCTTCCGTGTATTAAGTTACTAGGCAGGTGACATAACATAATACTACCTGTCCAGTCACCAGCATTAATATCTGCCTAACCAAAGGCGGCAGAAATATCTGACACGTCCTAACGGCCCTACAAATAGAGTCGTGTCAGATATTTATGCGCGCTTTGTTGTGGCAGATATTGGTGCTTGTGACTGTCCAATCGATTCTAATTTTAAAATGGTAATTTTAACCTCAATGTTTCTTATTTCAGACTCGACTAGACAAAATACTTTCAGAATTCACAATAGTAAATAGCTCCGTAATTTTAGTTCCAAGGTTTCGCACTACCTCTTTACTGGTCTGTCCAATTCAGCTTAGCAGCAACTCGGGCTATTTAAACATGGTCATGTTTAAATAGCCCGAGTGCCGAATTCTACTAAAAATTAAGCAGTACTTAAAATTCCTTGAATTAATTCGTTTTGGGAGGCGATGTCCGACCGGCCACGACCTTGCTCGGTGTTCGGTCAGCGGCGAGTTCCCTGTACGTTAACGTTTTTGCCAGTCTCAGTTGACTCATTCAGACACCAATCTCTAAATGGCAGGCTGTGAAAGTTACTTCGAACGCTGATATGAGCATTAATAGTTTTCGGGTTCTATTATTTATGAATAAAGGAATCTGGTAATCGGATTACCTACCTATTGCTTTGTATTGTCTCAAAATTATTTAAGACAATGATTAGTGAAACGGTGTATTTTTTGTTTCCTTAACTCCTATTCAAAGGAAGAAATAATACAACGTGTAACCAGAAAAAATTAGATTGTTAAGGATGTTCAGCAAAACCAATCAAACTCAGGTAAGTATTTTTGTTATTTATTTTAGAAAAGGGTACTTAAACATTTTTCTTTGACTCTATTTTAGCCTATTCAAGGGAAAATATAATACAACTTGTAATTGAACTCAGGTAGGTGAGTTCGCATTTTTTGACCGAGCGAGCGAAGCGTCTCCGTTTCAACTTTCGACAAAAAATCTTTCGGATGTTCTCCTCTACAGGTCGCATTTCTCAACAGATTCTCGTGAAATTTTGTGAGCAGGTTCGATAATAAAATAGATTTTTTTGCCGAGTCAGTTTTTGGAAATTAGTAAAAAAAATATTTTGCGAGGTCTACAGCTCACAGACCCACTTAGCCATATTATTATATATATATTCTTTACCATATCCTGTTAAAAATAATGAAGGAATGTATCGACTCTGTATGTAGTGTATGACTCGGTATGTATGTAGATTAAGAATTATGTATGTAAATTAAACTCGTTATATTAAGATATCGAAACGTATGAACGTCTTCTATAGTTATTAGAACGTCTTCTATACTTATTATAACGTCTTTTATACTATTTGCTGTTACTTATGGTATGTATTAGTTATATTTACAAATCAAAGAAAAACTCAAAAATGAAAATGAGGTGCTAAGGTTTTAACTTTTGTATAAAGTATTTCTGTTGCACATTGTCTTATCCCTGTGTGATTAATATTTACCAGAATAATCATTATCCCAGTGCTATTATGATTCATCCTAGCAATTTCGATAGAGGCAGTGTATTGGAGTTGTCACATAATAATAAAGATTAGACCAATTACGTATATTACTTAGATACGAATATGTAACTATGTATAATAGTTTTCTGTAAACAACAAGACTGGATTATGGCCAATTGCGCGGGATGCCTTGACCGTTGGGCCTTGATGAGCGTCAAATTAGAGCAGAAGATTTCACCACGCCGCGCCGACAAAATTGTAAAGACGTGACGACAATTTTAACGCGAAATAAAACATTACAAAATCCAAATAAAAACAGACAACACAAATTATGAATGTCTTTATCTACTCCAATAAATAGATTAACAATAGCAGGTTGAAACTAAGTGATTGTCCGTGAGCACTTAGACGTGGAACGCGAACAAAAGAAGCAGACTATCTGAGAAAATTACCATTTGAAGATCACAATGGATTAGAACGCTTTCACTACAATAGAAAAAGTTACCTAAGTAAGTGCGGTTTTCTATCCTAAGTACGTTAGAACTACCTATAAAGATATTAATGATCCGGATGAAGAATGTATCTGCCTAAAATATTATTTGAATACATACAGCAATTAGTCATACAAACAAAAAAATTACCGAACATAGCCAAAACAGGTAGACACTTTATCGGAACTGGGTGACATGGTAATGGTAGCTCTAACCAATTTGCTAATAAGAGTAAGCACAGCTTATAATAGCAAGTAACGTTAGCACGTACGAGATAAGTTGGTATAATCGTCGTACCATTAGTCAAATTGTTGTGAATTACCCGCGCTCAAAGGGGTTGTTCCTGTCCCTTCCGCAGAGGCAGACGATGGTCTTGTCCGTGGACAGGACGATCAGGGAGTTGTGCTCCAGGATCACGCCGACCTCGCAGTTTTCCTCTTTACACTTCATCGCCTCGACGGCGATAGGAGCGAAGAGCATCGAAAGCAGTTTGACACAGACACTTCACAGTCTTCTCACAAGCGGGCTGTTTGGGCTACTGGCGGTCTGGCGCCCGCGGCAGCGCGCCAACAATTTGGCGCGGCGCAGACTGCCGCCTCCGCGCTCGACACACGACCGAGCCAACGTTGACTATTTGACTGCCGGAGCGACGGTCGGTAGCCACCGCTTCGCGCAGCGGTGGGTGGCGACTGCGACTGAACACGCACCTCTCCCGTTAACTCATTGCTATGTTATGGGGACTCGACCCCGCACTGCGGAAGCCCCCTTTAATCAACTAACGCATTACGGTATTTCGCTAAACACCTCTCGTTCAATTTCACTTATCATCGACACGGCGGAATAGTTAAGGTCGGTTCAAGAATAACGGCATATTCTTTTGTCTAAGTCGCAACATGCCGAATTATTCTTCTATAGAAATCACTATCCTTGAACACCGTGCAAAACAAAACAGATTGGTACATCACAGGTAAAGATGCATCACTAATTCCATACCATTGTTTCTTAGAAGAGAGAGAGAGACATCCTTCAAAGTCAACATGTCTCTCAAAAGACGGCTTTGTTATTCAGTCGTCGTGGCTTAACTGAAAACAGGCTGAACAGCAACGGATGTCGGCCCGCGCGCATTCATACATACCAAATCATAAGTCTGGAGACAATTGAACAATCATTGTATATGTAACACGCTAGTATATTATTAACATCGCGGTATTATCGAATAGCGATAGAATTAAGCGACTGTATCTCAGTGCATTCCTTAGAAGTTGAAAATAAGGTATTCTAATCCTCGGTGCCACGTAAACAAAAAAATATATTATGTGAGACTCAATACACATATGCAGTTGATCTCTAACAAAAGCTAACTAACAATATCGGCCGATGAGGCATTGACGTCATGGTTTACATAGCTTCGCCATTATGCAACAAATAAAGCTACAGTTATTTTATTATCAACAGATTAGATAAACTGGGCCATAATGGTTAGAATACCCCATGTTATGTAAATTAAAGATAATGCGATTATATTTAGTGCTTATCGATATGGTCACAATGAAGGCTCAGAATATATTTGAGGCTAGAACTTTGGTTTAAAAGTACAAACTCAATGTCTTATACCATCAGGTGAGATATTGGTCAAATGCTTACCTATTTTATATCAAAAAAGTTGGCGGCTGTAAATCACAGACTACGAAGGTACTTACTGTCACTTATTTCGGGTGTGAGAAATGATAAATAGTCCAAAATTCTCGGACGAGCCTTTACTTACATTTTGAAATCATTGTTGCGAATACCTACTGGGAAAAGGATCAAGATCCTTTTGTATGGCAGGTAGTAGGCAATTCACTATAAGAGAGCACTCAATTTCGGAATGTTCTGTACAGTATTCCTTTGTATATTACGAAGATATGCGTTAGTTAGAAGCCCGCTATCTCCGATTACTTTATTTATCAAAGTTCACTGCTTTGAATCTGAACTAATAATATAACCTTAACGGTCGTCCGTAGAGAATCCACATATGACTAACCAGCCTATTCAAGCTCTCATATTATGAATGCCAATCGAACGTCCCCTGACGTGAAGTATTGTGAACCGTGAGAACTGCAGGCGTGCCAGTCATGGTCCAGCGGTTTCCATTATGGTGACCTCCATATAATCAATACCAATTACTAGCTATTCATTTTATTTTTCACACTTAAACTGACATTATAATGTGACCCTTGTAATTGACTGCCCGTAAGAATGTCCGTGATAAATTGTACGCACATTTTATAGGGCTCTCTGTAAGTTTATATATGCAAGATTGGGTCAGTTTAAGTTGAAATAACGAAACCAGCGCTTACTTTCTACCTCAGTCCAGTGCACGCAATGTAATCGATACTGGTTCTATATGTAGCCCAAGTAACTATATTTACCCACGTTTGCAACAAATCTCGGAGTTTTTCAAGACCTTTTAGCCGTATCGCAAATGACCGACAATTCAGTTCTTTACGTTTTTTGTCTGTTTTTCAACATCCTGTAATTTTGTTGTCTTTGCTATAAGTAGCATGTCATCAAAACGTGTGTTTCTCGTTAAAATTTCAGTGTTGGCAATGGTAACGCGGTTGGAAAATTTTAATTGTTGGATTGGGTCCCAGTGCAAAGTTCGGATTAAAATGAGAACACAACAAACGTCCGCTTAGCGGAATTATAACATCCAACCAAAATGAAAAATTGATCACCCCGCGCGGGATTTAAACCCGCGACCTCTGGAATAAGGAAGTAATAAGGCAACATATCGTAGCCCGTAAGGAAATAAATCCTGTGTCCTCATCTTCCCTCACAAGGCATATTTAGGAGGACTTTCCACCAGAGATGTGCTATGCTACGTTGCTATGGATACTTTTGAATCTACCAACAATCATATTACCTCTGTAGCACTGGTGGAATCGGGTATTTGTAGCGTAACTTTCACATCCTCCCAGCATAGCCGGATAGCATAGCACATATTTATCTGGTAGAAAGACACCCTTAGTATTGCGTTTGTTACGCGTGAGACCCAGAATACTGCCTCATGCATTCTGTCAAAAAACGTTAAATAGCAATGCATTTTATATTTTATTTTCATGCGTTAAAAAGCAATTGTATGTCTCGATCAACGTCATATTTAACTATTGACTGAAATTAAACCCACATTTAGTAAAATTAAAGCCTCCACTGACTGCAATAAACTTATACTATTAAGTTAGTCCTGTATTTTTCTACACATCATCATCATATTCATCATTCATCACTTTAACAGTTAGACTTATGCCGGTGTAGCTCTCTCCACCTGAGTCTATCTAGAGCCGCATCCTTGATTTCCTCATGACTGCTAATTTTTCTTTTATCCGATTAATCTAAATTATCCTTGCCTTCAATCTTGCCTTCTATAATATATAAGAGCGTCATAACGTATAAGATGAACTATAATTTTTCCTCTCTAATTTTTTATACCTTTTTATAATATCCTTTCCTCCTCCACTCTCCTCAGCATTTCTTGGTTTGTGATTTTTGCCGTCAGCTAATTTTCTCTTTTTTTTGCCGACGCCACATTTCAAAAGCTTCCAAATATTATCTGTCTTTGAGCCATGGTCCAGGCTTCACACCCATTTCTATCCTACGTGAAGAATATCGAAAGAAGCGAAACTAAACGGAAATTGCGAGTTTCAATTCCCATGGCACATTTCCTATCAGCGACAATAAACCCAGATTGTACACTACACAAGTTGTCGCGATAACTTTATCACGGTGGGTAATGTAAAGAGGTCAAGATACTAAACATAACAACGTGGGTAGAGGGATTTATGATCAATGTGGGAATAGCAAAGCCGAAACTACGAGGAAATGTGAATATTATTAGTAGATTCTACGATCATTGTCGGTTTTCCTGGTCAGATATTGACACTTAATTACTGGGGATCTCCAAACTAAATAATAGTACATTACGATACAAGTGCAGAGAACAGGAAATTCGCAACGAGTGGTGATAAATTAAAACACGGCCGAAGGGAGTGTTTTAAGTCGACACGAGTTGCGAATTACCTATTCGCACGTGTATCGTACAACGTTTTACAGTACATATGGCTCTGTAAAGTTTCGATATATGCACGTAATCCGCTGGTTACCGCTCTCGTGCGGTAAAGTAGCACCATATGTACTGTAAATATGTTTTTTACCTGAAATTGGGTTACACCGACTACAACGTATCACAGCGTTATCAACCAGCATGGTGTTTTCCCATGGCAATATTCAATTTAATCGTCAACAATAAAAAGATATTAAATTATCTGAGTAGTGAACTAGTGAATATCGAAGCACTTAATACAGTAGAATTTTTGTCAGGCACACACATAGACATAGGTATCATTTTTATAAATTTAGTTCATTATCATTTAATTTCCATGCTTTTTAAACAAATTAAAATACAATGTAACGGGTCACTTTAAGGTCGAATATCGCTCACATGCTTCTTGTGCTAAAACAACCGCCGCCGCGATAGGTACTTACTCATGATTAAAGGCCACGAACCGGTCTGAAACATGTCAAGCGATATTCAACCTTAAAGACGTGAGTGACCTGTTTCATTATATTTTAATATGTCTCTAACTCACTGGAGTATTCCATATTTTATTGTAAACAGAGTTCAAGACTTTTAGATCCTGGGTTGAGAATTTACAATAACCAAATTGCCGGGTTTATATAACAAACACAAGTCCCATGTACTCGTAATATTAATTTTAAATCCAGGTAGACAGGGTTTACTATACGTACCTACTGTAACCATTAATAGAACACAAACGCTAGTAATAAAAGAGTAAAAAGATTCAGATGGCGTTTCAAACATTACGCAGATACAAGCGAAATTTGTGGCGCACTAAAAGCACATTGTAAACGCTGTGAAACGTAACTACGAGACGATTTTAAAACGCCTTGAAAGTTTAAATACCAAGCGATTTGCGAATTTAAGAAAACGAACGACTTGCTGAACGATGTGTGATCATTGAAAGCTACCTATGTACAGCGAGAATGAAGATTATATAAGTGTATAAGCGCCCAGTGTCACACAAACAGAAACAGTGTTCATATACGATTATGTACTTAATTAAAAACCCCTTAATAAGAATAACAAGGTGTTAGGACGCGAAAAGCAATATAGTCCCAGTGCGCAAGTTGTCTGGAAGATGGTAAGGCAACGGTAATTTAGGTACTTACCTACGTTTTATATTTAGATAGACCACTTAAACCCACACAGAGAGCGAAGTGGGCGGACAACTTTATTTTCAGCCTAAATGTCTGCAATGAAGTCTGCAAACTAACTGCACGGCCGTCCCAATAAAGTTAACGATAGTCTGTCGGTTTGCAAGACTATGGTTCGGGCTATATGCATCTGGAAGTGCAGTTATTGTCCGAGAAACGTATCGTATCTGTAGGATTCTGATTGCAGGTTGAGGGAGCCTGTGATTTTCGTATTTACCGAGCGATAAAGATACAGACAATGCAACAAATCTATACTAATATTATAAAGCTGAAGAGTTTGTTTGTTTGTTTGTTTAAACGCGCTAATCTCAGGAACTACTGGTTCGAATTGAAAAATCTTTTTGTGTTGGATAGTCCATTTATCGAGGAAGGCTTTAGGCTATATAACATCTGCTGCGATCAATAGGAGCAAAAACGCGGGAAACAGATAGTACTTTATATTTGTCGTTTTTTGACACTATTGGTCGGAAAATATCGGATGCTTTATTTATCATACACACGCCATCATATATATTATTTGATAAGATTTATAACCACAGATGTAGAATAAAGTTTTACGCATCGTATCAGAAACTTCGGCTTCAGAAAACCAGGATAAGAATGTCACCGAATATTTACACTAATTACATTCATCATTAACAGCCTACAAGTGAATCGCCCCGTTCATTTAAAATACCTATGGGAAAAAATAAGAGCAAAGCAGGGATAATCAAAATAGAGCGCATTGTTATGACACTAAGTTTATTAAGCGTTACATAGTAAGGTTGCAGACATTTGGCGCAGCATCAAAATAAAATGGCGGTCGTTATTACTTACAGAACTAACTCGAGACGGCTAGCTGTGAAATTTAACTCTTAATAGTAAGTATATTTAGAGCGGCTAGAAATTTTGAATGTATGTACTAACAAACAACGAACTCAGTGTTATAGGTAGTGGCAGTTTTGTTTATTTCTCGAATTTCTTACGTCTCACGCTGCAATTTCATCGAACTAAGTGTCTCTAGATAAACTAAAACCAATGGCTTAAATAATACGGTACTGCCCCTTCGTCTATAGATATGGATGGATACCTGGAACTCGCACTCGGCTTAGAATAGTATAACCTCATTATATTATTCCAGGAATAGTACCTAGTTACGCGACTGACAATTGCCATTACATTCCTGTTTAATATGCACATACAGCTCAGGGCCTTGAACTTAATTAAAAAACACACAGTTAAAAAACCGACATCTGCCAAACGAGTTCTCATATCCAAATGCGGAAATAACAATTAGCTACTGTTTGCGGGGAATTAAAACTAAAAATATACAGTGAGAACTGGCTAGATCCAGTTTAGATTCAGCACCATCTAGGGCTTCGGTTACAATTGCTCATGTCAGTTCTAATTGGTTACAAGGGCCTCTTTGCCCAATATTGTATTGTTAAATATTGTTTCGTTTATGGCACATCTATAATTAACATCAATTGTACTTTTCAGCAACGTGTCTAGTGTGTGATCAAATTAATGGTTACTATGACTAGACACATAACGGTATTGAATGAATTTTAAGGTGAAATGAAAACGTATACCTATAATAGCCATTTGTAAAAGTTTCCAAGCAAATGATACCGAAATTTCTTAAATTGTGTAGTCTAAAGAATAATTGCCTGTATAATAATTGTATTTGTTGAGGATAATAACTAATAACACAAGATAATACCAACGGATATGGATGACTGGTGCAGTACCTACGCAAAGTTGTTTCACTTCTTTTCCTACAACCTAACTGAGTTTATAAATATCTAAATAGTTGAGTAAAATATGTTATATATATTTTTGTAATAAAGGAACACAACAGAAGACAAAACTGTTAAGTATTATATTATTTGGATAAGACAAAAGCAAATTAGAAAAAAAAATTGTAACAAATAAGCACGTTCTTCCTGGCGGGAACCAAATCCACGCTCCTGACCTTTGAGATATACCTACGTTTTTTATAGATAATCATTATATTTTAAATATCTGCGGTTAATTTCGTTGGCAACCGGCGGAAAAACTCGTTAAACTAACCTAAATTTGCGTGAGCAAATTCTCATTTGCATTTCGCTGCCAACAAATTCAAAATCTTTTTACCAACTCTCGACGCTTGAGCACACAATTTAAATATAGGCCAGTGAAACTTTCTTTTTACAATGCACCTTAGTATTAGCATAAATGTACAAGCTTGTAGGTACTTACATTATGTTCAACACTTTCTTCAAATAACGCCTAAATACACACACAATTTCTATCGAAGTCATTTTTTCAATTTAATATAACACTAGTCAATTAGGTAAAACCTAAATTTGTCGACTGTGAATAAATTAACAGCAAACAACTCGATAAAATCCGATAAAACGCCTCTCACCCGCAGGCAACGCCCGCACGCACAATCCAAATGACTGGAGATTTTATCGAATCTACCCTCATTTGGATTTGCAAATTATATGCGGGTAGAAGAGTTTCTCGTACCTACCAGGCGTATGATGATTTAAGGGCAATATGCAAACTTTTAACGTTGTAAGTAAGTATACCACCGCATTGTTTCTTTATAGTGGACTTTTTCTTAGTGAATTTTTGTCAAGTGAGGTTGAGAAATCGAGGTTGTCTTGTAGGTAAACCTACATTTCAACATAGGTTTTACATCGAATACATTTTTTATATGTGTATCGTTTTAATTTAATATTCTTTGTAGGGTTGTGTTAAGTTTAAATCAAATATGTGTTGAACAAATTTGGTCGCGTAATTCGCATTCACAATAGAACTGTGATTGTAAATATAATCTGCAATTACGTTTTCCATGTTGGGTTGAACATATAAACTACGTTTTTAAGTACTAACAGAAACCCTTCAGTTAGTTTGTCTTATTATTTAGACCCGGATTTTACTCTGTTTGTCACAAAGGTTATAGAACTGACATGACTACTTTACGTGCAAACCACAATGAATGAATGTATTGGAGCAGTGCTGTCAGTTTTATTTGGTACTAGCTTTTGCCCGCGACTTCGTCCGCGTATAATTCGTTCTCGCCTTAGAATGATTTGTTTTCCCATACAATCTTTCTCAAGCTCAGGTGGACACCAGGAATTTAGGGGTGACATATTGGAGAAGGAAAGCCACGAATAGATCGGACTGGAGATATTTGCTTGACCAGGCTAGCCTAGGGCCCACCCGCGGCTATAACGCCTCAGATGATGATGGTGATACAATCTTTTACCCTTCTTTACACCCCCTTATGAATGAAGAAGAAAAAAAGAAGAAGAAGATAAATATTTATTCGTCACCAAAAACAATCAGTATACAATAAAATTTAAAATAAAAAAACTTAATTCGTCACGAAAGGGTCTCGCCTCAGCATAAATGCCGACTCAGGGAGCCGGCGCTGATCTTCCGGCGAGACCTAAGTAAGAGCGTGTTCACATTATGTCAGTGTCGGATTCTACACCGATATCGATCGGATAATGTGAACACGGTCTGAAAGTAACGGTGTTTCTAGTATGCTCCGCCTAAAATTGAACGCGACCAAAAAAAAATAAACAGAAAAGCGACGGACCTGTTGTGAATGAGGGTAAATTATACTCCATTCGTTCATTTTCACGTGATGCCTAGACATATAAACAGACACAAATTCTTAAAACTGTTGAAACGATTTCTGTTGTCAATTCTAAGTATCCCCAGCCAACTTTTTTTCGAATATCTTCCATGTACATGTACTTTCGACCCTCTTCTAAGTGTACATCTAAGATGCTCCAACTGTCTATGCTGACAATTGGGCTGCCCAGCTCTAGTGATCTCTTATATCAAACAGTTTTTATGGCGTGAAGGGTCAACAATTACGTAAAAAATAACGCACTACAAAATTATTTATTACACCGACGATACAAAGTGTGCATTGAAACAGCTGTTTTTGTATTAAGCATATGAATAAAAACAATGCCAAAGTATCGCAAATGCATTTTGATGTACACGCAAAAAAGAACTTATTGCGAAAAGGTTGTGCTCAAAAATAGCGTCAACAATCAGAAGGAATTATGATACTTCGATTTTGACATAATGAATCGTCAACTTGTTTGCAATTCTGCTATGATATAAGTTAAATTTCTTAACACGCTGTTATACTCCCAATTGGCTGAAACTGAAATCGTAGAATGGCGTATAGGATTAAACCACCCCGTTTCATAGACCTTACTTGCATCCCCGATTTCATATGCCTTTGATGGAAGATCATCGGGACAAAAATACACTTATAATATATATAAGTGAATCCGGATTATATACTATTAGCATACAAATCATATTAATCTGTTCAGCCGTTTTTGCGTGATTCAGTGACAAACATCCAAACATGTAAACTTTCGCATTTATAATATTAAATAGTGGGATTATGATATAAAGTCCATAGGCCTATGTCCAGCAGTGGACGTCCTAGGGCTGATATGGTGGTGGTGGTGGATGGTATAAAGTGAGTGGACATGAAGTGAACGGCAAAAGTAACATTGTAATTGCATGTTTTAGATAGGGTTACAAAGTTATATATGTAGTTTTTGAATCTAGAAAACGGGACTGAAATTTGGGTTTAGACTCACAGTTACTTAATGAAATAAATCATAATAGTGTTCAAAATTTGAAGAGACGGTGGTGGCTGGCGCGCACATTGGGCAGCGCCGCGGCGCAGCGCTTGCGTTTACTTTTTTTTCTGTTTCTATCTTAACATTTCACAAATTTTGAATGAGAATGTTTTTCCTTTGTCGTCAAGTACGAGTATATGCTTACCAATTTTCATACCTGTAACTCATGGATTATAGGAGTTCCCATACAAAATTCAACCCCTCTTTTTACCCCCTTTTAACCCAAATTTGTTCATTTTTATAGCCTAAAACCTGACCGGGTATTTACTCGACAGATTAGTAAAGTTTCATCAAAATCCGTTCAGCCGTTTTCACGTGATGCGCGTTCATATACTCGTAAACAGACAAACAGATAAACAGACAAAAATTCTAAAAACTGTTGGAACGTGTTCTGTTATCGATTCTAAGTATCCCCAGCCAACTTTTTTTCGAATATCTTCCATGTACAGACTTCGACCCTCTTCAGCTTTATTATATGTATCGATTCAAATTAAATGAAACTATATAGAGTGATTAACGTTTAATCTACATTTGAAAATCGGCATTATCCTCACCATAGGCAAGATGTTTCGAACCTATATTTTAGATGTGAACGAGCTTTAGGTTGATGAAGGACATCAACCTAAAGCCCGTTCACATTCTCGACAAAACTACACAAGACTTGCCGAATACGAGAGTGTGGAGCGACAGTGAGCATTCGTCTTATTTGTATTGTTTCGCATGTCTTCGTGTTGTCTCCGTTTCGTATCGGTAAATGGACAAACATCAATGTGCTTTGGAAAAAAAGGAAATATGTAAAATAAATGACGGATATAATTTCAGACATATATTTTTTCACTTAGATTGCTTTTGTGATTATAACAACGGACACATGATTACTTAACTCGATACAAAAAATGTAACGTTTGGTCCTTATTTAATTTTTTTATGGAATTTACTGAAATGTGACCAAAAAGCTATTCCCAAAAAGTGGCAATTTCGTTTTCTCGTGCGTCTCGTTTTTACGGAGCGTGAACGGATCGAGGCATCCCCTTAAATATTTCGAATAAGGTCCGACCTTCTGAAGGGTCGGAACATATCCCCAATATGTGAATGTGAATTTCAACGTAATCAGTTCTTGTTTTATGGTAGGTAAATTATTTATGATTACCTGCCTACTATTGTAAACAAAAAGACACAAGATAACGTGACTACTTACGTGATTTATGCTTTATCAATCACCGCGACACACAAATCTAGTTTATACTAGTAAAAAACTGAAGGTGCCTCTTTTGACCGTCATATATTGAAGGTGGTAAAGGTTATAAAACTAAATGGTCGGATGGCTAAAATACCCTTTTTTCGCACAACGTATTTCTTATAAGCCAAGGTTTTTGCGTTAGGTTTTTCACTAAACTTTTTGTCATTGATTTTCTCCACACAAGGAACATACACATATTGCCAAAAATAATCAGTACCCGTAGGTTTTGAATTGTTTATTACCACGGGTATAAAATTTGTTTGTTAAATTAGTAGAAAATAATACAACTTCATTGTCCAATGCGTGTTTCCGCGCTAACTTATGAACTAATAGAGGCAGAACGCACATTGTATTATAGCTTTTGTCAATATACAAATGTTTCAGTGTGATCTTAGTTCAAGTGTTTCTGACAAACCTTGGAGTGGTAAAGCACTTTAGATCATTTGACCGCTCTATTGCCTTGAGCTAATGATCTGTCTGTGTGTCACGAGAATTCACTAGTGTGCATGCGTACATTACGTCATGTAATTGATAAGCGGTACCTACCGGGTTTTGATATTAAAGAACATTATATTATTTCATTATATGTTTAACACAATCAAATCATATGCAATGCAAATGACAAAATAATAGTAATACCCTACAGTGTGAGATGAGACTGATATATCGATTATTGAAGATTGTTAATGTTTGAATTCTTTAAGAATACTACACTCTTGAATAAGTAGCAACTCTTGTGTCCAAAATTTAATTATTTATTTATTTATTAAACTAACTTACATGTATGGTATAACACAGTTATACCAGTGTGTAAGATTGTCCCCCAATATTTTTAATTTTTTTTTAGTTGTTGGATACCTACATTCCCATGTTTTTTTTTTCAACAAACAGAAGCAAAAGTAATCAAGCAAGATACGTTGACAACACTTATATATACTTCATGCAATATTCTCTTGCTCAACTTGTAAAAAAATGAGATCTAACCTCTAACCAAACCTACTTTCAATCTAGACCAAATCAAAACTCACGAATAGTAAGTAAAAGGTTCCATTTTAAACACAGCTGTGACGTAAGAGACCGTTAGTTAAACTTCAAGTCTCTGTTTACCCTACAGCTAAGCACGTTATATCATATGGGTTTCTTAGAAACACAGTTTAACTGGGCTAAATTGTTTCAAGTAACTGGCCACGGACTTTATAAGGAATAAGGAGTTAATTTGGCTTGTGACCCTCTCTACGAAGCTAGCACGAATATTTTAATGACGACGCTTTAGCACTCAATTTAAATAGACAAACCGGTGGGACTCTACCACACCTATCTATACAATAGATTGATACAATTAAAGACATACTGCGCGTGATTAGTGAGGGTTTTCAAAGGCGAGGCATATCAATAACATTCTGTAACGCACGCGTGCCTGCACACAACACAACGCTTGCAATTTGCTACGAAATAAAACTATTCGATCTTGCGGAACTTCAACTTTGGATTTTTTTGAGATTATTAAAGCATTGTTAATGCTTATTTAGAGGTTTTCTTGCAATACAACATTTAACCCTGATATTCCTACTGCTAGTACCCCTGCGCTGCGTCCGGTTATAGTATCAAATAAAAGTTCCCATGTTAACAGGGCAGTCAATATTCAAGTGAAACATAGCCGAGCTAAAACCAAACAGATTTCTGGTATTAATTTTATACTCAACTTTGCAATCAATAGGCAACAAGATTACAAGACTATTTCAAAGCTGGCATGCCTCGGACTTTGCTCGTACTGATATTGCTCGCGTCTTAATACATAGCAACCGGTTATGACAACGTGTTAAAATATCTCTTAGACGTGATTATACATATAAAGATTAACCGTCCCCAACATGTTGATAACCGTTGAATTAACAAAGCATGTTCTCAAGGTTTTGAAAGAAGACAAGATTGCAGAAAAGAGAGTTAAATTTTTAGTTAATTTAATGGAATCGCTTGTCTCCGGTTGTCAATTTTGATTTACAATCCGGTTTCAGTAGAAATCGTGACGAGCCGAATGCGGGTTTTTGGTGGAATAATGCCACAAGTCAGTATGCAAATTACATGCTCTTATGTCATTGATCTTTCGAGGATAGTGATTTTGCAAGTGGTGTCACTGTGACATGCCGTGATCAGCCGAAAGCGTTCAATTTATGATATGGGCTTGACTTGACAATAACCCGGAACGTATTAACTGGATGTCGTTTGCAACCAGTTCTTGATGGTTAGAACTTGCTTAGGATTACTTATTAGTTGTTATTCAATAGGAAAAAAACGTTACAAACAAATAAACGTAAGTACTACAACAAGAAATCTATATAGGTTACTATAATATAAGGAATGGTTTAGTAAACCCTTATTTTATACAGTTGTCATATATAAATAACAATAATCGTTATCATCCATCCCTGCGGTCTTGCGTATACATATTGTTATATATTTATTATAGCCAAATAAGTTCCTCTTGCTAGCAATTAATAATTAAATGATTAAATGATAGAACGTTCCCAAATATAAGGTACTTGCCGATATATTAAGCTGATACATTGGTGTCACTTGGTGTACAAATTTTCGACACTTTTATTTGAAGGTTCAAAAGTGGTAGAGAGAAAGATAGACCACTTTCTTCGCCGAATGTTCATATTAACACCATCATTTCTCGGTTTAAGAGCGTTTTACTAAAATATACGAAATACTTTACATAGTGGCCTCCTTTATTAAAGCGCTCTTATAATCATAATTTGCCGTTGCCCACTATCGATCAAAAAGGATTATCCAATGAAATAACATTCAGTCAGATTGCAATGCAAACAATTACAGATATTCTGTCAAACTGCCAAAAGCTAGATGAGATGATATTTCCAATTCGAATCGACTAAAATAAATAAGATCACTTCACACTTGGCTTGGCTAATCGGTTGGAAAATCAGGAATAAAATATAGAAACACTAAAATTGATGTATTGTAAGACACGACGTTATATAGATTGTATGTAGAATATATATAGGTACTGTAGAGGTTGATACATTATGAGACTGGCCATGTGGAACTAGTACCATAATGTATACAATTCTACATATTTTGAATATGTTCTGGAATGCCTGTCAAGCAGCATTCCTTGGAAAACAGTTGGTTTTTCTGATAGATTCCTCATCTGGACTCGGTTGGAGTCACACGTGTTATTTAACTGTATTATTATAATTGTATTTTGAAATACAATAGTGAGTTATAAAGTCGTAAAGTATTTCATTACAGCTACAACCCCTAAGATCCCCTAACAGTACCTCAGCAGTACAAGCGAGGCTTTACAGTACATAAATGTGGTTATAGGTTTTTTTTTATTAAAAAATAGCCCACGCTTAGTAACAGCTTATTCTGTTAGATCATCAGACGTTTAGTTATATAAATAAATGTCACTGGAATTTAAATAGGCAGTTGAATGATTCCTCATATTTTCGTTATGTCATAGTCACCTGGCAGATAATACCTAACCACGATCGAAGTATAAGTAGGTATGTAGATATTGCGAATGACAAAGTTTATACATAGTAGATCTTATATACTAGGTAATCTAGGTATAGTCAATGATCAGTTGATGCCAACTTTCACAAGCTACTAATTCCAGGACTACTTAATACTTACATCATAAGTATCATCACTACCAATAGTACCAAAGTCATCTTCCTTAAAAGCCCATCATCATCATAATATGGCCATCGGCCTATACAGGTCCTTCGATTGGGCAGTAGTCCTAGTAGTCCCCAACACGCTGGGTCAGTGCGGGTTAAAGATTTAACAAACACCTTAATTTCTTAGCAGATGTATTCAGATTTCCTCAAAATGTTTTCATTTCATCGAAACGGTATATATCAAATGATATTTCGTAATTATTTAGTACGAAAAACTCATTGGCGCTTGCTTCAACTTACTGGGCTACCGTAATAACTTGTATCATGTATATATTTTATAAATACCGATACCTCAAAATTTCATTATTACGTAACTCTTTACTTGTAGATAACCACTAAACTAAATCTGCGATATCCTTCTAATCTTGCCGCGCAGTTTAAGAAGACGTAATTTGGCACAAGTTTTGTGTTCCTAAAAATGATTTACTTCCTCCATCAATCACTCCATATATCCTCGTTTTTATCAAAATATTTACATTCAAAACGTCGGCACTGTATCGCAGAGAGATCTAGGGTTTCTAGTTAAAATTATTTAAAATAAATTATAATTAACATACTTATAGAAACATTTCTTGTAGCTGTTAGTACCTACGTACTAAATAACTAGGATGAACTTTAACGTTTGTGTCACTTGTAATAATAATTAACTTAAACATAACTGAGACAATGATCAGACAATGAGAGCAGCTGTAACGTTTACAAAATAATAATCATAATCAAAACTGAATAGACCAGAACGTTCTGAGAACTTCGAACATCATCGCTGACCATTGTATCAGACAAGTGAGTTGTCAGCTTTCTTAGGTACATCAATTAAATTAAAACCTATCTACAAGGTAAACGTAATCAAAAAGTATGGCATGCTTTGGACCTTCATCTGTTTTGCGTTGCCAGGGTCGTTGCAAACCGACGAGTTGTGTCATATGCTTTCGATATTTTGTATTGGATTTTAAACGGGTTACCTCAATCCAGGGATTTAATTTTAAAATTAAGATATCAAACATTGGTACGTTGACTTTATAAGGTTGTAAAAGAATGCCTTATTCATACCGTGTCCTCGGTGTGAACGTGAAAAAATCTGCAAAGTTTTCCCGGTTGAATGAACCCCGCATGGACAAGCGGAACACCGAGTTACCTCAAAGGCGCTATTGGACCACGACCCGATTCTTAAGTCTATTGAACCTGCCAATGTCAATAGCCATAGTATCGTTTGAAGTTTTTTTTTATATGCGCCATTATATACTAGGGATTTAGGTGGCGGGCGTAACATAGTCATCTAGGAGCTATGGGAAAAACGCTTACTACGAGTAAAAAACGACACTAGCACATGAATATGAAGGTAAAGGGTTATATTTACGAGTTCCGTCAATAGGTATTAATTAGCACGAGGGTCCAAACCATCCATCACAGTCATTCGGACGAGTAAGACAGGGACGACTAACAGCGACAAACATAGCCTTGTCGCATTATTTGGGTGCTTATAAATGAAATTTATAAATTAACTTTATTCTGCAAGTAGGCCGCAATGGCACTTTTACAAGTCAAAATCTAGTAATATATTTGACACACGTGCACTGACCCTTTACATTATATTTCTTGAGACCTTGCGTGGTCGGAAACACGTATGTGACTGTCACATACGTGTCATCACATTGTGACACCATTAGAGTTTCAGGCGCCCATAGGCTGCGTTAACCGCTTACCATCAGGCGGGCCGTACGCTTGTTTGCCAATGTCGTGGTATTAAAAAAATCTTCGATATATTTCTATTAAAATTGTTTGCTCTTTTCACGAAATTTTAAATGATCTGTCGGTGATAATCATTATAAACTGCTGGCTGTGAAATTAAATCGCTTCACCGAAAGCTGACATCTTACTTTGGTATACAAATTAGATGAATCATATCAGATACGGTTTATAATATGACTCATCAATTAAGGTCATAATGGCTGCGTTGAATATCGCTTATCGACTATTAAACAAACGGTAGGCAGCGTCTGATAATAATTATAACACCTGGCCCCTATTGGCTATGTGCACGTCTGAAACGTCAAACGTGTTTGTTTTATTTGTTTCTTTCATCAGTTCGAACCAAGCGCTTTGCATCTTCTTTTATAATGCGCACTTCTAAGGTTTGGAATTCTCTGCCGGCGTCTGTATTTCCGAGCTCATATAACCTGGACCTTTTTAAGGCACGAGTGAATAGGCATCTTCTGGGTGAGCTCGCTTCATCGTCGGCCTCATCTTTGCCCCCTGGCTAGATGCTGGCCAAGAGCAATCCCATTTTTAATAAAAAAAAAAAACGTCAAAGGTCCCGAGACAATGTCAAAATTTAGAGATGTCAAATAATGACACATGAATATTTTATTTACTTTAGTAAACGCGAAAGACCCCGTATTGGAAATTTTACTGAAATAAATAAGAGAATAAATAAATATATACAAACGAAACAGTGGTCCCCGGTAAGTGCACATTTCTGCCATGGTGTGCGCTGCGATCGCCTAGCTTACCCCCGCCACCTACTTCGCACATAGCCAATACCACAAAACTTTACAAGCACACAATTTGACAAAATCGTCAAATCCTACACGTGTAAAATTTTGTGGTAAAGGGGCCTGCAGAGTAATCACGTAACTTTTCGAACGTACGATAGTTAAATCCGTCATTTTTACTGTGGAAAATGTCATTTAGACCTTATATATTCATTATACCAGTGCAATGCACGTAAATAAATCGCATATGAGTGGGTACTTTTAAAAAAATCTTTCTAGTTAATAAAACACAAAGTATAATGGCTCTGTTAGCTGTATGCAGCAGTGGAACTCGCATTTTGTTTTTTCAAATTTCAAGTTTTCCAGTGACTCGGCAAAAAAATCCATATAATCACCTAGACCTTCGTTTCACTTCATCGACTACCCCTAAACCCTAATAGTTTGAAAATACATTATGTGCTACAACTCATCACGAATGGCGATATTCATCGATTCTAATGTCGTAATTAAAAATATATACCTACTTGATGAGTTTTAAAATAAAACATTTAATTATTTCCATAGATTTTATCTACAAAATACCTATGTAGCTAGTTATAATCCGCAAAAAATAGACCATTTTACAAAACGTGGCAATTTCCGAAATCATGAACGTGGGCGAAGGGTAGGGCAAGGCATTCTCCATACAAACGTTGTGCAAGTTTTATTCGTTAGTTTTGGCACTACACCATTTTATATTGTTTTTTGCTTGTACATATTGTATATACGCAGAACTTGATGTTGACATTTTGCTTTATTTAAAAATAAAGTAGGTTTACGATCGAGATGTTTACGTGATAACGTCTTACTTCACTTGCACTTCACTTATACCTGCGATCGCGCTCGTGAGGTTTTGGTGTGACACAAGTTTCTGAACATGTCACCCGACTAAAACGATTTTAAAGACGTTATCACGTCAAAAAACATCGAGTGTTAGCTAACCGAAAAATAAACATATTGACCAAAAACAATAACTGTAGCGCAAACACAAACGAAAAAAAACGTGCACAATGTTTGTATGGAAAGAGTTTGCCTTGCCCTTCGCCCTAAAGTACTCAAATGTCATTTGTTTACATGAGTTATACTGGTAAAATGAATATGGTATAGCTGATGATTAGCTCTACCATATTCATGGGTGATTACCCATCTACACTAGTAGCATAATTGTGTTTATGCCTGACAAATAATTCTTCCTTCTAGCGATTACATACTTTACTAATCTACACGCAATCGGCTAGTTAGACTGCTGGATTGTGCCAGCATAAATTTATTACCTTCGACGTATGACACTCATTAGGCATAACGAGTCCGAGAGACTCAGGCTGGTTTCGACCAGACAGATGATGATGGAACGTAGCTCGGAATAAACTCCATTTTTTACCAATCCGATGCTATTTTGAATTTTTGACTATAAATCTCTTGAACAATGTTTCTTTACTTTTCCGCTAAAGAACGTGTCGGTCTATTAGTGAGAATGCTATGTATCCACGTGCGTGTCGTGCGTATTTTAGCATCCTCCGTACGCGCAAATACACACACAGTACATTAACTGCATCACAAATATTGCAATACTAGTATTATAGAATCTGTGACCGCATGCAAAAATACGGAAGTGGATACATTGCATTATCACTAATAAACCTTCACGTTCTTTACCGGATTAGCAAAGAAACATTGTTGAAGAGATTTATGTTGGAATTCCGCAAACGTCTGAACCATCAATTGCTGTGAGTATATTTTATACTTACTTTATAGTGAGGGCGAGGAGCACGATAATAAGCCCGACCAGGGCCATGGCAATGACGACGCCGCATATCATGTAATTCGCATCATTTGGGGCATCTGTGAACAAAATTACGTAGCGTTAGTTTGCGAAATGACTCATAGCGCTGAAAAAAATCGTGATCTTGAGTATAACATATATATTTTTAGTCTATTCGAAGCTGAATAAAGATTTTCGTCATTCTTTTTTTTATCGTGGTATTGTATTTCTGTCTCACCCCGTTTGTTAAATATGCCATTCCTATTCTTAACATAAGACTACGAGTGCGAATAATTTAATCGTATATCATATATTAAGATGTTCTTATTCAATGTAAAATATAACAGATTCGGTTTAAAATTATATTATTACACTTTTTATTAATCTATAAATAATACAGTACGTTACTAAAATTTTACTTGTATTACGTACCTTAAGGATAGGATATAGTATTTGGGCCAGAAAATGACACCTAAACTATTTAATTATCACTCATCGAATATACCTAAAATATCAGTTTAAAGGAGTTTTTACAAAAAATTGGGCATAACAAGTTACTTTGATTCTTAAAATAATGACGTTGAAAATTTTGAAATTATCTTCGTCTTGCCTTAACCTTTCGTCCGACTGCCAAATAAACACAAATAACAAATAACTTTCGCACCATCCCAACATTACTCAGTATGTACTCGTAATACGTACGTACCTAGGTCTACATCATTTACTGTTCCCAAAGAGGCGCCATGACATTAAAAAAGGTACCAAAACAACGGAATCGTTAACTGGCTCTTGGCTAACGGCACTCGTGCCACTTTGCGGCAATTGTACCGCCGCATCCTTAATTTGCTAACTGTATACAAATCGATAATGCGGGGAACACCGAATCGATACCGGTATATACAAGACTGACACCGCAACGGCATAATCCAAGTAGTGCTACATCAGTATAACTTCAAATAGGAGATAATATGGACAAACTACAAAGTACTACCTATGCCATGACTATATTAGTAAAAGTACTAGTGGCTGCCTAACAATAATTCCACAATGTGACCTCGTCAGTTTTAAGGGTTTGTGAAATATCGACGACATCACTAAATGAATAAGCGTAAGTACACTATTAACCGAAAGTACGAGTAGATAATTGCATATATGTGCTATTTATATGTTTGCAGATATTCTAACCTTAAACTGTTACTACCCTCACACTGTCAGCCGGCAAACAAGGTTTTGTCATTGTGAGGAAGTACGTAAAAGAAAGAAAGATAAGTAATCAATTTTAAAGATTCTTTCAAAATCTTATAAAACCTTTCATCCTTCCACTTTCGCTTTTAGTGTTCATACCAAGATTGGTCCATCGGAACACTTATTTTTAAATCGATTTGAATTTGTACTTGTAAAAGTGCAAAAGGACTTAGTAGGCTATAAGTAAATAAAAAATACAGTTTATAATTTCAAATAAATATCCGATGAAAGGAAAATACTACAATACAAAACAGTAGGTGGAATTTACAGTAGGAACTGATAATTTCTATACATTGAACTTGGTATTTCCATTGTGGTTTACCTACCGTTAAAATTGAATAGCGAACGTTCAAACATACCTACTGCACATTAATGCAAGTAATACATAATTCATATTCATATACCTATATTTATTGCTTTATGTTTTTATGTTGTACAACTACATAACATGCTTTCAACATAAAAGCCTGCAAGTTCATTGCAAAATAACTTAAACTACTTAACTTTTATATACTTATTACAGTTATTTACACATTTAGACAACAAAATATGTACCATTGTCAAATACAGGGATAACTGGAAAAATATAAATATAAATATTAGGGGACAAAAAAAAACCCGAACTAGTCCCTTAGTAAGCACATTATGGTTTGTGTTATGGGTACTAGACAACGATATATAAAACATCCAAGTCTACATTTTCTGTTATTAATCTTTGTTGTCTTCTTGAACTATATTCTTCCTCTTGTAATAAGCATATTTTTGGGAAAAAATGCCTGACTGTCGAGTTTCTTTCTGCGTTTCTTCTCGGCAGTGGTGGCTCGGCTTTTGCAGAAACGCTAGTAGATTTTGACTTGTAAAATTGTCATTACGGCCTACTTGCAGAATAATGTTCATTTATTTATTTATTATTCATCATCATCATATTTATTATTAATATAACCTTTTTCAAATGTTATTAATCTTTGCACCCCGTATTGTTTATTTTCCTTGCACGTGAATCGTGAATGATGAGCGGTGTGGTTTCATGAGGTAACCCACTATAAGTTACATTACTCGTCACACTTTCTGTATGAAAACAGAACACATCATTCCATGTACTTGTAACATCATGTGGTATATGGAAAAAACTAAGTAATATTTTGAATTACATTTTTAGGGTTCCGTAGCCGAAATAGCGAAAACGGAACCCTTATAGGTTCCTCATGTCTATCCGTCCGCCCGTACGTATTTCATAGTCGATTTACTCGTAGACTTAAGGACTACAATTATGAAATTTGGTAGAAAGATGTATTCTATCAACCAGCCCATACAAATATGGATAGGATGAAAAAAAAATTCAATGCGCATAAGCGTGTGGATATCTATGGATAGACCTTTAAATTGTACAGATGTGTCTAAGAAACTTTTCATTTTAAATTAACCGTTGGCGAGATCTCATCATCAGAGCTGTCAATGTCATAAAAAGTATTACCACCCATTAATTTCCAAAATATGAAGTGTAAAATTCTGATATATTTGTGATGATATCAATTAATAACTACTGTCAACGAATTTTGGTTCAAAAAGATAGGTCGAACGGTTTTTCAGAGCATATTTTTTATAATACCCCGTCGGTGGCAAGGCATACGGCCCGCCTGAGGGTAAGCGGTAACCGCAGCCTATGGACGCCTGCAACTCCTAGGGGTGTCACATGCTCGTTGCCGACCCTTTAAGAATTTATACACTATATAGTAAGTACAGTGTACGGAGTTTATATTATTATAGTAAATACTCGTATTATTATGGGTTTGTTCTGAATGTACCTAGTAATTTATTGAATTTATTTTACGTATATCACCTAGCCTGTCAATATTAATAACTTTAGCACCGACTGATATAGTAATTCCACATACCTACCTACATATAATGCGGAAATATTGGCTTACCTCGTTTAATGTTTCTGCTTCTATATTTGGATTTTCCCTTGGCTTTAGATAATAAATGCCGTTAATTAAATGCAAAATGCTGTAACTTGACATGCGTGCCCATATCGACATAGTGTCTGCTGTATTTGTAAGTAGGTAATATTAACTAATAACTGCAAGTTATGTTGGAAATGTATATAAGTATATGAAGCTGGCATTGGGATTACATCATAATTATATAACTATGCTACAGTTATTTCATACGCAACACCGATATTGTGTATTAATGGGCTTTAATTTAATTAGATTGTTTGTTATTACAATTTATTCATATTTGTTTTATTTTCGTTAGGATGTATGAGTATTTTTGTGGCTTCGATTTGGCAACTTGGAATTTCTAGTTTAGTTTAGTTCTTATATGTATAAGTTATATGGTTTTATATTATATTTATGGAAA
This sequence comes from Notocelia uddmanniana, assembly GCA_905163555.1. Classification (NCBI taxonomy): domain Eukaryota; kingdom Metazoa; phylum Arthropoda; class Insecta; order Lepidoptera; family Tortricidae; genus Notocelia; species Notocelia uddmanniana. Next base: position 22,378,349 of record LR991059.1, on the reverse strand, counting down.
CTGTAGGTCTATAAGTCTAATACCCTATATTGTAACAATTTATCACTATAAGAGACTGTTCGTTTCTAAATAAAGAAAAAAAATAAAAAGATATATATATATGGACAGATATATAATTGCTAGCGACATAACCTTACCGGTTCAAGTTCCCGTCACAAGTTCTAACATTAACAATTTACAAAAAAAAAATGATGTTAATATTTGGTACATCTGTGATTTAATTTAAGTACCTATATAACGTTCTTGCAAGTGCAAATTGGCGAGGAAACACTAGGTCCGTTTTTCCATACAAAAGTAGTCCCCCCGTTTCCTCCCTGGATAATGTCACTAGTGCAATATTTTTTTCCATAAAATCTATGGCCACTATTCTATTCTATAAACGTTCAAAAACTAAAATAATTGGCCATATTTTCCAGCCAGCAAACAATTCTGAAGAGATTAGGTATAATATAAAAAAATAAATACATAGGACCACAGCTAAAACATTCCTCTAATTTTTAATGAAAAAAGTAATGACGGCCTTTTAAGTAAAATATTTGAATTTAGAATTCAAAAACAAAAGAATGACTCGAAACCGGCCCAACCGTTTTAGTACAGCGTTCGTTCAAAGTTGACAAGTCAGTTGTGAAAATGGAAATTTCGAAGGAAAATTTACGTGCGATAATTTTTTACAACTTCAAAAGGGGCTTAACGCGACTTCAGTGCTTCGAAGAGTTGACTACGGTTTTCAATGATAAAGCACCATGCTTCCGGACTGTGGAACGCTGGTATTTAGAATTTCAACGTGGTTGCTCTAGTCTTGGTGATAGACATCGTGAAGGTCGACCAAAAACAGCCGTAACCCAGGAGAACATTGATGCTGTACGGCAACTGATCGTCGAAGATCGCCATGCGACATACCGTGAGATAGAAGCTTCCTTAAGTATTTTAGGGACCAGTGTTCACAGTATTTTGCATGATCACTTACGCGTAAAAAAGTTGATCTCACGCTGGATACCACATTTACTCAGTGAAGACCAAAAAACGGCTCGCGTTCGATGGTGTCGCAAAACTCTGCGGCAATTCAACCGAGGAAACTCGAAACATGTTTACGACATTATCAGTGGTGACGAATCTTGGATATATGCCTACGATCCCGATTCTAAACAGCAGTCGACTGTTTGGGTGTTCCAAGATGAGCCAACACCGACCAAAGTAATACGCTCACGGAGCACTTCGAAAAAAATGGTCGCCACGTTTGTGGCGAAAAGTGGCCACGTTGCCACCATCGTGCTCGAGGATCGTAAACCGGTTAATGCTGACTGGTACACCACTGTCTGTTTACCAGAAGTCATCGGCGAGTTTCGAAAAAATAACCCAAGACGTCGTATAAGACGGCACCACGATAATGCGAGCTCGCACACCGCCCGGCAAACAATTGCGTTTTTAAAAGAGCAAAACGTAGAAATTCTGGAACACACGCCGTACAGTCCAGACTTAAGCCCTAACGATTTTTATTTTTCAAAAATCAAGCAACGACTTCGTGGTCAACGGTACCAGACGCCTCAAGAAGCGGTTGAGGCATACAAAACGGCCATTTTGGAGACCCCGACTTCGGACTGGAATAAGTGTTTCGAAAATTGGTTCGATCGAATGAAAAAGTGTATTACATATCACGGTAATAACTTTGAAAAACAATAAATACCATTTAACACTTAATTGTCTTTAGTTTTTCCAAACGACACAACTTAAAAGGCAGCTCTCGTAAATCGGTCCAGTTTTGGAGAAGGAAACAGGGGACTTAGGAAACATTGATTTTGACCCGAGCTGCAGTTGTCCCTATCGCACTCTACGGGAGGAGGCTCGAGGTTGGGCGACGGCAATAGATAATAGATTTTATAAATACCTATTTTTCAATTCTCTCGCCCGTAGTGTTTTCTCTTAATTATAAATTTCTTGAATTTGTTGACAAACATGAAATAATGATATGCATTGATCTTACAATATACTGATATTAAACAGGAATTCAATTATTTGTCCTCGTTTTTTTTTTGTTTTTACGTTGAATTATATTAACGACGCATTATTGGGCGGCCTAATCAAGTTAGAAATAAAACTACGTAATTTATCTTAAATTTGACAGAAATTAATATTACAAAACATTAAAATCTTCCGTTATATAGCAATAATTGATATGGCGCTTCGGAATTCTTTACCTTCTCTTTCTACCGCGCGCCATCTCTTTCGTGAGCGTGAGCAGCGCACCACAGTCGGCCATTGAGTTTTGTGCAGGACAGATGTACGTCCTTTTTCGCGGTCGAAAATAAGACTATTCCATTCTCCAGAGGCGTTTTTAATTTTTTTTCTTGTATAATAATGGGAAACAAAGCTTGTCTCAAGAAAACAAACAAAAGAATAATGCGGATGCGGCGAAAAGAACAAGTGAAGGCAATGCTTAAAAAAAGACACGAATTATATGCGTAAGTACTATGATATTTTTCTAAATTACGTTTGAAGGAGAGGTGAACTTTCCATACAAATTGTTTTCAGACCACATTGCTTTATTTCAAAACAATTTAAAGTTTACATTATATTTTTATAGACAACTTGTTTCCTTTGTATGTAAATGATGTAATGATTTTTTTACATCCAAGTAAGGGATTTTGACACCATGAGATTATAGCGCATCAGCCAATGCAGTGTTTGAGGTAGTATCAAATTATGAGTCATCATTTTTTTTTTTGCAATTTTTGTTTTTAAGGATATTTTTGGTATTTTAGTTCTTTTTTCAATAATATTCAGCTATATAATAAATTGTCATTAAGATCACTTCAGAAGAGTAATAAAAACTCATGTAAGATAAATTTACGGTTTTTTTTAAAAAAAAAGCTTCCTTTTTTAAGCTGAGACCACTTTAAGTAACTGCTGGCCCGCTCAATAGTCCACCATTTAAGTTTTTGCTTCTGTTACAGGGCCTACCCCTTGTACGTTTATAATTTAACCATACCTAACATCATGCAAACGGGTACCGACTGTAGAAATAAACTACAATAACATGATCCGCCCCTCCAAATTACTAGTATTTCAATGTCACATAGTTACGAAAGAGTGTGTTTGTTTGTTTGACGGCTGTCTTAGCACGCACACGTGTGTTGGGAGTCTTGGTTGAGGCGTTTTGAGTTTTGGAGGGGCGGGCCATGTTATCGTAGTTTATCTCTACGTCTGTTGTACTATAAGCCTGTTATTAAAGGCATCCTTTGATTTCTTACGGACATGGGGCTTGGCTTTGAAAAAGATGCTCCTCATCATGGTGATTGCGATGACTTCGATTACTGTTATTTTAAGTACCTGCGTCGTGTAATGTGTATTGTATGAATGATCAAACTTATTGAATCGGGATCGCTCTCCACTCTGACGCCAATATAATACGTTCAGACCAATCTACTGTCATAGCGTCGGCTGATGAACTCTGGTCACCTGTCTAGTGCACCACGTGGGGTCGTTGGACTCAAACAGGTTTTTTTACGCCCCATCCTTGGGATAGCGTAAAAAATTAAATGGGGGGCATAAAGGTTTTTGCCGCGCTTAAGAGCGTGAGATTAAAAGCTTGAGGATCTCGGCTTAATAGCCAAAGTCCATTCAACCACTAAAAATATATGATTCAATTTTATACCAATCCCATGTCATTATTGTCATGTCATGTCTCACACACAATACAAGGCTGTGCTTACGCAAAAGACAATGTCAGAACCAATACGATCCAAATATGAATTCAAAATAGGATTCCGGAATTGGTTCCGTGTACTGTGTACTGTACAGGTAAATTACTTTCGAGACGTTTTTGACACATGTGTCTGTGCACGTCAACGTGTACGTGCGTCCCTGTAAATATACAAATACTTCTACAGATGCAAAAACGTCCCGAAAGTAATTTACTTCTACATAGATATCGTGTTAGTGTTTAATACGGTCAAGTTTCAGGTAACGTTTTAGTACATTTAGGCCACAAAACGTGACGGAATAAGCTATCGTACATAATAGCTAGGCAGGCCATGTCTGTCCTCTGATGCACGGTGTATGTAATTGTGAATGTGATGATTGATAAATAAATAAATGATAAATTGGAGTCGAAATATTACTAATTCTACTAATTATTCCTTGTTTTTATATTGATGTAAGTCTTGTCAGTAAATATGAACGAGTTCCTAATTTTATCTAATATTTGTGTAATAAATGTTATTGAAATTCATAAGTAAAATATAAGTTAGTCGATTAAACTTCATATCTGAGAAAAACCATCCGTGAAACAAATGGGATGTCTAATAAAGAAACATTGAGTTCTGCCACAAAGCACGAGGAAAAATCACGGAATCGAGTTTCTTGCACATTTATTGATGAAAATTATACACTTGGACACATTACTTAATCTGTGACTTGGAGTTCACAAAAATGAGCTCACGTCGAAGTGTAGGTAGTTACGTACGTACATATCGTATGTACTTATCAAACTCATTATGCCCCATTTTGGATAAAAAGAAATACAAAAAACCATTCCTTACAAATCAATACATAAAATAAACTCATGACTGAAATGGAATTTCGTTTACAATACATTTTCTACCCATTCATTACTGTGTGGGTGGGTGGGAGCGTACCGATTAAATATTAAATACATACCTACATATATACTTAATGCTGGTCCTAGAATGCAAGTGATGCAGCATCATAATCAAACTATTCCAGCAATATTCGATGATGTAATTTAAAACAACTCATCTCACAAGTATTATTCCGTATAGTAACTGAAAGAGCGTATTCAGCAAAATTGCCACTTTGTGCTCCACGTGTAACCTTCTTAGCGAAATAAATGCAATTTAGCACCGATTCAATTACTACCATACAAATGCACTTGCTCTTAGATTACAAATCGATATTGAAACAACCTGTTCGATTATGTTCTTAATTCTTAGAGTGCGTGTGTAAGCAGACTGACTAATTATGGGTAGGTATTTTTTTTGTTTTCGTCGAAGTTTAACGAAATTCTATTTAGACATAGTGGTTAGTAAGCACTGCGAATTTCTTTCTGCCTGAGATTTTCTATTCTAATGAATTTTATTATAATAATATTAATTTATTTCTTTTAACATAAATTGGTGATTTATATATCGTGGTTGAGTCCTTCTAATTAAACTATCGAGTAATATTCGCGTCTCGTCTCTTTTCACATTTATATATTTTGGCGCCAAAGACATTAAACATTTTTCGTCTTATTAGAAACTGGATATGATGCAAATCTTTGCGATTGACTGTACCCGAGTGTACCTACTCTTAGGAAGCCTGGGGTTCGCTCAGCTATACTCGTACCTACTGATCGCAGGAATCGACACAGGCACATATTTTTGCAAAGGTTAGTATATATCTTCTTTGGCAAAGGCGAATACTAGTTTGCTATCTGAGCCTTAAATTCAGAAGCTAGACCATATTGACATTAAACTTTACTAATTGGGCTCTTGGAAAATTGATTGTTGAAGTTTTGAAGCCTTCCGAGGGCCTAAGCCTCAGAACATAAAAAAGGGAGAAGTGCCCTTCTGCTTCCTTTCAACGAAAACCAATGTCTCCAGTTTTCTCCCACCAAGTCCACACACACACACATTGAACCGTGTAAAAACAAAACCTCGGGCGGTGCCGCCGAGTTTACGACATCATGCAAACAAGCGCTGCGATTGGCTTTACGCACCGCTCAAAAATGGCAATGAACACTAGAGGGAGACAAACGTTAAATGATGTTTTATCCACATCGATCTTTAAATTATTATGTTAAGATATCCGTTTTCTGAGCGCACGTCAATACTGCTTACTATAGATTCTTTCTATGATCTGAGGCCTAAGCCTAAGGATAGCGGTCAAGCAATATATACGTGTCAATAAGATACACAGCTTCGCACACCTCTGTCGATATTTACCCTTAGTAACCACTCAAAGAGATCCGTCACGCTTCGTGTATGAGTATAGACACTGCAAAGCCATGAGTTTCATTCAAATGATGACCAGGTTCGGTATTTTAGCAAAAAAACAACAAATCCCGTCAGTCATTGGAATTCTACAACAACGGCAGCAGTGTAAACCAATGATGACGACAAAAAATCAACGTAGGAGTAAAGAAGCGTAATTAACATTAGTTCCTTTAAAACACGATACTTTTTTCCGTTACTTAGGTAGTGTATGCTTGCCAACGTGAAGTAAGCAAAGATATGTTACCACACAATGGTTGTTGAAGAAACGTACGTCAACAAAACGTGATCGTGTCGAACCCTGATTTCTATATCGACACGACAAAGTTAAGGGGTGCTCCATCGTTCATAAAGCATGATTCCGTCCCAGGGTTGTGTTGTAATGTAACAAGGGTACCTAACACACTGACTTCTCTTGTCTAGATACCCAAGACTCTGTGTCGCATTTCAGAATGTTTAGCAAGAACTTGCATTTTAATTACATTGCGGGGCTGGACCGAGGTACAACGAGTACCTACGATCAAACTCGGCAATATAATGAAAAATGCTTACAAGTTCTTGCTAATGAAAATTGGCGTTTACTACCTTAACTTGGCTATGTGACATGTTGTTTCAGCTTGCCCTGGCAGTTTTTTTTTCAGTGTTCAGACTCATATTATCTGTATATGCTATGAGTGTAAGCGAGTGAGCAAGAAGTTTTAAGAATCTATATAGTATGCACTCAGAAAACGGGGTTTTCGAAAATTCGTAATGCGTTAATATAAGATTAAGTGGTTTCCATAAAATATTCACTACAATCTTGAGACCTATCTATAGAGACTACATTGACCCAAAACATGATTAAACAATATTCGTTTAATAGAAAAAAATCGCAAACTTGCATCTAACCCGTAATATATTTTTAAATCAGCTATTTATTAACCTGGAAATTGTATGTATTTATAAAATTAACACTTAATGGAATTCATCGATTAAATATTCTAAAATAAAACCAACTAAATACTAAAAATAAACTCAATAATACTCGTACTGATTGATTTCTGCGGCCAGAGGGGCCGCAATGGCAAACCGAAAACGAACTATTTCCCTCCCTGTCGCTCAATACGCAAGTGCGACTGAGAGGCAGATATTTCGTATTCGGTACTCACACGTTCACAGTAGCATGCCCAGTCAGAGCTTGGCGAACTGCAATCGAGTCGAGGCAGGACCTGTGTCGCTCTAACTCCGCGCCTCTAAATATTCTTCTTGTAGCTGATTCAGTGTTTGCGTTGACAATAACATTATGGGTAACAAGAAAAATAAAATAAAACGCAGAAAGTTAAATCAGTTGAGGACAGCCAGAGCAAATGCTAGAAGAACAAATGAAATACGGTAAGTGTAAGTACCTAACTATACGGTTTTTTTTATACTACGACGGTGGCAAACTAGCTTACGGCCTGCCTGATGATAGGCAGACACCGTAGCCAATGGACACTTGTGACTCCAGAGGAATCACAATGTCCGTTGCCGACCCTTTATTGACTTGGGGATGCGCTGTGTTGACAGTGAGAGACCCGCAGATGTCTCTAGCTTGCCAGCTGGAGACATCTGCGATATTTTTAAGAATCTATAATAAGCAGTATTGACGTGCGCTCAGAAAACGGGGTTTTCGAAAATTCGTAATGCATTAGTAGAAGATTATATGGTTTCCATAAAATATGAACTACAATCTTGAGACCTACCTGTAGAGACTACATTGACCCAAAAAATGATTAAACAATATTTGTTGAATAGAAAAAATCGCAAAGTTGCTTCTAACCCGCACCATATTTTTAGATCAGCTAGTTATTAACCGGGAAATTGTATGTATTTATAAATATATATATATATATATAAATTTAATACTTCATGGAATTCATCGATTAATAAAAACATCAAAGTACTAAAAATAAACTGCCGCCGGTCAGTGTTCAGAGGGCCTACGGCGAACCGACCGAGAACGAAGTTTTTCCCTCTCTGTCGCTCGAATTTCCAAGTGCGACCGAGAGGCAGATATTTCTTTTTCGTTTCGCGGTAGCAGCTCAGTCTCCTCAGTCAGAGCTCGGCGAACTGCGTTCGAGATAGGACCTGTGTCGCTCCAACTCCGCGCCTCTAAATACAATTCTAGTAGCTGATTTAGTGTTTGTGTTGACAATAAAATTATGGGTAACAAGAGAAATAAAACAAAACGCTGTTCAAGGTTAAATCACATGAGAATAAACAGAGCAAATGCTAGAAGAAGATATGAAATACGGTAAGTGTGAATAAGTACCTAACTGCCTAGCATTTGTGTCCACAGTAGATTTTTTTAATACAGTACCTATAGCTTACCATATTGTCCGTTTCTGTAAAATATGACAACATCTGACTCTTACCTACTTGTAGGTAGTTTTTTTTTTATACCGCCACGATGGCAAATAAGCATACGGTCTACCTTATCGTAAGCAGACAGTGATTTGTGGTGTCGACATCTATGGACAAAGCATGAACCTCAAACTCCATTCAACGCATCCTCGGCAGCCATGGTGACATTGCTCGCCTCAAATAACACTACACCATATATACCTACAGAGTAAATAGTAATAATAGACTGATTGAGTATACATTGCTTCGTACTATTTCTTATTATCGTGGCCATCCAATCAAAATGTCCGGACGAGTAATATGAATCCACGTGACTTCTAACCGACACGTTTGGTAGTAAAATTGAAATAGTGTTGTGGTCACGTCTGCCGAGTTTACGGCATACTCAAGTGTTTTAAATTGACGTCCGCCACCCACTTCTTACATTCTATGCAAAAAGCCCATTAATTTGTTGTGGTCGAAATTCAAATTAATATTTGACTTATTGATTATTGCATGATAAAAATTACAATATAAAGGTCCGGCCACACCGCTACTTAAAACGCACTTATTTATTTATTTAATCGTATGGCATTTATTTACGAACCGTGAGATCTTCGCGAAGACAAGTACGGTTGCCAGTTTTTGTTGCACTTTTAGCACCACCCAGGGGTCACGTGTAGGATAACGGTGGATACTCCCTACGGACGTAGTGCAACTTCGACCCCCCTTAGTCAAGTGAGTGGGCAACTTGACTGCTAGAAGTTCTCAAGCCGCCCGAAGGCCTCTAACTTGGCTTAACGACTGCTGTCGTAGACAGCAGTCGGGATCAACGGCTTAACGTGCCTTCCAAAGCACGAGAGCGCCCAGTTAGTAATCACTCAAAGCGGTCACACATCCAAGAACTGACCTGCGCCCACATTGCTTAACCTCTTATACCGCACGCGGTATGCGGGCGCCGCTGGGCCACGAGCGCTCTGACGCACCGTGAACGCAATGTCGTGCCTCATGCGTGACGTTTTTAACTCATAAGTTTCATCTTCTCGTTGCTGCGATTCCGTACCGTCACCGTATTTTGAGCACCTTTATTTTTTATTACTAATCTATGGGTCAATAAAGTATAATAGAGCCAGCGCAGCGCATTGGCGAGTACAACATATTTTCAAAACAGAGGCTTGCTTTTAAGATGGATGGTTACTTTGTGTTGGCTTTAGCATTATACAGAGACAGCGTATCGAGTACCGAAAGTCTGACAGAATTTGAAGCATGAATATGCCCATGCGGTCATTCATTTGTTAAATAATCCAGGCCACCCGAGGCTCTTCCATGAAGTGATTACCACAGCGGTGTTCCGTTATATAGGACCACCTACAGCGGAACTCAAAAGTGGGTCATTTTGATACTTGCTCAGTCGCAGAACCGGAAATGTTATTCCGATGAAAATCCGAATAAAACTGGATGTTTGACTTTATTCTTTCACCGCATCGCATCATAAGGATGTCTAATGTAGTTGTGTTATTATTTCTACCTACAAACTACTTCAAAAGTCGATCTCTATATATCTTTATAATTGTATTCGAACTTCGTAGCTTTAGTATTGAAACACACAAGACGCTTTGAATTAAAAATATATATATATACCTACATATTTTACTTGTATTTTTATTTTATCACACATTTACTGCAATTACCTACAAACTCTGGCTCAGTATGAATGAATTACTACTTTTATGAGTAGGTATCATCCTAGTACCAAGACTATTACTCAATTTCAAATATTCTTAAGTGCGAAGTATGACACTCCGGTAAAACATTTTATCTCGTTTTTAAGATAAATCTGTCATAAAACGGTGCTCAAAGCCTGCGTCAAAGCTGACGGCGTGGTTACATGATCAAAATACACGTGATCCTTATACATCATTTGATGCTGTCGTTCATGGTATGATTAATCTTTTTCCTGACACCCCACATCATTTTGTAGTTATGTGAGATGTGACGATATTGTGTCAATACAATAAAATAATAACGGGTGCCGTTTAAGAAGGATTAAGTTTTAGTTTATCTACTACTTGCTCTGTAGGTATATCTATTCTGGTGTTGTGTTCCTGATGTGATAGGTCGCCAGAGCTCTCGAGAATGCGCTCAACACAATGAGGAGTTTCATTTGTCACAAATTGTCATTCAATAAAACTTAATGCCCATAGAGGACACCTATTTATTCACCTCTTGCATTATGACATAAAATTAAAAGGAATCGCATTTCCGTAAAAAGCCCGGAATGATGAACCAGCGCGGCGTATGATCTCCAGGTATTGGTTTCATAAACTTTCAATGCACATTATAATGTACTAATACTTGAGTATACGCATTTAAATGGTTTTACAAATATCATTCAGAACGTGTTCTTGACGTTACTAAAAGAAAACAAAAAATAGAACATTACTGGATTTCCAATCGCCAGCCGGACTTGATAATTTATGCAACAAAAATCACTTTCTACCATTGTTGCCAGCCAGGGAAAGTGGTTTACATTAACTTATATATGACTAATTGGTGTCAGACTCGCCGTTCGGTCTCTTTCGCTTGGTGCAAATGGTGTTGCAATATCTTACGCACGCTCCACATTCGCGCAAAAAGCGGAAGGCAGACAGCACAGCGGAAATCTAGAGATTTGGGAAAGGAGCTGAGAGCCAAATGTATAGTGTCGCCAATCGAAATCGTTTTACTTATCAACATTATTTTTATTTGATTTCTAGACGTCACCACACTAACGTGGCACAACACTGACAGTAATTTTTTTATGCCATAGGAGGCAAACGAGCTGACGAATCGCCTGATGGTAAGCGATTAGCGCCGCCCATGGACACTCGCAACACCAGGCGGGTTGTAAGTGCGTTGCCGGCCTTTAAGATGGGAGTATGCTCTTTTCTTGAAGGTCAAGGTCCGGAAATACCGCAGGCGACAGTTCATTCCACAGTTTAGCTGTGCGAGGCAAGATATTAACCTATTAATTTTTATTTCAATGTGGAATCACAATTTGTTTATTGTTTCCACATCCACAAGTCAATGTATTATTTTTGTTTTAACAATTAATTAATAACATACATAACGGTTATAGTTCGAAGAGTATTAAGACGGCATTGGGCTTATGTATCTAAATAATCTAAATGATATCTAAAAACTAATTCACGAAACCTAACCGCTTCACTATACATACATATAGATACATATTGTGGTAGAACTAACCAACTTAGAAAATGTGATTATCCCTCAAAATATTCATTTTCAAAGTTCAATAACCATCGCAAAAACCGATTTTAATAAAGCATAATCAAGAACCACGCCTAGAAAACTTGCTTTCTAAAACTGCACTGAAATCTGTTGATCCGTTAAAGAGCTATGGTGCCACCGACAGACAAACATATACGTACACAGAAACATAGATACCTACAAATGTTAATAACACCCCTCTTTTGCATTGCGTCGGGGATTTAAAAAAATCACCAATGGACCCAAGAAATAGTCGGTGAATGAACGGGGTTTCGGGGCAGTGTGTAGCCTTAAGCAGAAGCGGTGGTGCAGTGCAGACTTAAGGGGCTCCAAGCAAAAATTAACGGTTTTTCATGGTTTTTGTTGTGTATCTAGTCCCTGGAATGGTGAAAATAACTTACGAAACATGTACATATGATAGTTTAGTTCCTCCTTAACACTTTCTAGCATTCGGAAATTTGAATATATTTTTATGTATTTAATTATGAATTTTTACAGAGAGGTCTATAAAAATAATGATTACGTATCTAGTCTCTCAATAAACCTTTAATCGACCCAAAACCTATGCCAAATTGTTCCTTATGAAAACGCCTAACACGCTATGCAAGCCTTTTCTAAAAGTTTAGTTATAATTTTCAAAAAAATCAGCAAAATCCTATTTCGCGACGTAACTATATTACGAGTGCCTGCGCGGGCGACGGGGCAGTGTCGATCCGACGATTACGCAGGTGAGACGTGTGCCGAATTGACGCTGCGCCCTACTATTTTCCTAGTGTTTAATTTTGTGTACATTTCGTGTGCGCGTGTGGTTGTTTTGTTACTGGTATAACAATGCCGAAGGTGTCAAAACGGAAGAAACGGTTGTTACAACATCTTCAGTTGGCGTGAGTAATATTTTGTTTGTACCTAATGATAATGAAATAGAAGTGGTATTATTTTTTCATTAAAACTAGGTATAAACATTTCAAGATTTTCAGAGTACATGTTACTAACATGTAATATGATAACATGATGTTAGAGAAAGTTTAACATTTCAGTATACATGTTATACCGAAATTTCGTCGCAAACATCAGCGTTATTATAGCTCAGACTGCAAGCATTTGCCTAAAGTATGCAACGCCGATGAGGTTTAGAGTTCGAATCCTCTACTGCACACTTCTTTCTTGTTTTTTTCTTACTGACTGTATGCGTATTGCATTTTGTTTTATTTTATACCTGCTATTTGTTTTACTTTAGGCCGATATTAAACTATCATAGAAATATGATCATAGATGTAGGATCCGGCTAAATATGAAGAACCCATTACGGTGTAATAACAACATATATTACAAATATTTTTAACTTCCTACTGTTTTTATAATACAGATGCTGTATGTAAGTAGTAGTAGCTTTTTGTCATATTTTCATCTACTCACTTGCTTTTGGTAACTATAGTCACCAGGCGTCACCCTTATTCATTATTTTACATTTTATTTCTATTTTTATTTTTTTGCGAAGAATCGTTTGTTTCGATGAATATTATAGTAGTAATCTATGTAGTATATTTGTATGGCACTCCGTGAGACACCGGCGGTACCTACTGTCTGAAAATCAGCGCTGTGGTGTCTGACACCTCAGCATAATGCTGAGCCGGTGTCCTTTTCACTGCTGCGGGGACACATTTTATGTGTATGTTTTTCTTCTGTTATCATTTTTGTCATATATGTGTGTATTCTGTGTCTGTGAATAAATGTTTCTTTCTTTCTTTCTTCTTTCAAATATATGATTATAATTGTACGCATGCTGTCAAATAGGATTATATTTTATGATATTCTAATATCGGCCTTAGAAAAGCAAAAAATATTACCTACAATATTATTTCAACGTGAAGATAAATGCATAGTAGGTTACCTATTTATGTCCTTGGAGTTTTCTTTCTACGTTTTATAAGTACCTATTCAAGTAATAATTTACTTTTTCTAAATTGAATAATTTTTAATTTTTTAGCCATAAAATAAAGGCAGAAAAGCGTCAACAGCCAGAGATGCCAGATAACATAGTATCTGCCGTGAAACGGACTGACATTGACGCTGGGTAAGTATCTATCTATTATTTTGAGTAGCTTATTATGCTGCCATCATGCCATCATGATATGTTTTAAGTATGTGCCATCGTGCAGATTTAGGAAGCACAGGGCGATTCTGGCCGTTGACTAAACGACAAAGTCGTCCATTAACAATTTTGTATTCGGCGTTTAGCCCACCTTTCTTCCCTTTAGCCGATTCCGCTTCTAGTTGCATGTTCAATTTAAGGGTCTGAATACTTTCGTCACCTTCCTGCAGTGTATCCACTAAATCCTTTTCCTCTATGTGATTTATATGAATAGGATTTCGGCTTAGAGCGTCGACATGCAGCATGGTCGTCCCAGGGCGGTGCTCTACATCAAAATCATACTCCTGAAGATCCAGCCACCAGCGAGCAATTCTCGGAGATAAATCACGCTTAGACCAAGCTAGTCGTAGTGCTGAACAATCTGTTACTATAGTGAATTTTATCCCAGTAACGTAAATTTTAAATTTCGCGATACTGAAGACCACCGCAAGAGCTTCTAGCTCAAAGCTGTGATACCTTTGTTCAACTTCTGTTGTCTGTCTGCTCGCATAAGCTACTGCCCGCCAGGAACCATCCGGATGACGCTGCAGCAATACTCCACCCAGTCCAAGTTTTGAGGCATCGGTGTGAAGCTGAGTATCTCGTTTAAGATTGTAAATTGCTAGCACAGGATCGGAAGTAAGCGCCGCTTTTAGTAATTTTATTGCCTGCTCTTGTTGAGGGCCCCATTGCCATTCGACGTTGTTTTTCGTTAGCTGAGTTAAGGGTCGCGCTATAGATGCAAAGCCTTTGATGAAGCGTCGAAAGTAGCTGGCCAATCCCATAAATTGCCTTACCTCATGCACACTCTGGGGAGTTTTAAAATCTTGAACAGCTTGTAATTTCTGCCTTGAAGGGCGAAGTTCCCCTTTTGAAATCTCGTGTCCTAAATATTCCACGTTATCGGTAAGGAAGCAACACTTACTTTTCTTAAGTTTGACCCCAGATGCACTGATTAACTCAAAGACCTTGTGAAGGTTTTTCAGGCAGTCTTCAACATCAATTCCCCACACTATCACGTCATCGATGTACACCTCAGCGCAGTCATGTAGCACAGGTTCCAAGATTTCCGACATAGCCCCCTGAAACAGCCCCCGCAGGCGTTACATAACCAAAAACTAACCATTTTATATTGATAATGACCGTCTGGGGTCACGAATGCAGTATAAGGTCGAGAATCTTCCGCAATTCTAATTTGGTGGTATCCATTGGCCAAGTCCAAACTACAGAACACTGCCTTGTCACCGAGTCTGTCAAGTAAATCTTGTATTACTGGTAATGGATATCTCTCCTTAACAGTGATCTTATTCAAGGCTCGGTAGTCCACACACATTCGAAATCCACCATCTTTCTTTCGGACTAAAAGTACGGGACTTGCATATGGGGATCTTGATGGTTCAATAATCCCGGACTCCAGCAACTCTGCCACTGTTTTCCTGACAACTTCTCGCTCGTAATAAGATATTCGATAAGCTGCGAAAAGTGATTCAGGCGGGATGTCAGATGAAGACGACTGTCTGGCGCCAATTTGACTAAATGAGTAATACTCATATAGACTGTGAGTAAGCAAGAGATATAATTGGATCGTCGATGATGTGCAAAGTATATTCGTGTTCTACGTGTGTGAATAATGAAATCGCTACCATAAAGGGTAAATTGCCTATAACTGCATGGGCCCTCGCCCCCAAATTCGGCCTTTTCGCAAAATCAGATATGCATAAAACACTCGCAATAGCGCTCACAAAGAACAAAAATATAGGTAGCTATACGTAAATAAAAAATGGTTGCTATAATTTAATTATTCGTCATCTACTTACAATATTAGTTAAGTGACTGTCGGATAACATTTTTGCTAAATTAGAAGTTCTTTGTATAAAAATATTAGAAGTAACAGAACGCAGACTAAGTATATAATATGTATTGTTTGTTGTACAAGCGCCAATATTGACCACCTCTTTCGCACACGCGTGAGCGCTTAGCTCTGTCCCCTTTTGTTACCATAACGAGCGACGAGCCAAGCGTCATTAGATATCATTACTCAGAAGGAGGAAAACGCTGCCGATCGGTACTGCTAACTTGCTTTGATACATTATTACGGGTATATATGTTGTTGGAATAAGAGTGTCATTGACAAGAAAACTGTAAAATATAAGTTGTTCTCATTGACTATGCACCTATGCATGATGGTAATGATGATTTAAATACGGGAAAAAATATAGAAGAAAGAAAAAGACAACGCGACTTCAACAGCTAATTATTTTATTTTATAAGTCAGATTGAAGGCAGACATGAACGGGACAGAACGACAGTTAAAACGGTCCGCGCGACATTGAACCGGTTACACGCACATAATAAGTATCTCAGGCCGTACCAGACGAGTTTTTGATTAGTTTTGTGTCTCACTCAGCTCAGATAATACATATTCAGCTCAGAAATGTGCCAAACAGGCAGTGGCCGTTAAGACGAGCGTGAATAGAGTAAATTGCCATTTTTTACACGGTGATTCAACAAAAACCATAAGTTTCGGTATAAAAATAAAAATACACATTAATTTTCATTATAGATCAAAGGGTGTGGACGATTCCAAAACACGATTTAAGAAAATCGGATAGATCGAAAAAAATCACAAAGATAAGTCTTAAAATAATCATAATGTCTTTTTTTTATAACTGAAACATCTATAATTTAGAACACAGTTCCAACATACTCAAACTTAAAGCATAGACGATTTATATTACGCAATTTACACATGTGGTGAATATATTTAATTTAATAATCAATTTTCCGATTTTACATTTACCCGGAACGGCTCCCCAGCCGACGATGCAGTGTTTCTCACTCACTCCCGCGCGGACCGACAGTGTGCGCTGAGGCGTGTTGCTAGACGGATCTGTGTCGGTTGTTCGTGCGCGAAAATTTCGTAAGAAAACTGGGTTTTGTAATAAAGTGGAAATAGTTAAGTTACATTTGGGAATAATGGGGAATAAAAAGAACAAAAAACGGGCAGCTAAAAGGCGATCATATCAAGATAAATACAAACTCATGATGTATGTTGTGCAGTAAGTATTTTTTGTTAACTGCTTTCACAGTATTAGTAATAAAAATGTATGTAGGTAATTTTAGTTTTGTTATAATACTATGGCATAATTGTTTATTTTTTATTTACAGTAATGAAGAGTAATGCCATCTATCGTCACTACTATGGATTTCCTCTCTCGATCGCTAAGTAAGCGACGAGCGAGTAGTTGTAGTCATCTTTCTTACCGTTCATTTACAAGCTTTTATTTAAGCGTTCATTTAAGCCGTTCATTTTAAGTAAAGTTGGACGAAAACTGTAAAATTGAAATCAGGCGTTAAGTGTTTTTTATACTTTAACAGTGGAAATTAAATCCTGATTTTCAGTTCAAACGAAACATGAAATTTTATATTACAATTAGTCCGCGACAAATATTAAAAATTATTGTCTTGTAATTAAGGTCCAGATTTATCAAAAGCCGCTTCAAATTCGCCATACATTTACACTATAACGGTCGCGCGCCGATCAAAATACGCATTCCCCGCGCTCTGTGGGTATGGATGGGTCAGTCGCCCGCGAGTGTTCAGACCGAGTTCACGTCACTCTGCAGAACGACCTACCGATCGCGTCGTCTTGTACTCGTACGCACACCGGCAATACGGTGTAAGTTCTTTTTTTTTGAGTTTTGTATTTATTGCTTTTATTTACTTGAGATTAAATTAAAACAAGATTGAATTGTTTCAGTAAAATGGGAAAACGTAAAGACAAATATTATGTATTAAAAACAAACAGCTCCAGATTCCAGAAGAAAGGCAAAAATAAAGTGTATGTTTAAATTAAATCATTTATTAGTTAAAATTATAGCAATTAAATCTCTTATTGAACCGACTTCTAAAAAGAAGGATTTTTTTATGAATATTTTCTAAGTGACCTGCTTAAGATGGCTGGAAGAACTCATAAGTGGTTTTATTGTCTGTGTTTTTAATGGTCGTGATGGTTTTAGGTTTTTTTTTATAATAATTCGTGGATTTAAGGATAATTTATTTTGTATTTATTATTTGATGAACTGATAAATACAAAATAATATATTCGTTATTCACTGTCAGACACCTCATCCTTTGTAACTATGTATGTAAGACATGCAGGAATGTATGTATATAATCCTCTATTGGACCGGTAAGGACGTGTATGCATGAATTTAGGAATGTACGTATTTAGGTACGTTTTATGCTTGTACAATGATCGTGATATTCTCATAAACAACAGCTACGATGATGACTTTTTAGTATACATATTATCTGAAAAGGTTACTAGTTAAGGCGCAGTAGGTTCAATGAAAAATATCGCGTCAGGGGGTGAGGAAGCCGCCGAGCGCGGGGAGCGCCCCACTCTCCACGCGCGTACAGTGTGAACGTCCTGTTACACAGTAAGGGCATGAACAGTACTGCAACGATGTGTAAAACTATTTTTCTTGTGCAGGCGGCGCAGTTTTTCTTATTATTACTTGTATTAGCACTATTCTTTTAATCGAATATTAGTGTGCCTCGTATCATTTTCATGTTATTTCGAATCACATGCAGAAAGTACCTCGTCCGTCCATTACTGATAAGAAACAATAATTAATACGTTCCACAATATTGTCGCGACGCTGTCACAATAAGGGTACTCCCCTTAAATGAAGTCAAGTTTTAATTTTATGACGGTGGCAAACAAGCCTACGGCCTCCCTAATGGTAAGCATATACCATAACCTACGTACTTACCCCTGCGTAGTTTGGCTTATCGCTTCGCTTCAAAAGATTTTTTAATTTTAATAATAATTTTAATAAAAAATATAAATATTATATAATTTTAAGTGTTAAAGTATTATAGGTACCTACTACTGCTAATAAAACTTGTACTCAGTTCGGGAATTGGAACTGTGACTGTGTGGAGCTGTAAGTGTGTCAATGGAACATCATATCAATTTTATTGAAAATAAATATCTTCATTTCAACAAATACTTGATTATATTAAAAGATGACATAAACACAGAACTGTGGATATGAAAAACAGTGCATTCAATTAATTTTTTTTTGTATGTCTTATAGTGTCGGCTAATAGTGTAAACCTGCTAACGTCATATAATTTATGGAATTTTTAAAACAAATAATAAAAAAAACCAAACCAAAAAAAAACAAGAAAACCAAAAAAGTAGAATCCCACCTTTAACAGCCTATCAAAATATGCGGTTTATTCATTGACAAAGATTTGCCATTCTTAGGTGCAAGTTCGGATGGACTTGTAGGAGATGAAAAAAATGTCAAATGAAAATGCCCGTATGCGGCTCGGGATCAAAGTGTCGACGACGCTATCGAGGCGAAAAAAAATCAATTTTTGGAAAAAACTAAAGATGGAAACACGATTTTAATAAAAAAAAACATGATTGATTCTTTTAAGCCCAAGGATAACTTCATATGGCACAAAGAAAAACATGCATATTATATTTACTGTTTGGACAAATGTGGATATGAAGATAGAGGTGATAGATGGAGATAAAACATTTTGGAATGACATGGAAAATTTTGTTTGACATTGCCATTTCAGCTGCTACGTGTGAATGCTACTGAAACTACATATAATAAATATCACATCACACAATGCAAGTAATATTTCTGTGCTCTTACGTCATATTGGCAACCGACGATGTTGTCACATTGTAAATTGAAAACCAATGAAATTATAATAGTTTTATTGAATATCTTTTACACATAATTTAGATACAATATTTTTTTTCTCTTACTGCCATATTTCTGGGTACTCGAGGATCAATGAATTGTTGCAATTTTAAACATTGCAAGATTTGCAAGTATAATCAATGATCGAAATCCAAATTTGATCAACGCGGTCAATTTTCTCATACGCCAATCCGTGGGGTGGAGTCCATACGGCCAAAGATCCTGGACGATATTATTATCTATGATACGGCGAAATAAAGAAAAAATGTCTATAAATATTATACCAGTTATATCATATATAGGTCTGGAGTTCACCCTGCAGGACACATCTTTGTTATTACCAATTTCAGATCGTCTTTCTGATAATTTAAATATAAAAAATCAAAACAACTGATTAAGTACCAACCTTGCCCTATCTTTTATCTGACACCTGTCGAAATGAATGGTGATACTGTGTTGCAATCGTTGGGTAACTTTGGCCGGAGTAGTACTTTCACTGAATATAGTCCGAAACTCGCGCCGAAGTAGTAACTTGTATTTCATCTGTGCCGAAGTTCAGTTTCAGAGAAAGCAGTCGCTGTGTTGTTCTCTATCTTTTACTTTGCTTTGACTTGACATGACAAGTCAGCTAAATGTGTCAAAAGTTGATATAAATGTATTTATCTTATCGTGTTTTAGTATTTAAACAGTGCAGAATCAGCAGAATGGGGATCGAGTGAATGGGGCACTTCACGCCTTTATGAGTAGCCAGAAAGTGTCAGAAAAGGCGCGGCTGGCCGTGCATAGAGGAGTGTTGGTGCCGACACTAATGTATGGTAGTGAAAGTTGGGTGTGGCAGAAGAAACATCAGAGTCGAGTGAATGCAGTGGAAATGAGAGCGCTGAGAAGTATGTGTAGCGTTACTTTGAGAGATAGAGTGAGAAACACCGTTATAAGACGGAGGTGTGGAGTGAATGAAGATATAGTGACGAAAATTGAGAAAGGTATGCTAAGGTGGTTTGGACATGTAGAGAGGATGGATGAAAGAAGATTGACAAAACGAGTGTATGAAGGAAGAGTGGATGGAAAAGTTGGAAGGGGAAGACCTCGGCGAACGTACTCCGACCAAATCGGAGACATTCTGCAGAAAGGCCAGGTCAGGAGTACCCTAAATCGGCGCGCATGCATGAAGAATGTTATGAAAGTTCATGAAGCGAAAGTTGTATGTCAGGATCGTAGCAAGTGGAAATCCGTGATCTCTGCCTACCCCTATGGGAAACAGGCGTGATTATATGTATGTATGTATGTATGTAGAATCAGCAGTAAAAACTATATGTTCCTATATGTGTTAATAAATACATTAATACCCGAAACCTACCATACCGCGGGAGCCGCTCAGGTAGCAAGCGAATTACCGACAGTTCCGAAAGAAAAACAGAGAGAGGGAACAGCGATTCAACGTATCCATTGTCCCTAACACACACGCCAGCGTGTTTTTCTAACCTCTCTCGATTGAAGATCAATTCGCGAATTCGATATGATTGTTCGCGAACCGTTGCCATTTCGCTTCGCGCCACAGATTTAAAAAAATGCACCGCGCGATACTTCTAATCTATACAACAGAAATGATTATGAATTATGCACATACATATTTATTTATGTGAAGTCCATAGATAAACTAAGTACTTAATATTTATTAATTTCATTAGGTACATTTTCAGGCAAAATCAAATAAGATTTTAAAGCACATATAGGTATTCTTAATTATTCGGATAATTAGGATATCGTGAGTCTATTAACTAGTGTCTAGTGATCCGAACGGTTAGCAAGGCTATAATTTACTAGTTTGGTATGACATATTTTCTTGTGATTATGCATACTGCATTCGGATGGTAGCGTTCGGAAGTCGTTTCAATGAGTCATTGCAACTAAAGTCGCCCGTTTTACGTCCTAGTCGCACGTGTTGAATTAATTCAGAGATACAACTTCCATTTTACATTTTAGATTAGGTAGATGAAGTTTGCATTAGACTACAAGACACGAGTAGATAGGTGTTTTGGGCAAGTTTTTTGAAGAAAATAAAACACATAGTGGTTTGGACGGTGTGTGTTCTGGATTGACCGAGTGAGTCTCCGTTTCAGCTTCAGAAAAAATGCTTTCGTATGTCCGGCCGGCGTATGCAGGATTCCCAGCTTTCCTGCTGTTCTCCTCTACAGGTCTCATTTCTCAACTGATTCTCGTGATCAGTGATCAGGTGTGACAGATGGATCAGGAGAGATCAGTTTGTGAAAAAAATGGCGAGCGGCTCACAGTCACTCGTTGCTAGTTTTCTGTATACGATAATTACGCGTATAAAACAATAATAATGAAACAAACGAGCAATTTATTCCGCCCAAGGCATGTTAAAATTTGTTTCATTCCGGAGTGTTGGGTTTAAATTAATAACCGATTTATTTTTAGTTTTAGCAATACTTCTTTTATGCAGACTTTTACTTTGTATTATGAAAGTTATGAACTGTACCGTCCTTTTAACTACGTGCGCGCGTACAATAATAAAATAACGGCGCAAACCGAAGTTGCATGCTGCGTTGCCAGCTCTATCGTCCTGTTTAGTTTAAATTTGAAATAAATTCTCAGTCTTCGTACGTTTTGTTAGACATCTGTGAATTTTAATGTGTTGGGTGCTCTCTTATGAAAATGAAAAATGAAAATGTAAAATTTATTGATAACATTCGTTACAGGTCGTTGTTTGTTAATTTTTTTATATTTCATCATAGTTTTACATGTTTATTGTTTATATTTGGTACTTTTTTATATCAAATAAGATGTATTGTTGTTTATTTATTTGATTACTTCACCTTTCTGTTATTAGTTTATGTCGTTGACTGGGTTTGTTTTGTTCATACGCGGTGATTACTGATAATCTTCAAAATGGGGAATAAGAGAGGGAAAATACCTCGTGTATCAGTCAGGTTAAATAAAAAAAGGTTGCGAAAGAGACAATGGCAAAAAGCTCTAATAAAAAGATATGCACTTGCTTTCAAGTAAGTGTAGTAAAATTACTATGAACAGTTATTATTATCACGTATTGAATTTCTTCTGTATATAATGACACCCACATACCCACAATTTTGTTTCTTTCTTGAATAATATTTAATTACCGAAAAAATGCCTGACTATAACTAGTCAGCTACGTAACTAACTAATGAGCATTTCTGTGTGATAATAATATTAATAATATATAGAATTCGTCGTGTAGTATTAAGAGGGTACGAACGAAAAGTTAGTGTTTTAGCAAACTCTAGGTTTTTTCAAAGGCCATATTTTTGTTCAAATGCTTACATTGTTAAAGTAAACTACTGTTTTGTATAGATAAACTCTTATTCTAGACCATAGCAATGCTATAATTCTATTTCTATACTTAAACGGTTATTTAAAACAACCAGGTTTTTGTCGAAGGGTTTTCCAAAAACACGCGTCAGAGTTATCTTTACGCTAGGATATTTCCATTTTAAACTTACAAAAATGTTCTAATGTTTACTTTTTTCAATAGGATATATAGTCTTTTAGTACATAGCAATCGCAAGGGTTCTAAAATATGCGTTATTACTATTAAAGAAAATAGTACAGAATGTCTAATTTGGTTTGATTAAACATTTTTTTTTCACGTATTTGATGATGTTTTGGAAGTAAAATATTTTATTATAAAACTACAGGAATTGTTTTATTCTTTGTATTTTTTTCAACGCTCATAGATTAGCCATTTAATTTAGTCCATTTTTTAAAAACCACTATATAACCGCACGCAAAAACGTTGATTGATCCAGTACGCGCCGGGCCTTCCCAAAGAACGGACGTATCGCTCTCGTCGCTGCCTAAAGGTCGATCACCGAGCGTACCCGACACGCGCCTGAGCTTTAGTGCGTCCACTACATATTGATACTTGGTAAGTAATATTACATGCTAAGTAAGTTTATTTATTTTATATTTTCTTAATGGACTAAAGCTTTTATTTAACTTGTACTGTTCTTATGTAAGTAAGTTTATATACTTACTTAAATAAATTTCCATCAAAATTAGCAATACCTAGTTGGTTACTAAGTTCTGTTACTCGATTTGCAAACTCTTTTCTTGCGTACAAATAAAAACAAATACTACCGAAAAAATAAAAAATGACATATAATGGCGGGTTGTCAGTTATAATTTTATAGCACACACAACACTTATCTCGTTATATTTATAATGGATTGGGGTCTAAAAGAAAATCGTGTCGCCTTTAATTGCGTTGCACAAATGCGGGCATCCGCCAAACGTGATTGTGAAGTTGCTTCAAAATCAGAAAATCAACAAACAATTCGTTTATCGTACCATTAATAGGTACAATAGTACCCTGAGCTTTGGTGACCGCAAGAGGTCTGGAAGACCACGCACCGTTCGGACCCCAGCTCTAATAAAGGCAGTGAAGGCGAGAATCGCAAGAAACCCCGTTCGGAAGCAAAAGTTGTTGGCAATTCAGATGTCTGTGAAGAGAAGCTCCCTTAAAAAAGTTATCAATCAAGACCTTAGACTACACGCTTATCGTAGACGGAAAGGTCATTTGCTTAATGGACGATTGAAGACTATGAGGCTGAATAGAAGTCGCGTGCTACTGAAGCGGTACGCACAAAATGGCCACAGAAATATATTATTTACAGACGAAAAAAATTTTACCATTGAAGAATGTTGTAACCGCCAGAATGACAAAGTGTATGCAAAAAACAGTCAAGAAGCGAGTGTAGCTGTTCCGAGAGTGCAACGAGGCCATCATCCCTCTTATGTCATGATTTGGTTAGGTGTGTCATACTCAGGGTTAACACAGGTCCATTTCTGTGAAAAAGGTGTCAAAACTGGGGCTAAAGTTTACCAGGAAACCGTTCTGGAACCAATAGTGAAGCCTTTAAGCCACTCTCTATTTCAAAACCAGCCCTGGGTCTTTCAATAAGACTCAGCCCCTGCACATAAGGCAAAAACAACTCAAGCCTGGTTTCGAAGCAACAAAATTGACTTCATTGCCCACGAAGACTGGCCCTCCTCCAGCCCGGACCTCAACCCCCTGGATTATGCTATATGGCAGGTTATTGAGGAGAAAGCCTGTGCTAAACCCCACACAAATCTTGACTCCCTCAAGCGGGCCATAGTCAAGACAGTGACGGAATTAGATATGACAACCGTGCGTGCCGCTATTGATGACTGGCCTCGTCGTCTGAAGGCCTGTGTTCAGGCCCAAGGAGGCCATTTTGAATGAAATTGACAAATGTAAATCCTGATTGTGTGTACTTCATTTTAATATATAATTTATTTAACTTTCGTTAGTATATTTTATGTAGATAAGGATTATTACAGTAACATAACTTAGTAACCACCTAGGTAATTTTTTTAGCTACTTGCCGGTATCCGATTAAGCTGAAATTTGGCATACTTATGTAAGTTAGATAACAACATATTATCATGGTACCACCGAGCTGATCTGATGATGTAGGCAACTCCTAAACTACACAAGATAAACACGTCGTGTTTGATCTTATTCGGACCGTCTCAACAAGTAATTGACGATTGTCGAAAAAAGTAGTCAGCAATAAAATACTTTAACAAATATTACATTATTCACAGAAACTTATTTCAGAAATGGGCAATAAACGCAAATTATTTGGAACGAAAAAGTTCAATACTACTGCGGCCAGACAAGCAAAAAGGTAAGTCACAATGCTACCAAATATTTTTCATACGTATTATTTATGTTTATACTGCTTAGGGGTTATGTAAGTTGCAAACGTATAATTTTTTCTTTGAATAAATCATTCTTGGCTTGTTATCACGCTGCTGTCGTAGCATTTAACACCGGTAAGCTTCAAACCAACTTCTACTAGTGGCTCTGTAAGCTGTAGACATCGCAATTTCTTTTTCCAAATGTCTAAATTTCGACCGAGAAATGCGACCTGTAGAGAAGAACATTCGGACATACATACGATAAAATTTTGTATATATTTCACATATCAAAATTTCCAAACTCTGACTAGTTAAAAAATTCTATATAACATTTCTGATGAGAAATGCGACCTGTAGAGGAGAAAATCCGGACAGACAGACAGACAGACATACGAAAGAATTTTTGTCGAAACCTGAAACGGAGACTCTTCGCTCGCTTGGTCAATAAAACCAACTTTGACAAAAGTCCCATCAAAGTCCACCAAAAGTCCCACCAAAAAAAAAACGTGTCCCGAAATGATGAAACCGGCCAAGTGCGTGTCGGACCACGCACAATAAGGGTTCCGTACCGACACCTAATCTACATTTAAAACCACTATATAATACATTTAATCACAAACGATCGTATCTTCATGGGAAACTTACGACACTTACGCCCTTTTGTTTTGGCAAGACAGTTTTTCAGCAATTACTCAAAAACTGGTAAACCTATCTTGTTCAAACCAAAAATCGTTGAAAGGATTTACTAATGTACCTATATATTATCTTGATTTTTTCATAATTTTAAACTTCATAGTATGGAAATTAGAGGGTAGGGGACACACTTTTTATGACTTTGACAGCTAATATCTCACCAACGGTAGACTTAAATGAAAAAAATAATGAAGAAACCTCTATGTAATTTTTGAAGGTCTAAATACACCATAAATGTAACAGGGGGTCAGTTTTTTTTAATTCATATAGGCGTGTGGGGTATCTATGGATCTGTCAAAGTCGTAATAAATGTGTGTCCCCCCTCTAATATCCAAACTATTCAGTTTGAAATTTTGAAAAAAGTCTAGCTAGATGATGTACACTAATTAATACTTTCAACGATTTTTAGATTGAACAAGATAGGTTAAATGGTTTTTGAGTTATTGCTCAAAAACTGTCTTGCCAAAACAAAAGGTTGTAAGTGTCGTGAGTTTTCTATGAAGATACGACCTTTTTTGATTCAATGTTTTGTATAGTGGTTCTAAATGTAGATTAGGAGGTGTCGGTACGGAGCCCTTCTTTTTGCGTGGTCCGACACGCACTTGGCCGGTTTTATTTTGTAAAGATGTGATGTATAATTTTTTTTATTTTTATCACATGGTCGTAATGGTAGGCTTTTCTCTTTGTCTAGGTTATTCTGTACAAATTCTAACATTTTCTTCCAGGTTTGCAAATGGAGAGCTAACACCAGCTCTGCTCTGCGCAACTCGTTAAGTGTCACGTTTACTCGTACTCCTTAAGCAAAGTCGCGGCTATAATACTATTTAATACTATTGATGTCATGGAAAAACGTGAATAAAATTAAATGATTAACAAAACTTTATTTCGTTATCTGCCAAAAAATATATGTCTATTTGCGGTGTGGACAAGAGCAGAGTTTAAGACTGTAAGAATTAATAAATCTGACCGGTTTTGGAAGGAGAAAATGCAGCCAAAATTAAAGTTCTTTTATCAGAAATCTCTTTTCCCCGGAATGGTTGATGGGAGAAAAAGTAGGTCAATGCCAATTAGTAACATACGTACGAGTACCTACCTAGGAGACACTTAATAAGTGCGTACATAATTTTAATAAAATAAAACATGTAAAACTCAACAGATTTTATTTTTTCCTAGCTCACTATAAAGTAAAAGTATAACCTGTATAACAATGATCAAGAAGTGTCGGTTCAACTGGCGTCACTCGAACCGCACGCACACAGTAAACATTGTAGTGTGGGTGGTAATCATGGCCGCTCGCAGGCGATCGCGACTATGATGAGTTGTAACGAAATGTTTGTACCCTCTTTACTTAGATCAGTGTGAAAGGGATGTTCGCTATAAGTCAGTCACAACCACAAACGTGCTTCCAGTGCTAGATTCCGTCCACCCTAAGTCTGTAACAAAAAATTTGGCAACACCTTATATATAAGAATACAACCTATGGGCAACCCTTTGAATTTAACGTCATGTTCGTAAATAAAAAAGTGACGTTTGTTGTTGCCAAATTATTTCAATGCAGACTTAGCGTGTACTCTATGACCCTTAAAAGTGTCCCATGACGACAGTAATCATAAACAATCGTTGATACTCTAATCGCGTGACCGACTCGATCAAAGCTATATACTATTCACAAGCTATCCCAACTCACTTAACTACTCGTTTAATAATTTTAGTATAAATTGATCCCGAGCTTAGTTACAAAAAAGCGTGACGGCAGGTCAGCCTATATTGGCTATTATGAGCCAAGCAGTATACTTTCATCACATCAGTGTTGACAATACCAGGCGGGTCGTTTATAAAATAAGCAATATATCATCGTTACCGCAGGGTCAAGGTTGACCAACCGTTTTAGCGATACTGTTGTGGAGGCTGCGAGAATTTTTAGGTTACCATTGTTATACTAACACTTTATCTCAACAGAACAGAAATAATGTTAACGTTAACATCATTTGATATTAATTATGTTAAAGCTAAACCTTTCGGTGCCTTTTTGTACTAATAACAAAAATCAAAACAAAATGTAGTATAACATTTTCAACGCTCTGTGAAATAGGTACAAAAGTTGTCACTCACACGTCGTTGGCGTCCAAATTTCTGATATATTATTACCTACATACTATTGTTCATTGATACCTACACTTTCAAAGGGAATTATTTTAAACACTGCCGTTTTATGAAAATCTTTTTATTTAAGTACATGTAATAAATTTAATCTGCAGGAAAAAGGAAATTAATCTACTGAATTAAGGAATTTCGAACACTACTTTCATATAAAGTGACAAGTATTTACAACTTTACCCGATTTTTTTTATGCCAACGACGACGGTGGAAACAAACTTAAGGCAGTAACGGCCTTCTTGATGGTAAGCAGATACCGTAAGTCCGTAGCCTATGAAAGCTTGCGACTCCAGAAAAATCAGGAAAAACAAGCCTTTGCTGACGTAGGTGCCTAAAGATTCCAAATTTTATTAATGTTGTGTTCCGCTAATGTTACGTTGCATGTTTGCATGAGAAAGTATTGATTTTTCGACAGACGCAGACGAGGGAGACCGTAGTATTCTTAGCGAGTCTATATGGCTATCGCTGTTCGTCCTACTCACTTCTATATTAATAATTTCGTGCAGGGGTACGGTAGACCCGAACGAGACCTGTCTCAAATTGAAGAACGTATAAAAATAACGATTTTTGAGTTGAACATATGTATCCGCAAAATTCGGACTGTCGCGTATTTTGCATTTAAAAGTGTTAATTTTATGACGAAAGGTCGGCCATATTAAATTTGTTGGTTGACAGCGTCGGGTTGGGTACGTTCGGAAATTGTAAACTATGTTTGCGTCCGGTGTGTTGGCCAGGTTGCTGCGCTGCGCTCTGTGTGATGGGCTATCATCGCCCATTGTGTGAATTCGGCTAGCCGCGTCTGCAGCGTTTTGTTTTTGTAGTTTTCAAGCGTTCTATACACCTATCAACCTAGCTAGCACGATAACTTATACCGTCACGTTATATGGGCGAAATGTATTAAAACGTCACATAAAACGTAACGGTATAATCTATCGTGCTAGCTAGGCTGATTGTCACCACCACCGCCTTCAAAGCGAATGTATGGGGCCTGTTACATGGTTATTATTATCACGTGATACATTCATATCACGATAAGTATCACGTGAATATTGAAGCAGAATCCATACAAATTTGAAAACAGCGATAATATTGACACCCCAGTATTGTGATAATATTAATCGTGTAAAGGACACCACTTGAATGTTTGCTGAGTCTGTCCGCCATCTTAAAGCTGCGTCTCTATTTTGTTGTGACAAACTACTAGGTGACTTATGGCTTTTAAACGTCTAGCAAAATTCTATCCCTATCTCGCTATATCTTATAACTTAGTGGTACTGGGGGTCTACTCCGAAATTCTAAATCCGAACTTCGTATGGTGCCGTCCCTTTCACTCATATAGTCTATGACAGGGGAGTGAAAGGGACGGCCCCATACGAAGTTAGGATTTTGAATTTCGGAGTAGACCCCAGCTCATGCCGTTCACCGCGCTCGGACGTTAGAGGCGCTACCGCGAACCGAAAACGAAGTATCTGTCTCTCTCTCGCAAATGTATATTCGAACGACAGAGAGGAAGATAGTTCGTTTTTGGTTCGCGGTAGGCCCTCAGGCGTCAACTTTAAAACGAATAGGGTATTTTACTATAAGAAAAATAAAATTCAAAATGTAATAAAAACCAGCCAAGTGCGTCAGAGTCGCACACTGAGGGTTCCGTACAACTAAAAAACAAATGTGATTTATCAATATATTGATATTTTTGGTATAAAATATACTTCATAATAAACATTATCACCTAATTTCAAGTTCATAGGTCGATGGGAAGTTAAAAAATTATATGTGTGACAGACAACACACGGAATGTTCTTTGACTTTCTTCGATCGTCCACTACCACGTACCAACCGAAAACTAAATATATATGCCTCTCTGTCGCACTTGCATATTCGAGCGCGGAGAGGGAAATACTTCGTTTTCAGATCGCGGTAGGCCCTCTGGTCTGACGACTCCTATTCCTGGATGGTGCGCGTATCGGAATGTGAAATACCTTTGGCAAAACGGAACAAGTTGTTAAATAGCTTCCATTAATTGGAGAAAATATTACCAACTGTTATTATTATCACGCGAAACACTGAATATTGAAGCAACATCCATAGGGGCCTGTTACATGGTTATTATTATCACGCGATATACTCATATCACGATCCGTATCACGTAGAATGAATATTGAAGAAAAATACATACGATTTTGAAAACCACGATAATATTGACACACCAGTATTGTGATAATATTAAGCGTGTAACAGTCCCCATACAATTTTAAAAATCGCGATAATATTGACACATAATATTGAGTGTAAAGGGCCCCACTTAATAGAATTTGGCGGAGAATAGAGAGCTGCTACCGCGAAACGAAAACGAACGAACATCGTGTATTTCCCTCTGTGTCGCTCGATTTTGCAAGTTCGACAGAGGGGAGAACTTCATTTGTTTTCGTTCGCGTTAGCAGCTCTGACTTCGCACCAAAAATACTGACTGGCACATCAATATTTGAGAATTGCACATCTGAACTGAATTTTAATGAACGATTAGTATTTTAGCTATACAAATCAGTACTGATTACGGTGTCAAACTTTTGATGTTCCTTTAAATACTACCCTTATAAAAATGCTTAGGATTAACTTGCAACGATACTAGCCTTTGCCCGTGACGTCGTCAGCGTAATCTTTTACTCCCTATTCCATATCTTAAACCAGACTACAGACTATATTTCTATACGAAGTTTCATCATAATCCGTTGTTGTAAAGTTTTTATTTTATACATTTTTGTACACTATTTCTTTCGTTGTTTGCATAACTGTCACGAATAAATGTTTACTTTATTTCTTTCTTATTTATTTCACCCGAGCGAAGCCGGGCTTTTATCTAGTTTATTTAAATTTACGACGGGGTGCCTGAGAGAAAGAGATGATATGATTCCCTTCAATTTAATTTCTTCGTATTTATTGCGGACAGATAATAAAATGTTGTAATGTAATACATTTTTATTTGGTGTGTTATGATATTTACGAAAGCTTACTATTATAATATAAGCCTGCACCAAAGAAATTACGCAATTAAATATTACGTTGGTTTGACCCCTGCTGTATTGTTATTACTAAAGTTTAAGTTGTGAAATTCCTATATGTAAGATATTTAAGGATTAACTCCTTAAATTATACACTTTATTAACACGATTAACTTATGCTACCCTCGAGAGAAAAATATTCAAAGTTACCTCTAAAAAAAACCTTAGTGCGGCATAAATACTTCACGTAAGGTCATCAGGTTTTGAATAATAACAAAACTACATGTTATCTATAACGTATACACTTCTCATTTTAAAAATGTGGACGTTTTAAGCAATACAAAGGAAATTACTAATTTCGCGCATGTGTTCTGCCCATCCTAGCCAGAGCCGCCACGCTTCTCTATCCAGTCTATCCACTTCTGACTTCCTTAAGTCTTGCTCTTGCTTCGGCTTTCGGACAGGGAGTATGTGTCGCTTGCGCTTACGCGCAGGTTAAAAATCTTTACGACTAATTGTGTTATTTGATTATGGGGAGCAAAGTTAATAAAACAAAGAAGAAAAGAGGTTGGCGAAAATACAATGCTAGACGCTTACATGAAGAACTTAAGTAAGTAAAACTCGTATCATACACTATATTATAAACACAGATTATGCGCCCACTGAGTGTGCGCGGATGAAGGCTGTCCATTCTCGTTGGAAATTCATTTTGATTACTTGTAATCGCCGCACCGTCACTATAATT
Source organism: Notocelia uddmanniana (assembly GCA_905163555.1). NCBI lineage: Eukaryota > Metazoa > Arthropoda > Insecta > Lepidoptera > Tortricidae > Notocelia > Notocelia uddmanniana. Next base: position 22,346,547 of record LR991059.1, on the reverse strand, counting down.
CGATTCTTTATTTTGTTGGTGTCACTTTGAGTTTCACCTTGCGTAGTGATGTAACATTAGTGATTCAGTGGTGAAATCAGTCTGAAAAAAAAATCTATATTGATTGTGTTAAGTTCAAAATACATTTTGAGTAGCTATTATCTTTACATTTTTGATAGCAAGAAAAGTACCTGCTCATGTAACTTCATTAGGTATCAGAAGTTCAATAGAACTGGCTTACCAAAATTTACTAGAAACTAAATGGTTATTTAAATTACAAATAAATATGAATGTTTCGATGTTCAGTATAATACATAGATACATATATACTCACGCTCTTGTCCCATTGAGGTAAGCAGAGACCAGAAAATGCCAAAAACTACGGTCCTTTCATCATAACTGTTTATCTTCAATCACATACATACAATCTCCTCATACATGCTCGTCAGCTGCGGATTGGCTGTGCACGTCAGAAACGTCAAACGCCATGGGCCCGGGGCAATGTCAAACTCAGAGATGTCAAATAATGACACATGAATATTTTATTTATTATAGTAAGCGAGAAAGACCCCTTGCTGGAAATTTGACTAAAATAAATAAATAAATACAAACGAAACGAATCGTAGGAAACCAATAGGAAACGTCGAAGTAAATTTGACATATATCTCCCCGGAAGTTGCACATTTCTGCCATGGTATGCGCTGCGATCGCTTAGTTTACCCCCACCACCTACTTCGCACATAGCCAATACTTCTGACCTGGAATTTCATTACATTTTTGATACAAAAAAAGTTTTGTAACCTCTGCGGCATGGCAAACTTATAATACTCGGCAGTCTTCGATTAGAAGTTGACCCCTAGTGTCCATATTCAAATTTACGATAGGTAATAAAACGGGCCACTATGTAATAGTACGAGTATATCTATAGCAATCAAACGTTTATAGTGATCCATTGATGGTTATCGTAACACATGTCAAGACTATACGTACTACGCATAAGCATCGTACGCATGTGTGCGTCACTTCCGTCACAGCTGTCGGGTCGGCGCCGGCGCAATGAGGTCATTGAATTAACATTAGTCTACTATACAGCCAGTATACCAGTATTACTTACTATCAACCAAAATTATGTTGTATCACTTTGTGATCTTTGAACTATTTTGGTGCCTATTTCGATCGTAGATACTGTACCTGTTTTTACAACAAATCTTTCACTTTTCAAGCTGTTCGGTTATGGAATGCTCTGCCGTTAGATATTAGATGTGCCAAGTCTCTGCCCATTTTCAAAAATCTCCTGAGACAACATTACTTGTCACTCTCTTAGCTTGTATTATCTTTGTAGCTATATATTTATGTAGTTATGTATGTATATATTTATGTAGTTATGTATGTATATATTTATGTAGTTATGTATGTATATATTTATGTAGTTATGTGTGTATATATATTTATTAATGTATTGTATTAATAGCTCTATATATTAGCCTAGATGTATGTGTCATTCTACCTCTCTTGCTTTATCTTAGCACTACCTGTTGTTATTTTTTATTTTTCTTTTCATCTCCTGCTACCCAAAGGTTGTCTGGAAGAGATCGCTCTATAGCGATAAGACCGCCTGTTGTTACCTATTAGTTTTTAAGGATTATCTTGTAAGAATTTCTGTTTGTGGTGCAATAAAGAATATATTATTATTATTATTATTATTTACCTTTTTAGTAAACGTACTCGTAGAATCTGGAGTGTTTGTTGTTAAACTTACCTGAAAATAACAAAACAACTTTTTAAATTGATATAATTACATGGGGATTGATCATAATATTGCAGCCAGATGAAATCATATCATTAAAAAATGTTTATCCAGTTTCTGGACCTGCTAAGAGGGCACCACGACAAAATTGCAGTTCGTAAATTGAATATTTACCTATCACAATCAAGTGCAAATGCAAGAAAAAAATGATTACGGAAACTTAGATCATGTTTGCCATTTTTGAATTTGAACAAATACATACTAGATTAAAATTGGCTTCATACAAAAAAAAACACCAACACATATCTTATGTTCATCTTACTTCATTTCTTTCACTTACCGCTTTTTGCGTTACCTTTTATACCATTAAAATATTTTTTTTATATAATAGCATTTGATATATATATCTAATTATTGTGACTAGCGATTCATCAAAACCGTTTTTTTTTTAAATTATTGAGGTGGATTCACGTATTTAGCGTATAGGCCTAATTTATTTCGTGCGAAGGGTTATCTTCCGTCGCACGTTCCGCGCCCGCGCGAGGCGGCATATATTATCTGCTATTGCCGTCTGCGGGTGCGGGGCAGTCGTGTTGGCTCCACTGAGACGAGAGGACCGTGTTCGTTGCGTTCTCGATAACGAAGTACATAAATAAACTTGTAGCAACAAGTGTGAATAAAATAACGAATTAATTAATGAAATAAAAACTCGGTATTCTGTCACGTTGCAAAAACGATACCTGTGCCATCTATCTATGCCCCATCTTGGGTGCCACTATAATTCGTTTGGTGCTCCCACACTGGCTGTTATAAATGTTATAAGTATAACAGCAACTATCTTTCTTGAACATCATAGTGTCGCATAGCCTTGTCGTTGTTGTTCTATGTTATATAATATTTATAACTGCCAGTGTGGGTGCTCCCATTAGTCTCTAAGTATGTGCTGCGCCTATTATTATATACCTAATATACCTATACTTACTCTTATTATACCTACTTATTTGAGGTGTACTTAGTTGAAAAGGGTTTGGCGCAGCTAATGTTTTAAACATTTTATTTCACTAAAGTAAAATAGTAAAGTTATTTATTTTTCAAATAAGACATATTACATGCACCCATGATTGTCAATAAACTAGCACCGGTTCGAAAAAATACACCTCTGAGGCCTCTAGAGGTTTATTTTCATCGTATGACTATCGTTATAATAAAACTTATATATGCACCATTTGTTTGTTTCAGGCATAGAGGACTTTGTAAGGTTCCTGCATTAGCAGTATTATGCGGAAGAGTTGTTAAAAAGTAAGATACCTATTTGGGTTATTTATTATTTACTTTAATTTCATTTTATAATCCTTTTTCTATTCGCAGGCGGTTTTTGAGTAGGTACCTACTTATTAAGTCAATACATATTACGTAATCACAATTTCCTACATGGTCGCCTATAATTTTTAATAACTTTTATTATCTGATTTATTAACAGGTTTAATCTCCTACCTGAGCCGAAGAAGTTTACAAAACCAGAGTCGTTTTCCATCATTGGTGGAAAGTAAGTTATTACCTTATCGACACGAGTAGGTGCATATGTATTATTGCTTGTACCTACACATTATTTTGAGGAGCTTTACTTGACATAATAGTAATACTACTTTCTTATTCCAGACCTTTAAGAAAAAGATCAGAGAGACTGCCAACCAACGACATAAAAGAAGCAAAGAAAAAAAAGTATGGGTACGTCTGTTTGTGTTACACAGTCAAGTATTAAATAATGATCTTTATTTATTAGCCGCATAATCCGTTTCAATTATCCCTTTTTGTTTTAGCCGTAATCCACGAAGCCTCGCCACATTATGCCAAATTGTTATAAAGGAGTAAGTTTTTAGTTATGGAAAGATTATAAATAGGTTAGATGCTACAATGCTACGTTATATACAGTCATATGACGACCTGTTTAGCCTAGTTGGTAGTGACACTGCCTCCGAAGCTAGAGGTCCCGGGTTCGAATCCCGGCCAGGGCATTATTTGTGCATTTAGCACGGATTTTGTTCTTGGGTCTTGGATGTTCTCTATGTATTTTAAGTATATATTTATCTATATAAGTATGTATATCGTCGCCTAGTACCCATAGTACAAGCTTTGCTTAGTTTGGGACTAGGTCGATTTGTGTAAGATTGTCCCCCAATATTTATTTATTTATTATATATATATTCTGTTTTTTACAGGCACAACCTTTTGCCCGACTGTGAAGAGGGCACATCACGAATTGACCAGTAAGCAATTTCATAATTTTTAATCTTACGTACTACACAGAACACTAAATGTTTAACTCAAATTAAATTATTTTTAGGTTGTTTAAGAACACACCAAGAAAACGAGGACGGCCACGTAAGGAAATTAAAAAAGACGATCCAACAAAACAACGAAAACAACGCAGGGGAAGACCCCGTAAAGATGCCGCCGCGAGTGAAGACAATACTTCGACTACAGTTACATATGTTAAATACACGAAATTTCTAAAACAGTCTCAGATAATAAGGTATTTAACTGAGAAATACAGTATGAAGTATTAGAATTCTTTACGATGTACATTTATAACAATTTTGTATTGTCTATCTCATTTCTATGTAATCTGTTACAGAAGAATCAAAGTAGAGGAAGAGTTCAACGTGCCAACTGAAGAACCTATAGTAAGTCAGAAGATATAAATAAAAATATATAATCGAATCGTCGTCTAGTACCCATAGTACAAGCTTTGCTTAGTTTGGGACTCGGTCGATTTGTGTAAGATTGTCCCCCAATATTTATTTATTTATTTATAAACATGATATAAAACGAACCACTAATATAACATTTATTATATGTTGCACATTGCTTAAGCTTGTTCACGTTCCTATTATCTACATCATCGGAGCATTGCGTTAAGTTAAAAATGTATTATATATTTATTTATTCACTGCTTTAGAAGTAAGTAGCTGACGATGTATTTACGCTAGCTATTAGCTTCTAAGAATGCGCTTATACGTCTTTATGTCAAAGATGCATACACATTTTGGTTGTAGCATATGACTCTAACTGATTCATACATTGTTTTCCAACAGGATCCTCTAAGAGAAGGCGAGGACGAGTTCACAGTTGTAATAAAAGAAGAAAATGTCGACGATGAAGACAATATAACTAGTCAAGAAGATCTTGTTCAGGTCCCTCTAGCTACATCTAAGGGAATAACTATAAACCCATTAGCATCCGCGGAGATTCCTGGTCCTTCAGGAAGAGCAGCAGCACATTACATGACTGTTGTCATGGACGAGTACCAGGTGTTTGCCAACAGTATAGCAGAACAACTGCGAACATTACCTCCTAATAGAGCTCTACTATTACAATTAGATATTCAATCGATGCTTGATAACGAGAAGCAACTTCTTATGCATGAAAATTGACAAGCAACTTCTGAATGACAGTATTTTTTTCTAATATACAGTGCTCAAATACTGATTGATATCGTAAATACGTTTCAGCAGAAAATAAATGTTGATTTGAGAATACTTAGTTTTTGATTACTTAGTTTCGAGGTGAATACTTTTAGATAATTATTATTTTTAGTGCAGATTAGGTACTTGCTGTGATACTAGAAAAGGAAGGAAATAAATTGTTTATTACTAGGTACTTATATTATATGTCAGAATTAGTGTATTTTTATTACTGATGCATAATATCCTTCCATGGTACTTTTCATTCTGATAAGAAAGAGTTCTCTACAGTAAAGGAATTGTATAATGTAGTAAATGATTCTGTGCCACACTTATGAGTATCTAGGACTAAAAGTATACATGTCGTTTACTATTTGAGTTTATGTTCTAATTAATTTTAAGTTCATAAATAAAAGAAACTATATTTTTTCATAACGCGTTTTATTGTCGATTTTCCATACTAAATTCTTATTCGTTTAAATTCATCATTATTGTTTAGATTTATAGCCTGTTGTCGGTCACTGTTGAATATTAATGCGCATTTCTAAGGTTTGGAATTCTCTGCCGGCGTCTGTGTTTCCGAGTTCATATAACCTGGACCTTTTTAAGGCAAGAGTGAATAGGCATCTTCTGGATGAACTCGCTTCATCGTCGGCCACATCTTTGCCCCCTGGCTAGATGCTGGCCAAGAGCAATCCCATTTATAATAAAAAAAAAAAATAAGCCTATATTAATGCGCATTTCTAAGGTTTCTTGTAATTGTAATTTTAATTAACATAATGGATCTTTGTTATTCGGAATAAATAAATAAATATAATAATAAATATATTCAAAAGCCATTGTTGACAGTTAATAACTTATCACGCATACTTGATTATTCGAATGATTAATTGACTAAGTACCTATGTGATGTAAGAGTATACCTATAAAATCGTCAATTAAGTTTGGGGTTTAATTTAGTACTTAATAAGCAAACGTGATTGTTATTATGAATGGAATGGATTTCTTTAATGAAAAGTACATGATTCTGTACGTAGATTATATAGGGACACCTTTTTTACGATATTGACAGCTAAATATGTCACCAACGGTTGACTTAATCCCTATCAATAGATTCCCCACATGCCTACGTACATTAAAGCATTTATTTTATCCCCCGGTTACATGTATGGATTGTATGGGATGCCCCCCTAATTTAATATTTTCTCTTAATTACACGTAATTTTTATGTAGCGGTTCATACAATACGACATGTTTCCTAATTTCACAACTCTAATCGTTATAGTATCTGAGTAAATCGGCTGTGACATACAGACTGATGGACGGACAGACACGACGAAACTATATAAGGGTTCTGTTTTCGCCATTTTGGCCACGGAGCTCTAAAAACGAGCAAAGTAAGAATGAATAGTGCAATGCAAAGGCTCAACAAAAGTTCCAGCCACTATTCAGAAATAACTTTTATAAATCACTCCTTTCGTTCTTATCCCAGCTTTGCAGACAAAATAGGGTAAATGGTGAGCCACCGACCCAACCAGGTATAAATACCGGTCGAAAAGCCCTTCCACACGGCAACGGCTGCCGGCGGTTCCTGCGTGCACAAAAAATAATAAACTGGCGTCTACAAAAATAAACAGGTGCTCGACGACAGCTTTAGCTTTGCTACAAACTGCCTAATTATACCTGCCTATAACATACTTGCTATGTATAGACGGAAAGCATAAAGTTACCAGTGCTTAAGTTACATGCAAGAGTTCTTTATTTCAAATTAAATTTGATCATTTTGGGACATAAATACCAAAAGTGTGCGTGTGGAGTGAAGTTAGACGTGAGACTGTTAAGTACTACAACAATAACTACAACTTTGTGTAGGTATGTACTTATAGCCTACTGGCGTGAAAATAGAGCAAGAACCAATAACCGACCGTTTTCCCAAAAGTCGTTAAATTTGAATTGTGTGGACTGTGGAATGAGGCTCGGCACGCTGTTCCCATTGACAGCTATAATTCATAGATAAGATATACTAATGAGGAGCTACTAATACAATCGCGCTCTGGTTTTTGTCAGTGACTCATCGATAACCAATAGCATCAAATCAAAAATGCACTAAGTCCATAGGAAATGCAGTCTATTTACCTTCGTCATTACATTGGATTGTGGACGATTTACCCCGGGTTGAATGAACTACAGTTGAGGGATCGGTTAACATTATATTTGACGCCAGCAGCTGTCGTTCCATGTCATAGAAAACCGTCAAAGTTTACAGACAATAACGGTCGTAACTGACGCGTTCCGATGATGAACAACAGTTGGGTCGGACGGTGAGGACGAGTTGGTTTCTGAATAACACCTTAGTAACGTACACATTTTACTAACCTTTTTTATGATTCCTTTTTTTTTAAATAAACATATGTGTAGTTTATTAGACAAAATAATATAATAATAATAATCATAATGATTCATTCCACATCAAGATACATGTTTCCTTACAACTAGAGGCTTCCTAAATAGGTAAGACCTGGACTTTAGGATAAGCTGTGCTTGCTGTGTTTTTCCCGAATATGTTGTGTTTTGCGTAGCGACGTATGAAGTGGTCCTCAATTTTCCAGCATATTGATGTCAAGTTCAACGGTATTGGGGACGCTTACTGTTGCAACGCGTTAGTCACGAGTATTATGAAACTTTTACGTGTGTGTGCGTTAACATTAACACACATTTACATAAATAAACTAGCGACCGTCAATGATCGTTAATAATTTTCTTGAAAGTTTTAGCGGCGCAAAAGTCCCGAGATATATGAATGGATTTTCCTTAGGTTTATACTGAGATTAAAGTAAACACGTAGTTTACGTAGCTATTATGTATGGATTATAATTCGGAGCGTTCGTGGCCCAGCGGCGCCCGCCTCCGCGTGCGGTATGAGCGGTTAAGCAATGACGGGCGAAGTCGGTCCTTGGATGGGTGACCGCTTTGAGTGGTTACCAACTGAGCGCTCCCGTGCTTTGGAATGGAAGGCACGTTAAGTCGTTGATTCCGGTTGCTTTCTATGATAGCAGTCGTTAAGCCAAGTTAGAGGCCTCCGGGCGGCTTGAGAACCTCTAACAGTCAAGTTGCCTACTCACTTGACAAGCCTAATCCCAATAAGATCTAGTTTCCCCCTCGGGTTGGAAGGTCAGATGGCAGTCGCTTCTAGTGCCTACGCCAATTCTCGGGATTAGGTAGCGGATCCCAGGCATCCTTCAGGATGCAACTGTACTGGGAATAACGCTAGGAGGATGATGATATGTATGGATTATGATTATGACGTATCGTATATACATACCTTGATAAACTTGATACGTTCATCGCCTGATCAGTAGAAGTTTTATTTGGCCTCACAACAAAATATCACCATTTTTAAGCCCTATTACGAGTATTAAAACAGTATCTTTAGATTTTCCGTACCATCCATTATAAATGAGGAACCGTATACAAACTTATCGGTAGGTACGGATTAAGGATAAATGTTTGAATTAATTTGACGTTGCATGTTCTTGGAGGTTTGCGTAGGTCAATCTACGCGTTTCTTAATAAGTATATGAGGAAAATCAATCTGGATTTACCCCAAATCTGTTTAGAAAGAGTAATAGGTACTTCACTAAATAACAAAAGTAGGTAGTGCTGTAAGTATTTGGTATCAAAAACTTTAGAATATCTATTTAAATATGGCAGACAAAGATTACTTTTCTTCTGCAATTACTAGGCGGCAGAATTGCTCTATAAAAATAACGCATCCTACGTACCTACCCAACATGCCTACTAGCAAAACATACATAGTCATGAGTCACTAATTCGATGTAAACTAGTTTGCGAACAAAAAAGGTAAACGCACTTGGATTTCGGTAACTACGCACCAGGTATCGGGACTTCGAGGGCATAGCACCCTTCCACATCATTATCCGTATCACCACTTGAAAACTGCTATTCGATATTAGAAGCATTGGCGCCGAAGTCGATGTATATTTTTGTCTCGTTTGTGTCCATCTATCTGGGTATACGAAAAACAGAGTCCGTAATATTTGACAGTTTGTGCAGGTATAACTGGTATGAGTGAATGGCGTCACGATAACAGTAACAACCTTTATTAAAAAGGTTTTTGCGTAGTTAGTAACGAATTCGGTGCAATGTGTCATGTAATATCTCATTAAAGTTGTTCTATCGGAACTGAGTCACTGAACACGACCGGGTTTCTGAAAACGGCCTCATTTCGATTGTTGATCTTAGGGCCATTGACATTGCGTTTAAACGGAACCGACACTTTGTTAAAAGAATTTGGGTGAAAACCAAATTTTTGACCATCCTTATAACATTTAATCCAACTACAAAACAATTTAATTGTTTCGGTTGTGACACGTAAATTTGTGATATAATATGTATGGGTAACTTTCGTGACACAACGTATTTAAATTAAATAGAAGACGAATTAAAAGTCTTTAACGATGGTCTAAAACCATTTAGTTTAAATATGTATAAAATGAAATGAGAACAATTGCAGTAAGTGTTTTATAATTATTCTTGATAAATTAAACACTTGTTGAATAATAAAAAATTGGAGATATATTTAGAATCAACACTAAACCACTTACATGAGGAAGCCATGAAAGTAGAGAGAGACACACACAGATAATAATAATTAAAGTGAAACAAAATAGGTGTGTTCCAAAATACAACACCTTCCCCCTCAGCTTGCTATCATACATCTATAGATTTAACTTATCTGGGGGTTTTACAGTTCTGCCACTTCGAGTGGTTTTTTTCGTAACATCACTTTTGTGTCTACAATCAATTTTGTCAGTCCTATCGTTATGGTGCTTTTCACCCAAATTATTACAATTTTCATTATCTAGAAATGAAGGAATGGAAGAGTATATTATAGGAGTACTAAAGGACTTTTTTATGTGCTTACTATTTCTTCTTATTTTTGTCTTATCTCCTTTCTCTATCCAGTATGATCTTGGCTCCTTGCAATATCCCACTATAATTCCCTTATTCCAATATTTTTCTTTATCTGTTTTATGTACAATTTTATCACCTATCTGAAATTCACTCTCTTTCTTCCTCACAGGTTTTTCTTTCTTACTTAATGACCGTTTTAAAACTAATAATTTATGAATGTTTCTTTCAACTTTAGGCTGCAATAGTTCTGAACTAGTAGGTAGGTAGGGAGTTCTCAGCCTGCGGCTATGTAAAATTTGTGAGGAAGAAACACCCAATCCTGAGAGAGGTGAATTATTATAATTTAATAAATAGTCTCTGTAATCTGCATTATCCTCTTTGGCTTTTTTTAGGATAGTTTTACTTATATGGACTGCTTTTTCTGCTAATCCATAACTTTGAGGATAGTGTGGACTACTTGTGATTATAGTTATGTCCTTAGCCTTGTAGTACTTATGACATTCATATGAGTTGAAGGGATTGTTATCTGCAATAATTTCTTGTGGATAACCAAATCTAATAAAAGCTTCCTGAAAAGCATTCAGCACTGAAGTGGATGTCTTGTCAGTTAATGTCAATATTTCCAACCACTGAGAAAGATAGTCTACAATTGGAAGATAATATTTGCCATGGAAATCTAATATATCAGTACCAACTTTGTTATACCTAAGGTTTGGTATTTTATGAGACAACAAAGCGTCAGGCTTGTTTGCAGATCTAAACTTCTCACAGGTGCTACATTTTTCAATACAAATTCTTTGATATCCTTTGAAAGTCCAGGCCAGAAAAATAGTTGCCTAGCTTTATTTATACATTTACTGATACCAGTGTGACCTACATGAATTAAATTTAAAATATATGTTTTTAAAGACTCCGGTGGAATGATTTTATTCTCATACAAAGCAAGTCCAGTTTCAAAATATATGTCATCTTTAATCTTTTAGTACTCTCTGCATTGAATGAAACCTTAGACATTTCAGGCCATCCATTGAAATAAAATCCTGTCAGCAAACTTAAAACAGGATCAGTTTTAGTCTTATTTTGAAATTCCGCTTTTCTATTAGGTGACATTGGTATGTGCAGGGAAACAGAGTGTACCATCTGCAACATTTCCTCATCATTTTTAGTGATATTTGGCTTGTGGTCAGTCTGTACATCTATGTTAGAACCAAAAATGTATCTGTGAAACTTTTTGACCCCATAACAAATTGAAAGCATTTCCTTCTCAGTCTGACTGTAGTTTTCTTCAGAGTCATTCATGGTTCTTGATGCACAAGCTACAAGTTTTAATACATTTTGACCATCCTGTTGAAATAAACAAGTGCCAATTCCACTTTTACTAGCATCACACTGCAAAATAATTTGCTTTTTAGTGTCAAATGGAGTTAAGGATGGTGCTGTACATACTTTTCTTTTCAGCTCAGCAAAAGCTAATCTATTAGCTGGCAACCATAAAAACTCGACATCCTTTTTTAACAGTTTCAACAGTGGTGACATTAAATTTGCCATATCCGGGACATATCTTCGCACATAATTAAATGAACCTAAAATTTGTCTAAGCTCATCTCTATTAGTCGGCTCTTTTAACTTATACAAAGACTCAACTCTATCCTTGTCTATTGACATGCCATGCTCATTAAAAACCTGACCTACATATTTAACTTCACTTTGTTTAAATTGAAGCTTATTTTTATTAAACACAACCCCAAGTTCCCTTGCTTTTTGAATTACATTTTTCAATGCAATATCATGGTCAAGTTCTGTATTTCCCATAACTAGAATGTCATCGGCCCATACTACAACATTTGGTATGTCAGCAAAATGACCCTCCTGCACATCCTGGAACAGTTCTGGAGCATTCATGAGGCTAAATGGTAATACTAGGTATCTATATACCCCCAAGGGTGTGGCAAAACAACATTTCCACGATGAAGCCTCAGAAAGGTTCAGGTGATGGAAGCCTTCAGAAAGGTCCAGCACGGTAAAATATTTTTTTCACTGTAATTTCAAACTTAGATCCTCTAATGTTGGCAACATTTTGGGCTTCTTCACTTTTCTTTTATTTAGATCAGATGGGTCTAAACACAATCTAACATTTCCATTGGGTTTCTCAACAATGACAATTCTATTTACATGTGCATTTTCCTGAATATTTTCAACTTTCACTATACACTTTCTGTCTTGTAATCTCTTTAATTCTGATTTCAAAGGCTCTAATAAGGTAGCCTGGGAGAAGGGTGGCAAACTTGTTCCTCTGTAGACTTAGTAGGGATCTCCACTTCCCTTGGCAACCTGCCTATTCCTTCAAATACATCCGTATTTTTTTTAATAAAATCTTCTTTGTTATTATCATTTTTAACAGAATGTACCCGTTTTACCAAATTTATCGACAAACAGCCTGGTAAACCTAACAGCATAGTGCTAGATTCGACAATGACAAAATTTTCATGACACACATTATCCTTATATTGACATTTAAGATTTACTATGCCTATTGGTTTGGTATTTTCCCCACTGAATGACTGAATTTTTAAATCAGTGTCATACATTTTGACATTAACATTCATATTTATTGCATCCAAAATATGTTTGGGCATCACACTTACGTCAGCACCAGTGCCCAGCTTACATTTAATGTCCTTGTTTTCAATTTTTATACTTTCACACCATTTCATCTTGTTACCGCTATCACACATCACTTGTCCACAAAATATGCTATCACTTGAGACACTTGAACTATAACACTTAGCTTCTCCGACATTCTTGACCCTACAGCTCACTGCGAAGTGATTCAGTATACCACACTTGGTACATTTCTTCCCATATGCAGGACACTCCCTTGGCCCATGCACTTTTTGACACCTCCGGCATTGAAATTTGTTGTCCTTATTATTAATAATCTTGTTGGTTGTCCCATTATTCTTTTTAGTATATTTATGTTTAACGGCATCAATCTCCACAGACGGATTCATCTCCTTTACTTGAGATCTGCTGATTTCTGATGCTCTGCACATGTGTGCGGCCTTATCTAGTGTCAGATTGTCTATTCTAAGGAGACTCTCTTGGAACCCTTTGTCTGCAATGCCTTGTACAATGCGGTCTCTCAACAATTTAAATTATATATCGAAATCCGCTCCTATAGAAGATCTATAGGAGCGGATTTCGATGTATAATTGCAGTTTTCAATAAGCTGCCTAAGACTGGTGTAATAATTTTCAAAAGTCTCGCCTTCCTCTTGTTTTCTTTCATTAAATTTAAAGCGCTCAAAAACTTCATTGCACTTGGGATTTACATATTTATCAATTTCCTCGATAGCTCTCAGTATCACTTTTTGACAATTTAAAAGACAGGATGACCTTGGTCGATTCCGATCCCATCATGTTGCGAAGCAACGACAGCTTTATTTTGTCCACAGCTTCGTCTTGTCCTATGCCCACGAGATAATCCTCGAACAAGCATTTCCAAAATCTCCATTCGGAAGCTGCTGAGGGAGATCTAATATCAAAATTTGGTGGAAGTTTCACAGGATTGGCCTCCATTTTGTTTGACGAGATCAAATATTTGCATATACTTTATAATTAATAGTTTACCACTGTAAATTTAGTGTGTTATCGACTGCGCCATGTTTTATAATTATTCTTGATAAATTAAACACTTGTTGAATAATTAAAAATTGGAGATATATTTAGAATCAACACTAAACCACTTACACAAGGAAGCCATGACAGTAGAGAGAGACACACACAGATAATAATAATATAAAGTGAAACAAAATAGGTGTGTTCCAAAATACAACCGTAAGTATCTACAAAATAAGCAATTCTGATATAAAGACTGGTACTTTTTTCCTACTTGTATTTCTGGATAAATAAAGTATTTCTCGCTTGCACAGTACAGAACGTAATGAGACGAATCTAATGACACCTAAAAGATGTCATTATGTTTTTTTTTTTATTAAAAATGGGATTATGGCTTTCTATCGACCTGTTTAAACTGTAATCAAAAATATGACTAGAGAGTCTCTAGAGACTCACATGTTCCGGGCCCGTCTTCCAGCCCCGGGGTCGTCTATGTATGCCTATATAGGGCCATCGGAACATTGAAAACAGAACCTACGAGCATGGCAGATGGTGTGAGCAACGAACTATAAGATAGAGCGAGATAGGGAATCGTATGGCCAAGAATTCGTATACCTATGTCGTTCTATATTAAACGGACCACGCAGGACGCTTGGGGCGTTAGGTATGTAGACAAGTACTATTTCACTTTCGTAAGCAGATAGGTTATCAATTCAACAACTGCAATAACCAATATTATGACACAATAGTACTCCAGGTGATCCGTCCAGTGATCTTAGTAACTCAAGAGTTACGGGTAATGAGATATATTTAGATCGTGATGCGTAATGCACTGCTTGAGTAGCACTTTAGTGGTGACAATGGATATACTTCTTATTTCTTAGAAAGTGTGATATGTGAGGTAAGTATATTAATTACCTGTATTTACGCATGAATTATTTTAAAAATAAAGTTTTCAATCATCATAACTACCTATCACTACAACTGAATATGCTTGATTGAAAAGCCGACTTAAAAAATGAAATGTTGTCATTTCATTTTTTAAGTCGGCTTTTTTCCGATGAAATCAAATAGAGGATAAAAAATTAAGTGGAACCACATTTTTAAATTCTGGAAAATATCCCAATTTCATATAAAAAACGATTTTAATAGTAAAACATTCTAAAAGAGAGTAAGCAACAAGTAAGGCGTCACAGCGTACAAAATCATACAGAAGTACTATTAGTAAGGCGGATTTACTAAAGAAAGTGTCCTGCTGTTCTCTTTGTGCGTTGTGATTGTGACTGTCAAAATTCAGCCTTGTGACGTCATATAGACGATAGTAGGCTTTCTTCACATTTTCGTAAATATCTTGAAAACGAATAGGTAGCTATAAAAGAATAAAAAAATTTTTTTTTGGGTTTCTTGCTGACAAAGCTAACGAAATGAATACGAATTTCATACTAGGTACTTGAAAATCTGAACTGTTGTCAAATAACTATCAAGAAACTCGTTTTATGTTGCTGTAAATATATAGGATACTGAATTAAGGTAAAATGAAGTAAAATGCAATGATTTTAAATTATAATTTGGGTCTCAATACCAGTATGAGTAAAAATATTATAAGAATCTCCTCGTTGTTTACGTATATTTGTAAACTGTCCTCTAGTCCTCTACCACAGCCTCTACCTTTGCTCGGCCTTAAATCAGCTGATTGATAACCTTTAGTAGTATTGATTATAAATATCACTAACATTGTAACTACAGTCTCGCAACTCGAGCAAAATTAGCAAGACATGTAATGACGCTTATCAGTTCAAATTACATAATGAAGTCATTAACGTAGCACGGTCAAAATTGCATATATCATATATCGCTATCCCGTAACTAACTTATCTTTCACACAGTTACTTACCTAATGCAAAAAGTAATAACTGTATTTAAAACACATGTGGCTTATGTCCTTTTAGTTCTGCATGTGCACACATATGTAACATGGACTCCGACCGTACATTTATGTAGGTATGTAAAGCCATGTAACTGAACCCGTAGATACTTTATCGCATAATCACCCGTGCGCCGAAGATTACGCTGTAATGGCAAAATCGCACGCGTCTTGATTGTGATACGGCACGTGGTTCCAACATGGCTGTCATGTCACAGAATAATCAGATAAACAGAGAAAGGTACGCAAGTACATTCTTCTTTAGACGATGGTCGAGCTAGAGCCAAGTTGCGAACATGAAATGGCTGAACTCGCCGAAGCATAAAATTATGGTCCAATCTGAGGACCTGCCGCGAACCACAAACTTCACCTTCTTTCTGTCGCTTTTTCAATAAGTGCTATAGAAAAACACACGCGAATAGATACACGAATGAATTTCGTTTGCGGTTTGCGTTGGGCCTCTGGATATAATACTTAATGGACGGTGTGAGAGACGAAATGAAGAGAAAGGAAGAGATACGAGAAGGCTATGCTGCTGGGCATTGCAATCCAGCGCTGCTTTCAATCCAGCTGGACTTTTTCTGGATTTATGTCAATCCAGCTACAACCAGTTTTAACAATAAATTAAAAAAAAGACATGCTGCGCCAACCCTAAGAACCTGTGATGTGAGCAAGCAATGAGTTATTTAATGTTCTTTGAAACCTCATCATAGGAAGTCATACCTACTGTTGAACATGTGTAATATAAGTTCGATAGAATATCTTTGCAGCTTTGCGTCACGTTGATTGCACAAGAGCAGAATGTAAGCAAAGAAAGGTTGTATCTATTTTATTACTCGTGTGATAGATTAGGTATTAAATCACATGGCCAGAACAGTCAGGCGCTGTTTTAGAAGGATATTTTGCACGTGACTACAGTATATATTAAATGCTCATGCATGTATACAAAAAAGATTTGCGTTTATCTAGACACGCGGCAGCGTGTCCAGCCAAGTTCACCCCTGGAACTGGCGGACAGCAGCCGTGTGTTATATTACACGAACCGTTCGGAGCCACTTTTGACCCCCCAATAACCCCAAAACTATCTAACATAAAAAAAATGAAATTTGGTACAAGTATTAAGATCTTTTAGAACAACGAGAACCCCAAATTTTATAAATATAGGTTTAATAATTATTGAGATATTAAATTCCAAAAATCGGCATTTTTACCACTGACTGACTGACTGACTAGTAATCAAAAACCTAACCCACTTCCAGATGACCTAGAAAGCTGAAATTTGGCATGCAGCTGGGTAATTGTGTGTGTACACCAGAAAAAATCTGAAAATAGTGATTTTTTATTAGTTTTATTATTATTATTAATTACCTATGCTAGTTAACTCAGAACTCCGTCATATATTAACCAGTTTCGAAGATTTTTTTTTTGTTTGAAACGGTATACTTCAGGGATCGTCCCATAGTTATCAGGTAAGAATCTGATCATAGGGTCCTGGAGAAATTGAGGGAACTCTTCAAATATTTGAGGTGCACCTATAGCGATTTGGGTGTTTTGTATAGTAACTCGTGCATTCGCTCTTAAAAAGCATCATTTGGTGAATATTGACAAAAAGTAATGATATTCCATCAAAAACATAAATGTGAAAATGGTAGCCAAGTTCATTATTAAGAATATCCGATGCTTGGTTGTCGTCTTCACCGACAAAAGAATTGAGATCTAAATGGGTGCCCAGTTCCGTAGATTCTCTGAAATAAGAAAAATAAATATCCAACAGCTTTTATAGTGTCAACATACTGCATAGAAAACTGCCAAGTTAAGGCACAAAATGCATTAAGCCGCAGTAAATTAGTTTTACTGTAAACAATGTAGTGCCCGACTTGGCACCATTTCAGAGAATCTACGGAACTTGGCACCCATTTAGATCTCAATTCTTTTGTCGGTGAAGACAACAACCAAGCATCGCAGTCTTAATATTGAACTTGGCTCCCATTTTCACATTTATGTTTTTGATGGGATAGGAATTTCACGTGACTAAGCTGACTTCCTGCCTTTGGGACAGAGATTCCTTCAGTTGACAAGATAATCTCAGCATTTTTGAGCAGTAGATAGTAATATGCGTAGAAGCCTCCTCGCTTAGTTGCATCCCTGCACTCATTTAAATGTAGGGCGCAGCGAAAAACGGTATACTAACTCGATTTGCAGCAGACAGTTTTCTCATACAGATCTGCCTCCGCAGTCCGCACCGACAAATCAAGTCGTCTAAAACAAGCTCCCGTGCAAATTTGTGAAATTTTGGCAAGTAAAGTCCCTCTGTCTCTACGACGCCTAAGAGGTTCTTTTATCATTCTGATTTCGATAACAGATTCGTTACACCTAATAAGCAAGAGGCTGTTTACTGACTTTTGTCTTTAACAAGTGTACCTTAGCGTTTTATAAATGCTGCATTTTATGCAGTTAATCTTGTTATCTGTGATACCGATAGACATTGACATAGCCATGCACGTCCATTATTGGTAATAACACATTACAGATAAAATATTTAATATAAGACGCCCCATTTGATGCAGATGCTGTTTGAGAATCGACGATTGTGCTCCAACTAATGCTCGTATAACCGTAACCTACGTACTAAAATAACTGTCCAATATATCCTCTTTGTCCATATCATATTCGTTGTATAAGAAGCTGATTAATAAGATTGATGAACATGAAGTTCATGAGACAGAAACTCTATTATACATTTCATTATTTATTTTATTATGTATGGTATTTCTATATGTGTTAAGTATAGACTTTAAGTCTATTGGGGGACAATCTTACACAAATCGAACTAGGCCCAAACTAAGCAAAACTTGTACTATGGATACTAGACGACGTAATACATACTTATATATAGATAAATACACACTTAAATACATAGGAAACATCCAAGATTCCGGAACAAAACTCGCGATAAATGCACAAATAATGCCCTTACCGGGATTCGAACCCAGGACATCCGACTTCGTAGGCAGGGTCACTACCAACTAAGCCAAAGTGGTCGTCTATCGGCGTCGTAGAATAAATAGTAAGTTACAGATGCTCATTGATTACCGATTGAGGTTGATTGATGCACTTTATGCCATGTACGAGTATATCCTAGTAGATTATTTGAATTCTACTGCTGCTGCTAGTAATGAAGTATAGTATATATTATAAACAGTACACAACACCTAATGCGCACTATTAATGACACTCCATAATATAAACAGGGTGTCTTACTCATACTCATATATTCGTAAAGTAATTATTAAATACATAGGCAAGGAAACTTTCAGGAATTTGATATGTATATGATTGATCTGTGGCCAGACTGGCTAGCTACATATTAAATTTATAAATATATATCGACGCTTTATTTACGTTAAAATAATAACAAAGGGGACATTGAGCTAAAATTTACTTCTAGAAGTGTGTTGTCACTGTATTAGTACAGCATGGTCTTCAATCGACAGGACAAGATGCATCAATCGTGTCGTTTCATCTCCCAAAGAGAACCACAAAAGTTGATTATCAATTGTTTATTTTCTGAACTAAACTTAGAATTTAAAGACAACAAGGGTAGTCGGGGTGATTTATCTTCGCTGAAGGACTTATTACTATTTTAAGACACCCTGTATATTAACAATAATCACAAACCTATTGTGTGTTTAACCTTTTCAACGCTCTGTCAAATACAAAGGCTGGCACTCATACGCCATGACATCGGAATGTCAAACACGAGGTTGAACCCTATAGAAATGCGTGTAGGTTGCAAGCCGTGATCGATATATCCGTATTTTTTAAAGAGATAAATAAAATAAAATAAATTAATAAATATTAGTAGACATTATGTAAACAAATCGATCAAGTTCCATATTAAGCTCAATAAGGTTTGTGTCATGGGTACTAGACGATAGACGACGATATATTTAATAAAACATCTCAGGAACAAATGTTTCTGTTCACCACCGAAAGAAATGCTCTTTTGCCTCCTGTGGGGCCAGTTTATACATCCGTCCCTGGTGTTGAACCGATGTTGCGGATATATTAACGTAATGTGATCCACGGGTTCCACTAAACGATGAATAATCTAATTATGATTCCTCTCGCATGTTCCACACAAGTCATCATGGTGTAGACTTACGTAATTATCATATAAACTCGCCATTGCGAGCTCATGTTAAGTTATCTGCTCTTTGATAAGCCTTCCATGGTGGGCTCACTCACACTTAGTTTTCAATGTGTGTGTGCGCGTGTACAAGTCAGCTGAAACTAATCTGGTTACAGCGAAAGTGGTTTTCATGTTACTGGATGTATCTGGTTCATTTGACTACTAACCCTACGAGTTTTACTATGGCTTTGGTCGCAGTTGATAATACATACTCGTAGTGTCATCGGAAAATAACATCTATTCTTCTAAGTTTTCTATCTAAATAACGGAATGTTCCAAAACCATTGTACAATGATAATCGTAATAGATATACGAGTCTTTCTACAACGCATGTTCTCTTAACATTTTATTGATTTTAACTTCGTTTAGTTTGTAAAGTAACAAAAATAGACTTATTATAAACCTACTTACAAATTATAAATATCAAAATGACGCAACTTAATACTTAAAAGACATTGCAAAGAATTCATAACATTATAAAACATTCATCTCACTTACAAACACTTTACTTAGATGTTCACTGAAATTTAATCTTTATTTAATACAGGTAAAGGCAACGTTTACATCAAGCGTTGAGCAACTTGGAATTTGGAGATACATAACTTAATACATAAGTCGTATGGATGGGATTGACCTTATCTAAAAGTCAGAAATGATCACGGCTCTGCGCGTGATTCGATAACATTCGAGACGAAGGATGATTGGGCTAGTCTGGCATTATGTCATGTTTCATGCGCTCTCGTATTCACCACCTTAGTTACAATGCGACATTACGCTGGAAGATTCCAATTGCAATTGAAACAATTGTTCTACAAAATCAGATACTTGTAGGTAAAAAAATCAAAGCTTATATGTAGTTGTCGCGTGGTCGAAGAGACATGACATATTTAAAATTTGTAACACAAACAAAACAAATGCTTCATCGAATTTCGAGTCCACAACTACATATAAGAGGGGTTTTGCCTTAGTCTTTTTACCTATTTACAATAATTGAGGTCACACATGAATTTATTGCGCAACTTCCTCTTCTTTACAAGTATTATACGAAATCACCTAAATCTGAACCGATCACATCACCGGTAGCCTAGAGTTTCACTTCCACCACTTTGCACAAGCTTCTACCATCTATCGACAAGAGAAATTGGACTTGTAATCCTTTCGCTACTCGCAGTGGCTTAGGCTTAATTTACAGATTGTAATTATTATAGGTTTCACGATGTTTCAATGTATTATGATATTTATTACCTACTTGCGACAAACCAATGGGTATATAGTACGAGCCAGGATTAAAACGCAAACAACTTGGCGACCATCGTTCATTCAGAACAAATGCAAATTTTTATATGTTTGAATATAGTCATAAGAATGGACGCTTCCATTTGACAAGTACGAGTTAATATTGTTCTGGACTCTACGGAGCTGCGCAAAAAGATTCGTTAACTGAATTAATGTCACCCCACTTGTTGATTGAATGCCATTGACCTCGATCTCGCCAAATGCAGACAATCGTGCACGCTAGAATATCGTGATGGACTGAAGGCAAGAATGTACATGACAAGTGAAGGTCTAGAGACTCTAGAGCTACACAAAATGTCAGTTACTACCGCACAATCTGAAAAAAAGACGCTTAGAAGAAGTGCAAAGTTCAATCGCTGTCAGAAAACATAAAGTTTTTCTCATCACACTTGCTCGTAAAGGGTTTTGTTGTATGCAAGCGTATAGAGCAGTTATAGCCGATTGATCTCCCACGGGAGTTATGGATTTTATAACTCCCGAGGGAGTAACGAGTTTGTGTGCGATTTGATTGGTTTAAAATAATCTAGTTGGCCGCGCTCCACAAGAATACTGGTCTGTGATTGGTTGACATCCACCACCACCATGTCAGCCGAAGGACGTCCACTGCTGGACATAGGCCGCCTCCAATTTCATGGGGGGTAAATGCCATAATCGCCACGCTTGGCATGCGGGTTGGCGATCGCAGTATTGATATTGGTTGTGTAACAGAACGACATCCCTCAGCCCATGAAAGCTTCTAAGCTTCGGGAAAATCGGGAAAGCTTATTTATTTTCTTGAATTTTCATTATCGATGAAGGTTTTCATGGTAAAAGTTAATGAGCTTTAAATTAAGTTTTAATAGGTTCGATTATTTACTATTTCTTCTTAATA
Organism: Notocelia uddmanniana; assembly: GCA_905163555.1. NCBI lineage: Eukaryota > Metazoa > Arthropoda > Insecta > Lepidoptera > Tortricidae > Notocelia > Notocelia uddmanniana. The sequence goes on along the minus strand of LR991059.1, from coordinate 22,324,522 downwards.
TATTCCAAGTTTTAATGTATTTTTATTGTATTTCAGAATAGTATTATCAATATAATTATTAGAACAGCTTTAACAAAGTTTTGTTAATGTTTATTTAGGCCAGGCAGGGCCATCTAGCGACAAGTTGCTTAACTGACAAGAGATAATAATCCAACCGTGTCAAAGATACGTCATTTGGTAGGTCCAGTAGCGATATCTGTAGCCATCTGAATTTATACGAGTAGTTGTGAGGACATCATTCACAGCGCTAAAGTTGAAGTAAAAATTACCTCGCGTTAAACTAACCAGTGTAGGTCTGACCTCCGACTACGAGTTGTTAGTACGGGTCTCGGTGTCAAGATATACTAGGCGTTAGCTGTGAGTCTCGCTGATGGAGGTTATTAATTGAATAGCAATAGCTGCCGAGCCGGCTTGAGCGGGTAGATTCGCGCCTGACTTTATGCTTACCCAGCTAAAATGAAATTTATGATAAAGTAAGCAAGTGCTTCTGCATAGGTGACTTTTTATTTTAGTGAGGTTTTAAAAGGAATAGCGAGAGTGGAGGTGTCTGGTGTCGAGTAGAAGAACTTGCGAGTTTTGTCAACCAATAGTATTTCAGATTTAGGTTGAAAACCAATGAGAATCGTTCCCTCCAAATTTACGGAAAAACATAGTGATCGCGTGATATTGGTGGCGCTGATGATCGGATGAGGGGGGTATATAAGGAGATTCACAACGTTTTTAGGGGACTTTTGCCTTCACCAGAGTAACGAGAAACAGTAGTCTTGGTGCTTCAGGATCAGGAGTGTCTTTATGTGAGTTGTTTAAAGTGTCTAGGCTAGGGATTCTTGTAGGGTTTTCATTATGTTAGGATATTTAGGATGTGTGTGAATAATCCTTTCTGTTCACAGGGATTTCTTTGTCAGCGAGTGTCTTAAAACCTCGTATAGCAAATATTGGTGATATATTAGTGTTCCGTTATTTGACTAGATAAACCACAAACGTAAGTCCGTTTTCCTCTCTTAATTTTGTTTTATTGAAGTGAGACGTTATTTAGGTATTGCTAATCCAAGAATCGGGCCATATTTGTCAGTCCGGAGATTAATATGGCTAATTCATGCATATTTATCTCGCCAGAGTCCCTCTGGATTTAGGTATGTATGATGATTCAAGATTAGCATATAACTTTGCCGTAAATGAATGGTAATATAATTTCAGTTTAGTCTTTTATCCATTAAAAATGCATTTTATGCTATCGAGTGTCGTATTAGCTTATTTAACAACTGCGTTATCCATATATTTGCTATATGAGAGGTACATCGGCGACGTTTGATTACTACCCGATTTAATTAATAACTTGTCTTTTATTGGACCTACATTTATTGTGCATGCTAACTATTTACCAAATGATGGTGGCGGATTTTGTGTGTACTATTTCATTTATTGAGATGCGTAGGTGCTATTCATGCGAGCTGGTTATTACCGAATTTTATCTTAATTATTATGCCTTGGTCATGGATCATAACTTCGTACTTTTTATACAATGACGGTAGCAAACGGGAGTACGTCTTAATGAGTGTGTAATGTTCATGTTGATTATAGTATCGGATCAGTGTTATTTTAATGTTACGAGATTTATTAATTCTTTGATGTGTTTTCTTTGATTTACATTTCGTGATATACTTACAGTGGTTATGCGTTTCGTATTGAATTAATATCTCCTTTATAATATTTGGGTGATTTATGTGTCTAGTCGTATTTTGTTTTTATAACCTTGCCTGAACTTCATTACAATTTATAAATTATACACGATAAATATAACTATTAATATCCAACGCATTCATTACGAATTCTTGAGTAGGTTTTGTATATTTTCATAGGTTTTGCGGTTAACATTGGTTTTGCATTATTAGTGAAAGGTACTGGTTGTGTCAATGTAGGTAGTTAAATAATTAGGGTTCAATTAGTGTTTAATATTCAATTGATTATTACATCTAGTAGATTTCTATGCCATAGTTCGGGCGTTTGGAAGGTTTTGCGAAATCAAACCTTTTTAAGAGAAGGATAGCTAGCCAGCCACATCACTGATACTCAGAAGATTCCATGTGGATAATCGATGACCAGATCCAGGCCACCATCAATCTACTGCTGTGCCATGACAATGTGACATCCGCCAAGCATCCATCAAACGCTATATCCAACGGCGTTCCTGCGCACATTACCATATGTTTACCAGAAGTTTCCGGCGCTGCGAACACCTGACTACCAATGAAGACCATCGCAAACTACACCTGTGCCATGACGACCTGCTATACTTCCAATGCTCAACCTGAGGGGACTACTGAACACCATACCATTCTACCTCTGGGTTATCTCCTACAACCCTGAGTGGCAATCAACGGCTTTCCTTACCACTGCTAGAAGATGGTCATGAAGATGTGCTGCAACATCGAGCTGATTGGACAAGGCTTCAACAACTGCATATGGGAATTGTTCCGGCATGACGGCTTTAAAGATTACGGCTGTAAACGCACAGATGAAGAGATCCTTGGATGGTTTTCTAAGTTTCGCAAAACTTTCTGACTGTGTGAGCTATGGTACTTATTTATATTCTCTTGCAATTTAAATGGCATAAATGATATTATCTTTATAGCAAGCCGAAATGCTACCGTTGCGTTGTGTGATCTTGGTTTATTTATCTTTGATGGAACTTGGTTTCCAATTGCAAATCTGTTTACTACGTAATTAATATTACGTCTATATTTTCATCATTATTCTGATTTTATTATTCAATCTATGATACTTATTTATGTTCTCTGGCAAGTTAAATATCATAATTAATGTTGTCTTTACAACAGGCCTAAAATGCTATCGTTGGCTGTGTGATCTGATTTTGTCTTACAACCATATTTCACGTACGACAAATGTCTTGAGTGATGATCTTGACTTATTTATCTTGATGGAATTTGATTTCCAATTACAGCATAGTCTGTCACACGTAATTCATATTACGTTAATATTTTCATCTATACTTACTCGTGTTACGAGTAGATACTGTTTCAGTATTCTATACCTATCTACCAACTGACATATTTTACTACTAATTTATTGTAGTTGTTGGAACTGGCCGCAATGGACTTTATCCGTGGCTATTTCCAGCAATGAGGTAACGTCACAGCCTGGACTGCCATCGTTTGATACGATTAAGTATGGTTTGTTCCAGCCTGTGACAAAAGGTTTTGGTTATATTGTAGTTGTTGGAACTGGCCGCAATGGACCTTATCCGTGGCTATTTCCAGCAATGAGGTAATGTCACAGCCTGGACTGCCAATCATTTGATATGATTAAGTATGGTTTGTTCCAGCCTATGACAAAAGGTTTTGTTTGTATTGTAGTTGTTGGAACTGGCCGCAATGGACTTTATCCGTGGCTATTTCCAGCAATGAGGTAACGTCACAGCCTGGACTGCCAATCGGTTGATACGATTAGTGTGGTTTGTTCCAGCCTATGACGAGAGGTTTTGGTTGTACATGTAGTACCCAAATATACCTAATAATAACTATTTCGCTAAAGAACGGTTTTTCTCCAGATCGATGAAATACGATCATCAATGGGTGTTAGGGACAGTCTTTACAGATTCTTAACGACAGGCTTTCTTCTTTGGTCTGAATCCACGGGACGGGCTTTGAAAAGGGCTGCTGACCCGGTTAGGTACGGATTCTATTACTGCTTGTCGGAATCTTTGATTCTTACAAGACCTTTTAGATCCGTTCGGACGAGAAACCTGTATTGCCGTTTGCTGAAACTGATCATTAAAGACCCCAATATATATGTACCCTTATATACTCTACTATATGGGCGAGATGGGATGTGAAAGTTCAACGGCGATACAGTCTATTGAAGACTCGAGCAAAACTCCTTGCTGTCGTGAGAACGCTGGTCAATGCTGAGGTTTTGCGGTTGCATAACTCAGTAGTGATACTTAGCTTATGGGATGACTGTATGATTCGATTTGGACACTAAACCTGAATAGTAACAGCTTTGTCTTGTTTTCACGATATTTGGGTACGAGGTAATAGATTGATCATCATATGATCTGTTGACGTCCCTTGCTGGACGTAGGCCTCCCTCGCAGAGTGCCATACTAATATATTTATATTTCAGCTGATCTGTGGATCATAGTAGTTTATACTACTAATGCTTTATGCATTTATTCCAACTGGCTTCTAATTCAGATCACAGTTGTGTAACATTGATTGATCATTATCATATGATCTGATTGACGTCCCCTGCTGGACGTAGGCCTCCTTCGTAGAGTGCCACTATAATATATTTATATTTCAGCTGATCTGTGGATCGTGGTAGTATATACTACTTATGCGTTATGCATTTATTCCAACTGGCTTCTAATTTAGATCACAGTTGTTTACTTTGCCTATGCTTTTATGCATTATAAAATGGCTGGTCTCATAATATTATGGGCTACGCTCTTATTATTACCATGTATATGTTCATTCATCAGGCACTATTGTCACATAACTCTCATAGTCTCGGTCATGTGCCTTGTGCCTGTACCACCTGCGAGGATACCCTGATTGCTCGTGTTAGGTGTTAGGTAGGGACATATCCAAGCGGCTAGCTTGAGGCTCAGGTTCCTTCGCGAGACTTCTGCCTCGACATAGTTGCCTCATCATGTCCAGTAATGGCTTGGTGGTTTATATGACTTATGCATGGTACTTTTATGAGAAACTGTGGCTTTATGGTTGCGTGCAATCAGCTATTTTATATTTACAATGTTCTCATATCTTTTAGATTGAGATTTACGCCATATTTGGTAAGAAGCCAGACTTTACCTGTTATATCCTATTTTGTAGGAAACATTAATGCTATCTCGACATAGCAAATTTAGTTTTAAGGTTTTTCTTACTATATGTTTCACAGGAATTTACCTACGTTTATCTGCTACCACGTTTAACTATATGTGCTACAATAACTTATTTTGCTCCATTAACTATTTTCTACCATTTTTTCCAAACACTTAATCTTCTAGGTACTACATGACTACTTCGGATCATTTATACTTGCCTTCATTTAATTCCAAGCAATTTATTTAAGCCTTTACTGATCACACAGCCAACGACGGTACTATAATAGTAGGGCTAGATTCTAAACTTGTTCTATTTCATATAGCATTGTGTTGATAATTTAGAATTATTTTCTTCTAGTGTTGTTCTATTACTTTTATTATTCTCATGAGAATAATGTTTTAATCTCTAGTATGTTTGTTATAGGTTTCATAATATTGTGTTCATGGTTAGTAATTGATATTCATAGGATATTATAGGATATTGTTGTTATTCGTTTAGGCAAGCTTATCCTAATTTTAGGTTATGTTGTAATATTGTTTAAACATTGTCCAATTCTCAATTGTTTATACATTTCTCACACCTCAGTGAACTATGGTTACTACGTTTATAACAAGGTCTTAAATATGTCACTAGATGATCATGCCATTAATCTTTCAATTATTTAGCTGTTGATTTACTTAAAACTGTAGTATGTTTAGTATTTCTTATAATATTGTAATTAACAAGTTATTTAAATTACTTATTGTATTAGCTTTATGGCAACAAGGGTTTTTGTGTGTCCGCTTGTTTTCCCTTGTCTAGGTTGGCCTAGTAATCAAGCGGATGTCTAATAAAGTTCTCCCCGGACTTTATTAGATTCGAGTTTCGAGTAAATTCATTTTTATTAAATAAATGTTTTGTTTGTTTATTTTCTCTCTCTCAACTTCTTGTTTGATTTATTTTCTTTCCCTATAGTAGGAACCCTATCATTTAGATCTGAGAAACTTTAATAAAAGCTTTAGTACTTCAGTAGGTATTAGCAACTTGAGGAAAATCCTGGGTTTCAGATTTTCTGGTAATGTAAGTATAAAGCTTTAGGTATACTTTAGGAACTTTAGGGAAATTTTAGTTAGGCTTTCTTTAGATAAACTGTCCTTGGACTTTCCATAAGTTTTCATAAATTTTCTCCCCTTAGGGGTTGTTACAGTTGACATATTGAGGCTGAAAATCCAGTTGGTGCGCGTCGCAAGAATGCTGCTTTGTGATCGGTTGAAATATTGAAGCTGTTCTTTTCTCTCTCAAAGATGCTCCAGCGATCATGGTCTGATAATTGAGGTGAAGTTTTCGATTTTTTCTATTAGAATTGGTGCTGAAGGTATTTATTTCCTCGCAAATGTGATGAAAAACATTGTGATTAACTCAGGTATAAGAAAATTACAAAACTGGAGTCATCAGCGTCGGGCTTCTGATAGACTATCGTTCGCAGTTTTCCACTTACGCCCCGTGTTAAACAATGTACTATAATCTTATTTCTACTTGCTGACGCTTTAATGAACAAAACCATTGTTTACTAAAGTAATCAAAATATTAATATACCTACTTACGTTTAAATATTTGCTTGGTTTATTGCGGTTTAGTCCCCCCACGCGTTTCATTCATGCACATTGTCATATTGCCGTATCATTGTCGTACATGTCAATATTCTATATAGTTAGGTAGGTATACATTTTACCTCATAAAACAAAATCTTGTTGACGGGGTCTTTGCCAGAGACAGAGTTAAGGAAAAAATACATTAAATTAATTTAATCATTATACCAAAGAAAATAAATACGAGTAGGATTCCCGTCTATGACTACAAACCTTTTGAATTTATATTAATAATAACTATTTAATAGCTACCAAACAATAAACCAAAAAATATTTTCTTTAAGAATCATCATCCTCCTAGCGTTATTCCCAGTACAGTTGCATCCTGAAGGATGCCTGGGGTCCGCTACCTAATCCCAAGAATTGGCCGTAGGCACTAGTTTTTACGGAAGCGACTGCCATCTGACCTTCCAACCCGAGGGGGAAACTAGACCTTATTGGGATTAGGCTTGTCAAGTGAGTGGGCAACTTGACTGTTAGAAGTTCTCAAGCCGCCCGGAGGCCTCTATATAATTATTTTTCTTTAAGAATATATCATCATAATCATTATTCAAGTAGTGACTTGCCTGCTTGCCTGCTTAGCTTATATTTAGTGAAATATAAGCATTCTGTCACAACAATTTGGGTTAACAGCCATACAACAAATTGAAACAATTGACGAACCATTAATCTGACGAACTGTTAATTGTGCTCACTGCCGCGTGTTGTCTTATCATGTCACTTAGAAGATCACCACGTGTCATGTCTTCTTATCGTGGCCCTAAGGGAAAATACTGATCCGTTTATTTGCTATACAATGACACAGTGACATAGTTTGGAATATTTACAAGTTTACTTGTCAAATATTATTTAAATTATTTCTGGTGGAATTCATTTAAAGGTACGTGTAGGTACGTGCTTCTAGTTATTAGCCCGCGTTCAGACTTTCGGGAATCGGAATAAAGGCCTCTATATACACTGTATACGAAACTCTAATGAGTCTAATGAGTTCAATCGATTTGTCAAATCGCGCAATTTTCTAGGCTTGGTTTTTTAAAAGGCCGTTAGAACTAACGGCAAATTAAATATTATTCACTCCTGGAATTTTTAAAGTTGCAGGATTGTTTATAAAATAGGGACAGTATCGACATTATTGTATGATTTACTCTGTAGTTGCTCAAGTAGTGCAGTCAAAATCAGTAGTAACGCATATGAAGTTGTCAAAAGTTTTTATTGCAAGGGAATAAATAATTTTTGAGCATAAAAATAACACAGGATAAGCCGCGTAACGCTACTTCGGCACAATATATAGTATCGTTAGAAAATAATGACTATAATGAATATCTAATCTATATTTATTGGTTCTAAAGTGTTCAGTCAGCAGCAGAAGTAGCGAAGCAGAATAACACGCTGTGAATGTTCGACACAGATCCTTATTCCTTTGACTTTAGAGCTCATGTGTAGTTCATCTTGAGCACCAGCCCGGCTAGTACACGTATGATAGCAAAATGACAACTTTTACGGTCACGTTTTATCGTCAAATTCAAGTAAAAAATTTACGCGAATTGTCAAATATGATACACGCGGTCATAAAAACCGTCGTACGTAAAACGAGACCATTAATACGTTATGTCAAACATAGTAATCGTCATGGACATAAATATATGTAGGTCACTCGGGACCCCACTTAAAATTTAACACAATGGAGAATATTGACAAATGGTCCGGAATCTTCTTTCGAAAAATGTCAGGTTATTATATCTTTGCGTTTGAACACTAATAAGATCATTTCATTCGATAAAACTAAAAAATGAACGAATGTAAATAATTTGTATCAGTCAACTTTTATAAGATGCCAACATTTTACATAAATTTTGTGTGTGGAGATAAATATACGTTATAACATTTGCATGTTAGCTAATTGAGATAAAATCTCCGCCGCACACATAATTCTGACGTGTTATGTCGAAGCATATAATTGGTTGGGATTACCGTGCTAGCCGGGCAGGCCCACGCGTAGTGACTTCTGCTGCTAACTGTACATACATTATATTATTATGAACGATGACTAAATCCATTTAGTAAATTGCATACTGCATTTTGACTAAATTGATTTAGTCATCGTTTTACTCAAAATAAACGTTTTATTTTTAGTTTCACATTATGCAATCCCATTTACGTAGACTTACAATAGGATTTATTAAACAACCAAGTAATTACGATAGCATTGTCTAACGAGACGTATAATTAGATAACCAACCAATCAATTATAAAATTGAAATAAAAGGTGGGATATGGATGATTGGATGTGGGTTGTGGTTGCAGTACTTCTTTAAGTAATCAAGCTAAAAATGAATAAGTCCATTGCCGTTTTGTTACCTATTCTGATCAAAATATAATTTAGTATGCTTTTTTGTTTATAATGTTTGGTATACTATTCTTAGTATACCAAACATTATAATACGTAGCGTACTTAAATGGTTTCCCATTCCAAGTATTTTTAAGTCATCGAACCTATAAAACGAGAACAATTGCAGTAACCAAAAAAATCTAGAACTTTAATAATATAGGTAACGTTGTAAAGTATTATTACGATTTTTCAACTACATTTTGCTTTTGTTATTTGAAACAAAAGACGACTTAAACAATAAATTTCGCACACTTGTGTCTATTGGCAGTTACTGACGTACGGTTTTCATTATGATATTGGTACAACTAGTACTCGTAAGTTGTGCGGTTAGTAACGGTGGTAGATTGGTTCCAGTCTCGCGCTTTGTTCTTATCGCCGGTCGTGTTCGGCAAACACGTTATGTGGTTTTAGTTTGTCGAAGAACTATGTATTATATAGACTTAAACTATTATATGAATCTTATATAGCACATGAGTACCTTACGCTGACAGATAAATATTGCATCAGAATTCGATAATTGACTGGATTTATCAGGAGGGTTGTATTTTAAGCTGTTTATAAACTGAATACATAACATAATTGTAAGAGAAAAGCATGATGCAACCTCGTAGCCTTTTCTTAGAAAGAGAATTTTAGTTGGGGGTCTATCTACTTATCTATAGATAAGTGCGACGTCGCTTCACACTTGGAAGAAATCGAACGTTTCCTATCTAATTGGTTATTATCATTGAAAATGTGTCTTCAAGCACAAATGAAATGCAATGGCAATCAGCAATTGCTGATAAATTACTACTCTGGTAGTGCTGGTACGGTGTGTGAGGGTGAAGACGTCTCATTCCGAAAAAAAAATCGAGTTGGCGATTAGGGTACGGAGACAAAATAGAGTAATTCGTTATTTAAATTGATACATTTAAATAATTTCTAATAGACGTACAATGAGAAGTTTATTCTTTAAAGGCCCTAGATTCATCAGGCGGCCATTCGATTGCTGGTAACACGTGTATAGTCATTAAATGTGTAAATGGCACTCTGTCATTGTCAATTAGAGTCCAGGGTTTAATTAACCGTTGGTAACAAGTACTTTTATATAAGGGAGACCTTGCTCCATAACCTTTGCATGTTCAATGGGACTAGCTATGTATTTTCAGTGACGTGTTGAGTGAGACACATTTACCTACTTGCAATGATAAAATATCATTGCCTAAGTACTTGTATATTTTATTACTAGCTTGTGACTGCGCTTGAGATTTTTCGGGTATGAATTGTAGTAGTATGTGTGTTATCCTATTAATACAGACTTCAGTAACGTAGTTATTTCAAAATTCAAATTCCTTTTGATATATTTTGTGTGAAACACTCTAGTCCCTTAGTTTTTATCGCTGGCGCTACGATACCTACCTCCTCACAAAGTTTCACCTTTATAACTCGGTTGTAATTGTATTCAAATAATTTGTATCTTAATAAAGCAAAACGTTCACTCGTTGATAAATGATAAGGCTAAAACCGTATCCGACGGAAACCGTTGGCTATTTTAACTGATTCAAGGACATCAGTCAAGGACCTTAGATTCTTGACCCCTCAGATAAACTGATTCTAGTTGTGAATTGTTAGAGAACTTTAAGTAAGAATACGTTAGAGTTTGAAACTGTTGTCTTCGTTACAGGATCCTTCCAGTTTGCACGTGTATGAATAAAAGTTAATTAGAGTGAAATACTCATTAAGGTGGTGTTGACAGTCTTTTTCTGGTTTCCCTACAAAACACTAAAAGTACCACAACCACACCACAACGCAATTTAAGAAGAGGTATTAGCGGTTGTACTTATCTCTTTTTACTGTACTTATGTTGAACAATGAAATATAATTTTATTCCTTTTTTTTTGTTAAGACACAAAAAAGAAAAATAACTACATACATATACATTGTCGTGTTCAAACCCTCCAACAACAGCGTCAGTGGTTGTTACAAACAGTAAATAAAACTAACACAGCAAAATATAAATCCCAAACACTTTTTTCGTTACCTATTCTCGAAAAAAAATTACGATCACGTTGCAGTCCCGTATGCGTTCAGACATCAGAATCAGCAAATCAGTCCGTCACGTGTCGGTACGGCTACAGACATTATTAGGATATTACCCCATCGTTCCTACAAAAAAACTCCACGTCAATCGACAAAAACGCGCTCGTCACATGCTCTTAAGATCAACGTAATCGTACTCTAAGCTAAAGGTATTTCCCAGCAGCATTAAGTCTGATGATGAGGAATTTTGGTGTCATGAGTTACCTACAAAAAGAGCTAATGTACATGCCTATCAAGGTAAAAAAATAGTACCTACATCATCAACATTATCATCCTAGCGCTATCCCTGTATATATAGGTATCCTGAATGATGTTCGGGATCCGCTTCCTAATTCCAAGAATTGGCGTAGGCACTACTTTTTACGAAAGCGACTGCCATCTAACCTTTCAACCCAAGGAAGGAGGAAAGGGGCGGGGGGAGGGGAAGAGAAACAGGATTTTATTGGGATTAGGCTTGACAAGTGAGTAGGCAAATTGACTGTTAAATGTTCTCAAGCCGCCCGAAGGCGTATAACATGGCTTCACGGATGCTGTCATAGACAGCAGCCGGGATCAACGGCTTAACGTGCCTTTCGCAGCACAGGAGTGCTCAGTTAGTAACCACTCGAAACACCCTCGAATAATGCACGCGGTACGTGGGCGCCGTTAGGCCACGAGCGCTCTAAAAATTTTGTACCTATATATAAAGAAAAAGAAGCTCGCTCTTGAGAGTATTACGATATTTAGTCTCGTCTATCAAATCAATTTTGTTTTAAATAATATATTTTTGCGAACACGTGTTTTTAAATAAGTAACCTCAAAATTACCACACCACGCGGCCACCAGTAAAGTGAATGAAACTTGTTTTAGCGGCGGACTTTAAAACAATGCTTTATAATAATATTCTAAAGGTAACAAAATAGCCAGGCCGGTGCCTCGTCGGTACGAGGCAATGTCCTTAAAAATGAAGTAAAAAGCCTGGCATCCAGGGCATAAAGGAAGATACCAGTTAAGCAAACTTGCACCGGCGATTAGTTCTTGCCAACTTAGAGAGACCGGTTTTCAGAACGCATTCATTACTTCGGTTGGCAACTCAGTTTTTTGCCTTCACCGTACTACATACTTATATCTTTTATGTAGTCGATTAGGTACCTAAATATTTTCTATATATACTATTTTAAGTAATAAATAAATAAAACGTTTTCACATGAGAGCAATCCTGGTACCTATTGAATCCTATAAAACGGGGATTTTCCTGCTCATTAAAATCAGGATGACTATGTAAATTCGCAACACAGTAATTTATCAACCCAATACAGATATGAAAATGGTAATGAAATAAGTCGAAGCATTTTTCTGAAATAAATGTTTCCAGAATGATCACAATGTAAATGGTCAACTCGAACAAAACGGTGTAGTAAACATGTAGGTGGAAAAACGTGTCCGATGTACTTTGTTTTATTTTTATTTTTATACTTCTTTAAATGTATGTCATATTAATGTTTACAGTAAAATAGTCCCCAGCAAAATATTCTGTTTACCAACGCAACGTGGCTCCAGTTTATGAAGATTTTGTTGAAATGGCGCCAAATGCATATTTGCCAAATGAAATAACAACCCAGACAGTACTATACGTGCTGTCTGATGTATCATTAATAGGTATATATACTGAAGTCTGGAACTAATTTTAAGTGTATCGCAGGAATCGTAAATCTCGTGCAGTTCTTTATGTCTTTATGTGTCATAAAATCGTTTTGTGTTGTAATTTGGTAATGTGCCATGGCACATACAGTACCGAAGTAATTTCACAGTGTCCGTTAAAAAAGAAATAGCGTACCTATTATGTAGGTACTAATAACTAAAATAATTGTACACTTTTCATCGTCCCCTATCTATCTATCTATCTATGCGTTTGTTTATTTAAATCACATAGAACCAATCTACTATATTAATATCACTATAACGCCACAAGTTTTTGCTACTAAAGACGTCTATCGCTCGCAACCGTTACAGCGATTTGCTAATATTTTGATTGCATAATCATTACCATCATTAAATCTAACTGTAACATCATTTATGTAACATTGACGTCATTGTAGGGGAAACCCTCAAAGAAAATAGGTCAATCTAGCCCGCTTTCGCTTAACTTGCGTCAAACGTCCATTTCAGATTTGGACCGACAAACTCTAGAATGCATTCGGGAAATATATATCAATCAATTCTCACCTTTATGTGGATTGGGGTGGGATCAGATTATTCGTTGGCGGTGTTTTCTTTATCAAGTGTGTGCTAATGATATTCACACGAGAGTAATCCTTGGTTTAAAAACTGTTTTGTAGGTCACCTCATTTCACAGGGTTATTCTTATTACGGATTATTTCGCGGATAGGTATCGTATCGCGGATACGTCCTACTTCACGTGTTCTTGGAAAATCTATAGTCTTTTAGACCAAGGTGTAAAAGTATGTAAGTCAAACACGATTTCCAGACCAAGACTGATTTATTATTCCATTCCTATGTACCCACATTATACGCTATATCAAGTCTACCTACAATTTCCCTTTTCAAAAAAAAAATAAAGAAAAAAAAATATTTATATATTTGGCTTGGGTCATTCATTAGCTTTACAACATATATATTTTTTTAAAGGTTTGTTGCTTTCGCACATTAATAAATAATTTCTGTAGTATAATTTGTTCACATTCTTAAACTAATTGATTAAATTAACGATATTAATTTTACTTATAGGTGGCCATTATATTCATGCAATAGGATCCACTTTGTAAAATTTACTTGAATATTAACATTTGATTTTTATTATGAAATGTTCTTGTATAATTATTATGAAATAAATACTTAATATATTGTAAATTAATTAATTAATTTGTACATTTTTTATGTTCATGCAATAGCTGTAGTGTGAATATAATTTAAATATTATTAACATTAAATTTGCAATATAAAACATTCCTTATTACTGTTATGGAGTGAATATTGTACATTACATACACTGTTCTTTTTTTTTTTTGTAATATTCAGAAATAACACATGGGTAAAATAAATTCACTTAAATTAATCAAATTTAACATAAAGCACATTCCATTAAATTACTTATTTTATTACATGCATTTGATATAGAAATTTGTGTATTATGTATATGGAACTATGTGAGCATTATTCATTTATTTATTTTTATTATTTTATATAACATTAATAACTGTTAACACTAAAATTAAATTATTAATTAAACACTATGGATTAGCAATAGTGGGGGTCCCGGAATATGTCAATCCTCACGAAGAGTCGAAGCCCCACCGATCAGGTCTAATCACCACCCTGCCGGAGGAAGTTACGTAAGGATCAGGCCTTATTGGCAATGGGCGTGTGCAATGAGTACGATTTGCAGCAGGGGCAGGGGCACTCGGAGCGGCAGCGGCAATATCATCGTATGGAAAATGGCACAAGTTATTGCTACACTCATGTGTCTCTTTAGATGAATCTAAAATTAGATGTCTACGGTTCCGAATAAGACTACCTCCCCCGTTGATTTGAACAGAATATGACCGAGTACCTACCAAGTTGTTGATGTGTGCACTAACCCATTGTTTGTTGACGCGTACTTTTACTCGCTGTCCGACCGACAGCTCGGCCATGTCCTTAGCACCTTTGTCATAATATTTTTTCTGTATCAGTTGTCGTTTATTAAGTTCGCACCTAGTATTTGTGGGTATCTTAGGTTTAAGCAAAAGTGGTGCACACGGTACTATGCTACGTAGTTTTCTATTATTAAGTAATTCGGATGGAGACATTAATGTATTGCTAATCGGTGTGTTTAGGTATTCCAACAAGGCTAGTCTAAAGTCAGTTTGTGCTAACTGAGTTTTCTTTAAAATATTTTTAACTATCTGCACGGCCCGTTCAGATTGGCCATTCGACTGCGGGTATCGTGGCGAGGACGTCACGTGGCTGAAGTGCCACTCTCGCCTGAAGCGCTGAAATTCCGCCGAACTGTACTCGGGTCCGTTGTCGGACATGACAATGTCAGGAATGCCTTGACGACTAAATATTGTTTTTAGACTGTCTATAACTTCTTCGGATGTCAGATTCTTTAATTTAGACACTTCAATATATTTACTGTAGTAGTCAACTACGAGAACGTATTTGCTGATACCGAAGTGAAAACAGTCTGTACCTACTTTAGACCACGCACGGTTAGGTATATCGTGAGAAATCATCGTCTCTTTTCTGTTTTCATTTTTATAATTCAGACAAACTGCGCACTTTGTAATATAGTCTTCCAATTGCGTGTTAATATTAGGCCAAAATATAGTTTCCCGCACTCTTAACTTACACTTGTCTAATCCTAAGTGACCTATGTGTACTCGCTTAAGCATTTCATTACGCATTACTTTGGGCACTACGACTCGATGTCCTTTCCAAACGATGTCGTACGAAACCGACAGTTCATCCTTATAACACCAGTAGGGCTTAGCAGGGTCTTCGCAATTATTTCTGTTTTCTGGCCAACCCTCTTTTATGTACTTAATTATGTACTTTAATTCGTCATCCGATTGGGTATATTTTTGAAGCAGTACGAAGTGGGTATCAGTAAGAGGATTGCAGGCGAGCACGGCGCAGACCTGAGCCTGCACACTGAGGTCGGTGTGTTCGACGCTGGCGCCGGCACCGCGAGCTGCCGGTTCCACGGCTCGCGATAGCGTGTCCGCTATAAATAAAAACTGCCCCGGTTTATAAACCAACGTAAACGAGTACATTTGCAGTCTTAATAACATTCGCTGAAGCCTGGCGGGAGCGTCTGCTATCGGTTTACCAATTATGTTGACCAATGGTTTGTGATCGGTCTCAATGGTCACATCATGTTTACCGTATATGTAGGAATAGAATTTCTCACACGCATAGACACATGCCAACAATTCTTTTTCTATTTGCGCATAATTTTGTTCGGCTTTTGTTAACGACCTCGACGCATAACTTACGGGAAGGTTGTCTTGTAGGAGACACGCCCCAAGACCATTCTTGCTGGAGTCAACCGATATAACTACAGGTTTATTAACGTCAAAATACTGTAATACTGGGACTTCCGTTAGGCATTTCTTTAGGTGGTCGAATGCCTGTTGATGTGAACTATCCCAATGCCATTCAATATTTTTTTTTAATAATTGTCTCAAGTGATGCGTTTTTTCTGACATGTTTCTTACAAATTTTGCTACATAATTCACTAGACCCAAAAAGCGCTCTAAATCTTTGTAATTCTCTGGCTTGGGCATTTTTTTTATTGCAGACGTGTGTGACTCATCCGGATGAATTCCATTTTGGGTTATTATGTGGCCCAAATATTTTATTTCCGTCAGTGCAAATTTACATTTATTTAAATTCAGTTTGAGGTTAATCTGGCGACATCTGTCGAGCACTTTCATTAGTCGTGCATCATGTTCCTCTCTGGTACGGCCGTATACCAACAGATCATCAATAAACAAACATATTCCCCCACCTAAGTCATCAAAACATTCAAACAATCTTTTATGAAATACTTCTGATGCAGAAGTAATACCATACGGGAGCCTAAGGAACTTGTACCTACCGAAAGCCGTGTTGAAAGTACATAAGTTTGTACTTTCCGGACAAAGCTTCAATTGCCAAAACCCATTTTTTGCATCTAATGTGCTAAAAAACTTTGCGCCCGACAAGTTGGCGGTTATTTCGTCTATCGTCGGTAATTGGTAGTATTCCCTCTTGATGGCTTTGTTTAGGTCTTTCGGATCCAAACAAATTCGGAGATCCCCATTGGGTTTTTTAACTACTGTCATACTGTTTACCCATTCGGTTGGGCCTTCTACCTTGGCTATGATCTGTTCCCTTTCCATCTCATCTAATTTTATTTTTATTTTCTCTTTCAGTGCAATGGGTAATTTTCTCGGTGCATGTACTACAGGGCGCGCACTTTCATCTATACCTATTCTGTAATACCCCGGCATGCAACCTAACCCTTCAAATACATCCGCATATTTTTGTAAAAGTAATGTTTTAATATTGTTATCACCTTGCGAATTGACTGTAAGTATTAATTTTACCAAATTTAATTTCTGACAAGAGTCACGGCCTAAAATGGGGGGAGAGCTTACATCAGCTATAAGGAATTCTACAATATAATCAACATCCTTATACCTCAATTTTAGATAACATCTTCCTAATACTTTGATATCGCCGCCAGAATACCCTCGTAACTTAGTTGTCGCTGGCAAAAGATCTTGCTCGGAAATACCTATTTTTTGCAAGTGACTACGAGGCAGCACGTTCGCATCGGCACCCGTATCAATTTTAAATGAAATCTCAGAGTTATTTATACTAAGTACTACTGACCAGTCGCTACTAGTATTATCAAAGTAGTAAATTACCTGATCGGTGTTGTCTTCGGCGCTGAGTTCGTACACTCGACACACACGCGAAAAATGGTTAAAGCGGTTACACCTCAGGCACCTTTTCCCATATGCAGGACATCTCCGCCTATCGTGAGCCACTCCACACATTTGGCAGGGAGAGTTCGTGCCGTAGTCTTGATCTCGCCTGTCATATGGTCGTCGAACAGCTAACCCCGGTGATTGCTCGGCGGACGGCAGTCGCGCGGGCGGCGGCCGAGCGGGCCGTGCACCGCGCCAGCCCCCGCGCCCCCGGCCTCTGCCGGCTGTTTCACCACGACCACGATTATACATCCAGTGGATACTGCTGACATTTCCTCCATCATTTTCCATGCTGTCACTACCTACGTAATAAGCATTTAGTTCTACCGACTCCCTTTTGATAGTATCGGCCTGGACTCTCGACATTTGCGCGATATTGCAAATATCAATTGATTTTTGGAGTGTCAAGTTGGGTTCACGCAAGAGGCGTTCTCTCATTGAACTATCCATGATACCACAAATTAATCTATCACGTACTAAATCATCACATAAGTCTTTAAATTCACACTTAGTGGCTATTTTCCTCAGTTCGAACGAGTATTGTTCGATTGATTCACCATCTTTTTGATCACGGGTAAAAAAACTATGTCTTAGCACGGTGATGTTTTTCCGTTGTAAGAAGAAAGAGTCAAACTTGGCTAATAAGCTATTCAAATCTTTCACTGAGTCTGTATCACTGAGTTGTTCGTACACCTCCCGGCCCTGTTCACCAATAACATGTAACAGAATGTTCATTTGTACCTTTGCATCCTTCTTAGTTAACTCACACGCATCAAAATAAATTTGAAATGAGTTTTTCCACCGTTCCCATTCCTTCGAAACATTCCCAGCTGTAACATTCTGAATATTGTTCATAAAAGTAAAAGGCGGCGGCGGAGGTAACACTGATTCCATTTTTGCAATGTCCCGGCGGCTTACTACACTCGGCTTATGCTTGCGTTCTACGTTTACACACTATTAATTGCTCATTGTTATCGTTAAAACACTACATTATATCACCAACGTATCGCGAACTTGAGTTTTTAATAATCCACCGGCTGCGCCATGTAAAAGTATGTAAGTCAAACACGATTTCCAGACCAAGACTGATTTATTATTCCATTCCTATGTACCCACATTATACGCTATATCAAGTCTACCTACACAAGGAACAAAAGCCATTGTTCTAAATGTCTTGAATACAGATGGAGAGTGTCACAAATGTCTGAGTTACAAATGTGTACTCTGTAAAAGTTTTGGGGTCATTTTTCGTCTGGTGACTAAGACGGAGAAGATACAGTTTCATGTGAAAGTCTGGTTTCAAGTAAAGTAGAGCAAATATTAAATTCATTAAAACGAATTGGCCAAGCTTTAAACTGTTTATAAAAAAACTGGTTCCAAAAATAAACTACAACTAACAAAATGGGGTTGCAAAAAGACCTCACAACCTATATGAGAAAGTAAATGATCAAATAAAGATCAAACAGCTATCATTTTTCAATACGACGAGGTTAAGTCGGAAATAAATCGTTATGATTTGTATAAACTAGTTTCTTTACAGGAAAGTTGCGTATTGAAATAGATACTAAGATTACTAAGATCACAAAGAAAACAGACAGTCCTGTTATCATTATAATGGATGGCGCTTATTTAACCCACACAGAGACCCGAAATAATTTATAGTTAAAGATAGAGCTCTCTCGGGATTTTTATTTAATCTAGGCACTTACTTAAATACTCAAATAGGCATTCACAAAGATAACTAAGGAGCAGAAAGCATTGCAGAATAATAAAAAAGTCGTCACCTAACCGTACCTACGTAATTCCTTGAGCCTTCTGCTAAATAACATGTAAATGAAGTGACAAGCCAGTGATAAAACCTGACCTACAGGCAGCCAAGTACCGTCTTATCACTGGTATAAATTTAGCTACTACTCAAATAGATCCGCTATTAAAGGATGCTTACGTAATTTTAATGCTGCTGATTATTTTAGGAATTCTTGTCAACGCTGCAAAGGATATTTATAAGATTTGAAGAGTTTTTTTGCTAAACTATTAATCCATTAATCAGGATTGATGCAAGGAAGAAATTCATAATATAAACAGCAAGCAACGTGATAACCCTTCAACGTTCGTTTGCAATAACACAAATGTAATTAGAAATGGATATCGCGCAGTGACCATTATACATATCTAATTTAGTTACCATTACTTTTGCTGCACTGTGTGAATAAAATTTAAATTAGCAAATTTTGGGCAGGATTTTAATTACTATCACTCTGGTACTGGTAATACAATTAATCAATAACTATTTTTAAACTGGACGGTTGCCATTTAATGAGCTTCTATCTATAGTCGTGGAAGATAGTGCCGTTCCCGCATTGGTCTATACAGTCACCAAAAACGGTGTACAAAAACTGCACAGCAATGCTTAAATCGTCTGCAATAGACATAAAGGCCTATGTTGTATAGTCGCCGCTTATACGTTAATTTATTTGTGACGTGTAATCGTAGAACTACTCTCAGTAGCGACTGGCTGTATCTCGGTTACATCTAGAGAATCCCGGGGTTCATTTGCAACCTCATTAGGTTGTACCACTGTTTTTTTTGGAATCGACTGCCATCTCACCTTCCAACGGCAGACATTATAATGGCAGCTAATAATATATACTAATGGCATTACAATACCTATAACTTTGCTTCTACTATAGAATAGTAAGTATAATGCCAGTAGTATTTAGACTTTAATTTTATCGCCATTCCGTCATCTTTGATTCTGTTAATATTTTACATAATAAAGTGTCATAGCCATAGCAACACGGGTCGTCAAGCGATTATGGGCGTATCATGTGCATAAACACATACACTTACATACTCATCTGTACGTTTATGTACCTATATTTCACAATAAAGACGTCTCTCATTCAAGATCATTTTCAAATGACCGTATAATTATGACTGGCGTTGTCTTGTGTTACGATATCATTCACCTTTTCTGGTTAGGGTTCATTTTCTATCTGGTCATTCTCTTTATTTAAATCTCAAATATCTCTTAACACAACATTAGATTCAAATGTAATATTTAACTTAGTTTTCTTGTTGTTATATTTATGTGTGTATATAAATAGGGATGTCAAGGACAACGAACTACAGAGTTCCGAGGTGAACTGATAAAACAGTCTGCAGGGGGCTACGGCATGATAGGTACGCATGATAAGTAAATTTCCTTCGGTTGTTACTGTTTATTATCCCAATAGACGTCATTCGTCTGATGAAATTTGTGGTATTGTCTGTAACATTGTTTGTTCAGATTGTGAAGGAGGTCTTGAGAACAATTTAAAATAATAAGTAATGACATTGCCACATGCGCGAAATATATGCTCGGGGCAGGGTAGCAACTCCAATCAGTTACTGGGCGGAGTATCATTCTGAATGAGATGTTTGAAAGATACTTTGCGAATATTGAGAAAAATATTTCTTTTACAATCCTGATTCTCAAACTTGGTACTTTACCTATTGATACGTAATATTCGTTTTTTGGAGTGGCATGGCCTCGGTACAAAGTATTAGTGACATTTGTTCCATAATCCACCACCACCACCATATCAGCCCTAGGACGTCCACTGCTGGACATAGGCCTCCCCCAATTTCATGGGGGGTAAATGCCATAATCGCCACGCTTGGCATGCGGGTTGGCGATCGCAGTATCTCCACCGCACTCTAGGAATGCTGCTGCCCATTCCCCGGTGGTCTTGGTCGTAGTTTTAGGACATACCCAGCTCCATAATCGTAGTGTGCCAATCCTTATAAGTGTCAAATATAAAATATATTAGGATTCATATGCTTCTGGAATAGAAACCTGTTCTATTATAGTGTTATCAACGCCTTCATAATTATGGAGATGTGGGTACCTAATTGTTTCGAAAGGATGCCATTATACTAATTAATCCTAACCTTGAATTACATCTAAATATATAAAAGAAGAAACTGACTGACTGACTGACTGACTGACTGACTGACTGACTGACTGACTGACTGACATATCAACGCACAGCCCAAACCGCTGGTCCCAGAGATTCCAAATTTGGCACGTAGGTTCCTTATAAGGTCTAGGGGTGCACTAAGAAAGGATTTTTCAAAATTCAACCCCTAAGGGGGTGAAATGGGGGTCCGAAGTTTGTATGGGGAAACAAGATTAGTTGGACTATTTTATTCGAAACTTCACAGGAGTATTTCTAACGATAAATGAGTAAACATGTGTTTCATGTTTTTTGAGAAATCAACCCCTAAAAGGGGGAAATCTGATGACAAATTCAGAAAAACGATATGGGTGTTGTTTCCATGGTTTATTGGGTCGCTGATTACGAAAACAACAATGATTTTAAAATCCCACGTGGAGGACGTGAAATACCATCCCCTCTGTTGGGGTCCGAGGGGGATGAAATGTCTATATATTAATATGGATGTCGTTTTTATGGTTTTTTGGGACGTTAATTACGAAAATGGCAACGGTTTTGAAATTTAATATTGTGGTCATGAAAACTTTTGAAAAATTGTGCCAAATATCAAGAAATAACTGACTGACTGACAGACTGACATATCACCGCACAGCGCAAACTGGTGGTTCGAGAGATACCAAATTTGGCATGTAAGTTCCTTATAAGGTCTAAAGGTGCATGAAGTGCCGTGAGTTCCCTATGAAGATACGACCTTTTTTGATTCAATGTATTGTAAATGGTTTTATTAATCAGTGCCATCCGATACGATTTCGACATAAGTCGATATTTGAGCGTCCGAGAGGAATCCGAGGTACCTAAACTTTAAATAAAGTAACGGCCATATTGATTTTCTTCATTTCCGTCCCGATTTCGTTCAAAATCGATATCTGAGCGTCCGAGAGATCCCTAATATGACTCCGTAGTAAAATTTGGAAAAAGTGGCGGCCATATTGCTTTTCTTCATTTCCGTCCCGATTTAGTTCAAAATCGATATCTGAGCGTCCGAGAGCTTCCCTAATACGACTCCGAGGTAAAATGTAGAAAAAGTCGCAGTCATATTGATTTTCCTTTTTTTCGTCCCGATTTCGATCAAAATCGATACCTGAGCGTCCGCGAGGTCTCTTAATACGAATCCGAGGTAAAATTTGTGAAAGTGGCGGCCATATTGATTTTCTTCATTTTCGTCCCGATTTTGTTCAAAATCGATATCTGAGTGTCCGAGAGGTCTCTTAATACGAATCCGAGGTAAAATTTGTGAAAGTGGCGGCCATATTGATTTTCTTTTTTTTCGTCCCGATTTCGTTCAAAATCGGTATCTGAGCGTCCGAGAGAATTCTTAATACGAATCCGAGGTAAAATTTAAAAAAAGTGGCGGCATATTGATTTTCTTCATTTCCGTCCCGATTTCGTTCAAAATCGATATCTGAGCGTCCGAGAGGTCTCCTAATATGAATCCGAGGTAAAATTTGGAAAAAGTGGCAGCCATATTGATTTTCTTCATTTCCAACCCGATTTCGTTCAAAATCGATATCTGAGCGTCCGAGAGGTCCCCTAATACGAATTTGAGGTAAAATTTGAAAAAAGTGGCGGCCATATTGATTTTCTTCATTTTCGTCCCGATTTCGTTCAAAATCGATATCTTATTGTCCGAGAGGTCTCTTAATACGAATCAGAGGTAAATTTTGTGAAAGTGGCGGCAAAATTGATTTTCTTTTTTTTTTCGTCCCGATTTCGTTCAACATCGATATCTGAGCATCCGAGAAGTCTCTTAATGCGAATCTGAGGTAAAATTTGGCACTCCATGCATACCTGTATGCAAAAAAGTTTAATGTTACTATATAGGCGTGTGGGGTATCTATGGATTTGCTTTTAAAAACGATATAGAGGATTCGATATTTTTTCCATTTAACCTTCAATTTGTTTTTAATCGTATGGCATTTATTTACGAACCGTGAGATTTTCGAGAAGACTAGTACGGTTGTCAGTTTTTGTTGCACTTTTAGCAACACCCAGGGGTTCTGTGTATGGTAACGGTGGGTACTCCCTACGGACGCGGTGCAACTTCGACCCCCCTTTGTCAAGTGAGTGGGCCACTTAACTGTTAGAAGTTCGCAAGGCCTTAGCGTGCCTTTCAAAGCACGAGAGTCAGTTAGTACGCAAAGCGGTCACTCATCCAAGAACTGACCTGCGCCCACATTGCTTAACCTCGCACACCGCACGCGGTAGGCGGGTGCCGTTGGGCCACGAGCGCTCTAAATTCTTGATAGTTTGTGCCAAATTGCAATTCAATAGGTCCAGTAAAAGCAACTTGGTTGTAACAGACGGACTGACAGTAAGGAGTGCGAATGGAAGTGAGGCCAAATTTTCTTTTTGGATGCTCCAATGGTAACTGGCAAAACCTACCTAATAAATTTAATTGTAGGAAAAATAAATGTTACACATGATATTGAACTAGCCGTATTTCTGTACTTCAAAGGACCAGAGTTTATGGCCGCTGCGCGCTGTTAGGTCGTTTACAGACCTATTGGTGTTACTGTAGTACACAGATACTTTTACTAAGGGCCATTTAAGACATGCTTTTATTTCATCGGCCCTTTCCCCTTCGGCCTCTCGGAAATGTATGATAATAGTTTTCGATCCTTATTTTTGCCAAAATCAAATGAAATTCAACAGTTTGCCGGTTCTCAGAATGTATACTGACTTTTTATCTGTTCATCTGTTAATGAATCACAATCACCAAACTTCGTATAGCGAAACCCCAGAATGTAACAACTACTTTTCTGGAGACCGCATCTAAATCGGTTCAGCCAAACGCGAGATAATCGTGGACAAACATACGAACCTGTTTTTTTGTAGACGGTTAAAAATTTCGCTTAGTACGCGGGCGAAGCCGCGGGCAAATGCTAGTGTAATATAAGAAAAAATATAAATGACATAACATAAAAACATAACTTGTTAAACTGCAAAAGTATGACCAATCAACATCAGGTAAAACTATACACATTTTATTAAACTTTGTAGTTAATTATTGTAGTAAATTATATAATAAATTAATTAATGGTTGCTATCGGGCGCACGTGACGTCATCGTCAGTAGTGTACAATGATAACGAGCAGTAGGCATTTTACTGAATTGAAACCCGGCATAGCAACCACTATTTGGGTTGGACCAGACCACTTATAGTTTCCACAAATAACTAGACTATCGAATCAGACAAAGATTAACACTTAATACCTCGAACAATAAACTAGTCGATGAATTTTATCACCCAGCTGCTCTCATGAATAGTATATGAGACGGGGTTAGCGCCAATATATGGTCCAAGGGAAATAGGACCTTAAAGCTGAGGCCGATTACGAATTTATTAACCTTGCTACTATAGAAATAAGATACTATATAAAACGACTGAGACTCTTCGTAAGAACCCTTTAGCCATGAACGATAGCTGTTGCTGTCGCGGACGGAATGTCCTCATTTCTCGATACGATTCGACAGGAACCTTGAACTTGAACTTAACCTTAACGTTTTTGTTTGAATTTTGAAGTAGGTATGTATATTAAAATTAATGCTAATGTAGTCGAATTGTATAATGAATTTTCATAGTAGTTAGGTATGTTGATGGCCATGCTAGTTACTTTTAATGCAGAACATATTATTTTTACTTTCTATTAGAATCACCATGATAAATTAGTAAACTTACACAAATGCAAGCTTGTACCAAGGTACGGTAGGTACCACCACTGGGCGACACTGCACGGCGACATACATAAATGCATAGAAAATATCCAAGAATTAGGAACAAATATTCGTGCTCAACACACAAAAAGACCGGGAATCGAACCCGGGACCACCAGCATCGTAGGCAACGTCACTACCAACTAGGCTAAAGAGTTCACCCGAAGGCTAATAAATAATGATAATGATGCAGTGTGTGGAAGCATTGACAGAGACATGATATATACTTATAAATTATATTTCCATCAAACGCGGATATTTACAGTTAAGTAGGAAACTATAAAGATTGCCGGAAGTAGCTAAAACGAGTGCGAACATTATAAATCTATCAAATCAACGTTAGAATCAGCCACAGTGGCGTGATCGAAGTTTCTGGAGCGCAATGAAAATTTTCTTACGTCTATACAAATATAGAACTATTTTCCTCGTTATTGTGCTAACCTTTTCCAATCATAAAAAAACGTGAGAGAAAACATAGAACATGTTGATCTATTTTTTAATATCTATGTCACTTCAGTACGTGTGACGGTCGATCCGATTAAAATAGGGGTCAATTCTCGAATCTCGTAAAATTTCAGCTTCTTTACTGTGAAATATGAGGCAATAAAAACCCCGCTTACTTGTTATTTCATATAATATTCACTGATCATCAAAAAGCGATTAATATGACTATGATCTGTAGTACGATTTCGAAGTAGTAAGAATATTTCTATAGTTTCAATGACCTTCATCAAATTCATATTTAGCGACTGTACTACTCCAGTTGACTTAGCTCGTAATACTCAGATCAATGGAAACAGGTGCCGTTTTAATATAAATTCCATACAAAATGGAACTGTATTCACAGTGGTTGTGCTTGACATCTTGGCTTTTGTACGATTAAATGTGTCTAATTGACGATGCAATTATCGATACTATAGCTTAGAACAATGCAACAATAAAAACTCACATAGCCAATGTAATATATAAAGGTACTTCAAACTCATCAAAAAATGCCTCCCACTATTTATTTAATTAATTAAATGTCACTTAATCGCTTTATTTTGAAATCCGTGTTAAACAGGTTGATGTCTGTTTACGGAACCAAAGCCCGTAATACAGAGGAAATACTTATATTCTTTATAGTTTTTATAGATCCCGTTGACTGACTTCGAAACTGTTGCTGCAATTTTTTTCTCAAATAGACATTAAACATTTTATTGTTACTTATACGAGTAGTTAGCTGTATTCTGTACTTTTATTGAGGCGTGCAATTAACAAAAAAAAACATTAAGTATCATTTTGTTCACTTAAACCCAACAATGTACGTACTTGTATCGAATGTTAGATAGGTATTTGCATTATACTTAATTTACTTACTCCATGGTTAAAACTATGCTGGCTGAAAACAATCAAGTGCCATTAAGGTTAGGTTTACAGCGAACAACAGAATCAGTCAATATGAATAAGCATTTATGGCACAGCGACTTAACTGACAATGACAACAAACACGCGCGGATTAAACGTGTGTCCAACAGATTTGGTATAACTAGTCTGATTCATCCATAAATAAAAAGAAATCTCAGAACCTTCCAGAGATTATCTCATGATTTATATTCGTTGGAAGCCAACTTCGAATGATGATACATCTAAAAACTCTGCAGACTGCACGTCTGGCCAGTTTATTTACACCAACGTAATCACATTGAAGTATTTCAGATTTATAGATGTATAATGATAAATATAGTTTGATGTTCTCGATTGCTCAATGTTTTATAATGATGAAATATTACAGTTTAGGTACATACATTTCAGCGAATTTATTGATAGATCTTTATAAATCACGCGCCATTTTTGTTTTCTTCAAGTTTTTGTAGGGAGATTGTAATTGTAACGTTACGAGTCACAATTGCACAATTGGTCAGGCAAGATCATGTAGTTTATTCGACCTGCATCGATGTTATGAATACAAAGCTAAACCAAAGTATGTTTTATTGAGTATGTTGGCGATACAAGCTAGCATTCACGTAAAACTTTTGAATTCAAGTTAAGTCGAATTAAAACTACTTTGTCGAGACACATAACAAGCGAATAAAAGCTGTGAGTCGATTGCGCCTTACTGCAGTTCTTATAACTTTCGAGCTTAATCTTTTTAACAGTTAATCAGTAATTAGTATTCCACATCAGGTAACTAACTGCCCCGACACAATTCCCTGTATTTGCACAACATTCACATATTGCGGGTTTGTTCACCTACCCAGTTCGCCGTCGCCCGGGGTTCATCGACTCAACAACGGTTTCTTTGATTTTATTTTCTATATATAAAGCCACATTTGGGACATGCACGCTTTAAATCATTGCGATTCTTTGAACTACAGATTTATAATGTGGCCGTTTTAAGGCAATTTATTTAAAGGTAATTAGGTTTTGCTAGCTTCGCCATCTCTCTGTAGTAAATTGCTACCACGAGGATTTTCATTGATCTGGGATTCAAATAACCTTCATCTGACGCAAAGCATAATCTAATCAGTATAATAATACTCAAACAGTGCTGCTGTATAACAGCAGAAAGTTAAAACGGAAATAACATCATAATGGAATAAGGACTCACATTTAATGTTGATTAAACCATACGTTGGGGATACCGTACAAAGAAAGACAAATACAAAATTTTATAGGAATATGACGATATATATCGTTTGTATCGGCATATGTATTTTGCAAAAAATATTATAAAATAATAAATAACCTTAGGTTACTCTTGCTAAACTTGCCTTGAAACATGCAGGTGTTCAGTCGCAACCAAAAGCTTTACAAGCCGATAGTGCTTTTGCATGTTATACAACCATTAGGTAGGTACTATAATAATAATGTTCGAATTGTCTCGCGAGTATCTACTGTAATGTTTTGAACGAGGCAAGGTACGCCCAGGCTTTGTTCGCTAGTTGGGAACTTCAAGTAGTTAAACTACTTACTACATAGTTTACTCCAAGTTTGCCGGATAGGATTACGAATCGCAAACACTACAAATTGGTCCTGCCGGAATACTTGCTATAATGGCAAACGGTGATGTAGCTGCAATACCTCTATAACTCCTAAGTACGTTCTAAAAAGACATGAATAATAAAACTGTAATTAGAGATACAAGGTAGGTAGCACAGCACAATTCAGCCATTTCCGGCCAGTTAAGTGTAAGTGTATTGAGAAAGTTTTAAAAGTTCGGCATCGCTCTGTCTGGTGTGTCCAATGTTTGTATACACGGACGTTAGGTAATAAAAAGATTGGGATCACACGTGGCTATAAGGTGCAATGCAACTCAAGAGTGGGTTAAGTATGACGTCAATAGCGCCCTACAAACCACTGCCAATGGGCTATTTCAGTTTGATTTTATTTAGAACGCATCGGGATGCATAGGCTAATCTTGGCAGTTGAGAAATTTTGGAGTTGTACTATTGTTACTAGGTCCGGGGACAATATTCACAATATTAATCATTTGTTGATATACTAAAAGAAGACACACAAGGGTTCTAAAAATGATGCAAGCCGGAGTGAAGGATGTTATAGGACCTGTTGTAGAGACTTTTCTATATATTTGGGTGTATTTAATGTTTCATTCTCTAAAGTAAAGGAAACTTAAAGATCAAGAGCAATAAGTATAAATCTTAAGAGGAACGTGATTTTATACATATGCCGTGCCGTTGCCCACACCATCCTGAACAAAAGGCAGTCAGGTGCGCGGTGGGAGCAGAAGGCAATTCACCACCTAAATTAAAATCAGCAACGAACTATGCTGCAACTACACTCTTATTACCCTTCGCATTTGAATGGTTGTCTCGGAAATACGTGGGTAAGCATTTAGCATAATTGTGAAACTATAATAAATATGGCTCGATTTGAGTCGAGATCGAGTTAGTTGTGAGATTTTTCTCCTAGGTCTACCAAAAATGAAAACTCATAGTAGTTAACAATGAAGATTGATTTTTGTTTAATACCATACTTTGTTGTGAAAGCATCAGGAACACCGCAGCTATTAGTGGCCGCGTGAACGTTTTTATTGGAAAATACTGCTCTCCCACGGAGCTCTGAAGGAAGAGGTTACTAAACATCATTAATTTAAACCATGTTTTGGGTTTCCGCTGATGCAGAAATCTTTCCCATGTAATATACTAGGATCATTCAGAAGATAAATTCGTTCTATTTATATCCATATCATTCAAGTTTAATTTAGGGCTTTACTTGTCAACGTCACTTTAAGAAATACACACTGTAAAAAATTACAGACAGAGACCTTAAGATTTCGTCTTCATTTCATGGCCGTGTCATTCTGATAGTCTGTGGATTCCTTAGGTTCAGACGCAAGCTAGAGAAATTCCTAAATACATTATTTGATAAGTTAGACTAAGCGTTACACCGAGGACCATTAACCTCATTATAATGTAAAGTGGTCACCGCCCATCAGAAAGGTCACTGCGCCACGCTAATCTACGCACTGTCGCGTGTTGCGCAGCTTTATCAAACAGAGAGACCACTTAGTTGGATAAACGCTATTAATATACACATTTATTTAGCTTATCGTGGCCTCATATGTCAAGTAACTAGGCTAGGTCTAGCATGATAGATACTGGTATTTATGCGAGGTGGGAGTTAACTGCAAATTACTAAACTGATGTGAAATCTAACAATTATACAGATGGGATTTGCTTTTTTTCTTAAAAACGAAGATGTTTATCTACCGAAAGGACTCCGTAGATACACATTATAATCTTCTTAAAACTTTATTTTTTTGTGGAAATATTGGAACGGTTTTTACAATTAGACATCACAATTTTGCATACAGTGGTACCAGCAGCATATATCTCTTTACTACGAGTATCTATACCATTTTACAATCGAACAAAGGCAGTGAACGTTTTTTCTACATTAATTACAAATACCTAAGCTGTGTTAAATTTATTGTATGTCGTATATTTAGATTGCCCTGTTCCCGCCCCTCTGACGTCAATGCTGGCATTTGGGTCTTGGGCGGGCGGTGTTGCAAGTGGCCCTAGCCTTATGTAACTAATTATCATAACTCATTTCACTAATGGCGCAGTGATTTAGTGTAATTGGTAAAATAGTTTCTGTCGTTGTGTCATTTACACGATCAGAATGGGCTGTTGACGGGTTAGTATTTTGGCGGCAACGATTTTACATTTTCAACACAATATCTATTCTCCAAATTCGAAACGGCAGAAAATTATTCCAGCAGATTTTTTTAATTATTTCCTTGGAAAAAATGTATTTTGATCGAGGCATTTAATATATGTAGATCGCACAAAATTGCTTCTGTAAGCGATAAATGCGATCTTCCTCTGTTTACAAACAAATGTAAACCCAGATGTTTCATTTCGCGCAATCATATTTGGGACACTGCTCTCTGGCATATAAAAATGGAAATATACATAATTTCACGTATATTTTGATCCTTGTTTTCAAGTCGGAAACATATATGTTAATCGCAGCACGAATTTACGTTTACAAAATAATTGATGATTGACGAAAATTACAGTAAAATTACAAGACTGCAGCTATATTCGTAATGAGCACAGACATATTAAGAAGGATCTTTAGGGCTGAATTAAAAGTCATTAAAAAAACCGGACAAGTGCGAGCCTGACTCGCGCACTGAGGATTCCGTACAACGATCGTGTGCTCATCCCGACCCCATTAATTCAGGAAATATTGAACGTCATGGGTACAGCGCACTCTATTGCAGCATTATACATACAATAGTTTAGAAATGTTTTTAGATAATATAATAGCTATTTACGATACAAGGGTTGTAAAACAAAGAAAGGCCGATATCGCAGATGTTTGAGGCCCGAGCCGCAGGCGAGGGTCATAAATATGCGAGAGAGGGCTTTCTGTTTTAGGGCCCGTGTTTTGTTCACAATTTTACGTCACCACTTGGCCACAAACCGGGTGTTTCCGGACGTGCAGCATGCGGAAAAACGCGCTTTTTGGCAAGGTGTGGTGTAAAATATATAATCTACATAGATAGAGATAGCATTGTATATTACTTTATAATTTAGATTGATATTAAATTAACGTTGTGTAATGATACTAATAATTTCATATTTTTTCTTGGTAAACTTCGGAGGTAAGAGGAATGGAACGGTATTTTTTTTAATTATTAAAAAAGAAGTAAAAAGCGTTTTAGAATGTGCAAGCCCTTTCATATGATACACCACATATAGTCACTAGACTTTGAACTTCAAGGTCAACTACCCTTGTTTCGTGAAATGTTGACAGATATATTTAAAAAAACATGTTCTATGCATATGGGTTAGCCTTGTTTACTCGTACAACTATTCTAATTTTCAAATCGAGAGCATGAATACATTGTAGATCTTGAGATATTTAGCAATTTGACAGACAGACATACAAAGCGGCGTCGTAAGTATTCCTTTCTTCCAATTTTGGCGCGGAACCCTAAAACAGTTAGAAGAAACTCATGTGTCTAATACCTGTAAATATACACAGTATTCAGTTTGTAAGACTGACTGCATTGTTGCTACCCAATACAAAGCTATGTGTACATACATTCGCAGTTTATTCTTTGTTTATAAATAGAAATGCTTTGATCTGAGCATTTAAGAAAATAAACGTTTCTAGCATGTCTGGTTTAGTACCTAATTTAATTGTTCGATTGTGTAGTGAAATTAGTAATTATACTTATTTAGGGGCATTATATTTATTATAAGCATGCATAATTGCCTCTTTGTAAATTTAAAAACATGTGTTATAAATTATAATCATTTAACACACATTAACACACGTATCGGCAAAATAATACTCAGACAGTAGTTTTATTTAGTATTTTTTTTATTTTACTGATTGTAAATTGTCTATAAAAATTGTATTCATTTGTGTTGTTACGTAAACGTTTAAAGTTTAAAAGTTAACTTTGGATATTTTCTGCAAACTGAGTTTAAGGTATAATAATAAATAAATAAATAATAAATAAATATTAGGGGACAATTTTTACACAAATCGAACTAGTCCCATAGTAAGCTCAATAAGGCTTGTGTTATGGGTACTAGACGACGATATATTTAATAGATACATACTTAAATACATAGAAAACATCCAAGTCTCAGGAACAAATGCCTCTGCTCACCACAGAAACAAATGCCCTTACCGGGATTCGAACCCGGGACCTCTATTAGCTTCGGAGGCAGTGACACTACCAACTAGGCTAAACAGGCCGACAAAGGTAGCTACTATTTTCTTTTAATTTAAATGTCTATAACATATTTGAACTTATGAAATAATCATCATCCTAGCCTCATCCCAGTGCAGCAGCATCCAGAAAAACACTCAGGGCCCGCACCCTAATACCAAGAATTGGCGTGGGTACTTGTTTTTACTTATACAGTGAGCCAATGATAATATGTCAACAAAACATCAATTAATAACACCTGTACAAGTATTACCTACTTTGTCTGAAAAATTACAATAATTTCAAAAAAGTTAGTCCAAGACAACACGAAGGTGATATAATATTATAAACCAGTATTGTACCGTAAAATGGAGTGAGTAGGGTTCATGGGGAGAGTTGGCTTATGAATGGGGAGAAAAGGGATGAAAGGGGGATGAGATGGGATTTTAAGGCTACTGCTACAAAAACAATTTATTCCCATTTAAAATGGAGCTATAGTAATACTCATAATAAACAAAAACGATCCAACTATCTTCCATAATCACATTAATCACCTTTGTATGAAATCCCATCTAACCCCAATTACGAGGGACTACGGGGTGAGGTGGTATTTCCTGTTTATCGTCAAAGTTATGAAATGGAACTACCCAAAATAAAAACTAAAATACAAACACTTATTATATACACCATTCAGTTTGCATATGTAAAAATAAAATGTTATCGAGGTTTGAATGTCAGTTTTGTCCCTACTCACCCCATTTTACGGTATATCCGCAGATATTACAAGTAATACGATATTTCACAACACATTTTTTTACGTTACTAACTAACAAATCATACGAAAATACCCGGACAAAATCAAACATCAGTGTACTTACATATGCAATCTTATGCCATACCATACCATATCAGCCCTAGGACATCCACTGCTGGACATAGGCCTCCCCCAATTACATGGGGGGTAAATGCCATAATCGCCACGCTTGGCATGCGGGTTGGCGATCGCAGTACCTCCACCGCACTTTAGGAATGCTGCTGCCCATTCCCCGGTGGTCTTGGTCGTAGTTTTAGGACATACCCGGGTCCAATACTTTTTAATATTTTTAAATACATAAACATGAAAAGAAATTGTAACGTCATGACTGTCATGAGGCGCTTTTCCCAGCTCACTTCATACTAACCGAGAGTTTTTACGTTACGTAAAAAGTTGCTGACTTGACTAACAGTGAAATACCGTCTTGCGCACGTCTAGCTCGGATATAGACTATGTTTGTGTTTCTAAGGATCTGGGTAAAACAGTATTATTGGAACGTAGTTTATCGTCTGCTTAATGTCTGCAAACGCAAGTTTACTGGTTTGTGGAACCACTGCCTGAGTCAAGGTGTAATTCTGCGGTAAATTTTGTTTTAGCAACTATAAAGTAAGGAAGTATTAAATAAGCGGGCGCTTCACTGACATTGAGAACGCGCGGTTTAAAGTAGGCTTTATTTTTAGGGTTCCGTATCCAACGGGTAAAAACGGGACCCTATTAAGGGTAAGGGCACGTAAGGGTAAGACTTCGCTGTCTGTCCGTCCGTCTGTCTGTCACCGTATCTCATGAACCGCGACAGTTAGACAAATTAATTTTTCACAGATGATGTATTTCTGTTGCCGCTATAACAATTTAAATTCAATTCAATTATTTATTTCAGGCATAGAACCCATATCGTGTTAGTAATAAATACAATTGTTTGCTTATGAAACTAAGTGTTACTAAAAAAACATATACAATATTAAAAAGGTTTGCCCTCTGCTATTAGTAGTGCGCATGCACACTAATCCAGCGGGCCAGCATCGGGCTATCCCAGCGGCACGCCAACGCGCTCAGAATGCGGTTGGGGCTGTCGCGCATACGCGAGAGGAGCGACGCACACCTCTTCCTCATGACGGCCCCGAAGCCGTCCGCGCGCGCCTCCGCGAACATCGCAGACGCGCTGCACCAGCGCGGCAGCCCCATTAGCACCCGGAACGCGTTGTTGTACTGCACTCGAAGATCATTATACGCCCGCCGCGTGTAGTCGACCCAAAGGCCGCACGTGTACAAGGAAACGCAGTAAGCTTTAAATAGCGCGAGTTTGACTTCGCTCGTACATCGCACAAACCTGCGGGCCAACATATTGCTGCGGACGGCCAACGATCTCCGCTCTCGCTCAATGTCCAGATTGTCTTTTAAGTTATCGGTGACCCAGTGGCCCAAATATTTGAATTGAGTGACTCTCTTCAGATTGACTCCAGCGAGTGAGACTGGTGGCACGTCAGAGTAGGTCTTATTTCCGGCCTTAAAAACCATAATCTCACTTTTACTGCTATTATATTTGAGCCCATGGGCCACCGCATAACTTTCACATATACTCACCAGTTTACGTAAGGCACCTATTGATGGGCTCAGCAGCACCATATCATCAGCGTAACTTAAATTGTTCATACATATTCCATCAATGTAGCATCCAATGTTGGTACTGCTGAGCTCATCAATGAGCCCGTTCAAATAAAGGTTGAAGAGTCGTGGTGAGGTAAGCCCCCCATGCCTCACCCCGCACTGCAACTGAAACTCATCTGATAAGGCGCCATCCCACCTCACATTATTCCTCTGGTGACCATACCAGTATTGCAAAATGGCAGTGTTTTCACCTGGTAAGCTAGTCTCAGTTTCAATTTTGTTCCATAGAATGTCATACGATACCAGATCGAATGCCTTCGAAAGGTCCAGGTAACAAGCGAAGACTGGCGTTTTTCTGGACGTGTAGTACTGTACTGTCTGCTTTAGGCAATAGATGGCACTCTCAGTCGATAGTCCCGGTCTAAAGCCAAATTGTGCATCGTTGAGCCTAAAGTGTGCCTCCAAGTGACCGTCCAGCAGACAATCCAGTACCTTGGCTATAATAGTTGCCAAAGAGATCGGCCTGTAGTTATTTGGATCCGATGTATCACCAGTCTTCTTTTTGATAACTGGGACCACAACAGTGCGCATAAGGTCACAAGGCAGATAAGAGTGTCCTATACAGAGAGTAAAAAACATAGCAAGGACTCTGGGAAGATGCATGCCCGCATGTTGCAGATGCTCGATGCTGAGGCCGTCGTGTCCAGGGGATTTGCCTCGTACCATATTTTTAATTATTAAAGCAACTTGTTTGGTGGACACCCTAATAACCCGCTCAGACTCGACCGCCCCAGCACCCAGCACCCGCGGCTGAGATTTCGTCGTTGATTGTACCCTGAAATGGTGTTGAAAAAGGTTAGCTATATTCTCAGGGCTATGCGCACCCCCAACGCTCACAGGAAGATCCGCCCTAGGATTCAGTTTAGCCACCGCCTTCCAGAACTGCCCAAAGCTTTTGTTTTTATGGTGTCGAGCCATCATGTCGTTCTTAATTTGCTCCTCATTTTTCTGGCACCATTTTAACTTAGCCTTGAACAGTTTTCTAGATTCGCACATTTTAAGGTAAACATTCCCTTCAGTAGGTCTATCACACTGGATCCAATTATGAAAGCATTCCCTAGCCCTCGCGTGCGCATCACGGACATGCTCATTCCAGCCTGCCACTTGACTACGTTTTTTATTACAATTATGATTAGAAGAACTAAAGCTACTTTCTGACGCCGTCGTCAAAATACCTATAATATTTTTATATATCTTATCTAACAAATCCAAATGAGTAGCATTATTACACATCCCGTATATACGACAATAAATAGTTTTTACAGATAATGGTACGGAACCCTTCGTGCGCGAGTCCGACTCGCACTTGGCCAGTTTTTACGTCTTAATGTCATATGTATAATTATGTAATAATGACACCACCACCAAAAAAAAACCGGTTTCGGACATGTCAATTGTATGTTTTACAAGGTTAAGTGATAATACTGATTGTTAATTTGCCGTAACTCTGGTTCGATAAGTCACACAATTGCTCGCCAGATTAAACTAATTCACATTAGTGTATAGTGACGACCTGTTTAGCCTAGTTGATAGTGACTCTGCCTCCGAAGCTAGAGGTCCCGGGTTCGAATCCCGGCCAGGGCATTTATTTGTGCATTTTTCACGGATATTTGTACTTGGGTCTTGGATGTTTTCTATGTATTTAAGTATGTATTTATCTATATAAGTATGTATATCGTCGTCTAGTACCCATAGTACAAGCTTTGCTTAGTTTGGGACTAGGTCGATTTGTGTAAGATTCTCCCCCAATATTATTATTATTATTATATTATTATGCATATGACAGACAACTGTAGGTAACCAAACGCAGCGAACAATGATGATCGCTGAAAGTAAATCCACCACCTTACCATTCATTTTGTTTGTTTTAATTTACAAGAAAATTGTAACGGGAAAAATAGAGGAAGGAAAACCGTCTCAATATAAATAATAGAACGCAAAAACGGTATGTTTACAAAACGAAGAGATTTTTAGTCAATTCCTAAACAACGGCATAAAAAAAAACAAAAACAATTAATGAATTTACGTAGTTTAGGTAAATGTAATCAGTCATCACTCATCACTGTTTGTAAATATGTTTATTTTTATCTATATCTTACTAACAACCGTAGATAACTTGTGGAATTTTTTAAACTCCGGAATATTTTTATTGCCCTCATATTAGAATAGGTACTCATCGATATTCAAATCCGTAATCCCAGATAAATACATAAAACACTCCATGTTTGGTAACAGATATTTCTAGAGCTGTTCTTTTTATGGCTCTCATTGCCGAGAGCTTTGTTAGTAATAACATTAAACACATCATGCACGCAGGATACGACAATGACGCGGGTCCATTCGTAAATAAGTTATCAACCAGAAAGGTTCAAATTTGCGTCACCAACACACAAGCTAAACCAGAACGGCGTATTAATCCGTCAACACTTAACCACATATGACTTTTAGGTTCAGATAAATTTCTGTCTGACTTGTGACAGCTCTGGGTCAACCCTGGACTGAAATAGAAGCGGTTACCACACGCCCAAATAAAAAATCGATAGTGATTGACAGTGTTACAGTTGAGTTAACAAACATAACTTTAGAAGAGGCCTTTCAATTTCGCTGCTGATGGGAATAAGGAGCTTAGTTTGTCTTCCTAATTTAATTACTGTAAGTAGTAAAAAAGTGTGTGTCTTTATTTAGGGCTGCTATGCTACTATAAGAAATGAGGACAGCCAAAGACATCATAGTACAGCTGTGGTGTTGAGAGCCAAGCAAATAGTACTTAGAACCTACTTAACAAATAACAATCATTTTCAGAGTTATTTTCACAAGGTCACATTTTCAGAGTTATTTATACCAGTTTTTGTTTATTTATTTTACAATTTGAACTCAAAAACAAAGGATATATCAGATGAAAAGCACGTGACTACGTTCAAAATGTAATCACGTGAAACAATACAGATGAGACGATTCAAAACAAAATTGTTTGGATCGTCATCATTTTTGTTTTCTGGCATCAACAATCGATTTTCGTGTCTACGAAGGAAGATTCTAAAAGCCTTCATTCACAAAACCAAGTTCAAGGCGACATAACAAGGTCGTACGCAAGACGTCCCTGACGTATGTTGTGCGTCATATGATATCGATCCGTAGTACCTTAGAACCAAGTCGTATGAAATTATAATGAGTGACGCTTGGTCGCTTCGCTGCACGCCTTGGTCCATTTTTATGACACCTTCACGTAAATATTAGATCAAGGTTTGTTTGTATCAAGTATCAGTTGCAATTTATTTAAATTGTTTGCACGATCCGCAATAGCATCGTATATATTGTAATTTCTTTACTGACGATGCACCAGTACCTTACCGTGTACCCAATGGATACATGAGTTAGTCAGTTTGTTAGTAGTAAAACTATTAGAGAGACTAAAAGTAAATCTTTACCCGTGTATGTAGTTATGATGGTACTTTTATGGGTTATTCATGTGCTGGCATGAGTCACACATAAAAGAATGACGCAGAGAAAAACTGAACGACCTACGATTTTCCATTTTCCAATGGCTAATATTTCACCGCATCATCGTCACACATTGTTCACTCCGACACAGCCTCACTGATGACGATTATAATTGCGCACATATTCTAATCTCTGCTATATCAAGCCATATGTACAAAGGAATACAGTTTTTATTTCTACAGTTAATTTACTACTTGATATTCAATGACATGGCGACTAAAACGCTGCTTCTATTTACGTTGCAACTGCCGATGTGACATTGTTGGATGGTCCACCCCGTTTCAAAATGTATTTATTTAATCAGCAATGCATTCTCATCCCTCTTACTGCAGTCGAACAGAAAAGGACAGTAAGATAGCTCGTCAAATGTCACTGGTTTCAGGATAAAGGTCTGGAGTCGAGCCAGAGACGGGTAAACGTCATGCTATCTTTGAAAGCAGTTTAAATTCACTAACCTTCTAATTTGAGA
Source organism: Notocelia uddmanniana (assembly GCA_905163555.1). Classification (NCBI taxonomy): domain Eukaryota; kingdom Metazoa; phylum Arthropoda; class Insecta; order Lepidoptera; family Tortricidae; genus Notocelia; species Notocelia uddmanniana. The sequence goes on along the minus strand of LR991059.1, from coordinate 22,285,780 downwards.
CAGTCTGGTCTGCCGTTTGTAAGATCACGTGATCTGATACATATATAAATTAACGCATTATATATTTTGAATACCGCTACGTATATCGTTTTGTTGGTGGCGTGCCAATTGATAGTCAGAAAAAACCGGCCAAGAGCGTGTCGGGCCACGCTCGTGTAGGGTTCCGTAGTTTTCCGTCCGTCACATTAAGTTGACATATTAAGTACAGAAACACAAAACCTTTGAAAGCACGTCATTTCATTGTGATTTTGTAGAAATGACAGGTACAATAAACACCTGTTTATACGGTTAAATTACAAACTTAGTTCAGAAATTATTTTTGTAATTTTTTCAAAAACTATTCAACCTATCAAGTTTAAAATAATTTTCCTACAAAGTTTTTTACAAAGTTTAAAGTTCTACTTTTGAGATTTTTTTCATATTTTTAAAACTTATGGTTCAAAAGTTAGAGGGGGGGACACATTTTTTTTTACTTCTGGAGCGATTATTTCCGAAAATATTAACATTATCAAAAAATGATTTTAGTAAACCCCTATTTATTTTTAAATACCTATCTAACAATATATCACACGTTAGGGTTAAAATGAAAAAAAAAAAACACTCCCCACGTATAGGGGAGGTACCCTAATAAAATATTTTTTTCCACTTTTTATTTTACCACTTTGTCGGCGTAATTGATATACATATTAGTACCAAATTTCAGCTTTCTAGTGCTAACGGTCACTGAGATTATCCGCGGACGGACGGACAGACGGACGGACAGACATGGCGAAACTATAAGGGTTCCTAGTTGACTACGGAACCCTAAAAATTAGGGGCGGGATACGAAATATAATGAATCGATTTCGCTATTACCTAGACATATATTATCTTCTTTGATACTGTAACCTTACCTGCAAAAACCGTATATTTTTAGGGTTCCGTAGTAAACATGTAGTCCTTATAGTTTCGTAACCCCTTTTTAAATCCGCATAATATGACAGACTGTCCTGTTACTATGGAACTCTACATGGCAATGAGCGGCTAGACACGCCCTTGGAGAGTTTTTAATAATATCCAGATTAGAAAGAACTATTTAGTAGCACCTAAAAGAACGTGCTTATTAGCTGATAAAATTCAGTAACTACACAATACAGAACAAACCAAGACGTTTCCACTAATTTTACTCGTCACACATTATCTGTCCTCTCTCTATCTTAGCATGAATCTTAGTGGCGCCGGGAAACCCAATCAAAAATGATATCGTACGAGAATAATAGAAATGATTGTCTTATCATACAACACATAAAGTGGCTTATCATAAAAAATGTGTTTTTCATCCATAAAACTTGTATTATCTTTGTGAATCGGTGTCGATATTTTAATGAAAACAACTTCATATTGTGTAATCGTAGGACAGACATCTACAATATCGACAGTCATGGTTAAACAGTATTTATGAATCTATACTCTAAGGTGCTATATACAACACAACAGGTAAACAGTTCACTAGTAATCTTTTCGATCAATATTCTATCTAAACGTTGCTGCGCAAACAATTTTCAATTTCCGAGACTTCGGTCAAAATACGGAGGTTTGACGCACTTATTTGTCAGTTGGTTGACACAGTAAAATTTGCTAAAGGCAATAAACTGACGTGTTGATTTACAAGCTAGAGATTTTGATGTTCTTAGACTTTGTTGCTTATATTTTATTTTATTTATATATTGGGGGACAATCTTACACAAATCGACCTAGTCCCAAACTAAGCAAAGCTTGTACTATGGGTACTAGACGACGATATACATACTTATATAGATAAATACATACTTAAATACATAGAAAACAACCAAGACCCAAGAACAAACATCCGTGAAAAATTCACAAATAAATGCACTGGCCGGGATTCGAACCCGGGACCTCTAGCTTCGGAAGCAGAGTCACTACCAACTAGGCTAAACAGGTCGTCAAGTTGAAATGTTTGGCTTAGTTTCTGCTGGTTGGAATAAAATTAGATGGATAAGTATATGTATAACGATACTAAAACTTCGTACTTCATTTTGAAAACACTAGTAGAAGTATCAAGTACATTACATGCGGTGAACGTAAGAAGCTTCATTGACAAAATTGAATCTATTATAGGTACTCATACATACTAATTGGGATCGAGAATACTAATGAAAGATTAATGAGGGAGGGTGTATAAAATTACCGTCGCTGTATATTCATACGATTAGGCGCAATATTGTGTGGTACCACTGCCATTGCTATTAAATCTATTGACGTCAAACTCTTTGAAGTAGAAATTAGCCAAGGCTTTAAATAAGACATAAAGATCACGGCAGCTAAAATAAAAATAATTTATGATTGTCACTGAAGCGATTGATTGCCTCGAAGAAGTACACAAAACAATTAATATATTTCAGAAACTGCGTTGTTTCCTTCAAAAACTAAACTCTTTCTGGAGTTACCTAAGAGTAAAGTTTGATTAATTATTATTTTTATACCCACGAAAATTAAATGATAGATGCCTACGAAGAGATGTGCATGACATTATAACAGCACTTTCATAACAACAAGAGAGAGAGAGTGATGTTATACTGTAAGTTAATGAAATTGCATGTTTCTCACCGCCGTCCGCTGTCATTGTGATGCAGTCCGATTTGGCATGGAGTTGATTGCGTTTAGAAATAGAAACAAACATATTTTCACAATACGCCTTATTCCCACGATGTTCGCGTGTTTCGCGCTATTTTCAAGTCAATACAAAAAGACGTCTATTTACTAAGTCAGTGCTAGGCGTATGACCGATTAACAATATCATCACGACTATCACGAGGCTGCAACGGATGTTGGGAATATGAATGAGGCACGGGTCAGGACGGAATAATGTCTTAGCTTACACTAGCGGAACTGAGGGTTTAGATGAAAACAAAGGAAAGATGTACAATGGTTAATATTTGTATAAAAGATTGGTGGAACAATTTTGCTACAAATTGACGCAGAAATTAAAAACCCAATCTAGTATGTACTTATTTTGAGAGTATAATTCAGAAACAAAAGCTCGATTTAAACACATGCAATAATCCCATGCAATTTTAACTACATTGCGGGGTTTAATTGATTGATTGAAATTCGTTATACCTAGGAACAAATTTTAAAGTTATTCTCTTGTCGCTGTAACTCTTTCCATCTGATTCTTATCTAGGGCTGCCTTCCTGATCTCCTTATACAACTAGCCTGCATTTAGCAAAGTAGTTGAACTTGCATGAGATTGGTTCTGCTTTTCTCTACTAAATTTTAACTACTACTGACAAATTGTAAGCATTCTTCTAACTCCGTTGCACAACAGTACGGCAGGCTAGGCTGAACAATTTTTTGCAACAGAACTCACCTTTGCACAAAAGCCTGCGCAAACGCAATAGAATAGTATTGAACTATAAATAAAGCGCTATTCATCGTCTTCCTGGTCATATGACATTGACAGTGATGAGAAAATGTGTCGTGAATAAACAATGGACAGTTGGTAAACCTTGTGTTCTACAGTTAGGTAACTTTTCATGGAATTTTATCATTCAGCTATTTTTTTCTAGGATTATAGATTATACAGTTTGAACCTGTCCTTTCTTTTGACTAGATCAATATTGATTATCCATTGATAAATTGATACACAATCTGTTTTTGTTGTTGTAATAAGTGATTTGTTTTTGCAGATTTACTGATGCAGAAGTAGAGGCAAATGACGCGAGATTGGGACAAGACAAGTAAGCCGTTGACGTTAGTTAGTTGCATTTATAGCACCGTTGGGTAAAAGAATGTCGCAGTTTACAGACATATAAGGACGTCATAATTGCAATCATTATGTCTGATGACCTAGTTTTCTTGCGGTAAAAAGAACCGCAGATTTAGAAACTAGTTCCCGTGAAAAGGAAATACTCTATTCAAGAAAGGGAACACAGTGGCATCTTGCTGCGAACTAATCAAGTCTCTATAATGAAATAATTCAACAGCGAGTATATACGTAAGAAGGCCAATGATAAGTATACCCGGCGCTGGTATTAAGAACTGAAGGTAACATATGCAGCACCTTGAACTGATTACAATGGCATAGCCATCGATTTCTAAATTTCACAGTAAAACAGGCCTTACAGATAAATGAATAGGTCTTATAGTAAAGCAGCAGGGTCTGGGATTGATGATTAAATTATGTATGTGGTAGTTGTAAAGTTAATACTCATACCTCTAGAAAATGATTTTATGACTAATTCGAACAAAGTAAAAATTACAAAACACGGTCTTAACACTGATTATGACATCGAGTTCACATCTTTTGTATTGAGTACAGATTATATCATGTTGAAATTGAAATTCGCTAACATCTGGCACATTTTATTTACTAGAATGGTCTAAAGTTAATAACAAAATTCAAGAACTACTAGGCAAAGTATATATATTCGTATCTTGATATTTTCCACAATTTATGTGGGAGCTAAAACTAACTCCAGTATTCAGGTTACTGGGCCACAGACGCAACAGCAAGGACAGATATATTACAGAAACTTTACCTTCATTTTGCTACTGGTGAATGATTGTTATCTTCGTGCCGAGCCCTAAGGTAATCGGAAAAGACACAATAAAATGCACCTTACGTACGTGCTGTAAGCACAGACATCTATGACGAGGACGTAAAGACACGTATGTTTAATGATTTGTCAAATATTGTCTATGATGAAATACTAGTGGCCACTATAGTTTCACAATGTATTGATTACTTTGGGCTAGCGTCTGGACATGAACATTACGAACAACCTTCTGGTAAACAAAAATATGATAAGTATATGATACAATATGTGCATAGTCACACACAATACATTGTATTCTTTAATAATAGTTTAAGCATTAAGTTAAGCACGTATATTGACCAAAAAATATGTAAGACTGCAATAAATATCACGAATTCCTTTCCAATACACTTATTTACTTGCGTATTCTCATAAAATTTTCCGTGCCATCTTTCTATGAGAGACTTTAATAATCAGATGGTATATTTACTGATTCGATCTAGTCACATATGATTCATTGAGTTCAATGTCCAGACAGGGGGTAATACTCCCTTATGATATATTATCATCTTGACATTCACAGTTATTTAAGGGGTCGCAGCACAATGTTATATCAAATAGCTGAATAAACAAGCAATTGATTTATATTCCATAAAACGTTTCTGCCATTGTTTTTCTCACTAACAATTCAGCAAATTGTCATTGCGCGTTCACGATTAAGGCCACTATATTAAGGCGAACAAATTAAATTGTTTACAGGGAGCTACATAAAAGGAATGCAATTAGTGGCTCCCAGCGGCGAATCTTCATTGTTAACAACAAGCTATGTTAAAAGTCTTTACAATCTGCGATCTTTGCTAATTTTAAGTAGTTATCCACAAGTTCTTACAGTTCCCTAGAAGAATTAAGGTTGAAAAACGACCTGAAACGCGTGGTACACAACTTAACGCCAAGATATGAATAACGATCCGACAGCGCAGCAACAACAAAATGTCATAGATAATAGAAAAGTAAAAAGCACGGACAACAGAGAGAACCCAAATTACGAGGTGAAAATCCTTACTTGCAGGTAGTTCTCTTCATGATCCATGCCTACATCGCCAACGTATTTCAATTTAGTGATGAGACAAAATACTGTCGACACAATGTTGATAGTTCGTATGTTGACAGAACACAACGAATAAAGTCGTCATTCGCATTATGCTACTCGTACGTGAATAGCATGACGGCGGTGACGTCTGTGACGCCTGAAGAAACTGCGGAAATTCTATTCATCTTTTGTTTTTTTAGTTTTCCATTTTCCATCCATTCAGCTGCGACGGAAAACTACAGAGAGTGATGCGACGCTTCTTTATTGTTTTAGGTAAGGTCGTTGACATACTGTCCTCTTGCGGAAAAATATACAAATTTTACAAAAATATTGACTTTTATTAGGTTTCTTAACTGCGTTTACCACAACAAGGCTATAGGCGTTTTATTTCATGCAGTTACCTCGTAACTATACTGCAAAGAGTTATATATTAAAAAGGCGATAGACTGTCATTGTATTATAAACTTATAAAGCAACAGTTATAAGCCTTAGTATAATAACATTTAACATTGTGAAATTGGAAATTCCGAGGTGTCTGAATGTAATTTTAACATACATTTATGTAAATAGTAACAAATAAAGATAATGGCAAGTAGAAACATTTGTAGTGTACGTACTTACCCATGTGTACAAATTACTCTGTTAGCAAACATCAAATAACGAAAACAATTTCTTTGTGAAATTAATTAAAACAACTGATACCAAATACAATGTTTTAACTATACAGTATAACTGGTCAATGTTCTGGTGGTTTTTTAGTTGCATGTTAGTATTCAGGCAGTTTTGTAATTTACTAATATACGGTTGTTTTATGTGTGTTCATTTATTTTACTAAGTAGACTCGTGGAACGCTCGTGGCTCACGGGCGCCCGGGCCAGGACAGTTCTTGGATGGGTGACCGCTCTAAGTGGTTACTAGCTGAGCTCTCCCATGCTTTGGAAGGCACATTAAGCCGTTGATCCTGGCTGCTGTATATGACAGCAGTCGTTAAGCCAAGTCAGACGCTTCCGGGCGGTTTGAGAACTTCTAACAGTCAAGTTGCCCACTTACTTGACAAAGGGGCGTCGAAGTTGCACCACGTCCGTAAGGGGTACTTACCCACGTGGTACCCAACGTTACCCTACACGTGACCCCTGGGTGGTGCTAAAAGTGCAACAAACTGGCAACCGTACCGTATCTCACGGTTCAGAAATAAATGCCGTACGATTATTATTTGTATTTTATCTGTACCTACCTATACAAACCGCACTGCATGTAAACTTGTCATGATCGACCAGGCGAAAAGTGGTTTCAGCCGCCTTTGCAACTCGAGCAGGGAAGCAAATGCACCACCTGCCTTGTATAGTTCGCTCCATGTCAATGTGAGAAACCACCAATGTTATATAGCTGTATCACATTAATGAGAGGAATTCTTATTAAATTTAAAAGTGCATTGTACGAGTATGCCCCTTTTGAGATGATTACTTTGTTACCTTTGTTAAGGCCTAAGCCCGCATGTGCCGCCAGCAGGCCATGGTCGCCTGATTGGTAGCGCGGAGTGTAGCGTGGCATATAACATAGGTACCGCATGTAGCGTGTACGTGAGCACAGCCTAAGAAAATTTACGTTTACCTGAACCGTTTCTTTTATTCCCATTGTCATATATTGAACGCAGATCGCATAGAATATCATAATCGGTATTTCCACCATAACGATATCACCCGAAGGACGTCCACTGCTGGACATAGGCCTCCCCCAATTTCATGAGGGGAATGGTATTTCATGAATAGGTATTTCGATGCATTATAATATAAAATTTAATTAATTGAGCAAATAACTACGCAGTAAACGAGCTTTTTACTACAAGTTGTCCGTTCAAAGTTCGTTGAGTTCTTTTTTCGTCTTGCAAAAATAATCAGATGATTTTAATTGTTCGGTTTAATAGTCTCTGGAGAGCGTCAGTCAGTCGCGGTGAAAATAGAACAACCACTGCGCAGTTGTTCCGAGAACAAATTTTTAATTATTGTGAAACCAGCTCGTTTTCAATGAGGAAGTAATTCACGCTATGTTTCAATAATCGACGGCTGTTGCGTATTTTATTTCCGTGTATGAATGTCGTCGGAATTCGTGATGTGGATCTTCTTTGACGAAATATTTATTTCATAATTATATTTCATTCTCATATTAGTAAATGGAAGGTTTAGTTGTACAAGGAACAAAGATCATCAATCAGAAATAATCAACTCAATATAGGTACAGTGATTCTCGATTTAGTCGTCATGTTCCAAAAATTTCTAGAACTTCGATAGGCGAAGATTTAATTAATTTAGTTCCAGTTCCATAATTCTATTTTTCAATTTATAATAAATATGGATCTCACCGAAGACCTTTGCGTATATCGATTTCTATAGCTTATACATACCTATCAGTATCGAAATATGTTTGCCTTTGATACTTCTGAGAACCGATAAAACTGATGGCGCCAATAGATAAAACCCACGTTAGAACGTACAAAAAGGAGTAAAATATTCACAAAAAACATTATTTTCAATAATTGTTACAATGGACCTCCACTTGTGAAACAAACACGAAAAAGAGCATGAAATATAAATTATGGATATAGTGAAACAAAATGTAAAAGGCGATAAAGGTAACGAAAATGTAGACACAACAGGGTACTGTAATAGGGACTAAAGCGCGTGTACAATAAACAGTCACGAAACGATCAAACTAACAGACCACCAGACTAATTGACCCAAGCATTCTATTTATTAATACAACCCTATATTTATCATACTTGGAGCTAAACATGTGAGCCGCCACGTGACAAAACCATTACATAGCTCGTTTATTATATGCAGCGAGAAATTACTTCCATTGGACAGACGCCTAGCCATGTCTAACTAAATTATGCACATAAATACATTTGAAGAAAAGCGATTTGTTGAGAATGACAATATAGGTAGATAATCTACAATGGACGCTACGCAAACACATGACATCATGGTCATGGTGTTCCTCAAGACTATGGAAATAAATACGAAGTCATAACTTGTGACAATGGTGTTAATGTAAGATGGAATCGCTTAAAGGCGCAAAAAAGTGCACAACAAGTAATTTACTATTTCTCATCCAGTGGTTTTGTAATGGGCTAAAGTAGCATAAAACAATGAAAATGAACATATTTAACTAGGAGTTTGGTATTCAAATCCTTGCTAAACAAATTTTATTATAACGAAGTAATGAAATTGGTATTAATATAACGGACGGATATGATTTTTTTATAAACCATCGAAGAAGCCATATTCAGATAAATTATAAGAAATATCTTCTTCTATACTCTACTCGTAAATACAAAACAGCGTACTTATAGTAATCTAAGTTTGTTTCTTTGTTCAAGACAGTCTTTTGTTGAGTATCTTTATAAGGGCATTCGTCTTGGATCATTGCCACCTCAAATACTCGTATCACTGACTCGATCTCAACTCTCATGAACTCAGAAAATTAAACATATGCAATTGTTTTCAGACATCATAAAGACGTTCTTATGTCTTAACTGTTACTACCGAAGGTGGTTTTGGGCGAATGCCAATTCGAATGAAGGAAGTGCGTATCCTTAACGTTAATATTTAGTTTTCATTGATAATTTGATTGGAGTGTTTGTTTATTTTTTATTGACGTATTAAAATTATGCGATGTGCAATCCTTTAAAAAGGAAAACGTATGCTTCAGGTAACTTTAACAATCTGTGCGAATCAGTGGCGTGTCGAGAATATAAGGGTGGAATCCATGTCCGCGCCTTGTCGCACGATGGCGAAATGGTGAGGGAGGGATTAATTCGTGTAATCCTAGCGCAGACTCTCCGAAATGAATCATGTAGCACACCGACAAGCAGGCAACTTTCCTACGATACTCAAGGCTTTGCATCTTAGCTTTAATCAAGTCAAAGTCACCAATGAGTTTCCTGGCACGCTTATCAATCGATTCCAAGGCGGCCAGCTGATACGAGTACTTAGCAGATCCATCCCAGAGGTGGCAGCAGTACTCCATTGATAGAGTTGGAGAAGCTGTCTAATAGGTGTGAAGTACCGCTACACCCTAAAGATGATGCCTAATTTTTTTGCTGCAGTTTGCGCTATAAATTCTATGTAGAACCCAAAATTCATATTGAAAGTGACCGTCATGCCAAGGACCTCCATGAAATTAGTAGGCAGCAGGCACTATACGTAAGTTTGTCATAAATCACATCATCGATTTCTCAAGTAAAGAGGTACGTATAAGATAATATCCCTAGTACGATATCAAGTATGTGTGTGTATGGTAAATATACATTACGTACATTATATAAGTAATTATGCTGGATAATGTTTCCGTGTTTAACGAGGTTATGAGATGAACTAGATTATCATTAGATTTTATGACTGATAGAAAAAGAGAAGTTAGTTATTATACCACGCCATCATCATCAGCCTACCTAGGTCCCACTGCTGGTCACAGGCTTCCTCTCGTGGATGAGAGTAAACGGGCAATACTCCCACCGCTGGCCCAATGCGGATTGGGGACTTCGCATACAATGCAAGTATGCAGGTTTCCTTACGATGGCCACTCATGGATGTTTATATGCTACTTCAGATGTACTCTTTGAGTAATTATTGCAAGATTTATACAACAATGTCAATACTCGACTATTTAAAGGTTTGCATACTCAAATGTAGCAACTTTGCCTTTTTTATACCAAACTGATGCATTTTTTAGAACGCCTAAGTTGTCGTAAAGATTTCCTAATGAATTATTCCTTTTATGAGTTATCTTATCTTTTTTTACTGCTATTAACGTTAACGCAAGTCCCCGTCGGCGTCGATTCGCTGATCTTATATGGATGGCCCAAGCCAGAGTGACACCAATTACTATTATGAGACTCAATTGAAACGCATGCGCCGCAATAGGGTCACTTTTGTACTCATGATGTTTTCCATAAACTACTTGATACTGGACGAAATAATGTGACACACATTGTCAGCGTGCTCAAAAACATCTGAACATGAACTCTATCGCCAAGACGATACTTATAGAGTCGTGATCACGCAAATGCGATAAATATGAGTACTTTTTTCTTCGATATCTCTGATGATGAATGTTTGCTAAAAACTTGTGAACGCTGAATCTGTATTAATTTGTTTGTTTGCGATGTCCAAATAGCCCTATGTTTGTAAATATGCTTAAGGTTTTTAATAAAAACAAATACTCATACTTTAATGTGTGTGGCTGACGGCTGAACATCGTAAAACGTGCAGCGATGCGGGCGGTAAAATAACCATACGTATACCCAAAATTGAAATAAAACTTAAACTGACATAAAATAAAAAATACCTCCTAATTAAGGTAGTTTTCCTGCCTTTAGTGTTAATGTTAATTTGATCTGAACAAATAAAAAGAGTACGATTATTTATGGCAAAATGGCGTCTCCAGCGCAATTTGGTTCCAAACTCGTAAATTGATTGATGATTTTGGTTCTCAATTCGCAGGTTTAATCTAAGACTATAATGTGACAAGACGCCGTAGCCGAAATTAGTCGTGTAGCTTATTATATTACATATCTACATATCGAGTCATTGAGATATTCATACTTAATATATACTTACTATGCATGCATGTGGACAAGGCACAAATCAAACACACTCAAACCTCAGACTTGACAAGAAAACAGTGTAACCACTGAATGGTCAAAAAACATATATTTGTAGTAATGCCAAAACGGAAACAAGAATATTGGTTTGAGTATAATGCTTGACTGTAATTTCAGTGTCTTTCTATTGTTAGACAGTTGTTTTCAAACAGGCATTACTCACAAATATTTGACGTATTGTTTTGTTTATACGTTTTAACATTGGCGCCTAAACGATTTTTAACATAGTCGTGTATGTAGGTATGTGTATATATCTTTCGTTGCTATAGCAGCACGTTCTGAGACGATCGAGTGATGCCGCCAATAGTTAAGATATTTTTAGTACAATTCGCACACAGTAGGTATTATTGTGTGCGAGTCGACTCGTCTAGACAATTAGCTAATATTAAATTTATTTGGTCCATCAATTCCGCGTGCTTGGAGACGCAAAAATAACACTAGTTATACGCTTATACGCCATCTCAATAGACGTGTTCTGTTAAATTTCAAGTTAAGACATTTAGGTTTTAAAACTTGTCATAAACTCAAGGCTCACACTTAACTAAATTCCTAGATGTACATATGTTTAAACGTATGTATGCAAAGGAGATTTTAATTTATTGCAGATTTTTTTTATGCAATGCCTGTTTTCGATATTGCCATTAGGAAACTTCTGTATCGGCACTTATCTAATTTTAGTGAGCTGAAATTATTCTGAGCTCCCTACATAAAATAAGACCTTCGTTTCGTCATGAATTGCTATTTCCCGCACGTACTCAAAACGATTGCTATTACACAATCATGTTATGTGACCTATTGCTAATAATAGTCGGTCCAATTTACGGGGAACAATAGGCTATGTTTAGATCTTGCTAGATCGGGAATTGTCAAATTCAAGGTGAAATTTATATTGGTTATGTTATAGTATCATCTTAACTGACTCATATTTTACGAGTTAAAGAATCATACGACTCAGTTGTGGTACGAATTGTAAAGTTGAAATCTAATAATAAATTGCTTTTGCCAAACATGTCAATATTTATTTTCATATAATCAATTATAGTATTTTATAACTAACTAAAATACCATCAAACAATGAAAACACAAATGAACATGACTAACGTGAGATGTTAAATAAAAATGTCCACTTACCAACATGCAATAGGCCGGTGAGATCTGATTCTGAAATAGAAAAAGCAAAGTGAATAAATGATCAATGGAATGCGTGCACAGACAAAAATTACATATAAATTAACAGTTACTTAAATTAAACAGAGATGGTAACTACTGTTAAAAAGGTAAAGTAACCAAAGGAGTTTTACAAGCTTTTGATTGAATAGTGGAGAATTAACTATAACACCTTCACCATTTACAATTTTGGATTAGATTATATACAGGGCCTATTTTTGCCTCGACTAGTAAGGCGCGATACCACACGCTTTCACTTCAGAGTGTTGATGTCAGGATATCTGTGAAATATTTACCTGCCTGTTAGTGGAGAACAACCCTATGTCATGTTTGATTCTAAAGCTTTATTTAATTATTAATGCGAATACTCCCCACTATCAGAGTTTGAAATTATCATAAGCAATCTGCAGTTTTTAATGATTGATAGTGTGGCGCGTTTCTATAATTAGCACTGGAGATTAACAGCCATTGACCCATAGATAAGAACAATACATATTCCCATGTAGGATTATAAGATATATACCTTAATCGCTAGTGCCAAACAAAGTTTTCTATTATAAGAAGCGTTGAAAATATGTTTTCTACTGATAAGTGAAATATGAAACTAAGAAATGTTAATCGCGGATGCTAACAACATATTATGTATACTAACGCACTGGTTTATTTCTCGTTGACGATAAGCTGGCGGTAAATATTTGTCGAGAAAAGGCCATCACTGACGCAAATGATCCTATCAAAATCGAACCATTGATATAGCACAAAAATACTTTGATTACAGTGATGACCCAAATTTGACAATAATAAGTTTTTATCATTAAGTCAATGTCTGACGTATGAAGCACGTCATGCGTTTTAATAAAAACCAATCCTTCAAGATGCAGAAAAAATCTTAAAAATACATATATATGTCTATATTTGAATTTAAACTTTCGTGAGTCATATTTATCAGCAGTTCCACTTCATCAAATGTCACTTTTGTAAATGTAAATGCTTGATTAGTTCATGAAAACACTAAAATCACTATATGTGTGCCTTTCACATTTGAGGAGTTCCCTCGATTCCTCATGGATCCCATCATAAGAACTCGAGCATGACAAAAATTCATCGATAAAATAGAACTTGCTTAACAAACACAGCTAGGAAGGCAAATCACCAAACGTGAACTTTTCGTCGTTGAAGAGTTCTGTTCTGGTCATCATCAGCAGTTGCACTTCATCAAATGTCACATTTTTGTATGAAAATGCTTAAATTGGTGATAAAAACACAAAAATCACTATATGTTTGCCTTTAAGATTTGAGGAGTTCCCTGGATTCCTCATGGATCCCATCATCAGAACTCCGAAAAAACGGGACCAAATTAGATATATATACTTACAACCAAAAAAAATAATTTTCAAAATCGGTTAAGAACTGAGGGAGTTCTGAAGTAACAAACATTTAAAAAAAATACAACCTAATTGATAACCTCCTCTTTTGAAATGTTGAAGTCGGTTAAAAATTGTGTTAATACTGATATTAGGTCTTATCAGTCGTGGGAGTTGATTCCAATGCCGGTTGGTTCAGGAAATACTTCCTTCCGTTGTACGTATCAGGAAGTCAATATATAAATGTTATACATATAGCTCATTACAACGTTTTTACGCTGTTATAAACTAGTCTCACACCTCGGTATCGCCATAAACAACAACATACGTCCACTTTGAAATTGAACCGTCAATGAAGTGTCAATTACCCTCAAATATAGCACAGTTACGTAAACCAAGCGGGTATTACGGATAACCGAGATAGCGTTTATTGCGAGCCCCAGGGGGCGATAGACGGGCAAACATTAATTGACCCGTGATAACACGGAATTATCCACACCGTGATAATGTTTGAAATGAGACGGTGGTATTTCATCATAGAATGTTTGTCGGAATATGTTCTTGTTACTAGCGTAGACATTGATTAAATTGGAGAATAAGGTAGGTACTCGGACTAGGTTCGATAGAATATAACAGAATAGAATACTTTATTGTTCACTGTATACAAGGTAGATGGTGAATAGGGAAAAGGTATCATCACCTCATACCATGGGTATACTTCATACTATGGGTATACCTCATACTATGGGTATACTTGATAGCTTGATTATTTAGACTAACAACGAGTAGAAATCCCTAATTAGATAAAATTTAAAAAATATAAACTTTGTATATGGCTAATCTAACTTCTGGAAACTGAAACTGCGAGATAACTGGATATTTCAATACGGTTAATAATGCTGTACCGACGCACACACACACGCTAGATACGACTGAGAATTCGTACATGCCATACAAAAAGGAAGGATCGAGGAAGGAAAAAGGCATCTACGAGTACATAGCATGAGCTCCATATATTTACCAACAATTATGCGTGACGCACTCAATTCGATTTGACGAACTGTAAGTAGCTGTGTCCATACATATTATATTCTAAGAAAATCTGTTCTTAAGGCCACATAGATATTATAACTTGTTCGTTAAGTGTCAACAGTAGGAAAATATTACGTTTTCCTGCAAGCCATGACGGTGAAACCTTATGCCAAGTGTGGCAACGTTGGCGCCGCTTCATTCAGGTCAAACCACAGCTCGTAAAGTGTAATGGAAGTTTGCAGTAAAATAAAATAATATCTAGAATAATTGTTTGATCCAGAAAAAAACAAAACAAAGGTATAAATAAAGAATATATATATATAATACTGGTAATATCACCAGTGCTGATCTTTTCATCGGACTACGGTAAAAGCTTAATACATTTAAAAGTAAAAGCTTAATAAATGTAATATCTGTGAAGATTCTCATTAAATACCGACATTAAATAAACACTAACACTTTTGACTTGAAAGGTACGTATTTACTAATACACGAAGATCTATTCGAGTACAAACTATAGCATTGTTATTTTGCTAATACACTGGACTCCCGCAAATGAGGTCGGCTTACTTCCATAGAGTTATTATGAGTCTTGACAGATGTTAATGTTATAAAAGACATGTGTGACCTATTTAAAACTAACGGTTTGTTTTGGTTGCTGGGGAATTGAACTCTAGTCAATAGATATCTATCTATCTTATGCCTCATTTGACTTGGCTGGAACACGGTAAACTCGTTTCATTATAAGAGTATTAAAGTTCATGTACCTGCTGCTTAAACTGCATTTGCAAGACTTTTTAAAATATATATTCTTTCTCGTGTTTATAATCACATCGTTGAGTCGCGCTTGATGCGACTTGGCAGCTGTCGAGGGGTATATGTGCACGTGCAGTGGCAGACTTATAGGTTTTGGAAAATTTGTTGGGTTGACATCACCTCTAACGAAAAAGTTATTTTTTAAGTGTAGGCACGCAGTAAAGAATCTGTACTGACTCGGGTGACAGTTGACACTGCCAGCTGAGAGTTTACAGATACGCACCGACCTTGCACCGCTAAGTGTGGAGTCTGTAGGTACGAGTACTCTTAAGAAAACGGAGCTACATAACTTCAAAGCAAGACTCGGACTTTTCTGACAAGTTACAGCTAAATAAATTCTAATCCTGCGTCTTTGTTCAACTTTTGCGCATGAGGAAGCAACATATAGGTAGACAAGCAACGTAGCATAATGCACTAAGGAAGAATATAAGTGTCATTGATATCGTATAACTTTACATCTTTTTGCTTGCAGATCTACCATATGACTGAACTAGGTAGATTACCTAATATAATAAAGAGACGAATTAGAAGTGTCGAACAAAGGACAATAATAAATTTCGCATCTGACAATTACGACGTGAAGCAGTTATTTTGATTGTATCGAGGTCTTACTGAAATGAAAAACTGGTTCTTATCCTTAAAATATTTACGTCGGTCAAAAACAAAGTTTTATATTGTTTGGATTGGGCCATTAACGTTGAACCGATACAACCATTAGTAATAATCACATTTACTACAAACATGATTACATACATACTCGTACGTAACTGATAAATTTTTGAAATATTAACTGCTAACGCGATAAGGTACCTACTTACATACGATATTAAACATTTATAATTTTCATCATAGGTATTACGTTTTTTATGATTTTAAGCAACTTCCTGACTCCTGACTTGGCGAGGCGGGATTGACATGAATTTTGTTCTTTGACTGTGAGATTTCCTCGCTTGACGAAATAATACGTTTTGACAGTAGTAATACCATGCGCGGAAGTGGGGCAGTACTGCATTCGTATCGGTTGTCACTGACAGCTGACAGTCGCTTTTCGGAGGCAAACAAAAATACTCTCCGCCTGACTGATGGTGAACGGAAACCGAAGCTTTAAAGCACTGTAGTCATTTCAAGGTATACAAACTCCCTGCCGAGGTTTTCCCGAGGATTCTTCAAGAAAGGAGTGTATACATTTTTAAAGGGTCGGTAACGCGCATGTGACACCCCTGGAGTTGCAGGCGTCCATAGGCTGCGGTGACCGCTTACCCTCAGGCGGGCCATACGCTTGTTTTCCACTGACGTGGTATAAAAAAATACAAGGATTCGCTGTGACGTTTCAAGTGTTTAATGTAGGACCCTTGTCGTCAACAGGGCATCCTTCGAGAGCTCTGCTTTTACAACCCGGAACACACCGCTGCATCTAAATATTGCTACTTGTGTCACGGCCCCGGCGCAATATACATCCTAATTTACCCGCCACTTTATTACAATGATATATCACATTACACAGGGAACGGACGCTGGCAGCACCAGTAATGACTGCAATTAACCCCTCTCAGACAAATAATTAACACAATAATGACCATTACGGACTTGTAGATTAATTATTTGAATAATTTTCCGTTGTGACTAAGGGAAAATATTTTTCCTTTTTCCGTAAATGTTTTCATTATATAATAATTACCGTTTACTTTATTACTTAGTAAGTGTCATACATAGATAGTTCTTGGAAAATCTCCGAGTGACCACATTTGTAACATAAGTTGTAAACGATATCTGTTGCCGTTCTGTGTATAGGTATGACAACGACAACAACGAATAGCTAAAATGGTTTAGAAAGACAGTAAAATAACGAAAAGTGTACAAAGGCATTCTTATAAACAACATCAGACCAATTCGAAATTGCGCAACAGTTGGCAGCACACCACTATATTACAAACTTAAATTGCCAAAATAAAGACGAATATTGAAAATAAAAAAATTAGTCTCAAACGGAAAGAAGTACTTTTGAATATATTTAAGCAGACTCAACATTCTATACAACGATCAACATTAAATATGGCACCAGCAACTGTCATCCCATGGAAACTCGTTAAACTTGCCATAAAAAAAAAAAAAATTAAATAAAAAAAAAAAAAAAAAAAAAAAAATTAATGAGCACCGATTACAGACGGTTTAGTTTAACTCACCCCTAGCTGTCTATTACTTATTCTGTGTCTATAGTAAAGACACTACCTTATAATTAGGACCGGTGATAATGGCTCTGCATTGGGAAATTAGCTTAGTTCAGTCAGTATCAGAAATGAAGAGGTCACCTCAATTTAAGTCTTTATTATAAGGGAACATGAGCTTGTAGCTAATTCTAACTTCTCCTTCTTCATGGTCGTAACCTCTCTGAGGGACGTGACTACTATGTGTGATGACGCTTTCAACTACTGCTCTCCAGGCGACGCGGTGTTGATCCATTTGCCCCGTCACCTCTAATGTGGATCCGGTAACTTCTCTGACCGCATCTGTCCATCTCCGTGGTGCACATCCTCTGCACCTCCTTCCATCGACGCGCCCAGTAATTATGCGCCTATTTCTATAGCAAAAACTAATTCCAACAAATAGTCCAATAAATCAGATAGCGGCACAGATACATTCTTGTTCAATAGCAGGGCAGGTAATAAATAAGTTACGTGGGTAGCCAGGTTTGAGTAATTTCGAAATATGTATTAGGTAATTGCAGGAAATCTAGAGAGGAAGTTATGTATTTCATTGGAGTTTATCTCAGTTCGAGTTGCCAGGTACGAGTAAATCATAGACGAAAATAAATGCGTTAAGGGCGGACTATCTCTAAGAAATCTTATGAAGACTTAAAGTGATATTATGTGCATATTTACATAATTAAGTCAGAGAATATATGTAGATTGTGATTTTATATACAGTAATCAGCGATGAACGAGTATGAATAAGACACCTATAACGGAATACTTAAAGAAATTAGCCTCAACTAATGGAATTGTACTTTTCCCACCCGAGGATTAAGAGAATGATAAACTTCATAAGTTACAGTAATTTGCAATTCATCTTGTTTTAGCTGCTTTAATTCTTATTTCAATTCAATAAGTTTATTTATTTATTTATTTGAATTTTACTGCACAGTAACAAGTTATCTATAAAAGGCGAAATTAATGCCATAAGACATTCTCTAATGCTCGCGAAATGTAACTGCAATCATGGAATGTTCCTTCATATGTGTAATTACCTACATTGATCTTTTTTAAGGGTTTTATAAACTTTTATGGTTGCCTTTTTATCACTTATCGTCGTGGATAAGATATTCGTCACGTTCTGACAAGTAAGTATGTAAGAGCGAGAGAGACGGGTATCTTACGATGACTGATAAACAGTGATCGTAACTTTTGTAGCATTTTCGGTACAGCGTAGTGGTGTTAACGGACTTGGGATAAATTATTTAAACCTTTATGATTCATTAGCGTTAATAACGTTAATATTAATCTTAATTAACCGTTTAAATTGTATTTTTCCATACCAATTCCGTTAACACCACTACGCTGCACCGAAAATGCCACAAAAGTTACGATCACTGCTGATAAAATAGCAACCATCCCCCCCGCATTGCCCGCTGACAATAGTGCAAATTCCCACTGACTGAGTGAGTATCCACGACGATAACTGATAAGTGGTAAAATGGCAACCATCCCCCCCGCATTGCCCGCTGACAATAGTGCGAGTTCCCACTGACTGAGTGAGTATCCACGACGATAACTGATAATTGGTAAAATGGCAACCATCCCCCCGCATTGCCCGCTGACAATAGTGCGAGTTCCCACTGACTGGGTGAGTATCCACGACGATAACTGATAAGTGGTAAAGTGGCAACCATCCCCCCCGCATTGCCCGCTGACAATAGTGCGAGTTCCCACTGACTGAGTGAGTATCCACGACGATAACTGATAAGTGATAAAATGGCAACCATCATACGCCCGCAGTCACAATTTGAAATTTAACAAAGTATTTTGGTATCGGAGCGTATACGTCTTAACCAAACTGATGTTTAGCTTCTCTGAAATTATTATTGAAACAACTCTGCCATTGACGTACTGGAACAATAGACTACACTTCCACGTGGCGGGTTAAATAATTGTTGAAAATGCATCACAATGTTACGTAATAGCCGGAGGAAATTCAGTATCACAATCCACTACATTTTGTATATAAACTACTATTTTTCGTGGTGTTATGTTGACATCAATACTATAAGATTTCAAGCTAACAGGGTCATTGACATGAGAATTAATGTTAGAAACGGGATATTTACCATGTATATTATGATTATTGAGATATTTCGGCGCTGTTGCAAGCACCATTTTTAAGGATAAACGGACGTGCTGCGAGTTTTTTTTTGCCGAAATATAGGAATCTCAATAATATCCCATTTCTAACATTAATTCTGACATCAATACTGTTTGAGAATAACTCTTAAGTTCTTTTTAACCCCAACTCGGAACGCAAAATAGGGGTGTTATGAGTTTAACATGTGTATTTTTGTGTATGTGGCATCGTAGCTCTTGAACGGGTGAACCGATTTGAATGCGGTTTCTTTTTAAGTAATTGAAAAGTTTTCCCGCGATAGTTCTTAGATATGTGTTATCAAAATCGGTTAAGTCGTTTTTGAGATATTGAACATGTCGGGGTTTTTCAACTTTCCTAAGTTACCAGTAATTTCAAGGTTTTATTAAACTTGCCCTGTTAGTATATTGTCACCGAACCGATTTCAGATAAATATGCTAAATTTCGACTTGTATTGAATTTGAGAATAACTGGTCTCAAATTCATTTGCAAGATTTTTCCCACACATAGGTACATTTCACATATCTCTATTGAAATAGAGTCCCAAAGTGTCAAACACAAAAGTGTCACACAAATTAAACCACGTATAGAAATCTTCAGTACGTTTCGCACATATGTCAAAATCACATACACACACGTCACGTGGTACACATGTACAGCCAGCTGCAGAGAAACGTGATGAATGAGCATCAATTGGCGATACAGGTCGCGGCACGTAAGTTTAGCGCTGACCGTTTATGCGCAGAAGTCGAAAATAAGGTATCCCGGGGGAGTGCAAGGGCGCGCGCGGGCGTGTGTAAGCGCTGATTGGCTCTCCAGTCGTACTCTGTCCCGCGCACCGATACGACGCCCCGCTCACTTCTGGTGTACAGTCGCGTTCTAAATTGTATTGTTGTCACTGTTGTTGTTTTCTGTTAAATTTGAGTTTGCGTTTTATTGACTGTTTTAATTAATTTTGTGATTTGAAACAGTGAATATGCCTAGAATAAATACTGTTTCGTGAAAACAGGCACGGAAAATGGTATATGTCGTGCATTATTTTTTAAATACAGAGCTAATGAATTCATTGATTCTTTGTAACATATTAAAAGTCTGATTGACGAAACTACGAATATGATACTCAGTCACTTGGACAGCGGCACTGTGGATTTAAACATGATGAAACAAACTGCACAAGTTATTAAGACGGAAAATATGTAATAGAATTGTGTTGTCAGTGATTTAGGGAAAATTAAAAAAAGAACAGTAGAGGCTACAAAACCAGCTTCCACCCGCGACTTCGTTCGTGTGGATAAATACGATATGTACTATTTCTCGGAGCTAAATTTCATCCGATCCGTTTAGCCGCTTTGGCGTGATTGAGAAACATCCATCTATATGAGACTAGTTTAAACAAACTCGCTTAAATATAAAATTACAAACAAAACCACGTTCTTTATTAATAAGTATTATTGTAATCAATTTGTAGACATAAAAATTGCGCGCGCGACTTTACCTATGCGCAGCTATCCCCTCCACGTTTCGTTCACCGCTAGACTTACGTGCCGCGACCTATACCTAGCTTGTATTACCATGCCCAATACGGAAGCGCACACTCACGCACACATTATACAAACTCAACCATCTCCAAAACTCTAAACATGTGATTTTGACATATGTGCGAAACGTACCTACTGAAGACTTCTGGACGTGATTTGGTTTGTCTTTGTGTGTGAGTGTGTGCTTACCTATAGCATTGGGCATGGTTTTAACAACAGCCTAACAATACGTTATTCCTAATGCTTCGACTTTCTGAGACCTTCTGAGACTCGACATAAGCAACCTTTGTTGGCAATGGCATCGACCAGCGGTTATCGACTTATCTGTGCATTTGTGTTTCCGGGTACTGCTGATCTAGCTGGGTTGGGTCATGAAATAGCTGATTGCCTTCTCGGAATCGTGCAATAACAATGAGTACATGATATGGGTGTTGTTTATGCGTACGATAAAAGCTTAGTTTGGGATTAGTTACCTACCTAATACATCATATTGCACGGACACCACATATCGCATCATCATGTCAGCCGAAAGACGTCCACTGCTGGACATTGGCCTAACCATAGTAACCATATCGCATACATACATATATACATTACATAGGTCTCCGTGCATATTGCACGACTATGTAAAATTTAGTATCAAGTATCATGATGTACTTTTAAAACACATTATTATTATTAATCAAAGTACTAAACGCTTAATCCAATACATTTTCCTGCAAAACCGTTTTAACAGTTGGTCTGCAATGCCTATTAAGTATAAAGCGCTAAAATATTTTGCTAGTTAACAATGTTTTTGGCTACCTGGGGGGATGAACCTCCAACACCAGAAGATCCAAGCCATAATAACACCACTACGTATCACCACTCTATGAATAGTTGCCAAAAACATTGATAACTAGCAAAATATTTTAGCGCTTCATACTTATGTGTTGTGTTCCTGTCGGTTAGGTCGCCAGAACTCCTGAGGACTCGCTGTGCTTAGAGTCAGGGAGCTACACTTGTCTTTAGCTGTCAATAAAACGAATTCTCAAATCCAAAAAGGGTCGGCAGCATCCAGTTCATGAGTCGCAGGCGTCCATAGGCTATGGTGTCTCTGCTTACCAATTAGGCAGGCTATTCGATTGTTTGCCTGTGTCGTAGTATAAAAAAAAATTATGACGTTGCCCGCAATGTTTTTGACGGTCCATTAATCTATAGATACTATAATATTATAAAGCTGAAGAGTTTGTTTGTTTGAACGCGCTAATTTCAGGAACTGCTGGTTCGAATTGAAAAATTATTTTTGTGTTGGATAGTCCATTTATCGAGGAAGGCTTAGGCTATATAACATCACGCTGCGACCAATAGGAGCGAAGACGCGGACGAAGTCGCAGGCAACAACTAGTCGTAAATAATGGCGATAAAGCTCGTTCTGCTGTATTTTCTGAAAGTTTAATGCTGCCTGCATACTCGTACTTCTGGCACCTTTTGTGAGAGATCGAATTGGCGACATTATAACGAATAAATAAAATGATTTGTGTTTTTATTCGCGTCTCAGCGTTTATGATCACCTCTATAGTTTAGCTCAATGGTTGACTGGTAGAGAATGCCTTAAGGCATTAAGTCCGCCAATTGTACTTTTGTGTATCTGTGCAAAAATGTTAAAAAACACATCACACTGTTAAAATAGCTATTTACGATACAAGGGTTGTAAAACAAAGAAAGGCCGATATCGCAGATGTTTGAGGCCCGAGCGGCAGGCGAGGGTCATAATCATAAATATGCGAGAGAGGGCTTTCTGCTTTACGACCCGTGTTTTGTACACAATTTTACGTCACCACTTGGCCAAAAACGCTTTTTGGCAGGGTGTGGTGTAAATACATTAGTTAGGTGACGAATCTCAGTCTTGGGATTTTAATTTATATTGTCCTCAGAAAAAAAGCACGAACAAGTGCGCAGTGAAAAAAACTCTGGATTGGATGTGGATTATACGATGTACTTAGGTAACTTACTTACATTTTCCGCTACATAATATATCTTGATATATTCTCTTTACGGTTTTTACTACACAGACGTTACGTCAAAACAAACGGCTGATAGTAAAAAACCGGATACTGTTGTCGTGAATAAAAACGTAAGATAATCTATACGGCGTCACAACATGACACATGACTTGGAAACGGTATGACATCATGTGATCGTGAATTATGTTCACACAAGAGTTCTGTCCACAATTGTTCACGGTTATTGTGAGCAATTGTTCACGCTGACTACAATATTATATTGTTCCTAATTACTAGGCGGGATTGGGATGCTTATTTAGATTTATTGAATGGTGATTAGTTCCTGTTCTGGAATGTATGGTAAGGAGATGATTGAAATACCTTCTTTACCCGTGACAGAATGGTAATAAATCATAAATAAGTTTCTGTCAAAATTTCATTTTTGGTATAATATTTTATTGCTGACTGTACATTTTTCCACAGTATGGACTAGTCACGCACGCACGCACGCACGCATGCACGCACGCATGCATGCACGCACGCACGCACGCACGCACACACACACACACACACACACACTCGCCCGCGTCTGTCCGGATCTAACCTCTCGTTTCTTATTAAGTAACATACCTTGTCATTCTTTAAGTTTTTAAGTTAAACTGTTTAAATGTACTTACATACTTTGTTTTGTTTTTGCGAAACTTAAAAAGAGGCTCCAACTCAACTATGTGAAATAAGCATGATAATGAATAAATGATTTTTATTTTTTATTTTTATCATTGTCACTATAACAAGATACAAAGTGGCCCGAAGCTAAAATTGGTTTACTGTACATGACATACACGTCAAAATACTTTTAAAATATGTTTGAATATAGAATATCATACCATTGCCATATCTTAATGTCAAAAAGTATAATTAATTAAACATGTTCGTTAAAATTATCAGTTGTTTGTCTTGTGTAATTTAGGAGTTGCTATGGCCAGCTTTTGTCTGTATCATTAGATCAGCTACGGAGCCACCGGATACCTTTGCATTTTCACCGAACTTACATGAGAACCTATGGCAAATTTCAGCCCAATCAGTTGACGGTAACTGCATGGTAATTACGTAACGTTTTTGAACATGGCAGGTCTAAATGTAATTTTCCATGGTAATAAAATAACTAACAACTTAAAAAAGTTCGAATAACCCCATTTTCATTGCAATGTTCAATATCTGAAAAACGGATGATCCGATTATGATAAAACATGTCTAAGAAACATCGATAAAAAAAATGTCATCCAAATCGGTTCGCTTGTTTAATAGCTACGATGCCGTAGACAGACACACATACACAGATACACATGTTAAACTAACCCCCTCCTTAGCGTTCCGCGTCGGGGATTAAAAATGACCTATTCGTAACTTGTCACAGTGACAATAATATGAGGTCTCTAGCAGCTTTCATTTTTTTTTAACTGTAAATCTAACTGGTTGACCGGACGTTTAAACTCATGTGATTTTGTTGTTCTACAATTCAGTTGCAAGATTCGTCAGTTATGTTATGTTCTGTTTGTGCGTGTTATAAATTTGTTTGTTGCAAGTCAAATAAAAGCTTGTAAAAAGAACGTGTTTCAATTTCCCTTAGAGTACATTTCTTCGGTTGATTACGTAAACCACATTTACACACGTGCAAGAATTGCATGCACGTTTCATTTCAGACATTACATTGGGTTACCACTTTACTAGGTATAATGAGGTCAAGCGATTTATCAATCCTCCTATGGTAGTTAAATTCGTTATTCATGAACGTATGTGGTAAATGGAACTTGATGATGGCCGCAACCGACAAGCATGTACCTATGAGAAGATGTATGGATGTGATTGACGCGAAAGAAGCATGTAAGGACCGTAGTATTTGCGTTCTTTGGTCTCTGCCTACCCCATGGGATAACGGCGTGAGTTTATGTATGTATGTATGTGTAAATGGAACTTTACATGCACTAATGTAAAGTTCCATTTACATGCACTCACCCATTTTTATATAGAAATGACAAATGCCATTTGACAGTTTCCATATAAAAGAGGGTGAAGTGTGAGGTCCCATGTGAAAACGAGTCGGTTTGAAGGTGACTTCCTGACTTGGCGGGGTGGGATTGACAATGTGTTTTTTGTTCTTTGACGTGAAAGCTCATTTTTCGGTTCGGAGGCAGACGAAATGAGAAAACTGTCAGCTGTCAGTGTCAACGACGCGTCAACTGCCAATCGAGTCAGCACCGCGCTTTACTGCGCCCCCCTGCATTTCAATAAGTGATACGGATACAGTATACAGTACTGCTCCTTGACTGTCACGTGCGGAAATATCTGCAACATCCAGTGCCTACTTATGATTTCTCATATCGTTTCGCCTCTGAACCGACAAATCAGGACGTCGCCTCACCTGTCATATTGAGAAAGTTAGTTTGATATATACGCAGGCTAGGGTACAACCCATAACGCCTAATGAATGCACCCTTACATTTTAAGAAGTAAACTAGATAGTCGCGTATTATATTAACGTCTGCGCCAGCAATTAAAATTAGGCGCTAAGTCTAAGTAAAATCCGTTATTTAGGTAATTGACCATTGTACGGTATGGGTATATACCTAATCGTAATCGGACGCCGTACCTCCTGCTAAAATAGACGTCAATTGTCGAGCGATAAAATCTGATTGTATCGAAATAGACCGTCCACGCGGGAAAAATGATTAATCCTGTTACTGTTACTCAATAAGTCAATAGTTACTCAATAGGTCATAAGGCTTCGTCGCGTGAGGTTGCGAGCCTAGATTGACATGGTAATACACGTAAGATAGTACCTACTTGGGATGCCTATAGCTGACCTCACAAGTCACATCTCACTACATTAATTAGGTTAGGACATATAATTTTATGGACTTCAAAAAATCCATATATAATTCTCAAATCTCAACATTAAGTATTTAAGTAGCAGTTGCCCGCGACTTCGTCCGCGTCTTCGCTCATATTCGTCGCAGCGTGATGCTATATAGCCTAAAGCCTTCCTCGATAAATGGACTATCCAACACAAAATGAATTTTTCAATTCGAACCAGTAGTTCCTGAGATTAGCGCGTTCAAACAAACAAACAAACTCTTCAGCTTTATAATATTAGTATATAGATTATAAGTAGTATATAGATTATATACCTAGATATCTAGTACCTTAAGGGGTCCCATACAGGTACAATACGGATAAGATCTCTAGAACTGATGATGTTCAAGTGGGATATTCGGAATTTCATACAAATAGAAAATTCTATACAAGTTACATTGTAAACTGAGTTTTGACTCAGAAATAATCATTATGGCGAAAAGGAAGTGACACGAGCAGTACCAGTCAGCAACAGTAATTACTCGTATACAGGAAGAGGTAAGTTACTGAAAAAATGAAAATAATTTATTCCAGTACATGTCCATATTTACCATAACTATCATCATTATAAAATTGAAATTTTTACATCATGATAAACATTTGGCCCTGGTTACGTTCAGTCGTTCACTGCTTTAAAATCTTTAAATATACACACCCTGCGTCCCTCTTTTGTTTTCCGCGACGTCGGGGGTTAAAAATAAGCGACATACTCCTAACTAGATTCCCTACTCCCAAGAGACCTCCGTTGACTGTAGGTAGGTACTACCATAAAACCATAATACTCCTATAACATTAATAAAACAAAAATAAAACGAATATATAATAGTATAAACTCAAATTAAATTAAGTTTCACACGACACCCAAATCAATATTCATACTTACAGGATACGTAAATACGACTAAATAGTAACGCCATCTATGTGAAAGAATATTGACTATGATGGTTGACATCTCGCTCATTTTTACATAAAAGCGCCATCTATGTGATTCTTAACGAGTTAGTTGGTAAGGTTGCGTAAAGCGCCACGTAGCGACGTAACGGCGAACCTTTTGCATAAGAGCCATCTTATCGCAATTTGCGGTACTACTGCGGCGTGGTGGCTAGGTGGCTCAGGTAATGCGAATGCGTGGCGACCAATGCAATTAGTTACATGATAAAGCGCTAGATGGCAGAAAAATACATTTAACCTTCAGTGCTATTAGTTATACATAACACCACTAGATGGCAGAAAAAAAAATATTATTAATAATTTTAATTTGTGTTTGTTTTTAAGTATGTTGTATCTAGATCAGTTAGGGGTTAGTGTTAATCCTGCAACACCAACAAACTTTTGCTCGCTGCGCATCACGCGAAATGTTGGGACTTTTTTCAATAAATTTTCCAAAAGCCATAACATCGATATTTTCACAACAGTGAGATTTTTAAAAGCCCAACCAAAGCTCTATAAGCCCCCTGGGAAACAAGCTATGACCTTCGAAGATGTTCCTTCCATTTTAAGTTCCTTTCGGAGCAATTATCTCCGAATAATTATATTCACATTTTTTTTTCTCCAACCAATCATTTCTAAATAGTTCTTATCGATCGTCTAAACGTTACAAACACACACACCATTTAAAATAATAACTCACATGCTCTACCGATTATCGTGTTGCTATTTTTGTGACTGATTAAGAGTCCGCACTCCACAGTAAGCTTGGTTCTCCATACAAACGTAGTTACGCTCTCATTTTAAAACGCCATGCTAGAATAACATGAAACTTTGTATACACAATGGGATCCGGCATATCTATGTCGGAAATTAGTTTCTGTTGCTTGAAATTATAATGGAGAAAAAATACAGGTTTTCATACAAGACGTAAAAAACTCTAAAACTCGCTGTATTTTTTCTATTACAATTTCTAGCAACATAAACTAATTTCAGACCTAGATTTGGCGGCTCCCATTGTGTATACAAAGTTTCATGATATTTCAGCAAGGCGTTTTAAAATGAGAACGAAACTACGTTTGTATGGAGAATCGAGTTCAACCGAGCGTACTGGGGACTCTTAAGGTTTTCATTTATACAATTTTTATGAAATCTTACCAGTGTCGTTGAGCAGTCCATTGATGTCCGTCGTCGACCCATCGGCCGACATTGCTGAAACAAAAGAACATTTATTTACTTTAGTACAATTAGTACCTGTTAGTTAGGTAACTAGATTGGTTACAACTTACCTATTATACACATACCGATACCTATTAAAAACATAACATAAGAAAGTAAGGTTGAATAGTTTGAATAACTACATTATGTGTTTTGAAGTAGGATAGGGATGATACCTATATCATTATACGAGGTTCCACTTCAAGTCCTTAAAGTTTTTTTTTACTAAATAGACTTTATTAAGACAATGAGAAGGTTTACTTTCAAATGAACGCCACATGGCGCACTTGCGGTTGTTTCTTCTGTAATTGACCACTAACTACCTATTTAATCTAGACCACAACGCTTATCTTCAAAACATAAAATACCTACATCTATGAACCAGACGTTTTTAGTGACTGCAAAAATTCTAGGTTTAATAAATACGTTACGGCTTGGTTTTCTGGAGATCCGTCAGACCTTATGTACATATGTCGTTATGTCAAAAAAAATAGTTAGTAAAATTTAATTTCAC
Organism: Notocelia uddmanniana; assembly: GCA_905163555.1. Taxonomy (NCBI): domain Eukaryota; kingdom Metazoa; phylum Arthropoda; class Insecta; order Lepidoptera; family Tortricidae; genus Notocelia; species Notocelia uddmanniana. The sequence continues at coordinate 22,256,657 of LR991059.1, read as the reverse complement.
ATTTGGTTGAATGGATATTTAAATAAAATACCCGCAGAGTAACTTTTTTTGGCGTACGATCGTTATTTTTACCTACCTGACCGGCCTGTTTATTTTGCGCTCATTTAAACTTGTGTGTAGGTATTTATTTAAAGTTAACTATAGTAGGTAATAATTAGATTTTCCTTCATGTATCCTCGAGACACTCGATGTGGACGTCATCGTTTGCCGTGAAATAGGTCTATTCAATTCGTCTATTTCTATTCTTGTCTATTCAATTCAGTGACGACCTGTTTAGCCTAGTTGGTAGTGACTCTGCCTCCGAAGCTAGAGGTCCCGGGTTCGAATCCCGGCTAGGGCATTTATTTGTGCATATTTCACGGATATTTGTTCTTGGGTCTTGGATGTTTTCTATGTATTTAAGTATGTATTTATCTATATAAGTATGTATACCGTCGTCTAGTACCCATAGTACAAGCTTTGTTTAATTATTAATTAGTTTGGGACTAGGTCGATTTGTGTAAGATTGTCCCCCAATATTTATTATTATTTATTATTTATTACATTTCATAAGGATTTATTTCCATAGCAATTGGGTTAGTCGGTCAATCCGTCGGCAGTCAATGCTATGCCATACCTTTAGTGATTCGTACCAAAATTCGTCCAACGGAACACTTAAGCGTTCCACCACCACCATATCAGCCCTAGGACGTCCACTGCCGGACATAGGCCTCCCCCAATTTCATGGGGGGTAAATGCCATAATCGCTACGCTTGGCATGCCGGTTGGCGATCGCAGTATCTCCACCGCACTCTAGGGATGGTGCGGTGGTGGCGGTGGTCCTGGTCGTAGTTTAAGGACATACCCGGGTCCCGGATCTTACGCGTTCACTCGGTATCTATTCTATCCGTCTTCCACAGACAGTTTTCTCGAAGACTGCATGATATAGAAAGCTGAAATTTGGTATACATAGACATCTACCTGGCTATTTTGAGTGGTAAAGCAGTTCATGGGGTGAATGAAAGAAAAAAGCATGTATGGGTACATGCGTATGGCATGGCATGGACATGGCGAAGTAGGTTTTAAATAGAAATCTGTTTTGGGTATAAATTATTTAAAAAATTACTTTTAGTCAACTTTCACGCTCACGTGCCCTATCTAAAACTCACCCACTCGCCCCGCTCTCACTACTACTACTACTACTACAGTCTTAGGGCCGATATTAGTTAATGAAGCACTTTCAGTCAAAGCCAGAGCGCCTTTAAAATTACACAATTTTGTATGATACAGACAGATTTAGCAGATCGGTGGAAAAACGTGGCAACGGCCTTGCTCCATACAATATTGACAACCGTGTATTGGCGCGAAAAGTTATTCGATGATTGTAAGCGGCTTAACTTGTCGGAAAGTGACAGATTTTTTTATCTATGGTGTAGTTGGTGTAGCGGGCACTTGTTTCACGAGGTAATTAACGGAAAAATAACGAAAAGAAGACTTCCTGATCAGGGTCAAAGGGATAAAAATACTTTATCTAGTCTTGATCCCTCGGAGAGGGTTGGTATGATACGCACTAGCTCAGACACGTAAGTCAGACCTCCAGGACCGGGTAAAATTATAAGTTCATACATGTCCCAATGGTTTGTTTACGTTATTACATAAATTGTAAAATATGATCGCACCGGCAAGGTCGACCGCCGGAGCGTGACGCGTCGCGGTCGCTCGCTTGTCGCGGTGTTTGATCGCCGGTTACTGATAAATGGATCATGCTTGGCCATATTCCAGTTGCCGGTTACTGATAACCTATCCGTTCTGAACTGTCTCCAATATATTTGCCCAAATATTGGAGATAGGTTAAAGCAGTTTTCAACGCTATCATCACCTGTCTTACTCCGAGCGGGCTGGGGACATTACCTACTTTTAACTTTCTTTGCGGATGTGTGCGGGATGGATACCCGTGGTATTTATTCCTTCATCGAAAAGGTAATAGATTTACCAATTCAATTGATAGCGGATTCGAAAATCATATGAAATTAAAAATGTTTTATATAATAGCAGCCTAACATGAAAAGTACTCAAGACGAATAACGTACTTAGAAAGTGTTCCGATTAGTAAACAAGATCGGGGAGCACCTGAACGCGGTTTTACATTTACCTTGTTTTCTAATCCTTAGTATAATAAATCCTGTCATCGCGACAAACGTTAAACCGCAAGGAGAAAATGTCTCTTTAGTCCAATTACTATGCGACTGAACGGGAAAATGGCATCGAGGAAAACAAACGCTGATCACTGAAATTGCGACACCGATAGAGGTTGCCCGGAAGAGCATTGGCCGACGTCAGTTTCAGGGGCACACTGTTTGTATGTGGGTACGTCTATGCGTTCAATTATGCAATTGTGCAAGTAGAATTAGACGAGGCAGTTATTAGTTTCTGGGAGCTATTTGTGGTTCTGTTCCATACTTCCGAGAGAAATATCAGGTGAAGCGGAGTATGACTACACTTTTTGTTGCAAAACTAAAGAATTGAACGATGTAATTTTTAATATTGTAACGTCTCCATTGTTTGTCTCCGTCTTAAATGACGGTAAAGTCAAAGATTTTGTTTAATGCTATACTTAGGTTAAGTTAATAATAGTTTATTGCTTTCCCCTAATGGGGTCCGTGGGGTATCCATAAATCATATGATGATGATGATGATACGGCTTCATGACGCGTTTTCCGAAAAAACAGTAAAAAAAAACAGAGACCACTCTATCTTAACAACACAAAATTGTTCGTAGTAGAATCCTGGATTTTCTTACTCAGAATCGTTACCAATATTTCCTCCAGTTATTCAATATATATTTTTTTGATTTTATATTTTTATTAAAAGAAAGTTAGTAATGTCTTTTTAAGTAAAATTAAAAATGCAATGCAATAATTTTAATACATACATTCTTCAAAAACTCCTTAGTAGTGGGTTTTTACTGTATTACCTAGTTCCGCTGTATTGTTGTACACTACACAGAAACTTAGCCTATCTTTTAATTTCTTTTTCTGATAGTCGAATACCAGGTACCTAATTGTGATTCGTATTTGTTATTAATTGGAGCCTCGACTGTCAACAAACCGCATTGTGGTTTGGCAGAACTGTGTGATTACTTAAATTTGTTTTATTGGTGTGAATAAAGAACATCATTATTATTATTATTATTGTAAAAGGACCGGAGTGGTGTACTCGGTATACCCAGTGAAAATGCTTATTCCACGAGATCGGAATTATTAGGTGTGTCAAATTCATACAGATTTTCTACTTTATTTGTGCTAAATAAAACAAGTGCCCATTTATCTCATTGACACTCGAGGGATGAGCACATTTTGTAATCCAACATTATTCACAACACAAGGTTGTGTTAATAATCATTGCAAGGTAAACACTAGACGACATAAAAGCTTCACCGTCCAGGTAATCATAATATTTATTACTGTCCAGGTTAAAACACATACGCGATATTCGCACAGTAAACATCATTATATATTTAAGTACTTTATATATTTACACAATTTAGCAGCTCTTTATTTTCGATGTAGACTTGACATTGTAGAGGCATCGCATATTGAAGGAACTAAGTACCTATTTATTTCTGATTAACTACCTACTTACCAATGTATACAATAATATGATGACGTGGTATTGGTAAATTAGTGTCAGCAATTGTTTAAATATTTGAGTGATTCGGATAAATATTTTTAATGTTTGGTGTATCCCTGTGAATTTTACTTGTACAACTAGGTATTATTAAATTACTGAAATACGTACGTATTGCTTTTTCCAAATACATTCATGAAATATTTTCTTTTCTGTGAAGTGAAACCTAATCTAATTGACGCTATACATCATCATCATCATCCTAGCGCAGCGTTATTCCCAGTACAGTTGACGCTATACGATGCGCTTTATAAAAAAAATATCATTTAGATTAAGAAATTATACACCTTGGATGCTTATTATCAGCTACTTATGTCGGTCCATTTATTTGAATTTATCAATTTTAGTTGATTTTTGTTTCAGGTTACATACATAAGGTAGTTACCAAGTAACATAAGTTATTTGTAGGTGGTATTTTAGTTTGAAATCTTTGTAACGCTTTGAGTAAAACTGCAATGTTACATGTACTTTAGGATTAAATAAATAAATAAATTAGCAAATTATTCTTCACAAATATACACTTCCCAAAAAAATGTTCCAAAACAATCAATTGCCAAATAATTGTTTGCAAACGAATTGTACACAAATACATGTGAAGGCATTAATTTAGATTGTCAAAATATATTTGGCCAATTTTCATGTTCCCGAATTAATCAGATTCCAAAACATACAACATCCAAAAAATGTATAGCAAACAAAACTCTTAGCAAATAAATGTTCTGTTAAATCATAGTTTATTTTACCAACATTTATTGCCTCGATTTTTAATTTCAAATGTTATTCACATAGGAAAACATACAGGATAATAAATGTTCGGTTCTGGCGCTTCGCCGGCCGCTAAGGTGTCACTCTCGCTTCGCTCGCTCTGGTCGCGCGCTGTAGGGTCGCAGTTCTAGCTTACACTCCTCCTCGATTCGCTCATCGTCGTAGCTAACGGAGACCTTATGACCAGTTAGAACTGTTTGACGGTGTGAGGAATAGGAACAGATTTGCGGTGTGACCAAGAGCTACAAAACTTAGACGTGACTTTATATAACTCAAATTACATGGGACTGATAATATTGATTTTCGTTTTATGGCCAGTTAGAACTCTTAGAACACCTTTTTGGATACCATTTTACAATTGTGTGGCGTTATGCCAAGTGAAATTTGGTACAAGATAAGTTAACCAACCGAAGCCTACAGGGAACATTAATTTGACGAAACATATGTTAACTAATAATTTATTAGCATAATTTTTTTTTTCGCTAAAATGTTTTGCTCAGCTGTTTGGCAAATTAACCATTGCCCTAGTGAAATTAGCTATATTAATATTCGGACTAGTGATCATTTGACCAAATTAGGATTTAGCAAATATATATATGGGAAACATTAATTAGAATAAAATCTGTTAGCAAATTTTAGTTGGGAAATGAAATTTGGTCAAATATATTCCGGAAAAATAATAGGCTCCGTTTTGTTTCGCTGCGACAAAAGGTGTCTTAAATTATACCTTTCGTAAAATTCCATCATCCCATCAAACCGGTCCCGATCGCTTTCAATATAATGTATTGTATAAATCATTGCTGTTTTTGTGAACCTCAGCAAAAAAAAAAACTCTTCTTAATATTACGTTGAGCGTAGGTGCAAAAAATGTGTTTTACATTAATGTTTAGCCAGCAGACCGTCGTGCCATGTCAATTTTATTAAATAACTTCGTCCGCGGTCCCCGGTGGTCTGTAAAAGTAAGATTTACTAGACTTATTGTAACTTAATATCATTTTGCTAGACAAAATTAAAAATATTCCTAACAATATCGCCTTCAAAAACTCTTTACGAGTTTTTTTGCTGGTAGTCTACGGAATTCATTGAGTATCTGTTTAGAAGGTATTCGTCTTTATATACTCGTACGTACCTATGTATATTTATCTATAATTATATATTTGTGTATGTCTCCGTAATGTGTATATATAAAATTATTTATGTATATATTTGAGCCAATATTTTCTATACTCCGTAGGCCTTAATAATCCGAAAAATTTAAATCAACATTTCTAGAGCCTAATTACAGTATATAATATGGGGGTCTCTATTGTTATATCAAAAAAATATTGACAAATTATCATTTCGCAAACAATTTTCCGCAAATTTTCATTTGCCAAATTATTATTGACAAATAATTATAATACAAACCTAATGTCTGGCAAGTGAACAGTTAGACAATGACTCGCTTACCAACTAGTACTTTAACCAAATTTCAAGTAGTCAAATGTTTCAGTTGGAAAAACATATTTTACGCAAGCAAGCAAGCAAAGTTTTCCCGCTCTTTTATAAAAAAAATACCCTCGAAGACGAAAGCGGGAGCAAAGCTCCCGCTTTCGTCTTCTAACCTATCCGCGATCCGAGTCGGTTTTGCCACTAAGTTCCTGTATAACACAATAACTCTTAAGCAAGCAAGCAAGCAAAGCTTTCCCGCTCTTTGATAAAAAAAATAACCTCGGCTTCTAACCTATCCTCGATCCGAGTCGGTTTTGCCACTAAGTTCCTGTTCCCTACTGCCTACGTGAAAACTTGAACTTGGCTTTGTGGCTATATTACTATTAGATTCATAGTTGTTATATTACAAGTTCAAGTAATAAGTATGTAGATATTGTACGATTTGTATTAAACTTTTAACTTGTTTCAGACAAATTCATTTGACAAAATATTTTTTGTCTAAAGATTTTCTGCTTATAGAAGTATTTGGTAAAAGACCAAATGCCTGAACGTTATTTTCCGTAAAAATTTGTCCAAATGAAAATGTGCCTACTAAAATTATTCCAAAGATTGCATTACTAAACGTAACAGTTGCCAAAATTTGTTTGGGTAATGAAATTTTACCAAAATAACTTTGGCAAAACGGCAGGATCCCATAATATGGTATAACATATAGTCCAAAAATCCATAAATTAAGACATATTAATTATTTAAAACAAATCATAAGTTGAAAAATCTCAAGTCTAACACACCCTAAAGGCGTAACGTAGCCACCCACTACATTTTGACTTGACACTTCTTGTTTTGACAAGACATTTGCAAGTCACTTAAAGATTTGTTCACAGAGAAGCGGTCAATTAATTTGATTTATTTTATACTGAGACAGTTGTTTAATTAAAACAAACACTATTTACTCGTAGTGACGTCAAAAACACGTGGTTAAAATCTTTCGGGTTATTAGGGCCCAAGGTGTATAGTTGTACCGCCTACACAGTCTTTCTGTTTTGCCTGAAGGTTGACTGGTACAGAATCTTATTGTGCAATAAAGTTTAAATAAATAAAAAATAAATAAAAAGTTCACTAATCAAGTGAATTGTATCGTGTGTCAGAAAATTAGTGTCATGTTCCAAAAAACAGTCAAAAAGTTTATCTTGCTAGTGGCGGAGTTTTTGATTTATATCACAACTTCAAAAACAATAATATACATTCAAATAAAACATGAATGTTAAGATTGGAGAGACAAACAATTACTCTACTACCTAATACTTATTTTCTGTCTGTTTTAAGGAAAAAATACGTACCATGAAAATATATACAAGAATACTTGACCAAAATAATATAAATAAAATTTAAACTAATTTAAATCTAAACCGAGGCATTTTATGGATGCTGGTGACATTTCCTCGCTGTATCACAATCGCAATGATGATACGTTGTGCGAGGAAGTCGCCAGCTCTTCTGTCACCAGTTAAGTCAACCAGATGCTAATTATTAGTGTTCATTCATATAAGTTAATAAAACAACTAACTGCAACTGGAGCATGGCAGCTTAACAAATATCATTAAAAAATTCCATTACACCTGTCTGCATCAGTTCCTGTAATTTAGTGAAAACATGTTTATTTACTTGTGGTCTTTCATTTTGGCTACCTTGAACTTGTACCTTTATACGCAAGCACGTTTTTGCGATTGTCTGCCAACATAATACTTGCGCAAGTACCTGACACTATCCATGTGTAAATACTTCCAAACTTCGAAGAACCGAGGTTATCAAGGAAATTGAATTTTGGCACGTTTAAGTTACGCAATTAATTATGTCTTTGATATATTACGTGTTGACGCACTACAATATTTCAGCCCAAGTTGAATCGTCTATTTAGAATAAGGAAAGATATCATTTGAAATATAAATGATAAAATTACAAGGGCCTCGGCAGAGAGTACATGTTTGTACCTTTTGGCGTCGAAACTCTAGGTCCATGTGGTCCCAGCGCGCACGAGTTATTTGCAGAAATTGCGAAGCGTCTGGTTGACGTAACTGGTGACCGAAGAGATGGCGGCTTCCTCGCTCAACGTATCAGTATTGCGATACAGCGAGGAAATGCCGCCAGCATCCTCGGTACAATGCCTCAAGGGCCTGTTATAGATTTGAGTTAGTTTTAATTTTATTTACATTATTTTGGTTAAGTATTCTTGTATATATTTTCTTTGTACATGTAAGACTGTCCTAATAAATAAATAAATGACAAAATTGCTCGTGTGGACTTATCTTGAAATAAACCATTACCGATTATTGGTATGCAATGACCGAATTGCATACGATGAAATTCGGTCATTGACAAATGTTATATTTCGGCCTTACAGTCAATTCCAACACGACTGTGTCAGACGGACAGACCTTATAATTTTGATACGATACCTACACTAAAACACAAAAAATCTAAAATTACCATAAAATTTATGTTTCGTTCTATCTGCATTTCGACATTCGACAGGTAAAAGATAATTGCTAACAGCAGTTACAACTCCGAGAATGTAAGGCAACATAAGGCCATTTTACGTAACCACTGTCAATTTTCACAAAACACACTATTTTCAGCATCGATACCTCGCAGATCCAGAATATTATCCACGGCCACATCCCCAGTCGGAAGTACGAGTACGAGTAAGCATCGAAGAGGTCAACAATATTTGTATTCCTCGCACGGCGGGCGTGCGGCCAAAACCGATCCAACAATGACACAGCGCTCCATGAGGTCAGTACGCTATTGTTTATGATACCCAATAGTCACGAGTGATGTGACAGTAGAATAGCGCAGATGGGCAGCTAGCTGTAGAAAACAAATTGTTTAATAATGTTTTCTTTGATTTTTGTGGTTCTTGAGCGCTATTGCAGTACACAGAGCTTAACTTTTCCGTACGGTTCAGAGCGACACACCATGCTCAACTATATGCAGTCTATAATGTGTCATGTGCTTATGTTTCTTAGTACTTACCTGTATTCTTATTTTATTATTGATATCCCGACATTACACATATCACGTATTACGATTGTATAAACAATCAAAAAACCCAGTTGGATTAATAACCTACGTATTTTGTTTTCCTTTCATGGCGCTAAAAACTTTTTACCCGGCCTACGTGCACAACTTATGAAGTATTTTGCGTCTCGTGAAGGTTTTCAAGTGTCACTTCGTTTGTTCCCACTCTGCTTTATGTCGCGCGAAGATTAACGACGCATTTGGCGAAGGTCGCTGACTTCTATTGAATGAAATTCTTAGGCCAACAAAAGATTGACGGACCGCTGAAAAATGTGTTCGAAAATTTCGGATGAAGCGCTTCTTTATTTTGTTTAATTTCTGGTACGCTGTTACTTGTGAATAATTTTCAGCATCAATGTATATTTAGCAGCCTAACGTGTTAAAACGATGTGGTTATCATTTAGATTTCGACGAGACGAGACGACGATCGAGAATTTTCAAGTTTTTATGTCTTATTTTTATGCGAAATAATAAAACAAGGCAAGATTCATATACATACAAATTACTTTTGAACCAAATATTTGTTTTTGCCTAAGGCATTGTTTTCTTGCAATATTTTACTAAGAAGTTTATTGATCGGTAGCATTATCTTGAGATACCACCCGTAAGACTAAAAATATTACTTGATCAACGAAGTGCCTTGCCTACTTTGCCTAGTAGGCATTGTTATGAAAATATTACTAAGTAATGACGGTATAATGACCATGGTGCCGGTATATTTTTATTAATTATGGTTATTACGCAGCTAGACGAATGAAAACGTTCCATACAACGTGATATCAGAACACACTGATGGATTCGAATTCAGGCACCGCGGAGTATCAAATTCTATATTTAGATAAGAGATCCTAATAATGAGAAGGTATTAACCAAATTAACCCATTTTAGATTAAAATTACCAGACTCATCTGGCTGTTCATTTTAATTCATAATCATATTATTTATTCAGTCATATCTTAATAATATTCTCTCGCATGAATAGGTAGGTACTAGGTACTAGGTAGTAATATTAATTATTCTTATGGATAGAGTCGATCGTTGTCACCACATTGTCAACGTTGCATGATTCCAATTACTGACATAGTTTTAGACATTACATACTGCATGATCGCTATTTAGAATCAATAGGACATATGAATTTGACATTATGTTCCAGAAAACTTTTCTTAACGCGAGTTCTGCTAGTTCAGAATTTCAACTAGGTAGCATAACTCCTAAACGGTTACAAGATGAAAATTATTAAGTTCACTCGATAAAGAATGACATCTCAAATATACAAATCGATATGGGCAAGGGTATATCTCGCCCTAACATACTGATAGGGCGGATCGATACGAAATCTTATATACGTAGTTTTTGAATTTAAGGCAAACGACAAGCACGTGTTTCCCAGGTATTTCTACATCCATTATCACGTTAAGTATCAAGATGTTTTGTAGCAAACATATCATTATTGGTATGTCTCGCGTGACAGGACCGTGTAAAAACACTTTAATGATATCCTTGGAGGAAGAAGTAGCAATTTAGAACTGCGAACGATGGGAAAAATTGCTTTATATATGCTAATTCATTGTAACAAAGCACAATTCAAATCATACGTTTGTTGAATTATGTTTTACTTAGTCTGTCTAGCGTTAAATTACTTTAAAACAATAGAATATTAATTTGAAGTAAGTACTAGAAATACGGCGTTCATGTAATAGGAAATTTTAAACAGATTGACTACGGGAAGCCCAATAGAATTTATGTCATTCTTTAGGTTTTTTAAGTTACAAATTGTACCGGAATGGCAGCCAAACAATTTGGAACTCACCAAAGTCACCATAGTCTACCTAAGGATGTGGCGCATGCTTTTTTTACCTCATTGAAAAATATTTATAGTTTTGGCGGAATAGAACGTAAAAACCCAATGTTACCTCCACTGAAGTTATTTCTGACCAGCCGAAGGCCATTCTTATAGGCACATTTTGAATTTAGTAATTAATTAGATAAGTGCCTACACTCGTTCCTACTCTTTAAATACAAGCTGAATGGGGTAAGTCCATCATTTAATTTATATTCCATTTCCACACCTCGTTCATGTGCAAAAAGCAAACGTTTTAGTCCTTGTCCGTTTGCTAGTCCTCAAAGGCTGTACTGACCTACGGTGCTATACTAACGTCGTATCACCATACGAGACTCCGAGTGACATACGTCCTTTACTCTTTTATTCAGTATAGTGTTCAGTGACATGAGCGTGACACCATAAGTGGTTACCGTGAAATGTTGTTCCAATAATTGCGTAACGGAAAACAGGTTTCGCTGTAAGACATCCTCTTACGATATTGATAAGAAACTAATTAAGTTAAATGCATAATTCATTTGCTTTAACCAATAGCGTCCTTTTATGTCGCTTGAATGAATATTAAAATTAGTGGTAACTATGAGACGGGATGACAGTATTTCTGAATGAAAATGATTTTTTTGCAAAACCTGCATCAAACAGTCCGAATTCAAAAAAATATGCTTTTGGAGAAAAAATGTTAGGCCAAACGGCTATGGCTGATTCTATTTAATTTAAGGAGGAATAAGTTCCTACCTAACTAGCTCTAAAACTAAGTTCACTTGTAGCAAACCATACTTGAAGCCCCCGATTTATGAATTGGGCTAAATAATTATTTAAAAAATGTCTCTGAATGTAAATAATACAACATATAGCCAGAGTATATTTAGTTTAAGTCAGGTGACGTAACAGAAATAATTATCATTTATCACTTTATAACTTCATATACATACAGCCTTGGCCAGAAGTATTAAGCACCCCTTATTTTTCTTTGTAACATAGTTTATTTATATGTTTTTTTTTAAATTACAAAACTACACATTGACGCAAAATATAATAATGTATCTAGAAAACTTTAGCAGATATAATTTCGAAGTAGCTATTTATCCTAGAAAACTTAACCCTAAAAATAATTGGGTTCGCAATAAAAGGACAAAATGCCTTTTTTTAAGTGCAATTATTTTTAACGTCAATGAATAGCTAGTGTTATTGAAAAATATTAGAATTTTCTATAATAAAAGATATAAAATGCTTTATTCAAAGTTTTACTTTTACTCAATTTTTCATAATACTACCAAGGCTGTATGTATTATGAAAAATTGAGAATTTCAAAGTTGCTTTAAGTACCTTAAACATTTTTAAACTTGTCTAAAAACCGGACATGCATTGTAATACAAATGTGACTTACAAAACGCATCATAAGCTTAGGCCATGGCTGTATTTTGATCGGTCTGTAATCGGCAGTTGGTACAACCCACCCTACGAAAATATGGATATTATGCGATGTTTGTATTTGTATGTGTTGTTGTCGAGTGGCGTTCACGTACCGGAAGGCGTAGCGTGGGCAGGGAAGGTGGACTGATGAGGTCATCAGTCCACCTAACTAAAATTCAGACGAAGCGCGTCGCTGCGGTAAAGGTCGCTGGATGCGGTTGGCGGTGGAACTCTTTGGGGTAGGCCTATGTCCAGCGGCTGATTTGATGACGATGATGATGCGATGTTTAAACTATGATGAAACACGTATCTGTCCAGCCCATCCTTCCATCTGATTCTGGCCCTTGGTCTGTAATGAGGCTTCTTTATAGTGTTTTTTGTGCAACGATGGTGGAAAACAAGTTTACGGCCTGCCTGATGATAAGCAGACACCGTAGCCTATAGACGCTTGCCACTCCAAAAGAACACGCCCATTTCCGACCCTTTTTTACTGACTGGAGGATTCGATGTGTTGATAGCTGGAGACATATGCAAATCTCCACTCTCAACAGTGTATCCTCAGGAGCTTTTGCGACCTGACTCACCATCAGGAACAATTCACCACATACCCAAAGAGCAAGAAGTGGTGTCATTTAATTTCCTCTCAATAAAAATAAACGAGCGAGGAAAACACTTAACTTTTAGGTGATTCACTAAATAAATAACCCCTTATTTATTTTATTTTACTAACTAATAAAATGAATAAAGCTACATGCACAAACAAGTTGATTAAAGTTAAACACTACTTAACAAATAGGCCAATGCCTCCGTAGATAACGAGAAGTGGCGATAATAAAAATGACATATCAGCTATAAAAGATGTCGTATTGTTTAAGATTTCATAGTACATACGACATTATTATCTCAGGCGATAGTAATGCCCGTGCAATCGAAGTGTCGTGTTTATTTTGGTTGATAAATGTTCTAACATTCTTGACAGTACCCGTATATGCACTGATTTACCTATAAGTGCTTTCAGTTACAGGTTTGTGACCAGATAAAATAATGAATTGGATACTGAACTACTTACAACTTTAACACCAGTAAGCAGATAATATTGGTGTTACTAGTATTCTACGACCTTAACTCAAATCAATATCTTTATAAGTGCATAGCTATATTATATATTTGGATGCGCGTGAGTGCATTATACGAGTTCGTATACTTTCAAATTCAATTCGGTTTTGGTCATGCCAGAATCGCACAGACGTTATTATTTAATAAATAATAATAATAGATACATGAATGTATTTTCTTAATTATTTAAAACATCAAAAAGACAAACAATTGCTATGAGTCACCGAGCTCCGAGCTTTGCTTGGCTTCTTTCGTGATTTCTCGGAGAATACGAGTTTTCCCGAAAATGAGACCAGTTTCGCCCCCGTAAGCCCATAAACTTCATTTTCGTTAAATTAATTAATTTCCTTTTTTTTTTCGTTTAAGTCGTTTCCAAGATGCTATATAAATAAACAAATACACAAGAATTGCTCGTTTACAGATATTACATATAAAGAGTCGAGAGTAGTCGTTTAAAGAGTGTGTGAAATAGACCGTCGACTAAGGCAAAAAAAAAATATGTTTTTGCCTCCTATCTCCTAGAATTCGTGTAAAAAGGAAAGGACTCCCGCTCCAAGTCTTTTCTGGTGCAAAAGCTCTCCAGAAATGCTGCTAGCATTATGTACACTTTTACAGCGGGAATGTTACGGGGCGGCTTTTTTATGCGACTAGTAAGTTGTTATTTGAATAACCTAGTATTTTTTTTTTTATAAATGTTTATTTATTTAAAAACCAAGATCCTGCGGTTTTTCTATAGAGAACATATTCGTATGTCAATATTTTTGAGACCCGTCTCTTAGGTTAATGGTTTCTTAACGGATGTTTGCCTATATGATGTCATTGTTTTAACTAACTTGGTCATTTTTCTTGGCATTTTGCGAGTCAAACATCGTCTCATGTTAAAGTAATAAATATTAAAATAAGATAAAATCATGTGTACCACAATTTATTTTAGTACCTAACCCGTCCCGGTACATAGATGTCCAAAGTAAAGCTTAACAACGCTCAATTCACATCGGTATAGTTATGATTATAAAGTAAAAAAATATTTTCATAAAACAAATTAAAAACCAGTAGACATTTCGCTAGATTTTTTCTACTGAGTGCACCACACCCCCACACTGAAGACTAGGCTTTCAGCCTCTTCTCTTTCCCTTACTCTGACTATTTTACGCCGAAATAAATGATGTCATCCTAACCTGAATACGAGTACTATAAACTGACTGTGGACTTTGTTTCGGCGTTTCTTCTCGGCGGTGGTCGTTTTTCAGAAACGCTAGTAGATTTTCACTTGTAAGTGTCATTGCGGCCTACTTGCACTAACGATTCTAAGAGCTCATTTACTATATCTATATGGGTTGATTAAGGTTTCACCTTTTATGACTTACGGTTAATCAAATGTATATATTCAGAGCCCTGCTTCTGCTTAGCTTTAACGAGTGGGTAATGTTTATTTGAAAAAGGTATTTATGTTTAATTGAATATATTCGACATAATTATTTCTTGCATTTAGAAAGGTTTTCATATCATATCAGCACCTATCATGTAGTTGTCAGTACAATTATTAACTTTTAAAAAGTTATCTATGTAAGAATTGCATGGGACGAAAATCACTGTTATTCTGATTCGGGTAGCATAATACGAAAGAGAACTGCCTCCCTGATGCGGCGCGTGCGTGAGAGTCCCAATAGCCTCGTGAAGCTATTGGTGGAGTGCCCGGCCAGTGCGATATATAAGTAGAAACACCGGGACTCCGTCCACATGGGGTCCAGGAGAAGCAATTTATGGCATATTTTAACTAACGTAGGATTTTAACAAAATAGATATATTAACTAATATAGGAAGCCGGAGGAGCGGGACGATACGGCGGCTCGTAGCTTGCCTTGACGTACCTATGCAATGGTCCGAGGAAAATCCTAGTTCCAACTGTGTCTAGGACGCCATTTATTAGCGTTTTAACAAGTTCCTCTTATCGTTGCTACTTCATTTATAGATTCAATGGGGAAATTGTATTCATTAGGCTCCGATTTCCTAGAACTGAGAGACCATTAGCGCTTTTCTTGGAAGTATTCTTGCGAACTTTGGGTTCATAGTGTAACTAGGATAGAAATATAATAGTGGTAAGTGTTTATTAGGTAGATGTACATTTTAAAAATAATTGTGTATGTCCTTTAGTATCAATGTAGATTTGCGACTGAAATAGGGACCCAGTTTTTATTTCGGTAATTGCTTATGAACTGGATTGGATTTGAGTAACTATGAAAAAATACTAGGTATCTGTATATCAATTATAGTATAATCCCATTGTTCTGTAGTACATGCTAGCATAAATAAAAGTGTGATAGTGTCTTTGTGACAAGCAAACTATTAAAACAAATACATTATTGCCACTAAATAGTTTATTTCATTGCCACTAAACTAAGTTATCTGCTCAGCTCATAGCGCAAAATAAACTTGAATATTACGTAAACAAGTCGTGCGTACCCCCCATGAAATTGGGGGAAGCCTATGTCCAGCAGTGGACGTCCTTCGGCTGATATGATGATACCTACTATTTATAGAAGTTACAGCAGAAGAAGAAGAATTTACAAAAATACCTGCGATTAATTACTAGACATAAATCACCCGGTCTCAGTTCTTTTTGGAACACCTGTACAATGAGTAAAATCTACATTTTTCATACAGAGACAATGAGTAAATGCTTTCTGTCTGAGAAATAAATGTAGATTTTACTCATTGTACAGGTGTTCCAAAAAGAACTGAGACCGGGTAATTTATGTTTAGTAATTAATTGCAGGTATTTTTATATTTTCACGTTCCTGCTGTAACTTCTATAAATAGTAGGTATCATCATATCAGCCGAAGGACGTCCACTGCTGGACATAAGCCTCCCCCAAAGACTTCCATAATGACCGGTCCTGCGCCACTCACATCCAGCGGACACCCACGACCCTTACCAGACATATAAATATAGATATGTATAGCCCTCCCAATCGCTAAACTTAAGTGAATAGTAATTCAATAAATATATTTCATACGGATATTATTAGTTCCTTCGCCACTAGCGCTATAATTAAAAAACTGTATTATAATTATTTGAGGGATACCCGTTGGCAACAATAGAGCTGCCCTTGTAATTATTATCGTGACTCACTAATTGTAAGTCTTTTTTTTTCATTATCTGAAAATTATGAAATGATTTAATTGTATGTTACTCTAGTCACCACTATATTCCTAACTGAACCACAAATACAGTTAGTATTACGTAGCGTAGGGCTTATAAATACTTACCTATACAAGATTTTAAAATGTCATACGATGACTTTGCAATTTCGAATGGCTTGAAAACGTATTAAAAAATCCCAACCTTTTCAATAGATTTGCTCTCATAGCGGTTACAACAACCCAGAATCACATAAACGTGTAATACATTGTTCTTTCAAATACCTAGTGACAGTGTTTCGTGTCTACTGATTCATATTTACAAGGGTAACGAACTTAGGTATTTCCCTATTGACATTTTCCCGCCGTCTGGAGGGGTGGGCTGCTTCAATTATGCATAGGTGCAAGGGTTAGTGCTTGCAGTTTTATTTTAATGCACATGTGGTTTAGTAAAAGGATGCTTCCACTGCTGGAATAATATGCAAACGGCGACAAATATCTGTAAATTTTTGGGCTATCAAAAATGTAAACATAAGTATCTTTGATATACAGGGTGTGGCCTGTAATAGGAGCAATAAATTTAAAGGACGCTTCCTTAGAGCATCTGCAGTAACCTCTTGTGTCCACATTTTTTTTATCTTTTTTCATTTGGGAGAAATTTTGATCTAAAGTTACGACCTCCAAGTAATGGATCTTGGCACCCAGAGATTATAGCGCGGCAGTCAATGCTGATTTTGAGGTTGCTTCAAATTGTGACTCATAATCGTTGTCGCATTTTTGGTTTGAAAGAATATTTCTGGCATTTTTTATTTTTTTTTATAAATTTTTAGTCTTTTTTGAATAAATTGTTATTAATATCACTCCAGTAGAGTAAAAAAGTACAAATAAACTACATTTGCGAAAAAAAATTCCAAAAAAAAACTTTTTTTTTTCAATTAAATTCATTTGGAAATAATTGCTGGAGAGCTCAATAGTGTACCGTTTAATTTTTTGCTCCTATTACAGGCCACACCCTGTATATCGTACTACGGTTTCATCATCATCAGCCCTCAGGCAGGCATCAGGCATCTGCCCACTAGTGAGCAGACTTGTACCGGTACTATGTTAGTCTTACCAACGAGATAGCTTTATATATATTTTTTGAATAACAGTATACCAAACAAACAAGTAGCGGTGTTAAGTCAATCGGAAACCTACATTTTAAGGCAAGGGAGTTTAGTTATTGATTTACGTAGAACATTGCTATAGAATAGTATAATGGTATTACATAACATTGCCTAGGATAAGAAATATTCACTATTTAATAGGATTCCTCAAAATTTCCAAAAGTAATTATGTCATTGCAGTTATCCTGTATTTTTTATTCAGTGTTAACTTAATAAGTTTTAAGAACTGACATGTGTTTCCTTGTGGGTGTTACCTAAATTATGTAAGTCATATTGTTTCCTTATCTTTTCTTTATTTAACCGTGAAACAGAGGTCGCAATGATTTAAGAAAACTTGACATTGAGATTGTCTCAAAGTGTTTTTTTTTCGAGAGGACTTCGATAATGTATGAAGGAAAAACTGATGATATTGTAATAAAATAACATTAACAACATTCATTATGAAGAATCATTGTAATCAGACCGACACAAACTTCGTGGTAAGTAAAAATCGAAGATTTGACACGATGTTATAATAATCATCATCATCCTAGCGTTATTCTCAGTACAGTTGCATCCTGGAGGATGCCTAGGGTCCGCTACCTAACGACACGATTTTATAATGATAGCTTAAAAACATGAAACAAATCTCTGATAACTAAAATTTATTGTCCCTTTCTCATAAACATAAATGTGAAAGTTACAGATAAAGGACAGATGAACTTTAGCTACAATAACTAATAAGTTACCGTCGACCCGCTGTCGATAAGCTGTCAACTTTCACCAATTTGACAGATAATTATTTTGGCCAAGATAGGGTGGTCATTATTCATACTGACCGGGTAAAGTGATGATTCATGCACTTTTAATCACATTTTGCCCATTTGCTGCGAGCATTATTATGTATACTTAATAACTGGTCATTATGAATAATGGCCACACTTATCATGTTGTCCATAACATATAAATTTATTTATAGATTTACTTTTTGGAAATGTTTAATACTGAAAAATATATTCGCGAGGTTTTCAGCTACTAGTTCAAGTGAATTGGAGAAACCACTGAGTTATTCAATTTATGAGTATTTACATAAGTTTAACTACAATAGGTTTGATGGACGCCAATAGGGTTTGCAGTCCGGTCCGATTTGTATGAAATTTCCCGGGAATTTGCATACGCTAGATGTTATAGTGGCCAAATGGCCGTTTTTATTGCATGATATTTGGTAAATGGGCGACCGAGCTTTGCTTGGCATTTTTCGTGTTTTCCCGAAGATGAGACCTACATAGCTAGATCAATTTTTTGCCCCCTTAAACTGAATCGTCAATGTCATCGAAATCGTAAGAACCCTTTCGCTGATATCCCCGGAAAAACAAATCAATTTACAAGAATTACTCGTTTAAAGATAAGATAAATAGATACACAATAAATATGGGTACTTATACCAAATATTTACTTATTTAATCTTTAATGCCATACGATGACTTTGCAAATTCGAATGGCTTGAAAATGTATTATAAAACCCCAGCCTTTTTGGTCTCATAGCGGTTTAAACAACCCAGAATCCTATAAACGTGTAATACATTGTTCCTTCGAATACCTAGTGTCAGTGTTTCATAATAGTAGAACTTCTCATGCAAAAGGCACATTAATGCATTATCTACCATTCAACCTTTGGGCAAAGCAGACAATAGGTTATTTCACAACACTAAAAATATTTTTTTACGTTACCAATAAACAAATCATACGAAAATACTCGGAAACAGTCAAATTTCAGCTGATTTATGCAATTTTTACATTGGACGCATAGACCGACGAATCCAGCAAGGTAAAAACTAGTTTGACCTATTCAAAACGTACTTAACCCATTGAACGCTTTCATATTTGAATGAAGTGATCACTCAGACGCCAAGGTATCAAAAATTTATGTAAAGTTTAAACTAATAAAAGCAAATAAAAACAATTCATAATAGATTTTTCTCAAGATCAAAGTACACCTTCACTCCGACCTTTTTATTGGTTGTTGGCGCGGTGGGCACGTCGACACACAACCACTTTATAGGTTCTTGGCGTTCAAAGGGTTAAATACAAAATACTTTACACAGTGGCCATAGCAAAAAAGGACGCAGATAGACCATAGAAAGTGATGACGTCATTAGGCAAACTTCCCTACAAACTTCCTACTTACCGAGCGTTTATGACGTTTCGTAAAAAGTTGCTGATTTGACTATCAGTGAAATACCGTTTTATGTCCGCTTTATTAGTTGATAATTTAAAATTTACTTCAAATAGCAATATGAGAGATTCGGCCATGTAACAAAGTCAGCCATATTACAGGATTTCATTAAAACGTCGTGAATACCTACGGTCCTTATTAGCGGACAAGGATCAAGATTTACTAATAACTATTAACCATAAGTAAGTGCGTATATAGTGTGTTCAATCATACCTAATTTGTCAAAGAAAGGAAAAAAACCCACAACGCAATAGAAAAATATTTCGCTAAATTATGATGTCCTCTTCGTCATGTCAATGTCAATTTTGCGTGGCACATGTCAATAGATTTAGCGATTTGAGACCCATTGTATTTATTTATTTATCATATGGCATTTCAGTCACAAAAATAACACGTAGTAACTCTTCAAGTACTCGATAGCCCACTACACTGAGTTTCGCAAAATCCTTGGTCGGCCTCACGAATTCGGTTACCGGAGACTCCAGATCCATGTGTTCGGCCGTCTGCTTGGGGGCACACAGGACACACGCACTGTTTATGTGATTATTACGTCCAGTGAAGTGCAAAAATATGTATCAAATTAATCCTCTCATATACCGAAATCTAAACAAACCGATATAAGAGCCATGTGACGAGTTTTTGAGTATAAGTTAAATGCCCGCATATTTTTGTATTTAAATCCACATAATGATTAAACATTTTGATTGTTCTGCTTTAAATATAGAGAAGGACTATCTACACACCAGTGGCGGTGTGTAAGAATTTTCGCTGGGCAACCCGGAGCAAAAAAGCACCTACCTTAACATTTATAATTTTTCTTTAAAAGCAAAGGTATACTGAAGCGTTCGCTATTTGTGTTCTTGAGCGCAACCCCTTGCAGTAAGTGTATACCACTTTTGCCATAGGTACTTGTCATTTCATCACTGACGTCACGTAAATAATGTATGTCGAGTCGAGTATGACAATAGCGGCTTTGAAAAACGCCTTTTGAGCAGCATTCACATCTAAACTTAATTAAATTATTTGCAATTAAACAGCTGACGAAAACAAAAAAAAAATACCTGCAAATCCTCGCAACGGAACAACAATTATTAATGCAAGCTATCATGTAGATCTAAATTCCACTGGTTAAAAGATTAATTAATTATTTATGCACTAATCTTATCAAAACAACAAATAACAACACCAAACATTAATACTATTCGTATTCGTAGAGTAACCGGGCAAATGTAAACTCTGTATTGCCACCCCATTCCGTTATTCACCCAAGAATCCAAAAACGGGCACTTTCGTTGCGAAATTCTTAGTACCTAAGTAATTAAATTATTGAGCCTCAAACTACGTTAGACCCCCGTTAGACCATTATGTTTTATGATAGGTACAATTTACTTTTATTTTAAATTATAACTATAAATAATTGAAATTTATATTTTGCGCAATCCATTCCACACAGTTTTCGATGAGTTTCTAAATTGCTAAGTCATTTATTCTAATATAAACCTTATCATTTTAAAGTCGAGGTCTAAATTCGAATGAGACACCTTACCTTAACACGATAATAATCGGCTTTCTTTCGGCGGCCATTTTGCGATGCGTGTCCTTGACAATTTACGAACGTAGTGCGTGCAATTTCAATGACACAGCGCATTTTATGAATGAGATGGCTAGGTAAGGCAAGACAAAATACGAGGGCTTGTCTTAGCGTTAGCGCGTTCGGGTGAGACCAAGCTAAGTTTGCACCTGGTGCGTATGGTGCCACATACAAATGAGTTGCAAACTCAGCTTGGTCGAGAAGTACGTGCGTAGTAAACAGTGAATGTAGTGATTGTTGAAATTTATTGTGAAGCTAACATACTTATAGTCAATTTGTCCATGGTACTACGTATTACGTGTTTATGTAATACGAGTAGATATTTTGTATTTTTATTGATGGATGATTTATGATGAGTTTGACATATTGTACCAAAAAATTTAGGTAAGCCGGTGGGAATCGGGTTGTAGGGGCGCTCCGCCACTGCTACACTATTATTTATATTGTAAAATGATCATCTCTGATCTGATAATCGTTAGGAAGCTTATTATTGAATGAGTATGTTTCCTTTTTATTGTACTTTACTTAATTTAACACTCTGTTTACACAATTAATATATACATAGTTAACACCCACTATTTAAAATAATGAACCTCCAGGTCTGTTGTTTATTTTTGTTTAGTACATTTTTTTTGTTTAATGTACTGTGAATTTAAAATGTTTATATGACTGTTTGTGTTCTGAATAAATTAAAATAAAATAATAAATAAATAAATTATTCATACATACACTCGATTATATCTTATGGGCGCTGTGGGGAAACATTACTGACTTTGAACGCGTCCTTAAAATGCAAAAACGTGCCATACGAATTCCGGTAACACAAATTACAGAGTTAGTTGCAGAGAACACTTTAAAATCTCTGTATATCCATATCAGTGTCGACATACATATATTTTAGAAATCGTAATGTTTCTATGTAAAAAAACCTCAATGATTTTGTTCGTAGGTATAGGAGATGTTACTAAGAGTCCAACATGATATCCGGACAATTTACAGCGAAATAACCGTGGACTAAACATGGCAAATAATTATCTCAAAATATGGCACAAAAACAGTTTAATAACTCTTAAGTAATTAAAACCAAGATCAACACTTTTCGCCGCAAAGTCAAAATTCTGCTACTTACGTAGTAAAACTGTATATACTTAACATTAAAGCATACCGTGAAATTGTGTCCTGTCGAATTATTATACCGATCAAGGTTTAATCTTTACTTTTTAATTTAATCTGACTATTTACTTAATGGAATTGGATCATATCCGAATTGATTTATAACATTTTTTTATTATTTAGTGTTCAACACTGACCCAGTTGTTGACACTGTCAATCCTAACTCACTAACAATAGAAGTGACTAATAGGGTACTTGACAGATGTAATAAAGCTTACAATTCCTAAAACCTATATCATCATTATCATATCAACCGAAGGACGTCCACTGCTGGACATATGACTCCCCCAAAGAGTGCCACAATGACTCTTGCGCCACCCGCATCTAGCAAACCTAAATAACTAGTTATATTACAATAAAAAATGACTCAATAAATTAATATTATTAAAAGAGTCTTAAGTTTTCTTTAGCTGGAGTCAAATAATCGAAACTACGACATGCTAGTGACGTCATACCGCTACGGACAGCTGATCTCAAAGATACAACTCTTCGAAGAGACACGGGTAGAGGTTAGTTCATTTATAGCAGTGTGACGTCACACAACCACTGGATCGCGTTTTAGTGCAAAAATTAAAATGATATTTAGAAAATATGGATTTCGTAATAAGTGCCCAAAAGGGGAAGAAATATGTTTCGAAGTTTAATTTGCAACCGATTTAAAAAAAAGACAAATAACCCATTGGGAATTAAGATGTCAAACATTGAACCCTTATTTGAAATATTTCAGTTATTTTTTCTACCACCATTAATCCCATGTGCCTTTCATGAATTGAACTATATACCTGTCTCGAATTGCTAGTTTCAACCGAATAACACTACTTAACTTTTAGCCTTCGTGGCCTTTTTACCAAATTGGCCATTCATTACCTCAGTAATGGCGAGGGCCCTGACAGTTTAAGATAGGTAAATCAGTTTAGTATACAAATTGATGAGGATTTTACATTAGGATATTAGTCGATAAATGATTCGGCTTGATTTACTTATCCTTTACAAGGGCGTCTATATAAGTAGATACTATTGTGTATAATAAGTAGGTATATACCACGGTAACCCGCAAGGTAATGAAACTCGCATGCGAGTCTCGTATTTTTATGTGTACAGATAAGAGCTTGACTAGATAATTTGAGCACTTCACCCACGCCGCAACTTTTGTTGCTAAGTGTATAACATAAAAGTGTGAACTTAATTATAAACGGCATTCTTTTATTTTACGTGACCATCAAAAATTTTCATAAAACTAGAGATCTGAAGTCACATCCCCCTTCGAGTTCGGCAACATTTCAATACACACAAATATATAGGCTCTGTATAAGGTTACCAAAGGTAATAATGGGTCAGTAATCAGGCTAAAATAGACTGAAAAAAAACTAAGACATTATCAACGGACTATTTATAGTTGTTTGGAAAACCCAGGATGTTAACGTTTTTAAACCCCACAAACCATACAAGTGTAACTCCGACTGAATGGTTCCGTGTTATCTTTCAGGAAACCGGAGCTTACCTGAAAAAAAAGACAAAGGACATTGAGTAATTAGAAATAATTAAATACATGCAAAACATGTATGCAGGAAACATTTAACTGATTAAATACGCAAAACAATGACGTAATAAACAATTATCAATATAATTAAGTATGTCATTGTTGTAATATTGCAAAATCATTCGAGTAAGTTTTCCGAGCTACAAGATTCGCCTCTTTATACAACCGTAGCTAAAGAGAATCCCTTTTTTGTGGTTTGCCATAATTTATGTGTGTGTTTATAGAGGGCATGCATGCTGGTCCAACTGAATGTATATGTTGTATATTCTTTCTTAGTATTTTGACATGTATTTGATCCCTCATGATGATGATCAATGACTAAGGAAGAATATACAATCCGTCGGTTCCTTCTCATTTATGATATTGATAAGAGGTCTGTGCCTAGCAGTGGGACGTATAAGTAGGCTGATGACTATGATGTTATTAAGTCGAAGTCAGATCAGGAAATGTTTTAAATTACATAAAACAATTCTATATCTAAAGTTATACAGGTTGGGCAATTTTGATCTTAAGAACTTCTTTCTTGTCGTAATAATTGAAAAACTAAAAGGTAAATGTTAAACATTTTGGTATATCAACGTATCCACATTTACCAGCCACTGAGATCACGAGAATGTTGTGTTACACAGAAAGTTAGCTTAGTTTTATCCAACAAGTGACTTCATGAACAGCCGTAGAGGAAACCGCCCGCGTAGGTCAGTGTCCGGCCCAACAATTTTCGTCAAACGCTCTAATTGCAACCTCATTATTTTGAAATGATTGACCATTTCCTTTTCGTTTTCGTGTTTGAATTGACGTTTCTTTGCGCTAATTATATTTGCATTACGCCGAGGTAACGATTGTTGAATTAAATTGTCAATTACATCATTAGATACATTGTAGGTACTTCTATGAGTTTATTTCTTTTTTCACGAAATACTGTGACATTGTGACATAACCAGTTAATGATCAATTCATTCATCATCATCCTAGAGTTATTCCCAGTACGGTTGCATCTGAAAAGGATCAATTCATTGTGTACCGAATTTTCTGTATAATAAATAATGAAGCATTTGTTGAGACTGCAATATTTACAAAAAAGTTCCTATAGTAGTCTTAACTCCCCTATATAAATAAAGTCCACTAAAGATAAATTCATACTCTTTCCATAAAATAACACGTCAATGTCATAACGTGTTTTAAGTAAACTTAATTTACCTGAAGTAAATTCATTAGGTTTACTGAAATGCACCGTAAAACGGGGTGAGTGGGTTAGGCGGGGAGAGGTGGGTTATGAATGGGAGAGAAGGTTTGAGAAGGGGGTGAGAAGGGTTTTTAAGGCTACTGCTACAAAAATAATGTAAAATGGAGCTTTAATAATACGCATAGTAAAAAAAATCGATCCAACAATCTTCCAAAATCACCTTTGTATGAAAACCCCTTTCACCCCAAATACGAGGCACTACTCACCCCGTAGTGCCTCGTATTTGGATTTTCCTCTTTGTCGTCAAAGTTATGAAATGGAACTACCCAAAATAAAATAAAAACTAAAATACAAACGTCCGGAACACTTATTATATACACCATTCAGTTTTCATATGTAAAAATAAAATGTAATCAAGATTTGAATTTCAGTTTTGACCCTACTCACCTCATTTTACGGTATTGTACTAACTGTTAAAGCTACTATTACACTCACCGTATTAATTTATTATTTACTATTTATACTACCTTACCTATAAAATAATCGTCACTTTATTATAATACGTAAGTATTCGACTACTGGTGTTTTTATATGTAAATCACAAGAGCTTAGTCAACAGTGTACTGTCCGAACTCTTTTTTACCTTCTATTTGACCTGCCTACTAACTAACCAATCTCATATGGCCAATGACCCGTCAACAGTCCTTAAGCCAAGTGATCTTGAAAACGAAAATACTTTAAAACCGTTGTATGCATAAAGAATGACAATAATTATTCATGTGTTCTTAATTTAGCATTGGCGAGGGTCAGAGTTCGACATCAGGGTTGAGAATGAATTTTATCCTTCAAGGTTTATAATATGTGCGTGGGTGGTTTTATGTGCAACGTAAAGGATATGTCAAATAAGTGCTAATGGCGAGTTTTATTGTAGATAATTATGTATCTAATAGGTAATGCAAATTGTGTTTACATAGACTGATCCTAATGGATGTGATGGATGGATGGTGGTGTGTACGATAATTTATACTTCTCTATGATTTATTATCTTAGCTTTTAAAGAGGAAAGTTTTAAGGTCATTTTTAGTAAATTAAACTTCAATTTCGGATTTCAATAAGGAAAACCTTGATTGCCCTTATACAGATAGTTATTACGGCCTTACTTCATCACATAGCAACTTTTACACTCCTAACATATGTAATACATTGATGCTAACGTATTTGATATCTGCGACGTGCAAACGTAGGCCACTTTATAATGAAGTGTTAAGAGTACTTACAGCAACCTTGCTACAAAATATTTATATTTCTTGCCATAGTAGATATACCGACTGACTATATTGCAAAAAAAGTGACTTTGGTTACGCGACCAAAAATTGTAAAAAAAAAGCAATATTTGAAACTTTTGTAAAGTCAGAGTTTTCTATTCATCAAATCAGGCATATCACATGTAATCTACATATAAATAAATCAATAATATCGGGGGACAATCTTACACAAATCGACCTAGTCCCAAACTAAGCAAGGTTTGTACTATGGGTACTAGACGACGATATACATACTTATATATATATATATATATATAAATACATACTTAAATACATAGAAAACATCCAAGACCCAGGAAAAAATATCCGTGCTATATAACTATGCACAAACAATGCCCTGGCCGGGATTTGAACCCGGGACCTCTAGCTTCGGAGGCAGCGTCACTACCAACTAGGCTAAACAGGCCGTAAAATGTCGATAAACTACCACCAGTCCAGAAAAAATAAACCTCTGAAGAAGAAGAAGAACCGGTGTAAAAAACTCAGCGACGTTATATTTTTTGTGTGAATTGTACAATGTGAATTGTACCTATATGATATAACAGTACTAAAAAATTACAATGCTACGGTGGAAACCTATATTTGGCATAGATTATATCATTAACAATCCCATTATATGTATTCCAGAGAAGTAGCCGTTGCTGCTATATGCTGTACTCGTCGCCCGCGTGGGAAAAATTAAGCTTAAAAAATCAGCATAAAACAAGTTATTTGTCAAGACGGATAGTTAGTTATTCCTAAAAGTAAAAAAGTCAAGTTACCTATTGAATATTATTTTAAAAATTGGAATAATAGGGGTAAGTAACATCTTGAGATAATTTCTCCAATTATATTTGTTAATATAGGATTACAGGAAAACTACGGTCCACTTTATGTCCTGTAAATTATCAAGTTCAAGTTGCTTATGCATTTCATGTGTAATACAGAGATCTTATAAACTAAGTATAGGTAGTCTCAACATGATCCCTGCAAGGGTATAGCAACATAATCTTAATACTTATGATATATCGTTCTTGTAATAGTTAATATAAATATTAAATGGTTACAAAGCTACACATTTTTATGATGATTTGCCAAGGAGAAACCTTTATCTAAAACTTCATTGTACACATTTTAAAATTGATCCTTTTGACATATGTCATATAACCGCTAAATTATGCCGATTTGCCAATTTCTTTGGCCTGATCTGTGTTGGTCGACTCGACACAGTGTCGTATGTGCACGTGGTCAATTATACGCTTGCTTACTGATCGTGAACATTGATCAAGCTGTGTACACTTAGCTTGGGTATCATGCTAGTCTATAAGCAACAGAAAACGTGCCTTCCTAATATATAAATAAATGATTTTCGGAACCGTCCGCACGCAGGCGGCGAGCATAGCATATCGATGTAATGTTAGCGGGCAAGACAATTTTAACGGCTACACTACGTTCGCCTTAAGTAGCTATTGAGATTGAAATTGAATAAGTGCCCGTAGGTATTTTTTGCCAAAGCAATTTTTCCACGCCGTGCCATATTCGACCACATCGGCACGCAAACGAACGAAATCATAGTTATGTCATGCGGCTAACATTGACCTTTGAGCACGTGGTGCGTCGAACTCATGGCAGACATTAATCATGCTGAATAACCTCTGTATAAATGCTTTACGTGACTTTAACGCTTATAATACTTGCGCGACTTTCGTGATTGAACCGAATTATGGTCCGGCGTTTTGCGTGTCTGATTCTACAAGGTGGTGGAATGCAATAAGTAAAACTTCTTGGAGTTTTATCTTTTTGATTGCAGTGTAATTACTGCTGCCGAGTTTTTTTTACCAAGTAGCCTATTATCAAACAATGTTAGTAGAACCGTAAGAATAAATCAACGTAAATGAACTCTAATTACTTCGCAGTAGAACTCTGTTTCTGCACAACCTCTGCATAACTTTGTATGTATTATTTTTTTAATAAGCTTCTAACAGTAAACGTTAACTCAAAGCTTTATAAAATTCAGACCAGATTCGTCTTTACACCTGGATTGGTTCCTAAGTTTGTGCTTGTTCCTCTTAAGTCCAAGACAACGCTTGTTACGAGTATTACCGTTGCTGCCCACATCCTTTTAAAGGAAGGTGCTTATAGTCATTATTGACGTGCAATTGGATAAACTTGTGAGATATTTTTATGAGTAACTCTGAGTTTTACCACTACCTTGTAATAAAGGCATCTTAGTGGAAATATGTTTTACAAACGGCTCACCGCTGATATTCGGATGCAGTTGATTCTACGCGCGTAAAACAAATTGCCCGTGATGGGGCTCATCCCACTCAGGGTCATTCGGACGCCACGTCGTGTCGTGTCGCCATCATAAAATTATCAGTTTTACTATAAAGGAGAATATTTACTGATTTTTCTTTTCATTTTAGAAGGTAATCAATAAAGTAAAGGATTACGTGAAAGTAATAATATGGTACTTTTCAGATAACTCCTGCGGAGTTTTCAGATTTTGCGATAAATATTCTATGTAATAATAATAATAATCATCGTATGGCATGTATTTTCGAACCGTGAGATCTTCGAGAAGACAAGTACTTCTATGTAAAAGACGCGACACATGAAACGGTAACTAAAAGTAAAGTAAAATTAGCAAGATCAATTCATTGAAAAACGTATATAATCATAAAGCTAGTAAACTTAATTCCATCATGGTGCTTGATGCAAGTGTAAACTATCATTCTCTTCTCTCTAATAATAATAAAAAAGTTGAAGTATTTATTTTAATAAATTTTCTTAGGGTCATTGACTAATGGTGATATTAAAATCGTACCCACGAGTTGATTCAAACCCACCACTTTACCTTAAACGTGTTAAAAGTTCGTTTGCCCTCAGCTTTATGCTAAATGAAGTACCATTTAATAGCGGTCTTGACTTTGGAAGACTGGAAAAAAAATACTTTTGTGCAAATGCGACATAACTGGGAATTACTTTAGCACTTGATTATTTGAAAGAAACTATCAGTTTTAGTTGTATTTTTGTGCTATGTGAATATTGTGAATAGCTTGCAGAATAATACTGGGCCTCAATCACAAATCACTGTAAAATAGTGTGTATACTTACACTAAGATTAATGATTTATATGTATATACTTATAATGTATAGTATAATTATTATATAATGTATAGTATAATGATTACTATCGGAAACATTGCCGGTGTTTTGGATTGTCGTTTTCCCAATAAATCATTTGCGAAAGTCCCATTTGTCTGGAGGCATTTATTCTGAAAGCAATTACTTTTCAAGATGTAATATTATTAGAACTCATATTAACTTACGAATATTTAGTAAGTAAATAATGTGTAGTGTGTAGGGAGCATCTGTACCTAGTCAAACATTCTTAATCTATACTAATATTATAAAGCTGAAGAGTTTGTTTGTTTGCTTGTTTGAACGCGCTAATCTCAGGAACTACTGGTTCGAATTGAAAAATTCTTTTTGTGTTGGATAGTCCATTTATCGAGGACGAAGACGCGGACGAAGTCGCGCGCAACAGCTAGTTTGTTTATACTTCCCATGCATGTTTTTGTGTTATCTCTTTTATAAATAAAGAGATTCTTCCTACGAGCCCTTTCATTTTTATGGTTCCGTAGACAAAATGGCAGGTGGTTTTAAATGTAGATTAGGAGGTGTCGGTACGGAACCCTTCTTTGTGCGTGATCCGACACACACTTGGCCGATTTTTTTGAAGTGCTCAAGGCTCAATTATCTTTATTTTTCAATAAGCAAATAAATATTTAACAACAAGTATAAAGAATAACAGACAGTTGTATGTACAAGTAGAGAGGAGTAGAGGGTAGAGCTGCCCTGTCGTTGAAACCGTAAAAAATATTTGGAGAGGGGTAAATGTTGCGTGACGTTTCTCACAGACGTTACTGTATTTTTAAATAAATATTTTATATAACAAATACCGGACGGCGTACGGCGTTACGTACCGGAAGGCGTAGCGTGGGCAGGCCCCCCACACGGTGGACTGATGACCTGGTGAAGGTCGCGGGTGTCCGCTGGATGCGGGTGGCGCAGGATCGGTCATTGTGGAAGTCTTTAGGGGAGGCCTATGTCCAGCAGTGGACGTCTTTCGGCTGACATGATGATGATGATGATGATAACAAATAAGTTTAATTTGTTTTATGTTAGATAGTATTTAATGGCGCCTTCTGTAAAAATAATTTTGGAGAACTAAAATTTTGCCAAATGACTATTTAAATAACCATTTTTAGAGGTTGAAAAACTTTACTGCTTCACAAATAGCTTGATGATCATTAGTGTTTACCTGCTATATTTACATGTATTACCACGGTTTTTTCACCAGGGTAAGTACCTCCTCCATACTACTGTCAATATAGACGCTTCGCATTTAAGTACACGCGCTGTTTAATATTCATAACGCTTACAAAACTAATATACCCTACAGTCTAAACAATTAGGCGCGCAAAAACTTTTCTTTGTACATGTACATTTGTTATTAAAGACTACTGCTCATTACTCACATGTCAAAAAATAATAATGTGTACCTTATATGAAAGGAATAAGATCTAAATCGTGTACAGGCATATGCGTTTGAAACTGATTTTTTGCTCATAATTTGAATTGTCACGTGGATCTCCACCTCATTGTTAAGTTCTTTGTCACCTGTTTGGTTTAGAATGAAACACGACACGGCATATGTAGAACAAAATTTGCCAGACATTTAAAAATTGATGTTAATTGTGTAGTAAATCCTTTTGCACATACCTAAGATTGAATATAATGTTTAAAAAATATACGTATTATTTATTACCCTTTTAGTAATATCTTTGCGCAAGCAATGACGAGAATCCGAACAGACATAAGAACGTAATGAACATGGACTGCAAGGGGCAGCGATGAGATGAGTGAAGTTGTAACGGGAGGCCTTTGCACAAAGATGAACCATGTCAACGGACTAATAAAGAAAATAGTATGAGATCGCAAAACCGAGTTTTCATAAGCGTTAAAGGCATAGAACAGCCACACAAAATATATATTTAACATAAAAAACAATGATGTATTGTGTCCTTCCTAATATGTATTAATTACCCTTTAAATATTAAAATCAATGGTTTTTCTTTTTAGAAGGGCTTTCGTGCTGCAATGATATTTATTTATAATTTATGTGAAAATCAGTTAGCATCCCATGAAGAATATTTACACAGATTTTGGGGTACTGCAATATAATATAAAAATTATGAATATGATTCAGTAATAAAAAAATAGTCTAGGCATCTACTGTTTAAAATAACATAACGATATTGGCGATATGCTAATTATGTATATCGGAAAATGTAGTCATAATAAGGAAGTTTGAAGGCATATATTTTTAGGTAAGTACGTACGTATCTTGATTGATGTTATACATGGCGTGAATAAATAAGTCGGTGACTGACACACACACACACACACATACATACACTCATTTGCGTTATTCAAAATTATAAATGATAAAGATTTACATCATAATCCTCATCAAATCTAATGCTTCCTCTACATATGTATTAGTAATAATGTTAAGATGTTATAATTCTAAAATTGTTGAAATATATTAATTCCTGTTTAAATCGGAACGTTAGTAAAAAATACTCTAGTAAGTTAGTTGCAATACAATTATTTATAATCTGTAAAAATCCAGAATGTTATTTATTAATCATCGCGCTCTGAGTAACAAAAATCCTGCACTAAATATTTTATTAAATATACAATCATTCCCACAATTAAGCAATAGATTACCTAAGTGAAAACAAAGTTTGTTTAACGCATATTCTCCAAATTAAATAACTACAAGTTAGCAAGGTTAGCTATGAAGAGATCCTTTAATTTAAAAGATAACATTTGTATCGCATATTTTTTGTTTGTTATACATTTTGTCGTGTTATATGTACCTACAATAAAGCAATACACATACAAATATCCGAGTTTTGTAACTATAAGAATGTTTGCAAGCAAGCTTGACATTCATACAGAACCATGCTACGACGAGCCGCGTCGAAACGTCCGTTTTTGCAGCGCGCACAATTCGGTACGTAGTCAAAGCGAATAATCATTGAATTTTTTGCACGCAAAAATGCGGTTTGGCTGCGAAGCCGGTCTGCGCCCGGTCGGAGCAACCGTTTTCTAAAGCCGCCTTCAATTTGAAATTACTAAATCCTTCCATCTTTATTTCCATAATTATTTCTATTGATAAAACAACTATAACAAAACTGAAACATTGGATTCATAGTCGCAAGCTTATATTTTATTAGTCGTGTTTAACCTAACTGACTTTTGGTTGGTGATTGTATGTATGTATGTATGTAAATACATTATTGTACACAAAACACAGGTAAAAATACAGACAAATTCAGTTATATCGGTACAAAGGCGAACTTATCCCTATAAGGGATCTCTTGCAGTTAACCTTTGACCTTTGTGATTGTCGTGTCGCATGAGCACTAATGCAATGCATACTTTACGTTCTTCATAACATATAAATTAAAATAACACGAAAAAATTACGAAATTGTTTACATACTTATATGGTACCCGTATGCATATATATATAAAAAATCTTTGTTGTATACCCCTCATTGAAAACGCAATTCTTACGTATACGTATCGTTTCAGATAGGACATTTTTTATTAACACTTTGATGGACACTATTCCAGACACAATAGAAATAACAATAGAATTACGCCTATAGGCGTCTACTGTCCATCACCCTGTATGTATTTATATACCTAGGTTTGTCTCCCTAAAACAAAATAAATAATGAAATGGTTCAAAACTAAAAATAGCCCAAATTTTGTTTATAAACAAGAAATTCCGAGCAAAAATGGTTCATCGTTTTGACATCTGCCTAAAGGCGGACTTTGACCACTGTGACGTCATAATCACGACTATTTAAAACTCCATGACGTCGGCAGATTTGCATGTACAAGTCGTTGACAAGGAAAAAATCGCTTAAGAATTCCCAACGAGTTGCGGGTGCCGATTTCTGGTAAATTGTCAATCAAAACATATCTTGCGACATACCTATATGAGAAAGTATCGACGATTTATGACTATATTCTGTCGAATAAAATTATACAAAAAGCAGCTCCGCGCTCTTTTAGACAAGGTCTAATATCAAAAGGAAAAAAGACGAGAGGCGAAACTTATTTTGACCATAACACCTTGAAGCCACATTATGGCAGAATGCACGGGCATTATTAATATGTAACAGGCGTGTAATTGTTACATGGGAGTGTCACGGTGTTCAAATACGATTTGACAGATTGAATCGACACACGTAAAGACGAGCGTTGCGAATCATTTGTTATAGCGCGCTGTAGTCATAAGGCCTTTGTACACACATACGGGGAAGCTAATTACGGTCGAAGCATGTATAGTGTTTTTCTCAAAAAATGTAAGGAAATAAAAAAATATATATCACCACGATATAAAAGTTCTTACAACTAAGTTCGCACTTCGCGCTGTATGTATGTGTGTACTGTACCTGGATATCTCGAAAGAAAGACCCTCTTGATTAATGATTACACTAGCTTGCCCTGTCTGGTTTAATTTTTTGCTCGTATTAAATTTACACGTAGTATACTTAACATAAAAAAAACATGTTAAATTCTAAACTCTAATGTTTTATTTAATTTTATCACTTTGTCTATTACGCCACTTAAATCTGATCAGAACTCTGTATTATAAATCGTATAACTATTGTGTTAATTTATAAATCTTAACTCATTGCAATAAGCTTCACAAATCACACGTGAGTGAGATGACCGCGTAAACTGTAAAGAAGCCGAAAAGTCCGCAACTGCAGTATAAACACGCGGCAAATACAATGACGTTATCAGCACAGTCTAGACCATGTCACTCAATCTAATCGCAGTATCGCTGAGCGCAAGTATTCAATGGAAAAATTGGTGAATTTTCCGGATTTCATCTGTTTTTCTCACACCAGCGGTTCCATAAGTAAATGACATCACTTGAATTGCCTTCCACGTGCACTAAACCCTACGTACCTATAACGAATACGCGTTAAACAACGCGTTTTTATTGATTTTCGTTCCTTCAAGCATATAGCCGTGTATAGCCATAGAAACGACGTAGCATATTTAATTATTCGAAATTCAAGAAAATACTATTTTTTTCATTTTTATACAAAATAATTAATTATATCACCAAGGGTGAATGAAAAACGTGAGTTAACGTGAAGTTAAGCAAAAGTTAATGTCAAGTATGATAATTCGGAATTCGAATGACACGTACGTCAACATTGTTTAATTGTTAAGGATCTTTTATACTATACTAGGGGAGTTACTTAACGAAAATGAATTCTTGAATATCTTCGAAATGGTACGAATTGGGGTACTAGTGTCGTACAGAAGATTATTTCATCTCAGGATTGTACTCTCGCAATTAACGGAATTCAATAAAAACATCCTGTATTATG
Source organism: Notocelia uddmanniana (assembly GCA_905163555.1). Taxonomy (NCBI): domain Eukaryota; kingdom Metazoa; phylum Arthropoda; class Insecta; order Lepidoptera; family Tortricidae; genus Notocelia; species Notocelia uddmanniana. Next base: position 22,221,535 of record LR991059.1, on the reverse strand, counting down.
CTGCGTCGAAACAAGCAAAAAGCAAAATATCATCTTTCTTGGATCTTGCCAGGTTGTATCCTAAAGAAACCTTTTCTACCCAGGGGAAAACCGTTATGGACCCTATCCGGTCCGGGAGAAACTGAGTGGGTATGTCCAACTCGCACAGACTAAAACCCCTGGGTTGTTCCACAGCTCGTATAACACGTATGGGAATGCACGTACGCACGCACGCATGGGAACGCTATAGCACACATTCGGAACATCCTAAAGAAGCTTAGGTCAGCTTCGGCACTTGGTTCTAGGATTTGGTGTACGTTTTAAGAAAACGACTGTCGTTTGACCTTCCAAAAGAAATTGAAGAGAACTAGACTTTGTCGGGATTACACCGGCTTCCTCACGATATCGAAAAGCTACTAATCAAGAGAAAAATTGAGCGATACAGTACAATACAATACAATATGCTTTACTGCACACCTCAAAAAAGAATTACAGCTAGAAACAGCATCAAGATACAAGCAGAGGTAAACAACAAGCGGTCTTATCGCTAAATGAGAGAGGATGAATATATATATTTATTTATATTTATATATATAATACACATACATAAATAAGTAAATAAATAAACATACATATATACCGCGGGGATCGCGGGTGTCCGCTGGATGCGGGTGGCGCAGGACCGGCCATTGTGGAAGTCTTTGGGGGAGGCCTATGTCCAGCAGTGGACGTCTTTCGGCTGACATGATGATGACATATATACCACAAACTTAAGTGAGACCCAAAAGTAAACTACAGACCAGTATCGAAAAGAAAAAAAGTATTATGGAAGAGACAAATAGTGTTCTTTCAGACTAGATTTAAAAGACGCACTAGATTTAGTCCGTCGTACATCAAGGGGCAGAGAGTTCCATAGTTGGACAGCTTGAAAAGTAAACGAACAGTTATAAAATTTAGAGGAGGACGAAGGCACAGCAAGAAGAAATTTATTAAAGGATCTAATTGAACGCAGATAGTTAAATCGTTCCTTGAGGTAGCGAGGGGTTGCCGGATTAAAAAGTATATTAAAGAGAAGAGAAAGAATGTCAGAGGTACGACGAAGACGGATTGGGAGCCACTTGAGTCACGATACGAGCCTGGGTTCAAACCCACGACCCCCAGATTGAGAAACGTGTGCTTTACCACTTCGGTTTATGGAAATGTTGGAGAATAGCTTGAAGTATACAGGTATAGTAAAGGAGGAGGCAACTGCACAAAAGATTCTATTGGGTCAAAGTGCATCCGTAAGAGTCCTCGTTCTGATAACATAAGATAAGATTACCGCCCCGCTACAGTGGCTACAGTAATGTGTTGCTCTGAAATGTAATTGGATGGAATTAAATATGTTACAATACAATCAATTTTATAAACGTCTTTATACTCGTACATATTATTTTCTTCGGTCTGTTTAGCCTAGTTGGTAGTATCATTGCCTCCGAAGCTCTCTAGCTTCGGAGGTAATGACACTACCCGCCTCCTCCACGGTAAGGGCATTCCCGGTAAGGGCATTTGTTTCTGTGGTGAGCAGAGACATTTGTTCCTGTGACTTGGATGTTTTCTATGTATTTAAGTATATATCTATTAAATATATCGTCGTCTAGTACCCATAACACAAGCCTTATTACTGTGGGACTAGTTCAATTTGTGTAAAAAATGTCCCCTAATATTTATTATTAATTTATTACTAATATTATTTATTATATTATTTTCGATGACACTGGAATATAGTTTACCTAAATTTATAACGAAAGCTTGTATATATTTCTAGTCTCTGAACAAACTAGTCACTAACATTGCGATCCGAATCAGGTTTTTTATTATTATTGTAGCCTGTTATTGACCGAGCGAGCGAAGTGAGCGAAGCGTCTTAGTTTCAGCTTCGACGAAATTTTTTTCGTATGTCTGTCCGGAATCCGGATGTTCTCCTCTACAGGTCGCATTTCTCTACCGATTCTCGTGAGATTTTGTGAGCAGGTTTAATGATTAGATAATTTTTTTTGGTCGGAGCCCGTTTTTAGAATTTTAGAAATTTGAAAAAAAAAATTTTTTTTTTTCGTACTTCTGTCCGGATGTTTTCCTCTACAGGTCGCATTTCTCATCAGAAATGTTATATAAAATTCTTATGTCGAGTCAATTTTTGAAAATTTTGAGGTTTGAAAAAAAAAACAACAATATTTCGTATGTATGTCCGGATGTTCTCCTCTACAGGTCGCATTTCTAAACCGATTCTCGTGAAATTTTGTGAGCAGGTATAATGATTAGATAAAATTTTTTGGTCGGAGCCCGTTATTAGAATTTTAGAAATTTGAAAAAAAAAAATTTTTTTTTTCGTACTTCTGTCCGGATGTTTTCCTCTACAGGTCGCATTTCTCATCAGAAATGTTATATAAAATTCTTATGTCGAGTCAATTTTTGAAAATTTTGAGGTTTGAAAAAAAAAACAACAATATTTCGTATGTATGTCCGGATGTTCTCCTCTACAGGTCGCATTTCTAAACCGATTCTCGTGAAATTTTGTGAGCAGGTTTAATGATTAGATAAAATTTTTTGGTCGGAGCCTGTTTTTAGAATTTTAGAAATTTGAAAAAAAAAATTTTTTTTTTCGTACTTTTGTCCGGATGTTTTCCTCTACAGGTCGCATTTCTCATCAGAAATGTTATATAAAATTCTTATGTCGAGTCAATTTTTGAAAATTTTGAGGTTTGAAAAAAAAACAACAATATTTCGTATGTATGTACGGATGTTCTCCTCTACAGGTCGCATTTCTCAACCGATTGTCGTGAAATTTTGTAAGCAGGTTTGATGATTAGATAAAATTTTTTGGTCGGAGCCAGTTTTTAAAGTTTTTGAAATTTGAAAAAAAAAGTTTTTTTTTTCTTATTTATATCGAGATGTTTTCCTCTCCAGGTCATATTTCTTATCAGAAATGTTATATACAATTCTTTTGTTGAGTCAATTCGATCGATAATATACTTACCTAACACACTCGTATTTTCAAATCAAGTAATTACCTCAATATACCTAATTTTGCGAGGTCTACAGCTCACAGAGCCACTAGTCTAATATTACTTAGAATTGGACTCTTAATAATACAAATTGACTAATTTTCGACGAGATACGTCAGTGTAGGTAAGTAAAAAACCCGTGTAGTTGAAATAATACCAATCCCAAACAATAACATTCGTGAAAACAGAAATGACATGACTCTTGCTAAAAGTTGAGTTTGGATAACAAATACAGGTATGTGAAACATTTCACATCAAATAAAAAATGGCTTATGAAATTTTACATAATCTTTCTCTTCCGCAAATAAATACTACTGAAAGTAGGTATCATACTTAAGTATGTTGTGTACCATCATGATCAATAAAAACTTGCAGTAATTATATAAACATTGAAAATTGTAACCATTGCCCTTGTCTCTATCAATCGTCACGTAGACGTTTACTAAGCAGGCACGCAGAGAAAAGTTATCTACGACACCTAACGCCTGGAGTCGGCGCGCGTCTTACTAGACTGAAAGGAATTTAAACCTTCTAGAAGAATATAGAAATTAGATTGCGTATTTCAACAGCAGCGGCAGTGGCCGGCCGACTACTCGCGACCACAGCTCCTCCATTTAAATATGAAATTTAACTTCTCTTTAAAAGGTTCATATTCCTTAGTAAAGTGCTCGCTGACTTCAGCCGTTTGGTCTGAACATTAGTATATAATAAAATACACGGCTGTTTCCACAAGTACTATATTACTATTCGTACAAGGCGAGAAGTCCGAATGAACCAATTTGTGCTAACACTGAAATTATTTTAGAATTTAAGTCCAATCAAGAAATACGGTATTTCACTGACAGTTAAAGCTGCATCTTTTTACTAAACGTCAAAAAGCTCGGTTAGTATGAAGTTAGTAGGGAAATATGCTTATTGAAGTCACAATTTTCGCTGGTCAAACTGCGTCCTTCTTTTCATGTTTATGTATTGAAAAATCTTTAAAATTGCATCAATAGGCTGAAGCTTGTTTTTTTCCCGAGTATTTTCGTATGAATTGTTAATTGATAACTTAAAAAAAAATCTTAAGTGTTGAGAAATTAGCCTGTTAGACTTGCTAGGTTTTAATTTTAAATATGTCCACAGGAATCATACGAATCGAAATCTGTGTACGTACTAAACCTATGACTATGACCTATTATTTTATGTTATTCAATATTTTTTACTATTTTTCTTTGAATTTTATAAATAATATTTAGAAAGCTTTATATTATGTTAATACTGAAAACTTGTACAATCCTTCGAATATTCTTTCTGCCAACTTAGACTCGCACATCAGCTATGTCTAAAGTTCGAGTTCTCCAAACTATCATTTGTTTCGCTCACGCTGTATACAAAGCAAGAAATCATGTGTGACACGCGTTGTCTCGCATTCTTGTGCTACACGTTGCGTTGCGAAATGTCTCGCAAGATTCCTTCGACTCGCTATGTTGTTTATGCAGTAATAAATAGCTATCCTGCTTATCTCGTTGTCTAACAACTTCCACGTTTTATTGTAAGTGGATTATATAATTTCTGTGCGTAACTTGTGTTATAGTTTGCTTCTTTTTACTACGCGAAAGTAAAAACATACAGAATTGGACATTGTTGATTGTGTGATAGATCTGTGACATCGTGGAAACCACAAAAATGCATTTGTACCTAACTTAGCCTGTTACCCTGGACCGCGATTGCTTCAGTTAGTTTAATTTCATCCGAATTATTTTTAACGACGTAAGGACGAAAGTATATCCATATATCTATGATATTCCGTGGAGATCACATTTTGTCACCTCATTTCCTGAGTTCTGTTGGTTTGTAGCCGTAGCAAGGTACTCGATATGAAAAAGAGCGCACTGCAGAACTTGCGTTGCTGAAGTTTCAATAAAAATTGTCAGTTTTAGATATATTATTATATTGAGAGAATCGTTGTTGTGGTTTAGTAGCAAAATGTATATTAAAGACGGCTTTCAAGATGTTTGATCTGCTCGTGATATTTCATGTTTTGCAAGAAATTCAAATATTCAAATTATTAACATAATAAATACAAAAAAAATAAAGAAAGTACCAAAAAGCATACTAACACACCAAAGAAAGTTCCTGTTCTTAGTGTCTCAATAACGAAGAATAACTGCGACGCTCCGCAGAGTGCGCGCCAGCCGCCACAGTCTCTTGGCCGTCGTGGCAGGGAGATGGGACAGCGCCTTAATCAGGCACTGGACCTCTCAGCACTTAAGTTTAGGTACTCACATAGTTATTTAAGTTTATTTGTAATACTAACACTCTATGGACTACTTTGTCCGAAATAAATGCTTTTTATTTATTTATTTTATTTTATTTAATAGACGTCATACAAATATATTAATATACGCATATACTTATGAAACTATCGGCTATTTAGGCCTCTGGTTTAGGCCATATACTTCTGTCTGTTAGATAGTCCTCAATCCTGCAATAAGCCTTTGATATCAATGATTTTTTTTTCAAGGCATTTTTACGAGCTGGGGAGAGGGTAAATTAAAAATTTCATTAAGTATACGAGCTTTTTTAGGTCTATGTCGGATACATTAACCTAAAAAAGCTTGTATACTTTACGAACACGAAACTTTTTAGTCGCAATTTATTTCTAGTATTAAAATTGTGGATATCATTTTTTTTGAAAATGTATCTAGGTTCTTAATGACATAAATAATATTTTCATAAATGTGTCCGCTGCAGTTAAAATGTTAATTTCTTTAAAGAGTTCTCTTACAGTTTCACATAAGCCCAGGTTGTATAACGCTCTGAAAAAAAATATGATAAATAATAGCATATTAAATCTACTATAGTCCCACATATAGTATAGTTAGTACTAGTAGTAATCTAGTAAAGTGTAGTATAACCTTAAAGATTAATGATATATTGTGCGCAAATAACACTATATCACAAATATTATTTACTTAGACGGCAAGCCATTCATATAATCCAAAAATAAAAGTGGAACTAAGATAGAGCCCTGAGGCACTGCTAACGCTACTACAGCTCCACTGGACTAAAACCCATTTACAAAAACTGTTTGTGTCCTATTTCAAATTGAGCGTATAAGTAAATAAATATAATCTGAATTCAACGATCTTTCAAAAAGTATTCCGTAGGTAATCTTAATCCCAAGTACTCGTATCAGTCATTCATGTATGACGCATGGTACACATAAAGATGTAAAAACACTTCTCATAAACTTTAGACATACGATTAGCGGTTGGTAAAAAACGGAGCTTTATTATATCATCTATGGACTTTGAACCTGGACTTTGGATTAATTTTTGCTGCTTTGTTGATCAAAACACGACCTCAATCCGCTAAATGCGTCGCTTGTTAAGTATACATGTACTTTGAACTTTGGTTAAAAAAGCTGCCGGTTTTTCCTGTACATTAAAACTTTTGTTTACCCTGCTATTAGACTTTGACTTCTATACAAATTGCTAAAGCGTACACTACCCATCTTTTAAATGTTTTTGTGACACTACAAACACAAAGGACGAACAAGACAACACTACATACTTGCAAAATTCGTACAAACATGAACAGTATTATGTCAGCAGTAGAGTAACTACATATTACCAGCACTACATTTGGACCCGGGTATGTCCTAAAACCACGACCAAGACCACCAGGGGATGGGCAGCAGTAATATACTGCAATCGCCAATGCGCGTGCCAAGCGTGACGATTATGGCATTTACCCTGTCATGAAACTGTGGGAGATCTATGTCTTTCGGCCGATTGATGCTTTGGTGGTATACGTACATTAACGTATTGAAATATCAGTTCTAATTCTATTCAATTAGTTACACGTTACCCTTTTCAGAAACTTATCAATTATTAATGCTCACCTCTGATACTGCGCACCAAGAACGATTTGACGACTGTTGCAAGTAGTATTAATTTTGTATTGCCCTTTACGTTTTCCCCGAAGGAAATTAACAAATTAAATAAATCAATAAATTCAAGCCATTTGTTATAAAAAGTAAAGTTCTTATCATGGTTCAAGATATATTTTACAAAGGAGAACTTCATTGTATCGATATTACCGAATTTATCTATATTTTACCTGTATCTTGACTAGAATAAAGTATTTACACAGTATAAGTATTTAGATACTAGCTTTTGTCCGCGACTTCGTCCACGTACTCGTAGTACTCGTTCTCGCCCTAGAATTATTTGTTTTCCATACAATTTTTCTCAAGCTGAGATGGTTGGACGGCGTCGAAAAGGACACCAGGACCTTAGGGGTGTATTCTCTAGAAATCCTATTGTCAAAACGAATGATTAAGTGCTTATTTCGAAAAATCAAATGTACCGATTCTAGACGAATGAATCCCGTAAAAAAAATAAAAATTATAATAATAGAAGACTCGCTACGCAGTTCTGCCGTAAAACGTAGTCCCAACAGAGCAAGTTCTTCATGTAAGTATTATGGCCAAAGGCCCTAAGCAGACCGGCAGAAGACATGGAAGACATGCGGGAAGACATCATTCCAAAAGAGCAGGCTTCTTATGCAAGGCAGAGCGGCAAGGCACGCAAAACCGAAGGCCGAGCGTCCCAACAGAGCAGGTTCTTTACGTAATGATGATGGCCGAAAATGCGAAGCAGAACGGGAACAAATGCGAGACCGAAAGCCGATCATTCACACACAGCGGCCTTCTTATGTATGGCTGAGGGCCGGAGGCCCCAGACTCTGTTGGGGCTTATATGAAAAGCCCAACAGAGCGGACTTTTCATATAAGTCTGAGGGCTGAAGGCCCGATCGGCGTGTCAAGTCAAGCCAAGAGTGTTATACGCGATAATGAAGGCGTGGTGGAGGGCGGCAAGGCACGCGAGGCTGACGCCAGAGCGTAGTTATACACACTATGCACAGTGTGTGATTTTGCCTTAGTTGCGGCCATCCCTATTTTTTGCGCTTTTTGGATAGACAATAACCAAAAAAAGCTTGTATTAAAACTCCAATGGCTTTAAGTACTATAGTTTTTGAGATATTTAAAAAATCGAGAAAAGTCCTGAAATAATATAGAAACGCATTTTATGCTCTGTCGAAGCAGATTAATCAATGAATGCTCCTTGGTATGCTAGACATGCATTAATAGCACCATTATACGCATATAAACATAAAGATATACTCTCATGTAGTCGTCAATTAATTAATTTCTATGATATGGCAAAATATTTTTTTTCGGCTATTCCCTTCACGGTCGCATTTTTTTTCACTGTATAAATGTTAAGCAAGATTATACCTATTACCATAAAAAATATCAAACACAACCAAGGCAGGAATAAGGAGATATAATTTTTTCACATTTTAGGTTAGGGTTGTCACATCTCTAGTCTGCTAGAACAAAATATTTCTTTTCTTCAGGAAAAATGGTAGAGCGACAGTGTTCCTTTCTCATCATCACATCATCAATAGTTTTCATCAACAATCTTCGATGAAAGATATTATGTGGGATTGGGAAGGGGTCCGCCCTCGTTAGACAATAGTCGAAACCCAATTCCTAAACATAATATCTGGAGAAGCGGGGGTGAGGTGTCATGGAGCCGTTAAAGACCCATGGCACTGCTTTGCCTCAGCAGGCATTGACCCGCACGCACAGCATTATCGGACGAACACCGAAAAATGTTTGCTGAGATCTTAGGTCTAGAGATGTGGTTGGTAGAAGACTTACATACAATATTGGTAGCTCTATCGAGTGGGTTACATATTGATACAGAAAAATTTGAAGAATTTTGTACCTCACTTGCAAATAAATACGTAAAAAAATATGAGTGGTTTTACATGACAGTTTCGTTACATAAGATATTGATACATGGTCGAGGCATTATAGAGGCTAGTACGCTGCTGATAGGTATGTTGTCTGAGCAAGCTGGCGAGTCAAGAAATAAATACTGGCGTTATGATCGGGAGCACCATACTAGAAAATTAAATCGTATGACGACTATTTTAGACTTGTTCCACAGAGCCTTAGAATCGTTCGACCCCTACTTGTCTTCCATCAGTTTACGAAATAAACAACAAAAGCGTTTGCCTATACCAAACAAAGTACTTCGCCTCCTGAAAGTAACGTCTGATAATATTCATTATAATGCACTGAACAGTGAAACGGATAACATAACTTTAACAAGAACAGATGAAATCATAACATAGATCCCGATAAACAATTAAACTCTCAGTACAAATCGTAGTACACAGTACTAATGGAATCAATTTTACATAAATTTTGTGATAACCCTATTTCCATAGAAATCGGAAAAAAACTTAGAAACACAATATCTCCGAGTTCCTACAAGATAATTTAACAGAATTTTCCAAGTTGAAAGGTACATTTATAAAGTTAATTTTACGAGTAAAAAAAAATGCGACCCGTTTGTAGTTAATTATTTATTAACACTTTTTTTTAAATTTAAAATTTATTAATATACCGTTATCCCTTGCCATCAGAATGCGAAGCAGAACGGGAACAAATGCGAGACCGAAAGCCGATCATTCACACACAGCGGCCTTCTTATGTATGGCTGAGGGCCGGAGGCCCCAGACTCTGTTGGGGCTTATATGAAAAGCCCAACAGAGCGGACTTTTCATATAAGTCTGAGGGCTGAAGGCCCGATCGGCGTGTCAAGTCAAGCCAAGAGTGTTATACGCGATAATGAAGGCGTGGTGGAGGGCGGCAACGCACGCGAGGCTGACGCCAGAGCGTAGTTATACAAACTATGTATAGGTTATTTAGGACATCATGTGTCTTATAAGCGACCATAAGGACCGAAGGCCCCAAGGAGAGCGGCAAGGCACGCGAGGCCGAAGGCTGAGCGTACCAACAGAACGGGCTCTTTACATAACTCTGAGGGCCGAAGGCCCTAAACCGAGTAGTAAGGTACGCAAGGCCGTAGTTTGAGCATCCCAACAGAGCGGGCTCTTTAATAAGGCTGAGGGCCGAAGGCCCGAAACTGAGTGTTAAGGCACGCGAGGTGGAAGAACGAGCATCCCAACAGCGGGCTCTATAAGGCTGAGGACCGAAGGCCCGAAGCTGAGAGGTAAAGCACGCGAGGCTGAAGGTCGAGCATCCCAACAGGGTGGGCTTTTCATATAAGGCTGAGGGCCGAAGGCCCGATGGGCGTGCCAAGTCAAGCCAAGAGTGCTATACGCGATCATGAAGGCGTGGTGGAGGGCGGCAAGGGACGCGAGGCTGACGCCAGAGCGTAGTTATACACACTATGTATAGGTTATTTAGGATGACATCGCGTGTCTATCTTTCTTTCTTTATCTTTCTATTTATGTGGTATACGTGACTGAATATTAAGTAATCGGCAAAAGTAATAGGATTACAAAGTTACACATGTAGATTTTATATCTAGGAAACAGGACCGAAATTTGAGTTCAGGGTCACAGTTAAGTACTTAAAGGGCTAAACACTAATAGCTTTCAAATTTTGAAGAAACTGTGGCGACTGGCGCGCACACTACACAAGCGTCCGGCCCAGCGCTAGCGTTTACTTCTTTTTTTCAGTTTTTATCTTAAGATTTCACAAATTTTGAATGTGAATATTTTTTCTTTGTCGTCTAGTATGTGCTTACCAATTTTCAAACCTGTAACTCATGGATTATATGAGTTCACATCCAAAACTCAACCCCTCTTTTTACCCCCTTTTAACCCAAATCTGCACCATTTTTATAGCCTAAAACCTGACCGGGGATTTTCTCGACAGATAAGTAAAGTTTGCATCAAAATCTGTTCAGCCGTTTTCACGTGATGCGCGGTCAAGTAAACAGACAAACAACCAAAAATTCTAAAAACTGTTGGAACGTGTTCTGTTATTGATTTTAAGTATCCCCAGCCAACTTTTTTTCGAATAAATATCTTCCATGTACAGACTTTCGACCCTCTTCAGCTTTATTATATGTAATAGATTAGGTTCACACTTCATAATGCAATAAATTCTGGTACCTAAATTAAAATATGGCTTCAAAATTCGTCAACACTATACACAACGGCATAACGGGTAATCTGCTTGAGAACCATAACGTCGATCGTAACTGCCAGATATATTGTACGTAGATGAGTCGTTTAGATCTAACGTACACGAATCACATGGCAGTTCAAAAAGAAGACTACATATAATAGCGCTCATTGCGTAGGTAGATTCTCTCTCTCTACTCATCTTTTTTCACAGTAGGAATCCACGACTAACTAATTGACACGTTCAGTGAATTATCACACTTTATACTACGACAATGGGAAAAGGGGGGCAGCCTGCCTGACAGTAAGTAGACCCAAGCTATGGACGCTTGCTCCTCCAGAAGAATCACAAGTAGTGGTGGGTCGTTGACAGTTTTCGCTTCAACGAAACGAAACGTTAACTTAGAAAACGTCAACTAGTAGAAAAACTGGTTGATTTCGTCAACTAGGTTTTTGCCTTAACTGAAGATAAAAAGGGATTCAGTTGATACGTTTATTTTAAGTAAGGGGGAAAACGTTAAGGGCTTTTGCTTAGCGTTCCATTTCGATTACGTTTGTACGTTAAGGTCGTCAACTAGTTGAGTCTGTTAAGCAAAACGTTTCGTTCGTTGACAAACGAAAAACATTTTATCAACTAGTTCGTTGAATCAAAGACCACCACTAATCACAAGCACGTTGCGGTCCTTTTATTGATTAGAGGACTTGTGTTGACGGCTTACGACGCAGCTAAAGGTCACTCATTCTACACAGCGCGTCCTCAGGGGTTTTGGTGACCTTATCACCAGTGGGATTACCACACCTGTCGTCACAAGTAGACGCGATACGAGAATGTCTACATCCTCTTCCTCTTTCTAAGTTGCATAGTGCAAGTAAGACAGGGGTCGCAAAGTCGCGCGCGTTGTGCCAAGTCACCGCTGCTGTGACTTCTGCAGGTCTCTTTAGAACGGCTACCGTCTATATATTCAAATAGAAGCATTTCACAGATTGCAGGTGACACTGCCATTTTTCATAAAACTACATGACTCACTTCCATCCGCACTCCTTACTGTCAGTCCGTCTGTTACAACCGAGTTGCTTTTACTGGACCGATTGAATTGCAATTTGGCACAAACTATCAAGAATTTAGAGCGCTCGTGGCCCAGCGGCACCCGCCTACCGCGTGCGGTATGCGAGGTTAAGCAATGTGGGCGCAGGTCAGTTCTTGGATAGGTGACCGCTTTGAGTGGTTACTAACTGAGCGCTCTCGTGCTTTGGAAAGCACGCTAAGCCGTTGCTCCCGGCTGCTGTCTACGACGTTAGAGGCCTTCGAGTGGCTTGAGAACTTCTAACAGTCAAGTTGCCCACTCACTTGACAAAGGGGGGTCGAAGTTGCACCACGTCCGTAGGGAGTACCCACCTTTACCCTACACGTGACCCCTGGGTGGTGCTAAATATGCAAAAAAACTGGCGACCGTACTTGTTTTCTCGAAGATCTCAGGGTTTGTAAATAAATGCCATACGATTAAAATACATCCCATGCTCCTACATAACCGGTAATTTTGCAGAAAATCCGCATCATCATTATTGAATCATAGCGAACTTGATAACGTGGTTCACGAGATCAAGGACACACTTAACGAGAACCTTCCTGTTTGTCCTTACGCGACCAGGATGCTGACACTACACGCACAAAACTCACTTCCATTCAAAATTAGCCCTAATTCCAATGGTTATAAGAGACACGACCAATTTCTCGAGATGTAAATTTACAATGGTTTATAGGACCTTGCTTTGCAGTTTCGATGCGAGTCACGCTTTTCATCGTCGAATTAATCGTAATGCGTTACACTTCCATGTGGGAAGAAAATTATATAAAACGAATGACCTTATTGGCAATATCAATGGGCTATAGTGACCTTAAATAACTTTAAACGGGATTTATAGTGAATTATTTATAACGTACCTGCGTCATATTATAGTCATATAAATGAGTTATAATCACCTCACGCGGCTTTAATCTCATCGAACCAATAAAACTTAGACGGTTTAAACTTACTTACTTAAGTAGATAGTTCGGTAATACGTATACGAGTACGATGTGTTTGTTACCTTTATAAAGGCTGATAGTAATTTTGCCCGTTGTAATTTTGGACCTTAACATACAAATAATAGAGTCGATAAGTATAGACCAGTTTCTTGGCTACTTGAAAAGACAAAGTAAGAAAAGTATTTCCCTGATAGTCTTTATGATTAGACATTGGCATAAAGTTAAATTTCATTTTGCCTTAAAAAGGAATTTTCACTTCATCATATAATCTTACCAAAGTTTCAATTAACATGCGAAAAGCTAATAAATATTGTTAGCATTATAACCACCATTGCTCGAATCGGGCATAGTAGTCGTGACATTGTACAATGATCAGGAAAAATCACTTTCCATTGTAATAACGTTAAGTCAGTTTCTGTTTTTTTTACTGTATGAGCATCAAAAAGATTACTTAAATTTATACTAACGTGCGTGCTTTAAGTGTTTAAAAAGAACACTAGTTGTGTAGTCGTTTCAAGTGGACGTAAGTGAAAACTTACACCAAACAATATTTATACTAGCTTTTGCCCGCGACTACGGCCTCGTAGAACCGGTTATCGCCTTAGATAAATAAAACTGTTCAATTGTTTAAGCATGAAAATGTATCAGACAGACCTACAGAAAGACAAACAGAGCCAGGGTATGAATTTAAACTCGTAGTCGTATACAATAGGGATAGATTAAGCACCTACCGTATTTACCATTATTTGTAGTTACTTACAAAATTTAATAGCTACATGCCTACATTGCGATATTTTACACATCGTATGTAACGAACTTTACCAATAATACAACAACCACAAAAGTAGATTTGTAGGTTTGTAAACAAATAATAAAAAATTGCAACCGTAATAAAGTGAATCACAATTTCCTTGAAACTGGTTGCCTTCATGCACGACCGACGATACTGGTTATGACGTAAAAAATAACTCCATCTTTGATTGGAAGAGCCGCGACCATTACCTTTGACAGTCCATACAATAAGTCTTAAGATCTATTAGGTACTATGGATAGTATTTTGTGCAAAATATATTGGTATTATTAGCACAGTCAGCATCAAAAGTAGCTACGCATTTGAAAAGTTCAAAAGTCTTTATTATAAGGGAATAACGTACTTGTCTTCTCGAAGATCTCACGGCTCGTAAATAGATGCCATACGATTAAATAAATAAGGGAATAAGAACTTTTGACACCTTCATATACTTTTTATGCTGACTGTACCTACTTATTATATTGGTTGCATGCATTATTTAAATTTGTTAATAGTTACAAAATGGAATGTGACATTTTAGAATTCAATACAGAAACATGGTTCTGAATCGATAGTTCCTGCTTTTAGGCTACAATTTGCCTGCGATATGTCGATTGTCATCCAGTTAAAAAACCTTAAACACACATTTCATGAGCATGGGATTTTTCTAACGTCATATAGATCTTTTATAAAATATATCTGACAACCGTCACTGACATCCAAGACAAATTCTAAAGCCTTTTATACACAAAACCCTTTCTGAAAAACAAACGGATGCCGAGTCACCATCGCAGAAATTTTCCCTTGACACCTGCCAGGCTGACAGCGCAAACAACATGCATCACGAAAACGCTGTAAAATAATCCGTCACGCGCGGCCGCCTACACAAATTCAAACAGATTATATCACTATGTAATTTGTTTGTGTACTATTACATACCTATATTAAAAAGTAGTTGAATTAGTGTAAAGAGTTTTGTATTTTTAGACAACACGAGCCCTCGTCATCATCATCGTCAGCCCGCACTCGTCCACTGCAGGACCAATCTGCCTATTCCAATTCGCGCCATCACACCCGGTCCTCAGCTCTCTGCATCCTAAAATAAGCCCTAATACCCAGAAATTGCTGAAGCTCCGATAAGGTATTTGGTCAAAAGTGTTACCCCCCTCTGCTAGCTAAACGGTGACTACGGGGTATGCTTCGATCAATAAGGGGTATGTGAAAAAAAATCATGGTATTAATATATAATGAATTTTAAAGGAAAACTATCACAGCCAAGTAGACATTACTGGTAGTATAAAAAGTAAAGTAGTAGCAGTACGATTAGTAATTTTACGAAAGTTTGCCGTGAAAAGCAAACTTTCGTCCAATTTTAATTAATTTATCATCAGGCGATTCGTCTGCTCGTTTGCCTCTTATGTCATAAAAAAACGCATACTAAATCTTTTAAGTCCTCATTATGTAACATGTGGGCAACTACGGAACCCTACATTGCGCGTGACCGGAAACGCACTTGGCCGGTTTTCGCTCTTTTATCTTGATACTCATTCTGGACATTCTGGGAGCTACCAGTATATTGTTAATTCAATTAATTTCAGATAACTAACTCGCATGACTCATTTATCGTTAGCCCGTTATAACGAGCGGTAATCGTAAAAACCAGAATTAGATAATTATTTAATTAAACATATTTATTAATTATATATTATTGAAACTATATTCGTTTAACAATAAAAATAACAGAAATCTAAAACTAAACGTTATCACTAAAATTAAATTAACACAGAATTGAACCAAATTAATAAAAATAAACCTAAATAAAAAAGTTGATTATATTATATTTAAACCGAAGCAAAATGTCATGAAATGGTTCGAGTGACGAATACTGACACTGATTATAGGGAACGACTAGGTAAGTCCTTTGTTTCTTTTATTTATTTACCGTGTCGGCCTGTTTAGCCTAGTCGGTAGTGTTACTGCCTCGAACTCGGGACCTCCAACTTTGTATACAAAGCAAGGTCCCGGGTTCGAATCCCGGTAAAGACATTTATTTATGTGATGAGCAAGAACATTTCATCTTGAGCCTTGGATGTTTTCTATGTATTTTTAAGTATATATGTTAACGGAAATGTATGTAATCCGACATTGTATACAATTCCTAGGAAATGTATGTAATTCCTAAAATCGCCCGGAAATGTGTGAAATAAATTATATTAGGCACATCTCCTAGGAAATCTATACATTTCCTAAATGTAAAACATGGGGAAAACCACTGTGATGTTGGGCAATTCTAACCCGCCAGCGAGTCGACGGAGCCCCGGTTCGCGGGGCTCCTACTTTCCCCTCTGAGGATCACAAGGTAACTAACAAACCTACCTGGGAAAAACCACTGTGATGTTGGGCAATTTATACATTTCCTAATACGATATTGGAATTATAAACAATTCCTAGGAAATGTATACATTTCCCAGGATATGTATGTATTAAATAATTGTTAAAACAATATTTTATACATTTCCTAAAAATTCTAAAGGAAAGCTAAAACACGGCTTTTGACTTCAAAAGTGTATATTTATAACATGACTGGTGTAACCTGTAACTAAAGCCAATACGGCTGAAAAACCTTTTTTAATGGTACAAAAAACTTGATAATATAATTATGCAAACTTTACTTAAAAATCCATGCTAGAAACAAGTAACCCAAAATACTCGTTTTAGACAAGGTATTTCGTGGTTATTTTGAATGGAATGAATAATGGACATAGTGACCAAGACAAAAACACGTAGTTGAAATTATTTAAAATGTCCGAGTTTTTTATAAAACTTTCATTAGAATTTGTATCTTCTTGCTTGGACGTTAAAGTCGCTTTTTTAACGGGCTAATTTGATACAACTCGGCCAAATCAAATTATATCTATATGTATCTATTATAAGTATATCTACAGAGTTGCTTGATTGTATAGCTAGATTAAATGTAATTTTTGGACATAGTATATCGTAATATACCGTCGTATAAACAAGTACCTAAATAAATACCCGCATTTTACCAGCTCGATCGTGTGGCGCAGCCAGCTGTCCGTCCCAATCGAGTAAGCAATACCTACATTATTTAAAATACGAAATACGTAATACATAGAGGGTAGATACATGTTTTCTGCCAACAAACTGTCATACAGTTTGGCAGATGAGTGAAAAATGCTTGTTATTTTTAAATTTTTGTGATAAATAAATAAATATTTTTTTTAAAAAATAAGTTGCTTGATTTTATCCTGTTGTTTATGATACTTTACATAATGAGTTAAGTTATTTTGTTTTTTTTTTACAATTTAACTGTATAGTTATGATACAGGATGTAGTGAATAATCATTCCCCATCGACTGAACTCGGAATACGACGAGATCCGAAGAAGTGTCAGTCAATTATCGTATTATCTGTCTATCAGTTTTCATTCTGAGATTTGACACCAACAAATAAAGTTTCACATTAACAGACATGAACTTGACAATGATTTAATACGATAATTGATAGTCCCTTCGGGTCTTGTCGTATTCCGAGTTTAGCCGACGGGAAAGCTGTTTACTACATCTGTACTTATGTGTAGTTTTTGTATACATAAAAAGTATACGTCGTTTTGTACGTCAGGGAATCGAGTAAGTAAAAGGTATTTTTTTTTTAATAATTACAACTTAGAAAAGGTTAAAAGACCCCCGACATTTTCATTTCAAAGCTCAATATCTCAAAAACGGCTGAACAGATTTTCATAAAACATGGCTAAGAATACACGGGATAACATTATCTATGACACAAAACACCTAAACGAAAATCGGTTCATCCGTTTGGGAGCTACGATACCACAGACAGACACGTTAAACTTATAACACCCCTCTCTTTTTGCGTCGGGGGTTAAAAAATAAAGGGCTTAGGTACTTGTTTATAATTTTGTGCTACCAAGTTTCTTAATCATCAAATTATTTCGCATGTAATATAGCGATAACTCTCATCGGACATTGCGGCATGTAGGAAACAGCCAATGAAACCTGGAAGCGTTAAGGCGCCGCATGCTGAATTAAACATAATAATTAGTATTATTATACAACTGCGATCGAGTTGAGTTTGCGACATTCTTGCTAAATGAGTTTAATGCTTAAGGAAAATATCTAAGCGTGTTATGATTGGCAGGAATGGTGTAATGAGGTTAGTTGACCACTTTTACCGACACCGGCAAATCTCTTTACTACTCATAATTAATACATTTCTAAAGACTGAGTTTTAAGTACTACTTGTTTAAGAGTTTTATTTCTAGAACAAAACATAAATAATACAATATAAATATTTGATTACGTAGAGATATAAACGACACAACTGTACATCAAGAGCAGCACGAACTGTTAACAAACTTTCAAGCAGTTTGGCAGCACCTTTGTAATGTATCAGTTTTAAGTGTCTTACCTGAATAAACGATTTATAATAATGATTTTATAAAACTACTGTAAACATTAAACCACCACCATCACCACCATATCAGCCCTAACACGTCCACTGCTGGACATAGGCCTCCCTCAATTTCATGGGGGGTAAACATTAAACATCTTAATTAATTATATATTATTTGTAATAAAGCCTTTTTGTAATTTTTTGTAAGAAAAATGTGTTTTTAATTTTTTTTGTAATAAAAGCCTTAGTATTCCTCGTACTAACACAAATTATACCAAGTTTATCAGATCTGTTCTATATAATAGGTTTTCTATACAAGCAATCTAGTGAACATATCAAGATGCGGATGAGTAACGTAATAACCTGTTATATAACAATACACATTGAGCCCCCTGAGGGGTAATATGAGCACAATCACCATTACAATAAATAGGTTTATGCTGTTCAATAAGACGCACCTCATAATATGAGGCGCGGATTATTGTTCATACTTGTATAATGCCCGCTGTGTGGGTAACCATCGGGAAACTGGTGAGTCTTTCGAAAAGTCAATGACGAGAAGTTCTAAGTACGTCGTATAAAAGAAAAATGTAGTTAACGAATACGGTGTCTGTCATAAATGACCATTTTCAAGTATGGCAGCAATGTCATAACAAGCAAAAATACAAATTAAAAAAAAACCCGACTGCGTAAAAAAATGTCTTTAGTAACATTTGGACAGTTAAGACGAATCGATTGACGTAAGAATCATCAAAATTGGTCAACGGGTTCTCTAGAGTGCCACAAAGGAACAAACATACATACATACGACTGTTAAACATATTACCAGTGATAACTTTTGTGCATACCAACTCCGTTAACACCACTACGCTGCAGCGAAAATGCTACAAAAGTTACGATCACTGCACATTACCCTCTTTTGCGTCGCGCAGTCCGGTAAAAAGGCAAACGTTGACAAAACTGCCATAACATCAAATCATGTCGAATGGTGATCCTGTGGGTTATTGTATATGTATTGTCACGGATTCTCCTCGTTACTACTCTTCAGCTCGATGGTTCTCCCAAGAATGCCCGCACCACTCCGAACTCCCTACTACCCGCCATGTCAGATGGCGGGAAAAATACCCATCGCTGATTGGTGGTATCGAGCTGTCAAAACCCAGCACCAATCAGGATCGAGCAACACTCTTATTGGTTGGTTTTCACCAATTACGTACAATCTGTGCAAGGAAAGTCCAGTGTTGCTAGGAGCAAATATCAATGATTCGCATATTAGAGTTGTAATTATAATAAGTATAATATATGACATGACTAGTACCTAAGTATGACATAATTATGATATGCCATTTCAATGACTATATTAACAGCTTCACGCTGCATTTACTAGGGATTGGTAACATTTTTTTATCTTACTTCAAAACACATTAATCATGACATTATCGTGTCAAAATTACGCTACTAAGTAGTGCTAACTGTCATTTATACATACTATGGGAAATGACATTTAGATCAACCTGACGCATGCTCAAAAACGTTACGTAATCACAAATAAATATACGACAACGTTTCCAGGTCGACTGTATCTAATAATTTAATACGTTTTACAATTTTATCTTCGCCCATAATTGATCAAGTATTTACTTACCATAGGTTCAAAAAAGTTTTCATGTAAATATCAGGAGCCACTTAAACGATCATCGTTTATAAAGAAATGACTCAATTAGAAGGTACTTTCACTATCTTCGCAACTACGATGAATGTAAACATTAGCTGAATAGGTCAGGTGAAATGGCTCAAGGGAGAGGCTCTGACGCAAAAGTCAAGGCCGATATTCTATTACACGCGCAAACGAAAAGGTCGTAACCAATACGGTTAAAATATTCACTGTATACTCTTTTGTTTTCTGCAGCCGTGGCCATCAGGGTGGGTATCATAGCAATTTAGTTAATGTGTCCGTTGATTGCCATGACGTTTGATTTGAATTTGGCTTTGTAGGTGTGGCTTCTAACAATATAGATAGCGAGGAAAACATTTACTCTAGATATACCTAAGGGCGTTGGACGTACGATGACTTATGTTATTAGTAACAAGTCCTTTCGAGGTGAATTAATTTTTTTCGTACATGCTAAAGAACTTCATTATGTCTACATTTTAATTGATTCCATTGTGTTACGAAAGCTACCCATAAAAATTATATGACCAATTTTCGTAACATAATGGAATCCATTAAAATGTAGACATAATTAAGGCTGGGTTGCACCGACTTACGATCACAGACTGATCATCGTTAAATATGGCGCCGACAGCTGTCATCCCATAGAAACGTGTCAAATTATCCATACATTCAAATTTTAAAGAAAACAGCTTACGATTACAGACGGTTTGGTGCAACCCAGCTTAAGGCTGGGTTGCACCGACTTACGATCACAGACTGATCAACGTTAAATATGGCGCCGGCAGCTGTCATCCCATAGAAACTTGTCAAACTTTCCATATATTCAAATTTTAACGAACACAGCTTACGATTACAGACGGTTTGGTGCAACCCAGCCTAAGTCTTTAACTATGTACACTTTTTTTTCACCCTTCTTTAGGTTTAGGCATTGTAAATAGACCCGTTTTTGCGCTAAATTATGTATGGATCGGATTGCAACAAGACTCGTCATCTATATTAATAATTTCGTGCAGGGGTACGGTAGACCCGAACGAGACCTGTCTCAAATTGAAGAACGTATAAAAATAACGATTTTTGAGTTGAGCATATGTATCCGCAAAATTCGGATTGTCGCGTATTTTGCATTTAAAAGTGTTAATTTTACGACAAAAGGTCGGCCATATTAAATTCGTTGGTTGACAGCTTCGGGTAGGGTACGTTCGGAAATTGTAAACTGTGTTTGCGTCCGGTGTGTTGGCCAGATTGGATTCGGCAAGCCGCGTCTGCAACGTTTTGTTTTTGTAGTTTTTAAGCGTTCTGTACACCTATCAGCCTAGCTAGCACGATAACTTATACCGTCACGTTATATGGCCGAAATGTATTAAAACGTCACATAAAACGTAGCGGTATAAGATATCGTGCTGGCTAGGCTGATTGTTACAACAACCGCCTTCAAAGCGAATGTATGGGGCCTGTTACATGGTTATTATTATCACGTGATACATTCATATCACGATAAGTTTCACGTGAATATTGAAGCAGAATCCATACAAATTTGAAAACTGCGATAATATTGACACCCCAGTATTGTGATAATATTAATCGTGTAAAGGACACCACTGTTTGCTGAGTCTGTCCGCCATCTTAAAGCTGTCTATTTTGTTGCGACAAACTACTAGGTGACTTATGGCTTTTAAACGTCTAGCAAAATTCTATCCCTATATCACTCTATCTCATAACTTAGTGGCACTGGGGGTCTACTCCGAAATCCGAATTTCGTATGGTGCCGTCCCTTTCACTCATATAGTGTATGACAGGAGAGTGAAAGGGACGGCACCATACGAAGTTAGGAATTTGAATTTCTCATGCCGTTCGCCGCGCTCGGACGTTAGAGGTGCTACCACGAACCAAAAACGAAGTATCTGCCTCTCTCTCGCACAAGTAGATTCGAACGACAGAGAGGAAGATAGTTCCTCAGGCGTCAACTTTAAAACGAATAGGGTATTTTACTATATGAGAAATAAAATTCAAAATGTAAGAAAAACCGGCCAAGTGCGTCGGACTCGCGCACTGAGGGTTCCGTACAACTAAAAAATAAATGTGATTTATCAATATATTGATATTTTTGGTAAAATATACTGCATAATAAACATTATCACCTAATTTCAAGTTCATAGGTCGAAGGGAAGTTAAAAAATTATTGTGTGACAGACAACACACGGAATGTTCTTTGACTTTCTTCGACCATCCGCCGCGCTCGGACTAAAGTGCTACCAACCGAAAACTAAATATATATGCCTCTCTGTCGCACTTGCATATTCGAGCGTGGAGAGGGAAATACTTCGTTTTCAGATCGCGGTAGGCCCTTTGATCTGACGGCTCCTATTCCTGGATAGTGCGCGTATCGGAATGTGAAATACCTTTGGCAAAACGGAACAAGTTGTTAAATAGCTTTTATTAATTGGAGAAAATATTACCAACTGTTATTATTATCACGCGAAACATTGAATATTGAAGCAACATCCATAGGGGCCTGTTACATGGTTATTATTATCACGTGATATACTCATATCACGATCCGTATCACGTGCTGTTTAATGAATATTGAAGAAAAATCCATACGATTTTGAAAACTACGGTAATCAATATTATCGTGTTTTTCAAAACCAGTATTTTGACAATATTAAGCGTGTAACAGACCCCATACAATTTTGAAAATCGCGATAATATTGACACATAATATGGAGTGTAAAGGGCCCCACTGAATAGAATTTGGCGGAGAATAGAGAGCTGCTACCGCGAAACGAAAACGAACGAATATCGTGTATTTCCCTCTGTGTCGCTCGAATTTGCAAGTGGGACAGAGAGGGAGATACACGAACTTCATTGGTTTTCGATCACGTTAGCAGCTCTGACTTCGCACCAAAATACTGACTGGCACATCCATATTTAACAATTAATTTTAATGAACGATTAGTATTTTAGCTATACAAATCAGTACTGATTACGGTGTCAAATTTATTATGTGCCTTTAAATACTACCCTTATAAAAATGCTTAGGATTAACTTGCAAAGATACTAGCCTTTGCCCGTGACGTCGGCAGCGTAATCATTTACTCCCAATTCCATATGTTAATCCAGACTACAGACTATATTTCTATACGAAGTTTCATCATAATCCGTTGTTGTAATGTTTTTATTTTATACATTTTTGTACACTATTTCTTTCGTCGTTTGCATAAGATAACTGTCACGAATAAATGTTTACTTCATTTCTTTCTTATTTATTTCACCCGTGCGAAGCCGGGCTTTCATCTAGTATAAATATAGAAATCCGGATTTCAACAAACTATGTAAGATATCGAGAGAGAGAGAATTCTCGTGTCAAATGTATGTCGAAATTGCATTATGATAAAAACTCTTTTTTTTTCGAATAATAACATTAATTCAATTTTTTTTAATCCATCTCTAAGAAGACAGCACTGTTGAGTTTTTATATACAAGTTTTCTATAGACCACAATTTTGCTGTAGCACAATTTTACAGCACACGGTCCTCTTAAGGAATACGTTAAAGTAATCAGCCATATATTATATAAGTACGAGTACAAATTATTTACGACTAGCGCAATTGAGCTGTCAAAGTGGCTTACCCTCGCAAATAACCACACAAGAGCTCTAAAACATGTTTCCCCTATTGACGAATTAAACATTTACTAGACAAATTTACATTTTGTTTATTTCCTTGATATTTGCAACGAATAATAAGTTAGGACTAGTGCGGTAACAAACACATGTGGGAATGGTTTGTTTATTTAACAACGATTTGTAAAGGGACTGAATTGTTTTTACGATTAATGTAGCAAATTGTGGGAGACTATTCACTGCGGTAAGAAAATGGTGCAATTACCGCTGATTTTATGGTTTTATTTAAGTGCATGTATATAAAGAAAAATTGCTCTAAAATATTGGTTCTATTCAGCGTAGGTATCTAAATCGCATAATGAAAAAAAAACTCGCATTCTTTATAACTCCCTTTTAAATAGCCAAAGAGTTCAGAGAAGTGTAAGTTGTATGTTCGTCTTGATTTCGAACATAAAGTATACAATAAGTAAATTACAGTAAGTACTTGTACTCTTTGCGGACTAAAATACCTCTAACATAACAAGGTTTATTGACAGCATTTTAATATTAAAAGTTGCACAATACACGTCGTTTCTCCTTCACAAATCGCGGAGAAAATTATTGATAACACGAGATTCTCATTGTTTCACTTTTATCTCAATCACTCATGACAAGGACAATGTCATGCTGTAATCTGTTATTTTATACAATTCAAGGTTAAGTCTTGAGAAAAGACTGGCGAATTATTTTAAAAAGAAAAGTGCAGTGTATGTTTAAGAAGAAACCTGTTGTAATCCCTTCTGTGGTCAATGTGTTAAAGGCGTGAGTCCGCGCCGGTGCGCCCCGAAAACAGAAGTAATTCAAGAAGGATTTATAATAATCACACAAGAATTTCATTGGTGTTATTTATTAAGAAAGGTAGTACAAACCAATACGCGTATGTGTTTAAAACAAAACTTTACTATTTGTAGGTAATACAAACATAAAATGGACACTTTACTCCTCTAAAAAAAAAAAAAAAAAAAAAAAAAAAAAAAAAAAAAAAAAAAAAAAAAAAAAAAAACGTTAAAGCGTAGACGTCAAATTTCACACAGCTGATTAATTAAATAAAATAAATGTTAATAATGAATAACTAGTATTCTAGTTAAGTTAAAAAGTGTTTATTAGTAGCAAGTATAGTGTTAGTTATAAAATTCATCGAAAGAGACAGTGCAAAAGAGAAGAAAGAAGATCTCTAGAATTGCCAAACGTCATCGTAACGGAACATCGTTTGAAGCTTCAACGATAAACCTGGGGAGTAATTGTGTTCAATATAATTATAAATAAGTCAGTAGTGTAACTTTTATTACATTTAAATAACGTCTACTTGAATACTTCCCAAGTAAGTAAATAAATATTTACAAGCATAACCTCACTCGGAAATGAAATTGCACCTGGTCAGCTGAGTCATAACTTTTGTACTTGTTGTGTTTCACTCTGCCTAATAGTCATTTTATAAATCCTTTAACGACTCATTTCTCCATTCCATATTCATACTTACATTCTACCATCACACTAAACTGTTCACTCCTGCTATCTCTCTCTCTCTTTACTGGTCTTTCTCTGCTTGGTGTTTAGTCGCGTTGCCGTCTCATTTCAGGTGCTGTGGAGAGCTGTGTGTCAAGCTAGTTCACCATGTCTAGCTCATTTATGACACGCAAGGCCACAGTACGTGAACTGGAACATAAACTCAATGCAACACTCAAAGAACTAAAGCAGTCTAAAACTCTATGTGACCAGCTACTGCGGGAACGCGATGAAAGCGAAGAGGAGGTTAACAAGATTATTCAAAAAAATACAGAACTCAAACGTGATCTAGCCAACCTGGATGCTTTGCATAGGGATAGTGTGACACAGCGTGACCATCTGCTGGTCAAATTGAACAGTGTTCAGGAGTGCTGTGACATCCATGAGCAGACACTGCAACGTGTGGATGACCTGGAATATGAGCTTTCCGATGCCCACAAGGTGGTCCGTAGATTGCAAGAGGAAGCACAGTGCCAGCAACTCAACACCACCCGGCGGCTCTTTGATGAACTTGTGACACCAAACACTTATGCAGAGTGTCATAGCAATTTTGGACCTTCTAGTGTGATTGATTTGACAGAGGACTCCCTTTGTAGTAAACAAGTTAACTTTCTAAGTCACAGGAAATACAAAAAGTATATTAAGCTAAATAGATTTATAAGAAAATCAAAACGACTGTACAGACAGCATATTAATATTCATAAAATTACTACATTGAGAAAAAATCATGTCAGTGTTCTGAAAGAATTAAATTCTTGTAATGAGCAATTATGCTACAGTAGAACCATTTATGAAACTGACACTGAGAAACTGCAAGCCGAACTGAACATATTAGAAAATTCTTTGAGAGATTTAAGTAATAAATATGTAATATCCCAGAAGCAAATCAGTGAACATATTCTGGCAGCGGATGAACTTCTGGAGCTGTGCCACCACAACGAGGAATGTTTGGAAGCACTGCTTACCAAGCAGTCTTCGTATGAATGTGAGTGTGGGCTCCGGCAGGCTCATCCTATGCCCGGACATGCAGTATACTCATCAGTGCCGGACAGCAGCTTGTCGGTGTCACCGGAAACTATAACTCCAGCCTCTAATAATGTGAGTAGAACCCTTGTTTTCTCAGATAGGATAGGGCGAGGATTGGGCAAAATTCTATGTAATAATATTCTCAACAGCTGTGTTATAAATCATTGTATGCCCGATGCCTCATTTCTAAAAATTATAGATAACATCAAACATACCCATATAGATGAACAAACAACAATTGTATTAATGTTGGGTGATGGTTCAAATATTAGGTACTCTGAGATGAAGGCTGAGTTTGACTGCCTGTCTAAGCTAGGTGCTAAAAATGTTATTATAGGCGCATTACCCTATTCTGCTTCTCCATGCAGTGCTAACAGTCATGCGTGTAATCTTAATAAGCTTATATATAAGCTGACGTGCCGTCATAGTGACGTTATATTTTTTGACACTAATAATGCTATTAGTGATTACCGTATTACAACTGACAGACTTGCTAAATCTTTAGCATCTTTTATTAATTCCGTTTTCGGAAATCAAAGCTCCCTCTCCACCTTGGATAGGACGACATCTCCAACTGCGGATTTGTCTTTAAACTGACTGTTAGGACAACAGAGAAGCACAATAGTGTAACTTTATTACACCAAAATATTAATCGCTTCACTGGCAAAATACTAGATTTAGAATTATTTACGGAAGAGTTTAATGTAGATGTAGTCTGCTTAACAGAAACTTGGTTAAAGAATCACATGATGAAATTCAATGTAAATAATTACGTATTGGCCAGCGCGTTCAACAGAACTACAGCAGAGGGTGGTGGATCTATTATTTTAGTGAAAAATGGTTTGACTTTTAAGGAACGTAGAGACGTCTCAGGCTGTTCTGTTGATCGTGTTTGCGAGATTGCTTGTGCAGAGATGGATCAGTATCTGATAATTTGCATATATAAACCACCATCAGGTGATTTAACATCTTTTATGGAAATTATGGAGGATGTACTCAGGAAAGCAACAAGTGGTAAAAAGTCAGTAGTGGTCTGCGGTGACTTTAATATCGATATTTTATCACAATCAGCTGAAAAAGATAAGTACATTACTCTTTTGAAATCTTTCAATTTTGACTACTTGTTTGAAGTACCTACCAGAGTTACTCCGACCTCGGCCACTTGTATAGATAATATTTGGTTAAACAGTTCTCATATAGACAGTAGCATAGTGAATGGAGTTCGTTCGGATCATAAAGCTCAGATGGTCAGGCTACCTTGCGAAGTAAAACATCCAGATCGCGTTATAGAAATAAGACCGCTGAGTAGAAGTAGACTAGAATTACTAAAGTCCAATCTACTAGTCGCCATGCCGAACACCCAGGTAGAATCAAATGATCCGAATGATCAATTCAAAATGCTTCTGAATACAGTGTGCAACGAATTTAATAAGACTTGTAGTAAAAAGCGTATTAAGATAAATAATAAAATGAGATTTAATGAGTGGGCAACTACCGGAATTCGGAAAAGTAGAGATAACTTATACCAACTTTATGAAAGGAGATCTTGCACCACTGACGAATGTTTCCATCAGTATGTTAGGGATTATTCCAAATTGTTTAAAACAGTGTGCACAAAAGCAAAAGCAATGCACTTGAATAATAAAATTAAGTCCTCAGATAATAAAGCCAAGACAGTCTGGAAAATAATAAACACAGAGACTGGGAAGAGAAATAATAGAGAGTTCACAATTTCTTTGAAAGTAAAGGATAATTTAATAACTGATGCAGTAAAAGTAGCTGATGAATTTAATAATTTCTTTTCTAAAATTCCTATAGTCACTACTCAAAGTTTAGCATCATCTACCACAAAAGCTGAATCCCTTCTGAATGACAACGTAAAATTAGAATCACTAACTAATTTCAAATTTCATCATGTTTCTCCTCTAGATGTACTGAAGTCCTTTGAAATGTTAAAAATAAAGAGCACTGAGGACTTATGGGGCGTGTCAGTCAAGGTACTGGAATCTATTCTGGAGGTCGTTGCACCAACTCTAGCTCTCATTTTTAATAACTGTATAGACTATGGCATTTTTCCAGACTTAATGAAATGTAGTAAAGTAGTTCCAATTTTCAAATCAGGTCATAGAGATAATCCTTCTGATTATCGTCCAGTTTCTATCCTACCTGCGTTTAGCAAAATATTCGAAAAAATAATGCTTACGCAATTGGTTTCTCACTTTAATTCTCACAATATTTTGCACGCACAGCAGTTCGGCTTCACGAAGGGTAGGTCAACTACTGATGCAGGTGCAAGTTTATTAAAATTTATTTTGCAGTCTTGGGAAGAGTCGCACGACGCCATCGGAGTGTTCTGTGACCTTTCCAAGGCTTTTGATTGTGTAGATCATGGTACTTTAATTTGTAAACTTAAGTTTTATGGCATCAGAGGGCACGCATTAGATCTCATGAAGTCATACTTAACACAGAGAAATCAAAAGGTAGCGATAAATAAAGCCATTTCGTCAGAGACAGTGGTAGAGATGGGAGTACCTCAGGGGTCTATTCTAGGTCCGTTCCTGTTCCTTGTTTATGTAAATGATCTGCCATATATGGTAAGCCGAAGATCAGGCATTGTAATGTTCGCAGACGACACCTCATTACTGTTCAAGGTAAATAGGAGAGATACTGAACTCATTGAACCAAATAATACCCTCTCCATGATATCTGACTGGTTTGCTGCCAATAACTTAGTATTGAACCCGAAAAAAAACGAAATGTATTAAATTCTCTCTTGCGAACTCATCAAACAGAAACTTATATACAAATATTAGACTTAATGGTCAAACATTAGAATTTGTTACTTCTACTGTATTCTTAGGTATTACATTGGACTCAAAATTGCAGTGGGGTTCCCATATAACAGCGATAGGAAGTAGGTTGAGCTCTGCTGCATTTGCAGTCAGGAGAATAAGGCAGCTTACCAATGTGGCAACGGCACGGTTAGTTTACTTTGCTTATTTTAATAGTATAATTACTTATGGTCTTATCTTATGGGGATCAGCTGCAGATATTGAAACTGTTTTTATTTTGCAAAAAAGGGCTATCCGAGCAATTTATAACTTGGGGTCACGTGAGTCATTAAGAGAATTTTTCAAAGAAATAGATATTCTAACCCTGCCGTCCCTATATATATTTGAAATAATAATGTATGTTAGGAAGAATTTGGGCAATTTTCCAACGAACGCTGATAAACCAATAGCCACGAGAAATACTGGGAAACTGAAAGTAACCTTCTATAGACTAGTAAAGGCGAAAAAGTCGTTCTTGGGAAATTGTATCAAATTCTACAATAAAATTCCTAAACACATTACTGAACTTAGTAATTCTAAATTCAAATCTGTAGTAAAACAAACACTTATTTCAAAAGCATATTATAAGATAAACGATTACATCATGGATAGGGATGTTTGGCAGTGATAGCGTCCTGCACGAGTAATCTATCGCGAAAATATGTTTTCTACTGTAGCATTGTTATTTCAGTTATTTTGTAGTAGCTGACACTGTAATTTATATTTAACTATACAATGTATATTGTTTTGAAAAAATGACACCTCGCCGAGTTTCTTACTCCGGTTCTTCTCGTGGCAGAGGTTTATTTTTCCGAACCGGTGGTAGTTTATTGACGTTCATAGGTGCATGTAATATGCCTAATTTGAAGAATAAACTACTTTTACTTTTACTTTTACTTTTTACTTCTACGTTACCATTTAGTCAAATCTCAGTTTAAAAGTTTCATTTTAACACGTATTATTTAAGTTATTTTAAATATCTTTGGAAATTATGTTTTAAGACCACCTTTTCATCTTCTATCTATACATATAATAAAGCTGAAGAGGGTCGTAAGTCTGTACATGGAAGATATTCGAAAAAAAGTTGGCTGGGGATACTTAGAATCGATAACAGAACACATTCCAACAGTTTTTAGAATTTTTGTCTGTTTATCTGTTTGTCTGTTTATATGAACGCGCATCACGTGAAAACGGCTGAACGGATTTTGATGAAAATTTTACTAATCTGTCGAGTAAATACCCGGTCAGGTTTTAGACTATAAAAATTGCGCAGATTTGGATTTAAAGGGGGTAAAAAGAGGGGTTGAAATTTGTATGGGAACTCCTATAATCCATGAAAATTGGTAAGCATATACTTGACGACAAAGGAAAAACATCTTCATTCAAAATTTGTGAAATACTAAGATAGGAACTGAAAAAAAAAGTAAACGCAAGCGCTGCCTCGCGGCGTTCCCCAGTGTACGTGCGCGCCAGCCACCACGGTCTCTTCAAAATTTTAAAGCTATTAGCGTTTAGCCTTTTAGCCCTTAACCACTGACGTACGAATTAGGCACGTCGCGTCAACTGTTATTCGCCCATATATTTTTTTCTGGTGGGTAGTCTTTAATGCCGGTTTTAGTATTTTCCTAGCATGCAGTGACGCGACCAAAACAGATAAGAAGGAGCGTGTACGATATTTCTAAATAGTTATACTTATGTTCTTGACGTTTGTGCTGACGTATGTATGTATGGTCAGTGTTAGTGTAACTTTTTTAACACGATTAACAATTAAAGTTTTATCGATAAAATCAACGGCGCGAGTATGAACACCTCACGAAAGAGACAAAAAGTTGAAAGTAGTGAAAAAAATGCAGATCAGGCCATAGAATCGTGGCTCAACGAGTCAGATGATTCTTCGGCAGATGAAAACGATGACATTTTGTCTAACCGAAGTGATTCTTCTGGTGAAGAAGCCGGAGTCAAAGCTGCCGTTAAAAATTCGTTACAACAAATTTTTGAGAAAGAGAAAAAAAAAATTAAATTATCCTTTTTTACGTCTAAAAATAATTACAATTTTTTTTTTGTTTTTGATTTTTTACTGATTTTTTTATATTTGTTCACTTTAATATCAGTACATAGAAAGAAAGAAAGAAACATTTATTCACAGACACACAGAAGACACACATACATGACAAAAATTAGAACACAAACTAAAAACGTAGGTACACACAAATCACATATAATGTGTGTCCCCGTGGCCGGCAGTGAAACGGACACTGGCTCAGCATTATGCTGAGGTGCCGAACACCTATGTACAGCGCTGATTTTCAGCCAGTTTTAAGCAAAATATTGTTGTTTATAAAAAATACACACTTTTTTATTTTTTCTAATAAATAAGATATGTATTAAAATAGTTATTACCTAAAAACATGATAACCAATATAAATTTAAAAGACTAGACCACTTATTATAAACAGACAAATGTCAGTCGTATGTAAGAAAAAAACATGTCAGTGGTTAAGGGTTAAGTACCTAACTGTGACCCTGAACCTAAATTTCGGTCCCGTTTCCTAGATATAAAATCTACAAGTGTAACTTTGTAATCCTATTACTTTTGCCGATTACTTAATATTCTGTCACTTATACTACATAAATAGATAGATAAAGAAAGAAAGATAGACACATGATGTCGTTCTAAATAACCTATACATACATAGTGTGTAAAACTACGCTCTGGCGTCAGCCTTGCGTGCCTTACCGCCCTCCACCACGCCTTCATTATCGCGTATAACACTATTGGCTTGACTTGGCGCACCCATCGGGCCTTCGGGCCTCAGCCTTATATGAAAAGCCCGCTCTGTTGGGATGCTCGACCTTCGGCCTGGCGTGCCTTACCTCTCAACTTCGGGCCTTCGGCCCTCAGTTTTATAGAGCCCGCTGCTGGGATGCTCGATCTTCCGCCTCGCGTGTCTTAATACTCAGGTTCCGGCCTTCGGCCCTCAGCCTTATTAACGCTCTGTTGGATGCTCGGTCTTCCGCCTCGCGTGTCTTAACACTCAGCTTCGGGCCTTCGGCCCTCAGAGTTACGTAAAGAGCCCGTTTTGTTGATACGCTCAGCCTTCGGCCTCGCGTGACTTGCCGCTCTCCTTGGGGCCTTCGGCCCTCAGCCTTGCATAAGGAGCCTGCTCTGTTGGAATGATAGGCCCGCATGTCTTGCCGGTCTGCTTAGGGCCTTTGGCCATAATACTTACATGAAGAACTCGCTCTGTCGGGACTACGTTTTACGGCAGAACTGCGTAGCGAGACTTCTATCATTATAATTGTTATTTTTTGACGGTATTCATTCGTCTAGAATCGGTACATTTGATTTTCCGAAATAAGCACTTAATCATTCGTTTTGACTATAGGATTTCTAGAGAATTCACCCCTAAGGTCCTGGTGTCCTTTTGGACGCCGTCCAACCATCTCAGCTTGAGAAAAATTATATGGTAAAACAAATAATTCTAAGGCGAGAACGAGTTCTACGCGGACGAAGTCGCGGGCAAAAGCTAGTATTTTAATAAATGAGTTGTTTCACAGAAAAGCAACGAAAATCTAAAAATTCTCTTAATTTCTCTAGGGAGAGTCACAATAATAGGAACTAACAAATTAGGAACTTAAGCATGGTGTTCATTAGAGTACCCATTAATATTCTTCTACTTAGTCACTTAAAAAGCACCTATACATTGTATAACATGAGCATACAAATATTGACAAATATATCACGCAACGGCACCAAAATCTTTCCTGCTATTAATGTTGGTTAAATCTGCGTGAACCTACTTAAAAATGACATGCTCGAATAGTGTACACTTTTCCTAAGAAATCAGTTCCTAGCCATACGTAACTATTCAAAACGCAACAAAAAAGAGAGTAATAGTATGATGCTCGATGCTTTTAAAATATTCTAAAATGATATGTAATAAATAATTTGAATTAAAAGTAAGAGCATATTTAATTGGTCTCTCCGGGGGGCCGGGGCGCGCGGTTTTTTATATTTTTTTTATATTACGACGGTGGCAAACCAGCTTACGGCCTGCCTGATGGTAAGCAGACAACGTAGCCTATGGACACTTGCGACTCCAGAGGAATCACAAGTGCGTTGCCGACCCTTTATTGACTTGGGGATGCGCTGTGTTGACAGTGAGGGAGTCGCAGATGTCTTCAGTTGTCAAGCTGCGTGCGGCATGCGGAGGCGGTACGATATGAGAAAACTGTCAGCTGTCAGTGTCAACCAATACGAATGCATAGTACTGCCCCGCTTCTGCGCATGATATAAATACTGCGCAAACGTAATACTGTCAGTATACCACCAAGTGAGGAAATCCCACATCAGTATACTCACGTCAAAGAACTAAATACCTATGACATAGGATACCTACGACCCGCTTAGTCAGGCGTTGCCTTAGAATTTCATTTAGATATCTACTATTTTCTAAATTTATTGCATATTTTGAGAAAAGCACTATATATGCCTCGGCGGGAATAACAATTTGCGCCATCAAGTTGACCACCAATTGCTTTTTCCCGGACTCTATTATAATGTACTATTACAAGTCATCATCATCATGTCAGCCTCTTCCAAAGACTTCCACAAGACACTTCCACTATTACGAGTATACCTCTACTTTTTAAATTTAGTTATATCCACAGAATAGATGCGAACTGTGTATTATTCGAATGATTGGTTTGACATCAAATGATAAGTAATTATTTTGACGGGTGAGATTGTCCTTATTATATATTTTATAAGTAAAATGCGACTTGTCTATATAGGTACTCGTATATATATCAAAGCGCCCGCACGTGTAGACGCTCTGCGGTGAAGGTGAGGCGAGTATTTTACGTCTATTACAAAATGAGGTTTTTCATACAATCGATTAACTTAACAATACTTAAATCTCACGTGGCTTTTCGCTACTAAAGTCTTAAAAGTCTTAAAACGATTAATAACGTGTTCACTTTAATCTTCAACATGGAAATATCGATAGTCACATCAAGTGCCCACGCTTGTAAACAATGGCACGATATCATCAGCTTAAGAGGCCCTTTAGTTACAATAGGAAACTTTTGACAGACCTTGGCCCTTTTTGCGACTCTTTATCCTTAATATAAATAATGATATTTTGTACTTGGCCGTGGTAATTTTTGCACCGCTGACGCACTGGCCGGCGTTAAAAACAAGTTACACATTTTCATTTTTTTAGGAGAATTCTTTCTGTGAATTTGAGCTACTGAGACTAACTATATTTTTTTTTACAACTTGACAAGATAGAATGACTACTACATGTACATAACTAAATTGTAATATTCCTAATTGAAAATAGTGAACATACTTTGAAATAAGGGACATACCTTATTAGTATTAAAGATAATACTTACCACACTTACGTACCTTACATACCTTATTAGTATTAAAGATAATACTAATAAGGTAATACTAGTAAGGTATATAGGGGGTTGTTATTACGTACTGTACTGTGTCCTTGAATTGAGGTGTGCAATAAAGAGTATTGTATTGTATGGTATATCCCTTATTTCAACGAAGAAGCGGGTTTTTATTGTAAATAAGTTAAATTATTTTTGTATAATAATTTAACTTATTTTTGTATAATAATTGTATATTTTACCAGCGCTGCCTGCTGAAGTTTTGAAAGGGTTTTGTCAGAACCAGTCTAACAAAGGCAATCAGAGGCTATCTTTGCTTAAGACGAGACGGATCTAGCTACCATTTTCTCGGATCTCGTCATCGGAGTTCAGGCCAGTGACTTTTGCTTATCACCTAGGTACCGTCGGTAGTGGCGGAATAAGTATTTAGCCTGTAGGTCATAGTTTATATTTTATTATATTGATTCATACACAGTCATTTGACCCGGGTATGTCCTAAAACTACGACCAAGACCACCGGGGGATACCTGGAGTGCGGTGGAGATACTGTGATCGCCAACCCGCATACCAAGCGTGGCCATTATGGCATTTACCCGCCATGAAATTGGGGGAGGCCTATATCCAGCATTGGAAGTCCTTCGGTTGATATGGTGGTATGGTGGTAAACACATTAATTAGTTTGTTTTCGTCGTTACCCGCCGGCAGGGTTACAGATTATGTAATTCAATGTTTTAATAAAGGGACGAAATGTGAGAAATAATGTTTATCACTGTCTGATTTAAATATTGAAGCTTAAATATTGAAGCTAAATCACAGTCGATTTATAAATAATTAGTACAAAAAATAGAAATCTCTCATTTTCCCCGCTAATTCAGCGATAAACATGATTAACTTTGCTTTTATTTTATTTTTAATCGCTTTAGCGATAACATTCATGTCATGGAAAATTGTTGTTACCCATGTTTTTAATGTAAAGAGTGTAACTAATGTACCTATTACGATTATGACAATAGCAGTGAATAATTTAGTTACAATATTTGCTTTTTATTCAACGTTTGCTGCGTAATATAATTCATTATATTAATCCGTGTAGAGATTTAAATTCCTTTATGCTCTACATATTGAAAAACGCTTGAAACGCGAAAAACAATCATAAATTTCAGGAGACATTTATACATCGTTTGAATGATTGATTGTTTGAATTTGCTGCGTTGTTGACATAATCTTTATTAAATTAAAATTGCAAATTAAAGGACGGCTTTGTCTTATGCCTAAACAACATGGAGGATTTAGCACACTTGATAGTTTTTCATGCTGAATCACCACCGATTATTAGTCATGCTACGTGCAATAGCACTCATAGTCACACATCCTTCAATCTGTTTAGTTCATGATCAATGTCAGAGGAAGGCATTAAGTCCCCCTCGCTGATCCCTCCTTGCGAACCGGCTCAGTAGCATTTAGAGCATGGGTTATGTCCGGATTCAGTCAGACTCTCTAACTGTCTACCCTGCACTGTTAAACGAGCAATATTTTATGTGAAATGAACCTACTTATGTTAAATTTGTATTAACCGATTTCATGGCATTTTGATTACAATTGGGTATTTGTCACTTGTTAAAATTTATACTCGCAAGATAGTGTCAATCTAAGGATAAATAGTAAACCATCAAAATACCACAATAAATTACAAAATTTCATCGTCTCTAAAACTGGCTCGAATGGCACCATAAAAAATTACAAATAGCGTACTACCCTTTACCAATTATGCCTTCATGCACTTAGAATAACTATCGTATACAGTTTTAAGAAGACTTCAAAACAAAACACTCATGACTTATCTTTAAAATTCTGCTGTTGGCGTATCCAAAAATAACTCTGTTTTTCATTTTTCATTTATTAACAGTAATGGGTGGAAGGCAACATGGACTTGAAGGCCGATTTGAAAATAGGACTGGCCCGCCATACTAGCGGAACACCGCATACATATATAAGTGTATGCGGGTTGAGATTTTGGACGAGTTTTAGAACGGCTATTTCGCCGAACCACAGAATAAGTAATACGAGTAGTACAAGGCCGAACTGTAAATCTAAACTAATAATCGGTTTATTTATTTGATGTAGGCAACAAAAGGCCCATATTAATACCATGTACCTTACAGACTAACATACATATCAATACAAAATAATCTTAAGAACTAAAACACACATAGAGCATACATAACTGGAGTAGCCATCAGCGCATCTTACCAAACAAAATATTATTACGTTTTTTGCGGGGGGCGAGGTAACACACATATAAAAAAAATTAGGCACACTTACAATATATTATATTGTTCCATTACTACGCACCCACATTAAAACAATCAACTCACGCACATACAAAATACTAAAGTTGAACAATAAAAGTCGACCTTATTCTCGTTAACGTTAGATCCATTATTGGGTTACTATCGGATGGCCAAATTGACCAAAGTCGATAAGGACCATGTTTCAAAGAAATACTCATAAACAGTAGTCCTTATTTTTTTAAATACGGTGACGTAAAAGTGACGTTTGGACTCCATCAAGCACGAATGTTTTTATATCGATTTTGTAATCGATGCTCGATTTACGATTTGAAATAAAACTTGAAGTGCGCATAAAATTATAAATAAAGCAAAAATATGCTTACAGTATGTGAAATTATCATCAATCTTTATGTAAATTTGATAAAGTACAACGTTTTATTACCCTAAACAGTAGATAAAGGTATTTTCACGGAGCTCTTCACAGGCCGAAAACGATTTCGAGACTGACTTATAATCGATTAATGAAGTAGTTTTTAATATATTTTTTGCACACTGTACCATTTTTGGCAGAGGGGTAAGTATACTAATGGCTGCTCCAGTTATGTATGCTCTAAGAAAACACATTATAAAAAAAAATATTAGGTTTAAAATTGTGTCTGGAAATTGATTTTTATTTGCGAATATTACCGAAGATAGCCGAAGAAATGCATTCGTTTCGTGACCCGCCTTGTGGTCGCGTGATAATCGCTCAAATCAGCTGAAAAAATACCTCGGTAGGTCACCAATCAATCGTCCGTTTATATAAAATCGTACATTTTAGTCTTCGTGCACAACTCTACTAACAATACTTGTAATTGAAACGGATTATATTATTGTATTAGAACACTTTCTTGATTACTCGTGGTCGCTTTGAGGAGACATCATGTCCAGCTGTGAGTCCAGAATCATGGACTTAAAGTCTTTCGGCTTATATGATGATTCGTGGTCAGCGGATCTACTAGTGGTGGCAATCGAAGGCAACATTACGAGTATATTCTAACTTTTATTATAAACATTTAATTCGAGTAATATGGACTTTACATGTACCTTTTATTTCCCATTTATATATATTTTTTTATAAAATTGTAAAGAAGCACGCAACGAAATTCGATTACCATTTAATAACTACGTGGGATCTGGCAGCCATTGTCACACGAAAGGAAGAACATAAAAAGTTAGACAGGATATAAAGCGAATTCCGTAAAATATGTCTGTCATGAAATCTGATTTTCCACCAGAGCCATAATTCGTTCTCAACAAGTAAAGGCAGCTAAAGTACGGAGCTCATGTCGCTTAGTAAGGCACGTTTAATTGCGCTCCAGCACCTTATTCAAACAATCATAAAGTAGTATTCGTCTAGGAAATCCTGTCTTTTTCTCTTTCATGTAACATGGAGACAATCGGTGGTTCTCTCTACATAAAACTTAAAAGGAGTCCAGCTCTCCAAAGAGCCATATCACAAAGTGCGGACTTTCCCTAGATATTTGCTGTTTGATTTTGTACGGGCCGTTTCGCGGCACTCTCCGATTTCTACACATTTGCGTTTTCGCTGGAGGTTCTTTGATGTTTATAGCCGGTATATTTTACGACGGTGCACCGCCATTAGTTAGGTTCACAATAGGATATTATTTTGATGCATTTTAGAGTACCTAACAAATCTAGCGGCTGGTAAGATTTCTGGTAAGAATGACAATTTCATTTTCTTAGTAATCAAACTCGAGTCAGTGTTCAGAAAAAATACTATTGTTGTTTATTACTTGCCATAAACATTGCTAATTTATAGTGTAAACGTAAATTGTGTATTTCCTATAAGGCAAGTGCAGGAAATACCACATTTGCCCCTTCTTTTGCTTCATAAAGTTAACACTATTCCATTTTCACAATTTATCTTATCTCTTAGTTGAAGAGCACTTAAACGACTATACTTTGATTCGGTAGCGTTACTCGTGTAAAGACGTTATTTGTAAATCCTATTTATTACTTTCTCTATCACATAAAAAAAAGTTCTATGAACGTTAAATA
Source organism: Notocelia uddmanniana (assembly GCA_905163555.1). Classification (NCBI taxonomy): domain Eukaryota; kingdom Metazoa; phylum Arthropoda; class Insecta; order Lepidoptera; family Tortricidae; genus Notocelia; species Notocelia uddmanniana. The sequence goes on along the minus strand of LR991059.1, from coordinate 22,182,804 downwards.
TGATAACTTGAGACCTAATTTTATCAAAAATATTGATTTAGAGCACTCTAAACCAAGACCAATTAAAGGATGATTCACAGTAGGCCGTTCCGTGTCCGGGCCGGCCCGTTTTCTTCTAGAGGAATACGCCGGCCGTTGCGTTTGCTGTCATAGAAAACGGGCCGGCCCGGACACGGAACAGTCTACTGTGAATCATCCCTATATCTGGCTGGCAGTAGCTATCGTGTCAATCAAATCGATATATCGAACGGATGAAATTCACCCATCTATTATTAAATTGAATAGTCACCTAGAAACGGATGGATAAGCTGCCATGTTTATGTCAACAGATTAAGTATATACTAAATCTTTTTATAGTAGACTGGTACGCGGAATATAAAATAAAAAACCTGCCGTGAGTAGTACAAACGATTAAACAGACAATGATGGCACTGGTGTGAACGTGTGACATACTCGTACACCATCGATACCATTTCAAATTGAACCTTCTCAAGGCCACATTGAGCGTGACGAGGCGATGCATGACACTTGCGTTTGCGCACGCTACTGCCTGACCACGTTTCTTTAGAAGAACGCCATAACCACCTATGAAGTCTAAACGTACTTGCTACATTTAGAAATTAATGCACGGATATCCACATCTCTGTACGCTGTATGTCAATTACTCGTACGTCAATTTCACGGTTGAGTTTGTTACTCACGCGACGTTTTGACACATTCAAAATCAAAATCAAAATCAAAATAGTTTATTTGCTAGAATACAGTCAAATAGGTGTTAATATGTGATAAAATTAGTACAGTGTATTCTGCCTGATACTGGGCATGCAAATTAAGTTAACTTAAATTACTAGGGAACAATTAATAAATATTAGGGTTATAATCTAAATATTCTTTAACAGAGTAAAATGCATTTTGAGTTAAAAAATCTAATATTTTTTTCTTAAATTCTTGTATGTCAGATCTTATTATAATATCTGGTAACTTATTATATAATTTAGGTGCCTGCCAAATACGCTTTTTGCACGTAAGGCGGTTTTTGATTGTTCATTTGAGATCTTATATCGCTGGCGTACATTATTAAAAACAGAGAATTGTTTTACATTGGACTTAACATACATACATAGCTATTTCAAATATGTATAGACAGGGGAAAGTTAATATTTTGAATTCAATAAAGTAAGGTTTGCATGATTCAGTTGGTTTTAGTCCGCAAACAGAACGTACACTGTTAAAAATTATGTAATTTTACATGCAAAAAAAACACATAAACCTGTAAAATTCCTGAAAAAGCAAGGAAATCTACGAAAATTCATGAAATTTTACATAAATTTCATTAATTTTAAATTTTTTTGTTAATATTTACTATTTTTATGTCATTTCGCATTAAATTTGTGTAATAATCACTAAATCATGAACTTTTACATAAATTTTGTAAAACTACATGGATTCTAAGGGACAAATACATTCCGGTATGTATTTTTAACAATTAAAACAGGAATTTCACATAAAAATCCCGTGGTTTTACCTAGTTTACTGAAAAATACAGTTTTATGTAAATTAACTTACGTGTTATGTAATATTCAGAAAAAATATAGTAATATTACATACAAATTTATGTTATTTCCCAAAATTTCTTTAATATTACATTTTTTCCTTTAATGTTCTATTTAAATGTGTCTTTTTACATAAAAAATATGTAATAATCACTAAGCCATGGCCATTTACATAAAAATCTGTAAAATTACATGTAATGCATGTGACAAATACATTCCGGTATGTATTTTTAACAATTGAAATGGGAATTTCACATAAAAGTCTCGTGGTTTTACCTACTTCTCCGAAAAATACATTTTTATGTAAATTTACTTACGTCCTGTGTAATTTTAAGAAAAATGACAGTAAAATTACAAACAAAATTACGAAATTTCCCAATATATCTTTAATTTTACAAGTTTTCTTAATATTTTCCATTTTAACGTGTGTTTTTACATAAAAAAATATGTAATAATCACTAAGACATTGACAATTAAATAAAATCTGTGAAATTACATAAAATGTCTGGGATAAATACATCTCGGCATGTGTTTTTAAATATCAAAATGGGAATTTCACATAAATATCTCTCGGTTTTACTTAAATTTCTGTAAAAATATATTGTTATGTAAATTTACTTACATCTCATGTAATATTCAGAAAAATGTCAGTAAAGTTACATACAAAATTTTGAAACTTCCCAACTTTTTTTAATGTTACAAGTTTTTTTTTAAATTTTCTATTTTAGTGTGTATTTTTACATAAAAATGATGTAATAATCACTATGAAATGAAAGTTTAAATAAAATATGTAAAATTAAACGGGATTTCTGGGACAAATACATTTCAGTGTGCATTTTTAACAATTAAAATAGGAATTTGACATAAAAATCTCGTGGTTTTACCTACCTTGCTTGAAAAATACAATTTTATGTAAATTTACTTAAGTCTCATGTAATATTCAGATAAATATCAGTAAAATTACGTACAAAATTATGAAATTTCCCAGTATTTCCGTAATTTTACAATATTTCATCAAATTTTCTATTTGAACGTGTATTTTTACATAAAAAATATGTAATAATCACTGAGCCATGGACATTTAAATAAAATTCTGTAAAATTACATGATATACATGTGACAAATACATTCCGGTATGTATTTATAACAATTGAAACGGGAATTTCACATAAAAGTCTCGTGATTTTACCTACTTCCCCGAAAAATACATTTTTATGTGAATTTACTTAAGTCTTATGTAATATTCAGAAAAATAACAGTAAAATTACAAACAAATTATGAAATTTCCCAATATATAAATTTTCCGTTTGATTGTCTTTTTACATTAAAAATATGTAAAACTCACTAAGACAGAAGTTTACATAAAATTTGTATAATTACAGGAATTGGCTGGGACAAATACATCACGGTATGTATTTTTAACAATTGAAACGGAAATTTCACATAACCGTCTCGTAACCCACACTTTCCTGAAAAATGAAATTGTATGTAAAACTTACGTCTTATACAATACTAAACGCGCCCGCGGCTCCGTTCGCGTGAATGAATTATTTGAATGTATTTGTCACAGTTGTATTAGGTTTATGAGCCATGCTGGTTAGCAATAAACAATACGATATGGAAATGAAAAAGAGCATATTATTATGTTTTCATATTTATTTATTTATTTATATAAGGAGAACCAACAGCTATAATTACAATATTGCAGCTAAAATAGTCATACAGAGCCAATTACAGGAACTCACGTTTAGATATTACATAAGAAAAAAAAACATACACTTAGGCAATACATACAATGTACAACAATGCAACAAATCACACTTGCAGGAGTTAGATCAATTTAATACAGTATAAAATAACGGAACCTTATTAATCCAAAGTACAGACTGTATTTATTTAAAAAGGAAAAGAGAAGAAGATAAATCACTTAAGCAAAATACGTGCTCACTAGTTTTCGCCTCATGGAAGGAATAACACAATTAAATATATCGATATCAAGCTCTCTCGCCAAATTGTTCAGGTTTCGACTAGCCTGGTTAAGGAAACTGTTTTTCCTATATTTGGATGATGTACGCTTCAATGAAATAGGAGGAAAGTCTGTGTAGTGTTTGAATGCTCAGTCAGTTCAGTCCCACATGTTATCTTAGATCCAGCTGAAGTTCATACTCGCACCACTAGCCACACCAGCGAAACCACGGCACACTTCTTCGACCACAGCCAGTGACCACGTGGCACATTTGCCTTCAGTTTCCAACAGGACAATATCTTCAACCTGAAGCGGTATCAGCAAGCTCATATATTCGTCTCTAAAACGGTTTCGCAGATTGTCACATAAACTTTAGAAAGTAACAATGTTTGATATTTATAGCTCTCTTATCAACCTCATCAATATCAGTCGCTAGGTGGGACATTGAGACATCAGAAATGCAATTATCCGCCTGTAGAACCCTCCCTACCTATAGGAGGAGCCGGAGCCCAAGAGTTCAGCTATTTTATCACGTTCACCGTGCCACAAATCGTCTCAGTGCCATCAAATACATTTAACCACTCGCGAAATACATTTTCATAATCATTGGGCTTGGTAGTTGATTGATCCGAGTCATGGTGTTTGCCAATTAAGACCATAATTTGTTGGTGGATCGGGAACATCACGTCATGGCAATCACATCTCGTAAACACCGTCATTGACCTTGATGTTGTCTTCAAAAGGTTGGAGAGTCTCTTCGTCGCGGGCAATCTTGGTTGCTTGTACTGCATGCTGGATGCCTCCAACGTCCAACCATCTGTAAGAGTTAAGAGTTATCTTTGTTAAAGAGTGAAGTGTCATATTTGTCATGGTATACTGTAAACCTTGTAAGTATTGGACTCTGTACTGTCCATCCCAATTTTGTCTTTATTGCAGCCAAGTTATTCTCTAACTGTATCACGCCACCAGGTCAATAGTAAAGCAGAGAAGTAAGCTCCAATTATTAAACTTACCGCATATTTTTAATAAACGCAGTTTTTGTAGTATTTGCTACGAACCACTGTTCGTCATCACAATCTATTACATTCCTGTGATATTTTTGACCACGACGCTGCGCTAAAAAACTATTGAAGATGAGCTCCATATGCGCATTGTCTTGTCAACTGCGCATCCAATCACAGCTATACCTAAAATATCAGCCTATTTTCAATTACCCATCACAAATGGATGCGATTAGTCAATTTACGAATACATTGCTGTGATTAGCCGTTATGCGTCACGTCGGATGACAGCCATATGACAGTGACGAAAGTCGAAAACGGATAATTGTTGAATGGTTACATGCAACAAGAAGCAACTTAGTTATGATAACGTTCGAGTGATATTTTTTGCTTAAGAAGTAGGGCCGAGTCGCCAGGTACTAGATAAATAAAAATATCAAATTATTTATTTTTATTTACAATATAATACAACGAGGCCACACGGTGGGTCAGCAGAGATACGCAAACATTGCTATCTATATTTTTACATATGGGTATATTTCTAATTACAACAGGACTTACCTCGTTTGTTTACGAAAAAAGTTTCGGTACCGTGATTATAAATAAGACCTAAATTTCAAGTTCCTCTAAATAAAGTTACTTTATTTAACTTTTGTCTTGATGACTTATTCAAGGAATATTTCCAAGCGATGTAGTGCAGCTGAATCACTAAAAACTGTTCACATCTGGGGGCACGGCAGTGCCCCCGCCAAGTCGAGCAAAACAAAGAGGTACAGCCGTACCATCCTTTTCTCGAAGCCATTCAGGCCATTTTCAAAATCCTGTAAGTGTGTGCTGGCTAAAGCTAGAACCCTGAATTTTCAGTAACATGTACATGACTTTGATATACTCTCAATAATATTCAATTTGAACTTGTAGTTTAAGGACTATTTATTATCCGTCCAAGTTCCTTAGTTTTGTCACTGAGACACTCACTGACTGACTGATCATCATAATTCTAAGGTACTTCTAGCTGACACACAAGCTTCAAATTTGGAGTCACTATGAGTTTTTAGCCTATAAAGCTTAGAAAAACTCAAACATTCTGCAATTTCAAACATATTTCTAGATAATGTGGACTGCATAAGTAACTTTGTAATTCTATATAAATATATGCGAATACAATGTTACTTTTGCAGTCATAGATTTTTTTCGTCACTTTAAAAAAAAAAAAAAAAAGTAGTTTATTCTTCAAATTAGGCATATTACATGCACCTATGAACGTCAATAAACTACCACCGGTTCGGAAAAATAAACCTCTGCCACGAGAAGAACCGGCGTAAGAAACTCGGCGAGGTGTCATTTTTTCAAAACAGTATACATTGTATAGTTAAATATAAATTACAGTGTCAGCTACTACAAAATAACTGAATTAACAATGCTACAGTAGAAAACATATTTTCGCGATAGATTACCCGTGCAGGACGCTATCACTGCCAAACATCCCTATCCATGATGTAATCGTTTATCTTATAATATGCTTTTGAAATAAGTGTTTGTTTTACTACAGATTTGAATTTAGAATTACTAAGTTCAGTAATGTGTTTAGGAATTTTATTGTAGAATTTGATACAATTTCCCAAGAACGACTTTTTCGCCTTTACTAGTCTATAGAAGGTTACTTTCAGTTTCCCAGTATTTCTCGTGGCTATTGGTTTATCAGCGTTCGTTGGAAAATTGCCCAAATTCTTCCTAACATACATTATTATTTCAAATATATATAGGGACGGCAGGGTTAGAATATCTATTTCTTTGAAAAATTCTCTTAAAGACTCACGTGACCCCAAGTTATAAATGGGTCTATTCTAGGTCCGTTCCTGTTCCTTGTTTATGTAAATGATCTGCCATATATGGTAAGCCGAAGATCAGGCATTGTAATGTTCGCAGACGACACCTCATTACTGTTCAAGGTAAATAGGAGAGATACTGAACTCATTGAACCAAATAATACCCTCTCCATGATATCTGACTGGTTTGCTGCCAATAACTTAGTATTGAACCCGAAAAAAACGAAATGTATTAAATTCTCTCTTGCGAACTCATCAAACAGAAACTTATATACAAATATTAGACTTAATGGTCAAACATTAGAATTTGTTACTTCTACTGTATTCTTAGGTACATTGGACTCAAAATTGCAGTGGGGTTCCCATATAACAGCGATAGGAAGTAGGTTGAGCTCTGCTGCATTTGCAGTCAGGAGAATAAGGCAGCTTACCAATGTGGCAACGGCACGGTTAGTTTACTTTGCTTATTTTAATAGTATAATTACTTATGGTCTTATCTTATGGGGATCAGCTGCAGATATTGAAACTGTTTTTATTTTGCAAAAAAGGGCTATCCGAGCAACTTAATAGATATGTAGGTAAATAGTGGATATAGTGTTATTTAACGACTATAGTTAATATAGTGACTTGGCAATCGCACTCCCAACATTGAATGTTGTGAATAAAGTTGGCTGTCAGAAGATAATGTTCTTCTTAAAAGTAAATAAATATTAGGTAGACAAATTATTATTGTAACCGTGTGATTGCCAAGTTTCTATAGGTATTTTAGAAATTAAGACGCCTATTATTGACATAATCACTACATGTTGGTAGGTAATTAATAAGAAAGCAATTTATGACAAACTTGTTGAATAGGTACTTACACACTAACCAAAAGAACTGACTTGGCTATACATGCGATCTCACAACTTTTTACGGTGAAAAGATTACATAGCGAGCCTTGGCACTTTTTTACATTTAATGTTTTTGGTGGGATTTTCTTTACTGTGATAGTTAAAAAATATCATCTGAAAATTATACAAAACCCGACTAAGAAAAATTAACTGAAAATTAAAAAAAAAAACAGTCAAGTGCGAGTCTGACTCGCGCACCGAGGGTTCCATATACAGATCGTGGTACCCGTCCCGACCCCATTAATTCAGAAGAGATCTTAATAGTGCGATGTAGAAATTGAACACCATGAATACAGCGCCACGTATCGACGCATTTTGTTACTGATTTGCGCGACTGAATAATGCAACATGTATGTTGGTTGTTCAAGGATAATTCTTTATCACGTGAACCGGGGTCTCTATGGTTTGATCAAAAACAAATTGACAAAGTATCACTTCACAAACTATTTTACGCTTAATTTCATTTGCTAAATTATTATATGGCAAATTAACATTTCACAAATAATTATAACACAAACCCAATATTTGGCAAGTGAACGTTTATACAATGACTCGCTTACCAACTGGTACTTTAACCAAATTTCATGTAGTCAAATGTGTCATTTGGAAAAAAATATTTTACGGAAAATATAATAAGGCAAATGATTTTATATCAGCATGTTTTATAAGGCGCATAAAAAACCTAACACCCGAAGACTAAGGCGGGAGCTCCGCTTCGCTTCTCTTCTGCCTTAGTCTTCTGAACCTAACGACATTTAGAGTCGGTTTTGGTCTAGAAGGTTTAGGATATTTTACTATTTGTGACTGTACTAAAAAGCAAGCAAGCATGATTTTGTAAGGAGCATATAAAAACCTAACACCAGTGGGGCTAGTATGATCGCTTATACGTCGGACATATAGCATTCGTCCCTCTCGCACTTACATACTTGACAGTACGGGACGAATGCTATATGTCCGACATATAAGCGATCATACTAGCCCCTCTGGTGACTAAGTTTTTCTGTATCAATAAAGCATTCGATAAAAGATAATATTTTTGTCTTTATACTTTTTATCGTAACAAAATACCTGAACTTTATCTGACGCTGAGTGAAAATTTGACCAAATGAAAATTTACCTACTAAAATTATTCCAAATATTGCATTACCAAACACAAACGGTGCCAAAATTTGTTTGGGTAATGAAACTTTACCAAAATAACTTTGGCAAAATGGCAGGATCCCCGTGAACCGATTTCAATAATTTCTTTTTATTTGAAAGTTAGGTACTTTTAGCACCATCTCATAGGATTTTACAACACAAAAATACATGCAAAGGTGATTAACTTATAAACTTAGCTTAGAAAAGTTAAAAAAATATATAGAATATTTATATTGATACTAACGTTATGTCATTTTTTCATATTTTTTTCTTGAAGATAAGGGGGGTGGGATAGATATTTTTTTACAATTTCCTTCATAAATCAAAATGTATCCACCTTGATAAAAAAAATGTTTCAGAATGTACAACTCAAGCACTTTCATATGATACCCCACTTAATATATTCACTAGACTTTAAATTTTCGCCTTTTTAAAATGTATTTTTCATACAAAAGGTAGCCTATGTTACCCGGAGCATAAATTTGAATCGATTGATATCAAAATCGGTTCAGTATCTTAAGCGCTAAGGTGGGACACACAAAAATACAAACTTAGACTGCTAAAAACATATCCCTTCCTTTCGGATCTACCATGTGCCGTAGTCGGGCCAAAACCGTTACTGTATCAGTTTGTTTCTATGTTTAAGTACCTACACCCTACTCAAATGTAAATGTTGTATTAAACAGACGCGTATGCTACCGTACGAATGTAACGTACCAGCAAACATACCGTACAAATTGGGATTGCACTCTTCTTGAGATTCACGTTTCCCTTGTTTGTTACGTAAATATCGCCCTGATTGAAATGTAAAGAACAAAGAACATAGTTTTTTTTGCATGCCATTTCTAATCCTGTCGTTCCAAACGAACTGCTTCATTCCAAATTTCGTTACTAATTGGACGTATTGGAAATAAAAAAAAAATGATTTTACATTTTATAGTTCGAAAAGCATCGATAGAGACTACAAAATATTGATATGATATTCAATGGTTAGAAATAGAAACCAACTTATTAAAAAAGTTACCTATGATGTCTGTTGGCATAATACCATCCCTATATAATATGTGATCGTAACAATAAAATCAAAATAACATGTTTATCGCTTTACTTATTTGTGAAAAGTGATTCTATCTTTTTGTTGTGCTTGTCCGAACAACTCGCACACCATTTGTACAGCACAACGAGGCATATTTATTGAAAGCGTAATACGTTTGGTTTATTTAACCCTTTGACACGGCGGCCATGTTTTTGTTATGGTGATGTTACATGTGATGTGATGTAGAATTGTGTAGAATGATGTAGAAAAAACAAGCAACGGAAGCGGTAGGTTTTATGCTCGTACCTATTCTATTTGAATGTGTCTTTTTACATAAGTAATATGTCAGACAAATACATGTCAGTATGTATTTTAAACAAATAAAACGGGAATTTCATGGTAATTTCACATAAAAATCGTGTGATAATACCTACTTTCCTTAAAATACATTTTTATGTGAACTTACTTACGTCTTATGTAATATTCAGAAAAATGTCTGTAAAATTACAAACAAAATTATTAAATATCCCAATATCTTTTAAATTTTTCTATTTAATTGTCTTTTTACATGAAAAATATGTAATAATTAAGACGAATATTTACATGAAATCTGTAAAATTACACCGAATGGCCTTACCCCTACAGCGTGTTCACATTGCACGACACGATATCGTTATCGTATCCAACATCGATAAAATGTATGGAAAACTGCTCATTTCGTTCAAAATCGATAACGGGGGTTCCGGGAGGTCATTTAATACGAATTGCGTTCAAAATCGATATCTAGGCGTCCGAGAGGTCACTTAATACTAATCCGAGGTCAGATTTGAAAAAAGTGGCAATCGTATTATTTTTCTTTATTTACAGTCAAATTGCGTTCAAAATCGATATCTGAGCGTCCGAGAGGTCACTTAATATTAATCCGAGGTCAGATTTGAAAAGTGTGGCGTTTGCTTTATTTTTCTTTATTTACAGTCAAATTGCGTTCAAAATCGATATCTGAGCGTCCGAGAGGTCTTTTAATACTAATCCGAGGTCAGATTTAAAAAAGTGGAGACCGTATTATTTTTCTTTATTTACAGTCAAATTGCGTTCAAAATCGATATCATCTGTACGAAAATATAAAAAAGTATGCCTTGAAAAACCCAACTTGCTTGACAAACATAACCGTGATTAATATGAATGGAAGAGTGTTGGATGTGGTGTTGGCGAGCATGGAGTTGGGTGACGCGGTGTGCGTGCAGCCGGCTGATTCGCAGGAGGTACTTTCTAAAATTGACCCTCATCATCCGCCCATTATAGCTGGAATCCAGTACAGCTTCACTTCAAGAGCCCTATATACTAAACCCTCTAATGTAAGTAGCCTTAATGATTGGAATTTTTCAAAAGCTGATTTCTTCCCCTTGTATTGTCAAATTAGAGACGCCGAATGGGACCGTATTTACAAAACCCAACAAACCGATCACGCCATTGAATTTTTTTACGAAACACTGTATTGCGTTTTTAACCGGTGTGTTCCAAACAAAATACGGAAGCGTTCATGCAGCCGCTCCTATCCAGTCTTTTACACGAAATGCATCATTCGTGACATCGAAAGGAAAGCTCATCTTCACCGCCACTGGAAGCGAACTAACGATGGATCAGCATATGAGGAATACAGCAAAATTCGTGCCAAAATTAAAAAGGACACAAGCAAAGCATATGATGGTTATTCGCGACACGTATCTAACCAATTAGCTGTAAACCCGACTCAGTTCTGGTCTCATGTTGGTTCGCTTCGCTGCAAGGGCGGGGTCGAACCAAAGGTCACGCTGGGGGATGTTGAACATTCTGGTGCAAGTGCCTCTGCAGCATTTGGAACTCACTTTGCTTCAGTTTTCTTATCGGATGAGCCAATTTTAGACCCGCAAGTAGCCAGTGCATGTCCCCCGGCTGACGCTCGCCGTATCGACATCAGACGGTTTTGTGAGAGTGACGTTAGGCTCGCGATCAAGAAGCTAAAACCAGGAACATCTCCTGGACCCGATGGAGTGCCCGCATTTGTGCTCAAGGCCTGTATAGACGATTTGATCGGTCCAATAAAATTTCTGTTCAATCTCATTCTCCAAACGGGAGTCTATCCAACTGCATGGAAAAAGTCTCGAGTGACGCCAATTCCTAAAAAGGGGTCGAAGGTAAAAATAGAGAACTATCCCACCACCACCATATCAGCCCAAGGACGTCCACTGCTGGACATAGGCCTCCCCCAATTTCATGGGGGGTAAATGGCATGCGGGTTGGCGATCGCAGTATCTCCACCGCACTCAAGGAATGCTGCTGCCCATTCCCCGGTGGTCTTGGTCGTAGTTTTAGGACATACCCTACTACTAGAGAGAACTATCGGCCTATTGCAATTCTCAGCGCCATAGCCAAGGTATTTGAGTCGGCTTTGCAGGGTGCTCTGCTCCCCCAATGCTTGCCTCATATCGCCAGCGCTCAGCATGCGTTCTTACCGAAGAGGTCCGTAACCACGAATCTGCTCTTCTTAGCGAGGACCGTGTCTCGGGAGTTGGACAGGAAGAGTCGTGCACCTAGTATCCATCGCCTCGCAGAACCTCAAGCATTCATTATATTAATGTATGTACCTATTATCTACAATTTTGTACCGCTTTGGCTTAGCTGTAAGGTATAAATGTTATTGTTGTCGTTGTAAATAAATAAATAAAATAAATAAATAACGAAGGGAACAAATCGCCAAACGTGAACTTGCATCGTTGAAGAGTTCCATTCTGATCATCATCAGCAGTTCCACTTCATCAAATGACACTTTTTTAATGAAAATGCTTGATTAGTTCATGAAAATACTAAAATCATTATATGATTGATGATTTCAGGAGTTCCCTCGATTCCTCATGGATCCCATCATCAGAACTCGAGCATGACAATAATTAGTCGTGAAAATAGAACTTGCTTAATAAACACAGCTAGGAGGACAAATCGCCAAACGTGAACTTTTCGTCGTTGAAGAGTTCTGTTCTGATCATCATCAGAAGTTACACTTCATCAAATGTCCAATTTTTGTATGAAAATGCTTCATTTGTTGATAAAAACACAAAAATCACTATATATTTGCCTTTAAGATTTGAGGAGTTCCCTCGATTCCTCATAGATCCCATCATCAGATTTGCGTTTTGGACCAACTTGGATATATATATACTTACAATCAAAAAAAGAATTTTCAAAATCGGTTCAGACATGAGGGAGTTATGGAGTAACAAACATAAAAAAACATACAACCGAATTGAGAACCTCCTCTTTTGAAATCGGTTAAAAACAGCGGGATCCACTATATAACGTTATAAATAAAAATATAAAAACAAATATTTGATATAAAAATGTATGGTAATGTGACCGATATCGTGTCGTGCAATGTGAACACGCTAAAATGTCGTCGTCGCTCGTCCCTATCCTAAATGTTACTCCATAAATATTGTTTCAAGTATCCTGATAAATATTTAGTGTATAATCAGAGGGCCTACTCCGAAATTCGAACTACGTATCGTGCCGTCCCTTTCCGTCATATAGTGTATAACACGAGAGTGAAAGGGACACGACACGAAGTTCGATTTTCGAAGTCCGGAGTAGGCCCTCAGGTGTGTATAGCAATCGCTTATCGAATTAAATTGCCTTTCATTTAGACTACAGTGTTAACACAATCGAGTGAAAGAGACAAATAACAGAAATTGAAATTGGCGCATTCCCTGTCGCTATTATTATCACTCGATACACACATATCGCGATACGTATCACGTGAATATGGATGAATATTGAAGCTAAATCCATACATATTTGATAACCGCAATAATATTGATAATATTGATTGCCCGAAGGCACACAGAATCGGTTACCGTAAATTAAGAAAAAGAAGATACAATACAATATAAACTCTGTATTTCTGATATAAGGCTATATAAATAATATTGATATCCCAGTACTGTGAAATCGTGTTATGAACGCGCTGGCAGCCCCACGTACCAACGCTTTGAGATCCATGGCCAAGAAATAAATTAAAAAAAAAAAAACGCTTTGTGACGCGTGGCGCGGAAGATTCCATTCCATTCCGCCATTTATCATCTCGGGAAGTGCGGGCTGTAGCCAAAGCTGTTGCTTTATTTTATTGAAGGTAAGTTTCTTCATAAGTATTATACTATTATTGAAAATTTATTGCTGTAGGCAGTGCCTAGAAGAGTAAAATTACCTAGTTTTCGTACGTAGTTAGACGTTTAATCTAAAAAATACTATATTCATCACAGGCCGAAACCCGTTAGGACATTATTATTTTTATTACACTTATTGTTTTTCGTTCGCTTTGGCACCCGATTCGAAGATTTAGCGTAGTTAGGTTAGGCGAGTACCATCTGATCTTCGAATCCAGTTGTATAACATTATTTTCCTGTTTGAACCGGTTTTTCTCACGATACCTAACCTATAATTATTTGTTTCAGGTACAGTGAGAAACTTCTGTATATATGAGACGTGTGTGTACCTGTATATAGGATCAAAATAACATATATATGATGTAAGTACTGTGCAAAAAGCGATGCATTTTTTGATAATAACTGCTACGTAAATAATAAAGCCATTCAGTACATCGGGAGGCGGCGGGTACATTGTCATCACTTCGGACAGACGAAAAATGTATTGCAATCCCGTTATATATTTGGTACTTATATTTTTGACGTTTGCTACGGCGGTGAAATGTCCCAGATCGCAGGTATTTTTGGCCCGAACCGAAGGTGAGGGCCATAGATACGCGATCTGGGGCTTGTCTAAAGTTTTATGTCTTGCCTAGGCCAGGAAGTGAGATTTTGTCCCCGCGTAGCGGGCTGAAAATCGTACTTACGGCCTAGGATGACGTAAAAAATTATATGTTATGTTTTACAACCCTAATAAATTGTTTTATTCTTTCAGTCAAAATGCCCGTTCTTAAAATATGGTCGGTAAATCGGGAAGTAAAGAAGGCGATTTCAATCATGGAGATGACCGTAGAAAAAGTAATTGAAAAAGGTAACTGTTACACTATTTAGATACCACTCTTTCAGTTTATGACTATTGTAGTTAGTATATTTTTAATATTTTTAGTGCAAAATAGACTATAAATGTAGATTATACATACATACAAACTTGTTATATCTGTTAAAGTATTACTACTACATGAAATTTGTTTCAATATACTGCTGTATAAGACTGTTTAATCAAACTTTTTAGTCCAACTGGTTTGACCACTAATGTTTCCTCGTGGTCGTCTCTCATGTTTGCTCGACGACCCAGGATAAGAAGGAAATGTTTTCGGGCCATATATTAAGTGAGTTAGGATTATAACTGAACAAATTTTCAGTTTTTATTTTATTTTAATTAAGACTGTACTCATTTTTAACTTGACATTGATACAGGGAGAATCATTGGACAAGTTTGAACACGAGGTAATAATAAAATTCCTCATGGTCAAACCAGTTGGACTAAAAAGTTCGACTATGTGGAAAAAGTGGCTTAATCACATGCACCATGTTCACCCAATAGCCGGATTATTAAGATTGTGTCAACCATCACTAATTTTGATACCAAAATGCATTCACCATCAGATATTTAGCAGCATAAAATTTCAATAAATTCTGTACGATACAAATGGCCAATATTATCTGCAAATCCAATATGTCCTATATATATGACCACACGACTTCAAATAAATTCTGAGCATACAACAAGTAAAAAATTCTGAACGGGATTCTTAGGGATAATCAATCTTCCTCTGCAGTCCGGTGACAACTAGGCTGGTGTCAAATAATACACAATGAGGGACAGGAGATATGTCATTATCTCGTGTGTTATTGTCTATTAAATTAATTAAAATCATTTATTTCGTGTAACAAGTGACACATAGCACAATTATAATAAACATAAGAAAGAAAAGAAAAATGAAACACATCTACCATTTAATTACACTTTTTAGTCTATTCTTGAATATTTTTCACTTATATTTGCATGTCTATATTGTTCGCTCCATCTTATCCTTACTTTATGATCATGGTTGTAGACTTCCGGGGCTCATTTATACCCGAGGCTGGGATTGTGATAGGTACAAAATTATGACAGATAAATAAAGTTATTCTATTCTTTTTTATTCTATTCTAGATATATCATTCCAAATAAAGACAGACATGCATTGAAATATTAACCCAAAAACTAAATTTGCTTTAACGTGCAGATCTTTGTGAACGCCCTTATTGCTTAGATATGTTTGACATTTTGTGTGATCAGATATTTTAGGCTGGACGTGTGCAAAGATATTATTGGAAAACAGCGTGTTTCGATGTTTATGGCATTGCAGTATAGTTATGACTTATAAATGGCATTTCAGTGTGCAGAATTTATTGAAATGTAGTGTTGCTCATAAATATTTGGACACCTTGGCCTCCGAAATATCTGATGGCGACTGTCCCAAAAATGAATTATTTGACAGAAACTTGTATTACTTGACACTGAGTGTCATAAAACTGACTGACTGACATGACTCATACATACCACAAATCTACTTTATTCTGCTTAACTGATTGATTAGTTTAGTTCCCAACTCCAAATTAGGGGCCGTTTACAAATTACGTCAAACCAATTTCATGAATTTCATAGTGGTTCACATGTCATTTGCATAATTGTAAAAACTTTGCGTTTTAATATTTAGTTATATTAGATTGGATGGAATGTGACATCACGAAACTTAGGACTCATCCCGCCCCGTGTCACACAA
This sequence comes from Notocelia uddmanniana, assembly GCA_905163555.1. Taxonomy (NCBI): domain Eukaryota; kingdom Metazoa; phylum Arthropoda; class Insecta; order Lepidoptera; family Tortricidae; genus Notocelia; species Notocelia uddmanniana. The sequence continues at coordinate 22,166,605 of LR991059.1, read as the reverse complement.
TGCCCCACTTCATCGACCCTCCTTACGTATGACGTAATTTATGGATGGCCCCTTAGTGCAACTTTTACTGGTAATGTTAATAAGCGTAATTGTTAGTAAAATACATTTGCTTTTAGTTTATGTAGAAAGCTTTCTTGTAGACACCTTGGAGTAGTAGTAGACTGCTAAATGGATTCCATGACCTGCTGCCCCACTACTGCCGCCATACTCTGCTACTGGCTGTCGGAAGTGCTATTGAACTAAACCGTACTATAGTAAGTTTGTTATACAGGTTGGTTTTCGATAAACTGTACATATCAACGGGGATGAAAAACCGTTTCAGAATTTGCAACTGAAGCCCTTTCATGATATAGTTCTTGCATTTCACGAAGGCGAGTGGAGTGGTTCTTACTTATTATTGTCATTAAAGTCCAGTTAGGTCAAATTTATTCGCCTTTTGAAATGCAAGAGCTTATACCCCATTTGATATATTCACTAGACTTTGAATGTTTGCCTTGTATCGGTCACTTTACGCAGAAAATAAACAAAAATTTTTAATTTAAAAAATCATGCTCATTGCATCTGGGTTAGCCTTGCTTATAACTATTCCAAATTTCAAATCGATAGCATAATTAGTTCTGAAGATATTTAGCGTTGTGACAAACAGACAGACAGACAGACAGATATGGTTCCTTTTTTTACCTTTTTGGTACGGAACCCTAAAAAAATTAGGAGGTTCTCAATTCGACGGTTTTTAGGGTTCCGTACCAAGAAGGTAAATAGGAACCCTTATGGTGCGACTTTGTCTGTCTGTCTGTCACAACGCTAAATATCTCAAGAACTACTTATGCTATCGATTTGAAATTTGAAACAGTTATAAACAAGGCTAAGCCAGATGCTTTGAACTTTGAAATATATTTTTTTATATTCTGTGAAAAATGACCGATACACGGGGGGGGGGGGGGGGGCGAAAATTCAAAGTCTAGTGAATATATCGAGTGGGGTATCATACGAAAGGGCCTGAATTGTATATTTTAAAACAATTTTCCTTTTTTTAAGGTGGATAAATTTCGATTTATGAAGGAAAATGTAAAAAAAAAATCCATTCCCACCACCTTATCTCAGAAATGTACCCAGAAAAAAATAAAACTATGTCTCTATCTAGATTATATTTTTTTATATTATCAATAAACTTTTCTAAACTTACTTTGTAATTTAACCACCTTTGCATGTATTTTTGTCTTGTAAAATCCAACTAGATGGTACTAAAAGTGCCTATCTATCAAATAAAAATTAAATTATTGAAATCGGTTCACGTGATAAGAAATTAACCTTGAAAAACCAACATACATATATTATTACGTTTTTCAGTTGCGCAAATCAGTAAAAAAATTCGCTGTTAGGTGGCGCTGTATTCATGGCGTTCAATTTCTACATCGCGCTATTAAGATCTTTCCTGAATGAATGGGGTCGGGATGGGTACCACGATCTGTGTACGGAACCCTCGGTGCGCGAGTCAGACTCGCACTTGGCCGGTTTATTTTTATTTTTTATGTATGTTCACTGATTACTCAGAGACGGGTATTTTATCTAGTTGGCCCATTGTCATCAAGTGTGGACCTGATGAGGGGATCTTGGTTTTTTTTTCCACTTTTTTCTGTAAAAATGTTCACTATACTCGTTTTCGATTAATTTGTATGCGTAGAACCCAAATTTGAGTTCTATGTCTTTAAATCTAAATTAAAAAAGATTATGTTAAAACAATTTGAAAATAAAATTATACTTAATTAGTTAAAATAGTTTATCATTTATAGCGAACTTACATTTATAAATTACACTACTACAAAAGTTAATGTACTTAACTAAAAAGCTGTAAAAGAGTACTGCTTTTTAATCGTTAATTAATGCTTTATTTATATTTTATTATTTTTTTTTCAATTTTGAGATGGTGGATCACTTTTTTCTGTAAAAATGTTCATTATACTCGTTTTCGATTAATTTGTATTCGTCGAACCCAAATTTGAGGTCTATTTTGAATTGCAATATGGCGTACTTTTTTTTGTAAAAATATTCGTTATATGCGTTTTCCACTAATTCGTACGTACCTATCTTTATTACAGCAAAAGAAAAGAATATATCCGGATCTAAAATTTATTTGTTGGATGGTACAGAAATAGACGACAATAATATTCTTGAAGAATTCCAAAGCGAAATTCTAATTATAGGGGATAGTTGGGAACCTGATCAAAGAGATAATCAAAGTTGCACAACAGCATCTACAGTTACAGCTCCTAATTCGCCAACGACAAGCAGCAATTACAGCGAGACAAGCATAAATAGCGTTGTGTTTGACATTCCCTTCTACAAACTTCCATCCTCGCTTTTGGCAAAATTAAATGATTGTGAACCGGTTTCTAGTACTGAAGTCAACACTATCGTGAGAACTGTAACAGATGAACTCCTCCAAGAATCAAAATTAGCATCAAGATCAACTTACAGAGTGGTTGCACGGGATTTGTGTGATAAATTTCCACAACTATATGATAGAGATGCTGATACAAAAGAACTAATTGGAACAGGCTACTACACAATTTTCAAAAAGATCGAAGAAAGAGTCCACTATCTCCAAAGGCCGAATAAAATATTGAAGAGAGGTATATGTGATGATACCTTAGGATCAAGAAAGAAATCTAGAGTCATCAAAAATTTGAGTGCGGGCTGCAAGGAATGGCAACCCAGTGATCCAGACAATGTTGATCTTGAAGCTTTAGATTCTAAAAAGGACTGGCTTAAATCGGTTTCTTTCATAAAGGAAAGAGAGGAATCACGTGTTGAATTGTACATGCAAGAGACTTATGCACAGCAAAGAACATTTCTAAACTCGACACCTGCCCTTGCCGTAACACGTATTCTTGACGAGTGGCCAGTATTGTTCGAGGAGAAATATATGATTTCGCATTTTGATCGTCTTTGTGCCTTAAATTCTGGCCAGTGTGTGGACACCTTTCAAAATAGAACCACATTGTTTAACGAGCGATTGAAAGCTTTGGTCGTGAACAAAAAAATTAAGTGCATTCATGGCAATAACTTTAATGAAAATCTAAGGATGGTAGCAACATATTTCAATGAAGACATAACACACATATACCAAACATATGAGGTATCTATTTTTGATTTCAAAACATAATTTCCTTCCTTCGTTCTTTGCTAAATATAGTAGGTACATTTACTGATCTAATTATCTTTTTCAGGAACCATTAACTAGGGCTGATATAGCCGAGTTACCCAAATCAGCTTCGCCTAACATTGTATTTTCATCAGGTAAGACCTAATAATTACTACAATGATAAGTACCAACCAAGAGAAACAGATAACGCTCATACTAAACACCTAAATGTATGTATTACGATAAATTTAAATTATGTAATTGCATATAAGTACATGCAAGTGTAAACATTTCACCCAGATGACCTGTGATTTTATTTAAAGTATATTTTATCAATAAAGTAAATCTTCTGGAGGTTATCACTTTTTGAGCTTCCAGTTTTTAAATTACTAGTTAGTTTAATATAAAATTTAGGAGCCTGTATTGCCTGTTTTAACCATTTTTTTACTTGCCCACAGATGATGAAAATAAATTATATTACTTACTGGTAGAAAAAACAATTGTTAGCGAAACTGCTGGTCTGTCTACGTCGCTACAACTATTGATGGCGGCTTACTTCAACTTTAATATGGAATACCCAGTGAAGTGTCAAAACACATTAGAATTTATACAAAGGTATGTTTTTAAAATAAACCCCAAAGAAGGGAGTAAAGTCCGTAAGGGACGCATGCTGAATAAAGTATTAACATTAATGGGTAAACTCAACTTTGAATAACATGTCATTTACATGCGGTTACTGTGGCGAGAATTTCTCCACAGTGATTTCATACAATAATCATCAAAAAAACCATAGGTTCTGTAAACATATTAAATTTGTGTGTGTTGATCCTTTGTGTAAAAGTGTTTTCAATAATTATGAGTCTTTTAGGAATCACAATTTTAGATTGCATCAGCCCGGCACTAATAGTAGTACTGACAGTCCACGAGTTGACATTAATAATACCTATAGTAAGTGTACAGAATGTAGTAAGAGAATATTGTCAAAAAACGTCGAATACCATTCAAGGACTCATGATATTCAATCCGGAAAAACGGTCACTTGTCCATATAATCTTTCGTCTGAAACAACTTCATGCGGTTCGTCTACTTTTACTAGTATAGCATCATTAAAAAGTCACGTGTATCGCAATCATTTTTATTCTCTTTCCAATTCGACAGATCCAGAATTAAATACGAATAGCCTAATAGATCACGTTCAGCCTACTACTAGCGATATTCAAGATTTTAATAATTCTGACGAGTTAGAACTCAAGGCGGAACTTGATAACGATACTGAGTTGTTATGTCTGAAACCATTGATGTTACTTTTACTTAAGTTAGAGACACAAAATCTTCTTTCTCAAGATGCCATTCGCAGTGTGGTAGAAGGTTATTCAGAACTCCACGAGAATTCTTTAAAAAATATTAAAATAGAATGTTTATCTGTGCTTGAGACTTATCCAGATTCCAAAAAAGCTATAGAAAGACATGTTTTCAATTCGACCTATGAAGATAGTATGAATGGCAGTTGGTCTAAAAAGTTGACAAGCAAATACTTAAGATTTAAACTTTACTCAGAACTTTTTAACATTGTGTTACCAATTTCTATAATTTTAGGTAGAAATAATTTTCACAAGATGTGTTCCTTACAATATGTACCAATCATAGACAGTATTAAAACGTGGTTTGCAGATAAGACATTTCTTGAACAATTTAGGAATCCAAAAAACAAAGTAAATTATGTTTTAAAAGATATTAAATGTGGCTCAAAAATTTGTAATAGCGAGTTTCTAAATAATCCAAACACATTAAAAATAATAATATATCAAGACGCCTTTGAAGTTTGTAATCCTTTGGGATCATCTAAGATCAAACATAAAATACTAGGAGTTTACATGACGCTGGCAAATATTTTTCCTTATAATAGGTCTAAAATAGATAACATGAAGCTGGTATTATTGTGCAAGGAAAAACATTTAAAAGAGTTCGGTCATGATAAGATTTTTGGCAAATTAACGGAAGACCTTAGAAGCTTAGAAACTCGTGGAGTATATATTAAAGAGTGTAATCAGGTTATTTATGGTACTCTTTTGACAATAATTGGTGACAATTTGGGAAGTCATACCATTGGCGGGTTTGTTGAAAACTTTAATGTAAAACATTTTTGCAGGTTTTGTTTAATTGAGAAAGAAGATTTTGCGCGAAATCCTATTCTGTTAGGAAAAAAAAGAACTATTGGCGACTACAACGAAGATGTAAAAATCTCTAACGAATTACATGAAAATGGTTGTTCATCAGTACATAATCGAGGGATTAAACAGGACTCTGTTTTTAATCAAATCGAAAACTATCATGTCATTGACGGTTTGCCTCCGTGTTTAGGACATGATTTATTTGAGGGTGTTGTTCCATTTGATATTGCTTTGGCTATCAACTATTTTATTAAAAAAAAAAGCTTTAATCCTAATTTTTTAAACATGAATATGGAACGTTTGTCAAAAAAGGAAAAAAAAAGTGTTCCACCACCCTTTAAAGCTGGTTCTGTTAAAATAGGAGGTCAAGCTCTTGAAAACTGGCATTTTCTGAATTTTTTACCGCTAGTTTTATTAAAAGTAGTAAATATTCACGACCCTGTCTGGCAAATGATAATAAAGTTGCGGGAAATTGCACAACTTATTTGCGCATATGAGATATCTATTGGACAAACAGCTTTATTATCATCTGGCACAAAAGAATATTTAATACTTAGGAAACAGTTGTTCCCTAATATTCCGCTAAGACCTAAACATCACTATCTGTTACACTATGGTGAATTGACGAGACTTCATGGACCGTTGATTTATTCTTGGACGCTTAGATTTGAAAGCAAACATAGATTTTTCAAAAACGTTGTGAGACACCTACCAAATTTTGTCAATATCACATGTTCGTTGGCAAGTCGTCATCAATTACACGAGGGTTATCTTTCCCAGGGTATTCGATATGACACCAAATTATTTTCTAAACATTCTAGTATGAAGAGAATAGACGAATTACCGTCAAGCGTTAGGTGCTTGATATCTAACAACACCTCTGGAACCATCTTCTCGGCTTCACACATAAGTTACAGGGGGATAAATTATGCAATAGGTGATTATCTCCTCTATGGACAAGAAGAAAATGTACTGAATTTCCTTAAAGTAAAGATGATTTTATACAGTGATACGTATGAAAATCCATATTTCATTGGGTCTAATAACAAATTTAAATTTAATTCAGAAATAGGCTTGTGCCAACAGTTTTTTACACCCCAATCAGATCTTGATGAAATTGAAATATGCAGTGACTATCAAAATCTGCTTCATTTTCACGCTTATAAAACTCATATTATTGACAATTGCCATCTTATATGCCTGCATCATTCTTTTTTAGATTTGCTTTAGAAACTTATATTGTTAGATTTATCGAAGTCCGGTCGAAAAATAAAAAAGTGACAAAATACACGAATAAGACCAATTTTTAGCGAAAGTCGGTCCCTAGAAACTATAAACAAACTAGTACCTACTAGAGTAATTTTGTGCTATTGAATTAAAAATGTTCAATATGTTTTTAAATTTCAGTGTAATACAGTGTGGTTTTCGATAAACTGTACATGTTAAAAGGGGTGAAATTTCAGTAAAACAATCTGTGTAGTCGGTATCAAATTATATTTTAGGGTTTTATTTTCTAAATAATAATAAATCCATATATTGTGAAACTGAGATCCCATCAAAAACATTAGGTACATGTAAAAAGCTACAAGTCTTGCAACGCAGTTCTTCAACAACAAAAAAAGTTTTGAGATTAGATTAAGAGTTTAACCAAATCGGTAATTTTAGTCAGTACCGGGGGGTCGACTTGCCTATTATTTAACCGTGGAGGAACACATTTTATAGTTCTTAAATAAAGATTATATTAGCTAAATTAGCTCCAGACACCACTAACTATCCATGGAAACATCTGTCTAACACTTTGTCATAAATTGTTACCTAATAACAATTAGTTAACTAACAGCATGTTACAGTGACTGAATCAAAATAAGAATATTTATTTTTTGCAATACAGGGTGATAAAATATTATAAGCCCTGGAGAAGAACTACCTTAAATCCTTATGGTGGCTCATTTTACTTAAAGGAAACCATGTTTTATTAAAAAAAAGAAAAATAACTGCATTCAAAGATTTTCAAAAAACAGTTACTGCTTTTATCCTTTTTGATAAATTAAATTGATTATTTTTGGATTAAAAATGTTACAATTCATGGTCTTCCTTTTATTTCTGACCCTATGTTATTCAGCAAAAAATAATCCTTATGATGCAGCCTTTCGATTGGTATGATAAAGCTACAGGGTATTTTTGTTTCTCGTGTAGCGGGTTCGATTCTCGGTTCAACCATGTAATTATTTAAAAAATCTATGAATGCAGTTTAAATTGTCTTTTAAAGTAAAATAATGTATAATGTCTTCTTTCAGTAAAATGTTCTATCTAAAATATTCAAGGTACAAGGTTCCCTCCATGTGGCATAGCCGTGGGACGCCCTGTATAGCATGTTTCAGAATACCCACCAATAATTCTTTACTAAGCACTACATTTACGTGCTACTTAAAAGACTCATAATTATAAACAACTGATCATATACAAATATTATACTGTAAGGCATACTTACGCCAAGAAAAACCCCTAATTGATGTGAAAAATAGCCGTTTGGCACACGTGTATTCTAGAAGCTAAAACAATCATTTTGACCACAGTAGTTCCTAAAAGAAACTTTTAGCGTAATGACGTCATCATTTATTGTATGCATTGATTTGCGAAAATGTAATAAAATATTAACTTTAGGAACTATACGGTTCAAAATGAGCGGACATTAGTTTTCGGTTTTTGGCTTTGTTTAGTACCTACGCCATCTACTATTTATTACAGTTGTTGTAGGAGTGTAAGTACTTTATTATTAACTAATACTAGCAACTGTTACTCGGAATGATCTTCGTTAATTTTCACAAGGAAGAAGGTAGATACTACTATTACATGCGCATCACGTAACTTGAACCGACGCAAAAGCAGACTACTATTAGGTGTCATATGCGGCAGGGAGTGAGGGATTTAGCAAGTATCGTATTTCACTTCAAGCTAAACGTGTCCAGTTGATGTAACACTGGTAATTATACTAATTATTGATATTTATCATAACGTTGCCCAGTTGCAAAAACGCTGATCAAATGAAGGGATGTTTACAAAAACAACGTAACTACACTGGATATGATTTTACAGGAAGAATCTTACATATAGCCACATTTAATGATAATTAAATTATTAATTCTCATCGTCTGAAGTGTTTAACTAGTATACATATAATACTCATTACTCAATTACTCAATTATTTATTTGCAGTAAAACATAGTTAAATGCATGCAAATACAATTTAGTAAATTAAATAAAATTAAAAATACATAGAACACAATGGATACAGAAAGCACAAATTGAATCGGTGATTATACAATGTCAAAGAGAAAAACAGAAACAGATTGAAACTATTTAAAAAAAAGTCGCATATTCATAATCATTAACATAATAAAATAAAAATTAAAGTATTTATTAATCCTCCGCAGTTTCAATAAAAATTAAACGTATGTATGAATAGTCATGTCAGCGCTGAGAAATGTCGAGAGAAAAATAAAACAGAATTAGAATAATAAAATAGTTCAATGATCTAATGCATTTGCGAAAAATTCTTTAATTGAGTAGTAAGGCCGGTTGATAAAATATTGTTTTAATTTTCGTTCAAACGTTCGGAAGTCATTACATTCTTTTATACTATTGTTAATTTGATCGCACATATGGTTAATTTGATCCTGTTGACACACGTCTCATACGGAAATTTCTTATTCTCTGCGATGCAACCCTGAAAGTATAACCAAAGTAGGTATAAAATATTTATTTAAACAGCAATGAACAACATAGAAAAACAGAGTATATGGGACATAAAATAATAAATAAAGCACATACAAGAAGTGCACGTTAAATAATATGCTAATAAATGTGTTTTATATTAGTAATGTAATCCATTACCAAGTACATATGTAGGTATATATTTGACCATGCCAGTCAAATGTAGTCATAACCCATGTGTATTTTTATTGCAACATACATTTTTAATTTTAAGACTTTCACATACAAAAAATACAAGATTGGTCAAAAATAGTCGGTGAACATGAAAAAGGTTCAAATATATTTCTGATCTTTTGGGTCAATCCACGTAAATGTAACGCGAGCCACGATTTAATTGCGTGTTTTTAGGGTTCCGTACCAAAAAGGTAAAAAAGGAACACTTATGGTGCGACTTTGTGTGTCTGTCACAACGCTAAATATCTCAAGAACTACTTATGCTATCGATTTTAAATTTGGTACAATTATAAACAAGGCTAACCCAGACGCATTGAAAATATTTTTTTTTATATTTTTTATTATTTTCTTTGAAAAATTACCGATAAAAGCCCCCCCCCTCCACCCTTTTTGGGGGGGGGGGGGGTCGTAAATTCAAAGTCTAGTGAATCATCAATCAAGTTGGGTATCATATGAAAGGACTTGAGTTGCACATTCTGAAACGGTGTTCTTTTTTTTTAGAGTGGATAAATTTCGATTTTTCAAGAATACCATAGCGTAAATATCACTATAAACATTACAGGAAAAATATAATCATATCACTATCTAGATTTTTTTAAATCATCAAAAAACAGTTCTGAACTAAGTTAGTTTTATAAAATCCTATGAGATGGAGCTTAAAGTACCTACTTTCAATAAAAAAAAATTGAAATCGGTTCACCTAGAGAATTATCCTTGAAAAACCAACATACCTACTATGTTATTTTGTCACGCAAATCAGTAACAAAATGCGCCGATAGGTGGCGCTGTATCCGTGGCGTTAAATTTCTACATCGCGCTATTAAGATTTTCCTGAATTAATGGGGTCGGGACGGGTACACGGTCTGTGTACGGAACCCTCGGTGCGCGAGTCAGACTCGCACTTGACCGGTTTTTTTTGTTAGTATGATGCAAGTTTAAGTGTCATATATCTTACTCGTAGTGATAAAAAGTAATAATTGTCTAAAGATAAGAATTACACTCAAATTTGCATCATAAATAAAGAGAAAATGCAGTAAAATCGTGCCTCGCGTTATACTCTTGCGGTGGAATTAACCCTTTTATGTATTTTATTTTTCTATACTATTTATTAATATAGTAAACATCAGTACACCTCTGGTCCCAGGTAGTAGACACATGCCTGACGGTGGATAGATGAAAGTGTTAAGCATGCCGTTTTGAATCTACTGGGCGATACAGTTGATAATTCAATGAATTTTCAACGTGGTGACTATCTTTTCTCGTAAATACTCATTTGCGCTTATCACAAAATGGGACATACAATGATTTTCTATAAATACCATTGTGTTAGTTCTGAGTGAATACTTCTAGATTTTTTTAAGCACATGCGCGTACTGTCACTCGTAAAACCCCGTAATTTTTTTTAATATTTTTGTTTTGAGAATTTACATATATTTGTTATCATCATAAAAACAATATTGTACCCAAGATCAGACCTATGCTAAGCGCCATATTGGGTCAAGTTTCGTGATGCGCACTAAAATTATTTTTATCCTTCATTCTAAATTTATTCCTGAATATGACTTCCCCTAACTTTATTCCCGGATAACGTTCCGGAGGTTATTTCTCTATAGACACACTACAGCACATGCATTTTACACATACGCGCCTTATCTCAAGAATCCACCCACCTGCAGGGATCTGTTGCCCGCAGGTGATACAGCTCACACATCAGGTTTACAAGTTATACCATTTATCGGAAGGCTCAAATGCGGGTTCGCCACTATTTTTTTTCCTACATTGGCTTAGCAGACTGGTCAATTATAAAGACTGCCAATGTCTATACCTACAATGTCGCGTTCCTTTAAAATAATAAGTCTGCTGTAGCTAGTTTCACTATAGAGATGTCTCTGTACTATTCATTTCGTATGAGACCTCTGTGCCTTATATTATAGAAGCTTTTTATGCTAATTATACCATACGAAATGAATGGTACAGAGACGTCTCTATAATGAAACTAGCTACAGCAGGCTCATTCTTTTAAAGGAACGCGACATTGTTTAGACATATGGCAGTCTTTATAGTTTATTAATGTCTGCTTTTAGGATGGCCAATTTCCTAGACCATGGGGTAAGGGCAATCACCTGGGTCCTTATTGCCTAAAGGTGGCATCGGATCGCTCCCAGAAGCGGGGTAGATTCATTCACTTTTTTTTTTCTCTAAATCTATCAGTATAAAGTCGGGCTTTGCAACATAAGTGCCGCATATACAGTTAATCAATTAATTGTTATCGTATTACATATTGATATTAGCGTTCATTTCGAACGGGCTCCTATAGGTACATATTTTGACTGTGGTAAAACAGTCAAGTTATCTTTGTTGTTTACTGGTTTTACAGTGTATATATACCACATGTACATGTGATATTAAGCACGTAATAGATATGTAGGTACCTTTTTTTTAATATAACCAATATAACAAGCGGAAGTCTCTTTTCAACCTCTTGAAAACGAGACTTTCACACATGTCTCATACAGAAGTTTCTCACTGTGCCTGAAATAAATCATTATAAGTACCGTCATTATGCATTAAGAATGGTAATTTTAATTTTAAGTAACTATAATGGACGGTAGCTACAGCTGTCTTTCGATCCCAAGAAAGCTATCACTCGCAGGCTGACAATAATATTCCTTATCAATCTCTTAATATTAAACATTTACAGGCATATATCAACACATATGCCTGTAAATATTTAATAGTATTGGGTCCTTGCATATGAAATTGGCGATTTTTTTCTTTGTAACTGTATGGTATACGTATCTAAATGAACACAGCGGTTTAAGCGTGAATAGGTAACAGACATACAGTCAGACAGACAGACACACTTTCGCATTTATATCTAATTATCCAAAACTATGCATAATAAATGTCCAAAAATAACTACAAAAAACCATGGAGTTGGAATAAACCGTTCTTAAAATATTTGCAAAAATGTAAGTATTGAGGAATGAGTTTTCGGTACCTAAATGGGCATTTTCACTTTCCGGCGTACCTTTTACTTTTTTTTCAGAATGAGGTTTGGGTTTTCAATCACGGGTACTATTCGTTTCTGTAAAGATAAATTGTGTCCGTTAAAAAACAGTTACGTAACGCTTTTTTCATACATTTTATGTGGCCCGTCACGAAATTGACACAAAAAATAAATGGAAAATGGGGCCTTTTTTTCTTACTCATAATCAATAGTGCTCAGAAAACCCTAAATAACCTAATTCTGAAAAAAAGTAAAAGCTACTCCGCAAAGTGAAAATGCCCAAATGTCCCATACAAAACGCCAATTTCATAGGTAAGGACCTAATATCATAAAATTTTCTCTATCTAATTTGATACTCTTTAATAACTGACCATGACGAAAAGAAATTACTAGGCGTAATATTTAATAATTTTAAGGGTTTTTATGTAATATCATGTTATGTCTATATATAGTATAATTATCTGTTGTGAGTGAGAGAGAAAACCTTTTACTAAAGTATTTATTCAATAAACAATTTACTTGGACGTTGCATTGTATAGTAACTTGGTAACCAATTTGTTCAAATGTTATAAAATTTGGTCAGTTCATGTGAAAGGTTATTTTATACGTACCTCTACGAACTTGCTATAGTTAATATTGCTAAACGATTTGAATGTAGACCGTCACGAGATACTTACCGACATAAGCAGGCAAAACGGGCTGGTACTTGCGAAAAAGCTTTGGTTGGTTAATTTCAAGTCGTTTGTACAAATTTGTGTTTATATTTAAGTTAATTAATTCGTAATGTTACTAGAGAACCACTAGTACAGATTCTGCCTGGTATATGTCTTTATGCATATAAACTAGTGTATTCTTACTCCTTAAGGGCTGGTTTACACATTGATTAGTGCAAGTACGAAGTACATACATTTGCTGTCAAGTGGCAAGTAGCAAATGTATGAACCTCGCACTTCACTAATCAATGTGTAAACAGATGCGATGCGTAATGCGAATATGTGCACGTGCACGACCGTTAATTCATAAAACTTAACATTATGTTAATTAAAATGGTTTTGACCATTACACAAATGTCAAGTGACAGAAAAAGATGAATGGGCTGGGCCCATGTTAAAAAAGTTATGATTATGAATAAACCCCTATAGTGGTCTAGTTATTGTGAGAAAAGTTCCCTTGTTCCCCGGACATAACAAAGTTACATAACCAGTGCTGGAAGAAGGGTTATATAGCAGTATTTTTTTTGTCCCCGTACAAAACTGATCGGCCATACTGGTTTTGTGAGGGGAACAGAAATGCCTTTCACATTACTTAGTTGTGTACCAGGAATACTTTGTCCCCTTTCAGTGTTGGTTGTGTAACTTGGTTATGTACGGGGAACAAGTGGAACAGTTGATACGGTACACCATTAATTTTACTGTTCATACTAAATTGGTGACAAGTGAAAGACACACAATAATTTCTCATGTTATAAAGTTTTGTATTTAGCTTAAATTAATTCGATTCTTTGTGCACTATATTACGACCATTTCGTTAATTTTAAACATATAATTTCTGTTCTTCGGATTTATAGTTTGACGCACGTAAAAAGAGCTCCTGGCGATGTACCAGCACTGCGAAAAAAATGTACCTCCTCCGCTAGCCGCCCAGAGAGCTCTTTTTACGTGCGTTGAGTTATAGTTGTTTGCCACAGCAGTTTATTTTTTATTATGCATTTTCAATTGACGATGTAGTAGTATGTACATGTACGTCTGTTTATGCACGAGTTTACTAGTATATTCTTAGGGCAGGTTTTATATTGACCCGTAAGATCAAATGTCAGGTTAAATATTAGTAAATCGGTAGTTTTTTTTACATTACTGATCTGTAATTTGATCTTAAAGATCATTTTAAAAACCGGTCTAATGGTGTTACTCATAAACGTCTGTCTAATTTATGTTAGGTTTTATAATAAGGGGGTAAGTGATTTTGTTCTCGTACGAATAGGTACCTATGATTATATGTCAGTTAATTTTATTGTTCATATTAATTGTAAGTATAACAATAAATCGATTTCCTTGTAACTATTTATGTTTTTTTTTATAAATTGCTTGTTGTGTGTCTATTATAAAATTAGTTGATTTTACATGTTATCTACTAGGAGATATTTTCTAGAAAATTCTTTACAAATTTTGTACATTAGCTATCGACAATTCTCCACACTTAATTATTGGCCCGTTGGGTTTTTTTGTGTAATTTAATGAACGGCAGTAATCAAAACACATAACTAAAAATCACTGGGAACCAGTCAATCGGGGGAATTACTGATCTGGGTATAATCTCTCAATAATTACATAGAAGTTATTTGTTCTTAATAAAATGTGTGTCCGCACAGCAAATTATTTAATAAGTAATAAAAAATAATTATTTTTAACTTGCGTTGAGGTCACACTTTTTATGAACAATATATCACCGCTATATACATAATGTTATAAGTGGACAGTTACTAATACATAAGCGGACAGTGATATATACCTAGATCAGTAATGCCTCCTTATGTAGAATGGTTCTCAGTAATTTTTCTTATAGTTTGATTAGTACCACTTTATTATTTATAATACCTAAATCTGGAGACTTGCCGACAGCATATGTAAATGTACAGAATATGTCTTGAATTTTACATAAAATATCCCTTAATAACATGTAATATCACCTAATTTTATCGGTAATAATACACAAACAACAAGTCATTTTACAGTACCCGTATTTAAAATCACAGATTTCTTAGGTAAAAATACATAAAAGATCTCGGTAATATTACCGATTAAAATGTAAGTATACATAAAAATACTTAATAATAAACAAACGTTATGGATTTTTACATAAAAATCTGTAAACGAATAACATAATAGTTCGGTAATATTACCGAATTAAATGTAAATATCCATAAAAAATCATTGATAATACAAAAACTTTATTTATTTTTACACAAGTTCCTGTAAAAAAAACACATAATAATTCCGTAATATTACCAAATAAAATGTAAATATACATAAAAGATAATTAACAACACACAAACTTTATGTGTATTTACATAAATGTCTGTAAAAGAATAACATAATAATTCCGTAATATTACCAAATAAAATGTAAATATCCATAAAAAAATATTAAAAAGACACAAAAGTTATGTATTTTTACATAAATGTCTGTAAACGAATAACATAATAGTTCAGTAATATTACCGAATAAATGGTAAATTTCCATAAAAATATTTAATAAAACACAAGCATTTTGTATTTTTACATAAATTTCTGTAAAGGAATAACATAATAGTTCGGTAATATTACCGAATAAAATGTAAATATCCATAAAAATCAGTGACAAAACAGATATTTTATGTGTTTTTACATAAATGTCTGTAAAGGAATTACATAAAAGTTCGGTAATATTAACGAATAAAATGTAAATGTCCATAAAATTCATTGATAAAACAAAAAAAGTATGTGTTTTTACATATATTTCTGTAAAGTTATAACCTAATAGTTTGGTAATATTACCGAATAAAATGTAAATTTCCATAAAAAAACTTTAACAATACACAAAATTTATGTATTTTTTACATAAAGTTTGTGTAAATAGAAAAAAAAAAAACTTTATTATTACCTCCAAAAATGTAAATATACATTCGTTTCTGTAAAATTACATAAATAAATAATTACATATATACAATGACAAATATGTAAAATTACATTTATGTGATTTTACATATCTGACAGACTAAAGCATTATGTAAAATTACATAAATGTAATTTTACATATTTGTCAATTTGTTTGATTATGTAAAATTACATAAATGTAAAATTACATAATATTGAAATCAGGACGATATGTAAAATTACATTACCCTTGTAAAATTACACAATTATGTAAAAATACAAAAACGTTAGGGCAACGAAAGTTGCCCCAAAAATATGTAAAAATCCCTGAAAATTTTTAACAGTGTAGACATTTTTTTTTGGGCCTTAAATACCAACTGTCGATCTGTTGAATTGCCCCAGAATATGATACCATAACGTAATGTAGCTGTTACGTATGCGTGATAGGCAGTGAGTACTGCAGCCTGACTAACTTTTTTATTTAAATTATACAGTGCATACGAGAATCTATTTAATTTGCTACATATAGTGTCAACTTTTTCCATGACAATTTATTATCTAAATTTAATCCTAAAAATTTTGTATTGTCTGTTTCCTCTATTATACGTATCTATCTAATATCTAATATCACATTACTGCCTCTGTGCAAAGGGGCATAAGATTACGCCCTTTTAGTCAGGCAATTACGATCATAATGCGCTGCCTACGAAACTGGAGGGCATATGTTTATGTAAAGAGCAAAAACATTAGTCCCTGAGACTTTGGATGTTTTCTGTGTATTGAAGTACAATATATATCTATTAAATATATCGTCGTCTAGTACCCATAACACAAGCTTTATCGAACTTACAATGGGAATAGTCCTTATTTTTTTATTTATTTACTTATCAATATAGACAAGCGCCTTTCCATCCTTCGAAAATCATTACCAATTACACATTGAACTAACATAGCACACATTTCGTTAAAAGCCAACCAATAAACATTTGAAATGTCACAGAGTATCATGACGATTAAAATGATAAATAGGTCCATTTAGTGTCTATCAACATAATAGTGATGTCTCTAATAACGTGCGGAAGTACTATCATTAGTTAGTACTTACTAGTGATGAGTATGTTGCGGATACTATCATTAATATTTTTTTCCATCTGAATTTTATGGACTCTGGTTTTCACATAAGTCAACACGTGATCTTAATGTAAACTTATGTTCCTATATGTCTTGGGATCGTAATAACATCGCTATTATCGTGGTGAATGAGCCTGTTTTATCGCACGTTATAATCGTATGTGAGCCAAAAGCGTTCGAACAATGCCACAATAAAAGGATTGGAACAGCACGGTAAAAAAATCAGACCATACTCGTAGATTTGATGTGCACTTGATTTTTACATTACGAGTTATATTTCAGCAAATTAGTGACCGATCGCATAGCGATTTTAAAGCCTAGATCACCGAATGCGTGAGCAACACGAGCGCGTGGGCGTGTGCGTGGCGTGCGCGTTGTATCGTATGAAATGTCATAGTAGATGATACACCGCTTGAGTGGCGTGACTTGTAAGCGGTGTGTCATCTACTATGACATTTCATACGATACAACGCGCACGCCACGCACACGCGCACGCGCTCGTGCTGCTCACGCATTCGGTGTGGCTCGGCCTTTAGCAAGCATGACAGTGGTTCTTTACTAAATAGGTATGCTCGGTCGTTCGGACTTTTAGTATGATTTGGATATTACGTAAAGTAGTTTAATAAATTAAGTAGGTAATTATAAAACTGCTCTTCCATGGCATATTGACATTAATTAAGAGTTAAAATCAGGAACGTTGTACAATGTGTGTACAGTGTATAAATTCAATACGAGCATGGAATTAAACCGCACTTTTACACTAAATTTTTCTCTGAAATATATTTTGAATAATTATTGAGCAGTAATGTATTTATATCGTCCTACTCAAATTACTAATAATTGTTATTTAGTTGTCATTGTCAACGAACGGGCGTTGCGGCCTGAATTATTTTGCGTAGTTAATTTTCTAATTTTAAATTAAAGCAAAATTTCATTTAAATATAATTTAATTCTGAGAATCGATTCTATCTAACCAATATTTAAATATTTGCTCGTATTTGATATACTTGGTGTGATATATCTGTATTTTTTAAAATTATATGTAATATACCTATGTAGTCAAAATTTTCTGCACTTAGGTTTCATAAGAATGAATGCACTTACCGGTATCGTTATCGGTGACATCTGTTGTCAGCTGGACGACAACTGACACTTCATACGTGTCGAGCTCCAGAGTGCCTCCGCACAGGTCCAACAACTAGGAACTATGTGTCATCACCACACCGGCACTGCACTGAGGTCACGATCACAAGTCACTAATGATCACTGCTAAATTGCATAGATTGTTTTTGTAAATAAATCTATAACAACTCTTTTTGGGTTTATGAATTCACAAAACTGCCTTTCGGTTTAGACTCTTCGTATCACTTCTTCGAAATTATTCGTAGATGGTTTTCGTAGATTTGGATCAATCTTGAATCATCAAACTGTGGGTGATAAAATTAATTTAAATGTTAATCGGAATACTAATATAAATGCGACTGTTTGTAGCGACCTTGTGCCTCATTTTCTTACTGCGAAAAGATAACGTGATAAGAATGAAGTTTTCAACCGTCTCTCCTAGATTAATCTTGATTATTGTAGTAATGAAGAAAATGATAAAATATTTTTAATGGTGCAGTTTGTTCTTGTTTATCTGCAGAAATTGTAAAAAAATACTTGGTTTTAAATTTTCTTTGCGATAAGAGCTTAGGTAGAATAATGTACCTAGTAGTTTATGGTTCCTTCCAGCAATAAAGTTAAATATTTTGTGCAAGTATTAACTGCATTTAAAATCAATTCAGTAATATTACCGTAACCGTAGCTATAGATAAGTCACATCGCATTTTAGTGCGATGTTTAACCTTCATTACTAAAAAGCAAATGTGATAAAAAATTACATGATAATATAATTTTAGTTTATGAGTTCATACCATAATTATCATGGTCCAACTGCCTTCGAAGTTAAGTATTGTTTTTGGATACCGGCGGGCTTAGAAAAAGTAAGCCATTACCTGATCCGTCCGACATCTGTCCTAGAGGTCACTTCGTCACAAATCACTTAACAGTAAGACTTATTCGAACGATAGTGGTTTTCAGAATGATAGTAACCCCGTAACGTAACGCGAGCGATCAGAGCACGTGACGGCCCGAAAAACGTCGTGCGCGCTGTCATAGACAATCCTTGAAAACGAGTAAATGAAAACAAACGAAAAACTATTAAAACTCAATTTAAAATTATACCACGAGAACTCTGAAAAACACATTAGCGCGACAACGCAATTGAATGTCGAGCTGAATTGTTATTTCCGTTAATCTCCACTCATTTTGTACTGTTTATGTGGAACTGGCCATGTTCTTTTACATCTCCGATCTCCATAACAATGATCATAGAACAATAACTGCAGATAAATAAGCGTTTTCCGTATGTATGGGAGACATGAATATTCATTCTAGTTAAACAGCACTGACACTGAGATTTCGGGATAGGTATCTATTACATTTTTAAACTAATTGGAATTAGGATTCACATAAATTAAGAAAATTCGCGCGTTTACCGGTGACAATGTCAAGTGCAAGATCTCGGTTGAAGGAATCGATAAGGGTACGTAGTAGTTTATCACACTCAGCCCTACAGCATCAAGATAAGTGCATCCCGTTCGAACAATGCGATGTAAAAAGGTGAAGAACACTTGATAAGGCACAAAACGATGGGACTGTACGAACCTGTAGGTACACGCGCGTGCGGTTCGCACGGAGCTCGCCGCACGAATGACGAGCGAGCCTTCTGCTATTGTTTACAACGGTAATTACGGGCGGTCGCGTTTCCACGGCGTCGCGGAAAACTGTCTGCAACCCTCGCGAGACAACTTACAGTACAAGTTTAAAGTTAGAACTGAGTAAGGACACTTAACTTTTATTTTGCTTGGATATATCGTTCGTTTGCTGTATTAGAGGAAATGCCGTCTGCTGCCCTAGCGAGACACAGAGTAACTTTTAGGGTGGGAGTTAGAAATAGATATCATGTCTGTGTTTTTGTACTCTATCGCTACCGTCTAAAACTGTGTACTACCGTCTAACGCTGTTACAAATATTACAATGCCCGTTTGAAATAAGAATATTAAGCATACCTGATTTGTTTTCCGTTTCTATTTTTAATTTGTTTAGCTATATTTTTGCTCAAATGTGTGGCCTGCAACTTTGTGCATTTTACGCGTAGAAAGTCTGCGTAACAGCATTACGAGTAGTTGCCGCCCAGAAATTGCAGGAAAATGTGGCACATCTAGACGCCCAATTGGGATTAGTAAACACAGTAATACTTATCGCAAGTTAGCCTGGAAAGTTGCCCGCAATGGTAATCAAATATGTAACTGATTAAAAAAGCATTTAGTTTTGGTTTAGTTCAAGCTGGAGTTTATTTTCTCGCAAAGGTGATGAAAACATTGTGATTAACTCGGACGTAAGAAAATTACAAACTAGAGTCATTCAATGCCCTCAGCCGGTAGCCACATGGATGGGTACTTTTAGTTTAACACTTTAAATGCACGTCTGAAAGAAGTTTCGCTTCACTGCCTCCGAAATTTATTCCGTCGATACGAGCCACTTCTTTCGGTGATTATTGAACACTGGCTTGCATATTGTTCAATTCTGTATTCAGAAAGATTAGTAGGTGCGTAAAGGTATTGTGACGTTTAATCAATTAATTTCTCGTTAACATTGATCGAGTTCTTGACCTTAATTTTTCCGCTTCGATATTCATCATCCTTGTATGATTGTTGTAGTACCTGGATGAACGAGCTCTGTTCGGTATCTTACGTGTTTTTCCGAAATGAGACCTAGCTAGACCGATCTTCCGTTTCCAAAAATAAATTAATAAATATAAAATAATTGCTCGTTTAGATAGGTATTAGAATATATTAGATTAGATACATAGGTACAGTCGCGGATGAAAAGGTTCATCATTTTCCAACTGTATTTTAATGCTGTTAGGTCGAAAAGTGCCAAACCTTTTCATTCCGCGACTATACTCACGTCTATATTCCCAAAATACCTAGGTAGTGTTCATGGATTCAATTTTCAGTGCCTAGTGATGATTATAATTCGCATCAACCCTATAATATTGACTTAAGACACCCTGAGGAAGGAATGGGAGTTTGCTTCTATTCCAATATAATACAAATACGTGAGATCCACAGCATCATCGTCATCATCAGTCCAGAGTCATCCACTGTTGGACATAGACCTTCCCCAATTCCACGCCTCCAGAGGATAACCTCCTTATTCATAAACCTCCATCGTCGTCGTGTTGCAAGCGTCCATAGGTTGCGGTGACCGCTTACCATCAGGCGGGCCGTACGCTTGTTTGCCACCGACGTGATAGAAAAAAAAATCAAGCCTATATTAATTAACAAGCCGCTAAAGTTGGTTTGTCCTTTTCTGGCACGTTGATATTTATGTTTGTGAGAAAGCGACAAAAAAAATTGTTTTGCAGATATTTGTTAAGTTTTATGAATCAGGGGGTAAGTTATTGACGCCACCGCTCTGTAAATCCCATCGCTTTCCGATCTCTCTTCAGGTCGTCGCTCCACCTGGCGGGATGTCATCACACAGACACCAAATGGACTATTAAGTCTGTCTCATTTTATGTCGGAGACCCCAAACACATTGCTATTTTGAGATGAATATATTTAAAATCGGTTAAACAGGTTATATGAATCTCGACCATCTGTTACCATCACATTAATCTTTTAAGTTATTTCTGGATAGTTTAATAAGTGTCTGTTTAATTGTTTATACAAATGTACGTGATTGTCATGAGCTTTCAAAGATCAAACAGAGACAGAACTATTATTAGGTAAGTATGTATGGTAATTTTTAAGAATTAATATCTGTAATATACGCAGTAATTTATTTCAATTGTATAAAATGTATGTACAATATTTATTTCCAAATTAAACAATATTGAAACATCACAACTCTCTCTGAGACAGAATATTCAATTATAATATTTCCTGCATTGCTGTCGCTACCTACTTGTAGATATGGACTGCGAAATCGCATTATGTTTTAACTCAACATACGTTTAAATTTTGTTTATTATCAAAATCTACTTAAAATGAGGAAGTCAATTAATATACTTACTTCAGACGAAGTTTTGTCCGTCCATGATGTGAGGTCTGAATTTAAGCTCACATGATGCACAAGCAAGTCATAGACGTATGTATGATCAAAAAATTGATTTTTAGTTATATAGTTATTCTGTATGCCATGTACTCGGAAGTTGTAAAGAATAAATATATAAAAATAAATAATAAAATAAAGAATAAATAATAGTGTAGCGTTATAATAAAAAATTCACAGATCTCGTGCACTACACGATCATCAAGGTACATTGAAAATGAACTCAACAAAATAAAAAAATGCATTACATTTGCTAACGTTATGCCAATTTGGTTGATATATATAAACATAGCTCACATACAAAATTCCTATTAAATTGGCAATTTTTTAAAGCGCAGCCAAGTTACGGTAACCACATAAAAAGGCATTTGCCACTTTACTAATATTCACGCAAGATAACGGCGACTTCAAATTAACTCGACCTCCAAACTTCGACTATAACTATAAGTATAACAAGAATTTTCAAAGTCGAATTCAACATGACACCCTAGGCCCCAGGAGAAGGATAAATTATATGATATCATAACCTTGATTATTTGTTTAATTTTCTCGCAATCGAAGTGAAAAGCAGATGTATAACTCATGTATAAAATTCATTTTATCCTCTACTTTATATCGACCCGAGCCGCAGGCTTGTCTCGGATAAAATGGCTTGTTTTATGCAATCTCAATCAACTATTTTATTTGCCAAGGTTTTGGAAGATATTGGTCTTCCAAAACATCATTGACTTATACACGAATTGCTATTTCCCGGGCACAGCAATAATGTGCTATTGTTGTCTCGAACTATAATTAATAATAATTTATTATATAAACAATACATGTTTAATTTAAACAATTTGAAATATAAAACTAAAACTAACTACAATTGTGTTGATTTAAAAAAAATATATATTACCTACTAATAGTCGTTCTGACTTTTTGACTTCTTTCAAAAAGGTTAGGCTACAGCGCAAACCCTTGACCCGATCGTCTTTGTTTTAGGCTCAAATTGTAGCCGACTAAATTGTCCAGAGGAATTTTGATCAAAATTTTGATATCATTCTTCTTTTTTTTTTCACTATTTCGGCCAAAACTTTTTTCGTTCTGGACTTTCTCAAATAATTCTCTTTGCATCTTACACATCT
Source organism: Notocelia uddmanniana (assembly GCA_905163555.1). Lineage (NCBI taxonomy): Eukaryota > Metazoa > Arthropoda > Insecta > Lepidoptera > Tortricidae > Notocelia > Notocelia uddmanniana. The sequence continues at coordinate 22,143,282 of LR991059.1, read as the reverse complement.
CGTAAATACGCGTCTTTTGAGCCTTGTTTGAATATCATACCTTCACAACTCTCTGAAATATAAGGGGATCGCACTATTTCGTGAAATGGGACCCTATACTGGAGCGAACGAAAAGACATTTCCAAGTAATAAAGTGCAAACATTTCTACTTGGAAGGTAACAGTGAATCACTTTTTTCAAAACGACGTACCGATGTCACTTTGAACAAATGTAACTTATCTCCATTGATTTTTTAAACAACATGACATGACTTGACAATTTTCTTTTAACATGTACCTACACAATTTATCCAATTCTACTAAAACACATAAATCTATTGCGTATTTATATTCAAAAACTCGTTCAAATCTTGAGTTTAAAAAATCACTAACGTCTGCAAAAACTTTTAAAATAGACTATCAGCGTCAGACAGAATCAAAGCCTCATTAATGCTCCGCAATAAATTAATTGGACGTGTTTTTCGTATTATTTACGATCAGTTTGGGACCTGTTGTGAAATAATTATCATGTATAATGGACTTTTTGTATAATGCATCGTCTATCGTACCCAATCGGAACACAGTTTTTATGGGCATCACGTTTTGTTCATTGAATAATGTTGTAGATGGTAGCAAAGGTATATGCAAATAATATCGATAGCATAGTATGTATAATAAAAGAAATAATTGTTTATGCTCGTATGCCATTATTACGTTACCTTTTGCGTACCTATTTTTGATGTTGACTATTAGTCCGAGAAACTAGGTAGTCGTAAGCAGAATGCGCCCGAAGCTATGTACGTCCGTGTGTGTGTCTATACTCGTACCTTCAACCTAGACTGCAACGATATGCATCGCTAAAGCGGCTTAAAATAAGTTTATTTTTATTTATTTAAGAATCTCCGCGACGTAAGTGTCTATCACAGTGATAAATTTAGTTATTCTATGTTGTATGGTTTAGGAGGTGTAGAATTTCAACGAAATGCGTGAATCGCAGGTTGTGGAGCTTCGCTCGCCTTCGAATCGCTTCGCTCCAATAAGCTTTTTAATAACATTTTGCCTATATCAGAATATTGTACTTAATTATTTTGATTAGTACATATAATTTTATAAAAGATAAACATAAGACTTACTAAAACCATGATTCAATATAAATATCTACTTATTGATGAAGGAGATAACACAGAAACATACTCGTACATATACAAACAGATAAACCAAATTCTTTTAGGTACATCTGATTCCTTGAACATATCTCACTACGAATATAGAATACCAAATACTAGTCTAAGTAGTAGTAGATAGTTTTTTTATTAAAGTGACAGCAATTACAACTTTGTGCATTTGATTATGGGCGATTTAACATTCAGAGACAGAGGGTTAATATATATGTAATTTGAGATAGGTGCTTTAAAATGTATATGTTACAGGGCATGAGTAATGGTTTAAAAAAATTTTTTTTTAAACCAAAACTGCTAGAATTTTCATATTTGTGACATGAAAAATCCAGTGCTCTTTCGCAAAAAAAAAACTTTTCATTTTTTTTATTATTAATGATTGCAGACTAATCAATCATATTGTAAAGTTTATTCATGAATACACAACTAGCAAACCTTTAAGGATACGATTTGATACTGGAACATTTTTACAAGCGGATACCACGTTAACAGCTTAAATATAAAACATAGAAGCCGATTGTCTTCAAAACCACCGCTCCCCAGATGAGTTAATAAGAAAATTATCTTCAACGATCATGCGAACTCGTGACCGGCGACTTACTGATTGATAGCTTTCAATTTTAAAAGGGTTGAGTGAAATTGAGCGCAACGGAATATTGCCAAAAGATACTGATCGTGCAAATATGCGTCTTTTAACGTACTTAGGTGTTTTTTTTACATTTAATTTCGTGGGAATGTAAGATGGATTGACGATGTGAGATATATGGCATAACAAAACAGCTTTATTCGCTTAGTGTTGATATAATTACATGAAAATTTCGCAAGTACGATTATCTTTGAAGAAAACTTACCTAAAATGTACTTATGTAAATCCAACACAATGTTCCCGTACATAAGCGATTTGAGTGCGAGGTAATTTTCCTAATTAATTTAATTAATTCTTACGGAAGATTTTATAACTTCAAACTTATCGTTAAAATACTATTTGCAAACAAATTATCTATGTTAGACAATAATGCAATTAAATTCGTTATTTTCCATCGAACGATTTCAGTTAACAACTTGATTACTTCAAAGTAAGTCAACTGAACTTTACCTGTTTTAAGTTACATAACATCATATTCGGCGTTGACTGGCATCTTTGTAGATCGACTTCAATAAATGCAAACTTTTGTGTGTAGGGACTTAATGCTGAATACAAGGATTTATAATAATAATTAAAACCAAATGTAAATGTATTCTGACAAATAAAGATTTATGAATTATGAAAACACATGTCTCGCTTATCTTCTCATCTTGTACAGTGAGTTAGTTTACCTATCCGCATTATTGCAGTCTGCAAGCCATAAACTGTTAAGTAAGAAGTTAAGTAAAGTCTTTAGACTTTAGACATTCCATATAGCGTGAGTTTTGTTTGTATTTTTTGTCAAGTTGTTTAATAAGGTATTGTATTTCGTCGGCCTGTTTAGCCTAGTTAGTAGTGACACTGCCTCCGAAGAGGTCCCGGGTTCGAATCCCGGTAAGGGCATTTGTTTCAGTGGTGAGCAGAAACATTTGTTCCTGAGACTTGGAAGTTTTCTATGTATTTATGCATTACATCTATTAAATATATCGTCGTCTAATACCCATAACACAACCCTTATTGAGCTTACTATGGGGCTAGTTCGATTTGTGTAAAAAACTTGTCCTATAACATTTTATTATTTATTTGGGGGCACGGTAGAAGTGTTTCGTTGTTTTTTTGAACCCTCATAAAGTTGGTTTCCGATGTACCAGATAGTTCATATTCTCAGGATATGATGTCAATAATAGACTAATTAAACAAAGTCTCAATTGAATAACTCTAATACTTTAGATTTTATTGATATCTTAAATACACCGATTTAGTCACTGACACACTGATGATCATCAACATGTTTGGCTACTTACTTCCTGAAGTGCTAGAAAGCTGAAATTTGGTATGTAACCTAAGATTAGTATACAACCAACAAAAAAATTCATAAACTTATAACTTCGCCCCCCATCCCCTAAAATGGGGGGGGGGGGGGGTGGAATCTTATATTTGACTTTCACCAATTTTATGAATTAGGACATAAAAGTTTACACGGGACTGTAGACAGTAACTAAAAAACCTATTAATAAGACTGCCTAGCAACTTACAAAAAGAACTGAAATCGCCATTTCGCTACCGTCGTGGAGGTGATGCGAATATTTAGTTTCTGATCTGAAGTAAGTAACGAAACAGCCAAGCTATACATATTTACTGATATGTAGAATTTGTTGAAGTTAGGGTCGGTAGAGTTAGGCCGTGTAGATTCAGAAGCTTGGCTCTACATGAGATCTGATATCTTTTTCACAGCGCAAACCTTATGTGGTCGTCTTGGCAACATTTAACATGAAATGTTTTTGGAGGGATAATATTTTTATTGCTTTATTGAACTCAATAAAATATTTACCTGAATTATGAGACCGTGCAATTTCTTGCTATTAGAATAACACGTGCAAAATACCTTTGTACTTTGTTTCGTGACGTCAAGCACAACTTAAGCACTTTAGATTTATCGTTTAATAGGATGTACTAGTACATACTGTGTACCTAAATCATTAGTATTATATCTATTATAAAAGAGTAGTCATCTTCAAGTTTCGTAGCATTTCCATTGAAGCGCATTACGATTGAATGGAATTGGCCTGTCTAAACAATTTCATTCAGAATAGTTAATTTAATTACGTTTATATTAGCGCCATCAACTCTAATTGATAACGTCTATACCTGTTTAATTAAAACCCCTATACTTCAATGAAATTGCTACAAAATTACGATGCCTGATAATGAGACGATTGTTCACTGTTTGATTAAATGCAAAAATGTTTAAATAGCACGGTAAATCCATAGATTAGTAACCGTTTTAAGCTAATTACGTAACATCCTCATCTGCACCTGTCATTCATACACACAACATTTGTAACAAAAGGACAGACAAAAGCAGTTAGTATTTATATGGGTTAAAAAAAGTAATGCACAATACTCATTTCTTATGAAGAAGGGTTTTTTTTTATGCGTGTATTAATATTAACTACTTCGCGACTAATAATTGTATATTATAGCAGTGCACACTCAACCACTATAGAGCACAGGTGATCCTATATTTGATACAGCACAGCGCCTAAAAATAACTCGCAATTGTAGCACCCGAAGTCTACTTTCGAACAAGAAGAAAGCAGTACACTAAAATGTTCAGGTCCGAAGGAAAAATTGGGGAATTTATAATAATAAAATCAACAAAAAAAATTATTGATGAAAAGTTTCTACTGGCGTTCGTTGTAAGATAAGATAATTTTTCACTAAGAAAAATGGCAGATCATCACAACGTGAGTTCGTTCGCTTATTCTCTGCGCTCGACTTGATACTTAAACCGTCGAAAGGCCTTCGATGGAATTTATTTCAGTAGATTCGTTCGATTATAAAACAAACCAGAACTGCTCTCTTTCCTATTATAGTTGATTCATATAATTGCCATTTCTTCTTTCATGCTGGGCGGTAAGCAAATAGCTGACACGCGTGGCAGTGAACTCTCACCACAAATGCCACACCGATCCCAATCCAACATCATGACTTGGCGGGATCGGTATGTGGTATTTCGTTCTCTGACGTGAGCTTTCTAGATATCACACAGATTTCTTAACTAGGCGGGATACTGTTATTTCTTTTTACTTTTTTCATCAATCATACAGGTATATTATTAAGGCGGATTTACTAAAGAGAGTGTACGGCTGTTCTCTTTGTGCGTTGTGACAGTCGCAATTCAGCCTTGTGACGTCATATAGACGATGTTAGGCTTTCTTCACATTTTCGTGAATATCTTGAAAACTAAAAGCAATAAAAATATTTAATAAATATATTTGTGTTTCTTGTGAATAAGTTGACGAAATGAGTTAGTATTTCATACTACTTGACAATTTGAAATGTTATCAATTCGCGCAAAATCATGACGAGGCTATTAGTCCAACAAACCCCCTAGTCATATGTAAAAGCGTTGACAACCTGAGAGAGCCACGTGTGAGGCTTGATACGTAACAGCAGTCTTACGGCGCGGTTCGTTGCTTCAGCTAACTGCCTTTATCCTGTCATATAAAATGCGGCGATTATCTTCTGTGAGTCAGCGCTCTTTACCGTGGAATTATTCTGTTAAGTCTATTAAAATATTACTATAGTAATAGAACAATAACGTACTCAATTGAACAGTGTTTTGCTTTTTAAAGCTTTTAATAATTTAGCGAGAATTTAATTATAATTTATGAGATGAGTTACAAATGTAAAGGAAAATTTAATATCCCATTCGTAACTTTTACTTTATTCGTTTATTTTACTGCATAACTAATTATTTGACTGCTGTTGCTGCTCTCTACAAAAAAAACAATGCAACTCAAATCATTTTGAAGTATGTCACATAGTCTTAACGGAATATCGATAAATTATAGGTACATCATACGTACATATACGATTAAATATTGTTAGGAAATATAGTCGTGTGCATCTTTTGACGCATTTTCCTTTTATTACACTGCTTCATAGGAAATCCTTGCTTATAATTATTTCTACCTACGATCTAATCTGAATAATATATACGTTGCACGATTCGAATAAAATAAGTAAATAGAATCTAAATCTAATCTAAGAATATGCAGACATCAGTGGAATATTTCATAGTCTGTAAATATATGGATAAAATCTTTTTTATACCAGCATCCAGATCAATGCGGAAGTAAGATAGACGTAAGACATATATTAAAATAATAAATATTAGAGGACATTTTTTTACACTAATCGAACTAGTCCCCTGTCCCATAGTAAGCCCAATAAGGCTTGTCTTATGAGTACTAGAAGACGACATATTTATTAGATATATACTTATATACAAAAGAAAACATCCAAGTTTCAGGAATAAATATTTCTACTCACCACAGAAACAAATGTCCTTACCGGGATTCGAACCCGGGATCTCTAACTTCGTAAACAGTGTCACTACCAACTAAACTAAACAGGTCGACAAATATAGCTCTTACTTAACTCGCTGTAGCCTGTAGCAGGTATTTTTTCAGGCGGTGCAGCAAAAACCTCCTGTTGACACAACTCGATAACGCGTGAAGCCTACGAGTTAAACCACTCGAAATCCACAAATGCTACGTTTGCTACGCTCTGGCACGTAGCAGCATTTTTCTGATTTGTACCGAAAACCACGCGTAGGTGTCGTCTTGGGCCTTACATACGATCATCGTCTTCATCATCATCATATCGGCCGAAGGACGTCCACTGCTGGATATATGCCTCCCCCATAGAGTTCCACAATGACCGATCCTGCGTCACCCGCATCCAGCGTCCAGGTCATCAGTTCACCCTGGTCAACCTACGCTGCAGCTTCCGATACGAGTACGTGGTCGCTGGTCGCCACTCGAGAACCTTTCCGCGCCAACGGCCATCGGTTCTACGTGCAATATGCTCGCCCAACGCCTTCATACGATCATAAATATAAAACTAAGTATCTTACCGAGTGAAATTCGTGACAATCACTAGGAAACCAACGCGTATCATAATTTCGTATAGAAGCTCTAAATAAGTTGATAAAAAGAACACATTCTAAGTAACTGATCACGATGCGATCAACATAACTTAACATGCCAGTGAGAAAAAGTCTTCCTACTGCGCACATGAGAGGGATTATGACGTAACATAATGTTAATAAACTTACATATCAAAAAAAGTCGTGTTAGTTTACACTATTATGAATATTCATATCGATTTTTATTTTTAATTCTTTGGATTCGACTTCGCTCCGAAAAGCAAATTATCTATTAAAACATCGGTACGCGTCAGGGGCGGTACGAAGTTTGCCGGGACGGCTAGTACAACATAAAAACCACACATGAATTTTCAAAAATGGTAGGCAGAGAACATGCAATTGGCCCCGACGGAAAACCAGCGTTGGCCAGTAAGGTTGGCACTATGCTGAGTCGGTACCAATTCGTAGCACTTTCTTTTTATTATGTCTTATTCGATGTTTTTTGTCTTTGTTTTATGTGTATCGTAAATATTACTTCGTTCGTATATATTTGTATGCTATGCTACGAATAAATGTCTTCTTCTTCTTTCTTCAATTCCTTTCTCTGTGTCACTTCTAAGTAGAAAGTGTAGATTTAAAGATGATGAAGTAGGATGCCGCATTTATAGGTTGAAAATCCATTGCCCATAACAATTCAATCCTATATCCTTCCTTTTAGGCATGACACTCACGAGAAGAAAGGGGATGGAGTAATTTTAATCACTCACACGATGACTTAGGTGTGCATTAATGTAGAAATTTGTTAACAATCATTCAATCCATGCTACAGTATTGAAAAAGTAGATAGAATTATAAAGACAAAAACAGTATTCAATAAATATGAAAAAAAAATTACCATCAGCGTGGGTAGACCTAAGTAAAATCCGTAGATCTACGGATTTGAGGTTAACATATACAAGTAGTTAACGTAATAAAAAGGGACACCTCTGACTACCTATTTAATTCTAAATTGTATTAACTTAAAGTTACACGGTCGACATTCATGACACTGAATAAAAATTGACGTATGTAATAGGGCATTGAATTTTTTGCACTGTAATGACTATCGAATAAAACATTTTAAAAAATCTGTAGACCAAGGATTTTTAAGAGGCGATCTACGGAATCCTACGGATTTTTATTTTCGCCCCCAGATTTTCCAAAAATCGTCTGGAAGCTGTTGACCAAAAAGATGCCAACTGTATTTAACTTGATTTCTGGGCCACTTCGTATCTTGTCATAGAGAAAATCAATATGAAAAGTGCTCGAGATCTCATATTATTGTCACTGTGACGAAGTGGCCCTGAAACCAAATTGGTTGACTGTACCTGGCTTACCAGATCACAGGAGGGAGCGTTGACAGTCATTACCTGTGAACAATAAATGTACACATCATTCTCAATTCAATATAAACTAAAGAGTTTTGCTTAAAATGGTTTTCAGTTTTCATTATTCAGCAAGCTGTAAACGAAACTTTTCGCTATTCGACACAGGCCTCCTCTCATTATTAAGAAAAATACTAAAGAAATTGTATTTGATTTTGTTATAATTACTCGTAGATATTTATTATTTATTTATTTATTATTTATTTACAAGAACGGTATCAACCAATTACACTTGTAACAGTGATTGTTTAAAATACATATACCTATATAATTATTAGATAGTCTTAAATCTATACAGAAACCTCTCTTTTATTCTCGCTCTTCAGCCATTCATCTCATAATAAGAGAGGCACCTGGACGCGAGCATGGGCAGGCTGTCCACAAATGTGTTATCTTATTATAATAATAGTTATATTATAAAAAATAATTAAATACACATTGAGAAACATTTTCAAACATAACTGCCGTGGATTATTGATATTAATAGTGAACATCACGAAAACGGGAATACACCATTTATAACTCAAGAACGGCGGAACCGATTTTCATGATCTTTAGTTTTATTTTTTGTTTTTTTTTTGATTGATCATTTATCTTCGCTCGGAATAGCAAAATAATAATGAAAATATTGGTGAAATATACGAAAAAGATTTTTTTCCATAAATTTTGTACAGAGCGGTTTGGGTCGGGGTGGTACGAAGTTCGGGACAGCTAGTTTTAAATAAACAAACATGCAAATTGACATGGACTTTCCCGAATACCATTCGCTTGATATATGTTATCTGGATCATTATCATCAGCCAAAAGACGTCCACTGTTGGACATAGGCCTCCCCCAGAGACTGCCATGGGGTGTCCGCATCCAGCGTTCAGCGGACTCCCGAGACCTGGTCATTAGCCCACCTCGTGGGGCCCCCGACGCTGCGTCGGCTGGTATGTTGTCGCCACTCAAGAATAAAATTTCAAAATATAATATTTTGAAAAGCAAATATAGGTACAGTGACCGCATATAAGTAAACAAACGTGATTTGTTATTCTGATTAGCAATGCTGCTCAAATGAGTCTATCAGGACTCTCTTTGATATTGAGTACAATATTATTGACATTGCGAATTCACAATTTGCTTAAGGACGTCTGTTGGTTGTAAACATACTCGTAGGGTTGTCACGATTTAGTACAAACATAAAAAACCGGCCAAGAGCGTGTCGGGCCACGCTCAGTGTAGGGTTCCGTAGTTTTCCGTCCGTCACATTAAGTTGACATATTAAGTACAGAAACACAAAACCTTTGAAAGCACGTCATTTCATTGTGATTTTGTAGAAATGACAGGTACAATAAACACCTGTTTATACGGTTAAATTACAAACTTAGTTCAGAAATTATTTTTGTAATTTTTTCAAAAACTATTCAACCTATCAAGTTCAAAATAATTTTCCTACAAAGTTTTTATAAAGTTCTACTTTTGAGATTTTTTTCATATTTTTAAAACTTATGGTTCAAAAGTTAGAGGGGGGGGGGGACATTTTTTTTAACTTCTGGAGCGATTATTTCCGAAAATATTAACATTATCAAAAAATTATTTTAGTAAACCCCTATTTATTTTTAAATACCTATCTAACAATATATCACACGTTAGGGTTAAAATGAAAAAAAAAAAAACACTCCCCACTTTACGTATAGGGGAGGTACCCTAATAAAATATTTTTTTCCACTTTTTATTTTACCACTTTGTCGGCGTAATTGATATACATATTAGTACCAAATTTCAGCTTTCTAGTGCTAACGGTCACTGAGATTATCCGCGGACGGACGGACGGACAGACATGGCGAAACTATAAGGGTTCCTAGTTGACTACGGAAGCCTAAAAAGTAATATAGGTTGCATGTGATTATCAGTATTTTTACTAGCGTGACCGGTAGTCAGATATATTGCCATAGACTTGTTAGTAATACCTAAAATTCAAACATAAAAAATATGGATAAGTAACTAAAAAGAAAAATCATTTATTTATGTACAACGAAAATATATACAAGAATACTTAACCAAAATAATATAAAGAAAATTAAAACTAACTTAAATCTAAAACGGGCCCTTGAGGCATTGTACCGAGGATGCTGGCGGCATTTCCTCGCTGTATCGCAATGCTGATACGTTGAGCGAGGAAACCGCCAGCTCTTCGGTCACCAGTTACGTCAACCAGACGCTTCGCAATTTCTGCAAATAACTTATGCGCGCTGGGACCCCATGAACCTAGAGTTTCGAAGTATGCTACCACAAATATTGTTAATGAGAAAAAAATTACGAATGCGCGTCACCACAATTTTATATATAACTAGCTGTTGCCTGCGACTTCGCCCGCGTCTTCGCTTCTATTGGTCGCAGCGTGATGATATAGCCTTCCTTGATAAATGGACTATCCGACACAAGAATATTTTTTCAATTCGAACCAGTACTTCCTGAGATCAGTGCGTTCAAACAAACAAACAAACTCTTCAGCTTTATAATATTAAGTATAGATGTATGTAAGTTTGCTCTGCCTGTTGCCTTCCTATTTTTTAAAGTAATTTCTTTGTGTTTTATGCAATCCCTAATCCCCAGCCGCAAGCTGAATTACTATCTTATTAAGTAGTTTTCACAGAGATTACAAAAACGTCATCATAATTTATTTCTCTTAGGAACATACGTCAGATAAGTCTGTCGCAATGCCGTATTTTCATAATAAGTGGCAACCCGGGAGGCATGATCTCTTCATTTGATTATTGATGACTTTAAGACATTTATCATTGGTACGCGAAATGATGTGCGATGCAAATTAAATTTTGAATAAGTTCTCCATCAAACCTGAATACTCTTTTCATTATTGAAAAGATGGCTTTGTTTTCTTTCCCTGTAAATATTGTCACACTAACCCGTAAAGGTCAGCAGCCTGAAAATCCTTCTTTCTGCCCAGATCAGATGCAGCCGTAAAAAATAATGCACATCATGGGCAGTAATAAAGAAAACTTTAGATCAAGTGAAAGGTCGCTTCTTTTACTGACCATACATATACGTAATATATACTCATATAACCTATTAATTCCCAGGTATTCTAACATAAAATTGTGCTTGTCACGTTTTAATAATACGCTATATTATTTAATAATCAATGCGCAACCATAATCTGCATTAAATAACCAACACATAACCTATTAGGCGCACTTATAGGACGTGTAATGAATTACAGTGCACATACAAGCTTGTCTAAAACTGCTGCGAAGTCTTGGACTAATCGGACTATATTTATATGATATGATAGTAAACTGGCTATTTGTTTATACTGAGAGATATATCATCATATCAGCCGATGGGCGTCCACTGCCGGACATTCAATGACCGGTCCTGCGTCACCCGCATCCAACGGATTCCCGCGACTTTTACCAGGCTATCGTCCACCTTGTGGGCGGCCTATCCACGCTGCGACTTCAAGTACGTCGAGAAGGAGAGATATATACAGATAATAAAATATAAACCACCCGTGTGCAGTCGAGGCGGGCGCTAGTATACGTAAAATACTTATTATTTACACATCGAGCGACATATAACTTCTAATTGAGAAAATAAAACCTGTAATATATGTATACACACATCAAAGTCATGAAACTCGTGAAGCATCTTTACGGTATTAAAATTGCTACATACATAGCTTACGCGTCTCCTTTCCAGAATAGTTTACGGCTGAGTAGTTATTAACTTACAAATACGATCACAAATTTCATTGCATACGACTTTATCAGATACTCGTATTGACTTGTAGCATGACATGCGTTTTTGTGGGAATTTTCAACCGGAAGTTAGTGTCATGGCGTCTGCCCAAGGCAGGTCGGTGCGCGACCGTGGTGATCTATGAGTACCGTGATTACACGCGCTTAGGCAATCGATTACTGTGTAATTACTTTGAAGATTGTAATCATGTGAACTATTTCTGCGAATCAATCATTTAAACACATAATCTAGTTAGAAAAGTAATATGACCGATTCTGATTCGGTCCGTATACCATCTTTCAATCTCTGTTGTAGCTTGCCTTTAAAGAGTTTAAAACAACCTAGTTCCTGAAGCCACAGATTTTATAATACTAGTATAGACACCAATCTCATACAGGAAAAGCGTATCGTCCACTCCTCCAACGAAGGACGTGGGTTTAGTTGACAGGATGGCACCTGTAGGGTGCAGCACCGAGCATACTGATGTTAAAGAAATCTTTGAAGTGCTTGCAACTGTATAGTAACACAATTTAGACACACAACAATACTTGCTAGTAATTACTCGTGACTTTAACAAAAAGATAAAACAATTAAATATGCAGAATAATTGAATAACTTTTCCATTGTCATTTTCATAAAACGACAGCTAATTGCGCCCTAACGAGAATTCTCAGTTACTGGTGAGCTCGAAAAAAGTAACAAATCTCTTTAACTTTAATAGTATTGTGTCATCTTTGCAAATTGTGAAGGACTCCATAAAGACGAGGGTTTAGGTTAAAGAAGATTATATGTAGTAGATTATAAAAACAACTGATTAATTCGATCGTTGAATATATAATAAGCTAGATCAACAAACAACAAAAAATATTTCAAAATTTTAATTATAAATAACTTTGGGAAACCTTACACAAATCTACATAGTCCCAAACTAAGCAAAACGTTTACTTTAGCTACGATATGCATACTTATATAAATAGATAAATACCTACCTACAGTATGTAGTTATGGTGTGTATGTAGAACATCCAAAGCTCATCAGTGTTCATCACACAAAAATAAATGCCCTGACCGGGATTTGTACCCAGGACCGTCAGCTTCTTTAGCTGGGTAACTAACCTCACTAACCAACAGGCTAAGCCATCGTCAGTTATAATCACAGTTAAATCTCTCAAAGTGTTCGAAACTCCTGACCGATAATGATAACTTTGTGCAAGTTATGATTCGCAGATCGGAAACCAACGAGCATTGAAATTTTTCCATGTGCGGCACAAACTGAATGTAACTAGATTGACCTAGGATAATGTTAGGAAGTGGACGATTGTGTGTCATTTTCCTCTTGAGCGGTAGAAGGCGCGCACAAGCGCGTAGAGCTTCTAGATGTGGCCGGGGCTAGCGGGGACAAACTACGCTCTGTTAAACCCTGATTGAGGCAACGGCGGTGGCAAACAAGCTTACGGCCTGCCTGATGGTAAGCAGACACCTTCTCTTATGGACGCTTGCGACTCTAGAAGAATTACAAGCGCGTTGCCGACCCTTTATTAACTTGAGGATTCATTGTGTTGACAGATAGAAAGATATGCAGGTCCCTCAATGTCTCAAGAGTAATTAGTAATTGTATTTTTAAGTTTTTGTTTTATATATATTAGTATGCTATGTTTGTTCTTATTTTTCTGTTTTTGTTTACTGTGTTACTTGTAGCAATCAAATCAAATGTTTACCTGTCTATCTATCTATCACAACGCATCCTCGGGAGCTCTTGCGACCTTACTCACCACCACATGTTATTGTGGCTGCGGTCTTCTCTAAGGTGTAGGTATTTTCCTAGATGGGCTGCTCCAAATAATAAGCGAAATGATATGACGTTTCGTTGTACCCTAAATCTCTTATTACATAGAAAATAAGCGTTTCATAGTGTCAATTCTCTTACTATTTTAATTTTTGCAAACGAAAGGACAGATAAGTTGTGGTTGAAAACTGAAATTTATTCAGAAAACCAAGTAGTCTTAGGCCGGATTTTATAAAGAACCACTACTTAGACCAAATATTCTATTCTTCGGATCTTTATACAACATAAAACTGAGCCATAATATGTCATATTTAGACTTCTTAATCAAGGAATATAATTCCAGATGACTTCGGTTCCGCCACGTTCTCATTTTGACATCTTAACTTGTTCACAATGCTCTATTATCATATCAGTCGACTTCGTCGTACAAGTGAAAGTGAAGGTATATTTTCTATATGTTTACTAAAACTAAAACATTACAGTATCTACAAGGAATATATACAATGTAGTAAAAACGTAGCACAAAATATTTTTTTTTGTTTTTAGGTCATTAAAACAAAATACATGCACTGCATTTAAAATAAACAAGCATTCAATTAATGTTCATTATAATGCCTCAGGGGTCATTTTTAGATTGAAGTTAGTTTTTCTATTTTTTAGTTTCTATTTCTATAAGTAATTAATTGATCTTGTGCACGTCGTCATCCTCGTTCGTCATAAACATACAAATTGTTCCTCAAGACAACAGTGACAACACATTTCCCGGAGCGTTGTTGTGTTACGCAGTAATCATTGCCGCTTCTAGCGTAGTTCTGTCTTTGATAACCTTTCGAACGTTCGAGTCCTGCGTCGTCGGCCGCGCCCAAGGCGACCGCCACAACCGATATAAAGAAGTATATAATCAGCTGTTACTTGCACTATTCACTATAATAATACTAATCTCTATATAACTAAGTATATGTGCATACCTGTGCGTGTGCAGTGTATATTCCATTCAAAAGTACATTTTAAGAGCTAAAAGTATAAGCCTGATGTACTGTATCACAATAAAAATAAACTTTTGTTTGCGACATCGTAATTTAGCACGCAATTTATTGGTACCAAGTTAAGAACATAATTATAGCACTGATATTTTGAATGTCACTAATAAGTTTCAGACGAGAACATTTTTTAACCGACTTCAAGATTTCAAAAGAGGAGGTTATCAATTCGGTTGTATGTTTTTTTTTTGTTTTTTTTTTTAATGTTTGTTACTCCATAACTCCGTCATTTCTTAACCGATTTGAAAAATTCTTTTGTTGGTCCTAAGTTGGTCCCGTTTTTGTCAAAAGGCAGTTCTGATGATGGGATCCATGAGGAATTGAAGGAACTCCTCAAATCTTTAAGGCAAACATATAGTGATTTTTGTGTTTTTATCAACAAGTCAAGCATTTGCATCCAAAAATGTGACATTGGATGAAGTGGAACTGCTGATGATGATCAGAACAGAACTCTTCAACGACGAAAAGTTCACGTTTGGCGATTTGTCCTCCTAGCTGTGTTTGTTAAGCAAGTTCTATTTTCACGATTATTGTTTGTCATGCTCGAGTTCTGATGATGGGATCCATGAGGAATTGAGGGAACTCCTCAAATCTTAAAGGCAAACATATAGTGATTTTTGTGTTTTTATCAACAAATCGAGCATTATTATACAAAAATGTGACATTTGATGAAGTGGAACTGCTGATGATGATCAGAACAGAACTCTTCAACGACGAAAAGTTCACGTTTGGCGATTTGTCCTTCTAGCTGTGTTTGTTAAGCAAGTTATATATTCACGATTGATTTTTGTCATGCTCGAGTTCTGATGATGGGATCCATTAGGAATCGAGGAAACTCCTCAAATGTGAAAGGCACACAAATAGTGATTTTAGTATTTTCATGAACTAATCAAGCATTTTCATTCATAAAAGTGACATTTGATGAAGTGGAACTGCTGATGATGATCAGAACGGAACTCTTCAACGACGCGTAGTTCACGTTTGGCGATTTGTTCTCTTCGTTTTGTTTGTCAAGCAAGCAAGGTTTTTCCATGATTTCATGAGGAATTGAGGGTACTTAGTCTTCTACCATTATAAACATACTTATAGCCATTTTTGTATTTTATTGTATGGAATCTAAGAGTGCACCATCTAAGATTAATAATCTTTCACCGGACTCCCCCATTGAAGTCGGTTTTTTTTTTCTTAAAAATTATGTATGCTGCATTACATTACCTAACTGCTCAAGAAAAAAAAGCAAGTGACTCTGGAAGCTGTAGACGACACGATGTTTTTTTTTCAAATTTAATAATTTTCATAAATTTTCTCGTTTTTTTTTTAAATATAATTATCAAACCTACTCACAAAATTTCGCTAGAATCAGTTGAGCAATAAATACGAGCTGTAGATGAGAATAGCTGCAAATCCGGAAATCCGCCGACCGGTCATACGAAAGTATTTTTGCCGAAGCTGAAACGGAGACCTTCGTTTCCCTCGATCAATAATCACGCACATCAATCACGATAATAATCCAGGGTAATCGTTATAAGGGTATCGGTAGTTTTAATAAAACTGCTAACAATACTGAAAACTCTTGTTAGTCAAGATATCAGTGCGTAATGGGAGATATACATAGTTAGATATATATAGAAGATTTTCCTTGAGAATGGCCGCACGTTTCTATGGTAATGTCGATATCTATATCCTAGTAAAGAAACAATAAATTCTATTCTAGCACTAGACGACTAGCTTAATAGTATTCTGATAATGCAAACTCATTACATTCATTTTCTAGTTAGCAGTTAAAGGTTAAAGTAGCGACAGAGAAAACATATCCCAAAATTATCTCCACAGTCGTATTCTCTTGTCAATAGAGCCGTGTGCAGATTGTTTAGTGCAATTCGCCATACGTCAAAAATATTGACACATTTTTCGCTTCATCACAAAGGAATATGATGCCAAATTGTAACGTTATCTTTGATGTCGGGGCGTTCTTACGCTCTTTTATACCTGGCATCGCAGTTTAAATGCGCACACCGTTAATCCTATTATAATTCTCGTTGTTTCTGCACTCAACGTTATTGGTACTCGAGTCGACTGACACCAAAATGCGTTTAAAACAACTATGGTTACTCGATCGGAAATTGTTGCATGCGGCGAATTGTCATCGAGCTACGTTTGTGGACAGATGTTTTGTGATGTAACGTGATCGTGATATTTTTCTGTTGTGAAGCCTAGTTAGTTACGCTAGGTGGTTTAAGATAGTTACGCCCAGTATGAATATTATATTAAGAAGTTAGTGCCCAGTTGCCGTGATATTATATTACTTACCTGTTGATAATCTTTTCCTTCTTGTAGGAAAGGTAGGCCATATTAATTTCAGCATTCCCGATGACGTTTCGACGTCACACCACTGTTATACGTCACTTCAAAAAGTGTTTATGCATAGTGTTATGCTCACTTTTTATATAAAAAAACTCCCGGTAGTTTCAGACATTTTAAGATATATTGAAACGTCACTTACGTCTTAAACGACGAGTATCACTCGAAATGTTTCAAACCGGTACGCGGCTTTTATCATTTCTTAATAATGAGCGCTCGCACTGGCAGCACGGTTGTTTCATTATATTGTATATGTTGTATACACCCATTACCCACTGTACCCAGAATATAGCTATAATCTTTCAAGTTCCTGCCAGTTATAGTAACAAAACAGATGTTATTGTTATGAGTTATAAATCATCATATCAGCCGAAAGACATAGGCCTCCCCCAAAGAGTGCCACAATGACCGATCCTGCCTGAACCTGCGCCACCCGCATCCAGCGGACTCCTGCGACCTCTACCAGGTAACTAGTATAAATACCTTTAATTTAATATTTCTGTCTGTATGATCGAATGTTTTTTATAATCTATAAGGGTATATTTATATCTTCGCTGAACTTAGATCAACTACAGACGTGACCCCTGGGTGGTGCTAAAAGTGCAACAAAAACTGGCAACCGTACTTGTCATCTCGAAGATCTCACGGTTCGTAAATAAATGCCATACCATTAAATAAATCCAATAATAAAACACGATCACTTGAAAAACAAAGATACGGTAGTATTTCCTTACTTTTCTCAGCCAACCAACAGGTTGATCTAGATTTAGTGTTTCGTTGCGTGACACCTTGATTTTATTTCAGAATACGAGTAATCTAGTCTAGAAAAATAGAAGTGACCTAGTTTCAGTGATAAGCCTTCAATAATATAATTGCCCTATTGTGCAATTGCGAGTTTCAACAAGAGGAGTAATTTTACTGTGCTATTTTCATTGTCTATCTTGTAACGATTATGCACTATTATTTAGGTATGAAAGTACACGTTGAACTTAACGATCAATATGAAAAGAAAACAAATTCAGTTGCAGAGATGATCATAAAAAAGAATTAAATTGCTTATTTTTTGTTAGAAATTGACATCAAGGCTTATTTCGAATTACTACGTCATGTTACAAGAAAAAGTAAAAATAACAATTTAGCGACACTTAGGATGCATGTAATTAAAAAAACCGGCAAAGTGCGTGTCGGATCACGCACAATGAAGGGTTCTGTACGTCGCGTCGGTACCCTCCTAATAGTCTACATTTAAAACCGTATACAATACATCGAACCGAAATAGTCGTATCTTCATAGGGAACTCACGGCACTATTGTTTTTGCAAGACAGTTTTTCGGCAATAACTCAAAAACCGTTAACCGTTGTTCAAACCAAAAATCGTTGAAATTATTTATTAATAAACATCACCTTGATTTTTTTAGAAATTTAAACTTCATAGTTTGGAAATTAAAGAGGAGACACACTTTTTACAACTTGACAGCTAATATGTCACCAACGGTTGACTTAAATGGAAAAGTTCTTTAGAAGCCTCTATGTCATTTTTGAAGTCCTATCTATAAATACAACACACGCCTATGCGCATTGAAAAAAAAATTACCCCACTGTTACATGTATAGGGTGCCCCCAGTTTTTTTTTTTCGTAATTTCACATCATATGTCTATAGCGGTTGATAGAATACGCATTCCTACCAATTTTCATAAATGTAGTGCTCATAGTCTCCGAGTAAATCGGCTGTGACATACGGACGGACGGACATACATAACGAATCTATAAGGGTTCCGTTTTCGACATTTTGGCTACGGAACCCTAAAAATAATGAAAAGCCACCGACTATAATACGAAGTATAGTATGTAGGTAAGTAAAAAAAGATAAAAATGGTTTTCAAACCGGTTCATTAGTTGAGGGGTAAAGTATCAAAACTAAGGTGTCTCGGTGTCAATTAAATTAAACCAATACAACAGACAATCCGGTCCTATCGCTAAAAAGCAAAACAAATAAAAAATAAAAATGGTTTTCAAACCGGTTCATTAGTTGAGCGGTAAAGTATCAAAACTAAGGTATCTCGGTGTCAGTTAAATTAAACCAAAACAACAGGCAATCCGGTCCTGTCGCTAAAAAGCAAAATAATTTAACAATAAAACAGTTCGTTTTCCAAAACAGAGTAGAAGTAATCGATATCGAGACTGTAATAAAGTCAATGATACTTAAGTAGAATGTTCCCGAAACCAACAGATATAACGCACCCGTAGAATTATAGTGACCTAGCAAAAACTTGTATTATACTGTTAGGTCACTATAATTCTAAGGGTGCGATTAAGTGGAGAGACTAAACTGCACATTATTGTCCAACTGGGAAAAAATATAGAAGAGATGCGGACATTTAGAACGTTACATCTTGGCCGAGCCCTACGTTGTGGACACTTCGTAAGTTGGTTCGATGAATTACTATGAAATAGGTAATCGAATATAATATATTTTGACACTCAAATAAAAATCATAATTAATAATTACGTAAGATACTAAATTGAATTAAAAATTACACGCTCAATAAAACTGTAACGATTCAGATAACAAAGTAAATTGTAAACTTGCAGTAAGTGCTCGTTAATAGCACTTTCTTTTAACGCTGTCACTAATTAACTTGCTAATTTATGATAGCGCTTTTCGGCAACCAATTACATTCATACACTTTACTTACAGTCCGTTTTAGACCATCGCATTAGTCAACATTTTTATTTATAGTTAATTTAATTAACTTGTACTTTGACATTTTATTACTTATTGCTAATCATGACGACAAACATTGTATTTGATTTATTTGTTAATCTAAATACTTACTTACGTTTGATAGGAATTAAATGGAGGGATGAGTGATTGAATTGAAACTATATATTATTATTGTATGATGCCGGACCACCTCGTCTCACTTGGCCTTCGAAAAATCTCGATTGTAAGTCACGCCGTCGAGACAGATATAGTATTAACTTAGTTAGTAGCACCAATATTTTAAAAATTGGCATAAAATAACTGCGTTGTTATCGTAGTAGGAACTGAGTTGCGCTTGCGCCGACGTTTAGTGGTTACGGCTGAGCATTAGCATTGGAAATGAGTGATCGCGATCAGTACACGCTGAGGTATAGGGTAGGTCAGACACAGACATGCACGTTTCTTGATATGCATTCCGAAGAATTTTCCACTTGGTTTAAAATATATACAAATACATACAAAATACTGACTTGAATTTTATGTGAAAAATAGTATCTTATTACAATAGTTTGTACAATTGGGACATTTCCGATTGCGAAGTGAATCGAAACGGTTTAATATAAATAGTTTGTAAAATTTACGTTATATGCAAAAAGTTACACATAAATAATCTGTCAATATACTGTACAAAGATCAATACCAAAAATAAATCATTAGGCTACGGTGTCTGTTTAGCATCAAGCAGCAAGCAATTTATATATTATCTAAACTAAAACATCACGATGTTATTGTCTATGGCAGAATAATAAATTGTGCGCGAATATCCGTGAACCGTTATAGTAAATAGGATATCCGTTAGAACTCATTATTTAATAACTAGTTTGTTATTGATTGATTATTTAATGGCAGTCTCGATGATCTGAGAAGTACCAATACCGTTATAAGTTTAAGTAAATATAATAATATCAAATATCGTCTAACGAAAATCCTTAGTTTAAAAGAAACAATATTTTATATTAGAGGTATTACATTTATTATACTACTTATCCTGTTGCTTTACTATATTGTTTTTTGATAAATTTTAAGGCAATTGTAATAAAAACCATGAACTCACGCCGTAGCGTAGTTAGGGTCTATAAAATCACGAAACACTTCACGTGAAATTGTATATACCTATGCACATACGAGAATGACACAAATCTGTTAAAAGGCCAAGTATGACCAGAATATGTTACATTATTTACAAAATGTAAATTAATCAGTACTGTATTCGCCAATGACAGGTTTTTTGTAAGTGGAAGGTGTCCCCATAGGTATATTACATCACTGCGTCTTGAATTTGTGACAAGCTCATAAATACACATTGTTTGTAAATTGCAGAGACCTACGCCATGAACAAGTTAGATAACATGTTGAAGTCTTATGAAAATATGAAATTACCCAAATTGTGAATGTATCTTCACGTACGAATACAATTATTTATCAAATTCCAAAAGTCCACAACAAGCTTGTTTATAAAAGTGCATTCATTGCCGCAATGCGTGTATTCAATACCCTCCCTGTCGAGTTAAAGTCACTTGAAGGTAAACAATTTAAAGCCAGCTTAAAAAATGGCTTATTGATGGAGTATTAACATTGATGAGTTTTATAATTATAAATCAAGCATGTTCTAATTTGCTTTAGTAATAGGTATTTGGTTTAGTAGTAGTAGGTAATAAGAAATGTTAAATATTATACGTCCGTGACGGATAAACTGTTGTAACTTTTTACATTATTGATACCATCTCAAAAGTTTGGTCGACACGTCATTAAATAAGACCTAGTATTTAGGTTTACGGGCACAATTTAGGTCAAGTTAGCCATTAGGACATCCAATTTCATGAAAGTTGCATTCTAGTAAGTAGACCTAATGTACTTATTTCGAAATTCCAATCTGAGGACCATACCTATCGTCACCATAGTGTTATGAATTTGTAGATTCCTTCACCACACCAACCCTATCAATAGTAATAGCGTTACTTTTTATCATTTTGTGAGTGTGAGGTTGTGAAATTAAACGAAATCTTTTGATAAATTGACACGTGTTCCTTCGGCGAAATGAAATTATGCGAAAAATTGGTTGGGAACTGGTAATCGGCAACACAATTTATAGAACCTCCTATTGTGATTTTATTTAAAAAAATAATCAATCATAAACACTACGTTTCTGTTAGATTGTAACAACTGCCAAACCTCTATAATAATATTATTGAATCACATTTTTCGTTTATATTGTAATTATTATAAATTATTTCATCAAACGATTTTATTATGAGAAATTCAAAAAAAGAAAACTTTCGGAACCAGAATTTTTTCATCCAATCTTTTATACTAAGTATACGTAAGTACGTAAAGTTAGGTATAGTTCTATATAAAAGGTTTTGCATATTATGGAGTTAAAACATAATTTTATCTCAAATTATAAGAATCAAAACAAGATTATTCACCTATCATCGGTTCAGTATCATTCCACCCAAATGAGTCCCACGATAGTAATGATAAGTATTACATTTAGTACGTATTTATGTTTCAAGAAATATCTGGTAGTACTCGACCACAGTTGGTAAAGATTCTGAGTTCAACATAGTGTAATTGTCAATAGTAGTAATTTATCTAATACTCAATTAAGTAGTTACACTACGACGAAGGTTGTAAATTAGGGAAGCATCTACTTAATATTTGTATTCCTTTTTCTATTGATTAATTAATACTTAAATAACACACACATACACACACCACACATACATATTAATCGGTAAAGTTGCGTCACTCGCTAAGCTTATAAAAGGTTTTTAAAAATACGTGCGTTCGAATAGATGACATAAGGTTCTTCAGGAGCTATATGTGTGAACGTTACGACCGACGCGATTATTTAGGTCGGTGTTGTGTCGTGAATGTCGTGATGATATTTCGCTGGCAACTATTTGCCTACTTTTGCTAATCTATCTTTTGATAACGAGGATAAGTTTTGTACGATAGACTTCGTGATACCGTGTATCTGTTTGTCGGCATATTTTACTGTCCGTCTATCGGTACGTCTGATTGATTAAATATTGGTTTTTCCAGCGTTCTTAACTGTCTATCCCAATCCATACCAAACAATACTTCACGCTTCATAATATTTTGAAATAAAATCTGACAAAATTTAAATAAAACAGTAGAATTGAGACAATGTACGTGTTTCCAAAATCGCATAAATAATTGTCGATAAATGACTAAGTAATGAAATTAACATTAATCAACACGAGCGACGAATAGAAAGGCGCCAAGCCGACACAAACATCCTTTTCGCATTTATCTCGAGAACACGCTTTACGCTTGACCGATATTGAAGTGGACTGCGAGCCTGCAGACACACCGTGTCCAAAAAACATGGCTTGAGCCAGTTGGAAAGGTAGACTTAGGCTCGGTTTTATAAATATCTATTAGACTTTTGAATAAATAATTAAATAATGCCAAAATTCTTTATTATACTGGTATGTGCAATGAGGTCAATCAATATAAGAGGATTGAAACTTCCGACCCCTAAACTTGGTATAAATCCGTCGATAAGGACGACAAGTTATTGGGGGGGGGGGGGGGCAATCTTACACAAATATCGATCTAGTCCCAAACTAAGCAAAGCTTGTGCTATGGGTACTAGACGACGATATACATACTTATATAGATAAATACATACTTAAATACATAGTAAACACATCAAAGAACAAATATCCAATAAATAAAAAATCAATAAAATGTCCTGAGTTACTAATATTTTATCTGACATTGAACCCGGGTATGTCCTAAAACTACGACCGGGGGATGGGCAATAGCATCCTTGGAGTGCGGTGGAGATACTGGTATGGTGGTGGCGATTATGGTATTTACCCCCTATGAAATTGGGGGAGGCCTATGTCCAGCAGTGGACGTCCTTCGGCTGATATGGTGGTGGTGGATCTGACATTTGCTCTAGCGGATCCTTAATTTATAAACCTCGTTGATGACTGTTGTGTAGTTGTATCAAAACAATTTCCGGATAACCATCAGGATATTGTTTTATACTCGCATTTTTTCAACATTTTTAATTTTGAAACACATTACGATACACGATGAAATGTTTATCAATACCCAATAGATGACACCATAGCTCAACTCGCATATTATGCATGACATAAGATTGAATGTGTCGTGTTGTGTCAGTGTCGAGCACAGGAATTTTTATCTTAATTACAGTAAAATCCGTGAATTTCCGTTGTGGCATATACAAGCATCTATATTATGTGCTGCAGTGAAAACATTAAAATATCTAATAAACTAAGACGTTTTAGTAGAACATGACAGCAAATAAAAAAAGAAAAAAAAATTAAATTACAATGTTAATTTGAGCATCTGCCGCAACTTTTATTTAGCAAATATTGATGTAAAAAGACAGCGACTAGCGTTGCAAACTGACGTCTCCAGTCTCCATATACTGTCTTTTCTAGGTCTTCTTCCTGGGTCAACGTGATTTAGAGTTTCAAAAACTATAGCTTATTTCACTCATTTCCAACATCAAAAAACAGCCAATTAAGTGTACAGATTTCAATTGATTTCATTTATTTGTCAAAATTCATTCGACTTGAAATAATTACAGCAGAGATCGTATACTTTCATACATTTACAAAGTTAATTAAAATAAGATAAAGTAGATAGGAAATAGGTACAGTAGGCAACTATAAAATGGATATCTAATATCGCAATAATACATTTTGCAGAGCAGGGTACTAGTGAAAGTCCTGACGTAAGTTCCAACGTCTGTGACTGTCATCGGTAAACGACTCGACTGTAGAAACTGAGGTCACCGTTTGTACATGTTTATTTACAAGATAAGTTAAGTAAGCATATTTTATTTAACCATCGTGAGGCGGGCTAGATGCTTTGTGTTCCAAATACGACCAAATATGATTTGTGTGTTCTGTCAGAGCTATTCCGGTCTGATTCCGATCGGAGCATCCGTGTAAAGATCCGAAATAAATGTCATCATCATCATGTCAGCCGAAAGACGTCCATTGCTGGACTTAGGCCTTCCCTAAAGACTTCCACAATGGCCGGTCCTACGCCACCCGCATCCAGCGGACACCCGCGATCCTTACCAGGTTATCAGTCCACCGTGTCGCCTGCCCACGCTACGCCTTTCGGTACGTGGTCGCCACTCAGGAACCTTTTCGCCCCAACGGCCATCGGTTCTACGTGCTATGTGCTGCCATTTAAGTTTAGCGATTCGAAATAAATGTATCCGTACTTTATTGGGTCCTCAATTTTTTTACACAAAGGATCAGAAATTAAAGGGACTGTGGACGACGCCCTCCCACAGCACCGTACCCTTGGATAGCTCGAGGAGCGTAAGGTTCCTGCCCACCCGTCTCAGCGGGTCGCGGTGCGTCACAGGTTCTGCGAGCGCGTGAGGAATAGCGGGCAACGCTCCTTGTGCGGCGATTACGCAGTTCACTATTTCGTCTAACGTTCGAAATGAAAAACAACTCGGATCACGACACTTATTTATTTGCACCACTAAGCACTAAACTAAGCGTTAAAACTAAGCCTACGCGTACACTGAGCACCACTGCACTGTTCACTTCTCTTCTCTTCCCTTTTCCGGATTTAGGACTCGAATACTAAACTCAACACACACACACACACACACACGCTGCAAACCAGGCCTGTTTTTATGCCACAATCTGGGCCCGCAATTAGTGGGGATGTCTTCACGAGAATAGGCGTGGTTTAGAACGAGACAGACTGAAAATATCCCTTTCACACCCTTCTAGAAAGTTCTTGAAAAATCCCTCTTTCCTGATTGGTGGATTTACTTGGGCGACAAACTTTGCCAACTTCCCTGCTTCTACATTACTCGCTATCCGCGACTCTCGCGGGCTCCGGTTTTAATTTATTTCTCTAAAACTTGCGTTCGAGTTTGAGTTACTAGTTTTCCCTTTTCGACAGACCTTATCGTGGTCCGATTTACGCCGGGGTTCCTCGGCTTAGCTGTCGACAAAGATTTTGCGCGTACGCAAAATAAAAGTTGGTCGCCCATTACAACTAAACCCTACGGTCTGGATATTCATTTTCTTTACAAAAGTTAGATATTACCAAGTCTCAATTTTCAATATACTTTTTAACATTCCAGGTGTGTCCGTTTCGAGCGCAGAGCTGAAAATGCGCCGTTTCCGGCACCCTCGATACGTCTTCTGTCTCTTTCTAACAGAGCTTGTAAATATGACTGGCGCGCTGTAGCGTCAGCTCATTATGTTCTCGGCGCTCGTTCCGGACACTCTTCTCCGACTTATGCTGCTTATCCGATGTACAAAACGATCACTTTACATTATCATACGTTCCTTATAGCTAATTAGCACATTAAGATTAACACTACAGCGTCTCTGTCGCAACTTCTAACGCGTCCATTCTCGCACACAATTTATTCACTTAGCACCATTTGGAAGATTTCCGTGGCTGTCCGTAACACTCTCCCCCTCTGACTCGGTCGAGTCGCTCCGTTGCACCGGTAGGACAGCCAGTCGCGTTACAGGTCGCCGGAAAATGCCACCTCTCGTCTCGACGTCTGCTGAACGTATGTTGCCATCGGGCCCCGGGAATACTCTTCTCACGCATTTATTAACCTCTCGTAACTGGAAAATCGGCTTATGTCTGGCAACGGTGCCGTATTTACTTTCACCTCCATGTCTATTGCGCAAGATTGTTCCTCTAATTCCGCTGGTTGCCTTTCGTTAGGCATGCGTTCCACAGGCCATTCTGTCTCTGGTTTTCTTAAAAATTGCGGACCTACATACCATGCTCTGTCGTAAGCGATTTCTCGGCTTAAGTCGGGTCGTGTAGCTTGATCTGCGGGGTTTAACTTTGTGGGTATCCATTTCCAATCTTCTACTCTCGTCAACTCCGAAATCTCCCCCAGTCGATGTGCTACGTACGTGCTGTACCTTTTCGCATTATTTCTTACCCAATGCAAAACCGTACGACTGTCAGTCCATAAAACTACCTTTCTTACTTTGTATCGATGTTGCTTCAATATCTCGTGCATCAGTCGGGCTCCTATCAGCGCTGATTGCAGTTCTAGCCTCGGGACGCTCAGCTGTTTTACTGGTGCTACCTTTGCCTTAGCAGCGATTAGTGATGTATCTATGTTACCTTCACACTCCACTCGCCAGTATGCAACACATGCATATGCTTTTAGACTCGAGTCTACGAAAACGTGTAGTTGTCTCTCCGGTTCTGATCCCGTCGCGCTGCATGCGTACGGTCGCGGGATCCGCAGTTTCGCTACACCTTCCAACGCTTTCAACCATTGATCAAACTTCTTCTTTTCTTCATCTGGTAGAGGCGTGTCCCAGTCCAATTTCAGGCTCCAAATTCTCTTTTTCACGGTGTCTTCGAATATTCTCACTGCCCTTTCGTCCTCTGGTTTTCTCTTCTCCACATGTCGCACGCCCAGCGAGTCTATAGCAAAATATTCTTTCAGTATACCGTTTATGTCCTCTTTGAGGTGACAATGAAGCGCGACCTCGCTACCTCTCCACGCGCTCGTACTCGGCGCGGTCCCGAACACCACCCAGCCCAGCTGGGTCTTGACGGCTGCCGGCTCGCTCTTCTTGCCCATTCTTGTCTCGAGGGGCATCATGAGGTGCCAGTTGTCTGCTCCGATGAGTATTCTTGGCACCGCTTTTTCATAACAGGCATCCTGTAAGTCAGATAGGTGCGTGTATTTAGTTATGTCGTTTAGGTACTGGCCGCGCAGTCCCAACGCGCGTACCGTCCTTACTGACATTCGTTGTGGGGTCTCGTTATTTTTACCCTTTATCATTATCTGCACTCGTTGGCTCTTGTCGTTCGCAGTTGCCATTGACCCCACTCCCTGAATTCGTAGGGGCTCCTTCACCCCCACGGCTCCGATCTCCCTTATAAGATCCTCGTCGGCGAGTGATACGGTAGAACCCTCATCCATAAGGGCGTAAGTGCTCACCGTTCGATTCGGGCCCGTTATTACGACCGGAATAACCTTTAACAAAATCGTCATACCTACTTGCTCCGTATATACATCTGACGCGCAGCTTTGCTCCGCCCTAGGTTCGGGATCTTGTCGGTTCTGGCGGGGCGACTCGGTTCGGGTCGATGAAGTCTGCGCTTGGGCGCTCATTTGCGCTTTAAAGTCGTGCAGCAGCTTATGGTGACCATGCGGGCACCCCTGTATGCCGCACCCCCTTGCTCTGCACTGATCTCTCCTGTGTTTCCTGCTCAAACATTTAAAACATACTCTATTGTTCCTCGCCCAATCCCAACGGGCACCCAGATTCATCCCTACTATCCTTCTACACTCGGTTGTCCTGTGGCTGCCCCCGCAGCATAGGCATTGATCCTGCTTTTCTAACGTATAAGTTCTATAAACCGGTGGCTTCCCTCTGGCAGGCACGTTCGGTTTATATTCAGGGCGTGATGGACCGCTATTACCCACATACCTTTTAGCCGGTGCCTTCGCATGTGAATATTCCAACTCGGCTTCACTTTCCTCTAGTAGGAAGTTCGCTAGCAACATCAGTTCCCCGGCCCCCTGACTGCCCATCTGTTCTCTAGCAAACTGACACCACTTACTCCTCAAGTGTGGGCTCAGTCTCTCCGTAATTTCTCTAATCAAAAGGGGATTATCACCATAATTTTTGCTATCTAAATCGACAAGAGTACCTACTATATTTACAACTCTAGTGCTAAACGAATTTAAATCTACTGTGCTTGGCCCCACATGCGGCAGTTTCTTTAATTCATCCAACGCCTTATCTATCAAAAGATCTGTCCTACCAAAGTTCTTCTTTAACAGTCTAATTATTAACTCTGGTTGCTTTGATGTCGCGAGCAAGTGTTGTACACATAGTTTTGCGTCTCCCTTAAGGCAGTTCCTAAGACGAGCCATGTTTTCATATGAGCTAAAACCATACCTTGCTGTGGTCTCTTTATATGCATTATAAAAGAGTAACCACTCATTCGGATCCCCGCTGTAATACGGCAGCTCGTAGACTTGTTTCGGCGGCTTAGGTCGCATCGTCTCCTTCAACTGCTCGGCAAGACGGTTGAAAGCGGTGGCGGCATCACTGGGCGGCTCTACCGATGACCTTACACCCTTTCTCAGCGGCGTTGACTCAAATCGGCCGATCGGTGACCCGGCTCGTGGCTCTTCGGGTGACGGTTCGCGGTACCCGCGCGGCGATCGGGTACGTTCGACGCGTTCACGACGCTCAGGCAACGGTGCCTTACTCTGTACACGCGGCCCTTGTGGCGGTGATAGGGCGCGCTCTGCTCGCAACGGTGCGAGAGGCGTCTTTTCCGCGCCTCTTTGTCGACTTCTGACGTCGGGTCGGCGAGCCGCGGCTTCTTCCAGCTCCTCCCGTTCTGGCTCGATGCGTGAGAACCATTCATCAACCTTATCCGTAAGGTCAACAAACGTTACCGGCGGAGTAGGCGCTCGTGATGATGGCGGTGATTCTCCCTCGTCGATCATTTTCAATTCAATCGCCAGCCTCTTCTTGATCAGCTCCCTTTCGATTGCTGCCAGCTCCTCTACTGCGCGTAATTCCGCTTCCCTCTTCCTTGCCGCTGCGCTGCTGGCACGTGATCGGACCGACGGTACTGGCCTTCCCGGATCGCGCGCGCCCGAGTTCGCACCCGTATCGACTCGCGGCGCGTCATCTAGCGCGGGCGTCCGGCCGGTCGCACGTGTGGCCGCGCCCCCCGCGGGCGCGTTAGCGTTGCCAGTGCCCGCCGCGCGCTCCTCAGTAGGCTTCGGTTGTTTGTCGCGGTCGGACGGCTGTTCCTCTGTTTCGGTTCGCTGCCCCTCCCCCTCCGGTCGTTGCTCCGCCATTTCGGTTCGCGGCCTTGGTCGCCTGTCCGCATCTTCTTCGGACGGGGAGGCAGGCTGGCCGTAAGTGAGGACTCGTGTTCGATTCGCAATTAAATGCGACGCTGCTGCTGTCCCGGCGGTTTTGTGACGGATGGTAGTGGCGTCCTTCTCAACCACTCTACCATCACCGGAGGTCTTTGGAATCGCACCAGTTCTGCGATCGTCGACAACACGCGATTCTGTACCGTACGTCCATGCAACGCCTTTGGACGTAGTCTTCGCCTGGGACAGCGCCTGCTCATTCATCTGTTGGCGTTCTTGATCGTCGGCTTTGTTCGTTTTGCTGCGGGTAAACATCGCGCACTAAGTCACTTCACTGTTACTTTAAACACGGACAAGTCAATCACTCACTGTTTCAGACGTCAGTTATCACAGAGTCAATCGCTCAGTGTACTCACAGTACAGTTAAACAGTCTCACACGGTTATAACATAGCCTCCACGCGCACGCGGAGGTTCACAGTCCCGTCGGGGGTTCTGGATCACCTTATTCGAAGCACTCACACAATAGCCAGTCGAACTGTGATCCTAGTCTAAATCCGGCTCGAAGGACCAACGAACTGTGGACGACGCCCTCCCACAGCACCGTACCCTTGGATAGCTCGAGGAGCGTAAGGTTCCTGCCCACCCGTCTCAGCGGGTCGCGGTGCGTCACAGGTTCTGCGAGCGCGTGAGGAATAGCGGGCAACGCTCCTTGTGCGGCGATTACGCAGTTCACTATTTCGTCTAACGTTCGAAATGAAAAACAACTCGGATCACGACACTTATTTATTTGCACCACTAAGCACTAAACTAAGCGTTAAAACTAAGCCTACGCGTACACTGAGCACCACTGCACTGTTCACTTCTCTTCTCTTCCCTTTTCCGGATTTAGGACTCGAATACTAAACTCAACACACACACACACACACACACGCTGCAAACCAGGCCTGTTTTTATGCCACAATCTGGGCCCGCAATTAGTGGGGATGTCTTCACGAGAATAGGCGTGGTTTAGAACGAGACAGACTGAAAATATCCCTTTCACACCCTTCTAGAAAGTTCTTGAAAAATCCCTCTTTCCTGATTGGTGGATTTACTTGGGCGACAAACTTTGCCAACTTCCCTGCTTCTACATTACTCGCTATCCGCGACTCTCGCGGGCTCCGGTTTTAATTTATTTCTCTAAAACTTGCGTTCGAGTTTGAGTTACTAGTTTTCCCTTTTCGACAGACCTTATCGTGGTCCGATTTACGCCGGGGTTCCTCGGCTTAGCTGTCGACAAAGATTTTGCGCGTACGCAAAATAAAAGTTGGTCGCCCATTACAACTAAACCCTACGGTCTGGATATTCATTTTCTTTACAAAAGTTAGATATTACCAAGTCTCAATTTTCAATATACTTTTTAACATTCCAGGTGTGTCCGTTTCGAGCGCAGAGCTGAAAATGCGCCGTTTCCGGCACCCTCGATACGTCTTCTGTCTCTTTCTAACAGAGCTTGTAAATATGACTGGCGCGCTGTAGCGTCAGCTCATTATGTTCTCGGCGCTCGTTCCGGACACTCTTCTCCGACTTATGCTGCTTATCCGATGTACAAAACGATCACTTTACATTATCATACGTTCCTTATAGCTAATTAGCACATTAAGATTAACACTACAGCGTCTCTGTCGCAACTTCTAACGCGTCCATTCTCGCACACAATTTATTCACTTAGCACCATTTGGAAGATTTCCGTGGCTGTCCGTAACAGGGACAAATCGGAATAACTCTCATCTCACTTGGCACGCTGACTCCAATGAATGATAAGAAACTAAACTATTACTACACTATATTTTACTAAAAAAATTATTACCAATACGCTGACAACAACATGAACGATTTTACAAACGCAAGGAAAAACCACTGCATTCTCAAGAATTCCGGCTCATAAAAGGTTTGTCGGGCAGTGTCTTTTACTCGCATTCCTTATTTCACCCATAGCGGTATTTTAATGTAAACCACCTGAACCTGAATAAATTGAAAGGTGGTTCCATTTGGCGAGCTGACCTCTTGGCATTAATCACGTAACTTATGTCACTCTGACATAAATGGCTGTTTCGCATATCACTGATTTCATAATAACACGTCTTAGGTAGTCCTAATACGGATATTCTAAGGATACGGTTCGTAAAAAAGAAAATAGTCCGAATCGATTGAAAGAATAGAGCTTATAGTAGCGTGCAAGGCGTTAGTGTGTGTGACAGATTTTTGTGCCTGACCCAGATTGTGAAGGTACGCGCATTTACTTCCCCAAGCCTTAAATGAAATAAGATAGTGTACAGTCGCAAAAATGAAAAATTTAATGCCGTTAAGGTCGAAAAGTGACGAACCTTTTCATTCCGCGACCATACCAAATGTTAAATAGCATTAGTATCGACTCATGATCGCAATCATGAGTTAAAACTATGCAATATAACATTTATAGTATGTTTATAATTGGATTTCACATACACAATTCACAATTGAAAATTGTGGAACCATACGCGATCTTAACGACTGAACAAGAAGGTACTCCCATAACGACGTGTGTTAAAGGAATGAATGACAATTAATGTTTACAAACCCCTACCACTGACGGCAAGGTAACAAGGAGTGGGTTATATAAAAAAATCATATAAGCTACATCTTAAATAAGAAAATATGCAACTAGTACACAGTCACTTTCAATTAATATCTAAAAACCCTAAGGTCGCGTGACGCCACCGCGCGCCTGTTAGGATGTATGGAAATCCAATGCGTTTGACAAGCGTGGCCGGCATGCCGCACAGCATATCGCCTGGGCGCGGACGCGGCCTTGCTTATGGAGAGGGGATGAGTGAAGTTGCGCGATATGTCAGGCAAGTATTAAAATGCGCACTCCGTGTACGAGTACATAAGCACTCTTAAGCAACGTCATATTTATTTGTTTTTGGGCGACTTTCGACACACGACCACAAGCCCCTCATGCCGATGACGTATCTGCATCAGGAATCAAAGCAATCTTCCCTAGGCTAGATCGTAGGAAATGGAGCTATAGATAAGAAAAACACAAAACGTAAACCTCCCACTTATACTCGTATGAAAGGAAAATATGTGTGGGTTTTACAGTTAAGACAGCTTAATGAGTGTCTTATATCAAAGCAAACAACGTCACGCTTTATTTTCCTATTCACGTAGAAATTGTTGAAAACATAATTAATAAATACTAAGAACTCGTGCGGCTATAGAATTTTCAACAGTAAGTAATATTGTCCACTGACAAGAATAAAGCCTACAAGGACAAATCCCCTCTACATATATTAATTATTCCTAACAATATTGAAATGTAGTAATATTTCAAATAAAATATATACAAGAATTACCTAAATATACAGCGAGGAAATGCCGCCAGCATCCTCGGTATCATGCCTCATGGCCCGTTTTAGATTTAAGTTTGAATTTTAATCCCTTCTTAGTTATTAGATATTTTCGGCAAAAGTGGCCCCGTCTTTCTTGGGAGTAGGTAGCTAGCAGAACCCGGGTTCCTTCCGGATTTAACCGGTATACCTAAGTAGCATTAAAGTAAGGAGAAGAAATGTAAATATTCTTCTTGTGCCACGTGTATTCCAATTGATTGCTTTGCTAACAACGTAGGATCATGAGACATTAAGATTATTTACGTACATGAGGCTTATCGCGCGTTATACTAATTTGATAACGGATCTAGAAAGGCCTAAAGAATAACAAATGATATAAATGACTCTCAATTTCCTCATCACAACTCAATTTTCTCATTGAGCGCAATGCCAGATTAGATTTAAACTAAGTTAAGTAAGTAATTAGATTTAGATTTTTTTATTTCTTAAAATTCCTCAACCAGTAAACATTGAATATTTTATGAGAGGATCACGTCCCCCTATCCCCCATTTAGTTTTATCATACAAAGTCACTTTTGGTGGAAATACTTACTTAAAATTTGGTTCAGTATGATACGGACAAATACCGTAGATATTGGGTCTCATGATTGTATTGTTCCATAATATTTAAAATATAATATATATATATATAGGAACAGCGCGCCATTAATCATGTGTGCCCTAGCCTAGGGTAAATTTTATTGTATCATAATTAGACTCCAATTAAGGTATTCTTGGGAACATCTTTAATTGACAACATTTAAAATTTTCAAGTGGTATGAAATCTTAACTCATTTCGTTAATTTGTTAACAAGAAACCCCAATTTATATTTTTATAGCTATTAGTTCTAAAAATATTCACTAAAATGTGAAAAAACCCTACCTTCGTTGTAAAGACGTCACAAGGCTGAATGTGACAGTCACAGCGCATAAAAAGAACAGCAGTACACTTTTTTCAGTAAGGGTCGGTTGTACCAAACCGTCTGTAATTGTAAGCGGTCTTCGTCAAAATCTGACGATCACATCCGGATTTTAACGACCGTTAAATCCGTTGGGTTGCACCATCTTCAAAATCACGGATTGTAATTGTTAATCGGGTTGCCACTTAAGAAACGCACTCCCACCAAAATAATTCTCGGGTAAAATAATTCATATAGCAACCGAGCATGAAAATTCAATTTTGTCTGTGCTCATGTCACTTTTGACAAGCGATAAAAACACGCTAAAAGCAGCTACTCATTAAAATACTGATAAATTGGATAAATTTTAGGCGAATATATGTTACTTAATCGATCAAATAACAAAAAAAGTGTAGTCAGGAAACTTGCCTCTAATATTCATGGGCAAAATACAATCTACCGAGTGAGATTTCTCAAAACGACGACCCGTCAGAACATCTTGTATTTCACAAGCATTCTGAGCTTTGTATGTTGGATTGATGATATTCTCCTTCTTCAATACCTACGGTGAGTTATAATATTTTACGTCTATTACATACTACCGCTACCTACCTACTCACAAAACCTAACCTAACCTCTAAAGCTGTTTACAAACTAGTTTCAGTAGCCGAGCGTTAAATCACGCGACTTTTAATCTGGAGGCTGTGGGTTCGAAACCCGGCTTTTACTTGGTCAGAGTGTGAAATATCATATGACATCGATTATAACTTATAACATTAGCTTTTGGGTGACGGCGAACATCGACTGGTTTAGTTCCAACAGGTCTAGTTTTCCATCTGGCTTGGAAGGCCAGAGATGGCAGTCGCTTTTATAAAACTAGTGCCTATGCCTAATCCTTGAATTTGGATACCAAAGCAGACCCCGGGCTCCTTTAGGACATAACTAAAACAACTTGATTTTAGTAGTAAAAATCTCAACAAGTAGATGTTGATATATACAAATACTTGTATGGTGTACATATCATATATGTCATGTATTTTATTAATATGGGAATTTATTTCAGGAGCAGAATTAAGATGCATGAGCAATTATTTTAGACCGAAGTGAAAGAAATTAAAAGGTGTGGCACATTCAAACCAATTGAAATGGAATTATTAATACCGGGATTAATAGTAACCTAGAAGAACTTACTCATTTTACACAAGGTTCTTTTCAATTGTAATAAAAATGATGATTAGAATTGTTCAGTTTTGTTTATTATTGGCCTTTACAGATATTTACTGCCTACAATGTTAAGTTTTTTTATTTTTGATTTCATACCAAATGCACTTACATATTAGGTTGGTAGGTATGATATTAAAAACTGCAATTTCATCAGCTTTTGCTAGACCTTATCTTCCTCATAAAAATAGTGATGTCAGGCATTAAATAGATAAGACCATCATTTTCACCCAATACCTAGGTTCATTTAGATTTCATCAACCCGCAATAACCCCTGTGCTCCCTACTTCTGTGTGGGACACATCACTCAGTCTACACTTGTCTTTCATTAGTGTCAAAAAGGCTTCTTGTTCTGCTCCAAATATGGGCAAGATGACATTCTGCCACACCATACCGACATCTTTAATTCCAGTATTGATAAATAAAACAACATTTCTAAATAAATTGTCAAAATTTTGTTGTTATATTACTCATATTATTTGAATATAATAGGATAAACCTTTACTATTGTTTTATGTATTTATATTATTTTTGAAAGCAAATTTTATAAACTAATTATTGCAAAACAAACAAATTTTGGCACTCTGGGGTAGGCCTATGTCATAGCAGTGGAGGTACTTTGGCTGATATGATGATGATGAAACAAAGTTTGGGAGCCCTCTATGATATATTTGTTTTACAAATTAATTTATCGAATCGGTCATGCAATTAAATGTAATGTTATCTGTAAACAATACTGAGGTAATGTGTAGAATGGGATCCTGCCGTTTTGCCAAAGTTATTTTGGTAAAATTTCATTACCCAAACAAATTTTGGCAACTGTTACGTTTGGTAATGCAATCTTTGGAATAATTTTAGTAGGCACATTTTCATTTGGACAAATTTTTACTTAACATAATATTATCACGGAAAATAACGTTCAGGCATTTGGTCTTTTACCAAATACTTCATTAAAGCAGAAAATCTTTAGACAATAAATATTTTGTCAAATGAATTGTTCTGACAAAAAGTATTAAGACAAAAATATTACTACGGGAAATAATATTGTGGTATGTGGTCTTTTATCAAATGGATTATTAAAGCAGAAAATCTTTAGACAATGACCAATTAGTAAATTAGTACTTAGTGGCAAAACCGACTCGGATCGCGGATAGGTTAGAAGACGAAAGCGGGAGCTTTGCTCCCACTTTCGTCTTCGAGGATATTTTTTTTATAAAAGAGGGAACACTTTGCTGGCTTGCTTGCTTTTTAGTACCGTTAATTTTAGGAACATAGATAAATCTGAACCTGAACACATTTTTACCTGTTTAGAAAGATGCAAATGCATTGTCGACAACTAAGAAGTAGACTAAATAGAAATGGTTAATTGAAAATGACGATACAAATCATTTGCCTTATTATATTTTGCGTAAAATATGTTTTTCCAACTGAAACATTTGACTACTTGAAATTTGGTTAAAGTACTAGTTGGTAAGCGAGTCATTGTCTAACTGTTCACTTGCCAGACATTAGGTTTGTATTATAATTATTTGTCAAGAGTTTATTTGCCAAATAATAATTTGGCAAATGAAAATTTGCGGAAAATTGTTTGCGAAATGATAATTTGTCAATATTTTTTTGATATAACAATAGAGACCCGTGTAGAATACTTGGGGTGTGGGTTGCTTTGCTCTTCTGCTGGTCCACCTGCAGTGTGAAAATTAACTCATCTTTTACACACACAACAGGCTGCACTTTGATACTGCGATACTGTATAGAATACTAAGTACCCCAACATTTTAGGTATATCAATATAGTTGCTAGTTACTGTACCGAATACAGATTCCTGGTAACATGTACATTTACCTGAGCTGAGGTGCATATTAAAATACATAAGGTCTAAGGTTACATGTCCCTAGCATGTATTTGAAATAAATACCTATCCATGGGGTTATTTCTAATAGATGCTAGAGACATAAAGAGATGTAGTTCTACAACTCTTTATTTTTTCAAAATGAGAATGATAGAAACATTTGTGGACTTGTTCAATATAGCAAGTTGACTTTGAGCCCTCATGTACATGCATATGAAATGACAGGAAAATAACAAAGTCTGCTGTAAGCATCCTTCACCAACCTTTATTTTAGGATTTGTCTGAATGTGAAAATCACTAGATCCAATGAAGGGGTAAATCAAATGTGATTGAATGAACCAGTACAAATAAAACAACACATAATAATAGTTGAACCGTTTAATATTTTTCAACAATTTAAAATTTTAATACAATTTAGGC
The DNA here is from genome assembly GCA_905163555.1 of Notocelia uddmanniana. NCBI lineage: Eukaryota > Metazoa > Arthropoda > Insecta > Lepidoptera > Tortricidae > Notocelia > Notocelia uddmanniana. Next base: position 22,105,763 of record LR991059.1, on the reverse strand, counting down.
AACTTGTTTATTGTTGTTGTGACACTATTTTATACTTCTGTAAAGTTTGATACACGAATATCACTGAGGTAGCACAATAATGTTAGTATTCCAATGTAAATTCGGTCTTCTCTTCATTTTCATAGCATAGCCCTTGAATATCCGTTTTAAACCACTTTTATATGTTGTCCGATATTTTCCATTGTTTCGGTACATACTTCTTCCTATATTGTAAGGCGTGTAAGACATGAATCAGTCTGTTCTTTGTCTAGGATATCTGCACTACAACCATATCGTCTTTCAAACTATAAACTACATTTAATTCACATCACAAAAGTTTGTAAAAGTTTCCTTTGTTGCCGAGCGAAAATGTTGGTTGACAGAAGTGAATTAGGCTTAAATCAGGTTATAGAATCGCGTTCCGATACTTTCCGCAAATTGCTACAAAATACACTGCCATTTAATTATTAAATTTTTGTAATTTATTACTTAAATTGTCAAGAAAAACTAGTTTTCATAATAAATATGGTACTATGCCGCCATATTTGACGAATGGATTTGACGTTAACAGGGGGTCGGACCACTGGTTAATGTAATCGTCAAAATTTAACGTACGTCAAGGCTACGGATGGATGGTGCAACGCAAAAATGGACTTAACGTACGTCAGCGCCATATTTAACGTTGACCGGCCTGTAATCGTAGGTTGGTGCAACCGGCCCTAAATCTGTCTTAGTAACATGGTTTCTGTATGATTTGTTACGCTGTGACACCTTACTTGTCACTTACTCTCTTTTGGAACTTTTGAAATTGTGTAAATTTTATATAATAAAAAAGAGGTTTTATTTCATTTTTTATCCTCTGTATCATTTCATCGGAAAAAAGCCTGCTTGTAAAATTTTTATGTTGTCAATTCATCGCTCTAATCTACCAACCATCCAACTGATGTATAAGTAGTATAATTATTTATAGTAAAGCTTTAAGAAAATTGGCTGAAATTATGTTCAAGATATTCAATTGGGCACATTCATTCCGTTTTTATTAGGCATGAAATAAGTGTTTATGTAATGACTGGTATAGTTACTGAAATAAGTACGAGTTTTCACACGCTATTTTCCTGTCTAAGTACACGTACACAATTGCTGGCAATGCAATCCACGAACTACTTACATATCGCATAGATTTTTATCGGAGGCTCTTGTTTTACTTAATTATATTTTTGTAAAACCAAGCTAGCCAAATAAAGTTGCTTAAAAGCCAAATAAAGTTGAATTTTAAGCAACTTCCTGATTTGGCGCGGCGGGATCGATATATGATATACAGTATTATACAGGGTGTGGCCTGTAATAGGAGCAAAAAATTTAAAGGCTGCTTCCTTAGAGCATCTGCAGTAACCTTTTGTTTCCAAAAAAAAATCACTTCGGAGAAATGTTGATCTAAAGTTATGACCTCCAAGTAATGGATCTTGGCACCCAGAGATTATAACGCGGCAGTCACTGCTGATATTGCGGTAGCATCTAGTTATAACTCATAATCGTTGTTGCATTTTTGGTTTGAACGGATATTTTTGTTTTTTTTTTTAAATATCGTTTTTTAGTGTTTTTTAAATAAAAAGTTATTAATATAGCTCGAGCAGAGTAAAAAAAGTACATATATAATACTTTTGCGAAAAAAAAATTCAAAAAACTTTTTTTTTAATTAAATTCCATTTGGAAATAATTGCTGGGGGTTGAGTTTAATTTTTTGCTCCTATTACAGGCCACACCCGTATTTTATTTAACGTCGAGCTTACTGACGTCCCAGAGATTTCCTCACTTGATGAGATAAATAAATATTAGGGGTCAATTATTTACACAAATCGATCTAGTACCCATAACACAAGCCTTATTGAGCTTACAATAACGCTTGTGTATACTGATACTACACGAAGATATTAACAGATAAATACAATGAAACATCCAAGTCTCAGGAACAAAAGTTTCTGGTCACCACAGAAACAAATGCCCTTAGCAGGTATTTGAACCCGGGACCTCTAGCTTCGAAGGCAGTGTCACTACCAACTAAGCTAAACAGGCGGACAATTGATGAGATACTGTTAGTATCACGTTTGCGCAGTAGTAATATAATACGCAGAAGCGGGGCAATACTGCATTCGTATCGTCCTTCTTTCGAGCATCCTGCTGCGCCAGTCAGGAAGCACTCATTTAAATGTAAGGACTCAGTAAATAGCGGTACTCATTCGACTGACACTTGACACTGACAGCTAATAGTCTTCTCATATCGTACCGCCTTTGCACCGACGAATCTGGAAGTCTCCTTTAATATGACATTCACAACGCAGTATATTCCACTTCCCATGATTTGCGATTCATTTGAGGCATACGATATAACTAAGACCCGGGTATGTCTTGAAACTGCGACCAAAACCACCGGGGGATGGGCAGCAGCATCCCCGGAGTGCGGTGGAGATACTGCGATCGCCAATCCGCATGCCAAGCGTGGCGATTATGGCATTTACCCCCCATAGAAATTTGGGGAGGTCTATGTCCAGCAGTGGACGTCCTCCGGCTGATATGGTGGTGGTGGATATAACTAAGGCACGTGACTTTGCATCTCTGGGGTGCCTTACGACAACAACCACAACAGTAAGCAATAGATAGCTATTTCTGAATTTAGAGTTCTGCCTTGAGTGAATTTATGCCGCGTAGAAACAATATAGTATCGTATCGTTTTATTTAATAAATATGTGTATTTATAGTTAAGAGTTGTTTTGTCATGTTTTGTATCTGCCTCCTAATCAGTTTTATAATCCATTTCTTAACCTCTGTCACTCTTGTTTATTCTGTTGTACAATCTGCGTTATCATGTGAGTATTTTAAGTTTATTGTATAATTCAGTCATAGACACAAATATCATCAAGGATATCTTTATAAAGTCTTTACTAAGTCGACTGTTGTAAATGTTATATGTACCTATAAAAAAGACCGTAATTCATGTAGTACAAATGTAGACTACCGCTATAAAATGTCATCAAAACTCCATCATACTAATTTAAATGGCGTTGGCCCAAAATGATGTTTAATAAAATGCCGTCGGCCCCAGCTCGTTATAGGTGGGCCACGCAAAAACGGTGATTTCGTGAAAACCTGAATACCTCGTAAAACGAGACCCGTTTAAGTATGCGATAATCAGTATTCAGTTTTTGTACAAAATTGCAAATTACTGTACTCGAACTGCACGATGTGGTTTCTGATAAAACTTGCCGATTGTAATTTGGGACATTTCCTGTTTGCAATGCTTCGAGTTTCTTTAAATAAATTTTAGAAACTAATAATTGAGATATTCTTCTTATCTTTTTTGGTAAAATATAGTTTTATTAGGAGGTAAGTCACAAACTCTTATTAGCAGACCTAGGATTCCGTGGGGCAAATCGTCTTGACAGCTAGGGACTTCCTATATCGATAAACTCATTAATATTTTCCTTCTTTAATACTTGTATGTCTTTCGGTTTTCATGTGCCTAACAAGAGAATATTTTTTGCGATGAAAGGTCACTTGACATTTGCTACAGTGTAGCTTAGAACCGCGTTTAATTATTTCGGGATGCTTTTTAAGCAAGTCTTCTATTTTTTGAAGAGGCATTATTTATTTTTCATTCACAAATATAAAATATGTACCACAGACATATCTGTGATATGTACGAAATAGCACGTCTTTACAAATGACAGTGTCCGATGACATTGACAAGTATTGTTTCATAGTTAGTGTCTAAGTAGGTTAGTTACGTCTATTTAATTATCTGAAGAGGTTAAGATAATAGGTATCAACTATTTTATAGTGCAATCGGTATTACGCCTTATTTATATGTAACCTGCCGATTATTTTAAAGATGCTACGTGTGAATTTCATACTTGTCTTCAGAACAAAATTAATGTTACAAAAACACACACAATGTTGAGGGCGGTCACTAGTATTTAGAACTAGTATCGATAAATGAGTTTATCGATATAGGAAGTCCCTAGCTGTCAAGACGATTTGCTCCACGGAATCCTAGGTCTGCTTATTAGAGACTTACGGTTGTTGTTATCCTTAAGGTTGACAGTCCTGTCAATTTGTATAGAAATTCAAATGACAGTTTTGCGAAATGGGTCATAAATGAAAGAACATGACCGTAAAAAACACTAAATATTACTTTAGAAACGTTATTTTTACTTTCTACGTTCTTACAATCACATACATATTATAATTATTACATTCTGAAGAAGAGTTGAATCACATCGGATACAAGTATTTTTGCACGTGCCAGTGAGTGTGAAAAAACCGTCAGTAAAAGTCATTATATAAGTAGGTATGTTATGCTGAAATATTTATAACTTCGAGCTATATTTTGTGGCGCATCAGTGAGCGTATCGATGCATTCCGACACTATCGGCAAATAGTTTGTATGAATCACCATATTTGAGTCGTTGGTATAGTTGAAATTATTAAGCGAGTGAAACGATGGTCTCCGTTTCAGTTTCGGCAAAAAAGCTTATGTCCGGCCGGCAGATTTCCAGCTGTTCTCCTTTACGAGTCGCATTTCTCTACTGATTCTCGTGAAATAAGCAGGTTTGATAATAACATTTTGTCAGGTCAGTTTCTAGAAATTTGAAATTTGAAAAAAAAATCGCGAAGTCTATTTTGATTGGACTAATTTGGTACTATTCGGTCAACTTTAAATTATTTTAAGTATTCGCTTACGCGCAGTCTTGGTTTTTTTTTAAATATTGTACACGGTGTGTTAGGTCGATAACGGTATTAATAAAAATGATGCACTTTACTAATAAGGATTTATAATTTACTACGTAGTTGCGCAATAAGAAGTGCACCTAGTGATTTTAGATTTTATGTACCTTCGTTGTATTCAACCCTTTATAGAGCACAGGTCTCAAAAAAGACCACCCTAGAACATCATCTTTTTGTATTTTTTCTAGTACAGAATTTTTAGGACTATAGATTGGCGATGAGGCTGGAATTGAGGATTTTTTTCAGCCTTGCCCGTTAAAAGGTTAAACATTATTTGCGTTTCTCAGTAATTAGTAAAACATTCAGGAGGATAATTACTTTACATTTCGAACGAGCGCTTGGACATTTACAATTGTACGTTTAGTGTTTTTCCTTTCCATAGAGCCCCAATTTGTTCACGGAAGCAATCCAAAAATATGTTCTTCAGTAATTAGCAACATTCGAATGCGACTCTAAATAAATAACTACACACACTTTCACTGTATTATTCAAAGAAACGGGAAGGCGTTTTTTAAACGAATATTAAAGTAAAAATCATTTCATCAATTTATTTTCTACACTTAAAGTAAATGTTCATTTTGTTCTAAATACTAATCTACTAGGTATCAGTACTACTACTACTAGGTGCATGTAACATGCCTCATTTGAAGAATAAATAACTTTTACTTTTTTATCGTATCTATAGCTGTCCAGGATGCCTTCAAAAATAGTGCTTACGGAACTAGAAATAAGGTCACATACGATTCTAAGAATTACCAATTAATTAAATATGTGATTATGTTGTGTGCATAGTTGTTTGCATTAAACTCGTGACTTGATAACAATTTGACGGCCTTTAAAGATAACATTTGTCACCATACTCTCCATCATCATTATAATGTTAATGAATTAAGTAGTAGAAATTTCCTCATTTTGACGATGATAAGCAAGGGGCGGAATTCGAAGGGAAACTCAAAAGTGATTGAAAAGTGAGAGATTGAAAATAATAATCTTCCGACTACCGAGAAATAAAAATTTAGCATCCCTATTGAGCCAGCAATTATTCCAAGCGGTCCCAGTACAAAAAAAAAATCTTTTTTTAAAGCTAGGTTACATGTATTTTTTTACTCTTCTGGAGTGATCAAAATATTTATTTAAAAAACACAAAAACAATCTAAACATTAAAAAATACCCTTTAAAACAAAACAACAAAAAACTACTATGACTAAAACCCTTTCCACGCGCTATAATCTCATGGTGTCAAGATCTATTGCTAGGAGATCCATTACTTTAGATCAAAATTTCACCGACATGGAAAAAAAATACTCGTATTTGGACACAGGGAGTTACTCCAGATGCCCTAAAGAAGCGTCCTTTCAAAGTTTGCTCCTTTATATACAGGGCCCACCCTGTATATACATGTATATAACTCATTCAGCTGCAACCCCTAATTCACATGCTTAAGAGGCGCTAGCACAAGTATCTCATTAAAATACTCTAAACTAATCGCGAAAAACATAATAGCAGTAATTAAACTGAATGTCCTTGTTTCGTCGAATTTATTTATAAATACTGCAGGAAGTGTCTTGCCAAAATCGCGTCATATCCGACTTGACTTCCTAGGTTTATCTTACAAGTTATACAACGTGTTGTGTAATTCAGTGTCAAATCAGTACAGTTATTACAAGTGTACAGACCTAAGTTTATGAATACAATATCTCTATTTACTTCGAATAAGCATTTAGAAATATATTAATCCTAAAGCCTGCTAAATAAAAGGGGAAATCTATAAATTGTTATTGACACCGTCATCTAAACTGATGTCCTACTCATCAGCAATATTACATTAGCATTTTTTGAGTAGCCCCCATCTTCTCAAGACATCCTCTCGTCTTTACCACTAATCTTTATTACTGACTGCCATACGTCACAAATCTGTATTTAGTACTTTATGGCTATTTAACTGTCAGGTGTGTCTACTTTGAATTAACGCTTTAGACAGGGCAACAAAATCTTTTAATTGTTGATACACTAATTTCTATCACCTTAACCTCTTTATTAGCTACCGTACAATTTGATGCCGGAAGATCGGAGCTAAGTTGACGTGATATGTTGATATTTAAATCAGTTGAACTTGGCCAGCACGTTTGGGTCGTGACTGTACTTTAATGTCAGACACGTCGGAAAGGTCATCGAACTTTACATAATAATTAATACGTTGTTGGTAACGAGAAAATGTAAGCAACTATTAATATGTAAGTGTGCGTTGTAATAAATAAATAAATAAATAATAAATAAATATTAGGGGACATTTTTTACACAAATCGAACTAGTCCCACGGTAAGCTCAATAAGGCTTGTGTTATGGGTACTAGACGACGATATATTTAATAGATAAATACTTAAATACATAGAAAACATCCAAGTCTCAGGAACAAATGTCTCTGCTCACCACAGAAACAAATGCCCTTACCGGGATTCGAACCCGGAACCTCTAGCTTCGGAGGCAATGGCACTACCAACTAGGCTAAACAGGCCGACAATGTGAGGCCGGCCGGCGTTGTGAGTAGTTACTTTAGTTTTATGATTGACTGACCAGCGATTGGTCCTAACCTCACCTGATGGAAAGCGATGACAAGGCCTAAGATATTTCTCACTGGTTCAGTAATAGCCTATACACTCTTGTCTTGAAGAGACCCGGATTATATGTATCAGGAAATACATAATGTATGCATACCCCTTTGAATGTTGCGGGTGTCCATAGGTGGCGATAATCGCTTGCCATCAGGCGATACGTCTGCTCGTTTGCCTCCTATTTCATAAAAAACAGACGACGCCAGCTAATTCCAGTTTAATATTATAAAGTCTTATGACTGTTTTTTTTTTATAATTTGCATAAGCTGCAAGTACGCTAAACACTTACGAAACAAGGTGAAGTTGACAACTAGGAATGCAAATTTTAAGTGCCTAAGTGGAATTAAATATGTTGCATATTATCATCATTCTATATGAGTACATGCTTGTCATGATCCAACAACATTAACCAGTTCATAAAGGTACTCTTTTGTGTCTTATACCTATATCTAACCTTAAACAATAAATCAATTATTCAACCTGTCTCCCGTCTCATTGTCATCGGAACTGGTTTACTACAAGCACTTTCGAGAACATCGGAAAATACCTTGACCTGATATCTAATATAGACGAATACCTTGGACATACTATGGCATATTTAAAAATATTTCACGAGTAGAACATGCCGCGGGTGTTCCAACATATTCCGATACCCGCTTCAACTATTTAGATCATTCAGATACTAAGTTTTAAATTGCGTATAATTGTATGTTACACTTCCGATCCAAGGCAGTTTGTATGTAGAGGACATTTGTACTGTAATGAGGCTAGTTCTAGGAATCTAAGATACTTATAGTAAACCTTGAAATAGCTGTGGTCGTTAAGCAAATATATATAACGACCACAGCTATATATATATAGGTATACCCATGCCAAGTTACAGCTTTCTAGCAGTAAAGGTTACTGAGCTAACCCGCAGACGTACGGACAGTCGGACATGTTTACTACGGAACACTAAAAAGACACTAACTGCAAACTTCCTTAACAGCGGGTCGATTATAGAGTTACGTTCCGCGTTCCACTTTGATTTCATTTTCCAACCCATTTTGACAGGTGTTTTTACATAAAGTTGTACCTTTTTTTCTTTCAGAATTTGGACAGTTATGGTTTTTCACACTCCGAATCATGGGCAGCTGAAAGCTCTTGATTCTGATAAAGAACAAGTGTCCCCATTTTACCATTTTTTATATTTCTTTTAAGTCCACTATGCCACGTTTTTCTAAACCTGCGTTCGGATCTTCACGTTGAGAAAACCTAACAAAAATATGGATTTGGTGGCAGTTATTTTCTATATTGCACTATAACAATTGTACACATGGTTTTGAGTAGGAAATACCAAACATTTGCAAATACTGAGAAAAAAAATAAAGGGTAAGTACTTATTATACACTATTGAACGAAAACCCCTGACACACTAGCGCGGCGCGCGCGGAACTAAGCGTGTGACACGTATTTAAACCAAACTAAAATGCGAAATGAAACTTCCAAATCGACCTCTTAAGTAGTATAGGATAACGTGGTTGACAGATAATTATCGGTCTATAAGAAGTAGACTCAGTTATGTCATGGCTTTTTTTGTCGAAGCGTTGACGGATATTAGCGCGACAAGATAATAGCTATCGTGACAAGGATATCAATCATTAGTTATCAAAACAAATACTAGAATTTGTTTTTAGTTTTTACTATAAAAAATAGTTATTTACATTAGGGATCCAAGCCATGATATCCGATTAAAAACCTATTCCGTAAAGGACGTAATAATAATAATAATAATAATATATATTTAATAATATAATATGTTTAGGGTTACCAATGCTATGTATGTACCAATGTAAGACACATTGCCAGTCCAACAGCAAACGGTAAGTTAACAAAATGTACCAGCTGAAATTTTAACTTCTTACACTTAGGTACAGTTTGTACAAACGGTTGTGTTATTTTTTGTTTTTAACTAATATACGACCAGTGGTGGTTATTACAAACCTACTGGTCCTCACCTCTCAGCTCACACCTCACCTATTTTTTTTTATATGGAAACTGACTAAATTTGACAAATGACATATGACGGTTTCCATATAAAAACGGCTGAGGTGTGAGGGTACAGGTGAGAACGAGTCGAATTAAGAATAAGAGGGCTGGACAATTAGTTGCAAAAAAGTAGCTACGCATATGAAATTTTCAATAGCTCCTATTCCGTTGCAATAAAGACTTTTGAACTTTTCAAATGCGTAGGTATTTTGATGCTGACTGTACCCGTCGGTCACAAAATAGTCAATTATTATTCTGCAAATTGCATTCAATTTCTATTAAATGCTCTGCGTTGCTTATAAACAATTAATATTGTCGCTTAACGAGTATCTTCTAAACAGTTAAATCTTCAGTTCCTCAATTATATGCCGCATGCAACCCGCGAGCCTTTTCCTTGCGGCCCGCAAGCACCCTGGCTGTTTTGTATGTAACGAAAATGGTGATGGTACCTTTTGCCTGAAAAAGTCAAAAATTATTAAAAAGTGCCAGCGTCAATTTCATGAGCTACTATCTGGCCCTTGGCTGATAGAAGGTTGCCGTCCGCTGCTGTAGAGACATGCTGCGCCGACCCCAACTAAATGGGAAAAGGGTGGGTTTCCTTGAAAGAAATACAAGCAATTCTGTTTGATTTTTAAACATCAACATCATCAGGCATCAGTCTAGCTTATCAAACCACACATATTAGCTCGGAATCCGTTTTCTTAGCACGCAGTGACAAATAAATATTAAATGATTCCAAATTGATTTCAAATAGACCCCCCGATTAAGCCATAACGGAGGACCAGTAGTAGAACCACACACTTAGTCATTTTCATAATGCTGAAAGGAATATACGGAACTTGTACAATGTGAGCTAAGTCTTACCTTACCTAACCCATTAATTTTTTGTTTCGAAAACAACGACAATTTTGAACAAAAAATGCGATATATATATTCGTAGCGTATACTTCTGAAGTATCTTAAGCTGCATTCAAATCAGCAAAAAGTCTTGCGTGACAAAAACAGCTATGTGATATATGTTTCTAATTGGTGGTAAGAATACAAAAAAAACTGGGTAGGCTTGAAATTCTTTAGTAACATTGACATTAAGGCTGTAATTGCTTATTGTTATTTGTATTACAATTGTGGTTCTGCTATGCGTTACTACGCTGCTTGATTGATACTCGTACTTGCCTCGGTTGTAATCCTTCGTAATTAGTTTTCTATAAGATTTGATCAGGATTTGAGCAGTGTAGTAACGACGATTGTTAAATAAACTACATATTCGACAAAAACAAATAAACTTTACAAATTGTATTTCTGAGCCCGCAGTTATTTGCAGCCAACAAAATTGCCAAATATAATAGTTACACGAGTTATTACACTTATTATAGACTCCATGGGAGTCCTCAAACTATGAGTACATTTATCTAAAAGCTAGCAGTATGTCCTTAAACTACGACCAAGACCACCGGGGAATGGGCAGCAGCATTCCTAGAGTGCGGTGGAGATACTGCGATCGCCAACCCGCATGCCAAGCGTGGCGATTATGGCATTTACCCCCCATGAAATTGGGGAAGGCCTATGTCCAGCAGTGGACGTCCTAGTGCTGATGTGGTAGCAGTAGGTAATCAAGTAAGAATCTTTCACTTGATGAAAATTCACATTAAAATCCTGAAATCATATTATTACGTCTATCACATGACAAAGTCAAGACAAAGGAATGCTTTTTATCGGCATATGAGGTGATAAAATCAAATTCATAACTAAAATATCTAAACAAATAACTTAGACCGCTTTAGAAGAATGTGAAGAAGAAATTAGTTTGCATAAGTTCCGCTCGCGGGCAACGGAAAACAGCATATCAGCATAACACTAGCTAGCGTGCAAGACCTAATTTTGGGGACGAAGACATGATTGACTATTCGTCTCGTCTTAATTTGTTATTCTAGATAAACCGCCGCTCGCTCTTGGGCTTCCCACGTCCAGTAAACCACGTTTAAAAACCAGATTTTAATCATCTCATTTGCAGTTTATTATCTAAACACAACAGCCTCGGTATCCATAACACCGCTCTAGTTACCCAGTAAACTGCAATTGTTATGTAAATCCTGATATAACATGTACGTGAGGCTGACCCATTGACTTGCACTTTCTATTATACTTTCACACCATTGTACCTACTGACGCAATCGCCGAAAGGCGACAGTAGTGCCAGGGCATCAATGACGTTCTGTCTGACACTGTTCCGACTATACTCGTAGATCGATGCCGCTGTCAGAAGATTTAATTGATCACGATGACGGCGCGATTTTGAGAGCAGAGTTTACAAGCAATTAGGACTGGCTTGTGAAGTCTCATGAGAGACTTGAAAAAATGTTACTATACCGGTAATTTTTTGTTTGTCTCTGTAACTATTTGTAGTATCTACGTATCACATTTTCGAATTTATCCTTGAATACAGTAGGACATTTCGGTCACTTAGTCGAAAAGGTAATTAACAGAATGTCGAAAATACAATATGCTGTGCTCAAGTAAGCAAGGATCCCTTCGTACTAGTTAAAACTGTATGACGACAGGAAGCTTTACCACTCTCGGAATAAACAGGTCTAAAGGCAAGACACAAATAATACACATTACAATATTGATAGATTTTGATAAATCTTGAATTACATTGCCTAATTGAGAAACAAATGTGAACTTAGTACCTACTTACGAGTATAGTGAAGAGGTAAACTGTATTAGTAATAAGGCTTGATATTTGGATGTAAATACATGATATGTGTAGGATTTCTTGGAAACCTCCACGCTCCTTCAGGATTATCATAAACTATTCCAAAATAAACAAGAGTTTGGACGCTGTTTTAAACATGATTCTAGATATGTTAAGGTCACGTATTAGTAATAATAAAGATATATTAATGGCTTACCTTATTTACGATAAAAGCCTTCAAACATGCTAAATCATAAATCAAAACGGATGTCAAGCAACACTATCTTTTTCAATCACAAAGCTTGTTTACTCCAAGTAGCTGCGAAGGTAAATATTGCGCAAACGCACGCTGGGATTGTACGTGTGATCACCTGTTCCATAGGTCATTGTCATGCGAACGAAGATATTAGCTGTTACGTCACTTCTATGCATTCAAGTTTGCGGTTTATTGAGTGGTTTAATAACTTAATTATAATATTTTATTCTTGATACGGTTATCTTGCTAGATCTGAGGAGGTATTTATTATATTTATCTGTTTAATTGTACATCTTTGCGAGTAGACTCGGTATCACTGCAACATTTATTGAGGAAAATATTTGCCAGGAGTTTTCTGGTCTGTGTAGCACAAGAGAATACCTTGTTCAGATTAATCATTTGTACTGAGTAAAATTTATATTCCTTGACAAATCAAAATGTATATAGGTACCTATATAAGAACATAGTTGAGGCCTTTGTCTAGCAACAAGTGTTTTCACTTTTTCATAATAAATGAAGCATTCTACTGCGTTGCTTAATTGCCAAAATGGTTTCAATTATAGAAATATCACATTGTTTGTTGTCACTCACGAACGAAAAATGCCAGCGGAGGTAGTATATTTCTATTTCAAGTTGAGGACATATTGCCTTTTACGAAATGACAATCACAAGGTATCATTATAACAACTATGTAATTTACACAGTCGGAAGTAAAAAAGTATTCTGTCTAAGAAAAACTGCTGTCGCTTTTAATTTTCCCACGGTTGCTTATTTATAAACAGTAGGTGCGTGGTTAATTGTATGCACTTAGTTTAAAATGGCTCCTATTACTGAAGTATACGGTGCATGCTAGATGTGAGGCTTAAGGCGTGATGTTTACAATTGATGACTATTATATCGTTTACAATCACGGCTTAATTGTTGTTCTTAAGTAATTCTGTATTGCTATATGTTTCTTTACACATCGATACTCATAGTGACATCTAGCGAGCATCCAATGACACTAAATATTGTGAAATAGTTTGTTTTGTTATTATCGTCATCAGTAACTAATTATATAATGAATTCATGATTTGCCTAAGTATTACTATTTATTAAGTAGCTTTCCCCGGGGCTCCATCAGCTTACTTTGTAATATGTGAATTTTTCGTCCGGAAGTTATTACATTTTAGAGGCTGAGAATTTATGAAATCGAGTGCGTAGGTTCTAGTGATTAGCCCCAAACTTGATGGTACCATAATATTGATCATCACCTTACATACATTAGTGTACAAAATTTTAACTTTATTGAACGTCAGGAAGTTTCTTTTTGACTTCCATGACAAATCTTCGAAGTCAAACTATGCAACTTAAAAAATTGAAGAACGACTTACATACGGACAGGGCAAGTTAAATGATAACTTGAAACAAATTTAGGATTAGTATTATAGGATAATTACTGAGCCTATTTGTTATGTTTTCCCTGCTTGAATTTCATTAGTTTACACTTGATGTCCATTTCGCAGTCGTGGGAATTTTAGTTTAAGACTTCTATAAGCATTAATGTTTAGTATAGAAGTTTCAGAATTCGTACAGTGGAGGCCACTTACATCGGATTAAGACTATCTCAACACTACACCTATTTCTTGTTCGTAGCATAAACGGGTGATATTTTTTATTAGATGTTTACCCAAAATAAGTAATTTTATAAGTTTTCTATGTATTTAAGTATGTATTTATCTATATAAGTATGTATATCGTCATCTAGTACCCATAGTACAAGCTTTGCTTAGTTTGGGACTAGGTCGATTTGTGTAAGATTGTCCCCCAATATTTATTTATTTTATTTTATTTATTATTTTTTAAATAACAAAAGGGTGATTTTCAGGAAAAGGCGTCGCAAAGTTTTTCCTACCCTCATGTTATGCGCGCATATATTATGTGCGGTGGCCAGTGGCCAACTGGGATTAATTTTACTAATTCAGAATCTACTATGCCTTATCAATAATATTTTATAAATAAATATGTGAGAATTAAAAGTAACAATATGTATTACACAGGCAGTACAGATTTTATGAGCGGTTGATACATTGTTTTTTTTAGAATGGCCTAAAATAGTTTATGATGTACCAATTTTTGAGCTAAATAGTGGACGTGCTAACCCATCTATTCAACATTGAGGGCTAAAATATTACATACTTATTGTATCTAATTATTAAGCCTTAACAGGACTTACAATGTGACTCTCATTGGAAAAAAACACCATTATTTTTTTCTACTAAACATACTAAATGATTAATTGTGTTTAAACTTCAGCACTTAAACAAATATACCTACGTATAAAAACGTATATAATATTAATTATACCTATGTGATTAATTAAATACCACACCATATGTTAATATGTGACGAATGGTAACGGTATGCGTTACGGTGTTTTGATAAAAACTCCTTTAATCTACACTATCGAGTAATTGTGTATGTATGTAAGTAATTTTGTGTTGACCTAAACTAAATAAACCTTAACCAAAAGTACCCTAACAAGATCTGGTTCGAATTTTCAGCAGAATATTAACTGTACACGGCGCTTGTCTAAACCACTATTGGCGAAATGCTAATATGATTATGATTCTATTATTCATATTGCAAAACTGCACTTTCAAAATCAAAAATCAAAATCAAATATTTATTCTGCAAATAGGCCACAAGGGCACTTTTACATGTCAAAGCATGAATTTATACAATTTAAAAAACTGACAATCTTACTTAATAATAATGATACAAAAAAAATATACTGATTGACAATTCAATGAAAATAAATTTACAAATATTAAGGACGTATTGAATACGATCTGTGTCCGAATAAACAAAAGGAATATAAAATTAATTTAATATCTCAGAGATGTATATGGTCTCTGAGCGTCCAAATATGATTAATAACAATGATTTCAAAGTGCTTAGAGATGTAAATGATCTCTAAGCGCTAAAATTAAAATAAGTAAACTTAATATTGTTAGAGCTGTATAAGGTCTCTAAGCGTCAATAATAATAAAACTAATCCAGAACAGGATCATGTCTCTCGTCAATCTACATACAATAAAATAACACTAGTATTAAGGTATTTACTATGCCCTTGCAAGCATGAACAGACCGGACTCCACAAACAGCACCCGATCACGAGTATGACGCGTATAGTCTTTGCATGTAGTCCTCCTGGTAAGTGCCATATGTATGTTATACTGTGCGATGGCCTACGAAACGAGACTACTTAGGTATATACCTAAGACAAATATCGGTACGTAGTCTAAGACTTTTTGTTGGTTTGGCAATTTTGTCATCATCAGCTCTGCCATTACTTAATACTTTTAGTTTAACATCGATTTTTTAGTAGGTGCAATTGAATATGCGTTGTATTGTTTACTTGCTATATCTAGCTCGCAGTATGTTTATGATTATGACTTTATAAAACTCTCGGCTTGGCGCGCGCTACATATCAATTTTGACGGCCTGTTTAGCCTAGTTAGTAGTGACGCTGCCTCCGAAGCTAGAGGTCTCGGGTTCGAATCCCGGTCAGGGCATTATTTGTGCATTTAGCACGGATATTTGTTCTTGGGTCTTGGATGTTTTCTATGTATTTAAGTATGAATTTATCTATATAAGTATATATATCATCGTCTAGTACCCATAGTACAAGCATTGCTTAGTTTGAGACTAGGTCGATTTGTGTAAGATCCCAAATATCCCTCAATATTTATTTTATAAATTTATTTATTTAATACATTGTCTGTGTACATTAATGTACAATCAAGAAACCTTCTGTTAATTGCGGTAGGTCCTAGCGTAGAATGATCCGGAGTTGGTACTCTCCGTTAATCCGCTAGGTCCGTTGTATGCAGGCATGCTGACTTACAGGTTACGATTCTCGAAACGGAGACAGTACGAGTTGCTAAAGCATTTAGTTTACGCTGCACACAAGCAAATAACGCAGATTGGTAGTAGCTATTTATTAATGTCACCGACAATATTCGTGCACCTAAGTATCTCAGATCTTACGAATCTTGCATTAAGCAGTAGCGCCTGCTGACAAAAGTTCTAAAATTTCAAGTTTAATGTTAAAATTGTGCTCCCAACAGGATTCGAACCGGCGACATCTGGCATACGCGGCTAATAGCTCTAGCCACTGAGCTACTTAATATTTTCTATCCATTTATTTTTTAATTAAACTAAATTAGTCTCGTTTGCCATCGCTCTTTCTTGCATGTAGGCTTGTCAATTTACAATGCACTTATAAAATTCTCGGCGTATTACTTTGTTGGATTTTTGAGTAGTTGCGACTAATACAAAGCCGAACCCACATCAATAAGTCTCTTGAATTGATCCTGAGAGCTAACTTACCACGATATATACTTACTCATATCAAACAGGAATCACGCAAAACACTTAGCTCTACTTATAAAATAGTGCCAGCAAGTGTCCTACTCGTAGTAATGAATAATTGGCCAAATGTCTAGCAGATGGGCTTATACAGACTGGGATACTTAAGGTCAGTTTGGTAATAAATAATTTAAAAAAAAACATACCAACTGCAATACTTCAGAAAAAAATACTAACTCTACTTTTCTCAACATTTATCAGTGCCAGCATAAATTATAATGTAGAACAAAGTTTAATTTCGCTTATCAACAAAATAAATGACCCGCTTACATAAATGCCCGGGTTTCGTTCCAATACATCCTGTTCACATTAACAAGATCTCGAAGACCAAATTTCGCTGCTAACCGTATGTGGCAATATATTACGCAACGTAATACCTACACGATCCTTTAATTATAAGGAAGCTTTCAGTGAGCTTTCAGTGTGGTGAGTGGTGGAGATACTGCGATCGCCAACCCGCATGCCAAGCGTGGCGATTATGGCATTTACCTCCCATGAAATTGGGGGAGGCCTATGTCCAGCAGTGGACGTCCTAGGGCTGATATGGTGGTAGTGGTGGTTTCAGTGATCAATCCACAGAACTCATTAATTGACGATGAGGACATTCTGCACTACGATAAATGTTTTTATATTGATAAATTGATTATTAACCAACTTCAAGAAACGAGGAAATTCTCAAATCGTCGGAATATACCTTTAAATTTTTATGTATGTTCACCGATTACTCGGAGATTATTAGATCGTTTTCGAAAATTATTTGTTTGATAGGCAAAAATGTCATAGTTAGGTCCCATTTTCAGGACCTGATGACAGGATCCTGGAGGAATCGAGGGAACTCCTCGATTTTTATAGGCATGGTGCCTACCTATAGCGATTTCATTATTTTATTAAGTAACACGTGCATTTTCTCACGAAAAGTAACATGTGGTGAAGTGAAGATGACAAAAACCAGAACTGGCAACCTGTACTTCTCAGTAAAAAGTTTTTCATGGATAGGATGTTTCGATTTGACTACTAATTGCCCGGTAAATTGAAGAAGGTATTTTTTATAAATCAACTTATTAATTTATCAAAAGACAACATAGAACTTATTGCCAATTCGAGCATGTACCACGACCACCATATCAGCCCAAGGGCGTTCACTGCTGGACATAAGCCTCCCCCAATTTCATGGGTGGTAAATGCCATAAATGCCACGCTTGGCATGGGGGTTGGCGATCGCAGTATGTCCACCGTACTCCAGGGATGCTGCTGCCCATCCCACGGTGGACTTGGTCGTTGTTTTCGGATATACCCGGGTCCAGTCGTGTGCGACTCAGAAAATGCAGTCATACCTGTCGCACTGAGCGCATTAGACGGAAGAGAGTAGATTATGTTCTCGTCTTGAGTCACATCGTGATGTCTGTTGTGCTACCCTACCCTCGCAAGTCTCTCTCAAGAGACAACATTTTTCATAATTTATGAACACCATAAACTAGCTACAATGTCGTACTAATGACTGACGAAATCCGTTTTATTGCAATTGCAAAACGTCTATGAATGAAGTTACAAAATTTAACAAACCAATAAATTATACGCTAGCAAAAAGTTACTAGGTCTGTATGTCACATGCGACCAAACCTGTTCAATGCGGCTTTCTACACAATCGATTTGTTAGTAAAATCAATGTCGTAATATAAAATACTTTATTCTTTAACAATGTATCGGGATGTCCTAAACGATGTGTAGTACAATGAACAATGCCTTTGTCATACAACCACCACTTGATATTATACTCATTGCTCTTTATAATAGCTATTTAAAGCAGGGCTTCCTTTCGGAGCGCGTTTTAAACGTATTGGTTTGAGTTTGTTGTTAAGTTTGTGAGTTCGATTATGAAATTTATGACAATTGAATTTGATGAAATAAACAACCTCCTTGTTTTACTTAAGATATAATATACATTCTCAATTTCTGTATTCGCAAACTCAGATCTCCGTACGCATTCAATTTAGCGGCCATTCTTTAAAAAAACTAGGACATGAAACTCGCGGGAGATGTTTAGGAGATACTTGTCTACGAGTAAATTATGTTCTTCATAGGATCCAGTTCACTATGTCATTTCATTACTGCCCACTACCTGCTACACTGCTTACTACTTAGCTTAATACGATAACATCTATATCAATAAGTTTTTGGTCAAAAAATTAATTTTTGGTACGAGCTTTTATTGCCGACTGTACTTTTTTACACAATTGTAAACTACTTGTTGAGTCAGCTTGAATGAGCCCAAACACGATGGGTTTATCTTGTGTAGTTTAGGAATTGCTATGACCAACCATCCATGTCTCCATCATCAGATCAGCTCTAATGTCATAATAATATTGCATTGTCATCCGATTTATACATGCCTGCAAAATTTCAGCTCTATCGGAAACCGGGAAGTGGATCAAATTTAACTTGCAAGATTTGATTACAGACAGACAACGGGACAGGTGAAACTAAATAAAAGCTTCTAATAAACGTTGGTTATACGCATGTGTAAATATAACCACTTTTTTTACAAAGTGCTCTTATATTTATGGGCAAACCATTTTTGGTATATTTTTTATTTCCCCAATGATGAAACCGTTAAGTTTTCAGGGCTTTCAAAATTATCATCATAAACAGTTAATAAGCTGGGGGTCATCATCAGCATCAGCCTACATATAATAATATTAATAATAATAATAATAATAATATTGGGGGACAATCTTACACAAATCGAACTAGTCCCAAACTAAGCAAAGCTTGTACTATGGGTACTAGACGACGATATACATACTTATATAGATAAATACATACTTAAATACATAGAAAACATCCAAGACCCAAGAACAAATATCCGTGAAAAATGCACAAATAAATGCCCTGGCCGGGATTCGAACCCGGGACCTCTAGCTTCGGAGGCAGAGTCACTACCAACTACGCTAAACAGGTCGTCTATATATATATGTTACGTCCCACTGCTGCACACAAGCCTCCTCTCACAGAGGAAACGAGCTGACGTAGGTCCCCGTCCCCACGTTAGCTCAGTGTGGGTTGGAGACTTCGTAGATGTATGCAGGTTTCCTCACGGTGTTTTCCCTCATCGAAAAGCTAACTGTAAATATCTAATGATATTTATTGCCTAGGGGGCCCAATTTTTTAAACATATTTTAAGTTTAGATATAGTTTTATTTGTATATAATTCATGTGTTGTTATCTAAATAAAATAATAAAATTATAATTCGTACATAAGACATCGGTAAGTGCCAGCCGGGACTCAAACCCACGACCGTCGATTGACACCACATCCTTGAACCGCTCACAAGGCTACCGTAGTTTTTTATTAGGTTAGGTTATGCTTGTTTTAGAACAATCGTCAAAAACTTACGAATTCAGAAAAAAATATTTAATTACAGTAAAAAAAAAATTTAAGCGTAAGGATTCATTTTGCAAAAAAAATACATTAATCCTTTTTATATGGATTAGCAACAAGCACCTGGGAGACCGAGTTTTAATAATAATAATAATAATAAGGTTTTTATAATGTTTTTATATTTTTTAAGTGTATTTTTATATTTTACCTTTTGTAAATCCATTGTACAAACCTAACCTAAGACGAAAAATAAATAAAGGAATAATAATAATAATAAAGGTTTATTGGCATACATTTTTTTACAATAATTTCCAGGGGTCTCCGCACTAGGCTTCGCCTGTATCGCGGGGAACCAAATACAAATTACATATTGGAATTTCGTTACAAATAACATTTTAGGTAGGTACAACTAGAGAAACTTAAAATTAAATTAGCAAGTTTAGTTTCAATATTAGTAAGACTAAAACTAAAGTACAATATCCAAAATGGCTTCTGTCTCGACATAATTTAATGAGAGAAGGAAATTAGAAATTAGTTTTTTTGCCTCATTTATAGTGCATCCCTTAAGGTTACAATGTTTTAGGATCGCATTGTAAGTGGATACCTTGATATAACCTCCGAACCGCTTACCGAAAGTGGAATGTACTCTAGGAACTGGTAAAGCAAATACGCGTTTTTCAAGTATATTACTATAACATGTTAAAGATTTGAGAGATTTATGAGTAAGTAAAGAGACTTTAAGAAAGAACAATTGACGTACTGATAGGACATGTGCTTGCGCATAGAGAGCTGAGGTTGGATGGCGGAAAGGTTTTTTGAACATTTTTTTGCGCAGCGTCTTTCGTGATTTCTGAGTAAAAGAATTTTCCCGATATTGTACATCTCATTGAATTGTTAAGCTGTTTTAAAGAACGAACAAATAATGATTAAAGTGTTGATCCTTTAATAGTATACAAAAAGCATTATCATATAAAAACCGTTCATAGAGGTAGATTTACTCAGTGGGTCGGTCAGAGATAAGTTAATCGAATTCTACAATAATTTGACATCTGTATCGCGCATTAGCTTCCATGAGCGCCTTACTTTATAACAGTAAGTAAAATTCAGAAAAACATATATCTGAAACTGTATTCCATAGGGAGGCCTATGTCCAGCAGTGGACGTCCTTCGGCTGATATGATGAGCTATCTAATATCTTTCAACGAGCTATTATTGTATATTTATTTCGGGGATCTCGGAAACAGCTCTAACGATTTGAACGAGGGCGAAAAATGGGTCTATATAGCTATGTATGTAGGTGTCATCTTCGGGGAACCTCGTATTCTCCGGGGAGACACGTTAGATGCCGAGCAAAGTTTGGTCCCCAGGTATTCGTCTTCAAACACTAAATACATTGATATCAAATTAGAATATTAAACGACAGGCACTGCTCGAGACCCTGTTGTTAAGAAAACGAGTTATTAACAAGTTTGGCGATGGCGTCATTTAATGAGACATCAAAAATAAGTACAAATAATGTCTTGTATTTTTTGTACTTAATGAGTTAGTTTTACGGGGCCTTTTCCGCAAGCTGATATCTAATCTAACGTGCCTATTTTGCGTGAAAGAGACGGGTAAGACTAATCAGCCGAAGTTTACCACTGCCTTGCTAATATTGTTTACTGCTTCATGCAGAGTGTGCGGAGTTCCTAGATACTTTTTCCTGTATTTTCTACCAGTAGAATGTGTCTAGCTAGACCTCCTCTGTGTTATGTCCTGTTATTATTTATACTACTTTACGTACAGGTAAATTACTTTCGAAGACGTTTTTGTATTTGTAGTAGTATTTCTATATTTACAGGGACACACGTACACGTTGACGTGCACAGACACACGTATCTGTGTGTGTGAGGCTGGCTACAGAGGTCACAACTACAAAGGCAAAAACGTCTCGAAAGTGATTTACCGGTACTTAGTTTCTGTGTGCTCTTAGTAGTGTAGTTGTGAGTTTGTAATTTTGTTCCAATAGTATTTCTTTAGTGTGTCTACGTGTGTCTATTTCTTCCCAGTCCCTTTTATGTTGGTGTTTGGTGTTCGGATAGCAAATGTTTTAGTAGGTAAATACAATTACTGTTGCCCTTGTGAGTATTTGGATCACAGCAGACTACTTAACTTATATGAAGTGTCGAGGAAAACAACTAAGGGATAACAGAAACCAGACGTAATTCGGTAAATTTACTTAGTACTATTTAATAATTTTGTTATTGAAAGTCCACAGAAAGTTGAAGTGCCCACTTTTGACAAATATTGGTAACAAAATCGAATGTCCGTTTAACTTCGAAGGGAAAACGAGATCCTATGCAACTAAACCTGAATGAAAATACCAGTTGCCAATCACACTCATTCAATGAATTGCGTAAAATTAGTATCTGTGTTACACGTCTCGCCTTTCGCACCTGACTAAATCTATAGATATTTACGTGATACCACAGTAGCTGATATTATATAACCTGCTTATGAATACATTAACGTTACAATAGATTTTTATAGGTACGTGTGCGGTTTCAATAGGTAAGGTAAATGTACCAGTGTTTTACCAAAGTGAAGCAAACTTCAATAGCTAGCATCTTTAATATGACGAGTAATTGTAACTCTCCTAGCAGAGTGAGAGTGGAGAAGATTGGAGTGACGCCTGGCAAACGGACACAAGAAAATGGAACAAAAGCCAAATATACTCATATAAACAATGAGTTTGTCCGAATAATAGGCTATAAATAAATAACTCTCCCAAAGACCGAGTTTTGCTCTGTCCTACATATAATAAACAAGAAAAACTGGTTCAATTTTTGCTACCTGAAACTCATGCATTTAACGATCTGAACGAAATTTATAGAGATATAATAGAGATATAAAAAAAGTTGCGTGTTTAATAGTGTTGGATAAAGGCGAAAAGCATGGTATCAATTATGGGACTTACGGTGGTAAATAGGTCAAACAATGAGACGCTTACCTGTGAACAATAAAATCTCAATTACCATTAGAACTAATAATGATTTCTAAAGTTAAGTAACAAAGACAACGATGCCATCTGAAGATTTATTTCTTAATTGTTGCGGTTTTCCTCCAACCTATTGAAATAATGCTTATGTGTCGAGTGTTATTATGCGGCAAACACTTTACATGTAATAAATGTTAGTATTTTTAGTCACAATAATAACATAATGCATTCAAGGTTAAAGAAACAGGTAAAAATGGTACAAAACATCTAAAATATGTGTTATTTTTGTTGCTTTGAACCACGTATAGAACGACTTCGAATTGATTAGTAAATTAAAGTAAGCGGATAAATTTAAAAACAGTAAATGAAATGACCCGATAGTCACACAAATAAGGCAGGTACACATCAAACCTAGCCAAAACAAAAAACCCGGTGGTATCACATTCTCGCTAGAAATAAGT
The DNA here is from genome assembly GCA_905163555.1 of Notocelia uddmanniana. Lineage (NCBI taxonomy): Eukaryota > Metazoa > Arthropoda > Insecta > Lepidoptera > Tortricidae > Notocelia > Notocelia uddmanniana. The sequence goes on along the minus strand of LR991059.1, from coordinate 22,082,184 downwards.
ACTTAGGTAATTTTTTTTGGTTTTGTATGGTTTGTATTCGTCAAAATATGCCAATTTCCTACTCATTTCTTGTCAATCATGATACCAACTAACAAAATTATTGTTACATCGTTTATAATTTTGTTACACCGTACATATACAACGATGACTAGGAGGAATAATCACAAACATATGAACAGGAGTGGAGGAACATAATTACCTTTAAGCCTACTAATATTTGGTTGCGAGAAAAACTGCCTGAATTAAATTAATTATTACGAAATTAGAAGCTAAGAAAATGAAGGTAAATTATTTCAAGAACCACAATTGCATTCAAATTCTATAGCGCCGCTACTAATTTACTAAAATGATCCGGTTGACTAACCGCGCGTTATTTTTTTATTCAATTTTATATCTAACTGCAGGTCAATAAAAAAAAAGAACTTTACCTGTATACATCCTATAACTATATCTTTATAAATCCGGTTGTGGAATGAGCTCCATGCCGAAGTTTTCCCGAGGGATTACAGTATGGGGATCTTCAAGAAAGGAGTGTACTCATTTTTAAAGGGTCGTCAACGCGCATTTGGCACCCCTGGAGATGTAGGCGTCCATAGGCTGCGGTGATCGCTTATCATCAGACGGAGCATACACGTCTTTGCCACCGACGTAGTATAAAAAATAATATAAATGCAACAGTATCTGTCTATGTATAACCTTTTCATGATTATACCGCGAGTGGCTGAACGATTCAGATGAGGTATGGAGGTAGTTTAAGACCCTGGGAAGGATATAAAAAAGTTTTTAAATATTCCGGAAGTCATCCCGTAAGCGGATGAAAAAGAGGGTGGAATTTTTTATGGTAGAACAAAATTATTTGATAGCAATAATATAGGCCATAACGAGTTCCACACTGAAAAAGTGGCGGGCAAAAGCTACTACCTAATAAAACACATTACATATTATATCATGGTGGCGTTTATCAAGTCATAAAGCGTATGTTTTCTGTCAAATTGAGTGAAAAACAAGAAATTCATTATCATCATGTTAATTTTATAATAGTTATACCAACGTCTTATACTTTATTAGAAAACCAAACCAAGTGACTCGGCCCATCAGCCAATCACATGATACTGAGGATCAATTCCAAGTTCCTTCTTCCTATTTGACACGTGATATATACTTTTATCTGTGCTTGAAAAGGCTATTAAAACTACTGATTTTAGTAGGTACAAAAACCATGAATGTTGTAAGTTATAAAACTCATTCATTTTTACACATTAAAATTATGTATTGAATTGTTTTTTTGCATTTTCTTGCTAAACGGTCGTGTTTGTAAATTAATATGCAAGATTTGACGTGCCATCTTCGAAACACGCGAAACTTGGTGCGCAACTAAAACCGGCTTGACAAATACAAATTACATGATATATCGAATGAGATAAACGTATCCTACACGTTTATTCTTTGTTCGTTGTGTAATTTTTTACACGTTTGAAATCCACAATCACGTGTGGGTTTCACATAAACATGACGGGTTCATTTGATCAAGGTGCAATCATTTGTCTTACATTTTATTACGTTAATAGAATTTAAATCCATATTTAGGAATTTTACGCTATTGATACTATGTTCGTGACAATCGTGACTTTCACTTTTTATTAATTATAATTTACAAATGTCCATGTCAAATCTTTTTTCTTGATTAATTTTCTCTTTTCATTCCGGTTCCGAAAAATGGAATGAGCGACGGCCTGTTTAGCCTAGTTGGTATATAGTGACTCTGCCTCCGAAGCTAGAGGTCCCGGGTTCGAATCCCGGCCAGGGCATTTATTTGTGCATTTATCACGGATATTTGTTCTTGGGTCTTGGATGTTTTCTATGTATTTAAGTATGTATTTATCTATACAAGTATGTATATCGTCGTCTAGTACCCATAATACAAGCTTTGCTTAGTTTGGGACTAGGGCGATTTGTGTAAGATTTTCCCCAAATATTTATTTATTTATTATATTATTTTTAATTGCATTCAGTCATACAATCACAAGTCAGGAGATAATCTTACAGTTTCTGAAAGTAATAGGTACAACATGTCCAGAAAATCTTACATTTAGATATTTTTGATGAACCCTCAAAATCTCGATCTAAAAAAATTACCCCGGGGATGTAATTTATTTTCTGTCGGTAACTTAGCGACAGAAAAAAATATTTACACTAGTTTTATGTTGTGTGACGTAGGTATGCTTGTTTTGTCCGGAGGAAAATACGTTATAGATACCACCGCACCGTGGGGACAGCGCTGAGGTTATGTCGGACTTGCACTGACTAAAACCTCTGCAATGCACCTTCTCAACTCATTTCGGAGCGGCTCTGGGATCTCCTTCGGCACGCACCAGTGCGCCCCTAGAGTCACACCTTTGTGGGTCCCGCCATCTGTTTTTATGGACGATCGCAGCCCTGAACTGCGACCGTCTTCGGCCCCAAAGACCCCTTTTAGTCGCCCTGTATGGCAGACTACCGTGTTTCGCGTATTCTATGACCTGGCAACAGGGTGCTACGTAGGTATGCCTAGTTGTAGTTATCAATGTTATCATTTGTTTGCACTTTCCTAAACTGTACCTGACATTGATCTGCATGTTACAAGTTACAACATAGAACCTTGCTATTTACCCAAGATATTAGTATATGCGGGTCATTAACACAAATGGTGCATGTGGCAATATCACATTAATGTCCGTGACATACTGCCGATTAGTTCTGGGAGCTAATTATATCATTCTAATTCAAACACGGGTCATAATCTCCACTACTTCAACGTGGGTTCATTGTGGATCGAATGTAATCAATTATATTAATCGATGTTTATTTTACGACGTTTTCGTGACTTATGTTAACCTAAATCATTTTCAGACACTATTTAAGTCAACCGTTTCCGTTGAATATAGTCAAAATTAAGGCGGGGAATGAAAAAAAAAAAGTTTTACAAGTACTGCCTGAATTAGGAAACAAAACGCATTACCTAATTCACGAATATTAAATATCTTTGTCACAAGCCAAACCGCATTGCTTAATGCTTATTTTTGAAAAAAATCATGGTTGGATCTTTATTTGTCTCTTTCACCCTTTGCCTCGAGTTAATACCGAGTTACTTATTTATCGAAATTTGTCCAAAAAGGCCATTCCAAATTGTGAGTAGATATATCTCCGATTCTCGTGCTTGTAAGACATAAACGTGTCTCACATGATGAGCATCCACTAAAGATGACCGAAAATACCTATGTTTCCACACATTTACAATACAATACAATACAATACTCTTTATTGCACACCTCAATTAAAGGACACAGTACAGTACGTAATAACAATAAGTAGAGGCAAACAAAAGGCGGTCTTATCGCTAAAGAGCGATCTCTACCAGACAACCTTTTGATACCTAATACTCAATATCTTGGGTTAAAGGTGTTGGTATCAATATCCTTGTATGTACGTAGGTAGTATGTACAAGTATTTATATATTTCGGGGATCTCTTAATGCTTTCTTATTGAAAAAAAAAACAAGGTGGGATCTTTATTGCCCACCCTTTGCCTCGAGGTAATACCGAGGTATAGATGAATGAAACTTCACAAAGTTACTTATTTATCGAAATTTGTCCAAAAAGGCCATTCCAAATTGTGAGTAGATATCTCCGATTCTCGTGCTTGTAAGACATAAACGTGTCTCACATGATGAGCATCCACTAAAGATGACCGAAGAGTATTCTTTGATCTGTGGCCGAAGATACCTATGTTTCACACATTTGATACCTAATACTCAATGTCTTGGGTTAAAGGTGTTGGTATCTATATCCTTGTATGTACGTAGGTAGTATGTACAAGTATTTATATATTTCGGGGATCTCTTAATGCTTTATTTTTGAAAAAAAACAAGGTGTGATCTTTATTGCCCACCCTTTGCCTCGAGGTAATACCGAGGTATAGATGAATGAAACTTCACAAAGTTACTTATTTATCGAAATTTGTCCAAAAAGGCCATTCCAAATTGTGAGTAGATATCTCCGATTCTCGTGCTTGTAAGACATAAACGTGTCTCACATGATGAGCATCCACTAAAGATGACCGAAGATACCTATGTTTCCACACATTTAATACCTAATACTCAATATCTTGGGTTAAAGGTGTTGGTATCAATATCCTTGTATGTACGTAGGTAGTATGTACAAGTATGTATATATTTCGGGGATCTCTTAATGCTTTCTTTTTGAAAAAAAAAAACAAGGTGGGATCTTTATTGCCCACCCTTTGCCTCGAGGTAATACCGAGGTATAGATGAATGAAACTTCACAAAGTTACTTATTTATCGAAATTTGTCCAAAAAGGCCATTCCAAATTGTGAGTAGATATCTCCGATTCTCGTGCTTGTAAGACATAAACTTGTCTGATATGATGAGCATCCACTAAAGATGAGCCAAGATACCTATGTTTCCATATATTTGATACCTAATAATACTCAAAATCTTTGGTTAAAGGTGTTGGGATCTATGTATATCCTTGTATGTACGTAGGTATGTATAAGTATTTATTTATTTCGGGGATCTCGGAAACATCTCTAATGATTTCGATGAAATTTACATATCTGGGGTTTACAGGGGCGAGAAATTGATTTAGCTTGGTCTCGTCTTCGTGTAAACTCGTGTTCTCCGGTAAAACATGAAAGAGCAATTCTTGTATGTAGGTATATTTATTTATTAACTTCGGAAATCTTGGACACTGCTCTAACGATTTCGATGAAATTTCCAATTCTGGGTTCTATAGGGGCGAGAAATCGATCTATCCTAGGTCACATTTATTTATTTATTAAAGAAGGATTACACAGAAACATACATTGGAAGTAAACAATCAGATTTAGGCAACAATTTTGAATACAGTTGCTCCCTTAAACGAATCTCACATCATCACATCTCCGGGAAACCTCGTATTCTCCGGGAAGAAACGTAAGTATTTCGAGCTTACATCGTACGCAAGCGGTGTTTGTACTCGTATGTCGTAGCTAAGATTGGGACAAAAATACGAGATCGCAAAAATGTACAAGTTCTCTAACACCACAGGCAGTGTTGCTGATGTCGTTATCCAAACAAAGATCGTAATCGTCGCGAATTTGATACTATCACATTGATCACATAGCATTACGAAATGTCAAAGGCGTGTATTTTGGTTCAAATGGCGGCGTCGTGTTTAAGGTTGTCTAAACCCGTTTGTTACTAACTGAAACGTTGGGCAATGTACTAACTTTTTGGCAACATTTCGTTTTCTGAGGGTCAACGAGAAACCGTTTTGGACAGCTAGGTATAGTTTTTTTTTAATCAGGGCTTATGTTGCGTTCTATGAATTAGTGCCTATAGCACACCCTTATTCTATAAATAAATATGCATTTCCACCTACGAACGCTCCAACTGTGAAATTTACCCTACCGCGGTGGTCCCGAGAGTCTACAAGAGAAAATCCATGGACCATGTACGACCCTTTAAAAACCTGTACATGGCCCTAGCTGCACCACCAACACAGATGTATGTATTTTTTTATGTATAGGTTAAGGTAACCGTATACGCTTGCTTACCATCAAACCGTATATGCTTTTTTGCCATCAACTTAATATGAAAAATATAGTAGTGCATTTGTTTTGATACCAACTATAGCTGTATGGACCGGGGTCTCTAAGCGACCTGAATGCGTGGTGGGAAGTAGTCTCAGGAAAGTCCCCGTTGTGGTTATTAGTACAATGAAGCAATTTCAACCGAATGGGAATGTGTAACTGTAAGTATAAATCGAACAAAAGTTCAGTTAGTCATACGAGTATTAGACATATACATTTAGCATTCCAGTATGTTTTCTATGTATTTGATCGCGCGTCGTCGACGCCCACGTCAGCTTGGCGCTCTCCAAGGGAGCTCGAGAACAATTCAATTCTAATTGAAATGCGAAATTTATGCCTCATATAGACCCCTAGGTAAATATATGTGTAGTTTACCACAAGCTAAAATCACAGAGTATTTGCTTTAGTGAGAGTACGTTCATGTCTTTAGCGGTACCGATAGAATAATTTGGTATACCACTAACTGAAGATCATGAGAAACTAAACTCATTCTATATAAAGCTCTGACCGCAATAGACACTTTGTAAAGAAAATGTGCGGGCCTTTTTGCACTAAGGTTTACTAACGATTGCATGTCTTGGATGATACGATAGAGCCATTTGAATTCACTGTGGCACAATAAAGAACATGGTATGGAATACACAATAGATAGTAACAATACAGAGACATCACTGTCTGACAAACCTGATTACATAAAAAAAATCTATGCCAAAACTGTACGCCTGTGTTCCGTGAAAGAAAAAAACGCAGGCAAAATAATCTCCTCATACACTAAGCGTTGTTTTTACTGGCGTTCCTTTGACGGAATTTTTGTTTCTATTACTATACGCGGCCAACGTTTAAACCTAGTCCATAGTACAGGACTGCCATTTAATTGACCCGGTTACTGCGCGGTGCGCAGCGTAAGTGAAGAGTCATCAAAAAGTTGCGGACCAACATCACAGCTGGTACAAGATATTTTCATTTTATTTGCAAAAAAAACCTTATCTAAAATTTTACCACCAATATAAAAATAGTAATTTTGTCAATCACGTGAACGATTTAGTTTCGACTTATGTGTATAGAAAATAAAGTGACATGTAAATAGGAATATTATGGGGCCAGCAGTGCAAAGGAATTTTCATTCGGATTTCTAGTCAGGTTTCTAACTATCTCTGTGCCAATTCGGTCCAATGACCATCGTAGAAGGCAGTACAATGGGTACATCATTCTTAAAGAAGATATGGCTTTATTTTAAAGTTCCCATGAATATTTGTTAACTGTTTTGGTTTCTCGTTAATTCCTTTTACAGTATATATACTACTACTATAATATCTACCTAATCAAATCAATACTCATAATAAAATCAAACATAAAAAAACAACTTTACTCATTCGTCAGATTGACCTGGTTAGAACTACAATCTAAGCCAAATGAAATACATGATCCAATTTACATCCCTATTTATGCACTAATGTTTTCGCAACAACTATGCATGAAGCATAGACCAAGAATGGTTATTTATTTGCAAATTATGCCTTTATTTCTTGTAACAATTATTAAAACACTTGAAGTTAAGAGGAGTAGTTACCCCATTCGTCTCTACTTCACTGCCACGTTTCCCCTAACGTAAACATCGCGATGTCTTGCTGGTTGATTGAATAATTATGATCCATCCTACCCTGGCATCAAGCAATAAACTATACTTAACTCTTGAAAACAATAGTAAAATTTGCATTAGCGCTCACATGTCAATGTCCTTTAAAATGTAACTAATTAGGCACGATTCTTTTCAAGCCATTCGCTGTCCCATGACCTACATATGTATTAGATAGTTAATGATCAAATAGCCTCATTTCTGTTTGAACGTGACAATACACTTGCCATAACATAATTGCTAATGATATAACTTACAAGTTCAAAACAGGTGAAATACGACATACCATACACACTTATTAACTTTTTATTACTTTGGTCACTTACTAGTTTTAGCTTTCATATAGAAGCACGATAAAAATCATTTCAACGAAACCGATTTGTAGTACATATTTGATATTCTATTTCCTACGGAGCAAACTTATAATAAATGGCTAAGCAGACGGTCACAAATAAATTTAAAGCTTTTGAGAAATAAATACTTTTGGATATATCTTTCTATCCTACCTCCAACTAAACTCGAAGATGAAAAATATAATAAAATAGCTATCAAAATACATTATAAACGTACAAAGTTTTATAAGTATTATAACCTTGTCCTCCAATATACCGTTCGAGAGCTCTCGTAACATAACTCTAAGCATTAGAGTTCCAAGTTTATTGACTTATGAACTCCTCGGGGACACTGGCAGTATCTGTAGCATGTTTATATTGTTCATTATTATAATTATTGGCTGTACGAAAAGTGACACGTACGGTATTTTGTAGCTTGCGTCAACAATGTTGCTGTTATTTTTATGTGTTTGCTTTTCAATTATTTATGGCCGTTATATCCATCCGTTTATGTCTCTGTTTCTCAAACGAGTAGTGACAGGCACATCATATATTGTAAGTTATATGTATTTTATTGCAAATCCTTGTTCTCCATTCAAACTTTTTATTCGTATAACTAGCTGTTGCCCGCGGCTTCGTCCGCGTCTTCGCTCCTATTGGTCGCAGCGTGATGTTATATAGCCTAAAGCCTTCCTTGATAAATGGACTATCCAAAAAGAATTTTTCAATTCGAACCAGTAGTTTCTGAGATAAGCGCGTTCAAACAAACAAACAAACTCTTCAGCTTTATAATATTAGTATAGATAAAGATACATACTTATATCGCTATGATATATGTATCTTCAATTGTTATTTACATGCTTATATTATATTTAGAAGACATTTATCTCGATACAATTGAAATGGATTGTAATAGTACTTCTCAGATTATGTTGTAGATTATATGACATTAGCTAAAGAAAATAAGATATTCGAATATACCTACAATGCAGGGTCTTTTTTTGCTTTTTATCTTAGATACTCGTCGTTTACTTGTTTATTTACTTCCTGCATACGCCATTATACATTTAAATCTCTATTTCTAATTTTCCTAAGACTGGCACAGGAAATAAATATTTCGTAATTACTTACTACAACTAAACCAAGTACATGTTGAATCTTGTTTGTAGTAGAATACCAGTTTTGATTTCTCTTTCCTTACGCATCCGACAGAAAAGCGAGTATTTCACAGTACGTGAACATCGCTGTTACCAGAATAATTTATATTTCAAGTTACTAAACCTTATACATATTAACTTTACTTTTAAATGTTTGTAATTAATTAAAGTAATCAAATTGTTGCGTCCTAAAGAAAACCGAGTCCGCCTGTCTCTTTATCCCGAATATTGGTGTAGGGGCGGAAGCGACTACCGGGTAACCTTATTAAAACTATAGGTTTTTTTTGGGGTTAATGGGTAATTAAAAGGTAGGTAACCTTGCTGCCCCATACCAGGAACATGCTGAACAGGAACGCACTACGCAAATTAAATCCGATCCCCGCGCCTTACCATCAAATTGTAGTAGGTATCTCTAAGCGCTATCCCACATGGAAAACACCATGGCAATCTTACACTTACGTAATTACGTAATCGATGTCTTTCGCGTATTAGCAGCAGTTCACGCAACAAATACAACAACAAATTGGAAGTGTCAGATCGACCCACACGCTTCACACACCTAAATAAGTAATTGTTCACACATGATTTAATCATCGCGGTCGAGCGTTAATTGGTTCAAATCTAAGCATGATTTCGAATTTGCTCCGCCTACGTCCATTTGATTCGTACAACGAGTTAATAACTGACAGGGTCAAGTGCGCTGGTAACATAAGTCGCTGTCACAATTGACGTTTTATGTAAGCGTCTGGATCCGGGCCGGGCCGATTCAGAAGCGTTTAGGACTGTTGCAGGTCGGGTTTTTCATCTGTTGTGGTTATTCAGAGTTGGCTGATCGTAATGCGCCAAGCATGAGGCTTACCTAGCGGCATGGTGACGCGAAGCGAGTTTTTCATTCAACTGACAATAACATCGCTTTAAGTACATACGCAGACGAAGTGTTCCAAGTGATCTGAACAATACTTTAATTCCGAAAAAATTGTATAAAGCCATTAGTGTGTTATTCGGCATAACTAATTTTGCTGCTAAATGAACAAGTTTCGAAACTTCATTTCTTGGACTGTGATCCTTAAGTACAGCCAGACTTCTGGGTCATCGCGTAATTTTGCCACATTGTCTGTGGATATGCCTATTATTTTTTATACTTGTGCAAATCTGCTTTGGACCTACCGACTTAATCTTTTTACATCGGTTATTCTTGGTTAGTTGTAAATGACGTTTCAACACTAGAACAGAACCAATAGTCACGATAAAGACAATCGTGATTCTTGTATATTGTAAAAGGCTTTTAGAGTTTGAGAAAGAATTGCTTAAGAACCGAAGTAGCAAGTCAATATTGTTGGGATAATGAATTTGATGACATAAGGTAATCCTAATAGGTCCCAATATTGGTACCAGTTCTTAAAATACTTGAAAATATAGTTGATGACAAAGGCATATTATTAACATGTTTCAGAACTATCTAGCAGACAGAAATATTATGTAGCACAAATCAGAGACCTGAATAGCGTGAAGGTACATATATGTATATTTTCACTGTATCACAATCTAGACACAGTTCTTGCAAGCAAGCATTTCAAATGATTTAATTTATAGTCTACTCGTAGTGCAAGCACAGACCTTAAGGTCTGTAAGTGCAAGTAATTTCCATTTTTGTCTCTCTATATTTTTCCTTGACATGTTTACTTACGCAAAAATGCATTGTAAAGTAGCTTTTGGCGAGTGGCAACCACGTGCCGGAAGGCTTAGCGTGGGCAGCCCCGCCACGGCGGACTGATGGCCTGGTAAGGGTTCAAAGGGTTGCGGGAGTCCGCTGGATGCGGGTGGCGCAGGACCGGTTGTTGTGGAAATCTTCGGGGGAGGCCTATGTCTAGCAGTGGACGTCTTTCGCTTGACATAATGATGATGAGTAGTTTTTGACTTTTAAAAGTGCCGTTGCGGCCTATTTGCAGAATGAAGTTCGTTCATTTAATGTATTTATTTAATTTGAAACCTTAACTCCTCATCTCTATGAATATGACCTAAGATTGAAAGTGACAAGACAAAGTGACAGATCAGTCTCAGTCTGGAACTGTGACGTTTAACTTACCAATGAGCATATTTAGAAACTATGTCAGCTAATAGTACCTGTGACCAGGAAATGTAATATACTTATAGATCTCGCAAGTCTCGGATTCATGAGATCTCTCGGTAATTTTTGGCATTAAATCCCGTTGCCACGAAATCTCGATTTCAGAAATCTCAGTAGAGACCTCGAACAATATTTTCGAATTTTCAAACGGTATTACAAGACTGTAAGATATGTGAATCTGGGAGCGTATGATGGTTGCCATTTTATCACTAATCGTTGTGGATAAAGACGCCCGTCACTCTCGCACTCACATACTTGTCAGAACGTGACGAATGTCTCATTCACGGCGATAAGTGACGAAATGGCAATCATCATAGGCCTGCAGATATTGTTGTGTTGACTGCTACTTGGAAGCAGCGGACTCGCTTACCCTAAAATTTTTCACCTCACGTTTCCGAAAAAAATATGGTACAGGTTTTCATGTGAGTAGGTACCCGAATCTCAACACTCAAGTTGTAGCACAACATCTTCATAAATCTGGTCTAAGTTAATTAATCATCGTCATACTAGCGTTATTCCCAGTACAGTTGCATCTTGAAGGATGCCTGAGGTCCGCTACCTAATCCCAGAATTTGGCATAGCCTATGGCGGGCTTTTTACGGAAGCGACTGCCATCGACCTTCCAAGCCAAGGAGAAAATTATAGACCTTATTGGGATTAGGCTTGTCAAGTGAGTGGGCAACTTGACTGTTAGAAGTTCTCAAGCCGCCGCGAAGGCCTCTGACCTGGCTTAACGACTGCTATCATGGACAGCAGCCGGGATCAACGGTTTAACGTGCGTTCAAAAGCATGGGAACGCTCAGTTAGTAACCACTGAAAGCGGTCACCCATCCAAGGACTGACCCCGCCCGATATTGCTTAACCTCGCATACCGCACGCGGACCGCGGTACGCGGGCGCCGCTGGGCCACGAACGCTCCGGTCTAAGTTAATTAATATAATACAAAAAACGCCTGCTTTTGGTCGATAACAAAAAGTGTAATTTCCGTTTATAAATGCGATATTTGATGACATTCATATATTTTATGAAAAAAAAACCGGCCAAGTGCGAGTCGGACTCGCGCACGAAGGGTTCCGTGCTAACACTAGTAATCTACATTTAAAACCACTATACAACAATACATTTAATCAAAAAAGGTCGTATCTTCATAGGAAACTTACGGCACTTGGGCCCCTTTGTTTGGGAAAGAAAGTTTTTCAGCAATAACTCAAAAACCGTTAAACCCATCTCGTTCCAACCAATTATCGTTGAAAGTATTTATTAATTTATGTACATTATCTTGATTTTTTGCAGAATTTTAAACTTCATAGTTTGGAAATTAGAGGGGGGGGGGGACACACTTTTTACCACTTTGACAGCTAATATCTCGCCAACGGTTGACTTAAATGGAAAAGTTTTCTAGGAACCTCTATGTCATTTTTGAGGTTCTATCCATAAATAACCAACACGCCTATGTGCATTTAAAAAAAAATGACCCCCTGTTACATGTATGGAGTGCCCCCCAGTATAATATTTTTTTCAAACTTTCACATCATATTTCTATAGCGGTTCATAGCATACACCTTTCTACCAAATTTCATAATTGTAGTGCTCATAGTCTCCGAGTAAATCGGCTGTGACACACGGACGGACAGACAGGCAGGCATGACGAATCTATAAGGGTTCCGTTTTTTGCCATTTGGCTACGGTACCCTAAAAAACCAGTATTCTCCTCAGAATACCCTGAACTTTAACTGGTTATTCTAAGGCATTGAACTTTATGACAACTACGTGTAAATAAGAGTACCTACATAAATAACAAATGTATGGAGGTGATAGAGTACGAATCAAGCCCACTACATTTACATATATCTAGATAGATATACTTAATCTAAAAAATTTGTCTTCATAATACTTGAAAAAGCCTTCATATAAATGTGATATAAAAGTTGTGGGTACAAAACAGCCTCCGCTACTCCGACATCGAAGACATTAACTGCATTTAGGTCTAATTTACACTACTACCTTTGTCTCCTGAGACAAGTGAGGCGACTCGGCTTGTGTAACTACTGACACGAATTTCGCTACTATCACTCCCAGAACAAAGGTCACACAATAAAATAAGTTGTATTGTTTAAACAATTGATAAGCTGACAAGCGTTAAAGGCATTAAATTATTGTATATTGACGAAGAAAAGTGATAATAGAATGTCAAATGTATGAAAATACGTCAAATAATGGAGGAAAAACAGGGAAATTTATTTCTTTTTCAATATCAATATGCTCATCTATAGGTACACACTTTTACGAATGGACTTAGTATACCTGTAATTAACTGGAATTATAGTTGCAATAATTGCTTCTAATACCAGATACGTCAATCCTTTAGAAGAGGTAACCTTTTAAGTGAAATTACATTTTGTACATTATTGAAATGATCTGCAGTTAAGTGGGAAAATGTGGAACTCATTTATTAGCTATAATTTAATAATGGTTTTCTTTGTTTTTAGTTATTTAACAGTGATCCAGGTTAAAAAAATCTAGTTTTTCTAGAAGACGGTAGGTATTATTTTATCAATAAAATTCATGGCCAAACCACTTTGAAAAAAGTATCAAACTAAGCTAATTCCACTTACAATATTTTAAACCGGTGTAACAAAAACAAATCGTATAAAATAAAACGTAAAAGGAAAATGACACCTAGAACATAACTTCATTACTCCTATAACACCATTAAGTGCGAGTTTCGAAAGATGGTCGATTACTCCTACTTTCAAAGACAGGTGCAGTAAGACTATGATACATAGCCTCGTCAGTCTACTTTTAACCTTAATTCCTAAGCATTAAAGTCGATTTATTGGTAGTTAGAAAGTAAATTAGTTCGTTGTAAGTGCTGGTTCAGATCTAAGGCATTTACCATTTCCGTAATCGAAGGCAATGCAGGCATACGTAGTGGCTGTAAACATCTTATACTACCCTTTAACGGATTAGTCAACAACCGCTTGTTTGTGTTCTATTCCGTAGTATTAATGTTCAAAATGCATTGGCTAGAAAGCAATGTGCGTCGGACGTTACTCTAATGCCGAGTGTAGTGCATTTTCAAGCCACAAGCTTTATAACCAGGATGACGTATCTCGTGAGTAATTGTGAAGAAAAAATGTCGATTTGATACTGAACTTGGCCATGAAATACTTTTATCGCAAATTCCGTTTGTAACGATCAAGATTTCATTGAGCATCATTATTGAGTTGAAGTGTTTTTTTAACTTTTTTATTTAATCAACAGGTAAAAAATCTGATTTTACAATTGTAGGACTATAAAGGTCAATCATTTAAATACATTATCTAGTTTATGTTCAAATCCAACTTGGATTATTAATTTATTTAAGTAGGTACGTATGTATTCAAATTTCAACGTATGATAATTAAAAAAAACATAAACAAAACACATTGGGAACAACTCATGGGATTTGTGCAAGTGTGCAATACTAGACGGGTCTCAGCGGGAGGACACGACGCATTCGTTTTAAAAAAGCAAACATAGTTGATTTTAGCGCAATTTAAACTAAATAGATTGTTTCCTAGCCACTTTGCGATTACTGATAGCCCTCGCTGTGCAGCCTCAAAGGCATCCTGCCAGGTAGAACCACGGAAGATGATAACAGTATCATCTGCATTATTTATCACATGAGCATTTCCTATCTAAAGGTTTGATAAATCATTTAAGTAAAGTAAAAATAAAGTCGGACCTAAAATACTGCCTTGTGGCACCCCGAATGATATATTTGCAGCGTCACTTATTGCTGTACCTAACTTGACACATTGCTTCCTATTTGTCAAATAGCTTCGAAACCATTCAAGGCCAAGGCCTCGAATGCCAGCCGATTCGAGTTTTGACAGAAGGATCGGTACTGAAACAGTGTCGAAGGCCTTGGCAAAATCAAGGACAAGCCCTATACTTTTTTGACCTTCATCCAGTTAAACAATGTTCGTCAATAAGGTCACTGCGTCCTCTGTCGATCTGCGTCTGCGGAAGCCAAGCTGATTGTTTGACAGGATCTTGTTGGTCTCCAAGTAACTGGTCAGTTGCTGAGTAACTATTTTTTCAAGCATCTTAGATAAGGTGCTCAAAGGAGAGATAGGTCTATAATTAATAGGAGAGCTTTTATCACCACTCTTATAAATGGGAGTAACTGCGGCGGTTTTCCAGATCTATGAGAAGACGCCAGTGGATAAACTACAATTAAAAATGTGTGTTAAAGGAATTATTAATGAATTTTTATTCTTTTTGACAAGTTGGTTTAGGACCAGTGGCGGCTGCTGACTACGAGAACCGGTGGTGCGCTAGTTTATGGATTTATGAAATACTATAATATATAACTCAAAAATGCAATACAACCACATTTTCCTACTAACAATTTATTTTTTTATGTATTACGTCAATCCGTCGATTTTGGTCAAAGGCATATGGTTTTATATTAAGACATGACCTTGGCGGCCCAATCGATTTTATATCTAATTTATCAATCACTAAAAGTTTTATTATTGTTTTTAATACTCTCGATATTCAAGTTCACACTTATTTTTTCCATTAAACACACAGTTCGTCACTTCATAAAAGATAGTCGCACTCACTTTACAAAAACAAACAATAAACACCAAATACGAATAATGGCGCGATACGAGAAAAGTGCAGGCCATGTTATTATTATTAACCAACTAAGCTAACTTGACAATTGGCGCGCAAGAAAATCTTGGTCGGGTAATACCGCCGCCAGCCGCCAGTGGGCTGCGTGCGCCGCACGAGATTTACCTATTTCTTCATAGTCTTTGTACGGAGTATCTTCCGTCTCACGCGCCCGGCGTTCTAACGCGATTCTCATAGAAATTGTACTGGCTAGTACATGCGCTCCACGAAGCGCACGGAGAGGTTTTTTGAGACTGAGCGAAAAAGAGTTTTAAAGACGACATAGCGTAGCGGTTTCTTTGCATTTTTTTTAATGTAATTTATGTATGTACAGTACAGATAATTGCGATTGTTTTATTGATGACGATTGTATTGATGGTGTTAAATTTTTGGTAGTGCAACGCACGAGCGCACTCAAGGTACAGCCGCCACTGTTTGTGACTCCATCTAAACCTGGGGCACTGCTGTCTTTTAAATTGGAAATTAGTTTCCCCAGCTCGACTTCAGTTATTGGATGCAAGAAAAAGGAGTTGGCAGGAGAACCACCGCTTTTCGCCATCGAAGCGAGGTGGTTATGAGAAAGTCCATGACTTTTTAGGATTTGCTCAGAAAGTGCTTGACCGATCGTCGAGAAGTATAAGTAGTTATTGGTAAGATTTAGAGACTCCTTTATGGAACTTCCAGAAGCACATAGAGCATCCAAATTACTTTTTTCAGGTTTGGCGTGTGTAATAACCTTAATAGTTTCCCAGAGCTTTTTTGGATCATTCTTATTGTTAATTATTTGGTTCCTATCGTATTCACTTTTAATTTTTCGCAGTAAATCGATATAAAAGTTTCTATACCTCGTGTAGATTAACCTTTTTACAGGGTCATTAGGATTTTTCCTGCACTCTGCGTGGAGTTTGTCTCTGTGTAAGGAGCATTTTATACATATGGGACCCGGGTATGTCCTAAAACTACGACCAAGACCACCGGGGAATGGGCAGCAGCATTCCTTGAGTGCCGTGGAGATACTGCGATCGCCAACCCGCATGCCAAGCGTGGCGATTATGGCATTTACGCCCCATGAAATTGGGGGAGGCCTATGTCCAGCAGTGGACGTCCTGGGGCTGATATGGTGGAAGGAGCATTTTACAAGACCTCGGGTCATCCACGGCTTAACTGGAGACCCAAGATTTTTCGGCTTAACTTTACGGCTATGCTTGCTCATTGTGATTTTAATAATTTCCATAAATGAATTTGCAGATTTTGAGGCGTCATTTTCATTCAAAACAGTAGACCAATCCTGTCTTGAAAGATGAGTTTCAATAGCATTGTAATCAATGACAACACGAAATTTTGCAGGATCATTGCCCAGCGGGGCTGTAGCAGCAACGCCTAACAGAACTAAGTCATGGTCACTGATTGTAGATGAGCATATTATTGACTCTGTGGCAATCTTATTTTTGTTAATGAAATCAGGAATAGCCTCATCATAAACCGGCGCTCCAAGGTGGTGGATGGAGTCCTTGGTGAGAATTTTTATACCTGGACAAATATATCCATGAAGATCGAATAAAAAAAAAACAGGTACATTCATTTACATAAATAAATGTATATCCATACTAATATTATAAATGCAAATGTACCTCTCTCTTTGCCTGTCTGTTATTTCTTCAGGCTTCAACTACTAAACCGATTCAGGTAAAATATGGTTATTTTGACATAGAAATAGGTAGTTTGTATTGAGGAAGGGCAGTTTTTAAACCGGGAATCAGCTTCTAAGGTGGATGAATGGGGGAAGAAAATTTGATGATGAATTAATGATTAAGATGTTAATTTGTACTTACGGGATGTATTTATACTACGTACTTAGGAAAAAAATATTTGAATATATGGAAAACTCCCGTGAATTTCATACATATGTACGACAAATGGCCAAGGCAAGCGCAGTGCTAAAGTTTAGCACCTTAAGATTCGTCTAAGTATATGAACATTTCATATGTAACAAACTCATGATCATGACCTCATACGCTCACATGATTAAAGACCACGCACCGAACCGAAACATGTCTAGCGACATTTGACCTTAAAGCCGAGACACCGAATGCGCACATCACGCACACGTGCACGCCACGCAAGCGGTGTGTCATCTACTATGACATTTCATACGATAGAACGCGCACGCCATGCACACGCGCAAGCGCTCGTGCTGATGCAAATGTTGGAATTGTAGCCGACATATTTTATTGTATATTATAAGGGCGGACTGGGGCATATGGTGGTAAATACGTCTAAGTACAAGGACCATATTAAATATACCTACGGTAGATTTCTCTACCTATTATAGTAATCGTGTCCACCAGCGGCTTTATCTAGGCTCATAGAAATGAGGCCCCTTTACATACTAAATTATAGGTCTACTGCTTAACAGAGACAACGTTAATAATGAATGAATGGAAGCACTAACATAATAGCTATTTACGATACAAGGGTTGTGAAATAAAGAAAGGCCGATATCTCAGATGTTTGAGGCCCGAGCCGCAGGCGAGGGTCATAAATATGCGAGAGAGGGCTTTCTGTTTTACGTCCCCTGTTTTGTACACAATTTTACGTCACCACTTGGCCAAAAAGTGGGTTTTTCCGGACGCGCAGCGTGCGGAAAAACGCGCTTTTTGGCAAGGTGTTGTGTAAAATACTTAATTATATTAATCATATAAGACACCTACAAAATGAGGGTAGATAAGCAATTTTTTGGAAGTACATATTGGTCGAATAACAAAATACGAGACGCATTTTAAAATAAGATTGACATCTATGTAGTATGCACTTTTATTCATTTAAACTGTCAATACACTCAGAACTAAGTACATGAATTATGTCAGTTAAATAAACTAGGTTATCTTTAAGTATTCGTGGAATGAACCAATGTGACAACTATAATGCGTCCATATTGTAATACAAGGGCGTGATACCAGACGATGAAGAATATCGCGTGCATTCTGCCACTCATTTTGTAGTAACTATATTTTTGTCAATGCGTAAAAAATACAAATGACCTTAAATTAATGTCGCATAATTGGTTAGATCATGAAATTATTTTTTATATCATCATCATCATTTCAGCCGAATGACGTCCACTGCTGGACATAGGCCTCCCCCAAAGACTTCCACAATGACCGGTCCTGCGCCACCCGCATCCAGCGGACACCCGCGACCCTTACCAGGTCATCAGTCCACCGTGTGAGGGGGCCTGCCCACGCTACGCCTTCCGGTACGTGGTCGCCACTCGAGAACCTTCCCGCCCCAACGGCCATCGGTTCTGCGTGCTATGTGCCCCGCCCACTGCCACTTAAGTAATTTTTTATATAGTACCAATTATTTAATATGTATAACCGAGTACTATGAAGTTTCCTTGACAGCTCAATCAAAAGGCAATTGGGATATAATATAATATTATTACATTGCTAATATCATCGTAACATTTCTTAACCGACCTGAACTGGATCGGCTTGCAGGATATGATGTCAACGAGCACGTTGCCTTCACGTTATTGCCGTTTTATATGGCTAGTGGGTAACTTGGACAATTAAAATTGGAAACCAATGGATTTGCGACCAAGTCTCTACGAAATAACCTACAATCGCTTCCTACTTCTGGTGATAAACAAAAGGCTAAGTACCATGTTTACTAATTATTGATTATGTTTGGGTGTCTACATGTAAACAAACAGTTTCTTGTTCATAACTATTACTATTATCGTTTCAACCAAAACAGCCCCGAACAGTGAGTACGTACGAAGTGCATAGCCAGTAGGTATCTTAACATAAATATGTGTGCAATGCAATCTAATTGCATAGTAATAATTTCTCTTCAACTTCAATAAATTAGGTTTACATTTAACTTTATGTAGGAACCTAAGTCTATTTTTTTACACAGATAATCTTAGTTGCACTACTTTTTTAGTAAACTTTGTTCAGGTTCGTTATCGACATCTCACTGATATGTCACTTAAGATAAAACCACTTTCAGTTCCGTAAAATGATTTATCTGGTACCTATAATACAATTGACAACATTTCAAAATTTTAAGTAGTACAAAATCTTAACTCATTATTCTTATTAGTTTTCTAAATATTCACGAAAATGTGAAGAAAGCCCATATCGTAGTAATGATGTCACTACTACGAAATTGTGACAGTCACAGCGCACAAAAATAACAGCAGATCACTTTCTTTAGTAAATCTGTCTTAGTAACAGTGCTTCTGTATCATTTGTTACGCTGTGACGCCTTACTTGTCACTTACTCTCTTTTAGAATGAGGAACTTTTGAAATTGTGACAGTCACAGCGCACAATAATAACAGAAGATCACTTTCTTTAGTAAATCTGTCTTAGTAACAGTGCTTCTGTATCATTTGTTACGCTGTGACGCCTTACTTGTCACTTACTCTCTTTTAGAATGAGGAACTTTTGAAATTGTGACAGTCACAGCGCACAATAATAACAGAAGATCACTTTCTTTAGTAAATCTGTCTTAGTAACAGTGCTTCTGTATCATTTGTTACGCTGTGACGCTTTACTTGTCACTTACTCTCTTTTATAATGAGGAACTTTTGAAATTGATTTATTTATATGAAATTGGGATATTTGCGAGAATTTAAAAATGTGGTTTTACTTAACATTTTATCCTCTATTTGATTTCATCGGAAAAAAGCCTGCTTAAAAAAGAAATGGTGTCAATTGTTTCCACTTTTATATATAATTCTTAAGGTGCAATTTTACAATTGGGTCGTTAAAAACATTTACGTACGAATAATAAATCTAACAATTGCAGAGAAAGTCACACAACAACTTAAGTAGATAATACTCGTACACCTGATTCAAACCTATTCTCAAAAATTAGGACCCCTCTAATTCTTTTGGGACTACGAGTACGTGATTTGATTAGTACCCCCGACAACGTACTTTATAATCAATTTGCTTTACTTACTTAATTACTTAACATATTCAACTTATAAGTCATGTCTAAAAGAACCAGCCCGTATTGCTGTTGTTATTTTACTCAACAATCACGAAAACGAACCTTGATGCAAACTGGAAAGGAGTGCTAAAATCTTGTTTTGTGTAGAAGCGTATGATGGTTGCCATTTTATCACTTAGCGTCGTGGATAAAATATTCGTCACGTTCTGACAAGTATGCCAGTGCGAGAGTGACGGGTGTCTTATCCACGACGATAAGTGATAAAATGGCAACCAAGAGCCCATTGCACAGCTACAATGTTACAGCCAGTTCTTTCGTTAACAATTAGATAATCTTACATATGGCAAAGTTATACCATTATTAGATCTCCCCAACTTTCAGACCCCTGACTTATATTGTAGGCCATCTTGCGATGTCCATTCGTGTGCAATTTTATATAAGGTTTGATGTGTAAAACATCATGAATATAAACACAATTAGCGGGCTGTGTGTTGTATGTCATAAAATGTGAAACTCGTGGATTGTGCCCAACGACGTAAAACATTAACGAGTTACATTAGTGTGGGTTACAACATTTTGCTAATGGTTTTTTAGCCATGTTAATTATGGCGTGTCGCAAATTTAACGCCAGTTCCGTCATGTTTAGAACAATTACATATGTTTCTTTTACTTAACTAAGTAAAACAAATGAATTAAGGAAATGACCTGAATATGATTGCAGTATTTACTAGATAAAGATAAAACTGTTTGGCCGGTGCATTCTGCGTTGCATGTTGCTTTAAAACCTATAGATTAATAACAGCAAAAGTAGATCAAATCTAAGGGGAAATGTTTTTTGCCTGTTACTCAAGGCACACTGTTCGGTGGACTGTTATTGGATGCATACGAGAGTAATGAAAACGAACCGCCGATTTAATAGGATTCCTATTTAAGTGGTACCACAGTAGTAACCTCAGTAATCGTTTTCTTTTCTTTTGGGTGTAGTAATACAATTTTAATAAGTATTTGTGTTATGACCCTTTGAAAGTATCAGCCAGAATTTGCCGACTTCATTCAATTCGTATTTTAATTAATAAGTTGCGCAAACGGTTTATTGACAGCCAAAACTTGCTTATCATGATCGAATTTAGTAACCTGTCCCTCTAGGGGATCTTGTATAAGTAACAATTATTATTTAAATTAAATTCTATTACCCACCCGTTTAAATTATAATCAGTAGGTAGGTATAGTGAGGATGACCTTTTAAGCGGCAATTAATCACTTAGTCTTGACGAGATACGAGTTAAGTGTAAACAAATTTTAAATGAGGGTTCCAATAAACTACAGAAAATACTGATTATGGTTATATTTGTGACCGGTCTTCGGACATAATACAGAGCCGCCTTAGAATTTTCAATAAATAAATAAATAAAAATCAATATTGGGGTACAATCTTACTCCAATCGACCTAGTCCAAAACTAAGCAAAGCTTGTACTATGGGTACTAGACGACGTATTCAATTCAATTCGTATGTTTTTTATACAATTTGGATTTTTTTGAGGAATGATTTCTGCCAAGGGCTTTTTTTAATGAAATTGTATCTGAATTAACTAAGCATATCCCGCCAGTTACCAATTTATCACATATTGAATGGCTTGGTTAATCATTTTATGTTGGCCTAACCGATACTAATCAGGCTCATTATACACAGACCACAGTATTTATGTCAAACGATAAGTGATTGGAAGCAACGAACGCAAAAAGCTTAACTAAGCTAAGTACTGTGCTGAATGGCAAGGACGACTGGTGCAAAAATATACCAGCGTCTGGGCTGACCAATTCGTCTTGTTTTTGTTTGGAATAGCTAGGTATGACAACTCAGACTTAAATACCATTGTTCCTTTACACAAAGTAATAACACGATCACTGATCTAGATCATGAATATTTTGTTGTGCTTCAGTAGAAGGGAGAACAGAACCCTCTGAACAGCGATTTCTCCAATATTCATAATTCTTTTATCTCGCATCGCAAACATGTTTCTATCGACAGTTTCATTTTTAGTACAAGTTTTTAATGCCGGCAGTACATTTCTGCCAACAGAAAGTTCCAACGAGTTCTAACTTCTTGTGTGGAGTTGCTACGGCCACCTTCTATCTCTTTTATCAAATCAGATCAATGGTGCCATAAAATTCCATTGTCACCGAAATTACATAAGTATGGTAAACAGCACAATTGGAAAATACAAAGTGATCCAAATTTAACTTGCAAAATTTGTTTACAGGTACCAGGATAGGTGAAAGTAAATAAAAGCTTGTAAAATACCTTCTTGCCGAAATTATGTAAAGCGCAATAATCAGATATTGGTCCAGTCCAGTATGACGTAGATTTAGTATGGTAATTGTGGCACTCTTTGGGTAAAGACTCTTTGTCCGGCAGTGGACGTTCTTTTGCTGATATGATGATGATGAAGAAGGAACATGGATCTAAAAATCTAAATCACTGTGTTTCTTTAATAAAACACACTTTTTATTTGAATTATATTTGTAAAGATGACCTTCGTATAATATGGCTAGCACATGTCTTTCAAAATATCATGTTTTGAGCAGGAGAAAGCTAAGATTGAATTAGGTATGTCACAGATTAATTTTATTCTGCTCCTACGTAGTTTCACTACAAGTATTTTGGATACAGAATTAAGACGCTGTCAAAATTTTTGCTTGTTCTCGATATGCCGTGCTCTTCGGCCGCATACGTTTCTATATAAATAAATCAGAATACTGATGATTATAATAAGAACACACTATATGTATAATATAAACTTCTTAGTATAATCGTGATGTACCTAATTAATTTTGTACTAAAGCAGTAACGCTGCTAACGAAAATTCTAATTAAAGGGAAAAATTTAATGCTCCGAGCAGGATTCGAACCTGCGACATCTGGCATACGCGGTCAATCGCTCTAGCCTCTGAACAGCCAAGCTCGTCCACGAAATCCTTCACTAGTTCCCTCTTACAACGCCTTAGGGAGGCGTACAGCGACATCTACCGTAGAAGACTTAGGCTTCTATTAACGGCACCAACGTCTCAAATTACATTGAGAAAGCGTCAGTAACGATGCGCCATCCCATACTTAATTAATTTTGTACTAAAGCAGTAACGCTGCTAACGAAAATTAAAAATTATGTACCTAGTTGTGTTATTAATTATGATCGCCTAAGTTAAAAAAGTTACGACATGGAACTGTTTAACCCCTGGAACGATATGTCAATCAAAAATGTAGGTGTCAGTTTAACTATAAGTATAATAATTTATACCAAAAAAAAACCGACTTCAATTTTGCACTTGCTATGCCACAATTTGTGGTTTCCGTGAGCCAATGTTTGGTTACCTACAGAAAATACCGAAATCGGCATATGCGTGCCTATCAAATTCGAGGAGTTGCCTCGATTCCTCCTAGATCCCATCATCAGACCTTCACCAAATTTATATGGGATCAATGTCGTAGTACCTGCTTTGAAACAAAAAAAGAATTATCAAAATCAGCCAACGTGGTCAAGAGTTATCGGGGAACATACATACATAAAAAAAAGAACAAGCAAACTTGCAGACGAACTGAGTACCTCCTTCCTTCCATTGAAGTCGGTAAAAAATCAAGGTTCAA
The DNA here is from genome assembly GCA_905163555.1 of Notocelia uddmanniana. Lineage (NCBI taxonomy): Eukaryota > Metazoa > Arthropoda > Insecta > Lepidoptera > Tortricidae > Notocelia > Notocelia uddmanniana. The sequence continues at coordinate 22,058,030 of LR991059.1, read as the reverse complement.
ATTTCAAAATTCGTTAGTATACATACATACGAGTAGGTACATACTCGTACGTGTGATACTAGCGCGCTTAACGGGTCAAAGAGGATTTTTAGACGTAACTTCACTTTTTATTATTTCGAGCCGAAATCTTTAGATAGTTTTTAGAGACGGCAACCTTTATTTATTAGGGCTCCGTACCCAAAGGGTTAAAACAGGACCCTCTTACTAAGACTTCGCTGTCCGTCCGTCCGTCCGTCTGTCACCAGGCTGTATCTCAAGAACCGTAATAGCTACAGTTGAAATACAACCGCAACAGTTGAAATTTTCACAGATTATGTATTTCTGTTGCCGCTATAACAACAAATACTAAAAACAAATAAATAATAATAATTAAGGGGGCTACAATGCAAAAAACGTGATATTTTAGCCCTTTTACATGGCTACCACTCGCCGAGCTAGATCTCAAGAACCGTAATAGCTAGACAGTTGAAATTTGCACAGATTATGTATTTTTATTGTGGCTACAACAAGAAATACTAAAATCAAAATAATATTAATAATTAAGGGGGGCTCCCATACAACAGAGTAGTCGTTGGCGTTTTTTTTTCTGGTACGGAACCCTTCGTGCGCGAGTCCGACTCGCACTTGGCCGGTTTTTATATATTGAATCATATGTTTTTCGCTTTGCCAAATCAAATAGATTTTGTTAAGATACTGTTAAGAGTCCGCAGTAAGCTCGGTTCTCCATACAAACGTAGTTTCGCTCTCATTTTAAAATGCCATCCTAGAATAACATGAAACTTTGTATACACAATGGGATCCGGCATATCTAGATCGGAAATTAGTTTCTGTTGCTTGAAATATAATGGAGAAAATATACCCAGCTATTATTAAGGTTTTCATACAAGACGTAAAAAACTCAAAAACGCTATGTATTTTTTTTTTCTATTATAATTTCTAGCAACAGAAACTAATTTCTCCCATTGTGTATACAAAGTTTGATGTTATTTCAGCAAGGCCTTTTAAAATGAGAACGAAACTATGTTTGTATGGAAAATAGAGTTCAGCCGAGCGTACTGGGGACTCTTAAAGTCAAGCCAATTTACTCGTAGGTCTTGTCAGTGCCTTAAACGGTGCGACTCAGACAAATGACTTCGTGAATTAGAGGAGATGGAATATTATACCAAACATTAATATAAACTATTGAACTTGAAGGTTGGCAGTCAACTCCGTATATAGAAAATAGAAAAAAAATAGAAAATCATTTTTTCGTGACAATTACAAATAGGAAGAAGCATAAAATAACAACAAAAAAGAAAAAGACATGTGACGAAATGGTCCCAACTCAGCATGTAGCATGTGTGTATCTCTTTCGGTCTTTCGCGTGCAGGTGAGGTTGTCTTTTGGGGCCGTTCAGATGATGTTGACGTTATCCCCCTTACCCCCACTTGTATGTTAATCATTAATCCAATGATGTTTTAAAATGACGCCGATGGATATTTACACAAGTGTTCGCGTTTTGTTTAAAATGCAAATTGTTTCATATAAGCAGTCATCATGATCAGATGGAGATCTCTTCATTATTGTGTTATCATTTACCATGTCAGCCCAAATACGTCAATGGCTATGGCTACCTACCCCAGTTACCTATTACCAAATGAAACAACTCCTTATCTAACTAATTTCCCTTAATTGATATTCATTACGTCCCAATTTATTAATGTATTTAGGCTCCTTTCGTGATTTGTAACGTGTAACACTGATGATTTGCATTCCCTAATTATGCAAGACGACAAATATTAATAAAATATGCAGTTGTGGTTTCATAAAAAGTCTTCAACTCGTAGTTATCATTCAGAAGAAACAAACTGTACCCCAATTGGTATTGACAACAAATAACGTACCTACTTCTGTCAATAAGAATGTCAATGCAATACTCGTACAATACAACTAAATGCTTTTACCGTTTTACCTACAAACGGGGATTTCCCTAGACACCAGGCTTTTCCGAAGAAAGTTTCGGAAATATTGTTAGCGAAGTGAAAACGATGACTTTGTTTGAACAACAAATTTGGTAGATTTCGCGCGGCGAGCATGTTTAAAGTCGCTCGTCCAAGTGAATTAACACAGAGAAAACCGACCGGTGCGTTGCGTGATGTCTGCTCTAACACCTGTCGATTGCAGCAAGCCGCGTATTTCAGCCGAGCATTAACTCATAAAGTGCTGTGCTGAATTCATATTTACATTGTTCGCAAAGGTCAAGATCGTTAGATCGTTGCCACTAACTCACAACGTTTCATCATCAAGTTAATTCGCATGTTTATTCTCTCATATAATATACATCAAAATCAAGGATTCTTAAACCCCTCTAGCAGCCAGTCTCGTTTGTTATCGTTAACACTCGTCGTTCGTTTAAACAATTTCATTGTGAATGCCTTTCCAGCATTGTTCTTAGAGTTTTGCAAACCGATGCCTGATACGATTCGTAAGACATTTCTAGCATTTAGACTTACCTGGGTCTTGTGCATTTTGCAAATGATGAATGTGATGCAGGTGCGCATAGTAATGATGGTGGTGTAGGATGCATTCCAGGTCGGTGCAGTTCAACATTGTCACAGGGCACCGCGGTCGGGCGGCTCACTCGCGCTGCACTTTCACAAACTATTCCACTAGCACGACACGTATCGCTGTCACATCACGTTATCTCCTTGGACACAGATAAGCTGGCACACATGGGTCCGTTGGCGCCGCAACGTCTGCGACCACGGCGCCCGCACTATCGCTGCATCACTACTTGTTTACTTTCCAATTTGGCGAGAATACTCTAAACATCCCATCACGGTCCGGAATTCCGCTGCAGCGGAAGGTGTTTCGATAAGACCGATTCGATAACTGCGCGAGTCGAAGTGAACGGTAACTGGCGCGCGCGCGGCTCGTGACGTGCGCCTATGTACTGAGTGCGGCGTGCGGACGGCTGCCACCACTCCCGGGCTCCCGGCCTCGACACTTGTCTTGTCCATGTGTCCATGTCCGAGCCCAGCTATCGCGCCACCTCTTGCCCTCAGGGAGAATAATGCAGAGCGTTCAACGTCCGTTATCCATCTCAATGCGTCTCCCACATTTGTCTCCGCGTCCTAACAAACAAATAAAATTTACAGTAAATATCGACCACCGTGATGCAGATTCGTGCTTTATCTTAATGGCGGCTTTTATCTTTTAATGTAAATAGTACGCCGTAAATGCAGTTTCAAGAAATGACTCGTTGTCACAAGTAAATGCTAAAGACGTGACGTCTGCTTGCGACTTTGTCAGTGTTATAGAAGCCTATTGCAGTTCGTATGACGAGCTTCGCGGAAAAGATGGAAAAAACAAACAGATAAAAAATAAACGTCACACAAGGCCGGAGGACTTGCTCGCCCTGAAAATGCTTTAGTAACGGACACTTTCAACTGCAGTTGATCGTAGCAAGCACAATGCAGGTGGAGCATTTGCTCGCGTGGGTCAAAGTGTGCGTTATGCGTGTGTGAGTTTAATAAGACACAGATTAAGTGGCATAGATGTTAATTCAGATTCAATTGTGTACGAATAGCTCACGCACACAAATAGCAATAATGAGTTGAACTAACCACAGTAGGCATTTGTTAACGAGCAGTAGATGCGTGGTGAACGCATTGTCGTGGTTGCGTGCAGTTTTAATGAACGCTCGGATGACGTTCGGTACAACATATGTGTACTTTGTTATATCGCTATTTGTGTTTGCTTTATGTAGGTACTAGTACTGGAATAAAGGAAAAACGCAATCTGATTGATATTAAACTCTGCACCACCTACTGCTACTGCATATAGTAAGTTTATTTTCATTTAATGACATAAGTTTGTTAAGTACAAACTTATATTAAAACACTCAGTTTCAGTCAGGAATAATTATTATAAAGTACTAGGTTTTTCCCGCGACTTCGTCCGCGTATAATTCGTTCTCGCCTTAGAATGATTTTTTTCCCATACAATCTTTCTCAAGCTCAGGTGGACACCAGGAACTTAGGGGTGACATGTTGGAGAAGGAAAGCCACGAATAGATCGGACTGGAGATATTTGCTTGACCAGGCTAGCCTAGGGCCCACCCGCGGCTATAACGCCTCAGATGATGATGATGATACAATCTTTCACCCTTCTTTTCACCGCCTTAAGAAATGATTACAGTCAATATGACATTCCCTAGAAATCCTATTGTCAAAACGAATGATTAAGTGCTTATTTCGAAATATCAAATATACCGATTCTAGACGAATGAATCTCGTCAAAAAAAATACATGTACATTGTACAATGGTAAAAGTCTCGCTAGGCAGTTCTGCCGTAAAACGTTATCCCAACAGAGCGAGTTCTTCATGTAAGTATGATGACCGAAGGCCGGAAGCAGAGCGGCAAGGCATGCGAGAATAATCACACAGAGCGGGCTTCTCATGTAAGGCTGAGGCTCGAAGGCCTGAAGCATAGAGGCGAGACACGCAAGGCTGAAGGCCGAGCCTCCCAACAGAGTAGATTCTTCATGTAAGGTTAATGACTGAAAAGCCGAAGAAGAGTGGCAAGGCATGCGAGGCCGAAGGCCGAGCTATGTCGTCGCCAAAGATCCAGTTGCCATATTAATGAGGGTAAATTATACTCCATTCGTTCGTTTTCACGTGATGCCTAGACATATAAACAGACAGACAAACAGACACAAATTCTTAAAACTGTTGAAACGATTTCTGTTATCGATTCTAAGTATCCCCAGCCAACTTTTTTTCGAATATCTTCCATGTACGGACTTTCGACCCTCTTCTAAGTGTACATCTAAGATGCTCCAACTGTCTATGCTGACGATTAGGCTGCCCAACTCAAGTTACCTCTTATATCAAACAGTTTTTATGGTGTGAAGGGTCAACAATTACGTAAAAAATAACGCACGACAAAATTAAATGGTACAGCGACGATACAAAGTGTGCATTGAAACAGCTGTTTTTGTATTTAAACATATGAATAAAAACAATGCCAAAGTATCGCAAATGCATTTTGATGTGCACGCAAAGTAGAACTAATTGCGAAAAGGTTGTGCTCAAAAATATCGTCAACTTGTTTGCAATTCTGCTATGCTTTAAGTTACATTTCTTGACAAGCTGTTATACTCCCAATTGGCTGAAACATAAATCGTAGAATGGCGTATGAGGATTAAACCACCCCGTTTCATAGACTTTACTTGCATCCCCGGTTTAATATCCCTTTGATAGAAGATCATCGGGACAAAAAGTACACTTATAATATATATAAGTGAATCCAGATTATATACTATTAGCATACAAATCTTAATCTGTTCAGCCGATTTTGCGTGATTCAGTGACAAACATCCAAACATCTAAACTTTCGCATTTATAATATTAAGTAGTGGGATTATGGTATAAAGTGAGTGCACATGAAGTGAACGGCAAAAGTAACATTGTAATTGCATGTTTTTATATAGGGTTATAAAGTTATATATGTAGTTTTCTAGAAATCTAGAAAACGGGACTGAAATTTGGGTTTGGAGTCACAGTTACTTAATGGAATAAATCATAATAGTGTTCAAAATTTGAAGAGACCGTGGTGGCTGGCGCGCACACTGGGCAGCGCCGCGGCGCAGCGCTTGCGTTTACTTTTTTTTCAGTTTCTATCTTAAGATTTCACAAATATTTAATGAGGATGTTTTTCCTTTGTCGTCAAATATATGCTTACCAATTTTCATATCTGTAACTCAAGGATTATAGGAGTTCCCATTCAACCCCTCTTTTTACCCCCTTTTAACCCAAATTTGCACAATTTTTATAGCCTAAAACCTGACCGGGTATTTACTTGACAGATTAGTAAAGTTTTCATCAAAATCCGTTCAGCCGTTTTCAAATGATGCGCGTTCATATAAACAGACAAACAGACAAAAAATCTAAAAACTGTTGGAACGTGTTCTGTTATCGATTCTAAGTATCCCCAGCCAACTTTTTTTCGAATATCTTCCATGTACAGATTTTCGACCCTCTTCAGCTTTACTATATGTATATATTGTCAGTTTTTTAGATTGTATAATTCACGTTTTGACATGTCAAAGTGCCCTTGTGGCATATTTGCAGAATAAATATTTGATTTTATTATTTATTTATTTTTTCCGCTACCCGCAGGTTGTCTGGTAGAGATCGCTCTTTAGCGATAAGACCGCCCCACCTGTTGTCTACCTCTACCTACATATTACTGTTTTGTTTCTGTTTGTAACGATTCATTTGTGTGAGGTGTGCAATAAAGAGTACTTGTATTATATTGTATTGTATACGGGATGTTGCACAGGAAGTAAATCTGATATATATTACCTTCGCATCTTGCTCTCTGATTTTCTAAGTAACCCACGTTAATTCTGCAGGCATGGGGCATAGCGCATCAAAAATTGATTGATATTAATTCAAAACGCTCGTCTCAGCGCTTGGCACCCAGGATGAGTAATTCCCAGGAAGATGAGTGGGAGGAAAACTGAAATCAAAGATTTTCCAATTTGTTGTTAAAAAATCATCCCCTAAAAGAGTTTTAACCCTTAAAAGGTTTGTACGGAGAACAAGTTTCTTAAAAGTAAAACACTTGAAAATACCGTTCAAAATACCAATAAGTTCAAAAAAAGACTTAATGAAAACAGTATAAGTCTAAACAAACATTTTCAAATGGGCACAGTAACAAAAGAAAGTTATTTTGTTAGTCAATTGAAGGAAATATTTTTATGTCGCGAAAGAAATGTTGTGTGTGTCTTTTAATAACTGTGCCCAATTAAAAAAAAATTTTTTTCATACATATTATGGCTTAGTACTATCAGCATGAAGGTAAACTGATCATTCGCGAACCTTATTGCAAGTATTGCAATAAAAATAACGTCTACCAATAGTCAGTTAACAGTGATACTGATAGTACCCATCACACTTGCGGCGTTGCCACGGTGAATGGCGATAGACAACCTGTGTATAACTAATACTCTTACTTAATTACAGCGCTGTAAATAACGAGGATACCTATATTAACTTGATACAGGTATAGCTTTTTTATTTTTTAACAAATTACACAATTACTAGCTGTTGCCCGCGACTTCGTCCGCGTCTTCGCTCCTATTGGTCGTAGCGTGATGTTATATAGCCTAAAACCTTCCTCGATAAATGGACTATCCAAAACAAAAATATTTTTTCAATTCGAACCAGTAGTTCCTGAGATTAGCGCGTTGAAACAAACTCGTCAGCTTTATAATATTATAAGTATAGATTAATAGTAATGATTGCAATGCCTAAGGCGGGTCAGATCCTTCCTTCTTTACGAAATTCACAGGTAAAATTTCAAGTTCTTGATGTTTGACCCAATACGTAGCCGTTTAATGTAAATGAATGCAATTACAGGCGTCCTGCATTGATCTATTGTTATCGTGTGATTGGAATCCTTGAATAACGTAAACCGCTGATGATTACGATAATCTGTATTGTTTGCTGATGCATCCGGACTTGCAAGTTATTTAATAAAAATAAATATTTTATTAGCGTCAAATGCCTGTAAGTAATTATCTCGCGAGGGCACGGCATGATGGCATTGCTACGTGCCAGGAGCCATGGCAATGCAATAGGTGGCGATTTCGATCACTGTCTCAATTTTCATCCCGTTAGAATTAGGTACTGTTCAGTATAATGGGTATTTACCATGTATAATGCATTTATTGAGTTCCCGATATTTCGGCGCTGTTGCAAGCACCATATTCTGTGTATATATTAACTGACCTGCTGTGAGTTTTATTTCTGTTGTGGTTTACCCACACTTCATAGCGATCTACCCTCTTCTTGGTTCGCTTTTTTCGCACAGTGTCACAGCTACTACCACTGTCCGCATTCTCACCCAAAATATGAAACTCGCGCGTTCATGCCCGGTTATAGTCTCTTTTCGATTCGTGAACTTTTTGATCACTGGACGCCAGACGCTCGACACTAAGGCTATGCTACACTCTGATGTTGAAAAGAGATAGTTGCTGTTATATAACATTTATAACAGCCAGTGTGGGAGCACCTTGAGGACACCCACTGGCGTCCAGAGGGCCTACTCCGGACTTCGTGTCGTGCCGCCCCTTTCACTCTCTTTTTATACACTTTATGACGGAACGATACAAAGTTCGATTTTCGAAGGCCCTCAGACCGTGGCCTAACATATTACGGAGAGGCGGGGCGGGGGCGATAAGGATGCAGCGTCATTTTCACCGGTAAATGTAATACTATTATACTATTATGTTCAAGTTCAAGCCATCCTTGTTTATCTCACAGACGTACATTGCAAGTCTGCAGTAAGCTTGGTTCTCTATACAAACGTAGTGTCGCTCTCATTTTAAAACGCAATGCTAGAATAACATGAAACTTTGTATACACAATGAAATCCAGCATATCCAGGGCGGAAATTAGTTTCTGTTGCTTTAAATTATAATGGAGAAAAAATACAGCGGTTATTTTTTTTTCTATTACAATTTCTAGCAACAGAAACTAATTTCCGACCTAGATAGGCGGCTCCCATTGTGTATACAAAGTTTCATGTTATTCCAGCAAGGAGTTTCAAAATAAGAACGAAACTACGTTTGTATGGAGACTCGAGTTCTGCCGAGCGTACTGGGGACTCTTAATAATACGAGTAAGCCCGCAACGATAGCGTCCTTTGAAAAAGTTTATTTTGTTGTCCGAGCTGCTACCGCGAAACGAAAACGAAGTGCGTGCACGTCAGTGTTCAAGTCATCGAGTCTGAACTTGATCTAGATGCCATCTCTCGTATGTAGCAAACGCCTGCTGGCTTGAGGTATCCATGGAAAATTGCAAATTACGTTTCGTAACAAAAACTTGTACTCAATGCCTGCTTACGACTTGTTTAATTTCAAGCAAAGGATCTTTTCAAAGACGGAAAGAGTCGATTGTTATGAGGTCGCAAGCGTCCATAGGCTACGGTGTCTGCTTACCATGAGATAGGTCGGATTTGCTGGTTTGCCACTGTTTTATAAAAAAATGATGAACCAAATCAGGACCGGCACATTTTTATTCTATAGTTACTTCCTCATAGGTCACGGAACTCATAAAAACAGAATACTGCACTTAATTGCGATTTTATTGTTGTTCTTGCAATAGTCTTTGCTAAGTTAGTCTTTTAATAAAATAAAATCGATGTTTGTATAGCTACTCTACTGCTATCTGAAAATGTTTGGTGAACGCACCTTTTTAACCCCCGACGTGGAACTCAAAAGGGGGGTGTTATAAGTTTTACATGTATATCTGTGTATGTGTGTATCTGTATGTGTGCTATATCTCCGAATTGAATACGACTTTTTTAAATTTCAAAGCAGGTATTCCAGTATTGGTTCTTAGACATGTTTCAAACTAGGTTCGGCCGTTTTTGAGATATTGGACGTTGCAATCAAAATGTCGGGATATATTTAATTATTTTAAGTTGACAGTTATTTAGATACATATACATAAAAGATAGATATATATATATATATATATATATATATATATATATATATATATGTATATATGTGTATATATATATATATATATATATAAAACATGTATTTGAATACTACAAGAACAGACATTGAATAGTAATAAATATATAAACTAAACTACCTATAACAAAAACTTAAAAATAAAAATAGGACTAATGAGTGCATTGCAGCAAAACAAAAGGGTACTGGCTCAGTTATAACCTACGCTCTTTCGAGCGAAGAACTGATATATTCTATCAGAACCCGAGTCATGACCAGCAGAATGAACCAGAATGATCATTTAGTCCTACCAGGCGAACTCAATCTTACAAATTCAAATAATTAAAGTCCAAAAAATATATAAAAGGCTATATCGAAGGTCAATACAATGTCACCCGGAGGCAACTACCCAATGTCAACTGTCACCAATATTTTCTATCATACAAAATAAATTTATTTTTATTATTATTTTGGATTAAACTATAAAATAATCACATAAAATCGATAAAAAATTTAAATTTCCGCCCCAGTAACATTGGTATCCTAAAGTTTTTATGAAATAATGGAGGAAGTATTGTGTTAGAACTGAGAGTGACAACTTCTCCGTTTTGTGCACGCATTTTCTTATCGAAGAAAGAGCAAATCATACAGCAGCAGAAAACCGTTTTAAACAGTATGTGCGGTTCCAGTACCTAACGTGTTCTAATGTTCTCTTGGAATTATTGGGGGATTACGCCATTCGATGGTCGACAGAAGTCACTGCTGAAGAGATTTTACTGCAAGGAGTACGTACACCAACAAACCCGACGCCGCTGAGGCTCTGCTCCCTCTTCACGCGCAGGAGCTTGGACCATAGGGACGAGTCGTCTGTAGAAAATTACTACTTTTCTTTTTTTTATATATTTAATTAACTTAGTTTTATTTCTGTTTTTCTTTTTTTAAGTTTAATTAAGTATTGTATTTTAACGTGGGTTTTGTTGATGCCCCTTGCGAGCCTTTCTTGCCCTACACGATCTGCTGCATCGCCAGATAACCATCTTCGCTGCCCGGAATGCTCAGAACCACGTTTTTTCAAAGGCCCTAGAGGTCTCAACATCCATATCGCCAAAAAACACCGCGCATGCCATACTCAACCCTCATCTCTTATACTGTCCCAACCGAATGTTTTGGCACCTTCGCCTTTCCAGCAGTTACCAAATAACACCAGACCGGACGTTCCATTCCATCGAATTCTAAGTGACCTTAAAAAATCGCGCCCTGTATTAAAACCTCGTGGTGCCCGCTTATCAGTTTCCAAATCTTTGAGTGACACCATCAGAGCAGTTCTTTCAGACAATTCAGTTTGTAATTGGGAACACTTGCTGCATTGACTTTTCATTTCAGGCCTCTTCCGACAATTTTACGAATTCAAACAACAATTTATTTAAAAAAGTAGAAAGTAAGGTTTCGGATGGTGATATTAAAGGTGCCGCTCGCTTGCTCTTTTCTGACGATGCCCCTGCTAATTCTGACACCCTTTTAGCTCTACACAGCAAGCATCCACCGCCAGCTGCAAGCCTAAATCTTCCAGATCCACCACAACCTAGCGATCTAAATATTACCGCTACCACACAGGATGTCCTTGGTGCAGCCATGTCTTTCCCCAATGGTTCTGCAGGAAGCCTGGATAGCTTGTCACCTCAGCACCTGAAAAATCATCTGTGCTACGGCTGTGGAGAAACTGGGGAAATACTCTTAAAAGACCTGACTGCCCTGGTGAACGTTATGCTGGCTGGTCAAGTCCCTGATGATATTAAGGATGTCCTGTATGGAGCCAATCTCTGTGCCTTAATGAAAAAGGATGGTGGCATTTGGCCCATCGCTGTTGGTACTACTCTCCGACGCTTTGCCGCCAAGATTGCATGCCGCTCCATCCTTACCCGGCTTACTCCTGAACTTCAGCCCGTCCAACTGGGGTTCGGTGCCAAGAGTGGCTGCGAAGCTGCTGTACACGCCGTGCGAACTTTCCTCGATCATGACGCAGGAGAAGTTCTGCTGAAGGTGGACGTTTGCAATGCCTTCAATTCTGTGGACAGAGGCGCCTTGTTGACACAAATAAAAGAAAAAAATCCTTCAACATACAAATTCCTTTGGCAGTGCTATAGTTCTCCGTCTAAATTATTGTATAATACCAACGTTCTGGCTTCATCAGTAGGTTGTCAACAAGGCGACACCCCTGGGCCCCGCAATTTTCAGTCTCGCTATACATCCGATCATTAAAGATCCAAATTCAAAATTAAACGTGTGGTATCTGGATGACGGGACCCTCGGCGGTGAAGTGATTTCTGTTTACGAAGATTTTAAAAAGATAATCACTGATATGAAAATTATTGGTCTCTCCCAAAATTCTTCTAAATGCGAACTTTTTATTAACGATTCCTGTTTAAATAAAGAAAATACAATAGACCTTTTTAAAAATCTTGCTCCTGGCATCAGAATTATATCGAAAGAATCGCTTCACCTCCTCGGTTGTCCCGTCTTGGACCAGGCCATTGAAAACTTCGTCGACAACAAAATTCAAAAATTTAAAACCACATCACATCGTTTGGCCAAAATTAACCTCCACTCAGCTTATTATATTATCAAATATTGTCTTTTCGTCCCAAAATTTACATACATTCTTCGTGGATCTCATCTTTGGAAATATATATAAATACATCCATTTTCAACATTTCTTTTGACGAAAGAACCTGGACCCAGGCTAGCCTACCTATTAGGTTCGGTGGCCTGGGTATCCGCAAAATTTCCTGTGTGGCTCTACCTGCGTTCTTATCCTCGGTGCATGTTGCTCAAAGCCTAATAGGCAAAATTTTAGCCCGTTCCATCGGGTCCCTGGAGGCTGCACACTGCTCCGAGGCGAAGAACGTTTGGTCTTTAACATGTCCTAATGCAGACTAGCCTGACAATCCCTGCTCGCAGAGGCGATAGGACGAGCCGCTCCGTCAACTAGTACGGAAAAATCTGTTGGATACGTTAACTAGTTCGTCAGACCGAGCTCGTCTCCTCGCTTCTGCAGAGTGGGAGTCAGGTCTATGGCTCCAAGCAATACCATCACAAAATATTGGTACTTTCCTAGATAATACTACTTTCCGCCTGGCAGCTAGCCTACGTTTGGGGGCTCCAACAAACCAGCCACATCGCTGTCAATGTGGTGTCATGGTCGACCGCCTGGGTCACCACGGCCTTTCGTGCGTTCCAAGCGCTGGGAGGATCCCCCGCCATGCCAGCATCAATGATGTCATCCGACGGGCCCTTGTCAGTGCCAAACTACCGGCAGTCTTAGAACCTAGCGGTTTGGCTAGGGACGACGGCAAAAGGCCCGACGGAATGACACTGGTGCCTTGGAGTATGGGTCGGCCGCTAGTTTGGGATACTACTTGCGTTGATACTCTGGCACCGCATTCCGAACACCCAAATTGCTGCTGGTGCTGCGGCATCCTCCGCCGAAAACCTAAAGCGCCGCAAATATGCCGCCCTAGGAAGTGGCTACAGGTTTGCGGCGTTTGGCGTTGAAACTTTGGGGCCGTGGGGACCGAGCGCGCGTCGACTATTCATAGATCTCTCGAAGCGCCTAATAGAGGCTTCAGGTGACCAGAGGGCTGGCCTCTATTTCGCTCAGCGAATTAGTATTGCCGTGCAGCGAGGTAATACAGCTAGCCTTCTGGGCACCCTTCCCATTGACAGCGATCTGGGCCAAATTTTTTATTTGTAATTTTAATTAGGTTATTTTTTTTATTTGTTTATTATGCTCTTGTATAAAGATAAATAATATAAACACAAAAAAACTACCCACCAAATTCTTTTCTTAGATCGTCAACGGAATAACTGGAAGGTATCCCTGCGCTATGTTTGTTCAAAAGTTTTTTTTTTAATAATTGTACTTATTTAAAAGATATTTTCGTATTGTTCCGAATAATCCACATCATTTATATACATACATACGTAAGATGCCTGTTGCCACACATGAGGTGACCTCATTAATCTGAGTCTTCGTTTACTATAAAAAAGTACATTTACTTCTTAAAACGCGGAAATTTCGAGTTTTTGGCAATTAAAATCACAGGGACTATAATTCTTACAAAAATAGGATAATATTTTTAATACATTTTCCAGGTTTCCATTTCGTGTCTCCCAAAAATGATGAAGGAATAAAACGTCACATGACGGAATTAAATTACTCATATTGAAGTTTTCTAACACCCTACAACCATCCCACAGCAGTAGGTTCAAAAAGATTCTCATGAACAAGCATATCATCTTATTATGAGAATATGACGTAATATTTTGTTGCAATGTATATCGGCGTCACACGTTTCCGGTGCCTATATTATCTGATCACGATTATCATGAATGAATACCTAATAACATTATATAATTACCTTTGTGAGGTTTTCAGTCTTTAAAGGTTAATTAAATCAGCTTAGTTGCTAGTTGACAACAGTATAAAATTTAATAAATATTCAAACACTTCCTTCTCTATTAAACGTGAACGATTGACGAAGACTTTTTGCGCCTTATGTTGTATATTTATAATGCATAGCGATTGTCTTACTTGTCTTATAGTTATTACGAATGATAAGTGGTAGGGAGTATATGGATAACTCATGGATGGTTCCATGAAAAATACGAAAAGTAGGCGTTGACGCTTATAATGTTCGTTCGTGTAACATATAGAAAATCAAAAGGAGAACAAAGAACCCGGTTAATGAATATTTGTAACTAAACCTCATCATATATAAGTAATACCTAAACCAAAATCCATACCTATTTATACACAAATTGATCTCTCAAATGAAAAACAAATTGTGCAAACCTGAGTTAAAAAAATAATATATTTGTATTTTAATTGGTTTGACGTATTTTATTGTTATCCTTTTTTGATCTTCAGCTAAATAAAAGTACAACTGAGCCCCTCGATATATTATATTATTTCATTGTGTTTGCCATAATCGTAATTTGCTACTAAAGTGATTTTCTCGGAATCCGTAAAACTTTCAGTATAATTTGTCTAAGTTTGTTTTATAACAATCCAGAAAGCTTAAGTTTTCTGAGAAAATCGTGTTATGATGATTATGGCACACGTACATTTATGACAAATAAAATAATGGGTTTTTTTAGTAACCCCTGTTCGAGAATACCTATGGCACTTTGCAACACTGTAAGAACTAATATATTTTCACTATTTTCTTTTTTCGCAATTTACGGTTCAGTAAAATCCGTAATGAATTGTGGTTGCATAAGTACTTAATTATAGGTAAAGATTTAATAACTGCCTAAACGCGGTTTGGAAACGCAAAAACCGTCAGCAAAAACGTGCATGCAGACAAGATGGAGGTGTATTTGAGATACGCCTATTTCAATTTGGTTTTGATTTGAACACGATTTGAAGTTGCGCGCTCACACTTCAACGCACGCGCGAAGCTGGCTGCCGTATCATGTCAGAACGAACGCGTAAAACGATGAAATTCAATTGGAAAGCATAATACGAGTGTACAAATCGAACCTCTGAAATAGTGATCAAGAACCGGATTGGAATCTATTATGATAACAATTAGTTACACAGTATCACGCTATGACTACATTAACAACTTAATAATCTTCTTGCGAAATAAACTTTGCCGCCTACTTAATAAAGTTTAATTTATATCTACTACCTGCCAAATTATTGCAAACAGGTAGGTATTTATTTGTTTTTTGTATTCATGTTATTAAAACGGCACTAATAATCTCGTTGATTGGTCGCCGACGCAAGCGAGGTATCTGTCACTGTATCGTTATCACAGAATATTATAATAGTATTACATATCGTATAGAAGCTCCCGAACGGATGAACCTATTCTAATGTGGTATTTTTAAACCTAAAGTCATATCTGTCGAAATGGTTCTTAAAAGATAAAAAATAATAAAATAATGGTTCTTATTGGAGAGCCAATATAATTCTGCCCTCATGGAAACTAGAGACAGGATGCTAGCCAGAATTATATGTTTAGTTATAATAGTAGGATTGGGTCTCATGATGATGGACCTGCCGTGCTTTTTTTCGATTAACGAAAAAACGAAATCGTAAAACAATGACCGCCAGGTCTTTTTTATTACATGTAATTTTTCCCCCTGAGAGTATAATCGGCACAGTATCGTTGTAAAAATCGTTGCGTTCAATTCTTAAGAAATTAATGACTTTAAAAACTCAGTACTTAAATGTTTACCCGCATTTCATACCTATCAGCAATATATATATATACAAGAAAAGTCAGTTAAATCTACAATCTTAATAAATCGATCGATTTGTCGATGTTCATTTGTTCTTGTTTTCTTTTGTGTACTATTTTGGTGAGCAATACAGAATATTTGTATTATATTGTTATGTATCTTCTCTAAAAGTACCAACACCGCTGAAATGGTACTTGCGCAGACAAATCTAGGTCGCATTGGAAAACTATGATTACACAGAAAAACCGATGTGGAATTATAGACTCAATCGACATACGAATGCCTAGGCACTCAAATTATGTAGTGAAAATGTGCTTGCGCATCCAATGAGAGATGTGCAGCAAAAACTTCTGCTCAGATTACATATCGATATCCTTTTCTAATGAGTGAAGTGAGATGGGGATGGAAGATAAGTTAATTGGTGGTGATTGTGGTTGTGGCTGGCAGGTGCGTCCTTTTATGGTGTTTCAACTAAATCGCCTTTGACCGGTGTGCATCGGTCGTTCCACTCTGTGTAGAAATCTAAAATTTCTAGATATGGTTATTGATACTTTTGGCTACCCTCTTTTGATATGAAAAGAAGCAAAAATACTTTGACAATTGCTGCTAACAGTTTTGCAGGAAAATGTATGAGATTAAGTGTTTTGTACTTTGATTAATAAATGAATCATACAATTAACATACATCGGAAAGACTTTTCATAGTAAACACATCGCCATCTAATGTGAGGGCTTGAGGAGTAAGTATATGTACATCAATTTAATGTTTTTACATCATATCGAAAGGCGTAGCGTGGGCACTGTGGGCATGCCACAAAACAAGGTGCAAGGTGGACAGCTGACCTGGTAAGGATCGCGGGTATCCGCTGGATGCGGGTGGCTCAGGACCAGTCATTGTGGAAGTCTTTGAGGGAGGCCTATGCTGTTTCCAGCAGTGGACGTCCTTCGGCTGGCATGATGATTAATAAAGTATTTCATTAAACGCAGTTTAAAGAACGAATCTTATGTAGGGCCGCCACTATTCAGTAAAGGCTTTACACGCCATTCTTCTTGGTCTCGTATCATTTATTCAAACTTATCCCGTGCTTGCCGTTCATTCGGCAGATATATAGTAGATCGTTGACAGCGGTGGTCTACCCATTAATCGTTTCAATGATTAGCTTAAAACACGAAAATTTTATATACTCAAGTATAAGAGACCCGGGTATGTCCTTAAACTACGACCAAGACCACCGGGGGATGGGCAGCAGCATCCCTGGGTTGCGGTGGAGACACTGCGATCGCCAACCCGCATGCCAAGCGTGGCGATTATGGCATTTACCCCCTATGAAAGCGACACAAAGGCCACGGCCCCGAGGTTCCGGCGGCCCCCGGTGCCCTGGTTTTGGTAGCGGCCAGGGTACTAGCGGGGCCAGGGGTGCTAAGAATCTCCGGCAAAGATCTAGTTACCACCACCGACGACTCCTGGCCCTGGCAACGTACAACACGCGTACACTGCGGACCGACGAAAAGATAGCGGAACTAGAGGAAGGATTGAGCAAGTTGCGTTGGGATGTCGTGGGGTTATCTGAAGTCCGAAGAGAGGGGGAGGACACGATAACCCTAAAGTCCGGCAACTTGCTCTATTTCCGGGAGGGCGACCAACAGTCCCAGGGAGGTGTCGAGTTCATCGTCCACAAGTCCCTCGTAAACAACGTGGTGAAGATCGAGAGTGTGTCGGCTAGGGTGGCGTACCTTATACTCAGAGTTTCCAAGAGATACTCGTTGAAGGTCATACAGGTGTACGCGCCGACCTCGGCACACTCCGACGACGAGGTGGAGGCTATGTATGAGGATATAACTAAGGCCATGCATAGTTCCAAAACCTACTTCACCGTTGTTATGGGGGACTTTAACGCGAAACTGCGCAAGAGAGACGGCAATGAGCTGAGAGTGGGGCAATTTGGAGTTGGAAGTCGGAACCACCGGGGCCAACTACTGGCTGGTTTCTTGGAGACGGAGGGACTCTACATGATGAACTCCTTCTTCAAGAAACGCGAGCACAGGAAGTGGACCTGGATGAGTCCCGACGGTGCAACAAAAAACGAGATTGACTTCATTATGTCGACGAAGAGGCGTATATTCAATGATGTCTCTGTGATCAATATGGTTAAAACCGGAAGTGATCATCGTCTGGTAAGAGGCACATTGAATATATGCGTCAAGCTAGAGCGCTCTCGACTGATGAAGTCTACGCTCCGTCCAGCAGCAGTCCAAATCCAAAACCCCAAGAGCTTTCAGCTGGAACTCCAAAACCGTTTTGATTGTCTAGGCGGCGACGTGGACGATTTCAATGACGGGTTTGTGGAAGCTGTCCATAGCATTGGGTCTAAGTTCTTTAAGGCCCAACGGACTCACAGAGCCAAAAGGCTTTCTATCTCCACTCAGAGGCTCATCGAGGAAAGGAATGAAATGATTCTGCAGTCTTCAGCGGATGCGACATTATACAGGCAGCTCAATAAACGGATCTCCAAGTCCCTTACCCGCGATCTACGCCAATTCAATACAAATCGTATTGAAGAGGCCATCGAGCAGAATAAGGGCTCTAAAGTGTTCTCAAGAGATCTGTCTATTGGGCAGAGCCAGCTCGCCAAATTAAAAACTGAAGACGGTAGAATCGTTTCATCCAAACCCGAGCTTCTGAAAGAGATAGAATGCTTTTATGGACAGCTATACACGTCAACTAGCAGACCCGAAGTTGGTCTGGCGGAAGACCCTAGAGCCAGATTAACCCGGCACTATACCGAAGATATCCCGGACATCAGCCTGTACGAGATTAGAATGGCTCTTAAACAGCTAAAGAACAACAGGGCACCCGGTGAAGACGGAATAACAGCTGAACTCCTGAAGGCGGGTGGAAAACCGGTCCTTAGGGCCCTTCAGAAGTTGTTCGATTCCGTCTTACTGGAAGGGAAAACTCCAAAGGCATGGAACAGGGGTGTGGTGGTGCTGTTCTTCAAAAAGGGTGACAACGCCTTACTGAAGAACTACCGCCCCATCTCACTTCTGAGCCATGTCTATAAGCTGTTTTCAAGAGTCATTACTAACCGTCTCGCACGCAGGCTAGATGACTTCCAGCCTCCCGAACAAGCCGGATTCCGAAGAGGCTTTAGCACCGTAGACCACATCCATACGCTTCGTTAGGTTATACAGAAGACTGAGGAGTATAACCTGCCCCTCTGTCTAGCGTTCGTGGACTACGAGAAAGCCTTCGATTCGATTGAAACGTGGGCTGTACTACAATCTCTCCAACGGTGCCAAGTGGACTACCGCTATATCGAAGTCCTGAAGTGTTTGTACGAGAACGCCACTATGTCAGTCCGTCTCCAGGACCAGAACTCGAAACCTATTCCGCTGCAGCGGGGAGTCAGGCAAGGAGATGTTATTTCTCCTAAACTGTTTTCCGCTGCACTGGAGGACGTGTTCAAGACTCTGGACTGGAGAAGGCTAGGCATCAACATAAACGGCGAGTACATCACTCACCTTCGGTTTGCTGACGATATAGTAGTCTTGGCTGAGACCATGGAGGATTTAAGTACAATGCTCAATGACCTCAGTAAAGCCTCCGAGCGAGTTGGTCTAAGGATGAACATGGACAAGACGAAGATCATGTCAAATGCCCATGTAGCACCAACTCCCGTAACAATCGGACACTTTACGCTCGAAGTTGTAGACGATTACATATACCTAGGACAGACTGTCCAGTTAGGTAAGTCCAACTTCGAGAAAGAGGTTAACCGTCGAATCCGACTCGGCTGGGCAGCGTTCGGGAAGCTACGTCACATCTTTTCGTCCAATATCCCGCAGTGTCTCAAGACGAAAGTCTTTGACCAGTGTGTGTTGCCAGTGATGACATATGGTACTGAAACGTGGTCGCTTACTATGGGCCTCATAAGAAGGTTCAAAGTCACCCAAAGAGCAATGGAGAGGGCTATGCTGGGAGTTTCTCTGCGTGATCGCATCAGAAATGAGGCCATCCGCAGCAGAACCAAAGTGACCGATATAGCCCTTCGAATCGCTAAACTTAAGTGGCAGTGGGCGGGGCACATAGCACGCAGAACCGATGGCCGTTGGGGCGGGAAGGTTCTCGGGTGGCGACCACGTACCGGAAGGCGTAGCGTGGGCAGGCCCCCCACACGGTGGACCGATGACCTGGTGAAGATCGCGGGTGTCCGCTGGATGCGGGTGGCGCAGGACCGGTCATTGTGGAAGTCTTTGGGGGAGGCCTATGTCCAGCAGTGGACGTCTTTCGGCTGACATGATGATGATGATGATGAAGTATAAGAGTCCGTAGTAAGCTCGGTTCTCCATACAAACGTAGTTTCGCTCTCATTTTAAAACGCCATGGGATCCGGCATATCTAAGTCGGAAATTACTTTCTGTTGCTTGAAATTATAATGGAGAAAAAATACAGCGATTATTAAGGTCTTCATACAAGACGTTTTACTCAATAACTCGCTGTATTTTTTAGGGTTCCGTAGCCAAAATGGCTAAAACGGAACCCTTGTAGATTCGTCGTGTCTGCAATGTCCGTCCGTCCGTCCTTATGTCACAGCCGATTTACTCGGAGACTATGAGCACTACAATTATGAAATTTAGTAGGGAGGTGTATGTTATGAACCGCTTTAGAAACATGATGTGAAAATACATGTAACAGGGGGGTCAAAATTTTTTTTTCATTGCACAGAGGCGTGTGGGGTGTCAATAGATAGGCCTTCAAAAATGACATAGAGATTTTTAAAAAACTTTTCCATTTAAGTCAACCGTTAGTGAGGTATTAGCTGTCAAAGTCGTATAAAGTATGTCCCCCCCCCCCCCCCCCTCTAATTTCCAAACCATGAAGTTTAAAATTCTGAAAAAAACAAGATGATGTACAATTATAAATACTTTCAACGATTTTTTGAACAAGATAGGTTTATCGGTTTTTGAGTTATTGCTGAAAAACTGGCTTGCCCAAACAAAAGGGCGTAAGTGCAGTGACTGCCCTATGAAGATACGATCTTTTGATTTACTGTATTGTATAGTGGTTTTAATTGTAGATTAGGAGGTGTCGGTACGGAACCCTTCTCTGTGCGTGACCCGACACGCACTTGGCTGGTTTTTTTCTATACAATTTCTAGCAACAGAAACTAATTTCAGACCTAGATATGGCGGCACCCATTGTGTATACAAAGCTTCATGTTATTCCAGTAAGACGTTTTAAAATGAGAACGAAACTATGTAGGTACGTTTGTATGGAGAATCGAGTTCAGCCGAGCGTACTCTTAAGCCTTTTTCTTACTTAACTTGGTGCGTTACCTCAGTTAGAAGCTAACTGAATTCTCTCACTTCGGACCTCATCCAGCCAAACTAAATTTTCGTTCTTTGTTATCGCGATGCGTGCCGCATCATAATCGTTAAGTCGATAGGCGCCCAATTCTCCAGCCGGAGGGCACGTTTATAGTTAGTTTGATGGGTTTTGCCAAGCCCTTGAATGGCTTCCAAGAATGACCCGTTAAAGTACCTCGGTATTCAAGAAACTTTGAAGAGCGTTCGCAGCACGTCCGAGCTGATCTGGCCTGTAAGTTTGTATCTAATAATAACCAGGCCCCGAGATTTCTTCATTGTTACAAATTAGGATGCAGGTGAGTCACTTTAGATACTTAATAGGAGATCATGCTTATGCGAGCTTGTGAAAGCTGGCTCATTTCTAGCTGCGAAACCACTACGAAACACACCAATGGACAACGCCCGCTTTTCGTTATCCCCGTAGCTAAGGCAGCCCCTTTTACCTACTCGGAAATTCAATTATTGAATGCTGTAAACGCTTGTGCGAAGCCTAAAATGTGAACTTCCAACCGCAGGTCTAAACACGACTTTTTTAATTTGCCACTAAGTTAATACCTACTTAAAGTATACGTTTTAAAACAAAGTGTGTAGGTATATAAATAGAAAATCCCACGTAGAGTGGTATGGTTAAATAAAAAAAAAGATCAAGTGCGAGTTCAACTCACGCACCGAGGGTTCCGTACAACGACGCTTTCGAGTCTTCTCGCAGACCTATAGCAGTCTGGGAGTGGAGGGCCTTACGTGGCTATGCCACTTTTGGCGGAGTCAGTCGCCGTTCGCAACTACGGACGGGTGGCTTGGGTGAACGAAGCTGTCCCCACCCCCACTGGAACCCGACCACTGATGCTAACTAGTAGATGACCATCTACTTCGTCCATCGGCAAGGTCAAGCCCTGCCGTACAACGATCGTGTACCCGTCCCTACCCCATTAATTCAGGAAAAAACTTAACAGCGCGATGTAGAAATAGAACGCCATGGGTACAGCACCATCTATCGACGACTGAATAACGTAGTACGTAAGTATGTTGGTATTTCAAGGATAATTAATATTCACTTGAACAGATTTCAATACTTTCTTTTTTATTTGAATGACGTTATTTTAAGCATACGAGTTTATATAACAAAAATACATGCAAAGCAGATTTAATTTCAAACTTTGTTTGGAAATTATTTTTGATGATAATCTAGATACATATATTTATATTTTTCTTGTAAAATTTATACTGATGTTAATCAATTCGAAATTTATCCACCGTAAAAAAAGAAATCCTTTATCAAAATGTGCATTTCAAGCCCTATGACAACCCACTTGACAAATCTAGATTTGGGTTAACCTTTTTATAACTTTCCAAATATATGGCATAAGTCGTTCTTGATTTAGCGATGTGACAGACAGACAGACAAGCGGTACCATATGGATTCCTTTTTACCTTCTTGGTTCTGAACCCTAAAAATAGGCACACCTACTTTGTATACATTTTTCATGTTTCCATTTTGTGACAGGCGTAAACGTCACAAAGTGGAATAAAAACCTGAAAATGCTTTTTTTCTCTATCAGACTTTATAGTGTTACTCGGACAGGATATGCCTATTTTTTAAATAAAACTGAAACCAACTAAAAGGTACTTACACTTTAAAAATACTTACCTGTAGGTCTTTAATAAGGACCAGTATCAAATGGGAAATACCAGGCTGTAGAATTTTACTTATAATCCATACAGGCTTGAAGAAATCACCGTCGGGATTTAAACTTCCATTAAAAGCTAATTGGAAAAAACCTTTGTCACTCGTGATTTCCTCCTATGTAAATTAATATGCTCTGATATAAATAGACTTATATGGTCTTATTAGCCTGTCCGCGTGAGCTACAATTTAAAGCAAAGACAAGTAATTGGATACCAATAAGGCATGGAATTTGATATCACGGAAACGTGAGAAATATTGTTAGTACTCTACTGTATAAGCAAATAACATGTCCCAAAAAATAAACCAATAACGAATTATGAGTGCAATAATAATATTGGAAATAACAAATTAATCGTTTATTTTTTCGATTTCCGAGAATTCATTAATATAGATCTTGATGCAAGTGCTTCGAAAAGACATTCAGGTCGGTAGGGGGTTAAAATCTTGCGAATGCATATGTAATCTTTAAATCATCTTGTTTTATGCGCTCTTTATTTATTTATTAACCGACTTCAAAATTTCAAAAGAGGAGGTTATCAATTCGGTTGTATGTTTTTTTTTTGTTTTTTTTTTATGTTTGTTAGTCCATAACTCCGTCATTTCTTAACCGATTTGGAAAATTCTTTTTTTGATTGTAAGTATATATATCCAAGTTGGTCCCGTTTTTGTCAAAACGCAGTTCTGATGATGGGATCCATGAGAAATTGAGGGAAATCCTCAAATCTTCAAGGCAAACATATAGTAATTTTTGTGTTTTTATCAACAAGTCAAGCATTTTCATCCAAAAATGTGACATTGGATGAAGTGGAACTGCTGATGATGATCAGAACAGAACTCTTTAACGACAAAAAGTTCACGTTTGGCGATTTGTCATCCTAGCTCTGTTTGTTAAGCAACTTCTATTTTCACGATTAATTTTTGTCATGCTTGATTTCTGATGATGGGATCCATGAGGAATTGAGGGAAATCCTCAAATCTTAAAGGCAAACATATAGTGATTTTTGTGTTTTTATCAACAAATCGAGCATTTTCATACAAAAATGTGACATTTGATGAAGTGGAACTGCTGATGATGATCAGAACAGAACTCTTCAACGACGAAAAGTTCACGTTTGACGATTTGTCCTCCTAGCTGCGTTTCTTAAGCAAGTTCTATTTTCACGATTAATTTTTGTCATGCTCGATTTTTGATGATGGGATCCATGAGGAATTGAGGGAACTCCTCAAATCTTAAAGGCAAAAATATAGTGATTTTTGTGTTTTTATCAACAAATCGAGCATTATCATACAAAAATGTGACATTTGATGAAGTGGACCTGCTGATGATGATCAGAACAGAACTCTTCAACGACGAAAAGTTCACGTTTGGCGATTTATACACAAATTGATCTCTCAAATGAAAAACAAATTGTGCAAACCTGAGTTAAAAAAATAATATATTCGTACTTTAATTGGTTTGACGTATTTTATTGTTATCCTTTTTTGAACTTCAGCTAAATAAAAGTACAACTGAGCCCCTCGATATATTATATTATTTCATTGTGTTTGCCATAATCGTAATTTGCTACTAAAGTGATTTTCTCGGAATCCGTAAAACTTTCAGTATAATTTGTCTAAGTTTGTTTTATAACAATCCAGAAAGCTTAAGTTTTCTGAGAAAATCGTGTTATGATGATTATGGCACACGTACATTTATGACAAATAAAATAATGGGTTTTTTGATATATAGTAGATCGTTGACAGCGGTGGTCTACCCATTAATCGTTTCAATGATTAGCTTAAAACACGAAAATTTTATATACTCAAGTATAAGAGACCCGGGTATGTCCTTAAACTACGACCAAGACCACCGGGGGATGGGCAGCAGCATCCCTGGGTTGCGGTGGAGACACTGCGATCGCCAACCCGCATGCCAAGCGTGGCGATTATGGCATTTACCCCCTATGAAAGCGACACAAAGGCCACGGCCCCGAGGTTCCGGCGGCCCCCGGTGCCCTGGTTTTGGTAGCGGCCAGGGTACTAGCGGGGCCAGGGGTGCTAAGAATCTCCGGCAAAGATCTAGCTACCACCACCGACGACTCCTGGCCCTGGCAACGTACAACACGCGTACACTGCGGACCGACGAAAAGATAGCGGAACTAGAGGAAGGATTGAGCAAGTTGCGTTGGGATGTCGTGGGGTTATCTGAAGTCCGAAGAGAGGGGGAGGACACGATAACCCTAAAGTCCGGCAACTTGCTCTATTTCCGGGAGGGCGACCAACAGTCCCAGGGAGGTGTCGAGTTCATCGTCCACAAGTCCCTCGTAAACAACGTGGTGAAGATCGAGAGTGTGTCGGCTAGGGTGGCGTACCTTATACTCAGAGTTTCCAAGAGATACTCGTTGAAGGTCATACAGGTGTACGCGCCGACCTCGGCACACTCCGAAGACGAGGTGGAGGCTATGTATGAGGATATAACTAAGGCCATGCATAGTTCCAAAACCTACTTCACCGTTGTTATGGGGGACTTTAACGCGAAACTGGGCAAGAGAGACGGCAATGAGCTGAGAGTGGGGCAATTTGGAGTTGGAAGTCGGAACCACCGGGGCCAACTACTGGCTGGTTTCTTGGAGACGGAGGGACTCTACATGATGAACTCCTTCTTCAAGAAACGCGAGCACAGGAAGTGGACCTGGATGAGTCCCGACGGTGCAACAAAAAACGAGATTGACTTCATTATGTCGACGAAGAGGCGTATATTCAATGATGTCTCTGTGATCAATATGGTTAAAACCGGAAGTGATCATCGTCTGGTAAGAGGCACATTGAATATATGCGTCAAGCTAGAGCGCTCTCGACTGATGAAGTCTACGCTCCGTCCAGCAGCAGTCCAAATCCAAAACCCCAAGAGCTTTCAGCTGGAACTCCAAAACCGTTTTGATTGTCTAGGCGGCGACGTGGACGATTTCAATGACGGGTTTGTGGAAGCTGTCCATAGCATTGGGTCTAAGTTCTTTAAGGCCCAACGGACTCACAGAGCCAAAAGGCTTTCTATCTCCACTCAGAGGCTCATCGAGGAAAGGAATGAAATGATTCTGCAGTCTTCAGCGGATGCGACATTATACAGGCAGCTCAATAAACGGATCTCCAAGTCCCTTACCCGCGATCTACGCCAATTCAATACAAATCGTATTGAAGAGGCCATCGAGCAGAATAAGGGCTCTAAAGTGTTCTCAAGAGATCTGTCTATTGGGCAGAGCCAGCTCGCCAAATTAAAAACTGAAGACGGTAGAATCGTTTCATCCAAACCCGAGCTTCTGAAAGAGATAGAATGCTTTTATGGACAGCTATACACGTCAACTAGCAGACCCGAAGTTGGTCTGGCGGAAGACCCTAGAGCCAGATTAACCCGGCACTATACCGAAGATATCCCGGACATCAGCCTGTACGAGATTAGAATGGCTCTTAAACAGCTAAAGAACAACAGGGCACCCGGTGAAGACGGAATAACAGCTGAACTCCTGAAGGCGGGTGGAAAACCGGTCCTTAGGGCCCTTCAGAAGTTGTTCGATTCCGTCTTACTGGAAGGGAAAACTCCAAAGGCATGGAACAGGGGTGTGGTGGTGCTGTTCTTCAAAAAGGGTGACAACGCCTTACTGAAGAACTACCGCCCCATCTCACTTCTGAGCCATGTCTATAAGCTGTTTTCAAGAGTCATTACTAACCGTCTCGCACGCAGGCTAGATGACTTCCAGCCTCCCGAACAAGCCGGATTCCGAAGAGGCTTTAGCACCGTAGACCACATCCATACGCTTCGTTAGGTTATACAGAAGACTGAGGAGTATAACCTGCCCCTCTGTCTAGCGTTCGTGGACTACGAGAAAGCCTTCGATTCGATTGAAACGTGGGCTGTACTACAATCTCTCCAACGGTGCCAAGTGGACTACCGCTATATCGAAGTCCTGAAGTGTTTGTACGAGAACGCCACTATGTCAGTCCGTCTCCAGGACCAGAACTCGAAACCTATTCCGCTGCAGCGGGGAGTCAGGCAAGGAGATGTTATTTCTCCTAAACTGTTTTCCGCTGCACTGGAGGACGTGTTCAAGACTCTGGACTGGAGAAGGCTAGGCATCAACATAAACGGCGAGTACATCACTCACCTTCGGTTTGCTGACGATATAGTAGTCTTGGCTGAGACCATGGAGGATTTAAGTACAATGCTCAATGACCTCAGTAAAGCCTCCGAGCGAGTTGGTCTAAGGATGAACATGGACAAGACGAAGATCATGTCAAATGCCCATGTAGCACCAACTCCCGTAACAATCGGACACTTTACGCTCGAAGTTGTAGACGATTACATATACCTAGGACAGACTGTCCAGTTAGGTAAGTCCAACTTCGAGAAAGAGGTTAACCGTCGAATCCGACTCGGCTGGGCAGCGTTCGGGAAGCTACGTCACATCTTTTCGTCCAATATCCCGCAGTGTCTCAAGACGAAAGTCTTTGACCAGTGTGTGTTGCCAGTGATGACATATGGTACTGAAACGTGGTCGCTTACTATGGGCCTCATAAGAAGGTTCAAAGTCACCCAAAGAGCAATGGAGAGGGCTATGCTGGGAGTTTCTCTGCGTGATCGCATCAGAAATGAGGCCATCCGCAGCAGAACCAAAGTGACCGATATAGCCCTTCGAATCGCTAAACTTAAGTGGCAGTGGGCGGGGCACATAGCACGCAGAACCGATGGCCGTTGGGGCGGGAAGGTTCTCGGGTGGCGACCACGTACCGGAAGGCGTAGCGTGGGCAGGCCCCCCACACGGTGGACCGATGACCTGGTGAAGATCGCGGGTGTCCGCTGGATGCGGGTGGCGCAGGACCGGTCATTGTGGAAGTCTTTGGGGGAGGCCTATGTCCAGCAGTGGACGTCTTTCGGCTGACATGATGATGATGATGATGAAGTATAAGAGTCCGTAGTAAGCTCGGTTCTCCATACAAACGTAGTTTCGCTCTCATTTTAAAACGCCATGGGATCCGGCATATCTAAGTCGGAAATTACTTTCTGTTGCTTGAAATTATAATGGAGAAAAAATACAGCGATTATTAAGGTCTTCATACAAGACGTTTTACTCAATAACTCGCTGTATTTTTTAGGGTTCCGTAGCCAAAATGGCTAAAACGGAACCCTTGTAGATTCGTCGTGTCTGCAATGTCCGTCCGTCCGTCCTTATGTCACAGCCGATTTACTCGGAGACTATGAGCACTACAATTATGAAATTTAGTAGGGAGGTGTATGTTATGAACCGCTTTAGAAACATGATGTGAAAATACATGTAACAGGGGGGTCAAAATTTTTTTTTCATTGCACAGAGGCCTGTGGGGTGTCAATAGATAGGCCTTCAAAAATGACATAGAGATTTTTAAAAAACTTTTCCATTTAAGTCAACCGTTAGTGAGGTATTAGCTGTCAAAGTCGTATAAAGTATGCCCCCCCCCCCCCCTCTAATTTCCAAACCATGAAGTTTAAAATTCTGAAAAAAAACAAGATGATGTACAATTATAAATACTTTCAACGATTTTTTGAACAAGATAGGTTTATCGGTTTTTGAGTTATTGCTGAAAAACTGGCTTGCCCAAACAAAAGGGCGTAAGTGCAGTGACTGCCCTATGAAGATACGATCTTTTGATTTACTGTATTGTATAGTGGTTTTAATTGTAGATTAGGAGGTGTCGGTACGGAACCCTTCTCTGTGCGTGACCCGACACGCACTTGGCTGGTTTTTTTCTATTACAATTTCTAGCAACAGAAACTAATTTCAGACCTAGATATGGCGGCACCCATTGTGTATACAAAGCTTCATGTTATTCCAGTAAGACGTTTTAAAATGAGAACGAAACTATGTAGGTACGTTTGTATGGAGAATCGAGTTCAGCCGAGCGTACTCTTAAGCCTTTTTCTTACTTAACTTGGTGCGTTACCTCAGTTAGAAGCTAACTGAATTCTCTCACTTCGGACCTCATCCAGCCAAACTAAATTTTCGTTCTTTGTTATCGCGATGCGTGCCGCATCATAATCGTTAAGTCGATAGGCGCCCAATTCTCCAGCCGGAGGGCACGTTTATAGTTAGTTTGATGGGTTTTGCCAAGCCCTTGAATGGCTTCCAAGAATGTCCCGTTAAAGTACCTCGGTATTCAAGAAACTTTGAAGAGCGTTCGCAGCACGTCCGAGCTGATCTGGCCTGTAAGTTTGTATCTAATAATAACCAGGCCCCGAGATTTCTTCATTGTTACAAATTAGGATGCAGGTGGAGTCACTTTAGATACTTAATAGGAGATCATGCTTATGCGAGCTTGTGAAAGCTGGCTCATTTCTAGCTGCGAAACCACTACGAAACACACCAATGGACAACGCCCGCTTTTCGTTATCCCCGTAGCTAAGGCAGCCCCTTTTACCTACTCGGAAATTCAATTATTGAATGCTGTAAACGCTTGTGCGAAGCCTAAAATGTGAACTTCCAACCGCAGGTCTAAACACGACTTTTTTAATTTGCCACTAAGTTAATACCTACTTAAAGTATACGTTTTAAACAAAGTGTGTAGGTATATAAATAGAAAATCCCACGTAGAGTGGTATGGTTAAATAAAAAAAAAGATCAAGTGCGAGTTCAACTCACGCACCGAGGGTTCCGTACAACGACGCTTTCGAGTCTTCTCGCAGACCTATAGCAGTCTGGGAGTGGAGGGCCTTACGTGGCTATGCCACTTTTGGCGGAGTCAGTCGCCGTTCGCAACTACGGACGGGTGGCTTGGGTGAACGAAGCTGTCCCCACCCCCACTGGAACCCGACCACTGATGCTAACTAGTAGATGACCATCTACTTCGTCCATCGGCAAGGTCAAGCCCTGCCGTACAACGATCGTGTACCCGTCCCTACCCCATTAATTCAGGAAAAAACTTAACAGCGCGATGTAGAAATAGAACGCCATGGGTACAGCACCATCTATCGACGACTGAATAACGTAGTACGTAAGTATGTTGGTATTTCAAGGATAATTAATATTCACTTGAACAGATTTCAATACTTTCTTTTTTATTTGAATGACGTTATTTTAAGCATACGAGTTTATAGATACATATATTTATATTTTTCTTGTAAAAGTTATACTGATGTTAATCAATTCGAAATTTATCCACCGTAAAAAAAGAAATCCTTTATCAAAATGTGCATTTCAAGCCCTATGACAACCCACTTGACAAATCTAGATTTGGGTTAACCTTTTTATAACTTTCCAAATATATGGCATAAGTCGTTCTTGATTTAGCGATGTGACAGACAGACAGACAAGCGGTACCATATGGATTCCTTTTTACCTTCTTGGTTCTGAACCCTAAAAATAGGCACACCTACTTTGTATACATTTTTCATGTTTCCATTTTGTGACAGGCGTAAACGTCACAAAGTGGAATAAAAACCTGAAAATGCTTTTTTTCTCTATCAGACTTTATAGTGTTACTCGGACAGGATATGCCTATTTTTTAAATAAAACTGAAACCAACTAAAAGGTACTTACACTTTAAAAATACTTACCTGTAGGTCTTTAATAAGGACCAGTATCAAATGGGAAATACCAGGCTGTAGAATTTTACTTATAATCCATACAGGCTTGAAGAAATCACCGTCGGGATTTAAACTTCCATTAAAAGCTAATTGGAAAAAACCTTTGTCACTCGTGATTTCCTCCTATGTAAATTAATATGCTCTGATATAAATAGACTTATATGGTCTTATTAGCCTGTCCGCGTGAGCTACAATTTAAAGCAAAGACAAGTAATTGGATACCAATAAGGCATGGAATTTGATATCACGGAAACGTGAGAAATATTGTTAGTACTCTACTGTATAAGCAAATAACATGTCCCAAAAAATAAACCAATAACGAATTATGAGTGCAATAATAATATTGGAAATAACAAATTAATCGTTTATTTTTTCGATTTCCGAGAATTCATTAATATAGATCTTGATGCAAGTGCTTCGAAAAGACATTCAGGTCGGTAGGGGGTTAAAATCTTGCAAATGCATATGTAATCTTTAAATCATCTTGTTTTATGCGCTCTTTATTTATTTATTAACCGACTTCAAAATTTCAAAAGAGGAGGTTATCAATTCGGTTGTATGTTTTTTTTTTGTTTTTTTTTTTTTATGTTTGTTAGTCCATAACTCCGTCATTTCTTAACCGATTTGGAAAATTCTTTTTTTGATTGTAAGTATATATATCCAAGTTGGTCCCGTTTTTGTCAAAACGCAGTTCTGATGATGGGATCCATGAGAAATTGAGGGAAATCCTCAAATCTTCAAGGCAAACATATAGTAATTTTTGTGTTTTTATCAACAAGTCAAGCATTTTCATCCAAAAATGTGACATTGGATGAAGTGGAACTGCTGATGATGATCAGAACAGAACTCTTTAACGACAAAAAGTTCACGTTTGGCGATTTGTCATCCTAGCTCTGTTTGTTAAGCAAGTTCTATTTTCACGATTAATTTTTGTCATGCTTGATTTCTGATGATGGGATCCATGAGGAATTGAGGGAAATCCTCAAATCTTAAAGGCAAACATATAGTGATTTTTGTGTTTTTATCAACAAATCGAGCATTTTCATACAAAAATGTGACATTTGATGAAGTGGAACTGCTGATGATGATCAGAACAGAACTCTTCAACGACGAAAAGTTCACGTTTGACGATTTGTCCTCCTAGCTGCGTTTCTTAAGCAAGTTCTATTTTCACGATTAATTTTTGTCATGCTCGATTTTTGATGATGGGATCCATGAGGAATTGAGGGAACTCCTCAAATCTTAAAGGCAAAAATATAGTGATTTTTGTGTTTTTATCAACAAATCGAGCATTATCATACAAAAATGTGACATTTGATGAAGTGGACCTGCTGATGATGATCAGAACAGAACTCTTCAACGACGAAAAGTTCACGTTTGGCGATTTGTCCTTCTAGTTGTGTTTGTTAAGCAAGTTCTATTTTCACGATTGGTTTTTGTCATGCTCGAGTTCTGATGATGGGATCCATTTGGAATCGAGGGAACTCCTCAAATGTGAAAGGAGCACAAATAGTGATTTTAGTATTTTCATGAACTAATCAAGCATTTTCATTCATAAAAGTGACATTTGATGAAGTGGAACTGCTGATGATGATCAGAACGGAACTTTTCAACGACGCGTAGTTCACGTTTGGCGATTTGTTCTCTTCGTTTTGTTTGTCAAGCAAGCAAGGTTTTTTCATGATTCCATGAGGAATTGAGGGTACTTAGTCTTCTACCATTATAAACATACATTATAGCCATTTTTATTATATTGTATATCTATCTAAGAGTGCACCATCTAAGTATAATAATCTTTTACCGGCCTCCCCCATTGAAGCCGTTTTTTTTTTTCTTAAAAATTATTTAAACTCCGTTGCATTGCACAAATACAAAAAAGTACAATTGGCGAACTTTATTGCGTGTAGTGTACAACTAACCAACTTGAAAAGTTGCAAAACCCCCGAACACTTCGACATTATCATTTTACAGTATAATATCTCAAAAACGGCTGAACTGCTTTTGATAAAACATGTCTAAGAACCATTCGCTAGAAGACATGCTGTTTTCAAATTAAAAAACCGCACTCAAATCGGTTCATCCGGTGCCACAGATAGGGGACACAGATACACAGCGAGATCTCCTGATACAGGTATCTCTATGCCTACTAGGAGACCTCAACCTTACTGTAAATTAAACCCCATTTTTGTGAAATGAAATAAAACCTTTGTATTTGTATTTTATTTGTATGTTAAACTTATAACATGTCCCTTTTTTCGTTGCGTGGCGGGTTAAATTAGGGAAATTATAAATCAAAAATCACAACTAATAGAAAAGTTCAAGAGGCTGATTTCATATCGATTCAATTCCGGAAGATCTAAATAGGAAACCGTTTCCAATTGATTAATGAGTTTACACAATCAATTTCCTTAACTTTGAACAGCGATGAACATAACGACGTAAAGTGAATCGACAATAATGTAATAGCAAAAGCAGGTCCGCCATTAAGCAAATATCGTCTCGGAAATGTCACGAACTTAACATACATTAAATAATAACGACTTGCGAAAACTGGTATAAGCCGCGAGATTTTGTATACCCTTCACATATTTTTCATTTAATGTTGAACTCTCTTCCACCGCAAACAAAGTCGAGTTTTGCTTGTTTGTTGGATCCTAGACAATTAAGAATATACTGAAGTATTTTTAATAAAGATAAGGATTAAGTGACCTTTCAGAAAATGTCTTGGTTTACGTCAGTGCATGACTAAAGTAGTTGTTTCTACTAACTGGGGTGTTATTTACAAACGACTCGTCCTCAACTCTCACCTCACACGTTTTTATATGGACACTGTCGAAATTTGACAAATGACATTTCACATTTTACATATAAAAACGGTTGAGGTGTGAGGTGATAGGTGAGGACGCGTTGGTTTGTGAATAGGACGGCTGTAGTTTCCCCCTACCTTGGACGGGCAAAAGATTGCAGGTAGCTAACAATCCATCTGGGGCAATATTTTATTCATTCAGTGCGTTCTGCGTTAGAAATAAATCAATCGGTTACCTACAAGTTTTGCTAGAAAAGTAACGACCAGACGATTTAAAATCTAAAGCATAGGTAATTTGCAGCGTTCAAAATTTTGTACCTATTCTATAGTTAAGTCTATTCATAAAGTGAGGGTATCTGTGACAATGCACTGGAATTCTTAAACTAAACATTACACAGCGTGTATTGCGTTTGTGAAATGATTCACACATTACTGACCTGTAGCGATCAATGGTAATTGATATTTGATACCTACTGGTGCTAACAAGGCACTTCGAGCACAGTTCGAATGATTTCAATGACAACTCATGATGTGGCGGCGTCATACCACTGTAATACTGTGGTCATACTATTGGTAACTTCCATGAAAAAGGACTATACTCGTAGGTATTCATACTTATCATAGAAAGTTGTAGTGGACATACATGTATAGACATAGGTAAATAATTTCATGATAGCAAGGCCATTTCAGAGATGTCACAAGCTACCCACTGTTGAGTAAAGGCCTCCTCATGCTCACGCCAGTTGGCCGTTTCTACTCATGAATGAGATAAGCTAATATTCGTAATACTATTTTCAAAAATTTAGAACATATGTCACTGCTAAAATGAGTTAAGTACCTCATTGATATCAACTAGCACGATAGGTTTATGTCCGTATTTTACGTGATGTTTTAGTACATTAGTCGACGGCTTGTTTAGCCTAGTTGATAGTGACACTGCCTCCGAAGCTAGAGGTCCCGGGTTCGAATCCCGGCCAGGGCATTATTTGTACATTTAGCATGGATATTTGTTCTTGCGTCTTGGATGATTTCTATGTATTTAAGTATGTATTTATCTATATAAGTATGTATATCGTCGTCTAGTACCCATAGTACAAGCTTTGCTTAGTTTGGGACTAGGTCGATTTTTGTATAATTGTCCCCCAATATTTATATTTATTTATTATAGGCCGTAACACGAAACCATACATTTTATGATAAAACCTATCGCTGACTATACAAAAGCTAGCTGAGCAGGGCAGCATTACTCTTATTTCTTGTTACTAAAACACTAAGTTAGTAAATACCTAAATAATACCTAGTAGTGACCTACTGTACTTAAATTGCGTGTAAATGTCGGACTTGAATCCGAAATGTGTTTCGCAAAGTTAATGCACTTCACGTCACATACAACAGGTTTCAGAGAAATTGGGTCGAACGAATCACCAATTGCAGGCATTTGTTTTTTCCTAACTTGCGGTGTTATTCACAAACCGACGCGTCCTCACCTGTCACCTCACACCTCACTTTTTTGGCGTGAATTAAAAAAAAATATTATAAAATTTCAGGTCGATAGTAGTCGAAGTAGTTCTTGAGATATATTTAGATAGGCAAACAGACAGATACCATAAGGGTTCCTTTTTTACTAATTTGGTACGGAACCTTAAATATATATAGCGGTGAGTATTACAAAAAGTTCATATTTTACCATTAATAGATATAGCGTTTAAAAATGCCGTAATCGCCGTGAATTCTAGTTACATAAATAGCAGCCCTCGTATTGACGTAAAATAAACATTTTCTAGTAAAGAGAAACCTGTGCTTTGTGATCACCTCAATACGTCATCATTTCATCAATATATTTGTTAGGGAAAATACGCACGCAAATTCAATTGATTGTGATCCTAAAAGCTAAGGAAGTAGGCGTCATAATTCCATAGTAAATTTTAATCGTAGATTTCACTAAGAGCAAGTAAAAAGACACGACGAAGGATTGTACAAAGCAAATAGAAAGTATTTCAGATGAATTTATCTTGCTGTTATAATCATAACTCGTAATATTTAAGGACTTACCAGAAATATGCTCTTTCGGTAGCTCAAAACTTTGAAAGGTAGGGAAGGAATGAAAGAATAAAGCCATTAGGTTGATAATATGATTTTGACTGTACATTTTTTGTCGACATATATCTGTTTAGATTTAACGATCATAAGACTTAGGCACTATTTTAATTTATACTGTAATCAATCTTATATGAAATACATGTGCCTATCTATCTTTTGTATAGAAAAAAATTATAAATTGAGATTTTCTAAGGCAAAAATCTGATGAAGAGAAAGTGCTACCTGTTTTTCATTTTGTGACGCTCCGTTTAAAATATAAAGCTATCACATATGTAGTGAAAAAACAAAGGAAGAATTTCTAGAACAATATACACGTACATTTGTTATTCCGCTAAAAAATCTACTTTAGCGAAATAGCAAAGAAATATTGTTCTAGAAATTTATCATCAACATTCCTATATTAATAATTTCGTGCAGGGGTACGGTAGACCCGAACGAGACCTGTCTCAAATTGAAGAACGTATAAAAATAACGATTTCGAGTTGAACATATGTATCCGCAAAATTCGGATTGTCGCGTATTTTGCATCAAAAAGTGTTAAATTTATGACGAAAGGTCGGCCATATTAAATTCGTTGGTTGACAGCGTCGGGTTGGGTACGTTCGGAAATTGTAAACTATGTTTGCGTCCGGTCTGTTGTCCAGGTTGCTGGGCTGCGTTCTGGGTGAGGGGCCATCATCGCCCATTGTGTGGATTCGGCTAGCCGCGTCTGCAGCGTTTTGTTTTTGTAGTTTTCAAGCGTTCTATACACCTATCAGCCTAGCTAGCACGATAACTTATACCGTCACGTTATATGGGCGAAATGTATTAAAACGTCACATAAAACGTAACGGTATATATAATCTATCGTGCTAGCTAGGCTGATTGTCACAACAACCGCCTTCAAAGCGAATGTATGGGTTACATGGTTATTATTATCACGTGATACATTAATATCACGATAAGTATCACGTGAATATTGAAGCACAATCCATACAAATTTGAAAACTGCGATAATATTGACACCCCAGTATTGTGATAATATTAATCGTGTAAAGGACACCACTTGAATGTTTGCTGAGTCTGTCCGCCATCTTAAAGCTGCGTCTCTATTTTGTTGTGACAAACTACTAGGTGACTTATGGCTTTTAAACGTCTAGCAAAATTCTATCCCTATCTCGCTCTATCTTATAACTTAGTGGTACTGGGGGTCTACTCCGAAATTCGAAATCCGAACTCCGTATGGTGCCGTCCCTTTCACTCATATAGTCTATGACAGGAGAGTGAAAGGGACGGCACCATACGAAGTTCAAATTTTGAATTTCGGAGTAGACCCCTAGCTCATGCCGTTCGCCGCGCTCGGACGCTAGAGGCGCTACCGCGAACCGAAAACGAAGTATCTGCCTCTCTCTCGCACATGTATATTCGAACGACAGAGAGTAAGATAGTTTGTTTTTGGTTCGTGGTAGGCCCTCAGGCGTCAACTTTAAAACGAATAGAGTATTTTGCTATAAGAGAAATAAAATTCAAAATGTAATAAAAACCAGCCAAGTGCGTCGGAGTCGCACACTGAGGGTTCCGTAGAACTAAAAAACAAATGTGATTTATCAATATATTGATATTTTTGGTAAAATATACTTCATAATAAACATTATCACCTAATTTCAAGTTCATAGGTCGATGGGAAGTTAAAAAATTATATGTGTGACAGACAACACTCGGAATGTTCTTTGACTTTCTTCGACCATCCGCCGCGCTCGGACTAAAGTGCTACCAACCGAAAACTAAATATATATGCCTCTCTGTCGCACTTGCATATTCGAGCGCGGAGAGGGAAATACTTCGTTTTCAGATCGCGGTAGGCCCTCTGGTCTGACGGCTCCTATTCCTGGATGGTGCGCGTATCGGAATGTGAAATACCTTTGGCAAAACGGAACAAGTTGTTAAATAGCTTCCATTAATTGGAGAAAGTATTACCAACTGTTATTATTATCACGCGAAACACTGAATATTGAAGCAACATCCATAGGGGCCTGTTACATGGTTGTTATTATCACGCGATATACTCATAGCACGATCCGTATCACGTGCAATGAATATTGAAGAAAAGTCCATACAATTTACAAAACCACGATAATATTGACACACCAGTATTGTGATAATATTAAGCGTTTAACAGACCCCATACAATTTTAAAAATCGCGATAATATTGACACAAATTATTGAGTGTAAAGGGCCCCACTTAAGAGAATTTGGCGGAGAATAGAGAGCTGCTACCGCGAAACGAAAACGAACGAACATCGTGTATTTCCCTCTGTGTCGCTCGATTTTGCAAGTTCGACAGAGAGGGAGATACACGAACTTCATTTTGTTTTCGTTCGCGTTAGCAGCTCTGACTTCGCACCAAAAATACTAACTGGCACATCAATATTTAACAATTGCACATCTGAACTGAATTTTAATGAACGATTAGTATTTTAGCTATACAAATCAGTACTGATTACGGTGTCAAATTTTTTATGTGCCTTTAAATACTACCCTTATAAAAATGCTTAGGATTAACTTGCAAAGATACTAGCCTTTGCCCGTGACGTCGTCAGCGTAATCTTTTACTCCCTATTCCATATGTTAATCCAGACTACAGACTATACTTCTAAACGAAGTTGCATCATAATCCGTTGTTGTAATGTTTTTATTTTATACATTTTTGTACACTATTTCTTTCGTCGTTTGCATAACTGTCACGAATAAATGTTTACTTTATTTCTTTCTTATTTATTTCACCCGAGCGAAGCCGGGCTTTCATCTAGTATTTAAATATGTCGGCCTGTTTAGCCTTCGTTGTGTCCCGGGTTCGCATGTGTTTCTGTGGCGAGCAGAAACATTTGTTCCTGAGACTCGGATGTTTTGTATGTATTTAAGTATATATCTATTAAATATATCGTCATCTAGTACCAAATAACACAAGCCTTATTAAGCTTGCTATGGGACTAGTTTGATTTGTGTAAAAATAGTCCCCTAATATCTAAAATTCCGCAAAGTAACTCACGCCTGATTCAATCAATTACTTAAAATAGAGGAAGGACACTATTACTATTGTCTTTTAGGTTTTGGAACAGGGCCGACATTTTTTTAGTGTACTTACCTATGGGTTTTTTTATACTACGACGGTGGCAAACAAGCTTACGGCCTGCCTGATGGTAAGCAGACACCGTAGCCTATAGACACTTGCGAGTCCAGAGAAATCACAAGTGCTGTAACACTCCAGCTGTCAAGCTAGAGACATATGCAGGCCCCTCACGATAGGTGTTTATACAAACACGGATTTTATTATTATTATTTATTATAACTTTCAGGATATCGACGAAAATGTTCGTTCAATAGTAAGGTCCATTTCTCATTGCAGCGCAGTAATGATCATTGATCATGTTTTCTGTGATTGCAGCTATGTAGGCTTCAAGAGTTGACGGTAATAAGCACGTCTACTTTCGCCGGTAGACCGCGACAGTGATACACTGCCAGGAATTGTTACTTCAATTAGCTGTATTTTAAAACCAATTAGGGGATTTTTCTGAATACTAGCACTATATTGGAATATTTTCAGAAATATTTCCTACAAAATTCAAACTTCATTTAAAAAAAATAAAGCATTCCATACTAAGACTAATGTGTCTGTCTGTATATTACCTCTTCACACTTAAACCGCCGAACGGATTTAGATTAAATATTGTATAGAGATAGTTTGAATCGCGGGAAAGCACATAGTATAGTTTTTATCTCGGAAATATCCCTGATGGGGGCGAAAAGGGGAGGTGTAAGTTGTGCAACCGCGTTTTGCTCGGCAATCGGCATCTTTCGTGTTTTCCCGGAGAATAAGAATTTTCCTGAAGATGGAACCTGGCTAGATCGGTTTTTCGCCCTAATAAACCTCTGAAATTAAAATTACATCGAAATCGTTAGAGCCGGTGCTGAGACTCTGATATAAATGAATAAATAAGAACAAACATTCATTGATTTTATACTTTATGTATATGTATCTATATAGGTACATGGTTTCATTTATTTTGTGATATTCACGTTATTTGGTCAACTTATTGTTGTAATAATATTAGATATTGTACAATAATATCACTCAATTTTTCTCAGTTGCTCAACCGTTAGCTGGAAGAGGTATCTTATAGGGATAGGTTCGCAATTGTAATGTGTATCTAATTCTGCTTACTACTACCATAAATTAGGAATATTTACAAACACTATGATTATGTTTACGAATATGACCGTGTATCTACTCAGCTCAATTTGTAAACAACTTCTTGCTTCGACGGATGTAGAAGATTAAAATTCAACAATCTTTAACACATTCGCATAGGATTGTCAATAAACTTTCTTTAGAACATGCGGATTTCCGTACTTAAATAGTCAATAAACTATCATTTAATATTGGCTTAGCTGCAGCCCATGATGCTGTCCTTGATCGTTTCTGCAACTTCGGCACATCATCGAGCAATAAAAATAAATCGCTATTAGCTATTACTGTGATTTTTGCATTTTAATTGTATGTTGAACTCGTGACTTAACGAGCACACATCGCTCAGCTGCCATTCAAAAGTAACCGTTATGTCAAATGCAGTTAGAGTTACCATAGTCTAAGCAAGCATAAATGAACACTATTTGTTGCTAATCAAAAGTAGTCGCTAAGGCAAAGAATTTAGAGCCATGCCATCAGCTAGATGTTTAGTTCTGTTTTATTAACCTTGCTCTGAATTGCACACCTGGTGAATAGTCGTTC
This sequence comes from Notocelia uddmanniana, assembly GCA_905163555.1. Lineage (NCBI taxonomy): Eukaryota > Metazoa > Arthropoda > Insecta > Lepidoptera > Tortricidae > Notocelia > Notocelia uddmanniana. The sequence goes on along the minus strand of LR991059.1, from coordinate 22,017,950 downwards.
AACAGAGTAATTTAAAGAAAATCATGCTAGTATATGTTTATAAAAAGATTAATAGTGATGTGCGTTAGTGACCTACTCGTACCTATTACTTAAGTAAATCGGGTGACATAATTTTTATTGTCCTATTTTGTATGGCATAAGAATTATTCGCCTAATAGCAGAATAAATGTTGTGCCTAATTTTACTTCATCGAAATTCTTCCGCACAATTATGGTTGTGCTAATTGTTTTACATATTAGTACATTACTGCAGAGGCCGTGAGCAATCCCTGTTCCGGCCGAGGATTGTATAGTACTTTTCTCAAACATGTTAGAAAAAAAACAATAAAAACTACAATGTAAAAAACTAAACAATACAAAACGTCCAAAAATAGCAAAGCATCACGACAAATAACGGAAATTAAATAAAAACATGAAAAATGCTATAAATACAAGCACCATTTAAAAAAACACGAACGAACTAAAAAATACCAAAAAACATGTAAAAACTAAAAGAATACCAAAAAACATGGAAAAACAAAAAATAAATGTCGAAATGTAGAAAAAAAAATACGAAAAACTTTTAAAAAGTCCAAAAATAAAAAAACCACAAAAACGCTACAAAATAACACGAAAAAAACTAAAAAAAATACATAAATACTCGAAATTGTCGAAAAAAAACAACAACAAAATACAAAAATACAAGAACGATAAAAATATCGGAAAAACTTAAAAAACTACCAATTTACATAACAAATTAAAAATATATATACAAAATCGTGGCGGTTGGCCCTATATAATATTTCCTTTATCAGTTGATTTTAGTAAGCAAATTTAAAAAGTTAGAGCAGCGGACAATAATGTTAGTTTCATACATTCTCCATACATTACTTCTTGGCCACCGGTAAGTTTTTCCGGTTGTTTTTATCATTCTTGTATTTTTGTAGCATTTTTTGTATTTTGTTGGTTTTTTCGAATTTTTTGAGTATTTAACAATAACATTGTTTTGTTTTTTCGTGTTATTTTGTAGCATTTTTCGTGTTTTTTGTTGTCTCTTTTGAATTTTTCGTGAATTTAGATATTTCTTTAGTTTTTTCGTGTTATTTAGTAGCGTTTTTTGTTTTTTGGTGTTTCTGGATTTTTTAAGTTTTTTTCTTGTTTTTACCTATGTACTTTTCATCAGTTTTTTGTTTTGTTGGTATTTTTTGTAGCATTATTCGTGATCTTATGCTTTTTATGTTTAATTATTTTGATATTTTTGGTTTGATTCAAGTTTTTTGGATTTTCTTTGTAGCATTTTTCGTGTTTTATTTAATTTCCGTTATTTTTCGTGATGCTTTGCTATTTTTGGACGTTTTGTGTTTTTTATTTTTTTTACATTGTAATAACAAGAATGATTAAAACAACCGGAATAACCTACCGGTGGCCAAGAAGTAATGTATAGAGAATGTATGAAACTAACATTATTGTCCGCTGCTCTAACTTTTTTTATTGTTGTTTTTTCTCTAACATCTTTGAGAAAAGTACTATACAATCCTCGGCCGGAACAGGGATTGCAGGACTCGGTTTATCCCAAACTCGTCCAGCGATCCCTTACTTCACGGCCTCTGCAGTAATGTACTATTGTCGAGCTCGAACCAGCCAATGTAAAATTGTAAAGGCATTTTTTTCATAACATTAGTTACATTAATGTTATTTGAACTACAGTTTATAATTCCTAACTAATTCGAGGGTAACTTATTTAAGCGTTTCTATACAGGGTTATTCGACGTATTTCTAACAGGAGGCGATATTAGAAGAGCTGAAATAGAATAAATTTCACCTCTAAATATGTATGGGAGAAAATCAATACTTATCAAGATTTTTCGGTTTTCACCCAGTATATGATATCTTAAACTCCAAATTAAATAAAATTACTTATCAATTGAACACGACAAAAAGGTAGAGGAAGAAGTTGCAAGATAGAAAAATTGCATAAAGTCGTATGCCCTTCTTAAATTTACTACCGTAATTGCAATTTTTTATTCCATTGTGTGACGTTTTCACTTATATTTTGTACAAACTGGAAACAAAATGGAAACTTGAATAAATGTAAGGAAAGTTTTTTTTCGCCTTTTTTTTAATATCAATCAACGCTACTCGTGTTTGTAAGTAGGAAAATCTTAACTTTGAGGATACAGAAGATTTTAAACAATTTATTGAAAACGCCCATAATATGACAACATCCCTAGCTACCCTTGACACATCATGGACATGATATCATAAGACATTGCATCTTGAAAATAACTGGAGCACATAACTTATAAACATATTCAATCAATAGGCTAGTCTATTATTGAAAACCCGATGGCCTAGGCATGTCGATATGTGTAGTACTTACAAGATTAAACTGGGTTTTACCTTCATTGTTTCTTAGAAAAAAAATACCAACAGCGAGTTTAAAGGAGTGACATTCAATAACCAGTTCGATATGATTTTTCCTGTAGAATTGATTGTTACACCATAATGTATAGTGGGTACCTACATATTTCCTGGCCTAAGAACATGTTACCTATTAAATTAAATTATGTCTGTAAGTTTAACCGTCCACAATTTATAAATCTGATTTACCATCGTAAAAAAAATATTTGTGGACAATATGAGCACAAATACTATTAAAAAGCTACAAATCGACGTAGTACCAAACTAAGCAAAGCTTGTAGTATGGGGACTCGGCGACGATATGTACAACTTATACAGGGCCTGGCTGTGGCCTGTAATAGGAGCAAAAAATTAAACAGTTCACTTTACTGAGCTCTCCGGTAATTATTTCTTAACTGGGGCCAAGTCTGGATTTCAATTTAAAAACAAGTTTCATTTTGAATTTCTTTACGCAAATATAGCTTACGTTGTACTTTTTTAGTCTACTGGAGCGATATTAATAACTATTTATTTAAAAAAAAAACAGTAGAAATTGATTATTTAAAAAAGTACCCAAAAAAAATATTTTTGACCAAAAATTAAACAACGACCATGACCTAACAATACTAAACAACTGGATATTTTTTCATTTTCTACGTTTTTAAGACCGTGCCTTGAAAAAAAACGCGTCCTTAAGAACAGATTATTCAGATATTATATTTTTGACTATTTGATTGTTTCTCTGATTTTAGTTTAGCCATTATTAAAAATCTTTACAATTTTTTGTCCCCTTTATACTGACGGTGCACGGTTAAATAAGTAAACTCTTCTTTAATATTCCTTCCTTTTATTTACGTTATCAACTTATCACAAAATATGTTGCCTCGCTCAGATCGTCTTACACACTAATTCATACGTCAACTCATTCGCCATTCCAAAGCAATTCAAACTACTTATACATTCGAACGTCCTTAATACATCATCTGAGCCTACTCAAACAATACAATAAATAACATCAAGTTAAAATTATGGTATTTTATCTTGCGTGAAATTTCATAAGAGTACATAGGTATACAATTACACATTTATCTAAATTTATCCAAGAAAACCATTCCCGGAGAGAGTTTGTTACTTGATACATCTCGTTTTTCGTGCGCGAAAGACATAAACGTGTCTCTTACACGAGGGCTTTGTTTACACAGATCGAGGCATTCCCTTGCACGAGATAGCTATTTACATCTCAAGTCCTCGTGGGTTTGTCCTTTAGTTTCGCAATAAGTCGCTCACGGGAAATCCTACAATTCAGCCCACACTACAATTCACTTATGTCTTATGTCCTGTTCTGTACAACAAGTGCCGCAACTGTGCATCAACGCTTACGAAATGTGGTTTTGCAATTCAACTCCCAAGACACTTCTTGGAAGACATAGTTATTAACAGGCTTGGTGTCATTATATCTTGAGGCCTGTTGAAGCTTTAGCCCTAAGAGTTGTTGTAGTGGACGGTGTACGAGCCCAATTCCAACGAAAAACCGCAAATCGAATGTACAGTTTAGCCATTTGACACACGCATACTAGAGGTCAAAAGAAGATTTTTGACCCGCAGGAGGAGTGGAGTGATTATTAATATATACCGCATCTGCAGTACAGTTCCATAAGTCTCGTAAAATAGATACCGAAGTAGAACTGTGTCACCTTGTTTGTAATGAAAAATTAAAAAAAAAATTACTTAATGGTATTATTTTCAAAATTGTTTTCTTGGGGTTAAATATGAGGATATCACGTATCATTTGTGGTATGTTGTACAAACAAAGTAATCAGTCATATCGTATCTGGCGGAGCCCAAACTGTGATATTTATTTATAACGTTATATAAAAACAGATTAATTACCAAAAATAAAACTAATTACAATAACATTAAAACTAATTACAAAACAAATAAAACTAAATTAAATCTAAAAATGGCCCAAACTTAGTATGTTATGAAAATTATTTTTGCTATAATTAAAAAAAATGCTGAAATGTTATGATGGTATATTTTAAGAATCGCCTCAAAAAGCCCTTTCATATGATACTACACACGATAGGGTCCTGTTTTTTTTTAAGAACTGCTGGACAAAAAAATTATTTTGACCTCTAGTATGCGTGTGCCAAACGGCTAAACTGTACATAGAATTGCGGTTTTTTTTGCGTACACCTTCCACTATTGGCAAATGTTGGTGTAAGCATGCTAACTTGTTTCAGAGACTTTTGTAACTTCTGGCTCCAAAGACTAGTGAACCACAATGAGTTCTATAAGTTTACCTGTGACTAATTTGGAAAGGTTGGGATTTTCTGTTAAATTATGCAACTTAAAATCGTTAACTATTTTGATACTGATAAAGATAACAAGTGTGTCCATATTTAAATATAGCATATACTACGGTGCCCCCGCGAAGACTAAGAGGAAAGAAAGCGGGGCACTACCTAGAGTACACGCCTTTTCTGGTATTCTTAGACAAAAGTTTTATTTTTAACGTCGATAAAGTGACTTCACCTATCTAAAGCCGATCTAAGCCATTCATAAATAGTGCCCTATAATGTGACGCCTTCAGCCTCGCTTCCTGCTCTCCTTCCAGCCTTCGGCCCTCACGTTCGCTTATAAGACACTCGGGGACAGGTAGTGTCACGTTGGCACGCCCTTTGGGCCTTCAGCCTTTAGCCTTACAAAAAGAGCCAAGCTCTGTTGGGATGCTCGGCATTCGGCCTTGCGTGCCTTGCCGCTCTCGTTTGGGCATTTGTCCCTCAGCCTTGCATAAGGCGCTTGCTCTGTTGGAATGATAGGCCTGCATGCCTTGCCGATCTGCTTAGGGCCTTTGGCCATAATACTTACATGAAGAACCCGTTCTGTTGGGACTCTCGGCCTTTGGCCTCGCGTTCATTGGCCCTTCGGCCCTCAGCTTTACATGAGGAGCCCGCTCGGTTGGCTGCCATGCCAATCTGTTCCGGGGCTTCGGCCCTCAGCATTACCTAAGGAGCCCGCTCTGTGTTAAAGATCAGCCTTTGGCCTCGCATGCCTTGCCACTGTGCTTCGGGCCTTCCGCCCTCAGCCTTACATAAGGAGCCCGCTCTGCGTGAATAATCGGCCTTCGGTCTCGCACGCCTTGCCACTCTGCTTCGGCCCTTCAGTCATCCCTACATGAAGAATCTACTCTGTTGGGAGGCTCGGCCTTCGGCCTCGCCTGTCTACTTCGGGCCTTACATAAGAAGCCCGCTCTGTGTGATTACTCTCGTATGATGCCTGGCCGCTCTGCTTCCGGCCTTCGACCATCATACTTACATGAAGAACTCGCTCTTTTGGGACAACATTTTACGGCAGAACTGCGTAGCGAGACTTTTATCATTGTAAATGTAATGTTTTTGACAGGATTCATTCGTCTAGAATCGGTACATTTGATATTCCGAAATAAGCACTTAATCATTCGTTTTGACAATAGGATTTCTAGAGAATGTCATATTGAATGTAATCATTTCTTAAGGGGGTATAAAAAAGGGTGAAAGATTGTATCATCATCATCATCATCTGAGGCGTTACAGCCGCGAGTGGGCCCTAGCCCGGTCAAGCAAATCTCTCCAGTCCGATTTATTAGAGGCTTTACTTCTTTAACATGTCACCCCTAAGGTAAGGTTGGTTTGACGATCTTTTTAAACATTACCTACAGCATCTTGCGTCTAACTAGATACCTAATTAACATTGTAGTATTTAAGTAAACGAGCCTAATTTACGCAACTTATTATCACCGAAGCGATACCTTACATAAAATATGTTATCAGGGCCGCATTTCAGCATTTAATTACTTGCAACTTTCACTGTCTCTAAAAACTTTCATCTTGAACATAAAATCGTAAGATACAAAGCAGTATTAATAAAAAGTGCACTTATTCAAACATTAACTGCGCGAGTAAAATAACAGCCATAGCAACATCGCATTCGTAAATTGATTTCTTTATTAACTTCACCAAAGATCTGATTTCGTGCGCACACACCGGTTTCAAGAACGCAAACGTTAATTGTGTTGTGCACGAATTATCCCCACTGGGGGACTAAAATAGCACATGTGTTTTGCCACCATTGTTACTTACGACATTGTTCTACGAAGCATGCGAATTGTTGAACTGAACGAGTAAAGCGAGCCAAATACGACTTTCTATGCGAACGAAAGTGCAAGTCGCTTAATATCAAAATCTTATTATTTATTCTGCGCCTATTTTTAAGAACAACGACTGTCTTTAACTGAATAGTGCAATGAACCTTAAGAAAGTAATGATAAAAAGTTACGCAGTTACAAGTAAGTAATGTTTGATAGTCGTAAGCCATTTGGCAGATTGTTTCTCACGGATGTTAGCAATGTTATTATCAGCGCTAGAATGTAATCATGATTTAGCAATGTTAGCATTAGATTATAGTTAATTTGGCCAATGAAAAAACTAAATAATTTTTAGGTTTTTTATCTATATTATCTGTATTAATACACATACAAATAGGTACGCAATATTACAGACAACGTCAATCAAATTAACATCGTAGAATTCCTAGATTCAATAAATATGGGCCATGGACTTCTAACATACGATTTCTCACGGCGCGTCCTGAAAGCTATTGAGTGCCAAAATTATATTAACCAGCCACTAAGTGGCAAATTATTCTTGTACCGAATTTGGCTTTTATATTGGAACATTGTATCTTTATTATGCATATATTAGGAATTAGAAACCAATTACTAAAATTTTTAGCGCCCCAAAATAAACGAAGGATGTTATAAATTTAACATAAGTGAGTTTGTTCATGACATCGCAGCTCACAAACGGATGATCCGATTTGAATGTGGTCTCTATCATCTATCTAAAGTTTTGTCTGTCGAGATGGTTCTAAGGTTTGTTTGGTAGAAATAAAAGCCGTTGACTCCAAGATATTCAGATCATATTTTTAGTTACAGAAGTAGTAAATGAATCCGTATGCAGATCATATTGTTGAAGTGCTACATCCGTTGCGTTTGCTTCTGCTACTGAATGTAGATAATATTTAAGTGAAATCGTTGAAATCGCATCGTGGTCACGGCTTGTCTAATGTTACTTATAGTCTCATACGGTTGGCTAAGTCATGCTAGTGTTACTGGTTTTTATTTGCCATTTATCTGGGCTAGACACGACTCGGTCTCCTCGGAAAAACGATTCACTTTATTTCTGTTCATAATTAGAATAATGGCGAGATTACGATGAGTGGCGACACCGCGGACCCCTATTCTAGAGGTCCCGTTTATTCAGCCCTCGCTTTTTTGGCTGGCCAGAGTGGAGTCGCAAGAGCGGCAGGTTGGCCGATAGTACACTTCACTCTCACTTCTTACTTACTGGAAGCTTAGAAAATAAATGGGAAATTGTGAACATTTTCTTTCTTGAGAGCTATGAATAAAAATGTAAAATGTACCCATTTTGAAAAGGCCTGGTCGCTGTGAGCAACAAGATATCATGGTTTATTTATACGCAACCATCATTAATAGGAGAGCTAGCTAATCCAAGCGTGTTTAAGAGGCAGTTTTCGATTAACTAATTGAATTTGGCTTCACTGTGCTTTTATATAATTCTTCAGTATTCTGGGCTGACTATGCTAATATCGTCCCTCGGCTAAAAACCGCCTAACTACGTGTAACGTAGTTTCGAGAAAAACGCAAATAAAGATTAGCATGTTAATATTTCTATTCCTATGAATAACCGTTAAAGTTTTTTCGTGTTTTTATATGAACAGTTTATCGCTAAATAAGACATTTTGAATGAATCTGCTTTTTGTTTAGGATAAGAGGATAAAAATAAGGATTTATCGTAATAAGTACTGTAGTTAAGCGGTTTTTCCTGAAGATACTTTTTTTTGTATCTTCTAAAATAATAACCTTAGATCGGACTTTTCAATTTGTAATACTTTCTGATGTAAAGTAATAAACGTTTGACCTAAATAAAGTTTTCAAGCGATTTCAGTTTTTATATTATTCTAGTTTATTTAAAAGTCACGATGCAGTTAGTAGGTTTTGCCTGGAAGAATTTTGAAATTAAGCAATTAAAAGCATTTATTGTTAGAAAATACGCGTACAATGTTTTGTCCCGTGAGGTTTCATTACTATTTTTTTGTCTCCTGTGGTCTAATATCTTTATATTTTTTGTAATTATAGTCATTTTCACCTAAACTCTAACCTGTTTTTTGATAAAGTTCAATAAAAGAGACAAGTTAAACAAAGAATTACTTCGGTGTTCGAAAGATATTTTGGTATTTACTGTCATTAAACTTATGTAAAACATTTTAAATTTAGTAATGAAATAGTAATTAGATTAGCGTAGGTTATCAATGAAATATTCTAACAATTGTGGCACACCCGGGGCCCGATGTAGACATGCTCGCATCGGTGAACTGGCTACGTTTCGGGGATCGCTTCGCGAAAAACGAAGGTTTTGTCTGTGCAACTGGGGACGAAGTTATTTATCATGACGAACAACTACCGGAGATATATCCTGAAGGACGATACGTTCAACATTTTTCGGGTATGCCGCCGTCCCGGAGAGTCACTCAGGCATATCATTTCCGGTTGTGGTCATCTTCCTAACGGCGAGTACTTGCACAGACATAACTTGGTAGCCAAGATTATTCACCAGCAGCTTGCTCTTCTACACGGTCTTGTGGTAGTCGAAGTGTCATACTAGTATGCCGTTCACACCTGCGCTAGTTCTCGACAATGGTCCTGCCACGGTTTATTGGGATCGATCTGTCGTCATAGACTATTATATCCAACAAACCTGATATCGTGCTGACAGATCGATCGAAGCGCCAGGCTATGCTCCTCGACATAATGAGAACCTCGTGAAATCCGAGAAGGATAAAGGCAGCAAGTACCTGGCACACGATAGAACAGGCCATGTGGAATGTTGATTCAATGATAACTGTCCTGATAGTCGTCTCGGCGAACGGTCTAATTGCGAAGAGTCTCGACCAACATCTTAAGAAGCTCTCGCTAGATGGCTGGGTTAAGGGTCAAATATAAAAGGCGGTCACTCCTGGGCACGGTGCGGATATTCCAGAGGTTCCTCACTCTGTCGCCCTAACCACCGATAGTTTAGGCCCTGCCTCGCTGCCGGCGGCACTTTAGGTTAGGTTTATAATGCTTTTATAATTTGTATGTATATTTTTATATTTTATTTTATAAATTTATTGTAAAAACCTAGCTTAAGTAAAATAGATAAATAAAAAGATAAAATAATATTTATTTACTGTCAGGCATGAACATATAAAGACTAACGTGTTTTGCTAAAAGTGTAAAAATAAAAATTAAGTTATAATCTAATAATTATTAGGCAGTCACAAGTAGGAATACCTAATTCCTGTTCCTTTCGCGATGCACGGAACATCAATGTCTATATATTGGATTATTTAGGTACCCATACAGCTCATGAAGATTACTGTTATCTGACGTTCGTAGCCGGTTCCAGATGGAAGCAACACGAGAGCGTATGATGGCAAAAAAATCCGGAACTTCGGCCTTGGCAGTTTCATTAAAATACGCTATGCGTATACTGCACTTTAATTTTGCTCATCGCGCTTTTAGTTAATCTGCTCCAGGGTTGACATGTATAGAAGAATCATAGACAATAGGTATGAAGTCATAATTGCTCTAAGCAATTTTACCTTCACTTCATGACTGCAACGCGCGAACCTGCGCGCAAACATGTTGCATCGTACGGCCAAAACTCTGCGCTCCCGCTCAATGTCTTCATCATCATTATCATCAAGCAGGTGCTCAGTAAGCATGTATCCGAGTTATCTAAATCGTTCCACCCTTTCCACTTGGGCTCCATCCAAATACACTGGCGGAACTCTGGTCGGACCTTACCATTCTTAATAACCAGCAGCAGCCCATGATTGCGGGCATGTAGCTGGCATATAGACAGGAAGATTCGGAGCCCCCTAATATAGATGGGCTGACAAGAACCATGTCATCGTCGTAACTAAAATTATTGGTGCAGGTGGCACCAATATGACAGCTCACTCTAGATATTCTCAGCTCATGTATTAGGTCATTAACGTAGAGACTGAAGAGTTCCGGCGAGGTCAGCCCACCTTGGTGAACGCCACACTCTAATCTTATCTCATTAGAGGTTGTGTCGCCCTATCTCACACAGTTGGACTGGTTTTCATACCAGTACCTCAATAGATTCACGATTTTTGAGGGTACATTAGACATGGCAAGTTTCTCCCATAATAACTTTAAGTGGACAAGGTCGAAAGCTCGACTGAGATGTAGGAAACATCCATGTACCGATGAGTCCAAACCGAGGTAGTAATTTATTGTACTATTAAGGCTAAAATCGCTGAATCCGTTGAGAGACCAGAACGCGAACCAAACTGCGCACCATCTACACAAATGTTATAAGATAACAATGTAGGTATCTTTATATAAAGAAGGTTTTAAACATTAACACATATATATCAAAATTATTTGCATGTACGGCCGACGGCGTAAGAATGCTGGACCTTATTTCAATGGCATAAAAATTATTTATGTAAAAACTATTAGTACCGAAACATTATTAACGTCACACTCGCTCGCACGAAAGTATCTAAATGAAGGTCACATTGTAAGAATAATCTACACGTTTTTTAGATTATGTAGATAGTAGAATAACATAATTAATTATACTAAACATTCAAATACGGTAATTACTTTTGAATTCAATAATCAATTGTACTAACCTACAAAGAGATTTACATACTTTTCGCGAGCGCCAGATTCGATAGTTTTTTGGACCGATAACTCATCAAATCAACATGAAACACATAAATATAAAGGTACTAGATGAAAGCCCGGCCTCGCTCGGGTGAAATAAATAAGTAAGAAATAAAGTAAACATTTATTCGTGACAGTTATGCAAACGAAGAAAGAAATAGTGTACAAAAATGTATAAATTAAAACATTACAACAACGGATTATGATGAAACTTCATATAGAAATATAGTCTGTAGTCTGGATTAACATATGGAATAGGGAGTAAAAGATTACGCTGACGACGTCACGGGCAAAGGCTGCAAGTTAATCCTAAGTATTTTTATAAGGGTAGTATTTAAAGGCACATAAAAAAATTGACACCGTAATCAGTACTGATTTGTATAGCTAAAATACTAATCGTTCATAAAAATTCAGTTCAGATGTACAATTGTTAAATATTGATGTGCCAGTCAGTATTTTTGGTGAGAAGTCAGAGCTGCTAACGCGAACGAAAACAAATGAAGTTCGTGTATCTCCCTCTCTGTCGAACTTGCATAATCGAGCGACACAGAGGGATACACGATGTTCGTTCGTTTTCGTTTCGCGGTAGCAGCTCTCTATTCTCCGCCAAATTCTATTAAGTAAGGTCCTTTACACTCAATATTATGTGTCAATATAATCGCGATTTTTAAAATTGTATGGGGTCTGTTAAACGCTTAATATTATCACAATACTGGTGTGTCAATATTATCGTGGTTTTCAAAATCGTATGGATTTTTCTTCAATATTCATTGCACGTGATACGGACCGTTATATGAGTATAAAGCGTGATAATAATAACCATGTAACAGGCCCCTATGGATGTTGCTTCAATATTCAGTGTTTCGCGTGATAATAATAGCAGTTGGTAATATTTTCTCCAATTAATGGAAGCTATTTAACAACTTGTTCCGTTTTGCCTAAGGTATTTCACATTCCGATACGCGCACCATCCAGGAATAGGAGCTGTCAGACCAGAGGGCCTACCGCGATCTGAAAACGAAGTATTTCCCTCTCCGCGCTCGAATATGCAAGTGCGACATAGAGGCATATATATTTAGTTTTCGGTTGGTAGCACTTTAGTCCGAGCGCGGCGGACGGTCGAAGAAAGTCAAAGAACATTCCGTGTGTTGTCTGTCACACATATAATTTTTTAACTTCCCATCGATCTATGAACTTGAAATTAGGTGATAGGATAATGTTTATTATGAAGTATATTTTACCAAAAATATCAATATATTGATAAATCACATTTGTTTTTTAGTTGTAAGGAACCCTCAGTGTGCGACTCCGACGCACTTGGCTGGTTTTTATTACATTTTGAATTTTATTTCTCTTATAGTAAAATACCCTATTCGTTTTAAAGTTGACGCCTGAGGGCCTACCGCGAACCAAAAACGAACTATCTTTCTCTCTGTCGTTCGAATATACATGTGCGAGAGAGAGGCAGATACTTCGTTTTCGGTTCGCGGTGGCGCCTCTAACGTCCGAGCGTGGCGAACGGCATGAGCTGGGGGTCTACTCCGAAATTCAAAATCCGTACTTCGTATGGTGCCGTCCCTTTCACTCTCCTGTCATAGACTATATGAGTGAAAGGGACGGCACCATACGAAGTTCGGATTTCGAATTTCGGAGTAGACCCCCAGTACCACTAAGTTATAAGATAGAGCGAGATATGGATAGAATTTTGCTAGACGTTTAAAAGCCATAAGTCACCTAGTAGTTTGTCACAACAAAATAGAGGCGCAGCTTTAAGATGGAGGACAAACTCAGCAAACATTCAAGTGGTGTCCTTTACACGATTAATATTATCACAATACTGGGGTGTCAATATTATAGCAGTTTTCAAATTTATATGGATTCTACTTCAATATTCACGTGATACTTATCGTGATATGAATCCATGTAACAGGCCCCATACATTCGCTTTGAAGGCGGTTGTTGTGACAATCAGTCTAGCTAGCACGATAGATTATACCGTTACGTTTTATGTGACGTTTTTATACATTTCGCCCATATAACGTGACGGTATAAGTTATCGTGCTAGCTAGGCTGATAGATGTATATAACGCTTGAAAACTACAAAAACAAAACGCTGCAGACGCGGCTAGCCGAATCCACACAATGGGCGATGATGGCCCATCACCCAGAACGCAGCCCAGCAACCTGGCCAACATACCGGACGCAAAAATAGTTCTCGATTTTCGAACGTAGCCGACACTCTCAACCAACAAATTTAATATAGCAATATAGTCTGTGGGCAATATGGCCGACGTTTTATCATCAAATTAACACTTTTAAATGCAAAATACGCGACAATCCGAATTTTGCGGATACATATGTTCAACTCAAAAATCGTTATTTTTATACGTTCTTCAATTTGAGACAGGTCTCGTTCGGGTCTACCGTACCCCTGCACGAAATTATTAATATAGAAGCGCGCGCGCAGTAGCCTATAAATACTCCGAAATCAAAATACAACTATGTGCGGGCACGGTAACCACCCGCCCCCGCTCCGCGGGATGCCGAAGAAGGCTACAAGGCCCAGCGAGGAGCGTCAAAGCGCACTTAGACGGTTTTGGCTGAATGAATTCAATGTGGTCGAGGGCGAAACGTAACGGGCAAAGCCACTTATATTACATTTAGTATATTTTTCCTGAAGAACAATTTTAACTATTGATTGATTTGGTGTTCTGGCAAAACGTAGTATAGGACGTTAGAATATTTTGTAATCGCTTGCTGCAAAAATGTACTTTATCTGGCTGGTTAACACCTTTATGAGTAAAATTTTCAAACTACTAACATTCCAAAATCACTTAAATACTATTAGAATGTTATTGATCTTGGAAAAAATGTGCCAGTTGCTATAACAGACACTTAGTAGGTTTTTCTTGTAAATTATTTAAAAAAATCGATGTTATCTGACCTTATTCTAAAACCAAAACAGGAACGGAGCCACGTATTAAAAAACCGGCTTTTGTAGCGTGTAGATCTTGGAAAGCATGATATAGCAGTAGTAATATCTCATTTTTGACCAAAACGGAGCTTAAGCGGTTTTTGCAATCAAGGGACGATATATATAAGTAGTATTATGTATGGTATTAATTAATGGATATTAGTTTCTACAAGTAGAATCATCACAATCATGGTCATGAAATTACTAAGTTTTGTAATAGTACATTAATACAGAGACCGGGACAAAAGGGGTTGCCGGCCAAAGACGGATAGGTCTGAGGCGGGCAACCCCATATTTCCCGCCGAGGTATGTATAGTGCTTTTCTCAAACATTCAATGAAATAAACAACAAAAAAATCTAATATTTATTTTTAATACGCATAGTGGCAGAATGACATGATGCCTGTGCTGAATTTATGTGGAATGCATATTAAAAAAGAGGACTTTGCCGGTCTAGGCCTGCAAGATTTGTATGAAATTCCATTAACTACCTAGCCGTACCCGAAACGTCATACTTCGCAGCCTATTATAAGGAACATAATATCAATATTTCATTGCATTTTTGAGAAAAGAAAAGTAAAACACTGTCATAAACCTACGTCGTACCTATTGTAAATGAAAAATCTGCATAATAGGCTGGGTTACGAGGTTTTAACAGTTATTCGTTGATATGCTGTAATCATTATGAAAGTGTTGCATAGGAGGAACTAAGGTGTCATTGTGGTTACATTGGATAATTAGTGGCGTCATTAACTGACTACGTAAGTGAATCGATATAATTACATACCTAATTTTTATCGTTACCCGTTATTGTTGTTAAAATTCTACATTACCAAACCAAAAATGTTGAAAAAGTAGTTGTGGCTCTCCCAATTACTTTTTCATTAATCGGCTATTGTAATATGCCATACCTACGAACAAGTGGCATGGCATCAGACAGCTTTAGGCAAGCCGGAGCTAATTTTGTTGATTATTCTTCAAGAGCTGATCGTACATCGAAATGGTCAAAATGTGCGCGTATTATGTTATTTTTAATAGTAAAACCACTTTTATTTCAGTTTGTAGTAGAGAAATATTTATCTATGGTAATTGTTGCATTTCGAAGGTATTTAGTACACAAGTCAAACTTTAGTAGGCCATTCAGGCTGAAAGTAAGTTAGACTATTGTTCGTAGAAAATTACCAAACACAAATGTCCTAAGTTTGTCATTTATCGACACATGGAAATTTCAAAAGTCCATAGTCCATTGGGAAAGACGAATTTCAAAACGTACTTACCATAAATAGGAGTATCATGACATTCATGACTAGCGAAATGATTAACAGTAAATTGGCAGTGATTGAAGGGCTCTGCCGGTAAAGATTATTATTTTAATTATACGCAACAGACTAAATAGGTGCTTGATTGGAATGTTCCATTATACAATGTACCTTATTAAAAACGTAATATCATGGTGGTTTTTATAGGCCGGCTTCTATTTTGTAACGGCCTCACAAAATTTTGAAAAAAATATTCCGACGAATTGAGAACCTCTTCCTTTTTTTGCAGTCAGTTAAAAACGTCACATAACAGAATAAAAAGGGCTACGACTACGACCACTATGTACTTACCAATGACGGAATTCATAATACTAAGTACGAAAATCCGAACTTTCTAAATTTTGAGAATAAAATACCTACTGTTGGCATTTTTCAATAACAATAAAAAGAAACTGGATATTTTATTACGCTATTAAACCTATATGTACTGTAAACGAGAGGCGAGCTTAGCAGTGGCACGTATAGTACTTACAGTTCATCTGCTTTATTCCATCAGCAGTAATAAATTAGATCATACTTGTACTTGGTAATACTTTGTTATGTTGTTTAGAGACACGTCAGCCCCATAGTTTAATTTACATTTGTAGTTTTGTACCTTGTAAATTTATCTACTAAAATGTATAATATCCTTATTGAAACATTAGCTCTAAGGTCACACAATTCTAACTGGTACTGGTAGTGTAGTCGCGACATCATTTCAGCAATGACCGTGTTTGTCAGACATAAACAATGAACTTTACGTGCTAGGACTTCAAATCACATTACCTAACGATACGACTACATTAAGATACTAAATGTGCTCTAAAATTGGACTTTAAAGCTTTAGAATATAGTTCATTTGTGAGTGGCGATATGGTGGCGACGAATTAATGATTACTTACTCAACATAAGATTAATAGGAGCACTTGGGGTACTTTTTGTAAGTATGGGAATTGTAATAAGAACTTATTATCCGACAGATCTTCGTCAGGTTGACTTTCTATATATTTTGATTCAAACAATTTTTTTACTAAACGGGTCTTAATCCACCACCGTGGGATAGGCAGCAACATCCCTGGAGTGCCACGGCCAAGGGTGCCACAAACATTATGACATTTACCTCCGCATGAAATTGGGGTAGGCCTATGTCCTGCAGTGCAGTGGACGTCCTTGGGCTGATATGGTAGTGGTGGTGGTGTTCGCATCGCGTACCTATTTTAATATTTGTCTAATTTACGAAGACGTTGCGATGTTCGTTGGGCTCGAGAATAGACATTACTTACTTTTGTTTCTATTTAAGGTCACAATTTTAACATGTTTTTTGGACAGCATAAAAATCTTATTAGTCTTATTACAGTAAGTACTAAAGGTACGGTATGGTATCATTATGATATCCCAGCAAATCGATTGCGTATTGTTTCGAATATACTACGTTAGGCAGATCTAACTGCCGTTTCCCCCTAAAGATAATATTCTACCTAGAACAGTATACGTTGAAAACCACGCGCAATCAACTCGCAGTTAGATAATTACCTATCTCCATAGCATTATTAGTTGCAGCTCCACACGGCATGAGAAGCCGATATAATAAATTAGTTTCAGATCTGAATTCCAGACTGCGCATCAGTATCTAAACCCTATTGGATCCTAAATCGCAAGGACCGGATGCATTCACGCTCGTTTTTTCCCAATATAATCCTCTATTGAATAATGTCCAGTCCATGATCCAAAGGCGTTGGGGTCACATAGATAACTTAACACAGCCGTCTTTAGAATTACGCAACCGGGTCATACGAACACAAATAGCTTTGTCATACAGTCCCAGAGTCATGTGACAGATAATGTATTACTCGTGATCTGCAGTGACCTCGCCACCCCTCCATTGCCTTGTTAAAGGATGCGCGAATTGTCACTCGGTTAGACATCCTTGCTATCTTAATATGAATTGCTATAAACTCAGTTGACAGCCGTCGAGGCCGTTGCTATATTGTTATTGTGCTTTGGCTTGTACGTCAGGATTCACCTTAGATAATTAATGTCACTTTAGCGGTCATGATTACTTGATTATGATTAGAGCTAGCTCGGTCACGCAATCAGGCGTCTTTAGGCTACAAATTATAACAGAACACGAACAGTGTTTATGCAATTGTCAGTAGATAGTCGATGTTGTGAGACGGTCTCATGAGGTTAAATGCGGAAGATTTGCAGAACCTTTGTTTTATATGGAACAATAACAATTAACGGCATTATTAACCTTATTATGCACAATATATTTCTACACCGGTGTAATCTTAATAATTCTCAGAGTTTAGTCAATATTCACGTCCTTCCCATTTATGCAGATTATTTGTTTTTTATTTGCCCAGAATCATGACCGAATATAAAAAATACAGCGGATTTTTGAATTTTTTACGTCTTGTATGAAAACCTTAATAATCGCTGTGTTTTTTCTCCATTATAATTGCAAGCAACAGAAACTAATTTCCGACCTAGATATACCGGATCCCATTGTGTATACAAAGTTTCATGTTATTTCAGCAAGGAGTTTTAAAATGAGAACGAAACTAACCTTTGTCTCCTTCAGGTTGACAGTCTGTCAAACAGTATAGAACTTCAAAGGAAAATTTTGATAAATGTGTCACAAACTAATAAGTGTGATAGTTGTAGGCCATATGATGTCGTATAACTTCATCCACACAACCGTCATTTTATGTATTATATGCGCTTTCTGTACGTGAGAACAATTATTTACATTTTTTTTTTTTTTTTACATGGCTTCCCAAGTCGGGCCCCGAAGGGGCCCTTGACTAATTACCCTGACATAATTGTCTGCAAACTACGCATGTGTTCTGCTCTAACACCTGCATGAATTCGCGTCTAAAGATGTCTAGTCGGTCAATGTCATCTCGTATTTTCACGAGCGACACTAATTACAAATTAATATTCCTATATTAATAAATACTATTGGTCATGGTACTGATTGTGAGACAAGGCAACTTACTAAAAGCCATTGTAAGTTGAAAATTGTAACGTAGTTATCGATTTCGATTTGTGATGATAAAATAGAACGATAATCAAGATGTCTCAATCTACCATATGCAGCTATAATAAGAATTTAATTTGACACAAGATATAAAGATGCTGGGCAAAAGCAATCCCATTTTTAATTTTAAAAAAAATACTAGTATCGCTCGCTGGTGAAAGGACTACCCAAAATTGAAAGGTTAGTGCACGTGTTCCTTTTCTACTCCAATACGGCCTACGTCTCTCATTAGTTTTCCCGCTGACGAAAAATATGCATTAAGCAACTCTATTTTTTATTTGGTTTGGTTTATTCTGATGCTTCATGCATTACAATATTTGCTATACTTATATAGGTCTCATACATGATGGATACAACTTGGTAGACTCGTATTATGCCGATTATTTGTATGCAATCGCAACACATTGAAAGGCACCTGTTGCGTACCTATGTAGATGTGGGGAGAGATAATAAAGTCTACTTAGCTTCTCGTGACATAGAGGTGTCCATGTAAAATGGTAGTTAATACACCTGTCCAAACAGCCTATAAAATTGAACTACACCTACCTTTTCCAAGACCACTGCTTTTGAATTAACTACGCAAATTAATATATGGCCGTGTTCCGTAATATAAATTGGAACGCCGGATAGGATCAAATGTGGCGGAGACTGTTAGTTACTTAATTTCTGTGATAAAGATTTATCAGTACAGTCACCTCACCTGTAATATATCGAATATTTTAGCGCGTCTTGTACTTAGTAATTATCATGTCCTATATATTATATGTAAGTAGGTGACTGTACTAATTGCAAGACAATAATAACACCTACGTAGTGTAGATCAAATATGCGAGTTAGACTACGCTATAAAACGCATTTCGTCTCGAATATTCTTTTTGCATAAACGTCTAGTACTTATTCAATTTATTGACGACAGAGATATATTGTGACCCTGAAGTTGTATGACACTTGTCGAGCGTCTTAATTTCACGAGAACAAAGACATAATATGTACGGAGAAATCCTTTGTAAAATACCAGTGGATTAATTTATTCCTTAAACGGGTACGAAATAATCACAATTAGTTCACAATACTTAGCAGTTCTAGAAATCGAATGCGCCTTACAAACCTTTATTAGCAAAACTACAAAGCATCTCTGCACTTCCACTGTTGGCAGGCGTTTCTACCTATGTTTCTTAAACATTAGTCAAGTAGAGATAAGCGCCGTTGCATTTATGCCTTTTTCCGATAGTAAAGGAGATAGAGCGACAATGGAAGTCATTTTCAGTTCGGTCAGGACGTCAGATTACTGGGAATAGATGATGGCCGAAATGAACTCTACGTCGCCTTCAACAAAAAGCTTCATTCTATATATCACTACAGAATCTGGAAAGCCCTAATTGGACAAAATATACAAACAAAGTACATAAAAATCATAAATAATATAGCAGTACCATAATAGCACGGCAGAATAAGGCCGGACGGAGTGAAGTAGTATAAATAAACTATGTAACGAAAAAGGAGCAAGGCAAGGTGACCCCTAATAACTTAAGAGTAAGATAATAAATAACTTACCTTGGACAGGGGAATAAACATAAACGGCAATTTATTAAGCCCTTTACGGTTTTCTGGCGATATGTTCTATATTCAGAAAGCTCTATTCAACTGAGTATGATAATAATTAAACTGGTTTCAGCTAGCATGAAAGTGGATCTCGAAATAAATACAAATCAAAGGAAGCTTATGACAAATTCCGAAAAAAGCAATATTACTAGAATTTATGTGGAGCAATAAATCTATCTTGTTTGGAAAACAGATATCATTTAAAACGGAAAGAAACACCGAAGTTGGAAAATAAATATTAGGCACAAAGATATATTATGAAATGAAATCGGAAATGCCACGATACCGCACTGAAAAACAATGGTATGGACTCTACAATTCTGCCTACTTCTTACTTATGGCTATTTCAAACTTGGATGTTTGACTCAAAAACTCAAAGTACCTAATATAATATACAATCCAATACAAAATACAATCAATGAACGATGGTAAGAGCTGCTTCTTTATGGTATCTTTTAGTTTGAGTCCAAATCAGCACAAGCCAGACAGTATGGGTCTTGTGTCACTGGGACTCAAGCTAAAAGATACAATTAACAGTAAAAAGATAAGAAAAACTGCAAACATAATTGACGATCTGCAGTTCGCTCAGGACCTCAAATGGAAATGGGCAGAACACGTCGCACTCTATATCGATAACAGGTGGACAGGTCAAGCCACACAATGGAAAGGTCCCAGCGGCACCCGAAGAAGAGGTAGACCAATATCTAACTACCTGGATATTTTCCGTATCATCTAATGAAAAGGTGAAATAAAAAAAATATCGGAGGACAAAACTGGTTACGCCACTAAGTAACTAAGAAGTAAGGAGGCGTTTACCCGAACGGGGCTCATTCATAAAACAAATGATAAGGAATTTTATTTTATTTTATTTATAGATTTCATTCAATGAATGTACTTAATTTGATATCACTATTTTTTTAATTAAAATTGATTTATCTAAATTATTATTTGGTGATGCTTTAAGAAAGGTAGGGCACAGCGGCACGTCACGTCATCTTGCTCATATTTGGAGCCCCACTGGGGAAAATAGATATAATACTTAATTTAATAAAAGTACTTAGGTATAGATTACTATAATCGATTGACTTTTCGATCTGCATAAATATTTTTATTTTGCATGTAAATAAATAGGTAAATGATGATTATTTGAACTAATTAAAAAATGATTAATGTACGGAATAAATAATAGTACATTATTGTCGAAACATGGAAAGAGGCAAAATGTAGGGTGAGTAATAAATAGTTTTAAACGGACAACCTTGGGAGCCCGTTTACTTAATAAAAAGCCTGCAATTGACATTCCAAACGAGGCTATAAAGGCTTTTCTCGAAAAAGATTAAATTATAATTAAGTTAAAACCCTAAAACGTCAATTTTTTTATGCTCTCCCGCCTTATATTTTTTTAAACAGAATCGGAAGTGTATTTTTCCAGCGAAAGCCACAAATTATTTCAGACACGTATAAAAACGTCGCGTCTCCAACAGAAAAATACGTCTGTATTGACTGTATACGACCTACCTGTGCCATCTGGAACTCGACAGTTATAGCATATTATATGTAGGTAACATTGTAGTAGCGCGGGCCAAGCCTGCAATGTTTGATTTTTTTAATTATTTATTACTGACCATAAACTGTACACTTCTCCTTGCAATATGTAGCGAGTAATTTCCACTTTTACGGTAATTTTTGACAAAAGAGTATTAATAATT
Source organism: Notocelia uddmanniana (assembly GCA_905163555.1). Lineage (NCBI taxonomy): Eukaryota > Metazoa > Arthropoda > Insecta > Lepidoptera > Tortricidae > Notocelia > Notocelia uddmanniana. The sequence continues at coordinate 21,996,144 of LR991059.1, read as the reverse complement.
ACTACAGTAATGTAATGAATCTGGCATAATGACGGCATTATTACGTCAGATTACACTTATCTGACGTTAGGTACCTAAATATTACTTTAATTAATTATTTAGATAGAATATATATTTTCATGTTAAAAAACATAAACATTGTTAGTATTATTGATACCTTTTGGCTGGTAGAGAAAATCCTTCAAGCGGCCCACGCGACGCGGCCCCGCTACCTCACAAAAATTCCGGGCAAAAGTAGTCTAACTAAACTAGCCCCACTATTATTTTTCTGGTTTCCTCGCATAATGCATTATAAAAGCGTTACAGGTATGTTCGGAAACGTAATACCAAACTCCTGTCCGCCGTTTACCGCCACTCGCAAGAAATTATTACTTAGGTACTTTCCGAACTTGTATCGTAATAGTACATTACGATACAAGTGCAGAGAACAGGAAATTCGCAACGAGTGGTGATAAATTGAAACACGACCGAAGGGAGTGTTTTAAATCGACACGAGTTGCGAATTACCTGTTCGCACGTGTATCGTACAACGTTTTACAGTACGTATGGCTCTTTAAAGTTTCGACATATGCACGTAATCTGCTGATTACCGCACTCGTGCGGTAATATAGCACCATATGTACTGTAAATAACTATTATTGATATAACTGCAAAGAATAATAATGTAAGTAAAACTATCATTCGTTAAATTATGTGCTTGTATGGAAGACAACACTGTATATATACAAACTAATGCTTCGAAGGTAGTTCAACGAACTTAAGTTTCTATATAATAACACTTCATACAAGTATAGCTTTTATAATGGGCGATAATAGTATTTGCCTTAGCTAATTGTTCCACTTGTAGGGCCTTGAGACTAGGTACCTATACTTGTTTATTGGGTATTTGTTAAAAATGTTGTAAGACGACAAATTATAAAACTAAACGCCTGCAAGCCACTGCCACATAATGCGAGATAAGGTTTTTCAAGATGGCATTTGATAATTAAAATAGCGATGACCCAAAAACGTATTTAATCAAGGATCCGGCGTTTGACGCATGACATCTTGTGTAATTGGACTAATGAGCGTATGAATTCGCCATTAGTGTAGCGTGGGTCCCCGAATATTTCAAATGTCACGCGGGTTTATTTCTAATGATAATTATGTGAAGAATTATTTGAAATACCTGAGATTAATTATGGCAAATATGGGTTACTGGTCAACGAATGCCAATACTTTGAGATCTGTATCTTTCGGAATCTTATGTCCTCCTTTTTTCGAACAAAACGGGACTGCGCAACAACGCAGCATGCCCGATATTTCTAGGGTATGGTTTTAAGGTATTCAATATGATTTAAATGTAATCTTTGTTGTCACACCCCAATGATATTTGACTAACTATACTAGGGGTGTTAATTAACGAAAATGAATTCTTGAATATCTTCGAAATGGTACGTATTGGGATACTAGTGTCTTAGAGAAGATTACTTTATTTCATCTCAGGAATGTACCCTCGCAATTGCTAATTAACGGAATTCAGTAAAAATTAACGGAACCCTGTATAGAAGTTTTTGTAATCAGTTTTTGGAAATTTTGAAATTAAAAAAAAATAGTGGTCTACAGCTCAGAGCCACTTGCTCAGAGCTACTTGTTTTTGAACATCTGTGAATGAGAAGTACATAGTAGTCGAAAATTAGAGCTAAATAGGGAGAAGAGGTTATCAGTTTTGAACTTGGGTCGGAGAGGAGCACCTTTGTCAATTAGAAGGTTCACAATTCCTGTCGTAAATTCGTGATTGTTTTATTTATTATTTATTTATTTTTATTACATACATAGAAAACCAACAGCGTAACATATGTCTACAAACTGTGATATAATTACAAAGTCAATTAAAGGTTCTCACATAGATCTTAACTATCTTACAAATAATAAATTTTACAGTACATATGGTGCTATATTACCGCACGCGTGCGGTAATCAGCAGATTACGTGCATATGTCGAAACTTTAAAGAGCCATATGTACTGTAAAACGTTGTACGATACACGTGCGAACAGGTAATTCGCAACTCGTGTCGATTTAAAACACTCCCTTCGGTCGTGTTTTAATTTATCACCACTCGTTGCGAATTTCCTGATTACTGCACTTGTGAATGTACTATAGCCTAATTAAAGTAATTAAATTACACACATGATACGTATACCAGCATACGAATAGTGGGTGCAAAATATTTACCAAGCTAGATTCGAGATAAAAAGCATAGAGTAAAGTACCTAACTTCAGCTTATTTATAAATATTATTACACCACACCTTGCCAAAAAGCGCGTTGTATCGTAATAGCTATTTACGATACAAGAGTTGTAAAACAAAGAAAAGCCTATATCGCAGGTGTTTGAGGCCCGAGCCGCAGGCGAGGGTCATAAATATGCGAGAGAGGGCTTTCTATTTTACGACCCGTGTTTTGTACACAATTTTACGTCACCACTTGGCCAAAAAGTGGGTTTTTCCGGACGCACAGCGTGCGGAAAAACGCGCTTTTTGGCAAGGTGTGGTGTAAATAGCTATTCTATAACTAGTGATATAATGTTTGAACTCAAGTGGTGAATTCTTATTTCGCGAATTAGTATTTATTTGTTGGCCTAAATAATCCTGGAAGAGGTTGAAAAAAGCGAAGCGAAGCAGTGTGGTACTGCCGTGTATTTTTTCATGCTACATAAATCATTTTTTAAACCTTTTTTTAGTGACAGACCTGGAGATTTAAAAAATCCACTGCACAGATAAGTTGTTTATTCTTTTAATCAAGATATACCAGTTTATTTACAAACACATTATTCTTTGTTTGTATATTATACTTAAGTATACGTAATTTCCGGGATCCTAACATAAAAATATGAATGTCCAAAAATAAGGGTTTTTTGCAATATCTCACTCCGATGAAAAAATAACGTTAATATTTTTTCATGGGTTTTTAAGAGCCCGATTTAAACCTGGTAGCGTTATATTTTAGGGTTGCGTAGTCAACTAGGAACTCGTATAGTTTCGCCATGTCCGTCTGTCTGTGTCTGGCCGAGGCTTTGGTCTGTGGTTGTTAGTGCTAGAAAGCTGCAATTTGGTATGTATATATAAATCAATAAAACTGAAAAAGTCATAACAGAAAATCAAAAAAGATTTTTTTAGGGGTACCGACTACCGCCCCTACACGTAAAGTGGGGATGTTCTTTTTTTTCTTCAACCCTATGGTGTGGGGTGTTGTTGGATAAGTCTTTTAAAAGTGAATAGAGGTCTTCATCAAACATTTTTTGATAAAATGAATATTTTCGGAAATATACACTCCAAAAAAGAAAATGGCCTGACATGCTCTTGACCGGCGTTGGCGTTATTTTTGCAGTTCCTAACTCCAAAAAAATAAAATGGCCTGACATGCTCTTGACCGGCGTTGGCGTTATTTTTGCAGTTCCTAATGTAAAATTATTATGACAGACTTAAAAAACTGTACAACCTTGTACTATTTTAGGAATACATGATGGTATTTTACCGACCGGTATTCTTTGTCCTCTCCAAGTAAAACTAGAGGCTCTGTGAGCTGTAGACATCTCAAAAGGAAATTTAATTATCAAAAAATCATTTACATACATAATTTGTACGAAACCCTCGGCACGGCATGCGATCCGACTCGCACTTGACCGATTTTTTTAATGAAACGCAACCTATTTTGCCTATTATCAAACGCATTTGAAACTGATTTTATCACAAAAATTATTAAATATTTACCATGAAACACCATAGATAAGATAAATCTGTGTAACTTCGAGAGGCTTTGGTAATTGCATTTGCATAGGGCAGTATATAAACCATGGCTACTTTGCTGAAAAATATCAGATTTCGGTTGGAAATCATAGCAGCTGGCAAAAATGAGGTCCCTCGCAGTTTGTGCATTGTTCCTGGCCTTGGTAAGACTACTTGATATTTTATTCAAAAAATATTTTTTAATGATTTCTACCAACTTTAAGTAGGAAACTTGCTTATTGGTCAGTCTTGTAGAAAACGGCTTATAAAATGGTAGCTATACTTAATTTAAGAATTTGTTATCTTATGAGCTTGAACATTAATTAACATTTTGTTATTACCCAAGGTGTGTGTCCTCGGCCAAGCAGCGAGTATTAATGACCAGACTTTGGCACGTCAAAAACGGCAAACAGAAACCACCAGCACCGACATCCTTGCCAACATGAAGAAATTAATTGAAGACCTAGTTGCAAACCTGTGCCAAGCAGCACAACAGGCCGTAGCTGCTATGACCGGTTTTGCATCTGGGTTGAAGGACCAAGTCAGAATTATGAGGGAAAAATTGGAGGCAGAAATACAGAAACTGAGAGACAGGGTGTCGCAAGCTATCGCGAGTATTAGCGATAGATTATCTAACGCCGGTGGAGCTGTTAAAGAGTGTATTGAGGTGAGTGCTACCATTTTGTTCAGGGGGTTATTTTTTTTAAGTGAGGGAATTAATAATTTTCTATAAAGTAAATTGTCATCATCCATTTGTTCTTAATGAACTCATTTGCTCAAAGGTCAGCTGGAAGAGATCCCTTGAAGGGATAAGCTTGCCTTTGTCGTCTACTTTTTGTTTCTTTGTTAATAATAATGTACAATAAAGCAATACATATTACATACATAAATTGTACGTACCTACTTGTAGCGCTAATACAAGAAGTAATGTGATATCCCCGAACCAAATACGACCCTTGTTGCGCCAATCCTAAATATGTATAATGCGAGAATTGCACTTCGTCAAGTATGTAATTAATTACTTATGTTTGGGCACTTGTACTATTACTTATTGTGGTTTGGGGATCGTATACAGGCTACAGAGTAACCTTTAATTTACAGAATAATATAAAACGAAAATGGAATGATACATGAGATGATTAAAATAAATCTTACCATTGTTCCATTGCAGTCCCACAAGAAGAAAGCCGACGTACTCTTCAGCGACGCAATATACAGAACCATGACCTGCGCCGATGAAAAAGTTCAGGAAGTTAGTGACCTGATTTCAAGACAGGTCGAAATTTCCCAAGGGGGCCTCGAGTTCGCAAACAGTGCTATGGGTGAAATGAAGAATTGCACAGAGCAAAATAACAATATCTTAAGTAAAGGAGCGTGCCTTGGAGGCGTCGCCTTGAAAACTGAAATGAAGGGAGCCGTTTTCATGACTCAAAGCGGAATTTCCGTAAGTGCATATATTTAAAACGACAATTTAATTTTAGCGTACTTAAACGTGCTGCTGTTTATTAACGTTAAGTTTACGAATAAGGAGCGTTAAGTGACCAATGACTTCCTAAATTGCAAACTAACAAATTTATTACTTCAGTAATTCTGGTTAAATCTTCAAGCAACGTGATGGTCATTCAATTAGTGATTTTTATAAGACAGTGCCAAAAAACTCTAAGTAATTGATTCCGAATCCGGATTATCTGGTTCCGTGTATGGTGTGTTCAAGTGAGTTTATCCACAACTACCTAGTCACACGCCAGCAATTGACCAGTTAGCTCAATAATATATGTAGCTACCTGTCTAAACTAGATACCTTCCTTCATATATTATTCAGCTAACTGACTAGTCGTTGATAAATACAAATGGCCACTCTATAAAATTATTACTTCATTTACACACAATGGGATAAATCCGCTACAAGATATTCCGGGGCAATTAAAATTATTAATATGTTTTTAAGGTGATATAATATTATTGAAAAATATTTACAGATCGCTCGTATTGAAATAGCCCTGGCAAAATTACCTATCGGCCTAGAAATGTGCGCAGGTCAACGTCTCATGGAAGCTGGCATGGGTACCGCTAAGATTATCCTGGATCTAAACCGCTGTAAAGTTGCCAACACCTTCTCGGCCCTAACATCAGGATCCAATCCGTCTACTGCTCCTAATGTAACTGTTGATGTATCTGTTGTAAACAATGCGCCTATAGAAGTCCCTGAAACTATTTCTGGATGATGTAATGCTTTATTACTTTGTGCCTAAATAAACACTGTTTTAAAAATGTTATAAATTATTTGAACCCGTAAAATTATGAACACATACCGAACATCAGATGGAACTCATCACGTCAGTCATTAATATTAATGACGATTCATTAATATTTTAAATTACTCTCAACCTCCCAAAGCCCATCATTTTCTGAGAATTATTATTACGTTAAACGTGCAAAGTATCCCACATAAAATACATACCATACCTATTCCTTGAAATTACTTCTACTTGAAAATGGATTCAAGCAAAACAAATTGTGGGCGCAGATAATCATAAGGACAATCAAACAAAAGATATTGCTACCGATATCCACTTGAAAGACAATATAAATAACTCCAATGGTTAATAATAGTTTACTGTAGCACTGAACATCTAACATGAAAATCGTACTTATTTTATTGATCCATGTTATTTTATGGACACAGGTCAGTAATAAATAACAAATCGTAATTAATAAACATACTTACCTAATATTTTTTAATCCGGATTGATTCATTCTGACGTGATGCGCTTTGATGCGCTGTAACCCCTGATACAGTATGCCTGGCTGCAATTTAGTTAGAGCGTTTCAGATCAATCTGAAACCTACATTACTAAATGTATGACACCTATATCGTTCTGTTGCATCACGACACGTCACGTCAGACAAATATGAATCAATCTTTTTTTAACCAGGCCTTTTTAAATATTCTATTATTGCAGAATGCAGAGGCAAAGGAGATTTCACCTATTAATAGTTACTTGGAACATCATCCTGAATATCAATTGAATGAAATATATGCGAAGCAATCAAAAGAACTCGCCAATTTGGATATAAACAAATTGCTAAGTATCAATGACTTATGGAATAAGATTAAAAATAGTGTTGCTAACGCTTGGAACGCCATAAAAGATATAGCCAGTAAAACAAAAGAGAAAATAAATGGTTGGATACAAGACATAAAGAAACGTGCTGAAGAAGTGGCTCAAGATGTTCAGGCTAAATTGGAAATCCTAAAAGAAAAGCTTTACAAATTTATACAGTCAATTAAAGACACCGCAGGAGATGTAAAACAATGTATCCAAGTAAGTATAACATTTTATAGTTAACTATAACAAATCTTACTGTAACTATTGAAAATATACTTGTTATATGTTGTTATCATTACAGGAAGATAAAGACGCTATTCAAGAATTACTTAAGCAAATAGCAATACGTGTGTCAACGTGTATTGCCGAAAGTGTGAAAAATGCATCAGTCTTAGATGGGTTCCAGTCGCGTCTGGCACTTGATGACGCTGAATTTGTTAAGGGCGCTGAGGATAAAATCAATCATTGCGTACAAGATGTTGATAATGCTGATGAATGCCTTAATAAGGCTAGAGGAGAAATATATGACGATATGGAACACACTGAGAATGACATCATGAAAACAGTGAGTACCTAATAACAAAGGCATTGAGAGGTTATGTTTTTCGAATATAATACAATACTTTGTATGTCATTTTTGGCATGCTCTGCAGCTTAAACAGCTTAATGGATTCTAACATGTTAGACTCTTCTTGGTCGTGAGAGTGACATAAAACTATTACACTATTGGTAAAATAAGCAGAAAAGTAAGCAGTATAAATAAATAAATAAATATGATGTGACCATTTTCTACACAATATATTTAATAGATATATACTTAAATATAAAGAAAACATCCAAGTCTCAGGAACAAATGTTGTTGCTTACTACAGAAACAACCTAAGATCAATTAAAATTGAGAGTTAGTACAATCTAACATACGATATTTAAAAGAATAACTAAGATACACGACGAGTCACAACAAAAACAGCATCTAACAACGAAGTCGAGGCCGGGGATTTATCCTTACTTCATGGGGTCGAGGGGGTAGTTAAGTAACAACGAGGGAACAGTATCCTCAAAGTATATATTTTTTCAGAGATCAGTGAGCAGAAATTTAGTTGAAGATGCCTTAGAGACAATTTTGCAATGTGCAGCCGACGGCATCATCGAAGCTACAGGGTCCATAACGAAAGAAGTGCTAAAAATCATTAACTGCGTAATGAGTGAGAAGGATAACCCTGACACAACACCGGTTACGTAAATGTAATGTAATCCTAAGGAGTTAATTGCAAAGTTAAATACATGGGACCAATATATTGAAATCCAGGTTTTTGTTATTTATACTCTATAATAATCTATCTCTCTAATATATCTCTATAATCTATGATAATGGTTTTTTGTTAAAAATTCTATTAGTTGGGGGTATGGTAGTTGTTTTGAAACTAATAAAATATATGTAGGAGTAAAAAAATATCATTTCCTTTTCACGCTGAGAGCGAACGTAGATTTGGCTTGCTCTTGGGTGACAATTCACCACCTAGGCTAATATTTTTGTATCTAACTAACCAGTCGAGTTAACTACATTTCTTTTAACATTTTGAACAAGTTTGTCTCGGTAGGATATTTCAGTGCATGATAAAGGCATTAACACTCGAAAATACTTATTATATCTTTTAATCGATGACCAACACCTTATACATTTAAATAAAGATAAAGGAAATAGAAATTTATCATTTACAATAACTTTCTATTCTAGGCCTACAAATATCACAAGTTGGAATGTAAATATACCTGTTATATATTGCTATCGAGGGCACATTGCGTGGCGTCCTCCATCGACAGGTAGGGTTGCTCCAGTAATGTTGCTGGCACCGTCACTAGCCAAAAAAACAATAACCGACGCTACTTCCTTCGCTTCTCCCGGTCTGCCCAATGCGTGGGTTTCTGCGCACTTCTTCAAGAACGCCTCGTATTGATTATCATTCATGCTCCCTTCTCCTTTCTTGTGTATGCCCGTCGTGATCACGCCCGGGTTAACTGCGTTGACTCTAACGCCCTTTGGCGCTAACTCGAGTGCTACACATCTCGTGAACTGATCTAGAGCAGACTTCGACATGCAATAAGCAAGCACGTTGGGAAAAGATCGTAAGCCAGTCACGCTGGATACATTCACGATATTCCCTTTAGTTTGCAAGAGATATGGCGTTGCCAATGTCGTAATATGATAAGGAGATCGTACGTTCATGTTCATAACCCTATCATACTGGGCCAGTGACGTAGTTTCTATTGTCCCGGATTCTAATACCCCAGCATTATTAACAAGGACATCAAGCTTTTCAAACTTTTTAATGGCCTCGTTAATAATATTCTTTACGTCGTTTTCATTAGTCATGTCAGCCATCACTATAAGAGGTTGGAGTTTTGACGGCGAATTTTCTTCGCATTGTCTGCCAATTTTTACCAGGTTATCGTGATTTCGTCCCGTCAGTACTAGCGATGCATTTAACTTGGCAAACTCCAAAGCAGTTTCAGCGCCAATACCAGAACTAGCGCCGGTAATCAGGACAACTTTGTCGGTGAACATTCTTCCTGAGAAAATTATCCAAAGTTTAGGTACTTAGTATTTGTTTAGATCTGACAAGTTATTTGAAATGAATGCTAATTTACGTTAATAAATGATAGCGGTAAGAAGCACCGCTAAAGATAGACATGCTACGTTTTGAGGAAGTTATATGTGTTTTGAAAAAGTGTACTATTTATTTAATTCTTCAGACTTCAGAAAGTTTTTTTTCTACTTCTCACAATAACTATGACAGGTGCTTTCTTGATTGGAAAAAGAAAGAAAGTACCACAATTTTTCATACATATTTCAAACTCCCATTATGTGATAAGCCATATAAATTGTATGTAATAGTCACAGTAATAGAATAAAATAATATGGAGACAATTCTTTATCAAAATCTATTTTAATTGTGGTATTTACTCTGTCAACTTAAGAATAGGCAAGAGTAAGGTAATTTTCTTTTCGACAAGTAGGATAAGAAATATAAGGAATTAAGTTGCCATACAAACACTACCACTGCCACAAACACAAACACTACAACACTATCTTTCTGGTAGTCATAATTCTGGATAAAGGTATTAAGGATATTAAGTCAAACATACAATGAAGGGCACCAATATATGAATTACATAGGTGTAATGGGTGAAATTGTAATTAGAGGTGAAGAGAAGTGGAATTAATTAGTCACACTGTGGTACCCGAGAGAGGGCAAGCAGAAACAAGGAAAACCATTCAGGAGATGGGAGCATCCTCCCATCTCCTGAATGGTTTTCCTTTAGTTAAGACAGCTGGCAGAACTTGGACTAGACTCGCACGGAAAAGACAAGATTGGAAAGTTTTGGAGGAGGCCATTGCCAAAGAGCACACAGAATAAAAAAATCTGTAATGTTATATTTGACGACCTGTTTAGCATAGTTGGTAGTGACTCTGCCTCCGAAGCTAGAGGTCCCGGGTTCGAATCCCGGCCAGGGCATTTATTTGTGCATTTTTCACAGATATTTGTTCTTGGGTCTTGGATGTTTTCTATGTATTTAAGTATGTATTTAAGTATGTATTTATCTATATAAGTATGTATATCGTCGTCTAGTACCCATAGTACAAGCTTTGCTTAGTTTGGAACTGGGTCGATTTGTGTAAGATTGTCCCCCAATATTATTATATGTAAAATGAAATTATATTCTGTAAAAGGCTATAAATACAATAAATATAATAAAATGGGTGAAATTAAGGCATTACTTTTTTGTGTAGGCACAATAAAGCCATTTAAATGAGAGCTCAAAACTGTTCAGTTGTGCTTGAATGTGCGATTTAATGATTAAGTACATTCTTTTTTGTCAATTCCAATTTATGGATTAAGTAGCAAGCAGATTCTAGGCACCTTTACTTAGAATGCAACTGGTATAGTGATTATAATTTTTTAGACTTATTATATCCTCTAGCCACTACGCCTGTTAACAGATATTCTCCTCTTCAATAGAATTTATCTTTCTTATTTGGAAACCTGCCTATGAAGCCGGAGGTCCCGGGTTCGAATCCAGGTCAGGGCATATATTTGTGTGATGAGCACAAATATTTGTCCCTGAGTCTTGGATGTTTTCTATGTAGTTCAGTTTTATTTTATCTATATAAGTAGGTATGTCTACTATGTCTAGTACCCATAGTACGAGCTTTGCTTAGTTTGGGACTAGGTTAATTTGTGTAAGATTATCCCCAAGAAAGCGAAGCCATACGAAAGAAAACTAAATTAACAGACGCACTCCAGGAGGCTCTCTGTCTCAGATGGCAATGGGCAGGACACATTTCCAGGTACAAAGACAGGAGGTGGACACTGGAATCTACAAAATGGATGGGACCCGAAGGAAAAAGACACAGAGGAAGGCCAAAAAAGAAATGGACAGACGATAAACTTTCAGGAGCAGGAACAAGCTGGATTCAAATAGCTCAAGATAGGCATAAGTGGAAGAGGGATGAGGAGGCTTTTACCCGAAAGGGATCCACAACTGAATAAATAAGTACTAGCACTTAGCATAAGAAAAAAAAACAAAAAAATACTAGTAATTCTAACAAATATATTAAAATGGAAATTGTCTATTTGTGGAAATAAAAAAGCTACATTATTATTATTATTATTATCACCCCATATTTATATATTTATTATATTTCAATCGATTTCAAAACAAAACAAACTCGTTTTTATTTTCTATTACCTGCCCCTGCCACTTTTTTGAATGGTGAGCGGTTAGAGGATATATAGTAGAGGCCAATTTGAAAAAACCGGCCAAGTGCGAGTCGGACTCGCGCACGAAGGGTTCCGTACCAGAAAAAAAACGCCAACAACTACTCTGTTGTCTATGGGAGCCCCCCTTAATTATTATTATTATTTTGATTTTAGTATTTGCTGTTGTAGGCACAATAAAAATAGATAATCTGTGCAAATTTCAACTGTCTAGCTATTACGGTTCTTGAGATCTAGCTCGGCGAGTGGTAGCCATGAAGAAGGGCTAAAATATCACGTTTTTTGTAGGGGAGCTCCCCTTAATTATTATTATTATTTTGTTTTTATTATTTGTTGTTATAGCGGCAACAGAAATACACAATCTGTGAAAATTTCAACTGTCTAGTTATTACGGTTCTTGAGATACAGCCTGGTGACAGACGGACGGACGGACAGCGAAGTCTTAGTAATAGGGTCCCGTTTTTACCCTTTGGGTACGGAACCCTAAAAAATCGTCAAATAACGAAGTTCGTTTGACTGAACAGGTGCATACCAACAAGTGGTATCGTTGGATTCAGTATTATCTCTTGAGTATGAAAAGTGCGGTTGTCGCCCTTTAAAGTGGTGGAGGGGATAACTATGACGTCACAAAGATGGCGGCATATGGTATTAATTTTTTTCGATTAACTCAACAATTACTCATTTGATTTTAACAAATGAGGTGTCATATGAAAGCTGATTTAATAGCAAACAAAATATATTTACAAATAATACAGCAAATCATATACATTTTATCTTTTATGAAAAATAAACAAATAAAATAAAATTGACTTTATTTAAAGTTTAAAAATAAGCAGTGAAATAATCGTTTTACTCCAAAAATACTTGATAAAAAATAGATAGCTACACTTCTTATCTACATATTACTTTTGAATTTTAGAAATTGGATCATAAATAAGGAAACTAAGTTGATTATCCGTCGAGGGCGCGCCGCGCGGGGCGCTTGCATGGTATACCCCCGGGACATGTTTTAGCCACGAGAGACAAGTCATGTCTTGACCATATAATGATTAAATCTGACAACCAATACTCGAAGTTTCATATATTAATTCTGGACTCAACAATCACAGACCACGCTATGGTTTTACTCAAGTTTAGTAGCTCCAGTCGTGCCTTAGCCCCACAAAGAACCAAAACAATTATTAACTTTGAAAATGCAATGTCAAGTCTATCAAAAGATAATCTGGATTTGTTTTTTAACATAAATAACCCAAATTGTCTTACTGACATATTAATACACAAAATAAAACACTGTCTCCCAGCTAATACAATTTCTACCTTAGTTCCCTGTAATAAAATAGGTATCAGCAGAAAGCAGGTTGTTGTCGGCAAGCATTGAGACAACTGTTGGATGAATTGGCAAGGCCGGAAATGTTAGTTTTGTGGAGCTGCTAAGTATTGTGATATTTCTTATATTTATTTATTGATTTATAATTTAAAAACTTAAATAAACCTATTCAGATACTGACATTAATTTAAAATGTCAGACATTTCATAAATTTGCTACTTGATTTAGAACCTTCTTGCATGGATGGTATAGTCTTATTGAATGTTCTTATCTTATACAACTCTACCAATTCAAATGATTTTAAATATAATATAATGTTTAATTGTCATATTTCAAATGATCACTATAAATTGAATGAAAAATTCAAGTGATTTATTATTAGGAAATCAAAAACACATGGGAAACATAGACAACAATACTTGTCTGTAAGTACTAAATTCTCGCAGTAATGATTTGAAGATTACAAGAAGACAGAAAAATCATGTTTCCAGAGAGATATTAAGAAAAACTAAACAAATTTGAAGAAACCTCCAAAGAATTGTTTCTGTCAACAAATGGGTAACGGTTACGTAAGTATTTAAGTAAATATCACTGATGAAAGAGGATGGATACTTTTAACTTGGGAACTTCTTGTACAGATGAATCTGATCTGCGTAGCTTGCACGATAGCTTATACCGCCACGTTTTATGTGACGTTTTAGTAAATTTTGGCCATATAACTTGACGGTATAGGTTATCGTGCTAGCTAGACTGTTGTAGATAATGTTAGGTTTCCTAACCTATAAATATTAATTTATTTTGCTACTCACCTGCTTTAGGAATGGAATCGAAATGAAATGTAGGACTATAAGGGATTATTATGATACCTTTTTATTTTCAGACGGAAATATAACATGTAAACTATAAGTTTTATGTTTACTTTGAAACCGAAAACCGTACATGCTATGTGTAGATACGTACTTTCTTCGATTGATTATATTCTCTTTGTTTCTTTCAGTTGTAGTTTGACAGCTTTGACAGCCTGCTAAGTCTGCCAACCAATTAAAAAAAGTTTTTGAGTGCTAAAGCTGCTTGCTATTCACGATCCATTTTAGAGTTCAAGCACATTCGCTTCGACTGAGAGAGCGCAACACAAATTTATGCTAGCGTAAATAATTTTATTTATTTTAATTTAACGATAGATATTAGAAAAAGGGGACAATATCTAGACACGTGGCACCGTGTCCAGCCAAGTTCACCCCAGCAACTGGCGGACAGCAGCCGTGTGTTATTTTACACGAACCGTTCGGAGCCACTTTTGACCCCCCAATAACTCCTCATCTATCCAACATAAAATAAATGAAATTTTGTACATGTATTAAGATCCTTTGGTTTAGAACAACTAGAACCCCAAATTTCATAAATGTATGTTCAATAGTTATTGAGATATTAAATTCCAAAGAACGGCATTTTTACCACTGACTGACTGACTAGTAATCAAAAACCTAACCCACTTCCAGGTGACATAGAAAGCTGAAATTTGGCATGCAGCTTGGTAATTGTGTGTGTACACCAGAACAAAAAAAAAACAAAAATAGTGTTTTTTTTATTAGTTTATCTCTGTATTTATTTTCGTACTTAAGCTAGGTTTTTTACAATAACTTTATAAAAGTAGAATATATAAACATACTTACAAAATATAAAAGCATTATAAAAAACCTAACCTAGGGTTCCGCCGGCAGCGAGGCAGGGCCTAAGCTATCGGTGGTTAGGGCGACAGAGAGAGGAACCTCCGGACTATCCGCGCCGTGTCCAGGAGTACCGCCTTCTGTATCTGACCCTTGACCCAGCCATCTAACGAGAGTCTCTTGAGATGTTGGGCGAAACTCTTCGCTACTACGGAGATGGCTGGTTCAAGCGCCTGAAACAGAGGAAGCATCCTAACACGGTACGTGGATTGATTTGTTCCTCCCTCTGTCGCCCCATAGTAGGCACGCATGCAGTTTTCATTCATTGATGGCGACCACTGCATGCGGCTTATTAGTTTCATTATTATTTATGCTCGTTACCTCAGAACTCCGTCATTTTTTAACCAATTTGGTAAATTCTTTTTTTGTTTGAAACGGTATACTTTAGGGGTGGTTCCATAGTTATCAGGTAAGAATCTGATCAAAGGGTCCTGGAGAAATCGAGGGAACTCTTTTTTGTAATGTAGAAAGTAGATTTCCTGCGTAAAAGTTAAAAACTTTAGCTTTAAATAGCTCTGAAGTTTATGTACTCGTGCGAGTACAAGCGGACTTAAACTAATAATTTATGTTCTCAGACGAGTACAACCGGTCTCAATGCTGTAAGTTTTTTTAGTTTCATATGAAAGTTACGTATGTTTTATTTCCGATTTTCAGGCTCGAAGTACTATGATTACTATGAAATAGAGGGATACCTTGACTTCGACGAATCCGACAGCCTTTCCGAAGGCGAAGACGTTTATTTGTGCCAGAAATAATCTGGAATGTAATGGTTACGGTATATCTGAATCGAAAAGTGACGACGAAAATAGCGATATTTTTGAAAATATTATGCGAACGATGCGTGTATCGGAACTTTACATACCTACAAACTTTTTGGCTGATCACTATTCTAAATTTTGTATTACATTTTCCATATTCCTCGTGACACTGCGCAGCCATTTTCCAGCAGCTCAATTCGATCTTGGATTTCAATTCATGTCATTGTCAGTCATTCACATACTTACATTTATAAAAAAAAAACATAAATTACCTAATACCCATATTTTTTTACAGTTCTAAGCAGCGAATGAAAAAAACATAGAAGCACAACTAGCGTCGCAAAATGACACCATCAAAGTTGTGTCCACTAAGGCGGGGGGGCGTCAAAGTTGTGTCCAACGGATGTCTAGTTTGAACATGGCGGCGCAACGTAACAGTTGTATTAACTGAAATCTCAAAAATAAATAATATGCTTTTTTGTGCCGTGAAGTGGTGCGTTAATCACACTAGAAAACAAAAAAAAAGATGGAATCACTTTTCACATGTAAGTAAAGCCGTAAACATATTTGTTTTTTTTTTTTGTCGGAACTGATTTTGTATAGGGATGGTGTTATGCAACTTTACATCATCAAAATGTTAATAGGTGAATGAAAAGATACAGTCGAGTTTTTTAATTTGTGACCCATTGCTTAACATTTTGCTTTGAATGTCTATACCGTTTGACAGGACTGTCAACCTTAAGGGGGTTCTAAATTAAAGTGCTCGACTGTACCTAAGATACCTATAAAACATTTGAATTTGTTGATTTGATACATGCTTTCATGCACATAACTAATTTGTGTAGTGTTCGAAAAAGGTAGACGAATTCCATAATAAATATTAATAATAAATAAATATTAGGGGGCATTTACTTTATTTACAACTAGACTATTGATTTTAATAAGACTATATAACTATATGAGAGAAGCAAGAAATAAATATATACAATAGAATAGAATACAATACAATACTCTTTATTGCACACCTCAATTAATGGACACAGTACAGTACGTAATAACAATAAGTAGAGGCAAACAAAAGGCGGTCTTATCGCTAAAGAGCGATCTCTACCAGACAACCTTTGGGTAGCGGAAATCAAAGCAAATAATTACAATTCGCAGTAGGTGGTATTAGCTTTTAGTAGATCAAGCAATGTGCACCATTCTATTTTAAGCACTAATGCACTTAAAGACATGATTAGAACACTAAACGAAATTTATAGCACATAGCAAGATTTAGATGTAAGAGACTAATATAATTTTATTAAAATAGGTTCTTATTTTTCGAAGAATAATTTAATCGTTGTCCTAAAAGTACCTATTATTTACCGCGGTTCATTTGACTTGTATAAGTTATGCCCCTTACCAAATAAATATGGGCGCATCCTTATCCCTCTATATCCTTTCCTAGCAGCCAACCCAATAGAATATGTGTACATGGAGGCAGAATGCCCCAAATCCGGCGAGTGGTACATCTGCGAGCAAAAACTGAGTCATCAAATACGCACCGAGCAAGATTGCATCAACAAACTAATTAACTCTCAGGAGATAGATGGAACGTGCAAAAACACGCCTATCTCTCTGACCAAGGAAGCTCTACTAGAGCTGGACGATCAACATTACGCCATTACATTCCCGCACCCAACCAAGGTTAAGACCAGCTGCCAACAAGAACAACATATCATATTGAACGGAAGTTCCGTCGCAACTATCCCACAACACTGGTCTATGAAATCGCCACAGTTTACCATCGTGATTATCAACAACAAACTTCGCGGTCAACCCCTGAAGATAATGTCGATACCACTGGAAACTAGACAACAAGAATCTAACACAATCCTGAAAATGGACTCCACAAATTTGAAAAATCTCGAGGCTATCGAACAGCACCTATCTATGGAAAAACAAATCGAAGTCGACGAAATCTTACCTTTAAGTATCTATCATACTACAATACCACTATACCTCACCATATTACTCGGAACAGGTGCAATAGCCTTTATAACGTATAGAAAGTATCGAAATACAACCAAAGCCGAGATAACAAAGCCAGAAAACATAGAACTGCAGAAGGCCGCAACATTTGCACTAAACCTAGCAAATAGTTGCTCCACTTAGGGGGGAGGTGTTAGCTACGCACCTCACACACAGCACCACCGCACGGCTACGTCATCGGTATACCGTCAGCATACGTCACCGCGCAACGTCATCAGCACCACGTCGTGGCTCCGTATACGCCTACGTCACTCCATTACGTTGTCCGTGCCGCAGCGCATCATCAATATTGGGCAATCACTCTGATCGCCTTAATAAAACGGAAGCACACGTTCGCCGCGCGCCTTTTAGATGCCTAACATCGGGTCTTATAGGACACAGGAAATCGTTCGTGTTAGATTAAGTTAATTATTGTAACTTTTATATTAATTAAAACTTCATTTATTCGCCATCTGAATATAATTTATCTGCTCCACTGCTGCCTCCCTATATAATTCGTTTTAAAGTGTACTTTTGTAGGAAGCTCGCGTTCTATGCTTTTTTCGTTCACTGGTTCTAAGTCATTTATTTCTATAGTTCGAGTTCCAGTAATATTTTGTGCAATACAGTTGTTTAGTGCAATTATTGTTTTCAGTTTACTTTTTTTTATATATTCTGCCAAGGCATATTTATTGTGCCTTATCTTTTTACCTAAATAAATATCCTCTGCCCTGGTGTCCTGCTTTTTTCTTCAACCACCCATAGACCCCATCCTGTTGAGGGTACCCCGTGAACCCTCACGCCAGTCACACATTAGTGTGAGGGATCTGGCATTTAAAATGCAAGATGGTTGATTCATGAGGATTTCCGTTTATTTTAGACTAAATTTTTATGTTGGTCCTATATTAAATACAAATAAGTGATTTTTGTAGGTAAAGTTGATCATTGTAGTATTTTGCTTTATTTGATACTGGTACCTCGAGTGAGGACAAATTCCTCATGTACTCGCCTGAGAACATAAGGAAAAATCGAAGGGAAAACGCTATGATTTTTTTCACTAATTTTCCGACATTGTGGGTTACTTACTTATTCCATTTTTTTGGAAAATTTATCACTTTTGCCAGAATCGATACCTCCAGGATCCAGGAGGATAGTAACTCGTGCATTCGCTCTTAAAAAGCACCATTTGGCGAAGATTGACAAAAAGTAATGATATCCCATCAAAAACATAAATGTGAAAATGACAGCTAAGTTCAATATTAAGAATATCCGATGCTTGGTTGTCGCCTTCGCCGGCAAAAGAATTGAGATCTAAATGGGTGCCAAGTTCCGTAGATTCTCTGAATTGGGCCAAGTCCGGCACTACATATAATATAATATAATAATAATATTATATTATATTAAAGCTCAAAGTGCATTAAGCCGCAGTATATGAGTTTTACTGTAAACAATGTAGTGGCTAATTGACAACGTTGAGAATATACGTCAAAAATTGTTCATCCTATAAGATAATTGAATAAAATGCCATATTTCACTTAGACAAGCCATCTTAGGTATAGATATATCGCGTGATAATAATAACCATGTACAAGGCCCCTTTGGAATACCGTAGTATTTGCTTGCGTAGTATTTGATCGTGAATAACTTTAGGGTATTAAAAAAACACTGACATTTGTCTATGTCAACAATTGTCTAAGATTGTCTATGGAATGCATAAAGCTGTGTCGCCACAGGTGCACGCAGGAGCGCCTTTAATTTTGCTCTCTCTGTTATTCATTAAGTTCAATACAAACGAAAGAGATAACTTTAAGTTTCACCGGTTATGAACGTGAAGTAAATGTATCCCCAGCATAATAAATACTAGCGAGTCAAGCGAGTGAGAGAAAAGCGGACTAGACTAAAAGCGAAAAGCTGTTCAATGTGCGAACACTGGTGTAAGCAGTGATCTAACAATAATATTTTCCTGATTGTGTGTTACACAATGTGTGAAATATGAATTAAGTAAAACACACAGTTGTGAAGTTTTAACTGTTTTCTTAGTGATAAGTTTCAAGAAGTCAAGATGTCAGCGCATCCTGTGGAATCGTTTGATGAGTTTTATTCCGAGGTTAGTTTTGTTATCTTGCTTTATTGCGCTTTAGTTAGAAACAATGTTAAATTCGTGTTCATTGTTATGAGACTCCATGTTTCATGTAGGGCGTAATGCACACATAATCTATGTAGTAGGGGGTTCTGCTGCAATATGTTCTATTACATACCAGGAACTTGAGCTTGCCTTGCTAACTTCGAGTAGACATTGAGGTTGGCATGCTATATAACACTTGTATTTAATTCCTATTATGACAAACAGAGACCAGAATTCCTGATTGGGTTCTTGGGTAGCAGCCAAATAGTACAGAATGTTCAGATTCACAGAAAAAATAGAAATTACAGGAAAAGCCTGCATTAATCCATACAAATATTATTAAGTGTTCATATTACATACATACAGAACTTAAGTTTTATTTAGGCATATGGTTTATCTTCAATTCTTAATGCTGTCTTAAACACTAATGTATAACACAATGTGGAGATGATGTAGTATAACCTTGCACAATGGCAGAACAGCAAGTACTTCAATAAACTAGAAGCAAAAACAATTGAATAGGCAAATGAATGAGTGTGATCTATACCTACTAATATCTATATTAATATTATAAAACTGAAGAGTTTGTTTGAACACCCTAATCTTAGGAACTACTGGTTTGAATTGAAATATTATTTTTGTGTTGGATAGTCCATTTATTGAGGAAGGCTTTAGGCTATATAACATCATGCTGCGACCAATAGGAGCGAAGATGCGGATGAAGTCGCGGGCAACAGCTAATTTTAGATAAGTTTGTGAGTTTGTAAATCTGTGACTTTGTAAGCTTGTGTGCAGGAGGATAGATATATATCTGGTACTACTAACCTGATAAAGAAAACTTTCCTTTCCTCCTAAGGCCCACAATAGAACACAACATGACATTGAATTGGAAATAAAGTAAAATGTCCTTTGTTGAAGATTCATGTCGCCATCTTGGCGAGCCACATTAATTTATTTCTGATTTAATTCATTATTTTGTAGTTAATTTGTCCTCTCACTGACTCTGGAAAAGGCCCTCGAGGCTGCCATTTCTCTTATATAATAATAATAATAATTTCCTTTGCTTAAAAAAACACTCTAATCAAAAGATATTAGGACTCTGTTCTGGTTGAAAGTGGTTTAAATTCCTTCAGTTGAATAAGTCCTATTAGTAGGCCCATGGACCGCAGGAGGATAAATAGAATGGGCCTCCGGATAAACATTTACTATCTCTAACATCAGCATGTTACATGTTGGCAGCTTGTTATGTATAAAGTTGGCACACCAGTGCTTTGTGATGCTGCTGCTAATATGTTTCAGTCAGCTAATCAGTCAAATTATTGCTTATAATGCTTGCCCCTATTTTCAGGTGAAGGAGATTGAGAAGCGAGACTCTGTGTTAACACCGAAACAGCAGATAGACCGGCTTCTCCGCCCCGGCTCCACTTATTTCAACTTGAACCCCTTTGAAGTGTTGCAGCTAGAGCCCGACACATCCCTCGATGAAATCAAGAAAAAGTATCGTAGACTCTCCATCTTGGTGCATCCCGATAAAAACATGGTTAGTTGCAAGTTCATTATGTTGATCCATGGAGTACAGAGTAGTTCCATGTACTCAAAATGTTTTATTAGGTTTCACTACTCTTTTAATATATATCATTATTTAGCAAAGAAATCACAATAGCGCAATACTTTACCTGATTGTTAGGATTAATAAATAGATTTTCCATGACAATGATTTTCTATAGAAACTGAATATGATTTATGTTATGAATGGTTGAATTTGAAATGTACTATGTCCTTTAGTATAAAAACGATGCGCGGGATTAGATTTGCTCAGTTTAGGCGGTTACAGCCGTCAACATTTCGTTTTTATCCACAGATGGATTGGATAACATTTGGTGGACGACCCGAAGCTCCGGTACATAGGTAAGGAACTGGAAAATGGGACTGATGCGTGAGAGAGTGAAACTATAGGAGAAAGCTTAGGACTTAAGTTAAGGATGAATTAAATTTAATATGAACATTTCCTACTTGTCTTATTTACAAAAGAAATTCTAGCAACAAACTATTCACACCCACAACAAACCATTTGAAAGCTTCCAAGTGCTGTTTTGTATATATACTAATAAAATAATTAAATAGAAATTATATAAATTAGTTGAATTTTTTAACATAGTACTTGCATATTTTGGATTGCATTTGTGAATATTTATTATGAATTATGAATAATAATATTATAGTTGTTCCTCAATCTTAAACAAAATATAGTGCCAGTGAAAATCATTTGGCGAATGACATAAAAAAAAACTAAACATAGGCTGTACTATTTATGTACAATTGTAGATAGGCAAGTTCTTAAAATATTAATATTGTTTTACACCACACTGGACTATTGACATCAACCTGGCTATTAACGGATTATTTGATGTAGTATTATATGGGACAATCTTGCCTAATTCAAGCTACCATATAATCTCTTTAAAGCTTGTGTCATGGGTACCAAAAGTACATATGACTCTTTACATTATTATATTTTAAATGTTGGTCTTGAACCCAGGACCGTCAGTTAAATAACCAAGGTTTAACTACTTGGGTACCAGTTTCGTCCTTCATGTTGTGTTATGTGAATGGTATGGTAATTGAAACATTGTATGTTATTGCAGGATGACTCGGAACGGGCTCAGCAGGCATTTGAGATAGTTAACAGGGCTTGGAAGACCCTGGAGAATGATGATACGAGAAAGAAGTGTCTTGATATTTATCAGGAGGCTAAAGAACGCACAGAACATATGGTGAGTGCTGGACACTATTATAAGTTTCTAACAAATGTGGGGCTGGAGGGCAGGGGATTTGTGGAGACAAACAATAAGACTTAATGTTATGAAATTACAGTTCAATATTCAATAACAATCTATAAATCTATACATTGTTTCACGGAGTACAAGTAACATTAACAGAAACTATTCTAAGGCATTAAACTCTCGGTCTATAATAATATATAAATATATAATAATATATTGGGGGACAATCTTACACAAATCGACCTAGTCCCAAACTAAGCAAAGCTTGTACTATGGGTACTAGACGACGATATACATACTTATATAGATAAATACATACTTAAATACATAGAAAACATCCAAGACCCAAGAACAAATATCCGTGAAAAATGCACAAATAAATGCCCTGGCCGGGATTCGAACCCGGGACCTCTAGCTTCGGAGGCAGAGTCACTACCAACTAGGCTAAACAGGTCGTCAAATATAATTTTTAACATTGTAAATTATAGTACTCATACAGTTAACATTTCTAAACACTTAAAATCTCTTGAAAATCAAAGAAAACATTGATACAATATCAATGTCGGTTTTCAGATAGAGCAGAAGAAGAAAAAACAGAAAAAGGAATCTCGTCAAGCAGAAGGCATCCCTGAAGATGATCCAGTCAAGTTCAAACATGCTGTTTATGTTATGACGATGAAGGTATGTTATGATGGTATTTTTTCATTCGTGCTAATTTAACGTCAAAGTTACCACATAGCTTACCCATTAGTGGCGGGAGGCTGTGAGCCTTTCAAGACAATACAGAGGGGTTGCTATTGCTACCAGTAGCGGCTGATAATGCAAGGCAAAGATTCGCTGTGATAACGTAGTGGTCTGGATGGCCTAGTGGTAAGGGTGCTGGTCCGGCAAACTAAAGGCGCGGGCTCGATTCCCGTCTTAGGCTGCGTGCGAGATCAAGGTTAATTTTTCTTTGTATTTGTTCTTTTTTTCAAATAATTAATTATTATGGTTATTCCGGAGACTCAGTTAATCATCAAGTTAAAACCAGAATAATGTACAGACACTTTTTAACCGACTTCCATAGGAAGGAGGTTCCCAGTTCGTCAGCATGTTTGTTTCTTTTTTTAAGTATGTATGTTCCCCGATCGGTTCTACGTGCTATGCAGCAAATGAAAAAAAATCATTTTTTTCATTCGCTGGTGCTATATGCCCCGCCCACTGCCACTTAAGTTTAGCGATGACCGTTAAGAACCGATGGCTGTAGTGGCGGAAAGGTGGGCTGATGACCTGGTAAGGGTACGTGGGTGTCCGCTAGATGCGGGTGGCGCAGGACCGGTTATTGTGGTAGTCTTTGGGGTAGGCCTATATCCAGCAGTGTACGTCCTTCGGCTGACATGATGATGATGTTCCCCGATAACTCTTGACCATGTTGGCCGAAGCAGGTACCCCGAAAGGTTTAGGAATCAACTCGTCACACCAAAATTTTGTTGTAATCGGTCACACCGCCAAAAGCAGTATTATTTGTTTCTACTCGTCACAACAAGATTTAGTTCTATTAAGTCACATCATAATTTTGTAGCTATTGGTCACACTACAAATCTCTTCTTATTCGTCACCCCGTCAAACAGTTCTAACTGGTCACAAGGTCTCAGTTAGGTACGACGACGAGCGAAGCGAGGAGGAGTGTTAGTAGAACTGCGACCCTACAGTGCGCGAGCCGAGCGAGCGAAGCGAGCGCGCCGCGGCAGCGGCCGGCGAAGCGCCAGAACCGAACCTATTATTCTACTTGTGACCAGTTAGAACTGTTTGACGGTGTGACGAATAAGAAGAGATTTGTAGTGTGACCATTAGCTTCAAAATTATGATGTGACTTAATAGAACTAAATCTTGTTGTGACGAGTTGAAACAAATAATACTGCTTTTGGCGGTGTGACCGATTAGAACAAAATTTTGGTGTGACGTGTTGATTCCTAAATCCCCCGAAATTGGTCCCATATGAATTTGGTGAAGGTCTGATGATGGGATCTAGGAGGGAGGAATCGAGGGAACTCCTCGAATATGATAGGCATGCATACTGCATATGCTGATTTCGGAATTTTCTGTAGGTGACCAAGCATTGGCTCTCGGAATCCACAAATTTGGTGAAGTGGAACTGGTGATGATGATGTCATATGGAATTCCTCAATGATGTGGGTACTTCACAGATTCCCATGAAATATCGTTGACGTAGCAACCAATGCTCGTAAAAATACGCAGTTTGATTAGAATTATGATGAGGAACTGAAGGTCATTATGTCTGAGGAATCGACGAAACTCCTCAAGTATCATCGGCTCATACATATAAAGTGATTTAGTTGGGATCTGAAGTAACCACCAGCTTCCTCATTTACTATCGGAAAATAGTACAGGTGGTGAAGTAGGAAGGATATGTAAAATTGTCATGTGTGTGGCATAGCGAAGTACACAATTGGAGTCGGTTTTTTTTTGTATATATTGCGACAGCTATATCGTGACGCGCGTAAGCAAACTTTAAAAATGTAAATCAAAAATACTATAAAACACGCAGACTTTTTTAAAAAGATGTATTGTCACATTCTAGTTGTTCGCGGACATGGAACGAAAGCGGCAGCATCTAGAAACACGAGACCAGGAGGAGCGGAAGCGGAAGCGGGAAGCGGAAATAGAGCAGGAGGAACAACTCACCATGGAGAAGGAGTGGGCTAAGAATTTTGAGGTATCACCGCCACACACTTTACGCGCATTGTCACGGATCACGAAACACGGACACGAACGGACAGGGTCACGAATGCTCAGTTAACAGTGTTGGAGTTTGTACTATTACTGTTCTACTGGTAGAAAAATAATAGTATAGGTAAAAAACTTGAGAAGAGGACCTGTAGTTGTGACGCGTTTGAATAGACATTTGTTTTACTTGTGTTACACATTTTAAATATGTCACTGTAATGTCTATTCGAACACGTCACAACCACATACAACTAGTCCTTTTTTTATGAGTCCGCAGGACGCTCAGTTCTCCATACAAACGTAGTTTCGCTCTCATTTTAGAACGCCATGTTGGAATAATATGAAACTTTGTATACACAATGGGATCCGGCATATATAGGTCGGAAATTAGTTTCAGTTGCTTGAAATTTTAATAGAGAAAAAAAATACAGCGATTATTAAGGTTTTCATACAAGACGTAAAAAACTCAAAAACTCGCTGTATTTATTTCTATTACAATTTCTAGCAAAAGAAACTAATTTCCGACCTAGATATGGCGGCCCCCATAATGTATACAAAGTTTCATGTTATTTCAGCACGGCGTTTAAAAATGAGAACGAAACTACGTTTGTATGGAGAATCGAGTTCAGTCGAGCGTATTGGGGACTCTTAAGGTTTTCATACAAGACGTAAAAAACTCAAAAACTCGCTGTATTTTGTTTCTATTACAATTTCTAGCAACAGAAACTAATTTCCGACCTAGATATGGCGGTTCCCATTGTGTATACAAAGTTTCATGTTATTTCATATCGACGTTTAAAAATGAGAACAGAACGAAACTACGTTTGTATGGAGAATCGAGTTCAGCCGAGCGTGCGGGGGACCCTTAAGTTTTTGCCTATAGCTATTTATTTATCTTCTAAAGGTGTGTACGGATTTGAGGCAGTTTCAGGTTGAGGCTCGCACAACTCGCCTGTTTGCTCAAGTGCGTACGCACCTCACTCGCTGGCCGGAGTCGGTGTTTTGAACGTGGTCAAAGGCGCCTTGGTGTGCGTGCCGACTGTAATTTGGACGTGTATCCAAGCGTGCCGCGGACAGAACGACATGATTTAAATTTGTTTGCTTTGGTCACAAGCTCGAAGGCAGGGCCTTCTAAAGTCTGTATTGATCGCGTGCGCTTCCCCAGATTCATCCACGATTTTAGAAATATCATTGACATACTCAACCAAGTTACTGGTGGTTGACTTACTGGGCAGAAAACAATGTGGAGTTGTTCCCTAACATGCCAGTATAGGTTTTCCCGACGGACTACAGTATGAGGTTCTTTAAGAAAGGAGTGTATACATTCTTAAAGGGTCGGCAACGCGCATGTGACACCCCTAGGAGTTGCAGGCGTCCATAGGCTGCGGTGACCGCTACCATCATGCGTGCCGTACGCTTGTTTGCCACCGACGTGGTATAAAAAAAAAATCTTTTGTCACGAAAACCTTCGCTACTGTCGGTAGGATTGATTCAGTCTATAAATAAAATAAATAAATATGCGGGGACAATTTTACACAAATCGACCTAGTCCCAAACTAAGCAAAGCTTGTACTATGGGTACTGGACGACGATATACATACTTATATAGATAAGTACATACTTAAATACATAGAAAACATCCAAGACCGAGGAACAAATATCCGTGCTAAATGCACAAATAATGCCCTGGCCGGGATTCGAACCAGGACCTCTAGGTTCGGAGGCAGTGTCACTACCAACTAGGCTAAATAGGCCGTCATAAAAAAAGAAGAGATATAGGTATAGTAAAAAAGTTTTTTTTAATTGGAAATATCTGTTATAATTTCCAATCGAAAATGAACAATTGAAAAATTTATCACCCCAGGCGGGATTTGAACCCGCGACCTCTGGAATCCGTCCATCGCTCTTTCCAACTGAGCTACCGCGGGTTATCCCGAGGCGACGAATCTTTCAATCAGTTCACTCTTTTTAATTAAGCTCGTGATAACCCGCGGTAGCTCAGTTGGAAAGAGCGATGGACGGATTCCAGAGGTCGCGGGTTCAAATCCCGCCCGGGGTGATAAATTTTTCAATTGTTCATTTTCGATTGGAAATTATAATTGCGCTAAGTACGATAATCAAGATGCTGTTAAGGGTCCTTATTAGATAAAACGCTTATCTACTCGTATTTAGGTTATTGTTTGTGTGAATCGGAACATATCTTGTCATTTTTTCTTATTTTCTATCTAGTACAGGACTATTCCAGCCTATATAACACAGGCTATAACTGTATTTCAATATCTCAAAAATGGCTGAACCGATTTTGATAAAACATGTTTAAGAATCAATGCTGGAAAGCCTGCTATCTAATAACAAAAAAAACATTATAATCCTTCCATGTCCTGAATATATCAAAGGAAGCTAGTTGTCACATATTTATTTAGAAAAATAGTATCTCATCCGACACGTATGCGTTTACAGGAATCTCGACAAAACCGCGTCGATAGCTGGAAGACCTTCCAGTCGGGCAGCGGAGGGGAGAAAAAGAAGAAGAAAAACAAAATTATGGGCTTCAAACCACCCAAACCGAAGCCCGAGAGCAGATAACTTCACGAGCACCATCCATAAGGGTCATTCACAGGTTTAGAAAGAAAAAAATATGTCCCCTGAAGAGGAAAGTAAACCCGTTCACTGCTAAACTCTTGTTCTAGACGAGCGACGAAAAGCGACCAGTCGCCATGCGATGCGACGTATACAATACTAACGGCCTGCATACTGATAAGCAGACAGTGTAGCCTATGGATGCTTGCGATTCGAAAATAATTACATGCGTGCCGCCTACTCTGAAGGACCACGAATATTGTAAAACAAAGTTTGTATGCCCCTACCAATTTGTATGTGAGACTCATGGTAGGTACATATTAACTTCAATTTCCTGGTAAGGTGGGACAAATTTAGGTCTAAATCTGTTTATGACCCATTAGTTTTATTGGTCGTGTGAGGCTTAACGGTCAGACCACCCATACGTTTATTTTTGGACTCGATACTTCTATATAGGTTTTGTTTTGTCTTATGTATCGTAGTAAAAATATTCCCTCTGCCTTATAAAGCAAAGAGTTTGACGAGTGTGTATATTTGTCCATTGTTTACTATGTCAGTCGTGCTTCCATATAACATTTATGTATATTCGTAATCATGCAACAAAGAACTGCATATAACTTCTTTATTATGGCTGGCACCCATAAACTGACAGTTTGTGATCATAAACTGATGTATAGCTTCGCACGACCTTATAGTTAATGTAAACCATAGTTAAAATTTGCAAAAGCTGCTATTGATTTGTGATACATTTCAACAAAAACAACTTATATTTTTTCAGTCAGCAATAGCCAAAAACGAATAAGCACGTTCATATCTTTTGTTTTAATAATTTGTAGAAGTGTTTGGTTGCCGACTGGTACCGATATTGCACTATGACGCCAATTACACCAACTTTATAGATCCATTTAGCGCCCTCGTCAAGACCTATAGTAAGGCTAAAACCAGCGTGCTGATGGTATTATAAATTATTAGGCTCACACAAGAACTATAATTAGCATATTTCCTGTGGAAATTGCCATATTTAAGGGTAATGAAATCTAAGGGTTGTAATCTTAATCCACATTTACGGCATTTCTAATATTATTTTAATAATATAAAAAGTTAGATACTGATCACAGGAAGTATGTTTTTGGTCTGTATTGCGTTTTCGAACGCAATGATACAAAATCTTTTGTAACCGAGCTGGAAGCGAGTATTCTCATTCTCCAAATACGCAGTGTGTATTGTTCTTAGGCCGGATTTGATGAAATAAAATAAGGTGATTCCACGATTAGTCCATACTAATCTAGCGTTTAACCTTAGGTTAAGTCCTTATTACCCTTTGGTGAAATCCGGCGTTAGTTATTCTAAACGAACACGATATAATTTTTCACTTTGGGATAATTTCAGATTATGTAAAGTGGAGTTAAAATTGCTGTATATACGTTTTAATTGAACACTGTGTTTTATTTCAGTTAGTCATCATTTGATTGGATAACTTTCACAGATGAAAGGTTAACTTTTTTAATACTCTGTCAAATACATATGTCCACACACGCCACACGCGCCACACACACGCCACACACACACACACGCCATGACATCCGAGTGTCAAACGCGAAGTTGAACCCTAAACGAACGAATATATCCGTCGTTGGAGTATAAAAAGTTAAGCCTTAATCATTAACCCTTTGAACGCCAAGAACAATTAAAGGTGTTGCATGTAGTCGCGTCTACGACGCCAATTGCGACTAAGGCTGGGTTGCAGTAGCGGAGCTCCCGTACTCGTACAACACGATTCCCACCGGCTTGCCTAAAATTTCTTGCTGCATGTACCATACTTTTCGTCATAAATACAATCTACCCTGAATTTGACAATGCTATTTACTATACAGGGTGTCCCAAGAAGTAGTGATATACTGAAGCTGGGAGGTAGAGGACCTAGAGGGCTATCTGAATCACCCCCATGTATGTTCCGCGATTTTTAGTATTTTCGGAGTTATGATTTTTCACCTATCGCCGCGTACGATGAGATTTTTATTTATGGTGACGTGAATTATTGCGGTAGATGCTTGATTTTTTTTGTGTGCTAAGCTGATAGATAGGCCAATTGAGTATGGTAACATTTACTATTGAATGGCATAAAAAAAAATTAAATGCCAAGAAAGATAAAATTACCCAGTGTGTTCACAACTTCAAGGGCCCTTAAAAAAAATCACATAAAAAATAATTACCGATTGGCTTATAAAAACTTGCTCTATCTATCAGGTAGCTACCCTGAAAATTTCATTTTATTATTAATAAGGCTTCAATCAAAAAATTTAAATCTAACTGTGGTAAGTGCAAAATTTTTATTTACATAATGATTAATGCGAGCAAAAAATTCATAACTCCGAAAATACAAAAAATCGCGGAACATACATGGGGGTGATTCAGATAGCCCTCTAGGTCCTCTACCTCCCAGCTTCAGTATATCACTACTTCTTGGGACAGCCTGTATAGCGTCATGACAAAATATTTCAACAAATCACAATCAGTATGTATTCACACACCGAGCGCGCAAAGCCGGTGAAGACAGACTTACCTTCGCGCGCGTGTAAGTGCGCACACATCGAAATTACCCGCACACATTGATAACGCGCTTCCCAGGGGGCCAATTCTCGGTCCGATCGAGATGCATGTCTATCGTGACATTGTATAGAATGGTAGTCACTTGTATGGAATCTCGAATCATCTCGATCGAACCCGAGAATTGGCCCGCAGCCTTCAGTCTTTGCAAGCCGTTGTACAGCGGCTTATTATAGTATTATCTCACTGGAATTTAAACCTTAAAAGTATTGTAATAAGGTTTATATTAGAATGACTTGTTTCGGCCAAATATTAAAATTATACTAAAAGGTATCTTGAGCGAATATGCAAAATATTATCTAATATCGATTTTATAATTATCAAATATCGTGTACACCTTTAAAAAATTGTATTATAAATATGGATGTTTAGTGCAGTTTCCAACTTTAGTAGTTTACTATTATTGGAATTATCCATGTAGGATTGCGCAACACGGTACTTTGTTATTTGGTAAATAATATACAAAATATGAAAATTGAAAGCAACAAATATATTTACGAATGCTTATTGTTATTGTAATCTTTAATGAGAAACAAACTTAATATAGTAGTAATATTTAGATTTACGATATACTAGTGTTTTGTGTATGATTAATATCAATTGAGTATGTGTCGTGTTTAGTTGCGATCGAGGCGTATTTCAAGGTCATTTGATGTAGGGAATAATCCGTCTCGTTTGGGAGAGTTAGAATCCTCTTCAGAAATAGTTCAAAAATACAGTCAGTAATAATTGTACAAAAAAACTACCTTATTGATAGATACTTATTTATGCTTCGGGTTGCCCAGCAAAAAATCTCAGTGGCCGCCACTGCTGGGTTGCACCAAAGCGTCTGTAATCGTAAGCTGTGTTCGTTAAGACTGCGCAGTACGTTCGGTTCTCCATACAAACGTATTAATGCTCTCATTTTAAAACGACAGGCTAGAATAACATGAAACTTTGTATACACAATGGGATCCGGCATATCTAGGTCGGACCATATTTTCTGTTGCTTGAAATTATTTTTCATACAAGCCGTAAAAAACTCAAAAAGCCACTGTATTTTTTTTCTTTTACCATTTCTAGCAACAGAAACTATGGTCCAACCTAGATATGCCGAATCCCATTGTGTATACAAATTTTCATGTTATTCTAGCATGGCGTTTTAAAATGAGAGGGTAAATACGTTTGTATGGAGAACCGAACCAGACCGAGCGTACTGCGCCCTCTTAAAATTTGAATGTATGGAAAGTTTGACGAGTTTCTATGGGATGACAGCTGCCGGTGCCATATTTAAGGATGATCGGTCTGTTATCGTAAGTTGGTGCGATCCAACCTAAGTGTCATGACGTACTTTGTCAAGTCATAGTCGCCTTCGTGCTCAGAGTAAGTACCTACAGCTCATATACGAGTTCCACCAAGGGGGACAGAAAATCTTTTATGCAGCTGGCTGCTTACCATAAACAACCATTTGACATTACGTTTATATGACATTGAGGCAAATAAAGAAAAGTGGAACTGTGACAAGGACAACAAATATTATATCCCTGTCTGTCACTCTTATTCATCTTGGTATATGACTATCTCGCTCGTAGTTATTAATGTGTAAATAATGTATAGTTGTCACATAATACAATAAAATCAAGTTGAATTTACAATTTACATTTACAATATTCTGTTAAAGGAAACTAGATTTTTTTCTCCGTGTAGTAGAGGGTTAAGGCAGTGCCACCTTGGAATAGCCGATTTTCTCCACAATAAAAGGTATAACTACTACCTACCTACTAATTTAGCTCCTATTATATGCTAATGATAAAAAATACACACCTGTTTAAAGACTTCATTCACAGGTAGTCCCGTGGCGTCACACCAAAACAGTTACCACGTAAGTGTTCTGGTGTCGAACTTCCCTTAGGTCGCATGGTCCGATTGACTAGTCCGATCAATCGGAATACGAAAATTTTTTTTTCCTGTTGGTTCGATTGATCAGACTATGAAGACTTCTCAAATCCTGCCAGTCCTACTATCGGAGTAATGGGATTTTAAAAGTTCGTCTAGTTCGATCGATCGAACCACAAGGTCGTTTTTTCTTCCTGTTGGATCGACTGATCGGACATAACCGTAGACTTGATATTTTGCTAAGTCCGGATGACACATAAAGGTTATCTAATCTTAACTCATTACTGGACACTGGCTTTTGATAAACTTTTCTATATTTTATTTTATGCGATGTCAGTTCATAATGTCAACATTTGATCTATGTCAATTTATTGAACCGGACGGACGGAAGATGGAGGAAATAATAGATCACAACAAAATTATATTCTTACGCCCGCAAAGGTGGTTGCGTACTACTGAATAAAGCGCATCAATACCATAAAGCACAGATCACTGTAGCGTCTGCCTAAGAGTAAATATAAACTATTATCAAAGAATATGCGTATTATTTCAATATATAAAATTTACTAATTCTAATTCACACCAAAAACAGGCTAAATCCATGAGCGGTTTTTAGAGAATAAGGGCTGTTAAGACTATTTGTTAGATCTTTCCCTCGAAATAACTATTTCGTGGTAGTAAAATTCCGCGCCGAAAGTGAGAAAACACTTTTGAAATGTTGGTAGATTACAAAATTAATCATAATACTACCGGTCGGACAAACAGGAAAAATAAAAATTGTGTGATCGGATCAAGAGGATTTTTCAAGCTCTCGGGGTTCGATCGATCGAACTAGACGAACTTTTAAAATCCCATTAGTCCGATAGTAGGACTGTCAGGATTTGAGAAGTCCTTATAGTCCGATCGATCGAGCCAACAGGAAAAAAAATATTCGTATTCCGATTGATCGGACTAGTCAATCGGACCATGCGACCTAAGGGTCGAACTTAGCTTAGGTACGTGTGAATAAATGATTACCTATTATTATTTAGCTATTCAGTATAAACGAATCAGATAAACAACAATACCAATTTCAATCTTTATTGCCAACATCACAAAGTTCAATTTGGCTATTTATTTCGTATATGAGTACAGCTAATGAGAAACTAAGTTCCAATTTAAACTTTATATGCTAGCGTTACAAGGTATAATTTGGCTACTCGTCCTCGCAGTCGACGACCATGTCGCTGGGCGGGCCGGGGTGCTGCGGCGGCGAAAAGTTCAGATAGATACTGTCCGTCATTATCATCATGGCGAACGAGAATACAAACCTGGAATAGTACATTACGATACAAGGGTTGTAAATTTACGATATTATTACGATAAATTACTATTATTACGATAAAAGTGTTTGAGGCCCGAGCCGCAGGCGAGGGTCATAAATATGCGAGAGAGGGCTTTCTGTTTTACGACCCGTGTTTTGTACACAATTTTACGTCACCACTTGGTCAAAAAGTGGGTTTTACAGGACGCGCAACGTGCGGAAAAACGCGCTTTTTGGCAAGGTGTGGTGTAATAGTACATTACGATACAAGTGCAGAAAATAGGAAATTCGCAACGAGTGGTGATAAATTAAAACACGACCGAAGGGAGTGTTTTAAATCGACACGAGTTGCGAATTACCTATTCGCACGTGTATCGTACGTTTTACAGTACATTATGGCTCTTTAAAGTTTCGACATACGCACGTAATCTGCTGATTACCGCACTCGTGCGGTAAAGTAGCACCATATGTACTGTAAAGTTATTTATTTCTTATTAATTAGGAGAATACAAACCTGGAATAGTTATTTGTTATACAAGGGTGCAAAGTTGTATTTTTCCCGCGAGTGTGGAAATGAAACACGAGCCAACGAAAGGATTCTATAGTTGAACCACGAACGAAGCGAGTGGTTCTAAAATATAATACTGAGCGTAGCGAGTGTTTCAATACACGGGAAGTAAAATACAACTTTGCACCCGTGTGTAACACAAAACTTTTCTCCTCACTATAGCGAGGAAAGGGAAGAAGCTTGTAAACTATAGTGAGGAAGGTTGCGTGTTCAAATCACGTCGGGGTCACCACTTTGAAGTTTACTACTAGGGTGTAAATAATTTGTGTATATTTACGTGAGTCGGGAGTCGGTGAGAAGTTGTGTGTGACATTGACAATGATGATATTTCTGACGATGCGTATTGAAATTGCATCGACTCAACTTGTACGTTTACAATTATACTCAATATCATTATAAAAAAAAATTGTTATGGAATTTTAAGGTTTACGACTTAAAATCATTAAATAAAGCTAAATTTGGTATTTTTATTAGATTCTCAAACCACCTATTTAATGATAATTGATATAAAACGAACCATTATCACAGTTTAACAACATACAGTTGAGCAACGAATGTACTTGCGCAGAGCAACTGCGGGCCGTCGACGCAAACTCATTCAGTCTGCGTTCTCTAACATTCAAGGCAGGCGCGTACATGTTTTTGAGTTGAGTGATTGTGATTTTATTATTAAACCTCAACAACAATATTAAATAAAGATTTCATAGATTTCCCCGCGATGAGAGGTAAGTTTGTATACTTAATTTACCTAAGCGGTAAGCAATGGAATAGCGTTGAATTGCCGTGGAAACCATATTTTTTTAATAGTTTGGATCGCGCTCCGGCGCCATTATATTTTTTTAACCTACGGCCTTTAAAGTTATTAATACTATACCGAGTTACGCATCTATTCACAAAAATTGATTTATTAATCAGTGGCTATTGAATTTTCATATGAAACAGCCTCTTAAGCGCGATCTCGGAACTTTAGTGTTGTTTGTTCATTCGGGCCTAAGTTCTAACCCACTTGTTGCTTTCGTTATTTTAAAAAGACGTCAACAATTCGAAATTCTCACAAACAATTGGGATAACATAGTCGCGGAATGAAAAGGTTCGTCACTTTTCGACCTTAACGACATTGAAATAGAGTTGAAAGGTGATTAACCTTTTCATTCCGCAACTGTAAATATAATTTCTGTATTTATACTTTGTCACGTGTCAAGATAGCTGTGTGACGTCACAGCCCTTAAATGTAAACAGAAGTGCCGTGCGAGATGAATAAAGCAGTTTGTAGTTTCAAGTTCAAATGTTACCTAACTAACGCCGCGTGAGCTTGTAGGTAGTCATTAAACCTACCGCTTCCCACAAACATTTATGCTCAAATTGTTCATACGCATGCGAATAAATTTAATAGTTAAATTTAATAATAGAAAACTTGAAACATTTAAAAACAAAATCTCACGTAAATATCTGCCTGTGCAACACATGTAGGTAAATAAATCATTGCATAATAATAACGTTTGTTTTATTTTCCATTTTGTGACAACCCTGGCACATCCACGCGTGACATCGTAACTACTTACACGAGCGGCGGCACAGTATTACAATATATTCCCTGTTGTTAAGCTGTGGCGGCGGCGTCGCCCGACATCAAAGGCGTTTCACTACTGTAGGGAATATATTGTAATACTGTGCCATTATTATGAGCGTTTTACGTTTTGTCATCTGTCAAAAGCTACTCAAACACGCTCCAAGGTCAAATTACTTTCCCCACTTGTGGATAAAATGCGTTTTTACCCGCTTGTTTCAAAGGATAAAAGACGGCTTTCCGAGCTAATGAGGGGAAAAGTTTATTTTTATTTCGCAAGGTTTTGATAGAACTTGGTATTTTTATAATGTACCTATACTATACAGGATGTTTTTATTGACTTCCGTTAATTGAAAGGGTACAATCCTGAGATAAAATAAAGTAATCTTCTCTAAGACACTAGTACCCTAATTCATACAATTTCGGAGAGATTCAAGAATTCATCTACCTACGTTAATACCGCTAGCAAAAAATAGCCCCTGTAACTTTTGAACTATGGGTCCAAAACATATTTAAAAAAAAAAAACATGAAACTAAAGCTTGCAATGAAAACTAAAGCCGACATGATCAGTTAAGCTGTTTTTGAGTTATCGTAAAAAGTCTGTCCTTCTTAGTAAAAGACTTATGAAACGCTGCGAAGGTATTCCCTTTCGCTTGTTTTTTTTTAATTAAGTTCATTGGGCAACTTCGGAACCCTATACTCAATACCCTATACTCCGATTTTTATTTAAATATCTATTATTTACGTGTGGCGCTAGTGGACACGTTAAAGCACCCTTAAAACGGCCGTCTTATTTTTGTGATTATAGATGGACGAACGCAGCAACGTAATAACTATAACTATATTTTGATATATTCAAAAGGTACTTAAATACAATATACAATACTGTACATAAGTGGCCCCCTTTTTAAAATATAAGTAAGTAACTGGTTTGCATTTCCTAGATCTTACCACAGAACTCCGCCCACGAACACTTTATTGTAGAGATTTTGCTTGGCCTTGTACCAGGGCTCCCACGGGCCACATGGGATCGGTAGCTCGTTCATGTGTGCATCGCAGTCCTCTGTCAAAAGCAAGCGACAAAATATGAATACAAATTGCGAGAAAAATAATTAACCCTGTTTTCATCAAGAAACTAGGCAACATTCGGTTGCTATTTAATCCATTATTTAAAATGAATCTTTGAATTTTGGACATTGCAATGTGTTCATTTTGATCGAATATTATTGGTTGGCACTCAAGAATAGAGAATTGAAATGTCACGTCTAACCGCAAATATTGAAAAACCCTGCTAAAGAAACGCGTTATCTTATTTAACGCAAAGAAACAATCATTTAGCAATGTTAATATCTAGAATAAGCAATAAACTATCAAATACCTTTCAATAATTAAGATAAAACTAAGGATATTTTACGCCACGATCTTTGATCAAAAATGACAAATTTAGCTAAATACCTACGTTAAGTAAGGCCTCTTCAAGCAGTCGTTGCCGGATGATGATCAAAAGTCACTATGTATAAAATCTATCATTTATACTCTTAGAAATCTTGTATCTCAGGACTGAAGTCATGGGAAGATACGAGCTTTTACATAGGGCAGCTTTAAAACTTGATCGTTCAACTTTAAAACTTAAAACACACAGAGCGCGGCGCCGGCGCAGCGTCGTTGCGGGGCGGAGGCGGTTTTGCAGTAACGGGAACGGAACGCGGTCCGGAGGACGTCGCACCAAATAACCGCGTGGGACAACGGAGCGGAGATGGCTTCTGTGTCATATATGAAGCAGTACACTATCGACAGTCGTCAGTTTCGGATGGTTTCGGAAAGATCAAAAATGCAAAACCCGCAACAGTCTTGATTTAATCGTCGTGGATTAGATATTAGTCACGTTCTGACAAATATTCGAGTGCCAGAGTGACGGGCGTCTTATCCACGACGATGACGAATAAAATGGCAATCATCATACGCTCGCTGGATGACAGGTCCAATCAAGTGATTCAAGTATAGGTATACGTGTCCGACTCGCATTTGGCCGGTTTTTTAGACCGGTTTTACTTTACTTAGATTCCCAGATGGGCTGCTCCTAAAATAAACGAGATGACATACCACCATGCCATACCTAGAAAGGTAGGCAGCAATGTATCGGCTTGCGAGCACTTAAATTGTACTATTTCTAAAAATCACTTACGATTCACTTTGTACGTTCTTATTTGCGTAAATTGGGGCGCATTGATTTGAGGAATCGCAGTCACGACCCTTCGAAGTCCTAAGATCCTCGACCTCATGCTTGCCTTCGTCGCTACGATCCAAATCACGTCAGATTTACTAAAAATAATGACTTATGTCAATCTTTTCATTACTGACGGGGATGTTTTACTGCATGCCAGTATTTTTTACATAACAAACTTTCGCCGATTAAAATAGATATTATATAACCCATTATAACCTCATGCAAAATGAAAAATAATGGAACCTCTTCGTTTCCATGAGGGAGGCTTTTACCCAGTAGTGAGACACTACAGGCTCCAAATGTCTCCCAAAGCGAATGAGTTGAGTATACGGTGCGGTCATGCGGTGTACCTTTGCGGCAATTACACTTGACCTGAGGAACAACTACCGAAGAGTTCGAAACATGTCGCCCGGATCGACAGTTTATATTACGTGAGTTTCAACTGTTAGTGATATAATTTGAAATATGACCGAAAGCTTAAGTTCAAGTTTCCCAAAGTGTAATAAATAATTAAATTTATGGGGAAAAACCTAATACACTGCATAAAATTCTCTATAGTAAGCACAATAAGGCTCGTGTTTTTAGACAATTTGTTAATAGACATAAGTACTTACCTAAGTACATAGAAAACATCGAAGACTTACACGAGGGTAAACCGGTTGTCAAGAAAAAGTTCTTATGATATAGGCATAAGATTGAATTTTGTGTAGCACAGATCTTGATGTTTGTACCCCAGTGGCACTATATATCTACTGTGCCAGTGGCGTAGCCTAAGAACTACCAAATTCCTTGGGCTTAGCGTTCCGTCTATTGGCTATGTGCGAAGTAGGTGGTGGGGGTAAGCTAGGCGATCGTAGCGCACACCATGGCAGAAATGTGTACTTACTGGGGACCACTGTCAAATTTACTTTCACGTTTTCTATTGGTTTCTTAACGGTTTCCTACGATTCATTTCGTTTGTGTGTATTTATTTATTCTCTTATTTATTTCAGTAAAATTTCCAATACGCGGTCTTTCTCGTTTACTAAAGTAAATAAAATATTCATGTGTCATTATTTGACATCTCTGAGTTTTGACATTGTCTCGGGACCTTTGACGTTTGACGTTTCAGACGTGCACATAGCCAATACTTATAACATGCATATATTTAAAAACTTTCAAGCATTATTACTATGTATACGAAAAATTATTCACTAAAGGTTTACATCCTTATAAAACAACACAAAAATAAATGATTACTATAAATAACTTAAACTACTTATAACTACCGATTTATAGATAAAAAATGGGCTCAAGCTCGGAACCCGGCGGTAGGGTACCCAGAAGGCTGGCGGCATTGCCTCGCTGAACTGCAATACTACTATACTACTATACTTATAACTAGATTATCACAAGTTAACCTGTTTCAGCCAAAGACCTTATATACACTATGACAAGACCGCAAGTTCTTTCAAGACTGCCAAATAAAATAAACTTTATTTTATAAGAAACAATACTGTATTTAAATTAACCACAGATAAGCTGAAAAACGAGTCCACAGGACACACAAATAAAGCACGCTAAGACAAAGTGTGCGTCTCGCACTCATTGCCATATTAAAAATATATATTATTTATACAAGGGGCCTTTCAGCTCGAAGTACGATTTTTTCTATGGAAATGTTAGTTTAACTTGTTTGCACCAGATGTCACTGGGTGCTATCTCTATTGCACTTGCTTATTGAAGTGACAGAGATGCAGCGTTCGTGCGGTTAGTTCTTACTAAATACACAACGGCGCTACGATCTACGCTCGTGGCCCAGTGGCACCCGCGTACTGCGTGCGGTATGCGAGGTTAAGCAATGTCGGGCGCGGTCAGTCCTTGGATGGGTGACCGCTTTGAGTGGTTACTAACTGAGCGCTCCCGTGCTTTGGAAGGCACGTTAAGCCGTTGATCCCGGTTGCTGTCTTTGATAGCAGTCGTTAAGCCAAGTTAGAGGCCTCCGGGCGGCTTGAGAACTTCTAACAGTCAAGTTGCCCACTCACTTGACAAGCCTATTACCAATAAGGTCGGTTTCCCCCTCGGGTTGGAAGGTCAGATGGCAGTCGCTTCCGTAAAAACTAGTGCCTACGCCAATTCTTGGGATTAGGTAGCGGACCCCAGACATTCTTCAGGATACAACCTGTACTGGGAATAACGCTAGGAGGATGATGATGGCGCTACGATCTATGTGGAGTATTTCACTGGTATCTCTATCTCAGTATATATATTGTACTTTGTGATATATACTTATATCTTATGTACGGGCAGGTTGGTATGGTTGTATGTAGCTATACAGGGTGATTCGGGAGACGTGAGCAAGCTCAACACTACGGATTCAGTATATCATAAGCTACTGCTTCGTACCGCTATTAGTGAAATTAACGTTCATTTATCTTTGGTATTGAAAACAAAATTAAAATACAGGAAAAAGGTATGGGTTAAATACAGTGGTGAACAATTCATTGCCATTTACTATGTTAGTAGTGTTGGTCCTGCTCACGTCTCGTGAATCACCCTGTATAGAAAATAGTTACTATCCTATATTAGAAAAGGACACACTAAGAGAAAGTGAGTTTCTTTGGGCTCATGTTTATGTCCACAGACTTATACGTAGTAACTAGAATCTCTATGGTTTGACCATCATAGTTCTTCTGCCATTCAAGAAAAGTTAAGTTATTCAGCTAAATCAGATCTTGTTTGGAATTACAAAGCCCGTAAAAATACATAATATCCGGGCATTCTTTAGATAGGTAAGCAGCCATTTGACAATAAGACAATTAAGGTTGTCGAAAGTCAGAGCCACCGATATCAATTATTTCATTTGTCATAATATAACACTAGTGTTTGCCATAATCATGATTTGCCATAAACGTGATTTTCTCTGAAACCGTAAATTAACATTGTATAGAAGGTAACCTGTAGGTTAATTTTGTTTTATAACAATCTCAAAGTCAACATTTTTTGAGAGTAACGAATTAGACCAAATGATGATTATGGCAAACGTAAAATTCAGGGCAAATAATTATTATGGATTTCATTAGCAACCCCCTACTAATGATAAAAAAAAGAATGAGAATAAAACCTATACGATGCCCATTGCCAAGTAAGAAACGAAGACAGTTTGTTTACATTGACGGTTAAGTTCACGTAGTGATTATATTCTCTTTGGTTAAGTTTAGTGTCAAAGAAAATTAAGTATTCAGGGAAGTTTTGCTGTGAAAAAATGTGAACATAACATAACTTGTAAATATATTACAGTGAGTGATTATTGTTTGTATTTGACGACCTGTTTAGCCTAGTTGGTAGTGACTCTGCCTTCGAAGCTAGAGGTCCCGGGTTCGAATCCCGGCCAGGGCATTTATTTGTGCATTTTTCACGGATATTTGTTCTTGGGTCTTGGATGTTTTCTATGTATTTAAGTATGTATTTATTTATATAAGTATGTATATCGTCGTCTAGTACCCATAGTACAAGCTTTGCTTAGTTTGGGACTAGGTCGATTTGTGTAAGATTGTCCCCCAATATTATTATTATTATTATTTTTCGGGCTCCCCTCCGCACCTCAGATGCAACTTGCAAGCCATACGTAGTCAAACATAAACCACCGAGAGAAATTGAAGTGGTAAGTCAGCATCATAAATATGTATACATTTCGGAACTAATGTCTAGGTAATAAGGTTCAAAATTGTATACATACTTATGATGCTGACTGTACAAAACAAACCGATTAAGGGTCAGGAGCTCTTCTAACAAATCAGCTAGCTGCTCTGCTCTTTGACCGAGCGAGCGAAGCATCTCCATTTCAGCTTTCGACAAAAATTCTTTCGTATGTATGTCTGTCTGTCTGTCCGGATGTTCTCATCTACAGGTGGCATTTCTCAATTGATTCTCGTGAAATTTTGTGAGCAGGTACGATAATTATATATATTTTTTTGTCGAGTCAGTTATTGAATTTTTGAAATTTACAAAAAAAAAATCTGATGTCTACAGCCCACAGAGTATTATGATTATTTTCAATTATTTAGTAAAAGTTGTAAAAAGCTCATGATTTAAGGAACTCATTTCTGTAAATTTTACAAGTTTTTATTTAACACGTTCCCTGTCCCCATACAAGATGATCTGACAATGTCACAATTCCAACTCCGCATTCAGTATGGGGAAGGATGACCCCACGCTGGGAGCATGGACTCCTGAAAAAAAGATTTATGAACCAACATTGGGGGCACACGAATCAAAATTTGCAATCCTTTTTTCAGCCACATGGCGGTATCCGATTGATCTGAGTTAGTATTCGATCTGAGTCAGAAAATGTTTTTTTACTATTAAAAATACAAGTAGGTATTTCTTTCAGTTTCACCAGTTTAAGGTCAAAAGGTAACCTACCTTAAACATAACTAACTTGTAGGTAGTGCAGTACCTAACAAATGGACCAAATCGAACATAATACTTATACACAAAAAAGGCAGCCACGCAGATATAGGAAACTATAGTCCAATCAGCCTGCTACCTAACATATATAAACTGTTTGCTATGTGTATAGAGGAACGAATAAGCCTCACCATAGAGCGAAATCAGCCAGTAGAGCAAGCGGGGTTCCGGAAGAGCTTTAGTACTATGGACCATATCCACACAGTAGACCACGTGATCGAAATTCAAACGGCCGTTATACCTG
Source organism: Notocelia uddmanniana (assembly GCA_905163555.1). Lineage (NCBI taxonomy): Eukaryota > Metazoa > Arthropoda > Insecta > Lepidoptera > Tortricidae > Notocelia > Notocelia uddmanniana. Next base: position 21,953,604 of record LR991059.1, on the reverse strand, counting down.
GCGTTCATAGACTACGCAAAAGCGTTTGACTCTATATCACACTGCAGTATCTGGAACGCACTAACAGCCCACAATGTACACGAGACTTACATACAAGAGAATATGTCTACTTAGGTAAATTAATCTCTTTTAACAAATATAAAAATACCGAAGAAATTTCAAGACGAATTGCTGTAACATGGAACAAATTTTGGAAATATAGAGAAATTTTAAAAGCAAACATGTCTATGAAGATAAAGAAAAAAATACTTGACACCTGCCTCCTGCCTAGCCTAACATATGCATGCCAGTCGTGGATATACAACTACGACGCGCGAAATAAAATAGAACGTTGTCAACGTGCCATGGAACGAAGTATTCTAAACCTAAAGCTTATCCACAAAAAGAGGAATACAGACATAAGAAAAAAAAAAGAATAATAGACGCCCTAACATTTGCACAAAAACTAAAATGGAAATGGTGCGGCCATACAGCGCGAAAGCACAAGGAAAGGTGAGCAAAAATAATCAACCTATGGCGTGGTCCCTCGGGAAAAAGGAGGAGAGGAAAGCCTAGAGAAAGATGACTCGATGAAATCGTGTCTACAGCCGGCAAAGACTGGCCACTGAAGGCACAAGACAGGAAAAACTGGCAAAAACTGGAGGAGGCCTTCACCCGACGAGGGGTCCCTACGATTTAAATTTATATTTTATTATTTTATGATTTTTATATTACTACTGTAACATCGTAGAGAATCAATAAAGGCAGATTTTCCTAGGTCTATGGGATACTTGGATACACATAGTCAGTATCTTACTTACTTACTTTAATACGCTTACTCAGCGACCCAAGCGGATCTTGGCCTCCGACACTAAGAAACGCCACTATGCTCTGTACTGGGCAGCTTGTCGCCAATATCTTTAATCAGTCGGCTGTTCGAAGCTGGCAGAGGTTTTTTTGGACTTCGTCTATCCAGCGATACCTTGGTCGGCCGATCGGGCGTTGACCATTTGGACGTCCCAGGTACGCTCTTTTGGCGGCACGATCCTCTCCCATCCTTTCAATGTGGCCGAGCCAGCGCAGCCGGGCATATTTGCTCTCCCCGATGACGTTGGCCGACATCAACTGCTTCCACATTCTTCCTCACCCTCCATCCACATCTTCCTTTTTTGTAGGTCCCAAGATTAGTATCACAGATACAGATAGTATGGGTAACTTATATTATCCTATACTATTAAAGGAGTAACATTTGTATATTTATTTGTTTGTTATAGAAATTTCTAAAACCGCTCTAACGATTTTTAGTTTACGTAAGCGAAAGATTGATCTAGCTTGTTCTCATCTTCGGAAAAACTCGTATTCGTCGGGAAAACACGAGCAAAGCTCGGTCACCCAGTTACTTTTAAGAATTTGAGCAAGTTACTTTACATAGACCCAGGAACGTTCGTGGCCTAGCGGCGCCTGCGTAAAGCGTGGCGTGCGATAATGCGAAGTTAAGCAATGTCGGGTGGTGGTCAGTCCATGGATAGGTGACCGCTTTGAGTGGTTACTAACTGAGCACTCCCTTGCTTTGGAAGGCACGTTAATCCGTTGATCCCGGCTGCTGTCTATGATAGCAGTCGTTAAGCCAAGTTAGAAGCCTTCGGGCCTTCGGGCGGCTTGAGAACTTCTAACAGTCAAGTTGCCCACTCACTTGACAAGCCTAATCCCAATAAGGTCTAGTTTCCTCCTTGGGTTGGAAGGTCAGATGGCAGTCGCTTCCGTAAAAACTAGTGTCTACGCCAATTCTTGGGATAAGGTAGCGTTCAGGATGCAACGGTAGGTACTGTGAATAACGCTAGGATGATGATGACTTTACTTCAGACCCATAATAAAAAGCATAAAACATTAGTAATCTTAATCTATTATTCATAGAAAAAAATAACAATACCGTGACTCAAGTTGCGAAAGTGATATAAAATCTTCAGGATAAAAAAGGTTTTGTTAATGTTCATTGTAATAAAAACTTCACCCAATTGTAATACAAAATCTCTGACATAGCGTTGATATTCGGAAACTTTCACGATAAAAATGTCTCTCGGGAGTTCTGGAGTAACGGGAGTAACCTAATGCAGGAGGAAAAAATGTGTGCTTGACTTTATCTTCGTTATATATATACATAACATTATCTGTCATGACATAATGTTAATTAAGAGTGGGTTTTAGATTAATAATACCAACATCCGTAGTGTTAAGCAAGATGATTTTTCATATAGTTGTCTCTTTGAATCATGTTAACCGAGATAAATTAGAACGGGACCGATAGTACGATCATTTTCGGCTTTTAAAAGCGCACCGATATGTCAAATCCCATATAATCCAAAACGTCACAAATGTCAGTTCCGCACAATTTGCAGTTAAGAAAGCAGAGACACTCACAGGTGACGACTTGTCAGATATCACTTATCTTTGTCTCTCAAGATTACTGATTTGTGCATAAGTGAGAATAGATCAGATGTACAGAAATCGTTCAACTTAAATAAGCGGATCTGCTTTACTATGATATCTGCGGGGTGGGTGTTGAGAAGTGACAACCTAGCAAAACTCCAACTGACAGGCAGAGTGGACGGAAACCCGAGGTGGGGGCCCAACATGTTGGTCTGACCAGGACGGCTAGCATAACTTGGCGCGCGAGCTATCTCACGCGCGAGATAGACTATCCGCCTCTTTCTAATTGGTACACACAGAAAGAGACGGATTGTCTATCTCGCGCGTGAGATAGCTCGCGCGCCAAGTTGTGCTAGCCGGGCAGATCCGTTCCACATTAGATAGCGAAGACAGGGCAAAGTGGTACGATTAAGTTCGCGAGAAGATTGTTCGGTGAGGTCTCGACCCTTAACGTTGAGGAATACGACGCAAGGAGGAGGAGGAGGTTGCCTATGATGTCTATATTAATATATTATTATTTGCATTACTGTTTGTTTATTTCCTTAAAAAGTAATGAAAAACATTGTATTATGCGCGGTAAGTGGTTTTACAAACTCGGTTCATTAAAGGTTGGCCCACACCGGTGCCCAAAATACGGTGACAGTACGGAATCGCAGTGAACGAGAGGGGGAAACTTATGATTTAAGCGTGCTTTAACGTGTTCACTAGCGCCACTCGTAAATAATTATGATTATTTAAATACAGGTTGTGGCCTGTAATAGGAGCAAAAAATTAAACGGTACACTATTGAGCTCTCCAGCAATTATTTCCAAATGGTTTTAATTGAAAAAAAAAACTTTTTTTTTTGATTTTTTTTCACAAAAGTAGCTTATATGTACTTTTTTACTCTACGGGAGTGATATTAATAACTATTTATTCAAAAAACACTAAAAATTTATAAAAAAAATTAAAAAAGTCCCAAAAATATCCTCTTAAACCAAAAATGCGACAACGATAATGAGTCATAACTTGAAGCAACCTGAAAATCAGCATTAACTGCCGCGCTATAATCTCGGGGTGCCAAGATCCATTAATTGGAGGTCATAACTTTAGATCAAAATTTCTCCCAATTGAAAAAAGGTAAACATTTTTGGACATAAGAGGTTACTGCAGATGCTCTAAGGAAGCGTCCTTTAAATTTATTGCTCCTATTACAGGCCACACCCTGTATAACGATAAATATTAGAATAAAATCGGCCAAGAGCAAGTCGGGCCATGCTCAGTGTAGGGTTCCGTATTTGCCAATGAACTTACTCTAAAAATCAATAACAAGCAAAGGGAATGCTGTCGCAGCACTTCATAAGTCTTTTACTAAGAAGGGAAGACTTTTTACGATAACTCAAAAACGGCTTAACTGATCATGTCAGCTATGAAAGTAGGTAAAGCTTAATAATACAGACTTTCCACAAAAACTATAAGCTGTTTTTGAGTTATCGTATAAAGTCTTCCGTTCTTAGTAAAAGACGTATGAAACGCTGCGAAAGTATTCCCTTTTGCTTGTTATTGATTTTTTAAAAGTAAGATCATTGGGCAACTACGGAAGAACACACACCCTACACTGAGCATGGCCTGACATGCTCTTGGCCGATTTTTACTTAACTTTAGTTGGACCAGTTGATACCCTCTTAAACTTATAACACCCCTCTTTGGCGTTCCGCGTCGGGGTTAAAAACTCACACAAAATTGAAACAATGTCTGATTGGAGAGGCGTTGATTTTAAGTTTGGTTAACACTCTATTTTGGCGAAGCGTGGGCAGGCCCCCCACGAGGTGGACTGATGACCTGGTAAGGGTCGCGGGTGTCTACTGGATGCGGGTGGCACAGGACCGGTCATTGTGGAACTGTTTGGGGGAGTGGACGTCCTTCGGGTGACATGATGATGAATACTCTACCAGCTAGCCTGATGGAGGTATTTGGCACTGTATTAACCCTACTCAGCGTTTTGTCAAATACAAACTGTCACTCACACGCCATGACATCGGAACGACAAACGTGAAGTTGAACCCTAAAGAAATGATACAGCTTTCTTTCTGATGTTCATGATACAACTTTCTGAAACATTTTACTCGTTATTGTCCGAGAGAAAATGACTGACGAAATTCATATCTGGCTTGTGGACTATCACGGCACGATTTTAGGGTTCCGTAGTAAAAAGGAACCCTTATAGTCCGTATGCCCGCCCGCGGCTTAGCTCACCTGTAAGTACTACTAGAAAGTTGTAATTTGGCATCGGTAGGTATAATACGTAGGTATACTCGTAAGTATAGACAAAATGATGGAATAAATTATCGAAAATTTAAATACGGTGGGTCCTACTCCTCCCTCCACGTAAATACCTAGATGTAATTGTTTGCTGCAAAACCTATCGTGGGAACATCGTAGGATGGATCGTATCTCGTTCGTGCTTTCCACCACTTAAGTGGGCCCGCGAGGGCAGCGCTGACAGGGTTCCGGATGTGTGCTATAGCGTTCCCGGGACCCTGTCTAAATGCGATTGTGGAACACCTCAGGGGTTTAGTCTGAGCGAGTCGGACATACCCACTCGGTTTCTCCCAGGCCGGGTGGGATCCATAAAGGTTTTTGCCTGGGTAAAAAAAAGGATAGCACGTTCAAAAAATGGCGAGTTACTAAAATCATTATTTTATTCAGGAATCTATTTGCGTTTTTGTAAGCTTTGAAGTGCTTATTTTTATTATGGTCAGTGAATGTCCACTATAGCTATCAGAAGCTAAATGTACAAGACCATTTTGGTGTCCAACTTTTCCATGGGTTTCCCATAAATGAAACGACAAATGCAATTTTGAAAACAATATCAAATTTAATACATAAATAGGATTTATGTACTTCTACATACATGTTTTCGTCTATCATATTTACAATGAAACACATATTTTCCTAATCATTAAATTACAATTTTCACATTTCTGTCGTAAAATTAATAAAGCCCGCGAGCCAGCAACAAATACTCATGATCGTGAGTTCCTTTCGGGCGAAAACTTATAAAATGGTTATAAGAGAGTTGTATTATGAAGCCTCCGTGGACGTCAGCTGAGACCCTGTTGGTGGATTTGGCAGTAGATAATTCAAACACGTAAAAAAAGTAATTTCCTCTCGATGGATTATATTATCAAATGATAGCTAATCCAAAATCTTGAAAAAAAAACATCAGCTGACTAAAATGTGGTGGAAAATGGAGGTCAATGGCGTCTAATTGCGTATATGCTATTCGATCTTATTCAGGTTATTTCAGGTTTAGGTATTAGGCTCTTAAGACCATTTATACGGTTAATGCTAATAGACTTCATTGACCTTCTAGAGCTGCAGAAACCAATAACCACATTAGTGAGCAGTTGACGCATTTTCCACCACTTTATAGTCAGATGCAGTATTTTCCCTTCAAGGATTAGCTATCATTTGATAATATAATCAATCGAGCGGAATAGCAAAAAATATATTTTTACGTGCTTGTGAGGGTTAAACTGACAAATCCACCAACAGAGGCCCTGGTGATATCTGCGGGCCTTCATAATACAACTCTCTTAAGCATCTTACAAGTCATTGCCCGAGAGGAAATGACTGTCGATATTTGTTCCTGGCCCGGGAACTAATAATAATATAATAAGCAACTGAAAATATAACAAAAATAATGTAATTTTTACGACAAACATAATTATGCGAACAAAATTTTAAACATCGTACAAAATAATTTATACATAACTTTGGGGCATGATGGTACTGAGAAATAGTATCCAACAGTTCCCTACACAAGTCTAACAATGCATTTACCACGGTCTAATATTAAAATATATTATCTATTACTCGCTAAGTACCCCTTGCAGTCGACAAATGGGCTATTGCAACTACCTACTCGCTCTTAATTAACACTCATGATACGAGTACACATAACAAGTACAGTGCTGAGGCAGCCTAGTTAAAAGACTTGAGACCTAGTCACTGTACTTATTAAGTGCCATCGCGGCATTAAATCTTTATTACATTTAAGGAGTAAGTATAGTGGCTGCCCGTAAGAAACGGCAGCGACCACTCTCTCGCCATTGCACTCGTGTAATCAAGGCTTTAACTTTTTCAATTCTAAAATTATTAAATTTCGATGCGTATCGCGCGGACGGGTCACTATTGCATTTTATAATTTGATGCTTCGTCATATTACCTTCATTGTTTTAAAGGCATTTTTATTACAGATTTTTGTAAAAAAATATATAAAAACCATACAAATTACGTTACAATTCAAGTCTAAAATATTTAGTTACCAAGTTAGGTAGTACATTCACCAATGTCAGCATCAGAAGCAGCTACATATGAAGAGACCGAAAGTCTGTATATTACAAGAGGATAAGAGTTTTTGACCTATTCATCGCGCTTTTGATACAAACTTTGTGGCATAAAACGTAGCAGGCAGGCCCGGTCTTTGAGACCCAGGGCAGCTAGGCACAGATTTTGGGGCCCTCTCCCCCGGCTTGAAAACATTCCATTTTGGAATTTGTCCCGCCACAGGGGCCCCTAGGCCAACTGGGCTCCTAGGCCCGGGGCCTTGTAGGAATAGGCGGTACTCCAGCGGCGTGGCACTGGCGCGTTATTGCATCTTGCATGGTAAGGGCGTATAAATGGCAAACTGCAACATTAAAAATGTATGAAATAACAATGTCATACTGGATTAGTGGCAAGCCGACTCCGCCGATCGCTAATTCTCATAGCGATTGCAGGATTTGAAAGCCATTCTACTGACCAATACATGTCGATATTATTAATTTACATTACCTACAGATGGAGTTAGTAAATCTTCGGCATGTCATCGTTTTTGTAACAATGATCCTAGATTTGCTTTTACCTGACCTGTGTCAAAATTATTTCACTAAATCTGAGCATTCAAATGGTGAAGGTTGTTCGAAACTACTACGCAAAGGAGCCCCTGATGTCTACTTGCAGATAACATGAAAAAAGAATTGAACCATAATTGGCAATGTAGGATGTGTTTGAAATAGCTTAAATCGTTTATGCCTTGAGAATAAGGTTTTACATAGCATTGGTAAATTTACCGAAAGTCATCTAGGAAGCTAAATAGATTTATTATTTCATCCCTCTAGGAATTTCCTATGTCATACAGACCCGTAGACCCTGTGTCGACGTTTCCACAATGATTTATTCGATTTCATACAACCAGACCAACACACGTTTCTTATACAGTAAAACACTGTTTCATATAAAAATGTGCATTATCCTAATAGTCCACTAATCTAAGTTAAATTTGTCAAATCCTTTACACAAGTCGATAGTAAAGTACTTTTTAGCAAAATATTCTCAATAAGTTCCATTTAAATTTTTGCTCGTTGATTTTCATATTTACAACATCAATACTTAATAGTGACGAGTAGTTTTAATCAAATGTAACGGTTACACCGTATTTGGTTAATTTACCTTTTAAAGTGAATTCCAAATTGCTTGGGTTAGGCGACACGTGTTATTCCAGTACAATTTATAATCTCTTTCATGTTTTAAGTTAGTTCATAATTTGTAATAGCACTACAGCTAACTAAATGACCGGTATCGCCTTAGCGACTCAAGCAATATGAAGACTATTATAATATATTTCAACAACGCCATTTGTATTTATCAATCAATCAATCAATAATATATTTCTGAGAATATGGTACAATATATGTTTAGAACATGCACGCACAGTTGATAGGTACATCTGAACATAAACGACCTCACTAATTTAATTCTTATTCAATGTCTCTAGTCAAAGAATTTGCTTTTCGGGATAGTTTTTTTTAATAAACCGCATACAGACTCCCTACTTTATAAGCAAAACTCTTACTATAAATACACCAGTTTAACCTAAATGGGTTCATAATTTCACATTAATGCTAAGCCTTAACGGAACAGACTTTTATTTTGGTCTTAATTAATTGACCATCTGGATTGACATGATAACGTCTCGTAGCGATGTGTAATTCATATTAAGGTTACATTAACAACCAGGAGATATATTTACTAACATCTCTAACTAAATCATGAGAGACCTCCGAAGAGTCACCATTCGTCTAATGCCGCTGTAAGTACATTCTCACCGAGCAAGTTCGTTCATAATTACAATTCTGCCATCGATTCTCATTGTCACTCGGTAAGAGTGTAATCGCAAACTAATTTATGCCTAAGGATTTAGGTACGTCATCTATACACTTTAGGGCCAATTTGCTAAATGGCTCAAGATTACGTATTTTATATTTGGCAAAAGATTACTAATTCCCAACACCTACATTAAAATCGATGTCGAACATCCGCAAACCACTCATAGTAACTGATTGACTTTTAGTCACGATTAATATAACTAATTCATAATTATAAGATAAAAATAAAGATTGAGGTTTACCATCACTCGCGCTCTCCGTCGAACAAATGCGAGCTCACTTTGTACATTTCATTTTTAAATGTATCCCGAAATTAATAAAATGTCATTTTAGTCACAAATAAACAAGATATCTTTAGCACCAATATCAGCTGCAAATATAAATATATAGAAGCAGTGAATATAACAAAAAAAACATGCAAGTAACCGAACTAAAAACGGGCGAAGCAAAACCATTGTTTTTAAAAGATAGATAAAAATGGACGCCAAAAGTACAAGAATTGACCTTATATGATACACATACTAAATTGAACACATATTGGCTACATCTATCACAAATAGTCCATTGAGGTAATTCGCAGAATGAACTTTTTTTGTTTTCATAGAGATTATATGCTAACACTCGATATATCTAAAATAATGAGTAAATCCTGCACTTAGATGACGAAATTAATATCTGGGACTAGAGATCTGACTAAAACGGGGTTGGTTTGTGCGTCAACTCGCTGTGAGCACTTTGATTCATGGTTTATTTTATGCTATACAACTTTTTTAAACCTTCAACACTTCATCTCAATATCAGGCACAATCATCGGAGCAATAAGAGTATCTCTTACATCAGTAGGTACCAATTAAATTTGTGCTTGTCTATATAAAAATGCAATAGAACAATATTATTTAATTATAATGCTTGTTGTAACTGTCTGAAAATATTTTACGCATTTCATTTCGTGTCTATATTTGGCGTCAACTAGTTTGAGCAATATATGTATTTTTTGGTAGGTACTTTATGGCTCAGAGGTACAGGTTCTTAGTAAAAAATAAACTACATAAATAATATGGCGTATTACAAATCATTAAAATCTAATTGGTGTTCTAGTTGTTGCAGATATCTTTTGTACACAATTTACATAAGTACGACTACTAAAATTTACTAGTTGTTTCTTACAAAATTGTAAAAGAGTGTTTATTACATCATACATGCATATTTTACATTGGAATAAAGTAATATATTTTTTTAAATTGGTTCTATACCTACATCTACAAATTTTGGCCCACAAATAAAATCATCACAGATGCAAAAGAATCAGCATCTTTATTTTCAGGCAATATTTTTGAATGTAGATGCAACTGAATATTTACATTAAACCAGCACTCCTATTTAAAAGATCGAGTTACAGCTAGGGTTACGGACAGACATCGGCGATATAAGTACTAAGTAAACGGCATTATCGCAAAGGGAGACAATTTTTACATACGAAAATAAAACTACATCAGACACACATACCCGTTCTTCAGAGGTACTTAATAATTTCAACAGACCATAATTTAGGCGTTCGGAGGGGACAGTCAAGTGTGGCGACGTTACTAAAATGATCTATGAGAAATCAACTCGGCAAACTTCACTACACGTTACGCGAGGTCGAAAATCTTAACTAACTTCGTCCAAAATATCACTCGTAAAAATTAACATTATGTCGCACCTTTCGATTGTTTTTGTCACTAACAGGTTTTGTTTAAGAACACTGGTTTCAGTCACTAGAGAAGGTCTCCTGAAGAGTTGTACACTTGTGATGCACTGCTATTGTTTACAAATGCTGACACAAGCTCGTCACTGTAATTGACCGCTGCAGAAGGGCTCCAAGCTCCAAAGCGTTGTTACTACCTGAAACAAAAAAAAACATCCATAAGAACGTTTTATTACCTATCTCCTTCTGTCCTTACCTATCTATTTGAAAATTGCAAACGATCAACAAGGGATCCCGCGAGACTAACATACGTTTATTCTTTTAGTTCTTTTTATGAAAACTGACATTCACTTTTCTCGCATCTCGCATATATGATATTCCGAAAGTATTTTCCCAGCAACAATTTACATTCTAATTAAATCTGAATAGCCAATAAAAACGTCATGCTCCAGTATCATAGTAATCTTGATTGTAATTCTCACTCGGGAGCCGTGTGCGTGTGTGAAAGTCGTAAGTAGTGTGCGTTGGGGGAGCGGATATGTCTTTTTGGGTTGAACGGGGTCGGGATTATCAGCATTTCTCGTTCGGGCAGAGTTTCTGCTGAGTTTGTGGAGTGTAAATCGTAACCTGCCCGCCTGGGCGTCGCCGCCGCGCCCCCCCGCGCCGCGCAGGTGACGACTGCCATTGCTGCTCCGTTTCGATGGAATTTTCTTGAGATTTCCCGAAGTGGTTGTTATCGGGAATTAGTGAAATTGCATAGAACTAGTTTCCATGGAAATTATGATCTTATTGATTTTGTATTTGGCCAGAGCTTAATAAAATAAAGTAGTATATATCTGAGTATACTGCAGGGTTTAAAAATGTAATTTGCCTAAACGTTGGAATAAAATTTTATTTAGCGAGCGCGTAGCACTACGAGTAAACCGTAGCATGTAGCAGCTTAATCTCCGTATGTAGCAAACATCGTCTGTAGGTCTGTGGCGCAGATATCTCGTAATTGATGTTTGTACTTGATTTTTTTGCTAGTTGTCATTAGTTTCATCTATCTACTGTATAGAGCTTTCGAATGTTGTGCGTAATGATTGTCTTATATATTTTTTATTTGAGTTCTAAAGGGATTTAAATTTTGACTAACGCGTGCTCCAAAATTGCAGTCGTGCCATCCCTGTCGATAACCGTCTGCCGCAACCCTACAAGTATCCACGATAAATCTGTCGCATATTCAGCGATGTATAGTGCCACAAACTTATCTTTTCCGTTGGCCAACACTGAAACCAACTTCGCTCCGTACAAACTTTGTAGGAAGCGAACTTCGTCTACTTTTTTAGCAAGAATAAATAACTTTGTTTCATTGTAACTGACTTTCACAGTGAGTCATTGGTCAGAATAAGCGTTCTTGAGATGTTCCCTATATGTGGTGCAGATAATTGGCATGCGTGGCCAGAAATAACGCCGGAATTAATAAAGCGTTAATATAGTGAGGGAACTAGACCGACATTGCACGGTGGCTGGCGACTGACGCTATACAACAAAGTTGCTTTGCAATCATGATGGATGAATATAAAGATGAAGGTGTTAATTTTGGTATAGCCAGAGGCCGAATACCATTCTCAATTCCACACAAGATGTATTGCTTCTTATTCTCGGTTCCACACAATTTACAAATGTTAATTTGAAATATTTATTTAGCAGTCCAATCCGATATAAAATGCATATGCCTAATTTGAAGAATTTTTACTTTTATTTCAAGTGATATTTTTACAGTAAGTAATATATAAGTAAAATTTCCGTAATAAAAAAGACCGCAATGAATCTCATTACGAGGATTTTAGACCATCTTACAACACCAGGGCTGGTAGGTATTCTCTTTTTCTGTTTCATGTTTTTGTCATTCTCATTTTAGAAAAATGGAGAAATGAAGGAGGGGTTAGGAAGTAATTTTGTCAGTAATAAAAAAAATAATAATAAAGTGGTCCGATTTATTAAAATATCTTGGAACACAAGCCGCCTTTAGCCCATTCGTTTCGGAAGGCAGACTGTATGTCGTTTGATATGACAGCGCCATCTGAATGTCCTCGTGAAGGTGATTTAAGGGACTAGGTACATCATGTGAAGGTTATTTTCGCTTGCGAGTTGCGACATCAGGGGTGCCGTTATTTTGGTCTTTTGCTTTACACATTTTTTGCTTTAATTCACTGCGATTTCCATACACTTAGGGGCTCTGCCAGCTGTAGATATCGCGATACGATTTTTTTGTGGAGTCTATTTAGATTTTTTTCAAATGGCGGAGCCTATACTCAAAAAATTTCACGAGAACAGATGGAAATCTGAACAGACAAACGAAAGCATTTTTGTCCAAGCTGAAAAGAAGACGCTACGCTCGCTTTGCTCGCTCGGTAAATGATCAACTGAATGAGGCCGGCAATGAACATAGTACTTATTGAGATTTAGATAGGTATAGAAATGTCTTATAAAACGAACTTTGTGGTTAGTGTTAGTAATCTTAAATACAATAATTTAAATTTGCTGCAGACTTGTTTCTTAGTATTACCGTTATTGTAATTACAATCATTATTATCACCTGCTGAAAGACAATGTGAACACCTACTAATCATGAGACATCATTAAACTTGGTTTCTTTATTCCGTGTTAGACATACTCTCAAAATACTTCCTCTTAAATAACTTACTTAAATAACGTATGTATTATATTTTATTTCCAACTCAATGGAACACCGAAGCTCCATTTCACTCAAAGAATTCCTTTATTCATTTAGTGTTTTATTGTATGAAATAATCATTTTGTGTATTTTATCCGTTATTGGTCGGTTATCTTCATCGTACTAGGTCGGATTCGGCGAAGTTTATTGTGGCGTTATTGCTGTCTAGACAAGTGATTGCACGTCTATGTCATTGTGCCAGGAGAATACTACATAATCAATCGATATTTAACTCTAAGAGCTTTTCCGTTATACTTTCTTGTTTTTATCAAAATCTCTGCCACCTAACTATAATAATTATTTTATTATTTAATAATAAATTGTAATATTGGTACATTGGGTGGGTGGTTGGTTTTGACAAAGCCGGTTAGGAAAAGGCGAGATTCTACAAATAATTAAATACTGTCGGACTCACAACGGGCTTAAGACCTTTGTACCTTGTCACTTTACCTTCATGTTTAGACTGCCATACTAAGTTTCCAACGGACATTATCGAAACTGGGTTTTCTCTATATTTAAAACTTTTGAATTTCGCAATCGACAACTATGTAGTCCGGACTGGATTGATATAACACAGATGCTGTACAATTTTAATTTAAATAGCTATTGATAAATAATCCCGACTAGCAATGTATATAATAACAGGATAATGAGATTAATGAGTTTTCAATTATTTATAATTATATATATATTTTTTTAATGTTTTTTTTTATTAAAATATAATGAAACTCCTGGGACTCAATGATGCTCGTTGTATGCACCTATGAATGTTAATAAGCTACAACCGGTTCGGAAAAATAAACCACTGCCACGAGAAGAACCGGCGTAAGAAACTCGGCTCTCTCCTCTCGGTTCCGAAACTTCTCTATTCACTCCTTTCTTGTACCCCATACGTATAGCCCCCGGGAAAACCTCCGCAGGGAGCAGAATTCACATTCGCAGTGTCTGAGGCAGGAAATTCGTCTGGATCCGTATCGTACGCGACCCTTTTGGTTCTAAGGTGGGAGGATTTTTAGAAACTAGACAACGATTCTGTTAGATTTGTGTAACGAGTACAACGTCACTAAATCCGCCGGGACGCCCGGGACATTGAAATACGTCCTGCGGACCCTTGGGACTTGGCACAGTTTTAACCTCCACTGACAGGCGCTAACGTACGACCTCCTATTAGCATTCCCGCAATTGTAAACGTCCTCGAAATTTCTAGAAAAACATTTCCGATTTTTTCGCGGCGTGATAATAAATCGAGTTTCGGATGTCACGGGTTATAAAACATAGGCGTCGTTGAGTATCGAGTGATTCCGGTAGGCGTCGCGAGAGTAAATTTATTCAGCTTGGGGACGGGTGACCTCTTAACTACGAGTTATTTAGGGCACACTTCCTTTATAGTGCGATCGGGCCTATTCGCGACTCGATGTCTCCGTATCAAGATCTCCTTTACTAGGTATAACTACGAGTATCTGGTATAAAGAAAAAAAGGGGATACAACCGTAAATCATATTCAGTGGATACTGCTTATGTTGCTTACCTATTTATTTTCGTCAGTAAATATAATAATCATCAATTTACAATAAACCAAAAAAAAATGCATTATTAGTATGCATACCGCTTACTATCATGCGGGCCGTACGCTTGTTTGCCACCGACGTGGTATAAAAAAATGCATTTGGTTGATAGTCACCGATATTAAAAACACTTTTGTTTTAACTCCAGCTAATAGTTTTAGTACTGACTAAAATTGAACAATTAAGTGTAGGGTCTACGAGGGCTGTTCCGAAAGTTTTGAGCTGCTCTCACTCTATTCATGCGATATATGTACAACAATAAAAAAAAATATATGACATGAATACAGTGAGAGTAGCTTAAAACTTTCGGAACAGCCCTCTTATGTCCAATAGTGAATGTCCTTCGGCTGATACGATGATGAAGATGAATAATGATAAGGTTAGGGCAGCTAACTCAAACAAGCTGCAAACAAAGAAGTATCCACTTCAAAAGGTATTTTGAAGTATTTTCTATCCTTAACTAAACTGATTTTTAAATTTAGCTTTGCTTAAATGATTATGTTAAGTAAACCCCACGTATTAATTAAGTAATTGTCGGCCTGTTAGGCATAATTGGTAGTGACGCTGCCTCCGAAGCTAGAGGTCCTGGGTTCGAATCCCGGTAAGGGCATTTGTTTCTGTGGTGAGCAGAAACATTTGTTCCTGAGACTTGGATGTTTTCTATGTATTTTAGTACATATCTATTAAATATCCCATAACACAAGCCTTATTGAGCTTACTATGGGACTAGTTCAATTTGTGTAAAAATGTCCCATAATATTTATTTATTTAATTTAAGTATAAATATTGTTTTGTGTGGAGAATTTAATTCTAGTTCGTGTATCAGAAGTACCTATATAAGCACTTTTCAACACAATAAGCGTGTCGTATACATACTCGTTTGTAGTTAAGTTGAAATAACCTCGATTATTCTTAAATAAATCCCAAATTCTGCAATAATCATGAGCTCATAGTCGGTAAATTTCCATGGCGCTAAGATATTTGTAGATGACAAAATTCACATCTGTATTCCTGAAGTGAAAGATTGAGATTACACCCGTCTGATTTATGGCATAGTTCCACGATGTTTCGGCATCGAATACCATTGGGTTTCGGTAACGATTCTTTTCTAATGTTGCTGTGTAGTCGATTCTCATAAAATAGAATCTCAATAGAAGCGTCTCTAATTTCTATTAACGACTGAACGTTGTAAGATATATGTCTTTTTATAGTAGCCCTTTAAAACAGAGTTCTTATAATTTTTATCCAAACAGCGTACATAAAACATGGTAGGAAAATACAGGCATATTTGGTGGTCCGGTTTTGTAAATCGATGGCCATTCACGAGCACACACGACAAGGTTTCCAACGACTTTAACTTGAAGCGTATGAAGAAAATATGTGGTGCTCAACTCAACTTATACCGAGCCTTATAACTTGACCCGAATAAGGCACTGGTTTTCACAAACTCTACGAATAACTAACTAACATGGTTGGCACGGGACCCAAAATGAGTCTTGGCCTCCAGTTATGGTATAGAGCAAAATGGCGTGCTCTTTAAAGAGCACGCCATTTTGCTCGGTTTTACGCAATTTCTAATGAACAAGTACACGCATTATGTACATTCACTTGCTCAAAGGCTTGCTGGGAGTCATTTTTTGATAGGATTAAGCCCGCGTTTGTCTGCATCAAGACCCAGAACGTCGGGTCGCAGTTTCAAGCACGTCGGGTCGCGGGATGGTCGCGGGCATATATCATTCATCTGTCTTGTTTTTTATTAGTTGTAATTTACACACGTTTTATATCATCATTATTATATCAGCCTATATATACGTCCCACTGTCGGGCCCAGGTCTCCTCTCATAGATGAGAGGGAACCACGCTGGCCTAGTGCGGATTGGGGACTTCACATACAACTTTGAATTTCTTGGCAGATGTATGCTGGTTTCCTTCACCGGAAAGCTAAAGCTGTATTGTTTTATATACAATAAAGCAATGCATACATATATTAGCCAACTCTTTAGCTTCAGCGATACAAAGCCTAACTCCTTTGTCTCGCATATAGGCGAGGAGCCACCTGTTGCACGGGGCGGGGCGTCACGCCCAACGCCCAGCCACGTGGCACTAAGAACTTTTCTTGGAGCTTAATATTGAGAAGCACCCAAAACTGTTCAAAGTACAAAGTTTACTTATAGATTATACTTCATGGCTATAGAAATGAGTTCTCATTTGTTCAAAGGCAGGTACCGGAATCGTTAAAAAAGACACTTCTTTTGATACATCAATAAGGTACACCTCAGGGTGATTTTAGGTCATTTTGAGATCGATCGTAGCGACGAGTTCACCAATATCGCGTTATAACACAAATAAAAAAAACCTGCAGCATTTGAATGTAATGAAATAAGACGAGATGACGATATATGCTCAAAATGTAATTGTAACTTGTAAACATCACGATGATGACCTGATAATGTAAGGATATGCTGAAATAGTAGCGCAGCTTACTAAGGATATCATTTGATTATTTTTAGTTCAACAAGAAGAATCATAATACTACAGACTTGTAAATTAAGTGCGATGTTTTGAATTCATGTCAGTCTTAACATAACTTTATAACCAAAGTACTTATCCCTTAGTCAACATTACCTAGTACCCCCTGTGCCTTCTATCACCTAAAGCTAAGCAGCAAACTCCAAACTAATCTAGCATAATGTCTTTTATCAGCGCAGAATCCTGTTGTAAAATCATAAAAGGCGACCCCAACCACGTACATAATCCAATTTACCGACCGCCGACGAAGAATGCTAAGCGACTACATAATTATATACACCCCTTAAAACTTGACCTTTTTAAGGGAGAATTTTCGGTTTCATGTCGCGGAAGAAATGAGACGTCGAATAAATTTTGATAGTTTAAGGGTTGGGGGAAGTTTTGGCGATGTCGTTATTATAAGAATTGTAAAATATATCGCTGCTCGGATATAATTTCAGACTTATCGCTGTTCTGCATTAGAGGCACACACGTTATTCTATAACTTCAACTTTAAATGAAATGATATTTTTCTGAACAAACGCGTCAGCTTTGGGACTCGAGCCTGTAAATTTTAAATGTCAATCGCTGAATGTAAGGTCTCCGTTTCAGCTTCGTGAAAAATACTTTCATATGTTCGGCCGGCGGATGTCGGATTCCCGGATTTCCCGCTGTTCTCCCCTACAGGTCGCATTTCTCACCCGATTCTTGTAAAATTTTGTACGCAGGTTTGATAATTATATAGAACATTTTTGTGGAGCCGTTTGCAAATTATGAATTTTGAAAAATAAATTGCGAGCACTATAGCTTACAGAGCCACTAGTTTAACACGAATGTATTAGTCAAAGCCAAAAAAAGGCCACGGTCTGCAGGTACGCTGTAGCTATAAGCTTTCGCCACAGTTCATGTATGAGTAAAAAAAATATGATAGATATTGTTGATTGAGATTGGTGAACGTAATACACACAAACCGGATTAAGATACTCTATGAAAATATATAAAAAATACTTAACTCGTCAACGTCGAAAAAGCAATTTCCTATCAAGTTAAGAAATCCCTGCAACTAACATCCAAGGCACGTAATATAAAATAATGTAAAGCGACAAGACAGCCATAACCATGTCGGGCCTCATTTAAATAAGTGATCAAACTGACGCGAACTCTTCAAACAATAAAGTAAAGACTTATTGGCTATGCCGCGCTCATCCGGCCGACTTATATTGGCGGCAAAAATTGAGCAACTTTTTAAATTGACAGCGTTACATTTTTTCTTATAAAATGAGCTTCACACGATGTGGTTTAATGAGATTTTCGTAGTTCGAAGACCTTGTATTTAAATTATTTAAACTGACATTCAAAGGTTTGAATTATTTGTAGGACGACATAGGTAATGTTGGGGTTCACTTTCCTAAAATCTAGTAGTATGTGAGTAATGCCTATTTTAAGTAATGTAATAATTAAAAATGATTCAAAGGTTGAGTACAAAACAGTTCTAATCCAATCAAAGCCATTTATATACTAATGTATATACAACTTACCTAGCTAGCTGTTATTAGTATTATATTTTACAAATATTTCATAAACTAGTATCACGAACACTCTAAAAAAGAAGAATCTGTGTAAAATGTTTTTTTTTTCATTTTAGTAAAAATTGGTACATTTTTTTACCTTCAATAATATGAAGTATTGCAAAGTCATGATGAACACCAAAATACACAGGCGCTAAAATTTGTCGGCCCTAACAAAGTCTGATAAGAAACGCCATAATTTAATAAGATAACAAGTAAACGCCCTTCAACTTCGTCATGAAAAAAACTCTCAACACCCTCTATCAAAATTCAGTAATAAATGTTTAATTCATCACTCATCAGAGAGGCCATGCGGCAAATATTTAAAATACTCATTCGGTGCCCCCTCACGGAATGAAAAGAGAGCAAAGGCGCTTTATATTAGGAAAGAATAAAGGCGGAGTAGGGAATAATGAATAAATTCCGCGTAAGATGGCCCTTAACGCAATTGAAAACTTTGAACAAGTGCTGAGAAATCGTGTGTTAAGGTGCCACCAGTAATTACGAGGGGCGGGCGGAATACAGGATGAGTTCGTTTAAACGACGACATTTCGAGGGGTGCTTTATGAAAATTAAGCTGCTAATAGAATCGTTCTGATATGAATTGACGAATTTTATTTGATTTAAATTGATTGTATTTTTTACAAATTTATGTTTAAATAAACAACAACAACAACTTGGATAAACAACAGACTGAGAACTTCCAAATTAGTTCCCTTCAATTGTGTAATAATATAGATTATTTATTAAATAAATAAACAATAATTCTACGAAACAGTAAGCTTAATTGCCTGTTAATGAACGGCTAAGCAATTACGTTTCACTACGCTTAAAAAAAGAACAAGCAATTTATCTCCACCATTAACTTTTCGGCACGACTGTCTAAATTCTGTAAAAATTAACAAGAAAATAGCACCGCAACCTCACCGTCTGCTAAAGACATTCTTTTTAACCCTAAAAAACAAGTCATTACGGGCGGGTGTAATCTAGCGTCGTGTTCTCGCATTTTTTCGAGAGATTCCATTATTTCTTCATCGGTCTCGAACCGCTTGGAGCTAAAAATGAATGAATGAATGAACGAGTGAATGGGAATGATATGATTAATTACGGGCGCCCCTCATTAGAGCGCAAATAGATCCGTTCATTGGTGAAATTGAATCACGAATTCGCGGACCACGTTCAATCACAATCTAATTATAAATATTGTGAATTAAAGGCATGGAACGGGACTTTTATTCTAAAGAAGTTTCGTGCGGATTTTTTACCAATTTTGTGAACTATGAACGATTGAATGAATGCACCTTTTAAAATCCATGTTTATGTGAGCTTAGTTAAAATCAATTTTGTCCGTTATTTGTGTGACCTAATACGTGTTTACGTTTCGATACGAGTTTAGTTGAACAAATAGTCAAACAGGTTTCCGATTTTTTTAATTCACAATTAAAAAAATATTTTCCTTTCGTGTCAAACATAAAAAGACCGTCTAGAAACTGGTTGTGAAATTATTCACAAGATAATATCGCACGCTAGTAGAACAGGGGCCTTGCGCAAACATTTTTTCTCACTGTATATTTTCATAAATATAGCACATATCACGTCTCATAATCCGCGTACAAAGAGACGTGAATGTGAGTGACGTACTCATCTTTCATACCTAAAGTCGTAAACCCGAATGAGAAGATCTCGCCATCAGATTTTAAGGTCCTGCCAATTCTGGCACCGACTTTTCTCGGCTCATTGCCTTCAAAAGAATTCCTGAAAATAAAATATTCGGCGTGTCGGAGATATTCGGTTTTATGCGTTTCCTTTATCTGAGCCAAGACCCTTATCTGTCAGATATAACACGTAAAGTGCTGTATAGAAATAATTTTTAAAACGATAATACGGTATGTACTTTTATTAGAATACTGATTGCCGATGAATGCAGCCCGCCTAAGAGAAGAAATGTCATAGAGAGGCATACGGTTGGCAAATATATTATTATTGAAGAAATAGCAGTAAAGTTGTTGTATAGACAATCGTTTGGATTATCGATTCTCGGTAAACGTAATTATTTTTCTACTACAAAAAGCCGGCCGAGTACGAGTCGGACTCGCGTACCGAGGGATTCGTAAAAAAAAGTTATGGTTTTCGCAATTTTTCCTTTATCTTTGCTATAAGACGTTACTTCGTAACAAATTTCAAGATTCTGAGTTCATGGGAAGTACCCTGTCCTGTATGCGGCATAAACGGCTGTATCTTTTGATTGCGTTGGCTTAGAAGTTTGATTTTTTCACAGCTCCAAGGGACAGTAGACCTGAGTATTTGATATAAATTCCAGCTTGAGACCTCCACGAGTTCCTGAGACGGGTCTTGACAGACAGATAGACGGACTTACAACAAAGCGATCCTATAAGGGTTCCGTTTTTTCCTTTCGAGGTACGGAACCCAAAGAAAAGTACTTTATTGTACTCAATTAATAAAAGGATAATTATTCATCTTTTAATGCTTAAGTGTACGAGTAAATGTGTGTTTAGTGCTAGTTAGGTATGCTAGGTTTTCTCAGAAGTCTATTAGAGTAAGTAAGCTTTGGCGTCCTCAAATAGCAGAACGAGATAGAGTCAATACGGCCTTCATGAAACAATAGTGCCAGTGTAAGCCACAGTCGCAAGTAGCCTCCAGCGATACCGACCGGACCAACTTATATATATACATTCAACTGGGGAACTTTGCTAGATTATCACTGATATTCCGGGGATTTATTGCCGGAACTATTGTTAAACGCTCGCTAATATTTTGTTGTTCCAAATACTTTCTTCTTTATTTTAAGTGCCATGAGAGACGGGTCTTCGCAAATGGTATTTTATTCAACAGTGACAAAATAAGGGTTCTTAAAATTAGGGAAGTTTTGTTACTGCGACTCTCAAATTGTAAGACATAATTATGTAACGTTGCATACAATATTTTTTCTACGACAGCAAAATAATTTGATTAAAATTTAAAATGAATATGGTGGTGGCATACGGGCATTGACGTGTGCCTCTTTTATAAATTAAAAAAGTAACAGTTGCATAATGGTTGGAAATCCATTTTGATTCTCCCACCAGTCCCATAATGACTTGTCTATGGTATAGACTTGCATTTTTACAAAGTTTTTTGTTTTAATACTGTATTTAATTCACAGATAACATGCCGGAGTAGAAAAATCTTATTGTGTTTTTTATGGTGCAAGAAAATGTCAAGTTGACTTTATGTCTGTGGATATTGATGTTATTGTAATTGAAAAGTATAGTTACCTCTGTTCGGTGTTGGTATCCGCGATACAGGATCGATCCTGCGTCCCCTCCCGGTCCAAGCGACTACCCGGATTACAAAACCCTATCTATATCACAAGCTTCCACCTAGCTTAACACTAAAGCCTACTACCACTAATACAATTGACACCTCAACAACGAGCGGTAACAGTCCACTTAGACATTAAACAATAAAATTCTATCATTAGTTAACATGACAATAGAACAAAAAATCTTGACTATTATAGTAACAAAATATGAACTTAAATAATTGCGTTGATTATTTACAATAGGAAATTAGCTCGGGCTATAACAACCTCTGGTAAGTAGTAGGTAACTGTCCGTGTGGATGTAATGGGGGTCTCAGTGGACCCAGGAGGGGGTGGCGGAGTAGGGCGTGCGGGGCGCGCCGCCGCCGGAGAGCGTGGTGGGCACGGGCGGCGCGGGCGCAGCGAACTGTCCGTCCGCCTCGGCGGCCATCGCTGTGTGCTGCTGCTGCGGGAAGTTGAAGTCCAGCGAGCCGTCCATGCTCAACTCGTGTTTTATCACCTGCGGACGGTGTGCACATCAATATATGTCATGATACTTTTGCGATTTATACAGGATGGGCCCTGTAACAGGAGCAAAAAAATTTAACGGTGGACTATTTAGCGGGCCAGCAATTATTTCCAAGTGGTCTCAGTTGAAAAACAAAGTTCATTTTAATTTTCAAAGAAAACTTACGTGTATTTTTAAAACTCTTCTGAAGTGATATTAATGTCCATTTATTTTAAAAACTCAATTAAAAAATATATAAAAAATACCAGAAATATCCGTGAAAACAAAAAATGCAAAAACAGTTATGACTCATAAGCTCATAGCATGATACTACCTCAAACACTGCATTGACTGATGTCCTGTAATCTCGATGTGTCAAAATCCATGTCTTGGAGGTCATAATTTTAAAATATCTCCGAATCGAAAAAAAAAGATTTTTTTTTGGACACAACGATTTACTGCAGATGCTCTAAGGAAGCGTCCTTTTAAATATTTGCTCTAGTTACAGGGCTCACCTTGTTTAAATATAAATAAATAAAATAAATAATATTGGGGGGAATATATAAGAGTGAGTCTGTTTCTTAAGAGGAAGAATAAGAATGAAATGATCTTTGTAGCATCAAAAAGTATAGTTCTGAATAGGTAGGAAAGGTAGGTTGCACTAAACTGTTGGTAATCGTAAGCGGTTTTCGTTAAAATCTAATTGTCTTAAAAGTTTGACGAGTTTTTGTGGGATAACAGCCGGCACCATATTTAATGCTAACCGGTCTGTAATCGTAATTTGAAGAAACCCAACCAAGTGAATAATAGGCGTAACAAACTCGTAGGCAATTAAAAATAATATAGTAAATATATAGTCGCCTGGGCCTACATTAAAGGATTTTAAAGAAGTAAGAAGATAAGTAAAATTAATGTTTATGGCGTTCTGCATCGCTGTTGTGTCTGACAGATAGCGTCTAATCGAATGTGGTCTTAGTCGCCGTCTCATGTGGTCTCGTACTTAGATTTCGATCGATTCATTGTGTAAATAATTTATACCAAAAAAAGCGACTCCAATTTTGTACTTCGCTATGTCATAATTTGTGCTTTCCGTGAGCCAATGCTTGATTACCTACAGGAAATATCGAAATTGGCATATGCGTGCCTAATGCCTGTCAAATTTGAGGAGTTCACTCGATTCCTCCTAGATCTCATCATCAGACCTTCACCAAATTTATATGGGACTAATTTACCTGCTTTGAAATAAAAAAATAATTATTAAAATCGGCCAACGTGGCCAAGAGTTATCGGGGAACATTCATACATAAAAAAAAACAAGCAAACATACAGACGAACTGATAACCTCCTTCCTTCTGTTGAAGTCGACTCCAATATAAGAGTACTAAGTATAAGAGGACTCCATTTTGTGACACATCTTATGAAAGGCCATATGAATGTGAGAAAAGGTGGATGTGCCAGACGTCAGCTCTAGAAGGAACTAACCTCATCAACATTGCAGTCAAAGCCGTGCTCCAGCGACTCAATATTCAGGTTCAGGTCTTCAACGAGTCCCGTGTTCAGGGCCCCCATGATCTGCCCCATCACGGTGGTGGGCATTGCAGTCTGCACCATCATGCCGCCATTCATTAGAGCCGCATCCGATGTCGTCACCATCTCCGTTTGGCTGTTTTCTAGGGGCAAAGAACATTATTAAGAAATAGTAGATTGTGTCTGAAGGGAGCAAAATCCTGAGCGTAGCGAGGGATCCTAAAGTAGAATCTTGAGCGTAGCGAGAGATCAAGTGTTTACGCCCAAAATAATTTTGCTACCGTGTAACACAAACTGCTTATCACACTGCGTATGAGGACCGCTGCTAAAAACATGAAATCTTACAAATAATTTTCGTACCGAGTGGCTCATACCGCTTTTCATACATTCTATGAGTAAAAGTCATTGCTGTCCTCAAATGGGGGAAGAAAGACTTTGATCCCTTATTCAAGGGCAAAAAGGACTCCTCTCTGAATAGCAGGTGTGAAAAGGGTTATTTTCCGGGTAGCTATTATGATGAAAGCCAACACTCGACATTTAGTTGCCAATTTATTAATTTTGTAGGCTAGAATTATCTATAATTGTTTTTGCTGTCTGGTATAATATATGCAAGAAAAAATTTCCATCATACGGTGGGATTACAAAAAAAAACCGTAATATTTAATTAGGCTTAATAGTTTATTTGTTCAACAAGAGAGCAAAGTAGATTTTGGCTGCGAGTGTTGATGTTGAGTCCCGAGCAAGTGAAAGATCTCATAATTTATTTATTTATTAAAATTAGAATCTTGAGCGTAGCGAGGGACTCAAAGACACGAGATGCAAATATCTTTGCTCTCGTGTGATACATACAATCTTTCAACTCAGCGGCGAGAACATATAACTATAACGCAGAGGAATAGTGATAAAGAGAATGAAGTAACTTAAACTAACCTACGATATGAATAATTAAAAAGTAAGTTTTTTTCACGCTCGCAGCAAATTTGCATTTTGCTTACTGGTTTCAAGCTGGAAAAGCAGTTTTCACGCTCGCAGCATAATTTCATTTTGCTCACTGGTTTCAAGCTGGAAAAGTCGTTTTCACGCTCGCAGCAAAATAGCATTTTGCTCACTGGTTTCAAGCAGCAAAACCGCCATTTTCGAGCCGCTGAGGTGAAAAAGCATTTTTCAGATACGTTAATGACTTTTCAGGATTGTTATTGTAAAGCAGACTTAAAACAAATGAAGTGACTTTCGTACACTGGTAGGTATTAAAAAGACCGGCCAAGTGCGAGTCGGACTCGCGCACTAAGGGTTCCGTCAAAATATTTTTATTATATGATGTAACTAAAAATTTTCAGTCTTCGCAATTTTTCTTTTATTTGTGCTATAGACGTCGCTTTTTACCAAATTTCAAGATTCTGAGTAAACTTTGCGGCATAAACGGCTGTATCTTTTGATTGCGTTGGCTCAGGTCAAAAAGGTTAAAAATCCTTCCTTTGCCATGTCTCTATATAAGAGAAATATGTATTTTTGTTAAAACTCGCCGATCATATTTCAAAACGCGAGGCGAAATTATCAATAGGCAGACCAGAGAAAATGTAATGAATCTTAGAGGCCGAGGTTCGAGGCCGTAAAATGATCTACAGGAAAATCGCATTTAATATGTGTATAGTTATTTATAGCAGATTTCCTGTAAGCTTGAAAGTGCTTGAGGGTAACGCTTTTAAGCGTAGCCTCATAAACTGGCTCTTAGACCGATGTTTCTATTATATTTTAAGTAATTCCCGTTTTCTTGTATATTGCCTCTAAATTATTATAAATTATTGTAATTATGTATGAGTTATTAGATTATTATTAGAAATAGAAAATCATTTATTCGTGATAATTACAAACAGGAAGAAGCATAAAATAACAACAAAAAAGAAAAAGACATGTCACGAAATGGTCCCAACTCAGCATGTAGCTGGCGTGACCGCCAGCGCTGGTCTTCCGTTGGGACCACGAGTGAACCACGGCAGGCAGCGCCCAAACGAAAAAGTAATTAAACAAATAAAAACTTATATGACAAAAATATATAAAATTAATAAATAGCTAACATAAACAGGCGAAGAAACACAAAATCAATAGAGTTACATCCAGTACAAAAATAAAAATTAAAAAAATAATAATAAGAATAGCAACTTAACGACACAGTTACAGTCTGTACGCGGCTTAAACTTAAAAATTGAACAGTTTCTGAACGCAACCATCTCACTATGCGGTGCTCATGCGCGGCGCTAGGCACGGCTGCCCGACGGAAACTACGGGAACTAAGCTGTCAGCTGTCACAAAACAAAATATTAAAATTATGAGATGGCCGCGGTCACATCGATCATTCTCCGAGGTATAGTTTAATTAAATAAAGGACGCATCGCTTTAGAAGTAATGAAAAGGCCTATTTGCAATTATAATCATACTAGCGTTTGCCCGCGGCTTCGCCCGCGTACTAAGCATAATTTTAACCGTCTACAAATAAGAGGTTCTCTGTTTGACCCGTATGTATCTATGTACGTATGTAGGTATGTATGTATGTATGTATGTTTGTCCACGATTATCTCGCGTTTGGCTGAACCGATTTTGATGCGGTTTCCAGAAAAGTAGTTGTTACATTCTGGGGGTTTCGGTATACGAAGTTTGGTGATTATGATTCATTAACAGATGAACAGATGAAAAGTCAGTATACATTCTGAGAACCGGCAAACTGTTGTATTTCATTTGATTTTGGCAAAAGTTAGGGTCGAAAACTATTATCATACATTTCCGAGGGTCCGTAGGGGAAAGGGCCGATGAAATAAAAGCATGTCTTAAATGGCCCTAGTAAAAGTATCTGTGTACTACAGTAACACCAATAGAAGGTCTGATAACGACCAAGCAGCGGTCATAAACTCTGGTTCTTTGAAGTACAGAAATACGGCTTATTCAATATCACGTGTAACCCTTATTTTCTTAATTTAAATTTAATAGTTTTTAGGTTTTGCCAGTTCCCATTGGAGCATCCAAAAAGAAAATTTGGCCTCACTTCAATTCGCACTCCTTACCATTTGCTCGTATACTGACCTTTGTTCATCTGTTAATTAATCATAGTTATGCCTGACTAACCCCTCTAAAGCTATCAAATCATACCGAAAAATCTGTTAGGATACGCGTTCCGTACCTCAAAAGCAAAAAGAGACCCTTATTCCCAATTCTCGTGTGGCTGTCTGTCAGTCCGTCTGACACAACCGATTTGCTTTAAAACTACAGGACCGATTGAATTGCAATTTATCACAAATTATGAAGAATTTTCATGTCCATAATATTAAATTAAAACCGACCAAGTGCATGTCGGATCACGCACAAAGAAGGGTTCCGTGCCGACACCTACTAGTCCACATTTAAACGACTATAGGAAACTCACGGCACTTAAGTCCTTTTGTTTGGGCAAGACTGTTTTTCAACGATATCTCAAAAAATGGTAAACCTATCGTGTTGAAACCAAAAGTCGCTGAAAGTATTTACTAATATGTACCATTTAATTTTTTTTCAGAATCTTAAACTCCATAGTTTGGAAATTACAGTGAGGGGTCACAATTTTTACGACTTAGCTAATCTATACTAATATTATAAAAAGGAAAGATTTTATTGTTTATTTGCATTGAATAGGCTCCGAAACTACAGAACCGATTTGAAAAATTCTTTCACTGTTGGGAAGCTACACTATTCTTGGGTGACATTGACATGGGCTATATCATATATTCAAAAAATTAAGGATTCTTACTAAAACTCCCATAATGTAACAGAAGGTATAAAAAAAATACCTAAAATATTCTTTACATCGCGTGCGCTGCGAAAACTATTGATGATAGAATAACTATTCTTAATTATTAAGATAGCATTATGGACTTTAAAAAAACTTTTTTTAATATTTTTTTAATACAAAAGGCTTATTATTCGGTAAATGAATATTTAACTGACTATAATAATGACTATAATGTACTTATAATGTAATGATATTTAATAGGTAAGCATATTTATATAACTCATGTAGTGCAATTGTTAGACTAAGAAACCCTTTGTACGCCGTAAGGTAGAACATAGCTGAACATTATCAATGTATTTTCAACATCAAAATATTTTATTTGTGAATCGTAGGTATACAACCTACGGATACACAAATAAAATATTTTGATTTTGATTTTTTTGATTTTATTTGTATGGGCCGGGCTGCTAGTATGTAATACTAATGTAAAGGTTGATTTAAATATATAAAAACAAATAAATAAAGAAACCTCTATGTCGTTTTTATAAGCCAATAGATACCCCACACGCCTATATATAGTAACATTAAACTTTTTTTTAACAATCCCTGGCATGTATGGAGTGCCAAATTTTACCTCGAATTCGTATTAATAGACCTCTCGGTCGCTCAGATGTCGATTTTGAACGATATCGGGACAGAAATAAAGAAAATCAATATGGCCGCCCCTTTCACAAATTTTACCTCGGATTCATATTAAGAGACCTCTCCGACACTCAGATATCGATTTTGAACAAAATCGGGTTGGAAATGAAAAAACTCAATATGGCTGCCACTTTTTCCAAATTTTACCTCGGATTCGTATTAAGAATTCTCTCGGACGCTCAGATATCGATTTTGAACGAAATCGGTACGGAAATGATAAAAAACAATATGGCCGCCACTTTTTCCAAAATTTACCTCGGATTCGTATTACGAGGCCTCTCGGACGCTCAGATATCGAGTTTGAACGAAATGAAGAAAATCAATATGGCTGCCACTTTTTCCAAATTTTATCTCGGATTCGTATTAAGAATTCTCTCGGACGCTCAGATATCGATTTTGAACGAAATCGGGACGGAAATGATAAAAAAAATATAAATTTGTGCCTATTTAAGTTTTATTTTAAGGCTTGCAATGTTCTGTAGCATTGTCTGTAATCATTTTTCAATGTGGTGTTAAATAAAAAATTTCTATGTCTATGTCTATGTCTAAAAAACAATATGGCCGCCACTTTTTCCAAAATTTACCTCGGATTCGTATTAAGAGACCTCTCAGACGCTTAGATATAGATTTTTAACGAAATCGGGACGGTAATGAAGAAAATCAATATGGCCGCCACTTTTTCCAAATTTTACCTCGGAGTCGTATTAGGGGACCTCTCGGGCGCTCAGATATCGATTTTGAACGAAATGAAGAAAATCAATATGGCTGCGACTTTTTCCAAATTTTACCTCGGATTCGTATTAAGAGACCTCCTGGACGCTCAGATATCGATTTATAACGAAATCGGGACGGTAATGAAGAAAATCAATATCGCCGCCACTTTTTCCAAATTTTACCTCGGAGTCGTATTAGGGGACCTCTCGGGCGCTCAGATATCGATTTTGAACGAAATGAAGAAAATCAATATGGCTGCGACTTTTTCCAAATTTTACCTCGGATTCGTATTAAGAGACCTCCTGGACGCTCAGATATCGATTTATAACGAAATCGGGACGGTAATGAAGAAAATCAATATCGCCGCCACTTTTTCCAAATTTTACCTCGGAGTCGTATTAGGGGACCTCTCGGGAGCTCAGATATCGATTTTGAACGAAATCAGGACGGAAATGAAGAAAATCAATATGGCCGTTACTTTATTCAAAGTTTACCTCGGATTACTTTTAAGTCTTCTCGGGCGCTCAAATATCGATTTTTGTCGAAATCGTATCGGGCGGCGCTG
Organism: Notocelia uddmanniana; assembly: GCA_905163555.1. Classification (NCBI taxonomy): domain Eukaryota; kingdom Metazoa; phylum Arthropoda; class Insecta; order Lepidoptera; family Tortricidae; genus Notocelia; species Notocelia uddmanniana. The sequence goes on along the minus strand of LR991059.1, from coordinate 21,923,886 downwards.
ATTAATAAAACCACATACAATACATTGAATCAAAAAGGTCGTATCTTCGTAGGGAACTCACGGCACTTCATGCACCTTTAGACCTTATAAGGAACCTACATGCCGAATTTGGTATCTCTCGAACCAGCAGTTTAGGCTGTGCGTTGATATGTCACTCACTCAGTCAGTCAGTTTCTTCTTGCAATTTGGCACAAACTTTTAAAAGTTTTCAATTCCGCAATATTAAATTTCAAAATCAATGCCATTTTCGAAATTAACGAACCAAAAAACCATAAAAATGACACCCATATTAATATTTAGACATTCCAACCCCCTCGCACCCCAAAAGAGGGGATGGTATGTCGCGACATCCACGTGGGAATTTAAAATTGTTGTTGTTTTCGTAATCAGCGACCCGATAAACCATAGGAACAATACCCATGTCGTGTTTCAGAATTTGTCACTACATTTCCCCCTTTTAGGGGTTGATTTCTCAAAAAACCTGAAACACATGTTTACTCATTTATCGTTAGAAATACTCCCGTGAAGTTTTGAATAAAACAGTCCAACTAATCTTGATTCCCCATACAAACTTCGGACCCCCATTTCACCCCCTTACCGGTTGAATTTTGATAAATCCTTTCTTAGTGCACCCCTAGACCTTATCAGGAACCTACGTGCCAAATTTGGAATCTCTAGGTCCAGCGGTTCTTGCTGTGCGTTGATATGTCAGTCAGTCAGTCAGTCGGTTTCTTCTTTTATATATTTAGATTATGAATATTGTATACCGCACACGAAAAGGGTACAGAAATTACAACTACAAACAAGATGAACAAAACGAGGTACGAGTACACAGTATTTGGCTCAGAACAGGTTCGGATAATAAGAAGAGTGCACAAAAAGAGAAAAAGAGAAAAATGGCAAGACTTACAGGAAATAACCCGGAGGTAAGCAGGAGCAGTGTATAAGAGACAAAGTAAGACATCTATATGCAGCTAGTGTCCAGAAATTTTTCTTCATTAAGCTGGTGTTCAAAAATATGTTTTTTGAGCATCTTTCTAAAGCTTTGAATATTATTGTATTATGACATTATTGTATTATCCCAATTTATTAATAACTTTTGACATTCGAATTAAGTAATCATTGTAACATCAAATATTTTAATAATTTGCACGCCTGCTGTCAGGCTAAATACATAGTACATACTTTTTAACCTTAAGAACTTTGTAACTGTATCTTAGCAAATAAAATTTTCTGATTCTGATTCAGGGACAATAGACTTGAGTATTTGATATAAATTCCAGCTTGATACCTCCTCGTGTTCCTGAGAAAAAGGGCCTTGACAGACAGACAGACGGACGAACGGACGGCCGGACAACAAAGTGATCCTATAAGGGTTCCGTTTTTTCCTTTCGACGTACGGAACCCTAAAAAACAGGAAAAAATGCAATCTGTCTGGAAAATTACAGCCACCATTTGTGCGCCGACTGAGTTGACGAAATTACTACTTTTGTTGGCATTTAAACCATCATAATTACATTAATTACATACAACATGATAAATGCCATCTTATTAAAAGTTAGCACCTGCTTGTGGGATTCATTTAATCGTTATTTCTATTGTGTTTAGTTAAGTATCCCGGATGTATTAAAGATACATATGTTTGTATCTATGATAGTGACATGCCACTGGCTACTTCTCTATGTTTCCTGACGCCATCGAACCAGTTTTTAAAGTGGATCATATTATTGTATGGGATCAAAATATTTATTTTATTTATTTAATTAGAGCACAAAAAGGTAGTATAGAGTCTAAATCAGACATTGCTAGCGTATGCTTAAACGGTTCATACTAATTAACTGGGAATAACGTCACACCTCACAAAGAACGATATAATCATGCAAATTTGTATTTTATGCCAATGTTATATTGCATGTTTGCTTACTTAGTAAACTTAAAAAGCTAATTATAAGACTAATTGTATAAAATAATCTTTCTAAGGGTAAACCTAAACTGTTTAAAACCGAAATAATTAGACAAACTGGTCCTGCGGAAACGAAGTGCAGACCCGACGGATCAGCGTACGTTGATATGTTTTCGTGCAGGCGCGCCTTTCACGGCGATACGGGATTGGTCAATTGCATTATAATTTCTAAAATATTGTCTTATCAGTTGCATAGAGAATAAGAATGAGTATTAGGTTGGTTTACGAAGTCTTAATTCACACATTAAATACGACAAGTAGAAAGAAATATAAATTATACATAGAATGACTACATGAAGCGAGGTTAAGCAATGGCGGGCGGGGTCAGTCCTTGGATGGGTGACCGCTTTGAGTGGTTACTAAATGAGCGCTCCCTTTCTTTGGAAGGCACGTTAAGCCGTTGATACCGGCTGCTGTGTATGATAGCAGTCGTGAAGCCAAGTTAGAGACCTTCGGGCGGCTTGAGAATTTCTAACAATCAAGTTGCCCACTCACTTGACAAGCCTAATCCCAATAAGGTCTAGTTTCTACGTTTAACTATTGCCTACGCCAATTCTAGGGATTAGGTAGCGGACCCCAGGCAGCCTTCTGGATGCAACTGTACTGGGTATTGACGCTAGGATGATGATACATAAAATGACTATATATTCACCTGTCTGCATAATATCAGCTGGGTCAGCGGGCGGTGGCGGCCTCACGAAGTGCTCGAGCGCACGCTGGTGTGGGTGCGTCGGATGCGCGGGATGCGCGGGGTGTGCGGGGTGCGTGAACATCGACGCGCAGGCGCAGCCGCCGTGCAGGTGCTGCGGGCACGCGCCGTACGACCCGTACCGGTACCCCGTCGACGACGACGACGTCGTTGGGACGTACCTGTATGAAAGGATTAACTGTTTTATTCGCAACTATTCTCTGCCAGCGTTTGTATTTCCGAGTTCATATAACCTAGACCTTTTTAAGCCACGAGTGAATAAGCATCTTCTGGGTAAGCTCGCTTCATCGTCGGCCTTATCTTTGATGCTGGCCAAGAGCAATCCCATATTTAATAAATAAAAAAGCTAGCTGAGCTGGCGAAAACGTACCGTCCCCGACCAACGGTAGAAAATGTATGAGAACTGTTTTTTTCGTATATTTATCCAATACCCTTCATGTATGGATAGCATTGCAATACACATAATGACTGTTTCGAGTCAGGATCCTTATCAAAAGCAGATGAAAGGTTAATATTTATTGTTATATTCGGAGCAAAGACAAAATATGAAAAATCGAAGACCATAAAAATCGGTCTAGTCGTTCTTTAGATGGTGTAACTAACACGACTTTGTTTTTAATATATATAGATAAGAATATGATATAGACATAGTGTTAGGGACTTTGTAATCATCTTGAGTTTTTCCAAAAGATAATTTAGTTCTAAAACTTGTATTTATATGTATACTATATGCAAAATTATTTGATAGCACCACAAGGCTCTTGACTCCGTTATCTATTTAGATATTATTGCTTTATCCTTCATACCAAAATGTATTTTGGTACATATAATTTAAAATTGATCTTTAATTTATTCTTATACTCGAAGGACGAAAGACGGTTCCGGGTTTAATACTTTAAAATGGTCGGGTAAAAAAAAATTTTTGGGATAGGAGTAGTAACATTGTAGCATTAAATTTTAAATTGTAAACCCTAGTCTAACTATAACTTTGTGTAAAACATAAGTGCATACCCTTTTAATGAATGTAACTAATAGCATTTAGTCATAAATCGTAAACTAAGTTTTATGTTTTAGTGGGAACTGTTGATGGACCCGGGTATGTCCTAAAACTACGACCAAGACCACCGGGGAATGGGCAGCAGCATTCCTTAAATGCGGTGGAGATACTGCGATCGCCAACCCGCATGCTAAGCGTGGCGATTATGGCATTTACCCCCCATGAAATTGGGGGAGGCCTATGTCGAGCAGTGGACGTCCTAGGCCTGATATGGTGGTGGTGGTGGTGGGGAACTGTTGAGGAGTTAAATGCATGTCCATTTGTAGTCTAGGTTTTAAATTGTTTCTATGTACATTTGGCTCTGTTTGTTCTCCAAATAAATAAATAAATAAATAAACATATGTAAGTCTGGACGAGGAAAGATAAAATCATTTTAATACAATTCTAAATATAAATCTAGGGCTTCTACGTCAACCTCCATAATTTGGTTCACTAAATTATACTTATTGGTAGCCTACCAGTCTAAGTTCTACTAGGAACTAATTACGACCTAGAAGCTTGAATAATAACCGCTTCTACAAAGAACAGATTTCAACATATTTCAATAGGCAAGCAACATAAATACTACAAACAAAATCTGTTCTCGCTCAAGCGTAGTGTCACTTACTTATAATCAGGGCATTTTTAAACGAAACAATCTCAAAGTCCAGGAATTAATATATCATAGGAGTTGAGAATGTTTCGTATAACCAATTCTTACGTGTTTAGGAATGGGTCTGCTCCTTGTAGTTTCATAGAGCCCGCCAGAGATCCGGCCAGCTGGTCTGCCGGGGCGTACTCCTGGAATTCGCCGGTGGATGTGTAGTCCGGGCCGTAGTCCGTCGCCGCCGAATAGTCCACCCAATCCGGCTCCGTAGAGATCAGGGAGGAGATCGGCGACAGCCGCCCTACCGATGACGCGTTGGAGGACGCCCTCTGGCGGAAGGTCTCCGCGTTCGCCGGGGACAACTGGAAACTGCTGCTAAAGCGCAAGCGAACAAGCGTCAAAAATTAATTAAGAAAAACCACCTTGAATAATAGGCCTCGCTTAGCAGGCAAGAGGTAGCATTATTCATGGTGTCTGTGCAAATAATCAAAAGAGTCCAGCAGTAAAAAAATATCGTACTTTAAGCTAAGTCAACTGTATTACTAAATAAAATCTAAGGAAAGAGAAAACATGCAAATCGAATGCCTAAATCCTATAACATGAATAAAAATCGTAATGCTAAATGAAGCGATCACCATAAAGGATTCAATGGTCAGCGCAGAGATATGATTATTGCTATTGCTGATGACAAAATAACGCTGTAAGAAATGTGCTATGGCCGCTGCTGAGCACCGATGAACAAAGACCGTCCAAAATAACTGTAGATTATCCAAGCTATCCGATATTCGGCAATAAAAAGGTTAAATATTGGCGAAATGACGAGATCCAACGTCCACATAACTCATCATCTAATGGTTGTGAATGATTTAAAACCTTTTATCATAAAGTAGCAGAGTTGCTATAACTCAGTTTTATTGGCTTGGTCAACGCTGCTTTATGCCGATGGTTTTATTATAAAGTGTATGTTTCGTGCGTGCCTCACTTTGTATCTAGTAGTAATAAAATTTCAATATTTCGAACCGAATGCCGTTTTATAAAATATGGCGTCGCGTCGAGATTTTGGCAGGGGTTGGCGAGCTTTGCTCGTGTAGGTAAATTGTTATGCTTTTCTGTCAAATTAGTATCACAAGTATGGTATTAAAGTGCAACTCTTTTATTGGCTCCACGCCACGACTGTTCCAGTTTCCGTCATATCTATGACTGTTATCTGATTCTGAAATCTCGTAACTAAGTCTAATAGCTACTACCTACGCTGAGATGATAAAGTCTATTATACTTCTATTATAAGCAGGAAAACTGTCCGGGGCGTAACTTACCTATGCATTGGCGATTCTGGAAAAATGTCGAGACTTTCAGACACGGAACTACTAGGGCTTGGAGTGGCGTCAGCTGTGGCGCCATTTCTTAGAGCCTCCGCCTATAAAATTATCACATTTTAATTAATGTGCACAAAACTGATAAATATTGACATTGTGTCATTATCTAACCACAAAATGAGGAAACCAAGCAGGTGAATATTGTGACTAAGACGCATTATTGGCAATTTATTGGTTATAATTATCTACTACATATAAATGAAAACAAAGATTTAACGTTGTACCATTTAAGGACATAAAAATATACAAGACATGCTCTCTTGTAACTATGAAGACGGAGGAGATTGTGGGGCAGGCACTTATTTACTCGAAAGAATGATGCGGAATGCCCCTTCTTAACCCAACCCTCCTATTTTTTCAAACTGGGATGTCTCCATGGAGGCTGCCGGTCTCTGGACGGACTTGCCAGGCTTTACAGCCGGGATTTTCATTCACGACTACAACGTGAATGTACAATTGCCTGCGTTCGCGGTGGGATACCTTAGGGCAATCATCGTTTAACGTCTCATGTTAATTTTAAAACTGGCAGAGTTTAGCCCGGTGCAGGCAAAATTTTCTTAATCACCGCGAAGACAGGCGATTGTGCCCTCATTCTGCATGGATCTACCTATGTCTTCAAAACACTAACCTTCTTCTTAACTCTCCCCCTTCTCTTCTCAAACTTGGACGTCTCCATGGATGCCGCCCGTCTCCGGACGGACTTGCCCGGCTTCGCGTCTGGGTTGATCATCCACCATGATGATTTTCCTGTACCCTCGTTCTGCACTCGCATGAACCGGTTGTGAAGCGACAGGTTATGCCGGATCGAGTTCTGCAATAGAACAATTTCTGTAAATAAAATGGGAAATAAACATTCTAATCACTATGTCTATAAAATACATCTATAATCTGTTATAGATGTGATTCAGCGGCATAGTAATGGATTCGGATAAATGATTTGCTTGGAACAATATCGTTCTTCTTTAATGCTGTATGAGAGTATTGTCAGTTCGTGACACAGCATTTCGGCACTGAAATGGCCGGTTATGGTATCTACATCTGGATGATATCAAAAGATTATACCATCTATCGAATTCATAATTTTATTGTGTATTTTTTTTATATAGTTAAATACTTAAAATTGTGACCACATTTTAATTGATTCCAGTGTGTAACGAACATTAGTCATAGGTACATTGTATATGGGTAACTTTCGTAACGTACACTGGAAACAATTAAAATGCAGATATAAATAAGTATATAACCATGTAAAAAAATACGTTCGGGTTACCATCTGTTATTTTTTACTAAGTTGGTCATCTGTACGCCATGATACGAGCGCGCATATTAAAGTTATTAATGTGCCGAGTTATTACGCTGTAGAGTAGTGTCGGTCAGTGTAGTCGAATAGCTCTCTGAGGTAAAGAGACTAAAAATAGCCCGCCATAAAGCGCGCGAATCGGCAGGTCTCGGACATATCCGGGCGAGACCACTTCTGCTGACCACAAAAATTCTATTTTAATCCTCGCTACCGTTAAAAGTTAGTGCAATAACGTGTCCTATCTCACACCGGCAATAAAATCTCACAACTTTTTCCCGTCCAAGGAATAAAAGCGACCGCAGCAACGAATGAAGTTTAGCAATAAAGGAGTCCATAAATAATTTTCTGCGTGCCCTGTGAGGACTGCCACTTACCGGTATCGTTCGTTTCATGTAAATATGTGAAGTTTATCTTTAACCCGCGTAAAAAATTCAATTGAATCTGTAGCGTCTCCGCTTCCTTACATCGTTCACGCGTTATTTAACCGTGACGACATCTATCCGAACCTACGACGCATACATTCTGGATACCACCATAGCTTATGTAAATCACTTTGATTTTCTCGCAGAGTGCCATGGAAACGTTCAGTTTGAGGAGCGTTATGCTAAAATATGAAATACGCTGGAATTCTACGATTTATTTTTATCGCAGTAAGATACTGTAATGGATCTAAAATCTTATATTATTGAATACAATCGTTTAATTTTTTGATACATATTTATAGTAAATGAAGTAACCGAAAATTGTGCGTGCACGTTTTATCCTGTCAATGTCGTCGTAGATTATACGGTGTCCTCATTTGAACTGTTTTTTTTTCATCAACTCTATCGGAATTTCAAACGACGTCGCATGAATTTTATGGCGTTCTGGTGCAAAGTACAATATCAACCAAAGTAGCCACTGCTAAGGACGTTTTCTGAATTATTAATATTATATAAAACTTTATTATAAATAAAGAGTTGTGATGACGCAAGTTTTCGGGTGAAGCAGAGAAAATCTACTTTCTTATACGTAGTATTTTTCAATTATACTCATATAGATATGTATAATGAAACTTACAAACATTCTGAATCTATTTAACAATACCCCGATTAATTATTTATTAAGACCCAATTCCAATTTCCTCATAATAGTCGCAATGTTTGCCATCAGATCAGCATCACACTCCGAGTGTCATATTTTTGTCCTTTTCGCCGCTTTTGATGCCGACAGGGAAAAGGATCTCAGCCCGTTTGACGCGTACACTATTTTTACGAGGTGAATCATCGCATTTGTATTAGGGAATCGTTAATAATGCCTTATGCATCAACCGCAATAAGGTTTCCATGTGAACGGCAAATTTAATGTATTTTGTGAAACTTTATTCCATAATTTCGATTATTAATTAGTAAATATACAAAGTTTTCAAAAGACCAAAAAATAAATTTCGAATTAAACAGAGTAATTTAACAAGTTAATATATGTGCAACTGATACAATTCAGTATAAATCCAACAACGTGGACAAAAGTCCAGCTATTTATCAAGTGTGAAAACACACGCAACAAATGGCCTGTCGACGGTCTGATGGATCTGTCGCCAGGAGACCCTACCAAGTGTCGTTGTGGACGCGATGTGTTCCCGCCTGCAAGCCATTCCACTGTCATGTATGCTGACAGGTTGACTTCACTTATTTACCAGATTATTACAGGTTTCATACGCTTTGTACATATTTGTGTAAGCATTATTTATTTGAGGAAGCCTTTAAATAAGTCGAATAAGCTTTATATTCTTAATTAGATAGGTACAAAGGTCCATAATTCAAGCCTAGCTGACAACGGAGCCTCTTATTTCAAACGATCATGAGAGTAAAAATAAAATAAAAAAGATGATAAAAGGGATTGTCCATCCTAGCGTACATTTTCAGATTCATTAAGGGTTAAGTGTTGTGTTATCTAGTACTACAGCCATGGCCAAAAGTTTTAACCAACCCTTATTTTCCTTTGTAACTAAGAAATAATAAATAAAGCATTATTTTTAAATTACTATAATGCACATTGATGAAAATATGAAAAGGTATATAAACATTTAGAAAACTATAGTCGATATCATTTCGAAGTAACTATATTTATCCTAGAACACTGAGGGCTAAAAATAATCGGGTTTATAACAAAAGGACCAATTTTCTTTCGTGCAAATATCTTTAACCTCAATAAATAGCTACTGTTTTTGAAAAATTATCAGTATTTTCTATAATAAGCGATACTATATATACTTACCTATAATTCAGTTTCACTTTTATATGAAAAATGTGGGAGTGGTTAATACTTTTGGCCCTGGCTTTATTATTAGTTCCATTGCTACTAGTTGATTTGTTTAATTGTGTTCATTCAAAATAAAACGAGTATGTCTGTCATACTCCTATCAAATCTTAAAAATGGAATATTTAAAGGAAGGCAGCTGTTCCATTAGTCTTTTCGTGTGGAGCTCCAATGCGACAGGAAATAAAAAGACCAATGGAAGTGGCAATATGATTTCTTAAAGAAAACGCACTAACCCCTACACAAAATAATAAAAACATAAAACTTGTCAAACCTCTGTAATAAAAAGTGTTTTGTTCTTTTCTCACAAACATAACTGCAGACAAACTTAATTTCAACCGGATTTTAGTTAAAATAGGTTTGGTGAATGTTTATAATAAAGGGCACTGTGTTTATCTAACTTTTAAATACTTATAAAGATAAACATATAACAATCACAGATAAGGTACCTATATTTCAATAATAACAGAATTAGAGATGTGCTTATAACTAAAATAGGTCAATAAACCAGTAAATATCTTTAGACCTTTTGTTTAATGCGGTTTCAGCGTTATCGGGCTGCCAGTAGGAGTTAATAAGCCTGAATAATTTATTGTCGTCGATAGATTATGAAGACTCGTGGTAGCGTTCCAGGAAAAATGACTATCGGCCCACACACTACGAAAATGTGGCTATGTATCTAAAGTAATTGGTTGATTTCGTCACACGAGCAATTTTTTTAACATTCAATTCTATGGTGTTTTCTACTCATTTTAATTTATTGTTACTAACAAATTTTTTTGTTTGTTTGTTTGTATTTGTTGTTGTTGTGTTGTTATTTGTTGTTGTTGTTGTTGGTTAGCAGCGTGAGAAATAAAGCTTCCGAACTGCTGTTATTTTGAACAAATAACGCTTATATATATAAGATAAGTGTTACAACAGATGTAGTATTTAATAATATTGAACAATAAACATCATTAAGTCACGTTTCATGTGCGGTTTAGTTACGTACTAGATCATTCATTAGAAATTGAATAGGTCAATTTAAAAGCCTAAGTAAAAAAAAAAAAATTTTTCTGAGTAACTTATTAACAACCAGGAATGAATAAAATTATGTATAAACGTATTAAGGATTGACCAAAAAACGCGTCATAGCGTAATCGGAATGTCAGTGAGGTTGACCCTTTACTGGAACTGGATATGTTCAAATATTGCTGAGTCGCACTGAGGTAAATCGATGTTTCTGCCTCCGCGGCATCACGTACGTAATCTGTAGGCTTGTAATTTACCTGTTTTCTTTTTTTTCGGGACGGTATACATTATGGTTTCTCGGTCGTATTTCTGCATGCTCCGATGGAGATTGAGCGGGAGTATGCCGCGTTTTATACGGAAAAATCAAGAAGTCATGAATATCAAGACAAGGCTAAGACGTGACAACGCTAACAATATTTGTAGGTTATTGGCAGACAGAAGTTTTTGTGGCAATAAAGCCAATTAACTAGGGACTTCCTTCCGATACTAAATTTGTCGATAACTGCTTCAAATACATATTTCAAATCGAAGTGACATTTCATAGTAGATTAAGTTCACCGGATGAAATAGAAATTAACGAAAATGCTGATCACTACCCATCGATGTTATAAAATGATAATCTGTCATTGAAATAATTCGTAGGCATACTTTTTATGGATTTCAAAATTCTATCAATATTAAAAACTAAAAATTTATCATAAACTTGTATCTTACACAAAAACTTATTTTAATGCTATTGAATCGATTTCCATACAGAGTAAATTGAGACCAAGAGTATCTTGCAACAAAGGCCAATTTAGGTAAATTGTAGTATCTTGCAACAAAGGCCAATTTAGGTAAATTGCATGTAATATACTCTAATATAATACCTTATCAGCTTCCGGAAAATATATGTAAAAGTCTAAAATAAATAATTATAGATTGTACAATTTATCGATAAACTAATATCGTTAGGAAGTCCCTAGGACCATTCTATTCGTGCCACAAAAACTTTTGTCTCGTTATTGGGAAATTCAGGGTCAACCGCGACGCCTCAAGATGTTTCATCGAAATTTACTTCCTTGTGAAAGCAGAATTTACAAATTGTACTACTTATGGTTAAGTATATAATAATTATTTAAAAGCTTCATACCTATAGGTCTTTACTTAGAATAAAGGCACATATTCTAACGGAAGCCACTATTGCGGTAGGGTAGAAAAAAAATTACATATTTTTTACTCAAATCATAATTAAAGGGTTTACGGAAAGAATATCTATGGTGGATTTTTGAAGAGATCTTAACTTTAAGTTCATTGCATGCCTACAATACGTTAGGAAAATAAAACATTATTTCCACACAAACGGTACTAGATAATTAAGTTTCTTCAACGTACCCTAGAACTAAATCTTTCTAAGACTTACTTATCAAATAGTAAGTGTTAAAAAAGTACAACTACTTACTAATAACTGTGTTAACTAATGAATCCCAAACTATGTCAAAGAATGTTAACAAGGGACGTCTATCATATCGGGACGGCCGTGCCGTTTACGGCAGGATTGTTGGCGCCAGCCAGACCCTCACGGGGTGAATTAACCGTCTCAGCCTCCCCTTAAATGCCCCGTTGACTTAAATTTTGTCGAATTTCTACCGCTTTTGCAAACTAGGGCGAGAGTCAGTAGGCTTGTATTTATATGACTATTTTCTCGATAGTATATATTGTTTTAGTGTGGCAAGTCTTTGAAAGTGTCAACGCGTGGAAAGCTTGACATTTATTTGTGAAGTATTTTTTTTACCTCTGTGTTCTATCTGTTTTGTTCAATATTTTTATAGGTCGATTTGTGTTAGATTGTACTCCAATAATTATAATAATTTATGGTAGTCAAGAATAAATTTTAAATTTTCTACAAGAAACACAACAAATGTGGTCACTAGAAATTTGTCGGTCATAAGAAAAAAAAAACATGATTATAAAGTACAGACAAAGAATGATGATCTGTCGCAACTAGCAACAATAATTTGTAAGAGACAATTAAAACCTAGTGTTATTGACTTTACTTTGCAATAGTTACGAAATGAGAAAACATGCATCCTTTGATCAAATAAGAAAAATACATGTTATTATCATAAATTACAAGGAATCTTAATCGCTTGGGTCAACATCGTTCTTGTGTAAAAATGCTGTGGTTTATCATTTAGGTATGTATTATAATATTCTGCTGTTAATGAAATGATAACTGGAAGGCTAGTTGCGCAGACAGCTACCGTTCAATTTTTAAGTACTTTATTTATTTATTAACATTAGAAAACCAACGCCTTTAACATACAAAATAAACATTTAACTAGGGTATAATAGGCTAGTATATTTTCCCAAAAAAAAGTAACGTTGCCATTCGAACCATTTTTTGAAAATGATTAAAATGTTTGTATGGGACGACAACGACGATTAAAGCACAAAAGCCGCAAATGACGGTCAAAGGTGGATATTGTCACAGTATATATATAGCTTAAGGCAGTAACTCAAATAGAGTCCCTAAGACCTTGTTGGACCTGCGCTTCGTTAGAGCACATTATTATACTGTGCTCTAGCACAGTATAATAATAAAGCGATAGGGTTGCACCTCTCAATTTCAATAGATTATTTACTAAAACATTGATTTGTATTCTACACCGTAGATACTCAAATGAATGACATTTAGCGGGTAATCTAGGTATACTAATAGTGTTTGTATGTAGGGAATGTAATCTCCGAAACTCCTTAAAATAGGCTGCGTTTTTAACGCCCGACACAACGAAAAAGAGGTGTGTTAGAAGTTTAACTTGTGTTTGTGTATTTGTCTGTTGCATCGTAGTTCCCTAACGGTTAAACCGAAAACGAAACCTCAATTATGAATTGTTTTATTTGTTTTTATTAGTTTAGTAGTTTGCTACATCAATTTTTGATACCTTGGCGTCTTAGTGATCACTTCATTCCAATATGATGGCGTTCAAAGGGTTAAAAACTTCTATTCTACGCGATACGTGCGCGGCACACGTGATCGAAACCACCTGAGACCTGAGCTGCTACCGCGAAACGGAAACGAACGAAGTTCGAGTATTTCTCTCTCTATCGCTCAAATATGGAAGTGCGACAGAGAGGGACACATTCGAACTTCGTTCGTTTTTGTTTTGCGGTAGCGGTTCTGTTTAAGTTTACTGTAATGACGTGTGTCTGTGTGGGTGTGTCAAATCAGACGGATTTGTTTTTCTGCTATAGGCTATATAATATATCTACTGTGATATTGTTTCCGGATACCAAAAACACTCCATACTAATTAATAGAAAATTCTGACGTCAAAACGCACGGGCCCCGTACTAACGTTGCATGGATAAACAATAAAATTGCTATTTTAATCGTAAATTACTACGTCGTTTAAGTACATAATTGTACAATTTATTCTTTATTGGATCATATAATTTCTATCGGTAGCCTTTATTTCACTTTTAGATGATAAAAAGATACATATTTTTAGAAACGTTCAAGTCTCATAATTTATTATTATTATGAGTGTATTTTGTAATTTTCATTTTATTGTGATAATATCATACTATCATACTACCATATAATGGACAAATGTTATTAAGTTTAACATGAGGAAACAACCTAATCACGAAGAAATTAACAGGTATCCCTATCAGATGTATCAAATCTTACGTATTTGCTTAGATATAACGTTTTATAATGTACACTCGCACATAATTACAAGCTTTTATTTAGTTTCACCTGTCCCGTTGTCTGTCTTTAATCAAATCTTGCAAGGTAAACTCGATCCGCTTCCTGGTTTCCGATTGAGCTGAAATTTTGCATGCATGTATAAATCGGATGACAATGCAATATTATTATACATAGATCTGATCTGATGATGGAGACAGAAGGTGGTCATAGCAATTCCTAAAATCGTATTTTGGCTCATTCGAACCGACTCAACAAGTAGTTTATGAAAAAGTACAGTCTGCAATAAAAGCTTGTACCAAAAATTAAATTTTTGACCAAAAACTTATTACGTGTGAGTTTTAGATGGATTTTAAAACTAAACTTCATAAAACTGTTTAAAATCTGTCCTATTATTTAAAGCCAACGCACTGTATCTCACCCTCCGCTCTTCCGCTGATATCATGTTACGCAATATTCGAGCCGAATGGATTATGATTTCCGAATTTTATGGCCCTTGAATGACTTGGGAAGCAAGAATGGCAGCGAAGTGACGTGTCAACTATGTATGATCGTTTTTGCTACAAGACGTTCCTGAAATAGCCCGGATGAGTCTACCCAGGGACAGAGTTTTACACAAATAAATAATTAACTATTAATAAAATACAATAAAAACAGTTAAGGGTGAGTCTGAATAGATGATTAAAAAAAAGCTAGATTACCTACATTATTTAAATAATCTCAATCATATAAAATAATTTCAATTTGGTAATTTTTCATCATTAATATCATTAATTATCCTCGATGGATTGAAATTTAGTCACAAGTGTATTTTTTTTTCAGAATGTGCAAATAAGCCTTTTCATATGATACCCTTCTTAAGCTACCAATTTTCATATAATAAATACATTTACAATGCATATGCTCCGAAGTATACTTTCTGGAGGTGTGCATAGCTATAGAATGTGCTGCTTTTACGCATGCGGGAAAGTATTTCTTTTTTTCATTAAAAAGGTGTTTCTGGGGGTATACAAATTGCTGCTTTTAGGCACGTATGCGGGAAAAAACTTAAAAATAATAATAATTTTCGTTTCCTCGCTTTAATTATAAAACGTACGATACATGTTCCGAAAGATAATTCGGAATTACTTCGTTTCCGAACTTGTACCGTAAATAACTTTTAGAATTTCCAATATACAGTTAGGCTTGTGTACTATTCCTGAAATTGATAGCTTATGCAGGTACCACTGATATGTATAGTTGCGACATACGGTCAACCAGATTTACAAAAAGGGTTTCTTTCGTGCCTATTTGGCACTGAACTGAAATGACGCTCAAAATAGACCCGCAGAACAATTTTTATTCACCACTTCTGATCCCAATACCATATTATATTTGTTTAGTGTTCTCGTTTCCACGCGCGTCTAGTTGCAAATCAAAATGAGGGCACAAAACATATTGAAGTGGGATTGAGACAACACGAAAACTGAAGGCCTCGTCTAGAGACACGGACAGAAGGAAAGCCAATTCCTTAAAAATAGGAAAAACTAAAATAAATTATGTTGTAGTTAATTTACTTATATTTTATCACCAAAATCGTGCAATATGACACTAAAAGACAGTTCAATAGAACTAGGGATATGAATCGACTTGGGATCATTTTGAGACAGAATGGTCGCAAGAAGGCTTCCTGAATAATTCACGAGTGAATCAGGGTGCCGCTCATAGTATTGATTGAGTTATAAATTGATTTAATTTTTATATTGATCAAATACTATTTTATTTTACTATCCGAAACGATAGTAATTAACTACATAAGCTAATGCTAAGTTTTTGGCACTTATTTTCCATTATTAACTCAACGAGAATGTGATTACGCGATAAGTAGTGGCAAGTCTTCCGTAGCAGTCGGATGGCTCGCAAGTCACACGCGCTGGTTGGTTAATTACGAAAGATGGACTAACTAAATATAGTGTTGGTACATACGAACTAAACTTTTTGTCTATATTTGTGAATAGAATAGAATAGATTTAGATTTAGATATTATTTGTAAAACACAGGTGGTGGTAATGTTAACATTCAGATCTTAAATAAAATAGTATTATAGATCTCCGTGTTTTGGCTACTAGCGTACAAATGTTATTTGAAATTAATTATTTGAATTTGTAATTCCAACAAACAAATTATAACAATAAACATTCAATTATTAAATTATCATTATCATTAAAATCATCATACATCAAATACTAAAAACTAAGTAAATCTAAATTTATAATGTATCATCGGCACTATTCATTCGTCACTAGCAATTAAATACTTAGTTAAATCAATCCTACGAGTATGACACCGAATTGGTCCAAAATAATAGTAAATTGATTTTATAGTTTTAAATGTCATCTAAAAATTCATTTATCGAATAATAACATTTGTTTATTAAATAAGAAATTAAATCCTTCTTGAATTTGCTAAGTTGAAGTATATTTATGCATTTTGGTATTTTATTATAAATATTTGGAGCCATTCCTAATATGCTTTTGCGCATGAAGGCTGTTTTATGTTCACTGCTACAGATGTTATTTTGATATTGTAAACGTACAGGAAGTTTACTTTGTTGGCTCATCTGTCTAAAATGTTCTGGATTTGCTTTGACAAAAACTGCAACCTCAAATATGTAAAGTGCCGGTAGCGTTAAGATTAACGATTTGAAAAACGGGCCGGAACTTTCCCTCATTTTTAACCCACATATAGCTCGTATACATCTTTTCTGGCCTTTAAAAACGGCGTCCCTATGAACATAGTTTCCCCAAATGATAAGTCCGTATCTTAGTACTGAGGCTACAAGACCATGGTAAGCTGTGTTTACGAGTAACTATCAAAATTCTCCATTTGCCTATCAAACTGAAAAATACATCTTTTGACACATCATGTAGAACAGTAAATACTTCACATATTGTATAAATGCGCAAACAAAATTTCTGTTCTACCTATAAGTGCGGTGAATGGAATTGCGTCGCCCTGAACCTTACCACACATCACCGAAATGAAAATTCATAAAAACTTATCGTACAAAATGTTAGTACTTACCTATTGTTCAAAGTTAAAATAAAATTCTTGTAGCTAAAAAGTAACATATTACTTGTTTAGGATAGCAAATAAGAATGTATGCTGGTTATAGATGAAAATGACACTGTTCAAGTTTTTAATGTTGTCATTTAAACAACTTGAACACCGGCATAAAAACACTAAAAATAGGTATAACCGGTAAAGCTCATATTCAAAATTGATCCACAAATAGCACTTGTGTGGTATCGCTTATCGTGCCCTTTGTAATATATAAACTGTCGATCCTTTTGCCTTTTAAGTCTTCTGACTGCTTATTGATCTCGGCCTTTTTAAAAAAGGCCGGTTCGAAAAATCAGTAACATTCATTCGCCCATTCTATCACATTCCCATCAAGTGTCAATTCTATCAATAAAACCCAATCGGAATCGAAATTGGAGCCATTCCGAAAATTCTGGAGGTGATAAATCAAATAATAAATAATTCAAATTAGGAAATCACGATTACACAATAGGTGGGTAGTGGAGAAGGGTGGGGAGGGGCCTCGAGCCACAAACGTGACGGTACTGGGAAATTCGGAAGAAAATCCAGCGAGGTGTCAACCGCTGGTGACAAATTTAATTATTCAACTTAACGAAACGTTAGCAAGATGACTTTTCTCGGAGCCGATAACTAAGTACAAATAAATTCACTTACAGCTGCCGAAGCAAAGTTTAACTTGATAAAACATTGAAATTTTAGTAATTCGATTGTGCGGAGGTTGGATTTCGGAGTTGGCCTGATTTGAATGTCATTTCGAATCATTTTCACGTCTAAGTCACCTGCAGCTGTGAAGGGCCAGCTACATCAAAACTGGAGATTAATTAAGGAAATGGTGGTTCATTATTGTACGGGTAGCTTTTTGTTTAATACCATGTCAGAAACAAACAAGCGTACAGTTCCGGATAATAATATCACCTTTAGGTCTGAAAAATCATGAGATATCTCAAAAATAAGATTTTTACCATTTTACGTAACCAAATCGTTTTGTTACTTACTCATAAAAGGAGTCAATAACCCAACCCATGATATAATATGAAAATCTATCAGGAATTTTGTTTAAGATTAGGCAAATACTGCATGAAGGTGATACATTATTGATTGGTTGTATCTTATAACTAAGTACGTACCAATTTATAAACTTTGACAGAAGTCAGGTCATATGTACTCGTAGGTTTTTTATAGTGATATAGCTGAGTGATACTAAAATACGTACTTTATTACAAGGAAAATAAGACAAAGGCAAAGAGAATCAGTAGGTGTTGCTAAAATATTACACGCCAACTTTGTGAGGGCTTGTTGGTAAATTCGTAATTGCGTGAATTAACCTCACAATTCCATAAGATGAGAGGGAATTTAATATAATTTTGCAGAGTTCTGACTTTTGAACAAATTATTACGATTGTTCCGTGAGCTCAGTTATTTGAATGACACGAAAGATTCTAATTATTAGGTGACTTACTCAACTTTGACTTTAAAACGTATGCGTTGGGAATAAAATTATAATAATTTTAAGTCGGCACTTAATAAAATAAATCAATCTAGAACTTGGTGGTTTTGTAACACGTAACCTTATTATGACAGAGCGCTCGTGGCCCAGCGGCACCCGCGTACCGCGTGCGATATGCGAGGTTAAGCAATGTGGGCGCAGGTCAGTTCTTGGATGGGTGACCGCTTTGAGTGGTTACTAACTGAGCGCTCTCGTGCTTTGGAAGGCACGTTAAGCCGTTGATCCCGGCTGCTGTCTACGACAGCAGTCGTTAAGCCAAGTTAGAGGCCTTCGGGCGGCTTGCGAACTTCTAACAGTCAAGTTGCCCACTCACTGGACAAAGGGGGGTCAAAGTTGCACCACGTCCGTAGGGAGTACCCACCGCTACCCTACACGTGACCCCTGGGTGGTGCTAAGAGTGCAACAAAAACTGGCAACCGTACTTGTCTTCTCGAAGATCTCACGGTTCGTAAATAAATGCCATACAATTAAAAAAAAACATTATTATTATTATTCTTAACTAGTATTATCAATGCTAAAATGCTACGTAAGAAGTCGCCTTCCAAGACACAATTACGTACACGAGTTAGTTTGTCTATCTTTTGGTTCCTGGGCTCCATTCAATTGCGCAAAGGTTAACTGGAAGAGACCCCCTCAAGGGGATAAGTCGCCTTTGTACCGATATAACTGAATTCGTCTGTATTTTTACCTATGTATTGTGCACAATTAAAGTATTTACATTCACACATTTCAATTATTAAATGTATGTATATATGTGAATACTTACATCTATCAAAGAAAATGTGTATTATCTTCCGAATACATTCTCTATCTAGTTCTATTCAGTTATAGTTATATCTATTTAGTTTTAAGGTTTCATTTACTAACGCAAAAGCATTATTATAGGTAAATAATGTAACATAATTTTATAAAACGGTTAGTTTTTCAATTGACATTTCCCTCTTTTCAAGTGGCACCAAAAACGAAACGTCCCGATCTTAGGCAACAGCAAATAAATACGCAAGCGTGCTCCAAACTACGGATCTGTGGATTTATATCAGGGTTCCGTATAAATCACGTTAATGGTCCGGCTAATGTTCTGCTGAGATAGGTGTAGGCAAAACAGAAGAACCCGTAAGAGCTCTATGGTTTTATTGCTTTCTAACCTATTTCGAAGGCGGATGTGTCTATGGGGTAGGAGTGAGTAGCGAGATACTGACAACGAGTGTGGGTAATACTGTACTTAATGTTTTCTTCATTTGTAGTTACAGGCACTGTATAAGAAGAAAGTAATACGAATAGATTTTCTCTAGTATAATGCTAATAAAACTGTGCAATTCAGCACTAAAATTACGCAACTGATTCAACACATACGATTGGTCGCCTGTGATGTTGTCTTTGTTACTTTGAATTCTTGACCATGTAGAGTCATTTCGGATCACGACCCCTGAATCATCCTGTATAAGTATGTAACCTGTCATCAAAATACTCGTAATGCAACATGATTCTAGAGGCGAAATTTTTCACTTTATCAAAAAGCAAAACAGTAAACATAGGTTTGAAGACGACTGTACCACTTCGCACTGTACAGTCGAAGCAAATGAATGTTTTGAATGAACTGAATTTCTATTGAACTAGAAGCCAACAGTGACAAACATCCAGTTTCGTCCAACGTAAGTGCAATGTGTGGTGTCATGCATTTAGAAAATCGTCTTCATTGATTATCGATTTTTAGCAAATAAGATATCTAAGACTATGCCTAATGTAATCAGACCAAGATCTTAATTGGAGCAATTTGCTTAGTAGCCGATCAATTACTAATAGTTTATCCGCAGCCGACAGATAACCCAACGTCAAGGATTCCTATCAGGGTATTTTCCGGTTAGAGCCGTTACAATGAGGTTAACTGAGAAATAAATAAATAATAAATATTGGGGGACAATCTTACACAAATCGACTTAGTCCCAAATTAAGCAAAGCTTGTAATATGGGTACTAGACGACGATATACATACTTATATAGATAAATACATACTTAAATACATATTGGCATGAATTTTGTATGAATTGAGTACGGAAAAAATAATGAGTTACGTATTCAAGCGTTTTCCAAAATTCAACTCCTAAGAGGGTAAAATAGGGGATGAAAGTTTTGTATAAACGCACAGGCCAAACCCTTAGGGATATAACTTAAAATTTCGCACACACATTTCTCTTATCTTATGACATAGGCATCCACTAAAGGAAAGATTTTTCAAATTGCAACCCCCACGAGGATGAAAGAGGAGATAAAAGAGAAAAAATTTGCATGAATTTTCCTATAAATTGAGTACGGCAAAAATAATGAGTAATAAATTTCAGGGTTTTCCAATAACATAAGGGATGAAAGAATTATATAAACGCACAGGCCAAACCCTTAGGGCTAGAAACTCAAAATTTCGCACACTTAGGCATCCACTTAAGGAAGGATTTAAAAAACATAAAGGATGTAAGTTTATATGGAACTTTATAGAAAAATAGAAAATATTTTTTTTTTGATAAACCTCAAGCGTTTTAATTTTTTTAAGGGGGTTTTGTACATATAATTATGTTTACTTAACAAGGGAACAAGTCCAGATGAAATTAAAGAACCTCTAAAAATTCTATTTGTGGCCTTCAGTGAAAGTGTTACGGCTCACGAAAAATATGAGAGAATACCTATCAGAAAATTTACCAGAATAAACGTCACCTTATTCTGTTAAATTTTCTGATCTTTGATTAAAACTCCGAAACGGTGATTATATGCAGAAAATGACAGTAAGATACTTTTATCAGATGAGCTGTGCACTGTCGTGGCTACAGTAGAACTAACACGTGATAGAAAAATGTATCCCTATGTGGCCCATATTAATGAAATACCTACATCATGGTTATGCGAAATGGCCATTCTAACGCCGAAAAATGGGCAAGCAGCGGCTATTAATAATATCTTGCTCAAGTCTTTTGAAGGGGATGAAATAGTTTACAGCTCAATACTTAGATATTTCAAATCGCCAATACTTTGATACTAAAGTATTGTATCGTAATATAGTAGAAGCCTCTATATTAACCGGCCCTACTTAAGGAGAAACACTATACCACGTATGCCATTGATTCCCAATGACCTTCCCTTTGGATTCAAGAGACTAGTTATTAAGATCTGTACGAGTACACAACTATGGTTGCAATAAACGACTATGACTATGACTGCAATTTCCCCCGAAAGTGTGTTTTGCCATGACCATATTCAAGTCACAGGGTCAACCCCTTAAATATGCTGGTGTAGATTTAAGGCAGGACTGTTTCTCTCATGGCCTAATTTACATGGCATGTTCACGTGTTAGCCTGGTAATTTTACCCTTTGGGTACGGAACCCTAAAAAAATGTGTCCTGAGCAGGAGCAGCAGGGGAAAGGACGAGGGATTTTCCCTTTAATTGGTAATTTAGAATTTTCGTAGCGTTAAAATTTAGTTAATACGAAATAAACTCATTTTTTCGAGTATAGGATGGTGCATTGTTACTGACAATTTCTCAGTGTAAGGCGACTTCCTGATTTGGCGGGGCGGGAGTGATATGTCATAGGTATTTTGCTCTTTGATGTGAATGTGATGACCGATGTGAGATTTCCTCACTTGATGAAATACTGTCAGTAACGCGTTTGCGCAGTAGTAATACCATGCGCAGAAGTGGGGCAGTACTGCATTAGTATCGGTTGACACTGACAGCTGACAGTTTTCTCATATCGTACCGCCCCCGCATCGACAAGTCGCCTAATTCGAGACGTTGGTGCCGTTAAAAGAAAGCTGAATCTTCAAGGTACGAGTAGATGTCCTTGTACGCCTCCCTAAGGCGTTTAAAGAGCGAATTAGTGAGAATTTGGAATTTGGGAATTTCGTATCTGAGCTTGATTCTTCCGATTGCTCAGTTGGTTATCAGCGATTGGCCGCTTACGCTAGGATGTCACAGGGTAAACCTGAAATCCTGCTTGGACCACAATATTAATATTTAAAAGATATCCTTTAAATTTTAAAATTGAAATTTTCCTTACAGAATTTTAAGTTTCAATGCCAGCTATCGTGATTGCGCTAAAAGTTAAGTGTAAGTCAAAACTGGACCATTCCATCCACGGCATTTTGACAAGTACAATATTTCTGTCTTTTATAATCAGAATGATAGAAACGTCAATGCTCTCTTTTTTAAATATAGCGGATGGAATAAAAAAGCCAATGAGTCACATTTGAATCACGAGATACGGAAAGAAAAAGTGCTACGAATATATGAGGCGACAGCTGTCTCTCTTATTAGTAAGTACCTATTGGCAAACAGGAAAATTTTACATTCATTCGTTTGTTTTCAAACAAACTCTTGAAAACGAGCGGTGTGGGTGGACGCCGATACCTACTCGCGATACGATGAAGGCTCCCTTATCAACGGCCTCGTGTAGATATCACACTATAATTAGATTCCACAATTTGCCCCACTAATACATAGAGATATCTTGCTTGCATAAAAAGAATATCCAAGCCAAAAATATTTAAACTAATTAGTGTCTACTTTTTCTATTTCATAAATCTCAGTTTTACGAAGACTGACTGATTTGTCAAAGGTTTAGTCACAAATTTAGCCTAATGGAAGTTCTGATAGATCTTTTAAAACGAGTCCAAATTTATCTATTTAGACGTCACGTTATCTACCAATCATCCGTTGTTTCACTGCTCGAAAGCTCATAGAGAGAAACATTTTCATAAGCGGTTGCTGTATCGACGAAATTGTAATAAAAAATAATTTCGTATACTTCGCGGTGTGTGGCCAGAGTTGGCGTTTGCCCAGATCTAAATCCGACAATGATTGCTCTTGACCACTCCTAAGATTTTCCGCGGTAAGAGGGTGACTGAATAAATGAAGAAACGTAGCACGGAAATCACAAATTCTTGACATTCCTTGCTATAAAATTAAAATAGCGGTACATTCATAGTCTAAATTGTGAAAACACGTCCTCTTGAACAGAGCGGGCAATTTACTTCTAATGTGAGAAGAATTTCTGCAACCTTTTCTTAATAGAATACGAATGACTGTTTAAATTTCATTCCAGTGAAACCCAAATGTAAGTGAATGACGATGGAAAATTAAAACGTTCTATTCTCGACAGATAATAACTATCGAGGCCTAAGTGATCCCGAAAAATGCTAAAAAACGAGGGGAGATATTTTGCGGCACAGAACGAAAACACCTTTTCAACGTTAAAGGGGGTAATCCTTGAATGGGCCGACGATGAGACGGTGGGAAGAACCCTGGAACACCAACTAGCGGTGGCAGTTTCTTAATGGAATTGTATAAGACAGAAAAAATACCGGGGAGGTACAATGGTACGAGTGGTGTTTGCAAAGCGCAAGATTAATCGTTCGCGAGGAGGCGCGCCCGCGGACGGTATCGGTGCTTCCACAAAAATTAATCATTTTTAACACGTCATTGTCGCCCGCGCCGCTCGCTCCCACGCGTGAAACTTCTCGCTAATTAAATAAGAATTAGGGGACCGTTTGACAGATCGCGATCCAATTTTTCACTTGCAGATTTTTGGTGACGAATTTTTACATCTGCCATAAAATCCGTTTGCCAGATTAATGATGCTCGGACCGAAAAAAAACCCAATACCCGACGCAGACAGTAACGAAAGAAAGAATTACATAAAGCTTTCAGAAAGTGTGATGTAATCTCGGCCGTCGTTTCCATAAACTTAATGGGCGAAGTACCTATCACCGAACTTACATATCGCTGTTATAACAACCCAAGTTGGCATATTTGTTACTGCCTCAGTCAGCATATTCGCGTCGAATGACCGCCAATTTATGTGAAAACTTCTACAGGAGCATGACCTATCTATAGCAATAAAACTTTCCACTCGTCAAGGCGCTCGCTATCTGTTTCGAGAAGAATATCTTAAGTAAATATGCCAGGTTAAAGTTTTCGCACGAAAGTTTATGGCTCGCCTGCGCAATGTGTCAATTCTAGAAGTGAAATATGGCGTCGGAGTTGCCTTGCAATGTCGGACGCGACGCTTCCACGGTGCGGTGCGTCGGCGGCCGCGGGGCGCCGCTCCCCGGCCGGTATCTGATGCGTCTGCAAATCTTCCAATACATTTGCACCCCACTGAAAACCCTATAGTTATACTGGAATAATTTCCATCAAGACAACGGTGGTCATTCTCATTCAGTTTTATGTAACAAGTCATAAAAGTCATTATGCACGCAAATCGATTTGGCGCCAATAAATAACACTAACGAAGTGTAGCGGCAGTAATCAATGTGAGTGATGTATTTCGATATAAAAAGCTTATAGGTAGTCGTGCCTTGCGGAACGCCCGGAGGATAAGTAAGGTATTCCACTTAGCGAATTGCTCCCCGTGAATGGGTACAATTATCATACCGTTTCACCGCTTCGGACGGATCTCGGAAAAGTGGCTTTAAAGGAAGACAGGAGACAGATTTTATGTCTAGAGAATGAAATAATATTAACAGGTTGGGCAAGTTCTTTTTCTAGATGCGAAAGAAAAAATCTCAGCTTTTTCAAGAAAACAATAATGTTTCCAGTCTATAATAGACTAAGTAGAAAGAATTTCATCAGAATAGAAAGTATAGATATTTCGAACATCTGTACAAAGCCGTAATACTAGAAGTGATTTCTTTGGGGGGGAAATTTTCTTTCATTATCTAGATATTGGGGTCGATGGGTGTATTCAAAGGCTGTCTCTATTACACATGGTCGATAAATAAGCGGAAATCCTTCGCTAGAATTATTTCCGTATTCTGTTGGGGACAGAGGACAGGTCTATAGTTACGGTCTCTGGTTACAGGAAGATATATGTTATTGTTTATTTTGACATAAAACAGTTGTAGCTGAATTAAATTATATATGGTGCACTATAATATAATGAGTATAATGACTACAAAAAAGGATCAACAATTAATATATTGTTCCTTACAAAAATAACTTCCAAATCACCTGCAAATATATGGTATTGGAAAATCTCATGTGAAATACAACGAACCCTTATAATCTCTAATGCTTCTAAACTACCGCATCGATTCGGTACTTGATAAGTTACTTGCACATGTCGAAAATTTACTATCTGTGTCGTTAGGTAGGCGTCCTCGCGTCGCGTCGCAGGTACGTCCGCGGCGCCACATGGGCTTCGGATTAATGGATCATTGCCCTCCCCCCGCGCCCTCGCTTACTATAAAGACGTAAGTCTCTTCCAAATTCATGTACTCTAAACCTTCTGCGGATCAGCAGAACGCAGATGTGGAACTACTGTTCGACGACGCGCTCCTTCCGAGACGAGATATACGACCTTCGCTTTCCCACTTAACACCGTTTGCTTTTCATTACTAGGTCGAATTTCCAACAAGAATTTTCAAGTTGAAACTTAATTCTATAATAAGATTGAAACATGCTCGCAAATTTCATAGTTGAAATAAATAATTAACCCGTTAATTAAATGAGCACATGGTTACAGACAACAGCGATAAGAATGACCTAGTGAAATACTCATAACATAACCCCCGACCTTCAATCTCAACAAGTCGCGAACATTTATGCTCGATAAAACACTTCGAAACGGCTCCTCGTAAATCAGCGAGACATCGAAAGTTACCAGCCGAGCACTTAAAGTTTAACGGACAATAATAACTGGCGATGAAAAAAGGAGATACGGGGATAAAATAAAAAGTAATGGGCCAGTAGTGCGGGGAAGGGCTAAGTTGGTAAGTTTTGAGGGATGTAGTAATGAGGCGAGCGGGACAATCGATAAATTTGAATGTTCCTCGGCGCCGCCCAGCGACTTGCAACTTTTTTCGGCAGCGGGGGAGCGCGCCACCGCGACGCCACTCAACTCGTAGGGCTGGCGGTGCCGGTGGCGCGAACACCGCTTGCACTGATTCAATGGCTTGGGAGAAACTGGCGGGCATTATCGTAAACGTCTGTCGTCGAGACGTACAGTGTGGACACTATTTTGTCTAATACGTAACGTAAGAAGGTAGTCTATGATTTTATTACAAGTATAAAGAATAAACGCTGAAAACTAAAACAAACCTGTATTGATATGTGAACCACAGTTAATGAAAGTAAAAATAAATGGTACTGAGTTTAATGTTGTATCTGTTTAGCCTAGTTGACGACCTGTTTAGCCTAGTTGGTAGTAACACTGCCTCCGAAGCTAGAGGTCCCGGGTTCGACTCCCGGCCAGGGCATTATTTGTGCATTTAGTACGGATTTTGTTCTTGGGTCTTGGATGTTCATTATGTATTTAAGTATGTATTTATCTATTTAAGTATGTATATCGTCGTCTAGTACCCATAGTACAAGCTTTGCTTAGTTTGGGACTAGGTCGATTTGTGTAAGATTGTCCCCCAATATTTATTATTATTATTTATTTTATTATTACATTGTTAGCAAGAATTTAATAAAATTTATATGATTTCAGTTCAAAGTAAACCGTATAAACTTCGGGTAATATACATAATTCTTCCCAAACGTAAATAAATAACAAACTACTTTTAGACAGAACAGAATGCTTCGCAGACGTAAACATTAAACACACTTCAATTAGTGTAATTTTATGTCTAAGTAATACGAGTAAAATGTGCGAAACTAAGAATAACTTTTCCGAGCTAGCAACCCTGACTAGACGCAGGTAAGGCAGCCAATAGGCAGACGTGGAAGTGATAATCTTAAAAGTTACATTGACGTAGTTCTGTCGTATAAAACTGTAGCAAAGTTACAATGTCAGGAACGAATATACGTATATACTATGTGATATACATATCTCCGCTGATTTATTGGGCCTGGCACTCTTTCAAGAAGTAATTGGGACAAAATACGTAAAACCGGTGGAATTGCGAAACTTTTTATGGCTAAGCCACCTTAAATATTTTATGAACGAATCTTCCCTGAGCATTTGTTACTTTGAGTTTCGTAATAGTGATTAGGATTAGTACGATAAAATATAAATAAGAATATATTTGAATAGTTAAAAACTTTGGACACACTTCGTTCTTAGTTAGGGTAGACAGTATATTTACTTTTCTCAATTTTTTCCCTTAAAGAATGGAAAAATTATGGGATGTCACATCTTTTTAACTGGTTTTTAATCCATTAACGCCTCAAGCATCGTCATTTTATGTATGCTATGTATTCCGCGTTTTCACCAACAAAGACAATGACATTGCATACGTCTTTTTTCCACTTCAGTCAGGTATGAGATCAAAAACAGTCTCAATATAGCTCACGCCGTATGGTGGCAGACTTTGGCCCCTAGTTTCATAACAAATATGCGTAACCGGAGGTCAGTTTATTACTGATAACCCCGAGGAGAGCTGTCGGTAAACCTCGTGAATACCCAGCCTTTCGGCCTCTTTACTAATGAATAGACTCCTACGCCGTAGTAACTGGACACTGCACGTGGATTGGTCTTTTAGCCTTGTCACTTTGCCTTGAATAAAAGGGAAATTGCGTAATATAGGACAACGTGAAAGCCTAAGAAACACGTAAATGATACATACACAAGTAATGTTGTACTGTATTTGGAAACAATATGGTACATATAGGTATTATCGCGCGTTTTTCGGTGGGGTAGAAAGAGATCGCGGACTTCCATTTGCTATTATCCTGACAAATAATAAACGTGAAAATGTTGTATGTGCTTGTGAGGCTGAAAGGAAAATATATATTTAACGACCTGTTTAGCCTAGTTGGTAGTGACTCTGCCTCCGAAGCTAGAGGTCCCGGGTTCGAATCCCGGCCAGGGCATTTATTTGTGCATTTTTCACGGATATTTGTTCTTGGGTCTTGGATGTTTTCTATGTATTTAAGTATGTATTTATCTATATAAGTATGTATATCGTCGTCTAGTACCCATAGTACAAGCTTTGCTTAGTTTGGGACTAGGTCGATTTGTGTAAGATTGTCCCCCAATATTATTATATTATATTTAGGTATAACAAAAACGTGAAACTGCACGTGACTTTATCATGGTTTTTTAATAGCATCAAGTACTTATGTAAAATTTCCATTGCCATTGATAATTTTACTGACAATGTCATTTGAACAATTGTAAATATATAATTTTGAAATAGTGACGTAAGTACTAGTTAGGTACGTTTACCTCGATTGAAACCTGATTTACTGTCTGAGTGTACCTACCTTACCTATTTGTAAAATGACGATGGTTTGTTACTTAAGTAGTTATGCATGACTTTATAAACTGCATATGTTGTTTAGTTAAAGAATGTTTCCATATGAGTTAGTGTTTTTCGTCGGAGATTTTGTGAAGGGTGTATTTCTTGACCTGTTATTTTGACACAAATTTAATCCGCCTTACGCAATGTGAACAGATAATCATTTCTGGGGACCGACAGTTTCAAAAGTACCTATTTAACCTTAAAAACTTCAACTTTCATACAAGCGACACTTGAAATTCATTAAAAAGTTGCATATGCACCGTACTGTTTTCGATTTCAATACTTTCTCATTATCTTGTAAACAAGTTAGGAATCGATAAAACGAGATTCTTTTAGTTTAAGCGGAGTAATTTTACTGGTTTTTAGGGTTCCGTACCCAAAGGGTAAAAACGGGACCCTATTGCTAAGACTTCGCTGTCCGTCCGTCCATCCGTCCGTCCATCCGTCCGTCTGTCACCAGGCGTCTGTCATCTGTCAAATTTTCACAGATTGTGTATTTCTGTTGCCGCTATAACAACAAATACAATAATAATAATAATTAAGGGGGGCTCCCATACAAAAAACGTGATATTTTAGCCCTTTTTCATGACTACCACTCGCCGAGCTAGATCTCAAGAACCGTAATAGACACTTGAAATTTGCACAGATTATGTATTTCTGTTGCCGCTATAACAACAAATATTAAAAACCTGCCAAGTGCGAGTCGGGGTCTTTTTATAGATCATGCGGTACGGAACCCTTCGTGCGCGAGTCCGATTAGTCCGTGGCCGGTTTTTTGTTTAATCTTCATTACATATCTTTCGAAAAAATACACCATTTATGGATTTAATTAGCCATTTCCTTTTTCAATCACATATTTTAGGATTATTTATCTAGACTAAATGGCATAATTATAGGTAAGTGGGACATTTAAATATTTGTATTAAAATAGAGCAGCGTCATTGACATTTATGCACTTATTCATAAACGAATTCTACTTGACTCCTATATTCATAAAAAATATACCCAGTTAAAGGTCGGAGTTACAACAGCCTTAAGCGCAATGAACGGAAAACTTTCCGAGTTTATTGAAAAATCACTTTCCTTTTATTGTGTTGCTACAGCGGCAACTGTAATACGAATCCTGTAAAAAAAAATAATGGACGGACGGACAACGTAGGCTTAGCAATAGGGTTCCGTTGGCACCCTTTGGTACAAATTCTTAATTTATAAGGTAAAAATCTCACACCGAGCCAAACACCTAAACAAAATAATAGCAATAATTCCCGGCGCCTCAGGAAGCATTCCTAATAAATGCCAAAAATTCATTACATTTACTACCCTCAGAAGAATGAAATATTTTTATTATTAACTCCGAACTATTGTTGACTCTGCATCTATAATGAAATAACTTAATCAAGAGCCGTAAAATTTTAGGGCTGGGTGCCCTGATTCTGGGTTGATTTTTAGAACGTCCTCTTTATAAGACAGACCTTTTTTTTTGTCCGTCAGTTAATGAGTTTAGAATTGTATAACACGACTTGATAGCATGATGGCCTATTAGATTATATTTTATGTTAATGTTTCGCGACATAGATTTGACTTTTAGAATCATTAAGTACACAAGAAGCCATTAAGATTGAGAAATAGTTATGATGGAACATTCAATTTAAACTTCTTATATGTAGTTCTTACATAGAGATAGATTAATAATTCACCGAAGAAATAGTAATCTGTACTTGTTTCCGCAGTTCAAAAACAAAATCGCTTTAATGGCAGATAATAAGATTACAAAGGTAAAGTTGCTCTGTAGCGAAGTCGTAGTCATCGCGAACTTGGCACTCTCGATAAATTAGAACTTCCCTTCAAAAGGAGAATGGATTAAAACTAGTTGGAGAAGTGCGGCCCTGGTAGCGAGGAAACTTTCAATTTTTATGACTAATTCAATTATACGAGATTTATGTGTCCCTGTCCCACGGTAAACTACGTAAGTATCTCTCCTTGGAGCGAGAGAGACAGTAATGGTGCGCGAGCTAAGCCTTTGATAGGTAAGTTTTGGTAGTAATTTATCAATGCATTTGTCTACTTACTAAACTAACATTAGCGTCATCCGTGTTCAGTAATTTATAATGGGACAGTGTTAGTGGAGTTTGGGGTTGTGAATATTTTATTGGGCAGTAAAAGCGTCTAATTTACGGCATGCGCTGTGACGATTTTTCGGGTGACGAATCGTGTCGGTTTTATTTCAATTTAAGCGGACGCTTTTAAGGAACTAATTTATGTTATTATAAAATTTACATTTACGTGTTGAGGAAAAGAAGGTGATTAAACAAATAGAATGTGAATTTGTGATGTCTTATGGAAGCCACAGACGCATTGCCAGTTTATGACATCGCAGTGATTAAGATTTTTCTGATTCTACAATCTTGCAGACTAGCTCTCGAGTCTCAAGTGCTCAGTTTGAAAGCTCGCCGGAGCAGGACTCGATACGCACAGATCCCATTACCGATAGAGATCTCGCGACATCGGTGGACAATAAAATGGTTCCATCATATCTAAAACTTTGCCCCATAATGAAGCGTATGGGGTGAATGCTTTACGACAGTCGTCGGCGAATCTTTATTGGTAGCGGACCAATTTAGATAAAAGGAAAGAGCTTTCGCCCTGAAACACCAGAGATAGCAGTCTTAACTATCGCAAGTTAGCGGTAGTTAATCCGGTTGGTTCGCAGATAAATCAACAGTGGAAAGCAATAAATTTTGGCCCGCTCACGGTAATAGGTGAAAACTATTAGGTCCGAGTAATTTAGGGGGTATAGGCCGAAAAAATATGAAGCCGACGCTTCCAGGCTTCCCTCGGCCGTTCCAATTGTTTTAGATTAGGTAGTGCTTGTTGGGTAGGCTGAAAATGCAACTAGGCCAGGCTACGGCAAACCGCCACTTAAACTCAATTGTGAGTAATAATTAGAATAGTTACATTTTATTATGCCTTTTAGATTTTATGAAACCTCTAAGAAAAGTGGATGGTTACAAATTGATAGCGACAGACAGTATTATACATTAGGTACTAAAGTCGAGCAAAGGTTATTTATAGGTACGGAATTGCGCTTATACTGATAATGTTAACACATTAATTTAACGTGTTTCCTCCTTGGACATATACCCAGTATTTGCAGTACACAATTATACGTATATACTAAAATACAGTAAGTAATATAAATAACAGAGACAGAGAGATAACTGTTTTAAGTAGCTTGCAGTGACAAATGTATCGTTTTTGCATAGTCTTATATATATATTAGGTATTTTTTACTATGTTTTCATTTTTAGAATTACATTCATATAAATTATGTTATAATTATGAAAATTACGCTGTCGGAATCGGAAGTAACTATAAAATAGAGACAAAAGCGAGAGGGTGGCCCAAACTATCGCGAGAAGAAATCTTTATTTCCGCATGCAATGTTCAGCTTCCGGAAGGGAAATTATATTTTAGTAAAATAACCGAGGGGAAGCTTGTATTTTAGATGTCATTGTATTTTACAACTTCTAATGTCATTGAAAAGGTTTTGGGTGGTATCAATTAGCATTAAAAATGTAGTTAAGTGTTAGAGTGTATAATATAATCTTTCATAATACTTTATTGATCGTGAGGATAAGGAGATGAAATGATGGAAGATAAGGAGATGAAATTTCTAATTAAAATGGCATTTATTGTACAAATACTCGTATAGCTTCAATGATTTTCTTTAAAGTCGCTTTCAATATGATTGACCTTAAATTAAACCTAGAAATGTAGTGACATTGCTAAACAAGCGCTAAGCCAAGATAACGCCTTCGTCTTATGATTTGCGAGACATCGACGTTATCTTATCGCACTTTACTTTTATCAATATAATAGTACCTGACAGATTTAAGACGAATATCAGCACCACCACCTAGGTGTTTATGTAATCACTCGGCCAATTAATTGTAATCTTTAGATACTTAAGCTCTTCATACCGAGCGGCAATTTCACTGGGGTCCCCGATTGGGCTTTCTGTATGGGATTGGAGGGGTCAAGTAATAGTGTGTCCTCCATTTCCCCGAGAGATTGACCGACTCATTCTCTCAGTGGACGCCGACGACGACGGACCGCTGAATGAATTTCCGTGAAATTTTCCACGGGACATCGTAACTGTCCGCTTCTTTCTCAATGAATGCTTCTGAACAATTTATGGGTGAG
Source organism: Notocelia uddmanniana (assembly GCA_905163555.1). NCBI lineage: Eukaryota > Metazoa > Arthropoda > Insecta > Lepidoptera > Tortricidae > Notocelia > Notocelia uddmanniana. The sequence continues at coordinate 21,890,874 of LR991059.1, read as the reverse complement.
ACTTTAAAGGTTTACAAGATTTATATGTAGCCGACGAATTGGTGAATAATATTATAATGGTTTTGAATACTTTCACCCATCCTATATGTACAAAAATCGCAATGCTGTTAAGGTGTCAAAATATAAACTGCAGTTTGACATATATAACAAAAAATTCAGATAAATATATGAGTTAGTCAACGATAACGGCAAATGAACCGGATACTCATCCAATGTAAAATTAGATAAATATGTCTGTATTAAAACTTTTCCCTGCGTAGAAACCAAAGAATGCCTTCAAAGTAGACTTAGCGAAATCGGCGTCTCCCTTTCTTAGCTTATCTCACGTCCTAAAAGTTTAAAACGCAGAAGCCATCGAAACTGGAACTTATTAACTCGATGTGATCGCCCCGTGGAAACTGCTCCACGGTAAAATGTTACAGGATAGGAAACTTTCGAAAAACTGCAAAAAGAATGAACCAACTTGGTGAAGTTTAAAAAGAGAACGCTAAATGCGAACCGTACTTAGCGACGATTCTGTAAAGCTGGGATTAGAACGTAACCCCCGAGTGGACTCCAGCGGGCGAGCCGATTACACTGATCACCGTCATTTGCTTATGATTAGACCGCCTCTCTAAGGCGCTAAAGGCAGAATGGACTAAAATAATATACTCGGCGGCAGAAAATTTGGCCCAAAATTGTAGGAAAATCGAAATAAATTTGTTGATTTACGTACAAACGATGAGTATAGAATATTAGTAATTTGTAGTTTCGTATTTATATTACTGATGTATAATAAAGATCACTGTTACGAAAATGTAAAATCTAGGTTCCTACTAACGTCGAATATAAAAAAATAATAATGTTGTTCGAAAGTGTGATTGGAGCTTTAAAACGCTTTCGCAACTTGTATGTTTGTCAGCGCTCTATTGACGCGAATTCCACGTTACAGCAGTACGATTTCAAAGTTTACACAATCAGAGTTCTCGTTTCAGTTCCGATCGCGTTCTACCTGCTGAATGCTGATCATAACAATTTGAAACTTAGCGAAATATGGCATCTCTTTTTATTTCAGTAGCGCGTCCCCGACAAATGCGTGCGCTTTATTCTCGCTCCCGTGTAAAATTTTATGTCAGCTTCAAACATTTTTCGATTGCGATTGTCACAAGACAGTAAACTTATTTAAGACAGAATTTTTTCTTGAATTTTAGGCTATTGAATAGCGTTAAGTTTAAATTGGCAAAGTAGGCCAGATTGTGCTAATTTTCGGTCATCTTCTTTCATAATTGGGTTGATACTCTATCTAGACATATATTATGTTTTTAAGTTTGTGTTCAATGTGTTTGTGCATGTAAGTTTATGTTCAATAGTACATATTGTAACTGTTGGCAAACCGTAATAAATAAATAAATAAATAGTACCTAGTTAGATTGACAACTCCTATTCTCAAAGTGTTATTATAAATTTATAGTTCAATGATACTTGGGGTCAGCCAAAATCGAGTATCTTATCTACACTCGCGGACAAAGAATACGGGTCCGTAAAATACCGCCATATATTCCTAAAATAGTACAAGGTTGTACAGTTTTTTAATCCTGTCATAATCTTTATTTAACTTTCTATTTAAACTGCAAAAATAACGTTACCAGGTTTAAATCAGGCTCGTAAAAACCCATGAAAAAACAACGTCGTTTTTGGATATTTTCATATTTTTTTGATGGGATCCCGGAAATTACTTATATAGTTGGGCATAGTGGGTTGGGTGGTGGTTGGTAATAGTATGTTAAATATGTAACTATAAACAAACCTTATTGGGGTAATTAAATTCAGTATGACCGAAATTTTTGACCGAGGGTGTACTTGCAACTCTGTTATGGTAAACCAATTTCTAATAAACAATATTCTGATTTTTGACAACTGCCATACGTACTCGTACGTACGTCGTACGTGTCGTACGTGTGCTTAAAACGCGCAGAGCGTGGCGCAGCGTTGTAACGGGGCGGAGGCGGTTTTGCGTTAAAGCGAACGCGTTCCGGAGGACGTCGCACCTAAAACCCGCGAGGGATAGCGGAGAGGAGGCGACGTGCAGCCCACGGTTTCGGAAACATCAAAAATGCAAAACCGCCTCCGCTCCGCACCGCGCTGCGCCCGCTCTGTGCGTTTTGTGCTTAGTTAACATAGATACATTTGTGTATAAACATTTGTCCAGCGGTATTACCAATCGGATTCACTAATGACGAGGGCACTTAAAGATTTCCGTGTCACCAAGGCATTTGCATACATTAAAGTGCGGGAGTGATTCTTTTGTTGACCATAATGTATGGAATGTATGGAGGCGGTATATTTTTCTATGTAGTTCAGGTTTCCTTGACTACCGTGTAGGCTCAGATAAGAATAGGCGCGATGTGATTGTTCTGTTGGAGGTACATGTAAATGGCGACTAAGTATAGCAGGGCCATTATCATCTGAGCATCATTACTATTGTAGGGTATATGAAGAAACAATTTTGACTATCGATAGGAAGAAGACGATTACTTCTTGCTATCTTTAGACTTATTTGTGAGTAATGATAGATTAAATTGCGAGTAAAAACTGTTTGTTCAATGCTAATCACAGTACAATATTAAGGCCGATGCTCAGATAATAAGTACAGATCTTTCTGAGGTTATGCTGAAGCCTAAAATTATCAAATACAAATATTGAAACATATACTAATAATTTAACTTAATAATAATAGAGAGCGTTCGTGGCCCAGCGGCGCCCGCGTAGTTGCGTACCGCGTGCGGTATGCGAGGTTAAGCAATGTCGGACAGTCCTTGGATGGGTGACCGCTTTGAATGGTTACTAACTGAGCGCTCCCGTGCTTTGGAAGGCACGTTAAGCCGTTGATCCCGGTTGCTGTCTATGATTTAGAACCCTTCGGGCGGCTTGAGAACTTCTAACAGTCAAGTTGCCCACTCACTTGACAAAGCCTAATCCCAATAAGGTCTAGTTTTCCTCTTGGGTTGGAAGGTTGGCAGTCGCTTCCGTAAAAACTAGTGCCTACGCCAATTCTTGGGATTAGGTAGTGGACCTCACGCATCTTTCAAGATGCAACTGTACTGGGAATAACGCTAGGATGATGATGATAATAATTTAAGATTAAAAAATATGTAATTTTCTTTTTAGGAAAAAACGATTATGCCCTAACAACGATCACTAGCAATTTTGATATGTAACTAAGACTTTTTCGATTCTTTTCATTGTATAAGTGGATCAATATTTGAATACATATCCGCAGTGCTGGTGAAAAAAACTAGTAGCTCATCCATTCCATACTGCATTATCACAAGGAGCTAATGCAAATCACCGGTGCTGCATTTTGCATGAGCATGCATTGGTAAAGTGTTCGGACGTAGATTATACTGGTTTAAAAAGAACTTTAGACCCTGATGAATTATTTAATACGCTAACTGTTTCCTAATATCACAGAAATGAGGGTATGCTAGCCGGTAAAATGTGGAATAAACGATAAAGAAGAATCACTGAACCATTTAATTTGACTAACGTCCTCACCTGTGGTGCACGCTCCTTTTTCACGAAGTTGGCAGTTGTCAACAGACACTGACAATTCAACGTATTTTTCTGGATGGAGAAGTAAGGACGATCGTTGTAAAAGTATGGCAATTAGTAATTGTCAAATAACAGTAATCAAGTTAGTGAAATAGGGGCCTGGTAATCAAATGTATCTCGAATAGAGATTGATGATTGGTTATCAGATAACAGCTAGAAGGTTAATACGTAACACGGACGATTTCTGAATCATTCTTTTAACCAATGCTATCCGTGTAGGTACGCTACGATGAAAGGAGATTGTCAGGACAACTGACATATTGTCTTTACGACTGTACAGCATCGTTCTGCCAGATCCAATAGCATGTTACTTAGATAGAGCAAAGGTGTCATACGCAGTTACAAAAAGTCATCTCTCCTATGTAGTCAATAGTTAACCGCTTGTGTGTAAACTTATGTTTTTATAACATCGATTTATAGAAACGGACACGCCTTATGAGATATAAGAATTAGATCTTGAATTATGTAGGTCACATATCGCCAATTTGATAATGTACGAAACTTAATTCTGCACCATCTTTAACTTAGACTACGAGTACAACACTGAATTTTTATTCAAAACCCACGACAAAATAAAATGAAACTGCGTCATTTTCTTTTATGAGAACTTATGTAGGTACTTTTGAGAAGTTCACATAAAAAGGGTAGGAGCAATTTACTAGAGTAACGCAATATGAATTTGTTAATATGAAATAATTATAAAATGAAATCGTACGGATTTCAATTAATTGTTGAACAGAAACGGACAATTCTGACGGACAGAAATCGAGTGATCGCTTAAGTGTTCCGTTGGATCAAGTTTTAACCTCTCGTATGTATTAGATTCTCAGAACTGAAGGAATTCTACTTTTTTTTTCTGTCATAGAGTTAATACTTTTACTTAAACACAGGCGAAAATTTACCTTTCCTCTGTGTTTAAGTATAAGAGTTACAGTGGGCAAAAAAAGTTGTGACCATTGAGAAAGGCACAACGATGCATTTGTATTCAAACGGAGTACGACAGCTTTTATGGCCCGAAGACCGCGTAGAAAAGATCAGCTTTGGTACTGATTGGCAACAATAGGGGTTAATGAACGCCCAGAATGGGCCATTGCTAAATGCCATGCTCATGATACGTAAGCGATATACATAGGCTTTTCGACAACCGACCACTTCTTGGCTCATTGAACAAGTTGGTAGGTGAGGTATAGGCATACTTTTAAGCTTGAATAAAAATGGCTCAAATAAAGATGTACATGAAAATACAAATTACAACTACTTAAGTAGTTCAAATCCAAGGAAAGTTCGGGTGTTACCTTTTCACGCTCGATGTAATGTGATGTGTGATGTGTAATAAGAGGCCTTCAAATAGCGCTAGTTTCGCATATCGTTATGATTCATAATCATAGCGCTACTTTGTCAATAAAACGCTTTACTAAAAACTATATTTGGCGCGCATTCATAGCAGTATCCTTATAACGTTATAAATAAAAAGCAACGATATTTTGTGAAGCGCTATAATAACGTTATAGGATATCTCTGTCTCGCACAGAGTCTCGTCCTTTCGTGCGCTGTGACTTGTACGTCAAACTCGAGCCACCATCTTAAACGAAAACGATATTATGTATAACGTTATTATAACATTATCATATAAAATTATCATTTTCATTTTGTTATGATATGAAATATCGTTATGAGGAATATTGATTACGATTATAACGAAATTTTAAACACTAACGAAATATCATCATCATCATGTCAGCCGAATGATGTCCACTGTTGGACATAGGCCTCCCCCAAAGACTTCCACAATGACCGGTCCTGCACCACCCGCATCCAGCGGACACCCGCGACCCTTACCAGGTCATCAGTCCACCGTGTGGGGGGGGGGCTGCCCACGCTACGCCTTCCGGTACGTGGTCGCCACTCGAGAACCTTTCCGCCCCAACGGCCATCGGTTCTACGTGCTATGTGCCCCGCCCACTGCCACTTAAGTTAGCGATTCGAAGGGCTTATTCGGGGCTATACGAAATATATCGCTTATCATCGTATTTTTTTTTGTACCACGTCGGTGGCAAACAAGCGTACGGCCCACCTGATGGTAAGCGGTCACCGCAGCCTATGGACGCCTGCAACTCCAGGGGTGTCACATGCGCGTTGCCGACCCTTTAAAAATTTATACACTCTTTTCTTGAAGAATCCCATACTGTAGTTCCTCGGGAAAACCACGGCAGGGAGCCCATTCCACAACCGGAGCGTCCGAGGGAGGAAGTTCCTCTGAAACCGCTAAAATATCGCTTATTATTGTAACGTTTTAAAGGCCTGATTATATAACTCAGTCACCGCGCAGAGTGGATTGCAGTGCAGTTGGTTAGGGAGTTGAAAATGAAAAAGCTGATTATAAATTGACGAATCATTCTATAAACGATATGACGTTGAAACATAATATTTACGAATCCATGTTTCGAAGAAGGTAATATTAGGTAATTATAAAAAATAACGGTACACGGCATATTTATCTACACCATAGTGCCGAGCGGCGCCGAGCCGAGCCGAACAAATGACCTTGGCTGCGCTAGCGCGGAAAGAGTCCATCGCATCGCAACATTCCTAAACCCATCACCGACATATCACATACGCATCTTAAATAGGAAAATCAAACCAATTTAACACTTAAACGCACACTTTAAGAGCGCTGTAACGATTGACGAGCGGAAAATGATTACACGGGTAGTTCATAGACTAAAAAAGTTGAATGTCTATAAAAGTGTCCTACAATAAATGATTACTTACGGGCTAGTTGAATCGAGGGCTTTCCAGCGCTGGAAAATCATAGAAAGGGGCTCAGTGCGTTCGCATTCTCGGACGGACGAGTTTTTTTTTTTGCCTTTTATGTTCTTCCTAACGAAACCGTCAAATGACAACGATAAAAGAAGTTAATTGGTTATTGGTATACGATATGACACATACAATACTCAATATACAGTACAGCATTAAATTGAGATAAATGGCGGGTATTCCTGTATTAATTTTCCCCTTACCTCAATAATTTTAACGTTTTCATTATCAATGTCTTTGCTTGTAACATTAATTAAGCAATAATACTTAGGTGCTAACAGGTGGTAGGTATACTATTTCGCGAATATATTATGAAGAATCGTTAAAATATAACACCTTTAAGGCACAGACAGATACAATTTTAGTATTAACTAAGTATATATTTTAACATTATTTACCAATATTAAGCTTTGAATCTTCTATCAAATTCTAAAATCGAAAATTGGTGTATATTAATTAACCTAATTGGTGTATTGTCATCGCAGCATCAAAATATTCAGATGGACAAAAAAGTGGAATACTATACATTCTTGAGACGCGTTGTGCATACCAGTAATATTTATTTAGTTTTTGTGTAATATCGTTTATTATTATGTTACAGGAGCAAATATTTTAAAAGGACGCTTCCTTAGTGCACCTGGAGTACCGTAACTCCCCGGGTCCAAATATATTTTTTTCTATTTGGAGAAATTTTGAGCTAAAGTTTTGACCTCTAAAATTAAGTTACACCAAACCGTCTGTATAATCGTAAACGGTGTTCGTTAAAATTTGAATGTATGAAAAGTTGACAAATTTCTATGGGATGAAAGCTGCCGGCGCCATATTTCCGTCTGTGATCGTAAGTTAGTGCAACCCAGCCTTAGTAATGGATATTGATATGGCGAGATTAGAGCGCGTCAGTTAATACAGTTTTTGAGGTAGTATCAAGTTATAATTATGAGTCATAATAGTTTTTGCATTTTTTGCTTTAAAGGGTAAATATCGGTGATATTTTTTTTGTTTTTAAAATAAATAGTTATTGATATCACTCCAGAAGAGTAAGAAATACACGTAACCTATCTTTGAAAAAATAAAAAAAAATCTGAAATAACACTTTATTCACCTGGGAACGCTTGTAAATGATTGCTAGTTCGCTCGATAGTGGACGGTTTAATTGTTTGCTCCAGTTAGGTACAGGGCCCGTGCTGTATATCATCATGTCAGCCGAAAGACGTCCACTGCTGGACATAGGCCTCCCCCAAAGATTTCCACAATGACCGGTCCTGCGCCACCCGCATCCAGCGGACACCCGCGACCTTCACCAGGTCATCAGTCCACCGTGTGGGGGGCCTGCTCACGCTACGCCTTCCGGTACGTGGTCGCCACTCGAGAACCTTTCCGCCCCAACGGCCAACGGCAATCGACGATGTATATGAAGGTATTTTATGGCGTATATTTGTATGGTGTTCCGCGAGTCACCGATATGAGAGTACTGGCTGAAAATCAGGTGTCTGACACATTAGCATCCGTTGCATGCTGAGCTAGTGCCCGTTTTTAGTGTCGCGGGGATACATTTAATTTTATTTGATTTGTGTGTAAGTTCTTCTCTTGTATATTTTTTGTCATATATGTGAGTCTTCTGTGTCTATGTATAAATGTTTCTTTCTTTCTTCTTTCTAATGGACTTGGATTCTGTTGAATTCGATGGACGACAGGTAAAAAAATACATTAAGATATCAAGTCGGCAATGAGCATACTTTACTACATGTAACATTTTCAATATCATGAATGATCAATTTTATTTTTAGTTTCGCTTTTGATTGTGTAGTTTTCTAGTCTATTCTGTTAATACATAACGTACATTATCATATAGTCATATGAATATGTAAAGTAAAATAAACGCATACCTACACGAATATTAACTGATCAAGATCATGGGTGAATACTTGGGTTAATTTTATGTTCAGATGATGACATACTTTGTTCTGACAAGTATGCGAGTGCGAGAGTGACGGGCGTCTTATCCACGACGATAAGTGATAAAATGGCAACCATAGGGGGAGGCCTATGTCCAGAAGTGGACGTCTTTCGACTGACATGATAATGATGATACGCCTCCTGTAAACACGCGACGATACCTAATATACCTATTTAACATCTATTTTCCAAACACAGTAATATTTAAGAACAAAATTTGATAGTATCCTTACCCAATGATTGTACCTACTCGCTCGACCGCTTTAAAACCTTGACCGCGGGTGCCCGTCATTAATCCTAATAAAATATTTACTAGTCACTGCAATAATCGATTTAAATCTCTGGTATAATTAAGGTGTTTGATTTCTTTTATTGATCCATCAATTATGTTGGTCAATAACCTGAAGATTAGACTAAGGCAAGGTTGGCACGAGGTGACATTGTACACCGACGATCATGCGCGGGCGACGCTCTGAGGCACACATATACTTGTGAATTACACACACAACCATGCATTAAATGCTAGTGCTACTGTATGGTATGCGGATTTTGCTAATGCAATGCGGCAGAGCGAGTGATTGAAGAAATCCATGCAAATTAACATTTTCGTCCAAAAAGGTGTAAAAAGGTACATGTTACTTTACCGAACCTACATTTACTCTTTTATGACAACATTCTAACGACTACCCACTTGACGATTACATACGTATAGTCACAATGAAATAAAGTATATCTCTTACCAATAATATAACAGCGCTCCTTAATAATACCGTTTTTTCCATAACATACTTCAATAAGCACGTTATTGGATTAAACCGTTGAGCCCGTTGATCTTACGGCGGTTTTACGTCGCGTAACATGATATACACATTATAAGAATAGCTAAACATGGGGAATATATAGGAAAAAATCAGCATAAATTGAAGGGTTATAGTGTAATGTGACGTAAACGCGTTTGAGTGATAAACAGTGCGGTTGGAGATCAGAGAGCGACTGTTAAATCCTGAGGACGGCGAAGGATCGCTTTTATGGCCCCAGCCGCATAATGTCAGGGTAAGACTTCCGCTTTCACCAGAAGATATGTAGCGTAGGTACATACATATATCAAAACCATAACTAAATTATGTTCAACTTCAGTAACTTTACTTCTGTTGCGACAGTTGCGACTTTGTTTATATTAATCTTGATTTTAAGAAACCGACTATTGTCATTTAAACAGGTGTGTTTTGTGGCCTTCTCCGACATTTCCACCGGAGATGAACCGAGACATTCATACAAATGGCAAATTAGTTGAATGATTTATCGCCGATTGTACATACATATGTTACATATTTCAATTCAATTCTCACTGCGATGCCAATGAAAAGCTTAATTAATTGCTATTCAGTTTTCTGTGGGTTTGGTTGTTCAAACCATACGTGAATATTAAGCTTATAAAAAACCTAACCTAATGGCTAAACGTTACCTACTCGCAAATTTCAACATTGTTATTATGTTAGTAATAAATTATTCTTAACTCACATTTTAAATAGACTGAAATATTTTCTATTATTCATCAAACATTCACTAAAATTATGATCGACAAGTGAGCTCCCATATATTATTAAATAAAACTGCGAATACTCATAGTCATGATAAAGTTATTGCAGGAACTTTAGCTTAATCATTAGCTTGGTCACTGAAAATCTTCACGATGATTTAAATCTGGACATGCAGGGAGAGGGAGCGCAGAGCAGTGTCCATCCGTTGTAACATGCTGGCTCGTAGGTTTGCACGGTGTAACGGTGCGAGTTAAAAATAATAATCATAATAATCACTGACCGCAATTAGTCGCAATCAGTCACGATGAATAGCCAAATTTGGGTTTCTAAAAAACAACCTCCAAAATGAAACTCAAGTCGGATAATTTTTCTTTGCGTAGTATCTATTTGCCAATTCTGAATCGAAATTAAGATGATATTAAAAACTTTGAAGGGTATTTCGAGATGGAAGAGGTTGATGTGTTAATTTAGTGAGATGTGCAATTAGGCGTACAAAACTGTTTTACACGGAGGAGCGATACCATTGACTGTATATACATAATTCCATTAACAGCATTTTAGTAGGGGTGGGCATTTTAGTACACTTGTACTACTTATTCTGTGCTTGTAGAGTGCCTGAATAATTACATCTAAGTATTTGATTTTAAAAAGTTAAGCCAACGCACAATTTTAATTGCAACTATAAATAGACAACCGGTACCTAACCATTAAAACTTCCTAAAAAATCTTCGTTTGTCAGACATTTTATAAAGGCAGTATATAGTCATAGGCTGTCTGAACTAGCTAATTAACTTTACAAATGGCACAAAAATGTCCGTAACGCGGAAGGCTCATTATAATTAAGAATGATGATCTTTAGCGATCGATTACAAGGCGACAAAAACTAAGTCTTCCTTATTCCTAATAATTTTGCGTTAGTGTTGAAACCTGTTCTTAATATATTCTGTCCAAAGACCGGTGCGGAAGACCCTTTAGATTCGGCCTTCAGAAGGTTTTTATTTCACTCTTACTGCCTTCCGTGTGTTCTTTGCATGCCCATAGACATAGTTTTTTTAGCCGTTTAACTTGATATGTGGATTTAAATTTGTTACATCAGATTTGACCGTGGTAATGGCCTTGCGGATATTTGACGGGCTCTGATTTTTTACTAATCATCGGTTAAGTAACTATTTTTATGATACCTTGTTTTAATATAGGTACTTATTACATTTTTTATAAATACATTTGTATGTACGTATAAATTAACTGCAACTGTTCACATCACTTTCTAATAAGTACATCTTTTAAAATACTCGAATATACAAGATTATCCAAATCTTGATATATATTGCAATCTCTTTCAATATTGTAATGTCATTGTATAGCTAAACGTGAGATAAACTATTTCCTTTCAAAGGTTGCTGCAAACGATTTTAAGCCAATTACCAAGCACAATAACGTGAGGAATTACAAGTTTCCATAATTTCCTTGAGGTTTTTAATGCCTCATCTGAACATGACTTATTAACGATTCCCTCTAAAGGAAAACATTTAATCCGATTTGGAGAAGCGTCCGCACCCCTATTATTCTCTGGACGGCTTTTCCGGAAAAACGGATATAATTTTAAGCGAGCAACTAGGTACCTTTTTTCTCGGCGTACAACGGTGAACGCAAATTGAATTTTTTACTATGCCTCACTGGACTAATTCTACTAATGCATTTAGTACAACGCATGCCGCGAGTTAGGGATAACCGCTCATTCCAGACGAGCTTCATTTCTGAGCTCTTTTTTCGGACGATAGTTTATTTGCAAAAGCGAAGCGTATACCTGAAATCACTACTCACTATATTATCACTTCACTACATAGTATAAAACAAAGTCTGTCCCTATGTATGCTTAGATCTTTAAAACTATGCAATAGATTTTAATGCGGTTTTTTTAATAGATAGAATGATTCAAGAGGAAGGTTTATATGTTTAATACATGCATAATATTGCAGAGAAATACTGATAATTTTAGAGGCTTCTAATGTGATGTCGCAAATAAACACATTTTTTGCGCTTACATTGCAAACGCTGGCTGATCCCTATGAGATAGATCAAAATAATGTACTACAGTATTATACACCATAAAAAGATCTAAAAAAAAATCCTGATGTGTTATGTCTATCTCTTAGGCATAACCTACAATAACCATTTTTTATTATTTGCTTTTTACGAGAAATAAATAATGGCTTATTTACGAAGCGATTTTAAGCAATGCAGGATTAATCTTTATCCAATTAAGTACCTTAAATACGTTGTGCATTTAATATAGATCAATATAGCTCTGTACACCATGAAATTCAAATGAATATTTTCGAAGTTATTACAGATTTAAAATGCAGTTACCTACATAGACCCGTGCGATGGCGGGGCAGATCGCTAGTTTTATATAAAATAATCTACCGTCAGCTATATACTCAATATTCAATTCTTTATTGCACATAATGGTTACACATAGTTGGAATTACATGCTCATATTTTAAGTCTCACATTATGTACCCTGTTGGGCGCCGCAATTTTGGGTTACACTTATTAATAATTACAATATACTATTACAAAATAATTTTTACTTACATTATAATTTTATTGATTCTTCTTCAAAAAAATCTTTTAAAGAGTTGTATCTTTTTTTTCGTTTATTAGCACTTCCGGTAGTTTATTGTAAATTTTGATTGACATTACTAATGGCCCCAGATGAGTGTTTTTTAAGTCGTAAGGAAGGTAACATCAGCCTTTCTCTAAATCTCATTGTTCGGGTGTTGAAAACATCTCCTCGTTTGGTATAAAAATCGGGGTATTTCCTAACAAATTTACAAATCTCTAGGATATAAATACATGGAAGGGTGAGTATTTTGTGCTTTATGAAGTAGGGTTTACAACTGTCTGTTTGTTTAATGTTTGTTAAAATACGGATTAGTTATTATTCACTTTTATGAGTATGTTACTTATTGTGCCCACTTAAGGCCTACCTAATTAATAATAGTCTTGGTCCCCCGTTATCTCAGACCCTAATATAACCATAGAAAAGCATTACATTCGCGGCAGCTATAAAATTTTTACCTCTTATAATTAGGTTACGAGTAACGATCTTACTCGTACAGTAGTGCGACAAATTCTTGATCTTCATAAGCTGTTAGTTAGTCAACTGGCTTTTGTCTTATTTTATAGATAAAATGAAATAAAATATATGCAAAGGAGAATTCGCAAGAATCCCTAGCTGCGCTACAGCTCAGGGTAAATTTTTACATTTGACTTGGGCCAATGATATTTTTTGTCTTGGGCACGATTCATAATCTACAAAGTTGTCTTTAAAGTTATTACCTACTGAAATAGTAGTAGGTAATCAAAGCCAGAATCCTAATAAAATAGATGAAGAAGTGGAGCGTGTCATCTTATCTATTCTATTCCAGCATTGACGGTCAAGCTTGACTTAATTATCGATCTTATCTACGCCAGAATAGCCCCATGGTCCGATTAACTCAATGCCGTGTCTTTTAATTGGAAAATCACCAAGGCTCCATCCTCAACGATAGTAAACTGGGGCGTAATTAAATTGAGCTAGTGTGAATTTCTAGGTAAAGGTCACTAAGTCATCAATAATGTTACGCCAACTATGCCCAGGGGTGCTATTCACAAAGCGACTCGTTCGCACCTCTCACCTTACCCGTATACACGAAAGAAAAGGTTTACAACTATACTACCAGAATGTTTAGTACCTAAACGAAACTTTGTTATACTAACAAATTTTACTGTACAGCCAAACAATTTTACGTAATTATTACAATGTATTTAATAATGAATACAATTTTTTAGTAATTATTACAATTGATTTAGTAGTGGATAATATTTAATTCTTGTTAGTGGAAATTTTGTACGTATTACCACAGAATAAGTAATAGTACAGTATTACTGTCTAAATGTTATAGTAACAACAGTTAAGTAAGCGTTACAATAGTATCGTTGTGTTTACGAAATTGAATCCTAATATTTACTATATGGGTTGTTATTCTCACTATAATATAGTGATTATAGCAATATGCATAATTGTCTTTACATTTTTTTTTACTATAAGTGAACCGTAGAGTTTACTATTTGTATAGTTGTCACATATGCAACTAAAAAACATAGTTACCGAAACCAAATTCTGGTTTCGGTTATCAGATTCTTTTTTTCGTGTATAAATATGCAAACTGTCAAAAATTGACAAATAGGCCATCCTACTATAAGTTTTCGACATATTTGCTTAATATGCATATTTTGGAATACTTGTCCCTCACTTCAATTTCCTGCTTCGTCGTTTTAAATGGGTTTAATTGGGCTATTAGTTTCGATAGTAACTATTTAAGTAGATACTGTATGAATATCCAAAAATAGAGTAATTTAGTGATTAATTCAGAGATCGGAAAAAAATTGCGCCATTGCTCGCAATAATGTGGACATGACTCCAATATTAATCAAAATGTTAATCAATTGAGTAATCAGTTTTTGTAATAAAATTTGAATTTCCGGAGATAATAGTTTTTACGTGCATATTAAAGTGGTTATCGTTTTCGTTAATATTTTTATATAATAAAGAAGTTACGATTTTAAACTGACACGATTATTTACACTAGAAATAATACCCAACAACTATAGGTACGTTATTAGCTACGTCATTAAACTAACTACGTAATTAAAAGCTAGTAAATACTAAAGTAAATTGAAATGTTTACATTTTTGGGACAAAGCTTGTAACTGAATTGTAAAGCAAGTTATCCTCTACCGACTGAGCTGAAATTTAGCTCACTTATCCGCAAATGCGATATTAGAGTGATGATGAACGCAGAAGGCGACGTGATGGGCGCTTTTATTTAACTTATTTTATAATTGATACGATTTGTGGAACAAATCTAAGAGGTCTAATCTTGACCGCTTACCTCCATCTATTTTTATATGATGGCTCCTGTGGCTGGGGTACTATGCGAGGTTCGAGAGCGATATAACCTTGCTGTTCCGTGCTCTCCGCCATATTGACTGGACACAATACTTAATTTCAAATTAAAGGGAAAAATTGAAAATTTTTATGCTCCGAGCAGGATTCGAACCTGCGACATTTGGCATACGCGGCCAATCGCTCTAGCCTCTGAGCTATCGGAACAACCAGGCTCGTGCACGAAATCCTTCTCTAGTTCCCTCTTACAACGCCTTAGGGAGAAGAACAGCGACATCTACCGTAGAAGACTTAGACTTCTATTAACGGCACCCACGCGCGGCCACGGTTATTTGGCCGCGTATGCCAAATGTCGCAGGTTCGAATCTTGCTCAGAGCATTAAATTTTTCAATTTTTCCCTTTAATTTGAAATTTTGATTTTTCGTTAGCAGCATTACTGCTTAATACAAAATTAATTCACAATACTTAATTAAATAACCCATTTACCAAGCTAAGAAACTGAATAAACAACGAAACACAAGTTCTATACTCCTGTCTCATTTTATAAAAAAAGAAAATTTTATCACAGGGCTATTCTGTAATAAAGCAAGTGTTATCTGAGTAATAACTACCCTATCTGATAAGAGTTGTATTTACCATCAATTTGTTTAACCTGTCAGCTGCGTGGTCTCACGCTCGCGGTCTCCCCGGCCTACCGACTCGACACACTTGAGTAGTATACAATGTTATATGTGTATAAAAATCGAAAAGGCACATTAAATTCAATTCAATTTATTTATTAATAAAATATAAATTTTACACGTTACATATCAAATTACAATACAATGTCCAATTTATAGTATCTATAATATTCTGTTATCGTTTTACGACTAGTGAAGTAAGTAGTGACTACTCACTACTCTTGGACGAAAATTCATTCAACGAGCAAAAGGCTGCGTAGACTATTTATAAATAAACTAGCATTTGCCCGCGGCTTCGCCCGCGTACTAAGCGTAATTTTTAACCGTCTACAAAAAAGAGGTTCACTGTTTGACCCGTATATATGTATGTAGGTATGTATGTATGTTTGTCCACGATTATCTCGCGTTTGCTGAACCGATTTAGATGCGGTTTCCAGAAAAGTAGTTGTTACATTCTGGGGGTTTCGGTATACGAAGTTTGGTGATTGTGATTCACTAAAAGGAGCATCCAAAAAGAAAATTTGGCTTCACTTTCATTCGCACTCCTTACTGTCAGTCCGTCTGTTACAACCGAGTTGCTTTTACTGGACCGATTGAATTGAAATTTGGCACAAACTATCAAGAATTCAGAGCGCTCGTGGCCCAGCGGCACCCGCCTACCGCGTGCGGTATGCGAGGTTAAGCAATGTGGGTGCAGGTCAGGTCTTGGATGGGTGACCGCTTTGAGTAGTTACTAACTGAGCGCTCTTGTGCTTTGGAAGGCACGTTAAGCCGCTGATTCCGGCTGCTGTTTACGACAGCAGTCGTTAAGCCAAGTTAGAGGCCTTCGGGCGGCTTGAGAACTTCTAACAGACAAGTTTCCCACTCACTTGACAAAGGGGGGTCGAAGTTGCACTACGTCCGTAGGGAGTACCCACCGTTACCCCTGGGTGGTGCTAAAAGTGCAACAAAAACTGGCAACCGTACTTGACTTCCCGAAGATCTCACGGTTCGTAAATAAATGCCATACGAGAAAAAAATCTAAAGGTTGATTTAAATGGAAAAAATATCGAAACCTCTATGTCGTTTTTAAAAGCCAATCCATAGATACCCCACATGCCTATATAGTAACATTAGTGCCAAATTTTACCTCAGATTCGTATTAAGAGACCTCTCGGACGCTCAGATATCGATTTTGAAAGAAATCGGGACGAAAAAAAGAATCAATATGGCCGCCACTTTCACAAATTTTACCTCGGATTCGTATTAAGAGACCTTTCGGACAATCAGATATCAATTTTGAACGAAATCGGGACGGAAATGATGAAAATCAATATGGCCGCCACTTTTTCCCAATTTTAACTCAAATTCGTATTACGAGACCTGTTGGACGCTCAGATATCGATTTTCAACGAAATCGGGTTGGAAATAAAGAAAATCAATATGGCTGCCACTTTTTCTAAATTTTACCTCGGTTTCGTATTAAGAATTCTCTCGGACGCTCAGATATCGATTTTGAACGAAATCGTGACGGAAATGATAAAAATTAATATGGCTGCCACTTTTTCTAAATATTACCTCGGAGTCGTATTAAGAAACCTCTCGGATGCTCAGATATCGATTTTCCTCGGAAATTGATAAGGAAATGAAAAAAATCAATATGGCTTTGACTTTTTCAAAATTTTACCCAGGATTCGTATTAAGAATTCTCTCGGATGCTCAGATATCGATTTTTAACGAAATCGTTAAAGAAAAGAAAAAAATCAATATGGCCGCCACTTTTTCCAAATTTTACATCGGAGTCGTATTAGAGGACCTCTCGGACGCTCAGATATCGATTTTGAACGAAATCGGGACTTAAATAGAAAAGCAATATGGCCGCCTTTTTTTCCTAATTTTACCTCGGAATCATATTAGGGGACCTCTCGGACGCTCAGATATCGATTGTAAACGAAATCGGTTTGGATATGAAGAAAATCAATATGGCTGCCACTTTTTCCAAATTTTACCTCGGATTCGTATTAAGAGACCTTGTGGACGCTAAGATATCGATTTTTAACGAAATCAGGACGGAAATGAAGAAAATTAATATGGCCGCCACTATTTCCGAATTTTACCTCGCATTCGAATTACGAGACCTGTCGGACGCTCAGATATCGATTTTGTACGAAATCGGGAAGGAAATGAAGAAAATCAATATGGCTGCGACTTTTTCAAAATTTTACCTCGGATTCGTATAAAGAGACATCTCGAACGCTCAGATATCTATTTTGAACGAAATTGGGACGGAAATTAAGAAAATCAATATGGCTGCCACTTATCCCAATTTTACCTCGGAGTCGAATTAGGGGACCTCTCGGACGCTCAGATATCAATTTTGAACGAAATCGCAACGGAAATGAAGAAAATTAATATGGCCGTTACTTTTTTCAAAGTTTACCTCGGATTCCTATTAAGAGTCCTCTCGGACGCTCAAATATCGATTTTTATCGAAATCGTATCGGACGGCACTGATTAATAAAACCACTTACTTACAATACATTGAATATAAAAGGTCGTCTCTTCATAGGGAATTCACGGCATTTAATGCACCTTAAGATTTTATAAGGAACCTACATGCCAAATTTGGTATCTCTCGAACCAGTAGTGTGGGCTGTGCGTTGATATGTCACTCACTCAGTCAGTCAGTTTCTTCTTGCAATTTGGCAAAAACTGTTAAAAGTTTTCATGTCCGCATTTATATTTCAAAATCAATGCCATTTTCAAAATTAACGACCCAAAAAACCATTAAAACGACACCCATATTAATATTTAGACATTCCAACCCCCTTGGAACCCAACAGAGGGGATGGTATTTCACGTCCTCCACGTGGGATTTTAAAATCATTGTTGTTTTCGTAATCAGCGACCTGATTAACCATAGAAAACATACCAATATCGATTTTCAGAATTTGTCACCACATTTCCCCCTTTTAGGGGTTACCTTCTCATAAAACCTGAAACACATGTTTACTCATTTATCGTTAGAAATACTCCTGTGAAGTTTCGAATAAAATAGTCCAACTAATCTTGATTCCCCACACACACTTCGAACCCCCATTTTACCTCCTTAGGGGTTGAATTTTGAAAAATCCTTTCTTATTGCACCTCTAGACCTTATATGGAACCTATATACTAAATTTAGAATCTCTAGAACCAGCAGTTTGGGCTGTGCGATGATCACTCACTCAGTCAGTCAGTTATTTCTTGCAATTTGACACGAACTTTCAAAATTTTTCATGTCCACAACATTAAATTTCAAAATCGATGCCATTTTCGTAATGAACGTCCCAAAAAACCATAAAAACGACACCCATATTAATATTTAGACATTTCATCCCCCTCGCACCCCAACAGGGGGGTGGTATTTCACGTCCTCCACGTGGGATTTTAAAATCATTGTTGTGATCGTTATCAGCGACCCGATAAACCATAAAAACAATACCCATGTCGATTTTCAGAATTTGTCACCACATTTACCCCTTTTAGGGGTTGATTTCTCAAAAAACCTGCAACACGTGTTTACTCATTTATCGTTAGAAATACTCCTGTGAAGTTTCGAATAAAATAATTCAACTAATCTTGATTCCCCACACACACTTCGGACCCCCATTTAACCCCCTTAGGGGTTGAATTTTGAAAAATCCTTTCTTAATGCACCTCTAGACCTTATATGGAACCTACATACTAAATTTAGAATCTCTAGAACCAGCAGTTTGGGCTGTGCGATGATATGTCACTCGCTCAGTCAGTCAGTTATTTCTTGCGATATGGCACAAACTTTCAAAAGTTTTCATGTCCACTACATTAAATTTCAAAATCGATGCCATTTTCGTAATGAACGTTCCAAAAAACCATAAAAACGACACCCATATTAATATTTAGACATTTCATCCCCCTCGCACCCCAACAGGGGGGATGGTATTTTACGTCCTCCACGTGGGATTTTAAAATCATTGTTGTTTTCGTTATCGGCGACCCGATAAACCATAAAAACAATACCCATGTCGATTTTTAGAATTTGTCACCACATTTTCCCCTTTTAGGGGTTGATTTTTCAGAAAACCTGAAACACGTGTTTACTCATTTATCGTTAGAAATACTTCTGTGAAGTTTCGAATAAAATAGTCCAGCCAATCTTGTTTCCCCATATAAACTTCGGACCCCCATTTCACCCCCTTAGGGGTTGAATTTTGAAAAATCCTTTCTTAGTGCACCCCTAGACCTTATAAGGAACCTACGTGCCAAATTTGGAATCTCTAGGACCAGCGGTTTGGGCTGTGCGTTGATATGTCAGTCAGTCAGTCAGTCAGTCAGTCAGTCAGTCAGTCAGTCAGTCAGTCAGTCAGTCAGTCAGTCAGTCAGTTTCTTCTTTTATATATTTAGATAGAAAAAAAGATGCGTGATTCAACAGTGACATAATCCACTGTTATATCGATGAGACCTACTAACTAGTTAATACCTACCGTAGATGACACGAGTGAAATTTAATTATTCTTGCAAAAACATAACTCGCGGAAACACTCGGAAATCATCACGCCTCAACTTATGTTTGCTATTTCAGAGATTATTAAAATATAGGATGAAAAAACCTAAGTTGTATGGTCATCAAAAAACGTTACTCCACTTTTGATTTAAGGAATATCTATTAACCCTTTACAAGGCAAGATGTATAGGAATTTATCTGTAGGGAAAAATTACCGCCAAATGGTCACCTTTTTGTATTTTTTTCTGATTCGCAACTTTTTGATCTATACAGTAAGAGACTTGAACTGTGGGATAATTTTAATTTTGACCGTTTAAGGGATAATAGGAAATCTAAAGTAGCACTCATATTTTATAAGCTGAGAGCAAATCGCCTACGGTGGGGTATGGACATGCGGAGGGATGAAAGTTTTATTTTATTTTATTTATTTTGTTTTATTTTATTTCAAAGGAAAACTTACAGCTAAAATAACAAGCTAGGTTGTGATATAAAAACAGTAAGCCAATTACAAGTTTTCACAGATAGAAAATGCATAAAACACGTAGCATGCGGAAGTAATAAAAGTAATTATTAATTATTTACAATTTTGTTTATGATTGAGTTGCATAACAGCTAGAATGAAGTCAAACAGGGAACGAGAAGATCAATGATTACGAATAAGATATAATCATATAAAAGTATTAACAAAGAAAGAAATCTTGACTCATTAGTTTGCGTGTTGAACTAAACTCATCACAAAACAGATCGAAAGACCGTGACGTTTACACAGCTGATTAAAAGACCGAGCAGCTCTTAGAAGAAAGGATTTTTTTCTGAAATTACTGTGAGCGAAGGGAACATGTAGCGTTAATTTATTGTGAGAGGATAGGCGTGGGGGGACTGAGAACCTCAAGTTCGCTAGCAGATCAGGACAGTCTACAAGAAAGGTGATAAGTGTAAATGTGGCGGATTGTAAGAGGATAAGAGGAGGGGTTGACCAGGAAATGGCCACCCTTTCCCTGCCGTCAGGTTTTCCACATGGCTTGGAAGATGACATGAACCGGAAGGATGTGAGTGATGAGATTTCGGGTATTATAGAGGTAATTTGGAAGAAAAAACATGCGGAACCAACTCAAAGTAGATGGGATAAGGGCCAGCGAATCATCATCATCCTAGCGTTATTCCCAGGACAGTTGCATCCTGAAGGATGCCTGGGGTCCGCTACCTAATCCCAAATTTTTGGCGTAGGCACTAGTTTTTACGGAAGCGACTGCAATCTGACCTTCCAACCCAAAGGGGAAAATAGACCTTATTGGGATTAGGCTTGTCAAGCGAGTGGGCAATTGACTGTTAGAAGTTCTCAAGCTTCTGGCTTCTCGGCTTAACGTGCCTTCCAGAGCACGGAAGCAGTTAGTAACCACTCAAAGCGGTCACCCATACAAGGACTGACCCCGCCCGACATTGCTTAACCTCGCATACCTACCATACCGCTGGGCCACGCGCGCTCCTAACCATAATAATAAGGATTAGGACCAGCGAATGATGATTTTAAAAGCTGTTGACAGTCAATTAGTCAGGTGATAATATTGTCAAATTTCCAAAAATGTTTTCACAAGTTAAAGGGGTTATATCAAAAATGTTTAGTTTGTTTTACTTTAAATACGAATTCTACAGATCGCCATCGCCGTTCAGCGCGGTAATGCTGCCAGCATGGGGACCTTCGAGCCAGGTGCGATGCGGCGCGAGGCGAGAGCTATGTCATTATTATTTCTATTCTGTTTATTTGTATCTCTTTATATCCTCTTGGTATTGGTAGTTGCTAGTTATTATCTTCGCTATTATTTACTTTTTAAACCTTTTTGACGTAAATAATGTAAACTTCATAATCACTTAGGCATATGACATGACAGTTTAAGTTCGATATGTGAACTCGCTTCAACGCTGTAAGTATATCCAGGCTTATCTGTCTTATTGTTTGTATTTTATTGAAAATCTTACCATTACCCTTGTTATCTACGATTTCTAGTGTTGTAGTAGTTACCTGAAACAAATGAAATAAATATGTTTAGTATAACATTGTATATTTGAGATAGATATTTCACAATAGCTCACAATTGACGTGAATTCATTGTTAGAGATCGGAATAGGCGGATTATACATAAATAAGTACTAAAACTTAGTAGGACACAGACATGAAGCGGGAACTTCCTTGCGATAGCATTTTTTCCGGTTTATCGGTTGTTTCGTCAAGTGATACTCATATCTTATTGTTTCAGGTATCGTAATTTAATTTCAATCGATTTCTAAAAACTTGTCCAGGTAGTTTTTTCGTAATAATGATTCAAATGGGACTTTTTACGCAAACACAACAACCCCTGCATCAAACATATTTGTTGAAAAAAAAACGCACAATAAATAACTTGCGACCAAGGGATGTTATACAATATTAAAAATTGTATCATTTTGAAGTTTAAATTATTTTCATTGTACAGTAAAAGTCGTCTACCACGTCATTTACCTTTACCCGAAAATGTATGCAAAATCCCACATAACTGTCAACTTTCAATCAGGCATACCTTTGGCGATATTCCAAGCTATGGGCAGACGTTCTAAAGTTATGCACGAAACTTACCAACGCATTTGATGAATAAAACGGCGAGAAAACCTTTTTTGTTCGAGACTGAAATTTATTGGTGCAATGTGTATTTTATAGATTCAAAGTGGAGACCAGTTGAAACCACGCCAACGTCTGCTAAGTTGGTACTTAGTTTAAATTCAATGTGCGAAAAAGCGTTTTGTGTACTCTCTGGAGCATGAAATATGGCTAAATTATAGGGGAAGTTGCTAAGTAGGCAAGTATCTATGAGTTTGGCCTCATTTAAGTACTTATTGGAAACGGATTATTGTTGTTGGTACCTACGTTTTATTACATCTTCTGTAAATTGATCATTAACGATTTTCCACCAGTTCTTCATTTAGTCTTGTCGAAACAAAATGTTTATTTTCCTTATTTTGATTTTTTACGACGATAGGATCTCTCAACGTAAAGCTCAAAGTTAATAACAGTTCATCCATTGGAGTCTGTTAAATAGATGACGTTTTACATCTTACTAATTACTTGCATACCACTTACATACAAAGCGTAGTTAGAGTTACGTAACTTTTCTATATTATTCTCTATGAAAGTTTTTATGATGCAAGAGTTTATCTTTTTAAGAGAAATTTATTTAACTTACTCTACAATGCAATCACTTTCGTATCGCTGTTATATTTATGTAGTATGTATTTATCAAAAATTTTATGGGTAAATTGCAATCGGTGTGAAATACCTCTCGTCAACGTACAGTCAGCATCAAAAGTAGATACGAGAGATCATGGAGTTTTAATGTATTTTCTTTGACCCTTTGAACGCCATCATATTTGAATGAAGTAATCACTCAGACGCCAAGGTATCAAAAAATGATGTAACGTTTAAACCAATAAAAATATTTTTAGTACAACCTTCACTCCGGCCTTTTTAGTGGTTGTTGGCGTGGTGGGCACGACCACACACGACCATATTATATGCTCTTGGCGTTCAAAGGGTTAAGAAGTGATGTTTGTGATATAATAATAGATTGGACAAGTGTCAAGCTAAAAACTGTTTATTTCGCTTAACTACACATGATTAAATATACAAATAGCTCCATTACTATCTATAATTTTAATATATCCATCGTATCTTTTTAATGGGAATTATCAATTCTTTTTTCATGTGTTTAAAACATATCAAAATTTTAAGGACTCTTGAAACTTCTAACACGATATAATTTGCATCAGCAAACATTTGCTGTCACAGTAGGTAATATGTTATAAGGATAATCGTACAATTAATAGCGTAAAAGTTAGCTTCCATTGGTGATTATTGGTAGGTTAGTATAGGTACTAATGAAATCTTATGTATTTCATTAGTACCTATATGAGATAATCATTTATTTATGTACAACGAAAATATATACAAGAATACTTAACCAAAATAATATAAAGAAAATTAAAACTAACTTAAATCTAAAACGGGCCCTTGAGGCATTGTACCGAGGATGCTGGCGGCATTTCCTCGCTGTATCGTGTACCTATATTAATTTAATTGTCAATTTATATATCCTGTAGTGAATATATTTGACATGTTTATTGTATACATATGACGATATATATCAATACAAAATAAATGATATGATATGATTGCACAGAAATCTCAAACCAGGATCCTCGTCAATACACTGGCCTGCAAAAAAAAGGTATAACACTCATTAACGTGACGATAACTTCTGTACTATTTAAATTAGAAACTTGAAATAAAAAGCATTATGTAGAAAATTTAGTTTTGTTATATAAACTCCTTTTTGACAACATCCTATTAAAAGATGGCTGAAAAAAAAAACAAAAAAGAAAACGCTCCCTTTTCAAATGCTGTAATTTTTAACTTTAAGCTTTCTTGAACAAAGTCAAGTCAAAGTCAAAGTCAAAATATTCTTTATTCAAATAGGCCTAGCAACAAGCACTTTCGAATCGTCAGTTATAACATGTATGAACATATATATTAATTAATTATTTAGAGCAATTTATTGATGCTATTATTATTCTTTAAAATAAATATTGTATTGCTTCTTTTGCAGGTCAGTGTATTATAAACTAATGTACCTAACTGTATTTAATATTGAAAGGCTCACGGAAGCGATGAGTTATTGTCGACCTTCGTAGTGGGAGGACCGCCGTACGACCTATTTCCCCGATGATGTCAGGGCCCTAATCATGACCGCTTTAATTACTTAATTATAATTTACGAAATTGTTCTACACATTACTTGGGCTGTAGTAATAAACTACATAATTTGAGTCCTTGATCGAATACAAAAAACCAAAGTCGATTTTCTGCCGACTGTCATATTTTTGTCAAGCAACTTTTAAAATGCTAATAATGAGTAAATAGATCTAAAGATGCATGAATCTCGATTGCAATGAATTAATTATTTTATTGAGTAAAGAGCTTCAGTTTTTTTTTTCGTTATTTAGAAAGAATCTTATCCGAATCTTCCTAGGCTACCTCTTGAGTCCTGACTCGTGGGCCACAACCCATACGCGGTATATTATACTTTCCGGACATCATACCTACTAACGTAGCCAAATTTCCTTACTTTTCAGTATCACGTTTGTGCAGTAGTGTTACATTGCACAGAAGCGGGTCAGTACGGATGCAGTATTGCATCGTTACCGCACCGCATCCGCGCATCCCATTTCAATCAGGAGTATCAGGACCTACTCCGAAAATTCTGGGGACCTATTCCGAACTTCGTATGGTGCCGTCCCTTTTACTCTCCTGTCATACAGTATATGAGTGAAAGGGACGGCACCATACGAAGTTCATATTTAGAATTTCGGAGCAGACCCCCTGTACCGACTCGGCTGGAAATTAACGCTTACATTAATTATAATTATTCATCCGTACTTTAAGACTTGTTTTAAAACGCAGTGTTTAAAATGATTTCCATAAGTGCATTACCCATCCGTAATTTTCGACCACAAATTTAGTAGTATTTAGTAGTAGTAGTTTTATAACGAGTGTACCTACTCGGTAAAGTCGGCCTGTAGTACATTCATTCATTATATAGCTGAAATTCAGAACGCTTCCCATCAATGTTTGGCGCGTGTAACTCAGGTAGCAATCAAGGTGCCCACGCACCCGGAGAGATAAAGCGTTGTTCACTCTATCGATTGGTACGTGGCCGGCGGTTTAGTGTAAGTCATTAGAGGTTGTTATCTAAAAAAAGGCGCGAAGCTTCTACGGCGGTGGCAAGGCCGCGAAGCACGTGGTCGCGGCGCCTGTTGCTATCTGCCCCCCTCTAGGTCTGCCCTCTCCCTCCCGCGCATCGCGTGCCATCGGTCCTCTCCCTCCGACCGTGCGATGTTGCCACTCTGTGCCGCAAGGTTCCGAAATGTATTCGGACTTCAGTTCCTACATCGTCTATCAATTTTGACGGTCGGCGGTTTGAAATTGAAAATGGAATGTGATTTTTCGAGTTCTGATTATTATGATTTGTTAGAAGCCTCCAAATGCAAAAATAACTTAATCTTAATGCAGTGTCTAACGATATTTATATGTATATATACAATGCAAAGAAGATGACCATGTGGAGTTAGATAAATATTTATTTGTTTGCGGTAGTCATTACTGTAAAGTTTTCATTATATTGATTACAGCATTTACAGGACAATCAAAACGTAATTTTCATTGCGCGTGAGGAAATGTCATACACGTGGCATCACAAATGAGGGTTTCAATAACGCGTAAGTATATACACACTTATGTACTTTAAATATTTGAAAACTTTTCCTTTTAACTGAAGTTAATGTAAAATGAATTGCTTTCAACGGATTAAATCGTGTATAATACGTATTAAATACACGAGTCCTTTACAGCACTCGCGGTCAAGCGGGTAGACTAAAATCAAGTGAATGTGAATAACCATCGCCGAAATCAAAGACAATATTATAAACTACCTAAATGTTATTTATTAATTAAGGTGAGTTTCCTTGTCCAGTTTCGGGAGAACCGGCGACGTGATTGAATTTTGTTAGAGGAATGTTGGAGAGAGACAGGTAATCAAAATATCCAAAGGTAGCTTTCAGCCGCTCAGTCACGAAAGTTACACCTTAATACAATTACATTAGATGCTCATAAAAATAACGTATAAAAGAAAAGAATACTTCAAGCAAGTCACTTGAAACCGGTATTATACTCGTATGACAAAAATGTAATTATTTTTCACATAATTTTAGGATTACAGAAGTAGATAAGAGAATGTTTGTAAACAGTTCATGACGTAGACATAGATATATCGTGACTACGAGTACACATTCAATGTCAATAGTATGGCAAAGGATAAATATATCGACACTAATTTACCTAGTGTCAACAACTCAACATCTATAGTAAGCATTTGCCTGTGATGGAGATGGATTCAAGTTATGATGTTGCTATTGAGAGAAGTTTCAGAGAAATTTATATAATTGAACGTTGTAGAAAGATATTATGTTACGTCTTAAAAACAATGACTCCTAATTTTGCTCTTAAACTCATAATCAAAGATATTAAACACGCGTGTTCTATAACATTACGGCACTCACGTAGTAATAGTACAAGTGCAGAGAACAGGAAATTCGCAACGAGTGGTGATAAATTAAAACACGACCTTAGCACACCGAAGGGAGGAGAGAGAGGAATGGACACGAGTTGCGAATTACCTATTCGTGTAGCGTACAACGTTTTAAAGTTTCGACATATGCACGTAATCTGCCGATTACCGCACTCGTGCGGTAAAGTAGCACCATATGTACTGTAACAGTACATTAAGATACAAGTGCAGAATACAGGAAAGTCGCAACGAGTGTTGATAAATTAAAACACGACCGAAGGGAGTGTTTTAAATCGACACGAGTTGCGAATTACCTGTTCGCACGTGTATCGTACAACGTTTTACAGTACATATGGCTCTTTAAAGTTTCGACATATGCACGAAATCTGTTGATTACCGCACTCGGGCGGTAAAGTAGCACCATGTGTACTGTAATAGTACATTACGATACAAGTGCAGAGAACAGGAAATTCGTAACGAGTGGTGATAAATTAAAACACGACCGAAGGGAGTGTTTTAAATCGACACGAGTTGCGAACTACCTGTTCGCACGTGTATCGTACAACGTTTTACAGTACATATGGCTCTTTAAAGTTTCGGCATATGCACGTAATCTGCTGATTACCGCACTCGTGCGGTAATATAGCACCATGTGTACTATAATAGGTATTTACGATACAAGGGTTGTAAAACAAAGAAAGGCCGATATCGCCGATGTTTGAGGCCCGAGCCGCAGGCGAGGGTCATAAATATGCGAGAGAGGGCTTTCTGTTTTACGACCCGTGTTTTGTACACAATTTTACGTCACCACTTGGCCAAAAAGTGGGTTTTTCCGGACGCGCAGCGTGCGGAAAAACGCGCTTTTTGGCAAGGTGTGGTGTAAAAATATTTATTTTAAAAATACTGGCCCCGGCCTCTTTATTGAATACGAATTTACATATTTATCTTGTATTAGCAAAACGAAATAAAAACATAAACGAAGAAGTACTAAGTAGGGTGGAGAAAGGGAAATTGTTAAAAGTTGTAGAATATAGGAGAGGGATAAATCATTTGCGTCATCTATACGACATGACCTTTTTGTAAACAAGATCAAAGAAGCAAAATGGAAGACAATAGAGGAAGACAAGTTACATTATACAAATAAAATAAATTAGCAGTCATGTCGTATGGAAATCAAGGAACTGGCCCTAGATAGAGTCAGATAGAGAGAGCTACACCGACAAGAGTCTAACTCTCAAATTTGTGATGATCTTGTATTGGCTGTTTAGAAATTTTATTTAAGCAGCCCCCACCTCCACGCATATAACGAAAAGCACGAAAAAAATTTGCTCTCTATAAACAAATACTTATAAACACTGTCAATATGTGGTACAATATTATCAATCAAATATTTGGAACTGATGAGAAAAGTAATTTACGTAGAATTGACGTCAGTGAAAGTGAGGAAGTAGGTATATGAGACCTACTTACGTATATGACTAGTTGCCATTAGCAACAATGGAACTTTTTTCCTCGAAAATGTGTGTGTGTGTGTGTCTTAATACTCTCGCCTTGCGGCTCGGGTGAATAACTCTGCCTTAAGTGAAACGATCGCCATAACTCACGTTTATTATTTACAATGTACTGTTGCACAAATGAAAATAAAAAAAAAATATCCCTTCGTGATTACTAATGGGCCTTTTCATGTTTCATGTTACCATACAAAGAAGATGGCCCAACATCGTTTCATAACTCAATAACACACAATTTGAAATATATTAAAGCCGTTATCATTAAAAGTAACATTAATTTCCGTTCTACACTGTTACTATAAATAAAAGTAACGCTCCAAGATTTTACCCAAAAATGTGCCGCTATTACACGTCCTTCTAATTTTACCTACCTTATACTGAATATAAACTGAAAGACATATACGATTATTTCAACCATATATTCAAAAAAATGTCTGCACCCAGTATTGAAAGAATGCTCTATTTCTAGATTAGCGAAATAAGCAGGTCAGACTCATAAAACGTTTATTTTTAAACCACTTAAGAGCGAGTTAACTCTGGGCGTATACCTAACCGTATGTTACATCTGATTTTTGGGGTTGAATGGAAGCAATTTTATGTGATGTGTGACTTTTTTCCACATCATCATCATGAATTTAAGACTTTAAACTCTTGTCGGTGTAGCCGATAA
Organism: Notocelia uddmanniana; assembly: GCA_905163555.1. Lineage (NCBI taxonomy): Eukaryota > Metazoa > Arthropoda > Insecta > Lepidoptera > Tortricidae > Notocelia > Notocelia uddmanniana. Next base: position 21,861,499 of record LR991059.1, on the reverse strand, counting down.
AACATACAGTTGTCTCCCCGTTTTCCTTGGTTTTCTTGTACGACACGACTTCTACTTTCTGTTTTATTTGCTTCATGTACAATACTAGAAAGGTAATCGAACATCGTAGCCTAATGGCGCTAGTAATTCCAGAGTAAATCGATGCAAACTAGTAAATAACTGCTTATTAGGGACTATAAGGCGTGATATTAATATCCGGGAGTCGAAGTAATTTCGGAAAAGAAACGTTCATTAAATCCATCATTAACAATATTTTTTTACAGTTTGGTTTTTATTCCTTTCTAGTGGTTCAGTCTTATTCTGAATATCTAGCTTCATTATTTTAAAGTTTCTGATGCTTGATAATTGAATTAAACCGTTACAAATCATTTATTCATTCACTTAGGCTGAGTTGCACCGACTTACAATTACAGACCGGTCAACGTTAAATAATATGGCGCCGGCAGCTGTTATTCCATAGAAACTTGACAAACTTTCCATACAATCTGATTTTAACGAACATCACTTACGATAACAGACAGTTTGGTGCAACCCAGCCTTAATCGCATCCCTTTAATGAAATGCCAAACTGAAGTTTCGTTTTATAATCTTTGACCGCGAGTTTCGTGAAAATCACAATTTTGGCTAAAAAAATGTATATGTGAGGATAATTTAAAGCAGCTCTTTGTAAAAAGAATGCGGTTTTTTTATAAGGATGTATATTACTTATTGTGGTAACTTAAATTGAGTGATTCTTTCAGAATGGCGCGATTTGTGATCGATTAATGTTTGTTTACATCATGGAAGAAAAAATATATATGTAATCATATTTATTTACTTTTTCTTAGTCCCTTGCTACCATCACAGTGTATTCCTCGTAAACTGTCGTGTTATGGTCACCCATTAGCCACCGTTTCGCCCAACGCGATGTGACAGGTGCCAACAGTGCCATCTGCGATAGAATTTGCGGAAAGGCTCAGATGTTGACTCAGACATGACAATGAAATCGATTTATTCAACAGACGTCGATTTATGCCTGATAAGTAATGCTTTCAATTACAGGTTTTATAGTGAGCGGGCAAGGCAGCAGGACTGATAAAAACATTAAATAGATATCAACAAAAAAAAAATATGTCGCATGTAAAATAGTTCTTTTAACATTAATAATGCAGGATCAAACTTTTAGTACTCGTCCAAAGAAAGTTTTGTCTTGTTACAAAAACGAGTCGTTAGACTACTACAGTAATTTGACACTTCCACTGCCTAAATAATAAAAATGAACAAATTGTCATAAACACGGCTGGCAATTTAGGTTAAGAATCGACTAATTTGTTGTAATATTGTTGTCAATTTTAACCTCCAATCAGGGGCATTCAATAGGACAATTTAAGGCACCGATATGTATCAATAATTTGGTGTTGATCGCCAGCGATCACGCGAACACAACATCACTCGATCGGGCTTTCAGGAAAGCACGTAATTGAGGGGCTGATAACGAACGCTTAATGTTTTATACGTTTGAATAAAAACCAGAGGCTTTTAGGTGATTTCCTGATTTGTCGATGCGGAGACGGTGCGATTTAAGAAAACTGACATCTGTCAGTGTCATCCGATACGAATGCGGTGCTGCCCCACTTCTGTGCCCTTCTTCTATTACTACTGCGCAAACGTAATACTGACAAGTATTTCCTCAAGTGAGGAAATTTTACATCAGTAAGTTCACGTCAAAGATACCTGCCATATTTCATATGCCGCCCTGCCAAGTCAGGAAGTCTCCTTAGGGTTCCTTGTTTTTGTAGGGCATATACTATTTTGTAGGGCATATATTATAAACTCAGAAGGCGTAGCGTGGGCAGGCCCCCCACACGGTGGACCGATGACCTGGTGAAGGTCGCGGGTGTCCGCTGGATGCGGGTGGCGCAGGACCGGTCATTGTGGAAGTCTTTGGGGGAGGCCTATGTCCAGCAGTGGACGTCTTTCGGCTGATATGATGATGATGATGATGGTATTATAAACGCGATTAAAATGTGATGCACAGGCACTTGTTTTGGGTCTTTCTTTTTTACAGACAGCCTTTTCCCACTCCTTGGTGTGAGTAGAGAAACGTGAGAATAGTGTGTACATTATATTTGTAGTTTTCATTATATTTTTAATAACATTCTCTTGTCAGTAGAAGGTTTGTAAGTGTTTTTTTATTTATTCCATTCTAACTTAAATAAAGACTAAACAGAAATAAACATACAATTGCTAAAAGTGGCAGTGAAATTATTCGTGTGCTCTGCCTACCCCTTTTGGGAATACGAGTATAGGCGTGAGTTTATGTATGTATGTAGTTAAATGTTGTGTTTGTGTACCCATATTCCGCTGACGACAGTTTCTGCCGCGAACATGACCGATGCAACCCGTGTCGAAACTTCGATAATAAAGGTAAATAAATAAATATCGCATTAGACCCTTTTAAACAAATATTTTAAGTAGTATATTTATTCTCTTCTAAAACTTCCCAGTTAAACTATAATCCAGTTGATCTCACCCCTAACTCTAGGCAAATACGTACAGTCACTGTTTGTAAACAATGTACGTCTGGTGTTTGCAAAAATATTCACGGTCGCGTACCAAAATAGTACAACAATATATCGCCGGCTCACTCTCACAAACTCGTACCTTGACGAGGCATGATTTAGAAAATGGACCTTACGTCGCAAGAGCCAATGCTGATTTTAAAATGTACGTGTCATTTAATTCCGGTTTCACAAAAGTAAGCAACTTATTTAAAGACTGTGGGAAGAATGAAGACTGAAATTTGCACGATACGTAGTTATAAGGGCCTTTGATTCTTTTGAAATTTTCCTCGCCTAATATTATGAAAGCCGCCCACATACAAGAGTTATTTAAAATTATGGTGTTTTACTAATTTCTATATAAAAATTGTAACCCTTCACTGGGTTTATTTTTCCTAACCTTTTTTTAGTGCCAAAGGAAAAAATTATTCAGGTATATATATATTATTTTGTGATAAGGTATTTCCCTGCATTAAATACGTGGGAAATTGTGAACTTCAATCTTTTTTTTTATTCATAGGGAATATAAGTAATATTTTATCAAGCATGTACTTATAAAGTTATCCAAATTTATTGTACGAGTAACTATAGTTGTACCTACCATTTAATTACTTTAATAATGGTTGAAACCAGTCCTTCTCTTGTACATTGTTTTAAATCGTCATTCGTTTACATGCATAGTTTGAACCTAGGTAATATTCACGGAATCCTCAGAACTCTCTGAAGTCAACAACCTACACCTGTTTTGTTGCCGCTTGGAATATTTTTTGTGATTCTGGAAGTATTTCGTAGCCATGGTAACTCACAAAACGCTTACAGCGGCTTCGTGAAGAGAACAAAGACGCCAAACAAAATCAGAAGTAGAATCTTAATATGTACATACTAAATGGAAGGAAAATACGACACATTAATATATTATTCGTATGGATAAATATACGTGGCACGTGTATCTATAAATACATTCCATAAGCATTCGTGTAAAAACTACTGTTTTTACACGTATATTATAACTACTTCTTACGTTGCCTATCTATTTTCGTCGGTAAACAGAATAACCATCAATGTAAAACAAACCCAAACATATATACACTACCGCTCATAAGTATTTAGGCACCCATACCTTTTTCCATACATCTGTATACAAAAATGACTTACAGAAATACACTGCCAGTCAGAGTCCCTTGACAGTTTTGCGTGCATTTTGCATTTTTTATTTAGCTGACTTATTCAGTCTTAAATCGATGCCAGAGACACCCCTTTTAAAATGGTAGTTTTCTTTTTGCAATGACTTAGATAACTACTAATTGGTGGTTCATAGAAAAGTGTAGTGTGTTAATATGAACCAGCAATTAGTAGTTATTTAAGAACCTATTATACACATAGTGTTCGTGTTCGTTATTATATATTTTAACATGTCTAAAGATTCATATTTTATCGACAGTTATTCAAAACCGTTATTGTTTCGGCGGTTTGACGTTTATATTTTGTTATATGATGTTTATGCAAAGATATTATTCATAATAATCTGAGTTCCTTACATTGTTGGAGAAAACACTATACTTATATGACTCGACAGGAATGGTATTACGTGGATGCACAAAATCAACTTGTCCGCGAATTGCTATTTCCCGGTCTATATGCTATAAATTTGCTAGAATAATAATAGTCAGCTTTCTCGACCTTTTCATACTAGACAGCTAATGAATAAAGGCATCAGAATTAAAATAATACTTTCTTTTTTAATAAAACATTATGATATGAACGAATCGTACACGTACTTAAGTTTTAATTTGTCTCTTCTGTGACGGTTTGGAACTTAGTCAGGCTTATACATCAGAATACACCTATAACTTTATAACAGGCCATAACTACTATTATTCAAATTGTCTTAAAATAAATAAATAAATAAGGTGACAACTTTTTTACACAAAACATCGATAGGGATATCACTAACCGTATAAATGCGGCATGTCATAAGTGGAGTAGTTTAACTGGAGTAGTATGTGACAGCAGGGAAAGTCTATAAAACCGCAGTACGACCCACAATGGTATTCGGTGCAGAATGCTGGCCGCTTAAAAAAGCAGGAGCAAAAACTACATGTTACCGAAATGCGAATGCTACATTGGTCCGCAGGTGTTACCCTACTGGATAAAGTACCAAATAACTATATCCATGGAAGCCTCAAAGTAACACCCATATCTGACAAGTTCACCGAAACGTGCCGAAACACGGCTGCATTGGTACGGACACGTAATGAGAAGACCCGACACCCACATGACATGTAAAGTACTGGATATTGAGTCAGGACCGAGACGCCCCGGCCGACCCGACTCACATGGATATCGGTAGTGAATAACGACCTCAAAGCCCTAGACTTAGACCCTCTGACGATCCAAATTAAATCTAGCTGGCGAAAAAAGGATTAGGAGAGCCGACTTCAACTTGACATGGGCAAAGGCTGGAGAAAGAAGAAGAACTTTTTACACAAATGGAACTAGTCCCATAGTAAGCTCAATAAGGCTAGTGTTAAATTTAATAGATATGATATATTTAATAGATGTATACTTAAATTTAAGTCTTCTTCCTGACAACACTCACCACATGCACAAATGTCAATGTCAATGCCCTTAGCGGAATTCGAACCCGGGACCCTTACCTTGGGAGGCAGTGTCACTACCAACTAGGCTAAACAGGCCGACAATAAAGATAAACTTAGGCTTCGGTGCTCAAAATGTTTTTAAGTTCGGAGGACTAGTTTTCTAGCCTATCATTGATCTTGATCCAACTCCAAAATCAATCTAACCGCTGCTTCAAAACTATTACATTTCGTAATTGTTTCTTCGGAACCTATCTCAGCCTCCTAACGTACACTCCCGGTTCTATCCTAGAGGAACTCGGGGTCCGCTCTGGAACCTAATCCCAGTGGCGTAGGCATTAGTTTTAAGAAAGCGACTGCCATTTGTCCCTCCGACCCAGAGACTAGTCTAGGGAACACTAGAATTTGTTGGGAATAGACCTGTTTTCTCACGATTTTTTCCTTCATTGAAAAGCCACTTTTAAATATAGAATAGTATTATATAAAATTTCAAATAACCTACTTAATTACAACGAAAAAGAACAAACGTCCTTCACAGCGTTTGAAATCACATTACTTCTCATTCCAATTGGGTATAAAATACTACGGGCGAAGCATTTCCTACAATTAGGTCAAGGCAGAGGCAGTGGAATTTTTTCAGCCAGTCCATTACCTTATTTCGCCGTGAATGTGATCGGAATCGGTGACGGGATAGCATTCCACCTTAAGGATATAACGTGACGGCGGAAAATGTATAGTGATCTAAATAAAAAGCGAAGTATTTATCTATCGCAAATTAACGTAATCACAAGCTGAAGTAGCCAGTGGAGTACTGAAAAGGTTTGATATTTCAACTTTATTTCAAAGGGAAGAACTTTTTATTTCGGTAAGTAGGTACTTGACGGTAGTATTTGAACATACATATTTATCTGTTCAGCAAAATAAGACATTTATCTTGCAAATAGTTTCTCATGTTTTATAATAAAATATATACCTATCCCTGCACTAGCCGCCTTTACAGCAGAAAACCTGATGAATTATTTTAAATATCCCGATAGATTTTGTTTACGACCATCTTACCTATATTTAAACCAGAAAAGTATCAACTTCACTCCGCCTGTAGCAGAAATAGCCTCTCTAACTCTAACTTACAACAGAATAGTAGTTTTATTATCAACATAATTCTACTGCGCCGGTGCTAACATGAACACTGCAGCTGCTGCTAATTAATTATCCTGAATTAATAAAACAGACTATCTGCAAATATAATCTGAACAGTAATGACCGTTTAATAGCACTAGATAGACTAAAACGTGTTTGTAATCGACCAGTTCACAAATGAAATAGTTGTAGATAACCCAACTATTTAATTCGATTCTACTCTTATCGTCTAAGTCGGAAATCTAACTCTTCCTGGTAGCTTATAGTGCTTTTATACTAAATAAGTATCAGGTTACTATATCATTGATTTACTGCAATTTGCACGTATACAAGGTGGAACCTGTCTGTAACTGGAGCAAATATTTAAAACGACGCTTCCTTAGAGCATCCGCAGTAACTCCTTGTGACTTTAAAACTTTCAAAATTTTTCAATTCAGAGATAAGTTATGACCTCCGAGTGATAGATCTTGACACCACCAGATTTATTTAATCGTATGGCATTTATTTACGAACCGTGAGATCTTCGAGAAGACAATTACGGTTGCCAGATTTTTTGTTGCACTTTTAGCACCACCCAGGGGTCACGTGTAGGGTAACGGTGGGTACTCCCTACGGACGTGGTGCAACTTCGACCCCCCTTTGTCAAGTGAGTGGGCAACTTGACTGTTAGAAGACCACACCACCAGATTATACCACATCAGTCAATTCAGTGTTCGACTTAGTATCAAGTTCATGGATATTTTTTGGTATTTCTTAAATTTTTTTCTCAATATTATTGAGTTTTTAAAATAAATTGACATTGTTTTTTTTATGATATTTTTGGGGTGCAAAAACGTATTGAATGTAGGATTATGCCCTATATTATTTCACCTAAGCAAATATAAACCAATTATCACCGCTACTGCCTTTCTTTTTGACTGCGTAGTATAACGGCTATCCGGTTTCACATGTTCGTATTTGAAAAAATATCGGCAGAAGGTCAGGGTTGTGCTCTACTCGTATAACAATATTTACATTCTCCTCTAGATAGCAAATAACAGTGCCTAGAATAAAATTGACTAATCATCCTCCTAGCGTTATTCCCAGTACAGTTGCATCCTGAAGGATGCCTGGGGTCCGCTACCTAATCCCAAAAATTGGCGTAGGCACTAGTTTTTACGGAAGCGACTGCCATCTGACCTTCCAACCCGAGGGGGAAACTAGACCTTATTGGGATGAGGCTTGTCAAGTGAGTGGGCAACTTGACTGTTAGAAGTTCTCAAGATAGAATAAGATTGACTACTTACATTAAATGTTCTAAAGGTATATGTCAGTCATTTAGGCTGGGTTGCACCGACTTACGATCACAGACTGATCAACGTTAAATATGGCGCCGGCAGCTGTCATCCCATAGAAACTTGTCAAATTTTCCATACATTGAAATTTTAACGAACACAGCTTACGATTACAGACGGTTTGGTGCAACCCAGCCTTAATGTGCAATTATGCTCGTACTGCCTACATTTTAAAGTCTTATTTAATTTAACCGAGCTTAACCGATAATAGCTACTCGGTTTTCCGACACCAGTCATGAAATGTAGCGTCAAGAAAACAAATGGAGTCCTTACGGGCCACGGGCAAAGAGAAGCGCTGGGGCGTTTCAGTCACTGCCACTCCCTGTCTCTATTATTGTGATTTTTAGTTCTCGTATATGTATAAGTATATCCCTAAAATTTCAGTCGGTTGCTAATGGAGCCTCCATATGCTGAACTGTTGCCCGCGCCTGGAGACTTGTGAAAATCAGCACGAAAATAGGCTTTTTGGCGCGGTTCAGTGTTTCAAAAAAGTGTAGAATGTTTTTCGGGCAAATCTATTTTGTTTGTTTTTGGGCCGGTCTATACATATATCATTTATAGCTTAAATGCAGTTTTGCGAATTCATTATTGAAAACAGCCAAATTCTTTGAAAAAAATGTAACTGGTAATCAAATCAAATACCGATGGTTAACATAAATTTTAGCCTTAATTATAATTCATAAAGGTAAGTAACCTAAATATAGTTTTTTTGAAGTTTGTTGATAGATAGTTGTTTTGAATTGAAGCAACTAGGTCATTAGACACTGATGGAGATGATAAGACTGTGTAAGTGTTTATCCACCAAAGACTTGACGTATGATATCCCTTCGGGAGCGTATAGGTTCGGATCCTACCGACTGCGCCATGTATCGAGTGTGATTGTAATTATTAATTAAAACCAACTTAGTAACAACGTGTTTTTCTCAAACATGCAATGAAATATTGATATTATGTTCCTTATTAATATAAGTATGACGTTTCAAGTGCGGCTAGGACATGAGGTCGTTAATGGAATTTCATACAAATCTTGCAGGCCTAAGCCGGCAAAGTCCTCTTTTTTAATTCCATTCCACATAAATGTGTGGCACAGGCATCATGACATTCTGCCAATATGCGTATTAAAAATAAAATTTTGTTTTTTTTTTTTGTTGTTTATTTCATTGCATGTTTGAGAAAAGCACTATACATACCTCGGCGGGAAATTTGGGGTTGCCCGCCTTAGACCTATCCGATATATGTCTTCGGCCGGCAACCCCTTTCGTCCCGGCCTCTGTAGTAATGTACTATTTTTCTTCAAGTTCAGTTGACAATCTGACGCAATTCGGTCACGTGACTCCTCGCCATACTTTCCACTCTTGCGTTCCAAAACGTACTTAATAAAAACTATGGATACACACCACTAATTGATATCCTCTAGAAATTTGACAAGCTAATAAGCAGCGACGAGAGGGGTCAATTTCATCGAAACACAGCCAAGCACATCACTGTTGGATACGCCTAAGGAAAGCGGCAGCGAAACGCCGTTCAATTTCCGGAGAGTCGCCCTTACGTTACGCGTGGGGGTTATTCTTACGCAACCGGCTCGGGTCTTAATTACGAGGCGTTTACGCTTCGCTGCGTAATCGTAGCGTAATTGCGGCGTCGATCTACGACATTCGCGGCTTTCGACGCTTTGATCTCAATTAAAACGAGCCTTTACGAGGCTTTTACCCTATTTTGATTATCCACTGGTTATTACGCGGTAGTTATTGGAATGCGCGATATTAAAACTATGATTATTACAGAAGTGTTTTGTTAAATTTCGGAAACTTTTCCTTAGCACAAGGATACCCATTTGGTTCAGAAAAACCTTTTCCTGAACCTATTATTACATATAATATTCGTATCTATATGTTAATACAGAAATAACAGTTTCCGTTATCTTTTTTTTCTAATGAAGCATTAGCCTTATAATGAGGATTATTGTATCAGGAACACCAAAAATAAACACCCTTCATTAGTGATCTTATAGGTGGCTAAAACATGATAAACATTGTATTAATAAACAGTTCGCAAAAGGATACTAGTACACTGCGCAATAGCAAAATTACGTAAACATAGGTATATAACTATCTAACGCCGTGAATGATAATCGCAAAATACCACGATACATACATTTTTTACGTAATTCAGGGTTTTCAAGGTTGCCCTACATATCGAGAATCTTTAAAAACATCGGTTGCTAATCTTGTTTGACGTGAATAAGGCATCCGTTTTTAGCACTTACATTTGGCGATATAAAATCCGTTTTTGCCTAATTTATGGAGAACTGTGTGGAAAAGGTTGTGTTGATATCTTATACTAATGCGGCATTGAATGAGTGACAATACAATACAAATACTCGGTATTGCACACGTCACATAATCAAACGCCGTAAGTACAAAAGAATAAACAAAGATACAGTGGTCAAACAACAGGCATGTATTGTTATACATGGGATTGAAGAGGGTTTCTCGAGATAAGGTTTTATTGTATCATTAGTATTTTCAGGGGCTGACAATCAAGCTACAATTCGATATTTGTTGATGAATAAGTATTAAATTTTGTGAATTGTGACAAATGAAAAATCGTTATACAAATTACGTGTTTATGGCTCACACTTGTTTAAGTTAAAATTTCGTGGCGGAATTACGCTGTCCTGACAGACACACAAATAGACAGACGGTCAATAGTATCATGAGTTGCGCTAGATAAAGTTTAACCCTTTGAAAGCCGTCATATTTGAATGAAGTGATCACTCAGACGCTAAGGTATCAAAAATTGATGTAACGTTTAAACCAATAAAAACAATTCCTAATAGAATTTTTTCATGATCAAAGTACACCTTCACTCTGACCTTTTTAGTGGTTGTTGGCGTGGTGGGCACGACGACACATGATCACTTTATAGGCTCTTGGCGTTCAAAAGGTTAAAACTATAGCATATTTATTAATAATACGCCATACACGACCTTTGCTATTGAAATATGAACGCCAATTGGAAAATCCGCTAAATATGTTGTGGTCTTTAAAAGACCGAAATTTTATTTTAACAGCAATTTTACGACGTGTTGTTCTTTCATTCTACCTTTCTGACCTCGTCTGAACCTGAACTATTGTGATTGCTCGAATCCCTTGAAGGCGGCCATAGGAATCAATGCACCCACATGACAACATTTGACTTGTTACAAAATAATAATAATAATTGACAACGTTTCACTTTTTTAACCAGACTTTTTTCCGATGAAATCAAATAGAGGATAAAAAGTTAAGTAAAACCACTTTTTTAACTTCTCGAAAATATCCCAATTTCATATGAATAAATCAATTTCAAAAGTTCCTCATTCTAAAAGAAAGTAAGTGACAAGTAAGGCGTCAAAGCGTAACAAATCATACAGAAGCACTGTTACTAAGACAGATCTAATAAAGAAAGTGAACTGCTGTTCTTTTTATGTGCTGTGACTGTCATAATTTCATAGTAGTGACGTCATTACGACGATGGTACGAGTAGGCTTTCTTCAAATTTTCGTGAATATTTAGAAAACTAACAGCTATAAAAATACGAAAAAAATTTTTGGGGTTTCTTGTTAAAAAGGTAACGAAATGAGTTAAGATTTCATACTACTTAAAAATTTGGAATGTTGTCAATTATCTCTATGACTCTGCAGAGAAAAAGTACAGTCGGCAATAAAGTATGAATAAAATTGTAAAGAAACTTTCTTGTAATGAGTTTGCGTAATTTTTTAAGGTTATGTTCGTATGTGTACAAATAGAGGCATACGGAAAAATGTAGGTACATAACATATCTATTAAAATAATACTTGTCTAATAGTAAAAACCAGATTGAGTGATGTATCTCACTCAAGCAGTCAGTCTAGCTAGAGTAAAGTTTATTAAGGGCCTTCGTACAATCCCGTTACATTGATGAAGGTTGTACCCAATTTCAAATCCGGTACGTCCGCAGTTGCAATTGACGAACATAAAATCTCACTTAGTGGAAAAGTACGAAAGGGCTCGGACGGGCTCGTTCGCGCGTGCGCAGTGCCTTACACTTGTTGCATCCACGTGGCTTGGAGGGTGGTAGGCAGTTACTTGTAAAAAGACTTAAGTTCTGCACAACATTAGAGATAAATACGGCTTTTTTTTACTAGCAGGGTAAGTGTGAGGCCACCCGCTGTGGGAAACGGTCCGCAACTATCACCTGACGCTACTTTATACCGTGTTTGTGTACGTTATTGGTAAGCATGTCACTTCGGGTTGAAAATAATTGATCACTAGGCATATTATTTTCCTTACCCCTTTACACCAGGACTGAAACGATTGTGAGCCCATAGTTACATTGAAATATCATTTTTTTAACAGTGTCATTAATCTTCATTTTAATTTATCTCAATCGCGATTTCTCGGGTGTAATATGCTATTTTATAGACTGTTTTGATATGTATATTCCAAGAATACTTGCAATAGCAATCATACCAAATTATATAGTTCATAATACATTTAGTGACCATGACATGAGAGGAATTTCTGATGCTTATAGTCTGAGCTTCACCTTTGGCATGTTGTTCCATTAACTAATAACTTGACAAAAAAGTGCGTTTCAGTGACGTCTGAAATAAATTAGGGCTGTACTTCTAACACACACGTAGCTTTCTCAGTGACGAGTTTACGAATTGTTTAACAACCTACTATTACCTAAATAACGTTTTATTCAATGGCAACAGCAACTACTAAATTAGGGCACTACAACAATTGCGAGTAAGTCCAAGTTCAGGAATAGGCGGTTAGAAAAAGTCGTCTCGCTTCACCGGTATAGCTTATTCACAGCATGTTTTGGCTTGCCTCAGGACACATCCCAGTATATCTCGACCCCTCTCCTAAATAACTATGCTTAGCCAGAGATCTAATTTACGCTGGTTCTTCTCGCGTGAATACTCGATACGCGTTATGAAGATCAGCCAAGGTTGCACTCGTCCGTCCGTACACGGTGCGCCCGCGCTGCAGTGAGGTCGACGACCTCTTCGAGTGCGTCACTCCATAAAGAGCAAAGCGAGAAAATAAATGTGATAAACCGATTATGGTCCGCGCAATGTCAAGCTAGGAGACAAAGTGTCCAGTGCCGTCATTCTTAAAAGAAACTATAAGCGGTAAAAGTTTAAAATTTCACTCATTCATGGGAGAGCTTTATGTCAAAAATTTCCACGGTTATACAAAGATTAAAATAAGACAAAAATACCTTTGTCTTCTGCTGGTTAACGCGGCAGGTACCAACATTTTTGTGGCAAAAATACTGACAGTTTTTTATCAGCGGTAATGGTTACGGTATAATTATATTTTTGGGTATCTACTTATTAATAGATGGGATAAAAAAAATCTTAACTAAAATATATTTTATATTATGTAGGTACGCTCAGTGCCCAGTCCACGTCTGATTCTCAGAACGTTTGTACTGCTGTCAGTCGCTTGGTCGCATTATTTTTAGGGTTCCCGTACCTCGAAAGAAAAAAACGGAACCCTTATAGGATCACTTTGTTGTCCGTCCGTCTGTTTGTCTGTCAAGACCCTTTTACTCAGGAACGCGTTGAGGTATCACGCTGGATTTATATGAAATTCTCAGATCTACTGTTCCTTGGAGTTGTGAAAAAATCAAACTTCTAAGCCAACGTAATCAAAAGATACAGCCGTTTATGCCGCAAATATCCGCAATTTTTTTACACTCGCCAGGGAATCAAAACCTACAGGGTACTCCCGTGAACTCAGAATCTTGAAATTTTGTACGAAGCAACGTCCTATAGAACAGATAAAAGAAAAATTGCAAAAACATCAAATTTTTTTGTTACATCATATAATAGAAATATTTTTTACGGAACCCTCGGTGAGCGAGTCGACTCGCACTTGGCGGGTTTTTTTCAGTTCCCGTAATTAGGGATTATGTCTAGGGGCACAATTGTTCAAAGTAACGGTTACGTTTACGGATACTTTGAAAGAAAGGTCTAACGGCGTAGAAACGCTCGGCAGACATTCACTTCGTATGCTCCTATCATTAAGTGCACTCAATAAGAAAGTAACGAATCTATTTATCCGTCGTGACAGCCAACGCATCTGTCTCCAAGACAGTGAATGAACTATAAACACATGCCCAATACTACGCTAAGGTCGCGTTGCAAGTGCGATGCCAGCAGTTGTGCATTTTGCACGGTAGCAAAATTATTACTGAAATGATGTTGCAGATTAATTTAATTCAAAATGATTCCAAGGCAAGATGGTTTCCTGAAACCTCTTTGAACCTCTCAAGTGACAATACACTCCCTTACTTGTCCTACAGTGTTTTATTATTTTTTATAATTAAAATAGCAAATAATTGAGGCCAAGGCATAATGAGGCCAAGTTAACCATTACATTTACATTTAATAATTTTACATTGAAGTTTCGTCTGTTTTTAAAAAAAATACTTAATGAACTACTGTCATTAACACCAAACATAGATGAAAATATTGTTAGTGCATGAAAAAATACAGAGATAGGAAACCGAAAATAATAGATGAAGTCGGCACTTACGTATCTCAAATTCTAACAAAGCATCGAAGCACTACAACTTTGAAATTATCACATAATATCTCAAGATGAAACGAGATCTAAATGCTACGTTTAGTGGTGATAAAACTACAATTTTATAGAACTGGTAACCCCGGTAAGGCCAGTCTAACCAAGGCTGGTGCAGCAAATGTCAGACGAGCGCAATAGACGGGCAATGTCATTAAAATGTCGTAGTTTATGATTACTCTTGCGTAGAGTTCACGGGCGTCGGCGTCGGCGTCGGCGTCGAACAAGCGAGGCGGTTCTATGATTACTTTATTTCTAAATTCGTAAAGTATCGTAATTAATTCACTGGCAACTTTAAGTTTAATTGAAACAGCGCAATAACCTGATCTAGTCAAATTCCAAATAAGTTTAATAAGTATTTCGCTAGCAGAATTAAACAGCCACAATTTGGTATTAGACTAAAAATGACGTCACTAGTTTAGTCATAATTAAGCACTTAAATACATAAATACTTCCCCGATTTAGTGTCAGTGGGAATATTTAGCAACGAATTAATTTTGAGAACTACACTGATACACTTAACTAATTTGAATTTATTGAGGTGTTTGTGTTCATAATAAGGTACACTGTTTATTACAGACATTGTGCCTAGACTCTATGATAACAGGAGATAAAATAACGAAGATGGTAAGAACGAGTAGGCCGAAGAGGTTTAGTCGCTTTTTATAAGACCCATTGAACCATACATGCAATGTTTACTCTGCAGCGAGGTTGCGATACAACTACGCAGGTCTAAAACCCATTTTATACAACAGTAATTCTATAATGCGCAATACCGATATGGAAAACATGTGGTATAGGAGATACTTTGTATTAAAATGTCCTGATTTGAATATTTATGTCTGTAAAAAGCCAGAAGTAACAGCGGAATAATACCACAACGTATCGAACATCACTCGTTTACACAACAGACCGTAGTTAAATGCCGTAAAGGACATTGCGGCGATGACATAAAGAAATTCAAAGTAAATTGTAGTGCGCACGCGAGCTCTTTATATACAAAATACAAATCGCTTACGCCACGCCAGCAACCCAAATAAAATCTATAAATTATCATATTATGACTTTTATTATTAAACTTGAACTCGTAAATTCATACATTTCACTCGCACACTAAAGACCTTTCAAAATGATGCAAAAATCAGGTTCAGTTGCATCATTTTATCAATCCACTTTACCAATTAGGTTAGCGCTCCAGTGAACACTAACACTTATAATAATGTTCAATGGGGTTTGCGTTATCTTTAAAAGGCGTCTCACGTAGCCATAGAGATACGTTTAATTAATTTCATGACACCATTTCGTCGATACACGGAAGACAATTGAAGTCACATCGTAGATTGTGCCAATGAAAACCAGCAGGAAGCAAATAGGAGAAAATTATCTCGTCTAATAATTTTGCTCATCAGCGAAGTGGCCGCCTACATTGCGCGTGTTTTATTTATTATGAGTACCTACTCGTACCTATCTATAGCGAGCGAGCACTCATTATGTAACTCATACATATTGTATGTTGCGTGTTCGTCATTGACCTTGCGGCGTCGGACGATTCTACAATAAAATTCTGCGGATACTACAACGTACATCATTGTTGTCGATCGTGCTGCATTAGTCGTTAGTACACGCAGACGAAACTCAATCACAATGATCTATCAATTGACCGAAGTCCGCGCCCTTAATATTTAAGTAAGTAGCTGCAGGGAATACAAAAAAGGTTTCAATATAAAACATTTACTAAGGGTGAACTCGTTCTGGGAACCCTTCAGTTACCATCAAGCTTCATGCGATTTTTTTTTCTCTAACTTTACGAGTACACGTGGATTCTTTCAGTTCCAAACAAATAATTGCGCTCGCATTGGCAACGTCGCCCGTAATAGTTGGAGCCCGTAAGATTTGTATATCTTTCCTGTTCGCACTCGTGCGGAGGATATGGGCTTCTCGTTTTAGTATTAATATAGACACTGTGACACTCAGTATCAGCACATGATTGTCATATTTTCTTTCGGTAGTTAGTATTCGCATCACTTGACGGTGCGAACAGTCAGTATAATTATATTATGAGTGAATTCCTCGCAATATTTGGATATTAAATTTCATAATTTTACGAATATATATATATGCAAAACACATAAAATCTACTTTAATCTTGTTAATTTTCAGTTGAACCTTTATGATTTCCCTCAATCGTCTCTTTGATCAACCAGGCTTTGAATAAGACATTTACAAATATCTTTCCAGAAACGGGGAGAAGGCTAGTCTAGAACTCCAAGACCGGATTTGGTTTTTAAATTCAGTGCTCCAGCCGCACCTACCTACACGACATTGTTTTACATAATATCCTTCGCATAGCGATGTGCGCAGTCGGTGGACGAGCGTCGTTTCACTACTGACGTTTAAAAGATGCGCTTTAGTTCACAAATTAAGAGGTTCCATGTGCCATTGACCCACATGTGTATTCCACATCCATTAAACAGATTTCAAAACTTAACTCTACGGATTAGGATTCAAATTGCTAAGTTTTTCCGGTTAGCCGGCTAAAAGCAGAAGGTCGTAACACTGTGCGTGGTGCGCACATTTTTAATGCTAGTTCCATTCGTCAGCGAAAGCGCATGGGCAGCTTTCTACTAGCTCCCGTATAGGCGGACAATTTTGGTCACTCCGACGACAAGACTACGGTAGGCACCGGCGCCGGCCAAAGAGGTTTAATGGTTTTAGAATATATTTTTAAAAAAAGGGAACGTATCAACAGAATTGGGTACGGTAACGCAGTGCTCTAAGTCTAAATGATTTGCGCACGAGACTCTATTAGCAAGACGAAACCGAAAAAATATTTTATTTTTGTATGAAATTCCATTATATGCAGCTCGTTTGACGCTCATTACTCTTATTAGACATTTTTATACCTAGTCATTTTTCTTTGTAAAAATTCGTCGACATTTTTATACCTCGACTAAATTATACGACGACGCGACGACGCGCGAGTTAACCGTGGACGCCTCAGCTTACCTCAAGTAGCACTAAGTCCTATAATGTATCCATTATCATTGTCTGCTAGTTTTCCTTACTCGGCGACATTCTCATATCTGTACTTTCTCAGGCATTTGTCTGTCAATAACTTGTAATAGTTTTAAGTATTTTTTGTATAAACTTATGGTTAATGTTTTGTCTTGCAGTATCTGTTAGTTTTAAATAGCTTATCTTAATGTGTCTGTTTCGCCTCAGTTTATTTTAGCCAATATTCTGTGGGAAATATCCCCACATACCGCTTGCTATTCCATGTCTGAACCCCTATTTAAGTAAGGGTAACTGTATATTTTATGTCACTTTCCATACGCTTTTACGTAGAATAAGACTGTATACTAGTTCTAGTATTATTTCCTACGAATAAAGAAATTGCTTTATGAAAGGCGTAGTCAATACCTAACTCGCGCGAGTCGCGCGTGGGCGGCGATCAGAGAGAGAAGGTTCGATGCTCGCGTGGGTTCTCATCTGGTGCAAAGGTTGTCCTTCGCCATTCAACGTGGTAACGCGGCAAGTGTGATGGGTATCTTTGCGCCAGGTACAACTCGTGGGGCCTTATTTGACTAGGCTTAGGCTGGGTTGCACCAAACCATCTGTAATCGTAAGCTGTGTTCGTAAAAATATGAATGTATGGAGAGTTTGACAAGTTTCTATGGGATGACAGCTGCCGGCGCCATATTTAACGTTGATCGGTCTGTGATCTTAAGTCGGTGCAACCGAGCCTTAAACTGTTTTAAGTCAGATTATTTATTGTACTCGTGTATAATGTATATGTTTAAATTATACTTCGACATTTTTATTACTCGAACAAGTCATTTATCCTTAACGACATTCGTCGCCTAAATCATCCAAACAACGCACAACATTTCTAGACACGTGGCAGCGTGTCCAGCCAAGTTCACCCCAGGAACTGGCGGACAGCAGCCGTGTGTTATATTACACGAACCGTTTGGAGCCACTTTTGACCACCCAATAACTCCAAATCTATTCAACATAAAAAAAATGAAAATTGGTGTATGTATTAAGATCCTTTAGAAAAACTAGAACCCCAAATTTCATAAATATATGTGTAACAATTATTGAGATATTAAATTCCAAAAAACGGCATTTTTACCACTGACTGACTGACTGACTAGTAATCAAAAACTTAACCCACTTCCAGGTGATCTAGAAAGCTGAAATTTGGCATGCAGCTTGATAATTGTGTGTGTACACCAGAAAAAATCAGAAAATAGTGATTTTTAATTAGTTTTTTTTATTATTAATATTTATGCTAGTTACCTCAGAACTCCGTAAACAATAATCCCATCAAAAACATAAATGTGAAAATGGGAGCCTAGTTGAATATTAAGAATATGCGATGCTTGGTTGTCGTCTTCACCGACAAAAGAATTGAGATCTAAATGGGTGCCAAGTTCCGTAGATTCTCTGAAATGGTGCCAAGCCCGGCACTACATTGTTTACAGTAAAACTAATTTACTGCGGCTTAATGCATTTTGAGCCTTAACTTGGCAGTTTTCTATGCAGTATGTTATAATACAATAAAATCTGTTGGATATTTAAGAAAACTGCCAAGTTATGGCTCTAAATGCATTAAGCCGCAGTAAATTAGTTTTACTGTAAACAATGTAGTGCCGGGCTTGGCACCATTTCAGAGAATCTACGGAACTTGGCACCCATTTAGATCTCAATTCTTTTGTCGGTGAAGACGACAACCAAGCATCGCATATTATTAATATTGAACCTGGCTCCCATTTTCACATTTATGTTTTTGATGGGATTATTGTTTACGCTACGATTCATTGCGCATCGGAATAATAATAATTCGAACCCTCCATACAGAATCTAGACTTCGTATCCAAACGGCAGCGACAGAGCCGGCGGCAGCCGACCGGCTCCGACCGGCTGCCCGCAACCTATTCAAATATTATATCTAACTTCTTTGTGGAGGGTTCGAATCGAATTCCTTTGAATCTTGTGGGGTGCGCGCCGGCTCCGGCCGTTTGATGTGAATCGTCCATTAGCGACGCCACACAGGCTGCGCATCGCGAGCGGGACGTTATAGTTAAATGTCATCATACGTACTGTGTGACGTGTGACCAAAATCCTTTAAGAAGGAAGCAGATCAGAGTATTGTAAATGTAAAATACTAGTAAATATTTGTTTTATATTAATTAATCTTGTGGGCCTTGAATCTTGATAAGTAGGTACCTGATGAATTGAAATAAATTATTGTTCATAAATACGATATAATTATGGTACGGAGAATTCACAAAAGCTTTTTGATATTCCCATTTGCTATAATTTAATTATCTGCGTTGCTCTGTTATCAATACCTACCAGTAATAGCCGAAATATATACCCATGACTTCATTGTGTGATATCAAGCCTGCCGTTGAGCTGCTGATGCTGCAAGATTATCTGGATGTTTTTGAGTTTAGTGATGCCACATTGTCACAGTAACGAATTTTCTACAAGTAAGCCACTTGCCAAGTGGCTTACAGAACTATATGCAACAGAATCGTACACATACGAATTATTTTGAAATCATTTATTTAACAAACGTGATAAACATAACTTAAGCATAACAACTAAAATTTAATAAAAAAAAAGTTGTCCAAGATCGGAGCCCTGTGGACCCTTCCCATAAGGCTGGCAGCGTTCCCCCGTTGGATAGCTATACTGATCCGCTGGCCAAGGAACGAGCCAACTCTAGATGCTCTGACACCTCAGCCAACCTTCGAGATAGTTGCCTAAAAAGTCGGTGGGAAATATGATATTACCAATTTCGTATACTTTATTAATTTTTAAATAATAGCCATCTCAAGAACATGGATCGTTAAATTAATATAATTACTATCAATTTATAACTTACGTACTCATTATTTCACTTGTCGCTCGCCAATATTCAAGTACCAAGGCCGGCCGCCTTTCGAGTCGCTAGCTATATTAACATATAACACAATATAACCTACACATACACATAGCTTGGAGGTCGGAATGCGAGTTGGTCACCGCATAAAGTTACTATTGTGGAAGGACGTAAGTACGCTTTAATTTAAACACAGATACAGCCATTTGAAAATTGGGAGGTGGCGTTTTCCTCTAGCGCGTCGCGTCTACCATTAGCTCCGTTTTATTTCGAGGTGTTATAATTTGTTAGAGGTTTTCATACATTAGCGCGCTTTCATATAACGATTGAATTAGAATGACATTTATGCTGCTGTGAAAAAGCCAAAAGTTATTATCTCCTTCCAGCCACTTTTTCACTAATAAAAACAGAAATAATCCTCTATTTATTTTGCAATATAAAATTCAGTTAGTGTCATACTATCAGCATTACAGTTAACTGACCATTGGTAGACCTTATCTTTATTGCAATAAGGTTCACGAATGGTTCATGCTGATAGTACCAGCCCCGTCCCATCGACTATCCCGTTGTTACACACTTGGCTTATTTTGTCACATATTTATAACTTACAACAATATAATGTGTATGTACGTCAATAACTCATTTCGGAACACATTGCCTTGATTACTGCACTGGAATAACGATCTATCAAATGAACAGGAAGTTTTTTTGTATTATGTTACCCATTAATAGATACATGTGGTCAACACGGCGCCACTAATGCCACTATACCAGTTCCTAAATGGCCAATTTAAAGTTTAATTTTGTCTCTGCCCACTGCTGCCCACCATTTTTTTTTATAGAAACACTGATTCTCGTAAGTCAAGTTGGAAAAGCGTAAAATACTATGAACGTACTTTATTACAATTGTTCTTATTTTTATCCACGTAGGATATCTTAGATTAGGTTTTGTACCTACATAAAATATAAATATAGCTTTGTGTAGGAGTCCGTGATTGATAGAATCAGGCGTTACTTTGCGGAAATCCATGACAAGCTTCTTGAACAATATTTCTTTGCTATTCCGCTAAAAAAATTGTAGGTCTATTAGTTTTAATGTACCCACTTGCGTATTTTTGCACGCGGTTAATGCTCCCACACTCCCTCCGCTCGCACAAACATGCATCAAATAAATACAAAAAACCACCACACAGAAACACAAAACCTCGACACGTGGTTCGCCTCTCTAAGAGGCATCATGAGGAGATGCTGGTAGGAGATGTTGCTTGCGCCACGTCCACCGAGCAAATTGCTGCAAAACTGCAAGTGGATACACTAATAGACCTACACATTTTTTGGCGAAATAGCAAAGAAATATTGTTCAAGAAGCTTAGGAGTCCGTGTCCTACTGTACTATGAATGTATCCTTGACCATATATTTCTAGCGAGTCTCTTAAGTTGAGACTTCGCTTATTTCATAGAAATTCTCATAAACAGTAGTCTTTATTTTTTGATATACGGTTGACATTTAACTACATTATGACATCTAGCCGTGATGATCAAACACGAAAGTTTTTAATAGACTTTGTTATTGATGTTCGATTTACGATTTGAATTAAAACATTAATTGCGCATAAATGTATAAATTAAACAAAAATATACCTACTTTAATAAATGTGTGAATTTGTTATTAATCTTTTAGTAAATTTTATACAATACAAAGTTCTATGACCCAAAAACAACATAAGGTACTTTCGCGGAAGTCTTCACATGCTAAGAACGATTTCGAGACTGACGTTTAATCGATTATTTGTATGCAGTTTATTAACGTTGTGAATATAGTGCGCATTTCTTTGGCAGAGAGGTAAGTATTAGCATCTGCTGTGTTCAATTTCAACGAATGAATTCCATCGACCTATTAAACTCCGCAATGTAGTTAACCCTTATAGGCAAAACAACATATTTTTTTGCTATATTTTTACGAACTTACTCTAATATATCATGGAACAATAAATTCTACAGGCTTCATCTTGAAAAAAAAAACCATCCACGACATAGGAATACTGTCAAATTATTGAGGAAAATATAAAATATGTTTTTGTAGCAAGCCATTTAATATTATTTATCGAAGTACACAAAACTATGCACAAAAAAGTAATAAATACTTACAGGTTAAAATTGCATGAGATTCTTGCACGAGTGTACCTAATCGGGGCATTAGCCAAAAAGGACTGGGATAAGTCGTGACGTTATACTCGAAAATAAACCTGGGTATACTATTATTCTATATATTTTTTATTTTTTGTGCCTTTTTGCTTGCATTTAATGTTTTGTGATTGGTATTTGTATTCTGCTTGGCTGCCATTTGTGCCTAGGTATACCAGCACTAAGCGATTATATAACGATGATGTTGTGTGACAGGTCCTCCATCATCGAGTTCATTTATTTTTTTATAAATGGCTCTAAGTTTGGCCTTCAACGCGGCCAGTTACTTGTTCGTTGGATTGCGCTGAGCAAGGGGCTTTTGGGCCGAGTTGAGTGAGGCCAAGAAAAAGGGAAGTAATAAAATGAAAACAGACAAGAAAGAGGAAAGGAAGATGAGAAAAGACTAAAGAAGGAGAAGAATAAGGAGAGAAAGAATCTAAATTTAAGTTTCGTTGAGATATGCAAGTCCTCAGTTCCTCTTTTGTCATAAATATGTGTAAAAAACTAAAATAAACATTATTGTAATTTGTATTTTTTGTAAGATTTGTGAGGTAGGTAAGATTAGGAGAGTTTATCAAGTTCAGTGTCATGCGCATATTCATGTTCGCGTATCACGTATTATTAACCTACGATAATTAAAGAATTAAGTAAAAAAATATTATGATGTCTCATTATTCGCACTTAATTAAAATGCTAGGCATAACGCGGGTACCATACGTAGGTTAATTGCTCTCTTGAACTAATGCAAACAAATGTGAGTCAGAGCTTACCCAGTGTACCCATAAGTAGATAAAATCATAGGTCTCCTTGTCAATATGATCGGTTAAACAAATGACATTCTGTTTAACGTATATTAATATCTGTTGGTCACGAAACATGACGTTCATTTATTGTAAAGTTATTCCACATTACATTATGTACACCTACAAAACGGAAAAATCCAAATATTTTGAACTTCGACCTAGTCATGCAATTTGGAAAACAAGGTATAGATATTGACTTCTTAACACGCCTCCTAGCATGACGTCAAACAGTACGATCGTTAACAACTAGTTCAAAACATTCGCATTGAAGGAACACACGAATAAAGTCGTGACGTCGCTTGCAAAAAATAAGCAGCACCGTGTAGTTTAACTCTTAACGACTCCCAAGGCCTAATGGTTCTCATGAATATTAAGGCAAATATGAAGGCGAGCTAAATTAAAAACATTTGTGGTTATCAATTGTGATGCGATCTGTTGTGGAAATGAGACGCAATTGGTCGGGATTGGGCGATCGAAGCGTCAGTGACGAATGCCGACCCGTATGACGCGGTGGCCTGCACCCACTGTCAGGCGGCGTGTAAACAATATACTGTTTGTAAACACAGCCCACCGCGCGTAAACACCACGCTGCTTAGGCGACGGTTCACGGAAACGGACGACTGATTCGCGATAGTCATGGCGGGTTTGGTAATCTTGGTGGATCAATGACTTATTCCGGTTTTCCTTATTAAGTTTAAACGATTTAAAGGATCCATTTGAATTTTATTTTTGTTCTTGTTTACAGATCAGATTTAAATAGGAATTTCTTTGTAACGGACGGTTCCTCAAATAGTTTTTATACAGCGGATCGGAACGATAATGAACGTAAAATGCGATCTAAGGATCTCACAATAAATCGAGAATCTATTGGAAATTTCTTCGTAAATCCAAATACAATCTACTTTAAAAATAAAAATGCATAATTAATTTCAGAAATGTTAATTAAATTAATTACTTCATCGAAATTTCGAAATTGAAACGTGGTTATAAATTTACATTACCCCAGCTAGGAACAAGTTTCGTTGCAGATCTTATGATCGCATCAACCAACTTTCACTCGAGAACCTGGCTTCTGGGATTGTATGACCTCAAAAAACTCCTACCAATGATGACATTCTCGGTTTTTGTATTGTCCATTTTTGGCAGGGCAAATTATGTAAAAAATAATGCGTGTTATGGAATAAAAATGCTTTACGCAAGCTTAATCTTTTAAACGCACAGACACAGATACAATCGTCAGTCATCACGTCACTGAATTGCTAAATTACTACGTTAGCAAAAGATTTTAGCCAAGTTGAGCTAAGAAACCGATCCTGATAAGACATTTTGAACTCTATTGAATATTGAAACGTGCGAGTCACATTACTAGCATAAAGTTATGTTATTCCAAAATGTCGACGCCAACCGTCGGATACGGCCTCTGAAATGACCCTCAAAAGGCTAGTTTGCAAGCCCTTATTAAGAGGCGAAACACGTGCGTGACAAAGGGGGTATTTGGATTGGAACTTTGAAAATTACCAATCAATGAAACAACAAGTTTGAAATTCAGAATCTGTATGGGTAGTTTCTATTGTTACACAAGGTCTAATCTTTAGGCTTAAAGCTTATTTCTTAGAAGCAATGCTATATTAAACATTAAAGGTGGGTTATTTAGAATATTTAGTCCTTTTCCTGCATTTTCTAAAAAAAGTACATATAGTCGTATTCTCGTATATTTTAGATTAGGCAAAACAACATCATTAACACATCTTGATATCACATTAAAATGTGGTGTATAATATTTGAACCTGTTATACAATATCAGTCATCATTTTGATTGGACAATTCTTAGATGCGCATATGAAGGGCTAAGTGATGAAAGGGGATGAAAGTAGGTGTAAGAGTGGGATTAACAAGATCTATAGATATATGTCGAGACTCTGCGTCTCGATCATAGTACACAAGAGTTCTTGAGCATAGCTGTTCGAATACGCAGGTATCCGGATTCTTATTTATGTATAAATTCATCATCCTGAAGGTGACAGCTTATTTACCTACTTAAATAATAAAATATGGCTTTGAACTCCTCACTGGGCGTAGATTAGCAGGTGGCCTTGTCTTTATTTTAATGACGAATGTGCAAGTATTACAACTAATAGACTTCTATTGTTGTCGATTTAGAAACACCGAAGGGCTCAAAAAATATCTAAGGAGGCTGTAAAAATAAACATAGCACCACCACATCAGCCAAAGGACGTCCACTGCAGAACATAGGGCTCCCCCAATTCATGGGGAAAAATAAACATTACTATTAATATTTTATTACATTGGGCATTAATAAGCTAATATGTTTAATGATTGAAATGAATAACGAGGACAAGGGCATTGATAAACTTTCTTGTAAATACTTAGTCATATCTAGCGCACTTTGACTGTGCTTAATAATGTGAGGTACTCTGGTTAGTCACGTGTCACATTGTTATATCGGGTGTCTGATGTTGGCTCTGAGGTTTTATGCCAACTGGAATGTTAACCCAGTGGCATGAGCTCATTCGAGTTCAAGGGGCAACTGCAAGGGATTATATTTAAAAGATGCATGCAACAACTATAGACGAGCTTTCCCCATTAGGAGGTCATACGCCTATTCTAATTAAACGAATTCGTTCCATCCAGAATGGAACGATTTCTGTACATCTGATCTATTCTCACTACACACACACAAAACAGTGAGTCTGACAGAGACAAATAAGTAATAATTTGTCAGTGTCTCCGTCTTCATAAGTGATCATAACTGCAAATTGTACTGAACTGAAGTTGGTGGTGTGTTAGTTTATATGGGATTTAACATTTTGGCGTGCTTTTAAATGGAGACAATTCGTTAACAGCCGAAAATGATCGTTCTAACTCATCTTGCTTAACCATAAGGATTCGAAGAGAACTATATGAAAAATCGTCTTGCTTAACACTGCGGATCTGTTTTACTCAGTTATCTGTGACTACACTTCTCTGGTAAATACTTATATTTATGAGCTTTTTTGATTCTTCAGACGTATAGATTTTTTTGGTATTGGTTAAAACGATTAGACTTCGTAAATCCAATATTGTATTTAACCGCTCGTCGGCAAGCGTCAGGGCTGCGTTACTGTAACTAATAAGAGGCGAGCTAACGGCGCAAACCGGCTGCCGCGGGTGTCATCACGAACGAGTACCTCGCCCACCAGTACGAGTCCTTCAGAAAACTTTATTTTGTAGTGAATATCATTACTATGAGTGGACTCCATTATAATCTAAGAGTAAGACCTATATAATTCCTACGTTTGATAAATAATTAGTTTGGGTAGATAATCAACCTACTACCTACCTACCTATTATACCTACGCTACGGAAAATTAAACCGAAACACCGTTTTGTGCCTTATTATCAAAGTGACAAGAGCGTTTCAATGTTGTCAATTGTTTCAGTTTCATTGATGGTGACGCCGGATAGCCGAAAATCAATGAAATAGCAAAAACCTCTAATGCACTAACTGAGAATAAATGGTTCATATCATCTAGAACAAAAGAAACTTAATCAAAACATTGGAATAAGTATTTGTTCGTTTTGTCCGAATTGTACCTATGCACTAACTGAAGGTAGGTGGAGGTACACAATACTTATGTGGATACAGCTATGCAAATTGAATGTATGGCCTCGATTGATTCGCATGGCATGGGCAAAGAATCTACTGTCAAATACAACTTGCGCCGATATCATACACAACTTGCTTTGATATCATACATAATACAACTTGCGTTGTTCTTCATGCGAGAATATCTTGGCCACTCACACTATTCTAAACATAAAAAACACACATACACATAAAAATACGCAATAAACATAAAAATACACCAAATTAACTATAAACGCAATTAAACCCGTGCACAACCGAAACCTGTAGTTAACATTTTGATAGACTTTACGTAGGTGTCGCATGCCTAGATATCTCAATAAATTAGTCATTTTACTTACAATGCGCTTTTTATACCGGATCATAATTAACTTATTAGCATAATCATCGCGGGCGACCGGTTATGATAATCGTAGATCGCGTGTACAGTTCGGTGCATATGCGTGCATAAACAAAAAATACCAAATTAGCCATCTTAAAAATGCCAAACTTAGCCACTATTGAATAATGCCAGTGCTAAAATACAACTATAAAATAGAGTAACTTTGATGCTATTGGTTACCTAGGAAATATCATGAGAAAGGAAAAGAAAGTTAAGAATGCCCGCTCCTTTGCAAAACCTGACTACGTTAGATAAAATGAGATATATTTGAATTTAATTGAGAGATTAAATATCAAAACTATATGATGATGAACTGTATGGTGATGATGATTCTTAAAATAAACTAATAATAATACTTTTTTCAGATAATATAAATTGCAAACGGACAATTGAGTGAAAAATGCGATGCAGAAATTTTCCCACATTTTGGAAAAATATTCAGCCGCAGTTTACGCCTCATGTTAACTCACAAGGGACTGTTTTTGTAGAGAGGGTCGATATTACTACTAGAAAAGGATAACTAGAAAAGGAACTACGAAAGAGACTTGTTCTACAGGTTCTACTAAGAAAACATTTTAGTCGACTTGTGTGGGTGACAGTCCACGCGCCTATGCAGCAAAGGTCAGCCAGTGGTCAGTCGGCTCGGAAATCGGCCATCTTCGTTCACGATTTCGTGATTAGCGCAATTATGGTCTCGTTCAGTTCCTAACTAATTAGTTAAGGTCGCAGCCCTCGTCGACCCCCTTAAAAAAACCCTGATTTAGTTTATGACGCGTACAGACGACCTAGGCACAGTTTAACAACATATTGTAATACTGTGGCCAAGGTAAATATTTAGTACATTAAATTAAAATGACTCATATTAATAACTATGAACAGGAAGTCGTTTTTAATGTTATATGTAGCAGTATATATATACAAAACTTCTTATATAGTTAAAAAAATGAATAATTAATTAGTTACTCGTATCTTAAACCGAATGCAGTGTTCGTTTTAATGATCAACTTCTAAGAGGCGAGCACTCAATATTAAATGACGATACTTCTGAAATATATTCAATGAAAATCATTGAGAATTAATCAATACAAAGTTACTCAATTAATGACTTATTGTTTTATCTATCATGTTTTTTGTTTCGGACCTATTAATAATATAATAATAATATAAGGGGACAATTTTTACTCAAACCAAACTATAATATTCAATATATTTATTGTTTACTTTCAGAATTGTTACAATTTATAACAATTTAAATATCAGTATGGTAATAAAAGTTTAATTAAAAAAACAGTCCGTATTTATTTATGAAACGGGGTCGGAGTTTGAAATGATCATTGACTAGTTTAACATTTTACCGCCCGAAAAACTAAATATATTTTTTCGTCTTTTACTGAATTTCATTTCTATCCGGCTTGGAATGTGGATGCGCGTCATTACATAAGTATGCGTGAATATAATACCTAAACGATGAAGCTTGAAATCATAAACCGGTCCTACTAGTTTAGATGCTGGAATATATAGACGTAGTGGAATTTTTATACGCTTTGCGAGCGAATTCTGGCTTGGTTTAAACGGTAAAAAACTAAGTAAGAGCGAATCGTACTCGGTCGATGAGGTTAGCCATATTACATTGGTTCTAAATATGATCCTTAGAAAAAAGGTTTTCATAATTCACGTTCGATCTTATCCCGGCTTAGATTTGTTTTACTTGAGATGTTTCACACTAATATTTTTACTTCAAAAAAATCGTTCAATATGTCTTTCGGATCTATTGATGTGTACAAACGAACACCCCAGGAAAAAAACTACAATTACAATGCATACTTTACGAATATTGTAATATCTAGGGTTAATTTTTAACCTTAAAATTGAGAAGCCGCTTGCTGTTTTTATTACAGGACTCTTCAAATTTTAATCTTTAGAGAAACAACAATGTGGAACGCAGTCGGTACTTGTCCACAGAATAAATACACAAACATTTTCATAGGGATCCCTAAAAACTACATTTCGACAAGTAACTGTAACAACGACCATTGAAAAAAATACACCTACGCACATTAGCTAAAATTTTATACTCGCATTGACGTGGGCGATGAGTATTAATGTGTCTTGGCGCAAACCGTGTGATCTCCCCATTCAACTGATATAGTTATTAGTTGAACTTACCCCGTGGTATTCTAATTGGTATACGTATCAATGAAAATAAGGAGGGTATATTTCCCATCTTGTGACCCGGATCCCTTCGATTTTCATAATTTCATTCGCCATATCAGTAGTGTTTGTCGTGATCATCATTTGTCATACATAAAAGTGATTTTCTCTGAAACCATGAAATTTTAAGGGTAATTTAAATAGAGATATAATTGCAACACTAACTGACGTCAAATGTAAAAGTTGTATCACCTGTTATATTTTAAGAAAATAATTATTTAAATACGCGAAAAAGTGTATTCGAATGTGAAAAAATAATAAATAAGCGACACCAGTGTCAGTACGGCGTATAATTCATTATAGTGGTCGGCGGTTACGTAGTCAATCCTGACACCTGTCATTCCCATACAGTTTATAACCTCAAAGTGACTTTTAGGTTATAAACTGTATGGAAATGATAGGTGTCAGGATTGACTTCTTAACCGCCGACTACTATAGTACACTGCCGGGGCACTTATTCGTGTATTTGAAGCTGTCAATGGACATTCGTAAGTTGGTACGTTTGAACCTGGATTTAAAACTGGGCAGTACTTGATCTAAGACAACTATGAAATCTGTGTTCCTTCCGCAATCAATACTGTCTGATTGTTTTATTAATTTCATTGGTTACTCCTAACCTTGTGACCGTATATCCGCTTTGCACTCGGTTTTGGTGAAGCGATATCGCATCGGGCTTCACGATAGTTTCGTTTAGCTCATTATATGTGATTTATGTCAGTAAAATCATACAATTTCGATGTTAATCGTGGACAGTAAATCTGAATACTTTACAAAACGGAATCGAAACGTTTCAATGTTTACGATTTACGCTATAAGCAGTTAGGATCGCAACCCTCTAAACGTTCGGCGTTCGCGCGAGTCACTCCACTAAATCCAATACATTTTTATTCATGAAACGATTGACATTTGTATGTTAATTCACAGCGTAGGTCCCGGCTCGAAGGATGAAATATTGAATTATTGCCGAAAGTCGGGGATATATCGAGGAGGCCTGCGCGATATTAATCCGTTGGCTGCCCCCGGGCCTGGCAGGAATTCAAATAAATCGAGTCGTGACAAACAAGAGGTATAAATCAATCAAGGCAAGGTGGCGTGCAGCCTCTATTGCAGCCCCTCGGTCCTAGGATTCGGTTTCATATCAAAAGTGGAACGAATTTGTATCGGTGAATTTATAGCCAAGGTTAAACTAAACTCGTTATGCCTTCAGCTGGAGCGAAACTTTATTTATAAGTCGCATTTTTGATTTGTAGCACTTTTTCCTGCCTGGTCGAAAGCTTTCGATATCCGTCGTTCAATACCACCCACCTCTCACCTGTATACCTAGGTAGTTAACTTATTTCGGGTAGTTAACCATTTTAATTTCTTTTAATTTCGTTTTCAAAATTATGCTATGCAACTTTTCCAATAGACAATGTAGGGTTTACAATAGCATCAAGCAGTATACAGTTTCTTTTTCTTTCTTGAGCCATTGTGTAGCGTATCTATTAAGTTTAACATTTTATAGGGTTGAGAATTGTTGAGTGAATGTG
Organism: Notocelia uddmanniana; assembly: GCA_905163555.1. Taxonomy (NCBI): domain Eukaryota; kingdom Metazoa; phylum Arthropoda; class Insecta; order Lepidoptera; family Tortricidae; genus Notocelia; species Notocelia uddmanniana. The sequence continues at coordinate 21,830,620 of LR991059.1, read as the reverse complement.
TTAATTTATTTAGTGAATGAATGAAATGAGTGAAACATTAAAGCCCTTTTCCTTAATACGATTGAGGTAATGAATTTCACATACTAGCATTGCATGTGATCATGTGTATAAAAAAGTAAAAGTAACTTATTCTTCAAGTTAGGCATATTAAATGCACCTACGAACGTCAATAAACTACCACCGGTTCGGAAAAATAAACCTCTGCCACGAGAAGACCCGGCGTAAGAAACTCGACGAGGTGTAATTTTTTTATACAATATACATTGTATAGTTAAATATAAAATTAACTACTACCAACAAAAATAACAATGCTACAGTAGAAAACCTATTTTCGCGATAGATTAGCCTTGCAGGACACTATCACTGCCAAAAATCCCTAGGCATAGTATCCATGATGTAATCGTTTTCCTTGTGCGTTTTGCTTAATATGCTTTGGAAATAAGTGTTTGTTTTACTACAGTTTTGAATTTAGAATTAAGTAGTTTAGTAATGTATTTAGGAATTTTAGTGTAGAATTTGATACACTTTCCCAAGAACGACTTTTTTGCCTTTACTAGTCTATAGAAGGTTATTTTGAGTTTCTGTTGGCTATTGGTTTATCAGCGTTCGTTGGGATATTGCACAAATTCTTCCTAACATTCATTATTATTTCAAATACGTGTACGGACGGCAGGGTTAGAATACCTATTTCTTTGAAAAAATTTCTTTGTGAGTCACGCGATCCCAAGTTATAAATTGCTCGGATAGCCCGTTTATGCTATATATTAAGATAAGTAATTATACCTACTAATAAAATAAGCAAAGTAAACTAACCGTGCCGTTGCCACATTGGTAAGCTGCCTTATTCTCCTGACTGCAAATGCAGCAGAATACTCACCCAACCAGATAAAATAACATTAAAATTTAATAAAACTGTCTAATTATCAATCATATAATAACCCGCGAAACAGTGTGTATATTAAACACACTGGCTGCTGACTGCAACTTTGTACAAGTATAAATTGCATATAGGTATTACACACATTATTTTACATATTATTTGTATAAGCAATAATACTGTAAAAAAAGAGTACACTCGTAACGTACGTCATCAAGCGAAACAACGATATGAATGGTTTTACTTCATCACCATATTATCTTTGTGATATTGACGCACGCGCTTTATGTTGCGTTGTGTCAAATAGTTTGGATTGGATTGTCAAAATAAAATTTAAACAAAGTATCTTTACACATATATAATTACACTCACTAACTATAACGTTTAAAATATATTTATTTATGCTTGGAATATTTAATAATAAAACTACCAAACAAACCATTACAAATCATTAATTAATTCACTTAATCCCATCCCTACAATGAAATACCAAACTGACGTTTCGTTAATCTCTGACCCCGAGTTTAGTGAAAATTGAAATTTTGGCCAAAAATGTATTTGTGAGGATTATTTGAAGCAGTTTTAGTGAAAAAAGAACGCGCTTGTGTTTAAAATAATGTTTATTACTTAATGTGGTAGCATAAATGGATGGATGAAGTAAGAAACGCTGTGAGAAGCATGAAAGGTGGCAAGGCTGTAGGACCAGATGGTATACCAGGAGAAGTGTGGAAGTTATTAAGTGAGGACGGATGCAAGTGGCTGACTTTATTCTTCAATAAGCTGTTGCAGGAAGAGAGTATCCCCGATGAATGGTGCGACAGTATACTGGTGCCCATTTTTAAAAACAAGGGAGATTTACAGGATTGCAATAATTATCGAGGAATAAAGCTCATGTCACATAGTATGAAAGTATGGGAGAAAGTGATAGAGAGACGGCTGAGAGAAGAGAGTGCTATAACACAAAACCAATTCGGTTTTATGCCTGGTAGGGGTACCACGGATGCCATTTTTGCCCTTCGCCAAATGTGCGAAAAATACAGAAATGCGCAGAAAAACTTGCACATGGTATTTGTGGACCTCGAAAAGGCATATGACCGAGTACCTCGGGAGGTTTTGTGGTGGGCCTTGAAAGGGAAACGTATGCCTGGGAAGTATGTGGAGCTAATTCGGTCGATGTATAACAGATGTTGTACTCGCGTTCGATCGGCGGCTGGCACAACCGACAGGTTCAGCGTCACGGTGGGCTTGCACCAGGGATCGGCTCTAAGTCCTTACCTCTTCCTGTTAATTATGGACGCTCTGACGTCGGAAATACAGGAGGAGGCACCCTGGTGTATGCTGTTCGCCGATGATATTGTTCTTGTCGGCGAAGACGGTTACGAGGTGCAGAGCAGACTGGAGGAGTGGCGACAAAGACTGGAGAATGTTGGCCTGAAGATCAGCAGATCCAAAACAGAGCACATGTTCTGCGATTTCGGCGGTCTCTCCGGTTTTACACCCATACAGCTGGATAGCGTTACGCTGCCGGTCTGCTCTGACTTTAGGTACCTCGGTTCACTAGTGCAGTGCGATGGCAATATTGACCGTGACGTGAAAAACCGAATTAGCACCGGATGGATGAATGCCTCTTCGATTGAAGGGTAAAATCTATAAGACTGTAATAAGACCTGTCGTCATGTATGGATCAGAATGTTGGGCCTCAAAGGTGATGGATGAAACGAGACTGCATGTTACAGAGATGCGAATGCTGAGATGGATGTGTGGTGTGACGAGAATGGACCGGATTCGGAATGAGTATATAAGGGGAAGCCTGAAAGTAGCGCCCATTGCCGAAAAACTAAGAGCCAATCGCCTGGCGTGGTACGGGCATGTAATGAGGAGGGATGAAAGCCATGTAACCAGAAAAGTATTGGATATGAATGTGGATGGATGCAAGAAACGAGGTAGGCCAAAGAAAAGGTGGATGGATTGTGTGAAAGATGATATGAATAGGAAAGATGTGAATGAAGAGATGACGCGTGACAGAGATATTTGGAAGAAAAAGACATGCTGCGCCGACCCCAAATAAATGGGAAAAGGGCAAGAGAATGATGATGATGATGTGGTAGCATAAATGGAGTCATTATTTTGAAATGTCGTGATTTAATATCGAGTAATAGTTTTTTACAATGGCTTAAGTAAGAAAAACTCCATCGGCTTATGATATCTTACTAGACAAAACCGTAACGTAACCAAAATCAAGTACCTAGCAATATTATCACCTCTCATGGACTAGTGCGAGATTTTAGCAAAATATATTTTGTAAAAAAGGAGTAACGGTGATCACTCACATTTTGCTTGGAAGAGCCTATCTGTAAAGTATTCATGGCGTCTTAATTTAAGGCTTTTCCTTCGTAAGTTATTTTAAAAAGAAGTAATTTTCTACCTATTTTGTGCATTAACCATGTAATACAATTTTAATAGTTACTACAAACAATATGATAATCTAACAGTTTAAACTCCCGCGCTTTATAGACATACTTAAAATATTTGTTAAATGGGGGTAGGTTAATGTTGTGTGTGTGTAATCCATATCTCCGTCAACAACTTCCCGAGACGCCAGTTTCGGCCACAAACACGACCGGTGCCACCTATGTCTAAAAGTCGGCAATAAAGGTAAATAAATAAATACCGCGTTAGACCCATACACAAATATTTTAAATATTATAATTTGCACGAAATAAAAAGCAAACTGGTTTGCCTCAAAATCCGTATTATTAAAAAAAGTAGAAAAAAATATTTACCAAGTCACTTTTTCACTTGTAAACATTTTACTACTGCATTTATCATCGGAATATGAAACTTTGTAGGTACTTTTGATTTCAAAATGATGTAAAATAACAATCTTTTATAACTTTTTTTTAAACCTTATATTTTTGCAAGAAACTTTTTTAATCCCGATTTTTGCCAGACTCCGCGGGTGGGCGACTAGAACAACATGTTGAGCTAACACTAGCAGGCAAGCGACACAAGTACAATCATTTGGCGACTGTGGAGCCTTAAGCATGTCACAGACTGGAGCGGCCTGCGGTGGCGGCCGCGGTGGCGGCCAGTTGTACACTATGACAATTCTAACAATCATTCAGACACACGCGGCCTTGATTCTCATACTTACAACTGGCCGCCACCGCAGGCCGCGCCTGTGTGTGACACGCTTAAAGCTTGTCACAGACTGGAGCGGCCAGTTGTAAACTATGAAAATCAAGGCCGCGTGTGTCTGAATGATTGTTAGAATTGTCATAGTGTACAACTGGCCGCGACCGCGGCCGCCACCGCAGGCCGCTCCAGTGTGTGACACGCTTTAAGGTGATGTCTGTCTTGTGAAACACCTTACTGACTGATTGAACGTGACTGTCAAGAATTTGCGCGTTCTCTGAATGTCGACTAGCCAAGTCTGCTGATAGCGCTTCGCAGTAATGCCACTCATTAAACTATTGCTATGCAAGCAGATAACTTCTCATTCCATGTATGTTGATTAAATATTTACATCCGTGTGCTGCGAAATTTCAGCGTAGAAGATAACATTCTAACTACGTTTCTTCCTTAAAGCGGATAAAGAACTAGGTTATCTAAATTCGAGTGCGAAACGTTTATTTTATTTACATCACTCAGGCAGTAGCCTCGATTTACGGCACAATAAGCTCCAGAAAATTCTGCCTTTTGACTAGCATATAAGTGTGGAAACAACCAAGACACACCACGGACAGTAGGTATCTAGCCAGTTTCAGTTTAATTAATTGGAATGCATTGAACCTTCTTCTTTTTATAAAGACTTGAATTAAAGAACTTATTGGTATTATTTGTATAGCTAGCCGGGAATATCATTATCAATATAATAACCAATTTAACGCCATTGAGTAGATAACCAGAGTCCCGAGTTATTTGGTTAAACATTATACCGATAGCGTTTAAATATACACAGTATCAAGGCCAGTCGCTATCCAACTACACCACGTTAACTTCAACACTTGATTTTTTGCCGTACAATGCTGTCCACTACTGTTCGGGTAAAACGAATTGGGTTACTGATTTGTTTTCGTGCAGCAATCGATTGGGTACACTATGAATGTTAAATCACAAATCACGGTGTAGCCCACACCGTTGTCAGTTACCCACACATACGATAAGATTATAGGTAGAACAGTGGAATAATTTCGAGCATTTAAAGTTGCTTCCAATTTCACTTTAAACAACATTCTGTTATCAGATTTCGTACGATATTATAGTAATAAATAAATACATGCATATAAGAAATCGTATATTATACATACGTTTGCGTAAAGCGTTGAAAGTGTATATAAGATATACCTATTACCTACGATTTTTCAAAATGTTGGTGTTACGTATAATAAAAAGCGTGAATCTCTGAGAAAGGTTGTTTCTAGCAGTATTAGTATGATGAGTACTACACTGTGCTATACTGTGTCTATTAAGTACTATTTTGGGTATTCTGCTATGATATTAACATATAAATCTATTCCCATTTGATTGAGGAATTGCTTTTTTACAATAGAGATTATTTCACGGCCCCTTACCCAATACCCAAGTTTTGGCCAGTATGATCACATTTTATTTGCACAATAAAAAACTCATTCAAAAGCTACCTCCTATCTCTGCGATACGAGATATGTGTATTATCCTTCTGTTATCACTTATCAGGAACGTGTCCTACCACGTGGGTGCATACAGAACTAGCGTTTAAGTGCACTCGTAAACACCCACCGGTTAGCTAGAGCTCTTCGGGACTACAATGACGCATGTGTCTTAATACTCCCCATTCACTAGAAACGTGTGATGCGACCAGCCAGATTATACCTCTCATAAATGGCTGATTTAACGATTGGTTAGTTAAGTGATCCAATTAAGTATGCAGCGTGTTTTACATGTATTTATTTCCCCTTTTGAGCGTATTAATTGGCAACTGAAGCGGGAGTAACGGCTTCATTGAGGTGGCTAAATTATAATGAAATGTCTTTTATAGCAGGGAATTAACCAAGTAGTACTTATAAATCCTTCCAAATGTTCAATAATACGAGTAAATTCATTCACTTTATACGGTTACAGTACGTACAATAGGCTGTACATTGGCAAAAAAGGCATGAAAGAACTTGTTTACTTCGATGTTGTCGTCACTTAGTTCTGAAATAAAGAAATCGCCTAGAACTAAACAATGAACAGGTTAATTGATCTCAAATATCAAGTAAACAATAACCCCCACAAGCGTTCCCTTCGGTAATCGGCGGAAAATTCCAGTCGAGACCTTTCTTAATAAGTAATTATTGAGGTTACATTGATTTAGTCACCCGCCATCTTGGTAGCGATAACAAATATTATATTTGCACAGCGGTACGAGCGCACGATGATAGCATATGGTATCCATTCATGTGTGGAAAGTTTATTACATTTCAATTGTTAATTTCAACTTAATGTTGAATAATACGTACGTACATTTAGTACAAAAGTGCACATAGTATGACACATTTATCTACTTATCTACATACTTATCATAACAGTTGTGGTATCGAGTAAGGCTGCTAATACTGTTTGCAGTTTTCTAGGATTATGAATTCACATTATACTAATAAACCATAATTGCGAAGCTCCTGGCATGAGGTTTCAAATCTTTGAAGGACAAAAGCATCGCTCCTTTTGATAATTATTTAAAGAAGCAAGATGTTGTTTATTTTTAAGTTTTTAGCCTCCTTTTAATAACTTTTACTTTTAAAATTCACCTTTGACAGTCGAAATTGCATCGAAGCTAAAAGCGAAGCTATCTGATGGTGGCACATGCATCATATATTTCTGGCACAAAAGAAAGAGATGCAATGCAACACGAATATTTGTTGCATCTCTTTCTTTAATATCGAAAAAGAAAGGAAGAGAGGCAATCACGCGACCTGAAGTGTGGTCCAACCGTGCAACGAATCCCTTCCTCATGTATTTGCGATTCCCTCTCAAACAGCATCTACTCGTAAATTTGAAAATCAAATGAAACTGCGCATTTCACCTTTAAACTAGGATGCAGATTATAAAAGGCATTACGCTATCGGAATTTAAATACGCATACGCATAGGCAAAACAAGGATCCGCGGAGAGCGCGTTCGCGCGATAACGGTCCGAGTAACGGTAGCATCACACTGTGGTAGCATGCATTTACTATTCATCCACGCGACATCAATACGGCAGTAAGGATTTTAGCCGCCTATCTAGTGTGTCTTCTATACAAACTTATGTGATAAAAATATGATAACCTTCATAATATGTAGTGCGTAATTTATTTTTTTAGCATGGAGAAGACGAAGATCATGTCAAATACCCATGTAGCACCAACTCCCGTAACAATCGGACACTTTACGCTCGAAGTTGTAGACGATTACATATACCTAGGACAGACTGTCCAGTCACAGAATAAGTAATAGTACAAGTACAGAAGTTTCTCTGTTAACAAATCCCCCGTTTAGGTATGCCAAACGTGCCTAAACGTGGTTATGTCTTTGTATCGCACGCAACGCGCTCTTTCGAGGCCCCGCCCTCAGCGATAGGGTTACCACCAGTGAGAACCCATTTTAATATATGTACTTTATTATTAGTAGTGTTGTTTACAATACAATTACGAATGGTACTTTTAAGGTTCCGTAGCCAAAATGGTGAAAACGGAACTCATCCGTCCGTCTTTTCGTCTGTATGTGACAGCCGATGTACTTACTCGGAGACTATAAGCACTACAAATACAATTAAAACATTTAGCAGGAAGGTGTGTTTTACTCGTATGAACAGCTACGTACAAGTGATGTGAAATGACGAAAAAATATTAAAGTAGGGGAGGGGGGCACTCCTTACATGTAACCAGTGGATACAAAGTATTATATAATTTTTAAAGCCATTACTTTAGAAAATAAGTTTCTTACAACCAACGTTTTCATTTTCGTTTTCTTTTATGTCAATCGTTGGTGAATACCAAACTCAATGACTGTCAGTTTTTTGAGTGATAACTGTCAGTTTTCCAACATTTTAAGATAAAGACTGTCAGTTTTTTCAACATTTTAAGATAAAGAAAGACACAGAATTTGGGTAACTAAATAAAGATATTTTTATACAATAATGCTGTGGTTTTGACATCATTATTTAACACGAAACGGATTATTTTAATATCGTATAGCGATACAGCAGCGCGTGCGCGTGCGATCCGTAACGCTGCGCCGCAACCATTGAATAGTCACACGACGTGTGAGCCGGCGGCCGCATGTACTTTGCGCGGCGCGATGACGTCACGGTAGTAAACCACCCCTGGTCCATTTAGGTAAGTCCAACTTCGAGAAAGAGATTAATCGTCGAATCCGACTCGGCGGGGTAACGTTCGGGAAGCTACGGCACATCTTTTCGTCCAATATTCCGCAGTGTCTCAAGACGAAAGTCTTTGAGCACTGACCAGTGTGTGTTGCCAGTGATGACATATGGTACTGAAACGTGGTCGCTTACTATGAGTCGCTTAAATGTGATGTGAAGAAGGCTCAAAGTCACCCAAAGAGCAATGGAGAGGGCTATGCTAGGAGTTTCTCTGCGTGATCGCATCAGAAATGAGGCCATCCGTAGTAGAACCAAAGTGACCGATATAGCCCTTCGAATCGCTAAACTTAAGTGGCAGTGGGCGGGGCACATAGCACGCAGAACCGATGGCCGTTGGGGCGGAAAGGTTCTCGAGTGGCGACCACGTACCGGAAGGTGTAGCGTGGGCAGGCCCCCCACACGGTGGACTGATGACCTGGTAAGGGTCGCGGGTGTCCGCTGGATGCGGGTGGCGCAGGACCGGTCATTGTGGAAGTCTTTGGGGGAGGCCTATGTCCAGCAGTGGACGTCATTCGGCAGAATTTATTTTTTTACATTTTCTGGAGCAGCAAATGACATTATGCCTTTTGTACGATAAGGTCTTGGTTTTTGCCATAAAAATTAATTAAGTAAATGTAATGCAATATACACGCCTTGTTTGACATTCTTGTAGAGACAATCAAACTCAAATGAGTCGGTTAGTTGTTTCAGTTGTTACAGATACATTGCGTACTGAATTAATTTGTATGGATCTTTTTATTTAAAATTTCGAATTATCTCCACAGGAGCTTATACATTTTGCTCTTAAAATATTTGTTCGCATGGACGACATACACAGTATACACGAAACATTTCCTGTCGTATCCAGATTTAGAAACCCTATATTTTATCCTCGAATTAATTAGCGAATTAACCAAGTAGCAGAGGAATATTACCTACTTTAAATGTGAAAGTTTGAGCCAATGTTCTCTTAATCTAGAAACTGATGAATTGATTTCGGAAATACAACGAACTAATAAAAAAAATAGTACAAATAAGCTTAAAATATTACTTAAAAATAAACTTAATATTAAAGAACTAAAAAAAGTGTACCCTATGTCACCTAAATCGCCGCTGCTGGGAATGGTTCCCAGAAGGCTGGCTGCGTTACCTCGTTGCACCGCAATGCCTATCCGTTGGCCGAGGAACGAGCTAGCCCTTAGGTCACCAGTGGTGTTGATCAATTTTTTTTTAAGTCTGATTAAGTGTGTGGGCGCCTGGACCCCATGGACCTAGCGTTTCTACCGCAAAAGCCACGAATAAAAAATTGTCGCCGAGACATTCGTAATTTCGGCGCTTAGCGGTCTCGGCAGTAGCAGCCGCCCCGCCAGCCCTGAGTGATGTAGTGCAGAGGTGGGATGGCGCCAGAGTATCCACGCACGTGGCGTCCCAGACTAAGGGTCGACCACCCTACCAGGGCACTAAAGTCATTCCGCCGGGTCTCTTACCGTCATTACGAGCCAGCCCACTAGGTTCGAGGGTAGCAGGCACGGCAAACATTTTGTATAGATCATGAGCTGATCTCATTGACCTCGTAATTTGAAGCAACTAATATGTACCTAAAAGGCGACTCGACTTTTACTACCTTCACCAGATCAGCCATCCAACTTGTGTACGTAAGGCTTTTCCTTTATTTTTCGCGAAGAACATCTGCGAGCTCATCGTCCCTATTTACATGTGGTTGGTCCTAGGGCAAAAAGGTCTTTGCCACCTTTCTTGAGGTCGTAGGTCAATAATGTTGGCTGCCACCACGAAGAACACATTACGTCCCTTTTGAACTTTGTAGAACCTACCCGTTTTCTTTGCGCTTCCCCATTCATGATCGACATTGCAGATTACAACATGAACGATCCGTATCCTACGCGTTATGTTTTGGCTACCTGAAGCACGTCTCAAACTCCACAGTCAGTTCATTTTAGAGATACATATCAGGCATTTCAAGAATGTCACATCATAAAGTCAAGTGCCTGCCAGTCCCTTGGAAACTTCAAACCACGTTGAATTACAGAATCTTAAACTGCATTTAAATAACAATTCACATTTAACTTCCGCATATCGTAATCCAGCAGTACAAGCCCACGTGTAGATATTGAGCTTGCATCTCGTTCCCACCGACACTTACTTAATTCCCGCGAATGAGATGCACGATTTCAACGTTGCTAATTAAGTAAGCTCACAATGACTGTAGCTCACGCTGCACCCGTATTGTAATCGCAGTAAGGTTGGTATTTGCATGTCGTATTCTATCTGAATGGGCATTGTATGCGTAAACATTAATCGCTGACACGGGTAGGCCTTCGAAGGTCACTGCGTTCAGCGCGAATCTTCTTGTGATAAGCGGTGTTAGATCTTGGTTTGAGGAAATCTTTGAAAAATATGTAGAAACTTATTTAATTACAAAAATATGACATTGTAGTCTATTTTCGGCGCGAGTTGCTGCTCATTTTAAATAGAAACCAAAGTAAAAAAATGTTTTATTTGCGCAATAATTTGGAAAAATTTACAAATTTAAATTTGAGCAACGTATGGGTACCTATTGCGGTTATCGACTTATTTAGAATATTAAATATCAAAAATATCTACGGGGCGAGTGTTTGTAGTCAATCCTATCGTAAGGCCGCTAAATACACAAGTTACACAACTAACAAACTTATAATACCTATCTATATAACTAAATGATAGCACGTAATACCTATCCTAAAATTATTTATATTTATTTATATACTTGTTAGCAATCGTTTAGTTCTTATATACAGCGTGATTCAGGAGACGTGAGCAGGACCAACACTACATACATAGTAAATGGCAATGAATCGTTCACCATGTTTCACTTAAAAAACACCCATACCTTTTTCCTGTATTTTAATTTATGTTAAGTTAAAGTTTAATTCTCGCAATCATGGTCACCATACAACAACTGGTTTATAAAGATTAACCCCCTTATTCATAAAACTTAACAAACCTCTGTTAACTAAAAGTTGTTTTGTCCCTTTCTCACAAACAAAAATGTCTAAGTGACAGATAAGGACAAACCAACTTTAGCGGCTTGTTAACTAATAGAGGCTTGATGGACGTTTATGAATAAGGGGGTATACCTCTAACTGTTATGACAGCACTTTTATTACGAAGAAAGTAAATTGTCACATTTGAGTGAGATACGATATTTCAAAAGTAATCGGACTCGGATATGACATTCAATTTGACACGCATCACTTGACTGAAGTATTCTGATTGTAGAGTGACCATGAATTTCCTAAATAATAAAAAAAAATGTTTTCAACACCAAAGAAAAATGAACGTTAATTTCACTAATAGTGGCACGAAGCAGTAGCTTATGATCTACTGAATTCGTAGTGTTGATCTTGCTGACGTCTCCCGAATCATCCTGTATAAATAATAACAATGCACTTCGTTAACAGTTCAAGGTGTAATGTCATTCATTTAGTTCTGAGTCTAGACGAGTTAGGTAATTATCAGTATGTATTTTATCGTCGTTAGCATGCTACTATGGACATGCAGTTACATGGTGTATTTGCTATCTAATAAACACTGTTCATTGTTATTATATTACAATGGAAGTAAGGAACACTTATGGTATTATATGGGTCTTAACAAAAATGTATGACTACTAAAAAAATAACTCGATATTGATCAACGTAAAAAATATGTCTTTCTTATCATTGGATATCACCGTTTTGTAAGTTATGTCTGTTCAGTGTATATATTCTATGAGAATTTGTATATTTTTGTCATATCATTCTTAAGAGTAACGACAATGTTCAAACTACTCATGGCATCCGGAAAAGTATTGAGACATCCGAATAATTAAATAAACTCGTCGGACGGGTGTAGTCTCGCCATAAAGGACAAGAGGAAAACAGTTGACAAACTGAAAAGTCGTCACAATAGTCAGGGGATTATATAATATTGAGTACAGGAAGACTAAGTGTAGAGTGTCTCATTAAAATATCTAGTGCTCGAATGTATTATACTACACCGCAAACCGATAAGCTCATGGGCAATATGTCTCATTTTTAACTTCACAGTCGAATGAAAAATGGGGGTATAAATTCCTTATACCGGATCTCGTGTACATATCTCAACCAACTCGAACAAGATGCTTTTTATTGTATATTTTCCGTTCTGTATCAATCAAAAATCATTCTGTATAATCAAAATTGTGCAAGTTGTATGTAAAATCTTGCAATGTATTTAAAGTATCGCTCTCCGTACAAATCACGTCAACTGCCGATTGATAATTCCAAATCTCCAGTATTACAAATACGAGTATATCAAGCAGTTCAAACCAGGGCGTATCACGACTGGCGTCACTTGATCACTGTTTATCAACACCCAATTCGCTTAATGCCTGCCTAGTCCATTGCTGCTTTTCCACGGCCCATCGACTGCGACACCCTTGCATAACGCAATCGACAGCGTTCTAAAGAAGTCGTCGTTTTGAGGGTTCCGTATCAAAAGGTAAAAAGGAACCCTTATGGTGCTCTTCGGCTGCCCTTTGTCAAGACAACTATCTTCAGGAACTACGAAAAGCTCAGCCCTCTTATTCACAAACCGACACTTCCTCACCTGTCACCTCACGCCTCACCCATTTTTATAAGATAACTGCCAAATCATTTCTCAAATTTTGACAGTTTCCATTTAAAACCGAGTATCGGTTTGTGAATAACATCCAATGTCACACAGCGTGCGCGCCGTGCCTGTGTGCCTGTGTGGCGACGCTAACCTGTCAATATCCATACGGGGTCTCTGGCATAACTTCTAAAGACCGAAACAGAATCTTGAATAATAACCACTACCAAATAGCTTAGCTTTTCGACGCATAATTTAGCTTTTCGAGGAATGTTAACTATGCTGAAAATGTGTTTAGAATAATTCACAATTATCCGAATAGTTGATTGCATAAACATTGCTTGAATAATCTTGTTGTCACAACTTCGTAACACGTCTGGCGGATTTCGCTTTGCGCATTTTTGATTTCGCATATCAATTTTTGTCGAATGTTTTTGTCACAGGAAGCGTTTTTTGTACACTTTGCATTTCTGAGAACATTTGTTTGCCTGAATCCGGTTGCCAGAAAATAGTTAAAAGCTTGTGTTTTACTTGAAAGACTATACTGTAAAATGAAGTACTAGGTCAAGATAAGTAGGTACTTTGAGAGAGAGAGAGATTGTCTTTAATTTTAGTATTATTGTTAAAAACGGGGTATTTAGATAGATAGCAAGTTTATTGCCGCAATCTTAATAAAAAAACAATTGCAATATTTACCATGTACTACATTACTTTTTGTGAGTTCCTGATATTTTGGCACTGTTGCAATCACCATTTTCAAGGATTAACTGATGTGCTAGTTATGGTCTACGCACAAGCCATAGCGATCTACCCTCTTCTTGGTTCGCTTTTTTGCACAGTGTCCTTCAAACCTTCAAGAAAAGAGCGTACTCCCATCTTAAAGGCCGGAAACGCACTTGCAACCCCTCTGGTGTTGCGAGTATCCATGGGCGGCGCTAACCATTATGCGGTTCGTCTGCTCGTTTGCCTCCAATGTCATAGAAAAACCAATTTCACAGTTACTAACAGTAATTCTAATGTCAATAACAAATCGGGGCACCCTAATATCCATGTGATCTTGTCTCTCATACCCTAGTGTTTTATCAAACCCGGATTCGCGGTGGAGGAGCATTGGAGCAGCCTTCACCTGCGGTTGCAAGACGCACAGGAGCGGTTGCGAGCCGGAGCGCCCAACGTTAAAAAAAATGGCGACCAGCAAGCCGAAGCTGCGTATGAGAATGAGACCATGAGAGCCTGCATTTTGCAGCGCCAGAGCAGATGCAATAATTAAGGGCCATCTTTGATATAGCTCAAAACATCATTCGGTCAACGAATATAATGCATGATTGTGTATGCAACATTGTTATGCCTCAAAAGCTGATGCTCACCTTTATAGCTCATTATTACATTCAAAATGCTTAATGCCTATGAAAATACTGAAACGTCATATTCTGAAACTGTTTATTATAATATAATTTTATATTTATGAAAGACAATGTAAAAGAATATCATTAACCTTCAATTCAGAAGTTTTACCAATCAAACATTTTGAAATTATTACCTATGATTAATGTAAATATTAGACTGTTTTGATTCAATAATAAAAAATCGTATATACAAACGGATTTTTTACGGAACCCTCGGCGTGCGAGTCAGGCATTTGAACAGTTTTTTTATCTTTTATATCGGTCGTATTGTAGATAACTCGTAGTGACACTGCGCAGTTTGACCAGACGCGTGGCGTTTCTTAGAATATTAACTAGGTGTAATATTGTAATATTTACGTCCAGAAGCTTTTACTGCCTACGTTGTGGATCGTGGAATATTAGACAGGTTGTTTTGTGGCGCAGTAGCTGACGTGGGAATTGAGTTTTTTCTGTAGGTACACTTTATAAACAATCGACTGGGTTATTTTTTATGGTACTTGTTTTAAATTTTGGTGTTTTTCGTTTACTATTTGAAGACTAATGTATTTGAAACACGATTTCAAAAGAAACAATATTACCCATTGAAAAACGCAAAAAGCATATACATATTTTCACATTAAATTCTTAAAGTTTTTATTCATTTGAAACTGTTCAGTACATTACTTATTATTAGTGCAAATCACAGAGATATGACTCGAGCCATATATTTATCGGTTTATTAGGTATAAAGTCAAACGTAATAGTGATAAGGACATGACGATAATAGTCGTTATCAATACAAGCAGTCATATGGCTAAGAAATTTTGTACAGAGCTGTGTAGCTACAGTTCCATGTATTCAGCCTGCAAGCAGGCATGCAAACATTTCAGAGTGCTACGTTACGATACAATCATTGATAATATAACAATATGTCAGAATTAACAAATAAGCAAATAATACAATAACAGAATATTAGGAATCACAAAATTAGTAGGTAATAATTATAAAATAAACGTCAATATAACCATCACGGAGTAAAAATTCAAATTTATATGTCAACTTTGGTCTAAATAACTTTTTACGCTATAGAAACACTTGTCCAGAAGCCAAGTGGACAACTTGTGTTCGAAACTATTACCCCGTAGTAATTTTATTTCGTCAGGTAAGATATTAAATAGTTTTATACACATATAGTTTTATACCGTACATCGCCTTATGAGCAAGAGGTTTATGCAACAGATTCATAACCCTTGGTCTGGTTTGCCTGTGCATGATTTCAGAACGTTTTCTGAAGTATGACCGGTTGTTGCAGACAAAAATACACACATCTCTTATATATAAACAGGGTAATGGGAGTATGTTTAGCTTTTTAAATAAGGGTACGCAGTTATCATCTATCCACGCATTGCAAATGGCCCTGACACACTTTTTCTGAATTATGAAAACTCTATCCACATCTACAGAATTACCCCACAGTATTAGCCCGTACCGGAGAACAGATGATACATAGCCGTGGTAAGCAGTTAGTGCGGCCTCTATTGACACAGTGTTTCTCTGCCTTCGGAGAGCAAACACAAACCGGTTGAGCTTTTTGCAAACCTGTTCTATGTGTTCTTTCCAATTGAGATGCTTATCTATTGTGACACCAAGAAATTTAATAGATTTTACCTCGTCAACAACTTCATCTTATATTTTAATGTAATTGGTAAGCTATTCGATTTATAAGACGTAAATTCCATATACTTTGTTTTTTTTAAATATTAATACTCAGGTTATTCGTATTTTTCCGGTTTATTATGTCTGTCAAAGAATTTTCTATATTTCGATTAAAGGTTATTCTATTAAAACCTTTTATGACTAATGTAGTGTCATCTGCGAATAAAATGGTCTTTTGAACAGTTGCGTTGGGCAAATCATTGATGTAGAGAAGGAAAAGTAGCGGCCTACGATGCTTCCTTGTGGGACACCAGTATGATTGTCTTTATATTTAGATCTGTAAGTTTTCTTCATAATATTGTTGCTTTTTTCTGTAAATCTACTAATTTTCGTACATTAAACACTGTCCTGTAAATAACTCTTGATCCAATCAAAAGCTATGCCCCTGATACCATGCCACTCAAGTTTGTGCAAAAGCTTCGAGTGGTTAACACAGTCGAAAGCCTTTGACATATCTAGGAAAACCGATGCAACTGGGATGTTACTGAAATACTATACATATACATAATATAGCTTACATAATTGCTTAGATAAAAAATAAAACTAATAACAATACGAACTGGCCCAAAATACAAAATTTGTTCACACAAAAATATGCAACAAAAACACAAACTAGGACGGGATTTACAACCTACTCATGTTTTAATAAACCTTTGATGAAAAAAATCGAAGAATTAAAATAACAGAAATTAATTCATCTACCGAAATATTAGTTCTTAGTTTTAAACTGCTCTCATACTTTTACCGCTGCACTATTGAGATTGTAAATGAATATGATAAAAAATAACAAAGTGAAAAAAGATAGTATAAGGTTCAGATCCGTTAGACCTTCAGTCGGTCAGCTATGTCCAAAAATATACTGAATAGTAAGACCAGCATCTTAATAGTAATCGGTTTCCTATTGCTATCACACTTACTCTTGCAACTGACGATAAATTTGTCCTCAAAAATGAAGGTTGACGAGTACTGTTTTTACTTTGGTTTTACTGTACCATAATTTTATCTGGCATTTGGTTTTTATAAAAGCCGGCCTATATATCTATCACTTACCTTCCATCCTGCTGACGAATTGCTATCGCCCTTATCCTTAAAGTATGGCACGTTTTGGACCATCCACTCGTATATCTGCGACAACGTGAGCCGGTTCTCCGGCGCCGAGGTGATGGCCTGAGTAATGAGATCAGCGTAAGAGAGGTTGCCCCACGCGTTGCGTCGGGACGAGTTCTTCTTGGCTCCAACCGCTGTGGGCAGGGGAGGGGCACCTGCGGAGAAGAATATACGTCACAAGGAGACAGGAGTATGAGAGTAGTGATAGTGAGGAATTCTCAAAGCGCCCATCGACCTTTGCATGTTACACAGTATTTTCCAAAGTTTTTAGGAGGCTACAATATTTTGCTTCAAGATAGCTGCGCAACTATTGTCCGATCATTCAGCATTTAATTTGCCATCTCTAGG
The DNA here is from genome assembly GCA_905163555.1 of Notocelia uddmanniana. Taxonomy (NCBI): domain Eukaryota; kingdom Metazoa; phylum Arthropoda; class Insecta; order Lepidoptera; family Tortricidae; genus Notocelia; species Notocelia uddmanniana. The sequence continues at coordinate 21,813,193 of LR991059.1, read as the reverse complement.
TTTTGTAAAATACAGAATAGCCATATTTTAAGTTTTAATTTGTAAGATTAATCACGACTGACCACAGTTTACTCGATTATCATTATTCATTATGAACATTTATAACGAAAATAAAAGTGAAGATGAAGCCTAGTACGACTAGATAAACTTCACCTTTATCACAGCAGGTTTCATTATCATTGTGATCATTCATAATCAAAAACAAAGTGAAGATGAAACTTACACAGACTTCAGCTTTAACGCAGATTGTTTGATGCATGCCCTGAGCATTCATAGTGAATGAAGTGAAGAAGCATAAAGAAGAATATAAAGACTAAATAGACTTTATGTTTATCACAACCTTTTAAATTTTCATTATAATGATAATTTATAATATAAGCTAACCCCTTTATTCATAAACGTCCATCAAGCCTCTATTAGTTAACAAGCCGCTAAAGTTGGTTTGTCCTTATCTGTCACTTTGACATTTATGTTTGTGAGAAAGGGACAAAACAACATTTAGTTAACAGAGGTTTGTTAAGTTTTATGAATAAGGGGGTAAGTCTATAGACTTCATTTGTATCACAGACACAAGTTGTAACAAGAGTTAAACCGTATTAGTACAGTACAATCTTATTGAGGACTTTGTTAACAAACACATAAGTACCTATGCATTCATTAATATACTGAGACACACTGCTACTACTACTACTGCGACTGCTTTGCTTAGTTTGGAACTAGTTTCTTACGCCGGTTCTTCTCGTGGCAGAGGTTTATTTTTCCGAACCGGTGGTAGTTTATTGACGTTCATAGGTGCATGTAATATGCCTAATTTGAAGAATAAACTACTTTTACTTTTTTTTAGGTCAATTTGTGTAAGATTATCCCCCAATATTTATATTTAAACTGACTACTTGAACTTCCTATAAGATTCCAATTAGAATAATAAGATTCAAGTTTTCTCTAATACGCAATGCATCGATTTTCGTTTTACGAACTTTATCAGATGTTTGTACCTTTGCCGAGCGAGTTGGCATGGAATCAAAGATTTATCTCCGACTACTTTGTGGTACAGTTTAAAGTAGCATGGGACGTCAAGCCAATTATGGCAGATCCATAATTCGAATAAGGCAATGACCTTATGATCTTGCATGTCGAGTTCTTAGATAAACTTTCGTCGGCTATCGTTGAGAGATATGCAGTGACAGTGTCGATGTATTGATAATGATGCATAGACCCAATGGCATTTATTATTGGTACTGCTGTGGATTTTGGAAAAACGGTTCCTAATTTTAATACCGTTTGACTGTTAATTAAATTACAAATTTTCAGCTTGAAGTACAGTTTTATTCAGCTTTTGATTGTTAATTAAATTGTGGTTTAATTTGTTGGCAGTTATATAAGCAAAATTTGGCCAATTTTCAGCTTGAAGTATAGTTTTATTAAACTATTTCATTCCGAACATACAAATTTTTCGAAAAAAATGCGGAAAAGTTTGGTATTCCAAACTTAAGCTTGTTTAGCAAAAATAGAGATACAGGTCAAGTATACATTTTAGGAAAGTGTGTCCTAAGACAAGTATGAATGGTTTCAAAATGGCGCCTAACAAGCTTTCATTTGACTATGAATTTAAACTTTCGTGACTCATGTCTAGAATATATGTCCATGATGGTAATTTATTTCACGTAACGGCAGTGTGCACCATGGTCGCTGACACACTTGTGCAGTCTACTCAACAAATCTTCATGCAGCGTGTGAAGTTGGTGATGCGAGGGCAGCCGCAACCAAAGCAACCTACACAGCACATGTTTACTGTTTTGAGACTTTTGAGCGTGAAAAGAATAACTGGAAGAGATCCCTTAAAGGGATAAGTTCGCCTTTGTACCGATATAATGTATTTCTACCTGTGTTTTGTGTACAATAAAGTATTTACATACATACATATAAAAGATTGGGCAAAATACACTAGGACTGGAACAAGTGAAAAAAAGCATTTTTTCAAGACTTTTGACTGTTTAAATTTTATACAGTTATGTGTACCTACTACTAAAAACTCTGAGCATTACTGCCTCGAGAACACAAATCCTGAAGCACTCCCGAAGGGCTGAAAACATAGTAAGTCCCGTAGCGACAATGAATACGTGCATGAACTTAACCGTTTTGATAGTAGGTATAACAACAACCTAACGTATGTACGGTACTATACTATTGCCTTTTTTATTGATATTTGGTGCAGAGTAAACTATGCATTTTACTTGGAAATGAGTTTGGAAAAAGTGAAAAAAAAAAGATTTGAGTCTCGCTGATTGGATCCAATACAACTCCAGGTCCCTTATCACAAGAAACTCACAGGATCTTTGATTGCTTTATTAGAACATGAATACAAGCAGTAGAAAATGTTATTAACGTCTCACAGTTACTGGTGAAAACCTCACAATTTTACAGAAGAAATTGCAATTAGAATAAATTTTCGAAACATTAAGTTAATTATACGAAACTCTGTAGAAAAACCGCACTCAAAAAGCAAATTACGAGTAAGATGTGCAAGTTTTTGCTAAAATGGGTATTCTTGACTCAAACACCGATGCCAATTGATTCGCTTCAGATAGTTGCCATAACTTTTTGTAGGTAAGTACCTACTGCTTGTATTTATTTGCCTACAGTGTAAATGGCCAATTTAGCGATTTACTATTTGCCACGCTGTCTTACTTGATAAACTTTTCGCGAACGAATTTTATCATTCCTTCTCAAGGCCCGGCCAAGTTGTAAACATGTTGTGTTTTGATCATTTTATTATTTCTTTTATCAGTTACGCTACGCTTACATTGTATAAACGGCTAATAATAAGTAGCTCCTAGCATGTTTGTTTTGTTATTGGAGCCATGCGATCGTGGCGTAGTTTGACCTGAATAGTGAGGCTAAAGGGCTGGTTTACCAGACAGGTTAGTGGTGGAGCTCTTCTTGGAGCCGGCGTCGTCGGCAGGGTCGACGAAATTGTCCGGACGCGGCAGCGGCCACGTGTTGGAGCGCGCGCGCGGCTGTGGTTCAAAGCCCACCTCCGCCAGCTCTCCCAGGGGCTCCAGCTCCCCCATCCCTCCCTCCAGGTCCTGCAGCGCCGTCTGCGACGACCACAGGTTGGTGTAACTCCCGCCCGCCTGCAGAGACATCGCCGCCTCTGTACGCCTCAGCTCAGTGGAATTTTTCGGTAGCTGTGACGATCCGCACGCTCAGCGGTGCGTGCCGACTTTGGCCGTTAGCATCACAGTGCGCTCTCGTTTCTGATTTTTTCTATTTCCAGAACGTCGTCGGACCCGAGCCGCACCGGGAGGTTATCTGTCTTCTCGTTATCGGCTCTGTTATTCGAAGCCAATAACATGTGGTATCTCGGTAACGTTCACAAACAGCGCCTTACGCAGAGCGTCGCCCGTCGGGCCGTTCCCGAGAGGTGATTTTCGCTAAATATAAGCGCGGAGCGCGGCGGGGGCGGGGCGTGAACCACGTGAGCTATACGCCGATTTTCCAATTCATCACAAGCGGGCTAGAGGCGTGATAACCTTGTAACGTGGCCCGTAACACCGCGTTTCGTGTCGCCTACGATCGTCACCGGTCCCAATATTTGGCCGCTGCGCAAATTCAGGCGTCCTTCCGAGTTCGAGCACTTTATAACTTTTACGCACTGACAAGAGTTATCACTGATAGTTCGAGCATTAGTTAGCACTTAATAATAAGTTGGTTCATAGGGCACGCACTAAAAGTTGGTTCGGAAGTGTCCACGCGGTCGGCGATGGTCGCTGCTGCGTAATAAGCGAGTAAGTACAGCGTGTGGCACGACGATCGTCCTCGGCCGCGAACGGTCGCACGTACACTGAACCGGCTGGGACGCAGAGCCGGGCGCGGAGGCGCGTCGCTCGTGCGAATTCCGCTCGCGGAAGGCGGGACGGGGGACCGAAGTGGCGTCGTGTGACCGCGCTCGGCCGCGCTCGCCGCCACTCGGCTCGCCTTCGCTCATTAATTTATAGTCCGAATTCTTTCCACAGTTATCGGAGCACAGTGCAGGCGGCGCGGCGTGCTCGCGGCGACGTCACACTTTGTTTACAAACTTTTTAAAATGCGAACTATCACGTTACGAGAACTGCGAGTCGGCAGCATTTTCGCACTCTGCTTTACGGCACACATTATAGCATATGCGAGCGGTGTAAATGTCCGATCGAGGAAAAGTCATACATAAATAAATATGATACTTAATGGAACTTGTTGCAGTTCCAAGTTCCAATTGATGTTAAACTAACAACATAACAATATTTTGAATACACATGATAGACAACACTTAAATACCTGTGCATCTGTCTTACACAGCAAAATAAAACCCGCAATTCAAAAAATCTAGTACCTAAATATAGTAATTTATAGACATGATCTTTTGATAACTTAGTCATCTTATAAAAATAAAACTAAACGCGCTAACCGGCGGCAACGGCTATAGCCGTATTTCCCATTGAAAACTGATGTTTGGTAGTACGGCCGTCACCGTACAGGCCGGCGAAGGTGTTCAGTATAATGTTAACCGAACAAATCGTAAACCACAACTACGTAGCTACCTCTTATAAAACGTCGATAATTATAATGCAATTAACAATCATGTTTTTTGTTGAGAAAATTTACAAGTCCTACAGCTACACTTCATAGAATTTTATTTTCGTTCATCAATTCTGTATCTTGACTTCCGTTATTTCGTTCGAGTTCGTTTCATTTTTTTTTTCAAATAATAGGTACCAACTCGTCTAATTTCTTATATTACGAAACCAATAGACTACTGACAAAGTATGTCGGTCTGTTTAGCCTAGTTGGTAGTGACACTGCCTCCGAAGCTAGAGGTCCCAGGTTCTAACCCCGGTAAGGGCACTTGTTTCCGCGGTGAGCAGAAACTTTTGTTCCTAAGATTTGTATGTTTTGAATGTTCCTATTTAAGTATATATACATATAATGTATATTAAATATATTATCGTCTAGTACCCATAACACAAGCCTTATTAAGCTTACTATGGGACTAGTTCGATTTGTGTAAAAACAGTATTCCCTAATTTAAAGTCCACCACGTCGTCCGTAGTCCGTATTACCCATTATAATTATTATGGCATACTTAATTGCAGAAATGTCGAATAAGGGTAAGATTTTCTGTAGCCCGTAGCACCCAATATTTTGGTAAACATGCCCTAAAGCTCGTAGACGCCTACGAGCCGTAGCAATTAGAATGCTCATTGATTTTCAGTGCTACGAAAATGGAACATAACAAATTTTTTGGTTAAGAGTCCGCAGTAATTTTGAAATGGCATGCTGAAATCATTTGAAACTTTCTATACACAAGGAAGGGGATTCGGTATACCTAGGTCGGAAATTAGTTTCTGTCGCTTGAAATTATAATGGAGAAAAAAATCTTGTGATTATTAAGGTTTTCATACACGACACTTCCACTACATTTTCTAGCAACATAAACTAATTCCCGACCTAGATATGGCGGATCCCATTGTGTATACAAAGTTTCATGTTATTTCATCATGGCATTTTCAAATGAGAACGAAACTACGTTTGTATGAAGAACCGAGTTCGGTCGAGCGTACGGGGACTCTTAAAGATCTTTTAATGTACATCTAGAATATTATTCTGTGCATTATATCGATTATATTGCCAATATGCATGTATAATACAAAACTGTATATTTTTACCCCAACGCTAATCAGAACTTATGATTCAACACTAGAAAATAATAAATAAAATGAATCAAAGGTAATTAATTCACACATCTTATGTCAGGTCTAGACTATCATCAAAGATGTGATAATTTAGATATCAAATAACCAGGCACTCGGAACTGTTATACACCGTGGGTCCGAATAATCCGAAAGATTTTAACCGCGTATTTTTGACGACACTACGAAGTAAATAATGTAATATCAACATGGTTGGTCCAATTATTTGTTTTAATTAAATTACTATTTCAGTAAAAAATTAATCAAATTAATTGACCGCTTCTTTGTGAACAAATCTTTACGTGACTTGCAAATGTGTTCAAGACAAGAAGTGTCAAGATGGTGTCAAGTCAAAAAACCGGCCAAGTGCGTGGCGGGTCACGCACAGAGAAGGGTTCCGTACCGACACCTTCTAATCTACATTTAAAACCACTATACAATAAATTAAATAAAAAAAGATCGTATCTTCATAGGGAAGTCACGAAACTTACGCCCTTTTGTTTTGGCAAGACAGTTTTTCAGCAATAACTCAAAAACCGTTAAACCTATCTTGTTCAAACTAAAAATCGTTGAAAGTATTTATCATTGTACATCATTTATATTTTTTTCAGAATTTTAAACTTTATAGTCTGGAAATAAGAGGTTGGCGACACACTTTTTACGACTTTGACAGCTAATATCTCACCAACGGTTGACTTAAATGGAAAACTTTTTTAAAAACCTCTATGTCATTTTGGAAGACCTATCCATTGATACCCCACACGCCTATGTGCATTGAAAAAAAAATTGAGCCCCCTGTTACATGTACGGAGTGCTTCCTCAGTTTAATATTTTTTTCGTAATTTCACAACACATTTCTATAGCGGTTTATAGCATACACCTTCCTACCAAATTTCATAATTGTAGTGCTCATAGTCTCCGCGTAAATCGGCTGTGACATACGGACGGACGGACAGACATGACGAATTTATAAGGGTTCCGTTTTAGCCATTTTGGCTACGGAACCCTAAAAAGTAGTAGGTGGCTACGTCACGCCAATCATGTTAACACAGGGTGTGTTAGACTTGAGATTTTTCAACTTGTGCTTTGTTTCAAATAATTATTATTTCTTAATTTATGGGTTTTTGGAGTACATGCTACGAGTATAGCACATTATATACTCTAATTAGGCTCGAGAATCGTAGGTTTAAATCTTTCGGGTTATAAGGGCCCACGGTATATTCTCATCAATGAGAGGAGACCAAGAGTGCCCAACAGTAGGACGTATATGGGCTGATGATGATTATTACGGTGATTTTACACCCTATTTAAATAAATACTCAAACTGCAATCCCTTACAACTAGAACCGTGGATATAGCTTCGTACTCTTCGTAGGTATTCGTATCAGAACACTGACAATGGAATCAAAGCACCCAATGGCTTTTCCCATTGACCTACATTCATAAAAATTGTCAAGAAGCAAGTGCCAGACTAAGTATTTTTTACTTCGTCGAAGGAAGCATGTAAATTAATTCCGAAAACTGTAAATTCCGAAGACTCGGAAAGTAAGCGATTGCCTGAGGAGATGGTTGCCTTGCCGAGGCCTGACCAAGAGACCGAGTTAGGCCGGGATCGCTTAATGTTTCCGCCAAGGTAAATATCTTTTATCTTCTCTTCTTTTTTTAGGGTTCCGTAGTCAACTAGGAACCCTTATAGTTTCGCCATGTCTGTCCGTCCGTCTGTCCGTCCGTCCGCGGATAATCTCAGTGACCGTTAGCACTAGAAAGCTGAAATTTGGTACTAATATGTATATCAATTACGCCGACAAAGTGGTAAAATAAAAAGTGGAAAAAAATATTTTATTAGGGTACCTCCCCTATACGTAAAGTGGGGAGTGATTTTTTTTTTTCATTTTAACCCTAACGTGTGATATATTGTTAGATAGGTATTTAAAAATAAATAGGGGTTTACTAAAATCATTTTTTGATAATGTTAATATTTTCGGAAATAATCGCTCCAGAAGTAAAAAAAAATGTGTCCACCCCCTCTAACTTTTGAACCATAAGTTTTAAAAATATGAAAAAAATCTCAAAAGTAGAACTTTATAAAAACTTTGTAGGAAAATTATTTTGAACTTGATAGGTTGAATAGTTTTTGAAAAAATTACAAAAATAATTTCTGAACTAAGTTTGTAATTTAACCGTATAAACAGGTGTTTATTGTACCTGTCATTTCTACAAAATCACAATGAAATGACGTGCTTTCAAATAAAGTAAAACCGGTGAAAATCGGTTCACGCAATAAAGAATTATTCCATAAAAATCATCTTCCATACTTTAAGCTCGCGCGCAATAGTTTACTTAATTTGCCGATAGATGTCGCTGTACGTGGAACGCTCATTTCTACATGGCGGTGTTAAGATTTTTCCTGATTTAATGGGGTCTGAGCAGGTGCGAATCTATAACTCTTTCTTTAGTTATCACCGTCCTCTGTGGGCCCGTTTTTAGGGTTTTGTGTTTCTGTACTTAATATGTCAACTTAATGTGACGGACGGAAAACTACGGAACCCTACACTGAGCGTGGCCCGACACGCTCTTGGCCGGTTTTTTAAATATTCTTTGTCTTTGATATTTTGACCTTGATTTGGCTGAAAGCACTCTTTCTATGATTTATTTCAAAGGTTATATTATTAAGTTTTCTATGCTCAAACAGGTTTTTAAAATAATGATAACATATTGAGTTCATTCTGTGTTCACATCAATTAAATTGTAAAATATTAACCATTCAATAGATTTTTTTTTATGTATGTATGTTCCCCGATAACTTTTGACCACGTCGGCCAATTTTGATAATTCTTTTTTTGTTTCAAAGCAGGTACCCCCAAGGTGGTCCCATATAAATTTTGTAAAGGTCTGATGATGGAATTTAGGACGAATCGAGGGAACTCCTCGAATTTGATAGGCACGCATATGCCGATTTCAGTATTTTCTGTAGGCAACCAAGCATTGACTCACGGAAACCACAAATTGTGTCATAGCGAAGTACAAAATAAGAGTCAGTTTTTTTGTTATAAATTATTTTAAGTATTTAATTTATTGTTCTTATATTCATACACAATATAGTTTGAACTATGGGTCCAAAAACTATGAAAAAAAATTATGAAAGTAAAGCTTAACAAAGACTTTCAACGAAAACTATAGCGAGCATGATCAGATAAGCCGTTTTTCGAGTTATCGTAAAAAGTCTTGTCATCCTTAGTAAAAGACGTATGAAACGCTGCGAAAGTATTCCCTTTTGCTTGTGATTGTTTTTTAAAGCGTGGCGATTATGGCATTTACCCCCCATGAAATTGGGGGAGGCCTATGTCCAGCAGTGGACGTCCTAGGGTGCTGATATGGTGGTGGTGGTTTTTTAAAGCAAGTTAATTGGGCAACAACGGGTGCTACCCTACTTACTCTTGGCCGATTTTGCCTTAGACGATTCAATTCAATGTGGCGCTGTCTTCTGAGAGCAATTGTTGATTTTTAGGGTTTCGTACTCAAATGGCGAAAACGGAACTTAGTTTCGTCATGTCTGTCCGTCCGTCCGTATGTTACAGCCGATTTACTCGGAGACTACAAACACTACAATTATGAGATATGGTGTAAAGTATTAAATTTGGGGGGCACCCCATACATGTAACCGGGGAATGAAAAAGAATTTAATGCACATAGGGGTGTGCGGTATCTATGGATAGTTCTTTATAAATGATATGGAAGTTTTTACGTATCATTTCCGTTTTAGTCAACCTTTGGTTAGAAAAAAGAACCTTTATAAGTATCAAAATATTTATAGAGCACCAACCTACTAAATTCTTTACGAGTACGACTTGAAAACATTGCAGTTTTTCATTATAAAACGGTTAACGTCGGGTTTGCAAATTGTCGTAATTATTTACGAGATTAAATAATAGTTTGCGGAGCGCACTCGGTATAGTCATTGTTAATATTAATTAAATTATTTCTAATAAGTGCCTTATAAACTGCGAACCATTTGAGTGAATGACATAAATGGATGACAGCCGTTTAGCCTTTTTTAAATCAAAGACAATTGATGATACCACAAGAAAATATCTGTCAACAAATTTTGGCTAGCTCTAGATAAGCTTTCAAAGTCGTAAAAAGTGTGTGTCCCTCTTTAATTTCCAAATTATGAACTTTAACATTCTGAAGAAAAATGAGGTGGCGTACATTATTAACACTTTCAACGACTTTCAGTTTGAACAAAATAAGTCGTACAGTTTTTAAGTCATCGCTAAAAAACTGCTTCGCCAAATCAAGACGACTTAAGTGCCGTGAGTATCCTATGGAGATACGATTTTTATTAATTCACAGTATTGGCTATGTGCGAAGTAGGTGGTGGGGGTAAGCTAGGCGATCGTAGCGCACACCATGGCAGAAATGTGTACTTACCGGGGACCACTGTCAAATTTACTTTCACGTTTTCTATTGGTTTCTTAACGGTTTCCTACGATTCGTTTCGTTTGTATGTATTTATTTATTCTCTTATTTATTTCAGTAAAATTTCCAATACGGGGTCTTTCTCGTTTACTAAAGTAAATAAAATATTCATGTGTCATTATTTGACATCTCTGAGTTTTGAAATTGTCTCGGGACCTTTGACGTTTGACGTTTCTGACGTGCACATAGCCAATAGGATAGTCGTTTTAAATTAGTAATAGTAGTAGTAGGCACTAGGAGGTAAAAACACCTTTATTGTGCCAGGTCGGACATGCACTGGACCGCTTCTTTCAATGTTTATCGCAGGGGGAAAGGTTAGGATTGATTTATAATTATTATACTCAGAGGCAGGGAACTTTTAACTGTTTTCTTCTCTTGTACTTTTATCTGTGATCTACATCATTGAGTCATATATAATGACACCAATAATAAGTCGGTGAAAACTCTGGTACATAAAAACATGCTAATTAGTCGTAATGCAGCTTTATATAGTATTAATTTTTCTCAAACATGCAAAGAAATTTCGTCATTACGTGCGTTATAATTATAACAGGCTTCAAAGTATCATGTTGTGGGTGGAACAACTCGGGAGAACTGTAAAGGAATTTCCGGGAAACAATTCTTTGTTATTTGTCAAACATGGCGTCTGTTAAAGGCCATAGTCGGGTTTCAATAGTAAGCCGGCCCTTGAATCAATTTGACTCGGGGTTTTTTTTGGTAAGTACCTCTTATGGTGAAGAATATTTATGCTGAGTATCAACATCCTACTAGTGACGGTTTTTGACTTATGATTTTTTGAAGTTTTTTCTTTAATGTATCTTTTTTCGGGATGTATTAAAGCGATTTGTTTCAAATTTTGAAATGATGTTCTTTATTTAGATAGGTATGCATCGAGACCCAAAAAACTAATACTAGGTGTCATATAAAAAAAAGAAAAAAAAGACAAAAAAATAAACTTTTTTTATGTGGCTGTGAAGTAGTGACACCTCTAAATTTTTTTCTAGTAATAGAACATACATTTTGCCTATTGCCTACTATTTAGATTAATATCAAAATTTTCCAGGAGGTACTTCCTACCAAAAATCAACAAAATGTGTGGTCGAGTTCTGTATTCAATCGGCGTTTCTCAATGTAGTATACAAACTCTTCGATGACATTAAGATGTCATTAGCATTTTACTCTTAAATACGACACAATGCTAAGAAAACTCAAACATAATCAAAGAGTTTGTGTACTATTTTGAGAAACGCCGATTGAATACAGAACTTGACCACACATTTTGCTGATATTTGGTATGAAGTACCGCCTGGAAAATTTTGATATTAACGCAAGTAGTAGGCCAAAGGATGGTCTATTACTAGAAAAAAAATAGAGGTGTCACTATACTTCACAGCCACATAAAAAAAGTTTATTTTTTTTTGTCTTTTTTTCCCTGTTTTTCTATATGACAATTAGTATCAGTTTTTTTTGGTCTCGATGCATATCTAAATAAAGAACATCATTTCAAAATTTGAAACAAATCACTTTAATACATCCCGAAAAAAGATACATTGTAGAAAAAACTTCAAAAAATCATAAATCAAAAACCGTCACTAGTAGGAGTTTGATTCTCAGCATAAATATTCTTCACCATAAGAGGTACTCACAAAAAAACCCCGACTCAAATTGATCCAAGGGCCAACTTACTATGGAAACCCGACTATGGCCTTTGTTTTTTGAGTGGTGTATTTTTTATTTTATTGCATATGTTTGAGAAAAGCACTATACAAATCTCGGCGAGAAACGTTGGGCTGCAGACCGCGTATCCCTATCCGTCTGTATCTACTTGGCCTGCAACTCTTCGTTTCCCGGCCTCTATGGTAATTTACTATACTTATATAAGTAATTACATTCATAATTTTTAATTTGTGATATTTACCAATTTTCATCTAATTTTGGTAATGTTTTTAAAAATAAACATTTCGGATTTGGTACGGATTCGGATTCAGTTTGGTTCGGATGTCAAGTGCAGCAATTTAAAAACAAAACAGAGTATAAACAAGAATTGACATAATTTGATAACCCACGTAAGTTCCAACTGAAAGCGAAATTATTCAAGCTGATAAACTATTAAATTACTTCTATAAAAGGATTTTATTTGCGTTCGTGAAGAAAAAAGTGGTCGATGATTTTTTAAAAAGTGCACGAAGAAGAGTAAAATTGCACTCCCGAAGAAATTGCGTAAGTTACGCAATAACTAAGGGAAAAAAACATGGTGCGTGAAAAATCTAACTATTGATTTGAAATAAGTAGTAGAAAAAATATTTGGTGCAATGGTGTAGAAGTGGTCTGAAAACGCTCGTGGCGTCTTTACGTGCGATGCTCGCTGAGGCTGGCATCGCAACCTACGCTTGCGTTTTAAGATCCGTCTTATACAACAGTTGCATTAAATACTTTTAAAATTTGGTCGGATAAAAACTACCCACTTTGCGAGCTCCTTTTTCAAACAAAAAACGACCGTTTCTAAACATCTATGAGAAAAAATACTTTTGAATTTGAGCATAAAGGCTCACACCCAGACACCGGTAAACACTTCGTGACGGGAGCTCACGTTATGCTGCCCAATGTAAATCGCACGAGTTTTGATGATAATAAATCGACTCGCACTTGGTCGGTTATTTTGTACGCTATGATTAGGTCGCCATACAGCCATAAACGCCAGGACACGTCCTGGTTTGAAGCGAGGTGTACCTGCAATATCCACCTTAAACTAATTGTCTCGGATTGTAAACCATACTTAATTAGTGGGGACCAACACTGGGGTAAATAGGCATGCAAGTACGTAGTACGGACGACTGTAAAAAAGTAAAAACAAGTAAAAGTTATTTATTCTTCAATTTAGGCATATTCATATATTTATTTTCAGACAACTGGGATCCACTTCTTGTTAGTAAATGCTTACTTTATGTTAGAAATTTCACAATATTATACTTAAAATGGAGTATTAAAAAACAAAAACTATCAATAATTACATAAATAAATTCTAATTAATTAAAAATTGTCAAACTTATTTAAATTATTAATACATTATTTATAATTATTTAGATTCCCCATTACGTATATGCGGCACTGGTGCATGAAGCGACAACCAGTGCCTCACAAAAGGACCATCAATCCTGTTCCCGATCACTGCCAGGAGGCTGTTGCCGCTGTCCCGCGCTCTGCACGCCATGGACGCGGTGCGCTTACGCATGATGGCGTGAAAACCGTCCATGCGCGCCTGACAGAACATACCCGATGCGCTGCAGTAGCGGGGCAGCAGCAGCAGCGCCCGAAACGCATTGTTGGCATTGTTGAACTGGATGCGTAGAGCGTTGTACGATTTCTGAGTATAACTAACCCACAGGCTGCTCGTGTAGAATGTTGTGCAATAGGCTCTAAATAAGGTAAATTTAACGCTATTTGAGCATCGAACAAACCTGCGGGCTATCATATTGGCTCTAACCGACAACGCTCTTCGCTCCCGCTCAACATCAGCATCATCCTTCAAGTCCTCTGTCACTATGTGGCTCAAGTATTTAAACTGACTCACTCGCCTCAAGGGTACGCCGCATAGCTTTACTGGTGGGACACTTTTCGGACACTTAGTTCCTGATTTGAACATCATATTACATGCACCTACCACAGGTTCGGAAAAATAAACCTCTGCCACAAGAAGAACCGGCGTAAGAAACTCGGCGCGGTGTCGTTTTTTCGAAACAATATGCATAGTCTAATATAAAATTACAGTGTCAGCTACTACAAAATCACAATGCTACAGTAGAAAACATATTTTTGCACTAGATTACCCGTGCAGGACGCTATGACCGCCAAACTTCCTTCCTTAAAACTAAGACGGTGTTAACGCAAGAATGACGTCAGAAGGTAGCAGGTACTTGCTCTGCTCCCACGTTTGCTACCCTTTGACTTTGAGGATGAGGAAAGCGCTGATGTTCTTTAGAATTTTCCTTTTTAAATACTATCTATACTTATTGTTTTTTTCCGGTCCTCGTTCCGATATTTATAGCATGACAACCGTACGCTACGCCGTGACCTTTTGACATTTGTAGCTAACTGTTAATGTACTATCATACCTATTAATTAAAAACCGGCCAAGTGCGTGTCGGACCACGCACAAAGAAGGGTTCCGTACCGACACCTCTTAATCTACATTTAAAACCACTATACAATATATTACATCATAAATGGTCGTATAGGAAACTAACGGCACTTACGCTCTTTTGTTTAGGCGAGACAGTTTTTCAGCAATAACTATAAAACGTTAAACCTATGTTATTCAAACCAAAAACGTTGAAAGGATTTATTATTGTACATCATCCTGATTTTTTCCAGAATTTTAAACTTCTTAGCTTGGAAGTTAGAGGGGAAGGGGGGGGGGGGGAGGACACTTTTTACGACTTTGACAATATCTCGCCAACGGTTGGTTTAAATGGAAATGTGCATTAAAAAACAAACACATGTTTAATATTTTTTTTCGTTATTTCACATCATATTTCTATAGCGGTTTATAGCATGCACCTTCCTACCAAATTTCATAATTGTAGTGTTCATAGTCCCCGAGTAAATCGGTTGTGACATACGGATGGACAGACAGACATGACGAATCCATAATAGTTCCGTTTTTTACCATTTGGCTTTAGAACCCTAATAAAAACGTTATATACGTACCACCGCCGCCACATTAGCTGGAGGACGTCCACTACCAGACATAGGCCTCCCTCAATTTCATCGGAGGTAAATTGGCATGCGGGTTGGCGAATGCAGTATCCACCGCACTCCAGGGATGCTGCTTCCCATTCCCCGGTGGTCATGGGCGTAGTTTCAGTACTCGTACATACCCGGTCCCCGCTGTAAAGAGTAATATTATGACATATTCTCAAAATAGTCGCCGTGCATGAATCCACATCATTTTGTAAAACAATAACAAATTATTAGACCATGCACAGCTGCTATATTATAATCATGTGTATGTACTATGTAATAGCGATTTACATAGTATGTTATTTTTGTTTTACGTTGTCTTGTTACGTAGTATTTGTCGACGTTCGATATCGTTACTTCAATGTATTGGGTATCTACCCAATACATCAGTGTATTATTGTGTAAAATCTTTAACTAAACTGAATGCTTTCATCTGGCTCCCAGGATGAATGATGTATTAAACGCGTGTGCAATTCTAACCTAAATAACTCAAAAAAGTTGAAAAGCTCCCAATTTTTTATTATTTTAGAATTCAATATCTCAAAAACAAAGATCAATCGATGGAAGATCTGCTTTTAAATAAATAAAAAACTCGGATTCAAATCGGTTCACCCGTTTAAGAGCTACGATCCCAGAGACAGAGACACATAATCGGTCGACGGTCGGTTAGTATAACAAAAATAATCCATCAGGGCTGGGGTTGGTTGAATAAATTTTGTATCTATCTAAATCACTGAGAGCAAAATTGAGTTTTGCTTCCTCTAAACGGGCTAGAAAAGACTTTTACACCACACCTTGCCAAAAAGCGCGTTGTTCCGCACGCTGCGCGTCCGGAAAAATCCACTTTTTGGCCAAGTGGAGACGTTAAATTGTGTACAAAACACGGGTCGTAAAACATATTTCTCTTCTCGCATGTTTATGACCCTCGCCTGCGGCTCGGGCCTCAAACATCTGCGATATGGCCTTTGTGTCTTTGTTTTACAACCTTTTTATCGTAAATAGCTATTTCGAATAGGAGATGTGAAAAATCAATTCTTAGAGCAACAAAATATACCAAAGCAAACTCTTTATAAAAAAATACGGCCTTGTATTATTATTACGAACACCTTTTTGCCTTATTTCGGCCAGTGCGCCAGCGGCCCCACCGCCACATGAGTAAAGAAACGAAAACTTGACTCATGTGGCACCCTGAAGGTTTGCATGTTTATCCGGAAAGTACAGTCGAGCAAACTGAATGTTTGTCAGTTTTGAACTCCATTACTATAAATATATTTTCACGTATGATGCTCGAAAATTTCATTACATATTTATGATTTTCCTAACACTTTAATGCAGTGACCCTATTGAAAAAGGGTGTAAGTGCCGAACAATTGTATAGAACTTGTACCGCTTTTCACTAGAGCCACAGAATTTAACTTATCAACATACTTCACCGTATTAAATCTACCAATAAAAATACACCCGAATACAGCTACGAATGTTATATAACTCCTACAATAAATACAATTGTAAGTTGAAATACTTTTGTAATATTTAGGTTAGTCATATATTTTTTACACAGTATTTATATATGGAAGTGTTTTGAGTGTTACAATTCGCCAACAAACTGTCATGCAGTTTGGCGAAAAAAATGTGTTTTGTATACACTGTGTAATATTTGTTAAAATAAATAAAAAATAATATTTCTACTGTCGACCAATCTAAAAAGAGAATAAATTTCTCAAAAATGTAGTTTTATAGTATATACGAGTATTTAACAATCATTAAAACAATGACTATTTGCTTCGACTGCCTTGTATGGTATCCATCCAGAATATTGATTTACCTAGCAAAATTTTGACCGATTTTTGGGCAACGCTTTAAAGGGGTCAATGGAAGGTTAGTGAGGTTTATTCGTGGTGTCTATATTTTGTATGCGTCAAAGCAGTATACTCGTCTAAAAAAACATGCAGCCATTGGCGCCTATATTTGTACATATGTTCGCTCTGGAATTTATTATTCATTTTGGGTGAATAATCTTTGTTTATTTATTTTGACGCAACCGAAATGAAAAGTAGAGTGAATACTCTAGTCCAAAAGCCATAACAGCAATGGACCCATCTTTCATATATAGATAACTTTTAGACTCAGGGTCGTGGTATGTACTCCACATATATGGTTTTGTGGCACAGACATGGGCCAACTGGGACACCATAGATTGTGTTGTCAAAAAAGTACAGGCCATGTTTCAAGACATGCGATGCTTATCACTTTGATGGACACTATTCCAGACACAATAGAAATAACAATAGAATTACGCCTATAGGCGTCTAACTACTGTCCATCAATGCATTAATGACATATCCGCCGGTATCTTGCCACCGTCAATGTGCCTGCTCTTCTTGAGCCGACTGGCATGGTCAGAGACGATGGTGAGAGACCTGATGGAGTGCCATTAGTTCCTTGGAGCTTGGGTCGGGTTTGGTAGGGGATGCTGTGTAGGTACAATGACACCGTCCCATCTCCAACAGACTACAGTAAAAGCGGGTGCGGCGGCGAGGCGAGGGTCTTGCCGGTGGCAAATCTTCTTCACACTTGCTCCCATCTTGCTCCCAAAAAGCGATGGGCCGGTCACTCTCAAATGAGAGACATCCTCTCTAATTACTACACGCGAACCAAACATACAATATAAATAGAGGGCCGTAAGTAAATTGTACCTTTAGGGGAGTCGACGTAATTAGATACTTCCCGTAGACGTTAGTCGAGATTTACTGGCTGCAGCTGTGGCTTCCCAAGATAACTGAGCGCATGCAATCTAGACTTCCTGGTAGGTTTTTTGTTATGCAAAGGTGGCAAATAAGCGTAAAGACTATCTCTTGTCTAAGGGGTCACTGAAGCATCGAAGCAGGTTTTTGCCCAGTCAATAACGCGAAAGTACTGTTATCGAGGGAGTCTTGGATTCGAATCCCAGTCAGGGCAGATTTTTGGGTAATAAGTATGAATATTTGTTTATGGGTTAGATGTATGTATTTAAGTTTCTAGATATATTAATGTATGCAATATATCGTCGCCTAGTACACAACATAAGACTTATTGATTGAGCTTAGGGCTGTTCCTCTTGTCACTTCGGGAAAACTCGGCTCCCGCACCCATCCGATGTGTTGGATTTTGATTATTATGAGCATCGCGCTAGGAGGAAAAAGCGCGTGTGATGCCAACCCTAGCTGTCAAATATCGGTTTTGTTAGACAAAAGACGTTCTCCATTGGCCAACGCTACGGGGTCACACTTTCTCAACAAAATCGTCTGCGAGCTGGCCGTTTCTACTGGTAGATAATTTAAATAGAGAACGCTGTGAAGTGCATTCGAAAATAATCCTAAAAGTGTGAACCCGTAGCGTTGGCCGATATACGTAAGTGCAATTAATAGGGTGCTTGACATCACAAAAAACTATTTTACGTTAACATTAAACAAATCAGACGAAAATACTCGGAAACAATCTAAGGTCAGGTCAGCTTATATATGCAAGATTTTAAAATACATAAACATGAAAAATATTCTTTATGTGTTTTTGTATGTAATAAAGAAGACTTGTATTGTAATGTATGTGCTCTCGATTATATTAAAAATATATCCCATCAAGAACATAAATGTGAAAATGGGAGCCAAGTTCAATATCAAGAATATGCGCTGCTTGGTTGTCGTCTTCACCGCCAAAAGAATTGAGATCTAAATGGGTGCCAAGTTCCGTAGATTCTCTGAAATGGTGCCAAGTCCGGCACTACATTGTTTACAGTAAAACTAATTTACTGTGGCTTAATGCATTTTGAGCTTTAACTTCGCAGTTTTCTTAAATATCCAACAGCTTTTAAAATAACATACCGCATAGAAAACACACAATTACCAAGCTGCATGCCAAATTTCAGCTTTTTAGATCACCTGGAAGTGGGTTAGATTTTTGATTACTAGTCAGTCAGTCAGTGGTAAAAATGCCGTTTTTTGGAATTTAATATCTCAATTACTATTAAACCTATATTTATGAAATTGGGGGTTCTAGTTGTTCTAAAGGATCTTAATACATGTACCAAATTTCATTTTTTATGTTAGATAGATTAAGAGTTATTGGGGGGTCAAAAGTGGCTTCAAACGGTTCCTGTTCCTGTTCCTGGGGTGAACTTGGCTGGACACGCTGCCGCGTGTCTAGATACTATATTCTATTATTTGTAATCGATACATTAACACTAATTTTTACGATGAATTTACGGAGAACAAGCCTAAAGATGATACCTTGCGGCGTAGAGGGCGTAGCGCTACGGACGTAGAGCATGACAGCGAATAGAATAGAATTATATATTTGTATTTTATGCAACAGTTACATTCTTGATAAGGGTTTTTAAAATTCGAGTGTCGTTATAACAAAATGGGCATAGAGAGTTGTTAATAAAGACTCTTGAATTTCAAGACGTAATCATGTATTTGCATGTATTGTATACAATTATTTTTTCAACACAGAAAAATAATTCGATTCAAATTAATAAATAGTCGATATGCTATCAGAATACGGAGAATGACGTATGCCTCTTTTTTAAAATTTAAAAAACGGCCAAGAGCATGTCGGGTCATGCTCAGTGTAGGGTTCCGTAGTTGCCAAATGAACTTAATTTAAAAAAGTCAAAAAGAAGCAAAAGCGTTTCATACGTCTTTTACTAAGAAGGGAAGAATTTTTATGATAACTCAAAAACAGCTTAACTGATCATGTCTGCTATAGTTTTCGTTAAGTCTGTATTAAACTTTACTTTCATGATTTTTTGCGTATTTTTTGGACCCGTAGTTCGAAAGTTAGAGAATTTTTTTAACCAACTTTAATAGAAGGAAGTTTATCACTTCGTCTACATGTTTGCTTTTTTATGTACGTATGTTCCCCGATAACTCTTGACCACGTTGGCCGATTTTGATATTTTTTTTTCAAAGTGGGTACCCCCAAATTGTTCCCATAAATTTCGTGAAGGTGATCAGATCTAGGAGGAGTCGAGGGAACTCCTCGAATTTTATAGGCACGCATCGCATATGCCGAATCCGGTATTTCCTGTAGGTAACCAAGCATTGGCTCACGGAAACCACATATTATGGCATAGCGAAGGACAAAATTGGAGGCGGTTTTTTGTTTTGATATGATTAGTTCCAAAAATATTCACTTTATTAAAAAAATTCGATTGCATAGCTGGATGTGCAATTCGCAAAATGTGCAGTGGTGCAAATCGCAAAAGGTGCAGATCGCAAAAGGTGCACCTCGCAAAATGTGCAGATCGCAAAATGTCGAGATCGCAAAATGTGTAGATCGCAAAAAGTGCAGATCGCATAAGGTGCAGGTTACGCAGAACGTGCAGATCGCAAAAAGTGCAGATCGCAATAGGTGTAGATTCTGTAGATCGTAAAATGTGCAAATCGCAATAGGTTCAGGTCGGTACGAAAAGCTTTATTCCTCGGACATATTTGCATGAAATTTTGTATGAATAGAGTACAGCAAAAAATATTCGTTATTGGTTTCAGTGCTTTCCAAAATTCAACCCCTAAGAGGGTAAAATAGGGGATAACAGTTTTATATAAACGCACAGGCCAAAGTCTTAGGGATAGAAACTTAAAATTTCGCACACGTATTCCTCTTATTATGGTTTATGGTTTAAGAATTTATTTCTCTAAAAGAATGTTACAATTCACTTAAACTAGAGAAATACAGAATTATCTTAAGTTAATATCTTAACAGTGTACGAAAGTAGTAGCTAACATTATACAAAACAGTAGTTTCTACACCTTAATTATTTGCATGAAATTTCGTATAAATTGAGTACAAACATAATCAGTTGTGTATTTCAGCGTTTTTCAATATTTAACCCCTAAGAGGTACTATAGAGAGGGTAAAATAGGGGTTGAACAAACCCTTGGGGCTAGAAACTTAAAGTTTCGCTCACGTATTCCTCTTATGATGAAGGCATTTAATAAGAATAATTTTTTTATACAATATATATAGAAATATTATAAATTTCCCTAGACAACGTAGAGATTTTTTAATAAAGTATCTTTAAAGAAAGGTTAAAGAAGTACTAAAGTAAACGTACGCGAGCGAACCTGCGGGTTAGAGCTAGTTATAAAATAAAACGACAGCGACCGTGTTTGTCTGCTCGCTAAATACTCAAAAACGACTTAACAGATTTTGATATAATTTTACTTTCTTTTTACTCTGGCCTTGATCGAATTATCAGTCGTAATCTTAACGTAACCAGCACATTTGGCGGCTTGCACATTTTACGATTTGCACATCCTGCGTAGCTTGTACATTTAGCTGTATGCACGTTTTGCGACTTGCACATTTTACGATTTGCGCATCCTGCGTAGCCTGCACGTTTGGCGACATGCACATTTTGAGACGTGCATATTTTACGATTTGCACATTTTGCGACATGCACATTCTGCGACTTGTACAATTAGTTACATGCACATTTTGCGACATGCACATTTTGCGTAGCCTGCACATTTTGCAAATTGCACATCCAGCTATGCATCCAAAAATTCACCCCTACTTTACTTGAAGGAGAGGTACCCTTTTTTAGGCTTCCGTAGTCAACTAGGAACCCTTATGGTTTCGCCATGTCTGTCTGTCTGTCCGAGGCTTTGCTCTGTGATTGTTAGTGCTAGAAAGCTGCAATTTGGCATGGATATGAAAAGCAATTGATTTGTCAAAGTGGTATAATAAAATCTAAAAATAATAATTTAATGGTACCTCCCCTACACGTAAAGTGGGCGTGTAAGTTTTTTTTTATGCTTCAACCCTATGGTGTGGGGTATTGTTGGATAGGTCTTTCAGAAAGAATAGAGATGTTTATCAAACATTTTATGATAGTGATTTTTTCGAAAACAATCTCTCAAAAAAATGGTTCCCCCCCCCTCTAACTTTTGAACTATGGGTCCAAAAATATGAAAAAATTATGAAAGTAAAGCTTTATAAATACTATACGGGACATGATCAGTTAAGCTGTTTTTGAGGTATGGTAAAAAGTTTTCCCTTCTTAGTAAAAGACGTATGAAACGCTGCGAAGGTATTCCCTTTTGTTTTTTATTGATCTTTTTTATTAAGTTCATTGGGCAACTACGGAACCCTACACTGAGCATGGTCCGACATGCTCTTGACCGATTTTTATTTATTTATTGATAAAAAAGAGCTTGTCGCCAGGCGAACATACCGCCCCGTAGGCCAACAAAATTATTACATCAAAGAAAAACTTAAACTCTAGATCTTAAAGCTACCTCTGTTAATTTGTCCAATAGAGGTAGGTGCCCTTAATATTTTTTTTATTTATAGTTTTCGTTGAAAGTCTTCATTAAGCTTTAATTTCATAATTATTTTCATTGATCAAAAGTTAGAGGGGGGCCCGGATACAACTTTTTTTTTATCAAAAAATGTATGATGAAGACCTCTAGTATTCATTTTGAAAGACCTGTCCAACAACACCCCACACTATAAGGTTGAAGCAAAATAAGTTCTTAGTCAAAAATTTCATTTTTGGTACTAGCTTTTATTGCTGACTTTACTTTTTTCCACAATCATAAACTACTTGTTGAGTCGGTTCGAATGAGCCCGAACACGATGGGTTTATCTTGTGTAGTTTAGGAATTGCTATATTTATTGATTTAGGTATAAAAGATTTATTTTTACGTAATTTAACACATAAAATACATATATCAGATTTAAGTAATTGAGGATTGATTTATATATCCATGCCAAATTGCAGCTTTCTGGCACTAACAATCACAGAGAAAAGCCTCGGACAGGCAGACGGACAGACAGACAGACATGACATAGCAAAACTATAAGGGTTCTTAGTTGACTTCGGAATCCTAAAAACAATAACGGTTGTAAAAATAATATATGTAAATCCATTTTGATTCTCCCACCAGTGATAATTATACAATGATTTGTTTCTATGGTAAAAACTTGCATTTGTTTAAAAAACCGGCTAAGTGCGTGGCGGGTCACGCACAGAGAAGGGTTCCGTATCGACACCTCCTAATCTACATTTAAAACCACTATACAATACAGTAAATCAAAAAAGGTCGTATCTTAGTAGACGGCAGTTGCTCCGAAAGCATGGACATTAACGCTGGCGTCCCACAAGGTTCCGTGCTATCCCCGACGCTGTTTTTGCTGCATATAAATGACATGCTGTCTATTGATAGCATCCATTGTTATGCGGATGACAGCACCGGGGACGCTTACTATACGGGCCGTGCCAACATTCCTCGTGCCTCTGTGTTAGAGAGTCGCGAACAACTTGTGTCCGAAATCGAGAGCACTCTGGTCAGAGTCTCTGAGTGGGGCCAGGATAATCTGGTCCAGTTCAACCCCACCAAGACACAAGTATGTGCGTTCACCGCTAAGAAAACCCCGTTCACTGTGGCCCCACAGTTCCAGGACACAACCCTCTCCATCTCAGAGAGTATTGGGATCCTTGGCGTCGACATTTCCAGCGACGTCCAATTTCGAAGCCACTTAGAAGGCAAGGCCAAGCTGGCATCCAAAAGCTAGGTGTGCTCAATAGAGCGAAGCGGTACTTCACCCCGGGACAGAGACTTATATTATATAAGTCGCAAGTTCGTCCCCACATGGAGTATTGCTGTCACCTCTGGGCGGGAGCACCTGGATACCAGCTTGGGCCTTTTGACTCGCTTCAGAGACGTGCTGTGCGAATCGTGGACGATCCCAAACTCACGAGCGATATTGAACCTTTAAGTTTAAGGAGAAACTTTGCCTCCTTGTGCGTGTTCTATCGCTTGTACAATGGGTTGTGTTCCGAAGAACTATTCGATATGATGCCCACGGCCGCTTTCTATCATCGCACTGCTCGCCGTCGGCAGGACATTCATCCTCACACCTTAGAACCTAAATGGTCGCGTACGGTACGGTTTCAGAGGAACTTCCTCCTTCGAACGCTCCGGTTGTGGAATGAGCTCCCTGCCGAGGTTTTCCCGAGGAACTACAGTATGGGATGCTTCAAGAAAAGAGTGTATAAATTTTTAAAGGGTCGGCAACGCGCATGTGACACCCCTGGAGTTGCAGGCGTCCATAGGCTGCGGTGACCGCTTACCATCAGGCGGGCCGTACGCTTGTTTGCCACCGACGTGGTATAAAAAAAAAATCTTCATAGGGAAGTCACGGCACTTACGCCCTTTTGTTTGGGAAAGAGTTTTTCAGTAATAACTCAAAAACTGTTAGACCTATCTTGTTCAAACTAAAAATCATTGAAAGAATTTATTATTGTACATCAACTTGATTTTTTTCAGAATTTTAAACTTCATAGTTTGGAAATTAGAGGACAGGGGGGACACTTTTTACGACTTTGACAGCTAATATCTCACCAACGGTTGACTTAAATGGAAAAGTTTTTTAGAAACCTCTATGTAATTTTTGAAGGTCTATCCATTGATAGCCCACACGCCTATGTGCATTGAAAAAAGATTATACTGGAGTACAAAAAATAACATAATTTCGACTTAAATAGAAGACAAATCGTCTCAATTTGTCATAGTGATTTCAATCTGTTTAGAGATGGGTCAATATGAGACACCCATTTCGCATTCCAATTTGATATTATTTTGTTCTGACACGAGCTCGAATCAGAATTTGCGTGAGAAATACATTGGAAAGTTAACCGGCCACATACTTACAAAAGCGCACCCCATTCGTGCTTTTTAACCCACTTAAAAAAGGAGGAGGTTCTCAATTCGTCGGTTTTTTTTGTATGTTCACCGATTACTCGGAGACTAGTGGACCGATTTCAAAAATTCTTTTTTTGTTTGAAAGGGTGTGTTTTCTAGTTGTTCCCATTGTCACTAAGTCTGGATCTGATGACGTGATCTTGGAAAAACCGAGGGAACTCCTCAAATTATATACCAAGAGGATGGGGTAAGTAAGGCTACATCGAAGGAACTCAAATTATATAGCAGGAGGATGGGGTCTGGCAAAGTTTGGAGTCGGTGTTTTTTGTTAAACATTTACTTGTTACTAATTAACATTCGCAAAGGAATCTCTTACAGTCGTCATAAATGCAACAATGCGGCAACTAGCGGCCTCTGTGTTAATATGTCAGTCCTACACACTGCAGCAATAGCGTTACGACATTAACATTCAACTAGTTCCGGAAAATGCACACAGATGTCGCTAAAGACCCGGATCACTGTACGTTTTACTATGACACGAATAGATGGCGTTGTATTCAATAACGTTCTCCTACGTCAGATAATACTATAGTATCTTTGCTAACCTCTCGCAGAATTGTGGAAATCGGGAAAAGCCACCCCGGATACCAGTCGGTACGGGACACTCGAAGCGCGAACTACCCTCCAATTCAAACCGGCAAAAATCCATATTTAACCTATCTAATAATTTGCGGCATTATTTCATATTATATTGAACAATCTCTAAACATTGCATTAAATTGTGCTGAAATTTTATAGTTGCTTAGTTAGTTGTGGAGTGAAAGAAACTTTGAAACTATTTAATATTAATCAGTGGGGATTTCCGAAGTCTTTCGTGAGATAGAATGATCGGTAAGTAAAAGTTTATGGTTGGCAATACGCGTAATATTATGTCGACCGAGCAACGAAATAATACTTACTGTCAGCGTTGGAGAATATTTGGAAAACTGACCTATCTTTACCATTTATAGACAAAGAACATTCACGGCCAAACTGTTGCTTTTCTTTTGCGGCTTGGGGCTGTGACACATTCCGTGAATTTTACAATTACTTAGTTCAGTCACATTTTAATAAGAAGCTTTCTTTCAGTGCCTGAATTTATACGGCCCATGGTATGCCTGAAAGGCGCCGTGCGTCCTTTAAAGAGTTTACTGTATATTTTATAATGTGATGGGTTATGTAAATTTTGGCACAGTGTATAGTTTTTTAAACCTGTGTGGCCTGTAATAGGAGCAATAAATTTAAAGGACGCTTCCTTAGAGTATCTGCAGTAACCTCTTGTGTCCAAAAAAATTATCTTTTTTCAATTGGGAGAAATTTTGGTCTAAAGTTATGACCTCTAAGTAATGGATCTTGGCATCCAGAGATTATAGCGCGGCAGTCAATGCTGATTTTGAGGTTGCTTCAAGTTATGACTCATAATCGTTGTCGCATTTTTGGTTTAAAATAAAATTTTTGGATTTTTTTTTATAAATTTTTAGTGTGTTTTTGAATAAATTGTTATTAATATCACTCCAGTAGAGTAAAGAATTACCAATAAACTACATTTGCGAATAAAAATTCAAGAAAAAAACTGTTTTTTTTCTATTAAAATAATTTCGAAATAATTTCTGGAGAGCTCAATAGTGTACCGTTTAATTTTTTGCTCCTATTACAGGCCACATCCTGTATATATATATCCAAATATTTAAGACATATTTGACAGGCGTTATGTATGTAGGTCAAACATGTCTTAATTTAAATTAGTAAGATTTTAGTTTAACATCTTTGAACTGCCGACTTGAACAAGGGTCCACAAACGTTACTTAAATTAACTTACTAATATAACGAATACAGATGCCGGTGAATTTTCTCACCATATATAATTTTAAATCAAAAGGAAGGCTTCGAAGCAATCGAAGTAAAATATTAGTATTTTTTTCAGAACCCTATATTGTTCGTATACGGTTCTGAACAAAGTACAAAAAGAATGAAAAATTTATCCTACGAATGAACAGAGTTACCGGTAAAGGTGAACGGTGGAATTGCTAGCCGAGTGCCGTAGCCTTGACTAACAAAGGACATTAATTAATATGTAGGTACAGTCGGTATCAGAAGTACCTTCGCATCAGCATCAGACGTCTGACATCAACAGAATGCGTGCTTTTGATGTTGACTGTACCACAGAACAGTATATTTTAATAATTTTACTTTTGTAAATCAGGTAGTTGTCTCACCATTGTAAGAATATTATTTCTTGGAACATGAATAACTTAACGATTGAAACAGCAAATATTCAAAACTGTGATATACGAAAATTTTATACACCATTTCCAGTTGTATCGTTGGAAACTGTAACTGAAACTTCCCTTCAGTCTGGATTTCGCCCCGGCAATAGCACAGTTACAGCTTTGGTTAAGGTCACCGACGACATTCGTCTTAATATTGAAAATAAGAAGGTTACTATTCTAGCACTCCTAGACTTTAGCAGTGCTTTTAATACGTAGATTACAATATCCTGCTGGGTTTTCTTAATCGACTCAACGTATCATCTGCTACGCTATCCTGGTTTCGCAGCTACCTCTTTGGGAGGCAGCAGCGTGTTCGAGTTGATGATAATTTGTCACACTGCTGCGTACTCTCTACCGGGGTCCCTCAAGTAGGTGTGCTCTCGCCTTTGCTCATTTCATTAACTTGTTCTTACCACCTGTACGCAGATGATCTGCAAATTTATTCAGCCGCCAGCCTTGATGATTCAGCTCCCTTGTAAGCCAAATTAATTCGGAGCTGTATACTAGCCGTGTGTGGGCATCGTCGTTCGGTTTAAAATTCAATGCCAAGAAATCGCAGGCGATCGTCATTGGAAGTCCACACTATGTCTCTAGACTATCAAGTCAGGTAATGCCTAAGGTTCTCTTCTTTGATGGAACCATAATACCCTTTACTCCTACAGGTAAAAACCTGGGCATAACTATGGACCAGACTCTCTCTTGGGCTCCTCATGTAAATGAAGTCAGCAGAAAGCTGTTTGCATCTCTCCATTCTCTCAGACGCCTGCAAAACTTTCTCCTTCTCAACACCAAGACTGCTTGTTCGCTCTCTTTTACTCCCGCTTCATGACTATGGTGATATTGCGTTCCTTGATCTCAAGGAGGAGCTGCTTGACAAGCTAGAGCGCTTACAGAACGTCTGCGTCAGATACATTTTTGGCCTTCGTAAATATGACCATGTGTCCTATTACCGAAATGTACTTAAATGGCTTCCTATTCGTCGTAAGCCGGATTTACAAGTCCTCAGTCTTCTTTTTAATGTTCTTTTCGTCCCTTCTTCTCCTCAGTATTTGGCAGAGAAATTTAAATTTATGGCTGACGGTAGTGGTCATCGTCTACGCTCTAGCGCGAATCTGTCGCTTTCTAACCTCCGCATAAATCTCGCGCATACGATAAATCTTTTGCAGTGCGCTCGGTAAAGTTATGGAATGAGTTGCCTCCTTCCTTAAGACAGTCTCAGTTAGTTGCATCGCTCAAGAGGAAATTGAAAGGGCTGTGGCTATCTGACTAGGAAGTAATACTTTGTCCTTTATAATGTATATATTTTTAATTTTCTTCCCTTTTCCTGTAGTTACGATTTCTCTTCTTCTTTCACGTATAAAAGTTATATTCTCCTGTAATATATGTATGTTTGTATGTTTATTATTTCTCCTGTGCCTTTTGTACATGTTGCTGCATTTGTCTACCTTTATTCATTTTTACTCTCATTTCCTCAAAGGTTAATTAGAAGAGATGCCTTAAAGGGATAAGTCCGCCTTTGTACTTTACTTTTCCTTTTGTATCTGTTGTGTTTTTGTACAATAAAGAGTTTTACTACTACTACTACTACTACAAAAGAAACAAGTCAAATTTATTGTCATTTCGTTGGCAGAGGTTGAATTTCGGTAAGTTAAGCGATAAGATACGAAAAAGGAAGAGCCTTCGCATCTTTATTACGTTTTTTATGAGTTCAGTGTTTACCTAAGGTCCTTATTTGGTTTCAAAGATGGCACGACAAAGCTGATGTTTTTAAGCTACTTTACTCTTGGTCATGAAATGAAAAAAAAATCCTTTTTAATACATGTTGCTCCAAAACTGGTGCTATACTATATCGTGAGGAAAGTTGGATTTTTCACACTCGTGTTTTTTACTTTTCCAATGTTTTTAAATTTTCTATCGTTCCAAGCCATACTGGATGTGTACCAAGTTCAGTCACTTTATTCTTTTTTTGATTACGTCGTTTGGCATTAAAACTATACAGGTACGTAATATATATGATATGTGTTTTAAAATATTAAAATTTTATATTTGTCAATTTATAGGTACGTATGTTGGTATTTAATAAAGATTTTACTTACCAGAAATGTCAAGTAATTAAAAATGAATAAAAATAACTTACAGGGTTACCTAATATTTAAAAAAAACCAGCCAAGTGCGAGTCGGACTCGCGCACGAAGGGTTCCATACCAGAAAAAAGGCTAAAAGCTGGTGCCATTAAACACTTGTTTTATTGAGTTTTTTTTTGTATTTCTTGTTTTAGCGGCAACTACTCTGTTGTATGGGAGCCCCCCTTAATTATTATTATTATTTTGTTTTTTTTTTTATTTTTTGTTGTAGCTACAATAAAAATACATAATCTGTGCAAATTTCAACCGTCTAACTATTACAGTTCTTGAGATCTAGCTCGGCGAGTGGTAGCCATGAAAAAGGGCTAAAATATCACGTTTTTTGTATGGGAGCCCCCCTTAATTATTATTATTATTTTGTTTTTAGTATTTGTTGTTATAGCGGCAATAGAAATACACAATCTGTGAAAATTTCAACTGACGGACGGACGGACAGCGAAGTCTTAGTAATAGGGTCCCGTTTTTACCCGTTGGGTACGGAAGCCTAAAAACACTAAATAAATTTTAATAAAGTTGGCTGATTGTGTATTACCATGAGAATGAAACCGAGGAGTATTAGAGACCACCGCTGGTATAAAAGGGATAACTACCGTTAAAAAAAATGTATATAAAAGTAAATATATTTTTTTATTTCCGTTATATTTTTGTTACATAGTATTTTTTCGCAAATGTATTAAAAAACGACGTTTGATATACGTGCGGAAGTGCTCGGGACACGTGCAAAATTACAAAGTTTCCGCACTTGTATCTAAATGTACTATTGCGTTATTTTAAATCTCAAATTATCAAGTTCCAGTCTAGTACCAGGGCTGCCTTTTAAGTTGTCATTATCAAACCTCCCGCGATTTAAAAAAAGAAACATATGGCGTTTTCATCTTTTTGAATTTAGAATTCAAAAACAAAATAATGTTTTTTTTTTATGTCTTCTGTGTTTAGTGATGCAGCACCATGTCTTAGAACTGTAGAACGCTGGTATTTAGAATTTCAACGTGGGCACTCTAGGTCTCAGTGACAAGTCACGTGAAGGTCGCCCAAAAACCGCCATGACGCAAGAGAATGTCGAGGCCGTGCGGCAGCTAATCGTCGAAGATCGTCATGTGACATACCGTGAAATAGAGGCATCCGTGGGCCAGGGACTACTTACTATCCAAAAAATCCTGCACGAAGAACTCAGCGTTAAAAAGTTGATCTCTCGTTGAATACCACATTTGCTTAGCGACGACCAAAAAACAGTCCGTGTTAGATGGTGTCGCAAAACTCTGCAGCGATGCAACCGAGGAAAATAAAAACACGTTTATAATATAGTTAGTGGTGATGAGTCTTGGATATATGCTTACGACCCAGATTTCAAGCAGCAGTCCCCTGTCCGGGCCTTCCAAGATGAGCCAAAACCGACCAAAGTCATACGCTCACGAAGCACTTAAAATAAATGGTTGCCTCGTTTGTGGCAAAGGGTGGTCACTTCGCCACTATTGAACTAGAAGATCGCAAGACGGTAAATGCTGATTGGTATACCACTGTTTGTTTGCCACAAATCATCACAGAGTTTTGAAAAAAACAACTCAAGACGTCGTATGATACTGCACCATGACAAAGCAAGCTCGCACACCGCCCGCCAAACAAAGACGTTTTTGAGCAGTCAAAATGTCGAAATTTTTGATCACCCGCCTTACAGCCCTGACTTGAGCCCTAACGATTTTTTTACGTTCCCCAAAATTAAGCAAAGTCTTCGTGGTCAACATTTCATGCAGCCAGGGCTCGGAACCGGTTAATCTCAAAATCCTGAAATAGCCAAATATTTTTAATTAGTTTATGCTCTTTATGTAGGACTCAATAATGTATTTGGGTTATTACTTCATATTGTTAGATTGCCTGATTAAACATGAAATAGTAGACGAAAGAACGATAAGAACTAAAAAAATACCGGTATTTTTATATGGACAGAATACCGGTTCCGAGCCCTGCATGCAGCACATCAGAATAAACCGTTGACGCATACAAATGGGTCATTTTGACTACCCCCACTTCGGAGTGGAATAAATGTTTTAAAAACTGGTTCGAACGGATGGAAAAGTGTATTAAATATCGCGGAGAATTCTTTAAAAAACAATAAATGGTAATAAATAATCTAATTGTCAACACTTATTTCAAACGACACAACTTACAGGGCAGCCCTCGTATATTAACCGATCTCGTAAGCTGCTGAAGAGTGAAGACTACTACACTGCATTTTAAAATAAGTTGGTGCTAATTCATACAGTGGAGTCTAGAGTGTGTTGAAATATAGATGCATAAGAAGCGCCACCAGATTATATGGTTGTGACAGTGTTCTGGAAAAGGTACCATTTGGATTTACAACCTAAAAATTACATTTGTAAAAGAATATGATTTTTTAGTTTCTTAATATGGTCACATCACAAAGTTTCGTACTTAGGGTACCATTTGAAGGCACGTCTTAGGCAACAATAAAACTTAAAGTATTTCAGCCTTAGTTTTATTGCACAGTAACAGGCACAATTCTAAGCACCCTTAATAGGATCGTACCTTTGACATAGGTAGATAAATTATAGTATCAGCCCCAGATGGATGTAACAGATAAGGGATGAAAGTTTTTTTGATGAATATCGCATTATGTATATATCCTCCTGACAAAAACTTTCCAAAAACTCGCCATTGCTAATAAACACCGCTTTTTATATATCCATAACACATCTAAAAAGGTTATTATTCTGTATACGAATTGCTCTCTTATTTAGATACACCCATAACTTTATCAAGGATAGGAAAAGCCGACGGGGCCTTGTTTGCTTAGACCTCAATGTGGGGCACCGCTTTCTGACATTCAATATCTGAGTAAAGCTACCGAATATTTCGGCGACACGGAAATCTCATTACGAATCCTTTTGAAGAAAATTTTTATGATTAGGGTCGAAACATCCGAATAGCGGTGAGCGTTAGCCTGGTGGGGTATCGGAGATGAAATTTTAATGGCGTAGGTACTTCTAGGTTCCATTTCGTAAAGTTTTTACCCATGCGTTAGTTATGGTGCTTTCGCACTATAAAATGATTTTATTGCTATCATTTACACACGATCTTTTTACGATTTTGCCAATAAAGATTCGTGGGACAGATACTTGAAAGAGAAAACGAAAAAGATAAATACACCTTTCACTATTAATGTAAAAATAAAAAGCAACTTAAGCGTCAGAGCTTAATAAATATAAAATATTAACCACACAAGATGGAAAACTTGGGTTCGTGATCTGGAACGATTGTACCTATATGGTCATAATAGACCCGGACTCGGGTATGTCCTTAAACTACGACCAAGACCTCCGGAGGATGGGCAGCAGCATCCCTGGAGTGGAGATCCTGCGATCGCTAACCCGCATGCCAAGCGAGGCGATTATGGCATTTACCCCCCATGAAATTGTGGGGGAGGCCTATGTCCAGCAGTGGGCGTCCTTGGGCTGATATGGTGGTGGTGGTGGTCATAATAGAAAACTTTCTAAGTAGCGAATACCATAACAAATCATTGTAAGCAATTGAAGAACGTATGCGGCGGACATGAGCTGTGATATGTCCAGTTAGATCTCGCTTCTTTTATAAGCAAAACCGTTTACGAACTTGGCATTTTTTCATATTTATGGTTATGACAATGGGATCAAGTTTAGATTTTTACAAAAAATAATTTGATATTTTGTATTGTATCTCACATTGTACTTATAGAAAACCCAGCTAAGTTGTCACACACAAAAAAGGTAGCGTTCAAAACGTATCCTTTGAGTCCCGGGATATCCTTTTATCTTAAGCCACTAAGTTGCGAGGGATTTCGAATACCCAACTAAACCTGGATTACCTGTCATTTTATGATGACTAAAGTGTAAGTGGTACGGCGAAAGCCTGTTACTTTTATTGCATATGGTAATGGTAGAGTGGTTTCAGAGTTGAAATCGCTTCATGAGATCTTTATTTTTATAGACGCGTTGATTTAAAATTTTCGAGTACGTCAGGATTAGTAAATCATTTTTGCAGCAATTATTATGTAATTACCTAACTATATGTTTAACAAAGGAATTTAATATTGAAAAGTTGTTTGTGACGAGCATATTTATTTGTCTGTGAATGAGATCACTATTCACTAGCTGTTTGCTTTAACGATTTTGATGAGCAATACTTTCAGTACTACTTATTTGGGTGATTTTGGGGTCGTGATCCGGAAAGATTGTACATGGTCAAGAATTCAATGTAGACTACATCACAGTTGCTATGAAGGTTTATAAGTCAAATTATTCTCTTTTTAACCGACTTCAACAGAAGGAAGGAGGTTTCCAGTTCGTCTGCGTGTTTTTATATATATGGTCCCCAATAACTCTTGACCACGTTGGTCGATTTTGATAATTCATTTTTCTTTCAAATCAGGTCAACTTGGTCTCATATAACTTTGGTGAAGGCCTAATGATGGGATCGAGGAGGACTATTTAATTCAGTTAACCATGCATTTGCTCTCGGAAACCACAAATTTGGTGAAGCAGAACTGGTAATAATGACCAATGAAGAGGAACTCCTAAATGATGTAGCTTCGCAGATTCCGATAAAATTTTGTTAACGCAGCAACTAATGCTCGTTAAAATAGACATTTTGAAGTGGAATTTATGATGAGGAACTGATGGTGAGTATGGGTTCCCCGAGGAATCGACGGATTTCCTCAAATATTATCGGTCCACATAAAGCGACTTTGCTCTTTTCTGTAATATTCACCTCATTTGCTATTGGAAAGCAGTACGTCGATCTATTTTTGTAGCTTTGTATGGATTGATCTCTTGGTAGTCGACTATACTCGTACATGTATGTGGTCAAGTGGGAAGAATATGTGAAAATCTCATTTGGTGAAGTACGAAATAGGAGTCGGTTTTTTGGGTTCTAATTTTTAATGGAAACAGATAACGTACGTATTTTTTTATATAATTACCCTGCCCCGCTGACAAATATCTATACTATCCGTCAAAGAGAGTAGTGTAGCTATGCTTCAGTACATATTTTTTTAAAGGCTAACAGATTCCAAGTCTGAAAAACCTGTTCTTGATCACAACCCCTTACTAACTTAAGTAAAATAATCCTGTAAAGTCGCGAAAAGAGAAGGTTCGTCACTTTTCGACCTCAACGGCATTAAAATAGAGTTGAAAAGTGAAGAACATTTTATTATGCGACTGTACCTATAGTTAGAAGAAGGAAAAGACACACCGAGCTTAACGTTTGCATCATCATCCTCCTAGCGTTATTCCCAGTACAGTTGCATCCTGAAGGATTCCTGGGGTCCGCTACCGAGCTTAACGTTTGCACGCACTGGAAATGGCTCCCTTTTCCCCTCTTGCCGCTTCAGTCAGACAAACTGGGCTCTCCGACACCTCGGTGTCGATATCCGGTGGCGCTAGGATCGACAGAGTACGTGCTGTGATGCGAGCGCGTGCGAACGGAGTGCCATGGTTTAAAATTTCTACCTGTCAACAATCGGTTTTGTTGGAACTTTCTTATTCATTTATAGTTTCGTATTTTTATGGTTCAGTAGCCAAAATGCCATTAATGGAACTCTTTATAGTTTCGTCATGTCCGTCATTCCGGCTGTTATAATTAATTAATAAAAACCGGCCAAGTGCGAGTCGGACTCGCGCACGAAGGGTTCCGTACCGCATGATCTATAAAAAGAGTCCGACTCGCACTTGGCAGGTTTTTAATATTTGTTGTTATAGCGGCAACAGAAATACATAATCTGTGCAAATTTCAACTGTCTAGCTATTACGGTCCTTGAGATCTAGCTCGGCGAGTGGTAGCCATTAAAAAGGGCGAAAATATCAGGTTTTTTGTATGGGAGCCCCCTTAATTATTATTATTATTTTGTTTTTAGTATTTGCTGTTATACTGGCAACAGAAATACACAATCTGTGAAAATTTCAACTGTCTAGCTATTACGGTTCTTGAGATACAGCCTGCTGACAGACGGACGGACGGACAGACGGACGGACAGCGAAGTCTTAGTAATAGGGTCCCGTTTTTACCCTTTGGATACGGGAACCTAAAAAACTGAAAAACCAGACTGCGTTTTTGTGTAAATTGGAATTTAGCGCCAAAATCCGGCGTTTTATTTAAGTGTCACTCTTAGGGTGAATTCGAATCTAATGACACCTCTCAAGCTAAAATCCATCGAGCCGTTCAGGCTACAGAGCGTGCCAAACAATTATACATACATACCGTAAAACGGGGTGAGTAAGTTTCGCGGGGAGAGGTGGGTTATGAATGGGGAGAGAAGGTTTGAGAGGGGGGTGAGAAGGGATTTTAAGGCTACTGCTACAAAAATAATGTATTCCAATTTAAAATGGAGCTATAGTAATACGCATTATAAAAAATCGATCCAACAATCTTCCAAAATCACCTTTGGATGAAAACCCCCTCTCACCTCAAATACAAGGCACTACGGGGTGAGGTGGGTTTTCCTCTTTGTCGTCAAAGTTATGAAATGGAACTACCCAAAATAAAATAAAAACTAAAATACAAACGTCCGGAACACTTATTACTCGTATATTATATACACCATTCAGTTTTCATATGTAAAAATAAAATGTTATCGAGATTTGAATTTCAGTTTTGACCCTACACACCCCATTTTACACGGTACTTACTCTCGAAAAACATAACCCTCTTTCTTGCGCAGTCAGATAAAAAATGGGGTGTATAATTTAATACAAATACTCTTTATTGCACACTTTAAAACGGTACAAATACTTCAGAAACAGCATAGTGACTATAATCAAATGTAAACAACAAGGTGTATCACAATACAATTTGAAATGTAGGTGTATTATGTAGGCTGCTAAGTAGTTAGTTATACATACGTACGTGTATTCGAATAAAAAAAACTATAGGCCGAAAATTTCGGTAAAAGTCACAAGTTGGGCGTTGGCTGAAATACAGCATTTCACTGATACTCAAATCAGCAACTTTTTACGAAACGTCAAAAACGGTTAGTTTCTATTTTTAATATTGGGGGACAATCTGAGGGGGTTAGTATGAAGTTTGTACGGAAATGTGCCTAATGACGTCACAATTTTCTATGGCCAAACTGTGACCTATGTTATTCTTGTCTATGTATTTAATAATATTTAATGAACATTTTTTCCGAGTTTTTTTTATATGATTTGTTTATTGGTAACGTAAAAATATATTATTTAGTGCTGTGAAATCAATAAATATGAAAAAAAAAAACATTGACTCAGTTTCCAGGACAAACGCTACAGAACGCTTGATTATAAAACGCTTCAGTGGGACCTTAAGCCTGCGGAACCCCAGCCGGTATTAATGACGCGCGATTGCTATTCACAACTCTTACCGACAACTCGCCTCAGACGAACCAAAATATGAGTAACCCCTGAATACACATACCCCCTTATTCATAAACGTCCATCAAGCCTCTATTAGTTAACAAGCCGCTAAAGTTGGTTTCTGTCACTTTGACATTTATGTTTGTGAGAAAGGGACAAAACAACTTTTAGTTAACAGATGTTTGTTAAGTTTTATGAATAAGGGGGATAGTTGTTAAGAGTGTAACAACTATGTGTAATCAGTGCTGCTACAGCGAAATAAAATCAAGCGAAGTTCTAATACTCTCTCTATCGCCCTCGATGCAAGTACGAGAAAGGGAGAATATACGAAGATACACGAACTTCGTCCGTTTTCGTTTCGCGGTAGCAGCTCAAAGGGGTTACAAACATTTCGCCTTTTTCGGTTCACTTGAGTTACAATTTAACAACCATGTGTAATCACTACATCTATGTGTATGTGTGTGTTGTGTCTGTATGTTGTTGTTGTATGTATGTGTGTTTGTATAGGTAGGGTTATGTTGTCATATAATTATACTCTTGCCACAGTATAAAGAACTACTACCTACCAGTAGGTAATCTTCATTCATCTGTCGAAATTAAGCAAGCGTGTAGCGTAACTACTCTAGGGTAAGGGTTGTCAATTTTTTTTAATTTTTTTGACAACCCTTAAGAGAGTTATTAATTGCGTTTTTACTTTCACATTCCTACATTTTTAAATTGAACTAATTTAAATTGAACTTATTTTTATTTTAGAGGTCTCTTTATACAAATATGAGGTCAGATTTGAATAAACTGGCGGCCATATTGATTTTCTTTAAACAAGTTCCGATTTCTTTCAAAATCGATATCTCAGCGTCCGAGAGGTCTCTAAATACGAATATGAGGTCAGATTTGAAAAAAGTGGCGGCCATATTGTTTTTTTTAAATACGTTCCGATTTCGTTCAAAATCGATATCTGAGCGTCCGAGAGGTGTTTTAATGCGGATATGAGGTCAAATTTGAAAAATAAATGGCGGCTATATTGATTTTCTTTAAATACGTTCCAATTTTGTTCAAAATCGATATCTGAGCGTCCGAGAGGTCTCTTGACACGGATATGAGGTCAGATTTGAAAAAAAAAATGGCGGCCATATTGATTTTCTCTAAATACGTTCTGATTTCGTTCCGAGAGGTCTCTTCACGGAATATGACGTCAGATTTGAAAAAAAGTGGCGGCCATATTAATTTACTTTATTAAAGTTCTAATTTTGTACAAAATTGATATCTGATTGTCTGAGAGGTCTCTTAATACGAAGCAGCGGTCTGATTAGAGAAAGGTTGCTGCCACTATGAACTTTTTTGTTTATTGTTTGATTTTGTTAATTACCGATATCCCAAAGTTTAAGGGGTACGGACGTCCTCACAAGGGGCTGAAAACCTATTGTACTTTGCAGCTTTAAACTCATGTTTAAACTGTCCTACATTTAGTCCACCAGGTGAAAGCGACAAAGTCACAAAGTGTCGTCCAGCTACTTATGAGGCCGATTGTACCTACTTTTTTTATAAAAGATAAGATAAAACTAGTTTTGATTAACTTTTATATTTACATTCAAATTATTTTTGTTACAAATTTTTGGAATATTTACTTATTTATATTTTTTACTCCACAGTTGGTTTTAGGTATTTATTTACACACTTATAAAACTTCTCATCTTCTGCTCTAATCAATTACGTTTATGTAAGCATATAAGTACATTAAACCAACTTGCTTGCATACTTGTCACAGTATTTTTTAGCATATACATAGACTCCAATTTATTCTAAAATAAAGCCATAAGTTGTATAAAATTACGCCATAGTCGTCCGGTTTATTCATTACAATATTTGTGTAACAACACACGATTTTTTACCAGTGCTGACATAAATGTTCGCAAATTTGATCTATTTGTGGTGCATTTATGGACACGACATTGAAGAGAGCGAGTGCCCTCGCAGTGAGCGTTTCAATAATAATTAGGTATAGTGTAAAAATGGCGCCGTCTCTCTCGCTAATCAGAGACTGTGTGGCAGACCTGTTGTGGTCCAGTTGGAATTTAGCTAAGCGCATAGCTTACCCATCAGGAAGCGGAAGGTAAACATTTGAAGAAAATACAAAGCGGTTGCTAGTACGCAGTAGTAGCGGTTGCGGTTGAGAATTCAAGACAAAGATGCACCTTGATGCCATAGTACCCTGGGTGGACACTAGTCCATCAAACCAGAAGCATGGGTTTGATTTTCGTCTTAGGCTAGCTCTCGGACGCTCAGATATCGATTTTCAACGAAATGACGTATATGAAGAAAATCAATATGGCCGCCTTTTTTTCCAAATTTTACTTCGGAATCGTAATAAGAGTCCTCTCGGACGTTCAGATATCGATTTTGAACGAAATCGGGCCGTATATGAGGAAAATTAATATGTCCGCCACTTTTTCCAAATTTTACCTTAGATTCATTATAAGAGTCCTTTCGGACGCTCAGATATCGATTTTAAACGAAATCGGGACGTCTATAAGGAAAATCAACATGGCCGCCACTTTTTCCAAGTTTTACCTTGGATTCGTATTAAGAGTCCTCTCGGACGCTCAGATATCGATTTTGAACGAAATCGGGACGTATATGAGGAAAATCAATATAGTCGCCACTTTTTATGTCTAGATGTGTGGTACTGCTGTGTATTTTTTATGTGGCAATAAATCATTTTTTATTTATTTATTTTATTTTTTATTTTTTCCATATTTTACCTTAGATTCGTTATAAGAGTCCTCTCGGACGCTCAGATATCGATTTTGAACGAAATCGGAACGTATATGAGGAAAATCAATATGGCCGCCAATTTTTCCAAATGTTACCTCGGATTGTTATAAGAGTCCTCTCAGACGCTCAGACATCGATTTTGAACGAAATCGGGACGTATATGTGGAAAATCTATATGGCCGCCACTTTTTCCAAATTTACCTCAGTTTCGTATTAGGGACTCGGACGCTCAGATATCGATTTTTATCGAAATCGTTTCGGATCGGCACTGATTTAAAATAAACCTTTAACCTTATTTTAACCGAACCTTTCATGAAGTCAGAATTTCAATTTCTCAAACTTGACAGCCCTTCGAAATATAAAGCGGGAACTCAATGAGTTTGCGCTTTTTTCCACGCCGCCCGACTCCCC
This sequence comes from Notocelia uddmanniana, assembly GCA_905163555.1. NCBI lineage: Eukaryota > Metazoa > Arthropoda > Insecta > Lepidoptera > Tortricidae > Notocelia > Notocelia uddmanniana. The sequence goes on along the minus strand of LR991059.1, from coordinate 21,773,547 downwards.
GCGTACCCCCCATCGTTGGCTCAAAAAGAGCCGATTCGGCAGACTGTATGTAGTAAGACTGTGCTCTTGCAACTCGACCTCGTGTGGTGCTGGCCGCCAGTCCGCGTGGCAGGTCGGGGGCCGGATTTTACTTACTCTAATAGAGCATTAACCTTTTGAACGCTTTCTTATTTGAATGAGGTGATCACTCAGATGCCAAGGTATCAATAATTGATGTAACGTTTATACCCATAAAACATTTAATAATACACCTTCACTCGGACTTTTTTAGTGGTTGTTGGCGTGGTGGGCACGACGACACACGACCACTTTATAGGTTCTTAGCGATCAAAGGGCTAGACTTGCATTTCGTGCAGCTTACACCCAGCATCAAAGCGAACTTTACAAACATGAGAAAAGAGAAACCTTTTCCACAGGCTAGGTGAAATTCAATTCATTTCAGGTCTTAAAGTAAAACGGTCTATTTAAGACGAGATCTGATATCATTATTATTCTGTGTACTAAACAAAGGACACAAATTTTAATATTGATAGAGACATCTAATGTCTCTATCAATATAGGTCTCGTGCCGTCAATAACAATGAAAACCAGTAATTGAGGATGGTTCGTTTGTCTCGTCAATCGTCAATAAAATAATTCTAAGTAGTAGTAGTAGTAGTAGTTAGTTAGTTACTAAAGGTGTAGTTCTGTGCATTGCGGCAGATCGCAGACGCGCGCGTTCGATGACGAATGGATGGCGCCGTTTCTGAAGTCTGCGGCGGATGCGTGCGGACAGGCCGCCATACATTTTCATACACTTGTGTTAATTGTATGCAATAAAATCCAATCAAATCCATACACTGACTATTGTCGTATCAGCCGCACGCGTCAGTCGCACGCGATTGTCGGCGAGGTTGCGATCAGCAGCGATGCACTTACACCTTACGAGTAAGCCCATCATGCAAGCATAAATATACCGGTATGAACAAGGCCCAGTTTACCCTCAGTGTTTATTTTAGGCTCTTGACCTTGAGAAAGACGAGTCGTTGGTAGTCGTGAATATCAAGCTCCTGAGTTTCGCCATTACGTCGAGATGGAACTTCTTAATTGCCGCCGTACATCGAACTATCAACACTGTACATCGCTACATCATTGATACTGTTTTTAATTAAAACTCTTGCGAGTGTCTTGTGGCGATCTAAAGGGCAATTCACGGCCTGTTTAGCTTAGTTGGTAGTGACATTGCCTCCGAAGCGAGAGGTCCCGGGTTCGAATCCCGTATTATTTGTGCATTTAGCACGGATATTTGTTCATGGGTCTTGGATGTTTTCTATGTATTTAAGTTTTTATTTATCTATTTAAGTATGTATATCGTCGTCTAGTACCCATAGCTTACAAACTTACAAGCTTTGCTTAGTTTCGGACTAGGTCGATTTGTGTAAGATTGTTCCCCAATATATTTATCTGAAACGGATTTCCGTTACATTGACGGTGTGGAGTCGGGTCTAATGTTACAAAACTGCGTGCAAGTGCAGCACTAGCCACTCGCTGGTTTTTGGACTACCTACCTGGGTTAGGATGGGAAGTGGTATTCCAATTTTTAGGATTCCGAAACTCAAAAGTATTAGAAACTGGTGCTGATGAGGAGCACAAGGAAAACAGGTCTATCCGTTACACAATTCAATGCCCGAGAGGTTTGCCTATCCACAACCGACGCCTGCTTCTTAAGTCTACCTACATATATCACAATAATTTTAACCAAAAAAAAAAATCTAATTTTGTACTTCGCTATGACATTTTTATATATCCTTCCCACTTCACCACCTTTACTGCTTTCCGATAGCAAATGAGGTGATTACTGCAGATCCCAACTAAGTCATTTCATATGGGCCGATAATATTTGAGGAGTTCCGTCGATTCCTCAGGGACCCCATAATGACGTGCAGTTCCTCATCATAATTTCCAATTTAAAATGCATATTTTTACGAATCTGTGAAGTGCCTACATCATCATTGAAGAGTTCCATATGACAACCGTGATCATCATCACCAGTTCCGCTTCACCAAATTTGTGGTTCCCGAGAGCCAATGCTTGGTTACCTACAGAAAATACCGAAATCAGCATATGCGTACCCATCAAATTCGAGGAGTTCCCTCGATTCCTCCTAGATCCCATCATCAGACGTTCACCAAATTTATAAGGGGTCCAATCCCGGGGTACCTGCTTTGAAATAAAATAAAAAGAATTATCAAAACCGGCCAACGTAGTCAAGAGTTATCGGGGGACATATTAATTATATACATAAAAATAAGCAAACATGCAGACTAATTGAGAACCTCCTTCCTTCCTATTGAAGTCGGTTAAAAAGGAAAAAAAACGGGACCCTTAAACCCGGTCTGTCACAGCTAATTTGCTCCGAAACTAGAAGACCGATTGAGTCACATAATATGTAAGTCTGTGACCCAAAAACGAAAGTGAACGTAAATAAATAAATTGTAAACATAGAGGCCACTTTTACGGGGTACAATAGAAGATGATAATTGCGAACTAAATTATGTGACGCATCAAATAAAAGTACTCAATGTGAAATATCAAATATTTTTAAAATAGTTATGTTATAAATATTTTTTCTCAAACATGCAATGAAATATAGATGTTATGTTCCTTATAATAGGCTGCGAAGTATGACGTTTCAGGTGCGGCTAGGATAAGAGGTCGTTAATGGAATTTCATACAAATCTTGCAGGCCTAGGCCGGCAAAGTCCTCTTTTTTAATTCCATTCCACATAAATTTGTGGCACAGGCATCATGACATTCTGCCACTATGCGTATTAAAATTAAATTTTGTTTTTTTTTTGTGGTTTATTTCATTGCATGTTTGAGAAAAGCACTATACATACCTCGGCGGGAAATTTGGGGTTGCCGGCCGCAGACATATATACGGCCGAGCGAAGCGACCCGGCCTCTGTAGTAATGTACTATTACAGTACTTATGGTGCTACATTACCGCACGAGTGCGTGCATATGTCGAAACTTTAAAGAGCCATATATACTGTAAAACGTTGTACGATTATTCACTAATTGTTTTGGAAGTGAATAATTTTGTTAGGAATATTTTGGTTATGGAAGCATTCATGATCATAATCAGCCAGTTTTGTCTTCATCGTATCTCCTAAATCGTTTTGGAATAGACATTATTCTATCTATTACACAAGAGGCATCGCTCTATGACTGATACAGCGATTTGATCAATTTTGTTAACCTTGTCTACGACCGCTTTACTCCTATTTTTCACATTTAAACATAATAGCGACTGAACCATTATGAGCCTTACTAGCAAACGTAACAACGTGCTTTTTATTATGACCTGGTTCACCTGCTTAGTCATGCACGGGTTGTGCAAGTTCGAAGGATATGCTTTTCTGTACACTTTTCTAAAGACATGTGTCGCATCTTAAGAGCTACTTTAAAATTTACTCTTATATCGTGTAGTCTAGAAAATCCCTTAGTAATTGTTCTTAATCGGGTGAATCGGGTTATTGACTATAGCATAAAATTTAACTTACAAGTATGTGTCGTAATTAACAATTCTTTTTTAAATTAATAATTATTTATGCCTGTGCTATGAGTATAAATATTAGGGCTCCATGCTGCAGGTCTCCGGGAATGTGGAAACCATCATACAGCATCGCATATGAGCCGCCTGGTTGAAGTGGCAAGAAGTAACTGTCGAAACCTGCGACCGGACGATGCTCGTAAAACTGAAAGGTCTCATATGAAAGAGCAGCAGACCTGTTCCTATGCATGGAAGTGAAACGTGGGTGACGACAAAGCGCCATGTTCATACCATCCAAGTGGCAAAAATTAAGATCCTACGGTGGATGTGTGGAGAGGCTCGACAAGATACGCAACGAGCTCGTTCCTGAAAATCCCAGGTTCCTGAAAAAGAGGAAGGCCGAAGTGGAAATGGATGGATTCAGTATTAAAGGATCTACAGTGTTTCAACGTTTCTGACTCTGACACGTCAGACAGAGCAAAGTGGGGAGAACAGACAAGAAAGGAAGGTAGACCCCGCAATCAGATGGGAATAGTAATAACAAAGGAGAGGGAGACAGACAGAGAGATATTTTTTAAGTACCTCCAATTACTAAAGATGACATGGCAATAAAATTTCATTTCACGTGATCTGCCTACTCCTTCCGGGAATACAGGCGTTAAAGTTAGTAGATATGTGGCGTTCATAGAAATATACTCCATGAAATCTATTCCACAAGGTTAGGTGAAATAAGATCATACATAATAATGATTCAAGTTGTTACAGAGCTGAAGAATATTACACATAGTCTTTATGCGCTTTAAAACCACGGCATCGTCGATGTGAAACTACGTACGCGTATGTCAAATATGATATGAGGTTACGTGTCTCCCCTTCTTGTCACTTAGGAGACAAATTGTTTTAATATCTTACCAAAACTGTTTACATTTCTAGCATTATAATAATGTAATTAATTTTGAGAAGTTTCTTCGGTTTCCGCCACAGTCGCTAGCGCCCATAAATTCGTATGACATAACTCCTTCGAGATTGAAATGTAAAGTTTTACACTAGATTAGGTTTGCGTTGCTAGCGAGGATGATATGTTCTAGCAGCATAAAGTGAGTTTGATATACGCGCAGATGTGCGAAGTGATGGAAATGATCGAGCTTTTAACCATTGGTAACTTTACTATTGTTGCTTTACGAATGGCTAGGACCATCGCCAACACATTTAAAAGCAATTAACTGTGATGGCGTTTGTATAATGACATGCAAAATTATGTGTACATATTTAGGTTCACGTCTTTCACGCATCTAATTAAAGTTAAGTCCTGTAGGCCTGATTTTTAGTAGGACTATCAACGGCGTCACCGTTTAGCTATAAACCTATGAAATAAAAACATAACTTGCATAGTACAAGCCGATAACTATTAACCACGGAGTGACCTGACAACTTGTCTTTAACCCACGACGCTCAACGCACTAGAAGGGTGTCAGTGTGCCTGTCTGTGGCATCTTACATCTTAAACGGGTGAACCGGGTTGGGTGCGGGTGTTTTAATTTGACAGCAGGGGTTTTCCAGCGATGGTTCATAGAGATGTTTTATTAAAATCGGTTTAGCCGTTTTATAGATATTGAAAGCAGGTTTTCCGGCGATAGTTCTTAGACATATTTTATCAAAATCTGTTTAGGCGCTTTTGAGATTTTGTACCTACTTTGAAAATGAAATGTCTTGAATTTTTCAACTTTTTAAAGTTGTCAGTTATTTAAACTGTGTATGTGTATGACCCTTATGCTAATATGAAAACGGGTACTCTGTAGAATTTCCGTCTAAGTTGACTCGCTGTCATTTGCTCTTAAGTAAAATTCTTCAACCAAATTGATGAAACTCGATAGCACTGAAATCACAGTTCACATATTAGTAATCGAACGTAGCCCCGGGGTACTCGCAGTTTGCTCCCATTCCTTATCTGGGAAGAGATCGTCCGGTTTAGTGCCAGTAGTTTCTAGGTCTGGCAGTCGAGAGATAAAATGAGACTTAAGGGAATAAAACTGGAACTTTATGACGAGAGAGACTTTTGTTACTCCGCAGCAGAATACTGTTGAATTTGTATTTGTTTTTAGTTTGTACCTTTATCTCGTTCATGACATAGTCAATAGTACATTATTGACGAGGCATGGACGGAGGCAAAATAATTCCAGCCAAGGCTCATATTTGTACTCTACTTTACTAACCAAAGAGCATATTGGAGGCGTCCAAATAAACAGCGGGCAAAACCACATAATTCCTGGCAAGGTGCGGTGGCGCCGTAGTGCTTTGTGCCAGAGTTCGTTCCGCAGCGATAGCCTGCTAGGGATGATGCATCCCACGCTTTTATGAAACGAAGTCTCGTCTTACTTACTACACTAATTAGTAGACTACGCGCGACCTGTTAGGCGGCTATGGCTTGAGGCGGTGGAGGCGAGAAACGTCATAGTCGTTTGATAAGCCGCGTGTCGTGTTGCGCAGCATCACAGAATAGTATAGTAATAACATACATGTAGCCTACTTTACTGTACTTTAATCCTTTCATTTAGGCGAGGCAGTTTTTTCAGCGATATTTTTTTTATAAAAAATGGGATTGCTCTTGGTCAGCATCTATCCGGGGGCAAAGATGAGGCCGACGATGAAGCGAGCTCACCCAGAAGATGCATATTCACTCCTGCCTTAAAAAGGTCCAGGTTATATGAACTCGGAAATACAGATGCCGGCAGAGAATTCCAAACGTGACTTATTCAAAACACTGTGTTTAAATGTAACTCGTCTTGTTCTTGTTGAAATTATTTCATAAGCACTGTCTCTGCGAACTTTTTCATATGTCTTAATAGCACGGTCCAAAAATAGAGGAGAGTGAGGGGTAAATAGAGTTATTGTGACTTTCGGAGCGATTATCTCCAAATATATACACTTAGTAAAATTTATTTCTGATAAACCTTAGCTACTAAATCGTTTTTAATGGCATATCGATTGAGATTTTGATGCATAATTTTTTGACGTCATTTGTGCCTCCCTAAGTAACTAAGTATGTAGCATATAGCCGATATAATACACCTATTTCAAATTTTATTTCAAAATACCTGATAGTTTTTGAGTATAATGCCTGTTACATACGGACAGACGGATAGACGAACATGACGAAACTACAAGGATTCCGTTTTTTTCCATTTTGGATACGAAACCCTAGAAAATGTTCATGAAATGGGACGCCCCGGTTTGGGCCCTAAGCCTCTTCAATTTACAGTGGAATCTATCTATATTATATAGTATTTGTGTATGTCATGACCACCAAAGCGTTCAAGCACATTTTCAACTATGATTTTAGGTAGTTTACATGAGTCTTACACAATTCATGAAAATGAAGTTATACGTTCCAAACACCTATTCACTATTATTCACTTCACGTCCAACTATTATAACTTCAGTTTCTGAAATCAAACCCAAATCAGACCCAACCATAAACTATGCATTAGGCAGAATACCTTTTCCATTATTAATCAAGTGAATAGCATAGTTTTAATATTTCAGGGTCCATGTTTGCTTGCTTAGGCAGCCCTGGTCCGTTCTAATAAAAACTTGCCCGTGTACGGAGCAACATTTTGAGCGAAGTTGGTATCACATCCTACGACAATCATGGAAATATTTATTTTTAGCCGGGATGAAAGTAATTAAAAGTATAAGCAAGTTTCAGATATTTTTAGGTTCGTAAGATTAGGATGAGATTAAAATGGACTTGAGAATATTTTCAGACGTAGTATTTTTAGCGTTCATAAATTGCCAAAGTGGATCACCAATGCAATTATCTCAGTCTTGGTGTATTTCCGACTGTTCATTTTCCAAGATTTTTTTTTCTTATCCCGCTTGCTCCGTGACTTTAATTTAAGAGCCTTTCACATTTTAATTTGTATTAAACTTAAATGATGACAAAACTATTATTCATTCCAATTCTTTCATTATGTCTTAGATATAACGTAACATGTAACCATTTTTTTGGCTTTTATTGTAACTATTGTAAGCGGTTAAAATCTGTTTTAGCTTAAAATTTGCCGATTTGGAGTGATATTTCTTAGTGAAAATTCAAACAAATACTCTAAAATCTATGTTATTAGTGGAAATGGTCCTGTACAGCCAGCAAAAAAGGAGCTACACATTTGAAAATTTAAAAAGACCATTATTAGGTAACAAGAGCTTATGACTACTTCATATACATAGCTACTTTTGATGCTGACTGTACAAGATAGTAACGAGAGAACGTCAAGAATTGGTACGCGACATTTTGTTCTAAAACATTAGTGTACTTACGTGTACGGAATAGATAATAAAGCTCGAGTGATATTCAGAATAGAGAAAAAGTACGACTCGTAAACATTGCGGGAGGTGATCAATATTGATACTCGTAATTATGGAAGAAAACACAAATAATGAGTCAAAATCTGTTTTAATCGACTGCGGTACAAGGATGCTTATAGCTATGTTTTGCGAGTGTTTCTGTGTATGCGTTTATGACTATTGCTCTGCAGCTTAAAAAACGGCTTGATTTCGGCATGTGAAATTATCCATCGTTAGGTTTCTTTTCGTCATTCGTCCTGTGTTAAGTTTTAGTAGCGTGGGCTCCGAAACGGGGTCGGTGCTGGCGAGTAATTTAAACTGACCGATAAGACAACGCGTGTTACCACCGGCGCCGAACCCGTTGATAGATGTAACACTAGTATTAATATGGTTCATCAAAATAGATAACATTTTCAGTAACAAGGATGCGATTAGTAAATTTATTATAAACAACTTAAGTTCTGACCACTGTGGACAACAAGTTGCCTTCAGCGGGAAAACTGACGAAGTTCCACGACACACTATGTGCGGACCTATTTCTGAAAAGAGCTTAGATTTATTCAATCGTAATATAATGAAACGATTATGTTATCTTCCCCTTACCCAGGAAAGCCCTAACCGTTTGTGTACTCGATTGTTTAATTGTATCAAAACGGAATTCTATGTCTGTTTTAATTTGAAGAAGATTGAAAGCAAGGTCAAGACTAAATTTAGCGGCTGGGCTACGCCAGACATTCACGAGAAGAGGCGCCGACTCTATGACTTGTATGATTCAAGAACTACTGAGGCCGGAATTTCTAGAGTATGTTAAGAACTATTCAAAATCTTTTAAGTTAATATGTGTCGCTGCTAAAGCCAATTACTTGTCAAAAAAGATCCAGAACTCCAGTGATAAGATTAGAACTGTATGTCAAGTTATCAACAATGAAACTGGGAAAAGTAAGTTAAAAGATGCGCATTTCAGCCTGCGAGTGGATGACACTCTAGTGAGTTCTGACCACGAAGTAGCAGATCAATTTGAGCGGTTCTTTACTAATGTACCCGTCGAGACCACGAAGTCTTTGAATTCATCACCAGATGTCGCTGAATCGTTATTGAAAGAAAATGTAACAGAATGTACAGAAATCCTTAGCTTCACTTACGTGACCCCCCATATTATAATTAAAGCATTTAAATCATTAAACTTAAAAAAGACTGTAGATCTCTGGGGCCTTTCAGTAAAAGTATTACATTCCATTGTAGAATCAATCGCACCTTTCTTAACTGATATTTTCAATAAATGTATTGATACTGGAGTTTTTCCTAACCTGATGAAACACAGTAAAATCATCCCGTTGTTTAAATCAGGATCAAAAACTGACCCTACCAACTTCAGACCAATCTCAATACTAGCGGCATTAAGCAAAGTTTTTGATAAACTTATTCTTAATCAGCTGATGTCCCATTTTAATCGCAATAAACTACTCAATAGCAATCAGTTCGGGTTCACTAGAGGTCGCTCTACTACTGATGCCAGTGTGGTACTAATTAAACATATTTTTGATGCCTGGGAAGAGGCTCAAGATACCATTAGAGTGTTCTGTGATCTATCAAAGGCATTCGATAGCGTTAATCATGAGAATTTAATTAGAAAGTTAAGACATTATGGGATAAAAAACGGTGCCCTTGACCTTGTTACATCGTATCTATCAGAGAGAACTCAACGGGTAGTCATCAACGGGACTCAATCTTCAAGGATCAATTCTGGGCCCATTTCTGTTTCTAGTTTATACTGTTGTGAACTGGTTTACAGCAAATAATTTGATCCTTAATTCCAAGAAAACAAAGTGCATCAAATTCACTATGCCTAATTTCATGCAGGCAAACAATTCTAAGATCAAATTAAAGTCTGAAGAAATGGAATTTGTAAATAGAACAGTGTTTTTTATTTGTGTCACCTTAGATTCAAAACTGCAATGGCATGCGCATATTGCCACTCTGGCCGCCAAACTTAGTTCTACGGCCTATGCAGTAAGACGTATTAGACAGTTAACTGACGTTGAGACGGCCAGGCTGGTATATTACAGTTACTTTCATAGTGTTATGTCCTATGGAATCGTGTTGTGGGGAAAAGCGGCTGACATCCAGAACGTCTTCGTGCTACAGAAACGAGCTGTACGCTCCATCTACAAACTTAAGGCCAGAGAATCTCTCAGAGAAAAATTTAAGGAGACAAATATTCTTACTGTGGCATGTCAATACATTCTTGAAAATATTATGTATGTTCGAAAAAATAAGACAAGATTGCAGTGAAGGCCAGTCGTCTCCGGAAGGTTAGCACGTCGTTTGTGGGGAACTGTATACGATATTATAATAAAATACCCATAGATATAGTTAATTTTCCACTCAGTAAATTTAAGTCTCATATTAAACGTTATTTGTTAAGCCAGGCCTATTATACTGTCAACGATTTCTTAAATGAAAAAAATGCTTTTAAGCCAGTGATAGTTAAATCCTGTTAGTTTTAATATACCTATGCTTCACTTAGCATATTTCCTTGTATAAATAGCTCTGTCGTTGCATTTTATGAAACATGATGCTGTTTCTCGCCGAAGAGTCATTTTAATCTTTGATATTATTAATGTCCGGCAGCCTGAATATGTCATGCTCGCTTAAAGGGCTTTGCTTACGGTGGCGTCGTTGATCGGGTCGCCACCTTCCCTAACAGATGGTCGAGGGAGGCGATGGCTGAGATACGCGTCATACTCGTGATCGGGTGCTGTTTGTGGAGTCTGGTCTGTTCATGCTTGCAAGGGCATAGTAAATACTAGTGTTATTTTATTGTATGTAGATCGACGAGAAACATAATCCTGTTCTGGATTAGTTTTATTGTTATTGACGCTTAGAGACCTTATACATCTCTAACAATATCAAGTTCACTTATTTTAATTTTAGGGCCTAAGCCCTTAGAGATGTAAATGATCTCTAAAGATCGCGCGAACGCTCAGAGACCATATACATCTCTGAGATATTAAAAATAATTTTATATACTTTTTGTTTATTCGGACAGATCGTATTCAATACGTCCTTAATATTTGTAAATTTATTTTCATTTAATTGTTAATCAGTATATTTTTTTAATCATTATTATTAAGTAAGATTGTCAGTTTTTTTTAATTGTATAAATTCACGCTTTGACATGTAAAAGTGCCCTTGTGGACAATTTGCAGAATAAATATTTGATTTTGATTTTGTCGTTCGTGGGAGTGACATAAGCTAAAATAATATTTTGTTTGTAAACTGTCGAGCTTTTTAAAAAACCGACCAAGTGCGTGTTGGGTCACGCACAGAGAAGGGTTCCGTACCGACACCTCCTAATCTACATTTAAAAACTACTATACAATACAGTAAATAAAAAAAGGCCGTATATTCATAAGGAAGTCACGGCACTTACGCCCTTTTGTTTGGGCAAGACAGCTTTTCAGCAATAACTCAAAAAAAACCGTTAAACCTATCTTGTTCAAACCAAATATCGTTGAAAGTATTTATAATTGTACACCATCTTGTTTTTTTTTTAGAATTTTAAACTTCATAGTTTGGAAATTAGAGGGGGACACACTTTTTAGGACTTTGACAGCTATCTCACAAACGGTTGACTTAAATGGAAAAGTTTTTTAGAAACCTCTATGTCATTTTTGAAGGTTTATCCATAGATACCCTACACGCCTATGTACATTGAAAAAAATTTTTTGACCCCCCTGTTACATGTGTATGGGGTGCCCCCCAGTTTAATATTTTTTCGTAATTTCACATCATATTGCTGTAGCGGTTCATAGCATACACCTTCCTACCAAATTTCATAATTATAGTGCTCATAGTCTCCGAGTAAATCGGCTGTGACATACGGACGGACGGACGGACAGACACGACGAATCTACAAGGGTTCCGTTTTAGCCATTTTGGCTACGGAACCCTAAAAAGTCTTTATAGTTTACTTCGTGAATTGTTGCCACGAGTTTAAGATTGATTTATTAACGTATAAACAAACAAATATTTCACCGATCTTTTTTCCGAAAATCATTTTATCTACGCAGCGCATTTTCTTTTGTATTATTATTGTACGAATCTTATTTTTACAGTGTTCCTTCTCCATAATCTGGGACAGTGCCCCCGTCAAGCCGATCAAATGTAACAAACAAAAGCACGACCGAACTTATTTATATGGTATCAACTGTAATACTACCTATTCCCCGTAGCTCTACAGACCACCCACACACCCATAACCATAGTACCCATTATCACACATCAATCAATTAATCAATTTATTCATAAAATACAATAATTTTACAACACAGCACCTACGACAGTAAATTTCGACCTAGTACTGAAGTCGATATTTATAATTAAATGATACGACTCCGTGTTTGATAACATTATAGCGTTATTCGGGTAACAATAGTGGTTCCGACTCCATCGGACAAAGGCACCTCGCTGTAATGACTATTGCCGACAAATTAGATAACCGCCCGTTTTGATTTAGAGGCAATAATATAGGCATCCTGTAACGCAACACAACAGAGAAGAGGAAGCTTAAATGTCTCGGCCAGTCGGAAGTAGTTCCAATTCAACATGTTGGGAGGAAATGGAAAAGATGGCAAAATAAAAATGTCGTGGCTTAAAAAAATCGTCATAAGTTCCAAACTAGTCCAGTTTACTTTGTTTTCAATTTCGTATAATCTTATTTATTATTAAAATTATTCATTACTACATAAAATCTGAAATTTATTATTGTGAAACGAATTATTAATTGCGTTATATTTAACTTCAACGCATTATTTTAAAACGCAATGTATATTGTTTTTTGAATAAACCAAACCCGTTTTCTGTCCAGAGATTCTGTGTCGCAAGTGAAAATCGCGATAATGGTTGCCGAACTGTGGTAGTGTATGACGCCCAAAGATGAAGAAGAAAATTCTAGTTATACAAGTTTGATCCAAGTAGTTCTACAGCTTTACATACAATTTCAAGTATCGTTTTATTACCCAGTAAACTATTAAAGAGTGATGATGTCTCTTTGCACAGGTACTTTAACTAATTAGGAATTTCATCCTGGTATTGGAGTCATATCAATATCTAATTGCTACATTAAGCCATCAGATGAGATGCAGTGCTCTGACAAATAAGGGAATATAATATTATATACATTATAATAGAGTCAATTGTTCAAATTGACGTTTAGTAACTGTTCCTACTGTTATCCATGTTAAAGAGATATTGTTTCATTGTAATTATGGCAACTGGCAACCGTACTGTCTTCTCGAATATCTCACGGTTCGAAATGATTGCCATACGATAAATAAATAAAATGTAATTATGAGAAAAATACTATTTTCGCAAAACGGGCGCTCGTGCGTATTTTTATTTGCATTAAAATAGTGATCATTTTGTTGCCAGACCCGTAATGTAATGTCTAATGTGCCATGTATTTCCTGGTTGGACTGACATAAATTATTAAACTTCTTTATTACCTCTATTCTGAAAATATGTACCTAATCCTAATTCATGTTTCTGATTTTAACTCAACTAGTCTAAATATTGCACGTACGTGTCCCTAAGCACGGACACGTGACACCGTAGTGCATCAACAATAATTTATGTGAGTACATACCTACATCGACTGACTACTGAAGTTGGGTACCTAATTAATAGGAACCATTACAAAGCGAGTGGCTATTCACAATGTAACATCTAACCAACAATAAATTAAGTTCCAGTAACAGTTAACTAGCAATGCCCCGAACCAGTAACTAATAGAGTAGGTGCACAGCATCGAGCCGCATCATTCACACTGACTGGCCTCAGCTAGCCATATTAATTGGCGAACTCTGTGACAAACACTGAACAGGATGTCTGAAAGATCCAGGTAGACTTTACAGGTATAAGTTAATAATAACAGGTAATAGCTATAGAAAGCGAATACATTATTAAATAAATAGGTGGGAATATCACAACGAAGCATACTTACATGGGGCAAAAGCTTATATATATCTACACCTATATGTATCTACAAAGGAATTCTCGGTTTTCGGTTCAATTCCACTCAACTCTCTGTTACTCTTACTCTTATTACTAACTCTCAAGGACTCTTATTACTAACTAGCTGTTTCCCGCAACTTCGTTCGCGTCTTCGCTCCTATTGGTCGCAGCGTGATGTTATATAGCCTAAAGCCTTCCTCGATAAATGAACTATCCAACACAAAAATAATTTTTCAATCCGAACCAGTAGTTCCTGAAATTAGCGCGTTCAAACAAACAAACTCTTCAGCTTTATAATATTATAGTATAGATTATTAGATTCAGATTCAAATTCAAAAATTTATTCGTAACAAGCACAATATTAACATTAGATAAATGCATAGACAACACACAAACAAAGGCGTAGTCACGAAAGGGAACCAACTCAGCATATATGCAGGCTTTGCAGCCGGCGCTGATCTTCCGTAGGGCCCATAGGGGCCTGTTACACGGTGATTAATATCACGCGATACATTAGTATTACAATAACGTTTCACGTAGATATTGGTGAATATTCAAGCAATATCGAAACGATTTTGAAATCTGCGATAATATTAGTTAAAAACGCTCATCTAAATATTTAGGCGGTTTTCTTTGGGACTTGATACGTATCTTGACTATCAATACGTCTTGATTAGTCAGCTTGGTCGTATAGCTTTATTTATCGTATGACAATTAATTCGAATCGTATCGTTGCAATTTTAGCCCCACTCACGTGTAGAGTAATCCCTACGGACGTGGTGGGTAATCCCTACGGACGTGGTGGGTAATCCCTACGGACGTGGTGCAACTTCGACCCCGCTTGTCAAGTGAGGCAATTTGACTGTTAGATGTTTTTAAGCCACCCGGTCTTTTCTCTAAAAACTGTCATTTTTTTACCTGGGGAAATGCATTTACGTACCCGCCTAGCGGGGAACTAGGACAGGTATGACGGACTACCGGGAACCGCCCGGACTACCGTCTAAAACCACCAGGGTATGCCCATCACACAGCATAAGTGGCGATGACACGGGATGGCTAAGGCGCACAATCGCGAACGTCGCCTACCGCGACAGCTGAAGCTGTCCCCTCTCGGTTGAGGCTAGCGCCCCCACCCGACGGCAAGCGTGCAGGATGACACCACACACTTGCCAACTAAAGAACCTCCACGCCGGGAGAGAGTGAAAAATCCCGGATTCACCCCCTTAGGTCCCCTTGTAACTTGCAGCCCCCGCTCCCATCTGTAACGTGGTGGGTAATCCCTACGGACGTGGTGGGTAATCCCTACGGACGTGGTGCAACTTCGACCCCGCTTGTCAAGTGAGGCAATTTGACTGTTAGATGTTTTTAAGCCACCCGGTCTTTTCTCTAAAAACTGTCATTTTTTTACCTGGGGAAATGCATTTACGTACCCGCCTAGCGGGGAACTAGGACAGGTATGACGGACTACCGGGAACCGCCCGGACTACCGTCTAAAACCACCAGGGTATGCCCATCACACAGCATAAGTGGCGATGACACGGGATGGCTAAGGCGCACAATCGCGAACGTCGCCTACCGCGACAGCTGAAGCTGTCCCCTCTCGGTTGAGGCTAGCGCCCCCACCCGACGGCAAGCGTGCAGGATGACACCACACACTTGCCAACTAAAGAACCTCCACGCCGGGAGAGAGTGAAAAATCCCGGATTCACCCCCTTAGGTCCCCTTGTAACTTGCAGCCCCCGCTCCCATCTGTAACGGTCCTCTGCCGTAGTCAGGGTTACGGGTCCGTAGTTATTTAAACAAGCATACGGCATGGCCCTGGCCCTCACCGCACCCGGGGTGTCTTGCGCCTGTCCATCGCATCGCTGTCCTCTGCTATAACAGAGGAACACCTAGAGCGACCCCGGCTCCGGGTTATTGGTAGCATTGGTTAGCGATGCCTCCGAAGATGAATCACTTACCGTTGCCTACAGGGCGCACCGGCCAGAATCCTTCGCCTTCCCCCAGACCCGTGAGATGAGGTTACCCGATTAGCACCCCATCCAAGAACTGACCTGGCCGACGTTGCTTAACTACGAGCGCTCCAAGTGTTGTACAGCTTAAAGTGTAGTTGAGGAGTGTCTTTTCAAAAGGGTTTATTTTTTCTGTAACTCTACATCTAAATTGGACCTTAAGTTTTCTTGAGCAAGGTCTCTTTAGAAGTACTGCTAAGACAAAAATAAGCCCTTTTGAAAAGACACTGTGTAACAAATAAATTTAATTGTTACCGTAGCGACATCTATTGGAGCGCTCGGATATGTCTTCGCCTAGGCACGGGCAGCTTATTGAAACGATCGATAAAGCAGGTTAACTTGTTTTTTAACCGACTTCAAGATTTCAAAAGAGGAGGTTATCAATTCGGTTGTATGTTTTTTTTTTTAATGTTTGTTACTCCATAACTCCGTCATTTCTTAACCGATTTGAAAAATTCTTTTTTTTATTGTATGTATATATATCCAAGTTGGTCCCGTTTTTGTCAAAAGGCAGTTCTGATGATGGGATCCATGAGGAATTGAGGGAACTCCTCAAATCTTTAAGGCAAACATATAGTGATTTTTGTGTTTTTATTAACAAGTCAAGCATTTGCATCCAATAATGTGACATTGGATGAAGTGGAACTGCTGATGATGATCAGAACAGAACTCTTCAACGACGAAAAGTTCACGTGTGGCGATTTGTCCTCCTAGCTGTGTTTGTTAAGCAAGTTCTATTTTCACGATTAATTTTTGTCATGCTCGAGTTCTGATGATGGGATCCATGAGGAATTGAGGGAACTCCTCAAATCTTAAAGGCAAACATATAGTGATTTTTGTGTTTTTATCAACAAATCGAGCATTATCATACAAAAATGTGACATTTGATGAATTGGAACTGCTGATGATGATCAGAACAGAACTCTTCAACGACGAAAAGCTCACGTTTGGCGATTTGTCCTTCTAGCTGTGTTTGTTAAGCAAGTTCTATTTTCACGATTGATTTTTGTCATGCTCGAGTTCTGATGATGGGATCCATTAGGAATCGAGGAAACTCCTCAAATGTGAAAGGCACACAAATAGTGATTTTAGTATTTTCATGAACTAATCAAGCATTTTCATTTATAAAAGTGACATTTGATGAAGTGGAACTGCTGATGATGATCAGAACGGAACTCTTCAACGACGCGTAGTTCACGTTTGGCGATTTGTTGTCTTCGTTTTGTTTGTCAAGCAAGCAAGGTGCCTTAAATATTAAAATATGTGGTGTTTAGTTTTTTTTTAGCATCATTCCAAAAAACACTACATGAAACTGAATACTAATTGTTGAGCTTCAAAGCTAAACGTATCAGTAATCATCGAAATAGAGATCCCTCATAAAAGCCCATGATCTAATCGGCTTACAACCGAGCTGAAGGTTCCGCGTCAAATTAAATTTCACGCTCTTCTCAGCCTTAACACCTTGGCTATCGGCGGTATTTAGAGTATTGTGTAAAATTGAGGCTGTTACGAATCCTTTGTAATAGATTTATTATGTTGGCGCTCGTGAAAAAGTGAGCGGTTTACTTGATTGCGCCTTAAGTGATGGATAGATTGCTTTTGTAGGGATCAAAAAATAATTAAAGGCCGTTAGTGGATCTAAAGTAGTTTAGACGACTGCAACATCCTCTAAACTCTTAACTTTAGATCCACTAGGAAACGAGGTCCATGTTAGACACTATTGAAAACAGAAGAGGAAAGATGCTTGGACACCTTTTACGACACGATGAATATTTTAAAACTATAGTGGAAAGGAAAGTGGAAGGAGTGCGGCAGAGACGGAGACCAAGAAGAACATATATTGACCAAATGAAGGGAAAAGTAAACGTCGTATCGTATCAGGCTGTTAAAAGGAAGGCTGAGGAAAGAAACGCATGGAGATTGCTCCAACGACAAGAGCCTAGCTCTTAAATAAATGATGATGATGAGGTGTCAAACTACTTTTGTTATTTTAATAGCTAAGCCATGAAGTGTCCAGTATGAGCAGTAAATGGCTCAACAAGTCAGTGACCGCACCAGTAAAATTAAAAGACCGCAAAAGACGAGTCTATTATCCTACAGAAATGTCCCAGTTCTCGACACTGATCCAATATATACTAATACATAGCCTTTTAGTCTTATGTCATAATGACAGAGTTGATCAATAGGTGCCATCTATTGGGCATTAAGGTGTCGAGCATAGGAATGTTAACGCACACGCACTATTGAATATATTGAGTTGTGAGTGTTGTTATGAGCAGCATCATTACTTACAAAAATTGGTCACACAATTGCCAGTTTTAGACGATTTACTCTACCGTACAGTACAAGTAGACGCTTAACCAGCAATATTTCCGTCCACTGACATTGCAAAATTAATGGGCTCAACAACAGCGAGACAGTATCTCCGCGTCAGCACAGTGAACATGGGTAGGGGTTGAATCGACCCCCAAGGATAGCTAATGTCGCATCGCAGATGTTTTATCACCGGCGTAAAATAGGCCCCAGCCTCAATTCGGTTCACCAGCTTCATGTCCCAATCGCATTCCTATATGTTTTACGCGCTCATTCCAACATGTTATTTTGGCATGTGTGGGAGGGAGTGCACAAAAGAGATTGAAATGTAATTGAGAGTGGGAGCGATGAACGAAATTACCTCTTAAGCTGGGTTATTGTACCTCTGTAATGATTGCCATTGCCAATCATAAATCCACAAGAATACCAATGTCTCGGTTAAGTAAGTGTGAATAGGAACTTTAATTATTCAAAGTAAACAGCGTAACGTAGGACAAGGTGGACTGATGATCTGGTAAGAGTCGCGGGTGTCCGCTGGATACGGGTGGCGCAGACCGGTCATTGTGGAACTCCTTGGGGTGGCCTACCTATGTACAGCAGTGGACATCCTTCGGATGACATGATGATGATGATAGAAGGAAAGTAAATTGGTAAATCTGTAAATATGTATTCAATCTTTGTACCTATTTATACACTATTGGCCCAAAATTTCAGTTTCGGTTAGTTACGGCCAAAATGTCATATTTCGGTTCCGACTAAAACTAAAGCAAAAGCCGAAATTCGGTTTCGGTCGGACACTAATTGACATATTCAATATATTTTTCATATCTTTTACCTACTTCATTCATTTTGTTCAACACATATCTTAATAGGTTCAACAAGTAACAGCTCTAATGCTTCTATGTTAAATCAGGGTTTTGTAAATCATGTGGGTTTTATTTAAATTTCCTTTAGGAGATAATAGAAACCGGTCGCACCCACATAATTGTGCACATGAACGATATTCAGAAGGTAAAGGAAAAGGTCAATTGCGGACTTAGCTTGCTTATATTTTTCATATGACGGCGCTCCTGCAAAGCGCCATCTATTATCGACTTTGCGAACTAAAATGACATTTGCACAGACGAGAGTGAAGTTTGTGACAACTCGCTCTGGCGGAACGTCAAGGCGTTGCGGGCGGCCATATTGATTTGGACGGTGGTCGAACAAAGTGGCGCGGAGCAAGGCATTGACGGATCGCCGACGTCTGATATTAAAATCCGATTATATCTCAATTGATTTCGTATCAAAGTGAAATCTTAACGTTTCATTAAGTTTCTAGTGCCCAATAGTAAATGTCAGTGCAGTGATTTTTGTAACCGAATAATTATTACAACATATTTCGATTTGATGAAGGTTCGTTTGATTTAAGCACCATCCATAGTATAATGAGTGATTCAGGAGAAGGAGGCAAGGAGCCTTTATCAGAAGTGGGATGTAATGCGCGCCTCACGGAAGAAAAACGGCCAGTTGAGGAAAACAGCGCAATGAATTTCTTCAGTAACATGGAAGCGCTGCTATCCCGGATTCTGAATAAGTCACAATCACAAACAGTGAGTACAAGTACTGCTCAATTCATCCAATTTAACCCTGACGATACCGACGCAGACATTGAGGGGTGGTGCAGGGTTACTGAAATGATTGTTACCAGTAAGGGAATACAGGGGGTCGATCTACTCATGGCATTAACAAGCGCATTAAAAGGATGAGCTGCTAATTGCTTAACCTGAACTGACGATTAACCTGAATGATTTAACCTGGATTACTGTAAAGGAAATATTGATAGCTAAATTTGCAAAACCAAAATGCGTGCAAGATTATTTTGACGACATTCTACGTTTCCGTATCGGTGAAAAGGAAACGGCAGCTGAATCGGCTATTAGGCTATGGAGTATGATTGAACGCATACCGAATCTCGAAATGTCCGAGGAAATTATCACTGGATTTGTTATTTCGGTCTTATCTTTTAAAGATGGAATGATACGGCGAGAGTTGAACTCAAATGTGATTAACACTAAGGCGCAGTTATTTCGTATCCTCGGAACTATTTCTTTGAAGCGGCGAGCAGAAGCAAATGAGACTCAAGAACCTGATAGAAAGAGAGCTCGTCTATCAGACATGAAATTTACTGGAACATGTCACACATGTGGAGTCCATGGACATAAACAAATTGATTGTAAGAAACGTGGGCAATATCAGCAACATTCGTCTAAACCTAATGATGCCCCACTACGTGTCAATGAGAAACCACTAGTAAAATGCTTCACTTGTGGCAAGCTGGGACACTTATCGTCCACATGCAACGAAAAGAGGACTACCGGAGGTGCGGCCAAGGAAGTCGTGCAAACCTGCGAGCGCAAGTCGTCGAGAGGTACCCTCACAACATCATCTGGTGAGACCGTCTCCTTTCTTTTCGATAGTGGGTCGTCTTGCTCATTACTTAAACGTAGCTTTTCTAGTAAACTCATGGGTGACATACATAAAAATTTAGTTTATCTTTCTGGCATTGGGGGTGATGATTTGAAATGTACGACACAAATCTCTAGTATTGTTAAAATAGGGGATATCTCGACAACGCTGTTGTTCCATGTGGTCCCTGATACGTGTATCACTGACCCTATTATAATTGGTAGGGACATTCTTAATAACGGTGTTCGTGTGGAAATTGATAACAATCACCTTGTAATTAGGACGACGGAACAAATCAACACTTGCCAGGTACAGGAAAATAAAATCAATTTCAATACGATAGACACAGATTTAACGGGAGACGATAGGTCAAAACTCATTGAAATACTTAACAAGTATACGGATTATTTTATTGAAGGAATTCCTACTAGGCGAGTGAAGACAGGGCAAATGGAAATAAAATTACAAGACTCACAAAAAGTAGTTAGTAGAAGCCCGTATAGACTAGCACCTGCCGAAAAACAGATTGTCAGGGAAAAAGTTCAGGAACTGTTAGATGCTGGCGTTATTCGTGAAAGTTCTTCCGCGTTTGCTAGTCCAATACTGCTTGTAAAAAAGAAGGACGGTACTGATCGAATGTGCGTCGATTATAGGCACCTAAACTCGAACACGGTCCCTGAGCACTTTCCTTTATCACTTATAGATGAACAGATAGACCAACTTACCGGCGCTAATTTATTTCATCATTAGTTGGATATGGCTTCAGGATTCCACCAAATTTTAATTCATCCTGAGTCCATACATAAAACGGCCTTTATAACGCCTGAAGGGCAATACGAGTATGTGGCTATGCCTTTTGGTTTGCGTAATGCGCCTTCCGTATATCAGAGGGCCATTAATAATGCCCTAAAACCCTTAAAAGATAAACCTTTGGCATATATTGATGATCTGCTATGCTACTCGTCAGAAATTACTGATGGTCTTCGCCGACTTGATGAGGTACTAAAAACCCTCTCGGAGGCCGGGTTCTCATTTAATTTGCGTAAGTGTAAATTTATGAAAAATAAAATTGAGTAAATGGGTTATACCATTGAGTCGGGTAAAGTAAAGCCAAATTCTCTAAAGATTCAAGCACTTTCAGATTCTCCACCTCCCAAGACTGCAAGGCAAGTACGACAGTTTTTAGGCCTTGCGTCGTATTTCAGGAAATTCATTCACAATTTCTCTAAGATAGCTGGCCCACTATACCCGCTGACGAGCTTGAAGGGCCCAATAAAATGGACCGATAAACATGAGTCGATCCGTCAATCTATTATAGCTATACTAACGTCCAGTCCGGTTGTAATGATTTTTGATCCCAAGCTCCCAGTCGAATTGCACACTGATGCAAGTTCTGAGGGCTACGGAGCAATCCTTATTAAAAAAAAGGACTCTTTGTCTCATGTAATAGCGTATTATAGCCGTCGCACGATCGAAGTTGAGTCTAGGTATCACTCATATGAGCTCGAGACGATGGCGGTTGTGCGGGCAGTCGATCATTTCCGACACTACCTCTGTGGTCGCGAGTTCACTGTAGTTACGGACTGCAACGCCCTTAAGGCTTCTAAGTCGAAAATAGACCTTACCCCACGCGTCCATCGTTGGTGGGCTTACCTACAGCCTTTCACATTCGATGTTGTTTATCGTGAAGGCCGCAGTATGGAGCACGCGGACTATTTATCGCGAAATCACTTGGTTGACTCTTCATCAAAGGAAGTAAACTTTGTTGAGCTTCACGAGGGTTGGTTATCAGTTGAGCAAAAACGGGATCCTGAAATCCAGAACGTTATAAAACAACACTCCAATAAAGAGCTCCCTGAAAACGTATCGAGTACGTACGATGTCCGCGACGGAATACTTTACCGAAAGATTAACCGGAATAAAGTTTGTTCTTGGCTTCCTATCGTGCCTCGGTCGCTAGTCTGGACGCTCATTAATCATGTCCATTCCGAAATTCACCATTTAGGCAGTGATAAAACCTTAGATAAATTATATGAGCACTACTGGTTTCCAGAGATGTCCAAGTCTGTTCGCAAGTATGTTGATTCCTGCATCATATGCAAAGCGTCAAAAGGTCAATCTGGAGCACAGCCTGTACGTCTCCACTCTATCCCAAAAGTCCCTGTGCCTTGGCACACGGTTCATATAGATTTTTCGGGCAAATTAAGTGGAAAGAGCGATCAAAAAGAGTATTGTTCCGTAATCATTGATGGATTTACAAAATACGTGTTACTAGAGCACACTTCATCCCTAAATGCCGCTAGCGCTGTGGTAACTCTAGAGAAAGCTGTGGATCTTTTCGGAGCGCCAAAGCGAGTTATAGCGGATCAGGGACGCTCGTATGTCAGTAGCGAATTTAAAACCTTTTGTTCAGATAATAATATTGAATTTCATTTTATAGCGACGGGGTCTAGTAGGGCAAACGGTCAGGTAGAGCGAGTTATGCGAACCTTAAAGAGTCTTTTGACCATTGTAGAAAATTACCCAAATAAAACTTGGCGCGATGAACTTGGTAAAATTCAATTAGCACTCAATAGCACAATGTCATCGGTAACCAAATTTACGCCAACAGAGCTAATGTTCGGTATTCGTGCGCAGTCTCTAGGCTTGGCTAAAATTTCATCCGGTCCTCAGTCTGACACTCGCCTCGATCTGAGTTTTGCCCGTAATGAGGCTTCTAAAAATATAGAAAAGGCGGCAAAAGCTGACACTGATAGATTTAACAGAGGTCGAGCCACTGTAAAGCCATTTTCCAAAGGAGAGTTTGTTTTTATTAAAAGTTCAGAGCGAAATCAAACCAAACTTGATCGAAAATTTAAAGGCCCGTTCCTAATTACTGAAGTACTTGAAAACGACCGCTACGAATTGAAAAATCTTAACGGTTCCCGCAGAATATATAAGTATGCTCACGAGAACTTACGTCTTGTACCCAAAGGTCATGTAGGGCTAAATGAGGTAGCTACAAGCATGCTTAATGAAAGTAGTGATGAGGAGGCTGAGACGGCGCCAGATAGTGTTACGGAAGAGGGTATTTGTGACGATAATAGCGACACAAGCTCAGTACGCAGTTACGACACCTTGTCCGCTGTCTCTGACACAATGACTGCTGGTTCAGATACCGTCACTTGTTGTTCTGAAAACTATAATCCGAATTATGACGATTACAATGTAAATAATTAATGTGAACAGTGCAGATGGTGAAGGGAGATGTTAATGAGCAAGATGGTCCGCAAATGAGAGGTATGAGATCATTTTCTTTCTGTATTAGATTTTGGATTTGTTAATAGAGTAATGTTGTCCGATTCGGGTCCACAGCAATAGTGTTCTATGTGCTATGGGTCGATTGAAGGGACGCATTGCTCTTACGGTTAGAAAATTGACTGTCTATGGTTGGTCGAAAGGACGGTGTTTGTGGAAAGCATTTGTCCGGTCCACATATTAGTCATAGTGAGATTGGTCGAAAGGATGCTGTTGTCCGGTCTATGCCTTGGGCTGGTCGAAGGGACGCAGTTATCCGGTCCATGATGTAGTGTAATATTAAACAGGATAAAGTTGGTCGAAGGGATGCTGTTATCCAGTCCATATACTGTGATGGTCGTTGGGATGCAGTTGTCCGGTCCAACTCGGTAGAAAACTTTGTAAATTCGTTTGGAAATATCAGGCTGGACGAGCGGCTGAAATTCATCATGACGTTTATTTTGTGATTACAGAGTGACTACATTTTATTCGTCGCCCGAGGACGGTCGATTGTCAGTCCGGCCGTGACGGCGCTCCTGCAAAGCGCCATCTATTATCGACTTTGCGAACTAAAATGACATTTGCACAGACGAGAGTGAAGTTTGTGACAACTCGCTCTGGCGGAACGTCAAGGCGTTGCGGGCGGCCATATTGATTTGGACGGTGGTCGAACAAAGTGGCGCGGAGCAAGGCATTGACGGATCGCCGACGTCTGATATTAAAATCCGATTATATCTCAATTGATTTCGTATCAAAGTGAAATCTTAACGTTTCATTAAGTTTCTAGTGCCCAATAGTAAATGTCAGTGCAGTGATTTTTGTAACCGAATAATTATTACAACATATTTCGATTTGATGAAGATTCGTTTGATTTAAGCACCATCCATAGTATAATGAGTGATTCAGGAGAAGGAGGCAAGGAGCCTTTACATAGAAATTTTAAAAAGATACTGTTTGTTTACTGATAAATATTTGGACAAAGGAGCGAGCATTGTTGTTTTAGCAATCACGCTTCAATTAAGCATAGAGAACTTGTCAGATCATGCCTTTAGACGTATTGGATTTGCTTCCTCCAAATCGTTTTAGGAAAGTTGACAGTAAATTGTTGAGAAGTTATAAGCACTAAAATAGCTAATCTTCCACCTCTAAATGAAATTTTACGAGAACAGCTTCTGTAAGGACGCACAGAGTTCCGCGTACATGTTTGACTCAAGAGCGCGACTCATCTAAAACAAGTAATTGATTGAATTAGGCGTTACTTTCTGGAATTCCATGATGTGTCTAGAACAATTTTGCTTTTTTAGTGGAATAGCAAAATAGTACGTGTTATATACGATAAAACGGGATGTTAAGATTTGAGTTTTTCTAGCCGTCGTACCTTCTGTACTTACGTACTCAACATCATGTTTATTATCAGCTTATAATTCGTACGTCCCACTGCTGGGCACAGGGTTACTCCCATTGATGAGAGGGATTGGGCAGTAGTTCCCATGCTAGCCCAGTGCGGGTTAAGTTTTCCACACGTAAGTAATACTTGACTTCCACCACCACCACCATATCAGCCAAAGGACGTCCACTGCTGGACATAGGCCTCCCCCAAATTCACGGGGGGTATTTACCATAATCGCCACGCTTGGCATGCGGGTTGGCGATCGCAGTATC
Source organism: Notocelia uddmanniana (assembly GCA_905163555.1). NCBI lineage: Eukaryota > Metazoa > Arthropoda > Insecta > Lepidoptera > Tortricidae > Notocelia > Notocelia uddmanniana. The sequence goes on along the minus strand of LR991059.1, from coordinate 21,747,942 downwards.
TCCACCGTACTCCAGGGATGCTACTGCCCATCCCCCGGTGGTCTTGGTCGTAGTTTTAGGACATACCCGGGTCAGATACTTGACTTACGTGACTTGAATTATATCCTTTGTCCCCTGGATGGGGCAAAAGGCTTCTACAGTGCGCCGCCTTCTATTTTGGTCTTGAGCTTCGCGCTTCAATTCGACCCAAGTCTTCCCTATGTTCTTTGCCTCTGCGATGATCATCCGCCACCAGCTTAGCTTAGGGTGTTCATGCTTAACGCTTTCCTTCTAGGGCTTGCCTTCATATGTGAACAGGGTCCATTCGGAGCGTGTGGTCGATCCAGTTCCGCTTACGGCGATTGATCTGCGGGCTGTCAGTGAATTTTGTTATTAAAGAGTTGCATAACATACACGATGTAAGAATACATATAGGTCCAGGCACTTAGGTTCATTTTTGTATGCACAATAGTTTAGACTCAATTTCAAACGGAGACTAGGTAATTTCCGAATGCTTACTTTCTCAACATCGTTTCCTATATTTTTAAGGGAAAATCAGCCTTCTCTCTGTGGCATAAAATGCCTACAAATTTCATTGAAAATGGAATGGTGAACATTTAATATGATTATCAGAGGAAGAGGCCTTACCGGGTTTGGACCTATCGCGACCAAAATGATATGTCGTTACTTTGATAACGTATGCGAAGCGAAATCTACCCTTTTGTCCCGGGTATCTTGACATCGAATTAATTTAGATTTTTTATGCTGATGAAAGCCATGTAACAAGAAAAGTATTGGATATGAATGTGGATGGATGCAAGAACCGATGTAGGCCAAAGAAAAGGTGGATGGATTGTGTGAGAGATGATATGAATAGGAAAGATGTGAATGAAGAGATGACACGTGACAGAGATATATGGAAGAAAAAGACATGCTGCGCCGACCCCTAATAAATGGGAAAAGGGCAAGAGAATGATGATGGACGCTATTCATGATTCTTTGACTAGTGTGGGAAGCGATGAGAGAACAATTAATACCAAAAGACTGCATTCGTGTAGTGTGACATGAGACATACCATCCGCACAAAATTCAGAAGTCCAGTGGGTCTTCGCAAGGAATTCGCGGTCCAAGTGGGAGTTCACTAAGGGTCCACGCTCAGCCAGCTTTTGTTCAACATAGTCATGAACTCACTAAAGATAATCATTGCACTGTTTGCCAAATCAAAAAATCAAAAAGGTTAGATTTTGTTACAGGGACTATTTAAGTTGATATTAATTCATAATCATGTATAATTAATTTTATAATTAGGCTTAGGACATTTGGTAGCATACCGTGGTTCTAAAATCCATGGAGTCGCCGAATGTGAAATTTTCGAAGTGAACTTCAAAGTATGAAGTTATATTAAAGGCTTAGGACTTTTTGAAACATATCATGCTTCTATATTCTATGGATTTCTTAGTTTTAAAATAATATATAATGAAGAATAAAGGACATTTAATAAAAATAGTATAATGTAATATATTAATTTACAATGCATTTTATAACGGAGATATAAAAATAAACCTAGAAAATATAACGTTAATTTCAACAGACGAAACGTGATCAGTCGAAACGTCGCTAAGCTTTACTCAACAAATCAAACTTAAACTGAAGCTTCCAGGGGCTAAAACAAAATTAATTAATGAAACATTTTTAGGTCAACTCTATCAATTCTTAATAAGCAATCATTCTACATATTTGAGAAAGTACTGGCTGTTGGAATAAGTGTGTCATAATCCTCATCAAATATTACTTCATTTTCGTTATTGAAATGGTAATAGGAATGTAGAGTTATGATTTTCTCTATATTTTCCAGGGTTAAACGAGTTTTACAATTATAAAACACCCTTTTGTGTGTCGAGAACGATCATTCCACGTCCACTGAAGTTAACGTTGTGTTCTCGAGGAATTGAGGTATTTCTTCATCATGGTGCTCTGTGACCAAACTTCGGATATTGTCGAAGTCAGGGTTCCGATCTAACACTTTTTCTAGTTTGTCTAGAACACTAACTAAAGCACACCATTGTAAAACAATATAAGCTTCTTCAAAGACTTGTAACGAGTCGTTTAGAGAAATATTTGTACACTCTAGTTTTGTAATGATTTCTGGTATAATTTCGTATGCATTTTTCATAAAATCAGTTCGCTTTTTAACGTTCGCTTAAAATGCACTCAGTAACGATGTGACAGTATGTATAAATCTTTATAGTTAATAAGACATCATATTTTTTGACTTTCACTTTGACTTCGAAATTTTGACATATGGCGGCTCCAAAGATTTTAGAACCACGGTATGCTACGAAAAGTCCTAAGCCTAGTTATATTTTAGTGCTAGTAAATTATTCTCATAGTTTTGCAGAATTTGTTGTCAAAGATGCGCTTATAATAATTATTGTCGTTTATAATAAATTTATACAGATACGTATTTTTTACTTATTTGTTAAAACAACGAAATGTGAGCGTGATGTTTTTTTTTTCATATTTTAGTGCCGTGTGACGTCACGCACCATGTTGTGACTATCTGGCGTTTTCGAGAGGAAATTGAAAATTGAAAATTCAAATGTATTGAAACTATTTATCGACTACATAAAATAAAATATCCAAGTGATTATTGAAACGTAGGGAATACTTTAAGAGCCTATTCAAATATCTGGACTTGATTTTTACATCCGATGGAAATGTAGAATAAGACGTGGCCCATAGAGTTAACGTAACTTGGCAGAAGTGTAAGTCACTTACTGGGGGCCAATTCTCGGTTCGATCAAGATGCATGTCTATCGTGACATTGTATAGAATGGTAGAGTCACTTGTATGGAATCTCTAATAGAGATCATCTCGATCGAACCCGAGAATTGGCCCCCTGGAGTTATCTGCGACCTGCGACCCGCACATATTAAATATATTAGGGGTCATTTTTTTTACACAGTCGAACTAGTCCCCTAGTATGCTCAATAAGGCTTGTGTTATGGGTACTAGACGACGATATATTTAATAGATATATACTTAAATACATAGAAAACAGCCTGTACGAGATTAGAATGGCTCCTAAACAGCTAAAGAACAACAGGGCACCCGGTGAAGACGGAATTACAGCTGAACTCCTGAAGGCGGGTAGGAAACCGGTCCTTAGGGCCCTTCAGAAGTTGTTCGACTCCGTCTTACTGGAAGTAAAAACTCCGAAGGCATGGAACAGAGGTGTGGTGGTGCTCTTCTTCAACAAGGGTGATAACGCCTTACTGAAGAACTACCGCTCCATCTCACTTCTGAGCCATGTCTATAAGCTGTCTTCAAGAGTCATTACGAACCGTCTTGAACGCAGGCTAGATGACTTCCAGCCTCCCGAACAAGCCGGTTTCCAAAGAGGCTTTAGCACCGTAGACCACATCCATACGCTTCGTCAGGTTATACAGAAGACTGAGGAGTATAAGCTGCCCCTCTGTCAAGCGTTCGTGGACTACGAGAAAGCCTTCGATTCGATTGAAACCTGGGCTGTACTACAATCTCTCCAATGGTGCCAAGTGGACTACCGCTATATCGAAGTGCTAAAGTGTTTGTACGAGAACACCACTATATCAGTCCGACTCCAGGATCAAAACTCGAAACCTATTCCGTTGCAGCGGGGAGTCAGGCAAGGAGATTTTATTTCTCCTAATCTGTTTTCCGCTGCACTGGAGGATGTGTTCAAGACTCTGGACTAGAGAAGGATAGGCATTAACATAAACGGCGAGTTCATCACTACCCTTCGGTTTGCTGACGATATAGTAGTCTTGGCTGAGACCATGGAGGATTTAAGTACAATGCTCAATGACCTCAGTAAAGCCTCCGAGCGAGTTGGTCTAAGAATGAACATGGACAAGACGAAGATCATGTCAAATGCCCATGTAGCACCAACTCCCGTAATAATCGGACACTTTACGCTCGAAGTTGTAGACGATTACATATAACTAGGACAGACTGTCCAGTTAGGTAAGTCCAACTTCGAGAAAGAGGTTAATCGTCGAATTCGACTCGGTTGGGCAGCGTTCGGGAAGCTACGGCACATCTTTTCGTCCAATATTCCGCAGTGTCTCAAGACGAAAATCTTTGACCAGTGTGTGTTGCCAGTGATGACATATGGTATGAAATATGAAACGTGGTAGCTTACTATGGGCCTCATAAGAAGGCTCAAAGTCACCCAAAGAGCAATGGAGAGGGCTATGCTGGGAGTTTCTCTGCGTGATCGCATCAGAAATGAGGCCATCCGCAGCAGAACCAAAGTGACCGATATAGCCCTTCGAATCGCTAAACTTAAGTGGCAGTGGGCGGGGCACATAGCACGCAGAACCGATGGCCGTTGGGGCGGAAAGGTTCTCGAGTGGCGACCACGTACCGGAAGGCGTAGCGTGGGCAGGCCCCCCACACGGTGGACTGATGACCTGGTAAGGGTCGCGGGTGTCCGCTAGATGCGGGTGGCGCAGGACCGGTCATTGTGGAAGTCTTTGGGGGAGGCCTATGTCCAGCAGTGGGCGTCATTGGGCTGAAATGATGATGATGATGATGACATAGAAAACATCCAAGTCTCAGGAACTAATGCTTCTACTCACCACAGAAACAAATGCCCTTACCGGGATTCGAACCCGGGACCTCTAACTTCGGAGGCAGTGTCACTACCAACTAGGCTAAACAGGCCGACATTGCGTATAAAGTTGATCTTGAAAAGGTTGCGTGCGTATCAATTTGATTCCGTTAAATCCTCCAAAAATATCAGACTGTATTATCTAACTCCCGCCACAATCTCAGGCCGAATCGGCCGGTATCCAACGCGTATCGTGTACTGAGCGTTCATTGAGCCCATTATCCGAACTTTAGCGAGATAGTGCATGTACACCTCGTAAGCGACGAGCCGGCGACGGTAGGGTTAAATCTGTACCTAACAGGTTTCGGAGCATTAGGGTTATCTAGTATGAAACTAGATATCATGTCCTTGATCGCCTTGACACTTGACTCGAAGAGAGGTAGATATACGTTCAGAATGTGCACGGAATATTTATGTGTTCTATGAGCATGTATGTAAGAAATATGCGTGCTTAGTTATCGAGTAGGACAGAACGAGCGCATGAAATACGTTACGTATGGAATCAATTGGAATGTGTAACGTACCTTAGTATATTATGTATCACTTCTTTGTAGTTGTCAAACTCCGTTCTTCATGACGTGAGCGGCATTTCCGAGTGGTACAGTTTTATTCACCTATTTATTTTATAGAATAAAACATACAATATAAGCAAATATCATTAGTTTACTACATATTACATATAAAAGCTGAAGCAACGTATGAAACAAACGCTTAACAAACAAAACATAAATAATATTCACAGAGGATTACAAAAGCAGAATTATACGGTTTTATTTAATTTCCCTTACTCCGGGTCGGAGCGAACAACGGTCCACAACTCACTATTTAATTTCCTAGGGCGGTAAGCTGGGACCTGTTGGAGGTTTAATTGGAGTCTTAGTGTCGTACCTACTGTAAACTAACTTTAAAATTACTGACAAACGGCTCACATAAACACGCCGGGAAACTTAGGAAACTACCTATTTGTCGCAAGGAAAGGTCAATAACAAAAATAATAAAATGGAATTGCCCTGTCTGAAATTCTGTGATTTCGTTTACTTATTGTGAATTTTTTTGGAATCAATGCATTGTAATTGAATAAAATATGTATGCTAATATTGTTATCTTAATTTTAGCATAAAAGGAACAAATTAATATGTGTACTGTTAAAGTAATATGCGTAAAAGCTTGTTGTTGTTGGCTTGTTGTTGTTGTACTTACTACGTTTAGTATATATGTATACATATTTCATTTATTTTATTGGTAACAAGTAAGGTATCTATTACAGGTCAATATTTACATTTGCACAATCCACCACCGCCCCCACCATATCAGCCCAAGAACGTCCACTGGTGGACATAGGCCTCCCCCAATTTAATGGGGCGTAAATGCCATTTGTACAATCATTTGACGACCACTTTGGCTTAGTTGGTAGTGACCCTGCCTACGAACACGGAGGTCCCGGGTTCGAATCCCGGTTCAGGGCATTATTTGTGCATTTAACTTTGTACCTGAGTCTTGGATATTTCCTCTGTAATTATCTATATATGTAAGTGTGTATATCGTCATCTAGTACCCATAGTACAAGCTTTGTTTAGTTTGGGACTGGGTCGATTTGTCCCCCAATATTTATTTATTTGTAAGATTATATTAATAGCAACATTACATTACATTGTATATATATTACTTACTATTACTATTAGCATAATGACATTTTTAGAGTTCCGTACCAAACAGGTAAAAATTTTTTTACTTACTATTATTATTAGCATAATGACATTTTTAGAGTTCCGTACCAAACAGGTAAAAAAAATGGCCAAAGTTCAAAGTCTCTAATGTCAAGTCATCACAGGAAAACTGTAATGATATCGCTATGTAGATTTTTATTTAATCATCAATAAGTATTTCTAAACTAAGTTTGTATAATCCTCCGATAGATGTTGCTGTATTCATGTTGTTCAATTAACGGGCACAGAACTATATGGGACGGATACACGATTGTTGTACGGAATCCTCGGTGCGCGAGTCAGACTCTCACTTGACTTTTTTAGGGTTCCGTAGCCAAAATGGCAAAAACGGAACCCTCATCGATTCGTCATGTCTGTCCGTCCGTCCGTCCGTATGTCACAGCCGATTTATTCGGAGACTATGACCAAGTACAATTATGGGTTTGATTAAGATAGGTATAACGGTTTTTGAGTTATTCCTGAAAAACTTTCTTTTCAAAACAAAAGGGTGTAAGTGCCGTAAGTTTCCTATGAAGATACGACCTTTTGATTCAATGTATTGTATAGTGGTTTTAAATGTAGATTGGGACGTGACGGTACGGAACCTTTCTTTGTGCGTGGTCCGACACGCACTTGGCCGGTTTTTATATTAGACCGCCTTGTACGATACTTCAAATACTAGCACGTACCTGTAGTGTTCTACGACAGCCCGCTTACAAATTTCTCTGATGAACATGCGCACGTAAAATAGTAATATAAGCAGGTATTATGCTACTACCTCTATTATATCATTCGGTGCTGCGGGTAAAGTAAATTAATTGTCTACTTACTAGCCTAGATTTCCTGGTTAATTAATATCGATCCTGGCGTCAAATACAAATTCTTGCAAATCTTTTTATACGCAACGACTTCCATCACAATCGTCAATCTCAGACGATGTTGTTCACTCACTTTAGAAAAAACGTAATCGTGAGTCAGGGTTCGGATATTCAGGATAGGACGTTAGTTATATGTATAAGTATGGATACGATATTGAGATTTAAAACCATCCCCAAAAACAAAACATTTAATCAATCTAAGTTCTATTTTATTTATACTCTAAAAACGTAAATATTTGCTGCTTTTTTTTACGTAGGTAAGGCACCAAATATATAAAAAAATATTTATGCTAAAATGGTATTTAAACACTTGTAATATGCAAAAAACCGGCTATGTGCGTGTTGGGCAACGCGCAATGTAGGGTTCCGTAGTTTCTCCACACGTTACATTATGAGCACTTAAGGCCCACGAAGTTATATTTACTATATGTTTGACACAACTAACAACCTTGTCAAAGTAATCAATGGAAATTGTAGAAAAGTTTGGTCTTACGGGCATTTTCTTAAAATGAGCTATTATTCGTTACTAGTAATGTATATGTAGGTATACCTATACCTATATGCCGCACCCTTCTTGACTAACAGTTCTACCCCTATAAGTACCTATATAAACAAAGCTAATCACGTGATGGTTATCCAGTTATGAGTAACCACTCACCTAGAAATTAACGGATCGTATCGTCGGGTGTAAGGTGTATTCGGTCGGCGAAGCGATTTATCATGCATGTCGATTCGGTCTCAGATCCTGTTGCCGAGACATACACCTGACACGTGGATTAGATGTACCTACTCTGTAACCCTTACTGTATCAGGTATGGTATTCACAACCTGTCTAGATTCAACTCACTGCTCATCCCCAGCATATTAATCCTGAGATTCGCCACAACTACGCGAATTTGGAGATCTGACTATCTCTGATTACAGTAGGCGAGTTGTCGTAAAGCGTTGTGAAGATCTAGCCCTGAACTGCCTACCATTAAAGTTTGCTTTGAATTAATAACGTAGAAAATATTATATTGCGGTGTAGTGATTGCTAATAGCAATTTGCTAGCCTAATCCCAATATGGTCTAGTTTCCCCCTCGGGTTGGAAGGTCAGATGGCAGTCGCTTCGTAAAAACTAGTGCCTACGCCAATTCTTGGGATTAGGTAGCGGACCCCAGGCGTCCGTCCTTCAGGATACAACTATACCGGGAATAACGCTAGGAGGATGATGATGGTGTAGTGATTCCTAATGTGCAAATATAGTAACTTCGGGTCAAACCACGTATGGTGCAACAAGTTGCACGCCAACTTAACCTCTTTTTACATTTTACAATCTATCTACGAAATAACCGAAAAAACGTTACGCCCATGCGATGTTAATATCTTTGGACAATGGCCTCTCCCAATCTCCCATGGCATTTCACTGAACTCTGTCTTAAGTTCTTTTTTAGATGCCAGCCACTTTTCATATGTCATTGCTTAACCTGGCTGGAGTACGTCCTTCACCATGTTTGTTAAAGCCTCTCCACTCGAAAGAATCATCTTTATACACGCCTTACGCCGTATGATAATTCCCATTTCCTGTGATTTGTGGACATTTTGGTGCACTCACCACCAAGGCAGTGGGCATCAAGGGGTGGTGGTGGGGGCCACCCACGACCCACTTTATCTGATCGGTTCATCTAGTTATCTTTCTAAGCTACCCTGGACGACGATCAAGGCGATACGAGTATGTAGAGTCATTGATTTTGAGGTGTGATGTAGTTTTTACCCTTTGGGTACGAAACCCTAAAAAACACAAGCTGTCGCAATCACACCGACGCTGGGTATGTTTATTAAATTGCGTCACTAGATTAGATTGTAATGCTCCGTCTATCTGTTTTTCTTTGTCTGAGGATAATCATTTGTCCCCAATATTTATTAAGTTTATATTGAAGCTTTGAAACTCAATAACAACCTACTTCTGTCAATATAAATGTCTATTGTACTTTGTGATAAATGTGGACAATATTCTTCATGTATATATTCCAGAATAACTGTCAAATTATCTCCCAGTTTTTTCCAATGACTAAGGAAACTCAGAACGTGAACTGTCAACATTACGAGCGTGTCCATTTTGCGGCCATATTGGAACTAAACATGGCGGATATAGCGCTGTCCCGATAATCAACATTCTTATCGATATTATACACAGATCTTAGAACGTATTGGTTTCCTAGGATGTTATTAGATATATATGAATAACAATGACCTATCTATGCAGTTTTCTTTAATGATTCTATGAAACGGACATTTACTTTACGGGATTTCATGATTAAAGTTACTAGTAAAGAGTTTTTTACTATTTCGCTAAATATCGTGTATTAATTACATGCAGTCAATAACGGCATGTAGCATAAATAGATCTGCCCGTCACCAATAATAAAAACCTACGAGGCACCCTCAAGTATGCTGGATGTATCCCATTAGGTTACTTTTGGAATATGCTAATAATACTATATACTTTGTAGAGATGTTCTTTCATCATATCACCACCACCACCACCACAGATTAGGGGAGAACTAACCAAGAGGTAACCAAAAATTAGGTATATTAAAAGGTTACTATTGAAGCAACGTGAGATCATGATATTTTTATATTAATAATTTACAAAGGTCTTTATTTTTCAACTCAAACAACTACCACTAGTTTCATTCTCAGTTCCAATAGCGTCTAACCATTTTTTTTTCTGAAATTCACTTCTTTGCAACCTTTAAATCACCGAATCAATGATTAGGTATTAGTAAGTCATCACAATTCATTATCGATATATTCAGGGACAACCCTAGTTACTGCTTCAGGGTAACTTTTAGTACGAAAATATTGAAAATAAAGCTAAATCCCACTACAAAATAAAAATTATCTTCATCTGTACACTAATTATGCTATGATACATGGGCCTTGTTCTCGACAATGTTCAAATCATCCAATATTTCAATAGAAAAACATAACAAAGCTATGCAACGACAAACTATTCTGTTTCTCGCTTTGTCTTAAGCCACATCCTGTTATGCTACACTAAGGCATGATCGCAGCATTTAACTTTACATTCTTTTAAAGTCTTGTGCGGTTTTTATTTTAATAACACTGTTTATTTTATAACTTCTCAATTTTTATTCCACTCACTGACAGGTCGTGTACTGCTCAATTGACGTATGATTGACGTACCGGGGAACATAACATGGCGATTTTGAGCCTCAGTAGCTTTGGTACAAATATAACAATACGCCCGGTCCATTGAATTCCATAGTCAAAGGTCTTTTCGGTGATACGCTAAGGCTCCTTCTATATTATCTTCTTTCTACGTTTGCCTTCCATGTCATAAAGACACATATAAGACGACTAAGAATGGGATGTCACAATCGTACTAGAGGATGTTTCAGTCTAATGGTACATCTCAATTTAGTCAGGTTACCATAAGTCTGTGCTTTTGGTGATACGCTAATCCTCCTTTCATAATTTCCTCTTTCTACGTTCTGAGATTGTCATATTTTTAGACAACCATGAGACAACCTGACAATTGCTCGACAATGTAACAAATTAATCAGGGGCCTTTCAGCTCGAAATACAATTTTTTCTATGGAAATGTTAGTTTAACTTGTTTGTACCAGATGTCACTGGGTGCTATCTCTATCGCACTTGCATATCCCTTTTCTTTATAACAGGCTAAATGCTAAACTAGAGCTATATCCGCTAAGTTTCGCAAATTGTAAGAAAAGGCTTCGAGATGCCCTATTAAAAATGACGTTTGATGATACAGAGAAGCTATTGACTGTATTAAATTGATGTTATATAATTGTATTTTTACTGTTTTATTAGTCTCTTAATTTTACATAGTTTTTTTAATAAATACTGTAATTGTACTAGTTACCAAGAAATAATTTATTTGTTATATTTAGATGAATATTAATAGACATATATCGGTACCTTTTTGCCTGAACCACAGGGAATCCCTCAGGCTCCTTTTTATACATAACTAACTGTAAATTTAGTCTATAGTTATAACATTTGTACAAAAGTTATTCAATACATTTATTTGTATTTGTATATCGAAGTGACAGGGATGCAGCGGTCGTGCGGTTAGTTCTTACTAAATACACAACGGCGCTACGGTATATGTGGAGTATTTCACTGGTATCTCTACGTATCTCAGTATATAAATGGTACTTTGTGAAATTAATTGCTTTCTCTGTGATAAATGTGACGTGATGTGATAATGCTATATCAAGGCCTATTAACTACGCTAAGCCATGTAGGGTGCTTCGTTATTGCGTATGTGTGAGTTGTAGTGAATTAATTTGTTACCAGTAATACTTTAAGGGCATCCAGACAGTGCAACATAGCAGTCCACCTTGCAGTCTGCTGTGGGAAGCAACCTATAAGATAGATACCTACAACATAGAAGAGCAAAATAGGAAGATTATAGACCTCGGTTGTCTCGTTCTATCTTATAGATCCCACAACTGCAATGCTGGAACGTCTGGGTGGGGCTTAATTTGATTTATCAATGGTGCCATGCATCTGAAAAATCGTTTAAATTTATGTAAAATTTGCTCTTGCATTTTAGTCGCGCGAGATATATTATTTCATGATTAATTCTGTGTATTCTGTGTTAAATTTTGTATTGTTTAAGTATTGTTATAGTAGCGCTACTGTGAAGTATAGCAAGTGAACTCTATGGTTCGGTTACCATGGAAACTTCATATATTGAAATAACACTTATGTCAAACTACCATTTTTTTTATGACATAGGTGGCAAACGAGCAGACGAATCGCCTGATGGTAAGATATTATATAAATAAATGATAAGTATAATATTATATACATAATATTATATATATATAATATTTATGATATAAATATTATATACATAATATTATATATATAATATTTATGATATAAATATTATATACATAATATTTATATCATAAATATTGTCAAAACGTATTTCAAGAAAACAAACAATTATATTTACAAAAGTTCTTTTTGCTTTTCTTGTGGCATGCTGTTGGTAATATAAATCCACAAGCATAAGTTAACATCGATGGAACATTACAGCTACTTTTCTTCTCGGTAATAAAGTTCAACGATTGAAGACCGAACACGAACAATATTCTATTTGTGGAAATCGTGTATTAAATTCAGTTTTGGCTAATATATTCTTCTTGTCGCGTTGTCTTGCCCGACAACGACAACACATGCAAATGCATTGCATTATATTCAGTGTTCAGTATAAAATCAAAGCAAAGAAGAGAATTATAGTTTGTGTGTTAAAATACTGGACTTTAGTTGGGCCTTGGAAGGTAGTACCCACTTGCGTCACGTTTGTGGATTATTCCACCTTCAGTTTTTCTCCAGTGGTTGTTAGATGGAAGATGTACTTAAATCCACAAATGAATACACGATGTGTGCTAAATGTGGAGCTGCTGCCCAAGATCAAGAATAAGTTCGATTGCATTATTTCCCTTAGCCTAACAATCGGGATCTATTTTCCGGAAGAGGCGAACAAAATATGTCTTTTTAAAGAGAAAACCAACAATATTACAAAATAAATATTTTTTCACACATACACAGCTGCATTTTATTTAAATCAATATAGATAATAATAAATAATAAATATTAGGGGACAATTTTTACACAAATCGAACTAGTCCCATAGTAAGCTCAATAAGGCTTGTGTTATGGGTACTAGACGACGATATATTTAATAGATACATACTTAAATACGTAGAAAACATCCAAGTCTCAGGAACAAATGTCTCTGTTCACCACAGAAACAAACGCCCTTACTGGGATTTGAACCCGGGACCTCTAGCTTCGGAGGCAGTGGTGAATTGAATTGAATTGAATTGAACTACCAACTAGGCTAAACAGGCCGACAAGATAAATACAATGCTACGAAACCGAAGTAAATAAAATTAAAAAATATATTTCAACCGGGATTTGAACCCGGGCCCCAATGTCCGGAGGCAACCTGCCTACCAACAAGCCACCTTTTAGTTCACTGCTCAAAAGCGATGTCGCTAGTAGTATAAACGACTTTTTGACGTTTCGGGAGGGTGTAATATTTTTTGTATGGAGTTATCGTTCTTCTCATTAGTGAGTACTATAATTGCATATAAATAAACCCACGGAATAATTTACCTATTTCTCCGGGATCACCTAATTTTTCAAGTTTTATAATATGTAATTAAATATTCTTCTAAATTTGTAGATGAAATTCTAGCTGTGCCATTGCTCTACACATACCTACAAAAATATCCACAGCCGATTCGCAGCTAAAAATCCAGTTGACTGGTTACTCTTTCATGCAGGTAAATATTGAAATAGTTATTGGACTATGCAAAATGAGTAATCGAAATAGAGTTTAAATTGCCAATGCCTATAAACTTCATACCTGACTCGGCACGGCTGATAGGCCTTTTAATCGTATTTTTCATGGGTTGCGTAGGTACCTAGGTACATAAGAACTGTTCAATTTACTAAGCGGACATATTAAACTCAAGCTTAAAACCTTAAACTAAAACTAACTAATAAGTACTGGCCGGATATAAAATGACCATGGATAATTCTATCAAGTGTTTTATATATTTTATTAAATGTCAAAATATTTTTCGAGATGGAACGAATTAATATTGAAGAAGATTTTCATTGCGGAAAATTGCTAATAAGTTTCAATGTTCCAAGTCAGCGGTGTTTCAAATAATAAAAAAGTTTGGGGAGCACCATACCCTCGAAAATTTACCGAAATCGCGACGCCGAAGTGGATCGGCAAACCCACATATCGATGAAAAAGTCGTGTGCTTGTTAAAATCTAAAAAGTACATGTCCGTTCGGGAAATTGCTAAAAAAGTAGGTGTTAGCATAGGTACTATACAAAATATAAAAAAAAGAAATAACATACGGACATACAAGAAACAAAAAATGCCAAAGAGAAGTGTTGAGCAACAAACGCGGGCCAAAAAAAGGTGCGGAAATTTATATCATATGTTACTGACAAATAAATCTCGATGCATTCTCATGGACGATGAAACGTACGTAAAGTTTGACACCAATACGTTACCAGGGCCCCAGTATTACAATGCAGTTGTAGGAGAAAATGTACCCGATGCCGAAAAAGCCATAAAGATGGACAAATTCGGTAAGAAAGTTCTTATATGGCAGGCAATTTGTTCCTGTGGCCTCAAAAGTAACTCTTATTTTGCAACCGGCACTATTAATGGCGAAATTTATAGAAATGAATGCATCAAAAAACGGTTGCTTCCAATATATAGAAAGCACAGTGTCCCCCCTTTGTTTTGGCCTGATTTAGCAAGTGCTCACTATGCTGGTGAGACCGTGACGCTGTTAAATACAAAAAACGTTGAATTTGTTAAAAAGGTAGACAATCCACCAAACTGCCCGGAGCTCCGCCCAATCGAGCGATACTGGGCCATTGTTAAGAGACACCTGAGGAAGGATGGCCGAGTAGCTGGTTCATTAGAAGAATTTAGACGCATGTGGTTTTCTGCATGTAGAAAAGTTTCAAAAAGTGACGTGCAAGCACTTATGCGGCGAATCCGGGCTAAAGTCCGAAAATTCTACCGTTGTAATTAAATTTGATTTTTTTTGTGTTTATATTGCATTATTTTAAAATTGTAAATAAATATTCATCATTATAAACTTATTTTTGTAATAAGAATTTCCTATATAAACCGATTTTTGATGTCCGCTTAGTAAATTGAACAGTCCTTAGAGGATGCATCACATGAATTGATGACATTGTCAGCAAACATTTGATTTAGTATTAAAACAATTCTTCTATTTCTTCATATGGATTAATGCATTTACTGTAAACATACAGACATCACTAAATTCTCGTTTAAACATAAGATTATCTCTTAATGGACCTTGGTAAATCAGAAAATATCTAAAAGTTGAACCGAGGCAATCGAGGAAAAGTAATAATAACCTCTCCAACCTTTTTTAAAACTATTTCTCAAAATGCCCGCGTAAATTAGGGCAATAATCGAATTTTAAAAAGCCATCAAAATGCTTAGCGACAAAGAGCTAAATCGCACAACTGAAGTTCGTTGAATTCAATTAAGTTAGCTATCGGGTAAATGCAGGATATCAAACTTCGTCATGTCTGCAAACTTCCCCAGTATTGATAAATTATTGGAGTAGCTGGAGTTTAGTCTTTAATTCCGATTCAGTGACTCTACTTAAGAAGGCATTATAAATGGAGAAAATCTTGAAAAATGTATAAAGAAAACGCCATCATCTGTAAATTCTATGAAATTATCTAAATAATTTCAAAAACGTTTTAGTTAACTTCTACTATGGTTGACGATACTGAAATAGAAGCTTAATCCAAGATTAAATTATAGGTAATTGATTTGAGATTTAGCCCTATTTTTATTTGTTCGACTTGACACTAAGAGTCACCTCGTTCATCACATTTTGGATTCTAGTAGGTAGGTAGGTAGGTAGGTAGGTAGGTAGGTGGGTTCTTGCCACAATCGTAGATATTTTTATATGAATTTAATAAAATTAATTAACGTGTAGATACGTTAATTAATTTTATTAATATATTTTATTATAATAATTTTTTTCCCTTGACATGTACATTTTCACATTTTATCAATAAATTAGTATGATTAATGATTATCGTTGGCTGTGTAAGATTTTAATTCTATCATTTAAAGAGGGAAGGCGTATAAGAGGAGTATGTCAGTATTCATAGACACCATGTATTAAAAAAAAATACTTGGACTTTTATATATTTCTTCACTTCGTTAGACGAGAGACCTGAATTCTAGTGCACAGGATCTGCTAGAGTAGCTACAGATAGCTACACACCCATAACCAGACCAGAGACCAGAGACTATTATTATATATGTCCCAGTGTAGGCTAGTTCCAAACATTAAATAGGCACAATTTTAATTGAGGAGTTATTAGTTACAGTGGCTCGACGAGCCGAGGTTTACTGGAGCGCGAGGATTCATTAGCCTTCCGGAAGAACGATCAAAGCAATTTAGAATCTATTACGCGGATTGAGCGGAGGCGCGCTTCGTGGATAATCATGCCCTTGTGACCCCAAGACAACGTCATACTGATGTTATGTAACAGGTACCTCATACGGTTCTTACGAGACTTTTAGATTTATCAGAAGCTCTAACACATTTCGTACTCCACGCACTCTATATCAGTGCCGGCAGCATATTCTCATCAAATTAGAATGCAAGTATTATGTTTGAAAGTGAAGGCCTCTCTTTACACACATACGAGACTCGCATGCAAGTTTCATTACATTGCAGGTTACCGGGGTATAATGAGTTCAATCAATCAGTCAAAACGCGCAATGTAGTGAAACTCGCACACGAGACGGACGCACACGGACGAGTGTGTAAATAAGGCTTAATAAATTGACTTTCAGTAATAATCAATCGTTTCGACGCAAAAATTAGAATACTCGTAAATTACATACTGACAGAACGACCCAATGACTGACGACCGCATTACAAGAATACCCTGAAATTACCTACTGTCAACAAAAGACAGAAGAGCGATCCATAACTACTTTATACACCAAAAGTCTCCGCGAGTTTTCATGTCCACTGCCTCGAGAACATAAAAGTAATATTCGTAGGCTAATATTCCGAATCTATAACTATTCCAAATTTTGAATTGATAGCATTGATAGCATAAGTTCCTGAGATATTTAGTAATGTCACAGACAGACAGCCGCACCATGATGGTTTCGCTTGTAACTTTTTGGTGCGGAACCCTAAAAACAATTTGGGAAGCGATGGACTAAACAACCTGTATATTTAGATGTTGACATGTACGCGTTGTATGTATGTATGTATTTATTGCGTTATTGTACATAAAACACCACAAAATGAGAAACGAACAAAAAGTAGACGCCCAAAGGCGAGCTAATGTATGTTTGTTATACATTTTATGCTAAAAGGCAGGTTTTATGCTTGTCGGTTAATATTAAAGTAATAACTCGACGCATCCAAAGTGAAACATTTACATTCCGAAATACCTTAAAACTACCTGGCTCAGTACGATGGAAATCTATTGAAAAGCATACAAATGCAAATGAGAAACGTAACATTGAGACTCCTGCTAAAGCCTGCTCGCCAATATAGCTCGGCGTTGTTATCGAACGTCTTCAACAGCCTGAATATTATTATGAAGAGGAATTTAAATTTTGAATCTGTACCTATATAGTACATTTTATGAATCTAACTTGATGATTTTGTAGCTTTTCGATGATTTCGCAAAATGCACGTATTATCAGCATCAAGTTAGCTGACTATTCGTGAACCTTATTGTAACGGGATAGGGTCTAACAATGTTCAGTTTACTGTGATGCTGAATAAAATATAGCAGGTCGTTGGTGACTCGGCCGCTTTTCACAAATAAGGTCATGCACGGTCTCTATATATGTAGTCTCTATACAGCCTTCCTCGGCAATTGACCGCAACAGCACAGAATAGCTAT
Organism: Notocelia uddmanniana; assembly: GCA_905163555.1. NCBI lineage: Eukaryota > Metazoa > Arthropoda > Insecta > Lepidoptera > Tortricidae > Notocelia > Notocelia uddmanniana. The sequence goes on along the minus strand of LR991059.1, from coordinate 21,730,208 downwards.
CTAAATATTACAAGCAAAAGGCACAGACACGGGAGTCATGGAAGTCAAGGGAAAGGCCTTTGCCCCTTTTTGGGATACCCATATCGGCTAGGAAAAAATAAATAGTCGACATTGAAACTTGTGCGAGTCGAAAATGGAGTAATAATGATGAATGATTAAATATAAATTGAATCTTATAGAAAAATAAAAACATATACGAAATTATTATAAATATAAGTATATAATACCGATTTTCATGAAACATCTAAAGAGAAAATACCAAATCAGTGAACCGTTCAAATGCGTGCAGACAATGTACGTAGGTAATGTCATGAAAGACATGCAAAATATATTAGTATGAACAGCTATATCTTTTCTTCAGCTATTTCATTACTTTCACTTCTCATGCTCAACAAGAGTGTCATATTACATTTATCAAACGGAGCTAAACTTACATTTAGCCCCTACGGAAAATATACGTGTAAATATCCGACCAAAAATATTTCATGAAAAATTGGCGGCCAAGACTGACAACTCCGACAAGCTTATAAACGCATCATCAAACACTGAAGAACAATGAATGCTCTTTTCGGTGTAACTCAAAGTGGGCTCTCCGTTTGCCTCGGTCCCAGGCCTCCTCCTGAATCTTTTGGTACGACATGACATTAACATTCTTTTTAATTCGGTCTATATAATTAATTCTAAGTCTTCCCCTTCCTCGCCTTCCTTCTATTTTTCCTTCAACTATCTTCTATTTTTTTGTCTTAGCATTCGCTGTAAAAAAAAGTTAACCGATCTCAGGAAAAGTCGGCCCCTAAGCCCTGACTTTACTAACCCTATTTAGACTTTACATTACTTTGAAAAGTATGGCTTGCAGACGCAATCAATATTTATTTTATTGCTTTAAACTCGCGCGCATGGTTGTCTTCTCGGGTCTAAGCAATATTAAATTCCTTCAATTTCGGACGTTTAGACATGGATTGCAGATCAGGCCTGGGTCTCGGATGACCGACGTCTCATCAAAGTCTATAATCGTAGTGCCCGAGTTGGACTCTCACTTGACGGATCTTTTATTAAAAAATTTTGTAACATACCTAATTCACATAGCAGTTAGATATTTTTTTCATAATAAAACCAGGTTTTTGTAAGACAAAAACAAGATTGGGAACGAAAACCCTTATATATTTATTTTCCAAAACCCTTAGGTCGCATGGTCCGATTGACTAGTCCGATCAATCGGAATACGAAAATTTTTTTTTCCTGTTGGTTCGATTGATCGGACTATAAAGACTTCTGAAATCCTGCCAGTCCTACTATCGGAGTAATGGGATTTTAAAAGTTCGTCTAGTTCGATCGATCGAACCACAAGGTCGTTTTTTCTTCCTGTTGGATCGACTGATCGGACATAACCGTAGACTTGATATTTTGCTAAGTCCGGATGACACATAAAGGTTATCTAATCTTAACTCATTACTGGACACTGGCTTTTGATAAACTTTTCTATATTTTATTTTATGCGATGTCAGTTCATAATGTCAACATTTGATCTATGTCAATTTATTGAACCGGACGGACGGAAGATGGAGGAAATAATAGATCACAACAAAATTATATTCTTACGCCCGCAAAGGTGGTTGCGTACTACTGAATAAAGCGCATCAATACCATAAAGCACAGATCACTGTAGCGTCTGCCTAAGAGTAAATATAAACTATTATCAAAGAATATGCGTATTATTTCAATATATAAAATTTACTAATTCTAATTCACACCAAAAACAGGCTAAATCCATGAGCGGTTTTTAGAGAATAAGGGCTGTTAAGACTATTTGTTAGATCTTTCCCTCGAAATAACTATTTCGTGGTAGTAAAATTCCGCGCCGAAAGTGAGAAAACACTTTTGAAATGTTGGTAGATTACAAAATTAATCATAATACTACCGGTCGGACAAACAGGAAAAATAAAAATTGTGTGATCGGATCAAGAGGATTTTTCAAGCTCTCGGGGTTCGATCGATCGAACTAGACGAACTTTTAAAATCCCATTAGTCCGATAGTAGGACTGTCAGGATTTGAGAAGTCCTTATAGTCCGATCGATCGAGCCAACAGGAAAAAAAAATATTCGTATTCCGATTGATCGGACTAGTCAATCGGACCATGCGACCTAAGGGTTCCAAAAGTAGATTTAGACAGTAAAATTGATATACCTTCATCACGCAAGATAAAATGCTATATTTTAAACACCTACATACGTAAACTACTAGTTAAATATCAGATTTTAACGAACACCGCTTACGGTTACAGACCGTTTGGCCCACCCTAAGGGTTCCTTTCCACCAGATATGTGCTATGCTACATTGGTATGGATGCGTTTGGACCAATCATATTCATTGGTCCACATAGCGTAGCACTGGTGGAAACGGGTTTTCGTAGCGTAGCTGTCACATCCTCGCAGCATAGCTGCATAGCACAGCTTTGGTGGAAAGGCACCCTAAAACTCGAATATTCTGTTTCAGGTATCTGGCACAACCACGAGAACACCGTAGCGCTGATGGGAGGAGGCGCAGGCCGGGGCCGATAGTACGACGGCGGCCGCGCGCGCAGTCGTGCATCCCGCCCCGCAGCCATGGTGCGCGACAAGAAACCGCCCGGCAAAACCGACTCGCAGAAATGTAAGTACCAGTACCAGTAGTGGCAGGCCCATTCCTTCTCACAGCAGCACCGGGATGTTATTTCACTGGAACGCGGCTGACAACGTTAGACAGTCACAGCACTGTTTTACTTACTCTTGGTTTCCACTACTGGACATCATATGCGCCTATTTTGCATGATGGATTGACAGTGCTATTCGTGCCAACCCAATTCTACCATTACTACCAGGAAGCCTAGCAGACCCTTAACGTTGTCGACGATTTCTGGTAGTGACCTCGGTGATCCGAGATATTTTGCCCGGTATGCTGCCACCCATGGGCACATCAGGATGACGTGGGCGGCTGTCTCTTGATCCTCCATGCAGAGTCTGCAGAGAGGGAACCGTTAAACTTAACATCGTGACGGCGTCGACGCGCAAACGAGACTACCCGAACTAGACAATAGGGTACGTGCTATTCGGTAATGCGGGATAGCATGATTCGGTGTTATCCAGCTGTCAAACATTGGTTTTGTTAAATATTTCAATCAATGCCCGTAAAATAAAGTGCGCAACACGTCGCTTACTATTAAATCTAAACTTGAACTCATATGCATACGAAAAATAAAGAAATCCTCTCTGTCTATCGAAAGTCTTACGTCGAACATCCCTAAATATCCAGACTGTCCAATCTATCAATATTGCATCTGCTTCCGCTTCCGCTGCGACCTACATACAGCGCTCACTACTCGTGCAAACAAAGAAAATAGATAAATGATTGAGTGGACTGTACATACAGACAATCAGTCATCGTTTGGTTTCGGACAGTGCAAATAGTACTGACAGGGCCGTACTTTTTCTGGTGAGCGTTTGGAGTGGAAAGCAGCGTGCAGGTACTTTGCGTTATTGTTTTTAACATGGTTTTCGAATGAAAACTCAAAGTGGATCCACGTTACATATTCGGGTATTTCACAACACTAAAAGTGTTTTTTATAAACAAATGATACAAAAATACTTGAAAAAAATCAAACCTCAGCTTATTTTGTTGTGATGTCACCAAAAAAATCCTGATTTGACAATCAGTGAAATACCGTAATTTCACTGGCAAAGGATTAATTGCGGGTCTTGCAAATCAATAATTTAAATTTATGTTCCTTTCCGAATTGCCGGGAGAAGTATCAATGTCCCAAACACAGGCCCAGGCACAGCTCGTTTGAACTATGAATAATATTTGGGGGTCGAATTTGCACCACATCCTTAGGAAGTACCCTACACGTGACCCGTGGGTGGTGCTAAAAGTGCAACAAACTGGCAACCGTACTGTCTTCTCGAAGATCTAACGGTTCGAAAAGTTTGCCATACGATAAATACATACTATGAATACGAGGTGACGATATTCATACTTACATAGATCATTAAAAAATACTTTAATATTATTATATTTTTTTATGACATAGGTGGCAAACGAGCAGACGAATCGCCTGATGGTAAGCGATTAGCGCCGCCCATGGACATTTGCAACACCAGAGGGGTTGTAAGTGCGTTGCCGGCCTTTAAGATGGGAGTACGCTCTTTTCTTGAAGGTTTGAAGGTCGAATCGGTCCGGAAATACCGCAGGCGACAGTTCAAATGAGAAAACATCCAAAACGCAGTAAAAAATATTCGTGCTATTACACAAATGAATGCCCTGGTCAGAATTCAAACCCTGGGCCACCAGCTTCGTAGGCAGGCCAACGAGGCTAAAGCGGTTTTCAGAACGCCAAGAACCATGTAACCCATGGAATAATTACGCAACGTCTTCAAGATTTACGTTAAGGTAGATCTAAGAGTCATTTCATAGTAAAAATACAGTTAGAACCCTGCTGTTACTAAAATACACTTGAAACTGCCCTGTGCTTGGCACTTGCCTGAAGGCAGACCACACTTCAAACAATACTCAAGACATAATCCTACTAGTGTTTTCCTGCCTGTATTTTTAAACATCCTGGGATTCGCTTTTTGAAACCTAACCCCAAGATTTGGCGTAGGTAAGTACCAGTTTTACGGAAACCACTATAGGTTTGCGTAAGTTTGAATATCTTTTTTTTCGTAGGTGGAAAACTTAAGATAATGACCTGTCGTACATACAACAGGTCATTTTCTTAAGTTTTTTACCTATACCATCTGACCTTCCAACCCCTTTGGTTTGGGAAAACTAGACCTTGTTGAGATTAGACCACGATGTTTTCCTTATTGCTATTTCATTCATAAGCTTTTTTTTAAACCTATTGGTACGAGTCGAGATTCGAACCCATGACATTCTGATTGAAACAGAACTCAAAACACATAAAAATCTATTAAAATTAGGTCCAAAGTGTATGTTGGACAAGCTGATTGAAAAGCATCATGTACACGAATTCTGAATAAAACGTAGGATTAGCAGCTTACAACAGTGCATTGTGCAAAGTCATAACTTTGAGCATGGTGGTGTGGAAAACGCCAGCTTGCCGCTCAAACGAGGCGCGGGTGCGTCCTGTAGATAAGGCGCCGGCTACAGATTATGGGCAAACTCGCAACGGATAATGGCAGTATATAAGTTTTACACATTTATTTATTTCTTGCCACTCTTTATCATAAAAAGTCAGGTTACAAAAAAGTGTTTTTTTGCTATTTTTGCGACTTTTTTGCTACGGTGACCTCTCATTTGTGTCAATAAAAATTATATGAAGACGTCGGATTTCTAAACTTTTTTCTTTTTTAACGCCGGAAACTTTTATCCTCTCACGTTCTTAGAACTTGCTTCTAAACTCCCTGTTTTATTCAACCTCATAAAATACGTGATTCCCGTGAAATGGTGAATATGAAGCGTTATTTAGGTATGCTCTTGTTTGATTAATTAACTTAGTATCTAACAGCTTTTTCACAGAACCCATTAAGTTAAATTCCATGTTTTTAGCAACAGACAAATAAATCTCGCTAAATTGTTATTTATACGCATTTCACCGCACTGAAGGATTTTATTTTTCCGAATAGCGGAGCGAATCTCGATTCGGCCTGTCGGGAATAAATAACAATTTGTCGAAAAATACTTTTACTCAAATGAACTATGTAAATCTGGCGTTATTATGCTTAGTTCATTTTCAGTAAAATACTTAGCTTTTGCAGAATACACGAAACAAATACGTAAAAAAAAATCAACATGTCATTAAGTCGACTAACATCTAACTGCGTGTATTAGTGGCAAAACACAGAAAACTATGGTCAAAATAATTAGAACAAACCACGGAACAAACCTTATTTTATTCACAATGTAGTCGAACATCCATCATTTTGAGCGTTCCATCCGTATTGTTTCTGTATTTCCTTCGTAGAATCCATACTAGTAGATCAGATCTGCCGTATGGGTGATTTCACGGTAACTCCACCTTATTTCAGAATGATCTTTAACAGCTTTCCAGGGCTATCTTAACAAAATAATTCTACTTTTAATAACATAAAATAATCATCGCCTCGGATATGTACCTACCTATCCGAAGAGATTTACTTAAATATTGAATTGCTGTCATGTTAATGAAAGGCTATGATGGTTGTGGTGGTGGTAGGCAAAGATAAGTCATCTCCTAATAGACAGAAGTAGGGTCAGAAGCTTAGTAGTTTGTCTGGCGGCGCCGCGGGCACATCTTGTGTGATACAGTGATCGTAACTTTTGTAGCATTTTCAGTGCAGCGTAGTGATATTAACGGAATTGGGATTAATGATTTAAATTCTTATGATCCATTAGCGTTAATATTAACTTTAATTAACCACTTAAATTGTATTTGCCCGTGAACACGACTACGCAGCACCAAAAATGCTACAAAATGTATGATCACTGGTGATATATCAGTCACTTTAAATGTACTTACATTATACTTATACATACAAATTTACATGATGTAGTGAGCAGGACTGTGCGTCGAGCGTGATTGATGGGTTCGCGTCTGCTGTAGATCTAACACTTGACACCGAAGGTCAAGCGGAAACTTTTCTGGAGCAAACAAATATTTTCACAGTTTTGGTTAAATTTTATGTAATTCACTTTATAATACCTTACGAGAATGTTTCACTAAGTTATTTTTTATTTGCAACCGTATGAATCATCAACTTGGTAAATTCCTAATTATGTGTAAGTTTAACACTATACCGCATATTATAATTTATAATAGTATAATAGTGCATTGCTACCTAAAATACTTTTAGGTTTACTTTGCCTAAAATAATACGTACATATTTGGCCATTCTTTTATTCCGCTACTTGCTATCAATAGCATTCAACGTTCCTTCACTCGTCGTAAAACTGTTATGGCTACTAAATTCTATCGATTTTTCACTATAACCTAACATCTCATTATTGTCGTAGCCAGATAGCAAAGTGAGATAAATGGCAGATGACTGCGCCGTAGACGGAGATTCCCATTGAGTAAATGTGAAGTATATGTTATGTTTGTATGTATTGTAAGCATTTTATTGTACACAACAACTGGTTAAAACTCGTTCATGTCACATAAGATCGAAGCCCCGGTTTAAATATCTGTCACTCAATCGCGCAATCAAAGAGGAAGTGCCCTACTCCATCTCATTAGTCTGCTCAATTAGTACCAAAATTGGATATAAAAGCAATAATAAAGAGGAGAGAGTTTTCTGGGTTTATGTTGTGTGTGGTTGTGTGTTGTTGTGTGTGTGTTAGAAATGAGGCGGTTCTAACAGATAAAATCCATGGTCGATTGATCTAACAAAAGTTTCGGTTCCAAACCTGGGTATTGTAGTAAATCATCATCTCATGCCGATATAACAATCTGTGATAGCATGATAGCGTCATCGCTAACTGAAGGTTTATATATCCGCCAACTTCTGGCAAAACCTGCCTTACTTAATATCAGCCTCGCTAAAACATTGACTTTTCAATTTGGCTAATCATCGCATCAGTCTAACGAGGTGTTGTTTCACGATTGTTGAGCCAGCTAAGGTAGGGTGCCACTAATAGAATGAGTTCATAAATTTTATAAGGCTTATTAGAAGATCTTTATGTAGGTATTTTACATGATATTCATTGATATTATATTCACTCATTTTGACGAGGTTTTCCCGCTCGAGGAAATTATGGGATTCTTCAAGAAAGTAGTGTATACATTTTTAAAGGATCGGCAATGTGACACCCCTGAAGTTGCAGGAGTTCAAAGGCTGCGGTCACCGCTTACCATCAGGCGGGCCGTACGCTTGTTTGCCACCGACGTGGTATATTAAAAAAAACTTGAAATGTAATGACGGGACTTTATGTAAAATGACTAGCTGTGCTTTATCGGTGGGCGGACTAGCCGACCGCCTGCTAGCATGATCGCGTTTACATGTGACAAAGCATTCGCACTTCTCGGACTTACAAAAGAGTTTCCCTAAACTATGATTATTAAGGACAATAGCTTTACGTTACATGTTCACGCGATTGTACTCGCTCACCGGTAGCTGATAAATTTAAGCGCTGCTGAGATGCTGCATGAGGGGGGAGGATATTAATGATGTACTGCCGTCAAGCCTAGAAGATTTGTTCCCCAAACCCCTCATCCTAATATAACCAAGTCATTGAAAGTCAAATATAGCTCTAAAATCTCCGCTGGCAGTAGGCCCCTGTAACCGATGACGAGGCCCTTATAAATGGCGATAAGTTTTCAGTTTGACGCGCGCCAGATTCCCGTCGCTACGCGAGACAGATAAATGGCTTCATTACTGAGAGCGGTGTCGGGATCAGTTTTCTGCTATCAACCTGATCGGGTTTTCGTTGACTTTTTATCCGGACAAGCGCTAGTATATTTTTCGGGACAGTTTTCGGAGTCGCAGCCCGCGAGGATGCGCTGCGTGAGTTAGGGTGTATTAGTATCTAGCTTGCAACACAATATATCCTCGAAACAATAAAGGAGAAGAGGTGATGCAAGCGTACATGGGCTACGGTGTCTACTTACAATCAAACTTAGATATGTCTTTTATAAGCTAACGTATAGGTATTATTTTATGTTCTTTAAACGAAATAAAACGTACTCGTAGGTAACTTTTAACATGCTGAACTTTTACTATAAAACTTTCACAACGTTCTTTGTAACTATAGTTCAACTTGAAAACGATTCTCTTCAAACTTTAACTTAACAAAGATTTCACATTATTACGTGTCAGCTTACATTTCGTTTCCAATGAAATGCCATCTCATACAGAAACGTTGTTTCTCGCTTTAATTTCCTTAACTCATAATGTCCAGCGGTTTTCACCGGTTTTTTTAAATGACTTACATTTACAAATGACTTTAAAAATCGCAAGTATTACATTATATACTATTATAACTTCTTTTTTCTAATTGGTCGAAGCAATTTGCTTGAATATTTCAATACAGTTAAAATTTTAAGTACTAAATTATAAATGTACTGGTTTCCGTTTACAAAAATGAGCTTAGATAATTCAGAATTTAGAGGCACATGGTGCGCCTATATTTTTATGCAACTGCTTAAAATTCCAGCGCACATTAGAAATATCTACGGCAAAAGGGCTCAGGCCCGCGCTCGCATTAATGAGCCGGCTGCTTTCATTAACGCGACGAGTGCCTGTTCCATAGTTCTGTTGGAGGCGTTTAATAAACGTATTCCTACTTCTTGGGTCAGTGAGTAGAACAACGCACATAAACAATATAAATATACTTACCCTTAAAATTTGCAGTTGAAACTGACTGGTTAGTAATACTAAACCTATGTGACCCATAGTCGAACAGTGACCAATTAACAACTGGATGATGCAATTGCTCTAAATGAAATTTGATATTATTTTTGGATTAAAAAACTGCTTTGCAATCATCCCTGAACTCAATAGATTAGATTTGGGGATGTAAACTACACCCTTAACTGCAGTTATTCTTTATCCTCAAATTATTATTGACTGATAGAAACGAAGGTCTTCATTTAGCTTTAAAAAAATGCCTTCGTATGTCCGGATTTCTGGCTATTTTTCGCTAAGGGTCGCATTTCTCAACCAATTCTCGTGAAATTTTGTAAGCAAGTTTAGAGAAGTTTTATTATAAAATAGATATACAGTCAGTTTTTACGGATATTTTTGAAATTTGAAAAAAAATATTCGCTAGGACTACAGCTCACAGCGCCACTAGTCTGTTACTTAATATACATGTTACACATGTCTTATGCATATTATAAAATATAAAGATGCACACGCTAACTAAAAAAAATATCATCTAAAATCATAACTTAATATTAGTCATACGTATCACGCGCATAGCACGCACTTTGCACGTAGAACCGATGACCATTGGGGCGGAAAGGTTCTTGAGTGGCGACCACGTGGGTAGACCCCCCACATGGTGGGCTAATGACCTGGTAAAGGTCGCCGGAGTCCGCTAGATGCGGGTGGCGCAGGACCAGCCGTCGCGGCACTCTTTAGGGGAGGCCTATGTCCAGCATATTGGCTGCTGATATCATGTCATGATGATGATCGCGCGCTTGCGATTCTTCTGGAGTCGCAAGCTTCATAGACGACGGTGACTGCTTACCATGAGACAGGCTGTAAGCGAGTGTGCCACCGTCATCATTGTATATCTAAAAATAAATAATCTCGAATCGACTCTCCAATGCAATTCTTAACCTTTTGGTTCGCGTGGTAATTACGCAACGTTCTCGAGCCTGCGTAAGGTAAGTTTACCTAATTGTCAATTACCATAGTAAAATGACAGTTATATTTACCTATTACCTACGTTCGAAAAGTTACGTGATTCCTGCTAGGCTTTGCAACCTGCATTTGTTTTGAAATGCCACCAGTACAATGTGTAACGGGTATGTGTGATTCAAGCTGGCAGGCAGAGTATTCACACGACAGATTCGTTTCTAAGTGAACCTTCAATTGCGTGTCAAATTACCAGAACTCTGGAACTATCTGAATCTGAAAGGCCACGTCTAGGTACCGGCAGAAGCTTGTTAATTTAGAAGTTTGGCTAAATTTGGAAGGCTGGAGCTGTAAAGTTTTGAAACGACTTGGGCTATATAAATTAATGACTGAGTACACCTTGTGCTGAATTGACGAGACTTTCATTTTGAGTAAGTTAATGTAAATATTTTCATTTGCAGACAATATAAGTTTTGTGATAAATACTTTGAAATAAAATTGGGGGCGGCCTATGTCCAGCAGTGGACGTCCTTTAGCTGATAAGGTGGTGGTGATAAATACTTTAGGGAATTTAGGGTAATCCTTTAAGGCTTATTAACTAGCGTATATAACTGAGTCGGTATTATCGTGAAGACTTTTGTTAATAAAACTTAGTGGGACTGCACACTAAGGTATCCAACTGAATTTCTGGAGTAAGCAGTAACGCAGTACAAACCAGGTTGAAAGACTGCACTTTGCTCCGTGTGCATTTGCCTTTCGTACTCAAATCCTGCAGCACTAAAAGCTTGCCCAGGCAAGTTTGTTTTGTAATAAGGAATGTTTCAGTTCCACGACGCAAGGAACAAAATAAGGTTAGAAGGAATAGTAAAAACGGGAAAATATTTCAACCGTTTTGACTGGGATTTTGATGAACATGACATATCGTCATATAATTCGATCGCAAGAAGCTCCTTCCCCAATCAATAAACATATCACTATTTAGGTGTGCATATCCTGAAATGTTATTCTTATGTATGTATGTATGTAAAATTCTTTATTGTACATGAGTAAAACATAACAATAAAACAGTAATTACAAGTGCTTATTGTTCGTATTTCAATATTAATAATTGTCAGTACATAAGATGGAATATTGGGAGAGGTGTTCATATAATGCATTTTACGACTTGGCTTACAGTGTATGTCATTTTATTAAGTACATTATAAAAGCTTGGATAAGACGAAATTTATGGAACAAAATTTTATTGAATCGATATTGAAAATGGGCAACTTTCATGTTACAATGACAGTTTGGTCCAAATATTTGATCCTGACCTTTATTTCAATTTCTTACTACGCAAATCAATCGAGATGTACTAACCCAAAAGCACTCTTGTTCGAAACAATACCTTACGAGTGTTCTTGCGGCCTTTGGCACCCTCTCAATAATTCAGAGAGCGGCTCACAACAGGTAGCGCACATAATCGATGTTTTCGTCTGGACGTGACAAAATGCTAGTATATCTGAATAAACTGCTTCAGAGGGGCTTACAGAAAAATCCATACTAAATTATTGTAAATGGAAAGGTAATGATGTCTGTCTGTAACCTCTTCACGTTTAAAACGCTGAACGGATTTACATAAAGGCATGAAGATAATTTGAAATCCCGGTAAGTAAACAGTATAGTTTATATTCCGGAAATAATTCCTGGGGTAAAAAGGGGGGTGGAAGTTTGTATGAGGGAGTGATAACCAAGCCTGCGCCTAAAACAATCTTAGCAATTATTTATCTAAGGTAACGAGTCTTACGCTGACGAAATCAAGGGCAAAATCTAGTATATAAATAGTTAGTAAAATCAATTTAATAAAACCCGACCCTGGACGCGAGTATGTCCTAAAACTACGACCAAGACCACCGGAGGATGGGCAGCAGCATCCCTGGAGTGCGGTGGAGACACTGCGATCGCCAACCCGCATGCCAAGCGTGGCGATTATGGCAACTACCCCTTAATGACGTACACAAACAGGCCACGGCCCCGAGGTTCCGGCGACCCCCGGTACCCTGGTTCTGGTAGCGGCCAGGGTACTAGCGGGGTTAGGGGTGCGAAGAATCTCCGGTTAAGATCCGGCTACCACCACCGACGACTTCTGGCCCTGGCAACATACAACACACGAACACTGCGGACCGACGAAAAGATAGCGGAACTGGAGGAAGGATTGAGCAAGTTGCGTTGGGATATCGTGGGGTTATCTGAAGTCCGAAGAGAGGGGGAGGACACGATAACCCTGAAGTCCGGCAACTTGCTCTATTTCCGGGAGGGCGACCAACAGTCCCAGGGAGGTGTCGGGTTTATCGTCCACAAATCCCTCGTGAACAACGTGGTGAAGATCGAGAGTGTGTCGGCCAGGGTGGCGTACCTTATACTCAGAGTATCCGAGAGGTACTCGTTGACGGTCATACAGGTGTACGCGCCGACCTCGGCACACTCCGACGACGAGGTGGAGGCTATGTATGAGGATATATCAAAGGTCATGCATAGTTCCAAAACTTACTTCACCGTTGTTATGGGGGATTTCAACGCGAAACTGGGAAAGAGAGACGGCGAAGAGCCGAGAGTGGGGCAATTTGGAGTTGGAAGTCGGAACCACCGGGGCCAACTACTGGCTGGTTTCTTGGAGAAGGAGGGACTCTACATGATGAACTCCTTCTTCAAGAAACGCGAGCACAGAAAGTGGACCTGGATGAGTCCCGACGGTGCGACAAAAAACGAGATTGACTTCATCATGTCAACGAAGAGGCATATATTCAATGATGTCTCTGTGATCAATACGGTTAAAACCGGAAGTGATCGTCGTCTGGTAAGAGGCACATATGCGTCAAGCTAGAGCGCTCTCGCCTGATGAAGTCTACGCTCCGTCCAGCAGCAGTCCAAATCCAAAACCCCGAGAGCTTTCAGCTGGAACTCCAAAACCGTTTTGATTGTCTAGGCGGCGACGTGGACGAATTCAATGAGGGGTTTGTGGAAGCTGTCCATAGCATTGGGTCTAAGTTCTTTAAGGCCCAACGGACTCACAGAGCCAAAAGGCTTTCTATCTCCACTCAGAGGCTCATCGAGGAAAGGAATGAAATGATTCTGCAGTCTTCAGCCGATGCGACATTATACAGGCAGCTCAATAAACGGATCTCCAAGTCCCTTACCCGCGATCTGTGCCAATTCAATACAAATCGTATTTCCCGGCCATCGAGCAGAATAAGGGCTCTAAAGTGTTCTCAAGAGATCTGTCTATTGGGCAGAGCCAGCTCGCCAGATTAAAAACTGAAGATGGTAGAATCGTTTCGTCCAAACCTGAGCTTCTGAAAGAGATAGAGTGCTTTTATGGACTATATACACGTCAACTAGCAGACCCGAAGTTGGTCTGGCGGAAGACCCTAGAGCTAGATTAACCCGGCACTATACCGAAGATATCCCGGCCATCAGCCTGTACGAGATTAGAATGGCTCTTATGCAGCTGAGGAACAACAGGGCACCCGGTGAAGACGGAATTACAGCTGAACTCCTGAAGGCGGGTGGAAAACCGGTCCTTAGGGCCCTTCAGAAGTTGTTCGACTCCGTCTTACTGAAAGGGAAAACTCCAAAGGCATGGAACAGAGGTGTGGTGGTGCTGTTCTTCAAAAAGGGTGACAACTCCTTACTGAAGAACTACCGACCCATCTCACTTCTGAGCCATGTCTATAAGCTGTTTTCAAGAGTCATTACGAACCGTCTCACACGCAGGCTAGATGACTTCCAGCCTCCCGAACAAGCCGGTTTCCAAAGAGGGTTTAGCACCGTAGACCACATCCATACGCTCCGTCAGGTTATACAGAAGACTGAGGAGTATAACCTGCCCCTCTGTTAAGCGTTCGTGGACTACGAGAAAGTCTTCGATTCGATTGAAACGTGGGCTGTACTACAATCTCTCCAACGGTGCCAAGTGGACTACCGCTATATCGAAGTGCTGAAGTGTTTGTACGAGAACGCCACTATGTCAGTCCGACTCCAAGACCAGAACTCAAAGCCTATTCCGTTGCAGCGGGGAGTCAGGCAAGGAGATGTTATTTCTCCTAAACTGTTCTCCGCTGCACTGGAGGATGTTTTCAAGACTCTGGACTGGAGAAGGCTAGGCATCAACATAAACGGCGACTACCTCACTCACCTTCGCACCCTCGAAGGTCGCGGGTGTCCGCTGGATGCGGGTGGCGCAGGACCGGTCATTATGGAAGTCTTTGGGGGAGGCCTTTGTCCAGCAGTGGACGTCTTTCGGCTGATGATGATGATGATTTAATAAAATACTCGTATTGGCGAAAAACTTAAGAAAAGGACCTGTTGTGTGTAGTTGTGACCTGTTTGAATAGACATTTGTTTTGTTTGTGTTAGTTACACTTTTTAGAGTTTCGTACCCATAGGGTAATACGGGACCCTATTACTAAGACTCCGCTGTCCGTCCGTCTGTCACCAGGCTGTATCTCATGAACCGTGATAGCTAGACAGTTGAAATTTTCACAGATGATGTATTTCTGTTGCCGCTATAACAACAAATAACAATAAAATAAATATTTAATGGATCTCCCAAACAAAAAAATCTTTTAGAAATTTGCTTGTTGACTTCATCAGGCGCTGGGTATCAAAATGTATGGGAAAGCTAAATTTTAAATCGCACTTGGCGGTTCTCATTACTGAAAAAAAAAAAATTAAATGAAATTTAAAAAGTTTATAATATTTTGTCTAGTGTTGATGTACGGAACCCTTCGTGCACGAGTCCGACTCGCACTTGGCCGGTTTTAAATATGTAATGTCTGTTAGAACATTCTTAAGTTTTTTACCTATACTATACTTCTTCTATATGTACTCACAGCTAACTAAGCTGATGTGCCAGATTCACATATATTTTTCATTTTAATGCAATCAAAAGTAAAATAACCATTCGGTAATAGAATAAATAGGATGATAGTATAAAAATGTTACCACAATTACATAGCTATACACAAATGTCTAAAATTGAGATATTCGGTCCAGCAGTTCGAAACTATCCCAATGGAAGTCCGATAGGCACTATTCGAAATGTAACGAACCAATTTGTTCCCGCGCCTCGGGACCGGCCCGATGCCGCCATTAGGGTTGTTGCAAAGTATTGTCAAATACCGCAAAATACATTGTATTGCAGATGTTATCCTTTAGAGAAGAGTTTTCTTAAATATTCCTCAGTGCAATTAAAGCATGATGATGCGATCCTAGCGTTATTCCCAGTACAGTTACATCCTGAAGGACGCCCGGGGTCCGCCTCGGGACCGGCCCGATGCCGCCATTAGGGTTGTTGCAAAGTATTGTCAAATACCGCAAAATACATTGTATTGCAGATGTTATCCTTTAGAGAAGAGTTTTCTTAAATATTCCTCAGTGCAATTAAAGCATGATGATGCGATCCTAGCGTTATTCCCAGTACAGTTACATCCTGAAGGACGCCCGGGGTCCGCTACCTAATCCCAAGAATTCGCGCAGGCACTAGTTTTTACGAAAGTGACTGCCATCTGACGTTCCAAGCCAAGGGTGAAACTAGAACTTATTGGGACTAGGTTTGTCAAGTGAGTGGGCAACTTGACTGTTAGAAGTTTTCAAAGCGCCCGAAGGACTCTAACTTGGCTTAACGACTGCTATCATAGACAGCAGGCGGAATCAACGGCTTAACGTGCCTTCTAAAGCACGGGAGCGCTCAGTTCGTAACCCCTCAAAGCGTTCACCCATCCAAGGACTGACCCTGCCCGACATTGCTAACCTCGCATTCTCGTACCACACGCGGTACGCGGGCGCCACTAGGCCACGAACGCTCTTCAGTGTAAAGCATGCCTACATTTTGGAATGGTGTTATTATAAAAATAATTAAAACTTGAACTTGTTAATATTAACATACATGGTAAATACCCCGTTTTGAACAGTAATTCTAGTGTTAGTGACCATGTTAGCTTGAAATCGTATATTTACATTAATTATCACACGCCTATGTGCACAGAATTAACTTTTTCATCCTCTGGTTACATGTATGGGACTCAGACCAAGTAAAAAATATAGACGGAGCGCCACGAACAATAAAATAAAGCCACTTTTTTAAAGATGTGTGCGTATCAGTGTTGCTACTGGAAGGAAAAAGTCCCTATAAATGGGGTAATTCGTTCACGTTCTCTATTTTATTCGTAGAGGGTACAATAAACCAGGATAGGCTCATAATTATGATGACTAATACTAGTAACCGTTAGCCGCTAAACGTAATGGGATACTCAGCATCCTATTTTGAACCCCTGAACTATTTTGTATTAAATTGCAAAATAAAACCTTACGATTTGGTAACAGAATTGAACTACCTATTGAATCTGCATGCATGCTGCATAGCGTTGCAATTCGCAAAAAGAAATGTTTAAATTTCTATTAAATATATATTATGACAGTATTGTGTCAACCTTAACCACAAATTAAAGTCACAAACATTTACATTTACGTAGACGAAACTACATTTTACGGTTTTCATACAAGACCTAAAAAACTTTCATATTATTCCAGCACGGCGTTTGTAAATGAGAACGAATCAACGCCTGTATGGAGAATCGAGTTTAGTCGAGCATGCGGGGGACTCTTAAAACAAACGGTCCTTAAATACAAGAAAATGCTGAAAATGATTTCTGGTTCTTAACGTTTTTTTTCATACTCATTGCCATTATTAAGATCAACTAAAGCCCAATTGATTTTATTAGTTTTATTAATACCATATCTAGTACAGGCTCGCTAGGCCGGTTACGCGACTAGCCTCAGTTTGCGACCACCTGAAGAACAAAGTTTTTTCAAATAAAGTTAGTTGCATTTTAACAGAATTTTTATTGGATAGTTATTGAATGAGAATCTATTTAAAACTAACCTTTCAGTTCGGTTAGTTACTTCATTTAAGTGGTGGCAAACCGGCACATTAAATTAGCTGGTCGTTAACCGACCTCTATCGACCCTACCTACGGTCTTCATGTCTATGGTTGGGGTAAATAAAAATCATACTGTGGTATCACTCGCGCTTTACTTATATGTTACGTCAATCTACGTCAACAGAATGTCGAGGTTTTGTGTTCCAAGCGAAGCAAAAAAATTATTTTCTAAATAGTGTTTTAAGGTATTAGATCAATATTTACAAATGAAAAGTTATATTCTATGATTTACTGCACGTTCTGGAGTTATTTTTGCATCCAATTTGACGGTATGTGACAGCATGTCGACATGTACTGAATAGTTCTGGGCGTAGTTTTGGTTTGTGTATGTGTGAGTGAACGTGTATTTACTTAGTGGGCATAGTTTTGATGGCTTCACTACATTGATGTACTATTATAGAACTAGATTCACAATCAACCCACAAAAATGCCCCCCGTGAATGCCATCCTGTTTAGTCATGTTTGGACCGCAGACAGTGACAGTTATCCAACAATGACGAAATCTGCTGTGAAAAACTGCTTTAATAGCTACAAAAAAACAAGGAAAAAGACGGAATATACTTCTTTAGTTTAGTTATTTTGATAACGTTACAAAATTTATGTAAAGTCCTGGTAATTTCATGATTTTGAGTAAATAATTTTGTTAGTTCAAATGAAAGGTAACAAAATGTAAGAAGTTGCTATTAGGTCAATATTTTTTTACATGATATTAGTAAGGAATAAATTTATGTTTTAATTCAAGATTTCCACAACATCCCCAGCGACGTACAGAATGGATCGCTATTTTAGCGCAAAATAAACGTGACGCCCTCTATAAACCAAGCCACACGAGTGTTGTGTGTTCGGCCTATTCCTCTATTTCCGACATATACAGGACCAATAAAGGCTTAAATCGACTAACTGCAACTGCTACACCTGTCTTGAACGTAAGTCCGTTCGTTCCCGACTCAAACTACATTATTCAAATTCTGTTTTAACATATAATTTTAGCGTGAAAAATCATGCAGAGGAAAACATTTTCATATACTTATATGAATTGATGTAATAAAAATCAATTTAACGTTAATATATTTAAATAATTTATCTTTCAAGTTCATAGTCGGTATCTTTGTTGTAAATATAGATGTCAGAGATAGATGACGATCACTTGCAAAGCAAAAGTTGTAAAACTACAAATGCTGCTCCAATGGCAGAAGTCAGTACTTTTGAAATAACTACTTATAGTCTTGCTCAAGAGTTTCATTAAGGTAAACATCTTAATCTCTAACACAGAAAAAGAACAATCACAGAATGTGTGTGAATGTTGAAATGGAATGTTTTATTCATATTTTTTTTTGTTCAAAAATATTATTAACATAAAAATAATTTAAATAACCAAAGCGACTCTATTAGGTACTTTCACTGTTCACTTTTGACATTTATAAAGTAAACATTGGTAGCCAGTATACGACAGTGGCATTTTACTAAAAAGTTTTTACCATGTTGGTTCTTATGTTTGCAAATTTGACACTTGACGCTAATGTCTGTAAGTTATTTTTTGTATGAAGTTTTTATCTTGATTCGGACTATAAAGAAGCATTATTATCAGCTATTGGAATCTAACTGTCAGTGTCATCTTGCGCCACATTTTTAGTTATTTATGTGCGGTATTGTGTGTCTATTTCTATATCTTATGTCAATGCTTCACTAGGTTGTTCGTGACACTCAAAATTGCAGTGGGGTTCCCATATAACAGCGATAGGAAGTAGGTTGAGCTCTGCTGCATTTGCAGTCAGGAGAATAAGGCAGCTTACCAATGTGGCAACGGCACGGTTAGTTTACTTTGCTTATTTTAATAGTATAATTACTTATGGTCTTATCTTATGGGGATCAGCTGCAGATATTGAAACTGTTTTTATTTTGCAAAAAAGGGCTATCCGAGCAATTTATAACTTGGGGTCACGTGAGTCATTAAGAGAATTTTTCAAAGAAATAGATATTCTAACCCTGCCGTCCCTATATATATTTGAAATAATAATGTATGTTAGGAAGAATTTGGGCAATTTTCCAACGAACGCTGATAAACCAATAGCCACGAGAAATACTGGGAAACTGAAAGTAACCTTCTATAGACTAGTAAAGGCGAAAAAGTCGTTCTTGGGAAATTGTATCAAATTCTACAATAAAATTCCTAAACACATTACTGAACTTAGTAATTCTAAATTCAAATCTGTAGTAAAACAAACACTTATTTCAAAAGCATATTATAAGATAAACGATTACATCATGGATAGGGATGTTTGGCAGTGATAGTGTCCTGCACGGGTAATCTATCGCGAAAATATGTTTTCTACTGTAGCATTGTTATTTCAGTTATTTTGTAGTAGCTGACACTGTAATTTATATTTAACTATACAATGTATATTGTTTTGAAAAAATGACACCTCGCCGAGTTTCTTACGCCGGTTCTTTTCGTGGCAGAGGTTTATTTTTCCGAACCGGTGGTAGTTTATTGACGTTCATAGGTGCATGTAATATGCCTAATTTGAAGAATAAACTACTTTTACTTTTACTTTTACTTTTACTCCGTCTATATTTTTTACTTGGTCTGAGGTATGGGATGCCCACGCTTTTCTATGGCGGTTCCTTCCTTCGTACCAAACTTCATAATTTTAATGCTGGTAGTCTCCGATTAAATCGGCTGTGATATATGGACGGACGGACGGATGTATGGAAGGATAGACATGACGAAAAAATCTTATTTGTTCAAAAATGTAACTCTTAAAAGTTAACGATAGCTACTAATTATATTAACTTAAATTAACGAGCATAATACGTATGTATGTGATCACTCATCAATTAAACACAATGACAAGTTAAAGCATATACATGTTACACACGATCCAACATATTATGGTTATATCTAATTTTAATGTGATTAAAAACTGTAACAACGGATTGGTGCACAAGCGAACCCAAAATCGGCTATAGTTTTTACGTATTGAATAATTAAATTACCCATAAAAACCAAATCCATGGAACGCGGCTGAAAACCATAATCCTAGCATCCAATTAAACGTCGTTATATTTCAAAATGGCGGCCAGATTAATCCCTCATTGATTGATAGATAGTTTTTTGTTATCGGGTTAAAATAAATTGGTGCATAAAATGGCGCAGTCACGGACAAAAGGTTTTTGGTGGATGCCGAGCTTTGTTGTAAAATATGGGTTAGCGAGTTTTACCGCGGCGTAAGTGAGATTGGTTTTAATCGAAATTCAAATATTACTGCACGCAAAGTGGCTTTTGGAATGTAAAATTCATTAAAAGTACTAGTTGACTAACAAAACATTGAAGGCAGCAGAAAGTGTTAAGCAATTTATGATTGTTAATAAGTTATGATTTGATGATTTCTGTGGAGTACATAAAAAATAAAAATCAAGTTATTACTTTCACCTTTCACTATAGTATATATGAAGCATTAGAATCTCTGTTTCTATATTGTAAGATTAATATTATGTAATTGTGTCATTTTAGGGCATTGGGTAAACGTTTAAGGGAGAGGTTGGGTCCGGCAGGTCGCTTTTATAGGTAACAATGTTTTGACGAAGAAAGTTGCTAATACTTTTTGTGTTAATGTTAAGAAATAGAGTACAATTTTGAAGACGCTTTTGCGGATAATACTTGTTTATTATGAGCTAAGTTGACGAAGCATGTAGGAAAAGTTATTTATTCCTTAATTTAGGCATATTATATACACATATGACTGTCAACAACTACCACCGGTTCGGAAAAACAAACCTCTGCCACGAGAAGAACTGGCGTAAGAAACTCGGCGACGTGTCATTTTGTCAAAACAATGTAAAGTTTAATATAAAATTACAGTGTCAGCTACTACAAAAATACAACGCTACAGTGGAAAACCTATTTTCGCGATAGATAAACCCGTGCAGGACGTTATCACTGCAAAACATCCCTATCCATGATGTAATTGTTTACCTTATAGTATGCTTTTGAAATAAGTGTTTGTTTTACTACAAATCTAAATTTAGAATTGCTAAGCTGTTAATGTGTTTAGGAATTTGATTGTAGATTTTGATAGAATTTTCCAAGAACGACTTTTTTGCCTTCACTAGTCTATAGAAGGTTATTTTGAGTTTCCCAGTGTTTCTAGTAGCTGGGTTATCAGTGTTGAACAACTTGCACAAGTTCTTCCTAACGTACATTGTTATTTCTAATACGTATAGGGATGGCAGGGTTATAATATCTATTTCCTTGAAGAATTCTCTTAATGACTCAGGTGACCCCAAGTTATAAATAGCTCGAACAGTCCTTTATTGCAAAATAAAAACAGTTTAAATATCTGCAGCTGATCCCCACAAGACAAGACCATGAGTAATGTATACCTGTCTATACTATTAAAATAAGCAAAGTAAACCAACCGTGCCGTTGCCACATTGGTATGCTGCCTTATTTTCCTGACTGCAAATGCAACAGAGCTACAACCTACTTCCTATCGCTGTTATCTGGGAACTCCACTGCAATTTATTCAATTCAATTTATTCAACATATTAAGTCAATTTCGTGTCCAACGTAATACAGTCAGCATCAAAAGTAGAATATGAATAGGTCAAAAAGCTCTTGTTCCCTTGTAATAAAGACTTTTGAACTTTTAAAATGCGTAGCTACTTTTGATGCTGACTGTACCTAAGAATACAGTTGTCATCTGCGTACATCACAATGCCTGATCTTAGGCTTACCATATGATGCATCAGGCGGGCCATACGCTTGTTTGTCATCTACGTGGTATAAAAAAATGTGCACGTATATAAGTACCAGGCGTTATATCGTTCTTAAAGCCCTCAATTTTCCCGCAGAAATCCCCTGTAATGTTTATTAAGCTTCACTCTCGACAGTTTCGTGACAAATTTCCAAACTTAGAGTCCGGAAAATAATTAGTTCAATGAATGTAGTGTTGCTTGTCTTTTTACCAATATTTTTATTCTCAGTCTCAGAATACTTTTTTAAGTTCAGTTGAAACTTTTTGTTGCTTTTTCTCGATTAAACTTTGTAGTTTAATAAGTAAGAGATTACGTCATATTTTCTGTATGTTATACGTATATTTACTACCTCTTCGTATAGATACATTTTTCGGAGTACCCACTTCCTTTAAAATTAGGTGATAAGATGACTTAATACATGTCGATCGTGGCTGTGCTTACTCGAGTGGTAAGCTATAGACTGCGACTCTGGTAATATTGTACGGAATAATGTATTGTATGTAGGTACATTAACTTGATCTCATTTATTACCATTGTAAACTATATATTGCTAAAAAATACTTGTGTGTTGGAACACCA
Source organism: Notocelia uddmanniana (assembly GCA_905163555.1). NCBI lineage: Eukaryota > Metazoa > Arthropoda > Insecta > Lepidoptera > Tortricidae > Notocelia > Notocelia uddmanniana. The sequence continues at coordinate 21,707,619 of LR991059.1, read as the reverse complement.
ATGCAAAATTATACAACTAAAACGGACTTAAAGTCTTCGCAGCACAAATAGTAAAATTGTTCAGTGTTTTAATTATAAGAAGGAGGGGTGTCATTTCGCCTGACGCTGGATTTTCTGGTCTCAAATAGCCTAAAGGGATGCTATATAACTATCAATATTGAGGTAAATGCTGCGTCATTTCTAAAATCGTCCCCACAATATTCAATGATTCAGTGACGATTTAGTATTTAGTTATTTGAAACGTAAGGTTTTAACTTTTTCTTACGTCATAAAAATGGTCATCACATGATAGTCAAACCTCAAACTCATAACTAAACCTGCAATGTTTCAACCTACGATCCACTATCATAAAAGAAAACCTTAATTCAGTTGTTGCTGTTTTTTTATTAATTTTGTTTATAATCGCAGCATAATTAGGCAAAACGCACTAATATAAATGTGTCACAACCACATATAACAGGTCCCTTTTCTTAAGTTTTTTTACCTATAGTATTTTAAAGAGTATACGAATCGTGACTTGACATGAAAATAATTAAATGTTACTGAATTTCGATGATTTGATTTGCAATTATTAGGTGAATGACGAGTCCTTGGCAGAAATATTTGGCTTTCTTTTTTTGATTTTCATTGTTTATTTACTTTAGTTGACGACCATGACGTGATAATATTATGTAGTTCTTATATTTTTGAAATTACATGCAAATCTATAACGTAATAATTTCAAAAATATATAATTTCATAAAATTACAGTAATGTAATTTTTATCATGAAATAAATAATCTAATCTAACCAGTTTGGTGTTTCGGTATTTTCTTTGCCATAACGTACCACCATATGATCTAAAGCCGAACTTTAGTCTTTTAAAAGTTGAACAAAATTAATCTTTAAGCCTGTCTATTCTGTCAAATTAAGTCTGTCTATTCTAACAGTCAAAGGTATTTTAGCAACCGTAGACAAAAGTCTTATAGAACTCCGTCCAATCAACGAGAAGCAATCGTCTTTGATTGGCTCGCCCGCAGCTGCTCGACTATTGGCCTCAGAAATATTTTTCTTGAACCAACCATTCAGAGGAAATGTCAACTATTACTTTTTAAATCTTATTATCTCTGCTCTCATGATACGACTAATACAATTCATTTTTATGAAGGAAATAGGTAGTCAATAATGTCAATATTACAGACAAATAAATAGCCTGTTGTAGAATTGACATTGGTTACCTATAATTATTATGTACCTACGTTGTGATATTGCTAAAGGATACAGAATCTAATACCATTCGTTTCAAAAATGTACGCCTGTATGGATTCCCAAAGACAGAGCTAAACTTACTCACAATCCCAAGGGAAAACTTGAACTAGTCTTTTACATTTTGACGAATGGAGGTGAAATGTAATATAATCGCAAAAGTTAAAACAACATTCGAAACTCATGGCTCAAACTGTATTTATATTTCCTCTCATTTTGTTACTAGACGAAGAAGAGGACCTTCAGGTCTGAAAAATCTAAAACTATAATGAATTACATACTACATTACATACACTATATGGAAGTACGAGTATACATGAAATTTATTAACTTAGTCTTGATAGCGACATTGATTATCAATAAAGTTAAAATTCTTATATCTGTGAAGTCAAAGCATGAACGTTGTAGGTACAATAAATGGATTCACATTTGGTAAGTACCTAATTACTACAACTAAACCATTAACATTCTTTTTGATAATGAAATTGGATGTTTTCTTATCACATTTACCCAGTATTTTCAGTTATAAATAACCAATGTAATCCTTTGTTGACGATTTGATAACAAAAACCTTCGAAACATAAATTGTCGCCAAAAAAATAGAGCCAGTCACGTTCGCCCAATAACCCGACACGTGTCATTCAGTCCGTTCGCGAATTGGCTTATTTTTTTTTTCTAGTTTTTGTCTAATGGAATGCACCACTATTTGCTTTACAAGTTTTATTTAGATTTAAACATTTTTAACTAATTTGATTAACGGAACATAATCCCTTATAGTTAAATTTATTTATGTCTTTGATAGAGCGGACAGATTTCTATGACCAATTTCCGGTTGCGTCATAATTTGTATACAATAGTTAAAAAGTCATATTATGAAGCCCCGTGAACTTCATCTGCGATTCAGTCGGTGGGTTCTGGAGCAGCAGCCTCCCAAACCAAAAAAGAAAATAAAAATATCCAGTAATTTTGTCTGGACTGAAACTTTAGTTAAGAAAATGAATAAATTTTATCAAATGATACTCGTAGCCAAGCCAATATCTTAAGGGCAAAAAATATCGACTGGTTGTAGAGCAGTGGAATACCCGTCAGCTGGTTATAAAAATGTAAACCAAAACAAAATTCTGTCATTTCCTCTGCATGCAATTTTATTAGGTGACAGTTTATGTTATTGTGAAGAAGAGCACAGCGAAACGTCATCTCGCTCAAATTTGGAGCAGCCCAACTGGGGAGGTACCTCCGCCTTACAGAAGACCGCAGCCATAATAGCATCGCTACATTCACTACTTGCCCATTAGGTATGTGGTGTTGTGTTCCTGATGGTGAGTAAGGTCGCCAGAGCTCCCGAGGATGCGCTGTGTTGCGCGTGGGGGACCTGCATGCATATGCCTCTAGATTAACAGCTGGAGACATCCGCGGGTCCCTCACTCTCAATACAGCTCATCCCCAAGTCAATAAAGGGTCGGTAACGCACTTGTGATTCCTCTGGAGTCGCAAGTGTCAATAGTCTGCGTTGTCTGCTTACCATCAGGCAGGCCGTAAGCTTGTTTGCCACTGTCGTAGTATAGTAGTAGTCATTTATAGACATGACGTCCGTATGTCACCGCCGATTTACTCAGAGACAATAATCACTACAATTATGACATTTGGTAGAAAGGTGTATTCTATTGAAGTGAAAGTGAAACTAACATAGCTACTTAAAAATATGAAACGCTCTTTTCGTTTCAGTGACACATTTTGCGATCTTTAAGAAATACGAGTGCATACGGGGATCACTGGGGTTCAACTTGATGCATACGTTCCAAATAGAATTTATAATAAAATAACAATATGTGCCAAGCTCGCTCTTCAACGGTCGCTGAAGTAACGTATATACAGTATATAGTATATAGGTAGAATCAATAGGATATGTTTTTGAGTTAGCTGTATACACCCATATTGTTACACTTGACTGTACTTTGAAATGAAATTAGAATACGAAAATGTCATAGGTAATCACCATATTACAATAAAGTATTCCTTCATTTTCAGAAAGTTCGAGCATTTCTTGTTTTTAGTTTTAACGCTTACCTAATACTGGACTAGCGATTAATCCGAGCCATCAGATTTCGGACAGAGAGCTAAAACAGGATGTTTTATCCAGTTCTAACTTATCCAATTACCATTTCTTCGCCTTAAGTAGTTTAGTTCACAATTATACAGCGCTTTAAGTAGGTATTCGGCAGACTGACTGACTGACTGACCCCATCTGTGTATTGTACAAAAGTATCCTCTTCTGTCAAAAAAGGTATCTAAATATCAATATAGAAAGGGTAAGATTAAATTTTATTACAATATCTTAAATAACAACCTAACCATGTATTAAGTAGTGTGAGTACTCTGAGTACTTTAGTAAACAAATTCTGCAAATTACAATCAACTCTTTAAATCTTTTAGTAAGTTAATTAACTAATCATCCAGCCATCGGCTAGACACAACGTTCCCCAAAACTGAACTTAATTAAAGTAAGTTCGTTTGCTTTAACCCTGTCTAAGTATAACACAATTTCGGGGTCTAAATAAGTATATTGAGTATTAATTTAAATGTAAATCCCGCGACAACCGTGCAACATGGCTAACGGAGTTAACTGGAGTTGGTTGACGCGCAATGACTGGTAAATTCTAGACTGCCAAATGTATATAATGTCGCTCTGTTTAAAATACTGAGCCTGTTGTAGCGAGATTCACTATCCCAGAGTTCTCGGAAGGAATCCTAATAATTTTATCAGCGTATTCCTGGCCAAGTATAGTTAATAAAATGTCATATACAGAGTGTCGCTGTATTAGGAGCAAAAATTAAAACGATACTTCCTTAGAGCATCTGCAATAACCTTTTGGGTCCAAGAGGTTAATTCATTTTTTTCAATTTGGAGAAATTTTGATCTTAAGTTATGACAAATTAAAGCGTGGCACTCATTCATTATAGTTATTGTTTCTTTATTTTTATACGTATGTAGTATAAAATGATGTTTTATACGATCAGATATTTTCCCTTTGTTCTTTTCTTCTTTTAACAGCGGTAGCAGTTGCTTTCCAAAACAGGTTTTGGGAAGTCCTCTTTGATACACATTAATTAATGTTTGGCAGTGATAGCATCCTGTATGTATCGCGAAAATAGGTTTTCTACTGTAGCATTGGTTTTGTACTAATTGAATACGATCTACGTGTGTTTTGATAAAATACGAGACGTGTGTTTTGATAAAATACGAGTAATACCTCGCTGAGTCGGTTCTTCTCATGGCAGAGGTTAATTTCTCCGAGCCCGTTGTAGTTTAATGACATTCATAGGTGCATATAATATACTTAAAATATTTTTTTATAAATAAATAAACTTTACTATTTGTACTGATATATATGTGTGGAAGGTTTAATTATGTTATCCACATTGTTGTTAGGGTAACTACTACGGGGCGAACTTTGCTGGTAGCAGCCCCAATTCTGTACACCTGGTTGATTTCCTGGCAATCAATGTGAACTCCCACTTCCACTATTGTCTTTAATGTAGTCCGCAAGTTCAAGTTCCCTCTTGGCTTCTTCATCAATGCCGAAGAATATTAAATTGCTCTTTCGCTTTTCCATTTCTAGTCATTGCTACTGTTTATTTATTTGTATTTTCAATTTTTATTCCGCTGACATTGCTTCAAACTTGTCATTTATTGCCTCCATGCCATGACAATCTCAGTGACTGCGGTTTTTATAAGAAAAGTATGGTGGTATGGTGGTAAGCTTGTCCTCAAGTTTGGGCCATAATAATTCCATATCCTTTTGCTGCAGTTATTTTTGGTAAATTTTATAAATTATCAATATTTTTGCCAGTCACGAGTTATTTCACCGATCACTATTTACATCCAATTTCTAAATTAACACACGGAGCAAAACAAATACGTGCTTATCCACCTGACACCAGAACCGGAACTCACGGTATAAATAATAATTAATATAGTTCATTACTACAGAGGCCGGGAGGAAAGGGGTTGCCCGCCGAGCGCAGCGAGGCCGGATAGGTCTGAGGCGGGCAACCCCATATTTCCCGCCGAGGTATGTATATATAGTGCTTTTCTCAAACATGCAATGAAATAAACAACAGAAAAATCAAAGTTTTATTTTTAATACGTATAATGGCAGAATGTCATGATGCCTGTGCCACAAATTTATGTGGAATGAAAATTAAAAAAGAGGACTTTGCCGGCCTAGGCCTGCAAGATGTGTATGAAATTCCATTAACGATCTATTGTCCTAGCCGCACCTGAAACGTCATACTTCGCAGCCTATTATAAGGAACATAGCATCAATATTTCATTGCATGTTTGAGAAAAATTAATACTTATTTGTTTTTTTTTTATTCTTTACCAGTTTACCACCCCATAGGAGCGGTCGTAGCCCAGTGGCCTGCGAGGTTAAGCAATGTGGGCGTAGGTCAGTTCTTGGATGGTTGACCGCTTTGAGTGGTTACTAACTGAGCGCTCCCTTGCTTTGGAAGGCACGCTAAGCCGTTGATCCCGGCTGTTGTCTACGACAGCAGCCGTTAAGCCAAGTTAGACGCCTTCGGGCGGCTTGAAAACTTCTAACAGTCAAGTTGCCCACTCATTTTACAAAGGGGGGTCGAAGTTGCACTACTTCCGTAGGGAGTACCCACCGTTACCCTACACGTGATCCCTGGGTGGTGCTAAAAGTGCAACAAAAACTGGCAACCGTACTTGTCTTCTCGAAGAACTCACGGACCGTAAATAAATGCCATACGATTAAAAAAAACACACCATAAATATGGGAGAGACGTATCTCTACCATTATTTTCGTTTGCCACTTAGATCCCTGCTGAACTCAACTAAAAATCGAATAAATGGCGTCAATATCTAGTAGAGGTCTAAATGCCATACAAAATCAATGGTACAGAGACCTCTGAATAGTAAAGCTACAATAATACCTATTTTAAAGCAACGCGACATTGTGTAGGTATTGTCAGTCTTTATATTTTACTAGTCTTTGGTAACGGGTAACAGGGGCCGAGTTATGGTGCGTGAAATATGAGGCGTTCTTGTTATGTAGATGCTGGAATTTGCCGTTAAATTTCACGAACAATGTTTCAGAGATACGGTCAAAGGTATAAATGAGAATTTACACATTTTATAACCTAATGCCCCGCTTTTCGACAAACGTTATGGCTGGTTAATTATGAGTGTAAACGTTTGCCAAACTAAGTGGGTCATATGACAATGTATTTGGCCATTAAGTAACATAATAATGAAAACGCACTTAGGCAAGTGGGTCATATAATAGTCAGTTATAAACAAAGGTCGTCTTTTCTGACAATAGTAAACGGCGTTTTATTAAGGTGATATGGGTATAGTTTTGAGTTGAGGAGATTTTGTAGATATCATATTTCTACTTAGAAGAAAATACCCTTAACACGCATTTTCCAATATTTATCCAAACTTATTACGAAAGAATTTCATTTTCATAATGAAACAATTTCAAATATGACCTTCACATTTTTCAGAATTTTATCAATTTTTATTAGTTAACTAGCATTTTCCCGCGGCTTCGCCCGCGTACTAAGCGTAATTTTTAACCGTCTACAAAAAAGAGGTTCACTGTTTGACCCGTATATATGTATGTAGGTATATATGTATGTTTGTCCAAGATTATCTCGCGTTTGGCTGAACCGATTTAGATGCAGTTTCCAGAATAGTAGTTGTTACATTCTGGGAGTTTCGGTATACGAAGTTTGGTGATTGTGATTTATTAAAAGGAACATCCAAAAAGAAAATTTGGCTTCACTTTCATTCGCACTCCTTACTGTTAGTTCGTCTGTTACAACCGAGTTGCTTTTACTGGACCGATTGAATTGAAATTTGGCACAAACTATCAAGAATTCAGAGCGCTCGTGGCTCAGCGGCACCCGCCTACCGCGTGCGGTATGCGAGGTTAAGCAATGTGGGTGCAGGTCAGGTCTTGGATGGGTGACCGCTTTGAGTAATTACTAACTGAGCGCTCTCGTGCTTTGGAAAGCACGTTAAGCCGTTGATCCCGACTGCTGTTTACGACAGCAGTCGTTAAGCCAAGTTAGAGGCCTTCGGGCGGCTTGAGAATTTCTAACAGTCAAGTTGCCCACTCACTTGACAAAGGGGGGTCGAAGTTGCACCACGTCCGTAGGGAGTACCCACCGTTACTCTACACGTGACCCGTGGGTGGTGCTAAAAGTGCAACAAAAAACTGACAACCGTACTTGTCTTCTCGAAGACCTCACGGTTCGTAAATAAATGCCATACGATTAAAAAAAAATTTTTTAGGTTGATTTAAATGGAAAAAATATCGAAACCTCTGTCGTTTTTAAAACTCAATCCTTTTTTTTACAATCCCTGGCATGCATGGAGTGCCAAAACTTACCTCAGATTCGAATTAAGAGACCTCTCGGACGCTCAGATCTCGATTTTGAACGAAATCGGACGGAAAAAAAAAACAATATGGCCACCACTTACACAAATTTTACCTGGAATTCGTATTAAGAGACCTCTCGGACAATCAGATATTGATTTTGAACGAAATCAGGACGGAAATGAAGAAAAACAATATGGCCGCCACTTTTTTCAAATTTTACCTCGGATTCGTATTAGGAAACGTCTCGGACGCTCGGATATTGATTTTCATCGAAATCGGGTTGGAAATAAAGAAAATCAATATGGCTGCCACTTTTTCCAAATTTTACCTCGGATTTGTATTTAGAATTCTCTCGGACGCTCCGATATCCATTTTGAATGAAATCGTGACGGAAATGATAAAAATGAATATGGCTGCCACTTTTTCTAAATTTTACCTCGGATTCGTATTACGAGACCTCTCGGACGCTCAGATATCGATTATGAACGAAATTGGGAAGGGAATGAAGAAAATCAATATGGCTGCGACTTTTTCAAAATTTTACCTCGAAGTCGTATTAAGAAACCTCTCGGATGCTCAGATATCGATTTTTAACGAAAAGAAGAAAATCAATATGGCCGCCACTTTTTCCAAATTTTACCTCGGAGTCATATTAGGGGACCTCTCGGACGCTCAGATATCGATTTTGAACGAAATCGGGACGGAAATGAAGAAAAGCAATATGGCCGCCAATTTTTCCAAATTTTACTTCGGAGTCGTATTACGGGACCTCGGACGCTCAGATATCGATTGTGAACGAAATCGTGACGGAAATGAAGAAAATCAATATGGCCGCCACTTTTTCCAAATTTTACCTCGGTGTCGTATTATGTGGCCTCTCAGACGCTCAGATATCGATTTTGAACGAAATCGGTTCGGAAATGAAGAAAATCAATATGGCTGCCACTTTTTCCAAATTTTACCTCGGATTCGTATTAAGAGACCTTGTGGACGCTAAGATATCGATTTTTAACAAAATCGGAACGGAAATGAAGAAAATTAATATGGCCGCCACTATTTCCAAATTTTATCTTGCATTCGTATTACGAGACCTGTCGGACGCTCAGATATCGATTTTGTACCAAATCGGGAAGGAAATGAACAAAATCAATATGGCTGCGACTTTTTCCAAATTTTACCTCGGATTCGTAATAAGAGACATCTCGAACGCTCAGATATCTATTTTGAACGAAATTGGGAAGGAAATTAAGAAAATCAATATGGCTGCCACTTATCCCAATTTTACCTCGGAGTCGTATTTAGGCGACCTCTCGGACGCTCAGATATCAATTTTGAACGAAATTGCAACGGAAATGAAGAAAATTAATATAGCCCTTACTTTATTCAAAGTTTACCTCGGATTCCTATTAAGAGTCCTCTCGGACGCTCAAATATCGATTTTTATCGAAATCGTATCGGACGGCACTGATTAATAAAACCACTTACTTACAATACATTGAATCAAAAAAGGTCGTCTCTTCATAGGGAATTCACAGCATTTCATGCACCTTAAGATGTTATAAGGAACCTACATGCCAAATTTGGTATCTCTCGAATCAGTAGTGTGGGCTGTGCGTTGATATGTCACTCACTCAGTCAGTCAGTTTCTTCTTGCAATTTGGCAAACACTTTTAATAGTTCATGTCCGCAATATAAAATTTCGAAATCAATGCCATTTTCAAAATTAACGACCCAAAGAACCATAAAAACGACGCCCATATTAATATTTAGACATTCCAACCCCCTTGGAACCCAACAGAGGGAATGGTATTTCACGTCTGCCACGTGGGATTTTAAAATCATTGTTGTTTTCGTAATCAGCGACCCGATAAACCATAGAAACAATACCTACCCATATCGATTTTCAGAATTTGTCACCACTTTTCCCACTTTTAGGGGTTGATTTCTCATAAAACCTGAAACACGTGTTTACTCATTTAACGTTAGAAATACTCCTGTCAAGTTTCGAATAAAATAGTCCAACTAATCTTGATTCCCCACACACACTTCGGACCCCCATTTAACCCCCTTAGGGGTTGAATTTTGAAAAGTACTTTCTTAATGCACCTCTAGTTTTCATGTCCACTACATTAAATTTCAAAATCGATGCCATTTTCGTAATGAAAGTTCCAAAAAACCATAAAAACGACACCCATATTCATATTTAGATATTTCATCCCCCTCGCACCCCAACAGGGGGGATGGTATTTCACGTCCTCCACATGGGATTGTAAAATCATTGTGGTTTTCGTTATCAGCGTCCCGGTATATCATAAAAACAATACCCATGTCGATTTTCAGAATTTTTCACCACCTTTCCCCCTTTTAGGAGTTTATTTCTCAAAAAACCTGCAACACGTGTTTACTTATTTATCTTTAGAAATACTCCTGTGAAGTTTCGAATAAAATAGTCCAACTAATCTTGATTCCCCACACACACTTCGGACCCCCATTTAACCCCCTTAGGGGTTGAATTTTGAAAAGTACTTTCTTAATGCACCTCTATACCTTATATGGAACCTACATACTAAATTTAGAATCTCTAAAACCAGTAGTTTGGGCTATGCGATGATATGTCACTCGCTCAGTCAGTCAGTTATTTCTTGCAATTTGGCACAAACTTTCAAAAGTTTTCATGTCCACTACATTAAATTTCAAAATCGATGCCATTTTCGTAATGAACGTTCCAAAAAACCATAAAAACGACACCCATATTAATATTTAGACATTACATCCCCCTCGCACCCCAACAGGGGGATGGTATTTCACGTCCTCCACGTGGGATTTCAAAAACATTGTTGTTTTCGTTATTAGCGACCCGATAAACCATAAAAACAATACCCATGTCGATTTTCAGAATTTGTCACCACATTTCCCCCTTTTAGGGGTTGATTTTTCAGAAAACCTGAAACACGTGTTTACTCATTTATCGTTAGAAATACTTTTGTGAAGTTTCGAATAAAATAGTCCAGCCAATCTTGTTTCGCCATACAAACTTCGGAGCCCCATTTCACCCCCTTAGGGGTTGAATTTTGAAAAATCCTTTCTTAGTGCACCCCTAGACCTTATAAGGAACCTACGTGCCAAATTTGGATTCTCTAGGACCAGCGGTTTGGGCTGTGCGTTGATATGTCAGTCAGTCAGTCAGTCAGTCAGTCAGTCAGTTTCTTCTTTTATATATTTAGATTAATAAACTTTCGATGAGTTTCAGAAGTTTTGCAGCAGCTTGTTTTAAATATATGTAAGTCTGTTACGAAGGCACAACAATTTTATGTACTCCCAGGTTGTGCTGATGTTCCGTTCCGAGCCATTTTATTTCGTCTAATAAAAGGTCCCTAACGGGCGCTCAACAAAACATATTTTATAGAGCCGTAAACCTCCAGGTGTTCCTCGTTGTCTAGCTTTATGGCTCGCTTAAATGATACCGATACGATAATTCTCAGTGTTATCTGAGCGTATTGCGCATATGAGTGTGGATGACAACAACGATTAATCATATATAATTTATATTTTCCAACAACCTTGTTTTTTTTTGTCTGGCTCGTTCCAGAAGCATTTAGGCTTTAGCTGGTAGTCACTGGATGGCTGTGGGTGGACGTCACTATGAAGCCACCCGACAGCTCGATTTAAGTCCGCAAAACAACCTTGTAAAATTAGCCTGGCGTGTACGGTTTTATACAAAGATGGTGGCAATGAAGCTTACGGCCTGGCTTAGCAAACACCGTAGCCTATGAACGTTTAGGGTTCCGTAGTAAACAATTGTTTACTACGGAACCCTAAAAAGGGTCGGTAACGCGCTTGTGATTGTTTTGGAGTGGCAAAACTATAAGGGTTCCTTAAGGAACCCTTATAGTTTTGCCATGTCCGCGGCTTAGCTCAGTAACCGCTACGACTAGAACGCTGTAATTTGGCATGAATATCAACATAATACAAATTAATCACGCGAACAAAACGGTAGAATGTAATGTCAAAAACAGATTTTTTTAGGGTCAGGTGCTTTTTTTCTTGTACACATGGTGTGTCGTACCGTTGGATAGCTCGTTTAAAAGTAATGAGGGTTTTCTTTTTAAACTTTAAAGTGTAATTTTTTGTTGGAGTCAAGTGTCCTCTCTCTACCAGCTATGGGTACTGGCTATGTGAAAAAAATTATAGTAGTAGTATATAAAATTAATTTAAAAGAAATACTATCACAGCTAAGTAGACATTACAAGTTAACGGTCAATAGCCGGTTAAAAGGGAACTTTCGTACAAGTTCCATTTATTACTTAGATGTCGTGTTTAGTTTTGTCAAACATATTGTAAATATAAGTTTGTTAGCTTTAGTTCCTCATAATGTAACGTATGGGCAACTACCGACAAGCACAAGCACTTATTATCTCACAGAACTTATATATGTATACGGTGAACCAATTTAATTTCTGGGCCACTTCGTACCTTGTCATAGTAAAATTCAATGAGGCAACTGCTTGAGATCTTATATAATTGTTACTGTGACAAGGTACAAAGTGGCTCAGAAATCGAATTTTAATTTTGAATCGGTTGACTGTAAATTTGATATAACGAGATGACACCGCGACTCATATTTTGGTGCGTGGTCTTCAGGTCACGGTTTAAACCTTCTAAATAGAGAGCAACCATCACCACCACCGCCATATCAGCAGAAGGATGTCCACTGCTGGACATAGGCCTCCCCCAATTTCATGGGGGGTAAATGCCAACCCGCATGCCAAGCGCGGCGCATCGCAGTAACTCAACCGCACTCCAGGGATGATAGAGAGCAACAGATTTGTATAAATACAGCTGCCCAGCATACTAATAATATAATGAAATCTAACAAGAGCGTGAAATCATTGTGATAATCCGACACGCGCCATTCTTACCGAGCATCAACTTTGAGTATATGAATTTGGATTTAGTTTAGAGTAAAATAAGTAAGTAGGGCCATTTCCGACGCCTCTATAGTTATACAGGGTGATTTTGGGGTCGTGATCCGGAATGATTGTACATGGTCAAGAATTCAAAGTAGACAACATCACAGTTGGTATGACGGTTTATAATTCAAATAATACTCTTTGTCTTCAAATTCTAACGGAAAATAATACTTTTTTATACAACTTGGTCACCCTATCCCACTGTCAACTCTCCATACTATCCGTCAAAGAGAGAAGGGTAACCATGATTTCTTGAGATTTTGTATTTTTGTCATCAAAATAAATTAAAAAATAAATACGTTTGTTTCGTGTCACTACAATTTTTTTGAAATGGCTAACAGGTACCAAGTCGTAAAACTTATTCTTGATCCACGACCCCGAAATCACCCTGTATAGGGTGTAACAAAAATGACGTGGATCCGTTTAAGGCGTTAATTGACAAAATTTCATTTTTTAAGCAGGCTTTTTTCCAATGAAATCAAATAGAGGATAAAAAGTTTAGTAAAACTACATTTGTAAATTCTCAAATATATACCAATTTCATATAAATAAATCAATATCAAAAGTTCTTCATTCTAAAAGAGAGTAAGTGACAAGTAAGGCGTCACAGCGTAACAAATCATACAGAAGCACTGTTACTAGGACGGATTTACTAAAAAGTAAACTCCTGTTCTTTTTGTGCGCTGTAACCACTGTAACTGTCACAATTTTATATTAGTGACGACATTTGGACGATGGTAGGCTTTCTTCACATTTTCGTAATTATTGAGAAAACTAATAGTTATAAAAATAAAAATATAATAATTTGGGGTTTCTTGTTAACAAATTAACGAAATGAGTTAAGATTTCATGCTATTTCAAAATTTGAAATGTTGTCAAATGGTATCGCATTCTGACTAGAAACTATCATTTAGGTAAGGATTATAGTAGATATACTAGTAGTTTCTTCTCGTTGTAAATACCTTCATATATCTTGCTAGTCTGCCCATCCTTGACCTAATAAACATTTTACTAGCTGCACGAAGTTTTAGTGGTCTAAATACTCACCTTCGATTCCGTTTATTGCTCAGGTAGGTACGTACGTTGGCGTTTTCGTAAAAACCCACTCCTCCCGTGTTTTCAGAGGAAAGTTTCAGAAATTGTCGACCTGCCAGTTTTCGAGTATGTTATATTATACTTTTATAGTAAGGCGGGCAAAGGTGAATATAAAAATAAATATTACTTGGGTTTAGTTGGTTTAAATCGTCTTGAATCATAAAGTAAAACATATAGATACCTAAGAATGATCACCAACTCTTGCTCGCTCTTGATATAAAGTAAGTTTGTAAAGTCAGTCAACAAACAACAACAAGCTGTCATAAACACTTTCTTATTTTTTATACAAGTTTCGTCCTTTACCTTTTATTGTTCCTTTACTATAATAGTTGTATCATCACCTACATATGTTATTTGAAATGGTATTTTCACGCCTAATGTTTGTTTGTAGCAATACCATCGACTTATACGTGCTAAGATAGCAAGGTAATAAAGCTAAGCTAATTTTCTTTATTTCTGTTTTAGTATAACTTATGTGTTTTGTCCATCGTGGCTTCACTTTGGTCCTAAAGGAAGACCAGCGCTAGCCACTGGCTTCTAGCACCATGCTGATTTGGGGCCATTTCGTGGCTGCTGTGTTTTTGTTATTACTCTTTGTTATGTAATGTCTTTATGCCACGAATAAATGTTTTTTTTTTATGTTTATATTTAAGATAGATAAACTAGCGTGTTAATGTAGATAGACAAAATAACCTATATCTGATCGTATATATATTTTCCACCTCAGCGGCACGAATACGGTGGTTTTGCAAAATGCAATTTTATTGAAGCGTGATAAAAACTTTTTTTCATATTGCGGGGTGTAATACAAACTTGGAACATTTAAACTTCATTCTCTCTGTCACTATTCCTTTGCAATACATGTTCTCGCCACTGTGCACTGAGGTGAAAAGTTGTATGTATTACACGAGAGCAAAGATATTTGCATCTCGTGTCTTTGAGTCCCTCGCTACGCTACTTTGCTCTCTTGTTGAACAAATAACTATTAAATATTACCATTTGAATAATAATCAATGTGTACTAATTCCCATGATACTTATACGTAGGTTAAATAGGTTCATACAGACAAACACTTAACAATAACTCCGCATTTATTTACGAGAGCATAATAATTAACCCCAGAATGCTGCAGGTAATAAAAAGTACAATAGTACCGCCGGGAGTACCGGCGAGCACCTCCGAGAGTGCTGGAGTATAAACCGGCCATTATGAGCATTTTCTTACGACCCGCTACGTTTTTATTTACCTACACCTATAACAATAGACAAAATTTCATTTTTGAGGAGGCTTTTCTCCGATTAAATCAAATAGAGGATAAAAATTAAACATAACCACATTTTTAATATCTGGAAAATATCGCCATTTCATATTAAAAAAACAATTTCAAAAGTTTCTAATTTTAAAAGAGAGTAAGTGACAAGTAAGGCATCACAGCGTAAGAAATCATACAGAAGCACTATCAATAAGGCGGATTTACTAAAGAAAGTGTCCTGCTGTTCTCTTTGTGCGTTGTGACCGTCACAATTCAGCCTTGTGACGTCATATAGTCGATGGTAGGCTTTCTTCACATTTTCGTAAATATCTTGAAAACGAATAGCTATAATATATAATTGGATTTCTTGTTGTAATTTGAAATGTTGTCAATTGTGCCATTTTGTTTCAAATTTTAATGTTATATTTATAAAAATCGTGTTACTCTTCATTTAATAACCATTTATTATCTTAGCAATATGTGTGTATTTTTTTTTTCATTTCATATTTGCAGTGTAGTTTAAGTTAACTACAGGCTGGCGTTAGATTAAACTTAATTCTGGAATGAATCTTGGTATATTTACACACACTTTTCTATACTCATAATGTTAATAACTGTTAAACGTGGTGTATAAATTACACAGGTATATAATGGTGTACGGCCCACAAATATGATTTCTGGGCCACTTTGTAGGTACCTTGTCACAGTAAAAAATAATATGAAAGCTGCTAGAGATCTCATATCCTCAACAAATTCCTCGACTATACGCTTGCGCGCAGAGCACAGAAATAAAATCGGAATACAAATAGAATTTTACAAGTTGAACCCCACGCCATAAACCTCATTTTGCCTAAAATGCAATAACCTTCCACTGCATGTCAACACCCGGTACAAGTTTCGTTGGACCCGGGTATGTCCTAAAACTACGACCACGACCACCGGGGAATGGGCAGCAGCATTCCTAGAGTGCGGTGGAGATACTGCGATCGCCAACCCGCATGCCAAGCGTGGCGATTATGGCATTTACCCCCCATGAAATTAGGGGAGGCCTATGTCCAGCAGTGGACGTCCTAGGGCTGATATGGTGGATGGTGGTGGCATGTCAACAAACAAGTTTATTTTTTTCACGTTTGCTATTTAGAAAAGAGCATTGTTGCAACAATGACTCTTTTCCTCATAAAAGGTATGAAATGCATTATGTGCTACTCTGTAGCAAAATTATTTTTAAGACATTTTATGTTTTTAGCAGCAGGTTTCATAGGCCGTATGATAAGCAGTATGTGTTACAGGGTAGCAAAATTATTTCCGTCTTGGGCGTAAATACTTGAATCCCTCGCTACGCTCATGATTCTATCGTAGAATCTTTCGCTTCACTCAGGATTCAATATACCACCCTCACCGTAAATACACCGAGAGCGCTCGTGGCCCAGCGTGCGGTATGCGAGGTTAAGCAATGTGGGCGCAGATCAGTTCTTGGATGGGTGACCGCTTTGAGTGGTTACTAACTGAGTGCTCTCGTGCTTTGGAAGGCACGTTAAGCCGTTGATCCCAGCTGCTGTCTACGACAGCAGTCGTTAAGCCAAGTTAGAGGTCTTCGGGCGGCTTGAGAACTTCTAACAGTCAAGTTGCCCACTCACTTGACAAAGGGGGGTCGAAGTTGCACCACGTCCGTAGGGAGTACCGACCATTACCCTACACGTGACCCCTGGGTGGTGCTAAAAGTGCAACAAAAACTGGTAACCGTACTTGTCTTCTCGAAGATCTCACGGTTCGTAAATAAATGGTAATTCATAGACGGTAAGGTTTCAGAGGAATTTCCTCCCTCGGACGCTTCGATTGTGGAATGAGCTCCCTGCCGAGGTTTCCCCGACGGACTACAGTATGGGGTTCTTCAAGAAAGGAGTGTATTTAAAGGGTCGGCAATGCGCATGTGACACCCCTAGGAGTTGCAGGCGTCCATAGGCTGCGGTGACCGCTTACCATCAGGCGGGCCGTACGCTTGTTTGCCACCGACGTGGTATAATATTTTTTTTCTAGCGCACTTGTTGATCAATGGAAATGTTAAATAAACAATTTGACCCAACAAGGTACTACTTGGTACCCGTTATGCCTGTTGCTTCAATAAGTTTGTATATTATTAATATGACGTAAGCGGCGATAGTTAAAGTAAACAAGTTCTAATAGTCAACAATTTACTTGCCTGAGGCAAACCAATTTTCAAATTCCCTGTATTTAATTAATGTGACGTTAGTAACCAAATATCGGCGTGCCATGTAATATTCGGCCACAAACCATGTAATCCGTTGATTGACGGCACGCAGATTACAGCGCGGCGTGACAACTGTCATTCGATCACGAATTACATTGATTCACCAATCAGTGTCATTGCGTGAGTGATTATGGTCGTTGACTTTACGCAAACATGGCTGGCCTAGTCTTATCTGCGCTATGGAC
Source organism: Notocelia uddmanniana (assembly GCA_905163555.1). Lineage (NCBI taxonomy): Eukaryota > Metazoa > Arthropoda > Insecta > Lepidoptera > Tortricidae > Notocelia > Notocelia uddmanniana. The sequence continues at coordinate 21,690,190 of LR991059.1, read as the reverse complement.
AAAATACAAGCTAAGATGCAATGAGGAGTGCTACGTGCTCTTGGATTAAATGGACTTTATTATGCTTTTCGGCCCCGTGTGGTGCCGGGTTAGAATAGCACCACCTCCTTTCTTCCCTTGGGTGTCGTAAGAGTCGACTATGGAAACCAGGTTTAAGTGTCTTGCGGGCGATGCGCTAGCAACCTGTCACTGCAATATCACATTTTCTCAATCTGTAAACCTACAATTGCTAAATGTGGCACTGAATTAATTTTCGTATCTAATTCGTTCCAATTCCAACCAAGCGCTTTGCATCATCTATTATAATGCGCACTTCTAAGGTTTGGAATTCTCTGCCGGCGTCTGTATTTCAGAGTTCATATAACCTAGACCTTTTTAAGACACGAGTGAATAAGCATTTTCTGGGTGAGCTCGCTTCATCGTCGGCCTCATCTTTGCCCCCTGGCTAGATGCTGGCCAAGAGCAATCCCATTTTTAATAACAATAAAAAAATGCTCTGCCTACCCCTTTTAGGAATATAGGCGTGAGTTTATGTATGTATGTATGTATGCTTTTGATAGCATTCAAACGTCTTTAACGCTAATAGTTACAAGCGCCCAGTTTAAGGGTCCTTTATACAGTTAATAAAACAAAATTCGTCCGTCTTGTAATCAATAGTAAACGACTTGTGTGCATGTAAAATATGTTTTTAATACATGGATTTATAGAAGACCTTTGTTGCATTTCAAGGACAGTGCCAAACACGACATGGTTTCGTTAAGGATCGACCCTACAGCCTAGAAAAAAGTCTCAATATCGAGACTATTGGAAAAAGTGCCTGCGCAATAGAGTGGCAGAACACGATAAAACTTGGTTTGAGCTTTGTCTTTTAAGCGTTAATTAAGGCACCAGCGCGCTGCTCTACCCCTGGTGGCTATATTGTGTCGGCCTTATAAGCCACTTACATAATTGTGCCTTGTGCCGCATCTCTAACATGGACGCTGCTTAAAATGCAGCTAAGGCCAAAGATGATGATGATGAGTCCTACCAGAAATTAGGCTTTCTAGCGCTAAGGCCTCTAGCTTGTCTTAACGACTGCTGTCATAGACAGCAGCCGGGATCAACGGCTTCACGTGCTTTCCAAAGCACGGAAGCCTTCAGTTAGTAGCCACTCATCGCTAGCAAAAAAAATTCATAAGAGGGTACATATCCTCATTATACCTCGATAGTACACGGTCATCGATTGAGGCAAACTGCAACGTGATTGATATAGTCAGACACTAAATCTGTATCTTAGCATTGTATCTTTAACCCTTTGAACGCCAAGAGCCTATAAAGTGGTCGTGTGTCGTCGTGGGCACGCTAACAACCACAAAAAGGTCGGAGTGAAGGTGTAAAAAAATCAATTGCGAATTGTTTTTATTGGTATAAACGTTACATCAATTTTTGATACCTTGGCGTCTGAGTGATCACTTCATTCAAATATGACGGCGTTTGAAGGGTTAAAATAATTTAAGACAACAACACTGACTAATTGATAATTGAGGGTTCCACCTTCAAACGAGTTTCGAAGAACGTCGGGGCGAAGATTGTACCAATTGCCCGCTCTTACTTGACTGCGTGAAAGTTGCCTTTTGCACTCGGGTTTTCCCTAACGCCCTCTTAATCAGCCAGGCATCTGAGAGGAAATGTTCGTTTTGCGAGATAGTTATATCCATCATAATAGTGCTGAGAGTTTTAGCGACAAGTAATAATAATAATACTCCAAGGGCCCCAACCTCCCGGTCATTTTTGCGTTACGAGTTTTGTGACAAAATAGTTATTATTTCGTTTTTCTGTTTTAAGTTTTTCGTAATGGCTATCGCTGTCTATAGGTATTTACTCACAAAAACTTATCGTGCTCACCCTCACCAACAAGAGAATATTCTAGTAGTCTGTACAACGCTTCACCTCACCCTGAATCCGATCGAATGCATCAGACCTCCGATTAAGAGTTGTTATTACGAGTTCTGCCCTCCTATGTCAAAATTTTACAGTTTCCATATAAAAACGGGTGAGGTGTGGGTGTGAGGTGACAGGTGACGACGAGTCGGTTAGTGAATAACACCCCTGTGGCGTCAAGATATACTAGGGTTGAGCGGTGAAGTGAACATCGTAAATAGCATAACTGCACATCTAATTACCTATAGGTACTACCTACAAGCTGTGTTCATGACCCATCCGTAGGTTCAGCTCCTTAATTGCACACTTTATGAAATACAACACGTCTTCGTCACCTGTTTAAGAAATAAACACCTTGATAAACAGTATGTCCATATGTCACATTTATCTATAATCACATATTTTAGACTTCAATAAAAAATAAATATATAGGAGGCGAACGAGCAGACGAATCGCCTGACGGTAAGCGATTGGCGCCGCCTATGGAAACTGCGACACCAGAGGGTTTGTAAGGGCTTTGCAAATTGGTAAATGGTATATGTGTGGTACTTAATCTATAAATCTAAAAAATAAAGTACAATTCATCAAAGATAATTCTTTGGAAATTTTGAAAATAAAATAAAAAATTGCGAGGTCTACAGCTTACAGAGTCACTAGTAGGTATATATTAATAAATTACTTATAGTTATGTACCTACTTACTTCAGTTACGTCAAATTGCCTCCCATTTGTAATAATTTATTACGGAAGTAGTTTAAGCACAAAACTTGCATATTGTTACAAATATTGCAAAAGGCGATCATAATGTTTACAAAACAAGAGAACCAACAATAAAGATGCAAATTACATACCACTTTATTCCAATTTTATGCAGATTACTAAATACCTAAATATAATGCGTTAACCTACACAATCATACAGTAATACATTTACTCGTATTTCATTTATCACAGATTTCATTCTTAGATAATATCAGAACCGAATACGATACTCTTGACCCATTTCATATCTGATAATTACAATTATAATTCAGTTAAAAACCTTTGTGCCTTCTGAAGATGAGTGAAATTTATATCAACTTCATAAACATGAGGTAGGTGCCGACTTCAGAATTCCACAAGATTTTCTGATCAATCGAACACCTAAAATAACTTCTGAAAGTACGACTATTATCTCTATCCACCAACATTCAACACTTCACTACGCTAACATCCAGTTACGTAATACGTCACTTGGAGAAGCATTGCCGATTAATCTCCGTCTCTCAGCGTCCCAGGAAGATTCATTTATTTTGTGACATCACTTATACCATTTTTCGATTACGTGTTAACCTTGTTGAATTGGTCGTAGTAATATCTAGCAGCATTTAAAGCATCGATGATGAATTTGTCATCACATGGGTTGTCGTCGAAAAAGTGGGCACCGCATTGCAATGCTTCGGAGCATTCGGAATCTATAATCTTTTCCTCGCAACATCCCAGGATAGCTTTTGCGCAGGGCGATAGTCTTTTCGGTGGATTGGGGAAGCCGCCTCTTCTTATTTGGTCTATGTACTTCAGCTCTTCATAGGACAGGTCAGATGGATTTCTTATCGCGTCTATTTTCTTTCCTAGTTTGCTCTGAGGAGCACCGTGCACCTGTAGCAACAGCATTGAGATCGTCATGGCTGTTATCGTTTTCATGGCTGAAAAAATAAGTCGTTTAGTATTGATTGTTTATCACTGGTCATAGTTAACATGATTATTTGAATAGAGTCACATAAAAAACTCAAATGATACACTAATGAGTACCATTTACTATACGAGTAATTCTTCAATAGTGAAACGAACTTGTCCCATAGTCTTGTTTTGATTTTGATGCCCTAGTATAGCTACTAGCTTAACTACATATACCTTCTCATAAATCAAACTCAACATAAGCACTTATCAAGTCAACAAAACAAGATACTGCATTGAAATCTTATTTAGCATCAAACATTAATGGCCTGCGCAGATTAGAAGCACGTGACACAACACGTGCTTGATCATGCGCATATTTTGAAAATACATCTGTGTATATACTTAAGTATAGGCATTAAACTGTGGCCGATTACGCACGACATACGCAACACTCGCGGTTGGGTTTCCCAGGTGATACCAAGGATATCGAACTGTGTGCCGCGATCATTAGTGCAAATTATTACCCTCGTTTTTTACGCTTACAGGTTTTTAATTGATTTACGATCGTAGAAGATGTAAAGATGTCTTAGGATTTAACCTACTTTTCAGCTTGAGTAAATTTATATTTAGGACGATGATTTAATAGTTTTTAAACTGGTGAGATGCTATTTAAACGCTTTCCTAATAATTAATAATTAAAATGTGACAGTAAAGAGTTTTTACTTAGATATAATATAAAACAACGTCAATCATCCATTTGCGCAGTTATTTCTGAACCATTTTTGGTTGATCTAGTTTATTTGGTTAAATGGGGATCTAGAGAAAACTTCTTAATAACTTTCTTATGAATTTGGATTTATTGGATTCTATTTGCTGACTTATATGTAGGTGCGCATGATTGTTTATGCAAAATTAGGCAACACGCCAGTGGCGCCTCTTGTGTTGCAAGCGTCCATAGGCGACGGTGTCAACTTACCATCAGGTGGGCTGTCAGCTTGTTTACCACTAACGTGATATAAAAAATAGCACGCAAGGAGTTTTTACACCCATTATCCCTGAGCAAAGTTTGCCTGTTCAAGGTCGTTTTCAGACGACTTCGACCTGACCTGACCTCCAATTTGATACAAGATTAATTGCAACATGGCGTAGAGATGACTTAGCTAAATCGCCTAGTTCAGAGCCTGAGTGTCACGCGTATGCATATTATAATCGTAAATGATTGTCACATATTAATTATTATCGATGTATTGTGTCAACATTATCACGAAATCAAAACTACGCAAGGATAGTGACCATGACCTGTTTAACTTTAACATCCACCACATCAGCCCTAGGACGTCCACTGCTGGACATAGGCCTCCCCCAATTTCATGGGGGGTAAATGCCATAATCGCCACGCTTGGCATGCGGGTTGGCGATCGCAGTATCTCCACCGCACTCTAGGAATGCTGCTGCCCATTCCCCGACCAACCAACCAACCACCACGACCACCGACTTGGGAGACCAACTTTAACATATGTGTCCATAAATTGTATTATACGTTATAACAAAGTTACTTATTATGAGACTAAGAAATATACAATTCTAGTTCACGCCGATAAATATTTTTATTTTAGACTTAAACACTCTAAAATATTAACAGTTGTTCAAAATCATTGCACGCTTTGTCGAGCATAACGTCGTTTTGAAATACCATCTTTCAAACTCATAATACGAGATTAAGGTCACATGAAAATCTCGTTCACTACATTTACCTACTTAATGTTTGTTTAATTTAAAACGTACCTATATACTTAGAATGAAGTCAATATTTTTAGATCTTTTTCATTCATCAATTTGACTGATACAATCATTTCGTTAAAACATTATAATACCGGTTGCTGGTTCAATCGAAAGTTAGGTCAACTTTTAGTACTGTAAATATTTGATTGTATAACTTACATTATTAGTTTATTCTTTAAAATCAACTGTTATGTAATAAATAGCACAAAACTTACTTGTTTCTTAGTAAGGCGTTTTGGCGATCCGGTGTCTGTGAGCTGCAGTGCAAGCGACCGTCTGGCATGTGTCCGTATCCCTCTCTGACGTTTTCGCTATATGAGTGCCGCCAGTTATCGCGAACAGCTTCAAGTTCCTATTCGTAGAACATTTTTCCTCGCCTGTGTGTTTGTATCTAATATAACTTGAGTCCTGGCTCTTGTAACTACGCGTAATTTCACGTAAGGCTTACAGTGGTTCACCCGTAGCGACGCGCTCGGTAAGCGTTGTGAATAATTAGGTTTTTTATAAACCCCGGTGTTGTGGTGGATGGCGTTGTGCGCAAATTTCGCGAAGTATCACCATACCCGGATTTCAATCCGTTCTTCCCGCAAACCACCGTTCAAGAACGGATTGAAATCCGAAATATCATCGTCATGAAATAAATCTATTACTGATAACGATAAGTTTTTATTTTGGTATGATTATAATAATTATTCATGCTGGATGATGTTAGGTTTTAATGACTAGCGGTCTAAAGTCTTCTGTAGGTTTGGCATGTACTGGTACGATCTTTTATTTAATTTGAAGTGTTTGTTTGTATACGTATGTGTGTGTGATCTCGATCTGATATAACGATGGAGACATAAGGTAGCCATAGGAACTCCTAGACTACACAAAATAAACACGTCGTGTTTGAGAGTTCATTGGAACGATCTCAACATGTACTTGAATATTGCGGAAAACAGTCTGTACAGTCTGCAATAAAACTTTATACCAAAACCTTTTTTAGGGTTCCGTAGTCAACTAGGAACCCTTATAGTTTCGCCATGTCCGTCTGTCTGTTTGTCTGTCTGTCTGTCGGTCTGTTCGTCTGTCTGTCCGAGGCTATGCTCTGTGATTGTTAGTGCTAGAAAGCTGCAATTTGGTATGAATATATAATTCAATAAAACTGACTAAGTCGTAAAAAAAATTAAGTGTACGTCCCCTAATCGTAATGTGGGGATGCAGTTTTTTTTTGTGCTTCAACCCTAAGGTGTGGGGTGTTATTGGATAGGTCTCTCAAAATGAATACAGGTCTGTTTAATTTTTTTTTTGATAAAGTGAGTATTTTAGCGAAAAAATTTACTCCAAAAGAAAAAAAAATGTTTCTCTCCCCTCTAACTTTTGAACTACAGGTCCATAAAATATGAAAAATCATGAAAGTAAAGCTTAATAAGGACTTTCAATGAAAACTATAGCGGACATGATCAGTTAAGCTGTTTTTGAGTTATCATAAAAGGTCTTCCCTTCTTACTAAAAGACGCATGAAACGCTGCGAAAGTATTCCCTTTTGCTTATTATTGATTTTTTTAGAGTAAATTCATTGAGCAATTACGAAACCCTACACGAGCATGGCCCGACATGTTATTGGCCGATTTTTAAATAAACGTACGTCCAGTTGTAAAACTATTATTTTTTATTTCTTTATTGAGAATCAAACGTAAACATCGGAAGACAGAACTTAAACACTTACGTAAAAACTCAAAGGCGTATACGAAGTCTCCAACCCACACTGGACCGGCGTGGGGATTACTGCCTAGTCCCTTTCATCGATGAGATGCCCAGCAGTAGGACGCATATAGGCTGCTGAATATGATGATGAGCTTTTTAGGGTTCCGTAGCCAAAATGGCGAAAACGGAACCCTTATAGATTCAGCATGTCTGTCCGTCCGTCCATCCTTATGTCACAGCCGATTTATTCGGAGACTATGAGCACTACAATTATTAAATTTGGTAGGAAGGTGTATGCTATGAACCGCTATAGAAATATGATGTGAAATTACGAAAAAAATATTAAACTGGGGGGGCACCCCATACATGTAACAGGGGAGGGTCAATTTTTAATGCACATAGGCGTGTGGGGGTATCTATGGATAGGCCTTAAAAATACATAGAGGTTTCTAAGAAAGTTTTCCATTTAAGTCAACCGTTGGTGAGCTGGAGTTTAGCTGTAAAATTCGTAAAAATTTAAGTCATTGCAAAAAGAAAACTACCATTTTAAAAGGGGAGGGGACTCTGCTACCGATTTAAGGCTCAATAAGTCAGCTAAATAAAAAATGCAAAATGCACGCAAAACTGTCAACAGACTCTAACTTGGCAGTGTATTTCTGAAAGTCATTTTTGTATACAGATGTATGAAAAAGGTATGGGTGCCTTAATACTTATAGCGGTAGTGTATATCTAAAGTTCTGACAGGCCTCTTAGAACGAATTCCAGTTCAGATTTGGGAAAACTAGCCGCCATTTAGATTTTTATTATTTATCATCAGATTTCGTTCAAAATCGACATCTGGGGGACATTAGACTTATAGTTTGAAAACGATAGTACAAATGACAAATTGCATGACAAGGAAGCTTAGTAACTGCTCACTTGCTCAGGTGTGTGGAACTGTTCAGGTGCTGGTGTGGTGGTTGCATGCATAATAAAAAATGCCTTTATTGATGAAGGAATTCAATTCAAATTACACAAAACAAAAGTAACACTAAACTTTTAATACTTTCTGTTTTACGCTTATCACCCGAACCTTCAAAATCTATCCGATTAGATGCCTATTATGCCTAAGTATAAGATGTATAGTCGAAGAGTGAAAAGGTTCGTCACTTTTCGACCTTAACAGTATTAAAATAGAGTCGGAAAGTCACGAACCTTTTCATTCCACGACTGTACTCGTATCAGTGCAACAATAGTCTAGTGTGGTCTAGTCAACCACACAGTCTAGGGATATTTTACTTTTGTTAATAAAAGGGTCTAGCAGGCTAAGCTAACAAGAGTGGCCCCGGCAAGGGATTTGGTTGTAATTTGAGGTGCAGTACAGGCAGGTGGCAGGACCTAAGAACACTGTATGCGTAATATCAGCCTTCGATCTTGTTTTGTTTCATACTTATTCATATTCACGAAAATGTCAAAAAAAAAGGTAGTTTTTAAACTGTTATTTTAGCTAAATAAAGCAAGCGAGAGTAACCAAATAAATTCAGAATTAAGGAGCATAATATGGGGTTCATAATGCATATTTTTACAGACATTCATATCCTTGAACTTGGATGAAAAAAATAATGTTTTTTTTTCGCTTCATTTTTTGCCATTCTCGTAGAGACACAACTATCAAAAAAATTACTTAATAAGCCACGATTGTCACGTATACATTTAAAAACATTTAAAAAAATCATGGTGCGTCATGTCAAAAAATCATTTACAAACGTTTGACTACTATATCATATCATATCAATATAGTAATAGTGACAAATCAGTCTGTAGTAGGTATAACATCCTCTTTCGTTCATTATGAAATAATTAATTGAGATTGATCAATGTATAGTCTCTCCCCGTGGAATTGAGGCGTGCTAAATCTATTGCTGCATTTAAATCACAGCTAAAAGAACACTATCTGTCCCTTCCATGATTCTTTCATCCTACTATCTGCTTTTTTCGACTCTATGGCTGATATTGTAGTTACTATGTATATATATATATATATATATATTCATATTTATATATGTAGGAATGTATTTATTTATGTTAATTAGTATGATTTATGTATGTGTGCTTTAATATTTACGTGATTGTATATAAGTTTGTATTATGTAATTCTTTTGTTTGCCACCCACTTATAATACGTTTGTTGCTATTTTTCCGCTAGGTTGTCTGGAAGAGATTGCTCTTTAGCAATAAGACCGCCTGTTGTTTACCTCTAGTTATAAGTTTTATACGCTGTTATAATAAGCAATGTAATTTATTGAGGTGCGCAATAAAGAGTTTTTGTGTTGTATTGTATTGTATAGTTGTAAATATATGTATCTATGTAAGAAATCGACTACACCCGTACCAAATTGTGAGTGGTAGTAGCTATCTACACGTATAGTTTAATTTAACCAATATAACGAGTCTTCTTAAAATTATCGTCGTTTATTATTATAACTGACAACTAAAAGTTGAAAAATCCCCGACATTTTCATTTCATACTTCAATAGCTCATAAACGGCTGAACCGATTTGGATAAAACATGTCTAAGAACCATCGCTGGAAAACCAGTTTTAAATAAAAATACCGCATTCAAGTCAGTTCACTCGTTAAAGAGCTACGATGCCACAGACAGATACACAGATACACATGTTAAACTTATAACACCCCCTCTTTTGCGTTCCAAAGCAGTTTATAAAGTAACAGCGAATGTTTTAAACAGTAGATTACTACTGCTTATTACTACTAGCTCTCATTGGAAACACATTTCTGTTGTTCATTTCACAAGTGCTTATTAAGTTTGCTTTGTAAACACTGTAGAAGAACATTTTATTGATGTTGTGGCTACAACAGCTCTCGACCACTATAAGTGTCGTTAGCGTCAAAAAGGTTAACCTTATATTTAACTCGAGAGAAGTCGCAACCTGTTGCATCATTATGGTGGCCTAGTAACAAAAAGGTATATGAGCACTGGTACCCACATTTCAGATACATATATACTTTTGTTAAAAAGAACAGATTGGCTGAACTGTCTATTTACCTATTTTGGTAAGACACGAGCAATTGTAGTTTTTTTGCATACTTTCTCATTGACGATCATTATTAAGGTTTGGTAGTGTCCAAAAAGCTAGGAATGTCGGATGTTAATGCCCGGTATTTTAGTATGACGAGCCCATTCGTGTCATTAGGACCCATAGTCCAAGCCTAGCTTAGTTTGAGACATAGTACGTAAATTTATTTTGTGTTAAATTTACCCTATATATTTACGTATTTATTAGTAGCTTTTGACCACGACTTCCTATTCGTAAAATTAGTAATTTGGGTAGCTTATTTTTTATCCAATCTTCTTTTTCATCAATCTTCTTATTATTTAAATTAAAAAAGAGAAATGTGTGGTTTAGATTTGATAACACAAATGTGTACAACGAAAATTTAGGTAAATAGTTAAAATGATTGGTAATTTTACTGCGAGATAACATTCACATAACACACATCTGTAGTAAGCTTCCTTTTTTTGTTTTCCCGTCCTTTGCTAACACTTAAAGATTTTGTGGATTCGAGACTCGTTAGAACGCCGAACAGATTTTTTTAATGTACACCTGCTACTTTCAGGATTCGTCCTTGAGCTTTATTTATTGTCATCGCGAACCGCTCGCTCTCAGGGGAAACTGGTCTCTTTTAAACTGGAATGGTAAATCGGTTGGGATTATTGGAATACGGGGAATCAATACATCTTCTCCATTTGATGTTTCTCTCATAATTATTGCTTTTACAATATTGCGTCCCAGGTGTATAATTTGTAGTCGCGTACCATTTGTCTTGGTGCGTCAAGATTTCGCATGAACCGGACTGGAACGCCAACTTTTAGTTTCAAATTATGGGAAGGCACCCCTGAAAATTCCAACATAACGAAGACCGCTCTTGTATGTTGTAGTAACCAGTTTGAATAGATATCACATATTTAAAATGTTTAACAGAAACAAAACAAATGCCTATTCGAACCGTTTTTAACTACATAGAGTGGCTTTAGCAAAGTTTCTCACCAATAGTGCAGTAGCTTTCTTTAAATCTTAGGAAAAGTAAGACAATTAAAGTTTTATTTTGTACTGCAGTTTTATTCCTTACTTAAGAAATTATTGATTCCTCATATAAACTTCCACCCTTTTTTCACCCCCTACAGGTATGACAAGTCAAAAATGCTTATACACTCTTTATTTCTAACGAGATATGATATGATAAAAATCATAGACCTTTTTTGAGAAATTACTGATTGGCTGTACAAACTTCCATATCTCTTTTTACAACATTGAAGGATGATTTTGGGGAAAACTATTTGATATCCTTCCCCACGACTCAAATTATCTCCATTCCAAATTTTATATACATCGGTTCAGTGGTTTAAGTCTGAAGAGGTAACAGACATACAGACACACTTTCGCATTTATAATATTAATATGGATTTAGAACATAATTCGATTGCACTGTACATAAATTAATTATAAACTACACTGCATGTTACAGATCACTTTCACCCAGTCCTTTGTTGGTAGAACTTCTGGAACCTTTCAATTACTCTGAGAATAGCGTTGGGTTCGCAGGGGTTCCCATAAGACGTAACTTCGGGGCAGCCTTGTGTGGTGAAACATTCGAAGGTTATCTCGGGCCGGTGGCAGCAGCTGAGCACCGCAGCATCACAGTTAGTGGGGAGGTCGTTTGAAGTCTCTTTTGGCACATTCTGGGGCGGCCTTCTTGTGGTTGGTGGGGACGCTGGTAAGCTTCCGGCAGGACCTATACTATTAACTGTACCATCTCCTTGAACAGTCCCGTGCTCAACTGCGGGAGGCTTTCTAGTTATTGTGGAATTTGGCCGAATAATATCAAAATTAATCGGCCTACTAATATCCTGACCGTTATCAGTGTCTTCGTTATCGTCAACAACATATCCCCAGTTCTGTCGTGTGTCTTCCATTTCAGGGAACCTGTTGTTTATGCTGTCAGGTTGGCTACCGTTTTTGTTACCGGTCTGAGGTGTTTGCGGATTGCAATTACAGGGTTGAGGCAAATACAGAACTGGTAGGTAAATTGGGAACGATGGAGGTAAAATAGGCGGAAAACTTGGTTGCCTCGCTATAGACGCAATATCTTGCAGGCGTCTGTATACGTGGGACAGCGGATCGTCTACTAAACCATATACTCCTGTGCTCAGCGATTCGTCCCTTTTCACATAATTAGGGTATACTGGACTGATTGGAGGAGGAAAGCCAAATCCTCCGAAGTCGTACCAACGTTTTTGTCGCTGGCCCGTTGTATCTGCGTTTTCGAGGTTGCTCTCTTCAAGTGGGGCGGGTTTTGCGTTGAGATCCGCTGTTTCGACTTTGGCAATGTCTTCCAGTTTGCTGACGTCGCTCGGTGCTGCGGTGACGTAGACATGGGTCGCTATCGCGGCGAGCAACAAGTGTTGTAGTCTTGCCATCTGCAATTACAGAAAACATCACTCTGAGTCATTATCAAAATTATTGCACCTTGGCAAACATTTTAAAAGTTGTTTTTAAATTGCGTGATAACTCTTCATTTTGGATTTAAAAAGTATTAAATAACGTAGTTTGGCGTTCTTAGCCTACAATCGTAACTAAGAACGGCTGACTTTAATTTGTATTTAATATTTTAGTGAAAACCCTCAACAAAAGTCATCTAATAAGTATAATGAAAAGTTTTATATAGATTACGAGAAATAAGACTGGTCTTTCAACAGCTGTCATCCCAGTACAAATAATGACATCATACGTCAAAAATGTCATTTATTGTACTGGGATGACAGCTGTCAAAAGACCGGTCTTATTTCTCGTAATCTATAGTAAATTACATTGAGTAAAAGAAATTGTACAATATAATAGGCATTTCCCACCGCCCCAGCGGGTAAGGAAGCGGCCGAGCAGCTCAAACCACTTCATATTTCCCAACCATAACGAATTAGAAAGGACTGCTATTTTCCCCTCATTGCCTCTCCCTGTATTAAGTAAAATCTATTTCCGAGATATTTTATTTATGCTACGGGTCACTACGCGCCATTAATTTAATAAAGAACATTTTGTTGAGTAATTTATTCCTTAAGTCCTAATAGACCACGCAACAAAGTGACAAAGCATTCCTAATACCTATCCAAATTGTTTTGAAATACAAAATCTATCGTAGGTAACTAGGTACCATGTATGTATTCGCTAGCATGATCGTGTGTACGTCCTTCACTACCATGTACGTAAGAACTAGAGGACGCATGTTTTATATCGGATGTAAACGTATGATTTACCTAATGCTAATAAAATATGTGGAATATCGGTAGAACCTCTAAGCAGGTTTTACTTAATATTAAGATCACGACTGTTAATTAATACTTTATTATGTAAAGCCTTCTTTTGGTGCTTGTTCGTATATGAATGTGAAGGGTAATGCAAATACAGAATACGTAATACCACATGCGAGAGTCAAACTTGGAGCTTTGTAATAAATGGTATTTAAAGAAGTGGTAAAATCGCTTTGCCTATTTAAGACTTTTGTGGTTTCATTTAAATGGAATATGCTGATTTCGCCGCCTAAGTTTGAACCGACCGTTTCCTACGGGGCATAATGCCAGCAAGAACGGTTTGATCGGCGGCGTCAGAAGAGTTTAACAGCGAATGGATGAATCAAATGAGACTGCGATGGTTAAATGTGCATCCCCTATATGGGGGGGGGGTCACGTTTCAAATGTGTTTGTGAAGGTTATGTATGGTAACTATACTAGGTGGCCCATTCAAATCGGTCAGTATGGGAAAGTCTGAAACTATAAGACATACGTAGATTTGTTCTTAGGAACCATGTCACAGATTTTGATAAAAAGAAAAACTGCATTGTTTTGAAAAAATAAACTTACACTATTTCTATTCAGATATCGTTTGTGTAGGTCTTAAGCAGTAAATGTCTTTATGAAACATAATGTCTAAAATGAATAAAATGCATTTTTTTCACATACTTTAATTTATCATAGTAGGTGTTCAAAGTGACCACCGTTACAATATTCAACAAGTTCAGGCATGTAAAATTGTCTCTATGGTTGTTTGTACCTCTCTACTTGTAAAATCGGTGACATGGTTCCTAAGAACAAATCTTCGTATGTCTTATAGTTTTAGACTTTCCCATACTGACCGATTTGAATGGGCCACCCTGTTTAGTTTAGTTTAGTTTAGTTTTATTAATCACACTATACAATTCTCATATAACAATTTTTTTTTTGCTTCTACTACATATTGTATACTGATCGTTAGACGCAACCATTTGCGTTACAATAATGAAAAATAACAATAATATTTTAATAATTAAGAATATACAATAGTATATATCCTTAGAAAACACATAATTAATTAATTGAAAAAATCCAAAATGTCAAATCGAGTATAAATAAATAAAACAACATTAACCTGTATACGTTCTTCTAATCCTACCTATATATGTATATCGTAATGGGAAATGACGAGCGTGTAGCTGTGCTTCATTTCGTTGGTAATTTTATACGAGTACGTAGACTACTTAGTGAGCCAGTGACCTTAATGCCAGGTCATATCTAATATACTAGTGGCTCTGTGAGCTGCAGACCTTGCAAAAAAAATGGTTTTTTTTTTTCAAATTTCCAAATTTCCAAAAACTGACTCATCAAAAAATGTCTATATAATTATTGAACGTGCTCACAAAATTTCACGAGAATCGGTTGAGAAATGCGACCTGTACAGGAGAACTTTCTGACAGACATACGAAAGAATTTTTGTCGAAAGCTGAAACGGAGACGCTTCGCTCGCTTCGCTCGCTCGGTCAAATATATGATACTTACCGTACATCTCGCCAGTTTTAATCACAAGATGTTTCTTTATATTCGGTCATTTCTGCCGTTGAGAAGTACTAGAAAGCCGACCAGTGAATGTAGGTGTTGAGAAAGAAATGGACATTGATGAAGTAAAAAGTATGAAGTAAAAAGTAAAAGCTGTAAGTAAAAAGTATGACGGATGGAATGCGGAGGGATGAAAGTCATGTGACAAGAAAGGTATTAGGCATGAATGTGGAGGGATGTAAGAGGAGGGGTAGGCCAAGTAAAAGGTGGATGTACGATGATATGTCTTCATATCGCCGTACCCCTCCGGCGCCGTATTCCTCTTCCTGACGAATACGGCGCCGACCTCAAGTTCATGGTGAAAGGGCACGCGAATGTCATTGAGAAATTGTGATGATATACTTTGTCTATGCTATGAATAACACTGAAAGGAAGGGAATGTTCTACAATTTTGTGATCAACCCTGAAGCGGCAACATTGCGATTCTGCATTTTCATTTAAAATAACTCATTTATTATTTTAGATACGGTGCATAGAAGGCACAACTTTACGCCATCATGTTTTCTGAGGCGTGGTGCGTGAAATATGTTTGCTCTGAATAAATTATGATAAGAAACCCGGTTCACGCCCGTGAAAATCAATCTTTAACTTTGTTCGCTGAAGATCTATACCTTTTTTTAATGTACAGTTGAGTTCGAATATATGTGCACGGATGACGTGATCAAAAATATGTGAAAACGTCTTTATTGTTAAGGGCACAAGGTTGCATAGAATTTGTTAAACCTTGGGAAACGTACATATATTTATGAATTCGACTGTACGTCGAGCTATCCTTTAATTTTGTTTTTATATTATACACTCGGGTTCAATTAAAACGGGTCAGCTTGTATGGGAATACCATATATTGCTCATATCTTACACGTGCCAAAGCTATTTAAGTTTAAAGTCAATATAATTATAGTGGGTCGCTTAACAATTTTAACATTTCGATGATTACGCTATATCATATCGATAATTATTTGCCAGTGTATTCCTGACAAATAATAATATAATTTTTGAATTACTGATTCATATCTCATAAAGGTGATTATCGCAGCAAACCATCAGTTTGGCGAAATATGACGCATGGACTCATGCATTTTGTGTATGGAGTTGGTCACAAAAAGCATTAACTAAATGGCAATTCCAGTAGGCCACGTATTGTACAGCGTAATCGTGACCATTGCCAACACTTTGACTCTTTGTTAGCAAATACGATGATTAATTTGCTTATTTGTTACGGTTTGTTCATAGGTACAGCCGAGGAAACTGGATGATATTCATCTTCGGATTCTATGTAAATAGAAAGTGTAAAAGATTTTTTTTATTTATAATCTGCAGTCTGAAAGGCATGATGTACTGACCCCGTATATTTATATAGTATCGTCAGATTTATTACAATCGTATAATTATTTTAACTTTTAAAAATGTCTTATCCTTTACCTCTTTTTCTGATCCAAGAAAATAAAACTATGACCCTTTTGTTAATAGCAAGACTAGCAATATCGTAGTCATCGGAATTTGGACAGTAACAATAAGTATGTAACTGATTGTCGAAACCGCACTTAAGGCTTGCCGGGAGCAGTGTCAATGACTTGTGATTATGAATCATTACATTACCGTGTTGTGATTGCAGACAGATCAATATCAAGGTCAGTCAACTTTCGCGTCTTGGTGCGTCTGATTACGAGGTTTCGGTGGGTCTTCTATTATTATTCTACAGAGGGTTATTAAATATTGCTCAAGCGACTAACCCCCTTATTCATAAACGTCCATCAAGCCTCTATTAGTTAACAAGCCGCTAAAGTTGGTTTGTCCTTATCTGTCACTTTGACATTTATGTTTGTGAGAAAGGGACAAAACAACATTTAGTTAACAGAGGTTTGTTAAGATTTATGAATAAGGGGGTAAGTTTTTAATTTTGTACTAAAGCAGTAACGCTGCTAACGTAAATTTCAAATTAAAAGGAAAAATTGAAAAATTTAATGCTCCGAGCAGGATAGGGGGTAAGTTTTTATTTAAAAAGAATAGTACAAGAGTGAAAACGAAAGTTGTCATAGTGCGTGGCATAGTTTGGAAAGCGTGCACATTCGAAGTTTTACTTCAAGATCAATTAGCCAATGAGCTCCACCTTATGTCAAAGTCAAAGTCAAAATATTCTTTATTCAAATAGGCCTAGCAACAAGCACTTTCGAATCGTCAGTTATAACATGTATTAACATATATATTAATTAATTATTTAGAGCAATTTATTGATGCTATTATTATTCTTCAAAATAAATATTGTATTGTTGTAGACATGTCAAAGTAAGAAATTATTTTGTAGTAAAATTCACAATAGGATCGTCAAAACATAAATAATAATAATAATAAAAAAATATATAAAAAATAGAAATCTAGACAGTTTCTAGAATAAAATCAAAATATAAAAAAAGATCATATTAATATCTAACGCCATAATGATTAATTCATTAATATTTCAGTCACAATTAATCCCACGGTGTTTTATCATTCATGTAGTCATGTGTGCTATAATATGCTTTCGATATGAGTTGACGCTTTACATAATTTTTAAATTTATTAATAGATAATTCAGTTACATTTCTTGGAAGCTTATTATAAAACTTCACACCATTACCCATGAATGATTTTCTAATTTTCTGTAGGCGAGTGGTGGGCACCGCGAGTTTGTGTTTATTTCGAGTATTAATATTATGTATGTCACAGTTCTTCCTGAAATTTACAATGTTTTTATGTACATACACAATATTATCATAGATGTATTGACAATGCAATGTCATTACATTAATGTTCTTGAACTTATCTCTAAGTGAGTCTCTATGGTTCATTTTATATATTGCTGTGTCAGTTATAGACGAATTTTATAGTAAGTACCAAGTTTTGGTAATATTTGAAACCTACAAGTACCAAGTTTGGTAATATTTAAAACCTACAAGTATCAAGTTATGGTTATATTAAAAACCTGCTAGTACTTACACATAACTAACGGAAGTAGACGAATAAGCTACATTTGATGAACATTGTTACATACATTACTTCGTGAAATGTGAAGTTTATGAGGCTAGCATAAATTTCCACTAAGTACTAATACAATACCATAACACAAGCCTTATTGTGCTTACTATGGGACTGGTTCGATTTGTGTAGAAAATTGACCCCTAATGTTTATTTATTTATTTATTTATTATTAATAGATAATATCAGTACGAGTATATATACACTTTTCACTACTAGTCGTATTACACTTGTACTCATTGTAATTCATATAATATATTGAAATGAACCCACGACCTCTGGAATCCGTACATCGCTCTTAACCAACTGAGCTGCCGCGGGTATCCCTCGTGGCAACGAATCTTTCAATCACTTCACTCTTCTAATTAATCCTTAGGGAGGCTCAAATCCCGCTCGGGGTGATCAATATTTCAATTTTTCACTCCGTTTGGATAATGTAATTTCTCTAAGCCGACGATTCTGTTGTTTACCTCTGCTTGTATCTTTATGCTGTTTCTATCTGTAATTCTTTCTTGAGGTGTGCAATAAAGCATATTGTATTGTATTATATTCTGCTTGTAAAATATTTCCAATATTGACACTCTCGTTGCAGAAGTATTTGCAGTTTTCTCTTGAATACTCCTACTCCAGCTTTATATAGTATAGATATAAGATCTAACTAAGATAGACGCTTTGGGACGTATCCGGGGCAAATCTTTCCATGGCAGCGTTCCCTCGCTGAATAGCTACGGAAATGTGCTGCACCAGAACGACCCAGAGCGGGGATCGGCTCCGCAGTCTCACAGCTGGCGGCCTAGCTCCCTCAAGAGCGCCTTCGCTTCTTCACCCCAACCGCCAGCAGTCTCGACGTCATAAGGAAGGAATAAATTCGTACCTAGTCTGTCGTTACGTTAGTGCGGCTTAATTGGAATGTTTTTGTTTGGCGGCAAATTCTGCTGCGGATCCTGCCGTACTTCCAATATGACTTTTACCGTACCTGCCGTACTTCTAATATGACTTTTACCGTACCTGCCGTACTTCCAATAATCGGATATAAATGAACTAGATAAGGTTAAATATATTAACAGTTACGTCGATTACAATCTATCAAAACTTACGGTCGATGAATATAACTCATAATTGTATCCATCCTACTTAGAAAAAAAAAGAACTTATCGGGACTAATAGGCAGTTTATGGGACTTTGTCCGCGTCTTCGCTCCTATTGGTCGCAGTTTGATGTTATATAACCTAAAGCCTTCCTCGCTAAATGGACTATCCAACACAAAAATATTTTTTCAATTCGTACCAGTAGTTCCTGAGATTAGCGCGTTCAAACAAACAACAAACTCTTCAGCTTTATAATATTAAGTATAGATTACAAACCTAATGAAATGCATTAAAACACGAGTGTGGGTTTATGAAACAAGCCGAAAGTGAGTTTCATAATAACGCCACACGAAAATGTTTTAATGTTTAATTATATACATTGGCATGCATATCATAAATTTTCTACAACATGTACGCATTCGGCCTGTATTTTTAAGGTAGTGGTACTTTTAACTTATTTGTAGGCATGGGATTAGGTGCCAAAACGGATCCCAGACTCCTTTAGGATTACACCGGGAAACGCTCAAAATATGATCCTTTTTTCAACCGACTTCAAGATTTCAAAAGAGGAGGTTATCAATTCGGTTGTATGTTTTTTTTTTTTAATGTTTGATACTCCATAACTCCGTTATTTCTGAACCGATTTTAAAAATTCTTTTTTCGATTGTAAGTATATATATTCAAGTTAGTCCCGTTTTTGTCACAACGCAATTCTGATGATGGGATCTATGAGGAATTGAGGGAACTTCTCAAATCTTAAAGGCAAACATATACTGATTTTTGTGTTTTTATCAACAAATTGAGCATTTTCATACAAAAATATGACATTTGATGAAGTGGAACAGCTGATGATGATCAGAACAGAACTCTTCAACGACGAAAAGTTCACGTTTGGCGATTTGTCATCCTAGCTGTGTTTGTTAAGCAAGTTCTATCTTCACGATCAATTTTTGTCATGCTCGATTTCTGATGATGGGATCCATGAGGAATTGAGGGAACTCCTCAGATCTTAAAGGCAAACATATAGTGATTTTTTGTGTTTTTATCAACAAATCGAGAATTATCATACAAAAATGTGACATTTGATGAAGTGGAACTGCTGATGATGATCAGAGCAGAACTCTTCAACGACGAAAAGTTCACGTTTGGCGATTTGTCCTTTTAGCTGTGTTTGTTAAGCAAGTTCTATTTTCACGATTAATTTTTGTCATGCTCGAGTTCTGATGATGGGATCTATTAGGAATGGAGGGAACTACTGAAATGTGAAAGGCAGATATATAGTAATTTTAGTATTTTCATGAACTAATCAAGCATTTTCATTCAAAAAAGTGACTTTTGATGAAGTGGAACTGCTGATGATGATCAGAACGGAACTCTTCAACGACGTAGTTCACGTTTGGCGATTTGTTCTCTTCGTTTTGTTTGTCAAGCAAGCTAGGTTTTCAAGACACATTTTTGTCAAGCTTGAGTTATGATGGAGGATTCCATGAGGAATTGAGGGTACTTAGTCTTCTACCATTATAAACATACTTATAGCCATTTTTATTTTATTGTATGGAATCTAAGAGTGCACGATCTAAGTATAATAAAATAATCTCTCACCGGCCTCCCCCATGGAAGTCGGTTTTTTTTTTCTTAAAAATTATTTAAAAAAAAAAAAAAAAAAAAATTCGTTTATTTCAGACAACAGCAGAAAAAAAAGAAAGAGAAAGAAAAAAAAAAAGTGTACAATATGTTAATGTAATTAAAGTATCTGTTATCGATACTTTAATTTAAACATTAAGATCAAACCGCAGATACAGGTTTCATATTATAGGTCATTTGCTTATCGTTTCTGAACATATTGTAGGGACTTCCCTAAAAACTTTCCTAAAGATCGATAACTTTATGATATGGATGTACCTATTGATAAAAATTAGGGCCCAATTACAAAACCGTAAAAATTTTGGATGCTATAGGTATACGTATATTTTTACAAGCTTTTATTTACTTTCACCTGTCCCGTTGTCTGTCTGTAATCAAATCTTGCAAGTGAAATTTAATGCACGTCCCAGTTTCCAAAGGAACTGAAATTTTGTAATGCATAAATTGGATGACAATGCAATATTATTATAACATAGAGCTGATCTGATGATGGAGACTGAAGGTGATCATAGCAATTCCTAAACTACACAAGATAAACCCATCGTGTTTGGGCTCATTCGAACCGACTCAACAAGTAGTTTATGATTGTGGAAAAAAGTACAGTCGGCAATAAAAGCTTGTACCAAAAATGAAAATTTAGACCAAAAACTTATTTCACATCACTGTGTTTAGATTTATGGGTCGGACGTGCGATGCAAGGAGAAGTGGCGCCGGTGTTAATTTAAAAGTTTCGCTTAGCTATCTTATCAATACAGTATTTTATGCATTGTTGTTGTCATGGGCTTTGAATGGATTAAATAGGAAATTGGATTATATTTAAAAAATACGAACGTATACAGGTGAATACTCTTTAAGTTTACCACTAACCTCTAATGTACAAAATAGGGTTTCTATTACACAACTGTTTTAAAATAGTACTTACCTATTTATTCTATTTAATGCTTTATTATATTGATTTTAATACAGAGTATCAATTGGATTCACATCACCTATCAGTGGCAAAGTTTTAGTAATCGTACTATTAAGTATAGAAACTTGTATGCAAAAAAGTTTCGTTATACGATAACACACAGCCCACACAGGAGAAAGAGTAGGTACTGTAGAAGGTTTATGTATTCAATAAATGTTTTCGTGTGATGTTGACCACTATTCAACAAACAGTGGTATATTTTACGTCCGTGAAAATAAAGAGAAGGATGATTGCGATTGCTATTAGAAATCTGATATCATCTCTTACTCAATAAGCCTCACTAATACTGACCAAATCCGACCAAAACAGCGTATCTTCGGCTTTCTCAACACATATTAAAAGAAAATAATTGTCAGTTTCGTATTACGTGATTCAATTGTTCGTAAAATACACGACTACAATGGAGAATACTTGATTGCAGTTTTTGTATAATTTGCTCCGAGTCAGTTAATTACAATTATACATCGAGGTTATGATAGGTTTATATTTTGTTCAATTTAAATTCAGCTATTATACCTAATGTAATAAAGAATCAATCAATAAAAAATAAAAGAAATCAATCAATAAATATAATAATTAAAGATTTGCAAAGAAGGACGACGTCAATAATCAGATTGCCATTATTGGTGAAGTCGGGCAAGCTTATCATCAAATCTGACCGATTGTTATTAATTGTACACTATCGTGACATAAACAAATTATGCATTAAAGTTAGATTGTAGCGAAATGAGCCACGAAAAGAATCGTGATCAGAACGATCTTGACATATACAATGGAAGCTCTGACATCCACGTAATTACTCGCAATTATAAACTATAGATGCACCAGTAAGACAAACCACAAAATTTTCTGATGCTAATGCTTATATCGTGACGTTTTCAGGCAAGGAAGAAACGCTGCTTTGTTTTGAATTCAATACCCGCCACAGTTTTAGATTTAATTCATAAGAAAAAAATCTCCTTGAAAATCATATTAACGCTGTCAGCCTAGTCAGCCTTTTATTGCCGTAAAATATCGACACAATTCAAACATGTTGATACGTACGAATAAGAGACAAGGTTGTTATCAGTCAATTTGGTCAGTACCTATTCGCTACCCTTAATTTGAGCTTTGTCTGAAAGAAAAGTTGGATTAGTTCTGTTGTAGTTTTTTTGTTTATGATTGTTATAATGTTGATGTACAAGAAAATATTTCCAAATGCGATTATAAATATAAAAATATTTTTTTTTACTTCAAAATTGCCTGCCCAGTTGCCCCATCCTATCTCGTCATCTTAAATATTTATTTATCTTTCAGGTATATTTTCTTTTCTTAGTTTCTCCTGACGAAGTTTAGTCTTAACCACGTCTTAACTCAGGTGTTAGCTGAGGTGGCAAGCCATAACTCCAACGACGTTTTCCTAAGCTACGGGAAATTTCAAAACGCTTAACTATTCGACGTTAGTCAAGATCCAAGCGGCAACCTCGGGCAAGTTTCGTAGGATGGTAAACTTAAGATCCACTGCCAGCGTCATATCATAATATGATATTGAACGTTCTGTCATGCTTTTTAAAGTTTATTTTACTATATTTATGTGTACAATTGGCTCTTAATCGACGGCGGTAACTAAACAGCAGACTACCGTTCTCAGATTACATTTGTGGGCATATTACGGTGTCGGATTAGAATATTTCGTGAGCGTACTTGACCTTATTGAATATATTCTCAGTCATCTCTACTATTGATGAAACGAGTCAAACTGCTTTTGCCTCACCGATCACATATTTTGACTGAATGTGTGAACTAGCAACTATTACAAAACTTGTTAACACGGTGCTTATAATAATTTTATTACTTTTATTAGGATGGACAATAGATTAGCAATATATGTCTGAATCTATTAGACGTATTACAGTCTTGCGTTTTGAACTTCAATTTTATGATTGTTAAATGTTAACTTGGCAATAACGTATTGAATACAGCAGGGTAATCACGTAATTTTTCGAACGTACGGTAGGTAAATCTGTCATTTTTATTACGGAAAACGACGCTTTATGCACGTTCGCTCATAGTTACTCTAAAAATTCGTTACCGTAAGTAGAAAATACATAGTGAACATACAATTTATTCCGGAATTTAAGCTCTTAAGCGAATCAATAATAACAGAGATTGTATGTTTCCTAACTTACAATGTAGGGGTCATCTCCAGATAACCCTACTAATCCGATTCAAAAATATTTCGTACATATTTAGACCTTCGAGACGGACATAAACTATGTTGTATCCCGCGATTCTGCCTGGATTTTTTTTGTAATACAGAACCGCTATTTAGTTATAAACCTAAACGCCGGTTTAAAAGCATCCTTATATTATTATAGAGTTCAGCTCCCGCGTTCATTGTAAAGAAAGTGAAAGTAAATCGGTGGAAGAATTCAGACACTACGATATCACTTAACTCACTGCTTTTACTGCTTACGAAGAAACTGATATAAACCTAACTGTAACTTTATGTAGAAAGTAAGATGTTGACAGCCGTTTACTATAATAAAGGTGTACAGTTACCATTTAACTTGTGTATTTTAGTGAGACCGAGTAGAATTTACTTAGGAGTGTGTCAATTTTATTAAGAGTGACAAATAGTAGATTGCAGCTCGTATAACAGTGTGAATAAATTAGGGAGTCTATCTGGAGACGTGACATACTACTTACGTATTAATATTAATCTAGAATTGTAACGTTTGTGTGCTCATAGTGCTAAACGCTGTAAATTTGCTTCATTACTTCATTAAGCAGACCAAAGATCTTATTCGTGAATGTTATTTCAAGCTGTGTCCTGTTTAGCAGTATTAGTAAAGAAACAGCATTATATTATAGTATTTATAAAAAGTTACTATTTTTGTCATTCCCTACAATATTATAAAGTTTGCACATTGCAGCGGAACTTCTCATTTTAAGTTTTCCATCAACTGCTTGTAGGTTAGGCGTCTTTAGTGTTAGCACAATCAAGTTACTCAACTAACCAAAAGTAATTTTTCAACTTGCTCGTATCTAAACTAGGTAAGATTTTTGAGCATAAGTCAAAATGGCATTCAATACAAGCGAATCTTATTGTATATGTATATAAATAATTAGGATACTTCATGAATTTTATTGATGCATGATTATTATTATT
Source organism: Notocelia uddmanniana (assembly GCA_905163555.1). NCBI lineage: Eukaryota > Metazoa > Arthropoda > Insecta > Lepidoptera > Tortricidae > Notocelia > Notocelia uddmanniana. Next base: position 21,665,350 of record LR991059.1, on the reverse strand, counting down.
ATTTTATACCACGTCGGTGGCAAACAAGCGTACGGGCCGCCTGATGGTAAGCGGTCACCGCAGCCTATGGACGCCTGCTACACCAGGGTTGTCACATTCGCGTTACCGACCCTTTAAAAATTTATACACTCCTTTCTTGAAGAATCCCATACTGTAGTTCCTCGGGAAAACCTCGGCAGGGAGCTCATTCCACAACCGGAGCGTCTGAGGGAGGAAGTTCCTCTGAAACCGTACCGTACGCGACCATTTAGGTTCATTCAAATATTATGATTCAAATGTATAGTATATTTATTTAACCATCGAAGTCTAATATATAAGACACAACTTATCCATCTCATTTCGCCGAAGTCTGATAAATACGAGTAAGACAAATGTCTGGTATGTTTATTAAGAGCTTTTAATTTTATAAATTATAATAAAAAATTCTCAGCGGTTAAAGGATTAAAACAGGATAAGAGATATTTTGGCAGAAGTTAGAAAAATAATATCGACAGCAAAATATCATATTTATCGTTTATGTTTTCAAAATATATCTCTCACTACATTTCTTAACGACTGCTTTATTTTACTTAACTTCATAATATGAAAATAAGAATAAAAATATGTAGCCAACTAAATAGACTGATAGCTTTTGTGGACCTTCATTAATTTAAAAACATTTACATAAATTGAATTAAGAGCGGCATAACGCGCCATTGTTCAATGCAAAACACTAAATGAGAATTTATATAATATTTTAAGCCGAAGTAACGCGCTAATAGAACGAGCCGAATAAAATTTTACTATAGGTATTCGTTCGCGTTGTTTTAATTGCAAGCTACGAACTCTGAGACATAAACGGAAATAGCAACTGGCCTTGATTCAGAGTGCGGAAACATTAGTAAATTTTAACTAATTTGCATATTTGGAGAACCATTACTAATAAGATTTTAAAGGATTAAAAGGCACATTAAAAAAAGACCTAAAACCTAAAAAATACTGGTAGTTTTTTTGCTGTGCAATTTAGATTGCAAGTTAGTATTTTTGTTAAACAATTAAAAATATCCTGATTTTAAAAACTTTCACTTCTGTTTAAAAGTACGAAGATACTTACTGATAAGTTTCTGTTGGTTAAGATTGTTTCAGGATATTTTAGCAAAAAATGCGTATCGTTAGATCTTTACATTTGTTACTGATAATACTTGTATGATTATGTTCCATATGGTAAGCAAAATTTGTGATATTAATTTGTAGGTATAAAAAATCGTAGTTACAGAGGAAAGCATTAGCATTTGGTCCCGGGTTCGGATCCTGGTAATTTTATTATGAAGTCACTAACTAAGCATTCATCTTTAGTTGCGAAAATATCCTTCAACGGATTATTTTGTTTCTGTATGTATCTTATCCGTAATCAGAACACTGCTTAGAAAATGCGATAGTAATATCTGTCAAAAATTTCGTTGCATTACTAGAGTGCTGGTCGTTATTATGTAAGGCAATGTTATGTTATGATATAGAGGAACAGTTTTGAGGAGGTCAGTTGCCAAATCTGCATAAACCATGTCTTAGATGATTGTTTTTTGATTGCGTTGCGGTCAGTAGAAATAATAATGCAGTTAATTAGCAACCCAAAAGTGATTTTAGTATTTATTTTAAGAATTCTGGCCCAGTTAACAATTAAGATACCTGCTGACAAAATAAATTTGAAAAAACCGGTGTTTTATTGGAAAAATAATATAATTCGCGGAAAAAGTGTAAAATCATTTAAAACTCAAAATTATAAAAAAAAATGAAAGCGTACGCAAATTAGTCACAGAGTATCAAATGTTTGATTGCTCCTTCATAGCTATTATACCTACAGTATTCGTCATAACGATGGTCAGGTAACACATTATACAAGCAGGTTTAATTGTTTTTAAATAAATAGAAGCGCCTTCAATTTCCTTTGTAATGCATATTCAGTTAACTCTTCTTAATCTTAATCGAAATATCCTGACACTATTCATCAAAAACTCTACACTGAGGAGTTTCGGATATTTTCATTTTTTTTACGTATTTATTATGCACGTGTTACTATAAATAAAAACTGCTGAAATTGTAACAAGTACGAGTATGGCTAAAAAAATTGAGGAGTTTCTTCGATTTCTGCAAGATAGATCCCGACTTGATGAGACCACTTACAAATGAAGGGGTGTTTAATAACTGCACTGAAGTTGATTTTACAGGAGATCAATAAAACTAAATTACCCTTAAAGTGTTACTTATTGGAGCTGTTCATTATATACATAATGTAAACATATGGCCACAAAATAATAAACACATATTTAACTATTCCAATCATATTAAATTTTTGAAATATACAATAAAATAGCTCTATCGCTTGCGCTTTTTTTATAAAATTTTTGTTTGTTATGTTTTTGTTGTTTTAGTAAGAAAATTAGATATTTTTCATAGAGAATCCTATATAGGGTTTTAGTAGGTTCTAGTTTATTTGAAAAATTTAGTATATTTTAATGGTAATTAAATAGCTTATGTTCATTCTACATTCCACGGTTGTCGTCTTCACTATTCTCACTTCTAAAGGCATAAGAAGTGAATTCTGGAAAACAGGACCAACATAAAGTAATATTTTTTCCACCAATTGTCGCCCATTCAAGGTCTAACAGAATGTTAACATAAAGTTACATTTGTAAGTTATGTTGTTTTTGTAAACATCCCTTCAAATCATACCATATCAAAAAAAAAGTTTTTTTAATCGATCTATTAGTTTCCGAGTAATCATCTAATAGTGTCCGAGTTCAAAACTACAATAGGTACATAAACCTGATCACAGAAAGCAGAAAAATGTTAATTCGAATTATGTCAGGAGGCTAGTTCCAAAAATAGTTCGTATCGTGTCACGGTAATGAATTTTTATTAAGTAAATTAGCAATTAGTAAATAACATTATTATTATAAATACAAAAAAATTGTACGCTGAAATCTTGAAAGCAGTTTCTAGCTATCCGGAAATAAAAAATACCATTAATCTTTTTTCCCTGGAAACCAGTCCTGGTAAATGGCAGAGTATTTTAGAAGTCCTAGCCGCCTTAGTCTCCAGCAAAAGCTAGTTCAATGTTAATTATTAATTTTTATACTATCAACATGTATACTATCGTTCTTAAAAATATAATACATATTTGAGAAAAAAATGTGTGTAACTTAGTTCCAATATTCTAATTTGACAATATCGCAAAAGTGATATCGATTAAACCAGTTTAACATAAAACATGAAACCAGTTTGATGTTTTTAGTATATCTATCAATAATTCAAGCGGCTATCAATTTTTATAAAATGCCAATCTTTTGTTTAATTCCTATCCGTTATTTTATAGATTTTCCTTAACACTCAATTATCACCTGACATAACCTCGAGTAAATATGACCTAATCACGAGCTCTATCCTTTTTTTCCAAAACCATCTGATCACATGTTCCAACTTACCGTATAAAATATTTTGACCTTTCCATAAAAATTTGACGTTTCACTTTCGTATCGTTCACAAAGCACGGTAACTGTGAATTTTTACATTTATCACCAGCACATGGAACACACCTCTATTGTTTACGGAAGGACAAACACAACAGTCGCCGAACAGCGGAATCTGCAACTGACGGCGCGGGCGCCTCGGGCCAGCTTTTAGAGGTAACTCGTCTGCCTTATACCACCACTATACCATCCAGCATGTGGACCGTTACCTCGCCAACCAGTTCTTTTGTAGACGCATCGATTAACGTTCTAACGTGCACTAAGCGCACGCTTTTGCAGTTTTGGCCATCAAGCTCCGTAGACCAGAAAATTACGTTCTTTGGACCATGCTTGGCCATAGTGCTCTAGATACGCTGATGACGTCATTCCAGTTTGACCATTATAATAAATAATTTTCTATTATATACACTCGCTATCAAAAATTTCGGGTCATCCTGAATTAAATAACCGCAATCAGTTTTTTTTATGTTACGTAGTTACGTAGTCGGTCCCAAAGTTCGTACGTACATATGCTATTCTTTATTATATTATAACCCAACCCAAGTATACCCAACTACTTAAGAAATTTCCAGGATCCGATCGTAAAAATATCACTACCCAAAAATTAATTCTTTTGCGATATCTCGCTTCGTTAACGTTCATAGGTTTACGAGTCCGATTTAAACCTGATAACATAACCTTGCACTATTTTAGGAAATATGACGGTATTTTACCGACCCGTATTCTTTGTCCGCGACTGTATGTAATAATGTTGTATTGTTCCTTGTGGCCAAAAAATACCGTAAAAATGCTTAAGGAACGTTCCGTTACAGATCACTGGCAGTTTTATGTTTATTGACGTCCAAATTATAGGTTTCCATTGAAGACAATATGATCTCGGAAATTACGAAAACGGCAATCTCTTTGGTTAAAACTATAACTCAACAAAACCTGACATTAGAGAGAAAATGGAGAAGTAACAGATACTTATACCTCTGCATGGCGAAAGAAACTTCGTCCATTATATTTACAAAGGGTATGGTGACAAAAGATCGGGTACAACGGTGCGCCCTGCTCGATGTGTCTGAAGCCAGTTTTGTCTCGCTTTCACACAGTACTTTCTTTAGAGAGATATTTGGACGATTTTGAATGGAATGGAGGACAGCGGTTGACCTCACGCAGGCGTGGCATTCCTTGTGGTTTTGGTGGTATACTTCACCTATTGTGTATTGTATCTACTTTAAATGAAATAGACAAGCAAGTAGGGTATATATTTTATCCCATCAAAACCATAAATGTAAAAATGGGAGCCAACTTCAATATTAAGAATATGCGATGCTTGGTTGTCGTCTTCACCGGCAAAAGAATTGAGATCTAAAAAGGTGCCAAGTTCCGTAGATTCTCTGAAATGGTGCCAAGTCCGGCACTACATTGTTTACAGTAAAACGAATTTCCTGCGGCTTAATGCATTTTGAGCCTTAACTTGTCAGTTTTCTAAGCAGTATCTAGACACGCGGCAGCGTGTCCAGCCAAGTTCACCGTAAGAACTGGCGGACAGCAGCCGTGCGTTATTTTACACGAACCGTTTGGAGCCACTTTTGACCCCCAATAACTCCAAATCTATGTAACATAAAAAAAATGAAATTTGGTACATGTATTAAGATCCTTTAGAACAACTATAACCCAAATTTCATAAATATAGGTTTACTAGTTATTGAGATATTAAATTCCAAAAAACGGCATTTTTACCACTGACTAACTGACTGACTAGTAATCGAAAACCTAACCCACTTCCAGGTGACCTAGAAAGCTGAAATTTGGCATGCAGCTTAGTAATTGTGTGTGTAGACCAGAAAAAATCAGAAAACGGTGATTTTTTTAACTACTTTTATTATTATTATTATTTATGCTAGTTACCTCAGAACTCCGTCATTTATTAACCGATTTGAAAAATACTTTTTTTTTATTTGAAACGGTATACTTCAGGGGTAGTCCTATAGTTATCAGGTAAGAATCTGATCATACGGTCCTGGAGAAATCGAGAGAACTCTTCAAATATTTGAGGTGCACCTATAGCGATTTGGGTATTTTGTATCCCATCAAAAACATAAATGTGTGATAGTTTTGGAGTTATTGGGGGGTCAAAAGTGGCTCCAAACGGTTCGTGTAATATAACACACGGCTGCTGTCCGCCAGTTCCTACGGCGAACTTGGCTGGACACGCTGCCGCGTGTAGATACTAGCTTTTGCCCGCGAATTTGTCCGCGTCTTCGCTCCTATTGCTCGCAGCGTGATGTTATATAGCCTTAAGCCTTCCTCGATTAATGGACTATCCAACACAAAAATAATTTATCGATTCGAACCAGTAGTTCCTGAGATTAGCGCGTTCAAACAAACAAACAAACTCTTCAGCTTTATAATATTAGTATAGATGAAGTGAAAACGCCTACTTTAATATAGTATTATATTCAACAAAATAATGTTGGTCTGTTATTATTATAAGGCGCTCATGTGTGCGCATGTGAATCAACGTACTGTCAATAAATTTATCGTTAGTTAGCAATTCTTCTACGTTGCCAACTCCACATTATTTTAGTTATCCACCACCGTATCAGCCGAAGGACCTCCACTGCTGGACATAGGGCTCCCCCAGTTTAATGGGAGGTAATTGCCATAATCGCCACGCTTGGCATGCGGGTTGGCGATCGCAGTATCTCCAACGCACTCCAGGAATGCTGCTGCTCATCCCCCGGGGGTCTTGGTCGTAGTTTTAGGACATACCACGGTCTCATGGTTTTTTAGTTATACTTGTTGTGTTTGTGTGTACTTTGTGTCCCCTTTTGGGAATATAGGCTTGAGTTTATGTATGTATAAATAAAATTTAACTTGACAATGAACCAATGTGGCGAAGGAATTTAAGTTTCCAGATAAATAAAGGAGTTTGCAAACACTTTGTTTCATTGTGTTGGCCACAGCAGGATGGCGGGCGAGACTAACTCTGGCGGCTGAGGTTGACAAACTTCTCAGACTATCTACTCGGTTCTAAGCTGAGATAGTGAAATAACTCGGGCATTTACAAAAGGCCAAATAACTCCTTCTACTCTTATTCGAAATTCAACCTTATGCTTTCTTTACTAAAGATTATTTCCATAAAATTTTATACACATTTTCGTTACATTGCTTGTCAACTGCCATAGGTGGGATGCAACCGATCATCCAACAGATGTATAAGCATAAGGTTGGCCATTATATGGCTGATTCAGGGCTCTCTCTACATGTCTTTTTTCATTGACATGAGTTATGTATGATAATGTGGGGGCCCATTCGTGTAAATCAAGTCAACCAAGTATAGGATAAAACTAATCTTAAAATGAACGCCCCTCCTCCAACAGAAATATTCTAATGTGTGAGAAAAGCACTTATTAGAAACACTAGACAGTGTACGAGTAAGAGAAAATATTTATTGCGAGACTTTAAGAGCCATTTCACGACACACCGGGCTTTCGGACTTTATCAGAATTTTCCCTGCCTTTTTCTTTTTTTTGGCTTTGCTCTGTGATTATTCGTGCTAGAAAGCTGTAATTTGGTATGGACGTAAAAATCAAAAAAACTGTGAAAGTAAAATAAAATAAAAAATTTTTTTAAGGGTACCTCCCATAAAGACAATGATTATTATTATTTTTTGCTTCAAGCATATGGTGTGAGGTGTTGTTGGATAGGTATTTCAAAATGAGTAGAGTAGAGGCCTTCATCATACATTTTTTGATAAAGTAAATATTTTCGGAACTATTTACTGCAAAAGACGACAAAATTATGCACCCCCCCCCCCCTCTAACTTTTGAAGTATGGGTCCAAAAAATATGAAAAAAATTATGAATGTAAAAATTAATAAAGACAACGAAAACTATAGAGTTATCGTTTCTTTGTAAAAGACGTATGAAACGCTGCGGAAGTATTTATTCCCTTCTGCTTGGTATTGTTTTTTTTTAGAGTAAGTTCATTGGGCAACTACGAAACCCTACACTGAGCATGGCCTGACATGCTCTTGGCCGATTTTATTTTATTATTGAATTTGTTGAGCTACAAATTTAATATGAACGTTAATGTAATGTGCAGGAATAATTTAACAATAAAGAGAATATCCTTTTGTTCCCAGTAAAGTTTCGTGTTGTTATTCAACTTTAGTTAAATTATTAAGTGCTACCCAAATTTCAAGCTGCTATACAAAAATTAAGAAATTACTTATGCAAATAACCAGATCAAAAAAAACCTGGGTCTTCCTTTCCAAAAGTAACAAAGGGCTTAAAAGGTGTTCGTAATTTCGACATGTTGCAATTTTTCTCATACATTGAATGAAACATGGCAATTAGTAGAGGGATGTTCAATTGTTCATTTTAAAATTGATACTCTATTTGTTTGCAATAAATATTTCCGCTTTTTTGTCCACAAGAATATAGTGCCTAAATCGGCACCTTTTCTGATATTTTACCTGTCGGATATTAATATGATACGAAGATAAAAGCAATATTATGCGACATCTGGCACATTTTAATGACATTTTGAGATTCACTTGAATTGTGAGGGGAACAATGCATCGTTAAAAATTCAAAGCAAGGATTTTCTCAAGAATAATAAAAAGTAGATGCATCTAGACCTATTTAGCATCTACCGCTATTTCATATCAGAATAGATACACAAGGATTAAGTGTTTGCAAAGAATAAGTAATGAAGAATAATTTACTTATATTATAAATTACTTACCATAAATTATAAAAATAGTAATTAGTTCGAGCTCAAAACTTAGCAATAAGTTTAATATTATTAGAATATTCATGGTAATTGAAACTTAATATTTCAGTACATTTTTACAATGAGTTAGTCAAATTAATGTACGTACTAAAAATTGGCTCTTTCGTTATTTCTTTTCAAGAGCCTTAATAATAAGCATGCATTAGGCACATACAAAGTAGCTGTTGGCCAATTTTGGCATAAACAGACAAAAAAGCGTTTTAAACGTCGCGCGCGTCATAATCATTAGGATCTACGAGTATACAAATTCACGACGGAATCTTTTCATATCGTTAAACACGATTTGAGAGCGCATTACTTTAATAAAAATGTATTATAAAATATACTTTTTTGTATCGATCTTGAAGCGTTAGTTGCCGTTGAGTAAAGTATAAAATCATTATTACCAACCTTTAAATGGTCGTAAAAAGATCATCAATTTGTCGATGAAACTACTCTTTGAGATTCAGTACCTGCTAATTTATGTACTTAATTTAAGTAATATATTTTAGCGAGAAAATCTTGTTTATTTATTTTTATAGAGGTTATCCCAAACGGCTCTTACGTTTTCGATGAAGTTAACAGTTCCTGGGTTTAAGGGGGGAGAAATCTAGTCAGGTCTCATTTTCGGGAAAACTCGTATTCTCGGGGAAAACACGAAAGATGCCGAGCAAAGCACGGTCGCCCAGGTATGTGTTTTCAAATATTAAAATGCATAGATACAAAAATCTCACGGTTTTATGATTATCAAACTTAAAATGATTGCGTGAAAAACATTATTTACAAATTATATGGTTTCATTATGTAACAACTGAATGTATTTCATAAGAACCAGGCTTACTCACCATTCGTTAATTACATTACAATTTACCATTTAACGAAAAACATCTACCTAATGTAAATAAATTCGGTATAATGATACTTTAATGTTTTTCGCTACTTTTTGTCAAATTTTGCTTATTTTCGAAAATACAAGTAAATACAACGTCCACCTAGCTTTCATCGTTGCCGAGACAGCAGCCCGGGCCTATTTGGTGCGCTTCTAAACTAAAATATGTAAATAGATTCCATCAAAGCTACCACTGTGTTGCCATTAGAATAAAACGTTCAATAAATAGAAAAAAAAATTAGCGAAATAATAGACTTATATACAACATTTATTGGTAATTTTAATTATTGTGTTTAAATACTCAGTTTAAATAACCAGACTTCATAAAAAAGCTGTCGCACAAATTAATATTTAATAAAAACTATTTTGTGGTACAAATGTTTGTTTAGGAATGGTAAAACTCAGGTGTAAACCACCTTTGGTAATCAATTTTAATATAATTACCATTATTGTCTTAACATTGAGTGCATATCTTTTCACCTCAAAAAGGAAATTCATATATGGGGTTGTTTATGTGTTGTGTAGTACGCCCTTTATGGGGAACGTATGGCGGCCATGACACTTGTCACTTCATTCGGCATCTGACGTCTGTCTTGAGCGCTCGAATGTTTTCTTTCCTCGTTGTGGTATTTTTCATTGTTGAGTTTTTGTTTACTGTTAAGTTTGTTTTGTGTATTTACGTTGACTCTTTGTTAAGTTTGTACCGTGAACGTGAGTTTTCGTTTTACGTAAGTAAAATGGAACCCGTGGCAGGTCCCTCCCAGGACATGAAAGAGAATTTTTCTCTTTCCCCACCAAGGAAAAGACCGGCATCTCATATGAGTGTTTCCGAAAAATGTATGGTGATGAACTGCTACAAATATACGTACAATACGTGGCCCCAGGACAAGTATTGGACACAAGTTGAATGTGCTAAAAAAGTGGCGGAAATATTGGGAATATCCGAAAGAACCGTCAGAAATATACTAAAAGAACATAATACGACCAACGAATTCGCTTCGCCCAAGAAACCTGGCCCGAAAATGGCAGTAATTGACAAGTTGGACGAGTTTACGTTTGCAGCCATAACAAGAAAAATTCTCCAAATGTGATATTTTCCTGTTACTTTTTAATTCTAATTCTATAATATTATAGAATCATTGGTGTTAAGTGTTTATTCTGTTGTTTGTGCTATTTCGTTGATAGCGGTTGGTGTTATTTTCGAGTGATTATCAATGTTCATATACTTTGGAGCCTGGAATGAACTAAGATTATATGCATGAACTTACAGGTTGTAGCGAATCAATCGTCAGCTATGTTTTGATATTTATTTTGGTTTTTATTCTAGTCATAACTTTGATTTTTTTAAGTAATAAGCTCTCTATGCCACTGCAGCAAAGCTCCGTGGATGCCATCCCTACCACATCACCCCTGGATACGCAGTGCCCCCGTTGCTCTCAAGTCCGATTCTTCAAGGGACAACGGGGTCTCAATATACATATTAGCCGGGTGCACAGCGACCTTGCTCCCGGGAGCACTCCACGCGCTCGTCATGCCGGATGCAACAAACCCACACAGTCATCCCTTTTTAATATTCCTCCCATTTCAGAAACTCTGAGTAAACTTAAAAATTCAATTCCCATCATAAAAAGAATCCCTCGAAGCGCACGGATCTTGGTTGCTCAAAAACTAGCCAATGACTTGAAAACTGCCATTAATCAGAATTCCTCGGATAGCTGGGAGCACCTACTTACCTTCCCCTATTCCCCTACGTCATAGAAGATGTGCAAAGAGGCACTTCTTTAACGTCTCGGATCAAGCAAAATTGTGCTAATCCTCACGATGTCACCAGCTTATCAAGATCCGCCTTTAAGCAAAACTTTTCACTGTCACAGCATGTAGAGAACAAAATTGGGGAAGGTAATATAAAAAGTGCTGCCCGCCTCCTCTTTTCTAGTGACAATTTAGCCCCGGACAATTCTGACACCTTAGCTGCTTTACTAAGTAAGCATCCTAATCCGGATAGCAACTTAGTTTTACCCGACCCTCCCGGCTCCACAGACCCTTGCCTGCAGGTGGCATCCGATGATGTTTTGAGTGCAGTTTTTTCCTTCCCGAATGGCTCAGCGGGCGGCCTCGACGGACTATCGCCCCAGCACCTAAAAGACTTGCTTGGCCACTCCTGCGGTGAGGCTGGTGACACTCTCCTCAAACAGCTAACATTTCTTGTGAACCTCATGCTTCAGGGTAAGGTTAGCCAGGATGTCACAAGTATTTTATATGGAGCTAACTTGTGCGCCCTGGTTAAACGAGATGGTGGGATTAGGCCCATAGCAGTTGGAACCACTTACCGACGCCTGGCTGCCAAGTGCTGTTGCAAAGCAGTATCGGAGACCTTAAGAGATTACTTTCAACCTTTGCAACTAGGTTTTGGTTCCAAATGCGGGTGCGAGGCAGCGGTACACGCGTTACGTGCGTTTACTCTTAGAAAAGAAGGCGAGGTAATACTCAAGGTAGACTTACGAAACGCTTTTAACGCCGTTGTCCGAGGCGCCTTGCTCGCCCAAGTTAAAGAAAAGACTCCCGAAATTTTTAATTTTATTTGGCAATGTTACAGCACACCTTCTAAATTACTATTCAAAAACAACCTTTTATTTTCATCTGTTGGCTGTCAGCAAGGTGACCCCCTAGGTCCTGCACTCTTTAGTCTCGCCATTCACCCTATTATAGAAAATCTAAATTCAAAATTTAACACCTGGTATCTGGATGATGGAACCCTGGGTGGTAAAGCCTGCGAAGTGCTCGAAGATTTACGAGTACTTATAGAAAAGTTCTCGCAAATTGGCCTAACTCTAAACTCCTCTAAGTGTGAATTATTTTTTTCAGATAACTGCATGCAAAAGGATACAAGCTTGTCAAAATTTCGTACTTTACTCCGGATATTAGAACAGTAGATGCAAGTACCCTCGTCCTTTTAGGCTCACCAATCCTGGATGATGCCTTTCCAGGCTACATACATGATCGCCATCAAAATTTTTGTGACCATTCGGACCGTCTATTCAAAATTAACCCCCATATGGCGTATACAATTATAAAATTCTGTTTGTTTGTTCCCAAGTTTACATATGTCCTTCGGTGCTACCATCTTTGGAAATATCCCAACCTTTTGGCCAAATTAGACGAACTTGTTAAATCCACAGTGACATCAATTTTCAACATGCATTTGGATAACCGTCAGTGGACCCAAGCCTCATTGCCCATTAGGCACGGTGGTATTAGAACACGACAAATTTTGAATATTGCTCTCCCCGCCTTTTTGTCGTCAGTTTACAACACCCAAAATCTCTGTTCCAAAATTCTAAAATTCGATCCTAATTTCGTTTTACCTTTTCTACCAGAGGCCGTCGATAGCTGGAGGGCTGCATGCCCCAATACTGACCTGCCAACGATTCGCCATTCGCAACGCCAATGGGACGAGCCGCTCTGTATGCTGGTACGGGATAATCTGTACGAAACATCTGCCAGCCCTGCAGAGCGAGCTCGTCTCCTTGCTGGAACGAAATGGGAATCCGGCGCGTGGCTGCAGGCCTTACCGTCCAAAAACCTCGGCACACTTTTCACAAGTGACTCATTTAGATTTGCTGTGTCTTTCGTCTCGGAGCAGCATGTGTGGTTCCGCACCAGTGTCACTGCGGCGCCAACGTCACCCGTTTCGGCTTCCACGGCTTGTCTTGTACAAGAAGTGCCGGCCGCACATCGCGACATGCCAGTCTTAATGACATTTTGCGCCGAGCCCTCGTCACTGCTGGAGTACCAGGCAAAAGACCTGATGGCATGACACTCGTTCCCTGGAAGTTGGGACGACCTCTAGTATGGGATGCCACATGTGTGGATACCCTTGCACCGTCCCATCTTTCAGGGACTTCAATTAGGGCTGGGGCTGCTGCTAACACAGCGGAAAACCTCAAGCGGCGCAAATATGCACTCATTGATACTGGCTGCATGTTTGAGCCGTTAGGGGTTGAAACGCTTGGGCCGTGGGGGCCCGGAGCACATAATTTTTTCAGCGAGCTCGCAAAGCGGCTCGTGGAGGCAACTGGTGACCAGAGGGCTGGCGCCTATCTCGCCCAACGGATCTCCATTGCCATCCAGCGTGGCAATGCCGCCAGCCTTCTGGGCACCTTGCCACACGGAACAGACCTGGGGCCTGTTTTTTATTTGTAATTATTTAGTTTCGTTTTATTTTAGTTTATAGTTAGTTTAGTTTAGTTATAGTTTCCTTGATTCCTATTGTTTTGTAAATAAACGTTTCATTACGTTAAGGTCCAATTATATGATAATAAAAGTAGAATATGAGAGAATTTCATGGTTTTTATTAAAAGCAGAAAATTCTCGCTAAAGAGCTTTTTTTCTTTATTAAACTTAGTTTTTAAATACAATCTTGTTTTTTTTTTCAGGTAAGTACCAGAACTGTGTATCGTCGGAGCAGTAGAGGTGAACTTAAATTATTAGTTAGTATTAATTATTACAGGAATACACTAACCTTCAACGTCATAATTACCAATTTTTTTTTTGAATACCTACTGTACGGAATCCTCGTGCGGTCCGACTCGCACTTGACCGGTTGTTTTGTTTTATTTCTTGAATTATTGGCTTAATGACACTTATCGCCTTTGTTATATTCAATTTCATAATTCACCTCTTTTCCATTAGTCTTAATGTAACAATCGATTACTGGACCAAATTCTAGACATTCATCATTCGTGTATATACGTACACGAATGATAATGGTAATTAGGTACGAGTACCTACTCGTACCTAATTACTTCGACCTTGTGCTATTGTCGTCAGTGATGACGTATAACACTGAAACGTGCTTACTACATGGGCCTCATAAGAAAGCTCAAAGTCACTCCAAGAGCAATGGAGAAGGCTATGCTGGAAGTTTTTCTGCGGGATTTCATCAGAAATAAGGCTATTTGCAGCAACCGATACAGCCCTCCGAATCGCTAAACTTGTAAGAAGCGGTGAGCAGGACATATTGCTCGTAGAACTGATGGCCGTTGGAGCGGAAAGATTCTCGAGTGGCACCTACTTATCGGAAGTCGCAGCACAGTAGAACCCCACAAGTTGGACTGATGACCTGGTAAAGGTTGCGGGAATGAGCTGGATGCGGGTGACGCAAGCCGTTTCGTAGATATTGATGTGCTCACGCAAACAAACACACAACGTCTTATTCGAAACGCGTCGATAAAAAGGACCCTCCATACTTGTAACCGTCAAATATGACAAGCGGGCATACTCGTAATGCAATTCTGTATATAGACAAATGTGAAGGCAGCTAAAAGTTTTTAATCTGTATTGGTATAGAAGTTTTTCCTTATTTATCATTACCATTAAATTTTGTAGTACAATTTTTAATTACATATTTCATTCAAGGCAGCTATTACGACCTCAATGCTGATAAGTAATCCCTACCCTATTACTCGAAAGCGCCAAACGACACCTTTATTTTATTCGTAATAAACCTACGCGGAATATTAAATGCTCGCTCATAAACCTACGTAAAACGAAGACGGATTTTTTCTTTTACCGTATTTCACGGGCCATGCTCGTTGGAATTGGAAAATTGCGACAGCGTATTTCGCATTTGATTGTAAATAGGGGTGTCTTTAAGACGGCTTGTGTAGAATGAATATTGGTCGTGAGATGTGAGGTCTGATGTCACCGCTTTCGCACAAGATAGAATTTCAACGTCGATAAAAGAAAGCCGATACAAGGGTCTGCACTGCATATTATCGTCTCAGTGACAGCGGAACTGCGAAGATTGCTCAGTACGTTCTTCCTGTTATAACATTTATAACCTCTGAAACCGAGACCAAATCTGTTCTTCCACTTTCCGCCTCTATCATTGTTCAAAAGTGCTATCACTTCCTTGGCTTACTGTATACTGACTAATTAGAAAAACGAATTTCGTGACATTGTCACTTGAAGTTTCTCTCAAGTAGAACATTTTGTAATAAAGTACCTATAATCCGCCAAGGAAAAAAGAGTTGGTATGTTCAATGCACAAATCGTATAAACCTCTACAGTACTCAATATTCATGAATTTGCTACCTTAATCAAACATGTGTCTTGGTTTCAGATATCATGTCAAAGTCCCGCTGAATCAATCACCATCAGCTTATACACATAAATTAATTAATTTGTTACAAGTCTCTTTATACATGACGTCATCCGAATACTTCTCAATCGAGGAGTTCAGCAACCTACTCGTAGACCAGTGACGTATTCCATCTATCTTTGTACCTACCTTATGTCGTTACTTTAAATGCGGCTTCCGCTCTAAAATAGAATGCCCAAATGTAATTTCTGGACGTGATCCAACTGTTCCAACATTCCCTTTCGTATGCGACGCACCACAGGACGGAATGCTTGTTAACTGCAATTTGTATTATAATTACCTCTGTCATACAGTTGACTTCATCCCACAATGCCTGTTACTGTTGTTTAAATTTATATTCTGCCGCAAGGGAAAGACTGCTGAGCTCATTTTATAACACTGGAAAGTTATTGGTTTTGAGGTTTTGGAAATGCCACACTTAGGTAACCGTTTTTAATAACTAATTAATAACAAACTCTACAACACAAGCCTTATTGAGCTTACAATGGGACTAGTTCGATTTGTGTGAAATTTTGTCCCCTAATATTTATTTATTTATTATTTATGTAAAGTATCTTTACTTATCTACTTAATAGCGGTAGCTTACTAATAACTTAGAGCATCTAAGACTATTCACACTACAACCGTATAGCTTTCATTTTGTATAGTATTAAATAAAATTTTGATAATAGAATTGTGGTTATTTTATATTTTTATTTTAATACTATGACTGTGACATCCAAGACTATGGGGTACCTACCTGACGCATTACAATACAAAATAAATATAATATATATGTATTATTAATATATCAAATAAATAAAATAATCCTTGAACCTTTTTGTTTTGGGAAAAACGTCGAAAGGAAATACTTCTAAAAAACAAGCTATTATTATGATGACTTAATAATTGACTCGAGGAAACTAAGTAGTTCACAGTTCCCGTTCGTCAGGTTGGGGTGTGGTTACGTATGTCTGCGGTATAGGCACGTACTCGTAGTAAAACGTACGCGCGGGTCGCCATTCTGGAAAGTGGAACTGGTATTTCCACCATTGACGGTGACGAATTTTGATGATTTCTTTTATATAATTGCTTAGGTGACTTACATATGTACGTATACACATGGATGATGTATGAATATCGTTAATCGATACGATGTGACAGATATACAATTCATCGCAGTGACGGGTCGACGTACGGGTACCTACCTAATGATACGGCGTTCAATAGTGGGCTATTTTGGTTATATTATATTTAAATCTATTGAATTGTCTGTGTGAATAATAGCAAGGGTCAAATACACCCCTTAGGTCGCATGGTCCGATTGACTAGTCCGATCAATCTGAATACGAATATTTTTTTTTCCTGTTGGCTCGATTGATCGGACTATAAGGACTTCTCAAATCCTGACAGTCCTACTATCGGAGTAATGGGATTTTAAAAGTTCGTCTAGTTCGATCGATCGAACCACGAGAGCTTAAAAAATCCTCTTAATCCGATCACACAATTTTTATTTTTCCTGTTTGTCCGACCGGTAGTTTTATGATTAATTTTGTAATCTACCAACATCTCAAAAGTGTTTTCTCACTTTCGGCGCGGAATTTTACTACCACGAAATAGTTATTTCGAGGGAAAGATCTAACAAATAGTCTTAAGAGCCCTTATTCTCTAAAAACCGCTCATGGATTTAGCCTGTTTTTGGTGTTAATTAGAATTACTAAATTTTATATATTGAAATAATACGCATATTCTTTGATAATAGTTTATATTTACTCTAAGGCAGACGCTACAGTGATCTGTGCTTTATGGTATTGATGCGCTTTATTCAGTAGTACGCAACCACCTTTGCGGGCGTAAGAATATAATTTTGTTGTGATCTATTATTTTCTCCATCTTCCGTCCGTCCGGTTCAATAAATTGACATAGATCAGATGTTGACATTATGAACTGACATCGCATAAAATAAAATATAGAAAAGTTTATCAAAAGCCAGTGTCCAGTAATGAGTTAAGATTAGATAACCTTTATGTGTCATCCGGACTTAGCAAAATATCAAGTCTACGGTTATGTCCGATCAGTCGATCCAACAGGAAGAAAAAACGACCTTGTGGTTCGATCGATCGAACTAGACGAACTTTTAAAATCCCATTACTCCGATAGTAGGACTGTCAGGATTTGAAAGTCCTTATAGTCCGATCAATCGAGCCAACAGGAAAAAATATATTCGTATTCCGATTGATCGGACTAGTCAATCGGACCATGCGACCTAAGGGAAATACACGACCGTTTAGAAATACATGTTTCTGTCATATATCCTCTAAGCACTAAACATCTCAATAAGTACCAGACGGATCGGCGTCTTATTATTAGGCTATCACGGTCACACAGCGTGCTTATCTTAATGACCGTGATTAACTCAATGAAACGCGAACCAAAATTCGTAGTTAATATTTAAATCATCGTTAGAGGTCGCAATTAGCACACAATGACATCCAATGAAATAACTATGTCTCGTAAAAACTATAAATACTATCGTGAGTGGCGGACTAAGTAAGGATTCATTATTCGATTCTCGGCGTGATTACCTTAATCAACTTAATTGATAGTTATTACGTAAACAATAAAATTGTCAACATTGAACAATTATGTTAGGAAGTGCGGGCGGATATTTGCTTCATTTAGCACAAGTACCACGCTACTCCGTCAGTTCATAAGGTTCATAATAATGATGTAAGAAATAATATTTAAAACAATATATTAATTGCTTAATTTTTGGTTAACTATTCTAGTAAATATGTTCTTTGTACATTGCAAAGTGGATAAAACTATATTAAAAGTAACTTTAAAGCTATTGTTCTTTTATTTATTTAGTCTTTATTGCACAAAAGAAAACCTTATGATAGAAAAGGCAAACAGTGCCTTGTGGCATTCTCTATACCAGCCGATCTTAAGACAAAGTAGAAAAAACCGATAGGTACTTACCATCTTTTTTATTTACATGAAATTTTGAATGGTTATTATAATTGGCTTTTATACGACGCATTATTCGCAATAACAAAAAAGCTCACAAATAAATTGAATATATGGATATAGATATTCGCAAAATGTTGATCCGGTATTAGAATCCCGATAAAACCACATTTTTGTCTGATGTGTAAATTTTTGGTGAAACTTTGAGTGTTCTAAACTACCTATAGTACAACCTATTTATCAACACAAGGCTCTTTACAAGCCTGCTGTAGTGAGACTAGCTCGAGTTTTGTAAGATGAACCCCCGATATTCGTATTGAATGGAGTTTTTAATTAATGGTTTTTCAATTGTGCATATAATAAAACAGCACTTCCATATACTTCATTTGTAAATAATATTTTCATTATATATTTGATTCACTAACGAGTTATAAATTTGATTCGATATTATGGCTAGGTCGTGCCGGATCCATATTTTATCGTTTTTATGCTTAAAAAACATAATTCTGTGGTCGATTAGGATGAATCATAATATCTAGAAATTTTGCTCGAATCTAGTTTTAATAAAAACGGACACAAAATGGTAAAAATGTGACGCATTGAGGATCATAGTACGTTTTATGATTATTCTTATTTACAGTACGGTACCATGACTGAATCATATTCGTATCCCATGAAAATATTAAATGACGACACTATGCACACGTCGTTCGTGGAATTTTATATACACATCGATATGTAGATAACAGGATGAGAACATATTCTTTAATCTTTGTCATACACTCGAAAATAACCGTGACAAATCGTTAGCGATTATTTAAACCGCTCGCTTTCTTTACGTGCGGTTGAAAATCGAAACTTACCCCCCACATTTTTAGGGTTCTTTAGTAAACAAGGAGCCCTTAATTTGGCATGGATATAGGTACATATCAATCACGTCGACAAAACGGTAGGATAAAAATTTGTAATAAAAATTTTAGGGGATGTACCCTCTACACGTAAAGTGAAGATGCATTTTTTTTTCTTGCAAAACCCATTGCGTCATATTAAACTTTAAATAGCCCCGTGTGCTGCCGGGTTAGAATAGCATCACCCCTTTTCTTCCCTTGGGTGTCGTAAAAGTCGGCTATGGGAACCAGGTTGAAGTGTTTTGTGGGCGGTGGGCTAGCAACCTGTCACTGCAATATCACATTTTCTCCATCTATAAACCTACAATCGCTAAAAGTGGCACTGAAATTAATGTTCGTGTGCTGTGCCTACCTCTTTTGGGAATATAGGCGTCAGTTTATGTTTGTATGTATATAAATTTTTGTTGGTGTCAAGTTTAATGTCCTCTCCCTCTCTACCAGCTATATAATGACCGGTCTTTATTCATACTACCCGGTTAAATGCTAATACTAGACAACTTGAAAAACCCCCGACATTTTCATTTCAAAGCTCAATATCTCAAAAACGGCTGAACAGATTTTCATGACACATGGCTAAGAACACTCGGGATAAAATTATCTATGACACAAAAAAAAACTAAAGGAAAATCGGTTCATCCGTTTGGGAGCTACGATACCAGAGACAGATACACAAATACACAGACACTTTAAACTTATAACACCCCTCTCTTTTTGTGTCGGGGGTTAAAAAGTTGCTGAGGTATATGTACAGCGAATTTAAAAGGAAAAGTATCACAGCCACGTAGACATTACTATTTAACGAGTAATAAGCGAACTTAAGGCGAAGCTCTTTCCATACAAACTTTGTGCACTTTTATCTTCATTTGTGTTTGCGCTACAGTTATTAGTTTTGGTCAATATGCTTATTTTTCTGTCAGCTACGACTTGATGTTTATTTTTAGTATCTTTTTTTTAAAAAGTGATTTTTTTTTACATGAAGCAAAATTTCAACATCATGTTCTGCGTAATTTAATATGTAATAGCAAAAATTTAAATTAAATGCTATAGTGCCAAAACTAACGAATAAAACTTGCATAACATTTGTATGGAGAATGCC
This sequence comes from Notocelia uddmanniana, assembly GCA_905163555.1. NCBI lineage: Eukaryota > Metazoa > Arthropoda > Insecta > Lepidoptera > Tortricidae > Notocelia > Notocelia uddmanniana. The sequence continues at coordinate 21,645,072 of LR991059.1, read as the reverse complement.
TTGCCCTACCCTTCGCCTTAAGAAATGTCAGGTACACAAAAGGAAACTTTCGTACAACTCCCATTGATTACTTAGATAACGTTGTTAGTTGTGTCAAACGTATAGAAGATATATTTGTGTGCTTTTAAGTCCTCATAATGTATGTATGTAGGAAACTACGGCACACGGTACATTGTGCGCGTCTCGACACTCGACACGCACTTGGTCAGTTTTATTGATTCGTTTTCTTTTATAATAAATGTAATTCTAAAGTATTATTTGAACTGCTAGGATCAAACTCCATTGTAGTTTTTCTTGTTTGCTGGGTCTCATCATATACGCTGTTTCCTCCCTTTGGGAATCCAGCCGTGAGTTTGTATTTAGGTAAGTAAGACATACATACATCCATAAACTAACGCCTATATTCGGGTTAAAGAACTTTATTCCTTCCTGGATAGGATTTTTTTACTAATTTTGTATTAAGCAGTAACATCTGGGAACGAAAATTCTTAATTTCAAATTAAAGAGATTATTTTAATTCGCAGCTTTGAAAAATGCCTTGAATTTCAAATTTAGACATATTATGGGATGAAATCTCAGAATACCGGATTTTGTAAAGCGGTGCTTGGTTTTTCGAAATCTAAAAATCTAAAACTAGTGACTAATTCATTGATAACTATACAAATGCGCGTATGAATGATTCCCCAGACGTAAGTTTAAGTCATTTCCTGATAAGATTATTAATTAATGCTTTTGCGAGGCATTATACACTGTCGATATCAATCAAAATTAATACTTATAGCAAACAAACAATTATGTTTATTAGATCCATTTATGTACTGTTAATTACGCACCATCGGCCTGTTCCGTGTGAGACTGTTATTAGACCGTGGAAAAGTCTTAATTGCGTACACCATGACTTGTGCTCTTGATCGTGTGATGACGTTAACTTTTTGTACGTAGCTTCCCTTTTGTTCTTCATATGTTCAACATATAGCAAAGCTGCGAAGTCATTAGCTGGATGAGTCATCGATGAACAATGGAAGCGTATTATATCTGTTTAGCACAAAATTACTAATAACAACCATGCCTCTCAACGATAGCGGAGTGATCGCACACTGTGAGTTTTTGTAGCGATGCAGTCGCGATAAGCATCGACCAAGATTACTGATTTCATTCTTATACTGGCGATACAGCATCAGATAATTATTATTACATCACACCAACTATTACTTTTATCACTCGCTGCCCGCCTGCTGCACTTTTGCATTCATGCAGACGCGATCCTGTGTGATTGTATCATACAGAATCGCTAATGTCGCGCGTTCGATTCTTTAACTGGGTTCCTGCAGCTTTAAATGGTTGCCTTGTTCGTGATAGGGCTCCGTCATGCTCTCCTAACGCCTCTTGTTACATGTTGCAACCGCTTAGGGATTTAGGGTGAATGCCTAGAGATGTATGAGTCTGGCACACTGCTAAGTTTTAGTCTGGTTTGACTGGTTAATTATAACTAGTGGCACTGTGAGCTGTAGACCTCGATTTTTTTTTTTGTTTTTTTTTTTCAAAATTTCCGAAAACCGACTCGACAAGAAAATTATATATATTTATCGAACCTGCTCACAATATTTCACGAGAATCGGTTAAGAAATGTGACCTGTAGAGGAGAACATCCGGACAGACAGACAGACAGACATACGAAAGAATTGTTGTCGAAAGCTGAAACGGAGACGCTTCGCTCGCCCGGTAATTTAACTGATTAATGTTTCCAATCGATATGACACCCCATACTACGGACATGGCACAGTTATAAATACCGCTGTTAGGTTTCGCAGTATCCGAGTCTCAGGACTCACCATAACTTGTGCAAATTATTGAAGTTATAGGTATACCTGCTAACCGCATTACCGGCAAACAATGAAGAAGGGGATAATGATCAAAATATTCTTCTTACATATCTGATTGAAGTACTTGCAGTTCTTACGTAAGGACGGAGGCAAAATACCAATAAGTAAAATAACCCACTGAATGAACTCATTCAGTGGGAGTGGAAATGTTCGACTAATATGCGAATTATTTGACTGTTGACGCTATAACAGATGCGGCCTCAAACAGCCGTTATAATAGATACACTTACTAGCATTTCTCGCGAACTGTCATTTTGTTAAATATTTATCCAGACAAAATGTAAAGTATAAAGCAGCACCTAAACAAACATTGAGTCAGTATTCGATACCCCAGTCACCTTCACTCGTCGTTGTGACCGCTAACTAAGCCAAGTACAAGTACATGCGTTATCTATTTAGATCAATTCAAGCTCGTGTTTCCCCAACGTGATAAGGGCGTCACAGAAGGTAGGCATTGTAGAAGTAGTCTCGTTTACTGTAGCCCGGTCAGGTAGGTACCGCCATAAATCATGAATATTTATCACATTTGGACTTTATTTCGTTGAAAGTCACTTTAATTTCATTGAAACATTATAATTAATTCCTCGACAGTGCTTGGGCTAAGAAGCTCATACCATACCATTATTGAGTTAGCAAATCCTTTCTGTATGAGATCCAGAGCCCACCGCAAAAGAGCTCAAAAGACCTACTTCGAACCTAAAACCTGGTTCCTTCATGTTCACAATTTGCAAGTGCCACAAAGAGAGATACTTACCTATATGGACGAACTTTTTTCAGCAGATTGTATACCGCCGCGCCGTTGAATTTTTAGCGGATATAAATTCCACACTAAAGAAAAAATGGTCAACAATCGTAAGATTATAATGACTAATGAGGAACGCGCTCGTAGCCCAGCGGCGCCAGCGTACCGCGTGCGGTATGCGAGGTTAAGCAACGTCGGCCCAGGTCAACTCTTGGATGGGTGACCGTTTTGAGTCAAAAACTAAATGTGTGTTTATTATTTAACGCAGTAGTTGGTGAAACTACTATATGAAACCCCATTAGGGAGATACATACCCAATACAAGTTTTATGCACAGTCATAAGGAATATAGGTAAGTGTAGCCGTTAAATTTGGGGACTGAACGGATGTTTCATTTATGTTTTAACGGTTTCCGCTCCATGGCGGTATCAGGTAAGAATGAAATGACTTGTCAGACTAGGAATTTCTGTTACTGTTACGTCCTTTTAGTACTGTCTATAGCTAGTGGATCGAGGGACGGTAATTCGAATCGCGAGACCGTGACCGCCATACACTTTGCAATCGTTTTTTGCACTGTTTTTTGTTGTTATCGAGGTTTGCTATAGCCTGATATTTTAGTGAATATTGACCCCCGACTACGACTAAAACTGTTCTTATTATCTTCAAATTTTAATTAGAATTGATAATCGTATAAATTTGTGCGTAGCTGATGAACAATGAAGTTCCTACCTTTTTCTGTGTGATGCAACGCATATGTTTGTGATCATTTTGTAACAACATATTCATTGAAAGAAATATGTACTTCAGTTAATTTAGATTAGACAATATATACTTATTATTTTCCTGTTGTTTACACTTTGATGTGTGATTGGAGCGAATGGTGCTGCGAGTGTATGCAATTACTACTCGCAATTGGATCAAATGTACGAACTCACACTAATCACTAAACAAAACACAAATAGGGCCTAAGTTTAGATCTCCATAACTCATAAGCTAGTATTAAATAATCAAATAAGGGTAGTAAAATAGTAAACAATAATATTGGTTAATTTACTTATATGTATTTTAAACTTAATAAGTTGCATTGTTAACAGTTATTACAAAACTCTTCACTTACTTTATTCAAACACACCGACACATACACACACACGCACTCGCCACATTACAAGTGATAGTTGCCGATCTTAGCCACAATAAATATAATATATACGTATTAAAGAGAGAGAGGAAAACTGAACAATTAATTTATCTTCCTAAAATTTTGCTGTACGAATTCTAATAGAAGTCGTCTACAGAAAAATATCTAGGTGAAGAATCAATGCTGCTTTCCGTAATAGAAATATACTCCATCAAATAAGGTACAATATAATGTCATACGCTTATAGCATACAAATGCATTGTTTAACATAACAAAATACAAGGAACTAGTGTAATTATGGCATCGAAACTGAAGATTCATCCAGTAGGGCTATATAAGGTAAAACGGGTTTCACTGCGGAAACTCAGAAACCGGACACCCTAAAGAATAAACCTTCTTCAACGTTTTTGTCACGACCTTCACTAGCATATAAAGCATGATCATTGGTCAATTATTTATTAAAGCTCGTATACCAGTTTACAAATATACAACTTCAACAATAATATTGTACATATTCAAAATGACGTAAATAAAATACTGATCGTAAATTGACTTTTTATGCCAAGAAGGACGATGCTTAAAAACTATCGGAAAACATTTAAGCTACGTTTAAATAAGATACTCATACATATAACCAAGAATATTACACCTAGTGACTGTGATGTACTCGATAGTTGTATTCGCCATATGTTTTTAACATAGATTTTACAGGTCCCGATATAATTTAATTTACTTAGAAAGTATATTTTTGTCTAACAATCAACGTTGTTCAAAATTTTATTAAGATTACGATATAAAATCTTATAGGTGTACGTGAAACAGTAGGGGTACTGACATGTATGACGTAAGTTCAAAATACTTAGTTTGCCTACAATTGGGTTAGCGACAACCTTAGCAAGGCCACTAAACATTACACTCAACATTTTGAACACAGTACAGCACCAAACGTTAACAACATTTAACATCAAATAAATACTGATCATGACTATGACGTCTCGATTTATACGAGGCTTGCACTGAAAGTGGCGGGAATCGAATACTTATTAATTTATTTTTAACATGTATTATACCTTTTTATAATCTCTGAAGTTTCCTTATCTCAACACACTGGCCACTTAGAAAAAAAAAAGTATGGTTCGGTTTCAATTGTTTATTGAAGTCGTCGAGTCACTGCTTAAAATGGAATTGTGCCGTGAAAATTTCAGAGCTATGATTTATTATGACTTTAAAAGTGGACTAACACAAAAACAATGTGAAGAGCGGATGGTTGCTGCTTTTAATATTGAAGCTCCTTCAAAGACTACAATATACAGGTGGTATTCAGAATTTCAACGTGGCCGTGTATCCCTCACCGACGAAGTGCGTGAAGGTCGACCAAAATCGGCAGTCACGCAAGAAAACGTCGATGTTGTGCGTCGTCTGATAAATGAAGACCGACATGTGACATATCGGGAAATTCAAGAGCACCTGGGTATTGGAATGAGTCAAATACAAATTATTTTAAAAGAAGAATTAGGCGTGAAAAAGTTATTTTCCCGTTGGATACCTCACCTATTGTCTGACGAGCAGAAAATAGTCCGTGTCAATTGGTGCCGCAAAACTTTGAAAAGATTTAACAAGGGACGCTCAAATGCTGTTTTTAGCATAGTATCAGGTGACGAGTCGTGGATATACGCTTATGAGCCTGAAACTAAAAACCAATCCCGAGTATGGGTCTTCGAAGACGAGCTCAAACCCACAAAAGTTGTTCGTTCTCGCAGTACGGCTAAGAAGATGGTGGCTACGTTTATCTCTAAATCTGGTCACGTAGCTACTGTGGCTCTTGAGGATCGTAGAACAGTCAATGCTGATTGGTACACCACTATTTGTTTGCCGAACGTCTTTGCTGAACTCCGAAAAACAAACCCTAGTCGTCGCATCATCCTTCACCACGACAACGCCAGCCCACACACCGCTCGGACAACAACTGAGTACCTGGACGGTGAAAAAGTCGAAATATTGGACCACCCTCCATATAGCCCTGACTTAAGTCCCAACGACTTTTTTACATTCCCCAGAATCAAGGACAAACTGCGTGGTCAGCGGTTTCAGACGCCAGAAGAAGCAGTGGAGGCCTATAAAATAGCCATTTTGTCGACCCCTACTTCAGAGTTCAAAAAGTGCTTTATGGACTGGTTTGAACGCATGCATAAGTGCATGAAATACAAAGGAGAATATTTTGAAAAACAATAAAAATAAATAAACTCACTTATACTGCATATTTTCTTCTATTCCCGAAACTTTCAGTTTTACCCTCGTACTCATTTACTCGGGGCGTATATACGCTGTTGCGAACAAGTCTAATACTTCTTGCACAGACTGTCTGGAGCAGACATCTCGTTTGTCGTAGTACGCGACGCAGTTGGCTGAGACGAAGCAAGCTCGGTGCTGCTGCTTGGTTTGACTCGGGTCGCAGCAAGACAGTACTATGGCGTCACAACGCCTGGGTCGGCTGGTCGCGGCGGAGTTCACTCTGCCTTGCGGTGCCTGGAAATAGTTATCAGTTGTAGTATATGCGAGCCCTAGGACTAACAATAGTGTCAACAATGGTTGCTGCTAACGCATAGTAGAATTTTTAAACCCTAGTTGGCAACGCAAGCTTTAGGCATTCTCTAGTCCACGAACCTCAGATCTGATTGTGTTCATTTCATACAATAAAAAATCTACATCTTACAGAACGTTAATAATGGTTGCTATTGACTATGCAATCCTACCCTATACAAATGACCTAACGACCAAACGAGCAACATGTATATATTTATTTGTTTGTAATTGAAATTAATTATAATGGGGGGGGGGGGAATATCCTAACTAAGTAGTTATAGTATTAGATAATAAGGAATTCTTCATTTATACACAAGAAAAATCTCGTAACTATATGATGTCAAAAAAAAAACTACTTATAAACAGTCATGATATAAGCAGAACCTATAGTAAACATCTTGTCTTGGGATTATGTGTTTTGGTTATTTCTATTCCAATATTAGATGACAAAAATACACACGTAACCCTAAAGAAGTTTCTACTTAACTGTACCTATAATTAAGACTATATTGGACTAGTAATGAACAGTGTCTGCAGCGAGTTATAGTGGAAATATATTTGATAAATGGGTGAAACTGATTGGCCATTAGGTGATCAAAGAAGGAATCAGAAAGCGGAAAGCACATGAAAAATGTTGCTCATAGGTATTACTTACTTAAGAGAATTGAAAATGGGTACGCAATATGCATGTAAATCCGTTGCCGAGTATATTCGTTTACATTACTATTCATCTATATTTCCAATATTCCAATGTACATAATAACCACATAATTAAGGGACGTCAATGTGGTTTATATTTTTAGTTAACAAGTAACTTTGATAAATCATAATATCACGAATCGGATTTTTTAAATTATTTTAGCGTTCCGTATATTTCTCTGTACTGTTCTTTATACATTCAATAAAAAAAAACACATAATTCAGTGGCTCTGGAGGTTTTGTGTAGAGAACATTACGCCACGTATTCTCGAAAAGGGCTGTTCTGCCAACTTAACATCATTACGTGGGCTTAGCTAGACTAAGGCTAAATAGCAGTCTGCATGTGTCTGTGCAATCATGATAATTGTATAGATTGGGGACTTACCGAAGCCTGGTTGGTGCCATGGTCGACGCTGGGAGGCGGGCGGGAAGTGGACGCCGGCGGCGGAATGGGGTCGAAGTTGATCGGTCTCGAGTTGCCGTTGTCGTCCTCTGGCTCCTCGCTGTCGTCGTACCCCCAGTTCTGGTTAGAGTCTTCCATCTCAGGGAACCTGTTTGTAACGTTCGGTGTTCTATTCAACCCCGTAGGACATTTGCATCGTTGGGGGCACGGGTACTGCACGGGATACGGGATGTAGATTGGTTGAGGTGGGGGCGGAGGAGGAGGGGGGCGACGGACTAAATCAGAAATCTCTTCTAGTAACCTATAGATGTGTGGTAGCAAGTCTTGTTGGCTCCTATCGTCCCGCCGGTCTTCGGGGTAGCGAGGCCGGTACCACGCAGGGTGGTGCTGGAAGCCGTAGTCGGTCAGGTATTGTCTCTTTGGTCGGTGGCGGATCTGTTTGTGATGGTCGTGGGTTTCGCTTTGCTCCGCGTAGCTCAGGTTAATGACCGCTAGGTACAGTGCAATGCTAAATAGTGCTCGTATAGTCTTCATCTGAAAAGAAAAGGTACTGTGATTACTACTTTAAAATTGATACATTATTTTATGTAAAATTAACGGCATGTTAGCCTAACGCAAATCCCTATATCGAGTAAACCCTAGTTGATTTAGATATATACATACTTAATCAATAATTACATAATCATCAAAGTTTCTATTTATTTATTAGGCTTGTTCCTTTACTAACATCTAAAAGTCGGTGCTCATAAAAAAACATAATCCCAAAACTCGTTAGGTCAACCGCTGTAGTTGTTGTTTTCCTTATTATAATGATCATTAATTAGTTATTAGCCCTGCTTAAAAATGTCTACGCATTCCAATTCACTTTCACAAATTCGTCTGCATATTCCTGGTCCCAAATAGCACCAACCTTTATAAATCCAGCCGGCGCGGGGTAAACAAATGTATAAAAGAGCCGAAGGTTATGACGTCACAGAACTAAAAAGGTAAACTTTGGTTATCACTGCACTGCACCGGCGTGTGTTCTGTATGAAGTGCCGAGGAATACTGGCTCAGGCATGCGCGAACGACCGTGGCAATTAATGTTATGCTCAGACGCGGCGCATGGTATTTATATAGTAAATACTATAGCTACGCTTCCATATGCGCGCCTACGCATTCGTGGTGACTCAAAGCGGTATACCCCATAGTTTACGGTTGGAAAAGGTATGTGGGACCTAAAATTGTAACAACGGATGATAGTGTAAAAGATTAAGAGTTACATCATATCAAATTAAATTTCAGGTTTTTTTTCCGTTTCCTGCGCATACGAGTAGGTAATGGCTGGTGTGTAGGTAGAATAATTAATACTATTTTTTACAAAATTAATTTTGTACTAAAGCAGTAACGCTTATAACGAAAATTTCAAATTAAAGGAAAAAATTGAAAAATTTTATGCTCCGAGCAGGATTCGAACCTGCGACATCTGGCATACGCGGCCAATCGCTCTGGCCTCTGAGTTATCGGAACAACCAAGCTCGTCCACGAAATCCTTCAATAGTTCCCTTTAATTTGACTATTTTTTACACTTTAGTTATACGTATAACTCTCCACGTGATAAATAGGAAAGTACTCGATATCAATAATTATCTTGTGTGTCTACAAAATTAACTGTTATATTTATAATGAACATTGTACTGAGTCTTATATAATAGATAGTTTAATTAATGATACGCAGACGTTTAGATTGACTTGCCTCCTAAAAAACGTAACCCTGACCATGACTGATTACGTCACTCGAGAGCGCCGCGTTACTAATGTACGCCTATTGTCCTGCCTGGCTCACAAGTGCCACTCACAACAATTCACCTGATCTCACTTAAGCCGAACCAGTGTAGGTAAGACCTCCGATTAAAGTGATATTAGGAACCCCGGCGTCAATATAACTAACTATAGGGGGGTGAAGTGAAATAAGTTGTGAATAGCATTGCTGTAAAACAGTGGCCAAAAATGTATAAAAATGCACGTTAATATTGCTAGTACGTACTATTACGAGTACTTATTCGGTGCTAGTACCCTAAACTGACTTTGTAGTATCAATAATGTTATGAATTGAATTAAGCGAAAGAGGCCGGCCGAGACCATTTAAACTGGAAATCCATGTTGGATTGCTTAGGTATCCCTCTGTGAAACTGGTGAGATTGCAACAGTTCTCTGAATGATATGGCATTTAAATAAACATCCTGCTATCTAGTTTTATTCTGATGGTGACAACCGTGATTTACTTTATCTTATTGAGGGAAGAGGAGATCTTTAATATATTCTTTTTGTTTCATGTCTTTCTCTCTTTTTTGAAAGACATATATAGGGATATCATAATTCACATTGCTCGGACAATCGCATTTATAAATAAATAAAAATAAATTGATTTAATCTCGCTGTTATGTCCTTATTCCTGGAAAAGTATTCCGAATTTACTGGAACTTTAACAGGTTATGTCGTTATTTGTGACCTGTAGGAGCCCAACTTAAGGGGGGAAGGGACTTATATCTCTGACACTAAGGACATTTTATGGACCCCATTGTTTGACAAAGTGAAAATCATTAAATTTCCTAAAAGTTTGTTGGTAAACCAGATTTTCTGAACCAATATTAACGGAGATACAGTAATTAAAGTCATAAACAATGGACAAATTCGCAAAAAGTCGGCTCCTTCAATTTCCGTATCACTTCTACAATTCTAATTTAAAATGAATTTATTAAATAACTGGTTTAACCCTTAACTTAACCCTTAACTGGTTATTTAATAAATTCATTTTAAATTTTAAGAGAGTATATTATTAACTTATTTGTAGTAAAAAAAGCTCACGAGATACCCTGTCCAAAAAATATTAGTTTCCGAGATTTTGACGATTTAAGATGTTTCCCATTATCTAGCCGTGCTAGTAGTAAGGTAATGAAACTTTGAGACAAATTTAATATGGTTCAAGAATTGATTTAAAATCAAAAATAATAAATAGGAAAGACAACAACAATGACAATTTTGAACCATCTGTTGAGTTTCAATAATTTATTGTAAAATTTAAGGCAGATTCGCATTCATATTTACATTTGAGGGTATATTTGCATTTGCTACAAACCCGTCACATCTCCTTTCCTTTACACTCACGTGCACATTTAAATATGCGTTCTCACTCTTGCGCATATAATTTTGTGAGCCGAATTAACGGCCAGATTCTTCATTGATTTCGGACTGAATGCATGTCTGTTGCACAGTCCTGATGGCGATAATACTGAACGCCGCGTGTTGACTATAATCTTAAATTTTAAAATGTGGTGTACACAAGTTCTGGGCGCTCCCGAGTGTTTTGTGAGCTTCTAGTGGGATAGAGACACTTAGCAGTTGGTGAAAGGACTACCCAAAATTGAAAGGTTAGTGCACGTGTTCCTTTTCCACGCCATAGCCTCTAAACCATTAGGTAAATGCAAGTGTCGCGCGAAGACTTTTTATTCAAAACCAAAAATACAGTCCACTAAAATTAATTAAATAATAACCTATGATGCTAAGGTTAATATCGAAGGCCTACATCTCTCATTAATTTTTCCGCTAACCAAAAATATGGATTAAGCATCTCCACCATCTACATGAAAAAGTCAGGTATTTGTCTCTCTTCCCTCAAGTAAGCACAAGGTCATATAGAGGTCACAAACGTGGGATAGTCTTCTTTGTGCATTCCCTAATAACCTGTTAAATAAAGTTCCATTGAATTCGGAATCGTTTCCAGCTACGCATACATTTTCGACATATCAAGTGAATTAATTAGGGCTTGTTAAATCTTGCTTGAGACAGAAAAAAAAGAACTGAAACGATTTTTTCGGAATTAATGTTTATTATTAAACAAGTAAGTAGTCTGACAATGACTGTAGTATGGCCAAATATACGTGAGTATTATGTGCTTACACTCGTAATTTTGATTACGAACGAGATCCTGTACTCGGCCCGGTAGCCCCAGTATTTGGTCGGGCAACGCCTCAATTCGTCATTGTTTACCTCATTACCCATGCGTCCTTCAGCCCGAACACTCGGCCTCTTTACACAAAACGTCTATGTCAGGCCAAATCCTCGTTAGATAAGGTTTATGGCTAGGATATGGTTATGCTTAGTACGGTACGGTAAAGAGTTACAATGAAATTTTTGTGACTTCGTATGCCGATGGGCACGGCAGGGTAAATACAAAACTTACACTATACTTAACTTGGTATATTCTTTTCTAATTTCACACGTTTTCATACACTAAAAGTGAATTATTCGAGGATTTGAATATATTTTACTTTGCGTATATTATGTGCATACGGTATGTACATAATACTCGTGTGTGTGTGTGTGTGTGTGGGTTACTGCTTAGTTAAGAGCCCACATTGTGCAATCCACCTAAATATTACCAAGTGTCTTGACTTGATCTGATCGGCTCATCGTAACTATAAATGATCTTATGTTATGTGACATGGTTCTTTCTACTCAGCCTCAGGTCACAAGACGATCTATGGAGTCACTGTTTCCCTTGAAAGGTGTACACAGATCTTCAAAATACGATATGTAGTGCTAAGAAGGATATACGCTTGATGCGAAATTGCTTTAAATGACCATTTTCTCACTATCGGTAACGGAATGGTACCCAAGAGAAGGCCATAGAAGGAGAGGCAGACCACAAAAGAGATGGGTAGACAACATAAGCCAAGTCGCCGGAAAAACTTGGAAAAAAGTGGCGAGGAATAGACGGGAGTGGAAAAGGCTAGAGGAGGCCTTTGCCGAAGGGCAAACGGAAACGGACATACAACGGAAGAGAAAGACCCAAATAATAGAATACTAAAATACAAATGTCCGAATAAAAGTCTATTAATAATAATAATCATTTTCTCCCTACACATCATGAATTCATTGTAATATTTCACGATTAACATAGAAAATTTCTTGTCTTTCCGTATTACGTTAGTAAGAAGCTCGTGAGTAGTGACGTCATAATCATCTGTCAATTAGTTGTAGAGCGTTTTTGGTGTCCGGGAACAATATCCACCTTTGACCCTTTGCGTCTTTTGTTGTACTTTAATCGTAGTTAGTCCCATGCAAACATTCAATCCCCTTTAAAAACTGGTTGAAATGGTATCGTTAATATTTTTTTGGGAATTAGCCTATTACATAAAAATAACCGGGGTGTTTTATAGATCCGTTCGACCTAAATGTCAGATCAAATTATAGTAACTCAGTATATATTTTAACTTACCGACGTAAGGCTTTAACGTATATTTATAAAATCGAGCATTCGTCTTGAGAAATCGAGTAGGTGAAACGGAAACTGAAATTTAATTAATACGGGACTCATTAATTATATAATACACGCAATTAGTTACCTTGTGGTCTAATTACGTAAATTCTCTGTTTTAATATTGTCTTTTTGACTTATGAGCTGCATACTTTGCTTACTATAGTAACATTCACGATGGTTCTAGAATCAAGATCCTGCAACATTGTAAATGACATCTTGTGAAACTTACCTAATGTAGGTACGAGTACAAAGTGCTAAAAAATGTCCTTTACCAGTTTGGCACAGTTATGATTTATATACTTCTATTTAGTGAAGTGAACAGCCAAACTATCAAGCCCAAACATGTATTTAAAACCCACGTTTATTAAAAATATTTATTTTACGACTGATAATTAAAGACAAACTTTTATGTCTTTTAAATGACAACCTATTCGTTTGTACATAACTTTGTAAATGTCAAATTAAAATTATTGATTTAACCTCGTCTTAACCAGGATTAATCAAAAACATTGATAAAGTTGACATTAAACATTGTCAATAAATTAATATGATTCATATTTAAATATCTTGCCAGAATGTATAAATAATTATAGTTTTTGATTTTTGCGATTCCTGTACACGACACCAGGTATGTAGATTAAAGATTTAGCCTCAAGATGCGCGAGTCCTATGGGCTTTGTTAGTTTTGATTCACAAAGGCCTTTTACAGTAGCTATTTTATTTCTTTTTCCTGTTTTTCAAGCCTTTTTCGTTTAGCGTTATTTATGATAGTACATTTTCACTAAATAGTATAAAACAAAGTCACTTCCCACTATCTTTCTGTCCATATGTATGCCTAGATCTTTAAAACTACGCAACTTTGATGATTTTGATGCGGTTCTTAATAGATAGAGTGATTCAATAGGAAAGTTTATATGTACTCATGTAACACATGCATAATATAGTAGAGAAACACTGATAATTTTAGAGGTGTCTAATGTGATGTCGTAAATAAACTCATTTTCTTGCGCTTACATTGCAATTATTGCAAAATATTCCGCAGTATTCCGCAGTGTCTCAAGACAAAAGTCTTTGACCAGTGTGTGTTGCCAGTGATGACATATGGCACTGAAACGTGGTCGCTTACTATGGGCCTCATAAGAAGGCTCAAAGTCACCCAAAGGGCAATGGAGAGAGCTATGTTGGGAGTTTCTCTGCGTGATCGCATCAGGAATGAGGCCATCCGCAGCAGAACCAAAGTGACCGATATAGCCCTCCGAATCGCTAAACTTAAGTGGCAGTGGGCGGGGCACATAGCACGTAGAACCGATGGCCGTTGGGGCGGAAAGGTTCTCGAGTGGCGACCACGTACCGGAAGGCATAGCGTGGGCAGGCCCCCCACACGGTGGACTGATGACCTGGTGAAGGTCGCGGGTGTCCGCTGGATGCGGGTGGCGCAGGACCGGTCATTGTGGAAGTCTTTGGGGGAGGCCTATGTCCAGTAGTGGACGTCTTTCGGCTGACATGATGATGATGACATTGAAAACGCTGGCTGGACCCTACGAGATAGACCAAAAAAATGTACTACAGTATTGTATACCTTTAAAAAGGTCTACAAAAAAGTCCGTCATGGTATATGTCTATCTCTTAGGGATAACCCAAAATCCCCATTTTTTTATCCTTTACTGTTTACGAGAAATAATGGCTTATTTACGAAGCGATTTTAAGCAATACATCATTAATCCTTATCCAAGTACCTTAAATGCATTATGCATTTAATATAAATCAATATGGCCCTTATAGCATGTAATATAAATTAATATTTTCGAAGATATTGCTGTTTCAAAATGCAGGAACAGGAACATAGACCCGTTCGAAACCGGGGCGGGTCGCTAGTTAGAAACAAAAAATCAAAAGGTTTAGGTTCATCAGGTAGTTTTAGATGCCTGAAGGCAAACTATCCAGAAACCTAGCAGTGGCTTTTTTAATGATTTTATTACAAATATATAAAAATTAAAAAATGCAACTATTAAAAGGACCTATATGAATAATCGCTACAAGAAAAACCAATAATAAATACGATTAAAAATTAGAAGTATGTGATAATTCCTCAGGTACTTACTAGGAAACAATACTTACTGTCAAAATTATCTTACAATACATCCGATACCCACTTTCAACAAAATTATTTTTTAAATAAGATTAGTTACCTGGCAAACCCTCTTTGAGATCTACACTGCATATTGCGGCTAGTAGAGCGATCTATGAGTTAGTGTCGAGTACATGAGTGCCGTCCTAAATAAAGCTGTCAGCTAAGTTCGGTAGTATCTTATGTACCTATCTATACCCGACCCAGCCAATATACTTCGTAGGCTCTACAGAGCTAGATCAATAACCAGAGACTGTCTTTCACTCTCAGCTTGTTACGCATATGACATGTAATAACAATACTTCGCAATTGGGGCCAATAATTGGGTTATTAAGGGTCCCCCGCACACTGGCTGACTGAACTCGATTCTCCATACAAACGTGGTTTAACACCGTGCTGAAATAAAATGAAGCTTTGTAAATACAATGGGATCCGCCATATCTAAGCCGGAAATTATTTTGCGTTGCTAGAATTATAATAAAGAAAAACAGCGATATTTTGAGTTTATTAGGTCTTGTATGAATTTTTTTCCATTATAATTTCAAACAACAGAAACCAATTTCTAGCCTTGATATGTCGGATTCCATAGTTATATGTAATTACTAGCATTTGCCCGCGGCTTCGCCCGCGTACTAAGCGAAATTTTTGACCGTCTACAAAAAACAGGTTCGTATGTTTGTCCACGATTATCTCGCGTTTGGCTGAACCGATTTAGATGCGGTCTCCAGAAAAGTAGTTGTTACATTCTGGGGATTTCGGTATACGAAGTTTGGTGATTGTGATTCATTAACAGATGAACAGATGAAAAGTCAGTATACATTCTGAGAACCGGCAAACTGTTGAATTTAATTTGATTTTGCCAAAAATAAGGATCATAAACGACCAAGCAGCGCGCAGCGGTCATAAACTCTGGTCCTTTGAAGTACAGAAATACGGCTAATTCAATATCACGTGTAACATTTATTTTTCCTAAAATTAAATTTATTACGTAGGTTTTGCCAGTTCCCATTGGAGCATCCAAAAAGAAAATTTGGCCTCACTTCCACTCGCACTCCTTACTTCAGTCCGTCTGTTACAACCAAGTTGCTTTTACTGGACCGATTGAATTGCAAATTGGCACAAACTATCAAGAATTTAGAGCGCTCGTGGCCCAGCGGCACCCGCCTACCGCGTGCGGTGTGCGAGGTTAAGCAATGTGGGCGCAGCTCAGTTCTTGGATGGGTGATCGCTTTGAGTGGTTACTAAATGACTCTCGTGCTTTGGAAGGCACGCTAAGCCGTTGATCCCGGCTGCAATCCTTAAGCCAAAATAGAGGCCTTCGAGCGGCTTGCGAACTTCTAACAGTCAAGTTGCCCACTCACTTGACAAAGGGGGGTCGAAGTTGCACCACGTCCGTAGGGAGTACCCACCGTTACCCTACACGTGACCCCTGGGTGGTGCTAAAAGTGCAACAAAAACTTGCAACCGTACTTGTTGATTTAAATGGAAAAAAATATCGAAACCTCTATGTCGTTTTTAAAAGACTTTAACCTTTTTTGCATACAGGCATGTATGGAGTGCCAAATTTTACCTCAGATTCGTATTCAGAGACCTCTCAGACGCTCAGATATCGATTTTGAAGGAAATTGGGACGAAAAAAAAGATAATCAATATGGCCGCCACTTTCACAAATTTTACCTCTGATTCGTATTAAGAGACCTCTCGGACACACATATATCGATTTTGAACGAAATCGGGGCGAAAATGAAGAAAATCAATATGGCCGCCACTTTTTCCTAATTTTACCTCGGATTCGTATTAGGGGACCTCTCGGACGCTCGGATATCGATTTTGAACGAAATCGGGTTGTAAATGAAGAAAATCAATATGGCTGCCACTTTTTCCAAATTTTACCTCGGATTCATATTAGGGGACCTCTCGGACGCTCGGATATCGATTTTGAACGAAATCGGGTTTAAATGAAGAAAATCAATATGGCTGCCACTTTTTCCAAATTTTACCTCGGATTTGTATTCGGGGACCTCTCGGACGCTCAGATATCGATTTTGAACGAAATCGGGACGAAAATGAAGGAAATCAATATGGCCACCACTTTCCCCAAATTTTACCTCTTACTCGTATTAGGGGACCTCTCGGACGCTCGGATATCGATTTTGAACGAAATCGGGTTGAAATAAAGAAAATCAATATGGCTGCCACTTTTTCCAAATTTTACCTCGGATTCGTATTCGGGGACCTCTCGGACGCTCAGATATCGATTTTGAATGAAATGAGGAAGAAGATGAAAAAATCAATATGGCTGCGACTTTTTCCAAATTTTACCTCGGATTCGTATTAAGAGACCTCTCGGACGCTCAGATATCGATTTTAAACGAAATCGGGGATCGAAGGGGAAAAAATCAATATGGCCGCCACTTTTTCCAAATTTTACCTCGCATTCGTATTACGAGACCTGTCGGACGCTCAGATATCGATTTTGAACGAAATCGGGAAAAAAATGAAGAAAATCAATAAGCCTGCGACTTTTTCCAAATTTTACCTCGGATTCTTATTAAGACACATCTTGGACGCTCAGATTTCTTTTTTGAATGAAATTGGGACGGAAATGAAGAAAATCAATATTGCCGCCACTTATTTCAAATTTTACCTCGGTGTCGTATTTGGGGACCTCTCGGACGCTCAGATATCGATTTTGAACGAAATCGGGACGAAAATGAAGAAAAGCAATATGGCCGCCACTTTTGCCAAATTTTACCTAGGAGTCGAATTAAGTGTCCTCTCGGACGCTCAAATATCGATTTTTGTCGAAATCGTATCGGGCGGCACTAATTAATAAAACCACTTACAATACATTGACTCAAGAAAGGTCGTATCTTCATAGGGAATTCACGGCACATCATGCGCCTTTAGACCTTATAAGGAACCTACATGCCAAATTTGGAATCTCTCGAGTCTCGAACCAGCAGTTTGGGCTGTGCGTTGATATGTCACTCACTCAGTCAGTCAGTTTCTTCTTGCAATTTGGCACCTACTTTTAAGTTTTCATGCCCGCAATATTAAATTACAAAATCAACGCCATTTTCGAAATAAACGACCCAATAAATCATAAAAATCACACCCATATTAATATTTAGACATTCCAACCCCCTCGGACCCCAACAAAGGGGATGGTATTTCACGTCCTCCACGTGGGATTTTAAAATTATTGTTGTTTTCGTAATCAGCGACCCGATAAACCATAGAAACCACACCCATATCGATTTTCAGAATTTGTCACCACAATTCCCCCTTTTAGGGGTTGATTTCTCAAAAAACCTAAAACACGTGTTTACTTAATTATCGTTAGAAATACTCCTGTGAAGTTTCGAATAAAATAGTCCAACTAATCTTGTTTCCCCGTACAAACTTCGGACCCCCATTTCACCCCCTTAGGGGTTGAATTTTGAAAAATCCTTCCTTATAGCACCTCAAGACCTTACATGGAACCTACATACTAAATTTGGAATCTCTAGAATCAGCAGTTTGGGCTGTGCGTTGATATGTTGGTCACTCAGTCAGTCAGTTATTTCTTGCAATTTGGCACAAACTTTCAAAAGTTTTCATGTCCACAATATTTAATTTCAAAACCGATGCCATTTTCGTAATTAACGTCCCAAAAAACCATAAAAACAACACCCACATTAATATTTAGATATTTCATCCCCCTCGCACCCCAACAGGAGGGGATGATATTTCACGTCCTCCACGGGGGATTTTAAAATCCTTGTTATTTTCGTTATCAGCGACCTAATAAACCATAAAAACAATACCCATGTCGATTATCAGAATTTGTCACCACATTTCCCCCTTTTAGGGGTTGATTTTTCAAAAAACCTGAAACACGTGTTTACTCATTTATCGTTAGAAATACTCCTGTGAAGTTTCGAATAAAATAGTCCAGCTAATCTTGTTTCCCCATACAAACTTCGGACCCCCATTTCACCCCCTTAGGGGTTGAATTTTGAAAAATTCTTTCTTAGTGCACCCCTAGACCTTATAAGGAACCTACGTGCCAAATTTGGAATCTCTAGGACCAACGGTTTGGGCTGTGCGTTGATATGTCAGTCAGTCAGTCAGTCAGTCAGTCAGTCAGTCAGTCAGTCAGTTTCTTCTTTTATATATTTAGATATATGTAATTCCATAGTCATATGTTTTATGTAATTCTAGCATGCCGTTTTAAAATGAGAGCAAAACTACGTTTGTATGGAGAACCGAGCTTGCAAATGCAGTCCACTCGTCCTCACCTCGCACCTTACACCTCACCCGTTTTTATATGTAAACTGTCAAAATTTGACAAATGACATTTAAGAGTCCGCAGTAAGCTCGGTTTTCCATACAAATGTAGTTACGCTCTCATTTTGAAACACCATGCTAGAATAACATGAAACTTTGTATACACCATGAGATCCGGCATATCTAGGTCGCAAATTAGTTTCTGTTGCGTGCAATTATAATGGAGAAAAAATACAGCGATTATTAAGGTTTCTCGCTGTATTTTTTTTTCTATATGGTAGTTCCCATTGTGTATACAAAGTTTCGTGTTATTTCAGCAAGGCGTTTTAAAATGAGAACGAAACTACGTCTGTATGGAGAATCGAGTTCAGCCGAGCGTAGGGACACTTAACGGGTGAGGTGTGAAGTAACAGGTGAAGTACGAGTCGGTTTGTGAGTAAGAGGGCAGGAGCTAACCCTTGTATAGTTCTCTATATTCCTGATAACTGTGTGTAAAGGAAGTTTATTTGTACTGGTTTTAGCGTTCCAATTTAATGATTGAACGGAAATGAGTGACTCCAGAATTCGTCATTTATGTGATCATTTTACTGACGAAACCTTCCTAAGCTACAGACACGCTTATGTCATCCGCGTACAAGAAAACGAGATGCAACACTCTTCAGATTTTACTTAATTATCTAACTCTGTGAAGTTTTATTCATATTTTTTCTTGTGAGAACTTAGATGAAGTAGGCGAAAGACTAATTTTACTCTTTTCATTCATTTAGTAGGCTGAGTAAAAAAAGGAAAACAAAAGATCGACTTTGTTTTTTGAGAATTTTTAAGAAATCATGTTTCGGCTCTATTCAAAGAAACAATCATATATAGACAAAAAAATCTGAAAATCAATCCTTATTGTTGCCCCGTGTGGTCAGAATGACGTTTCAAGGAACGGTATATTTTTGCTCGCACGCCCTTAAGTCTGAGCTGAAGCAAAGTTCACATGACGTAACGATACACTAAGTAAACAAGGTCTTACGTCAGTGTCTTGTGAATGAGTAAGCTAGAGGGAGAGATAATGAGGCAAGAATTATTATGGTATATTATACACTAGAACAAATTGTGGACAGCTTGAGCTACGGGACCCTACATTGCACGTGGCCCGACACGCACTTGGCCACTTTTTTTCGTTAAATACCTAAAGATACATCGATATATCGATTGTACTTTAATGCTAAAATGTGCAAAATAAACAAGGCCGGCGTTTACCTCTCACAGAGAATTTCTCTAGCGATACAGAGAGGTAACGCGGCCAGCGTTATGGGGACCATGCCGCAGGCGGACCTTTTAGAAGGCGTATTCTTTTTATAGTTGGGGTTTTTAGTTTTAAGTTATCTAATGTTTATTTTTATTTATTATTTATTTTGTAGGTTATTGTGTTATCAAAATAAACTAATTTTGTGCTATCGAAAATTCTAAATTTCAAATGGAAAAATTAAAAAAAAAGTGCTCTGGGCGGGATTCGAACCTGCGACATCTGGTATACGCGACCAATCGCTCTAGCCACTGAGCTATCAGGACAACTAAACTCGGGTACGAAATCCTTCACTAGTCCCTCTGGTACAACGCCTTACGGAGGCGTACAGCCACATCTACCTTAGAAGACTTCTAGGCTTCTTTTAACGGCACCAATGTCTCAAATTACATTGAGAAATCGTCAATAATTTGAAATGTGAAAAATAGTTTTAAATACAACCTGTGTTACAGATTATTCTAGTGCCTCTTTGTCATAAAGCTATACGTTTCCCAGTGATTGAAGCTGAGACGTAAACAATGAGCTTCCTGTCCATGTACGGTTAAAATTCACAACTGGGAAAATACGCGTGGTCTACCGAGTCTGTGTAATTGGGTACTTGCCCCATGTTATATATTATAATGGTTTATTATGGTAAGTGGGAGGGTGGGGCACAAATAATATCTTGGTGCCCCGGCTTGTCTCGCCTGCTCGTGGTCCTACTGCTGTTCAACGGGAGAGATAACAGAGAAGGAAACCTTGAAACAAACCTTGCTCGGTGCTAGCCGTTATGCACCTGTAACCGAACCGACTCCGCACGTATTGACTCTTGTCATTCCTGTGGGTCCAGTCGGTAAGGTTGAGAGAGTGGTGTGGGTTTTGGGCATGCCTGCATCATCTTATTTGCATCCCAGGCGGTATACAGCGTCCGTGGAGAGGTCACTTCATCCACTTCAGTTTGCTGTTTGGCAAACAACACGGAGAGTGGCAGATACCGGTAGGTCGCGGCTGTTGCTCCCGTATCGCTCTTACAAGCCATTTCCGTAAGTGCTACACCTCAAATTAGGACACTACTTAAATCATCTTTTCATAGAAGAACAAGGCCAATGATAGTTCCCATCCGTATACATATAAATAAATATCGCAATTTGTTAAATTGCAAATTAGGTATTAAAGTTGTCAAACATAAAAACAGATAAATGACTAAAAAAAATTGAAAAATTTGTTTATTTTTATCGCCCAAGAAATAATAAGATCTAATATGGTCAGTTATGTTGGCGTTTGTTCAACGACAGTTTATGTATTTAACTTGTTTTCTCTTCAGCCTGCCTGAGCGGCTATTTAGGGGACCTTCTTTAATTTTATTCCTATTGTTTATTTTTAATTAGGTTAGTTTTATCCTATTTAAGTCTTTTTTTCTCATTGTATTATTATATAACATTGTTCCAAAATTATGAATAAAAAAAATACTCAAAAACCGTAAAAAAAATTGAAAAATTCCAATGAAACCCCTTTTTAATAAAAATAGTAAAAAATACAACGGTTGGTTCGAATATTATTATGTGACGTCATAATATACGTAGTGTTAATTTGTAGGAACCGTTTCGAAAGCTGCTAGTGGCGAATTACGAAGATCGCAAAATTTTGCATTTAGTTGTGCTTTAATTGTAGTTGGTCCCATTTTTACCGTTTATCCTCTATAAAAACTGGTTCGAATGGCACCATTAAAAATAGTTAAGTACTACTCGTAGTAATCTTTACTTTATTCCATTCAACGGCGGAATTAAAGCGGGCTCTCACATAAATATGAATATCTTAAATGATACATTTAGCACAGTTCATTTTTTTCTACCGCAGTAACCAAAACAATAGTGCCAGCAGCTAAAAGTATAATCTTACTTTACAACAATTACGTAGTTTTAATGCACCAGTGCATTAAATAATTATTAACAAAGTTTGTATAAAAAGTGTTAGTCAGAAAATTAGACTTAATTTAATCGTCTCACTGCACAACGTAACTTTACTATTAGCTAAATTCAGCAGCGTGAGTTCCATCCCCAACAAAATTAACTGACCATCCATGGACTTTATTCTCATTGTATTAAGGGTCACGAATGGCCAGTTAATTTCGTTAAACGCGAGCTTATGTATTTTTCTTTTTTTTTCGCTTCAGCGCCTGAGCGGCTACCGCGAAACGCCAACTTCGTTTATTCGTGTATCTCTATCTCCGCCGTACTTATTAGACAGAGAGGATGCTATGCGATCGTTTTACGTGGTTGCGTCGCTGCCTGCACTCCGTATATTCACGACCTGGTTACTCTTCACTGCCATTTTTGTTTTGCTATACAAAGTAGATACATTAGTTACGTAAACTTTTAACGGACTTGAGCTTCAGCTTTAAAATAAAACAGACAGGATAGCTACTGATACGGTTAGAATTGAGTTCACTTTCTGTATTCCTCACCTTGGCTTGAACTTTGTTCGGTTCCACTTCCACCCAACGACATGTTTCTAGGACTTACTCGTCACACGTGCGTTTATTTGAAACAAATCACGTAGAAAGACGAAATGGCCTTAATTTACTAAGAAGTGACTTTTCCTTTTCAGGTAAGTAGTACCATATTGATGTGCACGGCAGTGGACAATCGCACAGGTAAACCAAATTTTAATTATCAATAAAAATGAATGGAAAATGTACAAATACATTGAAAGCTTGGTTTTTCGTAAATAATGTTACATGTTGGTAATTCTTGAATGTGATTACGTAGTAAACGTATTGGATTTTATATCATTAGTAAACATGAATTAATTAGAATAATAATTGAAGTATTCTATTTTTTTAATTATTAAAACGATTTCAGCACGAAGGAAAAATAATGTATGTAGGTAGATGTTTCATATATTTTCATCACACTTGCTCGTAAATGGAGCCATGAAAAAGCAGGCATACTGAGCTATAGCCTATAATCGCCCAAGGGCGTAATGCATACATTTTTCTTACGCATTTACTTTTCTCAGCCGGTCTCATTCATTCAGTTGAATGACGCGACGTTCCGATTTACTTAATATTTGATGTCTATGATTCAAACATTAAGGAGCGCTCGTGGCCCAGCGGTATGTGTGGTTAGGCAATGTAGGGCGAGGTCAGTCCTTGGATGGGTGACCGCTTTGGGTGGTTACTAACTGAGCGCTCCTGTGCTTTGTAAGGCACGTTAAGCCGTTGATCCCGGCTGCTGTCTATGATAGCAGTCGTTAAGCAAACTTCTAAGAGTCAAGTTAAAGGCTTGTCAAGTGAGTGGGCCTCACTTGACAAGCCTAATCCCAATAAGGTCTAGTTTCCCCCTTGGGTTGGAAGGTCAGATGGCAGTCGCTTTCCTAAAAACTAGTGCCTACGCCAATTCTTGGGATTAGGTAGGGGACCCCGGGGATCCTTCAGGGTGCAACTGTACTGGGAATAACGCTAGGACGATGATGATGGGAATATTAATTCGAATCGCCGCCCCATCAAATTCCCAAGAAGAAGAACGATTGAACAAAAGAGCAAGTACCGTTCAGACACCAAATAAATATTAATATTTCAACTTGTACGTACTTTAGTTTTTTTGGTGCTTTCTAGCTGACTCACTGCGGTCTAAGTAAAAATTAAACCAGAAACTTGTGACTTGACTTGTACACAAGTACAAGTATGTGCACAACAGAAAAGAGGTTAGACCTAGCAGACGAGCTAGATATACCTCACGTAGAAAAAATCTTTATATAGGAAAACTCGATTTTAACTACGAGTATTAGACATGCGCCTCACGTACAACATTGAAACCACAAGAACAGACAAGAAACTATTAAAGATGAGAAATTATCGAAACATAAAAAAGCTAGCGGCGATTACTGCGAATCAGAGGAACAAGCGGTCAGACTCCAAGATAACTTACAACAAATACCAAAGACTCTCTCTCTCTCTCTTTGAGAACAAGAAGAACACATATGAAGCATCGTGCAGCATATCACCAGCGCTCATCCATCGTCGAAGTTCCTCCCTCTCCTTATTTCCAATATTGCCTAAAAGCTGCATAGCCGGTCGATTGTGGCCGACTGGTTGCGGCTTCGGGCGTATGATGATTGCCATTTTATCACTTATCCTCGTGGATAAGATGCCCGTCACTCTTGCACTCGCATACTTGTCAGAACGTGACGAATGTCTTATCCATGACGATAAGTGATAAAATGGCAACCATCATAGGCCCGCTGATCGGTTTCCATCCCAGAACGAGTGAACGAGTCACTCCTTAGAAATTTGTCCAGGTCAGGCTTGCTTCCTGGCTGAGAGTGGTATCTATGTTTATGTACATGAAGCCGGTTGATCTCCACTTTACAATATTCTTATATAATCAAATCATTAACTTTTCCTGAAGCAGATTAATTTTCTTACTCTGTCACTGGAAGTGTATAATATATCAAATATTTATCAATTACGGTGTGTACACCAAAACACCCTCAAGGACATTAAACCGTGTTTCATAACCGGCTATTAATTTTAGTTAGTTACCATTAGTTAAATTGGCTCAGACGTGGCAATTAACGTAGCTTCAGTTCGTTTTACGTCTCATAAACTCGTTAGGTGGAATTATATTTCAGTTTCATTGCTTTATTTGGCAACCTCGTATTTTATCAAAGGAGGAACTCGTAATTGAACCTTGCTGAATTGAAAATGAAGTTGATATTCCCAGATAACGTTTAAAATGATATGTAGTTGGAAAAATGAGATATGTAATTTGTAACATCTAGGTTGTCGGGAAACCTTTACTTTTAGTTGTTAAACAACTAAGTGTTGTATTCCTGGTTGTCAGTAAAGCTCCCGAGGATGCGTTACGTTGAAAGTGAGGGACCTGCATATGTCTCTAGGTGTCAACACAAACGAATCCTCAAGTCAATAAAGGGTCGGTTTCACGATTGTTATTCTTCTTAGGTCACAGGCGTCCATTAGCTGTGTGTCTACTTGCCAACAGAAGGGCCGCAGGCTTGTTTCCAACGCCTTATATAAAAGGCAAATTTTACGCTTCTGAGCGATAGCTCCTCAGGTATAGACTTTATTTTGAAATCGACATAAATTTTAATTCCGATAATACCTATTTGTGATATTTTGTGTTCATTTTTAATATGTTCTTGTTTAGACTGAATTTGAAATAGAATGAAATGCTTGCAGTTCAAGTCAAGGGAAGTGGACGAAAATGTACATAGAAAGTTTTTATTATTATATACCTACTCCAGGGGCCGAGTACTTTATTACGTTACAAATTACAAATGAGAAAGGTTTGTCATGAAACTGTCCAAAATGCCGTGATAAAATCCCCAGAACCTGATTAAATTTCAGGTTATTTAATGATAAAATTTAATGAAAAAAGATTCACGTCATGAACCTGATGAACCATGATACAAACTCTCTAATAGGGTTACAGTTACGAGGTACTAGGGGTTAGGCTTGCGTACCTACTTGGTAGTACCTACTAGGTAGGGGTTAGTGAATTGGTACACACCAATTCCCCTAGTATCTTGATATATAAAATTCTGTCGTATGTACACAATTTTATATATCATGTAATATAACTTGACAATAACTATGTAACTGGCACTAAATAATGTTTGCTCACGATGACTAATATGCACTATCGCCGGTAATATAAATAGGTGTTGTACATTGGAACGTTGATATGTGTCATCCGTAGTGATGATAATATCAGGAGTAACCCCTAACCTGCAATGCAATGAGAAGACTTCAGCCGCACATATCATGTCATGATAAACATTGTGCTTTTGTGTGGTAGAATTACCGTCAGTTAGAAAATATATTCGTGTATTATAAAAAAATATTGAATACTGTGTTTTTTACTAATCTATGCCCAAATATTGATAAAACTTTTTTAATAAGATTAATTTAATGTAACAATTTATTAAATTAAATTAATCTGCATTCCATCTAGCTCAGAAATTGTCAGGTATAGCTCAGCCTACAGCTAAGCTCATATATTTTAGCAATTTCGACGCAACAAAATCCATAGAAGAATATACTGTATCTAGGGTGAATCGCGATTTTTTGTACATATTTAAGACTTAATTATGTCTACATTTTAATTGATTTCATAGTCTAACGGAAGTTACCCATATAAATTGTATGACTAGTTTTCGTTACACAATGGTAACCTACTGTACGTACTAGCATACAAACAAAACACAAGGAAATCTAGTTACGAACAACATTCGCCAGTTCGGTGTTAATTCGCCTACCTCAAAACATCCGAACTGTAAACATAACGTCTCTAACTTTACAAATGGTAACATCTGGCATCTGGCATCCATCTTTGCCGAACACTTGATGCCGAGGTTATGATAATCCAGAACTTGGGCTGTTTACAACCCAAGGCCCGGGAGCTGCGTAATTACCGAACATAATCGTCAGTATTGAGTGCTGTTAAATTTTCATCTGAGAGAAAGTTTGTGGAAAACCGGTTTACTTTCCAAGGCTGTCACCGGTGACTAAGGGTGGACACCAAACCGTTTGTAATCGTAAGCGGTTTTCGTTAAAATCAGATTGTGGAGATGAAAGTTGTCCACACCATATTGATCAGTCTGTAATTTTATTGTAAGTTAGTGCAAATCGCCCTAAGCCGTAGTTCTCAAAATATACATATTATTCAGCGGAGCTCAATCTTAGGACACAAATATAATTCGCTTGTGCGTCTACTCCCCCGAAACGGCTGAACCGATCTGCTTCAAATTTGGCAAAATGACAGAGTCTATATCCATGGCCTTGAGTACATAAGCCTGAAATCATAAAAATCGGACTGACCACAGAGGCATAATTACCGAAAACAAATTATACTCCGCTCAACATTTGCAATCAGCAGAATGCATTGCATACCTAGTTACAATATACATAGATAATACCATCCTGTCCATAGTGTCCATTTTGATAAGCGAGACCAACTGTAGATGCCTATTTCTTGAAAAAAAAGAAACTCGTGTTATAGGTATTGATTGAACTGTGTATCAGCGTAGCTTAGCGTCGTGTTGATTTGAGATTGGTTTGGTATTTGTCGCGCGTGTTCGTTGTGATACGTCAGGGAACGAGCAATCGTGAAAAGTATAAAGTTCATGCCATTTCTAATGCATTTAGAAAAACTAAACCAGATCGAATTTTAATAATACGTTGACTTGGTATTGGTATCAGTAATATCCGTATAAGTAATAAATAGTTCAAAAATCAGACCTAAACTTGTAGAACGTATGTGTATGTATACTCGTATGTATGTGTGTGTTGTTTGTTGAGTTATCTCCTAAGTTGCTGATAACGCCGGTATCGGTATAACACCTGCCGTGCAAGTTAAATTAATTTTGTATCTTGATTTTGCAGTAACAAACAGAGGAGATTTTTTTTCTTTTTTCCCTCTAATTTGCCTGCAATTTGCCAACACTTGCCTTTGAAAGCAAAGACCTAAGACTCACCTAATTGTAAAATTACTAAACAATTTGGCGGGAATTTCACCCACGCCTAGCATCCTTTGAAACTGACCTTCTAAACACCAAGAATGTCCAAATTATTCGCCTGGCACTAACTATATGCATACACAGGACATATAGCTATATACTCCTATATATACTTTTACGTATTAGGTACTACATACACATTATAATATGTATCAAACAGAGCCAGACCGAAAAGGAGATGATGGCCTTGATGTGTTTATACGGATTGGCGGAACTCTGGGCACACGAGTGGAAGAAAAGGGGGAGGAAGTCAAAGTCAATGTTGCTTAGCAGTGGAACATATTGTACATAGACTATGTATTTAAACAAATACTCACGACTCATATTCTATTCGTGGGCCCGGGAGCTTAATTTTCTTTAAAATAATTATTGCCATATAAAAACAAAAGGTAAAAGTTTCTGTGTTGTGATTATTCATCATCATCATTACCATCAGCTTCTATACTTCCCACTGCTGGGCAAAGGCAGGAGGCTCATAGTATGTACTAGCGTTTGCCCGGGGCTTCGCCCGCGTACTAAGCGTAAATTTTAACCGTCTACAAAAAAGAGGTTCTGTTTGACCCGTATGTATGTATGTATGTACGCATGTAGGTATGTATGTATGTTTGTCCACGATTATCTCGCGTTCGGCTGAACCGATTTAGATGCGGGTTCTGGGGGTTTCGGTATACGAAGTTTGGTGATTGTGATTCATTAACAGATGAACAGATAAAAAGTCAGTATACATTCTGAGAACCGGCAAACTGTTGAATTTCATTTGATTTTGGCAAAAATAAGGATCGAAAATTACTATCAAACATTTCCGAGAAGCCGAAGGGGAAAGGGCCGATGAAATAAAAGCATGTCTTAAATGGCCCTTAGTAAAAGTATCTGTGTACTATAGTAACACCAATAGAAGGTCTGATAACGACCAAGCAGCGGTCATAAACTCTGGTCTTTTGAAGTACAGAAATACGGTTAATTCAATATCACGTGTAAGGCTTATTTTTCCTAAAATTAAATAATAGGTGGGTTTTGCCAGTTCCCATTGGAGCAACCAAAACGAAAATTTGGCCTGACTTCCATTCGCACTCCTTACTATTTGCTCGTATACTGACTTTTGTTCATCTGTTAATGAATCACAGTTATGCCTAACAAACCCGTCTAAACTTATCACATCATACCCAACAATCTATTAGGATAAGAGGGGCTCGTTCCGTACCTCAAAAGCAAAGAGAGCTTATTACCAATTCACGGCGTGTGGCTGTCCACATTTAAACCACTATAGGAAACTCACGGCACTTAAGTCCTTTAGATTCGGTAAGACTGTTTTTCAACGATATCTCAAAAAACGGTAAACCTATCTTGTTGAAACCAAAAGTCGCTGAAAATATTACTAATATGCACCATTTAATTTTTTTTCAGAATCTTAAAATTCATCGTTTTGAAATTACAGTGAGGGAACACAATTTTTACGACTTAGACAGCTAATCTTTACTAATATTATGAACTATCTTTACTTATTTGATTGTTTGTTTGCATTGAATAGGCGGACCGACGAAAAGATAGCGGAACTGGAGGAAGGATTGAGCAAGTTGCGTTGGGATATCGTAGGGTTATCTGAAGTCCGAAGAGAGGGGGAGGACACGATAACCCTGAAGTCCGGCAACTTGCTCTATTTCCAGGAGGGCGACCAACAGTCCCAGGGAGGTGTCGGGTTTATCGTCCACAAATCCCTCGTGAACAACGTGGTGAAGATTGAGAGTGTGTCGGCTAGGGTGGCGTACCTTATACTCAGAGTATCCGAGAGGTACTCGTTGACGGTCATACAGGTGTACGCGCCGACCTCGGCACACTCCGACGACGAGGTGGAGGCTATGTATGAGGATATATCAAAGGTCATGCATAGTTCCAAAACCTACTTCACCGTTGTTATGGGGGATTTTAACGCAAAACTGGGCAAGAGAGACGGCGAAGAGCCGAGAGTGGGGCAATTTGGAGTTGGAAGTCGGAACCACCGGGGCCAACTACTGGCTGGTTTCTTGGAGAAGGAGGGACTCTACATGATGAACTCCTTCTTCAAGAAACGCGAGCACAGGAAGTGGACCTGGATGAGTCCCGACGGTGCAACAAAAAACGAGATTGACTTCATCATGTCGACGAAGAGGCATATATTCAATGATGTCTCTGTGATCAATGCGGTTAAAACCGGAAGTGATCATCGTTTGGTAAGAGGCACATTGAATATATGCGTCAAGCTAGAGCGCTCTCGACTGATGAAGTCCACGCTCCGTCCAGCAGCAGTCCAAATCCAAAACCCCGAGAGCTTTCAGCTGGAACTCCAAAACCGTTTCGATTGTCTAGGCGGCGATGTGGACGAATTCAACGACGGGTTTGTGGAAGCTGTCCATAGCATTGGGTCTAAGTTCTTTAAGGCCCAACGAACTCAAAGAGCCAAAAGGCTCTCTATCTCCACTCAGAGGCTCATCGAGGAAAGGAATGAGATGATTCTGCAGTCTTCAGCCGATGCGAAATTATACAGGCAGCTCAATAAACAGATCTCTAAGTCCCTTACCCGCGATCTGCGCCAATTCAATACAAATCGGATTGAAGAGGCCATCGAGCAGAATAAGGGCTCTAAAGTTTCTGTCTATTGGGCAGAGCCAGCTCGCCAGATTAAAAACTGAGGATGGTAGAATCGTTTCGTCCAAACCTGAGCTTCTGAGTGAGATAGAGTGCTTTTATGGACAGCTATACACGTCAACTAGCAGACCCGAAGTTGGTCTGGCGGAAGACCCTAGAGCTAGATTAACCCGGCACTATACCGAAGATATCCCGGACATCAGCCTGTACGAGATTAGAATGGCTCTTAAGCAGCTGAAGAACAACAGGGCACCCGGTGAAGACGGAATTACAGCTGAACTCCTGAAGGCGGGTGGAAAACCGGTCCTTAGGGCCCTTCAGAAGTTGTTCGACTCCGTCTTACTGGAAAGGAAAACTCCAAAGGCATGGAACAGAGGTGTGGTGGTGCTGATCTTCAAAAAGGGTGACAACTCCTTACTGAAGAACTACCGACCCATCTCACTTCTGAGCCATGTCTATAAGCTGTTTTCAAGAGTCATTACGAACCGTCTCGCACGCAGGCTAGATGACTTCCAGCCTCCCGAACAAGCCGGTTTCCGAAGAGGCTTTAGCACCGTAGACCACATCCATACGCTCCGTCAGGTTATACAGAAGACTGAGGAGTATAACCTGCCCCTCTGTTTAGCGTTCGTGGACTACGAGAAAGCCTTCGATTCGATCGAAACCTGGGCTGTACTACAATCTCTCCAGCGGTGCCAAGTGGACTACCGGTATATCGAAGTGCTGAAAAGTTTGTACAAGAACGCCACTATGTCAGTCCGACTCCAGGACCGGAACTCAAAGCCTATTCCGTTGCAGCGGGGAGTCAGGCAAGGAGATGTTATTTCTCCTAAACTGTTCTCCGCTGCACTGGAGGATGTTTTCAAGACTCTGGACTGGAGAAGGCTAGGCATCAACATAAACGGCGACTACCTCACTCACCTTCGGTTTGCTGACGATATAGTAGTCTTGGCTGAGACCATGGAGGATTTAAGTACAATGCTCAATGACCTCAGTAAAGCCTCCGAGCGAGTTGGTCTAAGGATGAACATGGACAAGACGAAGATCATGTCAAATGTCCATGTCGCACCAACTCCCTTAACAATCGGACACTTTACGCTCGAAGTTGTAGACGATTACGTATACCTAGGACAGACTGTCCAGTTAGGTAGGTCCAACTTCGAGAAAGAGGTCAAGAGGGCGCAGTACGTTTGGTTCTCCATACAAACGTATTTATGCTCTCATATTAATACGCCATGCTAGAATAACATGAAACTTTGTATACACAATGGGATCCAGCTCGTATAGGGCGGAAATTAGTTTCTGTTGCTTGAAATTATAATGGCGAAAAAATACAGCGATTATTAAGGTTTTCATACAAGCCGTAAAAAACTCAAAAAACCGCTGTATTTTTTTCTTTTTCAATTTATAGCAACAGAAACTAATTTCGGACCTAGGTATGCCGGATCCCATTGTGTATACAAAGTTTCATGATATTCTAGCATGGCGTTTTAAAATGAGAGCCTAAATACGTTTGTATGGAGAACCGATCCACACCGATCGTACTGCGCCCTCTTAATCGTCGAATTCGACTCGGTTGGGCAGCGTTCGGGAAGCTACGGCACATCTTTTCGTCCAATATTCCGCAGTGTCTCAAGACAAAAGTCTTTGACCAGTGTGTGTTGCCAGTGATGACATATGGCACTGAAACGTGGTCGCTTACTATGGGCCTCATAAGAAGGCTCAAAGTCACCCAAAGGGCAATGGAGAGAGCTATGTTGGGAGTTTCTCTGCGTGATCGCATCAGGAATGAGGCCATCCGCAGCAGAACCAAAGTGACCGATATAGCCCTCCGAATCGCTAAACTTAAGTGGCAGTGGGCGGGGCACATAGCACGTAGAACCGATGGCCGTTGGGGCGGAAAGGTTCTCGAGTGGCGACCACGTACCGGAAGGCGTAGCGTGGGCAGGCCCCCCACTCGGTGGACTGATGACCTGGTGAAGGTCGCGGGTGTCCGCTGGATGCGGGTGGCGCAGGACCGGTCATTGTGGAAGTCTTTGGGGGAGGCCTATGTCCAGCAGTGGACGTCTTTCGGCTGACATGATGATGATGATGATTGAATAGGCTCCGAAACTACAGAACCGATATGAAAAATTCTCTCACTGTTGGGAAGCTACACTATCCTACGGTGACATTGACGTGAGCTATATTATAATTTCAAAAAATTAAGGATTCTTACTAAAACTCCAATAATGTAACCGAAGGTGTAAAAAAAATACCTAAAATCCTCTTTTTATTCTACGAGTATATTGAACTATATTTATAACTATTTGTTAATTATTTGTATAGGCCGGGCTGCTAGTATGTAATACTAATCTAAAGGTTGATTTAAATGGAAAAAATATATAGAAACCTGTATGTCATTTTTAAAAGCCAATCCATAGTTACCCCCCCCCCCCCTCACGCCTATATAGTAACGTTAATGGAGTGTCAAATTTTACCTCGGATTCGTATTAAGAGACCTCTCGGACGCTCCGATATCGATTTTGAACGAAATTGAGACTGAAAAAAAAAATCAATATGGCCGCCACTTTCACAAATTTTACGTCAGATTCGTATAAAGAGACCTCTCGGACACTCAGATAACGATTTTAAATGAAATCGGGACGAAAATGAAGAAAACCAATATGGCCGCCACTTTTTTCAAATTTTACCTCGGATTCGTATTAGGGGACCTCTCGGACGCTCAGATATCGATTTTGAACGAAATCGGGAAGGAAATGAAGAAAATCAATATGGCTGCCACTTTTTCCAAAATTTACCTCGGATTCGTATTAAGATTTCTCTCAGATGCTCAGATATCGATTTTGAACGAAATTGGGACGGAAATGAAGAAAATCAATATGGCTGCGACTTTTCCAAAAATTTTACCTCGGATTCGTATTAAGAGACCTCTCGGACGCTCAGATATTATCGATTTTTAACGAAATCGGGACGGAAATGAAGAAAATCAATATGGCCGCCACTTTTCCAAATTTTACCTCGCATTCGTATTACGAGACCTGTCGGACGCTCGGATATCGATTTTGAACGAAATCGGGACGAAAATGAAGAAATTCAATATGGCCGCCACTATTTTCAAATTTAACCTCGGTTTCGTATTAGGGGACCTCTCGGATGCTCTGTTATCGATTTTGGACGAAATCGGGACAGAAATGAAGAAAATCAATATGGCTGCCACTTTTTCCAAATTTTACCTCGGATTCGTATTAAGATTTCTCTCAGATGCTCAGATATCGATTTTGAACGAAATTGGGAAGGAAATGAAGAAAAACAATATGGCTGCGACTTTCCCAAAATTTTACCTCGGATTCGTATTAAGAGACCTCTCGGACGCTCAGATATTATCGAATTTTGACGAAATCGGGACGGAAATGAAGAAAATCAATATGGCCGCCACTTTTTCAAATTTTACCTCGCATTCGTATTACGAGACCTGTCGGACGCTCGGATATCGATTTTGAACAAAATTGGGAAGGAAATAATGAATATCAATATGGCAGTTACTTTTTCAAAATTTAACCTCGGATTCGTATTAAGAGACATCTCGGACGCTCAGATATCGATTTTGAACGAAATCAGGACGGAAATGAAGAAAATCAATATGGCCGTTACTTTATTCAAAGTTTACCTCGGATTCCTATTAAAAATCCACTCGAACGCTCAAATATCGATTTTTGTCGAAATCGTATCAGACGGCACTGATTAATAAAACCACTTACAATACATTGAATCAAAAAAGGACGAGTATCTTCATAGGGAACTTACGGCACTTCATGCACCTTTATACCTTATAAGGAACCTGCATGCCAAATTTTGTATCTCTCAAACCAGCAGTTTGGGCTGTGCGTTGATATGTCACTCACTCAGCCAGTCAGTTATTTCTTGCATTTTGGCACAAACTTTTAAAAGTTTTCATGTCCGCAATATAAAATTTCAAATTCAATGCCATTTTCGAAATTAACGACCCAAAAAACCATAAAAACGACACCCATATTAATATTTAGATATCCCAACCCCCTCGGACCCCAACAGAGGGGATGGTATTTCACGTCCTCCACGTTGGATTTTAAAATCATTGTTGTTTTCGTAATCAGCGACCCGATAAACCATAGAAACAATACCCATATCGATTTTCAGAATTTGTCACCACTTTTCCCCTTTTAGGGGTTGATTTCTCAAAAAATCTGACATACGTGTTTACTCATTTATCGTTAGAAATACTCCTGTGAAGTTTCGAATAAAATAGTCCAACTAATCTTGATTCCCCATACAAACTTCGGACCCTCATTTCACCCTCTTAGGGGTTGAATTTTATAAAATCCTTTGTTATTGCACCTCTATACCTTATATGGAATCTACATACTAAATGCGTTGTGCGTTGAAATTGTCACTGACTCAGCCAGTCAGTTATTTCTTGCAATTTGACACAAACTTTCAAAAGTTTTCATGTTCACAATATTAAATTTCAAAATCGATGCCATTTTCGTAATTAACGTTCCAAAAAACCATAAAAACGACACCCATATTAATATTTAGACATTTCATCCCCCTCGCACCCCAACAGGGGGGATGGTATTTCACGTCCCCCACGTGGGATTCTAAAATCATTGTTGTTTTCGTTATCTGCGACCCGATAAACCATAAAAACAAAAACGATTTTCAGAATTTGTCACTACATTTCCCCCTTTTAGGGGTTGATTTCTCAAAAAACCTGAAACACGTGTTTACTCATTTATCGTTAGAAATACTCTTGTAAAGTTTTGAATAAAACGGTCTAACTAATCTTGTTTCCCCATACAAACTTCGGACCCCCATTTCACCCCTTTAGGGGTTGAATTTAAAAAAAATCTTTCTTAGTGCACCCCAAATTTGGAATCTCTAGGACAAGCGGTTTGGGCTGTGCGTTGATATGTCAGTCAGTCAGTCAGTCAGTTTCTTCTTTTATATATTTAGAAGATGTGTGTAAGCAATTTATTGTACTCAATAACAGGTTAAAACAATACACATGTCACATAAGATTAACGAACAAAAGGCAAACTTATCCCCATGAAGGATCTTTTCCAGCTAACCTTTGAAGGATTGAGTGGAGATTTAAAAAATAGTTGTATAGTTGACAGTGGATGATATTAGTTCTCGCGTTGCCCCAGTGCAGTGTGGTGTAGACTGGGGACGCGCGTGATACGATAGAGTATAATATGCTGGAATATCGCTTTTATTTACGTCTGCACTGTGTCTTTAGAAGACGCAGGTCTGAAAGTGAGGATATATCTGTATATTCTCGTGAAGTCATATTTCGAATTAAATGAAGAATCGGGCCGCTGAGCTGTTGAGTAGTTACGTAGTTAGCCAGAGAGTCATGCATATTAACACATTCTTTGCCAGCCACGCCCCCCAGGAAAAAACTTGCATAGAAGTGAACGCACATGTGCGTCGGTGCATAGAGAAATAAGTAAGAATAGAGTGCTCACTCCATATATCAGTTTTTACTAATTATTTCGTAGTCGACATCTAGCGCCAAATATCGGAATTATCAGTACTGCTACTCGACAATAGACGCCGTGACGAACGAACAATCGAATGCTCAACCATTTTTAGCTAATTTTATAACAGGATTAACCCGAACTCTGTTTTGAACTCATTCTGCTTTAAATATTAGTAGTAAATTGTTGAGAAATACACTTTTCGTCAGTAGCGATATACGTGACATTCTAGTGTCTTTATAGCACTACTGATAATTCCGCTATTTGACGCTAGATGTCGACTACGAAATAACTAGTAAAAACTGATGTATTGAGTGAGCACTCTATTCTTACTTATTTCTCTATGGTCGGTGGCAGTGAATGCGTTAATGTGTTACTCTGATATTATTCCACACATTGTAATGCGCAAAGTGAAGGAAATAAAAGATATGCTCTGCGGCCCCGACGGGAAATAACGTACAAATCGTTTGTTTTTTTTTGCTATTTATTCACTTGGTACTGTTTTTCTTTTACGTTGGTGCAGTATTGTGTAAAGTGTACATTTTTAATTCTGCATCGCTGCGAAAAGGAGAATAAAGGGACGAAGTTTCAAGAATAATATATTTACAGATTAAAATGAATCATTGGGAGGACAGCGACCTGTAATCTGTATGATATGATTGAGATTATAATTAAACTGGAATGGGAAACGTGTCATACACGATTCATGATAAGATAATGATCGAGGATTGACTGGAGCTTACACCACTTATGCAGAATCTCCATCTTAAAAAAAAATTAAACTGTTTAATAATCATTCTAATTTGCCGACTTGTTTTGCCGTTTATTTTACATATCAATTCATTAGAAAAGTTATTTAAAGTGTGAGGGAGAATTATATTCGATACCCTCCGACCATATTCATTATTACTTTTAGCCACCTCAAAGGTTGGAAGATTAGATAATTTTCGCAGCCGTTTAGGTCGTGTTTGTCTTTTTAGGTCTTTCATGTTGTTATTGTATTGCGTTATTATTGCTAAATCTACTTTATCAAATACATTCAACACTTTGCAGTGGCCAAAGAGGTCTTTGTAATTATTTCTATATTTGTATTTTATATTAATAGGTACAATCGTCTTTAATAAACGCATTTGTAGGTTGTATATCTTGTCTAGATAAGTTTTATAGGTTCTTCCATAACTTTCTAGACCATAGCTTATAATTGAATCAGCTAAGGACATATAAAGAAATCTTAACGTGTTGTAGGGATCTAATTGCTCAGTATCAGAATACTCAAATAGCATCAGATGAAGGCGAGGTTGTACACTGAGTATTTAATTATAAACTAATTTATACTAATTTGGAATATTCTTGAAGCTCTTTGATTTCTACTTAGTTATGAAATTAGGTCCGTAGGGAAACTAGGAGCGTAGGGGTAAGGGAGCATACCCAAACTACGTGACCAACTTTTTACAGTTTTTTACCCCCCTCCGGTGACTAGTATATGCCAAACCCCCACCCTCACCCTCTAGTTTTCACGTAGTATAATTTATTAATCATTATTTGCAGAAAGTGAAAATAATGGATCTTGTTTGTATTTTCTCATATGGCCCCTAATGCATGACGTCGAAAGTGCATGCGTAATTAAATTGTAATTGTATTTAAGTCGAAATTGGAGAAGGTTTGGTGGGGTAAACCGTGGCGCGTGAGTCTGCTTCAATTAGAATGTTTCTCAAAAATATTCCACTAGCTACGTGACGAGAAGTTACCCCCCTCCCTCCCCCGGTGACCAAGAGTGGTATTTTGACGACCCGACCCGACCCTCCCCCCACCACTAAACCAGTCACGTAGTTTGGGTACGTTCCCTAAGTAATGATTGTTAGTTGATATGTATCTCTTATGATCTATAAAAAAACACTTGTTGTAAAAATGAAAAATTCTCGACCGTTATAGATTCTCTCTCTGTAATAGGTTACTTAATACTCCGTGAAAATTCCAAGTTCTATTGCCATATATGCCACCATGTTTAAACTTGATACCAATAACCTTAAGTATAGGTACCGTACTCCGACAAAATTGTTCTTGTCTTGTTGTCGAATCCGGGTTGAAGTCCCATCCCGCTCAAATATTTCCTTATTTCTTCGATGCGTTTACCATGACTCACGTGTAATTTTAAAAACACTTTAATACTACTTACCTGAACCGCAATAACCTTAGGGTCACGACTCTATGCTCAAAGACACGCTCCCGATGATATCACATCCAGTCGCATAAGGAGTGATATCATTATGCTCGTTAAAGGCGAATAACTAAAATGCCTATTAAAATTCATAAAGGGCATCTGAACTAGTCTATTCATCATGCGCGAAAGATATATAGCGCGATATCGCTTGCGGTGCTACAAGGCTCGTTGTTCGTTGCAGACGTGATTTTGAGACAGAAGACCACTAACCCGGCCCCGGGGACATCGGAGTCTCCTTTTCCGTCTTCCACCAGGGTAAATCCTGTCCGGCGCGTCCTCGCTGCGGGGGAGGGCATCTCACACTTCGGTAGGCAGAGTGTGGCGGTAGCTAAGTTCGGCAGGGACCCAGTTCCATGGGGTATAACGTGTAAACTGAAACGTGAAACAGTCCTCGCAAAAACGCACACCTTCAGCATTACTACGGTCCTTAAACAGAGGCGACTTCGTTGGCTGGGTCATGTCCACAGAATGATCCCTGATAGACTATAGAGAGAGACTAATGATGAGCCAGATAGCATACGCAAAAAGACACGTGGGAGAAAAGACACGTCCAATGCTGAGATTTAAAGACTCCTGCAAGCGTGACATGGAATGTTTTGACATCGACCGCGGCGGGCGGAATCGATGGCGGTTGGCAGCGGCGAGCTGAAATGAGACCAGAGTGGCGTAGAGATCTAAATGCTGGAATAAAAAAAGCATGGTGGAAAAAGGCTTCGTTGCTCTAATAATAACGCCTCACTTCCTGATCCTTTACTTACATGCGACGTATGTGTGCCGCTATTGGATTGTACAGGCATAAGCGTAGCTGTATCAGCCGTCATAATCCAACATAACCACAAATGTTGCAAGAATCATCCGACAAGGATGCAGTGGTCATTGATGAGAGGTATTGGGCACCAGTCCCCCCACTCTAGTCCAGTGCGGGTTGGGGACTTCACATACATCTTGCAAGCTTCACATGCATCTTGCATCAAGCTATATGAAAAGCTCTGCTAGCTACTTATAATAAAAAGTAATTAAAATTTACACTAATTTATATGTGTTTTTTCCGAGAGACTACATACAGTATGGGATTATTCGAGAAAGGAGTGTAAAAATATGTAAACTTTTATTACTTTTTTAATACCACGTCGGTGGCAAACAAGCGTACGGCCCGTCTGATGGTAAGCGATCACATGCGCATTGCCGGCCCTTTAAGAATTTATACACTCCTTTCTTGAAGAACCCCATACTGTAGTCCGTCAAGAAAACCTCGGCAGGGAGCTCATTCCACAATCGGAGCGGCCGAAGGAGGAAATTCCTCTGAAACCGTACCGTACGCGACCATGCTATGGTATTAAATATAAAAAGTGAAAGGCAAAGACATTAGCTAGTAAGCAGTGCCATTATAATTTATCTCACACACAATCAAGGTGTTAAATGATTCCCAATACAAGGATAATTGAGTAATTGCAACGAATTTTTCGTATATATTTATAAATTTTGCGGTTTGTGCTAAGTATTTAGTCTAACCTTCTGACCTTGGCCTTGGCCCAATTAGAGCCACTTTTTGTGTTATTGAAATGACATGTAAATGTGAATCATCTTGACTTAATGTGTCAGATGTATGAGAAAGAGGGCCAGAACCACCGGGCATATGATGGTTGCCATTTTATCTCTTATCGTCGTGGATAAGACATCTGTCACTCTCGCACTCGCATACTTGTCAGAACGTGACGAATAACTTATCCACTACAATAAATGATAAAATTGCAATCATCATATGCCCCGAGAACAATATTGATAGGATAGAACTTTCGCACACGCCAAATATAGGCCTTTGCGTTAAATGGCTATGCTACATAAACATAGCATCTCCTTGATCTTTTGACAATCGGAAGTTGGATAAACGTACTCAATTGCAATCATCTTTATAAATATTGTAGTGATTTGCTTGCCATGACGTCACGCCTTAATTTACCACATATTCAGGAAATAATAAGGTTTGTTGCTATAGTGTTATTTACAATGTACTAGCTGCGCGTCCCGGCTTCGCATGTGTGTACTAAGGAAGAAAATGACGACCTGTTTGACCTGACAAAAAAAAACCACGGCCGACATAAAAGAATTAACCAACTAGGTTGTGCAGCCGTTCTGAAGTGATGCGCAAAAACATTTCTTCAATTCATTTTTAACCCCCGACGCAAATAAAGGGGTGTTATAAGTTTAACGTGTCTGTCTGTGTATCTGTGTGTCTGTGTATCTGCGTGTCTGTGTATCTGTCTGTGGTATCCACCACATCAGCCCTAGGTCGTCCACTGCTGGACATAGGCCTCCCCCAATTTCATGGGGGGTAAATGCCATAATCGCCACGCTTGGCATGCGGGTTGGCGATCGCAGTATCTCCACCGCACTCTAGGAAAGCTGCTGCCCATTCCCCGATGGTCTTGGTCGTAGTTTAAGGACATACCCGGGTCCTGTGGTATCGTAGCTCCCAAACTGATGAACCGATTTTCGTTTAGTTTTTTTGTGTCATAGATAATTTTATCCCGAGTGTTCTTAGCCATGTTTTATGAAATTCCGTTCAGCCGTTTTTGAGATATTGAGCTTTGAAATGAAAATGTCGGGGGCTTTTTAACTTTTGAACTTAGAGTTTGTTTGCTATTTTATTCAAAATTATCGTTTTTAAATTAACGAGAATACACAAGTTATTACTTATTACTTATCGTCGGCCATTAGCCGTGTTTTCGTTTTTGTTCTTGTTAGAAATGATAAGCTAAACTAGCATAACGGCTATCTAATAAAGTAGCTATGTCTTAATACGAGTATATATATATATAACAGTTTAAAATCCAAACCTGGATACATAGTATAGACAGGGGTGGTTTATTACCGTGACGTCATCGCGCCGCGCAAAGTACTTGCGGCCGCCGGCTCACACGTCGTGTGACTATTCAATGGTTGCGGCGCACCGTTACGGATCGTACCCGCACGCGCTGCTGTACCGCTGTACGATATTAAAATAATCCGTTTCGTGTTAAATAATAATGTCAAAACCACAGCATTATTGTATAAAAAATATCTTTATATAGTTACCCCAATTCTGTGTCTTTCTTTATCTTAAAATGTTGAAAAAACTGACACTTATCACTCAAAAAACTGACAGTCGTTGAGTTTGGTATTCACCAACGGTTGACATAAAAAAAAACTAAAATTAAAACGTTGGTTCTTTTTTAAAGTGATGATTATATACTTTGTATCCCCTGGTTACATGTATGGAGTGCCTCCTCCCCCTACTTATTTTTTCGTCATTTTACATCACTTTTACGTAGCGGTTCATACGAGTAGAGCACGCCTTCCTGCTAAATGTTTTAATTGTATTTGTAGTGCTTATAGTCTCCGAGTAAGTACATCGGCTGTCACATACAGACGAAAAGACGGACGGACGGGTTCCGTTTGCACCATTTTGGCTACGGAACCTTAAAAGTACTATTCGTAATTATTGTAAACAACACTACTAATAATAAAGTACATAAAATAATACAATAATGTAAATAATGTAATTTTGACATTCTATGCAAATTTATACTGTAATTTTTTATCATGAAATAAATAATCTAATCTAATCTAATCATATATTAAAATAGGTTCTCGCTGGTGGCAACCCTAGCGCTTAGGGCGGGGCCTCGAAAGAGCGCGTTGCGTGCGATAGAAAGAGATGGCCACGTTTACGCACGTTTGGCATACCTAAACGGGGGATTTGTTAACAGAGAAACTTCTGTACTTGTACTATTACTTATTCTGTGGTATAGATTTCAATGAGGCAAAAATGTTAATTTATAGTCCAAGTATTCATACAAATTAACACTTCAATAAACAAGGCTGCTTATGACACTAATAACG
Source organism: Notocelia uddmanniana (assembly GCA_905163555.1). Lineage (NCBI taxonomy): Eukaryota > Metazoa > Arthropoda > Insecta > Lepidoptera > Tortricidae > Notocelia > Notocelia uddmanniana. The sequence continues at coordinate 21,602,864 of LR991059.1, read as the reverse complement.
ATATTGCTTTAACCTTCAATGACAAATATCCTATTCAATTGAACCTTAATTACATCAATTGACTGTTGATGTTGTTTATTCAACTGGTCTCTCTGTAATTTAATTAATGGTGTAAGTAGCAAAACAATTATATATGTGTGGCAGACACCGGCTGTACTTATAGGTAAACTTATTCAATTAAGTTTAATCACTTCCATGATTCTCACATGCTGTTATTTATACATAGAACGCTCCAAAAGGGAGCCCAGAGTTTGGCGTAACGGCAAACTTGGGTTACTTTGATTCGAGTGGTGACTTGAATCATACCAGTATTGTCTCAAATAAAATCTTTTTACAGTACATATGTTGCTATTTTACCGCACGAGTGCGGTAATCAGCGGATTACGTGCATATGCCTAGACTTTAAAGAGCCATATGTACTCTAAAACGTCGTACGATACACGTGCGAATAGGTAATTCGCAACTCGTGTCGATTTAAAACACTCCCTTAGGTCGTGTTTTAATTTATCACCACTCGTTGCGAATTTCCTATTCTCTGCACTTGTATCGTAATGTACTATTTCGCGTGACCTGTGGCAATGAAAATATTAGTAGATTATCTTGGTGTTAACTTTATTTAATTTACCTAATTGCCACTGTTACTAGTAGTACCATATGAGCCACATTTTTTCCTAATGTATAATATATCCTTTTATTTAGTCTGTCCGTCTGTTGGTGGACACTTAGTATATATGCAGCGGCACGCCAACGCGCTCAGAATGTGATGACGCGCATACGCGAGAAGAGCGACGCACACCTCTTCCTCGTGACATGACGGCCCGAAGCCTCCAGCGCGTCTTCGCGAACATCACGGACTCGCTGCGCCAGCGCGGCAGCCCCATTAGCACCCGGAACGCGTTGTTTTACTATAGCTGCGACCTTCTGTAAGGTAGGGTTCACCAGCTGGTTTGCTCCAAATATGAGCGAGAGGACGATCAGCTGTGCCCTACCCCTCTTAGGTGCCAATAAAGGGTTGCCAACGTGCTTGTGACTATTCTGGGGGCATAAGCGTTCATTGACTAGGATGTATGCTTCTATACCATCCGGCACGCTGTATGGTGAATGTTGCGAAACAATAAAAAAGTTAACAACGGTTATAGTATCCAATTTTATGTTGTTATAGTTAAGTACGTAATAAGTAAATATACGTTAGGTAAATACATTCAGTCGAACAGCCGATTACTTATTAAGTTGCTCTATTTGTATTACAAATTACACAACAATTAATGAACCGTGCACGTTTAATAAAATAACCACTTGTAAAAGCGTTCCCCAACGTCATGGCTGAAACAGGAAAACGCTTTCTTTAAAGGGTACGCCAAGACATTTTATTTTTGAATTTAGCAAGACTAACGAAGTGGAATTTCAATGGGATGAATTTACTTTATTTATTAACATTAGGTGATAATCTGTCTATTATTTTCGGGTTAGATCAGCTTTTATAAAAGGTTTTCTAAAAGGAGACCTTACGTCGGTGCGTGGTTCTAGAAAATGCATTTCATTAAAATGTATATGAACTGAGAGTATAACGGATTTCCATAAAACCAAGCAGATTTTAAGCTCTTGTCGGTGAGTAATCGCATTTCTGTTCGAATCTCTGCCAATGATTGACATTCTCTTTAGCTTGATCTATAAACACACTGCGTCTCGGTCTTTCCCTGGATCTGCTTCCCTCTCTTTCCTTTTATTATAGTTATTGTCATGACGTATCAAGTGCCCTCTTCTGCTCTGACATATGTCCTCTTCTGCTCTCAATCGTCCTCAAAAATGAACAGTAACTTATAATTTGAGGCAAGGTGAGATAGTTCATCATCATCATCATCAGCATACATATATACGTCGTACTGTTCCGCACATACCTCGTCTCCTATGAAAGGTTTGAGAGGGTACGGGCGGCGCACCCGCACAGGGGCCTTCATATAAAAAAAAAATCTCCAATGTATGCAGGTTTTTTTATGTTTTCCTTCAACGACACGCTAACGTAAAATATAAAATGATATCATGTACGTAAGTTCCGAAAAACTGATTTTGTATTAAGCAGTAACGCTGCTAACGGAAATTCTTAATTTCAAATTACAGGAAAAATATGGTTATTTTATTATCTCTGTTTAATTAGCTGTATTCTGATTGGTTGTTATAAAATATAAAATTACTGAACTAAAAGGGAAAAATTGAAAATTTTGTGCTCGGAGCAGGATTCGATTCTGCGATATCTGGCATACGCAGCCAATCGCTCTAGCCACTGAGATACCGAAAACAATCAAGCTCAGGCACGAAATCTTACACTACTTCCCTCTTCCAATGCCTTAGGGAGGAGTACAGCGACATGTACCTTAAAAGATTTAGGCTTCTGTCGTCTCAAATTACATTATGAAACACGCTAAAATATATTTACCAAAAACCTGTGAGGCCGAGATTTGCTCTATGACAGTAATAAAGTGCAGTATAGTAGCGTGGTAATAGGGGCCCTTTAGACGATTAATATTAACACAATCCTGGAGTGTCAATATTATCGTGGTACTCAAAATTGTATGGCTTTTCCATCAATATTCATCAATATTCACGTGATTCGTATCATGATATGACTGGATCGCATGATAATAGTGACCGTGTAACAGGCCCCATTCAGATATTTCATTTTTCGGAAATGAGCATTAAATTTTTTTGTCTTCTTAAACTCTATAATGTAAATTATAGACTAAAATAAAACAATAAATCCGTTTTCGAGAGCCCATTTACGAACATATAAATACATCTAAAATTATAGGTACAAAAGTTTGCTGTAAAATTATAGGTTTAAAATGAGCACTGCAATGGACATTAAATAAATGGTATTTCCCGATTTAAAACAAAATATATATGCCTTTATTATATGCTCTGAGTGCGGTTTATTAAAGAAAAGCCAAACGAAAATGAGGCGCAATAGAAGTCAATTTTAATTTAAACTTTTGAGTTTCATTTAGGAGTTCTGGTGGCTTTGTTTCGAAGCTGTATATTATAATATGATGACCTATTCTGGGTGGGATGCGTATATTGAGATTTAATTAAGATAATGTCGCTTACACTAGAGCCTACTATAATGTTATTAATGACTATTAACTACTAAATGTATGGTAATGAGAACGCATCAATCAAAGCTTTACTAAAATGTGTACTGCACTTTATAGAATACCATAAGCATAGCAAATAAACATGCGTCAAAATGGTCCTGAAATCAACAATGCTGAGAGTGATAGCAATAACCCTTTAAATCTACTATTATATCGTATTTAGGCGACTTCCTGACTTGGCGGGGCGGAATCGATATGTCATAAGTATTTTGTTGTTTGACGTAAGCTTACTGATGTGAAATTTACTCACTTGACGAATTACTGTCAGTATTACGTTTGCGCAGTACTAATACGATGCGCAGAAGTGGGGCAGTACTGCATTGATATCGGTTGACACTGACAGCTGACAGTTTTCTCATATCGTACCGCCCCCGCATCGACAAATCAGGAAGGCGCCTTACTCTGACTAAAGTACGAATTGCGTCAAAATGGTCCTACAACCAACCACCACCATATCAGCCAAAAGACGCCCACTGCTAGACATAGGCCTCCCCCAAATTCACACGGGGTATATGCCATAATCGCCACGCTTGGCATGCGGGTTGGCGGGTTGGCGGGTTGGCAGTATCTCCACCGCTCTCCAGGGATGCTGCTGCCCATCCCCCCGTGGTGTTCTTGGTCGTAGTTTTAGGACATACCCGGGTCCACCAACATAGGTCTTTAAATCTACTATTAGCTCACTCACTCTGACTAAAATATGAATATCTCAGTCCTGCTATGGAGTTCAAAATGGTTCGACATGGTGCCCATAGAACGAAATGAAGTAGATTTAAAAACCTATCTAAGAACACTCAGCTTTGTTGGTTTTAGGACCAGACTCTATATAAAGTGGAGTGCTGCGGTGGAGATACTGCGATCGCCAACCCGCATGCCAAGCGTGGTGATTATGGCATTTAACTTGCATGAAATTGAGGGAGGCCTATGTCCAGCAGTGGACGTCCTTGGGCTGATATGGGTGGTGGTCCATACAAAGTTGCCCATGGTCTTTTTAATTCAACCCGACAGTCATCGTAATGTTAGTAAATTATTGGCCTAAAGTTAGTAATAACTTACACTAGTTTTCAGACGAGCTGTCGGCAAGCGTTGTGGAATAAAAATAAACCCCCAGAGCTTGTATACAACTGTAGATGTTTGAATGCATTTAATCCTGCGACCCTTTTAACGCGCTTTTAGGCAACCAAATAGAGTTTCTGACCGATATTTATTAATGAATTGACAACATTTAAAATTTTCAAGTAGTATGAAATCCAAATCTTAACTCATTTTGTTCATTTGTTTACAAGAAAGCCAAAGTATTTTTGATTTTTTTATTTTTAAAGCTATTAGTTTTCAAGATATTGAAGAAAATGTGAAGAAAGCCTACCATCGTCCATATGACGTCGCAAGGCTGACATCACAGCACACAAAAAGAAGAGCAATACACTTTGTTTCTAGTAAACCCGATTAACTTAGTATGATTTTTTTACGCTGTGACGCCTTACTGGTCACTTACTCTCGTTTAGAACGAAGAACTCTTGAAATTGTTTTTTTTTTATATGAAATCGGGACATTTCCGAAAACTTATAAATGTGGTTATATTTAATTATCTATCAACTATTTGATTTCATCAAAAAAGCCCGGCTAAAATACGCCCATATTTGCCAATCGTTTACGATGCCAACAAAGAACGAGTTTTGACATAACATTAAAAAATCTAACGAAGTAAAGGAAGCAAAAGAAGTTTGCAAGAATCCAAACAATGATATTCTATGATTTCTGCATATCATCCGAGAAACAAATTAAAAACCTTACAGATTAGTGGTGTCAAACTGTGCTCTTGAGGCTCCTTGTAGCTAACCCGATCGTCAGAAATAAAGTCCAAGTTTTGTCCAGTTTTAAGGTACGGCCACACCGCTACTTTAAAACGCTGGCACCGTAAACGCAGTGACGTGCATCATGCGTGACGTCTATAACTCATAAGTTTCTCCCTTTTTGCACTGTGATTGCGTAATGTCGCCATATTTTGAGCACTGTTGTGGCCCGACCCTTACTTAATGTTAATGGTTTATAATGTAAATGAGCAAATTGCAAGTCAGTGAATAAATTATAACCACTACTTTGCATCCAAATTACCTTCCTCTCTGTACGTCATGTCTTGCTTAGCTACATCATAGACCGTAGGTACCCGTACACCGTATAGCGGTTAACTTGTTTGAATGTGACCTATACTTAATAAACTAGACTATGAAAAACCTTATTTAGGTCTTTGAGTTTTCGTTAATTAAGTAATTAATCGTATGGTATTTAATTATGAACCGTGAGATCTTCGAGAAGACAAGTACGGTTGCCAGTTTTGTAGCACTTTCGTGTTTCGTCAATTGACAGAATGAAACGAAGGTCTCCGTTACAGCTTTGGCAAAAATGCCTTCGTATGTCCGGCTGGCGGATTTCCGGATTTTCAGGTATCCTCTTCGACAGGTCGCATTTCTAGATACAGAATGTTATATCGAGTCTGTTGTTGTTTTAACATTTGAAAATAAAAATCGCTATGTCTACATTTCACAGAGCCACTAGTTATTGTGAGTCAGGTCACATCGGACACATGGTTTTTGGAAAGATAATTGTAATACGTTTACTTAATGATTAACCAAAACTGAAGCACAAGCCCTTTTCTGGGGAACATTGGTTATTAATTATGATTTTTTTTTTTTTAAAAACCATAAGAAAACGCTCATTAACTTGAAATTTCCTTATTAAAATACCTAATGAATTATACATATAAAATATGCGTGTAGTATTTTACTTTACTCACAGTCGAAATGAAACGTAGAGTGCTTAACTCGGGTGAAATTACCCATTTCACCCTCGAACTGAGATATATAAATATCTCGGATGTAATGGGTCAACCATGGTTAGCAATCTATTTCACCAATTGTAGCCACTTCAACTAGCAAAATTTTACCAAATATTTTTTTTTGCAAAAAATGATTAAACAGCCCTTCTATTTAATACGTATTGTTATCGGTTTCCGCGATTGTTACACATTAAAATGACCCACATCACACATTTACAGTTACACACATTACACGTTCAATGAGTCTACGCGCTTGACCACAAATGCTGCAAAGGGCACGTCGGGATGTAATAAATACATTAAACACGCGATTAATTAACTTAAATTTTCATGACTATTAACTCTTTTCCAGGCGTAGTACGTTTCATCGACGTCTTAATAGAATTTCATTCCTAGTTCTCTGATTTAAGGCTCAAATTACATTGCATTTTCGTAAAAAGTGTCTCGTCTTGAAATGAATCACCATAACGTAACTATTTTGAGTATATGTTTTGTTTTTTGTAAAGCCTTCTAGATTGGCGCGGCCTGGAAAAGGGTTAATTAGTCATGTGAAGTCAAATAGCAAGACTGAAACCCCGCTGTTTTCCTTCCTTCACTGTGCCTATTTCCCTATCTCTCTATTCAAGTTATTTAAAATCTGTGATTAAAACAGCGGGGTTACAATGTTACAAAATTAATGTATCAATTTAGCTATATTTTTTTCAATCTTCGAAATAAGCCATTTACTTACTTTGAAGGACATTTGCCTATGACACCTATCTAATACAGGTTGCGGTACACGGTTCTGTTAACCTTAAGCCATGTTTAATTTATCTTTGCTTTCGAATTTGCGGCAAACCACAACAATGATGATTAACATTAGTGGGTTTTGGAAACCAATATGACAAATGCTTACCAAAATGTACTCATGATTCACAAAAATTTGCTTAACTTTGACCAACTCCGAGGTCTTTCCGTCCATCTGTGACGTAGACACAACGCTATCCAGTTCTGTTATTTGTAACTAGTTGTCCCGGTAAACTTCGTTCCACTCCGAACCGTTGCGAACAAAATAATAATATATCAAAAAAAAAAATACTTAACTGGTATTTTAATAGTTATTTTGCTATTCGGAGCGAAATAAATCCAAAAATCAAATATCACAAAAATCGGCCCAGCCGTTCTCGAGTTATAATGGTGTAACTAACACGACTTTGTTTTATACAGGGGATATATAGATTCTGTTAATAGCTCAGTAAATAATAAATACGACACGGATTATCGAGCCGTCGTAGATACGGTTCACGCTCTTTTTCAGGTTCCGTACGCAAAGGGTAAAAACGGAACCCTATTACTAAGACTCCGCTGTCCATCTGTCTGTCTGTCTGTCTGTCCGTCTGTCACCAAACTGCATCTCATGAACCGTGATAGTTAGGCAGTTGAAATGTTCACAGATGATGTATTTCTGTTGCAGCTATGATAACAAATACTAAAAATAAAATAAAATAATTATCTTAGGGAGCTACCATACAAAAAAAACTTTCAATAAGTTGCTCTTTGTGTTCATCAGGCGTTAGGTCTCAAAATGTATCGGAACACTAAAATCCGACTTGCACTTGACCAAAATTCTACTTGATGTTATTTAACGTTTTAATTACGAATAAAAATATATGGAAGATAATATTAAAAAAGGTTATAATAAAGTGTCTAATATTGTATACGGAACCCTTCGTGCGCGAGTCCGACTCGCACTTGGGCGGTTTTTTATCTCTAAACAGTTTGATAGTGGACCTTAAAGAGGTCCCAAATTACTGTTCGCCTGTGTAGGTACACACAATGTAGGTACATTGTAGGGTGCTACCTGCTACGGCGATGACGCCGCGCAACCGTGCTAACTCGCGGCGCGGCAGGAAGTACGCTCAATCATGGCGTCGCTTGGAAATTGCTCGCAAATCGCTAGTGTGATGAGGCCCTTACAAAAATGCCGCGGACGAGTTTGTAATGCGGATGTCTCGAACAGGCATCGCAAATTTCTGTAGCGTGTAATAACAAGATCGGAATCGACGCGCCGTGAGATGCGAGCTCGAAGCGTGCTGTGTTTATCTAATTAATCAGACATCCTTCGAGCTTCAGACTGTTATTGCAACGTTCGCTTCCAGTGTCTGAGTTCAATTTAGGCCATGATTTTACAGTCAGTCTTTGTTCACTGCTGTAAAGCATGACCTCCTTTCCAGATCTAAGGGTGAAAATACACCAGATATGTATCAAGAAATACTGACATCTCGCTAATAACGGTGAGGTGCATTTAACCTTCTGTAATCGTCAGCACTGTCCGTTAAATCCCGAATGTATGGAAAGTTTGACAAATTTGTATGGGATGACAGCTGCCGGTGCCATATTTAACGTTGATCGGTCTGTGATTGTAAGTTGTTACAACCCACCCTTAGACATTTAGGACAAATATGTACAAACACACCTTCGCCTATTCTATGTATTTAAGTATTAATCTATATAAATATGCATATCGTCGTCTAGTACCCATAGTACGAGTACAAGGTTTGCTTAGTTTGGGACTAGGTCGATTTGTGTAAAAAATTCCTCCAATTTATTTATTATTAATTTTCTATGGTCTAACTTCGTCCTTTTTTCATGTTTCTGTATTTAATAATCTATAAAATTGCATAAATAACTGAAATTTGTTTTTTTTTTTCGAATGATTTGTTTATTGATAACGTAATATAAATAGTTTTTAGTGTTGTTAAATACCCTATTGCTTTTTATTATTCCCTTGTATTGAGTCCATAAACATATTCTTGTTAAAGAACCGTTACTCTTCATGATGATTATAAACAAAATACAAAACTCAACTAGCGGAAAAATATGTATTGCATTTCTAAAAATAATATTTCCGATGGACCGTAGATTAACATAAACAAAAGCTTCAGTACACTTTCATTTGATTGAAGCTTTGTTTTTGTTTAACTTCGTGCCATTGACAATTTATTTAAGGAAAGAACCGTATGTCGCAATTGTCAACAGTAAAATTAAATGAATAAACAATTATTAGGGGACAATCCTACGCAAAATGATCCAATCCCAAATCAAGGGATGGTATAACTAGTATACATAAATACATAGAAAACATCCAAGATTCAGGAACAAATATTCATACTTATTGTTTTTTGTAATTGTTTGACCGGAATTCGAACCACCTTCACTTATATAAACTAGAAGACTAAATTGAATATCCGGGACCACTGACATGTCACGGTAGAATAACGTTAGGAAATACTGCTCAACTGAATAAGACCAAAGGAACAAACGGGCACAGAAATGCAATCAAATATGGTACATACCTATCTCTCGCATCCCGACTTTTTTCAGCGAACAGCAGTGCTCTTGAGGAAAATTCCATTTATTTGCTCGTTTTTCTTGTCTTACTCCGTGAGTTATTCAACAGTTAATCTGTTTACTTTATTTCGCTGTGTATATAAACTATATGATTGTCCATTATTCACTACTTATTCAATAGACGAAAATTGGCCTAGCGAGTCATACTAGAGCTCACATAGGGAAACATCCGTAATGGCCAGGGTCGCCGTCAACGTAACCGATGTGGAGGACTATATGTTACATTATTTTCTTCAAAAATTGTTTTTAGTGCTCATATTTGCCTGCACTAAACCGTCACATAGTTCTAAATAAAACAGCAAATTAAATTCTACACGCGTAGCGCACGTACATACATACGTTGTGTGAAAATATACTCGTACCTTAACAATGACAGACGCATGTGGATGAGTTGTTAATCTTTCGAGAAGTACCCGTACATACTTAAAAAAAATCTAGACTGTTTATTTATATGCGTATCTACTACAACAATGCTCACAAGATATTTTATAGGAGCATCATATTTTCACGAGAGCGAGACTAACTTTTATTGCCTCTGGCTCTGCCATGTTTCTTCCTATTCTTCTTATACATGGTTTGGTACATTTATTGAATTTCTTCAGTCACTTGGATGTTACAGATTATTTTTACAGTATCCTACAGACGTCCCCTCTTTTATTTTCCTTCAAATTTATTTTCCTACGAAAATGTTTCGTAATTAGTTTCATATAAGCTAACTTTGAATATCGTTTCATTTATGCATCCGTTTTTTGTAAAATTGTACGATAGCGTAGCGTTAGGGTTTGTTAAACAGAACCAAATTCAGTCATGGTCCGGATCCCGCTAGTTTCATACAAGTTGGCAATTATTAACTTGTATATAAATAGTTTTCGATATTATATATTGGGGGCCATTGGGGGACAATCTTACACAAATCGACCTAGTCCCAAAGTAACCAAAGCTTGTACTATAGGTACTAGACGACGATATACATACTTATATAGATAAATATAAACTTAAATACATAGAAAACGTCCAAGACCCACGAACAAATATCAGTGCTAAATGCACAAATAATGCCCTGGCCGGGATTCGAACCCGGGACCTCTAGCTTCGAAGGCAGGGTCACTAAGTACCAACTAGGCTAAACACTAAACAGGCCGTCATAGAAAACGTAAATTATTCCACGCATATCTCAACTAGATTCAAAATATCGCTGTGTTAAATTCAAGAGCACAGTAGGCAAGTGAATCTTCTGAGAAGGCCTCACATAAATGAATATTCTGTTTCGAATCTCCATTATATGCAAAGCAGAGGTACGGTCCTCGCACGGAGCCATGAATCGAACAGATTCGTATTTTGAGAGATGTCTTTGAAGTAATAAATCAATGGCGTTTTTATAGGTTACTATGGACTCAATATCTGCAATTATGTGTAACTGAATAAACATGCTCGTCAGCTTAAACCACATTGATAAGCCTCTTTATAAGCCTTTTTAAGGCACGAGTGAATAGGCATCTTCTGGGTGAGCTCGCTTCATCGTCGGCCTCATCTTGGCCTCCTGGCTAGATGCTGGCCAAGAGCAATCCCATTTTTAATTATATACTGTATTCATTGGTATTATTATTAATATTTATACATAATTTAAGAAACAGACTATAAAACATAACAATTATTAGGGTCTCATAAAACTGTCGGAACAGTTTGCCTGTATGATACCTGTATTCATTGGAAGGCAAATAAAATTAAACTCTCAATTTGCGGGTCATGTCGTAAGTGTAATAGAAACATAGAATTTGTTTTTTTTTCTAGTTTAGTAAGTTAGTAACTTGATGATTCCTAGAGAAACCCCGGATCGCCTCTTATTAAAATATTTACCGGGTATTAGAATAAGCACTAATATTTCCGGAAGCGGAAGGTAATATAAATTATAATATAAGTAATACAATTATTCGTATTTTTTTCTTATAATAATCATGTTATTACTCATAAAAAACATGACAAATACAAATAATTTATTTTGCTTAAAATTTAGTACAAAAGATGGTCAGAATATATTATAAATAACACATATTTCACTAGCATCTGGCATGCAAAATGTCATAACTTACAACTAAAACTAAGATACATTATAAGATGACATATATTCGGCGATAGAATAGAAAGCTCTTTGCACAAGCCATGCTTTTAGTTTCCCTTTAAACATTTGTAAAAGCAACTGTTTGATTTTACTATCCAGTCTATTATAAATTTTTATACTTGTACTCGTACAGAAAGTGTTTCTGACATACAAAGTTGTTTTTTTGCAAGGCATAACTAGCCTATCAGGATACCTCATATTAAATTAGGCTATGTATAAATTTACTTGCTATCTAATCGGCCTTATATTGCTATGGTGTACAACCATATCACCAAGTGCTCCGACCTCAATCCACACTAGGATTCGCTGTGTAGTGGAAGTCAGGCTATTTCCTCCGTGTGCACTCTGCACACATTAGAATTAAAATAAGTAAAATCCACGATTCTTGTCATATCCATGTTACCAGAATAGCAACTAGAGCATGGTATTCAAATCGCGTCACAGTTGCATATTGGTACACTCAATACCATTCATGATTCCGCGATAACGAACCGACGCATCGGATATTGCTCCGTTTGTGCCAATATCGGCTTAAAACGTCAATATACGACCTACGAGTACGGCAACATTACCGCTAATATGGGTTTAATGGTGATAATGCCGCATATTCCTTTATTTTCGATAATTTCATCATGTTGGTTTAAACTACACAACAACAAGCGTGGCGATTATGGCATTTACCCCCCATGAAATTGGGGGAGGCCTATGTCCAGCAGTGGACGTCCTAGGGCTGATATGGTGGTGGTGGTGGTTTAAACTATAGATTTAAAATATATTTATTTTTACTTTTTTATAGTTTTTCGGTCAAAGTGGGCATCGTGGAGTTTCCATTTGACCAAACCTTTCAGAATTATGTTATGTCAGTGACTATTTAGTTGACTACAGATTTATGCAGTACCTGTCAGTTGAATTTTTCAGTTATTAATTAATTATGTTGTATATCCCAATACATTTTATTCACCGATTGGTAAATCTTAGTATGGAAATTTTACATTTTTACTGAGGAAATATCAAGACAAAATAAATATCGAATGTCTTCCAGTCAAAGTTAATTAAAACAGATAGAGAATATTTTTTCTTTACCTTATGTATGTTTCTTTGAATTTATTAGAAAACATGGAAAACACTGTTTGTTGCCTCGTTTCATTGTGTCAAGTTTAATAATTTCATAGACCTGACTAACGCGTGCTCTGCTATACAGGATGTTTTTATTGATTTCCGTTCCTTCTAGCATATAGCCGAGTATATCCATAGAAACGACGTAGCATATTTAGTTTTTCTAAATTGAAGATAAAATTATATTTTTTTCATTTTTATACAAAATAATTACAAAATTATATCACGAAGGGTGAATGAAAAAGGCCTTAGCGTGGAATTAAGCAAAAATTAATGTCAAGTATGACAATTCGGAATTCGGATGACACGCACGTCAACATTGTTTGATTCTTAAGGATATTTTATACTATACTATAGTGTGCTATAGTGGTCGGCGGTTACGAAGTCAATCCTGACATCTGTCATTTCCATACAGTTTATAACCTAAAAGTCACTTTTAGGTTATAAATTGTATGGAAATGACAGATGTCAGGATTGACTTCGTAACCGCCGACCACTATAGGGGTGTTAATTAAAGAAAATGAATTCTTGAATATCTTCGAAATGGTGCCGATTGGGGTACTAGTCTCTAAGAGAAGATTAGGTACTTTATTTCAATTCAGGATTGTACAGTGTACCCTAATTGAACCCTCGCAATTAACAAAATTCAATAATAACATCCTGTATATCAAGGCAGGTAATAATGTTTATTTTCATGTATCTCATCATTAATTACATCGATAATTAATAATCTAACGCGTAAGATTGTAAACTAATGGTGTTTTCATTTTACGGCAGCTCATCATTTCCCATTTTGGAAGTATGCAGACCCTATTTTCGTATTTTGTATAAGCAATTCATCTGCGCATTTCATCCGCCACACATCTCCATAAGCATCATGATTGCGTTCGTACCTAAAATAATAGTAAAAAAGTTCCTTAATTCCATAATTAATGACACAGCACACGAAGAACGTGTACTTAATTTCAATTTGTAGCATAAACGTCTCTTGGCAAGATCAACACGCAAGATTGTGCGAAAACAATTTCCACCGGGACCGTGCGAAGTCATGCTTAGTTACGAGCAAATAGTTTCACCGTCTTATCTACTTTGAGACAGTCTCACAGTAGACTGACTACGTTGCGATGTGAGAAACATTTGTACCTATACAAAAGTAAAGTAAAAAGTAAAGTAAAAGTAGTTTATTCTTCAAATTAGGCATATTACATGCACCTATGAACGTCAATAAACTACCAGTAAATGTGCCAAAAAATGGGTATACTACCAACGATTAATAACTGGACGTGATTTTAGTTGTGTGTATACTTGTAATGTATATTTTATACAATAAGGTACATACATAATTGTTATTTCATATAGATTGTTCAATCTACAAATAAACGCCTAAATAGCGTCTTCTTCTTTGACGACCACTTTGGCTTAGTTGGTAGTGACCCTGCCTACGTAGGCGGGTTCGAATCCCGGTCAGGGCATTATTTGTGTGGTAAGAAAGAATATTTGTTCATTAGTCCGGGACGTTTTCTATGTATTTAAGTAATTATTTATCTACATAAGTATGTACATCGTTGTCTACGTTGTTTAGTACCCAAAGTGCAAGCTTTGCTTAGTTTCGGACTAGATCGATTTGTGTAAGATTTTCCCCCAGTATTTATTTATTTTATTTATTTATCTTCGTATTGAACACCTTATCAGGAGATTTGTCAACTGTAAAAAGTAAAATATCACATCCGCTATTCACAAAGTCCACCTTCTGTTAGCTAAGAAGTTCATTTTGTGCAATAAAGACTAAATAAATACATTCACATTATACTTACCTACACATCGCCTGCTGTAAAATTTCTTGCTAAGGTATAAAATAAAGCAAGTGCAAACTTGTAAGCACTTTAACTGCAAGCAGATCCTCTGCAAGAATATCGAAGCGTTCGCGGTTAACCCTCAGTGTACCAGTACTTTGCCACTTATCGCAACTTTATATTGCTTTTCATGAGGAGCTTGGAATATTTTCAGCTGCTTAACTCTCGATTGTTTACCGATTATTATACCATGGTTAAAAGTACTTCCGTGTTTAATGAGCGTTGGCTAGATGCTATAATGGATATTCGGACTTCGGACTGATTAGTTTCTAAATACTTTTTAGGCTCAGGCTTACAAATAGTCGATAATGTAAGTAATTTTTTTAAAGCGAAAAGAAAACATAGTTCGAATCGAACTAGTCCCATAGTAAGGTCAATAAGGATTGTGGTATGGGTACTAAATGACGATATATTTAATAGATACATACATACTTAAATAGATAGAAAACATTCAAGTCTCAGGAATAAATGTCTCTGCTCATCACAGAAACAAATGCCCTTACCGGGATTCGAACCCGGTACCCCTAGCTTCGGAGGCAGTGTAACTACCAACTAGGTTAAACCAGGTCGACAAATATCCAAGTTGTTACTCCCACTCGTAACCCGTGCAAAACCATCATATAGCCGGGTACATCCCAAGTTGACGTCTCGAATGAGAAACAGTGCCTAATCCCAAAGTTTACGCTCCAACTTCGGTAGCATTACCGCTCAGAAATAATACTGGCAGTCGAACTAACCTCAAACTAGATTACGTAGCGCTAGCGTTAAATGGCTTAGGGATATTGTTCCATCATTTCCATATTCGATTCTTCAATTACTTGGTTTGACAAATATTTTACACCCGTCTCCCTACGAGACTACCTTACTTATTGACCAATAATGTAAATGTGCCAAATTTACATACGTAATTAGATGTGGCTTCTAGAAAGGAACACAATTATCGTAATTTCTCGAATCATCTTAAGTAGTAGCTGAGTGACTGGTTTGAATTGATCCTAAGACATCGTTTGTCCACTCGCTCCATGTACTTATGAGAGCGAGAGCGAGAGAGAGAGCGCTCGTGGCCCAGCGGCACCCGCCTACCGCGTGCGGTATGCGAGGTTAAGCAATGTGGGCGCAGGTCAGTTCTTGGATGGGTGACCGCTTTGAGTGGTTACTAACTGAGCGCTCTCGTAGCAGCAGGCACGTTAAACCGTTGATCCCGGCTGCTGTCTACGACAGCAGTCGTTAAACCAAGTTAGAGGCCTTCGGGCGGCTTGAGAACTTCTAACAGTCAAGTTGCCCACTTGACAAAGGGGGGTCGAAGTTGCACCACGTCCGTAGGGAGTACCCACCGTTACCCTACACGTGACCCCTGGGTGGTGCTAAAAGTGCAACCGTACTTGTCTTCTCGAAGATCTCACGGTTCGTAAATAAATGCCATACGATTAAATAAATGTACTTATGGATGAAATGTCCAAATACAATCGAAAGGTAAATAAAGAAAACTACAGAATAGATATTGTTCACACAGTGGTGCAGCAATGGTATAAATAGATGTCTTTAATATAGTATGTATCCTAAATGTGAAAAATAATGATTTAGTTACCTTATTCTGAAATATTTTCTTAATAACTTTAGGTAGTATTCCTTTGAAATAATATGTATGATTTTTATTATTTGGCGTCATGTGACAAAAGATCTGTGGAATTCGAAATAAGGAATGGCTATTTTAATACTCAGATATGACCCGACATAAAATTGAATGTATAAAATCTTGTCCGTCCGTCTTTCTGTCTGTCCGTCTGTCACCAGGCTGTATCTCATGAACCGTGATAGTTAGACAGTTGGAATTGATACCTCCACGCGTTCCTGAGAAAAAGGGTCTTGACAGACAGACAGACTGACGAACAACAAAGTGATCCTATAAGGGTTCCGTTTTTCCTTTCGAGGTACGGAACCCTAAAAATATAAAATTGCATATTCCGTTTTGATAAAATGTAGGGTGGTGTAAATCGCTTTGAGCAAGAATAGTGAGTACATTGCTCTTGATATTGATTAATTTCAGCGTACCATTTACGATATTATTGATAAAGAAATAATTGTACTTTGATGTTGTTTACACCGTTACTACGTACTCACTCGGTTACCAATCAAATATGACGACAAGACGGCTCTGTCTTAAGGAATTTAAATCGAACAACCGTTATGTAGTTTACGTTAGGGACAGCGCCATCTAGTGGTCCACAAAAACTTAATCGTCTCAAACATACTCCCGCCTAAATGACTGAAGGTCATTTATTAAACAAAATAATCTTTAACTGTCAACACAACTGTATGAACTTGCACTTCATAAAAATAATTTGTCTTTTATGTCAACTGTACTGTATATACACTACTGGTTCACATGACCCAATAAAGGACACAATTTTGAAATTGCGCGGCTCAACACTCCTGAGGAGGTGCGTACGACATAAGTTCGGGTAAGTTGATCTTTGCCCGGGTATTTCTTAATAATTCGTCCCATAGGCCAACGACCAGGGGGGAATCTTTGATCCTTTATAATAACCAAGTCTCCTTCTTCAAATTCTTGTTTAGATTGTCTCCATTTAGGTCTCTGTTGCATTTGAGTCAAATACTCGGATTGCCATCTATTCCAGAAATCTTGGACCATTCTGGTTGTCAATTGCCAACGATTGAGTCTATTTATTTTTTCGTCTTGTAGATCTTCACATGGTATGACGATTGTGGGCTCTCCAATTAGTAGATGACCAGGTGTCAAGGGCTCCAAATCTCCTGGATGATCACTGATTGGTGAAAGGGGACGAGAATTGAGACAAGCTTCAATTTCTGTTAGGACAGTACTCAATTCCTCAAAAGTCAATGTGGTGTCTCCAACTATGCGTTTTAGATGGTACTTAGTTGATTTCACTCCAGCACAATCCGCCAAAATTGGGAGCTCCTGGAGGGATATATTTCCATTTCGTCCCTTCTTTATCCAGCATGGACGCAAACTCGTCGGGTATACTGGACTTTCCTAGTTTCCACATCTCTATTATTTGTTTCTCTGCACTGACGAATGAAGTTCCGTGATCGCTCCACATTTCTGACAAGAAAACTTGCTTTTGCAGCATTTGACTTGATGTCTAGGAATGAGGCAGTTAAAACATAGCTGATTATTTTGTATCAAATCTGTTTTCTTCTCTAGTGTCAGTTCTTGAAATTCTTTACATTGGTACATAGGATGGTTGTGCCTACAAAATGCGCACTTGATTGCTGGCTCTACGTGAAATGTTCTCGAAGGACCACTTTGTTTACACCGTTACTACGCACTCACTTGGTTACCAATCAAATATGACGACAAGACGGCTCTGTATTAAGGAATTTAAATCGATCAACCGTTATGTAGTTTACGTTAGGGACAGCGCCATCTAGTGGTCCACAAAAACTTAATCGTCTCAAACAGATGTTAATTTTGCACTTCACTGATGTAGGTATAATAGACACACTAATACACTTACTTAGAGCATCGCTTAAAAAAAAGTATTTAGTATTTTAAGTATTAATATCATTGATGTTTTTTTTTTTACAATCATAAATTTTAGACTGCTTTCAACTACAAATTTGCTACTGCGTCTAATCTATAAAATGATATTTAGACCGATCCCCTAGTCACTCCCAGTGAAATAATCAAAATCTAACCCAAAGTTTAAAACTTAACTGTTCACTTTTTAGAAATAATGAAATGGTTCCGTTGTGGCTAAACCTATTTTGAACGTAAATATTGACTCAACATAAGCGAGCCAATTTTGAGAGATAGGTACAGCCTTAATAAACTTATCTATACATACATATAATAAAGCTAAAGAGGGTCGAAAGTCTGTACATGGAAGATATTCGAAAAAAAAATTGGCTGGGGATGCTTAGAATCGATAACAGAACACGTTCCAACAGTTTTTAGAAAATTTTGTCTGTTTGTCTGTTTACCTGTTTGTCTGTTTATATGAACGCGCATCACATGAAAACGGCTGAACGGATTTTGATAAAAACTTTACTAATCTGTCGAGTAAATACCCGGTCAGGTTTTAGGCTATAAAAATTGTGCTGATTTGGGTTAAAAGTGGGTAAAAAGAGGTGAAATTTGTATGGGAACTCCTATAATCCATGAGTTACAGGTATGAAAATTGGTAAGCATATACTTGACGACGAAGGAAAAACATCCTCTTTCAAAATTTGTGAAATCTTAAGATAGAAATAGAAAAAAAAGTCAATGCAAGCGCTGCGCCGCGGCGCTGCCCAGTGTGCGCGCCAGCCACCACGGTCTCTTAAAATTTTGAACACTATTATGCTTTATTCCATTAAATAACTGTGACTCTAAACCCAAATTTTAGTCCCATTTTCTAGATTCAAAAAGTACATATGTAACTTTGTAACCCTATATAAAAACATGCAATTACAATGTTACTTTTGCCGTTCACTTCATGGCCACTCACTTATACCATAATCCCACTACTTAATATTATAAATGCGAAAGTTTAGATGTTTGGATGTTTGTCACTGAGTCACGCAAAAACGGCTGAACAGATTTAAATGATTTTTATACTATTAGTATATAATCTGGATTCACTTATATATATTATTTTCCCGATGATCTTCCATCACAGGGATATTAAATCGGGGATGCAAGTAAGGTCTATGAAACGGGGTGGTTTAATCCTCATACCCCATTCTACGATTTAAGTTTCAGCCAATTGGGAGTATAACAGCGTGTCAAGAAATTTAACTTAAAGCATAGCAGAATTGTAAACAAGTTGACGATTCATTATGTCAAAACCGAAGTATCATAATTCCTTCTGATTGTAGACGCTATTTTTGAGCACAACATTTTCGCAATTAGTTCTACTTTGCGTGTACATCAAAATGCATTTGCGATACTTTGGCGTTGTTTTTATTCATATGCTTAAATACAAAAACAGCTGTTTCAATGCACACTTTTTATCGTCGGTGTACCATTTAATTTTGTCGTGCGTTATTTGTT
The DNA here is from genome assembly GCA_905163555.1 of Notocelia uddmanniana. Taxonomy (NCBI): domain Eukaryota; kingdom Metazoa; phylum Arthropoda; class Insecta; order Lepidoptera; family Tortricidae; genus Notocelia; species Notocelia uddmanniana. The sequence continues at coordinate 21,583,387 of LR991059.1, read as the reverse complement.
ACGTAATTGTTGACCCTTCACACCATAAAAAATGGTTGATATAAAGTAAAATATCACTTGAGCTGGGCAGCCCAATCGTCAGCATAGACAGTTGGAGCATCTTAGATGTACACTTAGAACAGGGTCGAAAGTCTGTACATGGAAGATATTCGAAAAAAAGTTGGCTGGGGATACTTAGAATCGGTAACAGAAATCGTTTAAACAGTTTTAAGAATTTATGTCTGTTTGTTTGTCTGTTTATATGTCTAGGCATCACGTGAAAACGAAAGAATGGAGTATAATTTACCCTCATTAATATGGTAACTGGATCTTCGGCGACGACATAGCTTGTCCTTCGGCCTCGCATGCCTTGCCACTCTCCTTCGGCTTTTCAGTCATCGTCAGTTGACCTTACATGAAGAATCTACTCTGTTGGGAGGCTCGGCCTTCAGCGTCGCGTGTCTCGCCTCTCTGCTTCAGGCCTTCGGCCCTAAGACTTACATGAGAAGCCCGCTCTGTGTGATTATTCTCGCATGCCTTGCCGCTCTGCTTCCGGCCTTCGATCATCATACTTAAATGAAGAACTCGCTCTGTTGGGATTACGTTTTACGGCAGAACTGCGTAGCGAGACTTTTACCATTGTACAATCTACATGTTATGTTTTTTTCTAGAATCGGTACATTTGATACGAGGCTTGCACTGAAAGTGGCGGGAATCGAATACTTATTAATTTATTTTTAACATGTATTATACCTTTTTATAATCTCTGAAGTTTCCTTATCTCAACACACTGGCCACTTAGAAAAAAAAAAGTATGGTTCGGTTTCAATTGTTTATTGAAGTCGTCGAGTCACTGCTTAAAATGGAATTGTGCCGTGAAAATTTCAGAGCTATGATTTATTATGACTTTAAAAGTGGACTAACACAAAAACAATGTGAAGAGCGGATGGTTGCTGCTTTTAATATTGAAGCTCCTTCAAAGACTACAATATACAGGTGGTATTCAGAATTTCAACGTGGCCGTGTATCCCTCACCGACGAAGTGCGTGAAGGTCGACCAAAATCGGCAGTCACGCAAGAAAACGTCGATGTTGTGCGTCGTCTGATAAATGAAGACCGACATGTGACATATCGGGAAATTCAAGAGCACCTGGGTATTGGAATGAGTCAAATACAAATTATTTTAAAAGAAGAATTAGGCGTGAAAAAGTTATTTTCCCGTTGGATACCTCACCTATTGTCTGACGAGCAGAAAATAGTCCGTGTCAATTGGTGCCGCAAAACTTTGAAAAGATTTAACAAGGGACGCTCAAATGCTGTTTTTAGCATAGTATCAGGTGACGAGTCGTGGATATACGCTTATGAGCCTGAAACTAAAAACCAATCCCGAGTATGGGTCTTCGAAGACGAGCTCAAACCCACAAAAGTTGTTCGTTCTCGCAGTACGGCTAAGAAGATGGTGGCTACGTTTATCTCTAAATCTGGTCACGTAGCTACTGTGGCTCTTGAGGATCGTAGAACAGTCAATGCTGATTGGTACACCACTATTTGTTTGCCGAACGTCTTTGCTGAACTCCGAAAAACAAACCCTAGTCGTCGCATCATCCTTCACCACGACAACGCCAGCCCACACACCGCTCGGACAACAACTGAGTACCTGGACGGTGAAAAAGTCGAAATATTGGACCACCCTCCATATAGCCCTGACTTAAGTCCCAACGACTTTTTTACATTCCCCAGAATCAAGGACAAACTGCGTGGTCAGCGGTTTCAGACGCCAGAAGAAGCAGTGGAGGCCTATAAAATAGCCATTTTGTCGACCCCTACTTCAGAGTTCGAAAAGTGCTTTATGGACTGGTTTGAACGCATGCATAAGTGCATGAAATACCAAGGAGAATATTTTGAAAAACAATAAAAATAAATAAACTCACTTATACTGCATATTTTCTTCTATTCCCGAAACTTTCAGTTTTACCCTCGTATTCCGAAATAAGCACTTAATCATTCGTTTTGACAATAGGATTTCTAGGGAATGTCATATTGACTGTAATCATTTCTTAAGGGGGTGTAAAGAAGGGTGAACGATTGTATCATCATCTTCATCTGAGGCGTTATAGCCGCGGGTGGGGCCTAGGCTAGCCTGGTCAAGAAAATATCTCCAGTCCGATCTATTTGTGGCTTTCCTTCTCTAACATGTCACCCCTATGTTCCTGGTGTCCACCTGAGCTTGAGAAAGATTGTATGGGAAAACAAATCATTCTAAGATACGCGGACGAAGTCGCGGGCAAAAGCTATCCGAAATAAGCACTTAATCATTCGTTTTGACAATAGGATTTCTAGAGAATACACCCCTAAGGTCCTGGTGTCCTTTTCGATGCCGTCCAACCATCTCAGCTTGAGAAAAATTGTATGGGAAAACGAATAATTCTACGCGGACGAAGTCGCGGGCAAAAGCTAGTAGATAATAAAAATACTCGTCGTTAATAACATTGATATTGAAAATGTATGCAAAAGGTGAATGTCGTGACTTTTGGTAACAACAACGGATTAAGATTGATCGCCCTAAGTGCACTGTGGCAGAAGCGGATTATACGACTCGTCTTAATCTATTTAGATTTATAAACGCTTATCCTGTTGCCCTTTAGTGAGTGCTGGAAATGCCAAATGTTTAGATACGACCGTGTCCTTAATGGTCAGCGCAAAAAAAGAGGAAATCAAAACTTAATATTTTAACTGGCTTTTTTCTGGCTGGCTTTTTTAAAATAAAGGTTGCCAATGTACATTACACAAGGTTTCAAGTACCCGTACACAGTTTTTCGGAAGTCATGTGGGGAATATCATTTGTTTTTCTATTAGGTTTTCAGTGAAGGATAACATCGTGAGAAAACCTGCATACATCTGCGAAAAAATCAAAGGTGTATGTATGTAAACTCGCCAGCACGCATTGGGCCATCGTGAGGACTACTGTTCATTCCCGGCCATCCAATAGAGGCCTGGTTCAACAAGTCGATTGTGTAACGTTTCGTAGGTACGTTAGTTAGATAGATCTAAATATCATTTTATGTAAGGGAAAATGTTGATTTGACGTGACGCTCGTTGGAAAAGTTACCCAATTAACTCTCAAAACTACTTGAACTCTGTCATTTATTAAATTATGCTTATGTACAATCGCGGATTGAATTGAAAGGGTTCGTCACTTTTCTACTTTATTTTAATGCCGTTAAGGTCGAAAAGTAACAAACCTTTTCATTCCACGACTAAACATGTAAATAGTTATAGTTTAGTTATCTTAACTCAATGAAAATTAAATAAATCATGTAACTAGATGTATTTAGTTTCCATGCCAATCCATAAATTGTATACAATATCAATTAGTAACGTAAATATTGCAGGCCGCGTTTACCTTTTGTATGATAATATGCAGTGAACCGAATATCTTGAACAATGAAGCTTTTATCTATTGAACACTGATTGAATATTATATTTAATTACCAATATGGTATCACAGGAACAGTTACTGATACCTAAGTACTTTTTAATTGAAATGAAACTTCATTACTGTAAATATCATCAAGGATTAAGTTAAATGTCAGAAAAGGCATTAAGTATTATGTTATATTAGTGGTTTATTTTTTGCATCAGACACGCAATTAGCATTAGCACTTGAGCATAAAATTAATTGAACTCGTTACTTGACAGAAATAATCCAAAACGTACATACATAAAATATGAACGTATAGGCAAGTCTATCAGAATTATGCATTGGGGCATTTTTATTACTTTGATCAGGAATAAGAAACACGTTCAAACCTATCTAGGTATACTACTAACATTATAGACAATGTATCGTTACCTACTTTGTAAGTTTGTATGTAGGGCAAATCTCTGGATCTAGTCATCCGTTTTCCAAAAAATATTTCACCAGTATACAGGTGATTCGGGAGACGTGAGCAAGATCAACACTACGGATTCAGTAGATCATAAAGCTACTAGTTCGTGCCACTATTAGTGAAATTAATGTTCATTTATCTTTGATGTTGAAAACAAAATGTTTTAAATTATTTACGAAATTCATGGTCACTCTACAATCAGAATACTTCAGTCAAGTGATCCGTGTCAAATTGAATGTCATCTGAGTCCGATTACTTTTAAAATATCGTATCTCACTCAATGTGACAATTTACTTTCTTTCAAAGTGCTATCATGACAGTAAGAGGTTTAATCTTTATAAACCAGTTGTGGTATGGTAACCATGATTGTAGAGAATTAAACTTTAACTTGACAAAAGTTAAAATACAGGAAAAAGGTATGGGTGTTTCACTTAAATACAATGGTGCACGATTAATTGCCTATTACTATGTATGTAGTGTTGGCCCTGCTCACGTCTCCTGAATCATCCTGTATACATAGAATGGACTTTCAGGATGGACATACTTAGACTACGTTTTAAAGTGTGGTTCTGCGTGCGTTCGTTTGTTCGTTCAGCAAGGCAGCTAGTCTCGTATATTTTGATGTGAATCTCGTCATACAGCGAACTAAAACAACAACAGGACGTAAAGTATAATTAGAAACTAAACCTATTATTAAGTGAATGTTAAATTAATGTCATCTAACGCCAATGTCACGGAATCCCAGACTAACCTAAACTATAATTATAAGTTGAGCAAACACATTACAATAGGAACCGTTGTGTTAGCCTTAGACGTGACGAGCGGGTTAATACATCCAGTGAGCTTGTATATGTAATTGTACAGTCAACCAATTTGATTCCTGGGCCATTTCGTAAATTGTCACAAAATAAGAATCAGAATTTTTTTTTGTTAAAACATAGGTTACAATGAAAGATGGTATATATGTAAACAAATAGGTTTGAGCACTATGTTTTACCCGCAATGCAGGTGTACAAAATTCGTTTCCGTTGCGGTTATAATAAAAGTAACATGTCATTCACTAATACACTAAAACAACAATAATTTAATATAACAATAAGCAATAAAATAATTATAATTACAATGAATACAAAACTATGCTATCATTATCATTAAAAAAATCATTTATTGAAAAGTAACATTTGTCAATAAGGAATAAAGTCCATTTTTTTTAATTATATATAACAAGCGATATAATTGCGTCAGGAATTTTATTAAATATTTTCGGTATATACAGTGACAATAAGCTTCTCCAGCAGCTTTCACAATGACAAGATACGAAGTGGCCCAGAAATCAAAATGGTTGACCGTACAGTCAGTCAGTCATCAACATACATTATAGATTAAAATTTTCACGTTAATCATTTGCGCCATACTTGTATAAATCGCATTGGTAATAATATTGGTAGCACTGGAGTTACGGTAGTTAAATTTACTACACTTAGGTGTACCTCATTATTATATTATTTATACTGATATTCTAAAGTGTAACGTGTGTGAGTTTATAGTTTTTGAAGTTCGTTTGTAATCGGAACGGGGTAATATACGGAACTACTAACCCGCTTTAAAAAAATAATAATATATTGGAAGGAGATATGCAATAATGATGCTTTTACGTCTTGCAGGATTTTTAATTTAGTTCTTTTTTGTGGATTTCACTTATCTGTCACTTACACTTAACTTACGTGTTTAACAGAGAAAGGTCTTTCGGGATGGTTTTATGTTATCCTTACATTTAGTCTGGATTCTATGTAAATACGTGGACGGAACTGCTAGTTTGTGGATATACATGAGTGTTATTATCTTTAATTGTTATAAACTTAAGATTGAAATGAATGGGACAGTGTCCGTAAATACTTTTTAATGTTACAATCAAATATTATATCCTCGAGCTGTCTAATGGTATAAAAGACATCAATACCAGTATGGGAGCCAGTAATTGACTAGTCTTATCATACGATAATAGGATTGTTGCGCGCTGACATTTTTGACAAACGTTTGTGGTTTCTTTCGTAATCGATAGGTATGAGTCAAAAGTAAAGATCACGGCCAGCGAAGTTTGTTATGTTCTATTGATGTTTTTTACCCTCGCTATAAACTTAACCGAATTGGATAGTTACTTTATGGTTTATTTTTAGTGTTATTTGACATAAAATCAAAGATATAGCCGCTGGCCGCTGCACCTAATCTAGACAAAAACTTCACTTGGAAGTGGTTCAGGTGTATATGTGGTGTTATTTTCCTGCTGAAGAGTAAGGTCGCCAGAGCTCCAGAGGATGGGCTGTGTTGAGTGAGAATGAGGGACCTATGTACATGTCTGTAGCAGTCAACAAAACGAATCCCCAAATCAATACACGGTCGGTAACGCGCTTGTGATGGAGTGGCAACCGTCTATAGGCTATGGTGTCTGCATACCGCGTATTACGTGTGTCATATATTATATGTACTAACCGCAACTACTTCAAGTATTTGCTTTAAGTAGTCATCATTTCATGTTGATGAGCTGATGATGGAAGATACATCTCCCTAAAGGTTAGAACTTAGACAATATTTTTAGGGTTCCTTAGGCAAAATTCGCCATGTCTGTCCGTCCGTCCGTCCGTTCGTCTGCGGACTCTTAAACCAATCGACGATGCCCACGCACGGATAGTATCCAGGTCTGAATTAATTTGGCTTACAAGGGAATTAAAATCATCAGGCCTGGCGGCTGAATAAATCGTTTGTTCTAGAATTCAAAATGTTTACCATTGTTGTGTTTCACATAGATGTATGTTTCATAATGTTAACTAACTATAATTCCAAATTTACTTCATGTTAGATGAAATAGAGATAAACTAGTACACAATGTCCTGATGGTTATTAACGCCTAAACAAGTGGAGCGGTGTAATTGCCAGAGCCGGGCACCTGTGGATATTGACTATCCCTAGCAGCTACTCGCCAGACACAGACCACTATAACTCTGACCTGCGATTACGCGCAGTTGTAACGAATATCTGGTTCAAAATATATTAAGGGATAGTGTTGAGTTGATCAACAGGTTGTGAATAGCATGTCTGCACATTAATAAAGGTGGAAGGGTCGCAGGGTGACATTTTGCGCCCTTTATTTGTCGTAGGCTGACACTTAAATATAGTCCATGTTTTACTTTAATGGTCTGCGGAGGAAACTCTACCCAATTAACTACTAACTTTAGGGGGGACACATTATAAACCACAAATCTTGTTGATTGTGTGTACATTCAAAAAAAATGTTACCGCTTTCTCTAGGTTAAAAATACGCCCAGTCGAACCATAAAAATAGACCCTGAAAAATCACGGTCACAATTCTCTTCTTAGACTTGTTCCCGCTTTGGGTCATTTTACTGGGATATTCTGGAAAACTAATAAAAGCCCAAATGTAAAAAAAAACCATAATCCCATTGCTTAATTCTATGTAAAATATGTAGAAATATTTTCGGAGTCTTCGCGAGTACTTTTATTATGCATCAAAAACAATAACACAGATAATCTCAAACATCTACTACTCTAACGTGCTCTAGATTTTCAAAACTGAAGCATTAAAACAGAACTGTTAACGGACTTTCACTGCCTAATAGCTATTACCTATTCATTTTCTCTTAGAATAGAATCAAAAATCTATACCCCCGACTTTTCCCAGCACAGCTGAATTAGACTCATGAATCTTTCATAGCAGGTTGACCATCATTTACATATTGCGAACAGGCACGGCCTTGAATGCTAGGAAACTTTTACTGAAAAATTGTACAAAGAAAATAAAATCCAAGAACGAAACAATTTATCGAGAGTACTACGGTTTGGCTGGTACTGACTACTGAGCCATTAGGATTAACCAATTGTTCATTTTCCTCTTTGTTTTATTTTTTCATATTAAAATTGGTGTCTCCAAGTAAATCGGCTGTGATATACGGACGGACGACGAAACTACAAGTGTTCCGTTTTCGCCATCGTCGCTATGGAACCCTAAAAAATCATAGTCGATTGTTGCATATAATTTGAAGTCTTTGCTTAACGTACTAAGGTAAAACTCGTGGCTGACCCAATACAATTGGCACCTTCAATCTAATGTTATTGCAATAGACGTGACTGATCGGTGTCATCTATTGGGCATTGAGGTGTCGGGCATTGGTACGCTACGTTACTTATTACAAAAAAGATTACTTAAGAAACGACAAATAAAATAAAAAAAATTCTTCCATCCGAGTTTTTCTTTTTCACAATTTTAGACAGTCCATATAAATTTATCATCAGTCCGAATGCCTCAAAAGTTTTAAAACACCTACAATCTGCTCCTTCCCGTCAGAAACATCACCAAAAACATTTCCAGCATAAATCTCGACGACTTTCATTGAAGAATATTCCATGATTCCCTCAAAAGGATTATGTAAATCAATAAATAAAATATTGCTCGAAAGTAGAAGCGGGAGAAAAATTTGATGCCGCCTTGAGGAAAAAGTTCCCCCGAACGGGCAGGAATTCCATAATATTGTCCAATAAGAATGCCTCCGCGCAGTATTACGAGGAAACGCTTAGCGGAGGAGCGATTCTGAATCTGATGCCGATTATGTTAGAAAAGTTAAAACTATAATATTTACGAAGTGGGGTATTTTAAGTAAGTACTAAGTATTTTATTGATCTACACGTAAATTCAAAACAAAGGAAAAATTACATGCGATCAGTCGACACCAGTGCTTAAAATAATCTTACGGCCTACCTGATGGTAAACAGATACCGTCGCCTATGAACCCTTGTGACTCTAGAAGAATTTTAAGCACGTTACTGAGCCTTTATTGACTGGAGTATTCGTTGTATTGAGAGCTAGAGACATATGTAGGTCCCTTATTCTCAACACAGCGTATACTCGGTGTTTCTGGCGATCGGATAAGATCCCACCACCAGGAACACTACAAACACTACATACTGGAGAAAGTAGTGATGTTATTATGGCTGTGATCTTCTGTCAAGTGGAGAACCCCAGTTGGGTTGCTCCAAATATGAGATGAGATGACATTCCGCTGTGCCCTACTTCTCTTACAAAATCGTATAAAAGAATCATTTTTGGTAAGAGCTTTTATAGTCGACTGTACCTTTTTGCACAGTATTTAACTACTCAGGTTCCAATGAGCCCAAACTTGACGGGTCTATCTTGTGTAGTATAGGACTTCCTATGGCCACCGTCTGTCTGCATCATCAGCATTGAATTGTCATCGAAGTTTCGAAGCTGTACCAACAGTCGCTCGGCGGCAAGTGGTTCAAATCGTGGTGGTGGTTCCCAAGTGGGTCTTTTTCACAAGATTTGACTCGAACATACATACCTACATACAACTATTGCAAGTTAAATAAAAGCTTGTAAAATATTGATATTTGCAGATACTTCACAACTACTGTATGCAACAAGGTAGTGTTTTTAGTTTACTGTATGGATGGCGCTACTATTTGCAAATTACGGTATTTTGCATGGTATATGTACTTATTCCGCTCACACACTTGCGCCGTCTAAACTTGTATATATATTTTTGATGAAAGAGTACTACGGGAATGATTATTATTCACATAGTCCCAAAGACAACACATACTATTGCTAATCCTTATTGCAAAAAATAATCTTTATAAGTAAGTATGTAGATAATCCAGTTTGACTTCGTTTGTAAGATGTTCGCCAATTCCGACCCTTCCAAATACACGTTGCAACACAGCCGCAATGGAATACGTTAGCCTGCCTACCGGGTCTAATTGTGAATCTAGACCATCTAGAGACCTCTTGAAACACACTCAACATATTTCATCGATATCGTCCTCAATGATATCGTCCAGCTATTTAGGCGGAGTTCAACGACACTCACGTATTGAATAACAGGGTGATTTCGACGTTGTGATCATGAATCAGTTTTTGCGATTTGGTATCTGTTAGCCATTTAATAAAATAATCATAAAAAAGTAATGGCATAAAACAAACGCATTTAATCCGTATTACGAGGGGTGATCCATAAGTTTTGATCATCGGTAGGAAACACCCCGTTAATGATATTCTTTTAATGTGGGCTGTACCATGACACTAATCAACATTAAATTAGAGTAAAAATATATACACATTATTCATTTGTTTTTCTGTAATTGCTGAACAAAAAAAAACCGAATTGAAAAAATAAAAAGATGGCGGATATAAGAGTTGGTTTTGTAATTATTTGGAGCGGTGTGGAAAAAGTCCTGATGCACTAATGAAGAATATTGTAATTGAAAACTAAAACCTTGGTTTATAATTATGATTTAAAGGATAAGCAAGTTATCTGTGCCTTGTTTTTTTTTATCTCCAGCTCTGTCACCAATATTAGGGAGTATTTTTCGACTTCTTCCTGGGCTATTGAGGCCTACCAATAAAAACTGCGAAATTAGCTTTCACTAATTGAGCTCAAATATTGTTGGAGAGTTGTATAACATTATTCTATCAAAGTTGTGTTAAATATTATAAATAAGCTGAAGAAAAAAAAAAACACGAATTTTCGGGAGAAATTGTACTTCAGAGCCTTCTAATTGACAAAGGTGCTGCTCTTCGAGTAAAGATCAGAACTGATAACCGTTCCTATTGTTATTTAGCCCTAACTTCCGACTACTACTTCTCATTCACTTATGTTCAAAACCAACTACATGAAAATTAAGAGCTGGTGATGACTTAGTGAAGGTATAAAATTTGACCTCAAAAAGTAAAATTATATTCATTGGGGTAAAATAAAACAATTGAATGACGTTAATAAGTATTTGAAAATATAGAAAGTGTGCATATTGTGTTAAAAATATAACGATTTACATATCTCCCATATTTAATACTGATTATCAAAACTTATGGATCACCCCTCGTATATCCCTATTTTTATGTACTGAGCAGCAATTGCGATAATGATTAAGTGTTCCGTGGGACTGTTTTAAGTTTCCATATTCACACAAAGTGGAGACGCGGTCTGTATTAGTCACGGTATATGAGCTTCAACTGCTCTGCAAATAACGTAATTTGATGATCAGTCCGAGGCTTTTAGTGGGAAATCCAGTGCAATAACTTACAGTTTATTTCATTACCTAGTTTATTTATACTAACAAATAGAAACCTCATGCCTTTACTCCCAAAACGGGTAGGCAGATTACATAAAGTTAAATTTCTGTTCATTGAAAATCTTAGCGAAAATAAGAAGCGTGGCCACTGGGCTCGTTAGGTATTTGAATATTTTTTAAGCAATACGGAACTCTTTTGAAACCTACATGGATCTATAGATCATTGAGCTAGCGTGGGGAATATCCGATTCCCTATGTTATTATGAAGTTTTAATCATATTTTTATGAGATTTCATAGAAGGTAATTTATCTTAATAATTGAGTTACTTAAGTTTTTTTTTATTGATTACATTTTTAAAATAAGTAAAAGAATACAAATAAAAATAAAAATAAACTAAATTAGATTCCCCAGATCGGAACCCGATAGTTACTTAAGTAGTCTTATTTAAGTTTGAATAGGCATAGATAAAAAAGCAACATAAAGAGCGAACATTGAATTTTTTTCCGATATTTTTTAGTATTCGTGTTTCAGCTATAATCAAACAATCAATCATATAGTCAAGAATCATATATCTATCCGAAAAGTCAGTACTTGGCTTCAACATCTGATCAGTAAGGCGTTAAAAGAACGCGTAATTAATCAATTCAGCCTCTTAAAGCTACCTCGCACGTATTTATTCCGGATCCTACCCTTCCTGTTCCTACAATGAATGGAAGTATGTATATACTTATTGTTCGTAATCTAAGAAAATATTTTCGATGACACCTGTAGCTAAATATAGTAAGAAATAGAATCAACTAATTATGTACCATTGCCTTCCAAATGTTTCGCACTGCTGTTGTCTAATTGAGACAATGAAGCAGCTCAATTAAAACATACCTATCTACATCTCGTTCACACAAAAGCCTCGTTTCATATCGATGATCCGGTGAGTGGGGTTGTTGGAACAATAGCCATTAACCTCGGGAACAATGTCAATGGCGCAACCTGCAATGCAATAGGTATAAGAATAAGGTTACTGACATCGTTATGACTTTTCGGATCACTAATTAGTAATTTTCAGGTAAATGACATGAAGAATTATTAACATTAACGTTTTGAATGTATCAAATTAACATATTCTTCTGAGGGTAAAAAGAGTTTGGAAAACATTGTCATATTCCTATATAGGACACTACTACGTTTTCTTCGCGTCGCAGTCGCATTTCAATGACAATATTGACAATGTTTAAAATGCGTTTTGTGCACTCGGTCGGTCGGTTTGCGTAGCAAAGGGGGTAGCAGAGGTGCGTCCGATACCATTCGAATCAGTTTTAGAGAGAATCAAATGTGTCTGGTTCCAACTACAAGCAGAGAAACACAAAATACGAAAATGAGAGTTAAATTACAACATAGCTGCTGAGCACTGGAAACGCTCCACACTAATTGACCCTTAAAAGTGACGTCACAATTAAGTAGCCCGGTACTACCGACCGTTGTCTGAAAAACAATTAATTTGCTGTTTTGGTCGTAAAACAGGTATTTCGTGTATGTACTAAGAATTTTTGTTTATTACATACATAAGATATGGTAGTTTTTATTTTATTTTAAAGTTTTGATCATATTTTAAATGTACTTTTTTTGTGATAATTTCACGGGTTTTCTATTCATATTTCACATTGTAGCATAAGTTATTTCAGGCGGGCCGTACGCTTGTTTGCCATCGAAGTGATATAAAAAAATATTTACCCTATTTCCGCCCCGGGTGCCACACAACGTGCACGGTGTTTCTTGATTAATGAATGCCAATTTTGTTCTGTCTTTTTTATTGAAAAAATTGTTACTTTATATTATTGTAAGCACAAAAGTATACGGTGTAGAGATCTAAATTAAACAGCGTTCTTCTCTACAAAAAACAGAAAAGTGACAAAATTGGTATTAGGTAAATCCACATTACCGGGCCCAAAACTAGTCAGTAAATTTATCATTAAGAGTGTAAACATAACATCTTATAAAATTTAATTAAGTAGCCCAGTTTGCATCAATTTTTTTTTGTGATTGTAGTGATCCTTTATCCGGCGAACTTTAGAATTATTTTTGTTAAAAACTATATGTTTATTTTAATTAAGATTGGCTTTCAAAACACTGTGCCATACTTGCTACGCCATCGCGTTCGGTTCCAGTGTAAAGCCGCGGAGTAAAATATTACCTATACGTTCATCCCAAAGGTCCTTTATATACTGAAGAATCAAATCGAATTAGTACGTATAGTTCCGGAGATTACATTACCTACTTACAAACATGCATTTCACAAACTTTACTTCTTTATTATTAGTTTAGATAGACAAGTTAGGCGAGGTTTTACCCGTCCCGTAGGCAATTAGGACAAATCGCTTGGTGTCCGTTAATTCGCTGCTCTGTTGGACAGATTCTGTCCGTTATAGCGCCCCTCGTGTGAACACTGGGCACATCTCGCCTTAGGTGACCTAACGAGAGCGCCTAATGGACGTTTGCTGTCACTACTGCCTTGTTGGCTGGTATTCGTGGCAAATTTGTGTTTTGATTAAATTTCCAGAGAGAAAATTAGGTTGACTAACGAAATACATACATGCTCAAATACAATTAAAGCAAATTAAAGCAATAAATATCCATTTACCGAGTCGTTCATTGATTTGTTTGCCACAAAACAAAAGTGGACCATACCATCCGGAGAAGTACCTCCACCTTAGAGGAGACCGCAGTCATAACACCACTACTTGTTCTTTAGGTATGTGGCGTTGTTTTCCTGGTGGTGACTAAAGTCGCAAGAGCTCCCGAGGATGCGTTGTGTTGGAAGTGAGCCCGCATATACCTCTAGCTATCTGTCGAATCTTCAATTTAATAAAAGGGTTGGCAACGCACTTGTGATTCTCCTGGACTAGCAAGTGTCCATATGCTACGGTATCTGCTTACCATTAGGTAGGTGTACGCTAATCGCCACCGCCAACAAATACACTATCAAAACTTGCATTGATTCTTTAATAGGCACTCAAAGAAATGGGACATGAAATAAGAACATACATAAGTAGAATAATATACTTAAGATTATATTAGACTTAAGATTTGTAAAATGTTGCTAGTAAACTCGTAATTAAAATATATACTTTGGTCTATACAATCTGAGCTAATAAATCACTTTAGTTTATGGCATCAATACCATCACTTCACAAGTATCTGAAACATCGAGATAAATTTGAAGCCAGTCAGTAAATTTTTTAAGTGGTTTTAACGATCACATGAGTAAAAATAACTCAATCACTGCCTATGATTTAGACTTCAAAGGTAAGGTTAAATTTAGCTGAGTTTAAAAATATTAAGTTCCTTGTTAATAATTACGTTTTAACCAGTGTGTTAACAATTATTGTATCTATCACTAATATTTTCTTCAATCATTGACATTAGATCATTTCTGCACGCCACCAAGGTATAATTCAAAACTTGGCACGTGTTAGGTTCTATTCTAAAACGTCCTCCGACATGCTGGTTGGTATGCTCTTCTTTGCGTTAGACAAAGCCAAACGTGTAACAGTGAGAGTAAATACATAGATAGATTTAATCACGCCTGTTTCCCACAGGGGTAGGCAGAGATAACGGATTTCCATTGGCGGTGATCCTGATATACAACTTTCGCTTCATAAACTCACATAATATTCTTCGTGCGTGTGCGCCGGTTTTCTTTTTTTTTTTTAATGAGATTGTTCTTGGCCTACATCTAGCCAGAGGGCAAAGATGAGGCCGACGGTTTATCCTAAATATACATATATACTTAAATACATAGAAAACATCCAAGTCTCAGGAACAAATGTTTTCGCTCACCACAGAAACAAAGGCCCTTACCGCCGCATGCCGGGTATTTGAATCCGGGATCTCTAGCTTCGCAGGCAGTGTCACTACCAACTAGGCTAAATAGGCCGAGAATCATGACATACAATTCTCAAGTTTCGTTACTATATCTTCATTCGCTCCACACCTCCGTCTCATGAAGGTGTTTTTCATTCTATCGTTCAAAATAACGCTACACATACGTACTTCTACAACGCTATCGTTTCCACCGTGAGATTTACATTACCGACAAAAGTAACCTAAACTCAAACTTAGTCTCGCGTTTCGAAAAGCCTGCGATAGTTACAATGTTAATTGACACAAAAAATGACAACCACATAAACTTGTTAAAAATAACCCATTGCGAAATATCGAAATTTCATTTGAAACCCGTAATTGGATTGACTGAAGCGAGAATCTGGACAGTGTCACCTAGATAGTTTATCTGTGATTGCATCGTTTTAATTAAGTTACATTGAAGCGGAAATATAATTTTCCATATTCATTTCTATGATTCTACGGGACACTACGTTTTACGATCAGGAAGGCATTGATAGCACAACATGAATAGGAATATAAATTGGCTCTAATTATTGGTAGTAATAGCGTTAAAGTGCTGATACCTACATGATGGCAATGATTACGGATTTGATTTTCGCGGCATAAGTTTTTCACCAAAAATCTTTGTCTTTGTAGTAGTAGTAGTAGTAGCTTAACCGACTTATACGACTTTTCTTTTGTACGGTTCGAGACGAACGAAGGGTCATCCTAACGAATTCAAATGATTGCATTTTTGTTTTGTTTTAAGTACTTCCTGAATTCTCTCGCCAATGGAGTGTATCATGACACCTGAGTTCAATGACACCTCAATGTTTGTCACCTAACTTACATAAACTTTGTTTATGATCTAAACATCCAAACATAAGTATGAAGCTCTAAAAAGCCACGTAACGCCAGTGCAGTTCATATAATGTTGACGAGATCGGGTACTTGAGCTAGCGTATCGTATGTCATCGTCGAAAGCCCTCAGTGTGAGGGCCACTCGATCATTTACGGTGCTCCCGTAGACTATAGACATATTGGGTGACAACGTAGAAAATAACCACTAAACGGCCTAGCTTAACTAGACTAGAAGCGCGCTCTTTACATTAAATTATAAACATGGAAAAACTATTGTTAATGTATTTAAATGCGAAAGTGTCCAGGAATAGACCATGATTTAAATACTTAGATCAATTATCGATGTTCTTGTGTTCTCCGGTATATAGTGCTGCAGTGGCATACACATCTGCCAATATTTATCCAATAAAATCACAATGTCAAAACCAATGATTGCCTATTTCGGAATATCAAACGTACAGATATTAGATTGATAGATGAACTACCAATCTTTTTTTGCAAGAACCGCGAATATATCTCTTGCAGTTCAGAAGTAGGTTATAACAAATCTTAAGTTAAAGACTGCCTTCAAGATTCTTACATAGTGAATTTTACGTAACTGCAAAGTTTCACGGAATTCTTGTACTTAATTTAATTTTTGGTTTTCCAAATGTCAGACACAAAGCTTCAAGTTTCTCATGTAAAAAAAAGTATTTGCTCCCCAAATAAACTTATGACACTTTTTTCAGCCCTTTAGAGGGCACATTTTCAAAACACTGAAATTAGTTTTCCTGTACTTTAATCCTAGGTCTATAAACGAAGTATCAAGTTTCTCCTTTAAAAAAACATTTGCTCCCCAGGCAAACTTTCAACCTGCTTCTCACACCTTCAGAGGGCGAATTTTGAAATATCTTGATAACTGTTTTGTTCCTTTTTAATACTTAGTCTGTTAAATCAATTTTAAGTTTCTTTTTTACGAATATTCTTTTCCTTATACACAATTTCCACCCACTTTTAATTTTTTCCAGCCCCCAATAGCCCGCTAAGGAGCTTTTTGTCATTCTGATGTCTAAGGTACGAGTATAATAACCTCGGCACAAACTTTGACGCTTATATTATTATAGGTATTAGGATTTTAGGATAAAAGTATATTAAGAATACCGGCTGATAGAATAAAAAACTGCATACCTATCCGGTGCTAGGTAGGAGTGCTATTTCCGTGTAGACTATCCAAGATTATCCAAATTTGAAGCACATCCTTTTACCTTCAAAGATAATGAACAAGGTCTATCTCGCGAAATGCGTCGTTATTTACAAGGTTTTTGAAACTATTCTAGCTATCTAAGTCCAGTCACAGTAGAAACTTATCCAGTAGGGTTACTAAACAAGAGAAGGTAGAACATTAAACAATGAAGTAAAGACAGACCAAACCAATCACGTTTTAGATATTTATCCTTACAATATGAGTTTTGAAAAAGGTCAATAAATGGTATGTAGGTACGGTACGTATATAAATGGATTCGGGATACGCGTGAGCGGGACCCAGACAGTAAATGTCAATGAATCGTTTATAATCGTATTTGAGTGAAACACCCACACCATATTTTCTCTTTTAACTTTTTGTGAAATAAAAATTTAATTCTCTACAATCATGGTCATCCCACAACAACTAATTAATAAAGATAAAACCTCTTTAACAATTATGAAAGTGAATGTCACATTGAGTGATATTATGGTGTTTGATAAGTACCTACCCGAATTCTGATGACATTCAATTTGACATGTATCACAGAAAAAGTGAATATTAACGGTACTTGACAGCAGTATTCAAATTGTAGAGTGACCATGCATGTCGAAAATAATTTGAAACTTCCTGTTACTAACATTTTAAAAATGCGTTAAACTTACTAATACTAATACGGAACAGTAGGTACATAGCTAATAATTTACTGAATCCTTACTGAACCCTGAATACACAGGTGTGTGTTGTATTAGCACGACAGTATCACTACATCAAGTTTTTTGAAATGTAGGGCATAGTGGAATATCATATCGGTCATATTTGGATTTGGAGCAGTCCTGCAGGGGAAGTAGAAAGTATGGTGAGTTTCTTAACGTTTAGTGTTAGTGTAGTGTAGTATTAGTACTTGTAGTGGTATAAAAAAGGAGTCCTTACAGAAAACCGTAGCCAGAATAACACCACTTCTTGCTCTGTGGGTATTACGGTGTTGTGTTCCTGAAAGTGAGTAAAGTCGCCAGAACTCCCAAGGACGCGATACGTTCATAGTGAAGGACTTGCATTTGTCTGTAGCTGTAAATAAAACGAATCCTCAAAACAAAAAAGGATCGGTAGCACGCTTGTGATTGTTCTGAAACCACAAACGTGCATAACTGCGGTGTCTCCTTACCATAAAGGCAGGCATTTTTAATTTGTTGGCATGCTTGTTAATCACCATGGTAGTTTCAATCAATCAATGGTTTATTTCCAAGAATATGGTACAGTTAATAAAGGTTGTAGGTAATGTAGGTATAATTTTCGAAATGGAGGACTTCTCTCGTTTGAGGTCTCGGGGATACCTAGTGTTCTTCTTTAGCTATTGTCCCCAAATAATTTTGGATCTGCCTTCCTAAAAATCCCACGCCACATCACAACGGGTGTGGGTTGTCTACTCTATTTCGTTTCTCTTTCTCATCAAACAATGTAGCGTACTGGCACCAGTCTTGTATACTTTAAGCAGACATGCACCAATAATTAACACATTATTCTTATTTCAAACTACTGTACTTGTGGATAAAATTGACTGTGGTAAAATTAGCGCTTAATTTGTTTCAAATTAGAGCATCTTGTCCATTAAATTCAGATTCAATTATTTATTACTGATAACAAGTACAATTAATATACAGATAACAAATAAAAATACGGTTTGGCCGTGTCAAGGATCAACAGACCCTGTTGAGCTGATGATTCTGGTTTTACAGTCAACCTTATTTTATTACCTAGTTTTGAAGACACCTAACCTACTGCATCCACGTATTCTGTAGTGTACTTGCATCTTAAGATCAAACAATAGTACAATGGTAGATCGATAGTGTCTGGAGATACAAAACGCACGAATTGGATTACTGGCCAATCGTGATGGACGGACAGACATTTTAATTGAGCTCTTTAGAACAAAGGAATATAAATTTCCCACTTTGCCGCCCGTGACTTGGATAAGGATCTAAATAAGGTAATTGGCGGGGTTGGTAGTGATTTACTCGTTTAGTTTTATTTTTAATCTATCAATTTAGATAAAGTCCAGACTGCCCACTGGCGGGAAACAAATGTGCATAATTAAATATTTTAACTTATGCAGTAATTTTCTGGTTCTATCGATCGTAATATTCATAGTAGCCACTCGACGGTAAAAGTATGAATCTCCGTACTTTTAAACTGTAGTTATTAATTTTGCAGGCAAAATTTTGGTAATTAATATCATGATTTTTGACAAGTTTTACCTAAATCAGGCTCCAGATAACTTCAGCGTACATATTAAGTAAAAGCTTTAAACAGGCGCACATTCTCATCCCTTTCATCACATGTCTTTAAAATCAGGAAGTAGTTGAGAATTAAAATTCCGTATTAAATCACAAACTCGATACAATAACTGTGGTAACCAATAAGGTCAAGTTTCCCCCTTGGGTTGGAAATAATGGACTTTCAAAGCGAGCTACAGGTAAATTACGTTTACCACTGACATATGCTCTTATTTCATTGGAAATTCTACTTTAACATGAATGTAGTAGAGTTTGTAATCCATGCACCCTATCTGAAAACTTGTAATAAACACTATTATATTGATACTAAGACAGAATATCAATTGGATTGACATCACCTGTCAGTTTCTGTAATTGTACTTGTACGCATTATTTTTACTACTAAGATCTAGTAAACACTCCTTTAAGGGCATGCCCCGAAAGTGTAAACCACGCCCGTAATCGACACGGTTATCTTCCGCGCACAAGAAATCGAAATGCAAACACTTCGGGAATGGCTTGTTTGTCAGTTATCCATAAATATCGGACTTTTGTTTTATTCAAACTTGCTTTTATTGAGACTTTAAAGATGATTGATTC
Organism: Notocelia uddmanniana; assembly: GCA_905163555.1. Classification (NCBI taxonomy): domain Eukaryota; kingdom Metazoa; phylum Arthropoda; class Insecta; order Lepidoptera; family Tortricidae; genus Notocelia; species Notocelia uddmanniana. The sequence goes on along the minus strand of LR991059.1, from coordinate 21,563,581 downwards.
ACAGTTGGTCGTGTCCGGGCCGGCCCGTTTTCTATGACAGCAAGGCGCCGGACGGCCGATCTAGCTACGGCCAAAGCTCGAAAGCAACCCGGTCTCGGCCCGGCCCGGACACGGTACAGTCTAGCGGGAGTCATCCTTTAGATGAGTTAAACTACCTACCCGCCATCAACTTGTGTCGTATAGTAGTAATATGTATATTGTTTTAGTAAACTGAGTAAAATTATCATTCACGTGCCCCTTTCCCATTTACTTGGGGCCGGCGCAACAATTTTTGTTTCTTCCATACCTCTAGTAGGCTGAGTAAAATAATAATAATAAAGGCATGCTTTGGTTCTAATTAAAAAACAGTAGTTCCTGAGATTAGCGCGTTCAAACAAACAAACAAACAAACAAACAAACAAACTCTTCAGCTATATAAAATTAGTATAGACATTTGAATAAAGCATGTCTGAAAATAAATCCTTATTGTTTGTTTTTGTCCAAGTGACCGATATAGCCCTACGAATCGCTAAACTTAAGTGGCAGATGATGATGATGACGATTGTTTTCTTGTCTGGTCAGAACGGCGTCTCAAAGGACGTGATATTATCGATGGCACGCCCTTAAGATCGATTGCATAAATATGGTCGTAATGGCCACGTTTCTGCCATCAATAGTCGGTAAATTAGATGACTTTAAGGTTAAACGTCAGAAGAAAAACATGTAACCGGATTCTTTTTATCACGAATTCGATGTTAAACTCAAACGTATTGAGCTAATCATGTCCACGTCCAGGCATTAATATGTATCGTTTATTGACAGGTTTTTTGTTCAAATATGTCTGTTTTAATTTAGATAAGTAGATATTTTACTACAAAAACCATTGCGCAGTTTTGTGACCCGGAATACAATATATTGATTATGAATGTGAAATATTCTTAACTTTGTTTATGAAGGTATTCTTTAGCTCTTAGTTTCAATTAGTTACAATATAAGTAATTACACAGTAAGATAATGCAAATTTGTAGTGTATCAATGAGTTTGTGTTAAAATACTATAAGTATTAAATATTTATTACTGCGATTGTGAGTGAAATCATTATAATATTCTCATTATGAGAATTAATTTTTACCAATACGCATGGCATTACCATATTAACGTAAAGTATGTAGGTAGGTATAGGGTTCGTCGTATAAAAATTAAACAACTAAGCTAAAGTTAATTAAAGCCGCTAAACAGGCCGACTTATATTAGATTAACTTATACATAGAAAACAACCAAGACTCAAGAACAAATATTCGCTATATTATGCTGTATATTAATCCCTAATATTCCTATCCTATCCTCAAATTACTGTAATAAAGCAAGAGACATAAAAAAGTATTCTTACTACAAATAAAATATCATGCAGCAAGCTGAAAAAATGACAATAAAAGCCTTCATTTCTTTCTCCTAGTAAAGCCATCAGGCATGACTCCTTGAAACTTTGAAGAGACAATAAACAACGAACAAGGTAAATACTAATAAAGGGGAACAGAGGGGCCGTCCCGCTGATTGGAACAAATCACTCGATTTCCTTAATTTTACGGAACCCTAATTGAATTGGCTTACAGTCGATAAGCTTCGGTCGACCTGCGAATAATGCCTTTTGTAAAATTGGTGCAGGAAAATTGATAGATTAGGGTATAATCGTTTGTTGATCAATGACAATGTGGTTTACGCTCTACAGACAGTTTCTAAAAGAATGAAACGGTGTATACATATTTATAAATAGATTTTAAGTGTTATCTTACCACTCCCAAAACGTTATGTTTTCGAGCGTGACTCATGACTTATCAGTTTTATGGCTATGCTTGCAATAGACATCATTTTATGAAAAATTACGAGAGTCGTCAATAAACAATTCAATATGCTTCATTGCGGATCATTTATATTGAAGACCTCTAGCTACCTATGTATTGTATTAAACTTAGGGATTTTAACAGATTATTCAAACTAATCCGGACTTCATTGCAAATAATCATATTTATTCATACTTCGATCTTTTCGTGGCCATGGACGCTACCACAGAATTGTACGTATTAACGTACGCTACAACACGTCTAAAATGTCAATTTAATTAAGTAAATACCGGATTAAACTATACGGAACTCCATTGCACCTTACTACTCAGTAAACACTCAAAAATTTTGTGAAACACACAGTTTGTTTTTTTCATATCCCACTAATATTATAAATGCGAAAGTTTAGATGTTCACGCAAAAACGGCTGAACAGATCAAGATTTTTTTTTTTTGTGGATGAATGTGGATTCACTTAAAGTATACTTTTTGTCCCGATAATCACCCTCAAAGGGATGAAATATGTATTGTACAACAATGGTCTATGAAACGGGGTGATTTAAATCCTCATACGCCATTCTAAGCTTTAAGTTTCAGCCAATTGGGAGTATAACGGCGTGTCAATAAATTTAACGTAAGCCATAGCCGAATCTGACGTATTGTAAACAAGCTGACGTTTCGATATGTCAAAGCCGATATATCATGAATCCATTGACGGTTGAAGCACCTTAGATCTATGCACAAAGTACAATATAAATACTGAGATAGAGATACCATTGAAATACTCTACATAGATCATAGCGCCGTTGTGTATTTAGTAAGAACTAACCGCACTACCGCTGTATCCCTGTCACTTCAATATGCAAGTGCGATAGAGATAGCATCCAGTGACATCTGGTACAAACAAGTTAAACTAACATTTCCATAGAAAAATTCGTACTTCGAGCTGAAAGGCCCCTGGATCTATGCTTATCCGTATACATATAATACAGCTGTAGAGGGTCAAAAATCTCTACATCAAAGATATTTGATAAATCAATGGAGCGATTGAAGGGCCCTTAGCATCGAAACAGAACACATTTCAACAGTTTTAAGAATTCGTGTCTGTTTGTCTATCGGTTTATATGTCTAGGCATTGTGACTCTCAACTTCAGCCTCACGTGCATTGGCGCTCTGCTCCGGGCCTTCGGCCCTCAGCCTTACACTTCACTCTGTGTGAATGATCGGCATGAGGAGCCCGCTCTGTGTGAATGATCTGTCTTTGGACTCGCATGCCTTGCCGAAGGCCTGATGCAGAGGGCTGCATCAGGCCTTCGGCCCTACATAAGGAGCCCGCTCTGTTGGATCTCTCGCCCTCCAGCCTCGCGTGAATTGCCACTCTGCTTCAGGCCTTCGGCCCTACATAAGGAGCCCGCTCTGTTAGGACGCTCGGCCTTCGGCCTCGCGTGTGTTCCACACGGCACCGGGCCTTCAGCCCTCAGCCTTATATAAGGATCCCGCTCTATTTGAATGCTCGGCCTTCGGCCTCGCGTGTCTCGCCTCCCTGCTTCAGGCCTTCGGCCCTCAACCTTACATAAGAAGACCGCTCTGTGTGAATACTCGGCCTTCCGCCTTGCGTCTTTTGCCACACCACATCTTTTCGTCTAATATTCCGCAGTGTCTCAAGACGAGGCTCTTTGACCAGTGTGTGTTGCCAGTAATGACATATGGCACTGAAACGTGGTCGCTTACTATAGGCCTCATAAGAAGGCTCAAAGTCACCCAAAGAGCAATGGAGAGGGCTATGCTGGGAGTATCTCTGCGTGATAGCATCAGAAGTGAGGCCATCCGCAGTAGAACCAAAGTAACCGACATAGCCCTCCGAACCGCTAAACTTAAGTGGCAGTGGGCGGGGTATATTGCACGTAGAACCGTTGGCCGTTGGGGAGGAAAGGTTTTCGAGTGGCGACTACGTACCAGAAGGCGCAGCGTGGGTAGGCCCCTCTCAAGGTGGACTGATGACCTGGTAAAGGTCGCAGGTGCCCGCTGGATGCGGATGGCAAAGGAACGGTCATTGTGGTACTCTTTAGGGGAGGCTTATGTCCAGCAGTGGACGTCTTTCGGCTGATATGATGATGCAATATTTTACGGGCTTCATTCGTCTAGAATCGGTACATTTGATATTCTGAAATAAGCTTAATCATTCGTTTTGAAAGCACGAGCAGGTAGCACCAACTCCCGTTACAATCGGACACTTTTACTTGAAGTTGTAGACGATTATATATACCTAGGACAGACTGTCCAGTTAGGTAGGTCCAACTTCGAGAAAGGGGTTAGTCGTCGAATCCGACACGGCTGGGCAGCGTTCGGGAAGCTACGGCACACCTTTTCGTCTAATATTCCGCAGTGTCTCAAGACGAGGCTCTTTGACCAGTGTGTGTTGCCAGTGATGACATTTGGCACTGAAACGTGGTCGCTTACTATGGGCCTCATAAGAAGGCTCAAAGTCACCCAAAGAGCAATGGAGAGGGCTATGCTGGGAGTATCTATGCGTGATGGCATCAGAAGTGAGGCCATCCGCAGTAGAACCAAAGTAACCGAGATAGCCCTCCGAACCGCTAAATTTAAGTGTCAGTGGGCGGGGTATATTGCACGTAGAACCGTTGGCCGTTGGGGAGGAAAGGTTTTCGAGTGGCGACTACGTACCAGAAGGCGCAGCGTGGGTAAGCCCCCGACAAGGTGGACTGATGACCTGGTAAAGGTCGCAGGTGGCCACTGGATGCGGATGGCAAAGAAACGGTCATTGTGGTACTCTTTGGGGGGGGGGGGGGGGCTTATGTCCAGCAGTGGACGTCTTTCGGCTGATATGATGATGATGATGATTCGTTTTGAAAAAAAAAGGATCCCTATTCAAATTTCCCGTGCGCGGTAAAGAGATTTTCATATTGAATGTAATCATTTCTTAAGGGGGTGTAAAGAAGGGTGAAAGATGTATGGGAATACAAATAATTCTAAAGCGGGAATGTTATAAAAACTTTCTTTAACCATAATTTACATCATTTATTACGGTTGTTGGTAATCGACCAACTCAATTGAAGTTACTAAAACGAGATTCAATTACTTACTCTGCTTTAATCAAACCTTTTTAATTGTATTCTGCACCGTAAACATATTCATTGCAGCGGCTGCTGTAGTGATTGTCAAACGTATACAGATAGATATAGAACAGACAATAAAATAAAACAACAATGTCTTCCCCGATGCTCAGTGTGCGGAAGAAATATGTCTTATTTTAGTTTCCGACAGAGCTATCGATTTAGGAACTCTTCAGATTGGATAGACGAAGAAAATTACCCAGTTGATTCAACCATATAACTCTTGCTTGGGGGTCAAGATCAATTTGAAATGAAAAATTAATTCAGTGTGTATGTGTTAATTGTAATTTATTTAATTAAGTCTAATAATTTGAGGAAAATGTGTGATCGGGCAGCAATTCGGCACTGCTGGCTATTTGGCTTGTTTGTCGGAATTATCGGGACAAGGTTAGTTTGAAAAAAAAAACATTAGCAGAACTAAACGGAAAAGTGAAATACTTGGGTTGAAATCTCGATAAAAAGTATAAGTGACATAGAAGACAATAACGAGATTAATTTTATCACCTATGTGAAGCCAGTGAATGCTATCTCATACTGCCCTCTTTCTTAGTTCATGACAAATGACATTTGACAGTTCCCATATAAAAACGGGTGAGGTGTGATAAGAAATGTGAGAACGAGTCGGTTTGTGAATAACACCCCTGTTTGAAATACCTAAAAAACCTATACATATATCGTAAAGACCAATGGTTTTAATGTACGAATAGTATAAAAATATGAAGCCTTAAGAGCTAGACGACGCATCACTTAGACAGGCTCAATTCACATATGTTTTAGTTATACAAAAGAAATCGATTTGATCATGCTACCAAATCCCAAGTTATTCATAACCTTGTGACTTTTAGGCTGGGTTGCACCGACTTACGATCACAGACTGATCAACGTTAAATATGGCGCCGGCAGCTGTCATCCCATAGAAACTTCTCAAACTTTCCATACATTGAAATTTTAACGAACACAACTTACGATTACAGACGGTTTGGTGCAACCTAGCCTTAAAACTCGAAAGAAAAACTAGCCCTCCTAAGTGCATAACCAACACATTCGATATGAACTGTGCGAGAGCCCCGAGAAGGTGATTTTTTTCAAATAATATTTAAGTTTGTTATTTAGGATAGCATTGATCAGCAATGTGACACTGACAAAGACAGTTTACTATGGGTACAAGACGACGATATACATACTTATATAGATAAATACATACTTAAATACATAGAAAACATCCAAGACCCAAGAACAAATATCCGTGCTAAATGCACAAATAATGCCCTGGCCGGGATTCGAACCCAGGACCTCTAGCTTCAATCACTACCAACTAGGCTAAACAGGCCGTCCGTTTAAAACTTAATAATCCTCTTATTCTGAGCGTCAGTTAAAAATGGTGCACAGAACGGCGGCATCGCTATTGAGTTTGGTAATTGGTTTCGCCGAGACGGCCGGCGCGCTATTGACGTCCCTGTCAGCCGCAAACCGCCTGAAATTTGATTTATTACTTATTTTCCAAACGTACCTTTTAATTGATAAGTCATATTTTTATTGGATTCCTGATGAAATATCCTCAAATTGGTCGGTATTCTGTTATTTGCTTGTATATTTAGGCTTCCTATATTACATTATTTATCCTAAATGGATTCTTACGTTTAGGTTAAAAAGTGTATAACGATTTTGTACTTAAACGCAGTATTTCAAGACAAACACAGCAATTACTTATTTTTCCATACAACGATCTGTATGGTGTGCAACCTGTGACTGCTGTGACATCTGAAGTTCTACTTCATCGGTATGATTTTTATGTTGGAAGTGGGAACTATCAATGACTGAATTTGACCTTTTGTTGTGCTCTTTTTTTACAGTCGAGTTCATAAATATACGAGCAAATCCAAGCCTTCAAAAATAAATGTACATAGTAACGTACAAATACATCTGAACAGATCTATAATTCGAAAATATATACACGTGTCATCCGTCATATTCATTTGAGCAAGCCTGTCAATAATATTTATGCAACTGAAAAATAATAAATATCTGTACTATGATTTTTACAAAATTGTTTAAACAAATGGAAGCACATAACTATTGACACAAGGATTATTTTCAAATATTTGTAAACAGGTAGTGGCACATAAATATATGTACTTCACGTTTTCCAATTTATTGTGAACAAGTAGGAGCTCATAAATATCTGTACAGATAAAACATTTTGAATTTTCACAAATGACAATCACCGAAAAGAGTAGACCATACTGTCATATGATACATTTATCACTTTCAGTTTGAGTGGCACGTCATAGAACTGTCATTAATTTGCGTGCTGCTTCTTTTACTTTTTTGTGATTTATACTCGGTTTAAAAGAGGTTTGATATCAATATTTATTACTGGCTTCTGAATATTTTTCTTTTTTCTGTCAGTTTTGTTTATGAGTTTCTACTTGTTCACTCGATTTTGGTAAACTTTATTGCAGAATTTGATATTTAAGTGAAATATTTTATCTGTACAGATATTTATGAGCTCCTACTTGTTCACAACAAATTGGAAAACGTGAAGTACATATATTTATGTGCCAATACCGGTTTACAAATATTTGAAAATAACCTTTGTGTCAATAGTTATGTGCTTCCACTTGTTGAAATCATTTCGTAAAAATGGTAGTACAGATATTTATTATGTTTCAGTTGCTTAAATATTATTGAGAGGCTTGCTCAGATGAATATGACGGATGACACGTGTATATATTTTTGAATAATAAATCTGTTTAGATGTATTTGTACGTTACTATGCACATTTATTTTTGAAGGCTTGGATTTGCTCATATCTTTATGAACTCGACTGTACTAGTTCCCATTACTCTGATCGTGTTTCAAATTTGTTCAAAACATAAAAAAAATATTAAAGTACCCAATAGCATTAATTCATATTTTTTACGAAAGTTAAAAACATACAAAATATACGAGTATAATGTTAAAAAAAACTATTAGATTACTCAAAGAGAAGTTATCCTTCACTTTTTTGCCAAAACGTCTTCATTAGTATTCAAATACAAAACAATAGAAACTAATCATTTGTACAATTATATGACCATTGCGAAATAACCATGACCGTGGCCTCCGTTTAAATAAGGTAACAACTAAAAAAAGACGCAATTCAAATTATTCACCATTCGATTGTGCACCTTGTGTACTCCTATAATAAAGCAGAAATGAATGATTGTTCATAAACTAAATAAACTTGGTCGGTTTTCATCCGTTAAGCTTCTCTTTTGTTTCACGTTCGTTGTCCTGACTTCCTACATGCTATGACATCACATTAGTTCTACCAAGTTATTTGTTCCGGCGAGCGAGAATGAAACTAATGTTACTGCACACTGGCTTTACAATAGTAGTTTGTTAGAGGTTTTTCTCGGGCGGTATAAAATAAGTTTGCTGAGCCATATGTTTTAGCTTGTGATCAATATAACGACAAAAATCAGTTTGTTAGTAATTATTTAGTCATTGACGGAGTTGTTAGATATTCGTCGATGTCGATAATCGTAACTATCGTAATGTAAATTGAATATCAAACCGAAACGTCGCGCAGAACTCCCAAATTTCGCAGTGCGATGCACCAAGTGTAATTTCGGTACCTATTTACATAACACTTTCTCGATGACACTTCTCTGTCTTATAAGAACCAAGAAGATTTGTTCCTTTGTTTGCTTTTCGGTACCATAGATTGTTTTTTTTTTATTGGTGTACTAAATTCAACCATACCCAAAACTTGTCTTTTTATAATTTTTTAAGAGGTCGCACGGTATTTGTAAATTTGAAGAGGCCCCTTAACGACCCATGGTTAACGATTCCGGGCTCTTACCAAAGTAAACACCTAATGTGAGTATTTAAATCAAGGGTCAGGCTGCCTCGTGGTAAACCAGTTCTGTCAAGCTGGTTTTTATTTGACAGACGCTGAGATGTACTCTTTGAGTAATGATTGCAAGAATTAACATGGATGTCAAATCCGAGATAGGCCTATTATCGCTGGTAGTTCGAAGGTACTTAGTAAGAAAGACTACCAGTGCAGTTCAGGTGGCCTTTGGTGAACTACATACTACACAATGTCGATAACGTCACGTCACGTCCGTCCATACTCGTAGTAGGACCGCATTGATCTATTCCGCTTAGACTAAAAGCAAAGTTTAATATAATAGTTCTTCTTAAAGTGATGCGTGCCACAACTCTGGACACAAATTCCAAAATCGTACTTCGAAAAAGCGATATTATACATGTGCTGTTGAGAACTCTGTTGAATTCTTTCAATCACTATTAAGGTAAAATATTTTTTTGGCGCCGTGAGTAAGCTGAAAGGATATATCAGTCCATTTATGGGTACGGGTACAGGTTCTTACTGGACACATAATGTAATAAAATAATAATAATAATTCAATAAAATAATAATATTAAGCTGCAAATAGTCTCAATAACTCATTTACAAGTATTAATATGCAGGCTTACACTCGTTGCTTACGATAGACCTATAGATAAAAAATTTAAAATGACAAATTTGGTGACCGTGAGGGTCAACTAGTTGGAGATTTGTTGATCTAAAAACGCTTTGTTAAATTTTAACACGATTTCTGTGTTAAAATTTAATATTACTGTGTTAATGTATAATATGTTTCTGACGCCTACAACTTTCTATTATAAATTTACCGTCGCTTTTTTTATATTTAAATTAAAATAATGGTAAATTTTGGCACCAAACTTAAATATGTCAGAATTAAACTGTACCTATGCATACATATAGGTACCGAGAGATCTAGATATAGTGTCCAGGTTCATTTAATAACTAAAAATACAGTTACAAAAATATTGAAAACGCTATAATCAAGGCAATAAAACGATGAAAGGCGATTCATTGCCTATAAAATATCCTGCGGGCGCTAGCTTAGGTCTTAGATAACATTCTCATAAAACTTTATAGGTCACTTCTCTACTTTGTGGTCATGCCAGACTTTAAAGCGCCGAGCGCCGTGCAAGAGTTCAAATGCGAATAAAACGTACATAAGGAACACAAATTATTTTGCTCATCATGAGTAGGTATTCGTAGAACAGCAGACTTATATTATAACATAAGCACTAGTTATATTTCAGATCATTCATATCCACACCGCCGGTTGCTATACCTGTGTTTTTATGTTGTTTTGTGATAATTTATAGTTTTGGAGCAATAACGAATATATTTTTAAAATGAACTCCTCTACAGTGTGTTTTCGTTCACATTCGTTCACATCTGATGTAATGTATGCTTATAGCTACAGTACATAGAAACTCAGGCTCTGAAACAATGAGAGGGGCGTTAATTTAATTTTAAAAATGGCTTTACTTTACTTTTGAACAGAATACAAACTAGGTAGACGAGAAGGAGGAGGTGGGTCAGTGAGGTGAGTCCTGTAAATGAACTCCAAAGTCTGAGCGTCATTATGTAGTCAGTCGTCTTGATATTTCTAACTCATATGGGTTTTAAGCTCAAAACACACAGAGCGGGCACGGCGCGGTGCGGGGCGGGGGTGGTTTTGATCAAAAGACATAGACATAGACATACATATATTTTTTTTATTTAACACATTGAAAAGTGATTACAGACAATGCTACAAAACATTCCAAGACTTAAAATAAAACTTAAATAGGCACAGTGCAGAAATAAACTTTTAAAATTATGATGTTAAAAAGGAGCGAACCTCAGCATGTGTTGCAGCAGGCTAATCTACTCTGGGGCGCTAGTCGGGTAACCTTCACGAGTGTCTGGGCTCTTCCAGTTCCTCTAGACCCTCGCGGGTCTGGGGGAAGGGGAATGGTTCTGGCCGGTGCGTCCTGGCGGCAACGGTAAGTGATTCATCTTCGGAGGGATCGCTTACCGGTGCTACCAATAACCCGGAGACGGGGTCGCTCTGGGTGTTCCTCTGTTTAGCGGAGGACACTCCAGATGCGACCAATGGGGGGGATGGGGGGTTCCGCATCAGGGAGTCGCATGACATCCCAGGTGCGGCGAGAGGGACAGGCCATGCCGTATGCCTGTTTAAAGATTTACAGACCCGTAATCCTGACTTTGGCAGAGGGCCGCTATAGTCGGGAGAGGGCTGTCATCGTCAGGCCGGGGCCGGGTGGTGGCTGCGAGGGAGAAAACCTCTATAAAAAGTTACAAGGGGACCCGAGGGAGTGAATCCGGGGTTTTTCACCCTCTCCTGGCGTGGAGGTCCTTTAGTCGGCAAGTGTGTTGTGTCGCCCTGCACGCTTGCCGTCGGGTGGGGGGCGCAAGCCTCTTTTCCGAGAGGGGACAACTTCGGTTGTCGCAGCAGGCGGTGTTCGCGGTTGTGTGCCTTGGCGATCCCGTGTCACCGCCACTAATGCTGCGTGATGGGCATACCCTGGTGGTTTTAGACGGTAGTCCGGGCGGTTCCCGGGAGTCCGTCATACCTGTCCTAGTTCCCCGGCTAGGCGGGATGCGTAAATGGTACCCCAGGTAAAAAAAAAGGCTTATCTACTCCAAAGCTGGTTTTCAGGCCCGCCCTTCGTACAATACGGATTTGCTTGCCGCTTGTCGGAAACTGTATGGCTAAGACTATTATAGTTTGTGTAGAACATAATATAGGTATGAATATATATGTTTATGTTCATGGACATATTATACATAAAATTATACTGTAACGCTCTGTGCGTTTCAACCTTTAATCCTAACAACTTTTCATTAGATATAATGAACTGAGTTGCGATCGGGCACTGAAACGTCACTGGAAACGTAAGCTCCGCCTTTGGCACTAGATTGTGTGGCACCGGTTTTGAGCGACGGTTATGCTTCCATACTTATTAAATTTCGATGATTACAAACTGAATTTTAAATTAAAGGGAAAAATAGAAAAATTTAATTCTCCGAGCAGGATTCGAACCTGCGACCTATGACATACGCGGCCAATCGCTCTATCCTCTGAGCTGTCGGAACAACCAAGCTCGTGCACGAAATCCTTCACTAGTTCTCTCTTACAACGCCTTAGGGAGGGGGGGTATTTTTTCCCTTTAATTTGAAATTTGGATTTTCGTTAGCAGCGTTACTGCTTGATACAAAATTATTTCTTTTGATTACAAACTGTTTTACCAGCAGTAAGTATCCCTTCATAAATATTGCATCGACACTCATCTCTCATTTTGTCAGTTCATATTAAATAGCAAGATTATTTGATATTTTTCATGAGATAAAAAGGAGAAATCCGGCACACGTTATGTCTGCGATCAAATTTTACCCTTTGTGTCATAACTCTGGTTATATCCCCGTGGCGCGTGTGCGTAGTTAAAAGTTTACGTTCTACGTGACCTGCAAGTGATGACGTGGCGTTCGAAATGGATAACTAATTTTAGTAGCAAACAAGCATACGGCCTGTCTGATAGTAAACGTAGCCTGTGGATGGACGTTCGCGACTACAGAACGGTCATATTAATCAATTCAACTGGGGAAATACCTTACTGAACTTACTGAAGACCGTAGCAATAATAACACCAGTACTATCTATCTCTGTAGTTAGGTATGTGGTGTTGTGTTCGTGGTTGTGAGTAGGGTCGCCAGAACTTCCAAGAATGTGTTGTGACTCATCACAGCACATTCAGCTAGAGCTAACACAGATCCTTCACTCTCAAGTGAGCATTTATCTTCTGTCGTAATGTTCTGTAACAATTAGTTTTTTTATTACTTTTCAAAAAAATAAGTCTTCCACCGGGACCCGGGTATGTTCTAAAACTACGACCAAGACCTGTGGAGATACTGCGATCGCCAACCCGCATGCCAAGCGTGGCGATTATGGCAATTAGCCCCATGAAACTGGGAGAGGCCTATGTCCAGCAGTGGACGTCCTTCGGCTGATATATGGTGGGGTGGAAGTCTTCCACCGGACACCCTGTTCATTTAGACTTTTGTATACTATACATATAAGTTTTGTAGACGCTGACAATTTCATTAGCATTTGTACGTTATATTTTTAACAAAATTGGCCTCATGGTTGCCATGTCACGAGTACATTAAAATAAAATAAATTGAGCTCCTGCTTTACATTCAGATACCGTTGTAAAAGTGGAGTACAAAACGATACCCTACGACAATTTGCGATGAGCGACGACAATAACTTCCAGTGACGTCACGTGTTCGAATAGAATAGAAAGTTCTTTATTGTTTTTCTTTTATGTGTTACAATCATGTCCGCTGTGTCCATAATGTAATATGTCTTAAAGATCTCTACATTTACTCGATGTCGTGTAACTAAGTCAACGGCAGCACATGCGTTCCGTTTAATTTCTGAGAGCCTATTCGAAACAGATTACGGATTCCGATTTAAACCAAATAATTCAAGCACTCGTTCTATCCCGTTATCACAGCGCTCGTGGAAGCGAGCGCGAAGTCAAATCGAAATCAAAAAAGAAAGTAGCATGTCTGTACTTCTTCTACAGATTGTACCCCGGTGAGTGTGCTCAGGAGCCCCATGAGCTCATACCGCCTTCCTTAAGAAGGGTTCTTCCATCGGACATCTAGACGTACGGCTGGCTACCATCCTTACCTAGTCGAAATTCCTCTAATTCGAACCAGCAAGCTCGGGTGCTAAACAGATCGAGACATTATTTCACGCTGGCCCATCGCCTACAGCTTTATAAGGCACAGGTCCGCCCACATATGAAATACTGTTCTCATCTTTGGGCAGGGGCACGCATTCAACGGAGAGCGACTCGAATTGTCGGCTGCCAGCGGGTTTCGGAACGGCTTGACTCCTTGGCGCTGCGTAGAAATGTAGCCTCGCTCTGCATTTTCTACCGCATGTATTACGGGGAGTGCTCCGAGGAACTTTTCGGATTAATCCCTGCCGCTTCCTTCCGCCATCGCCCAACGCGACAAAATTTCCATCCTCACCACTTAGATGGTTGGCAGTCCTCAACTGTGCGTTTCTCTAGAAATTTCTTGCCTTGCACAGCTAAACTGTGGGATGAACTTTCGCCTGCGGTATTTCCGGACCGATTCGACCTTCAAACCTTCATGAAAAGAGCGTACTCCCATCTTAAAGGCCGGCAACGCACTTACAACCCCTCTGGTATTGCGAGTGTCCATGGGCGGTGCTAATCGCTTACCATCAGGCGATTCGTCTGCTCGTTTGCCTCCTATGTCATAAAAAAAAACCAAGCGCTTTGCATCGTCCTTCATAATGCGCACTTCTAAGGTTTGGAATTCTCTGCCGGCGTCTGTATTTCCGAGTTCATATAACCTGGACCTTTGAAATAGGCATCTTCTGGGTGAGCTCACTTCATGGTCGGCCTCATCTTTGCCCCCTGGCTAGATATTGGCCAAGAGCAATTCCATTTTTAATAAAACAAAAGCCATAGCATTTATTATTGGCCATAATGTTATTCCAGTTGTTATTCTTCATCATTTAGTCAGTCCATCTCATCGGACATCTACTTTGTGCTTTAAGCCGTTTAAGCCTTCGAAGTTCCCAACTACTTTCGACTAATTGCAAGGCTATTTCCTCCAGATCTCACACAGAAATCAAAGAATGTTATATAATGTGTTAGTGGCAGAAAAAGGATAGGATATCTTTCAGTTTTCGTTTTGATTATCATCTTTAAAGAAGTAAGCTACATTATATTTTTAATATAAGTAAAAGAAAACATATATATAAAAAAACTAAATTAGATCCCCCAGATCGGAACCTTGGGGGAGGTTACCCATAAGGCTGGCTGCTTTCCCACGCTGGATGGCTATGCCAATCCTCTGGGCAAGGAACGAGCCAGCCCTACTTTAAAGTAATGCTATCTTCGGTTTTCGCGATGCTCATTACATTAAATAAAACTATTGAAATGATTTTGATCGTGTATGTTGCGGATTAAATATATCCCAACGTTTTGAGCAGTCGTGGTCAAACGAGTTTAATTTTTAAATATTTTTTCATGTTCGAAATCATAAATTACTGTTCTAGTCTTAACTAAATTCAACAAAAAAAAACTATATTTGCTAGCAACCCTATCGAGTCAAATCAGTGCAAGTGGCCATCACTTAGAGAGCGGGAGCTCTATACGCTTGGCCGCTTTAGATACGACTCCAGTACATAGTTCAATTTATAAAAACATTCTCAGCATTTGGATACAAAGCCAGTTGGCCGGAATATTCGCATTGCAACAAGTTTTCCGGGTCAATGGTCGGTTAGACTGCGCTAGCCGTATTAAAATTGTGATGTTGGTACGCCGTTTTCTAGCAAATAAACTAAGCTTAAAACTGAAAGTAACGACCAAGTGCGTGTTGCCAAATTAACACGTAGGTATTCATTGTTGCAACAACGCGACGTCCCTTCTCTAATTGAAACAATAATGACAAAATATTGTATAATAATTAAATAAGCAATATTGACCGAAAAACGTATGTAGGTATGTATCTATGTATGCAATGGTATCGTAAGCACTTTATTGTACACAAGATTAAAGTACGAAGGCAAACTTATCCTTATAAGAGATTTCTTCCATCTCACCTTTGAGGAATTAAGTCCAAAGACGTTTATGAAAAGCGCACCGTGACCCTTAAGTCACTTTTTTAATTTTTATGTATCTTTTTCTTGATGCGCTTTGTACGGCAATAGAAACGCCGGCATCGCTTCCAATTACCAATTTAAAAAGACGTGACATCATTTGTATGCAGAATTAGTAAACAACTGACAACTGGATTACCCGACTGCTTCACAGCTTAAGAGAGATAATGTGAAAGCGTCTGCGGACACTTTAAAACTTTTTACGATTTTTATAACAAAACTCGTAAGTTTAAAACAATGCTTTGAAGCGGATCTTTCGAAAATTTTAATTGATGACTTAATTCGCAGCATTCGAGCAAATAAATACGTTTCTTGCCGTTGTAGTAGTAGTACATACAAGTTAGTAGATGGTTAGCAGCAGCCATAGGCTATGCGAACAGTGAAGTTTAAAAAAATGTATAACCAGACTGCTGAGATTAGTTTACTAGGACCAATTTTACTGGCTTGTTTTGCATTTTTTCTTAATAAATATCATCATACGCAACAAGATGGCACTTTCGCAATAGTCAACGGAATATAGATTACAAATGTTCTCATCCATACAAATTCTTCTGCCTGCACCGATGTTGGTTAATGGGATCGCTTCGTGTCATTCGATCACGCGAGACCGTGAGACCTCGGTTCGTCGGACCTCCTTGCATCAACGGGAAACACTCTTGACCTCATTCATGTATTTTTTTTTTCAGAATTTGATGATGAAAATTAATTCTTGAAATACGAGTTCATACAGTACGTTACGCGCTTTAATAATACCCTTAATTGTTAACCACACAATTCCATTCGCAACTTCAAGGTGCTACGTCATCGTTGTAGTAATCAGAACATTGAGCTCGCTTCATCGTCGGCCTCATCTTTGCCCCCTGGCTAGATGCTGGCCAAGTGCAATCCCATTTTTATTAAACAACAGGGTTGTTTTTAACCCCTACGCGGAACGCCAAAGATGGGTATTATAAGTTTAACATGTATAACTGTGTTTCTGTGAATTTCTGTGTCTGTATGTGGCATTGTAGCTGTTAAACAGGTTTACCGATTTGAATGCGATTTATTTTAATTGAACGCAGGTTTTTCTGCAATGGTTCTTTGGCATATTTTATCAAATTGGTTCAGCCCTTTTTGAGATATTGAACTTAGAATTGAATGTCTATGGTTTATCAACGTTTTCAAGTTTTCAGTTTGCATTTGTAGCATTTATCCCTGATTCCTTGTGTACTTAGTAACAGTATTATCTATCAATTGATAGCTAAAAATCCATAAAAAAAATACTGGAGATATATTATTCAGCTTTTTAGGGTTCCGTAGCCAAAGGGTAAAACGGGACCCTATTACTAAGACTCCGCTGTCTGTCCGTCTGTCACCAGGCTGTATCTCATGAACCGTGATAGTTAGACAGTTGAAATTTTCACAGATGATGTATTTCTGTTGCCGCTATAACAACAAATACTAAAAATAAAATAAAATAAATATTTAAGGGAGCTCACCTACAAAAAAATACTTTTCCCCTCACTAGCTCGGAGAGCCTTATTTTATCCTTTGAAACAAGCGGGTAAAAACGCATTTTATCCACAAGTGGGGCAAGTAATTTGACCTTGGAGCGTGTTTGAGTAGCTTTTGACAGATAACAAAACGTAAAACGCTCATAATAATGGTTCGTTTGATATCAATTATCATTAAATAAATGGTTTGAGAATTTAACAAAAAATACCAAATTTAGCTTTATTTAATGATCATATAAGTAACATTTGTTTTATAATGATATTGAGTATAATTGTAAACGCACAAGTTGAGTCTATGCAATTTCAAAACGCATCGTCAGAAATGTCATCATTGTCAATGTCAACTAAAATATACACAACTTGTCACGGACTCCGACTCACGTAAATATTATACACAACTTCCAGAGTTTTCTGTTATAATATCGTAGAAAAATCGGTGATTCCAGTGATGAAAATCATGCCTGTGGAACTGTGTTTTTTTGCAGGTTGCACTTTCCTTAAAATACAACTTTGCCCCCTTGTATAACAAATAACTATTTTAAAGTTGCTCGTTGTGTTCATCAGGCGCTAGGTCTCAAAATGTATGTGAAAACTAAAATCCGACTGGCACTTGACCAAAATTCTGCTTAATATTATTTAATTTTCTTATTACCGGTAATTTTAATTAAAAGTATTATGATTTAAATTAAATTAAAAAGGTTATAATGAAGTGTCTAAGTTGTACGGAACTCTTCGAGTCCTACTCGCAATTGGTCGGGTTTTTTTTTTTTTGCTTTTCTTTCTAAGATTCATGTTCAATTTTACCTTGTCATGACTTTTAGCATAATAAGGCTTCTGGCCATTGTATGCTAATAGCCTTCCTTTATCTCAACCTAATATACTAATACTTCATGGAATCCATTTTAAAAAACCGGCAAGTGCGAGTCAGTCTCGCGCACGAAGGGTTCCGTACTATCTATACAACATTAGACACGCTATTATAACCTTTTTTAATTTAATTAAAATATATTTATTATGACTAACACAACGAGCAACTTTTTAAAAGGTTTTTGTATGGGAGCGCCATTAAATATTTATTTTATTTGGTTTTTAGTATTTATTGTTATAGCGGCAATAGAAATACATCATCTATGAAAATTCCAACTGTCTAACTATCACGGTTCATGAGATACAGCCTGGTGACACACGGACAGACAGACAGACGGACGGAGAGCGGAGTCTTAGTAATAGGGTCCCGTTTTACCCTTTGGGTACGGAACCCTAAACAATGACAGGGGTATACCGAATATGATTAGTCATCGACATGCATATGCGTAGCCTGCATGACTTAACTGATCAGATTATTCAGGAGTTCTTAACGGGCGTGCGCAATTGTCCATGAATTAGCATTGGCACGCCTTCATCATATTATCAATACTTAAGATTGTATCAGTTTTCTTTGAAGGAAACTGGATCATATGAATGTGTGTGTACCTACCTAGTGCTGAGTAATCGCTAAACTAAAGTTAAAGATTTATTAATACCTAGTGCTGAGTAATCGCTAAACTAACATTAAAGATTTATTAAATTGACTTTTAGATTTATGTCGTGTGGCTTTTGTTAATATTTAGTTAGATAGGGCCAACTAACCAGTATAATTGAAAGCATTGTTTATTTAAATAGTTTCATTCGTATCTCAAAACTACTAAAATAGAACTTGTTGGTTTTAAAGGCCAATTACTAGGGTCGCCTATTCTTCTACAATCTCGGGACAGATGCAACCACTCAGTGAATCGCGATATTTTGGGTTTACGTGCCTGCGTCATTTGCGATAATGTTACTGTTTAGTAACCGATCTTCAAATATACGAGTAGATCGAAAATAATTAAGTATGGTATAGGTATAAGAATGTTCTTCTTCCAGGCATAACGCCCCGAGCTTTGCAGGAGCACTCAGTAATGAAAGACCGGATTTTCCTCTTGCTAACATTCTGTTAACCCTTTTCTGTCACTTAATTCCCTAAGATTACAGCCATACTTGCCGTAGTTAATAGAGAAAAGTAGCACGACATGACACGTCCTTTTTAAAGCCGAGAAGGCTACTTACTTGTGTATAGTATTATACTCGTAATTAAGGTGGTTAAGGTGGTGTGCTACGAAATTAAACAATACACGATGAAACCCGGGATGAACCGGGATCTGTGAAATGTCTTGATTAATCATTTTTGATATATGGTTTTTTTTTTTGAAACGGTGAAGATTTCGTTATTTTCTCGCTTGCCAGCTTAATAACATAATAAGCTTGATATTAAATCCTCAAGTATCGAATTGTAAGTTTTTTAATACCACTTCGGTGGCAAATAAGCGTACGGCCTGATGGTAAGCTGCCACCCCAGCCTATGGACGCCTGCAACTCCAGGGGTGTCCCATGCGCGTTGCCGACCCTTTAAAAATGTATACACTCCTTTTTTGAAGAATCCCATACTGTACTTCCTCGGGAAAACCTCGGCAGGGTATGTTGGACATATTTAAAAGTAGTTCTGTAAGATATACTGTTGATGAGACTGTTTTTGTTGGTGTTAACAATAAGAGTGTACGTATATGATGGTGTCTTACTTGCTATATCAATTTTAAACTCTGCCCATGTAAATTATGTCTTTATAACTTTCTTCTTAAATTCTTATACGTGTATTAAGGAGGGCCGCGCGTGACTCATTTTCAGGTGTCATACTTCTCCTTATTTACTCTGGCCATTGTGGCAGTAAAGTTTGCTCGTAAACCTTCGTCGCCCTCCAGTAATGAAAAATATAAAACATGACCCTCTTTCACAGCAGTCGGGTAAACAAGGATCAACTCGGCGACCCAATTACATAACCGAATTGCCCGCGGAATTGGTAAAGGACTTTGGGGGTTAAAGCAATAAGCATTAATTATTAAAATTTCAGTAAAAATGTGCCCTAGTTGGTTTATGTATGCATGTTGGACGGCCTGTTTAGCCTAGTTGGTAGTGACACTGCCTCCGAAGCTAGAGGTCCCGGGTTCGAATCCCAGCCAGGGCATTATTTGTGAATTTAGCACGGATATTTGTTTTTCGGTCTTGGGTGTTTTCTATGTATTTAAGTATGTATTTATCTATATAAGTATGTATATCGTCGTCTAGTACCCATAGTACAACTTTGCTTAGTTTGGGACTAGGTCGATTTGTGTAAGATTGTCACCCAATATTTATATTTATTTTAATAACTGAAGTTTTTGGTTGATGAAAACTACATTTTCATATTTTCTTGTTGCCTCGTAAGAAACGGAAATGTAAAAAATTGTTCGGTTCCCATCTTCGTTTATTTTTCTATATTGTGCAAGATGGTTGGATGCTGGTAAAGATTCAACATTTGGAAGATGGCGGCGGGTGCCCGGTGTAGATAAATGCTTGAGCGAGCATGGCTAGCCGATAGTGCGCTAATCCTCAAAATGAGCGTCCTATCAGTCCTACCACTGCCGTGCCGAACAAATAGAGGTCTCCGACATGGCGCTGTGAAAGTTTTTTGTATTCATTAGCTTCACGTGGGTGTACTAATGAAGAGGATGGCACCAAATTTTCCTTTTAAATAAATAAATAATAAATAAATAAATAAATACCGAATCGAGTACCCAATCTCCCGAAGTCTAACTCTATCAGTCATTTTTTTCACTTTACACCATTGTTTTTCGCGTGGGTTCATACATAAGTACGGCAATCGATATTTGATTTAAATATAGAGATAATATTCAATTTCTTACTGCTTAAACCTTACATGAAAGAACTATAATATACACTCAGCAATCATACATACTCGTATACTTAAGCCTGCATCAATTTGATTTCGGGTAAAAATTATAACAAGCGTTACTTACGTGTCCTCGTTACCGTATACGTAAATTTATATCCTGTATTCACTCATTCGTTTCATTTTAATTCCAGTTCACAATTCTATGCCAATTGAATGTTACAAGGTATACATAAAAAAGCGGACAAATGCGTGTCGGGCCACGCGCAACTTAAGTTTCCGTATAACTGTCAAATGTCACAAACATTATATTTACTATATATTTGATACAACTAACAACATAATTTAAGTAATCAATGTCAATTATGCGAGAGTTTTCATTTCCAAGTAAATTTCTTAAACTCGTTTGGTTTGATAGTTCTCCTTTTAAATTAATTATATATATATATATATATATAGCCACACGCATGTGACACCCCTCGTATTGCAGGCAGGCGTAGGCTGCGGTGTACGCTTACCGTCAGGCGAGCCGTACGCTTGTTTGCCAGCGTGTTATAAAAAAAATTATAAGGTAAATGTCCCAGTGCTGGACAGATATTTTTTATTTTCAACTTTAGGTGTAGAGGAGGTACCCTAAAAATACTTTTTTAATAAGTATTTTATTCTAAAGTTTTGTCAACTTGTCGGCGCCTCTGGTATGTACAGTCAGCGTCATATAGTATGTAGCAGCCAAAGTGGCCAAATAGTTCGGTACCTATACCAATGCTAAAATAGCTTTCTAGTAGTAACGGCTAAGCCGAGAACGGACGGGCGGACATTTTTAGTTATCCTCGACTTTAGACGGGTTTCCTGGCTCTGTCAAAAGTTTCTTTTTTCTGGGCTTTCCCATAGCTCTCTGAGCCATCCTAAAAGCTTTGTGTAAATGCATTTTGACAGCTTCACAAGTAGGTCGGTCCGTCGCGTTGGTCTACGGTCTCGTGGTCTTTTATCTATCATTTTACCGGTTAGTGCCAAATTTCGATATTGTCAGTAGGCATCTATGATCTATCTTTTAATACGATTTGTTCGTACCATAGATCGTACGGAACGCATTCCATGAAACTATAGTTTCCGATGATTCCGGCGCCAGCACCACGTCTGAAAAGCGTTATTGCTGTTCAGTTATTATGGATGGCATTTTTTATTAATTGTAAAGTGCTATCCTGAAACTTTACAGCATTTGCTGATTATTACGGTCGAAATAAAAGAAACATGGCAGTAAAGATTTAAGGCGTCTGTAAAGACTTTTTACTTTTCAACGGTCGTAATATTTTTTATGAATTTGCCCAAGGGCGAGTCTGGTATCGTAGATGTTAAGATTGTTTTTTATACGCTGAGTAACTTTAAAACACATCATACAAATTAATATAGTAGTTTATTAAGTAGTGGCTATGTGAGCTGAAGACCTGACGATTTTTTTTTCAAACTTCAAAATCTCCTTAAACTGACTCTACAAAAAAATATCTATATAACTATCGAATCGCCACAACTATATACATATACAAGTGTTTTAGTTTATAATCGCTATTTATCGGCTGTCAACGCTACAATACTTGCATCTGCCTCGTCGAGTGACATTAAGAAAATAGGAGCATTGCCTTTTGTCTAAATGTAGTTATGTAAATTACTAAAGGAATATTCGGAAATACGGGATATACACAAAAAAATGATTGTGTTGACTCCTTTGATGTACCTATGTCAAACATATATTTAAGTAAGGTTCGAATCACGAGTTTATTAAGTGGACATATACTAAATACACACTCATTTACTAAACATTCCTGTTAAACTTTCATGTTAAAATCTGAACTTTACTGTGGGTAAATTAAGTTGATTTTGAAACGGCAGTAGGTATTAGCAATATAGACTTAGACGAAAGGGTAAAATTGTAAGCTATAAGGGGTTCGCGGAGTTAAGAATTTACAGGGTTCGTAATGTTGTGAGACGTGACCGGATTATAATTATAAAGTGCTTTGCTTAAAAGGTAACCATTTACTTTTCTGTTTCGTATTTTTTATATTAATCTTACAATTTCTTATCCACACTACTTCAACATGACATATTATGAACTTAAACTACACATGCTCAATGAATTAAATAAATGGAAACTATAAAACTAACTAAACCAACTAATAAATAAATAAAATAAAATATCAAGATAAAATTAAATGAAAATATTTGGTATATCTTATTTTTCTTTTTTGTATTTTATCTTTATTTATTTTTTACTCTAACCCTAGTCTTTAAGTAATGTATAAATAACAAATTATGGATCTCTATATGGTCTGAAAGATATATTATTATTATAAAGAGAAAACAGCCTCTAGATCTCTCTCTCTCTCTCTTGTGGCATGGATCCCAGGACTCTAGCTGCATAACCGCTTTTGATCGCAAGGGCGATCCATTGGCTGATGCCAGCCGTGGGATCCCCCGATGTGCTGATCAGCCGAGACGACAAAGCCTTTAAAAAGCTTTTCCTGTCGGCTGACTAGACACCTAGGGTTTCTACCCCAAGCGAATATTCGTAATCTTAATATCTTATGTGTAAGTGTATTTTCTCTTAGTTTGAATATTGTGTACGCTCAAAACAAATTAAAATTAATTTAAAATTATAAGTACTAGTGTATTTTCAATATTTAAAGTAATTAAGTAATTGCCCTTTATGTCACCACATATGTCGCTACATTTTTCCATAGTGTATATCGTGCCCAATAAATAAACCGTGCTCCCTGCTAGCTGGTAATTCCTGTCCTTCGGAGCTAAAGTCGGAATTAATATATGAATGGCTTTTACCTGTATGACCGTTATTAATTTATTAACCGTTATAAATTGAACAACACCCACGTACGATAAAACTACTCTAAAACTATCAAAATATACTGAGATCTGAATTCAAATCCCACCAGACCTTTCCAATCTCTTTGTACGCTTATAATATCATTGTATGTAGACTAACCCTTTTGTATGAGTATACGTTGTTATGGTAATCCTTCACAATATTTTATTATGCACAGATTACTGAGAGAATGTAACGGGTTTGTAGAAAGGCAGGCCTAACCTTTTTGTATTATGTACTGAGCTAATTTTCTAGTTGCGGCGCTACAAGTTTCCCAAGAGGCTGAGTATATTGTTGTTATCGATATCACGAAGTTCTATAAATATTTAATCACAGTAATTTTAGGTATTTTAGTGTCATGACCCGGCGGTTTGATTCATGACATCTACTCGTATCGGTCTATTGTTTACTTTAGGCCACATTCCACAATCCGTAATTCATATGCACAAGGTTTGTTCACCTTTTCTTATTGTAATTTTAAAAGGCAATCTATTAGTAGTTAATTATGGTAAGTTTACGATAGACATATAATGCCAGCACCCATCTGACCCAACACTAACCATAAAGTTGTTGTTGATATAGATTTCATACTATCAATCAACCAAAATAATTTATTTGTCAAACACAGGTACGAAGGTCTATACCTAAAATAAAGCTGAAGAGGGTCGAAAGTCTGTACTTTACTAGTAAGTACAGACTTTCGACCTTTTGTACTAGTAAGATATTCGAAAAAAAGGTAGCTGGAGATACTTAGAATCGATAACAGAACACTTCCCAATAGTTTTTAGAATTTTTGTCTGTTTGTCTGTTTATCTGTTTGTCTGTTTTTATGAACGCGCATCACGTGAAAACAGCTGAACGGATTTTGATGAAAACTTTACTAATCTTTCGAGTAAATACCCGGTCAGGTTTAAGGCTATAAAAATTGTGCAGATTTGGATTAAAAGGGGGTAAAAAGAGGGGTTGAATTTTGTATGGGAACTCCTATAATCCATGAGTTACAGGTATGAAAATTGGTAAGCATATATATGTTGATGAGAAAGTAAAAATATCTCCATTCAAAATTTGTGAAATCTTAAGATAGAAGAGATAGAAATCCTAAGAGAAGAGAAGAGAAAAAAAAAGTAAACGCAAGCGCTGCGCCGCGGCGCTGTCCAGTGTGCGCGCCAGCCAGCCAGCCACGGTCTCTTCAAAACATGCAATTACAATGTTACTTTTGCCTTTCACTTCATGTGTACTCACTTTATACCATAATCCCACTACTTAATATTATAAATGCGAAAGTTTAGATGTTTGGATGTTTGTCACTGAATCACGCAAAACCGGCTGAACAGATTAAGATGATTTGTATGCTAATAGTATATAATCTGGATTCACTTATATATATTATAAGTGTACTTTTTGTCCCGATGATCTTCCATCAAAGGGATATTAAATCGGGGATGCAAGTAAGGTCCATGAAACAGGGTGATTTAATCCTCATACGCCATTCTACGATTTAAGTTTCAGCCAAGTGGGAGTATAACAGCGTGTCAAGAAATTTAACTTAAAGCATGGTATCATAATTCCTTCTGATTGTTGACGCTATTTTTAAGCACAACCCTTTCGCAATTAGTTCTACTTTGCGTGTACATCAAAATGCATTTGCGATACTTTAGCATTGTTTTTATTCATATGCTTTAATACAAAAACTGTTGATTTAATGCACACTTTTGTATCATCGGTGTACCATTTAATTTTGTCGTGCATTATTTTTTACCTAATTGTTGACCCTACACACCATAAAAACTGTTTGATATAAGAGATCACTTGAGCTGGGCAGCTCAATCGTCAGCATAGACAGTTGGAACATCTTCGATGTACACTTAGAAGAGGGTCGAAAGTCTGTACATGGAAGATATTGGAAAAAAAGTTGGCTGGGGATACTTAGAATCGATAACAGAAATCGTTTCAACAGTTTTAAGAATTTGTGTCTGTTTGTGTCATGTGAAAAGGAACAAATGGAGTATAATTTACCCTCATTAAAATGGCAACTGGATCTTCGGCGACGACATAGCTCGGCCTTTGGCCTTGCATGCCTTGCCACTCTCCTTCGGCTTTTCAGTCATCAACCTTACATGAAGAATCTACTATGTTGGGAAGCTCGGCCATCAGCCTCGCGTGTCTCGCCTCTCTGCTTCAGGCCTTCGGCCCTCAGCCTTATATGAGAAGCCCGCTCTGTGTGATTATTCTCGCATGCCTTGCCGCTCTGCTTCGGGCCTTCGGTCATCATACTTACATGAAGAACTCGCTCTGTTGGGATAACGTTTTACGGCAGAACTGCGTAGCGAGACTTTTATCGTTGTACAATGTACATGTAATGTTTTTGACGAGATTCATTCGTCTAGAATCGGTACATTTGATATTCCGAAAAAAGCACATAATCATTCGTTTTGACAATAGGATTTCTAGGGAATGTCATATTGACTGTAATCATTTCTTAAGGGGGTGTAAAGAAGGGTGAAAGATTGTATCACCATCATCATCTGAGACGTTATAGCCGCGGGCGGGCCCTAGGCTAGCCTGATCAAGCAAATATCTCCAGTCCGATCTATTCGTGGTTTTCCTTCTCCAACATGTCACCCCTAAGTTCCTGGTGTCCACCTGAGCTTGAAAAAGATTATCATCATCATGAATTTAAGAGTAAATTTCTAGTCGGTGTAGCCGATGAAGTATGCAGTTCTCTCCACCTTATCCTATCCAGAGCCAATTCCTTGGTTTCCTTGTACGACACGACTTCTATTTTCTCTTTTATTTGTTTCATGTAGCTTATTCTCGGTCTTCCTCTTCCCCTCTTGCCTTCTACTTTCCCCTCTATGATGGTGCTTATTAAGGAATCGTGCCGTACAAGGTGACCAAACATTTTCCCTCTTCTATTTTCTATTGTTTGTAGCAATCTTCTTTTTTCTTTTACCCTCCCTAAGACTTTTCTTTTGTGACTTTTTCCATTCTTCGCCAGCACCACATTTCAAAAGCCTCTAACATTTCCCTGTCTCTTTGCGTCTTGGTCCACGTCTCACACCCATATAATGCTATGCTCCAGATGAAGGTTTTGATGAATTTATTTTTATATGTGTTTTAATATATGTTTGATGTGAGTAGGTACTTTTTGTTATTGAAAGCCTGCTTAGCTAATCCTATTCTTATTTTAATGTCTGGTGTTGAATTTGAATCTGCCGTAATGACACTGCCCAAATATTTAAAGCTCTTTACATTTTGGAGTGGGATTTGATCTATTTCTATAATTTGTGGTTGTAATTCAGTTTTTGAAGTTGTTAATACTTTAGTCTTATTTAAGTTGATTTTAAGTGAAAATTCTTTAAATGTGGCGTCCATAATATTAAGCAGCAATTGCAGGTCCTTATGTGTTTCTGCAACTGCTGCTATGTCATCTGCGAATCGGATATTTTTTTATTTTTTTTTAATATTTAATGGGAAATTATGTGGGAAAACAAATCATTCTAATGCGAGAACGATTTATACGCGGACGAAGTTGCGGGCAAAAGCTAGTTATAAATAAGGTCCAACTGTGTTTTTCCATCATAAGACACACAAATTTCTTTAAAATTTACAATTCGTTATTAAAATTTCAAAAGAACACAATTAATTAGAATATCAATTAAATTAGAACCATAAAATTATTGTTATTACCGACTGTATTTTTATTTGCAGATTCGTCGAGACGATTCTAACGAGCATCGGCATTATCATGTGTAATTTATAAGTTCATAGATAATACAATTAAAGGTTAGTTTCTCCATACACGTGGATCAGCCTTGGTTAACTATTGCAAATTTCAATTTGACGACCTGTTTAGCCTAGTTGGTAGTGACTCTGCCGCCGAAGCTAGAGGTCCCGGGTTCGAATCCCGGCCAGGGCATTTATTTGTGCATTTTTCACGGATGTTTGTTCTTGGGTCTTGGATGTTTTCTATGTATTTAAGTATGTATTTATCTATTTAAGTATGTATATCGTCGTCTAGTACCCATAGTACAAGCTTTGCTTAGTTTGGGACTAGGTCGATTTGTGTAAGATTGTCCCCCCAATATTATTATTATTATTATAGCTCAAGTAGTTCCTGAGATACCATTAGGTTTAATTGGTAATTAGGTTAAATTTTACCTTTTTGGTACCGAACCCCAATAAATTAAGTTGCAGAAAAGATTGTTATAAAAAATATACATACGTACTAAGCTAGCTGTGTACTTAATAAATTAAAGGCTTAAGACGTGCCTGCTTTGCCAAAGTTCTCGTACGAAATTCCTTAGTAGGGATAAGGAAGTGCTTACTTCCTTGCACGTGTAAAGGTCACTAATGAAACTAATAGTTCTTACTGCTCCGAAGTTTATTGAATCAGCCGTGAGTTACAGCAGTAATTAATGATATCGGGAGGGACCTGATACTGACATTGTATTTTTTCTACAAAATCATTGCTTATCACTAGATATGTATTAACAGTAAAGATACGAATAGTAAAGTAAACTAAATTACAAATTAAGATTGCCCACAAATATAAACAAAATGCAAAAAAATATGGTAATCGATTGAAAAAAGCTGAGTATATGTAGCCGAGAAATAGAAGTGGAGATGAATTTCGTTAAAAATAATGGAGTTTTATTTTCAAGCACTGTAAAATCTTGAAGTACACTATGGAACATCGCTCATCAAGTTAAGTGACAACATACTCGTATTCTAACTAAACGGTCTATTACCTTTGCAGACATCCCACTGTCTACTAATACTATAAATATGAAATTTCGAATATTCGTTACTTAATTACGCATAAATAGCTGAAAGTGATAAGACAAAGTTCGGTATACGAAAATATAATATCCCGAAAATCTAATAAAAGATGATCCCAAGTTTGGAAGTGGTTGTTAAAAGAATTTCATTGATGACATTGATACGCGAGCTTCCGCTGTCTAAAATCGTGAGCAAAAGACAGTATGTTATAAAATACGGGTCATATTATGAACAAACAAAAGCAATATGCCTTGGAACCCAACTGCAACCAACGCACACATAATATAATATCCATCGCAGAGTTCAGAGTCGCTCTAAGAAATTCCATTTCCTCAGTTGTCTGTGCAAATAGGTTCTGGTGACTCGCTATCGACCGACTCAGCAGCCATCTGTTTAAGGATTTGAAGTAAAATACTGCTGGAAATACTTGATCGTGATTGAAATTATTGGAAAGTCAATATACGTACGATTAATTTACAGATACTTTAAGGTCTGGTTGTCTGTCCCTAATTTCAATTTAAAAATTCAATTGGTTTAATGCGTTTCACATGTGTAAATTTTTAACCCACTGCTAAACTGCATTAGTATGATGACAAAATCTTAAAGAGTAACACTCTTAGTAAACAGCATAATAGAAGTGAAAAAATATTTCCAACGAGGGCAAACCTCAATTAAAACGTCGGTTTGTAACCAAGTTCCACCATCATCATCTTCCTAGCGTTATTCCCAGTACAGATGCATCCTGAAGGATGCCTGGGGTCCGCTACCTAATCCCAAGAATTGGTGTAGGCACTAGTTGATACGGAAGCGACTGCCATCTGACCTTCCAACCCGAGGCGAAACTAGACCTTATTGGGATTAGGCTTGTCAAGTGAGTGGGCAACTTGACTGTTAGAAGTTCTCAAGCCGCCCGGAGGCCTCTAACTTGGCTTAACGACTGCTATCGTAGACAGCAACCGGGATCAACGGCTTAACGTGCCTTCCAAAGCACGGGAGTGCTCAGTTAGTAACCACTCAAAGCGGTCACCCATCCAAGGACTGACCTCGCCTGACATTGCTTAACCTCGCATACCGCACGCGGTACGCGAGCGCCGCTGGGCCACGAACGCTCCTTGCAAATTTGTACCTAAGCAATTAGCAAAATATAAATTAATATTAAACTGTGGGTTCCAGGATAGCAAGCAAAAACAGTATGATAAACAGTTCACTTATCACTGAAAAACGTACACACTGGAACAAAAACTTCGTGAATTAGAGTGTCTAAGCAAGCCGTAGTTTTACCTACAAGTCAGACCTCCCATCTCGAGGGAAACGTTTTTGTAATCAACTAAAATCCGGCAAAGACTTTAATAAAACCGATTGGAAACGAAACCCGCAATCGTTGGCATAAAAATCGCATAAAACTTTATGCGTGTATAAACGAAAATTGCGGAAGGTAAAAATCCTGGAACAAAACAATCCACTTTATTTCACCTAAAAAGTATTTGCGTGTTTACGTATAACGTTATCCATTTCAGAATAATATTAACCGGTTTTTTCAACCTACATGAAACCGTGAAATAAGGCACAGTTTAAATAAAAAACTAAAAAAGCAGCTTAAGCTGAAATTTTCGCATTTTTTAACTGTTTAAATATCGCAAATATTTTCCTTAATACCAATATTTCTTTTCAAACAGTGAATATTTATATCATAAACATTACGTTATTCTGTCCGGTTCAAGCTACGCTCACAGAAGACTGTATGATCTTTGCTAATGATTACTCAGCACCTCCTTACGAGACTAAAAGCATCGTGTAACATCATCAAAAACTTAAACAGTGCTCCTTATAATATAGTGTAACTAGTGTAAGTAAGGATAGAGTTCCACAAGCATTTAAGTTTAAACCGACATACCCAGGAGTATTCCTTTGGTTTCTCGTCACATAGTGCGGTGGATTGCATACTTGTTTCTCTAACTTTTGCATTAAAGTTTCTTGGAACGCAAATAGGTGTTGTAATTGATTTTCTGTTTACGGTCTCAATAAGGTAGCGTCAAGGGACTGGCTACCGTAAAACGGGGGAATAGGGGCAAAACAGTAATTCAAACCTTTATGAGAGTCTCTATAAAAGTTTATTTTTACATGTGGCATGTTGATTTTTATACATTAAAAATATTCCGGTCGTATGAATTTTAGTTTTTTAATGATTATCTGACACTTATGTTTCAAATTTTAACGAATAACACAAAATAGTACGAAATTCCACTTCACCCCGTAGTTGGGGTTAGTAGAGATATCATGAATGAGGTGAATTGGAAAAATTGCTAGGGTTGACACTTTTGGGTCTATAAATCTCACATTAAATGAAAAAACCTAAACTGTGTTTTTTTTTTATTTGACTACTTATTGTTGAAGAAGAAAAAAAGTGTCTAAAATACGTTAATTTACAAATTATATTGCAAAATATAATAAGGTAATTTAAGTCTGGCATGTAATAAAATACAAGAAAGCTGTGCACCGCCCAAACTTATAATTCAATCGAAGGAAATAACGGATGCTACTCAAATTTGTGAAAAATTTAATTAATATTTTTCGACTATAGGGTCTCTTTTGGCAGCTGAAGTACCGAAATCATACCACGACGATTTTAAACAAGCCTTACCAAAATTTCAAAGTAATCCCAAATTAGTGAATTTAAAACCGTGTAGTAATTCAAATTTTTGATAGTATTGACTCTAACTCTAGTACAGGTCTAGACGGAATTAACATCAAGTCAATTAAATGTATAAAAGATGTAATTGGGGAGAAACTCACAAACTCAATAAATAAACTTCTATATACAGGAGAATTCCCTGACTCTTTAAAAATCGCTAAAGTAGCCCCTATCCATAAATCAGGACCAAAAACAGATCCTGGTAATTATAGGCCGATTTCCGTCTTACCCATGTTATCCAAAATAGTGGAAAAGGTAATATATAACCGTTTGAGCGAATATCTTAACTCAATCAACTTTCTTTTCGAACGCCAATATGGTTTCAGGTCTAAAAGTAATACACTCACTGCTGCCGTTGACCTTATAACTAAAATCAAATCGCATATAGATAAAAAAAATTGTTTTGGGTGTCTTTATTGATCTCAAAAAGGCGATTGATACGGTTAGCCACAATCTGCTTCTTTAAAAATTAAAACAAATTGGTATTGAAGGCAACGCACTCAAAATAATTAAATCCTATCTCGAAAATCGATTTCAAATAGTCAAAATAGGTAAAACTCAAAGTTCTAAGCTGCCGATAATATGTGGAATCTCTCAAGGCTCTATACTAGGCCCCCTGTTATTTTTAACATACATAAATAACATACATGAAACAGGGCTACATGGCCATATATCATTATACGCAGATGACACATGTTTATTTTACTTTGGAACCGCAATAGAATATAATAGCAAATGCTCAAACCGACTTAAATACTTTGCACTCATAGTTCCAATATAATCTGCTTACAATAAACTCATCCAAAACATCTTATGTCATATTTAAAGCTAGAAATAAAATATTACCACCCCACAGCCCACTAACGATTAATAACGTAACTCTACAGAAAAAAAACCATGAAAAATACCTCGGTCTTCGAATAGATAGCTGTCTTACGTGGAACAATCAGATTGAACATGTAAGATCATAATTATCATTGATTACTGGATCCTTAAGACACATTGCCAACTGCATTCCTCGTAAGATACGGTATACTATATATAATTCTTTAATTAAGCCGCACCTACTTTACTTGATTGAACTGTGGGGTAGCGCTGCTAAAATTAAACTAGCTCCTCTCCAAATACTCCAAAATAAAACAATTAAAATTATGTATTGCTATCACCGGCTAACACCGACCACAGATATATATACAGAAACTAAGCTCATGAACATCAAACAATTGTATATTTATAATACGTGCATTCTAGTTAGAAAATTATTAAACAGCTCACTCCATACTAACTTAGTTTTTGTGACAAAGAAGCAGATAACCAAACGAACTACCCGCTAGCTTCATTGTATTGCCGAAGATAAGAACACAACTAGGGAAGAAAATGTTTACTTATGAAGGTGCACAGCTTTACAATAAACTACTGTCTGACTTGAAAGGAATAGGCTCACACATTGCATTTAAGAGTAAGTTAGCGGACTACATTTTAAACCACTACCCACCGAAATAAAATAAGAAAAATAATGTGTGTGCGTGTACCTAACGGACGATATATATTAATTAAGGTTTTTTTTTGTCTAAAACGCTGTTCTCGTGTAAGTGACTTGTATGTCTTTTTTGAGAATAAATATCTTTAAACCTAAGTACATTGTATTGTGTAACCGGCCTCGAAATAATTTTAGATAATTATTCGCTGAATGATTTGCATGTGCTACTTACGAAGTGCAGGCTTGCTCGGAACTACTAGTATTCTTTGATCTGTGCTCGGAACAAAATTATTTGCCCATATTAGTCTGGCAAGCTTCGCCCGTCACACTGGGCGTTAATGAATTAAAAAGGCACGTTCAAAACAAGCATTACAAATGTGAAGTATTTAATTCTAAATTGCTAACGGAGAAATAACATGCTAGGCACATTATTTACGTAGGTTTAGGAGTAATATAAAATTATAAAGACTGGAATTACTAATCTCAATATTTTTTTACTGTTTCCTACCTCTTCTCACTGCTTGGCAATGTTATTCTTCTATTCACGATTATTTCAGTATATCGATGCCTTATTAATCTCACTGTACCTCTATCAACGCACACATTTTACACCAAATAAAATATATACTAGATGTATGTAAATTCAACGCTTAGTAAAAATCCAATGCTGCCGGCATATTGTAGTGGAGTATTTTATTAAATCCGCTACTCAAAAATCGGCCACGTTATAAATATCGTAAAAATTCAAACATTCCCGTCGCTATTTTCCCGTATTTTACCGTTCAACGCGCGCGACAAAAGTACTGATTATTTATACCTTCGGGAGATATTTTTCCAATAAAAATAGCAAATATTTCCTATCCTCCCGAAATATTACAAGCTGTTTGTTCAAAAATACTTGTTCACATTATTTAAAAGTCTTTTAGAATTCATCCATCCACTTCACTATATTGCCCGTATATCGAGCCTAATTAATTCAGTGTATCGATACACATATTTTACTGTCATCGCGCAACAAGGATACAGATTAAACGGGCGTCAGATCGGCTGTCAAACTTTTCCAATTTGCTCGCGCTAGTTGGCTGAAACAGAATAGCAAATGGCCGCTCGACGCACAATCGTTAAAGTTTTATAAAAGCGTCCACGACGATCTAGATTTATTCCCTGAAATGTACCTATACGTATTATAGGTGAAACGTCAGTAAGCCCGCTGCATTTCTCTCGGATGATATTATGTAATCAGCGTTTATGACTAGAATAAATCGTAACATTAATAACTTTTGAACGGAAAATAAAAGTTTCTCTTCTCAGAAGGATGTTTTCAATTTGGTTCATATGCAATTATTCGTTCTTCTTAATAATGCAATTTTCATGAATGAGAAGTATTGTAAGAATTATGTAAAACTAAACCAATTTTAAAAATGTTAGTATATAAACGCATCACTTCAGAACGGCGACTATTGAACTAATTAATTTTTTGCTTTGTTTGTATTGTTATATCAACATAAGGTTTTATAAAAGATTTTTTGGTGAATTTCACCGGAAAATGGAAATTTTGAGTTAAAATACTTTATCTTCATTAATTAATACACCCGTGTTTGCGAAATAATTAATGAAAGACTCAACATAAATGCACAATCAAGCAGGCAAGACAAGGCAATTTCAATTTCAATTTATTTATTGGCAACCAAGTACAAAAACACATGCAACTTAATGCTAGGTACAGTACATGGACCCGGATAGGGCGCAGCAAAATAAGAAATAATGAAAAGTGCAGACAATTCGGTAAAAAAAATTAATTAAAATAATTTCATAAAATTAATTTGGTCAAATTATAAAAGTCCAAAATTAAAAACAATAATATAAAACACAGTAAAAATAATAATATTAAATACATAAAAAGGTATACATTAACTATAATAATGTACATAATAAAAAACTTATCAGTTAAAAGTAATAATTCAATAAACAAAATCAATTCTTTAAAAAATAAATTCATTACAAATATTTCAACAAATAAATAATTATGTGTTTGGAAAAAGAGGCGGACATAGGTATTAACACATTACACACTAACTATTTATTTACTTAAAATAACTATTTACTTATAATAAAATTAACTATTTATGGACATAGGTATTAACACATTACACACTAACTGTTCGTCTTTTATATAATTGTAAATCTGTATTGACATCGGATATGGTCCATTTCTATGTAGTTTTAATTTAGAAGATGTTTGAAGTAAGTAAATTGTTTTTATAGCGTGATTCATAGCGGCGAGGTCCATCCCCGAGCGTGGTATACAACTCTGGGTGTTTTTTTACAAATTTACACGATTCTAGTAGGTAAATACAAGGTAGGGTTAAAATTTTTAGGCATTGAAAATTGGGCTTACAACTATCGGTTTGCTTAATGTTACTCATTATGCGGACGCATTTCTTTTGTAGGATAAATATTTCCCGTACGTTGGTACTGTTCCCCCATAAAATCACTCCGTAGGAAAGCCATGCATAGGCAAAGGAATAGTATGCCACCATTGCTGTTTCGATATTTGTTGACTGTTTTAGTTCTCTTAGAGCGTATATGAACTGGCTTAGTTTTGTTTTAATTTTT
Source organism: Notocelia uddmanniana (assembly GCA_905163555.1). Classification (NCBI taxonomy): domain Eukaryota; kingdom Metazoa; phylum Arthropoda; class Insecta; order Lepidoptera; family Tortricidae; genus Notocelia; species Notocelia uddmanniana. The sequence continues at coordinate 21,528,368 of LR991059.1, read as the reverse complement.
TGTATGTGGCTTTTCCAATTTATATTGGTGTCAATACTTATTCCGAGTAAAGAGAATGTAGGGACACTATCTATTTTAATGTTATAAGTCTATGTCTATTTCAACTTTCTGGCGGGGTTTAAATTGCATTATTTTTGTTTTTGAAAAGTTTAGTTCTAAGTTGTGGTCATTCATCCAAAGTACAATGTTACACATAATATCGCGGAGCTTTTCGCAAATACTTTTTTTATTTGTGCATGATAATAAAAGCGAGCAATCGTCGGCAAACATTACACGTGGCTCTTTGAACATTTTAGGGAAATCATTTATGTAGATAATAAAAAGGGCATATCCAATCACGCTCCCTTGAGGTATTGAATCCGTTACTGGTTGGATTTCTGACCTAAAAGTACTGATTTTGCGTGAAGATTCGTAAACATGTTCGATCTCAACGTATTGCTTTCTATTTTTTAGGTATGATTAGAACCACTTATGCGTTATACCGCGAACTCCCACTCCGTATAGTTTGTCTAGGAGTATACTATAGTTCACCTTTTCATACGCCTTCGTCATATCAAGTAGGACGCCTATAGCATACTCTTTTTTATTTAAGATGTTTAAAATATCGTTTATGTATGTGTACGTAGCTAATGTCGTGGAGCGATTTTGACGGAAGCCGTTTTGGGATTTGTCCAATGTATTGTACTTTTCGCAAAAGGAATATAGTCTACTACACATTGCCTTTTCGAATATTTTAGACATAACAGGTAGTAACGCAATGGGACGGTAGTTATTGGGATCCGGTTTTTTGTTCTTCTTATGAATCGGTTTAATTAAAGCTATTTTTATTATGTCTGGAAATGCAGCAAGGTAGGTTAATGGTGGTGTTAACTCCTCAGCGCACGCTTTTATAAGTGACGAAGGCAGTTCATCGATGCCGTAACTAGGTTTAGTTTTTAGGCTTTCAATTATCTTTTTTATCTCGTTCGGGTCAACTGGTCTCAAAAACAATGTGTGCAAGATTATTTATGCATATTTTACATGTATGTTTTTTTTCTAGAGATACATACATAGATAGATTTCATGATTTGTATATAGTTATAAGTTAGACTTTAAGATGTCCTTTATGGTATAATTATATTAACATATTAAGCTCTCTTGTACTTTAATGTTTTGTGACATGCATATTTCAACCTGTAAATAATTACATTGTACATCTATACATATAATATAGTACAATAAAGGCTATAATGGTAATGTGATGGTGATGGTAAAATTACATGAAATTAGTTTTACCCCCTTACATGATACCACATTAATTTTAGGCAATTCAAGCCTACATTTACAAATGTCTCTTATCCTCATAACTTTTAGGATTTATTTTACCAGTTTGGTAGACCTGTCAAGTAAACTATTCAGGATCATTGTCAGGTAATGCGTAATAGATAGTTGGCAAACACGACAGTTGAAACTTCATCATAGTTCGATAGGACTGATGTTAGACCACGGCACTACGGCGCATTGTTTACGTGTTTCACACATACGGTATACGGTAATAATGTTTGACATCGACCTAAGGCCTTATTTATGCAGACGTGAATGCAAGTGAGCATGTTTGTTAACACTGTATGTCTCCATTCATTTCTTTATGATTTTACGTGTCCTGCAGCGCCTTTTGACGTATCGAACCAAAAACACAAGGTATTCGGCGTTTCACATGCATATCATTTTTTTTATTCGCAAAGGTCCAATACCATAATACTCTTAGGGCACGTTACGCTTAGGTCCAAAACCGGAAAGTACTATATAACGCTTAGCATGCGGGTGGTCTTGGTCGTAGTTTTAGGACATACCTGGGTCCGGGTCCCGGGTTGCGTATTACAGATAAAGCAAATGAAGAGTAGTTTGCGAATTGCGAGTCTGACACTTTACGTACTTAGTACAGTAACGGACTTCCATGAGCCACTTGAAAAATTCGTAACTTTGTCGCTTAATACCAACTAATCTCTGCTTGTCAAATACGTAACTTTGCGCACTGTAAATTGTTTATTAGGTACTAAAGAGCGACAGCTTAGTAACACTAATCACACGTTTCCGTTATTTCCGGCCAATAAAAGTAAAAGTAATTTATTCTTTAAATTAGGCATATTACATGCACCTACAAATGTCAATAAACTACCACCGGTTCGGAAAAATAAACCTCTGCCACGAGAAGAACCGGCGTAAGAAACTCGGCGAGGTGTCATTTTTTCAAAACAATATAATTGTATACTTAAATATAAAATTACAGACTCAGTTACTACAAAGATAACAATGCTAGAGTAGAAAAGCTATTTTCGCGATAGATTAACCGTGCAGGACACTATCATCGCCAAACATCCCTGTCCATGGTATAATCGTTTACCTTATAATATACTTATGAAATAAGTGTTTGTTTTACTACAGATTTGAATTTAGAATTGCTAAGTTCAGTAATGTGTTTCGGAATTTTATTGTAGAATTTGATACAATTTCCCAAGAACGACTTTTTCGCCTTTACTAGTCTATAGAAAGTTATTTTGAGTTTCCCAGTGTTTCTGGTGGCTATTGGTTTATCAGCGTTCGTTCGGAAATTGCACAAATTCTTCCTAACATACATTATTATTTCAAGTACGTATAGGGACGGCAGGGTTAGAATACTATTTCTTTGAAAAATTATTTTAATGAGTCACGTGACCCGAAGTTATAAATTGCTCGGGTAGGCTTTTTTTGCAAAATATAAACAGTTTCAATATCTGCAGCTGATCCCCACAAGAAAAGACCATAACTAATTATACTATTAAAATAAGCAAAGTAAACCAACCGTGCCGTTGCCACATTGGTAAGTTGCCTTATTCTCCTGACTGCAAATGCAGCAGAGCTCAACTTACTTCCTATCGCTGTTATATGAGAACCCCACTGCAATTTTGAGTCCAATGTAATACCTAAGAATACAGTTGTCTTAACAAAATCTAATGTTTGACCATTAAGTTTAATATTTGTGTTTAAGTTTCTATCTGATGAGTTCGTTAGAGAGAATTTCATACATTTAGTTTTTGTCGGATTCAACACTAAGTTATGGGCAGCAAACTAGTCAGATATCATGGACAGGGTTTTTGGTTCAATGAGTTCAGTATCTTTCCTATTTATCTTGAACAGTAATGAGGTGTCGTCTGCGAATATTACAATGCCTGATCTTCGGCTTACCATATATGGTAGATCATTTACATAAACAAGGAACAGAAAAAGGCCTAGATTAGACCCCTGAGGTACTCTCATCTCTACCACTGTCTCTGACGAAATGGCTATATTTATCGCTACCTTTTGATTTCTCTGTGTTAAATATGACTTCATAAGATCTAATGCATGTCCTCTGATACCATAGAAATTAAGCTTACAAATTAAATTACCATGATCTACCTACACAATCAAAAGCCTTGGAAAGGTCACAGAACACTCCAATGGCGTCATATGACTCTAACAATTTTTGATTATTTCGGAATATCTCACACAACTTTTCGAATATCAAGATTCTAATCAATACAAATGATAGATTCGTCTTTCAGCTATCTTCAACCATCACCTTTAATGCAAATGATAAATAGCTAAAAAATGTGGAATCTGTTACAACTATCTCTATCCCTAGGAATGGTTGTATCCGGGGATGGTTGTTATAATACAAACAAATACAATGTAGCTTTCATAATCGACATGCTTTTTTATTAATCAGGCTTTCAGGTCTTACAATAATATTAAAACTAATTACTCAATACGTCTGAAACATATAACATAAAAAATCTTCTAAAATACTCGATTATCTCATTTCATTATTAGTGCCGTCCTCATGAGCCAATAGGTGACACCTCGAGGCATTGTACTCATTATGGATACCGATTATGATCGTAATAACTTAATAACGCTTAGTCCCCTATGAAGTTAAGCTCATATTAAACCAAAGAAGAATAATGGAATAAGATTAAGGCTCCTTCCTGACTTGTCGATGCGGAGGCGGTACAATATGAGAAAACTGACAGCTGTCAGTGACAACCGATATCGATGCAGTACTGTCCCAATTCGGCGCATTGTATTACTACTGACAGTATTTCGTCAAGTGAGGAAATCTCACATAAGTAAGCTTATGTCAAAGAGCAAAATACCTATGACATATCGCTCCCACCCCGCCAAGTCAGAAAGTCGCCTAAGATATATATAGGATTCGTTTTTTATAAATCGGCGTTTGACCGCCTACTCCCCTCGACGTAAGCTTATGTACCTATATAGATTTTTCAGACCCTCTCCCCCCTTCGGGACCCTTACGTAATTATTGCATAACCCCTAACAACATTACCGCGCAAACAACTTTAGATAAGCAAGCATTCGTAATAATAAAAGATAGTGCTAAAAACCGCAAAATAACCTGTAGACAAGATTATGCCTATAAGCGTGAATCTTCGTTTTCGACACCGTTCGATACACTTAGCGCGACATAAACTCCATTATCGCTATATCACGTTTCGCGTCGGGTTTATCGCGCGATATCGTAAATATTGACTGCTTATTTCCTCTAATAACGATTGCCATCGCAAACTAGGTGTCTATTATAAAGACGCGGGAGGTCTGTTTTATAGTTATGTGCTCTTAATAGTTTACAGTTATTTGCATAGTTATTTACAAACTGGTAACACTAAATCTTACAACTGAATTTGAAAGCAGTTATCCTAAACCGATGAAACTAAAATTTGGTATACTTATGTAATTTCAGTGACAATGCAATATAATGATACCACCGAGCTGATTAAACTTATACAAACTTACAAAGAAATCTACTCACTTGGCACAGAATTAAAGTAGTCAAGCTGTAAAATCATTCATTAGGCATAACATTTTCACTTCATCAGCGTTTTTCTTAATTTCATCATTGTTTACAAAGCAAATGCCATCAGAAACAAAAGAATAACGCAATCGGTGAATGAGGATCGGCTGTTACTTCTCAATTGGTACGAGTATAATAAATCTCGCATCACATCAGCAACGCACCACAAAAAAATTGATGTCACATACGTTCGATACGTTTGTGCCTTTTTTGAGGCATGTTCAAAACGTGTTGGTAATCTCGAACTACAGATCGGATTTTTTATGTTCTATCGGTTCGTACATGGGGAAGCACCGCCGCCTTCTAGTTTTTAAGTGGACTCAACGATCTCTTTATGAGCCTTATAACACTTACCCTCTTTTCATAATCTGAGGAGACCTTTACTGCTTAGTGGATGGATACAGGCTGAATAGTAATGATGAATGTATGCAATGCAACTAATATTATCACGTTGAGTGCGTAACCAGCTTCGTCTGACTGGCAAGCGACTTTCTGTTGCAGTTGAGCTATGTTATCGCTGAATTTCCCCTAGTGTGGGGGGAATTTCCATATGTATCACTGATTACTATTGATGTTTAAGAGTCCCCGTTACGCTCGACCAAACTCGATTTTCCAAACAAACGTAGCTTCGTTCTTATTTTAAAACGCCATGCTGAAATAACATGAAACTTTGTATACACAATGGGATCCGCCATATCTAGTTCGGAAATTAGTTTCTGTGGCTAGAAATTGGAATGGCAAAAAAATAGAGCGGGTTTTTGATTTTTTTAGGTCTTGTATGAAAACCTTAATAATCGCTATATATTTTTTTCATTCCAATTTCTAGCAACAGAAACTAATTTCTGACCTAAATATACCGGATCCCCTTGTGTATACAAAGTTTCAAATGGTTCCCGGGTGCCATTTTAAAATGAGAGCGAAACTACGTTTGTATGGTATGGAGAACCGAGCTTACTGGCGAATCTTAATATCGTGTTTGTTTTGCTGGTGCTTTATTAGTTGAAAATAACAAGTGCTTTCGAATACACTGCCACTTAAGTTTAGCGATTCGGAGGGCTATATCGGTCACTTTGGTTCTGCTGCGGATGGTCTCATTCCTGATGCGATCACGGAGAGAAACTCCCAACATAGCTCTCTCCATTGCCCTTTCGGTGACTTTGAGCCTTCTTATGAGGCCCATAGTAAGTTACTATGGGCCAAGTTCCGTAGATTCTCTGAAATGGTGCCAAGTCCGGCACTACATTGTTTACAGTAAAACTAATTTAATGCGACTTGATGCATTTTGAGCTTTAACTTGGCAGTTTTCTTAAATATCCAACAGCTTTTATGCTATTATAACATACTACATAGAAAACTGTCAAGTTAAGGCTCAAAATGCATTAAGCCGCAGTAAATTTGTTTTACTGTTAACAATGTAGTGCCGGACTTGGCACCATTTCAGAGAATCTACGGAACTTGGCACCCATTTAGATCTCAATTATTTTGTCGGTGAAGACGACAACATAGCATTGCATATTCTTAATATTGAACTTGGCTCCCGTTTTTACATTTATGTTTTTGTCGGGATATCATTACTTTTTGTCAACCTTCGCCAAATGGTGCTTTTTAAGAACGAATGCACGAGTTACTTTACAAAATACCCAAATAGATATAGGTGCACTTCAAATATTTGAAGAGTTCCCTCGATTTCTCCAGGACCCATGATCAGATTCTTACCTGATTAACTATGGGACTACGCCTGAAGTATACCGTTTCAAACAAAAAAATAATTTTCCAAATCGGTTAATAAATGACGGAGTTCTGAGGTAACTAGCATAAATAATAATAGTAATAAAGCTAATAAAAAAACACCCTTTTCTGATTTTTTCTGGTGTACACCCACAATTACCAAGCTGCATCCCAAATTTCAGCTTTCTAGGTCACCTGGAAGTGGGTTAGGTTTTGATTACTTGTCAGTTAGTCAGTCAGTCAGTCAGTTAATGTAAAAAAGGCGTTTATTGGAATTTAATATCTCGATAATTATTAAACCTTTATTTATGAAATTTGGGTTTCTAGATTTTCTAAAGGATCTTAATATACATGTACTAAATTTCATTTTATTATGTTACATAGATTTGGAGTTATTGGGGGTCTAAAGTGGCTTCAAACGGTTCGTGTAATGTGAACTTGGCTGGACACACTGCCGCGTGTCTAGATACGGATAGTGATCAATTGTTAATTTCACACACTCCTCAGAATCACTAGCCTATAATTTTTATTCGACTCTGATCCTCTAAGAGTTTTCTTCTTATTCCGCATTATGAGACCTTTATGTTCAATTCATTAATCCCGCGTTCGGCTTTCGGCTTCTATCTGTTCGTTTAAAGCTCAAGTCGCCTTTGAGTGCACAATCGTGTACAATCTCGTGCTGCGGTTCGAACTGATAAATGTGTCCCGTTCTTTTGCTCAATGTACCAGTGTTTGGTAATGCTCAATGAAGTTGATATTGGATTTCGTATGTTATTACCCACTGCTTTAGATGAGATCGTTTTTGTTACTTAAGTGACAGTTTGGATAACTGCGGATGTAAAGATCTACTAGCATCAGATAGATAACATATAAAGCTGTTTTTTATATCAGTCAAGCTAGGTATTAGGTATACGTCATTTGTAATTTTAGCTTTGTTTATGTGTGATGAAAAGTCTGATAAACTGAATTGAATTTGTTTTTGTGACAATATGAATCGTCAGCGTCACATCGTCAATATGAATCCCGCTAAGAGCATTTGTTTCTGTGGTGAGCAGAATAATTTTTTCCTGAGACTCGGATGTTTTCTATCTATTAAATATATCTTTTATATTGTCGTCTTGTATCCACAAGCCTTATCTTTAAGACTCTAAGCTCTTGCTTACTATGGGACTAGTTCGATTTGTGTAAAAACTTGTCCCCTATGTGTTAGTAAACAGGCTGAACACACTCTATAAAAATATGATAGCTCGGTATAATGGCAATTGAACTGGCGTTGTTTTTATAAACGTGCTTTTAGTTGATTTTGTGCATTCATTCTCAGCCCAAAGATTTAGGTACCTTATCAACAGATTAAACATAATTCATTACATAGCTTATGTAACACATGATTATTATTTTTAACTAATTAATTTTAATTTAATAGTTAACTACGTCACAAGTACTTTACAAATTTCATGGCACATTCAAAGCTTCAGTAGGGTACCAGTTAAGCAGATTCCACAGAGCATAAAAGTAAGACAAATAAATAACGACCTTATATGCTAGTACAGAGAATTTACAATGAAAACAGTAAGCGACGAAATCGTTGTAAGACCAACGTAACAGGCTTTCAACACGTTGTTTCCTTTGTTACAGCGAGCACCAACTTAGTGGGGAAGTTCACGCAAAGCGTCCGCCGCATCGTGCAGGACGTCAAAGATGAAGGGGCTTCCAGTAAGTGGTTTTTAATTACAGTTTTGTTTTTCGCAGAGCTAGTTGATTACGTAAGATGTCAATCTATATTTTTTGCGTGGATAATGACATTTGACTGATTTTACGCACGCTCGACATATGACATTCCAATGTGTTTCTCTCTTTTTAACACTTTTGACGCGCGTGGAGATACAAGCGCGCTAAGCATAAATAGAAATACAAATTGAACGCCTTAATCCTGCCTTCCTCATATACATACATGTATAGCAGCTGATATAAATGATATAAACCAATAACACAGACGCCACGGTGTTCTTGGAACGCTTGGAACCGGACATTTTTGGTGACACTGGATCTCGATGTAGTTCTATTCTAATAAAAAGTGTAGAAGTGATTGTCCTGTCAATTCTTTATACTGGCTATTTCCAGTAGGTACTAAGGTACTAAAACTGAAATATTTCTTTTTTTTGTGTGTGAATTTGTGGAATGGCATTCACTGATCATGTAATAATGCATAGAGTTGCGCATTCCTGGAGCTATCAAACGTGCGTAATAGAGTGAAAAATCTAACGAAAAACTCATTTTACGATTTTCTTTTGATTGCTAAAAGCTTTAGCTTAGATTGTTATTGCGGATGATGATTATTATTATTTATTTCTATCTCCATTAATAATAACGTATATATCTTGAGATGTTGAGAAATTGAATTTTAACTTGCAACGTTACGCGTTAACAAAGTTACAGAAGTAGCACTTGAGTCTGTAGGTCAAACTTCACGCCCAAACTGTCCAGGAAGCCAAATACCAGACTTACTCTAACTGCTGAGTAGCATGCAGATGCAGGAAAAGATGTTCTTCTAATCCTGCAATCTGACTATTGAACTTCATTCAGTTCTATTAAAATAACTTTTTAATCTCTTGATGTCGTTGCCCTGATTGTTAGATAAGCACAAACGAAAAGCACGATATGTGAATTAAATCACTCCTAAATAAAGGGTGATTCTTGGAAGTATCAATTTTCACCGTCCTGGGAGAAAAAGTGCCCGTAAAATGGAAATAATTAACCTTACTATTTTTTTTTCGTTAGAATACCACAAAATCTTACTGGGGCACGGCTTTTTTGTTTCAATAGATTAGTAGAACTAATCTTAAAAAAATATCAAACACTTAGAACCTCATTACCCTGGTGCGTCCATTCGGCTTTTTGTGAACAAACTCCTACAACAACAACAAGTCAGGGATTGAAATAAACAGTGGTATTGAATAGAATCGTTACAAGATAGTTTTTTGATTTAAATAAAAAAATATGGTTAGCTGTGCTTATCGTAGTTTTCTCGAGAATCTAAATGAAAGGTTTGTCCGGAGCTGAGCTATCATTCCCTTGGTGGCTAACTAAACAAAGTGCACATCCCTACTTCGCGTTTCAACACGCCGGACAAGCGTCAGTATCGCTTCCGTCACGACGGGGAGGGGACGTCACTCGTCGCTGGAGCTCTGAATTATGAAAGTAAATATATCATTCCCCTGGCTTTGGTTCACTGTGATTATCATTACCCTGTATTTTCATATAAAATTGATTACTTGTAATTAGCTTAGCGTGTTTAGAGAAAATAATACTATATAGATGACTGCATGTATTGATCTAATAGCTTTTTCTATATTATTTACAGTTTCTGCAAAATTGACAAAAAACATACTTTATCTTATTTCCCTGGTTCTCATTCCCTTGGGTTTTAAGCAGGGTAGTGATAATTTTCATAGATTTCTTGCAAAATATATGTTTTCTTTGATTTTCAAAGCACGAGACGCGATTAGCCTAGTTGGTACTGATCTTGTTTGCGAAGCTAGTCCTGGGTTCAAATCTCAGTAAGGGCAAACATATTTACGTGATGAGCGCGAATGTGTTTGTTACTGAGTCTTGGTTGTTTTTTTATGTTAACAAAATAATGTCAAGATCTGCCATCTGATCTGCTTTTTGAGTACTGTGAAGATTGTAATAATTATACAAATAAATTAAGTATAACCAAATGTTAATTAAAAAAAACTGTTTTAAAACGAAAGTAACAAAATATTCAGTTAAACCTATGCTACATATTTAAAGTAAGTTAAATAAAATGGGTTTTGTGTTTTTAGCCATATCTTGACAAACTAATTATAAATGTGATTTTCTGGGAGTGGATATTATCTAGCTTATCAAATATAAGACTGTGTTAAACATTAAGTAATGGTAAAAAAAATATAAGAAGAGGTTGTGTACGAATTATTAATAGTTTTTAAAGAATGTCCTTGTTATGTCGTGATAAGCACAAAAAAATTATATTGTTTCGTAGTTATGCAAGTAATGCAAAATATTAATTACGTAGTCCAAGACTGCAATTAGATGATTAAGAAAAAAATACCAATCAATGCTACAGAAAGACTGTTTTTATTTTATTTTGTAGACTTTGTTTTTTTTAATTAAATCATGTTGATCTCTGAACTACAAGTTTTTTCATTCCATTGTCGTTTTTATCATTCCCTTGTCGTTTTTTTTATTCCCCTGTAACTTTTTCTCATTCCCCTGGCATCTAAAATGTAAAGTGGTATAAAATGTGGACTTAATTGACTGAAAGTGATCCCTATTCGATAGATCTGCATATGATTTAATATAATTTCATATACTATTGTAACTATGCAGAAAATTGTTTAAATAAAAAACGCCAAGGGAATGACATCAAGAATTCCATTCTCAGGAATGACCCTAAAAGTGTATTTTCATAAGAACGATGTTTGGTGTCTAAATTAAATCTAATTGTGATTACTGATAAATTGATAATCTAAATGTGGCTGTCATTGAACTCCAAAGGCAAGATTCCATCATACACAAATAAGAAAATTCCATTATTTCTTGAAGAAGGAGCCAGTGTCCCATCATTGCATTCGAAGGTTGTCTGGAAAAAATTGCTCACATTAGCGATAAGACCGGCTGTTATTTTACCTCTGCCCCTCTATATCTTGTTTATTCTTTTGAACGTGATGTTTTATTATACACACATTTATTGCACATTACGTGTGCAATATTCGTGTTATACTCTTGGTAGCCAGAATTAACAATAAAAGAAAAGATCAATAAAAAAGAAAAGATAATCCTTTGTCGGGATCGATCTGTGTTAGTGTTAGTTTTATCCTCTCATCAAGGAGCTTTATCAGCTTAAAGCAAATTCAGTTAGAAGAACAGCCGTGTAAAAGCGATATTAGGTATTCGGTAAGGACGAGATTAAACTAGATCCGTATCCGGTGGGATACAGCTGAGTCACTCGTTAAGTAGATTTTTTATTAAACAAATTTTCATTGCAGAAAAGTCGGCTTAAATGCAATATTGACCAACCAGTATTCATAAAAGTTTAATAAATCCAGTATTCACTAAAGTTGAATAAATATGCTACAACTCATTTTATGCATCATTTTTCACATACAGTTTTTCAGGAAAAGCCACATGGACCACAAATTGCCTGTCGTGTATAAATCGTAACCTGTATTACTTTCATTGACATTGAATTATCATTTTGCGAGTCTATAAAAATGCTGAACTATTCGCAAAATGTTAAAAAATATGTAAGAATTTTCAGAAAATACGCACTTAACACAAGGATTAGCTACTAAAATTTGATTCATCTTACACAAATAAACCTCCTTAATTCCCAAAGTAAACGTTACTAAAATTTTAAAGCTGTCTGGTAACATGGCCATCTTTCTATGTTCTTCTTTAAGCTTGAAAAGTACAGAGCGCGGCGCAGCGTCGTTGCGTGGCGAAGGCGGTTTTTCGGAAAAGCGAACGCCGTCCGGGGGACGTCGCACCAAAAAACCGCGCGGCTGTGCGTTTCGAGCTTTAGAACAAGAAAAAAAACCGGCCAATTGCGAGTCGCACGAAGGGTTCCGTACCAGAAAAAAAACGCCAACAACTACTCCGTTGTATGGAAGCCCCCCATTATTATTATTATTTTGATTTTAGCATTTGTTATTGTAGCCACAATAAAAATACATAATCTGTGCAAATTTCAACTGTCTAATTATTACGATTCTTGAGATCTAGCTCGGCGAGTGGTAGGCATGAAAAAGGGCTAAAATATCACGTTTTTTGTATGGGAGCCCCCTTAATTATTATTATTTTTTTGCTTTTAGTATTTGTTGTTATAGCGGCAACAGAAATACACAATCCGTGAAAATTTCAACTGTCTAGCTATTACGGTTCTTGAGATACAGCCTGAGTGACAGACGGACGGACGGACGGACAGCGAAGTTTTAGTAATAGGGCCCCGTTTTTACCCTTTGGGTACGGAACCCTAAAAAGATAAACGGAGTGTTACGTACAACCTAGTCAAGCCATTTTTAAAAACCATGCCCAAAAAGCAAGCACTCGCTCAAGCACATATGTATAAAACCATGCACAGAGCTCGAAACGTGTGATCTCGACATCATTGCGACTCGTGTGGTTATAAACCGGCTTCACTAGACCTCACCTCACACCTCACCCGTTTAATATGGAAACTGTAAGTTGAGTTCGTGTCGGTTTGTGAATAACACCCTAAGTTGTTTGTCATGCGCCGTTTATATTTTTGTCTAGATCTGAGTGTTTGCCATGACATGTCATTTAAACAAGCTGGATTGCTTAAGACTTATGTAGGTATACCGCGTCTGTCCCGTGATCCCGTGTCGGCTGCGGACGCCCTGACCGGAATGCCAACAGCGCGCCCATTGATTAGTGTAGACAAGGCCTACGTGAGGGCGGCGATTCATTAGCCCCGGACCACCGATCCATTTTATATCAAACTCAGGTTACTCACAAAGGATTCGAGGTGTCGCTGAGAATAAGAATTCTAGGTGTTGTTATTCAATAAATAAGGTATACATTTGTTAACACTGTTTAAGCACATCTTGCAAAAAGCAGATTGGCTGAATATTCAAATTATGTGCTCGTGGAACTCTGAAACTATATATAAATTTTATTATTTGATTGTCGACGTTAAATTTAACCAATTACTTTGTAACATAGTTAAAATAAAAAATATTATAACAGATAGGTAATTGTTTTAGTTAATTACATTGATATACAGGATGATTTCGGGGTCGTGGATCAAGAATCAGTTTTCAGACTTGGTATCTGATAGCCATTTCAACAAAATTGTAGTGACGCGAAACAAACGCATTTCACTTTTAATTTATTTTGATGTCAAAAATACAAAATCACAAAAAAACGTGGTTACCCTATTCTCTTTGACGGATAGTATGGAGAGTTGACAGTGGGGTAGGGTGACCAAGTTGTATGAAAACATATTATTTCCCATTAAAATTTGAACAAAAAAGAGAATTATTTGAGTTATAGGAACCTGGCAACCCTTGCCATGAAAACACTGCTTACTATTTGCTCGCGCTATTTTAATTCGTAAAATAAATAAAAAGCTGCTATTTGAAACCAGTGATACTGAAAACATAGTGCTACGTACAAACCATGGGATAACCTACACAAGAACACCCAAAAAAACACACATCGGATGGAAACTCACGGAAAACTTGGTGGTAAGGAAGACTATTTTACTTGCCGTTATTGAAAACTGAATTTAAAAACGTAAACAACTGAAAAATAACGGGACATCACGCACATTCAACACAGCCGATACGACGATAAACAGTGACAGTGACAGGAGTGACAGCGACATTAATGAAACAGTGTTGCCAGTACAGCGAACTCACAAAACAACCTATAGCCAAATCAAGCTTTTAAAACCCTGCGCCAATCCTACTTTGTCTACAAACTGCAAATTACAAATTCTATAGAAAACCAATACCTTAGTAAAGATGAATTGCCTCGCATGTATGGAATTAATTACTGATCGCCTAGAAATATTAAAATGTGTATCATGCAAAGGCTCTTATCACTATCGATGTCTTAACATGACAACAGCATATTATAGGAAAAAAAAACCAGAACTAGAGCGCGGGTGGCGTTGTCCATCGTGCGTAAATATAACAATAAGGCGCAAAAATGATGACACACCTGTGAGACATCACTCTAACACAATTTCACTTGATGACACAAACATGTCAGTAGATGACCTCACTCATCATGAACCACACAAAAATCGGGACCCTGGTGATTATCCCCAACTATCTTTACAACAAAATCAAGTGGTTACCATTGAGCAGATCGCGTCACTGCTAGACTCAAAACTAAGGGAAAATAACAACACAATTATAAATGACATGAAAAAATTAATACAATCGGAAATAACTACAGCCATTGAGAACCTTAAGTATGATTTCATAAAAAAGAATAATGCAATATTATCGCAACACCAAGGTCTGGAAAAGCAGCTTCAGAGTACAAACGCATTAATTAAACAGTTGCAAGCCGAAAATGAGAGTATCAAAATGGAATTAAAAGAACTGAAGGTACAATATAACAAGATCCAAAGTGTAAACATTTCACCAAACCAGAAGCAATTCGTACTTTACGGCTTAGACGAGTACTACGGGGAAACCGAAACAGACCTATTTCCACGTATTGACAACATGTTTAGGGACCTATTAGGTGTCAATATTAATGGCTTTATTGAATCTGCAAAACGTTTAGGAAAAAGAGGCAGTCATCGTCCAATCGTCGTAGAACTAATTAGTCAAAGAATGAATAAGTACGTTTTACAAAACGCATTCTGTTTTAATAATACGGGATACGCTATATCTGAATTCTTAGACCAGACAGCACTAAGGAGCAGGAGGCATATAAGAGAATGCCTGATAAATGCTCGCAAAAATGGGAAATATGCAGTAGTGCGTAACAATAAATTATACATTAACGGTGAAGAATACGTTCCTAATATACAACCAAAACAGAGCCTTTCGACGAATCTCACAGACACAAACTTGCAGCCAGTAATACCTGAAGAGGACACCGTGCTGAATCCCCCAACGCAGCCATCTCCATCCACATCTCCATCTACGTCTACAGCTACTCCCTTATCGGCGCCAGGACCAATACCAGTGGCATCACCTAAAACTCTTTTTCGTGAATCCAAATAGTAATCATAGCCACAATCAGTTCATTTGTATATTGCATCAAAATATAGCTGGAATACTGTCAAAAAGAGATGAACTTGAAATAGCGCTTGATGAACTTAAACATAAAAACTACTGTCCATTAGCCCTATGCTTTAGTGAGACGTTTCTATTATCTGGTACTGAGACTAATTTGTATCTTAATAACTATGAACTTGCTGCGTTTTTCTCTCGCAAAACCAAAAAAAGGGGAGGAGTAGCTATACTTATTAAGAAACACACAAATTTTAGCGAACTCACAATCTTAAGAAAATTTTCCAAAGAAAAAGAACTTGAATGCTGCGGAATAGAAATCAAAGACAGTAATCTTATTATTGTGTGTTTATACAGAACTCCTGATGCAGATATAACACAATTTTGGGATAGATTTGACAACCTCTTAAGATTCCTCTGCTCGAAACGTAGTAAAAGGATTGTTATATGTGGAGATTTAAACATAAATATCCTTACAGACAACAAAACTAGTAGAGAATACTTAAACTTAATGTATAACTATAATATGTACAGTCACATTAATATGCCTACGCGTCAGAATAACTGTATCGACCACATTTTTAGCAATATTAAGGAAGCAAAAGGAGAAACTCATGCACTTGGCTTATCAGATCATGATACCGCTCAGACAGTCATGTTCAAGTGTAAAATGCAAACCCCAACAATAGGCTGGTACGTTGCAAAACGGGATTATTGTAATGAAAACGTTAAAAAGTTTAAAGAATGCATTGGTAGACTGTCTTTTTCCGAAATATATGAGAGTAGGTCTATAAATAACTCATTTGTAGCATTTCACGATTTATTAACATTATTTCATGATCTATGTTTTCCGGAAATTAAAGTAAAGGTATCAACTAGATTCAGAAAAAGTAAATGGTTAACTAATTCTTTGAAAAAATGCTGCACGGTCAAAAGAAAACTTTACTATAAATATCACAAAGAAAATCACACAATTAACAAGACAAATTTCACAACTTATTCTCGAATTTTAAGGAAATGTATATTGCAATCCCAAAAAAATTGCAACACAACATTTATAAATAGTTCTAAGAACAAATGCCGGGCAGCCTGGACAGTTGTGAAAAAAACCTTTAACCAATCAACAGTCAAGGAAATTAGTTGCATAAAGAGTAAACAGGAAAGGTTGCTACACGATCCACAAGACATAGCCGAAGAATTTAATAACCATTTTATAGATTTAAATAGTAATAAAAAAGACCCTATAAAGGTGTATAAGGCCCTAAAAGGCCCGGATAATTTAATAAATTCTATATTTTTATCACCGACTATGCCCCAAGAAGTTTACAAATTAATACTTTCTCTCAAAAATACTCAAGCTACCGGTCCCGATAAATTACCAACTAAAATAATAAAAGAAATAGCCTTCCCCCTCTCCATTCATTTATCGCACCTAATCAACGAGTCATTCGAAAGGGGAACTTTCCCGGAAAGGTTAAAAAAATCGATCGTCAAGCCTATATTTAAAAAAGGAGAAAAAGACAAACTTACCAACTATAGACCAATTACACTCGTTCCTATCTTATCGAAATTATATGAAAAATCAATTCACAATAGATTAGACATATTCTTAATAAAGAACAATATACTTAAAACAGAACAAAACGGCTTCAGGAAAAATAAATCCACAACGTTAGCCTGCTTTAAACTAAATAATATTATAACAGAATGCATCAATAATGGAACTCCAGTAGGCGTTCTGTTTCTCGATATGTCCAAAGCATTTGACACAGTATGTCACAAACGCCTTCTGGACAAAATAGATAAATATGGGATACGTGGACCAGCTTACTCCTGGATTGAGAGCTACCTGTATAACAGAGAGCAAACTACGCAAATCGATAGGATCATAAATAACTGACTCTCCAAGTTCAATTCGACCTATAAAGTAAATAGATATGGAGTACCACAAGGAAGCATCCTGGGGCCCCTTTTGTTTCTACTTTACATAAACGATTTGCCCAACTCAACGAAACATGAATGTATTTTATTTGCTGACGATACGACAATAATAGTTAAAGGTAGAGATATAGACAACTTTCAAGATGATATCAACACGGCTTTGAGAGATGTTATTAACTGGCTTGATATTAACAATCTTCGAATAAACCTAGAAAAAACCAAATTTATGTTATTTAAATCGTATAAGTCTAAGATTATCCAAGTAAAAATCAGCCATGAAAACGATAATATTGAAGAAGTGAATAGCATTGTCTTTCTCGGTGTAACCTTTGATACATACTGTAATTGGAAGATACATATAGACACCGTTTGTAAGAAAATAAATAAATTTATTTTTGCACTCTGGCGTCTGAAGCAGACGGTATCATTCAATACTGCTTTGATGACATACCATGGTTATATTATGTCTATCCTTAGGTACGGTATAATCATGTGGGGTAACTCTGTTGATGCTGGCCGTGCATTTATCGTTCAAAAGAAATGCATCAGAACTCTTTGCGGAATGCGTAAACGGGAATCGTGTAAAACTTTCTTTATAAAATTAAATCTCTTAACTCTGCCGTGCCTTTATATTTATGAAACAGCAATGTTCGTAAAACTCAATTTAGAACTTTTTACTTC
Source organism: Notocelia uddmanniana (assembly GCA_905163555.1). Taxonomy (NCBI): domain Eukaryota; kingdom Metazoa; phylum Arthropoda; class Insecta; order Lepidoptera; family Tortricidae; genus Notocelia; species Notocelia uddmanniana. The sequence continues at coordinate 21,510,392 of LR991059.1, read as the reverse complement.
TGTGGATAAAGAAACCACAAGGTCACAGAGACGACATCGTCTAGCCTTGCCTTCTACAAAATTGGTAATCAGAAATAAAAGCGCGCATAACATGTGTATAAAAATATTTAACAAACTGCCAGCAACACTTAAATCATTACCGAATGGACAATTTAAATCGAATCTGCACAAACTGTTAATTGATAAATGTTTTTATAGCATAGATGAATTTTTGATGAACAAATTTTAATTATTATCGGTTAAGTATATAATGTATTGACTTGATTTTGCTTATTTATTATTATGAATTGATGTAAATATGACTTTAATTAGGTTTTATGACATTATTTATTTTTTGCTTTGACTTGATAATATTATTTGATTTGATTTAGTATATCAAAGTAATGAATTGGTTTTAATTTATATCATTTCATAATAATGTCAATTTTTATTTTTATGTGCACTTTGTTCATTTTGTATTATTTATTACGTTTTAAAGGACATTTTATTTATACTTTAATTATAATTTTGTTTTATATAAGTACTTTCACATGCCATTGTCGGCTGAATATATTATGGGACTCATATGTACCTACATCTTAAATAACCATATATTCTTTGTGAAATAAAGATTCATTCATTCATTCATTCATTCATTCATTCATTCATATAAACCGTCATACGGACTGTGACGTTGTCTACTTTGAATTCTTGACCATGTGCAATCATTCCGGATCACGACCCCAAAATCACCCTGTATACCCTTACACCCGGGCCCGGGACCCGGGTATGTCCTTAAACTACGACCAAGACCACCGGGGAATGGGCAGCAGCATTCCTAGAGTGCGGTGGAGATACTGCGATCGCCAACCCGCATGCCAAGCGTGGCGATTATGGCATTTACCCCCCTTGAAATTGGGGGAGGCCCATGTCCAGCAGTGGACGTCCTAGGGCTGATGTGATGTGGTGGATATCCTTACAGGGTTCATTCTAGCTGTAAAATGCTCTTTGTAAGATCTTGTATAACACATGATTATACTTTAATGTTGCATCCTCGAGATTTAATATACATTGTAGTCCGTCTTCCCATGTACTGCATTGCCACACTGTTCAGATTTAAAAAGAAAAAACACTTCTGACGAAGTCTTTGATATCTGTCATCTGTCACTGTCACCTCATTCGTGTTTCGTGTGCGGCATTGCTACAACGTTATTCCGAACTACAATCTGCAAATATCTACTTAATCTCACGTTATTTCTAATAAAGGAGTGTTAGTTATGGGCAAAAGAAAATCTGAGAACGAGGAAGAAAGAATATTTATTACGAAAAATTAAACGCTACAAAGATAAATTGAAACATGAACGAGAAAAACGTAAGTATTTTATAGATCTACCTTCGAACGGATTTATTAATTGTATTACGCTGTCTTAATGAGATAACACGCGATGTTATCCTGATAGCAATAAACCGTATTCTTAACGAGGTAACACATGATGTTATCCTGAAATACGATATAAGTATACTTTCTTAACGAGATAGTACGTGATACTATCCTGAAAGTAATAACTACCTTTTATGCTTCAGAATATACTTCATCGCGGTCACCTTGTTTGTCGCATCATGACTCATATTGCGGAAGCCCAAATAATTATATGGATGAGATATATAGCGACTGCGATGGCAATATTTCGCCGGAACCAGAGGCGGTTCAACATGATCAAGTGCTAAAGTCGACTGTTAACACCGTATCACAAAATGACACAGCGCAGTCATTACTTTCAATGGAAGAACAACCAACGATCAATCCAAGTGAAAGTGTCACGGTTACGACCGCCGAAATACCTAATGAAATCTTAGAAATGCTTGGCGAAGCAAAAAATTTAGACCCGGCACTAGGGGCAAAAATACCCGATGAAGTCGCTGAACGTTGGGGAAAAATACTACTTGATGGTTTAGCCAAAGAACAGAAAGATGTCTTAAAAGGGAAAATGCTTGTGCCTGAAAATTTCACACTCGCTCGTGCACCAAAACTCAACCCTGAAGTAGCTTCAGTATTGTCCGATTCTGCTAAAAACAGAGACAAGCATTTAGAAGCTGTTCAAAACCAGCTGGGTACGGGCATCGCTGGCCTTGTAAATTTAACAAAGGACCTTATACAGGCTCAATCTGTAGATAAGATGGATATTTTGCGAAGAATATCTGAGATTAGCCAGATATTACTTGACTTACATCACGAGGAGACATTTAACCGGCGAAAACTGATTGTGCCTCTTTTAGATAAAAATTTCTGGGATATAATAAAAGGCCTGAAACGAGACGACCTTTTGTTCGGTACAAAACTTGGTGAGAATATAAAAACTTCCAAAGACGTTGAAAAATCCAGTCAACAAATAAAGAAACCAGTTTTCCCTAATACGTCGGGTAACCGACGACCTGCTTTCCAGCCGGGAAATGTGCGAGGTCCTCCTCGAAGAGCAAACAATACCAGCTCGATGCAGACAACGAATCGACAACAGCCGCAGCCATCAACGTCGTCGACGAGGAGGACCCACAGTGCGACAACTCACCGCCGCGGCCGGTACACGGGCAACAGCAAACCCTACGACAAGAGGCACCGCCGTTAGATGAGGTACCCCATTCCGGTAGAATTAAATATTTTTTAGACAAGTGGTTATCTGTAACTGATGACCCTGTTGTACTAAGCTATGTAAAGGGATATAAAATCCCATTCATTGGGAAGGTCTGTCAAAACATAGAACCTAACAATCCACCGTCCCCCCCTAAAGATATGAAGATGGCCATTGCGAAGCTTATTCATTTAAGAGCGATATCTGAGTGCAAAGATATACAACAGCAATTTGTTTCTCCAGTGTTTTTAACCCCTAAGAGCACAGGTGGTTACAGATTTATATTAAACTTAAAGGCCCTCAATAAATTTTTACCAATTCGTCATTTTAAAATGGACGATATACGTACTGTATCTAAACTCTTATCGCATAACTCATTTATGGCGACTATCGATTTAAAAGAATCCTATTTTTTAGTTCCAGTTCACGAGTCACACAGAAAATATTTAAGATTTCGCTATGATGGAATGCTATATGAATTTAATTGTTTGCCTTATGGGCATAGTTTAGCACCATTCGTGTTCACTAAACTGTTAAAACCTGTCATGGCTTATTTAAGAAATAATAATCACACCGTGATCTCGTATCTAGACGATATAATTTGTATTGGAGATACATATGATGCTTGTTACAAAACGGTTCAATCAGTTATAAAAATGTTTGAAGAATTGGGCCTCGTGATTAATTTTGAAAAAAGCTCACCCGATCCAAATCAGATCTGCAAATTTTTAGGATTCATTTTAAACTCAAAATCTATGTGCCTACAATTACCTTCAGAAAAAATTAAAAAAATTACTGAACTCATTTCAAAAACGCGTTATAAGCATAGGATTCGGATTCGAGACTTTGCAAAGCTTATCGGTACTTTATCAGCAGCATGCCCAGCTATTGCTTACGGCTGGGTATACACTAAACGCTTAGAACGTGAAAAATATTTAGCGCTTTTAAAAAGTAATGATAATTACGATGCAAAAATGATACTTGATCCAATCTTGCAGGAGGATTTTGTTTGGTGGAGTAATATATCTAAAAATAATAAAAACGTGTTTCGTGATGGCCACTTTTACAAAGAAATATTCACAGATTCCTCGCTAAGCGGTTGGGGTGCAGCCTGCGAAGGAGAAGTAATTAGTGGCTATTGGTCTGCAGATGAGCAGACGCACCACATTAATTTTCTTGAGCTGTTAGCTGCTTTTCTGGGATTAAAAGCCTTCTGCAATAATAATGAAAATATTGATGTCCTTCTCAGAGTTGACAACACGACTGCCATTGCCTACATTAATAAAATGGGAGGTATACAATTCCCTCATTTAAATAGTATTAGTCGAGAAATATGGCAGTGGTGTGAGCAAAGGAATATTTACATCTATGCATCATATATTAGGTCAAGGGAAAATACCGACGCAGATCAAGCTTCCAGGTGTACAAACATTGATACGGAGTGGGAACTAAATACTAACTTATTTAGGTTTATTACTGACACATTTGGCCAACCTGATATAGATCTGTTTGCCTCCCGGTTGAACAAAAAATGTAGCAAATATTTATCATGGCAGCGCGATCCAGACGCTTATGATATAGACGCTTTCACAGCCCCATGGACAAACTATTTCTTTTACGCCTTTCCACCATTCGCACTGATACTAAAATGCTTAAGGAAAATAATAAATGATAAGGCAACTGGAATAGTTCTCGTCCCGTATTGGCCCAGTCAACCTTGGTACCCGTTGTTCAAAAAACTGGTGACCTCTGAAATAATTTTCTTTGAAAGTGATAAAAATAATTTGTTGTCTCCTTTCAGAGAACCCCATCCCATGTGGAGAAAACTTACCCTGGCTTGCGCGATATTATCAGAGAAGCATATTTAAAACGAGATATTCCAAGTGACACTATAGAAATTATGGTTCAATCACTTTCTAAGAATACTATTAATCAATATAATGTTGCACTCAAACGATGGCAGTCCTTTTGCATAGCAAATAATGTTGATTATCTCGATGGCTCGGTAACTTTAATCCTTAAATTTCTGACCGACGTGTTTCACAAGGGTGCAAGTTATGGAACTTTGAATTCATTTCGATCTGCGTTAAAGTTGATTTTACCTAAAGAGCATATAGAAAATGATTACGTGTCTAGATTTTTCAAAGGCGTATTTAAAATCAAACCAAACTTTCCCAAATACACTACCACATGGAACCCTAACTTAGTCTTGGAACATCTTTCAAAATTATATCCAAATGAAAATCTTTCTTTAAAAGATATCTCTAAAAAGCTTGTAACGTTACTCGCGTTGTCCACGGGACAACGGATGCAAACGTTATCGTTAATTAAGCTCAAGGATATTAAAGTTACTGATACTTGTATAGTAATTACCATTAACGAGATAATTAAAACATCAATGCCTAATAGGCACAACCCTCAGTTGATTATACCTTTTTTCACAGATAGAAAATCTATATGCCCAGCAACAACTTTAATTACTTATATAAAAAAAATGGAATCACTTAGAACCACTCACCATAGTGATAATTTGATTCAAACCTATAAAAAACCGATACACAATTGTACTTCACAGTCCATCAGTCGTTGGATAAAGGAGACCCTGAGTGACAGCGGTGTTGACATTCAAATATTCTCCGCATATAGTACCCGACATGCGTCCACGTCAGCGGCTTATAGATCAGGTGTCTCAATTGAAGTTATAAAAAAGACTGCCGGGTGGACTGGAAATTCGATTTGTTTTGCAAAATTTTATAACCAGCCTCTTGAAACTTCCGTAAATGATACAAGCTTTGCTGAAGGTGTATACAATTCATAGTAGACATTTAATAGAATTGATTCTGTATTAGATTAAGATTTTTGGTATTATTTTGATTAAAAATAATAATAATAAGATGAATAAATAAAGCTATGTACACTGTATATCTCCTTATACTATGCCAAATAAAACTAATCATAGATCTGTGTGTCTGCAATTTCCGTTCCACAATATACGCTAAACGTCTACAATGTATATTAAATCTCGAGGATGCAACATTAAAGTATAATTTATGGTTAATTGAACTTACCTGAAGTGAAGTTCAACCAAAATTATACGAGATGTTGCATCCGAAGAGATTTAACACCCTCCCTACCCTAGCTATACACTAATGAACCCTGGGTCATTGTGGAACGAAGTAAGCTTTTGTTGCTCTAAACTGAATGAGGTGACAGTGACAGATGACAGATATCAAAGACTTCGTCAGAAGTGTTTTTTCTTTTTAAATCTGAACAGTGTGGCAATGCAGTACATGGGAAGACGGACTACAATGTATATTAAATCTCTTCGGATGCAACATCTCGTATAATTTTGGTTGAACTTCACTTCAGGTAAGTTCAATTAACCATAAATTATTAACGCAATAAAATTATGAATTATTTTTATTATGAAACACTGAATCATAGGCAATGCAATATTATCGCAAGGTTTCTGACGTTTATTTAAAATCGTTCGAATGACCTGCGTTCTATGAAAAAAATATGCCCTGACATTGTAGCCTCGCCAATGCTCGGCGCTTTTCGTGTTTTACTGAGAAAACAAGTTTTCCAGAATGAAACCTAACTAGAACGGTGCATCAGTCATTTTTTTTGGGACTCATAAAATATTATCATTCAGTATGCGGTCCTTGCAGCACGAAACTACGAAAGTGAAATAATTTTAAGAGGGCGCAGTACGCTCGGTCTGGCTCGGTTCTCCATACAAACGTATTTACCCTCTCATTTTAAAACGCCATGCTAGAATAACATGAAAAATTGTATACACAATGGGATCCGGCATATCTAGATCGGACCATAGTTTCTGTTGCTAGAAATTGTAAAAGAAAAAAAATACAGCAGCTTTTTGAGTTTTTTACGGCTTGTATGAAAACCTTAATAATCGTTGTATTCTTTCTCCATTGTAATTTCAAGCAACAGAAACTATAGTCCGACCTAGATATGCCGGATCCCATTGTGTATACAAAGTTTCATGTTATTCTAGCATGGCGTTTTAAAATGAGAGCATAAATACGTTTGTATGGAGAACCGAACGTACTGCGCAGTCTTAATACCAACAGCGCGCCTATCGATTAGTGTAGACAGCAAGCCCTAACCTACGTGAGGGCGGCCATTTATGAAACTCGGACCACCGGTCCTTTTTATAAATATCAAATTCCGCTTACTCACAAAAGATTCGAGGTGTCGCTGGGAATAGGAATTCTAGGTGTTGTTACTCACTAAATTATACGCAAATTCTCAATTCTCCACTAAAACAGTTGATCTCGGTATATATACTCGTATAAGTACGTAACCATTTTGAAATCATCATTGTTTAAGGAACCCAAAAAGTTTTGTTAGTAAATACGGGTCGAACATACTCAGAATAGTCACAACCACGGTCGCTGCCAATCAATTACAACTAAATTTCACGCGTCCTTTTTCGGTTGTCTTTCTAAACTTGTCAAATGACATTTGACAGTTTCCATATAAAAACGGGTGAGGCGCGTGAGGTGACAGGTGAGGACGAGTCGATTTGTGAACAAGAGGGCAGATCCGGTACGGTAACAGCTAGATGCGCATCCTCGTAACGGATTTAATGTGGCATGTCCATGACATACCATAAAAAACATATGTAAAACGTCGTAGCGACGTCGCGAACGCGACGCAACGCAACGCAACGCAACGCAGCAGTGTTGTCCGGCTCTAAAACGGGTAAGCTTGTTAGTGTGTGTACTATAGGAAGGACTGAGCTACGGGATAGTATTAACACGTCTTTATCTTCATATCTATATTAACAATTCCGTGCAGGGGTACGGTAGACCAGAACGAGACCTGGCTTAAATTGAAGAACGTATAAAAATAACGGTTTTGAGTTGAACATATGTATCCGCAAAATTCGGATTGTCGTGTATTTTGCATTTAAAAGTGTTAATTTTATGACAAAAGGTCGGCCATATTAAATTCGTTGGTTGACAGCATGTCGGGTACGTTCGGAAATCGTGATCTATTTTTGCGTCCGGTATGTTGGCCAGGTTGCTGGGCTGCGTTCTGGGTAATGGGCCATCATCGCCCATTGTGTGGATCTGGCAAGCCGTGTCTGTAGCGTTTTGTTTTTACCCACGACGGAACGGAGAAGGTATATATGCGTTTAGGGTGAGAGGTTGTTTGTTTGTGGTTTTCAAGCGTTCTATATACCTATCAGATTGTCACAACAACCGTCTTCAAAGTGAATGTATGGGGCCTGTTACATGGTTATTATTATCACGTGATACATCCATATACGTATCACTTGAATATTGATGCAGAATCCATACAAATTTGAAAACTGCTGTAATATTGACTCCCCAGTATAGTGATAATATTAATCACGTAATGGACACCACTAGAATGTTTGCTGAGTCTGTCCGCCATCTTAAAGCTATGTCTCTATTTTGTTGTGGTTGTGACAAACTACTAGGTGACTTATGGCCTTTAAACGTCTAGCAAAATTCTATCCCTATCTTGCTCTATCTCATAACTTAGTGGTACTGCTCATGCTGTTCGCCGCGCTCGGACGTTAGAGGCGCTACCGCGAACCGAAAACGAAGTATCTGCCTCTCTGTCGCACAAGCATATTCGACCGACAGAGAGGGAGATACTTCGTTTTTGGTTCGCGGTAGGCCCCCAGGCGTCTACTTTAAAACGAATAGGGTATTTTACTATATGAGAAATAAAATTCAAAATGTAAGAAAAACCGGCCAAGTGCGTCGGACTCGCGCACCGAGGGTTCCGTACACGTTCCGTAATACTGGTATTTTTGGTAAAATATACGTCATAATAAACATTATGACGTATATTTTAAATTTAAAAAATTAAATGTGTGACAGATGACACACGGAATGTGCTTTGACTTTCTTCGCCCGTCCACAGCGCTCGGACTTAAGTGTTACCGGGAACCGAAAAAGAAACATATGCCTCTCTGTCGCACTTGCATATTTGAGCGCGAAGAGCGAAATACTTCGTTTTCAGAACGCGTTAGGCCCTCAGGTCTGACGGCTCCTATTCCTGGATGGTGCGCGTATCGGAATGCAGAATACTTTTGGCAAAATTAACGGAACAAGTTGTTAAATAAGTTCCATTAATTGGAGAGAAAAAAACGCGAAACACTCATATCACGATCCGTATCACGTGAATATTGATGAATATTGAAGCATCATTGTGGCCTGTTACACGGTTATTATTATCACGCGATATACTTATATCACGATCCATATCACGTGCTGTTTAATGAATATTGCCGCAATATTCAATATGCCGCAAATTGAAAATCGCGATAATATTGACACACCAGTATTGTGATAATAGTAAGCGTGTAACAGACCCCATACAATTTTGAAAACCGCGATAATATTGACACATAATATTGAGTGTAAAGGGCCCCACTGAATATAATTTGGCGGAGAATAGAGAGCTGCTACCGCGAAACGAAAACGAACGAACATCGTGTATTTCCCTCTGTGTCGCTCGAATATGCAAGTCCGACAGAGAGGGAGATACACAAACTTCATTTGTTTTCATTTGTGGTAGCACCAAAAAGCTGACTGGCACATCAATATTTAACAATTGCACATCTGAACCGAATTTTAATGAACGATTAGTATTTTAGCTATACAAATCAGTACTTTTTTTTTAAATATTAATATCTTAAGCGTTTAAAATATCTGCCAAACTGCACAGAAGTTTGTCGGCAGAAAACCCAACTGATTGCGGTGTCAAATTTTTATGTGCCTTTAAATACTAGCCTCATAAACGTACTTAGGATTAACTTATAAATATACTAGCCTTTGTCCGTGACTTCGTCAGCGTAATCTTTTACTCTCTATTTCATATGTTAATCCAGACTACAGACTATATTTGTATACGAAATTTCAGCATAGTCCGTTGTTGCAATGTTTTTTTTTTATACATTTTTGTACACTATTTCTTTGGTCGTTTGCATAACTGTCACGAATAAATGTTTACTTTATTTATTTCACCCGAGCGAAGCCGGGCTTTCATCTAGTATACTATTGGCTATGTGCACGTCTGAAACGTCTAACGTCAAAGGTCCCGAGACAACGTCAAAACTCAGAGATATCAAATAATGACACATGAATATTTTATTTATTTTAGTAAACGAGAAAGACCGCGTATTGGAAATTTTACTGAAATAAATAAGAGAATAAATAAATACACACAAACGAAACGAATCGTAGGAAACCGTTAAGAAACCAATAGAAAACGTGAATGTAAATTTGACAGTTGTCCCCGGTAAGTACACATTTCTGCCATGGTGTACGCTACGATCGTCTAGCTTACCCCCACCACCTACTTCGCACATAGCCAATATTCACGTACACAATTCAATAAATCGACATATGTATCTTCAGGGCGGACTCGCTTAGTCTGCCGCCTTTAACTATTATTCCACTAGAAAGAGACAGTTGATATTCTAAATTTAAATTGAACTAACTGCCAGTCCGTCTCGGAAGGAGAACTGTAAATGTGGTTATACAACCTTTACATAGCAAGACGCTTTTCACAGTAATAGTTCCAACTATCACTGTACAAAGCGACTTACTTTCATCACAAAGTGCAGGTTTTACCTTGCACTTTCGCTATGTCCGTCTGTCTGTCTGTCTGTCCGAGGCTTTGCCCTGTGATTGTTAGTGCTAGAATGCTGCAATTTGGCATGGATGGCAATCAATAAATATGCCAAAGCCGTAAAACAATTTTAATAAAAATTATGTTATCTCCCCTACACGTAAAGTGGGATGTTTTTTTTTCTTCAACCCTATAGCATACTATACCCCATAGGGTGTTGTTGGATAGCTCTTTCAAAGTGAATAGAGGTCATCGTCAATTTTATTTTCATAAAGTGAATATTTTCGGAATTAATCACTTCAAAGAAAAAAATAAGGCCCCCGGCCCCCTCCCTTTGAACTATGGGTCCAAAACTACGGAACCTTTATGACTTTATGGAAATTTCCGAGATCTTAACCTCATATGTATATGTACATATATGTTTGTACCAGGCGGCCAGACGAAGGAAGAGGTGATCGAGACAAACGAGCGGCTGCGCGGCGTGCGGATACGGCTGGACGAGAACTATGACACCGCCAAGAAGGCGCTGGTCACCCTCATGACGCGATACAACGAGTCCAAGACCCAGAGGAACCTCTTCACCAGATACGCCATGCTGAAGGTCATGATCAAGGTAAGGTTTAACCCTTCAAATGCCTTGTTCAGTATCCGTCCGGAACAGTTTGGTTAAAATATAGAAACCGAAAATCTAGTAGACCGCGCGCCGCAAGAAAATGCTTTTGTGATTGGTTGAAATATTGAAGCTGCGCACTCCTCTCGCAAGGACGCCCCAGCAATCATGGACTGATACTTGAGGTGAAAATTTCCGTTTTTTTTTTCAATTAGGTTTGGTATTGGAGTTATTTATTTCCTCGCAAATGTGATGAAAAGCATTGTGATTAACTCGGCCGTAAGAAAATTATAAACTCGAGTCATCAAAAGCTTGCTTACGTTTAAACTTCAGTGTCGTAATTTAAGTAAGTAGGTTTTTTTGACATCGACTTCCCAAGAGATAAATGTTTTTGCCTGGTACCAGGCATAGGTACAAAGAAAGGAGAATGTAATAAAAATGAATGAACGAATAATGACGAAATGTATGACCCCGGCATTGGCATAAACGCTAGTCCTCATGACGCGCTATAACGAGTCCAAAACCCAGAGAAATCTCGTCACAGGTGATACTGAAGGTTATAATCAAACCGCTCACTTGACGTATATTGTATTACAGTCTATCTATACAAACTACAACAACGTTAGACGTATGTCTGGTTCTGGTATGAATAATTTGGTCACAGTTTATTTGACAGAAGGAGACATTCCTAGGATAAAGTTAATGTTTCATACATATGTCTGTATCGTTTACGTTACATGATGTCACAGAGACATGGTAATGAGGACTTCTCTTACCTGCTAGGGGCATTTTGAAACTGGAATTACACATTTTTTCATCTCAAGCAATAAGAAATGAAAGCCAGATTTCATCTAGTTCAGTAAAAGCATTTGTTTGAGAAATTTTTCAATATTGTTACTGTGGTTGGCGGAAATTGAGTGTCTACAATTACATTAAAGCTTTCTCTACTACGCCTGATATAGGAAAATACTCGTATGTTAGTAATTTGTTTTCAATAAATAATACCTAGATCCGGTTCGGAAATTCTTCTTTCCAAGAAAAAGCAGCTTAGAGTTTGCGAAGAATGGCTTCTCTTCGTTTTCACTATAAAAAGGTCGATGTGCTGCAAAAAATATACAGTTCGAAGGACTTATACAGTTATCTACCGCGCCACAGCTAATTCTTTGATACAATACGGGCAGCGAGACACGACACGAGACAACTCTGGGCAAGCCAGTGCCAGGCTGCCTTTGTAATGTACACCTACCTACTTTTACATATTTTTTAACTGTTTGTGCCACTAAGTCATTACGTTAGTATATATCTTCTTTGACTAAGTTAATAAGTGTTAATGGAGTTTTCGACGATTCTTGCGTTTCTATTGTTACCATGTTAGATATTTCATATTAGACATGACATGTTAGGTGTGTTTTGATGTGTCGTCAAGATTGATTGTTTAGGTATCAAGTATTGGAAAAAGAACGAAGGTACGACGGTTTTAGGATTCCGTAACGTTTTAAACAAGTTTATAGTTTGACCATGTCCGTCCGTTCAGCTGCCCGCGGCTTAACTCATTAACCGTTACTACTATAGATGTCGGCGCTTACGAAGTCAATCCTGACACCTGTTATTTCCATACAATTTATAACCTCAAAGTGACTTTTAGGTTATAAAATCTATGGAAATGACAGGTGTCAGGATTGACTTCGTAACCGCCGACCACTATAGAAAGCTGTAATTCGGCTTAAGTATACATATACATATTAATAACAGCAATAAAACAATATAATAAAATCATATAGTAGGGTTTCCGACCCGTGTGTGCGCGGAGTGTTCTAGCTGTATCGATATTGGAATCGTGGCTCAGACCTGTGATGTCACCGCGGCGCCGATACATACACCCATTAGTGACCATAACGCACAGCTGTTTCATTTATCGGTGGAACATTCGCATCGTGAAAAAACTAGTCAGTTTATTGAACGTAGACTTATTAACGACGAATCTATCTATTTGTTTTATTGTGACATAGAAAATTATAATTGGGAATTTATATATAAAAATATTGACATTAATGATAAATTTAGTAAGCTAATTTACATACTAACATACTACATTGATATCCATTTTCCAATTAAAAGACTCCGTTTGAAGAATAAGCCGAATGTTCCATGGATGACTAATGAAATAATAAAATACGTTGACAATTTTAATGACCTCTCTCACTTTAGGCAACAATACCCTAATAATGACGGTATTTCAAAATGCATAAAATATTATTCCGATCTAATCAAACGCAAAGTCATAGAAGCGAGACAGGATTACACAGTTAAAAGGTTAAGCAACAGTCACAATCCCGCCAAAGAAATCTGGACAATAATTAATGAAGAAATATCCACATCACACAGTAGGAAAGATATTGCATTAAATTCTAATCTGCAACCTGTATGTAAAAAAGATATACCAGACTTCTTAAACTCACATTTCTTAAGTGTGGCGTCAAAATTTAATATAGGGGTAAATGAGCAACTAGTTATGCAATACTTAACTAAACATTTACAGAACTCCGATGTTCCCACTGTTGAGTTGCCTGCTGTCACGCGCGCCGATCTCGACCGCGTTCTTAAATCCATGATGAAAAGCCATAGTACTCTCGACATTTACGATATCTCAGTAAATGTAATGCTATCCATATGGCCAATACTTTCGGAGATATTGGTAACACTAATCAATGATATGTTTTCAGCTGGTGTTTACCCTGACATACTCAAGTGTACCCGAGTGTGCCCTGTATACAAGAGTAAGGGTGAAAAAACATCAGTTGACAACTACAGACCCATATCCATAGTGCCCAATATCTCCAAAATTATTGAGTCAATTTTGTCACACCACTTAATGAACCATTTAGAGCCTGACTTACTGACCGACAGACAGTTTGCCTATCGCAAAAATATGTCCACAACAGCAGCAGCTTATAAAGTGATAGACACTATAACTACCGGCATCGATAAAAAACAAAAAGTTGCTGGAATATTTTGTGACCTGTCTAAAGCCTTTGACGTCATAAGTCATGACCTTCTAATAAAAAAGCTTATGCGTTATGGGCTTAAAGGAAACAGCTGCGATTTGTTGCAATCTTTTCTAGAAAACCGAACTCAAGCGGTAGAGGTGATGCTGGATGGAAAACGAATGAGATCAGAGACTGGCAGCGTGATTGTGGGGATTCCACAAGGTTCTTCTTTAGGAAATACCCTCTTTCTTGGATTTATCAACGACCTACCATCCGCTATAACTGAAGGTCAAATCACTCTGTTTGCCGATGACACTACAGTGGTAGTAACCGCGCACACATACGAGCAACTGAATAATAAAATTACCACTGTATGTAGCCAGCTGAAGAGATGGTTTACGGCAAACGGTTTGATACTGAATGTTGATAAATCAAACGTAATGCTTTTCTCAACTAGGTGCACTTCGAGTTCGACCATCCAATGTCCCGTACCGATAAACGTAAAGTGTAGGTTTCTCGGTTTCACTTTGGACACCAAACTGAACTGGAAACAACACGTTGACTCGCTGTGTGGTAGGCTGAGCAGCGCGGTGTTTGCACTGCGTAAACTAAAGCCACTGGTATCCCGTGATGCGCTGAGGCAAGCGTACTTCTCTCACTTTCACTCGCTCATGACTTACGGTACAATCTTATGGGGCAACTCGACCGATGCTGAGAGGGTGATGCGAATGCAAAAAAGAGCTCTGCGGACCATGCTTGGCCTTAATCAGAGGCAGTCCTGTAGGGCTTTGTTTGCTGAACATCGAATTATGACCCATTATTCGCAGTACATTTTCGACGTTATCATGTTTACGCGTAGACACCTGCCACAGTTTAAGCGTGTGGAAGTGACGGGAAAGTGCCTTCGGAGTACGGGAAAACTTCGAACAGTGCAACGGCGCACAGCACTACAAGCAAAGAATGCGCGGGTAATTGGGCCTACCTACTACGAACATCTACCCGATGATTTAAAAAAAGAATGCTCCGAGAAAACGTTTAGGCGTCGACTAAAGAACCATTTATTACAGAAGGCACTTTATTCTGTGAAGGAATACATTGTGATACTCAAATAGAAAATGCATTGGACAATGGACATATTTATTTTTATTTGTAATTATTTTTTATATCAAATTGACATTTCCTTATTTTACTTGTCATTTTTGTAACTGATAAGTACTACTTAGTACTAATTTTCTTTATGACTTATTGGAATGTACTACCTTATCATTTTGATTATTTTTATGACAATCTATTGTAAGGTACTTCCTGGTATCAATGTTGTTTTATTTATTTATACTCGATTTGACATTTTGGATTTTTTCAATTAATTAATTATGTGTTTTCTAAGGATATATACTATTGTATATTCTTAATTATTAAAATATTATTGTTATTTTTCATTATTGTAACGCAAATGGTTGCGTCTAACGATCAGTATACAATATGTAGTAGAAGCAAAAAAAAAAATTGTTATATGAGAATTGTATAGTGTGATTAATAAAACTAAACTAAACTAAACATAATCATATTTGACCTTTTTGATTTTTTGATTATGATGAAAAACGATATTTTTTGGGGTAGTTCCCCTACACGTAAAGGGGGTGCATTTTTTCTTGACTAACGCATCGTGTGGTAAATATATTGTTAGATAGGTTTCTAAAAATAATGTCAATGTTCTTTATTCCGTTTGCGAGTTATTTTTTTTTTTTTATATTGGGGGACAATCTTACACAAATCGACCTAGTCCCAAACTAAGCAAAGCTTGTACTATGGGTACTAGACGACGATATACATACTTACTATATACTATACTTAAATACTTATACATAGAAAACATCCAAGACCCAAGAACAAATATCCGTGAAAAATGCACAAATAAATGCCCTGGCCGGGATTCGAACCCGGGACCTCTAGCTTCGGAGGCAGAGTCACTACCAACTAGGCTAAACAGGTCGTCAGAATTATTTATAACACCTGACATGGAACACAAAAGAGCGGGTTATACGTTTAACATGTATTTGTGTGTGTCTCTATCTGTGGCATCGTAGCTCTTAAACAATTTTAACGCGTTTTTGTTTTTATTTAAAAAGTTTTTTGTTTTTCCAGCGATGGTTCTTAGACAGTTCTCATCAAATTGAGATATTCATATTTTTTTTAGTTGTCGGTTATTCAAAGTGTTTATTTTTGTTGGAGGCATGTGTCGTCGCCCTCCAGCTAATAAAAAAATCGAAACTTTGTTCCCGCACACTCGTATAAGAGCCCCTTTTCTTAACACTGTACCATTGAAACAAACAAACAAACCCTCTTTTAAAGTGCCATTGTGTATACGATGTAAAAGTGGTACTTAAAGCAAATTTGCTCTACTTATGAGGCACGTCTGAGCATACCAATATAATTCACTTACAAATTTGGCATCCAGCCCCAAAGTTAGATATTGCCTCGCTTTGCACGCGTACGTTTTCTTTCGGACATCTATAATTGGATAGGAATTGTAAGTGAGTTAGCGGGGAACGGGAACGTGCCCAGAGCTACTTTAGTGGCAGTTTCACAGTGTTTGCTAATATTGCTTCATATTGTATACCACATCGGTGGCAAACGCGTATACTGTCCGCGTGTCTGAAAAACTTCAGCAGGGAGGTCGTTCCACAGCCGGAGCTTTCGCGAGAGTAAGTTCTTCTGAAACCGTACCGTACGTGACCAATTACGTTCTAGGGTGTGAGGATGAATGCCCTGCGTGCCGCGGCAAAATCAGAAACAGAAACAAAACACTACACACCACAAAGTAATATTTATTTATTTATTTAATCTTTATTGCACAAAAGTAAAACTTATAGTAAAGTAAAGTAAAGTTTATTTGCAAGAATATGTACATAAGAAAAAGTACAAAAGGCGGACTTAATGCCATGAATCATTCTCTACCAGTCGACCTAAAGGCAAAGCAGAAAAATTGAACATAATAAGTACATTACACAACTAGGGTAGTAAATCTAAGAAAGGCTGAGATCGCAGATTTTAAGTACGACGTATATATATGCGACCGAGGGCTTTATTTATTACCTCCCGTGTTGTGTACATCATTTTATAACAGATTATTTATTTAGAACGTTATATAAAAACAGATTAATTACCAAAAATAAAACTAATTACAAATAACGTTATAACTAATTACAAAACTGAAATAAAACTAAATTAAATCTAAAAATTAAAGCATTTCCTCTCTGAATAGCCAAGCTAATTCTTTGGCCGAGGTAGCTACCAAGCTCTTCGGTCACCTGTGGCATCAATTAGCCTCTTCGACAATTCTTTGAAGAGGCTTAGAGCCCCAGGACCCGACGGACCGAGAGTCTCGACGCCGAAAGGGGTGAACAAGTATTCGGCGCCGAGACCACTGTATTTACAGATTTTAGCACGTTCGGCCGCCTCCGCTGCAGCCGCCGCCCTCGTGTAGGTTCCGTGGAAATGCGACGGGGCTAGTGTATCTACATAGCATCCCACACCAGCACCCTTCCCATACTCCACGGAATCAAAGACATCCCGTCCGGTCTCTTACCATCGTTTCTTGACATGCCTGCAGGTTCTAAAATGGCAGGCACGTTGGCTGATGCAAGAGACCGGCGAATGATATCGTTGAGAGCAGCATGTCTGAAGAAGCGGCTGGCGCTTGTCTGGAGAAGCGGCCGGCGCTTCCCTGGCAGGAAAGTCCGTGGTGCCCTAGCTGGTCCACGTCGCTTCCGCAGGGGCAATCATATGGGGCGCAGACCGGGACCCCGAGACGAAGACAGACTGCAATGCGGAGTGTATTTTATTCCATACGCGTAGCGTGCGGTTAAAGCCACTTTTTGGCCAGGTGTGACATAAAACCATTTATTCGTGGCATGAAGACATAGACATAATAGGGAGCAAGTACACAACACTGCCACGAATCCCTAAATCAGTTTGGTGCTAGCAGGCAGTGGCTGGTTTGCTGTTTTGCTGTTTCAAATCACTTTGGGATCAAAGTGAAGTCACGATGGACAAAACACAAAAGTTATACCAAATAGAAATAAAGAGGAAAAAGAGAGGAAGATAGTGTTATTATGGCCGCGGTTTTCTATTCAAAGGAGGTACTGTACTTCCCCAGCTGGATTGCTCATAATTCGAGTGGAATGACATTTCCCTATAAAAGTAAAAAAGTAAAAGTAGTTTATTCTTCAAATTAGGCATATTACATTACATGCACCTATGAACGTCTATAAACTACCACCGGTTCGGAAAAATAAACCTCTGCCACGAGAAGAACCGGCGTAATAAACTCGGCTCCTATGCCCTCGCTCCTACTAAATATTGGAACTTTTCGCTATCATACATCATTATTCGTCTACATCGCAGCATGCGAAGAGTGGAAAACCTTATTCAGTATTGTATATAAGCATGCCATTATTTACATGACTATACTTTCAGCGCGGATCTAGGGATTCTAGGAAGTCAGTGTCTACTTGTACCGTGACATCAAATATTCATGGTTGAGCCAGGGCAAGTCCAGTCATGCTTCCATTTACTTTTACAAAAATATTCCGTTTTAAATATGCAGATTTTTGTTTTCTGAAACGTTCTTAGGTTTATTATTAAAAAAATATATATCATCGGCCTATAATTTGTCATAAACTTACCTACATGAAAAAAATACCTTTCTGCTCCCGAAAATAATTGTTAACGGCGCCGAATTTTGCTCTAAAGTGTATTACACATATAGCGTTCACAACTTAGTTTTGGCCTGTACTAATTATAGCTAGGTATTTAAAGTTGGTGGGTAGGCACTCAAAACGTCAACAGTAATAGTGCAACGCTCCCCTTTAAAACTCTTAAAATAATAAAATAATCGCGACAACTATCAAAGTGCATAAAACGTGACTAAACAAGGAAAATATACAGACCTATAAAAATCATGTGAATTAGTACATAAAAATCGTAAATCGTTCACAAGAATACCAAATATTTGAGGTTATACAAAAACGTCAATCACTTCAAACTCAGTTCTACACTACGGTTAAAAATGGCGTAACAACTAGAAACCTGATTTCTAAAACTAAAAATTAAAAAGCAAACTGAAGAAATAACCTGACGACCTGTTTAGCCTAGTTGGTAGTGACTCTGCCTCCGAAGCTAGAGGTCCCGGGTTCGAATCTCGGCCAGGGCATTTATTTGTGCATTTTTCACGGATATTTGTTCTTGGGTCTTGGATGTTTTCTATGTATTTAAGTATGTATTTATCTATATAAGTATGTATATCGTCGTCTAGTACCCATAGTACAAGCTTTGCTTAGCATCAGATCATCGACCTGCTGAAATGATACTGGAGATGGAGACTAGTAGAAAAAGAACACATCCTAAAAAAAAGACAAATATCATCCCAAAAGAATCAGCAGTTTTAGTAAATGAGATCTCAGATAAACTATTTACAAACATAAAATTGGAAGGACCAAAACAGACACTGTCCAGAGTATATACAACATTTTAGAAAAATACATACACAATACAACAAAAAAGCTGTCAAATATACCTCCTGAAATGAAAGACAATTTTATATATGCTGAAGATACAAAAAGATTCCTAGAACTAAAACTAGAACTCCAAGGAAAAGATACCAAAACAAGATCAGAGAAAAACAGGTTTAAAGCAATAGATAAAGGAATAAGAAAACTAGTAAAAAAAAACATGGATAAGATAGCCCAATTAGAAAAAATACTTGCCGGCTCATGTGCAGTAAAAAATGCAGAGAGATACATGCACATCGTGAAAAAAAATACCAAACTTAGTATATAAAAGGCAAAAATTAGAAAATGGAACGGATATAAAAACAGCAACTAACTTCTTCCAGCAACTATACTCTGATAAGATCCAGGACCTAACCACATATATACCTAACAATAATGAAAGCAAACCCATACAACTATTCATAATAGATGAAATATCCGCAGCAATAAAAAAAACTAAAAACCGAAAAAGCAAAAGGGCCCGATGGTATTAGGAACGAAATTCTTAAATATTCAAGCTAATGCAAAGAAGTATAACTTCTGTGTTTGATAAAATATTGGAAGACGGTGGGAAGACGTAATTACGCCAGAGCAGTGGAATACGTCAAACATTACCATAAAATGTAGTGAAATAAAAGGGAAATAAAAATAATTTTAATAACTACAGACCCAGATACTGCGATCGCCAACCCGCATGCCAAGCGTGGCGATTATGGCATTTACCCCCCATGAAATTGGGGGAGGCCTATGTCCAGCAGTGGACGTCCTAGGGCTGATGTGGTGGAAGAAATATTGGCCACTAAGGTTTATAATGAAATCGGACCTATCTATAAAAATTAAAACCAATACTTTCAACTCCGCTGTTTTACCAACCCTAAAATATGGGGCACAGACCTAGAGCCTGACCGAGAAGCAAGCAGACCAACTTAGAGTATGCCAGAGAGCAGTGGAGAGATCAATGCTAAATATAAGATCGGCTCAAGATAGAGTGCAATTTGAAAGGTTGTGGGAGTCCTTTTGCGCTGAATATATTTTATATATATATATATATATATATTATTTAATGTAATTTAAATAGTAACAAAGCAAAATGAAATTAAGGAAGGAGTTTGTTTGTTTGAACGCACTAATCTCAGGAACTACTGGTTCGAACTGAAAAATTCTTTTTGTGTTGGATAGTCCATTTATCGAGGATGGTGTGTGGAGGATGCTGCGGTCAACCGGAGCAAAGACGCGGACGAAGTCGCGGGAAACAGCTAGTAACATATACTTTAAAATGTAATTTAGAAATGTAACTAGGCATGAATAAAGGCTATTTCTATTTAACGTTATATTGCTTCTCATGTCCTTTAACTATTGGGAACAAGAGGATCATCCTTCGTCCGAAGACGATTTATAAGCCAAACGCGTAATGTCACAATGTATAATATAATTCTAGAAAATTATATTTTTTTATATATATTTTATTCAAGGCTGCCTTAAGAGGGCGCAGTACGTTTGGTTCTCCATACAAACGTATTTATGCTCTCATTTTAAAACGCCAGGCTAGAATAACATGAAACTTTGTATACACAATGGGATCCAGCTTGTCTAGGGCGGAAATTAGTTTCTGTTGCTTGAATTATAATGGCGAAAAAAATACAGCGATTATTAAGGTTTTCATACAAGCCGTAAAAAACTCAAAAAACCGCTGTATTTTTTTCTTTTTCAATTTCTAGCAACAGAAACTAATTTTCGACCTAGGTATGCCGGATCCCATTGTATATACAAAGTTTCATGTTATTCTAGCATGGCGTTTTAAAATGAGAGCCTAAATACGTTTGTATGGAGAACCGATCCACACCGATCGTACTGCGCCGTCTTAACCCTGCGCATGGCACGTATATTCCTTTGGTAGTTAGGTCTTCCAATTTCCTCTATTATATTTTTGTTTCAAAGAAAAAATAAACAACACAATTCTATTACGGTTCTGTTCGATGTTAAAGTATTCTGTGTGCATACGTCGGAAACTGATTATTGGTTACATTCGTTTTGAAAGGGTTTTAGTGAAATCGTACATACAATTTCCCTTTCCATTACATACGACTATTTGTATTTACTGGGTGCTTTGTACCTGCAATACTTAGGAATTCGTGTCATTTGCAAGGTTCCGTTTCAAATAGGTATATACTTGATTAAAGATAATTCAACTATTTAATCCAACTATTTTTAACTGACTTCTCAAAAAAAGGAGGAGGTTATCAATTCCGTTGTATGCTCTTTTTTAATGTGTGTTATCTCAGAAATCCGTCATGTGTAAACCGATTTGTGTTTTTTAAAGCATCAGCTTCGAGGTGGGTCCCGTTGTTACCAGAATCTAGTTCTAATAATGGGATCCATGAAGAATTGAGCAAACTCCTTATGGATCCCATCATTAGAACTAGATTGTGGTAACAAACCAAGCAGTAAGTAGCATTTGGTGAACTGGAATTGATGAGACCACGGATGGTCATCCAAAACTCCAATTGTGTAATGCGGGACGCTAAGATATTCCGATCAAGATAGTGAAGCGACTATGACGAAATCAATTAAAATGGGCCTGATGTAATGTTACCTGATGATTGGAGCCGGAAAGTAGGCAATGGAACTCCGTAATAAAAGTATTCAGTAACATAGGACTACCGCTAGTGGCCAAATTTGAAAAACATTTCCACTTGTACTTGATTTTATTTCTGTCTAACGCTTGGGCGATTTAACGTAACAGCAAAAGGAGAATTAAATTACCTTCACTCTCAACACAGCGCATCCCCAGGTCAATAAAGGGTCGGCAACGCACTTGTGATTTCTCTGGAGTCGCAAGTGTCTATAGGTTACGGTGTCTGCTTACCATCAGGCAGACCGAGGCTTGTTTGCCACCGTCGTAGTATAAATAATATATATGTATTTGAAAAATGTGAACAATACGGAATGGACAAATCTATAAATTAACTCTTGATTGGTCGGATTGAAATTTAGACTTTGCCTACGACAATTTCATCTGCCACCGTCCTAAGCTAAAATGAATATTATAACATAATAGGAAGTATCAAGTCCATGAAAACATACAAATTGAACTGAAGTAATAACAATACTTCCGTTATTATCCCAGAACCCTATCCGTACGCTATACAGCTTGCGATAAAATCACGAGCGAACGATCACACGCTCCAATCAATCTACTCAGTTGGTTAACTGGGTATGGATGGACGTCGATGGTTATCTACGTTGACTAACATCGGGTGATCGGGTCATCAATACACTGTCAAAAGTCCATTTCCACGCGATCGTATTACACTCCAGCGCTAAGTGCAAGTCTAAACTTTAGTTTTTTGAGTGAGTTCTGTTTCTTTTACTTGTGGAACAAATTGTGAAGTTGTCTCGATTTCTTTGAACTTTATATTGGTGCTTATCTTTGTTTCGTTTTGTCGGTTTCCTTTGGCTTCATTTCAAGCTTTAATTGATATTGGTTGTGAACTAAGTTCATTGAGTGCTCTGTGCCATGGTTTCATTTAATAAAAAGTAATTTACTTATACATACTTATACAGGTTGTTTTTATTGATTTCCGTTCCTTCGAGCATATAGCCGTGTATAGCCATAGTTACACGAGTGAAACGACGTAGCATATTTAGGTTTTCAAAATTCAAGAATATTTTTTTATGACAATATTCGGAATTGAAATGCGCACGTCAACATTGTACTAGGGTTGTTAATTAAAAAAAACTAATTCTAGAATATCTCTGAGATGGTACGAATTGGGATGCTAGTGTCTTAGAGAAGTTTACTTTATTTCATATCAGGAATGTGCCCTCGCAATTAACGTAAATCGATAAAAGCAACCTGTATAAGACATTAATAATATGATTTGTAAATAAGAATTATAGTGTTATCAATAAATAAATAATGGTAATGAATAAAAGAATAAGTTAGGCGAGGTTCAGGAAATAGGGCGTACTTACCTAGAGGTTAAACTTCAACATTCTATGGGAATGTCTCACAATAGTCACAATTAGCCCTCTTCCGGTTTGGTTGGTCGAATTGTCTCAATTATGATGTTGCAGATTATTGTTTTCTATGTTTCTGACGATGCATGTTATTAACTAAAATAATGTAAATCTTGTACAAGTGGGTACTCGTAATTGTAGGAATATATGGCCGTATTTCTTGCATCTTTGTGTATTTTGGATGAAACCAAGTCTTGTGGACTTAATAATTGAGTACTATCAGAAATAATGTTGTTATAAATAATAGTAAAGTAGTCTCACTCCGTTAATAATATGTACACACATATAAACACCGATATAGCGAGATAATTATTTTTGACCCTCATGGTCTCTCTAGGTACCAATAGCTCGAGTTATTAATGAATCACATTTTTATTGACAATGCAGTGAAATTATCCCAAAACATGACAGTGGGTTCGTAAATCAAGGACCGAGGGAATAATAAAAGGGACTAGGTGACCCGACTCGGGTGTGCCCCAGGGTGCTGATTTTAACCGAATGTTTTCCCTCTCAGAGATAGAACTTGAACTGATCTTTTTTGGAAAGTTGCAGCATGCGCAAAAGCTTATAACTTGGAGTTTCAGGCTTTATGCTGCAGTACTTCCTTGTTTTTTTACGGAGAGATCACTTTTTTGGTGTTGTGTTTGGTGGCGAATAAAGTGTGCCAGAGCTCTCGAGGATTCTTATATTGATATTTGCTGGTAAAATATACCTTCGTAATAAAAAACATTATCACCAAATATGAAGTTCATAGGTCAATGGGAAGAAGGACTCCGTTTGGGTTTGTCTTTTCTAGCCCGTTTAGAGTGAGCAAAATCGAGTTTTACTCCCTCTAAACGGGCTAGAAAATACTTTTTTCGAATAGGAGAAATTTAATATTAATAAAGTATCAAAAGGTACAGAAGCCCTACTGCGTGAGTGATGACGTTAGCTGTCAATTTTTTGTCATAAGCAATACTACTTAGAGTCCGATAACGTAAACGAGGGTTATCAACAGATAATAATCAAAATTCAATGACGTTATTTTCGTTCTTACTTTGTCTTGAAAATACATAGAACTCATTTAAAACTCGCGAAGTAGTAATGACAGTAATAAAGTGAATGTTCTTCAATTATTTTACTTCCTTCACCATTTCAGAAAAAATCCAATACTTATGGTGTGTAATAAATGGTATGGCGATACCACTGACAATTTAGACCTGCCGTGAGGTTACCATAGATAAGTGTAGTTCGCGCCAAAATGTTAGTGGGATAGTCCTGACCCAAATCCGCTTTGGCATTTAATCTGAGATTTTGCGTAAGCACTAGTTTTACGAAAGCTACTGCCATTTGATTTACCAAAACTGAGGGAAAGCTAGCCCTTGTCTTTTCTATTACTTATAATAAAAAAACGTAAACCTATATTCGGAAGCCTTGGCCAACCTTCTGACCATGTACCGTAAATACATATAATACCAACTTTACCTATCGGAACTTTACAGAATCCCTCATTTCCTAAATTGACCGCCCATACCTAAATATGACGGTGCTCTCAAAGTAATCGAAACATTACTGTTCTGTTGTACTACTCGTAGATATTATATCAACCACCTACCGTGCATATTGTTAAATGTTCACTATAACAGCATAGTTCTGATTGTTTGTACTGTGTTAGCTTTAGCTTCCATTTGTTAGCTCTCCAATATCCTAATTGCTAAGACTGCAATCACTTACTAAGCACTCCCTGAGGCTTAATTTAATCGTACCACAAACATCGTGTGCATTCATAAAGGAATATGCATTTGCATAAACAGTGTAAGCCTAACAATCTCCCGGCTCATGTAAATATAGCGGTACGGTGCAAAATTCCCTCATAAATTATTTATCAGTACGTGAGATCGACCTTTCTGTCTGTTTCTTGAATTTACGTTATGTGTGATGGAATGGTTGGCAATTGTTTTAATTTGAGACGCCTGCTTTTAATTGTCGTTACTGTTCCGTATCCTAAACACGATGAAATTTTCGTTTTTTACAAACACACTAGAATATTATTATTTGAATACAATGTCCAGATTAACATGTTATGCGTAAAATTTTCCGACAAGCACCCTGCAGCGCCGGCATAGAATACGGCATACGGCTACGGTATTCCCCGCCTGTCGTACAAGGCGACTATAGGGTGATCTCAGAGTCGTAGACGGCTGAAGTTGGGGGCTGCGTTCCTTCATGGAAAAGATGGAGGATCTGGTGCGTTCCGTAGAAAATCTCAACGCCGTCTAAAATGGGTTGAGGAGGATCATCGGAGGGTTTTTAGTCGGTACCAGTGCGACATAACCTCCGCGCTATCCCCGCGGTGCGGAAGTATCCATAACAGATGTCCTCCCCGGAAAAAAGGCCACTTCAAAATAAATAATAGTTATTATTTTATTATGTATTAAAGGCAATCGTGAAATGACGATTACATAAGAACAATAAGACAATAGACAACCTAAGCATTCAGTAATTTGCCGGGCGATGAATAGTCTCGACCCGGGTATTTCCTAAAACTACGACCAAGACCACCGTGGGATGGGCAGCAGCATCCCTGGAGTGCTGTGGAGATACTGCGACAGCCAACCCGCATGCCAAGCGAGGCGATTATGGCATTTACCCCCGTTAAATTGGGGGAGGCCTTTGTCCTGCAGTGGACGTCCTTGGACTGATGTGGTGGTGGTGGAATAGTCTCCGGGTTATCCTGTAATCTAAATATATAAAAGAAGAAACTGACTGACTGACTGACTGACTGACTGACTGACTGACTGACTGACATATCAACGCACAGCCCAAACCGCTGGTCCTAGAGATTCCAAATTTGGCACGTAGGTCCCTTATAAGGTCTAGGGGTGCACTAAGAAAGGATTTTTCAAAATTCAACCCCTAAGGGGGTGAAATGGGGGTCCGAAGTTTGTATGGGGAAACAAGATTAGTTGGACTATTTCATTCGAAACTTCACAGGAGTATTTGTAATGATAAATGAGTAAATACATGTTTCAGGTTTTTTGAGAAATCAACCCCTAAAAGGGGGAAAGGTGGTGACAAATTCTGAAAATCGACATGGGTATTGTTTTTATAATATACCGGGTCGCTGATAACGAAAACAACAATGATTTTAAAATCTCACGTGGAGGACGTGAAATACCATCCCCCCTGTTGGGGTGCGAGGGGGATGAAATGCCTAAATATTAATATGGGTGTCGTTTTTATGGTTTTTTGGGACGTTAATTACGAAAATGGCATCGGTTTTGAAATATAATATTGTGGACATGAAAACTTTTGAAAGTTTGTGCCAAATTTCAAGAAATAACTGACTGACTGAGTGACTTACATATCAACGCACAGCGCAAACTGCTGGTTCTAGAGATTCCAAATTTAGTATGGAGTTCCATATAAGGTCTTGAGGTGCATTAAGAAAGGATTTTTCAAAATTCAACCCGGTGGTGAAATGGGGGTTCGAAGTTTGTATGGGGAATCAAGATTAGTTGGATTATTTTATTCTAAACTTCACAGGAGTATTTCTAACGATAAATGAGTAAACATGTGTCTCAGGTTTTTTGAGAAATCAACCCCTAAAAGGGGGAAATCTGGTGACAAATTCTGAAAATCGATATGGGTGTTGTTTCTATGGTTCATCGGGTTGCTGATAACGAAAACAACAATAACTTTAAAATCCCACATGGAGGACGTGAAATACCATCCCCTCTGTTGGGATCTGAGGGGGTTGGAATGTCTAAACATTAATATGGGTGTCATTTTTATGATTTTTTGGGTCGTTAATTTCAAAAATGTGGGCATGAAAACTTATAAAAGTAGTTGCCAAATTGCAAGAAGGAACTGACTGACTGAGTGAGTGACATATCAACGCACAGCCCAAACTGCTGGTTCGAGAGATACCAAATTTGGCATGTAAGTTCCTTATAAGGTTTAAAGGTGCATGAAGTGCCGTGAGTTCCCTATGAAGATACGACCTTTTTTGATTAAATGTATTGTAAGTGGTTTTATTAATCAGTCCGATAGGATTTCGACATAAATCGATATTTGAGCGTCCGAGAGGAGTCTTAATAGGAATCCGAGGTACCTAAACTTTGAATAAAGTAACGGCCATATTGATTTTCTTCATTTCCGTCCCGATTTCGTTCAAAATCGATATCTGAGCGTCCCAGAGGTCCCCTAATACGACTCCGAGGTAAAATTTGGAAAAAGAGTCGTCCATATTGCTTTTCTTCATTTCCGTCCCGATTTCGTTCAAAATTGACATTTGAGCGTTCGAGAGCTCCCCTAATACGACTCCGAGGTAAAATTTGGAAAAAGTCGCAGCCATATTGATTTTCTTTTTTTCGTCCCGATTTCGTTCAAAATCGATATCTGAGCATCCGAGAGGTTTCGTAATACGAATCCGACGTAAAATTTAAAAAAAGTGGCGGCCATTTTCATTTTTAGCATTTCCGTCCCGATTTCGTTTAAAATCGATATCTAAGCGTCCGAGAGAATTCTTAATACGAATCCGAGGTAAAATTTGGAAAAAGTGGCAGCCATATTGATTTTCTTCAGTTTAACCTGATTTCGTTCAAAATCGATATCCGAGCGTCCGAGAGGTCTCATAAACGAATTCGAGGTAAAATTTGTGAAAGTGGCGGCCATATTGATTTTTTTTTCGTCCCGATTTCGTTCAAAATTGATATCTGAGTGTCCGAGAGGTCTCATAAATGAATCCGAGGTAAAATTTGTGAAAGTGGTGGCCATATTGATTTTCTTTTTTTTCGTCCCGATTTCGTTCAAAATCGATATCTGAGCGTCCGAGAGGTCTCTTAATACGAATCTGAGGTAAAATTTGGCACACCATATATGCCTGTATGCAGAAAAGTTTAATGTTACTATATAGGTGTTTGGGGTATCTATAGGTATGGATTTGCTTTTAAAAACGACATATCATCATCATCTCCCTGCCCTTATCCCGCTTATGCAGGGTCGGCGCAACATGTTTTCTTCTTCCATTCCTCTCTATTATTCGTCACTTCAGCGCTTACTCCTTTCTTTCTCATATCCTCTCTCACACAATCCATCCATCGCTTTTTGGGCCTTCCAATCGCTCTTCGTCCTTCTACATCCAACCCTAATATTCTTTTATCAATATGACATTCATCCCTCCTCATTACATGCCCATACCATGCTAACCTACTGCTCCTCATTTTCTCTGTCACGGGTGCCACTTTCAAACTTCCCCTTATATACTCATTTCTAATTCGATCTTTCCTCGTCACTCCACACATCCATCTCAGCATTCTCATCTCAGCTGCGTGCACTCTTCTTTCATCCGTCACTTTTGTTGCCCAACATTCTGATCCATACATTACGACAGGTCTTATGATCGTTTTATAAATTTTCCCCTTAAGTTTAAGGGGCATTCGTGGATCGCAAGCTGTTCCAGAGACCTGTCGCCATTTCATCCATCCCGCATTTATTCTATTTTTCACATCACGTTCTATATTGCCGTCATTTTGGATTAATGATCCAAGGTACCGGAAGTCGGAGCAGACTGGTAGGGATACACCATCCAAGGCAATTTGGGAAAAACTGGATAAACCGCCGAAGTTGCAGAACAAGTGCTCCGTTTTGGTACTGCTTATTTTTAATCCTACGTTCTCCAGCTTTTCCCGCCATTTTACCAGCCTGCTCTGGACCTCAAGAGCATCATCCCCGACAAGAACAACGTCGTTGGCAAACAGCATACACCAGGGTGCTTCCTCCTGTATGTCCGATGTTAGAGCATCCATAACCAGGAGGAACAAATACGGGCTTAAAGCCGACCCCTGGTGCAAACCTACAGCCACATTGAACTTGTCGGTTACCTCAGCTTCGGACCTGACGTGAGTACTAGCTCTGTCATACATCGCCTGAACAAGTTTGACATACTTCTCTGGCACACCTTTTCCTTTCATAGCCCACCACAGAACCTTACGAGGGACCCTATCGTATGCTTTCTCCAGATCAATGAACACCATATGCAAGTTTTTTTGTGCAAGCCGGTATTTTTTGCAAAGTTGGCGGAGTGCAAATATGGCGTCCATTGTCCCTCGGCCCGGCATAAACCCAAATTGGTTCTGTGTTACCTCGCTTTCTTCTCTCATTCGTCTCGCTATCACTTTCTTCCATATCTTCATACTATGTGACATGAGCTTTATTCCCCGATAGTTGTTGCAATCGTGTATGTCGCCTTTATTCTTAAAGATGGGCACCAGCGAACTGTTGCACCATTCATCAGGGATTGCCTCTACTTGCAACAACTTATTGAAAAATAAAGTCAGCCACTTCCATCCATCCGCTTTCAAAAACTTTCATACTTCCGCTGGTATACCATCCGGGCCAACCGCTTTCCCATTCTTCATACTAAGCACCGCCATCTTCACTTCCTCTATACTTATCTCATTTACCATACCTATATTACTTCGCATATTTTCTAACACTCCGTTCCATGCATTCTCTTCGTTCATTAATTTATTAAAGTAACTCTTCCAGCCTCCTTTTATTTCCTCATCATCCGTCAAAATCTTACCCGCTTCGTCTTTTATACACTTCATATGATTTACATCTCTTGCATTCATCTCTCTCTCTCTCGATATACTGAAAAGATCTTTTTGGCCTTGTGGGCTCTCCAGAAAGTCGTACAACTTATTTTGTACCTTGGCCCGTGCAATTGCAACTGCTTTCTTAGTCTTCTTTTTACTGAGCTGATATTCTGATCTTCTCATTTCCTTCTCTCTATCATTTCCATCTTCCACTTTTGTCCATTCTTTGAATGCATTCTTCTTTTCTTTCAAAATCATCTGTACTTCCTCATTCCACCACCATGTATCCTTATCTATCTTCCTTTTTCCTTTTGTTTCTCCAAAGACATCCCTCGCTACGCTCCGTACACACGCTGCCATCTCATTCCAGCACTCATTTACTCCCAACTCTGCCATATCTCCCATTTCAATCATTTTACCAACCACTCTTTCCCTGAAGTTTTAAAGACGACATAGAGGTTTCGATATTTTTTTCCATTTAAATCGACCTTTAGATTTTTTTTAATCGTATGGCATTTATTTACGAACCGTGAGATTTTCAAGAAGACAAGTACGGTTGCCAGTTTTTGTTGCACTTTTAGCACCACCCAGGGGTCACGTGTAGGGTAACGGTGGGTACTCCCTACGGACGTGGTGCAACTTCGACCCCCCTTTGTCAAGTGAGTGGGCAACTTGACTGTTAGAAGTTCGCAAGCGGCCCGAAGGCCTCTAACTTGGCTTAACGATTGCTGTCGTAGACAGCAGCCAGGATCAACGGGTTAGCGTGATATTGAATTAGCCGTATTTCTGTACTTCAAAGGACCAGAGTTTATGACCGCTGCGCGCTGCTTGGTCGTTATCAGACCTATTGGTGTTACTGTAGTACACAGATACTTTAACTAAGGGCCATTTAAGACATTATTTTATTTCATCGGCCCTTTCCCCTTCGGCCTATCGGAAATGTATGATAATAGTTTTCGATCCTTATTTTTGCCAAAATCAAATGAAATTCAACAGTTTGCCGGTTCTCAGAATGTATACTGACTTTTCATCTGTTCATCTGTTATTGAATCACAATCACCAAACTTCGTATACTGAAACCCCCAGAATGTAACAACTACTTTTCTGGAGACCGCATCTAAATCGGTTCATCCAAACGCGAGATAATCGTGGACAAACATACGAACCGGTTTTTTGTATAGACGGTTAAAAATTTCGCTTAGTACGCGGGCGTAGCCGCGGGCAAATGCTAGTAAAGAGATAGAAAGAAACCATGGTCATAAAATTACTTGTCACGGTAATAACAGTCACGCATATTTATTCAAATACGGATGGAATGTGAAAGTGTTGAGCTGAATCGAAGCTCTGATACGGACGAA
This sequence comes from Notocelia uddmanniana, assembly GCA_905163555.1. Lineage (NCBI taxonomy): Eukaryota > Metazoa > Arthropoda > Insecta > Lepidoptera > Tortricidae > Notocelia > Notocelia uddmanniana. The sequence goes on along the minus strand of LR991059.1, from coordinate 21,479,040 downwards.
CTTACAGCTGATGCTGCTTGTGAAACTATTATTTAAACTAACTTGGACAAAAGCAAATCTGGAACTTGCTTTGTTTCGGTTAATATAAATAGAAACTTAAATTGGTTTATACATTTAGTATATCTGTTTTCATAGAAACTTGGTGTATAAATAAACGGCAGTTCAGCAGAAGGTAACCTTATAAAGAAATCATATTTAAGTCGTTCATTACTGTTGTTTTCAAAACTTTTTGGTATATTTCACTGCTAAATAAATTAAGAGGAATATACCTCTGTAACAACTTGCCATAAAGCTGTTTTTGAGCATCAATCTGTACAAAGAATCTTTTGGAAGTGAGGTATCTAAGGCGGATCCTTCTGGTATAGGTACGCGCTCGTTCTAACAAGTTACGCTCGACATGAGTGGGAACGAGCAAGCAAAACAGTAACCTATAACATTAATCCCAGCTTTTTAATATGCACTTTAAGATGAGTAGGAACCCAGCAGTTACAGCAACAATCTGGGTTTAGACGATCAACGATAATGGTTGCCATTTTATCACTTATCGTCGTGGATAAGACATTTGTCTCGTTCTGACAAGTATGCGAGTGCGAGAGTGACGGGCGTCTTATCCACGACGATAAGTGATAAAATAGCAACCATCATAGGCCCGCAGCTGTCAGAACGCGTAGCGAGTCAAGTGTCGTCGTTGTCGTTTTAAGTCCTCATAATGTAATGTGTGGGCAACTACGGAACCTTACATTGCGCATGGCCCGACACGAGCTTGGCCGGTTTTATTTTCCTTGTGAAGCCGGAGCGGCCAGAGTTTTTTATGAAAACACTGTTTACCGCAATAAAAACTACTTACTTTTTTTAAAGTGAGGCCAGACTATATCTAATCATTTTATAAAAACACTGTTACCGCAATAATAACTACTGACTTTTTTTTAAGTAATGATTTTATAAAAATTACAGTTGTACGATCAGCAGCAGAACAGCCCCCCTGTTAACCACCTGTTGTTGTTGAAGCAGCTACGCGGACCTAGTGCTCAAATTTGACGACCTATTTAGCCTAGTTGGTAGTGACTCTGCCTCCGAAGCTAGAGGTCCCGGGTTCGAATCCCGGCCAGGGCATTTATTTGTGCATTTTTCACGGATATTTGTTCTTGGGTCTTGGATGTTTTCTATGTATTTAAGTATGTATTTATCTATATAAGTATGTATATCGTCGTCTAGTACCCATAGTACAAGCTTTGCTTAGTTTGGGACTAGGTCGATTTGTGTAAGATTGTCCCCCAATATTATTTATTATTTATTATTATTAAAATGAGCACACACAAACTCTATACTAATGTCAAGAGAATAAGAATCTGTGTAGATAATTGTGAACGTGTACTTTAGTGCTTAGCCAGTTTAGCCACTTCTGCTGCTAACTGTACCAACAACAAACAAAATAAAACTTATAATTTTCAAGTCTAACATTTGTATATGAAATTATTTACTGATGCAAATGAACACATTCATAATCTATTTTGTGTTGGTTAACTAGTTTTAGTTGTATTGGTAATATTTATGAAAGTAAACGATAAGTAGTTAGGGTCTTTTCTACACTGTCGTAAGTGTTGTTTTATTGGATTTTGAGGCCCAGGGCAAGTTAAAGCTCAAAATACATTAAGCCGCAACAAATTAGTTTTACTGTAAACAATCTAGTGCCAAACTTGGCATCTTTTCAGATAATCTACGGAACTTGGCACCCATTTAGATCTCAATTCTTTTGTCTGTGAACACGCCAACCACGCATCGCATATTTAACTTGGCTACCATTTTCATATTTGTTTTGATGGGATATCATTACTTTGTGTCAAACTTCACCAAATGGTGCTTTTCAAGAGCGAATGCACGAGTTACTATACAAAATATCCAAATCGCTATAGGTGCACCTCAAATGTTAGAAGAGTTCCCTCGATTTCTCTAAGACACTATGATCAGATTATTACCTGAGGTGGTCCTGTAGTAATCAGATTATTACTAAAGGACCACCCCTGAAGTACACCGTTTCAAACAAAAAATTTTTTTTCCAAATCGGTTAATAAATGACGAAGTTCTGAGGTAACAAGCATAAATACCTGATAATAATAATAATAAAACTTAAAAAATCACTGAGTTCAGCCAAATTTTACCTTTCTAGGTCAGTCAGTCAGTGGTCAAAATACCGTTTTTTTTTTTACTTTAATATCTCAATAACTATTTCACCTATATTTATGAAATTTGGGATGTACCAAATTTCATTTTTTATGTTATTTATGTAAAATAACACACGGCGGCTGTCCGCCAGTTCCTGGGGTGAACTTGGCTGGATACATTGCCGTGTGTCTAGATACAGACTGAACTTGAGATATAAATTTCCTTCCAGAAATTTTTAACTATTTTCTTAAGGGTGCCTTTACCAAAGATGTGCTACGCAGCTACGAGTATGCTGCGAGGATGTGTCATCAACGCTACGAAAACCCCTTTTCCACCAGTGCTCCAATGCACCAATGAATATGATCAGTGGATCCAAGCGCATCCATAACAACGTAGCGTATCATACCACATCTCTGGCGGACAGGCACTCTGTCAGTGTCTATTGTCTCATTGTTGTTATAACTTATAAGGTAAACGTTTTTGGATGCTCTAGTATGTTCTAGAAGTGTCATATTCTTTATCGCCCACCAATTTTATATCTGAAAAAAAAAATTAAACGCTGATAAACAAATATAAAAAGATTTTATTTGTGTTCGTAAAAAATGTACATTGTTCTTTTAAAAATGGACGAAGAAGAAAATATCTGCACTCCTGATAACAATCCGTAAGTTACACTATAACTAAGAGAAATCATGGTTCATTAGAACGTCAAAAATAACTTGGCACCCGCAATGACACTACTACTGTATTTGACTTGTAATTATTATTTATTGATATTCATAGGTGCATATAATATGCCTGGATTGAAGAATAAATAACTTTTATGTTTTGATATTTAAAATAGAAAGATGAGATGATATAAATAGAGAGATGATATTTAAAAAAGATAATTTCAATTAAAATACCTATTATTTATTTAAAAAGGCTCGTAGAAAAAGTATGCAACGGTGAATAACTGGTCTAAAAGCGATTGTGGCGACTTCACTTGCAATGATCGCCAAGGGTCGGATCGCAACCCACTCGCATTTTAAGATCCTTCTTTTACAACAGTTGCATAAAAAATATATATTACATACCTACATATATAGATCTGTATATAACTAACACGGAGAAATTATGTTTCAGAATTTCAAGGCTAATTTGATTGGCTTTTTTCCGTAGAAAAATAATAATTAGACAAACCGCTTTCTAACATTCCTAATCCAGCTGAACACCTACTCAGCTAGACTTGACCTGACCACAACTGCAGTAAAAATATGCGATTGTAGTGTAATTTTATATGGTTTTAATTGTTCATATGTAGTTTTACTTTCAATAGGCGATATATTCTTTCCTATACCCATTGTTTCAAACCTCGAGTAACCTGAGACATCTGTTGTTCTAGCTAGAGTGAACTATTGTACTAGGTACACAACACATCTCGCTTCCTTTTTTAGACAAAATAAGTGAGAGAAATCTTAATGTGGGTATCTTCCTAGGTATTTATGTAGGTATTGAAGTTCAATTTATGTTCAACGCTTTCAAAAATGTTACACAAACCACGAGCCAAGTAAAGAGGGTGGAGATATAGATGGAATCCTTTTTTGGGCAAGTCTCCTGTCGCATTAAGTTTGATAAATAGTGCAGCAGCAGAGCCAGCGAAAAAATATAATTTAGGTACGTATCACCAATTTTCTCTCTTAACATACCTACTCAATATTACTCACGACATTCGTGAATCTTATTACTTCCTAAACAAAATTACAAACAAAGCGTCAAATGGATTTGGTTTAATAGTAACTAAGCAATGCCGTTGGTCTACTAGGTCGTCGGGCGACCGAGATTCCCTGAACACTGGTGTAATAAAACGACACTAAACCTTTGCACTGAAAATACCAGTTTATTAGGGTCTAACGACCCTCATTACAGTCCCTATTGCGAGGTTGAAAAGCAACAATAGCAGAAAACAAAATGCTGCGCGTAAAAGGTTCATTTTATTCTTCAGCGCTATTTCTTGGTTTATTACCTGCACATCGTAAAGAAGTATTTAGCCAGAGGCTAAATGTGGATTAAGTCACAGGGTTCAAGTCAATATAAAACTTATATTCCGCTTTCCAATTGAAATCAATGTGGTTCATGTGTCTGCTTACATTACATGATCCGCTTCGAGCTAACGCAATGATATCCAATTGGGATGTAAAACATACATGTCAGATTGACCTTCAGCGCCTTTGACTAAAGTGTGTTGCCAGTGATGACGTACTCGCCATGTACATGGCACTGAAACGTCGCTTACTATGGGCCTCTTAAGAAAGCTCAAACTCACCCAAAGAGCAATGGACAGGGCTATGCTGGGAGTTTCTCTGCGTGATCGCATCAGAAATAAGACCTTCCGCAATAGAATCAAAGCAGTCCGAATTGGGAGGGGCACATTGCACGTGGAACCGATGGATTCCATTATCGGATAAAAAATTAGCTCACTAATGCATAATAGGTCAATGACTAACAGAAAGAAAGAAAGAAAAAACATTTATTAATGACAAACACAGGTAATAGAAGTTTACAAAAACCAACACCAGAACCAGTGAGCTTCATATTTGGCTTCATCACCACTTACGAATTAGTCAGTTATTGCAAAAAGTTAATATGTATTAGATTTTTTTTTGGTACATGTAGAAATATTAGAAGTAATAGCATGATTGCCAGAAAATCTCCGCATCACTGCTCCCTATTTGAACTACATAAAACGGATGACTAACTTTTTAAAACAGATGGGAGATTGCCGACAAAAAATACCGATGACTCTAATGAGTAATAAATTCTCCGCTAGACTCTAATTTACTTCGCCGGGGAATTGATTTTCTAGAGGAAAATTAAATTTGTTCCGCTGTTAAATATTGTACGTTATATTTTCTGGTGAAAGAGCTTTATTTATGTGTCGGGTATTGGGTACTAAAATCATGACAATAAATGGCCGTAATTTTGAGAAATCCATTTTACTCTTAGAGTTGCGGCTCATATTTACATTACTTAACAACCTTACTTTTTTCGACCTAAGGGGTTGAAATGGTCTTAGTTTGCGAACGAAAATTCAAAGTCAAGCCAACGTAAAGGTTATGTTCTGCCATCACTTGCACTGGGCCAGTCAACTTAAAACATGATTCCTTGATGGAACATTTTGCTTTCTTTTAAGTCAGTCATATCTTAAGACTCTTGCGGTTTATTAAGATATTTAAGAAGAATGTTTCATTAAAATTTGTTACTGTGGGTAAAAACTTGGCTATCATGAAGGTCGTTTTCTTTAGCGATAAGACCGCCTGTTGTTTTCCTCTCCTCTAGTTTTAGGTTTTTATATTAAGTAGTTTGTATTTATTGAGGCGTGAAACAACCAGTGTTTGTATTGTATTGTAGTTTCCTGAACATTCAATTATTTTCACTCGGTGCTTTTTCTGGTTCTTTGGCAGTTTTTGTTACGAAACAGGAAACACATGGTATTAGCCACCCACGGCGTTATGAAAAGATTGGCAGATAGTATAAATATAAACAAATTGTTAGGTGATCATAAAGTTTGTGAAGGACCACGAAACTCTTGAAATAATGTCCATATTTTTACGTACAGAATGCCTCTAACGCATTTATACGTGTAATTTTAGAAAAAGATTTAAATGCAATATAGTACATGAACGGAAAGCAAATTAGATTAGCAGTTAACTGCTTATCAGAGTTCCATTATAAAATCGATTGCGGTATCCTAGGTTACTAAAACCTTATTGATCAAATTATAAGAAGAAGATAAAATTTTGAAACGGCCCAACGCAGCATGTAAAGTAAAATAAACTTTGTCAAAGGACTTTAAGTACATTTAAACTCCGCAATATTGATGGAGTTTATAAACAGAATGTCGTACTTTTTCAAGTCCTTTGCAAAAGTTACATAATGAATAAGCAGCTAGTCTAGGTCAAGGAAACAAAGAGAAATACTTATTTTGCCTGAAACACAGGTAAAACTTGTAGGTAAAGGCGACAAAGAGAAACACCTATTTTACCTGAAACACACTGTAACCTGGCTTAGGCCCTTGTAATTATCCCTGTAATTATTTAATTTTAGTATATACATATTCATATATCTGTAAAATACGTTGTCAATAAATTATTTATTTAATTGCTTATTGTTATACTTTCCGATTGAGTTCATAATAGAGTAGTGTACCAACGCAGTATGACTATATAGTTGAAATTCGAAAGCATGTCACCACACACGCATGGCATCACGAGTCTCTGAAATGATACTTTACACTTTGCCCTCTCTTAATTGCAAATTTGATCAATTACGGAATCATCCTATTTTATTTATTTTTCCTTGAGTATTTTATGCGGAAATAATACAGATTGTATTCCAAGTTCAAGTTCGCACGTTAGAAGATCAGACATGTGTTTAGCATCATTTATTATTGATAGCATTTTGTATTAACTAGTTATCCTCATGAAAAATATTAAATTTATCAAATAAAATCTCCAAGGACGCGTCATGTCATAATTACATCGAAACATACGAAACTCGAGTTATAATAAATACCAATATTAGGTACACCACCGAGTGAACAAGTAATAACAATGGTGAAGTTACGCTTCCGCTTTCACGAGCCAGTTACAGAAGTTCAGAGCGGGAGCTAACTGAAATTTCTTTTTTCCATGTTACAACGTTTTTAGTTGGCGAGCACTCGATTCAACACAAGTTTAAAGCCGATTGTTGGCTCCGCGTTCATAGTTTCGAGGTAGTTAAAGTGTAGCTTTGTTTCTAATTATTTAATGTCATAATTTACATCACATTCCTTTGTAAATGGCTTCTCAAAATAGCTCTTAATTATTTCGTAGAGATTTACAGTACGAAGGTAAAACAATGTCCTACTTAGGTTTCATTTCCGGGGAAATTGGCATACCATCGATTTCGAAATCCAGGTTACACACACGACACCGCACAGAAGTCGTTCTTCCAGGTACTTAGAATAAGGAAGCACATTTATAAATAAGCATTTTCCAATAGCATAATGGACTAGCAAATATGAATATACTGAATATTACAAAAAATATTACGAATAAGTACTAAAGCAATTAATTTTGATGTAACTATCTACTACTCGTAGTAAAATGTATAGTCACTCTCGGCCATTGCAGCACGTGATTGATGGACGAGAGCTGTTCCTGCCCTGTCACATCGCCGTCATAAATATTAAACTCGACTAATTTCCATTGTTAGAGCAAGCTATGCATTAATAATTAGGCTTCTTGCATACCAAAACAAATTATGGAGTATTATGCGAATAATATGATACTGGACTGTAGGTCGTTTTGACGATTGAAGGTCTTATTGTCAATTTCAATTTATTGACTGTCGCAACTTTCCGCGTCTGTTTTTTTTTCAAGGACAGTTCGTCAAGACTATTCGTTGAGCTTTTGAACTGCAGTCATTGCCATCTTCAATATTTTTACCACCACAGGATAATGTTTGAAATATTTTTAATATCCAACACTATTATTAAATGAAGCATCATCACCATTATTATCTACATAGTTCATCGAACAAACAAAAGACAAAAAAAATACCGCGGTTCAAACGCCCAAAGAATGGCCCTAATTGTTTTTCCGTGTCTTAGTTCTGACTTCCCTTTTGCGTTCCTTTTGTTGGCGATAACGGGATAGAGTTGGAATGTGTTGGTCTAGCAGTTGACAAATAGGTGACGATTGACTAGCAATTTATCCTACCAATATCATATTTTCCCTATTTAACCTAAAATTCTTAAACAAAAGAAAAAAGAAAGAAGAATTGCTAGAACTGCCACTATAAGCTACATTTCGTATATTCCGTCTACATACACCTGAGTATGCAAACGTAAAATGTTTATGTCCTTTTCTTTTACAGGACGTGATCCGACTGGAAACCCAGTACTGGTCGCTGGTGGAGATTCCTCGACAGGAGAAAGCGGAGACGGTGCCAGCGTTCGTGCTGCGTGCATGCGCCATCATGGAGAAGACGCAGAAGTCTGGAGAAGGAGTCAAGACCTCGTCCAAGCTGGCCGAGGAAGCCGCGGACCGTAGGGACCGGATAGAAAGGTTGAGCGGTAAGTGATTATTGTTGAAAAACTTAAGTAAAGCCCCTAATTGTGTACTTACTGTTCGAATAGGCGTTTGTTTTAGTTCACTTATTTACTTGTAGTTGTATTACAAATGTAAATATGTATGTTATATCTGTTCGAACACATCACAACTACATACAAGAGGGGCTTTGCTTAGGTTTTTACCTACTCGTATAGTATTTTAAGAAGTGTCCGAGTCCTTTTATCATCGATCAGTTTTCTACTGCTTTAATTTGCTTCATGCCACAATGTATAGAAATTGGAAATCGATATAATTTACTAGTGTCTGATAATATTTACGAGTATATACCTATCTAAGTGACATAAGTATGATGAGTAAGACTTCATTAAATAGAATTCATTGTTTAGTTAGCAATCTCTATGTATATACCTACTGAAATGGCGAAAATAATATAGAGCAACATACCGCATTGAAGAATAGTTGTACGGAAGATTATCCCGGTTTTAGGCAAAGTCGAACAATCCTTGCTGAATCCTCTGGGAACCTTTCCCGCAATGTCGCCCTAAGGAAATTCCTATTAATTTTCTTTTATCTTTCATGCGCATTGCTTCTGGAATGTAATATACGTTGAACTTTTGCCGTGAGGAAGTAGAATCCACGACGGAGACGATCGGATGGATTACGATACGGGGCGAGCAACCAATAAAGTATTTTCTAAGTATTTTCTTATTCGGCAATTTTCTCCCTCTCTAAATCCCATAGAACAAAATCCACACACATCATAATAAAATAATTTCGAAATCGCTGCCCGCTTTACACCAGATATTGACATCTTTTTATCTAGGCAGAAGATATTGAATTAGGAGAAATAGTAACGTCACTGTCATGTCAGTAAAGCGCTTTGTTTGCCAAAAAGAATCAGATTTTCTCTTTAAAATAGCGTATGACTTCTTTATATAACAAGAATTTCTTAAGATGAGCAAAGAGCACAGTCTTAACCACGCTGGCAAATGTTATCGTGTAAAATGTTTTCGCAAATATAAACTAAGCCTCTAATAAAAGCTCAAAAAAGCGAGCGCTACCACTCTGGAGCTTTACATTTGGCCGGCGCCTGCAGCGCTCCACTCTTGCTAAAATAAAGTGTTGCCGTATGGACATTAAATTTGCCTGAACCGCCTCCGATAACAAGGCTGGCCCAACGCCAAATTTTAGCTTTCTAACATTTGTTGAGAAAACGGATCGTCCCGGGTCTAATAGCAAACCGTAATTGCGTTCCAGCGCCCGGACCGCGCTCGCGTTATTTTCTTGATTATGAAAACAAAAAGTTACAAAAAAAGTAATGTAATTGAATTAAAATCGGATGAGTTTGGTGGATCCTGAGTAAACAATCAAATCGGCTAATACAAAACAGTTGTTTATAAAGGACTGGCTACGTGAAGCGAAACAGTCTCCACCTTTAAACGCATAATGCAAAAATTGAAATTCGGTACAAAAATCGCCCGTCCGTTTAATGTAAATAGGTATCATTTAAACATTAATTCATGTTTGCTATTAAAGTTTAAATTTTATATGAAAGTTATAACAAAAACACCGGTCATGCCCTTTTCAGATATGACAACATCCCAAATAGAAGCCGAGAATACGCAGATGACAAATGATTTGTACCGCCTTCTGAAGAAGTATACCGGGTTAAGAAATCTTATAAGAGAATTAAAGGTAAGTTAATTTAAGACTTAAAATATTTGACCTTAATCAGTAAAGTTTTAAAGTCCCTTAAGTGAAGACAGAACTGGAGCTTAATAAAGTTTTGACAAACCAGTCGGGCCGGAGTCAAATGTTGACTTCAATACTAATCATTTATTCAGAATTGGCGTCACTTCCAAACTTTATAAGCTAGTGGTCCCGGGTTCCAATCCCGGTAAGGGCATTTGTTTCTGTTGTGAGCAGAGACATTTCCTCCTAAGACTTGGATGTTTTCTATGTATTTAAGTATATAACTATTCTATTAATTATATCTTCGTCTGGTACCCATAACAGAAGCCTTATTAAGTTTACTATGGGACTAGCTCGATTTGTGTAAAAAAATGTCCCCTAATATTTATTTATTTATTAACTGTTATACAGCGGTTTTAAAATACGTAGATCAATCGCTTAGATGCTGTTTAATGAACGCCACCAGCTTAGTTGAGGGATACTTCATCATATCATTATAGTGCACATCCTTTCAACAGATCTTCTAAAAGCAATGCAAGTAAATCCTGAGAGACGTGTCATTGACGACGCGATACAAATCGCGTCTTCCCGCGATAAGCGTCTTTTGTGCACGGGAGCTTTGTTTGCCGCCGTCTGCCTTTTCTGTGTCAACCGCTCATACCTAGCCGCTTTGCGCAGCATATTTTTCGACAGATAAGATAACATTTTTTTAGTGGCCGTTCAGATTGAGCACATTTGACAGAATCCCTTTTTCATCCAGTAGGTAAACAGTAAACAGGCTCCTTTTAACATATGTAATCAATTTGTCGTTCATTGTAAGTATGTTATCAGTTTGGATGTTCATTCACAAAAAAATCATCTTATAATGGAGGCTAACATTTTCTAAAGACTTTACTGTTAAAGCGTGAGAATATTTCGAAAGGCAATTATAATCATTACCAATTATTTTCCAATTAATTTGTCCATTCATCTTTCCAGTCGGAGTATGTCAGCACCAAAGTATACCCGATGTTCCCACGGTACACGATGCTCAAAGACATGATTAAGGACATCATGCACGACCCTGACTACATGGAGGTATGCCACGAGGTCGACCCATAGCGCGGGGTTCGCAAATAAATGAGGCGCTCTTTCACCGACCGCACGCGGTCGAATCGTCGCTAGCCGGGGACGAAGGTCAAAAACAGGAGAGATCTAATGGTCCCAAGAAGTCAACACTCAGTGTTTGGAAAGGCTGCAACCTGTCACATTTTCGTGACGTGCGGTGCCACTAGAAAGTGGAAGCGTAAGTACAAGCTAGCGGCGAGTAGAGTGGCGAGTACTCGTTTATTTGCGATTATTTGTTATGTGGACTTTGTTTAGTGTAAGCTTAGATTCGAATTTAGTGTACTCGTCCTTCAAGAGCCAGTGAAAATTCTTCTCCGTTCCTGAATTATTTCTTTAGTCTTTGTCTAAGTTCCACCTTCTTCAATACTCTTATTATGCTACCAGTATTGTAATGAAATCAGCACAATGAACTTCTTATTCCTCTTACTATGCATTTTCTTAAATATTAGACTTATTCCAGCCAAAGTAATAACGTTGCTTTCGACTCAAATTTAAATTTTCTTTTATAAATAGTGTGATCTTTATATTGGGTAGGTACTAATATTATTTATGAAATGTAGTGATGCTATGCTTACACTAGTGAAATGTAATATTTATTTGTTGTAATAACAGCAATGTACTTAAATTTTTTTAAGTTTTTATTCGCCATGATGTGGTGCAGTAGAAATTTTTAATGTAAATTTTAATTTAGTAAGATGATATTTGGTTTTGTAAAAAATAATCTTCAATCCATGATTAGAAAGAATAATCGATTAAAAAGAAAACATTAAATTTAGAACCGTTTAGAATATAATTCAAGCTTATCTACTATGCTATAAATGCGATGTAGTCATTAAAAGCTTTCCAATTGTAACTTTACATAATCACTACCTACACAATATGCATATTTATTCGACATATCATACTCTATACAAATATTCAATCACTACTCGTATCTACAATCTAAGAAACCTTACTATCAAATCTACATAATCACAAGGTAATACTTACATATATGTATGTACAAGTAGTTATAAGATGTTAGGTTTATTAAAATATAAGAAATGTGCGTGCAAGTTTGAAATGCCATTGTATGTGTTCATCATTAAATAGGTAAATAGTCATTTAGTATGAAATAAGATGTGCCTAAATAAGAACTCAGGTGTACTGTATTCATTATTATTTTATTTATCACGTAGTTCTTCGTTCTACTTACTAATGTTCTCTTCTTCTGATATTTTCATAAACTAATATTTATTCCTTCATATTTGTGACACGTTGGTGTCTTAACCGGCTGCGCGACAGCAAAGACCAGATTTTCTAAAAATTAATTTAAGATTTTGAGTTCTAATCTTTTAACTTACGATTATGTTTACAATTTATCTAACAGTTGTAATATTCATGTCATGTGCGAACGTAAGTTAAAAGGAATAATTTAAGTGCGAATGAATTACTTGGAATGTGCTTGTTGTTTAGGTATAAAAAATATCGACTGAGCATTTCTGCAGATAAAGTAGATCTTGGTATGCCATCCTTCGATCGAAAACTCTCTGAGTCTAACTTAGGTAACTACGATGTTAATTGAATTTTCTGCAGAAATGCCTTATCGATACTGTCATTAACTCAAAATGCAGTGCGTTCATGGATTTGGAGAATATTTTGTATTTAATACTAATAAGATTATCGTTAGAAGTGTTGATAATTTTAAATAAGTAAATAGAACATTAATAATTTAAAAACTGTGATTGAATTTTGATTAGATAGCTTGGACTATGTAAGTTCATGAAATATGCTAGGGTCTACTTTTGTATTTTCTCAACTAATTAAATTTTACAATTTAATATAGATACAATGGAGTCAACAGCTTGCGACTACTTCGAACGTTGTTAGCGTTAAAACACTGTTCTCAACATTTTAGAAAGGTAAAATCATGGCATATATTTTAAAATTACATATATAATAACTTGATTTGCAATGCAATTCGTTGTTCAGTTCATTATTTAGGGCCCTCCACATATTATTCACATATCATGCAATTTTTTTTGGACCCCCTTTGCCACCGATTAGTTAGGCTTTTCCGATCACTTTAACACGTACTGTCTCGTTCGGTATAATCCCCCTCCCCCCTATCACTGTGACGTAATATGTGGCTAGCCCCTTTTCTTATTTAAAGTTACTTGGTATATATTAGTACATATGTACATGCATTTAAACTTACATTTTGCAATGTGTGACATGAGGTCGTTGTACACTTAATATGCGTGTTTATAGATGAAAAGAAAAGTAGTCCCTGGTATAAAACTCAATAATTTAAAATAATAAATTGCCAAATTATAAAGTTGTTCTTAGTATATATAAGTATATGTCTAGATAAGCGATTAGGCTCAGTGTAACTTAAATAATGTATTAAAATAAAGTAAAACATGAAAGCGAATAGTGAGGCAGATTCAGTAGATTTAAGATAGTGCGAAACATTGTACCTAATATAACTCATATCTGATACTAGATAACTCCGGTAGACAGAGGTTCATATACAAACAAAATTAGCGATACCGGGTTCAAAACTTCATATCCTCTCCTATATATAGACAAAGATATGTGTGAGTTGCACGAATATTTGTTGCACCAATTTTTTATCCTTTTGGTCCCGACAAAATCACTGCAAGCAAAGTTTAAAAAAGCTACTCCCAAATGTATCCTCCTGTAAATCGTAGCTATGTCTTATCCCTTAATATTACATATATATAAACTTTTCTTAGTAGTCGAAATTATTTACCAGACTCATCCTCCCCGTAGTAAATAAAAGCGTCTAAGACCTAGCCATTCCTTACCTAATGTAATGTGTGTTAATAATATTAACTCTCATTCTATATTTCTTATAACAGTTATCATGTAATTATGAAAATAACCTACCCATATATCTCCCGATCTATAACCCGTATTTAGATAGAAGTTTTTTGAGTTTGTTTACTTTAGGTAGATCTTCCATTAGTTAGCGAGTCTTCCATTGGCGAGGCACAGAACTGAAAACATTGGCTTGTTGATTTCCCACCAACCTGCCAGGTAGGCAGCCAGGCCAGGTTGGCTTCTAAATCCTTGGACATCGCGAGCCGGCAGCAAACGAACAAAAAGATTCTCAAATGCTAATTAATATTTGTTGGGTTAGTACAAATCACTGAGTCGCGCGAGTCGAATGATGCCTATCTCACAGGCGCTATGTAAATTTGAAAGAGAAGGGTAGTTTTTCTCGTCTCGCGTCGCATCGCAGCGGCACTCGCTGCTAAACTTAAAAAAAATAGAATTGAACCGGTTAATCATACAGTTTAATACCTACTCGTACTTGAGACATTGATAAAGGTAATCGGATTAGGTTGTAATACTATCTAATAACATTTTCTCTTTCTTACTATTTCACTTAAATAGGAGTGGAAGATCCTGTATCCATTTCATTATCTTAGAGAGCTAGTCGTTCTATAAGGCACAGATAGCTAAAAAAAATAGTTAAAATATATAAATACTCTTCACAGCTTTCTTACTGTAGAAAACGTATAATGCTTGTTATTAGTTAAGTACATATATGTTTAATTGATGGTTATGTTACTGCATAGTATGTAATTTCATAATTTGTTGATTAGTCTTTTGGCCGCCATTAGCGAGCTCAATGTACGGACGACCGCTCGCCGCCGCCTTATAGTTCGCTTCAAACTACTAGTGTGTGTGCGGTGAAACATATGACTCCAATACCATTTATAGCATAGCTGTGCGAGGATGTGTTCTGTACACCCTGCAAACATGATGGCTTTTGTGAAATATAATGAAGATACCTGCATCCTCGCACATCTTTTGTGAATATACACCCTTACACTACAAGGTTTTGAGGAACTTTCTAAATAAATGAAAGATGTCACCCTAACCGTAAATTTAAAAGCATTATAAAATGGTTGGGGCATTATAAACCTTAGATAATATGTAATGTATGTATTAAAGTTAATTTATGTACTTGGTAAAACTATTGGTAGAGCATTTAGCATGATTGAACAACAAGAACAATGTAATATTGGAAATGTAATGTTTTTGTTTGTTAAATTCGTTAGGAATACCCTTAACTTGGCAAGAAATAGAGAATGTCCCTAATTCGAGCCTCGGTGACGCTGAATAGTCATACTCATACCGGCCAAGAAAAAAATACAAAAAGACTGTCAAAGAGTGTGGGAAACCCAGGGGACGTTGCCAAGTTAAGGGTAAAAAGTGCACCAACATCAACTAATATAAAGTCCACTAAATACGAAAGTCCACCGAAAACAAACATAAGTGGAAAATGGAAAACTGTCTGAAATAAAATACCAAATTAGAAAATGGAAAGATGTTTTAAAGGATCTAAGAATGTAATTTTGTAACCTGTAAGATAGAATAATACGGAATACTGCCATTGAATTACCGCGGTTTTAGAGTCATTGTTTATAGCAAATAAGTATTAACATATGAACAAAACACATATCTTATGGCCTGGCATAATGGATTCGGTCCGCGGCTTGAGTTAACGATGGTATTCGTTTTAAAAATGATGTTTTTTCCTAACCGCCATTTCTAAGTCCAAAAATCGATGGTTAGGTCCTAAAATAGGTTTTATTAATGTTAGGTAGATTCCTATTTCTTCCTACAGCTGGTGTTTTTTTGTTACGTTAATTTCAGTTTTGTCGCATGTGTCCTTCAGTTTCAACGGGTATTTTCTTTTCTTTGGTGTTTTTTTTTCTTTTGTTTTAGATGATCTTTAAATATAACGTCTAGAATAAGCCTTACTATGGTTTGCGTAAAATGATCCATAACATATTTATTTTAACTGAATTTCACATTTAGCCTACCTTTTTACAGATGTATGACTAAAGTCAACATTTCTCATGCTTCTTCATGATCATTATAAGAGTGAGAATCTTCGGAATTTCCTCGGCCGAGGAGCTCGAAATTTAGAACAATAATCTTAAACGATCTTTTTCACTAATTTGCCAGTCAGTGAGACTGACTTGTGGTCTGACCATAAATTTGAACCAATAAATTATTTATTATGTACAAAAATATTGTCGTCTTTGTCTATCGTAGTAGCTTTCCGTGTGCTTCCTTGCTTGTTTTTTCAGCAAGTTTAGTGTAACCGCCTAGTCACGTGGTCGTGTTTTCAAAAACATCGCATGATGTACTTATTGTAAGTTAACACTTTTTCACCTTATCCGAATGGAATAAGATGCACAAGTATTAACTTACTTTTGCTCTTGACTGTACTAATACTAGCACTGGTAGCATGTTTATGATACCGTAAAGCCCGTTTCTCATTAGGATACACACACACAAATCAAATCATATAAATCGGAAACTATAATGGGCTGATATTTCCATCGTTGTCGATTTATATTTTCGTCAGAATTTGATAAAATTTGGTAGGTTTGAAGAGTTTGTGATTCTGTGCAATGCAAACACAATATAATAATATGTTCGAACAATTTTGTACTAATTTTCCATTGAGTTGCCACAATTCCAATACATTTTGTCACTCAATGGAATAAAATTGTAGGACACTGTAGGAAATTGAGTGGACATTGTACAGAATCACGAACTCTTCAAACCTACCAAATCTTATCCAATTCTGACAAAAAAAATCGACAACGACGGAAAAATCGGCCCTAATATTCGCCGCGGAGCATATCACCTGATATCACGGTTTAAATGGAGACTCGCACACTACGATATCGAGAGGTATAAACATCCGCGTCGATTAGTCTCTGAGACCATACGTAGTCGTGTGTGCGTATTGTGACGTCTACGGTCACTTGGGATAAGTTAGGGTGTGCGAAATAGCCACCGGGAACACGCCAGTTCGGCCCGGATGACAGCTGCCATTGCTGCCAAGTGTCACCCCCACAGGCGCACCCCACTCCCCCGCTATCGTAATGAATGAGAGACGGGCCTAAAAGAGATAAAGCATTCGTCCTTCTCACACTTACAGACTTGCTTGCGAAAAATAAATGATCTATATCCAACGCGATCATGCTAGAGAAGTAGATAACGAAGTTCTGAAAACAAGCCAAGTGAGTTTGGCGACTTTATTCAATATTAGGTGTTAAAGTAAGAATTTGCCTAATCATCATCATCCCAGCGATATCCCAGTACAGTTGCATCGTGATGGATGCCCGGGGTCAACTACCTAATCGCAAGAATTGGCGTAAGCACTATCCATTTTTTCTTTCCTATTGACTTTCCAACCCAAAAGGGAAACTAGTCCTTATTGGGATTAGGCTTGTCAAGAGAGTAGGCAACCTGACTCTTAGAAGTTCTGAAGCCGCCCGAAGGCCTCTAACTTGGATTGGCAACTACTATGATAGACATCAGCCAAAGAATTTGCTTGTATGACAAAAATATTTAAATGGGGTTTCTAAAAAATTTGACACGTCCTCATACATTTTATTTTAGTGTACATAATTTTTAATCTACTAATTTGTATTTCTAGTCAAATCGCCACCATTTTTGTCGTACTTTGTCCGCCTGTTTAGCCTAGTTGGTAGTGTCACTGCCTCGGAAGCTAGAGGTCCCGGGTTCGAATCCCGCTAAGGGCATTTGTTTTTGTGGTGAGCAGAGACACTTGTTCCTGATTCTTGGATGTTTTCTATGTATTTAAGTATATATCTATTAAATATATAGTCGTCTAGTACCCATAACACAAGCCTTATTGAGCTTACTATGGGACTAGTTCGATTTGTGTAATAAAAAAATGTCCCCCTTATATTTATTTATTTTCATTACGCACTGTAATTAATAATTATAAAGAAATATTACAAATATTCTTCATATTACTAACATGTTTTTAAACATAATTCATTAATTTTCTTAAAATTAAACATTGTGATTACAACACAATCTTATCGATAAGATTGTGGTAAAACTTGATATATTAATCCATTAAAACAGGTTAGGGGTCAATAAATAAGAAGGAAAAAATCGTCTATTTCATACTTTAACGCCTATTATTGATGTTTCGATCTACCATATAATATATAATATTATATGTTAGATAGATAACCTACCCACCAAGTAGATGCCTATTATACCAAGGTACTTGAATGTCTCAAATGCAATATATATATGTGATCGGAATTAGGTGCAAGTTCGCAAGAGGACATAATATAGAGTGGTTACAACCGGATAGAAAAATATTTATTTTCTTGAATACCGAGTATTCAATATTTATCCGGGTACTAGTCGTAATGGTAAACATACATGTTTTTACGTACAACACAGGTGCAACACAGGTGTTGCTGTTTGTACAGAACGGGAAGATTTATGTCAATCTAAAAGTTATAACTATTTCTAGTTATATTCGATAACATTTTCGTCACACTTTAAAAAAAAGGGACTTTCTAAACGCAATTATGCTTTTAATTAGGACTAGTATCCGGATAATAGTCGAATACCCGGTATTCATGAAAAAAAAACATTTCTCTACCCGGTTGTAAGCACTTTATATTATGTCCTCTTGCGAAGAATAGGTATTTTAGCTCACCTAATTCCGATCACTGAATTTATGATTAATTATGTTTTATGCGTAGGGTATCGGTATGGTGTATGATGTCGCGGATAGTTGTCTAATTAAATGCTTTGTTATATAAAATGTAATACAATATTTTTTGTGCAAAACCGTGGTTTTACTGAATATCTTTTACTACCTATAGAATACCTATTTGGCGTCCCACTTCTTTAAATCATCATGAAAACTTAGTAGAACAAAAGATATAATATAAGCTCATCACATCATAAGCTTTACCTGTTAAATAAAGAGTTCAAGGGATTGCATCAACAAACCGAATAACTTATACACATAACGTTAAAATTATGCGTACTTAGGTACCTACTGAGTGATCTCAGAACATAACTAAATTAACTAATCATATTTAATTAAGTGGACGGCGTACGAGCCCAATTCCAACGAAAAACTGAAAATCGATGTAGGTTTAGCTGTTTGGCACAGGCATACTAGAGGTCAAAACAATTTTTTTGTCCCGCAGTTCTTAAAAAAAAAAACCCTTTCGGGTTAAAGACATTTATTCCTCAAAAGAAATATTACATTTCACTTGATGAGATAAAATATTTAAAAACATGTTTTTTGAGCGTTAACAAGTAGGTAGGTACAAGAGTTAAATCAACTAGCAATAACAAAAACAATTTACAAACAAGTTAACAGCTAAACCAATTTGTAACCAAACAGATAATATAAATCGGTAATCAATCACTTAAACTAAATGTGCAATACTAAAAAATATGCGGCGGGTAGTTTCGCTGTATTATCGGGACGTACAGCGATAACTCGTTGCAGTGGCCAGGGCTGCATTTAGATGACGGGGGTTTTATTTAATACTAGATGAAAGCCCGGCTTCGCTCGGGTGAAATAAATAAAGTAAACATTTATTCGTGACAGTTATGCAAACGACAAAAGAAATTGTGTACAAAAATGTATAAAATAAAAACATTACAACAACGAATTATGATGAAACTTCGTATAGAAATATAGTCTGTAGTCTGGATTAAAATATGGAATAGGGACTAAAAGATTACGCTGACGACGTCACGGGCAAAGGCTAGTATCTTTGCAAGTTAATCCTAAGCATTTTTATAAGGGTAGTATTTAAAGGCACATAAAAAATTTGACACCGTAATCAGTACTGATTTGTATAGCTAAAATACTAATTGTTCATTAAAATTCAGTTCAGATGTGCAATTGTTAATATTGATGTGCCAGTCAGTATTTTTGGTGCGAAGTTAGAGCTGCTAAGGCGAACGAAAACAAATGAAGTTCGTGTATCTCCCTCTCTGTCGAACTTGCAAAATCCAGCGACACAGAGGGAAATACACGATGTTCGTTCGTTTCGCGGTAGCAGCTCTCTATTCTCCGCCAAATTCTATTAAGTGGGGCCCTTTACACTCAATATTATGTGTCAATATTATCGCGATTTTTAAAATTGTATGGCTCTGTTAAACGCTTCATATTATCACAATACTGGTGTGTCAATATTATCGTGGTTTTCAAAATCGTATGGATTTTTCTTCAATATTCATTGCACGTGATACGGATCGTGATATGAGTATATCGCGTGATAATAATAACCATGTAACAGGCCCCTATGGATGTTGCTTCAATATGCAGTATTTCGCGTGATAATAATAACAGTTGGTAATATTTTCTCCAATTAATGGAAGCTATTTAACAACTTGTTCCGTTTTGTCAAAGGTATTTCACATACCGATACGCGCACCATCCAGGAATAGGAGCCGTCAGACCAGAGAGCCTACCGCGATCTGAAAACGAAGTATTTCCCTCTCCGCGCTCGAATATGCAAGTGCGACAGAGAGGCATATATATTTAGTTTTCGGTTGGTAGCACTTTAGTCCGAGCGCGGCGGACGGTCGAAGAAAGTCAAAGAACATTCCGTGTGTTGTCTGTCACACATATAATTTTTTAACTTCCCATCGACCATAACTTGAAATTAGGTGATAATGTTTATTATGAAGTATATTTTACCAAAAATATCAATATATTGATAAATCACATTTGTTTTTTAGTTGTACGGAACCCTCAGTGTGCGACTCCGACGCACTTGGCTGGTTTTTATTACATTTTGAATTTTATTTCTCTTATAGTAAAATACCCTATTCGTTTTAAAGTTGATGCCTGAGGGCCTACCGCAAACCAAAAACGAACTATCTTCCTCTCTATCGTTCGAATATACATGTGCAAGAGAGAGGCAGATACCTACTTCGTTTTCGGTTCGCGATAGCGCCTCTAACGTCCGAGCGCGGCGAACGGCATGAGCTGGGGGTCTACTCCGAAATTCAAAATCTGAACTTCGTATGGTGCCATCCCTTTCACTCTCCTGTCATAGACTATATGAGTGAAAGGAATGGCACCATACGAAGTTCGGATTTCGAATTTCGGAGTAGACCCCCAGTACCACTAAGTTATAAGATAGAGCGAGCTAGGGATAGAATTTTGCTAGACGTTTAAAAGCCATAAGTCATCTAGTAGTTTGTCACAACAAAATAGAGACGCAGCTTTAAGATGGCGGACAGACTCAGCAAACATTCAAGTGGTGTCCTTTACACGATTAATATTAACACAATACTGGTGTGTCAATATTATCGCAGTTTTCAAATTTGTATGGATTCTGCATCAATATTCAAGTGATACTTATCGTGATATGAATGTATCACGTGATAATAATAACCATGTAACAGGCCCCATACATTCGCTTGAAGGCGGTTGTTGTGACAATCAGCCTAGCTAGCACGATAGATGATACCGTTACGTTTTATGTGACGTTTTAATACATTTCGCCCATATAACGTGACGGTATAAGTTATCGTGCTAGCTAGGCTGATAGGTGTATAGAACGCTTGAAAACTACAAAAAACAAAACGCTGCAGACGCGGCTAGCCGAATCCACGCCCAGCAACCTGGCCAACACACCGGACGCAAACATAGTTTACAATTTCCGAACGTACCCAACCCGATGCTGTCAACAGTATCTTCTTAGTAGTCTGTGCTGTCAACCAACAAATTTAATATGGCGGACCTTTTGTCGTAAAATTAACACTTTTTAATGCAAAATACGCGACAATCCGAATTTTGCGGATACATATGTTCAACTCAAAAATCGTTATTTTTATACGTTCTTCAATTTGAGACAGGTCTCGTTCGGGTCTACCGTACCCCTGCACGAAATTATTAATATAGATAGATGTGCGCTTTCAATTTATTTTTGAATGACGACAAAGACGGCGGCCTTTGGAGGGGAGTGCCGCGTCATTCTTTTTTTTATGGGGAAAAAAATTACAGTCTACTTCAGTACCCATTTTTAAGGATGTAGACTATATACTACTCTGTAATATTGAGAAATTAAAAAACACTAAATAAAATTATTTTCAAAATTACATTCTTGGGATTAGGTATGAGGATATCACGTATAATTTGTGGTATATGATACAAGAAAAAATCAGCCATATCGTACCTATCTGGAGGAGCCCTAACTTGGTATGTTTTGAAAATATATATTTGTATTTACATATAAAGAAAATGGCTGAAATTTAACCATGAGGTTTATTTTTAGAATCGCCTCAAAAAGCCCTTTCAAATAATACCACACACGATAGGTTTCTGAAAAAAAAATACATTTTTGCCATACAAAAAAGATAATGACTCAGCACTGGGATTTTTTTAAGAACTGGGGACAAAAATTTTGTTTTGACCTCTAGTATGCGTGTGCCAAACGGCTAAACTGTACATCGATTTGCGGGTTTTTTGCGTACACCTTTGGTACACCTTCCACCATTTCCATGATATGAGACAAATACTGGGAACTACTTACTACACCTAGTAATGTACCTACCTAGCATATAAAATTGTGAAACTTCGTATAACTTATGGTACGAAACAAACGGTGCCTTTATCTACTATACTTACTTTCTTACCTGCCTTCACTTCGCAAAAGAAGAAACCGCGCGAAATAAAATAAAGAATACTTTTGCATATTAATGGTCACGCCATCTATGGCATGTTTAAGAAACTAAAATATCACCCACTGCGATTGGTGCGCGTTCTAGTGCAGAACATCGAAATTCACTTTACAACCTGCCGACTACACGATTAACACGATGCACTGAGCGAGAAGCTATAAAACATAGTTTACATGTAGGCCGCTAGATGTCCTTAAATACAACATCTTTCAATAATGTTGCCACAATAAAAAAATATTTAACCCAGTTGGGTAATTTTATATAACATTTAAAAACATTTTTAATACTATTTATTTTATGCTTAATAACATAATAACTTTAACAGTCGATTAATTACTATTTGCCATCATAATAAAGGTTTTTACCTTAATTCTGGGCTTGTTCGGTCAGACTAGTCACCTGGCCTGTTTTTTATTGGCATACCAGCAAGTAGTGACGACAATTTATACCAACAAAAAAACTACTCCAATTTTGTACTTCCATGCCACACACATGAGATTTTCACATATCCTTCCCACTTCATCACATGTACAGTCACAAATATATTGGATCGATCTCTTTGTAGCCAACTGTACTGCTTTCCGATAACAAATGAGGAGATAACTACAGAAAACTTTCTATGGGCTGATGGTACATGAGGCGTTCCGCCATACACACGATCAGTTCCTCGTCATAAGTCCCACTTGAAAATGTGTATTCTCAAGCTACGCATTACTTGCTACGTTAACTAAATTTCACCGGAATCAGTGAAATGCCTATATCATTGAGGAGTTCCATATATTATCTGTGGTCATCATCACCAGCACGGCTAGTATGATAGCTTATACCATCACGTTATATGGCCAAAATGTACGGAAATGTCACATAAAACGTGACGGTATAAGCTATCATACTAGCCGGGCAGTTCCGCATCACCAAATTTGTGGTTTCCGAGAGCAAATGCATACATAGTTAGCGCCGCGTGCGGCATCGTCGTGTCTTTATGTGAGTGACCCGTTTCGTCATATTTTCCTTCTTTCTATTAATATCGGTTAAAAAAGATTGATGAATATCAAAGCGCAGGTTCGCACGTTGTACGGAGGATGTCAAAATAACCCTATTTAAGGCGTTTTGTCAGACTTTTTACACGTGCAGCCTGTGGGTCAAATGTACGCAGCGATCTCTCAATGCCATACGCGTCCAGTATAATAATGGTTTCAGGATGTTGTTGGGGCTGCCCCGCTTTTGCAGCGCATCAGGTATGTTTGCAGAGGCTTGCGTTGATGGCTTTCAGGCAATAATGCGCAAACAAGTTGCCTCCCTGATACGACGCGTGCGGGGCAGTACCAACGGCCTTCTGAACACCATTGTTGACAAGCTGGAATGTCCGACGGTAAGAAAATGGAACGCCATGCATATGGATCCCAGTAATGCCATCGTTGTATTCTAAATTCAATGTTATTTTTCTAATTTTATTCATATATTTAATTATTAAGGACATTTAAATTTGTATTTTTTAAATTTTGTGATATGGGCTAAATGCTCGAAATAAATGATTATTATTAAAGCTTAAATTACGTAATGCATAAGTAACGACAACGACGTGTTAATAAATGTGTCTTATAGTTGACATCTTATTACGAGTATATACAGTAAATGTGGATTGGATGTTTAAACTAACATAACATTTTTTTTACCCTAGTATTCATTTGTTTTATGTTAATTATTATTATTGTTGAAGATATAACGTGACGGTATAAGATATCGTGCTAGCTAGGCAGGTGCATGCAACGAGATTACGAGTATCGTTTCGTATTTATGAAAAAAAATGTATTAATATTGTGTAATTAAATTGTAAAATTATGGAGGGGTAATGTTTACTATATTTCTGGCAACACCAAGAGTCGCATTCATTCATTTCAATTTCAATCGGCCGGCAGCTGGGGTGTATAGAGGCTGTGGCATGTCGCACACCGTTATGGCGGGATCTCGTGAATCAAAAGTTTCCTTCAAACTTTATAACTCAAACAACTTCAATAGTATGTTTTTGTAATAACAGAAACATATCAGAAACTGCATAGTACTAATCGAATCAAGTACATCAGCGAAAGTTCACCGGTCAGGATGTCGGTTAATTCAAAGTGGCGGTTACCTGACGTTTTTTGTGTTGTGTGTTGAATGGATGACGGAATTTAAGTTAAATTCGCGCGGGGATGGGTGAGTAAGTGGTTCAAGGTGTTTTGAGACTGTCACGATGCCTTTCGTGCAGCGTGTGGTGGAACCCAAGTTTCTGTCGCGGACTAGTTTACGTGACGAAGATGGGAGGCCTAGGGTCACAGACGAAGAGTTGCAAGCGGTCACGAATTGTACCCTGAGCAATGCGTTGAGGCAGCTCGCGTCCCTCGTGCTGCTAGCCGAGGATATCTTCAGCGAGCTGACGGCGCAGCTGCAAGGGATCACCGAGCGGTCGAAGGTCGCGCAAGCAAAGATTGAAGCGATCAACGGCATAGTTGAGAAGTTTGATCCCAAGAAAGTACCAGTCCGTGAGTATCATTTTAAATATTCATTTTTATAGTATTGTAACGTGAGGCAACGCTCCGCCGGCATTCTGGCTGCGGTATTAGAATCATACTTAAATTGCCACTGTTCGCACTGGCAAGTGGCAACTATTATATTTAAACTTTAATATTGCAGAGGAATACTTTTATCGGACAATGAGAAGGACAGAAAAAATACAGATGCTTGTTTCAGAACATTACTAATTCGGTCATTCACCTCATGGTTACTTCTGAGAGATTCTGCCTGTTGTATTATAAAAAACAAATAGGTACCTACTTACCTCTTAACTTTTAATTAAATGTTTTTATTTCCCCTATGAATACACCTACAATTTAAAACAATATTTTAGCTGTTTAATGGACTATTTGTCCTTCATTGCAAGCTACGGCGATAAGGTACGATAAAAGGTGTTATTTATTTGTTATGTTTGCTATTTATTTAGATAGGTAGTTGTTAATACTAGAAATATTACGTACCTACTGTCCCGGGCGATAGTTTTATAGGTAAATTACGAGTCGTAGGTATCAAACATGGTGTTTTTAATTTAATACTAATTAATTACAGTTAAGTAATACTCTTAGACTATACCGTTGGCAACATTCTCATAGGTACAACGCGGCATTGTAAATGAGTTGGAAAGTGACAACTCTGATTGTCTTTTCTGCTAACCGTCAGGTCTGCAGCCCCGCAGTGTGTCAGCCCTGCCGAATTCATCAAAACCAGTACTTTGGATAAAACTAGGTCTTAATAAACAGGGCGGTCAACCTATCGATAACCCTCTCCACCAGTCGACAGTCTAATCATACTTAATAATAATGAGCTAGACAACTGAATTGAATGACCTAAAATTTATCAATTAATCGCAGACTAATCAGTCATTAAACCTGGATATTCCGCGTAAATTCTAAAGAGCCCATCAAATGGGACAAACAATGCCCTTTTTTGCATTTGAACACTTTGGGTCCACACATTACGGGAAATGTAAGTTTGTTTGTCTATGGTCCACCACTCCACCTGCACCAGTATGGTAAACTAATGCACAACTATTACCGGAAATACCACTTTTTCCCGCCATTCGTCAATTAAGTCCTCTACAAGCAAAAGAACAAAATAACGCGGACGTGTTCTTGGCGTAAGACGTTACAGAAACAGATTTTCCATTTCCAAAAAGGCCATTCATGTCCGCCACTCGTTAATTAGGCCTTTACTAAAAATAACATAAAGTCCCTGCCTGGGGAGGTACTTTACATCCTAGTTAAGGTGTTAAATAGTCATATAAATATATCAGTCACTATCTTTTGCCCGCAACTATGCCTAGAAGGGGTACTCCCTACCTAGGCTAGGGTAATCTTCTACTGAAGATTACACGGACGAAGTTGCGGGCAAAAGCTAGTGACTATTCCCATATCCCCATATGTTAATACAGGCTGCAGACTATTTGTATACGAAGTTTCATCATAATCCGTTTAGCCGTTTTTACGTGATTGAGCAACAAACATCCAAACGATCGCATTTATAATATTAATATATAGTAGTAGGATATAATATCCCACGAAATACTATACCTAAGCTGTATAACTTTTAGATTTCCCGAAAGGACTCCCTTTCTCGCGACTCATTGATCAAAAGCGCCTCTCTTCACGCGATTCATTAAAAAAGACAAAAACAACTCAAAAAAAATCCTTTCTATTTATTTTATGAAACATGATGCACCTCATTACCCATAAGCGGCCTCGACCACATCAAAACCTTCACATGTCGCCTCGGAGCCATAGACAACGAAAGCCTCAGACCATTTGTAAATTAATCCAACGAATAAAGGACCACAGGCTCATTATCTTGTACTCTTGAAGGCGCCGACACTAAAACGTACAGTCAAGTACATTTTAAACAAAAAAGTTCTATTACGTTCCCTTTAACCAGCCAACGTATTTAATTTGTGTTTTAACTAAGAAAATATTTGATACGAAATTGAAATGTTTTATCACCTTGCTTATTTTAAAATAAGATTGGTTCAAAAACAGTCACATCAAAGAACGGCCTTTTAACCCACAGACTTCGGATTGCGCCTTATTTTAACCGGTGTTTAAGTTTTATTGCGTTGCGTAGTCAGTCAAGTAATAGAGGTAGATAATAATGAAAACAGCGTGATAGCGCCCCGATAACAGAAAGAATGATCACGTCATATTTATAGTAAACCTAAGATCGGATACACTCGAGATATATTTTCAAACATAATTACATATATATATATATTATAAGACAAAACCGTACCTGTTTCATTGCTCTTTAGTATATTTCTCTTCCATAGCTGCGTCCGTCAGCCAATACCTATCATTCAGCGCCCCTTTTTTTACCGAAATCTTATTCAAAGTACATACTTACATATTATGAAACGAATACTCCAAAGTAAACGTTTTCAACTGTACCAGCGTGATGCATTGCTGAACGCTATCTAAAAACCTGTTTGGGCATTCGGGTCTGCTATGGAGAAAAAAACTCCCAGATTCCGACGCGTAGCACAAAAACTTGAAGATAATTTCCCATCCAATGCCACAGGATGCGCGCTGTTTGACCGCTCGAGTATTTAGCAGGCGAGCCACGGGAGTTGGATACTGACAGTGTTTTTACCAGCTTGTACCGTTGTTGAAGTAAGTTAAATGTTTTGGTTTGGGACTTCTGATTATTGGATATGCTGTATCAATATCAAAACATACCTATGTCAAAAAGCGAGAATAAGGCCCTCGAAAGTTCGGCAAGATACGTAACTCTTCTGTTGGCTGACATCTTTCCATTAGATGAGCATTTCCTCTCCTTATTTAAGCTAAAATGGCATTGTCTTTAAAGGATTCGATACAAGTAAGTTGGCCTGAGGGTTCTTAATCTTTTTATAATCTGAGATAACTTCCGAAAATGTTGTAATCCGTCACCATTAATGCCGCCAGTCAGATTATCATGGTAACCAACTTCTGACCACCGATGGACTCAATTGAGATTCATCAGAGTCAATGTGTCATACATTAGTGAAAATAGCTATTTCACGTCGTCATGATGTGATGATGATGAAGATTTAACTTCACTCGTTAGTCATGAGTGGGTCATTGTGTTGCAAGTCGTTTCGTATTAACCTTTGCAAGTCCTCGATCCATATCCGATTATATAGAGAGTTAGTAATTTATCTTAACATCGGCTGCCAAGATACAAAGAGTTTCAATTTGAAAGTCTCTTAATATCACAAGTCTCCGAATCAATTACGCTCCGTGATTCACGATTTACATAAAGTCATCGTAAATTTGGACTCAGCTATCGTTTCACCGGTGATTGGAATCCAAAGTAAAATCAAATATTTCAGTATTCAGCCGTCTTATTTCTAATAAACTCTGATAACTTGATTAGGATTCGTTACTTTCAACAGTCACGATAATATATATCATAAATAATATATTCAAGAAAAGGAAGGCGACATTTAACAAGCTCCAGCATTTTAATAAAATATTTAATACTACAGGGTTCAATTTAAATGTTGCCTTTGGGTGGTTTGTGTTAATCTTGTCCAGACGTATGAGATGGTGTATAAGGGTCCCTGTGAGCCCATTACACAAAATTCAAAGATATACCCTCTTTTTGGGTCACAGTATAGGTAAAACTAAGTGAATAGTGTTTTACAAATATGTGTGAGTAACGTGTGTAGACTCTAACGGTTACATTCCACACCCGGAAAGGCTCAAATAAGATAAACACTCACGAGGCTTTCTTGTCACCGACAATTTGTCATCGTCCAAATGCATTTCCAAAAGAATAACAAAGTGGTACGGTTCGAGTTGTTCAAGTAAACAAACAAAGCCAAGTACTCTCCTAGGTGACCTGACATCGATTTTAAGTAAGCGTGAACTCCACGATTCGTCTTACTACCTTTCACCTGGACGATAAGAGCTAAACGTTGTTTTCGTCTTCGTCGTTTAGCTTGACCTTTTGAGTTTATCACTCACGTCTTTGGACCACTCGTTCTCCATACGAAGAATTTAATTAAACATCGAGGAACATTGCGACACCGTGGTCGAATCAATTACAATTAGATAAACAATCGTGGCAGCACATTCGAACTATGTTACGGCAACTTTGCCACGTTTGCGCAATTGTTATTAAGGTCGTTGGCCGATAAACTCCTTATCAGGAGACTTACCCACTCTTTGAGACTAAGAATTGGG
Source organism: Notocelia uddmanniana (assembly GCA_905163555.1). NCBI lineage: Eukaryota > Metazoa > Arthropoda > Insecta > Lepidoptera > Tortricidae > Notocelia > Notocelia uddmanniana. Next base: position 21,449,708 of record LR991059.1, on the reverse strand, counting down.
CACGAATCAATTAATATGACTCAAGCTTCTAAACAAAAATGATCAAAGATAAAACAGCTCAAAATAAATTACAAAACGTCGCTTGCATTTGACATTCTGCCCGGTGATTTATTCCATTCCTGCCTACTGGTAGAATTTTGCATAAATGACTACACCTAGTCCCCGGTCGTACACAAGCGATCAAATGTCAGGCGTGTTGTATGGGCACAGACAGAGAGTACTGTGACAGCACAATATGCGATAGGTTTCCCATGCTTGATTTATCTGCCGCGTGAGAAACATTCTTCGAAGCGTGTACACTGTCATCAATACACCAAATCGTCTCCCCTCGTCTGCTCTAAGGCACTTCAAACCTTAACCAGAAATACACTCAATCGACTGTACTTTTCTGTGCTGTGAGTTTATTCACTACAAAACGGACCCGTCAATTCTTTAATGTAAGGTTCCCAGTATAACAACTTCTCCAGAGGTGGTCCTAGCTTGTTCCAATTTCAAATCTGACATTAATTCTTGTACTTAAGTGGTTTATGGGCAGTATTTGGTATTAAGGAGCTTCATAAAACCGAATTATGAACAAAACCGCGTCTCTTTCGATCTTAACACTCAAATAACGATAGAACGCACGATAGTGTCACCATAAATCACTGCTCTCCTTAAATATTATATGGGAGGAAATTATAGAGAGTGTTTCCGTGGCCCGCATCTCGGATAAGAAGAAATTATATTTAACTGGATAATACTGAGCGCCGTACAGTCGTCCACGACGCCATACAAGTACATTAATTTCTTGTAAACATCAATTTATCCTCGATAAAGTTTATCAATTACCATATGCTATTACATAATCATTAATCATAAGTTCACTGTCACCTTCAACGACACACTTAAAACATACTTAAAACACATAGCAACATATATCCCTCCTAATATATTCGTTTTTCGTTTTCCCAAAATGGAGAAAACATGTAGCATTTAAAACGGTAGTAAAACGGGAAAGCAAGAAAGCAGTATTTATTCATTTGTGTTTTATATGGCTCTCTATACCGGACGAGATGCGTTCGCTCGATAAAAGGGCTATTAGCTGGACCAGTTGATTCATACACTAGATTCTAAGTGGTTAATCTAATGCCAAGATAACGCTAGATTAATAATCACAATCTGATCATCAAGCCTTATCCTCTCTTCGAATTTCATTTTCGAGTCAAATACAAACTAATTCCTTTCCAATGAATGCTGTTTCAGGAGCTTTGGAAGGAAATGATGACATGATCAGACGTTCCCAATTACTCCTGTCCATTTCAGTCTTGAAATAGCCGTCATCCAATAAATATTAATTTTGCTCCGGATAAACGTTATCGCTCGTCGGGCAACGTCATTCTGTCTATCATAATAAGGATCTTCTCAATGTATACGGGTCTTGCGTGTTTAACGAGGTCTCATAGGCGGACACGGCAAATGGGACTTATCGCTAAAGTAGTCTCAAGTGGGTTTTCGAAATTGCACTTAGCTGGTTGCCCTTGTTGACAAATAGGTTTAAAGAGAAAGACCGACCGTGACAGTGATTTTTATTTATTTTATAGTGTTGACCCAGAAGATATTAAAAGATGTACTATTTTCGGACACGATGTCCTTCCCTGCTATCCACTTGTAACATCTTAATTAATTATTATATAATTTATCCTCACTTACATGAAGTATATGCATCCCGTTTACTGCATATCGTAATAGCGGGCGTTTGCAAAATAATAGTGTTTCTAAACCGTACCTAGTCACCTATAAGACTAATGCCACAGGCATCGGTGTCGCCTTTCGTCCCCGATATTCTTGAGCCTTTCCTTGTATAGCGGTCTTACTTCGCAGACTATTGAATGTCCACAGTACGTGTTAAGAATCCGCTAGACCCTTTGACTTCAAAAGCTTACTCGATGTTTTTCATCTAAATTAAATATATTATAGTCGTGCTTGCTATTTAGTTCACGTTATTATATTACAGCGAATGGTATTTTTATAACAGGGCAGCGTAACGGAAACTTAAGGCTTAGCGCGTAATCTGATCGGTAGCTTAAAACTAACGGCTTCGAACCTAATGCGTTATGCCTGAATAAATTACGAAAAATAATACCTTTTAACGGCTTAGTGCAAACTGTAAACCAATACGGTAAGTCGACCTAACGAATAACCAGAATATTACGAAAGAGCCTTTATATTTGCGGTTAAATATAATAAACGTATTCAAAGTACTTACGTCAAGCACTTACAGACTAGTTGCGTTAGGGTTTTATTATCTCACTCCACAAATAGCAGACGACAAAAACCACACTTAAGGAGCTCACCCCTCTCAGTGTTCATTGTGGGAACTCTAAACAAACAGGGAAGCATTTTTTGTCATCCTATTCTTGGAAACTAAACGTCCAGGTAGGTCGGTACTAATTCGAACCTTTATGCGTGCTAAATAATAAAAAAATGCAAATGGTGAAACTTGCATGGAGATAAATCCTGCAACGATTATTAGTTGTTTTTGAATTCTGTCGCATTGTTTACATATCTTACGTAGGCAATTATTTGCGCCATAAATTAAGCAGTGATATCGAACAAATTGTTTTAATTAATTGCTGTTTTGATGGTAATTTATCGAGATGACTACTAGTATAAATTATTAAAGTTATTAGTCGCTGATTGATTGTTTTGAAATACATTTCAAAGCGCCGCACGCCGCTCCGTTTGATTGTACTAGGAAATGTAATTTGTAGTTAACGATCCAAGTAGGTGTCGATGCCTACACGAGCGATTAGTTAGTTATTTACAAAATATCTTATTATATTCAACAATATTCCCACAGTCGTGAAATTGCAAGTTAGCTGTACATAACAAACAGCTTATTATTCAATTGCCATATCGCATTCAGTATACAATGCGCTTATTTCTGGGAACGCATTGAGACGTCGTCTGCATTTCGCTCGTTGTGAAATTATAAGCGATGTAATTATCCAGTTTATTTAATAATACATGCGTAGAACAATGGGCCTATTTTAATTCTAGTTCCTGTGCTGCAGCTGTGACAATGACCTTTCAAAGCCCACGCTAATTATACACCGTGTTCTACGGGATAGGTGCCCGAGTTGCTATAGACAGGCGGACTAGATGCAGCGAGATTCAATGTTACTTTTTGGATATACTTGCCAGTCCGGGCATACTTTTCGGGGCACTTATAAATTAGCCTCACAAATCAGAAATTCTAAATTAGCACAGAAATTGATTGCGATAAAACGAATAAAATCTGCCAGGTAAATTTTAATGTTCGATAATGATTGACACAGAGAGACTGTAAAAAATGCAGCATTACTCGACCGGTTAATTTAGATACAAATGCCGACTTAATCCTTATCGTGTAGCTATGGTCGAGCAACAGGGACAGACGTAACATTTCAGAGCACATCCTGACAAATTGACTGAATGATTATTTACCTCAAAATTTCCTCTGAGATTTGCGAGCAGTAAACAAAATGATCAAATTAGTGATCGACGATGCTCATAAGCTCATAACGCAGAAAGTCGGAAGACTGGTAATAAATTCAGCGCACCCCTCCTGTTACCGACATACGGTGCGTTGCTAATACACTTATCGAATATAATTTCTACCGAACGGCATAAAGTTAAGCCCGAATTATTATCTCCAGGATAATACACTCGCGGACAAAGAATACGGGTCGATAAAATACCGTCATATATTCCTAAAATAGTACAAGTTTGTACAGCTTTTTTAAATCCTATCATAATCCTTATTTAATTTTACATTAAAACTGCAATAATAACAGTTAAAAATTACGTAACCAGGTTTAAATCGGGCTCGTAAAAATCCATGAAAAGCACAACGTGAACGGAGCGATATATCGCAAAAAAATGTCATTCTTGGATATTGATATTGTTACGATAAGATCCCAGAAATTACTTATATCGCATAGTTGAGTTTGGTAGTGGTTGGTAATAGTATATTATGTAGCTACAATAAACCTTATTGCGTTATTAAATTAAGGATGACCCAAAATTTTTGACCGCGAGTGTACTTACCCGAAGTTGATTTGTCATAATGTAATTTGATTTATCCGGATCCTGCAAATACTACCTGTATCTAAAAAAATATGTCTCATGCAGCTAAAATTAATACCGGGGAGTCATCTAATAGAAATCAACGGTAGCTTCACATTCAGTTTCGTTCCCCTGTCCTGTAACCACAGTAACAAATTTGCGTGGAGCTTCCCCTTCGACGCTTCCTCTATTGACGAGGGTAGGTACTTACATAATCGATGTATTATTCCTTTGGGTTTGTAATTGTAATGGTCATATTAATTAGCATATTTTTATCACGCGATCATATGATAATTTACTAAAACATTCGTCCAACGTGGCAAACCTTTAAATTTGAGGCCATTTCCGTGCCTAGTTAAATGTTTTGTACCACTTTATATGATTAGAACGCATTTTAGCTTGATATATATTATTCCCTAAATCTTCCGACCAGGAATTCAAATTGGCACCTAGCAAGCAACGACCCACCATTGTTTGACGCAACTACGGCATGTAAATTTCCTGGGAATTCCCGGGAAATTTCATAAAAATCGGGACCGGGACTGCAAACTCTAGACGCAACGCACGGTAGCTCGAATTTATTGAAGACGACTTGACACGTTTTAGTAACATATTTGATGAAGCCCCGTAAAAAACAGGGGAGCGTGGCAGCTGATCGGAAGTCCTGCCCTTTGTTCGCCTCTCCACCGCATTATTTGTCGTTCGAGGAAGGAAGGAAGCGGGGAATCTTACCTATCCTATATTGATCTGACTCCGCAACTCGCATTTTGACTTTAGTTAGCAAACAATTTCAGTGGCCTAACATCGTAGCGGAGTAGTATTTTTATTTTCAGAGTGATCACGATTTTAATGTTACGCGCCATTGTCCCTTTACGAAATATCCGCGTTTTTTATGCACACAATGCTGGAAAGTTCCATTATTCAGAATATTTCGGACACAATGGCGGCTATGGCGCGCGCGCAGCATGTGATCCACGTCGAGATCGATTGTTCGCGATCCAGAGGTGGTTATTCAAAATTTTGGCTTTTGTCGCGCAAAGTACAAAGATAAAAGAGTAGGTACACCTATGATATCCGCTTTTCCAACTTAATTAACTACTTCCTGCCGCTCCTTGCTCCGTCAATACATCCGACACTTTTTTCGTTCGATGGTATTCTACTTCTGTGAGAATGCAATGGATCGGTTTTATTGGGTTTAACCTGATAGAATGTTCTGCATATGTTTAATTATATGATTATATTTGAGCGATTGATTTTAATCTGACATCTGGCCCTCAAATTCCAATGCCGGGACTGATATCAGATACTTACACCCAGTCTCGCCTTCAAGCTTCGTTCACCTTGCTTCGCTCCGGTTAAACATATTGAATTACCAATTTACTTCCCGAGAAATAATGTATTCGATAACACGTCATGACCATAAAGCTATTAAAGCAGTTTAGCTTAATCAAGGGACAACATGCTCTGATATTCCGGTCGGTGCACCGTCACGTGCAGTAACAATAATTGCTTTAATGGCTGCCACGGATTGCGGCGAGCCACGTGGCAGGGCGGTTGCTCTCGAGCGAGTCTTCAGTTCTGCGGCTTCTGCAAATAGCGTTTATTGCAATACCAACCACCAAGTTATAAGGAAGGATTGAAATAACGCTAACATTAATGAACCGCCCGCCAATAGCGTCTCTATGAGTTACGGCCACCGCGTCGGTTACTACAAGTCTTCCTACATCAAGATAGCAGTCGCATGTTCGAGTAACTTAATATATGCAGCAACATGACGTAACACGTGTATAAGCCGGCTAGCATGTGCATTCTATCTGATCTAACTTATAATTGTTTCTGTTAATGATCCATTACGATCGCATGACGTAAAACCAAGCGCGATGGTATAAAACTACGCTAGACGGACGGAGAAAATTACGATATCCTGTATCATAACATAACATCCTGCGGCCCTGCTCGTCATTAAAGATATAAATTTATGACATGACCCCCCAGTAAAAGCTTACTTTTTCATACTTTTTGGAGAGAAGTGTAAAAAATGTTCTTTTGATAAGTTATCGTATGACAGGATCACGATTCCAGAGCGGGTTTATCGAGGAGTTCGCTTTTAAAAGAATCTTTCGCATTAAATCACTGGATTGCTGTATAATATCATTTCTTATCTCAGCTGTGATATTCCATTCCATTCCTATGCGGGGTTTTCATTCTGAATAAAGTTGATCAAGCGAGAAAATTATACTGTTTTTAATTGAACCATTGTTAGTTAGCCTGAAAGTCCAAGGTTACGTATCATCCGTGTTTGAGCGGGGTCGTTTAGGTCGTTACTGTCGTTAGGTTAGCTCGTTATTTGGCAAGGTGGAGCAGTGTTCGGTAAAATACGTTCAGTTAAAGTATTACAGGTACGACAACGTTGACAACATTACCATTACTTTTTGATCGCATCCTGTAAGCAACTCTAGACCAGCCCCTTACTCTCTTATTTTCGTTATCTAAATTGTTGTATTCAATTACATACATTCTTTTTATACTAAGCTGCGAAGAATTTAGCAAACACTATTATATTTGCTTCAAGTTACCACTGCATGGAGTGAAGTCCGCCATATTTCAAGTCACGTTCTTGGAACTCGTACATCATTATTATATTCCTGCATCCAGTATGCATATGAGGCAAAATGTACTGTTAGCCAATGTAGCTCGCCTTAGCCTAGAGCTTCTTTGAAATTAATCAAGTTTGCGTACACGCAGGCACCGTTGCACTCATTAGCGTGTAGTGTTCACACGTCGCCCGCACGAGGCGACCGACCAACATGAGACCCGGCCGATATGGCAAGACCACCTCTCATCCATATTGCAGGCTCCCGTCCGATCGGTTCATTTATATTGCAAGCGGATGTCGCTAGCGGTCTTGGGCTACTTCGAGTCGCTGTTTAACTGGATACTTTAAAGAATTTGCGAGAGTTTCGACTGTAATGCTAACTCCACACTATAGTTGGAAAACGCAGCGGCGCATATGATCTTCTGAACGTCCCTTCACATCCAATGAATGTGTGGGTCATACATATTGTTCGCTATCGTATCGTATAAATATTGATTGCGAAACAAAGTAACTGACTACGAGTAATTTGATACCGAGAAGCCACGTCATTCAAAATTGACGTTTCTCGAATTACCAAATTATTCATTCCAAGCGCTGCTTTATTATGCAGCATGATTTGTCTGTTTAGGGAGGGCCTCGGCCATGTATTTCGTGATCTATGGCGGGCATTTTTAACGTAAATACGGTGTAAGCGCCTTCGTTAGTATTCCACAAACGCCTATGAAGGCTTTGCTATCGACTTTGAATGGGACAGATTGCAATCGTTATTCAAATGTAAAATGTAAGTATGGCCACGTGGTTTTCAAACCCATTTAACCGCATGGGAGGTAATTTCAAAAGGGTGAAACGGATTTTCGCTTGACACGAAACGATAAAAAATTCACCACACATTTGCGCTATCGTATTTTATCGCATTGCATCCATATGAATCATGGACATTGTAACAGTCGAGTGACAGTACAAAATAAAGGTAAAATGGCTGATGGCACAACGTATGGTTTAGATAAGGATGCACGAACGCGGCATAATGGCAGTAAACACGCCGCTTGATGATATATGCACTGACACCGAATGGATATTTTCATAACAGTGAAGATTGATCTCTTCTTGAATGATGAGAATTGTCACTAACGGCTGAGTTCTGTAAAAGCAGAATTGTTCTAGTAGATAAGGATGAATCTAGGTTTCTAATTATTTAACTAAATTATTCAATAGCACCTCATACACATAAAGAAGTTCCAAAAAAAAAGTAAACTAGAAATATACAAAACCCAACCTCCGGTCAATCATGTATGTAAGTCTATAATCATAATTAAACTAATGAAGAGCACTTTTGAATAATAAAAAAAAACGTTTCATGTAAAGGTATTGAATTAAACATACAAAATATATATTACAACTACTTAATTGATATGTGATAGGAAACACCTTCTTTTTAGGGTTCTGTAGTAAATAAATAACCCTTATAGATTCGCCATGTCCGTCCGTCCGTCTGTGCGTGGCTTGGCTCAGTAAACGTTACTACAAGAAATCTGTAATTTGGTATGGATATACAAATTAATTACGCCGACAAAACGGTACAATAAAATTTTGAAGGCTGAGGGTACCTCCCCTACACGAAAAGTGGGGATGCATTTTTTCTTGCTAAACCGATTGTTTTGCATGGGTATCGTTGGATAGCTTGTTATAAAGAATATAAGCTTTCTAAATCCATTTTCTGATTAAGGTATTCGTTTCGTTTGCGTGACATTAGTTTTTAAAGACCAAATTTTTGATGGAGTCATGTGTAGCATTTTAGGGCAAAATAAAAAACAAAACAGAGTATAGGACATTTTACCTAAACACAACTCTTTCTCTTATTAAAAAGAGATAACGCAAATAACCATGTTTTCGTAAGGTTTTTAGTGTTGCTCAGTACTAATGCATATCAAAATTCATCATTTATCATCTGCCTCACCCGGCCGGGTGGCAGGGAACTGCAAGCTCAGCTAATTCCCGGCGCGGTTATGCGGGAAAATTCAAGTGGTCTCGCGGCCATTTACTGGCATTCTTGTTGCTTTTAGATTTTACGACCGCCTTTTGTTGAACTAAACTTGTTCTAGTCTCCGGTGTTGCACCCAGCCGTTGTTTTTGAAATTTGATTAAGTATTTGACATGGAACGCGATCAACCAAAATTGTCCTATTCGTCATAAATAGGTAGCAAATAAATACAATAATTAATGCATTAACGAATGCTCGAAACTCAGTATGAGCCAAACTATAGAAAATATGTAACTAGTGGCTCTGTGAGGTGTCGACATCACAAAAAAAATCATTCAAAATATCCAAATCTGACTCGACAAAAAAATCTACATAATTAAGTATAGAAACTGCTCACAAAATTTCACGAGAATCGGTTGAGAAATGCGAGCTCTACAGAAGAATATCCGGACAGACAGACAGACATACGAAAGATTTTTTGTCAAAAGCTGAAACGGAGACGCTTCGCTCGCTCGGTCAATAAAATTACGAGAAATACAATCGCGCCACCATGGCGAGTAGGTTAGTGTCCATCGGTAATAAAATAAATAAGCACAATCTTCCACAAATTGACCTAGTCTTAAAATATGGTACTAAGTAGATTTATTAAATCACATTTGACTAAATCACATCCGCTGTAGAACATAAGATGATCTACCCATCGAAATGATTAATAACAACATTAACGACAAGTAATGATATTAAAGCTTCATATGAAGTTCCTAAAACAAACTTAATCTTAATAATACGTTTTTGAGGATTCCGTAGTAAACAAGCCACCCTTGTAATTTCGTCTGTCCGTCTGTACGCGGCTTAGCACAGTAATCGGTACTAAAAGAAAGCTGTAATTTGACATAAGTATACATACTCGTATTAATCACGCCAAACAAAACGGAAGAATATAATTTAAAAAAAAAACGGTTACCTCTCCCACCACAAGTGGAGATGAAATATTTTTAGGGTCCCGTACCTCGAAAGGAAAAAACGGAACCCTTATATGATCACTTTGTTGTCCATCCGTCTGTCTGTCTGTCAAGACCCTTTTTCTCAGGAACACGTGCAGGTATCAAGCTGGAATTTATATCAATAATCAGGTCTACTGTCCCTTGGAGCTGTGAACAACAAATATTAAAAACCTGCCAAGTGCGAGTCAGACTCTTTTTATAGATCATGCGGTACGAAACCCTTCCTGGAGTCCGACTCGCACTTGGCCGGTGTTTTTGTGATATTTTTCATGTTGAGGCTATTCATATGTATATTGTTCTTTCCAATAAAAACTGGTTTTTTTTCTGTATCTGTAAAATGCCATTTATGTCATTTGAGAAATAGTCCACTAAGTCCTCTTAAACTATCATCACACTAGCCGATCTGATACTTTGTAATGCTTACGATCATTTACGGTCTAATAAAAGAGCCGTTATATAAATTTCATCAGTTTCCACAATAAATGAGCTGTTTGAAAGTTTCAACGTCATTTACTACCTTTAGTTGCCTATGTAATTGCCAAATAAAATTACTTTGTAAGCCTTCTGTTATGGTGAGTTTCAAATTTGTCTATGGGACATGGAACATTTATAACCACTAATATAACTTCCAATAAATTACAGTAACTTTGCTCACTCACAAACTTTACTTCTAAAAACACTTAAGAATCAGTCAGGGCTCTCAGTCTCTTTGTAACCACTGCACCGATAAATCTTGAACGATCCGGATAGAATAACAACATTAATAGCATATGTGTTTCTCCTTAACGTAGGTCGTGAGACACAATGTTATTCTCATAAATTGCAGTACTAATAACATGTCATCATGGTAGCGTTCTATATTTTATTTTACATTTTTCAAGAGTTAAAATTGATATTTTTGTATATTTTGTTTTTTTTAAGCAAATATTGATATAAAATAATGAGAATTTAAGTTCGTCATAAAGACGGTATTACGGAAAACTCGCTGTTTTGTCCCGGTTCCATCTAAATCCATTAAGCTTTGACCCAGAAATTTGAATACAAATCCTATTGGACCAAATACATGTGGCAACAACGCTGCTTAGTATAAACACAAGTACAATTCAAAAGCACTAGCAATGCAAGTGGCGTGTATTGCATTCAACCGTTTGGCCGACCAACTGAGTACATACATAAGTAAGACTTACGAGTACATGTCATTTTGACCCAGTTCTATAAAACTTTAACTGGCATAGGTACCCGCTGCTCCCCTTTTTCGTAATTCTTTAGTCTAGATTCCCACGTGCTTTTTATTATTGATGAATAAAAGGTAAAACAATTCTATATGGACTCAATGAACCCTTAGCTGCCCCAGGATCCACTACTGCTGCTGAGTTGTAGCTACTTATAATATAACATCACTGTTTCCATATGATGATTTACAAATCGGCAAACGGCAGCTATTCATTCTGTCAATGACTACACACAGTCAGCAACAGAATAGCTACATAGCTTTTTTTTGTGCCCACTAAAAATCTTCGAGAAATTCCACCTCGCCACGGGGAGACGCGGTGGGTGTACCTCGGGTGTTCGCCGCGTCGCTCTGCGTTTTGGCGGGGCCACGGGAACGCTGCCTAGCCTAGCATGATCGCTTTCACATCGAACATATAACATTCGACCCTTATTACTACATATATGGATAGTAAAATAAATATGCACACAATTTAAAAATAATAAAATATATTTTTATAGTTTAGATGGCGTGAAGGACACACGCCTTTCGAATTCATTTACAACCACTTCAGTAGTGGTACGACATGTGTACACGCACCTATTACGACAGTTAAAGGTCGTATTGAATTGACTCATTTTTGTCACACATGCCTCTAGACTGCCACGACAATATTCAGTATTGCCAAGACAAATCGCAAATTCTCAACAAAAGGCAGATATTGAGGTCCACGTGTTGTCTAGACGGAGGTAGCGCGGTGTGAACGAACTCTGTCACGTTGCGTTACAGGTTTCGGAGGTTCCGTGCGCTGGCGTGTATTGGCGTCAGAGCTTCATTCACTAAACACCCGGCTATTTTTACTTATACTGACGTAATTACTATTGTGTGCCTTTGAAGGTTACGGAAAAAAGTCTTAACTCATTCGCCGTTCCACTACAAAATGTTTAGAATAGATAGTGGAATCTGATTCACCTCTTTAGAAAGCGGTGTTGTATGTATACCTACGCTCCAATGAACTCACAGGTCCTTTTCGGCGTACTTATGAACCTATACCACTGGAATGGAATAGTAAGTTTATGACCGAAAAAATTTCTAACCCTTTATGGTAACTTACGGCGCCCAAAAAGTCGGTAGTAAGGACTAATACAGTACATACATAGTACCTGCGAATTATTAAATATCCGTTGCTGGTTTAGTTTCTAATAAGAACAACAAAATAATAGGTAGAGCAGTAGAGTTGATCAAGCTGCCGTTGATTAGCCGCCATAAAAAATATATAATAATTAAAAAAAAAACACGTAGCGCTTCTTGCCTTGACAAGAAACGTCAAACGAAATAATGACTACTCTCATATTGCTCACCTGCAGCAATGGAAACAGCTGCCGACGAGTTAGTAGACACGCGATGATCAGCATCCGTTTCTTTTCATCTAGTTAGGTGCGAGTGCGAGTATAACGTGTAAATGCTGGCAATGGAAGCCAATTCTCTAGTTCGTTCGGGCCAATGTCTATTCGAGAATCCATAAAAGTGACATTGATGTTTCGCGTGATCTCACAGGCTGCATCCGGATAGAATAGAGAATTGGACTTATTGGACCTTCAATGATTAGATTACTTTAGTCAAGACTCAAGAGTATGCGTAGATTGGTATGAATTAGTTTATAGCGAATCGACCACAACATCGACACTTGACAACAAAACAACAACAACACTTGCTCATCTCAATAAAATCCATACAGTTCAGATAAATAGCATAGTGAGATATTAGCAGAGGTGAAACACGGGCGACCTAATCGCTAAAGAGCGATCTTCCAGACAACCTTTGGGTAGTAGAGAAAAAATAAACAAACATAACCACTTAATAGATGTTGTTTCAATTTTTTGATAGGGTCTAACTTTAATTACACCAGGTAAACAGGTATTGTCATTAGTAAATCATTCTGAACAACATTTTATCAGGTATGTAAGGCAAAACAGGCATGTAACGATTTTTCAAGAAAGATAACGAGCACGTAATGTATCGTAGATAACAGAATGATGTTTGCACGTAGGTGTGTACGTGCTTCGTATAAATATCATTTATCAGCTACTTTACATACGGGAATTTGTCTTGTATGCTCAAAATAATAGCACCATACCATGTTTATTTATCTTAGTTATATACAAACAAGTTAATGCTATAAGAACTGTTTTATAACTAATTAATCATCTGATAATAATCATCATATGATTGACAAGCTAATCCCACCAAAAACATTTCATGTAAAATGTTGCCAAAACGACCACATAAGGTTTGCCCTGTGAAAAAGATATCAGATCTCATGTAGAGCCAAGCTTCTGAATCTACACGGCCTTTTTTTTTTTGACCCAGAGAAATGCGTTACGCATACCAATACGTAATATGAGGCCTGCGGGGACAAGCCAGATATTACGCATTAGTTATGTGGGACTCTCCGGTCCAAACGAGGACCAGCCTACCCACTAAAACTCTGGGATGCTGCCTCCACCGTGCCCGAGTTGTGATGCCATGGGATCGCGAACATTTCACCACGACATCACCGGCACCATCGCCCTAAGGCGAACCCTTACCAAAAAGGCACACTGTAGCATGACCAGTGTGCCTTCCCGCACCGACCTCCCTACACCCCGGGAAGGTTAGGGACCAGCACCGACACACGGTGATCTGGTCCCACCCGCGCCACGGCACCGGGAGGACAAACGCCCCTAGCCCGGCGCCCAGCGGGAGGACAAACGCCCCTACCCCGCAGCCCTCCGCAGCCGAAGCCGCCGGCCCCCCAGTGGGCCGTGTAATTTTTTATAGAGGTTTTCTTCCTCGCGACTGCAAGCCTACCGCAAGCGGGGTCTTCACAGTCCCCGGTCCGGACATCATCGGCCCTCTGCCTAGTCGGGATTACGGGGCCGTTATATTTGACGAGGCAAACGGTCGGTGCCTCGAACCGCACTACGCCGCCGAAGCGGCCCACCTTCGTCGGACCTGGGGATTTCTCCGTGGAGAAGTCCTTGGTCCGATACCCTCCTCCCCCCCTGACAGGTTATTGGTAGCCCGACAAGTGATCACTTAGGGTCCACTAAATGATCACTTGCCGTGCCTCCAGGACGCACCGGCCAAGACTCTACCCTTACCTGCGGAGCAACCGGATCAACAGGTATTGGTAGAGCCCGGATACTCGAGGAGGTTACCTGTCTCGCGCCCCTGAATCTACACGGCCTAACTCTACCGACCCTAACTTCAACAAATTCTACATATCAGTAAATATATATGGCTTCGCCGTTTCACTACCGTCGTGGAGGTGATGCGAATATTTAGTTTCTGATCTGAAGTAAGTAACGAAACAGCCAAGCCATATATATTTACTGATATGTAGAATTTGTTGAAGTTAGGGTCGGTAGAGTTAGGCCGTGTAGACTCAGAAGCTTGGCTCTACATGAGATCTGATATCTTTTTCACAGGACAAACCTTATGTGGTCGTCTTGGCAACATTTTACATGAAATGTTTTTGGTGGGATTTCAGTTCTTTTTTAAGTTGCTAGGCAGTCTTATTAATAGGTTTTTTAGTTACTGTCTACAGTCCCGTGTAAACTTTTATGTCCAAATTCATAAAATTGGTGATAGTCTCATATAAACTTCCATCCCCCCATTTTAGGGAATGGGGGCGAAAGTTATAAGTTTATGTTTTTTTTTGTTGGTTGTATACTAAACTTAGATTACAAACCAAATTTCAGCTTCCTAGCACTTCAGGAAGTAGCCAAACATTTTGATGATCATCAGTGTGTCAGTGACGAAATCGGTGTAATTTAGATATCAATAAAATCTAAAGTATTAGAGCTATTCAATTGAAACTTTGTATGTTTAATAAGTCTATTATTGACATCATATCCTGAGAATATGAACTATCTGGTACATCGGAAACCAACTTTATGAGGGTTCAAAAAAACGACGAAACACTTCGAGAAAAGGTAGGTAGTGCCCTTGCGCTTCGCTTGGCTCGTCTTGGCGGGGGCACTACCGTGCCCCCAGATAATTACGTCGGTATCTGCAATGAAATTCAAATTATAATCATGATATTGAAGAAACATGAATACCACAGGGCATGTCCGGAAGCGATTAGTGATACACTAAGTGATAAACGCATCCAAACTGGCATCCACAAAATGTTAGTAAACAATAAAAAAAAACCCGTAATCCCCGTTACTGCGAGCAGCTGCCTTCACGAATCAGTGCAGCTTACCCAAATTATTAAAAGCCATAAAACGAGTCCTGATAGAAGGGTGACTACCCCAACTCATTTATGTGTCTAAAACTCGCTTGAGCGTTTTATTATTTCGAACTGTCCCTACTCTATCGATTTGAAGCCACGTTACACCTATTACCGTAAAATTTAACACAGGTAGAAATTAATTTCAAAACCCCTGCAATATTCTCTTCGGAGGTAATGTAAAAAGTATTTGGATCGTTAACGCTTTTTATTACTTAGCGCTGCTTCCTTAATTAGTTTTTAATTTCATTCATCTTCGCTTTTTTACCACATGCGGTTTTATTATTCCTAAGATTAATAAACGGCCATAATCGCGCATTCTTCTTAACGAGGGACATAATGTTTAAAACTGGATAGGTACGAGGAGGTACAATAGGTAGTATATTCTAACGTAAGTCGCTACTACATGCACACTTCTCCCAGCGTATGTCTAGGTCACCACTAAATTATTTTAAATATTGTATTCAAGTATCCCGGTCACCCCATCCGGGTAACAACGACAACGGAATGGAGACGCATGGGCCGGCAACCGGCCAAAGCGCGACCGTTACTCTCCCACCTGCGCAGCGTCCCCTAGAAAAAACGCACTAACTGCACACGAAGCTTATACTTGCTTACTGCGTTTCACCTGGCAATGGCTTGGCAAGCCAGACGCCTTGCCCACTGAACCGCGAGCGACGTGTGCTCAGACACGTGTGTCCGTATCACTTGTGTGTGGCCCTATAGCCACTAGTGTTTACAAAGGGTCCCCAGCAAATCGGACGAACATTGAGTTATTTTGAACTGTGATGCTGATGAAATGTCCGTTCCGAACCATTGGGCTTGGGATGCGGATCACAATTGGCGGAACTCCCTAGTTGGTGGAATGCTATAGGATAAAACGAAGTTATACCTTCTATATACACTTCACGAGAAAACGCATTGTCGTAACAAAAGAAAAAGTTTTTTCTATGTGATGTGCTTCTCAGCTTACACATACAATAAAAAAGTAAAAATAATTAATAAATATGTACCTACTGACTTACCCGCGCGCATAAGAAGGCGTTAGTCCAACGAACGAAAAAAACACTTTTTTTTTCGTTCACTGGTATAGTCACAGAATAAATAATACTCTTACCTACAGAAGGTTTTCTATTTCAGATCTAAAATCTATATACAAAATAGATGTGTGACAGCTAGAAAACACCGAATCATGCTATTCTACTCTAACGCATAGCACGTGCTTTGTTGTCTTGTAAACCTTAACTCTCTGTCTCTCCTCAGTCTCCTTTGCTGTCGACGCCGTCAGCGTCACGTAGAAAGAAACATATTTATACAACCAAGTTGAACTGAACATTGCTGACACTGTCCGATGGTGTCAGCCGCGTTCGGATGAATTAACGGGGTGCTAACCGGTTAATAACCGTGGTGGTGGAGTTTAGCCGAAGTGTCAAGAGAAACAGGCCTAGCATAATTGCCGTGGAAACCATTAGCCAAATTAATATCCACGTAATACGTTTGAACATTTATGAATTTGATTAATTCGCAAATATTTCCCAACTACTATCGCGGTAAGATCACAGAACATTCATTAAAGTCCTACATCTGTAGTGACATGAGGTCCACGTTAATAAACGTGCTCAGTAAAAGTGTTATGTAACATACCTGTTATGCAGCAAACCTTTATGGCCATAATTGAACATTAACCCGATGCACCGCTGCAATCATTAATCGCCATTCGCACCGCCAACGAGATAAGCATATCGATTCGTGACGACCGATCGCATTACGACAGAAACCTAATACTGTGACACTAGCCACCGGCCATGTCTGTTTGCGCAGCGATTATCTTTTGTAGGTTGGTTTCGAGTTCTTGCATACGACCTAGTTCCGAGAACAGTGACAGCTATATCTAAATTTGATTCCAAACAGATTAATTCATAACTTTCTTCACGTCTCATTTGAACTTAGTACACTTGGGAAAAGCAGGCAAACAAGTATAGAAAGATTCTGCTCGAGGGAATTGGAATGTCGCAACAACAACGATTCAGCACGTTGACTCCGCTGTGGCACGCTTGTGTGAAAATTAAAAATCTAGTCTAGGATGTAGTGAAGATCGCCAAGAATGGGCTGTTTTGGGGTCGGGAACATGGCATACTACGTCTCCATTTGTATAATTAATATTTTAGCCTCAAAAACGCACAGGGTTTCAATCTTGAATATAGCATAATATTCAATTGCGTCGGGAATATTTTTGTATTGCGTAAAAGAAATGATGTCTATTATGTTTCAGCCGTCAACATGAATATACGTCACATGTAGACGCGTCATACGAAATAGGAATATTAATTTATTCAGCAGTCGGTGGGACTGCTTACGAAATATTTGCTTCCCTGCGATTCCGGAGAAAGATGCTGAAATGAGAAATCATGAATAAGTAAGTTAATACATTGCAATAAATTCCTCCGGTTTATTAGAAAGCTTTATTTGGTCACGATGTTTAGTCTAGTTTCCCACTTGGGTTGGAAGGTTAGATGGCAGGCGCTTCCGTAAAAATTTGTGCCTACGCCAATCTTGGTATTAGGTAGCGGACCCCAGGCATTCTTCAGGATGCAACTGTACTGGGAATAACGCTAGGATGATGATGATGATGACTTGGTCACGATGGTAATGCTAGCATGTAAAATAGGTCTTGTGTTTATTCGTTTGTCAAAACCTTATTACCAAACGAAAGGAAACATCTGTATTGAATTCTCTCTGATAGCTGATGATTTTGGCAGGGAATCCGGGAAATATGGGAAAGGAATAGTATCGTGCATGACATGGCGCCAACCAAAGCTGAGTTATTGTGATGTAAATAAGGTTGATCACGTACAATGGCGCGTGGGAAGGGAGTGGGCAGGACGGCCCTTTGCTCGCGTATAAACAGCACCACCCTGTCTTACTATTACCACACGCGTGCGTGATTCCTTGTTTCTGATATATTTGGTATGCGACGGTAGCCACCCCACTTTTTGATGTTAGTTTTCGAGAGCCATGCGGCCTACTTAACCAACATAAATTTCTGAACCTCCTTCCAAGAGCTTGAGAAATGCATTAATTAAGAGTATTTACATTGTCGAATGCAATTCGGTCGCGCAAATGTATGCCGATTACGGTTAAGCATTTTTGCACGAATGCTTTGCCAAAGTACAGAGGGATCAAAGTATTTACAGTTACTTTCGAATTTTTTACAAGTCAGCGTAGCGTGATAATTAGACTAGTGTTCATGTCTCGCTGACGGGTGTAGGGTTGCTTGCATTCAAATGGACAGAGAAAGCAAACATTCAGTCAGCGCTTCACATAATGCATCTCCAGCTAGAGTGATACTTGACACCTTGCCCTTCATTAATGAACCCGCTTACTCCGTCATACTTGTCTGTGCCTGTCACAAAAGAGAATTAAGAGTGAGATTGGAAAAAACGTACATGACTTTAAAAATAAAACCGAAGTATTCCTTAAAACGAAAATTTAGATATGCGTGTCCAATTAGTCACATTTCGCTAAATAAATCTGTCTCGCGAGCCAGGCAATACCCGAAGATTGCTGCAATTTATTCTGTCTCATATATTTTTCCAATTTTGAGTAAGTGTAGCGGTGCACCGATAATATTCGACTTCATAATTCATGTCACGGCCAAGTTCAACAACCTCATATGCAGATCGCTCTGATTGACGAATTGACCTTTTCATACAATGTAGCGTTCTCATGAGAATTGGAATCATATTTCTTGGCACGTACCTACTAGAAGCTTAACTCAATATTTATAGTGTTTTCACATTTAGGTGAACGATTAAAGACTATCTTATCTAATCGTAGAAATGCGGCCGTTAGTACACATTCGATAATGGTACAACGTTATCTGATATTATAAAGTCTGTGCTGCACACACTTGGTGTTAAACTTATTACAACGTCGCTACAGGTCGGACATAAAACAAAAGGCTACAGAGATGTATAAGTTTAATACAACATACTGCCTTTTTCTTTTGAATGATTGAAAATACAAGTTATATCAAAAAGGAAATATTTTCAAGAATTACGTGAGTCGCTCAACCATATAGGGCGCCGTCATTATTTAAGTTGGCTTCAGATCGGTGGCGGCGGCGTTGCTGTAGATCTTAAAAATGTTTTTACGTCATTACACGATAACTGCTTATAATCACTGCCTCGGTCATCTCGGAAAGCATCGGTGATCTTTCCGTTTTAAACTTTATTTTGCTTTAAATGCATTATATCTGAAGCACAAAGTTTTCCTAGATGACTTCATTATATCAGCATCGTGTCATAATCATAACTTTAATCAGTTTAAGAAGAAGATTGAATCACTCGGACATGTAATGAGTTTTCGGATTAGATGCCAACTGGAGGGTGATATTACACTGTATTAAATTTTCTCATCCCGAACGCGTCTCACTTCTTGTATGAAGCAATTAAAGTCTCGCATGCTGGCCGAGAGCCGTAAAATCGGAGAAAAATCGATCGGGGATATTTGTTTGGCTTATTATTTACATCCAATAGTATGCCGTGAACAGTTAGACGCGTAGGCGACCTGTGGGGTCGAGTCGAGGCGCACTCAACGACATACCTCTTGAGTCTTGAGAAACTCCTACGCATTCTATATTGTAAGGTGTTTACGTCTTTATATTGTAACATTACGTAACTTATTTAAATATATGGTCAATCTACTTCTTACATTTTGTATAACTTCAACATGTTTTTATGCCATTATCCGCCAGACAGTGTACAACGTCTATGAATTAATTAGGTAAATACTAATTAGAAACTTCCATCTAATTCAATTAGAAATGTAGCACGTTTCTGTAGTGAATTCTCATACTAACTTCCAAAACCAACAAACAGTATTCCACATATTCCAGTTGATGCAGTGACTTCCCGTGTGTTCAAAGTTAATTTCTGCGAACAAATTGAGGAAAAAGTTCGTCGTGTTTGTAGCAAGTCACCCCATCGTCGTGTCCAAAATAGCTCGGTGCGGCTTGAAAGGTAATCCAACTACATGACATTACACGTGCAAGGTGTGAACCGAAGTAAAACACGTATTCCGCCCTTCATTATTTTATTTTTAGACTAAACTGTGAAGATAATAATTACGTCTTTATTTTCTAATGACGGGCCTGTAACAGAGGCAAAGTTATTATTGTTATACGAAGTGTCTGGAAAATGTTTTGGTGGTTTTAATTGTTTATTTTAAATACAGGTTTCTATTTCTGTTTAGACTGACGAATTGTTGCCTTGATGTGAATTTTCAATAATAATTTGTATGTATTTCCTTAATGAACTTTTACATCCGTCCATTTTGAATATTTCAAATCTCAATGATTGATGGCTTCCAATTAAGTCGATAATTATTTCAAGTGGGTATACTTTGGTCCTGACAATAGCAATAATTAGAGCGTACTTAATATAATTGCTGTTCAAATCTTTTCCTCAATGCCGATTGCCGCCGATGGCTGGTGCCGACCAGCCGGTGCAAAAGTTACAAAGTCAATTATATTTTAAACAAGACCCTTGTAATATAATAACGAGCGATGTAACAGAATTGGATTTCAATCTCAAACATTCAATCAAGGGCAGACAATACGGAGTTAAACTTCGATTTATTGGAGTACGCCTACCTTAAAGAAAACCGGTACCGGCAAGTTTCGTGCCGGGTTAACCGTCGAATTTTTATTCCAGTGCCTCTTGAATGTTTCGGATATAGAAACCAGATACCGCGGCGCTCTATTAAGGTTCCCAAAGCGCGGAGCTAGAGCGACTGGAAGGGCAGCGTAGGCGTGACTTGCATGGAACCATTCCATTTAAAATGTTGATGTTTACGCCTGGTTCGCTTGAACATTGCTCTGTGAGTTGACGTTTGAACATCGCATTGTATTAATGTATCACAAAAAACGCCAACAATTTTATTCGGCGTCATTTACACTAACGTGCATAAACTACACTGCGGATTGAACAATGGCGCAACTATAATGTTTTATAAAGTATACTACTATAGTAGTTCAGTCTTTAGTTCGATGGTTTATTTTATAGGAATCCGTCCGCCGGCGCCCGCGGCGCTCACGTCACAACAAAACAAACACCGCCTCGTGTTTAAACGAACTTGAACCCAATTGATCACTTAACCGTATAAGGCTGGCAATTGCTTAATGCCGCGTCCTGACACTCGGACAATCATACATAGACACTTTCGATCTCTATGTACTTTATTAACAGTCTACTAGGAGACTAGGTAACATGTTCACATGAGCATCGTGTCATTGGATATAACTTCAAACGGATTGTATGTACATATGTCATTGCTTATGCTCATTATAAATTTTACAACTTCGTGTTCAGTATCTGCCGAATTACGCACCTTTCTATTGTACGAGTCGAGTCAGTTCTTGGATGGGTGACCGCTTTGAGTGGTTACTAACTGAGCGCTCTCGTGCTTTGGAAGGCACGTTAAGCCGTTGATCCC
The DNA here is from genome assembly GCA_905163555.1 of Notocelia uddmanniana. Taxonomy (NCBI): domain Eukaryota; kingdom Metazoa; phylum Arthropoda; class Insecta; order Lepidoptera; family Tortricidae; genus Notocelia; species Notocelia uddmanniana. The sequence goes on along the minus strand of LR991059.1, from coordinate 21,428,060 downwards.
GGCTGCTGTCTCGACAGCAGTCGTTAAGCCAAGTTAGAGCCTTCGGGCGGCTTGAGAACTTCTAACAGTCAAGTTGCCCACTCACTTGACAAAGGGGGGTCGAAGTTGCACCACGTCCGTAGGGAGTTACCCACCGTTACCCTACACGTGACCCCTGGGTGGTGCTAAAAGTGCAACAAAAACTGGCAACCATACTTGTCTTCTCGAAGATCTCACGGTTCGTAAATAAATGCCATACGATTAAATAATTGTACGAGTATATTTCTAATTATAGTTACTACAATGGAGAATAGAGAAGAGTACTTCTCTATTCTCCATTGTATTCCTCCAAAACGCCGTAAAGTCGTAATAACTATGGTTAGCTTAAAAACCACTCAGTTTACTTTATAAAGCTAATTTATCCTGCATGGCTTGGTGCGTGAAATGACTACCAGATCATTTCCCGAGCTTACAAATAATGTGCCAGCTCGTCTAAATCGTGCCCAGAGGCGTTTATGATATTAAATAAAGGGCGAGTTTGCCGCCGCGTGTAATCCCGTCCATACAAGTTACAGACTTACCGAGTGACAGTGAAAACATTAGTCTGCATTACATAAGAACAAAGACAAAGTATGAGTTTAGCCTATTTGGGGACGGGAATAAGAACGGTTAAAATAATAAGGCGGCCAAAGTTAAGACCTCTGTTATACCGCAAGGAAATCTCGAAGAAACAAAACACATATTCAACTTCATAACTCTTCTTTTGTTTAGTAACTTGGTCGTAATAATGAATCATTAGAGCAACTTTAGATATATTGTACACGAAGTAGCTGTTGAAGTTAATTTATTTGTTTTTTCTCGGGAAAATGATGCGTTTTATGCTCCGTTTGGCGAGTCTAATGGCTCGACGAGCCTTTCGATACGACACTTAGAGCAGAATCGGTCCCTTATAGTTCCCTAATATATTTTTTATCGAATCGAGTTGTTGTACATATAGCTGTAGTTTAACGATTTGTTTCGTAACCCATAAACACCTCATGAGATACAGGCAATGTGTGGACGTAATCATTTTATTATTTTTATACCTACTTCATTCCCGTAACATCATTTTCTTTGAAATGATTGACACGAATCAAGTCACGATTATAGTTTTTATTTGTTACCATTAGAATATGACATGTTTCATGTTGATATCTTGAATGGCTTCTTCTAGATGGGAATCGTAATATATTTTGTACTGAGCAGCGCTTTGACGTGTGGGATACGAGCATACAAATCACATATCAATAACGATACGCATATACAGGGTGCAGCAGGACCAACACTACATACATAGTAAATGGCAATGAATCGTTCACCATTGTATTTAAGTGAAACACCCATACCTTTTTCCTGTATTTTGATTTTTGTTAAATTAAAGTTTAATTCTCTACATTCATGGTCACCCTACAACCACTGGTTCATAAAGATTAAACCTCTAACTGTCATGACAGCACTTTGATTACGAAGAAAGTAAATTATCACATTGAGTGAGATACGATATTTCAAAAGTAATCGGACGCAGATGACATTCAATTTGACACGTATGACGTACGTAGAGTGACCATGAATTTCGTAAATAATTTACATCATTTTGTTTTCAACACCAAAGGTAAATGAACGTTAATTTCACTAAAAGTGGCACGAAGCAGTAGCTTATGATCACTGAATTCGTAGTGTTGATCTTGCTCACGTCTCCCGAATCACCATGTATACTATCATTTTACAGCATGTGAAAAAACATGGATTTGAATGTGAAATGTATGCATAGGTAGGTAAGTACCTTACTACTACCCATACCTTGGTTTTTGTATAATATAAACATTTATCCGGATGTGAGTGTTTTTTTTTTATTAAAATTGGGATTTCTCTTGGCTTTGATCTAGCCCGGGAGGTAAAAATGAGGCCGACGATGAAGCTAAGCTTTGCTAAGTAGTTCGTTTCTTTTTCCGTTAATCTATGCATAAATATTAAGTCGGTATTACCTTATATCCATTAATATTTATAGCAAAAAGTTACAAAAAAATCTTAGACTTAGATAATAGGTTCCTAACTCCAATTACCAAAAATAAAAATAAAAACGAATACGACAGAAATCTCTATCCACAGGAATCGTTTATAGCCTGAGACCACGGTATACAAATATTGACTGGCAGGAGTAACCACCCGGAAAATAAACATGGCTCCCTTAAGATTCGAGAGCCGTACCTACTGCATTAACGCCGGGATTCAGGCTGAGATGTCCCGTATATATTGAATTCAAGTTATGATTGGAAAAGTTCCGCCTCATCATATTTTGGTTCATAGTTTAATGATTGCCGGTGAAAGAAAATCAGAAGTGTTTCTATATAACATGAACGATTCCTACATTTTCTTGTAAATATTGTTAAAGGACTGAAGTTTTAATATCGGGCACTAGATGTAAACTGGACTGTTTAAGAGCCATTCTAATCTCGTACAGGCTGATGTCCGGGATATCTTCGGGTTTTTCATACATGGCTCTAAAGGCATCTTAATACTCATTTCAGCACTCCAAAATTTCCTAGACACATTTCTTTCACAATACCCGAAGCACAGAGCATCTCTAACCCACAGATAGGAAACGTTTTATCATTTCTGCTGCCACATTTATAACAAATCTCCCCTACAATTATCATTTCGATGCAACGGTACCTTTTGATATCTACACTACACAGACAACAGATGGGCGGTGTTATCGTAAAAAAGTTTTTATTGCCGCCAAAAGAGCTCTCTACCAAATGTCAAAATTTAACAATGCTTTAAAAGCACGGTTATTCTACATATGGTTAGTAATTACGCGGTTATGCCACCCTCGTGCACTTTCACCTAATACGTATTGCTATTCAAAACTGCAATTAATATGGAGTGTAATTTTTATGTGCACCGAACCGCTTACTAACTAGTCTATCTACTGAGTAGACCAAAAGCGATGAGTACTATGAGATATCGTAGAAATTCCGTGACCGTTGTCAAAAAAAACCCGCCAAGTGCGAGTCGGACTCGCGCACGAAGGGTTCCGTACCATTATCTATGAAAACGAAATCTATGAAAATCACGTTTGTTGTATAGGAGCCTCCTTATATATTAACCCCCTTATTCATAAAACTTAACAAACCTCTGTTAACTAAAATTTGTTTTGTCCCTTTCTCACAAACATAAATGCCAAAGTGACAGATAAGGACAAAGCAACTTTAGCGGCTAGTTAAATGTATGCTTGATGGACTTTTATGAATAAGGGGTTTATTGTATTCTGTTTTTTAGTATTTGTTGTTATAGCGGCAACAGAATTATACATCATCTGCGAAAATTTCAGCTGTCTAACTATCACGGTTCATGAGATACAGCCTGGTGACAGACGGACGGACAGACAGACAGACAGACAGACGGACAGACAGCGGAGTCTTAGTAATAGGGTCCCGTTTTACCCTTTGGGTCCGGAACCCTACAAATTTTCACTAATTGTACAAAATTGCTAGCACGGTTTCCTTACATATGACAAACAAGGGGCAGGCGGAGCCGGGGATAAATATTTATTTTATTTATTTAAGGACCACCAACGGATAATACATCTAATCTAAAACAAAAAACACATTGAATACAAAAATCTAACAAAGATGCTTAGCCACTTATACGTGACCTCAGCTCAATATACGAGTATCCTATGTGTATCTTAATCCCGAAGATCCATTCTATATATGCTGGGAAATAATTTATAATAAAGAAAGAAAGGACGTTATTTGTGTAATACGCATTCGTTATACACCCGAAATCTGGTTATTGATTGTGACAGTTGCATCTTTACAAAGGCCATGTGGCGCGTTGAGGTCATTGTGATCCCTGCAACAGAGAAACAGATGATAGGTGATAGTGTTATTGTATGACGTATAATGCACATATCAGCCGACACAATAACTTTTATAATCCGCCGCTTTTTACCCCACAACATCTGCCCCTAGCACGTGTCGTGAATTTACGTATGCATAATAATCAACGTATTAACTAACAAAATTAATTAAGTCATAACATGTAAACTTTGAAGTTAATTATAAAAACACTTAATTGTCTTGACTAATGCTATTAGTTGTTGGTTTGGGGAAGGATGCGCTTGAAGTGCTTTTAAGTGGAACTTAATGTATTCTAATGTGGTCGCGTTCACGGTGTTTAGGTCGAACATAGTGGGGGTCTAAATGATCAGTGACTTCACGATATTTGTGGCCTGGCAACCACAATTCGTTTTAATGGGCCTCGTATCCTCAAAAAATTGCCAGTTTTTTTCCTTTTCGTTGCAGATAATAGCCAGTAAAAGTCGTCCTCTTGAAAGTTATCAAAATGTTAATGTTAATATCTTCGGCAGAAATTATGTGGTCGCGGTTGCAATTATAATCTCGTTATATTCAGTCTTAATAACACGTAACACGTGTTATTCGCAGTTCATTTTATTGAGCACAAATCCCCTATAAACTATTGTGATTTCTGTATAATGAATGGAATGTAATTTAATGCACTACATTAGTGGGCTGCATCATTATCACGCTTATCACTTCAAAATAGCTTTTTAATATTCGCCAGATGGTATCCTCTCCCCTCCGGAACAGCGTCACGCTTGAAACAGCGTACGTACCAACGCCAAACTGTGATCCACTTTTCCCAATTTAATTTCGCAGTAAATATCCGTAATGGTCATATTAAAATTCAATATATTTTTCGCCTAAGGCACGTTATCCCTTTGATCCTTCAGTGAATTTCATAAAAACAAACTTCAAGTATAATTTAGTCGATGACGACGAAGTTTCATGATTACTCCTTAATGAAATCTCACTTGAATAACAATCATTCATTGGAAACAGAATTTGAACATGCGTATTTGTATTTCTATATGTATATACAAATAGACATGTTCGCTTACTATTATATTTTTAAAGCCTTTATTGTGACTATTGTTTGTTAATATATTTTTAATAAGTTTTTAGTGGACAAATACACACAAATCGAACTAATCCCATAGTAAGCTCAAAAAGACTTGTGTTATGGGTACTAGATGACAACATATTTAATGTAGATATATCTATACCTAAAATACATAAAAAAACATACAAGTCTCAGGAATAAATGTTTTTGCTAATCACATAAACTAATTCCGTTACCGGGGTCCGAACCTGGGACCTCCAGCTTCGTAGGTACTACTAACTAGCCTAAACAGGCCGACTAATGGTGAATGGAGCGGTAACTTATTGTTCAACCAATGCGCTCTCAATCACAGAATTCACAGAAGTTTCGCCGGCTTGCAAATTGGCCAACATCTGTCCCCAACGTGTGAGCAAACATCTGTTGTGTAATGATGCCCTTAGCTTCGTGACCTATTGGGGCTATTATTTATCTATCAGCGGCCCTCACGTTTAATTAGGACCTATTCACTTATCGCCGCATTCCTATTTCAATCGGTATACATTTTCACGCTCGCCTGCGCGGGCGCCGCTCTGTGGTAACAATGCTTCATTGATCGACGATTAGAATTAAATTTTGTTCCACTGCACGTGCACTGTGCAGTCCAACTCTTAGTTTAACACACTTGAATTGCTCTTACGTCACAGGAAAAAAGGGCCCCTAATGAAGATTTATTTAACCCACTTAACCACTTTGTAATTATTTAAACTATCTGGTAAAGAAATTATATTTGTCTCGTAGAATAAAATCGTCAAATGAACGTACTCGTAACAACGTGAAAGTTACTTTATTTATTTCACATCCAAAGCGAATTAATTTCTCGAGCGGTAAGAACAATATATAACGTTGGATACGGGTGTAAGTAAGACGGTATTTTAACCTCACCCACTCGTAAATCATACAAAACACTCGCATGGCTTCACAATCGAATTTGTAAGCGTTTTTCAATTATCCGTCGTTGACCACAATGGCCCAACTTATTGGTCTTTTCGATGTCATAAACAATTTGTACTGGGGGATCGTATTTACAGAGCACAGTAAAATGACTCTTGTATAATACACGTAAGGCACGTAATAATGTTAATTTCATCGACCAAAATCGATCCCGCAGCCCTGTTCCGATGTAAGGGGTCGACCTACTTGAATAATTCGATTGTTACCGCCTGCATTCTAAAGCGACTTGTGCAACCGCTAAAACAATAAAACGCTCATAAAATCTTTTTCTGTACCTTTTTGATGACGTGTTCAGTTGCTTTGTCAACTTTGTCAAACTTTAATCCATTTTTTTTTTCATTTTTCAGGTAAGTACCAGCGTTGTACATATCAAGTTTTCAAAGAGAAGTAAATTGGGTACGTTTGATGCAGAAAGTTTCACAGTTATGTCGTATCCGGGATCTTCCAGTTTTCCTCTTGGAAACGTTTACGTTTGAGGCAAATTTCTCAATTCGTTCTCTTATGTCGGCTTAATTAAGGTCTGTCTATCCACTGACCCTTCATTTGTACAGATGGGTCCCGACGACCTTATTGCGAAACAAATTGCTCTCAGGCGCTCCTTGCTTGCTCCTTAGCAAGATAGCTTTTTCGAAACGATTACTTACGCAGCCATGTCTATATGCATACCTATCCTATGCATTTACATTGCTGGGTAATATTCTCTGCGCGCGTCTTGTGTACTTACATACATTTAAAACGACTTTTATCTTTTTTTATGTCACGCAATTAATATTACAAGAATAAATAAAGCCTGAGTACAATAACACTCGCTAGAATCGTAATCATTTATAAAACTCGACTTGCCTTGAAAGTGGATTCTGTCAAGTTGGCTTTTTATTTTTATGATAAACTTAAGCGTAGAATAACGATTCCCCAAGTAAATAAAACGGTTATCTTAAAGCTCCATCAGTGTTAGTCACGAATGGCGGTGGGTATGAAAGGGCGAGCGTCGGATCTGTTTATCTGTTTGTGTGGACAAAAGTGCAGAGTAAACATCGGCGCGCTCGCAACCTGACAACCTGAAGAGCACTTAACTACTCCGTACAATTGTTTGCGATATGATAAGAATGAACATCAGACACTTGAGACAATTGTACAATGACAACAATGCGAACGCATTTGCGAAAATCCTTAAAAACATATTCTCTTTCATTAGTTAGTATTAGCTTGAAAGAAACGATTTTGGCGTGTTTTCGGCATTTGCTCATTCCGGTCCTTGCTTCGAGTGGATACTCTTTTAAATTCAACCCGCGGCAGGCACCTCGATGGCGAATTTGTCGAGTTTAATTAAAGACCTATCGAACAGGCGGCCGGAGCTGAATAGTAAAATGTTTAATCCAAAATTAATTACACCTTGCTTCAGTTACACGGCCTTTGCTCATTTTGAACCTAAATCTTTAAAAGATGTTTAAACTATCCGGTATAACAACAAAAAAAAAACAACAGCAAAAAACAAAACATTTAATACAAGTACTTAAGCAGTTTCAATATTATGCAGTTTATATCTTGATCACTAACAGGAACAAACCGAACACTTCGGCTGCTATTTCTAAAGATTAACAAGATATAGTGTAAATCCCCTACAAAGTCCTCTTAGTCAAACGCTCAGTTAGGTAAACATCCAGTCTTTGGAGATTTGTTGTTACTTCTATAAGACCAGTAAACGAGATATGGTGCAAGTTCGCAAGAACTTATCTTATGAGCTCATTACGAGGCCCACTTTATTCGCCTCTGTAATGGACATCGCTCGCCACTGACTTATAGGAGTTATGAAGGTTATGGGTTATAAAACGTGCCCGATGTTATTTCTGTAATTTTACTACTAAGCCCACACTTCAAAAACGCCTAGCACACATCAGGCAAGTGATTTTTATCGGCTATCAACTCGGAGGTTATTATGTTTAACTACTGTCTTTAACTTTATTTACATCGTGCTCATTTTGTCTTTATTTTTCTTCTTGCTCCTGCGTACTCATGTCAAGTCAATTAGGATAGTTATCTTGTCAGTCGTTTAAAAATCGTGTTGCTGTGCGGACATTGCGTTTGACGGAACTTAATTAATGGATGTCGGTTTCCAACATTGCTCATTTGCTCTATCATCGCATTGTAATTATGTACGACCAATATAACTTTTAAATTAGAAACAACTTGGAAAAGGAGACATAATATCAAAATAAATTCAACGGAAATTCTTTTCACGTTTTACGATTCATCGTGTCGCGAAAAGTCTGTGTTGAATTTCAAATGCTAAAGATATTCTTTTCGATTTATTTATTTCAAGATTTATTGAATTAAGTCTTGTACTCGATATCCGGCAAACAAAAGGGGATGACGTAACGGTCGATTATCTGACTTCCTCGCCAGTCTTTGTACAACATGGCGACACTTCCGGGTCGCGAAGTGCCCTCTGCCCGGGAGCCCGCGCCGGAAAACTTGATTTGCCGACTAAACTTGCGACTTCCGGTTTGAAATGATTAACGAAAGAAACTCAGCAAATCTTGCTACTAGGAAATGCTAATTCGTTTCTTGGTCCCGCTCAACTCGCTCACGAGACCTTTAATCAGTCATTGAAAAAAAAACAGCTCCCGAGTACAATCGAGTTCACAAATATGCGTACATTCCCAAAGATTCTAAAATATCTGAACAACCTCATGCATGTCCTTAACAATAAAATTCTGTTCACATTTTTTTGATCATTTAGTCGGTGCACATATTTTATTTTCAAACTCTATCTATAGAAGAAACCTCCACAAATTAACAAGAATAACGAGATGTAAGGGGATGCAACTGTATTTTGCTAAATAATTCAGGACAAGTGAGTTGTGAAATGCGTCATAAGTTTTGTTTGGAAAGCCAAGGGTCTCCTATTTTCCGACGCCTGTCTTTATGTGATTCAAGTTAAAGAGTGTTATCTGCTATAGCCGATCAGGCTAGCCCCTTGGCTCTACCTACTCGTATTTAATCCCAGTCGCGATTATCTTCTATCGAGGGTGCAATTATGTCTGCAACAGAACTCATTGAAAAGGATTTTCCAATTAGGGATTCTCTCATTGAATTAATGAGCGGCCTCAACATTGATAAAACACCTCTCTCCTCCGTCATTTCAACGTTATAAGAACTGTCATTAAGATAAATATTTCCCCTTGAATATGAATTTTGTTCGTCCCTTATCTCATTCTATGTCATTTTCTCTGTAAAATTGTCTAGCGACGTCTTCATTTCCTACAATAATTGTGAATGCTTAGTTTTATATATTAAATATGTCTTTCACTGTCGTTTGTTTCTAAAGAATTCCATTTAGTCTCTCTAGTACAGAACTGAAAGCCTTCTTTATTCAGAGACATAGGCAAAATAGAGTTGTTGCGAGGAAACCATAAATCTTCTTATTGTTTTGTCAATATTCATACGACGGAGGGAAGTGGTTGCTCCGGTGACACCATGGCATCTTCAATAGGAAATCTCACATAGACGCCTTGAATATTACGCTTAGAGGAATGCTTATTGTTTGACGAGGATCCCGGAACTTTCGCGAGTATTTAACGATCTGGGTGACAGTGATTCGCGAAGCCCAACAACTTCGTGGAACAGTTTCGAACAAGACAGGCGTCCAAGGCTTGCAGCCAGCTCAAACAATGGGTCCATAACTTAACCAAGCGAAAAGCTAGCGTTGACAAGGGTAACGTCCTGTTGTTATTTACGTCTCGTTTCTATCTGCGCTGAACTGAAAATATAATAAATTAAATTCCTCTCGAAATAGTTTTCCAATTCAAGCATAGATAGGCCCTTTTTGTGGCTTTTAAATTAGTGCCGCTCAAATTCAGTTAACATAGAAATCTGTTTATTGTTAAATAGCGTAAACATTTTTTTTAACTGCTGAAGCCAAATGTAGGCCAATTGGTTATTAAGAATTGGTTCAAGCTTTAGTATGCGCCTAGTTATATGAGCAGCTTCATCATAACAGCAGTAATTCCACTGGTTGAATACAATAAATCATGTTTAAAAAATGACTTCACGGAAGCAGTTTAAAATTCATGGCGTTTGTAATGGTAAATTAAGTACAGTAATTTCTTTAGTAAGGAATATATTATTTGATGTTTGAAGTAATTATGAAAAAGAATATATATTTATTTTTGGTTACAATAACATACAGGTAATTATGTTGTGCCTGGAATCTCCAAGTAAGTATTTTATATACTTGTAGCAGACCCCGCTCTTCCTTATTATTGTTCAATATACTTACTTACTTCGTCTATTTACTTTGAAAGAACTAATAAGCAAAGTTCAGAGTTAGCCTTAAAACGTGCCTAGAATTCCACCAGCCACTGTTTCCGCCTAAACAGTTTGCCATCACTGCAAGACATATTTTGGAATAATAAAAAAAGGAAAACATTTCTAACAAAATCGATCAAATATCAACTTAACGGTAACAGTTTCGATTTTTTTCTTTCATATCCATCTCGAACCATCGGTCAATTTTGCACAATTTTTTGGAGGTACAATGAATATATACCAATGGACCAATGGTTAAAGCACTGATTTAAACCCGTAATAACATATTCATATGTGTAATAGCTAAAAATACATTTACGTATAACTGGCTTTGGTCTGCTATACAGGGTGTGGCCTGTTATAAGAGCAAAAACTTCAACGGTACACTATTGAGCTCTCCAGTAATTATTTACAAATGGTTTTAATTGAATAAAATATATAGTTTTTTTTGGATTTTTTATTCGCTATTATAGCTTATAAGATCTCTACTCTACTCTACTGGAGCTATATTAATAACTATTTATTTAAAAAACACGAAAAAAATGAATAAATAAATTGAAAAATCCCAAAAATATCCTTTTAAACCTAAAACGCAACAAAGATTATGAGTCATAATTAGACGCTACTCAATATCAGCAGTGACTGCCGCGCTATAATCTCGTGGTGCCGAGATCCATTACTTGGAGGTCATAACTTTAGATCAAAATTTCTCCCAAGTGAAAAAAGATAATATTTTTTGGACACAAGAGGTTACTGTAGATGCTCTAAGGAAGCAGCCTTTAAATTTTTTGCTCCTATTACAGGCCACACCCTGTATGGCTTAGTCTACCGACAGTTCCAAGATGCTGATATCCATCGGATGACATGACACAATATTAGAGGTATATGTATTGCATAACATGAAAGTGACGAATTTAACGTTCTAAATCGCTATAGTTTATTAGAATCTTGGGGTGGGCACAGTCATAAAGAAGCTTCTGTTGCCGACTGTAGATAGGTACTGTTATCTTTAGAGTTCCATCATTACTACATAATATAACATTATTACTACATAATACTACGTAATATAACATTGTCATCCGACTAGGGCTTCCAAAATTACGGATTTTTCAATTCCGTAATTAGTTACGAATTAAGAAGTTTGAGTTACGTAATTACGTAACTGGCCCGGTATATCCCAATAAAAAATTGCATTTGCATTTATTTATTATAATGAAAGGAAAGTAATTCCTAAAAGCATTTTATAAATAAATCACAGCATTGCCGTTCAATGTTCAGATGCAAAAACTTCGAGCTGAGTGCGTTTGTTTTCAGGGGCTTCTGCCAAATATTCGGTTGTCTTAACGTATATTCTTCTGCTTGGTCGCTTCACTGGTGCTCGCCATGTCGGTTTAGTGGCTATATTGACATACCACCACCATTCGTCTTTCAATGCCGCTCCTGATGCTCAAATATAGAAGTGCGCCTACCATGGCTCTGATTTGGACCGAGGCGATCTGCCGCGCGCTCTTGTGCCCTCAACCCTGCCCTGCACCACGATCCTCACTATAGTCACCGTCCCACCGCGATATGTGCCCGTTGAAAGTTAGAATGCGGGTCTGGACAGAGTTGAGGAAAGACGCTGCTTGATATTCAATTCCTCCAATATGGATGGGTTAGTCCGAAATTCGGTCCACGATATTAGCGATACTTCGGGTGACCCACAGGATACCGTCCGGTCGGTCGGCCCAAGTATGATCTCTTCACCTGTCTATCTTCTTCCATCTTCTCGAGGCATCCACCTCCAGTACCACATATTTTCCAATGCGGTTTTTTCTCGCTCTCTTTTTGGATGAATCCTGAATAGTAGAGTCGTTGTAGCTTTAGTAATGTTGCGGTTTCTCCAAATCTTTGGCATATTATCCATCGCAGATCTAGCAATTAAAATACGTCGCTCGGTTTCATCAATGGTCAACACTCCGTCTTTCGTTCAAGATAAAGGCTCAAAGATAGATGTATGATGAGACTGGCGAGTTATTGTGAGCTCGATCGACAATCATCATCTTGATTTTACTTCGGTGGAACTTCAAGCCCAATGCGAGACCTATTCTCCCCATTCTAGAGGTAACATCGTCTAAAGCTTATTAATGGCAACCAATTTGTCTACGTTCTTAATAATGCGGTTAAAAGTTATTCAGGTATGCTAATATTGAGCTCATCTAGGATAGACAAATTGGTGCAATATGTCTTTCAAGGTTTGCCAATAATTTACCTCCAGATTTCAATCCAATTGCGGGCTTCCTTTTTCTTTACAGTGTGCACTGTGTGTAAATAAGTAATAAACTAGAGTCCTGACCGAATTACTCTTGCTTTTTGTAAAGCGTACATTCCATATTTCCTCTAATTTCTAAATGGCTCTGACATGTTGCTTTTTGCTTTTCCGATCCTTTAGCGGATTTTAATCTCTCAGGACTCTCACGATCTCAAAATTGAGTGATTCCCTGAGCTTCAACTTATCTGAGCGATATACCTACAATCATGAGCTAGGTTTTGGACCAGACCAGTTCTGCTATTTTAGCCACCACATTGAACAGGATAGGTAAAATAATGCTCCCTTGATTGACGTCCATCTAGTAGTCGAAAGGGCGCAACGCGCACGAAAACCTGTCTATTCTCGCTAGTGAGAAGCCGAGAAGTCGAGATAGAGCAAGCACTTGTAAGTTGTACGTACATCCAACTTCAACAACATATCCCATAATGTATATATAACTATAAAAATACAGTACGTAATTTATAATTTCATAAAACTTTTTTTATGTTTAGGCTGAATTAGTACGGAGATAGTGAAAATTAATAATTACGTAATTACGGAATTAAGCCTTTGAATTACGTAATTATTAAAAGTCAAAAATCTGTCCGTAATTCCGTAATTACGGAATGGAAGCCCTACATCCGACTTATACGTAGTGTATTGTATGCAGCCAGCTCAAAAAAATACGGAGCAATAGGTAAAATTACATGTTAGTTTTGATAACAGAGCCACAGACAAAACACCGGGACAAATGAAACCTTTTAATGAATGTCTAATTTAATTATATAAGTATTAATTAATACCATGTTAACTTTATCCAAAAGTTGTAGCTTCATAGTTTTATTTCATGCCATTTCACATTACAGCTCAAGTGCACTAAGTGTTTTAGTCGCGGCTAACTTTAGACTAAACTGCTGCATCAAAAACATAAATGTGAAAAGGGGAGCCAAGTTCAATATTAAGAATATGCGACGCTTGGTTGTCGTCTTCACCGACAAAAGAATTGAGATCTAAATGGGTGCCAGGTTCATTTGATTCTCTGAAATGGTACCAAGTCTAGCACTAGATTATTTACAGTACAACTAATTTACTGCGGCTCAATGCATTTTGAGCTTTAACTTGGCACTTTTCTTAAATATCCAACAACTTTTATGGTATTATAACATACTGCATAGAAAACTGCCAAGTTAAAGCTCAAAATGCATTAAGCCACAGTAAATTACTTTTACTGTAAACAATCTAGTGCCAGACTTGGTACCATTTCAGAGAATCTACGGAACTTGGTACCCATTTAGATCTCAATTCTTTTGTCGGTGAAGACGACAACCCAAGCGTCGCATATTCTTAATATTGAACTTGGCTCCCCTTTTTCACATTTATGTTTTTGATGGGATATCATTACTTTTTGTCAATCTTCGCCAAATGGTGCTTTTTAAGAGCGAATGCAAGAGTTACTATACAAAATTCCCAAATCGCTATAGGTACACCTCAAATATTTGAAGACTTCCCTCGATTTCTTCAGGACCCTATGATCAGATTCTTACCTGATAACTATGGGTGGGACTACCCCTGAAGTATACCGTTTCAAACAAAAAATGAATTATCCAAATCGGTTAATAAATGCCGGAGTTCTGAGGTAACTAGAATAACTAATAATAATAATAATAAGCCCGCTCCAGAGGGCCCTTTCCATCTGGCCCTCGCCTCTGTGCTTGCCTTAATTGGCCGGCCAGAGTGGAGTCGCAAGAGCGAGACCTATGCTCCAGGTTGGAAGTGTAAAATGTCATATCGCCGGCGGCCTGCTGATCGGATTACCGGGATCTGGCTACCGCAGACTCACCTCTCGACAACCTTACAGCCGCTCAAAGGGATGTTGCCCCACTGTCGCACTGTGCGTGCGACTGTTATGTGGGGCCTACTCAGCGAGCTGGCGAGTCACCGCCTGCCTTTTACAATATTGAGACTGATTGTCACGGCAGGTGTCCGCTAGTCTCCTCCAATAGCCCATTATCCAGCCCATCCAACGTTCAACACAATAGCCCATGACCTTAGTTTCCATCGCAGCACAGATGATGCACTGCAATAGTCTTTGCACCTGGCGGGGACCATCTCTGGATGTATCATATTGTGCGTTCAGGGATAGTATCCGCCATGTGTATCCCTTTGCTTTTAGATTAAATTGTCTAAAAGGGCCTCTGCGCTGTTGGCTTCGGCCCCACGCACGCCTTCCAAAGGTCCGGGATCCCATGGTCCCGAGATAAGGTAAAGACATACAAATAATAATAATAAAACTAATGAAAAAATCACCGTTTTCTGACACATAATTACCAAGCTACATGCCAAATTTCAGCTTTCTAGGTCACCTGGAAGTGGGTTAGGTTTTTGATTACTAGTCAGTCAGTCAGTGGTAAAAAAGTCGTTTTTTGGAATTTAATATCTCAATAATTATTTAACCTATATTTACGAAATTTGGGGTTCTAGTTGTTCTAAAGGATCTTAATACGTGTACCAAATTTCATTTTTTTTATGTTAGATAGATTTGGAGTTGTTGGGGGGTCAAAAGTGGCTCCAAACGGTTCGTGTAATATAACACACGGCTGCTGTCCGCCAGTTCCTGGGGTGAACTTGGCTGGACACGCTACCGCGTGTCTAGATGACAGGATTAATTGATGTGTAGAGTAGTTAATGAAAAAATACCTGTTTCATACCAATAAATCAATGAAAGAATCAACATGAGAGCTTCATAATTTATAGTCAATATCGAATTACAAGTCTACTCGTACCATCAGTACTTCGCTCGTAAGTTTTTGTCGGTTTTAGAACAGGAAATTATATAACATATCTAAATCACAATAACGAATGGTTGTCTAAAAAATTATTAAGCCTATCCGAGTTACTTGAAACACTCTTAAGGACCGTACTCATTTGTTGTATCGACTTCATTCCTACATCGAACTTACAGACATTAGCAACAGTCAGAAAAAACTTTGACAAATATGTACTTCAGTAAGATTGTATTCGTTTCATAACAAGAAAAACAAACGGAGCTTCACAAAAACGACCAATTTTAACATACTTTTTTTGTAGACTGTTATATTGTTATATACTTACGAACTGATACACGAGGTTTCTCCATTTTTTTTATTTCGCTCTATTGATTTTCATATATTTTATTTGACTAGGCTGCCTAGCAGAATTTAATATGTTAGCAATGACTGACGGAGAATCTGTTTTCCTAATTCTGTTCAATTGTATATAAAAAAGTATACGACTTATTAAAAGCCATATTGTACATTGTCCTTTACAGCGGCAGCGATGGAAGTAGATACCAATGTGGCCGGCCTTCAAAACGTTCCGCCGAATGTTGCTGTGGCCTTGTGTTTCTAACCGATGATTTTAGTCACGCCACTCACATTACGAGCATGGCCACTAATCCCTTGAGGTCTCTTTGAGCACATTGGTTATTATATCATTGAATGGCGAACCTCTATAAAGCCTTTATTAGGTACAATGGGTAGTAAATAGACGAAAATGCACTTAACTCATGTTAATTTGACAAGTATTAATTAAAATCAGTAATCACCTACACTCGAGAGCAATTAAAACGGGTTGGTTTGGTTTTCGATACAGTATGTACCCATTTTATTTGCTCTTAGCCATATTAGGCGCCTTTCTGACTTGTCGATGCGGGGGCGGTACGATATGAGGGAACTGTCAGCTGTCAGTGTCAACCGATACTAATGCAGTACTGCCCCACTTCTGCGCATATTACTACTGCGCGAACGTATTACTGACAGTATTTCATCAAGTTAGGAGATCTCACATCGGTAATTTCACGTCAAATAGCACAATACTTATGACATATCGCTCCCGCCCCGCCAAGTCAGGAAGTCGCCTTACTTGGCGTAATATACACCTCTGCGGTGGCCTGTGATCGTCCACAGTATTTTAGATATTACATATTTGCAACGACTACTGAAGTAGGTACGAGTACTAAAGAAGATTGTGTAAAAATATTACAATTGGTAACAACGTCATTAAGTACGGCAATGACCAAATTGCCTTACGCGTACGTTAGTAGCGTCTTGAAATTGCCAAATGAAATGACTATAATAATACAAGAAACTTGAGTGCCAATAGTAACTGAACTACTAGCATTGTATACTGGTGTAAATTGAAATTGCCGTAATATATTGTACTCGGCAAGTTAACGTGTTATGCAAATAATAAGTTAATAACCGAACTTGTTCCACAGTGGTGCAGTTATGGGACCGCAATCAGTTCTGCCGCTTGTTGTGACTCTCCTTCATCCAATTTAGTATCTTGACTGAAAAGGCATAAAATCGTATTTTGCGTGTTTTGGATCCGCAGACTTGAGAATATACCATATCTATAGACGGAAGCCCGTTATTTGCACTATTAGTCGTTATTTATTTTGTTTGTGGTCTCAGCCGCGTCTACGACTCCGTTTTCGGATTCATTTGTTTTACTAATTACGCTCGAACTTGATTTAGATTTATTAACAGGCGTTAAGCTATGTTAAGTACAATTTGTATAGTTAGAAGGGGCGATGGTCTGCGAATTCGTTCCAGTAGAATTCATTTTTGGCATGCATTCTCCAAATAAAACTAGCACTTGGCCACACACTTGCCTCTTCGGTAATATATTTTCTTATAAAAATCCGTATCAGGGATTTTGCGCTAGAAAAACTCTAACAAAGTAGCGCATAATATGTATAATGCCACTACAGCGGTGCTAAAGGTAAACATTGTCTCGAAAAATCTTCTAAACTTTATTCACTTCCCAAGCGGGTGTAATAATCGTAGTCAATGGGTGCATGCGGGGTTAAAATGGGCTAGATAAGAACATCCACACCACAAACTGCGGGTATAATCTTATTTAAATATTTTATCGAGTTTAACACAAGTTTAACCGGCGACGATGGCACTATAGGCATAAAACGAGACTTGAAAGACTGAAAAGCAGATTTTATGTGTGATTTTCATTGTTAATGACTAAAAGGGTATTGAACCTACCTAGCAACTATATAAGCTAGATACGTCACCGCTACTTACGATACATAACTTGCTGTGAGATCTTACCTGACTAGACGCATTAAGTGCATGTTAAATTTAACTCGACTTACTCGTAATGGCATTTTTGTAGACTATTATTATAAATTACATCGAACTTGGCATATGATTAGTTTAGCTGAGTTTGAACTATTTGCGTCCCACGCGCGTGAGTCACGCTTAGACGGCGCGCAGACAAGTAAACAAATATTCCTCTAATGATTTCCTAAGTACGCAACTATCGTGGGATCGCTCTTTATGCCCTATTGAGATGCGGTCACGTTACAGACTTTAGTAACCTTCAGGTTTTGATCAGGTTTAGTGACATGTAAAAATAACTAATGGCTCTTCGGCATTTTACCAATTTTAATTTAAATGATCAGTGGGATAAGTACCTAAATAAAATCTCTAAACGTGAATCGCCTATATCACTTTTCAGGCTGAGGGCAATCACTATACAAATAGCTACCTCAATTTCGAGGAACCCATTTTTTTTATAGAAAAGTAAAAGCCAAAATCGTGAAAAAGCCGCAAGTGATTTGCCGTAAGCATCGGTTAACCTACCTATTTAGGTAATCGTTTGTTCATTTATAAAATCATATCATAATATTTTGAGACTATTCTACTATATTAACTGTAAGTTGCACGCGAGTAGAAAGAAGAAGTTGATATTACTAAGTATGTGAATAAGTACAATGAACACTTCCCTGCTTTACTTCCGCGCGATGATGTTAGTTTTAAGAGATGACGTCATCGTGAGTTGTAGGTAGACAGGTAATCGCTTGATGAGTACTTTCAAATGGTTCCGTAAAAAAATTAGAAATGAAGCAATTATTTCGAACGATACACTTTTTGGATTAGTCTATACTCCGTTACCTAAATATGTTTCTTCAAAATACGAATGCCTGCTCAGCATAGCACAGTTGGTGATTTTTTTTTGACGAACCAAAGAATATCAGTATCACAACCGATCATTGTTTGTATTCGGGTGCCCGTTTTTGAATTTCAACTTTCAGTTCTCAATTATATGGCCATAGGTAATGGAAAGCCTATACACAAGGCACCTAAATAACACTATGTACTGTACTACATAGTTGTTCCACTTGTTTGACCGTTCAGATCATCGGCTACTATAGTTACGTATCCCAAATCAACACGGTCGCAGGCCATACTTGGCCAATCGAAGCTACTCTTACGAGTTTGAAGTCCAACGCTAAACGCTTGTAAGTATTGTGAATATGGTGAGTATGCATAACTAACCCTTCACTTTCCAAGAAGTTTACGGAACTAATTTGTAAATTAGTAAGTTTTTCACATTTCAGTCTTGATTATTGCTTTACTATTGGACCTACGGCAACATAGCACGTGTTCAGCCAATCCGGCCGCCAGAAGTAGGAAATCGACTGGATTTAACCTACAAATTGAAGTATATAAAGACTTGAAATGATGTTGATAACGCCTCCGCTACGTTCTCCCGGATTACAAAGATACCAATTTCATAAAAGACTTTCTACTTATCTCCCAGAGTCGCGTAAGCCACATTCTACATTTTGAAACTCATCTACAGTACAGCGAGCTTCGACAATGAGTCGCCTCGCTATGAGAGATTAAACTGATGCCTCAGCGGATTGCCCCACTTACTAAATGCCTCTAATATCCTGCCCTAGCAATTATCCTCTTGACATCTGACCGCTTTCTTTATGCCAACATCATATTGTTATGCAACTTCCTATTGTTTAGTACAACTATGCCTACTGACTTCAGTTAGTTTGCTATATTTTACTTTAATTCCACATTTACAACACTAATTATATCTATGTACCATGCAAATATGACAATTAGTACAAAGAACTCGAGATAATTATAGTATACTCGTATACACGCACCTACACACACTACTGTGTATTTTAGACAAGATAAAATTAAATTAATACCAATCAGACATACAATTCTATTGTTAGATTTGTATTTGCAGAGTTGAATTCCGGCGTACACTAATGATCACTTACAAGTATCCATAATTGCCTACGAGAATCGTAATTTTCTCAAGTCACGATTATCAGCCATTCATTACATTATAAAGTTAATAGAAATAACTTTATGCTGCTTCCATCTCATTCTGCAAACAATTATTTCAGTATCAGCTTATAAGTACAGTTTTAATTCCCTTAATTTTAATCTCAAGGGGCGAATAAAATGCTGCGAAGATTTCGGAATCTTTGATTTATGAATGTTGAGGATTACCGTACCTAAATAAACCAATTTTAATTAGTA
Organism: Notocelia uddmanniana; assembly: GCA_905163555.1. NCBI lineage: Eukaryota > Metazoa > Arthropoda > Insecta > Lepidoptera > Tortricidae > Notocelia > Notocelia uddmanniana. Next base: position 21,408,179 of record LR991059.1, on the reverse strand, counting down.
TTTTTACTAATGTCGCGTTTTACCGGGAGACTTGGTTGCTTTATAAATTGAACCTGAATAATCTGTGCCTTTTGCGAAAACGATTACTATGTATCATCAGAGGTTACATGTTTTTTTTCTTTCGCAGTATCCAAAAAGTTTTTTGACTAGATATTAACCATATTTAAGTTATCTAAAACTTTGTTTATTTTTACATTGTGTTATTTTATTGATTTCCCGAATCGTTACCACCACCACCACCACCATATCAGCCAAAGAACGTCCACTGCTGGACATAGGCCTCCCCCATATTCACGGGGTCCCCCATAATCGCCACGCTTGGCATGCGGGTTGGCGATCGCAGTATCTCCACCGCTCTCCAGGGATGCTGCTGCCCATCCCCCGGTGGTCTTAGTCGTAGTTTTAGGACATACCCGGGTCCCGTTACCGGGAATCGTTACCATTTACTCCTTATAATGATGTCTGTACGCAGTTAGAATGAGTTGGCATGATCTCAGCATTCCACCTACGAGTTACACCTGAGCCGGTCATTGTGTCCCAGAGCCGTCACTCCTGAGCATACTCAGCCGTCTGGAACATTTTACAGACCTTTTACACTCGAAATATATCAATTTATACTTTAACTACAGGAGACACGGACTGTAATTGCATCAGCTAATGTTAGGTTGCGATTTTACTAGGCGCAGCCTGACGTACGCGTGATTTTCTAATGGACAGGCGCAAGCGATGGCATAACCCGACGGCCCGGCCCTGCTGTGATATAAATCGCATGCGAGATATATAGGTTGATGGTTAAAAGTGTTAAAATCTATTCAAATGAGAATCATAACCGGTTTGCATTCTATATGTACTTTTAATCATAACATAGGTTCTTTCATTCATTTTGTAAAGCTGTTTTTTGTTTATGCAATGACGAAGAAGTGCTATCTTCAATCAGTACAGTGCCCTAAAAGGCACTCGGGGCTTCTGTCAAGTGTCGTTACTCCAGTAAACCGGATTGAAACTCTCATTTCATTCCCATTCGCTGTTCAGTTTGAAATTATTAATTCGGTGCTCGCTCTGTTTGCGTTCTATTACCCGCTGCGGGATTGCTCTGATACAGAATGTCGTGACGACGTTAATCTGGGAGAGATAAGCATACAACGCTTTCTAGATAAGCGAAATTAAATAATTGTTAACTTCCGTATGGAGGATAGAATATCTAAGAAAATAAGAAACCATGACATGACATCTTGACAGCGCGAGGTTATAGTCTTATCAACCCAACTCAGATATTGTTGCCTTGAAAATCGATTCGTGTCGTATAATAATGTTTACTAATACTGTAACATTCATCCAATTTCCCCTGAGCACGCCCGGATCACATTTTTTCTCTCGTGATGTATGCTATAGCTACGTCTGCCACAAGCATTCATTACCATGCCTCAGCCCGTCAGTATAAAGGCATCAGGCGATAGCATCTTACGGTCTTTGAAATGAGCTCTGCCAAGCGCAGCTTCGTTAATTCAATCACGACTAGAAATTAACTGCCCTAATACGAGTACGTAGGGTATTGGAGCTATTACATTGCGCTGTACCTTAGAAACCTTTTGTCGCATCGCATGTTCTCAAAATTTAACCGATAGATTCGACTAATTCACTCCGAGGCATACTGAGGTATTGACGTCGAAATATCAGTTTATATTATCTGAAGATTTAAGACTATATTTTCCTGTATTACAGAATTATTGACTACGAAAAATGTAAAATGAGATAGAGTTGCACTTACACATAACATGTGAAAATAATATGTGTTCGTGTATAGTATAATTCTATTTTTTTTTTACACGACGCATGGCTCACATTGTCACTTTGAAGGCGAATTATCCAGAGCCTCACGAAACGCGTCATCGCCTCCCGGTATGGAAATTTGCCATACATAAGTTACGCACCACATTTAGAAATGCACGCCTTTTCCATTTCGCTCTACTTACTATGATGTGCTCCTTTAACTTATTAAATTAATAACTGTCTGAATTGCTGCGCGAGTATTTCGTGTTATATTTAATTGGTATAGTGAAAACTACACTTTTGTAATTAAGGCATCGAATATTACGAGTGATATACATAATATGTAGTTAGACCCGATGTGTTTGTTGTCCGAATCAAATAAATAAATAAATGACAGATGGACGTTGCTAAGAAAAGAGCTAGACTGTCCTGTTTACTATTAACCATTTGAACGACATTTTCTGATGAAATCCACTGAATAAATGATGGAAGGGCCTTTGGCACACAGCAAACTTTTTAGTCCTGCTATGCCAATTCTACAGGGCGTCATACCAGGAACAAAGACTTTCGACGCGACGGCCCTTGACATGGAAAGGCTTTTTTGCTATCGACTATACACCAGCAAAAGCCGCGGATAGCGATCGGCAACTTTTGACTTATTAAATCGACATATTTTCAACCGTAACACCATTCCAAAAGGTGCAACTTAATAGAGGTGTTTTGTCCCACTCTGTAGTGCTCTAAACACTTTGTTCGTAAAAGCATTCCATCCATTGTGATTACGAATACAGTAGCCCTAAGAGACTCGCAATACCCAGGACATGTATTGGTAATGTGGTTTTGTAAATATGCTTGTCACGTCACTTCCGTATGAATATCGAAGGAGAAATAACTTATCAAGAGAAATCCAATACTATTGTTGGTTATTATTTCAAATGTATACGTTCACGCTAGGTAAACAATTACATTATGAAGACTCAGGCCGCGTAAACGCTCGCGGCACTGCACGTGAAATAAAGCGGAATTTATGGAAATCCAATGCGTTTGACAAGCGCGCAAGGGCTGCCGCACAGCATGCCCCCTGAACGTAAACGCGATCTTAGGCCGGTTTTCAGCAAACTTTAATAAGGACTTTCTGATTTTAAACGTCAATATTTCATGGGTATACCTGTGTAAAAATATTATCTCATTTGGTCGAATTGACATTTACTTTTAATTTTGATTAAATAATTATCTATAAGTACGTGTATATTATGTATTAGTTAAAGCAATGTTATCGCCAGCATTTGACTTATTTGTTTTCAATAGCTCTTCGTTAGTTGACACCGCAATATATTAATGAAAGGCCCTGACTTCACGTCCACGTGAGATTATTAACCTCCTTTAGTATATGAATTCATACGTCTTCCTCTATTGGATATTTGTGGTATTCCGCACACGCATCCCTCAGCTTGTAAAATTACGTGTTATTTCGTAACCTTCAGGCGGCTGACAAATTGCAATCTCCGTCTAAGAGGAAAAGCGCGAAAATTCAATCTAGATAAAATAGTTTATAAGCTATTCGATAGAGTTGTTTGGGCAATATATTTGCCCCATATTTTCTCGGATTCTCGATATCGGAAAGGAAACTTCGTAACTCTTGATCGCGTGTTCGTGATTGAAAAATAAGAGTTGATCTCGGTCATGCGTCAACCGCTTGGAAAATTCGCTTGCGGCCAAGCACATGTTTGGTATTGTGGACGACGCCCTCCCACAGCACCGTACCCTTGGATAGCTCGAGGAGCGTAAGGTTCCTGCCCACCCGTCTCAGCGGGTCGCGGTGCGTCACAGGTTCTGCGAGCGCGTGAGGAATAGCGGGCAACGCTCCTTGTGCGGCGATTACGCGGTTCACTATTTCGCCTAACGTTCGAAATGAAAACAACTCGGATCACGACACTTATTTATTTACACCACTAAGCACTAAACTAAGCGTTACAACTAAGCCTACACGTACACTGAGCACTACTGGTCACCACTGCACTGTTCACTTCTCTTCTCTTCCCTTTTCCGGATTTAGGACTCGGATACTGAACTCAATACACACACACACACACACTGCTCTCGCTGCAAACCAGGCCTGTTTTTATGCCACAATCTGGGCCCGCAATTAGTGGGGATGTCTTCACGAGAATAGGCGTGGTTTAGAACGAGACAGACTGAAAATATCCCTTTCACACCCTTCTAGAAAGTTCTTGAAAAATCCCTCTTTCCTGATTGGTGGATTTACTTGGGCGACAAACTTTGCCAACTTCCCTGCTTCTACATTACTCGCTGTCCGCGACTCTCGCGGGCTCCGGTTTTAATTTATTTCTCTAAAACTTGCGTTCGAGTTTGAGTTACTAGTTTTCCCTTTTCGACAGACCTTATCGTGGTCCGATTTACGCCGGGGTTCCTCGGCTTAGCTGTCGACAAAGATTTTGCGCGTACGCAAAATAAAAGTTGGTCGCCCATTACAACTAAACCCTACGGTCTGGATATTCATTTTCTTTACAAAAGTTAGATATTACCAAGTCTCAATTTTCAATATACTTTTTAACATTCCAGGTGTGTCCGTTTCGAGTGCAGAGCTGAAAATGCGCCGTTTCCGGCACCCTCGATACGTCTTCTGTCTCTTTCTAACAGAGCTTGTAAATATGACTGGCGCGCTGTAGCGTCAGCTCATTATGTTCTCGGCGCTCGTTCCGGACACTCTTCTCCGACTTATGCTGCTTATCCGATGTACAAAACGATCACTTTACATTATCATACGTTCCTTATAGCTAATTAGCACATTAAGATTAACACTACAGCGTCTCTGTCGCAACTTCTAACGCGTCCATTCTCGCACACAATTTATTCACTTAGCACCATTTGGAAGATTTCCGTGGCTGTCCGTAACAGGTATCTTCTTTAAATTTATTGGTTTGCCTTCTATGTTTCCTTTCATGTTAATTCTGGTCGGTGACTTGAGTGCAATTAACTATTAGCTGGTAGAAATGCGATGGTGGCGGACCACACAGACAACGCCCGCTGCCTGAAGCCACTCGTGAGCCATAAGTCCTCCGACCGCCCGCACCACAATAAAGACTTTCCCACTACGAACCAATCTCAGTATGAAGCTATAAAATATTTTTATTTGTTTCTATCCCGGGCTAAGTCGCTCAATTCGATTGCGGCGGTTACTAAATTTCGTCATAGATACAGACTCATCATTAATAATTATCAAATTAAAATTTTACTAAACGACAATTATTTAAGAATCTACATCAGTTCGCCGTTAGGTTTGATAGAAACGAGGTAAATCTTTGTGCTATTAAAGTATATTCAGTCAATTCGAATTACAGAAGGCTGTCTGTAGATTCCATCTGACTATTGTGAGATTTTCCAACAACTTAGGTATAGTTCTCCTGTCAGTGACGTGTCAGCAAGCCGACGTCTGGTGTTCTATGGCCAATAGAACACAATGCCCATCATCGGCTTGCTTACCACATCATCATCATGTCAGCCGAAAGACGTCCACAATGACCGGTCCTGCGCCACCCGCATCCAGCGGACACCCGCGACCTTCACCAGGTCATCAGTCCACCGTGTGGGGGGCCTGCCCACGCTACGCCTTCCGGTACGTGGTCGCCACTTGAGAACCTTTCCGCCCCAACGGCCATCGGTTCTACGTGCTATGTGCCCCGCCCACTGCCACTTAAGTTTGGCGATTCGGAGGGCTATATCGGTCACTTTGGTTCTGCTGCGGATGGCCTCATTCCTGATGCGATCACGCAGAGAAACTCCCAACATAGCTCTCTCCATTGCCCTTTGGGTGACTTTGAGCCTTCTTATGAGGCCCATAGTAAGCGACCACGTTTCAGTGCCATATGTCATCACTAGCAACACACATAATACCACACAACACACACCACACCACCACATAATGAGAAATATCTGGCTCCACTGGCAGCTACATATGTATACTGCTGATTTATGGCACATTAAACCGCATACCAGACTTGTATCAAACCAGACCTAGCTTACACCATTCAGTACACTAAGAAGTGCCGGAAGCCGCGCGCGTGGTCGTGCCCACGTGATTGACAGCTCACGCCAGAGGCCACATCTATCCGCCTCGCTTCCCTGTGAAATACCGTACGTCTGCAAACATTGTCTCAGCCACTCTCAGTCAACCAACCAACTCGTTACTCGAGCGGTACAAATTTTAACAACCTGTAGCTAGTTGCACCTTCCACGTTTATATGTTTGACTTTGACGAGATCGTACTTCGTGTTGAGCTTTATTTCAAATTTGTTACATTTTTCTAGATAAACATCTTTGAAATGACGTTAATAATGTGCTTTTTTTATATTTCGTAATGTGCAGCTGTTTAATGTATGCCTTGTGACAGGTGATTTCATCATTACTTACTTGTACGAGTTGTACGTGTAAGTTTGCTGACTTGAGCTATCAAGTTTTACAAGAATAAAGGCTGGGCATCCGGTCGGGACTGGTCCATTGACACAATTGCTACCGAATATGGTATCCCATTCATTAATGATCTACTTTTTCATATGGCACACATAACTCGTTATGAAAACAGTGATTCGCATGTGGCAAGCCAAGCATCTTCCTTAATAACTTTGCCATATCCGTACGTATAACGTGAAGTTTTCGATCCAGACCCTTATTAAGATAATTAAATTATAGACAAGCATTGGTTCTCATTAGTTCTGGTTCTAGAGAATTTAATCAACCGAGTCTTGATTGTCTCGGTGAATTGAACCGACTTAAGTATACCTGTCGTTTAAAATTATAATACCGAGGTCTATAAAATGTAGCGAGATGTCGTTAAACCGTCGTTATAAATTATCTTACAAGGCGGCGTCATAAGGATCGTAATTTGAGAAGCAAGTACTTGGGCAAGTCGGGTTATGTTACACTTGCTGCAAATAATTAACGCAAGCGCCTCATCATCATAGTGTTGTAGTGAAAATTTAATGAGGTAAAGCTACCCATGCCTTTATAGGCGCTAATAGAATCAACACGCTTGGGTTGGTTTTAAGAAAAAAAAAGCTACGCGTAGTAGTAGAGGTACAACCATGCCAACCGAGTTCAAAATTCAGGAACCCTAACTGTAAAGCGGAGTATTATTTACATTACACCCATAACATTTTTGCACAAATCGAAGCGTACTGTTATACTAGTTCGCTAAGTTAATACTTACTTACTTACTTACTCCTCTGGCGCAGCGACCCAAAGTGTGTCTCGGCCTCCAACACGAGTACACGCCACCGATGCCGATCCTGCGTCATTTCCTTTCGCTAAGTTAATGGAAAGTGTTAATTTAACTAGAAATCTGTAACTTTCAAAACTTTTAAACTTTCAGTCTGTGTTATCTAGATAATGTTTGGTTGTCTCGAAATAAATTAGTTTACCTTGTTTGACTTTCTCCGACAATGTTTTAATACAATGACAGATCACAATTAAGTTTGATTGCAAAATAAAAATTTTGGACGAAATTGCTCGAAAGTATACCTAATATCCCGCAGAAAGCTTGCGGCACATTTGATTTTGAAAATATCGTTTAGGGATTTAATTATTAGTAGGATGAATAAGAATAGAATAGTTCGATGAAACGAATGAGAAAACAGCAGTAGCATGCGGTTTAACTATTATGTAACAACTAAAGCGATCATCGTAACGCGACTGCAGAGCTAAGATCAGCAATTGTTATAATTACTGGCGATTATTGCACCTCATACTTCCTCATAGCGCCAGGTTGGCGCTCCAGTGCGGGCCAATAAGTAACAGTTCACGTAAATAGTAAGAACCATCTCAAGGCGGAAGCTATAAGGAGAAACTACAACTAGAGCCCCTCAAATTACTGCTATAGACCTAAATTTGCGCCACCTATAAATTCTAATTGCTCTGACCGTTTCATTTACTTTACTAAAAAGCACTCTATGGAATAACAAACAGTTTTGCCAATGAAAAATCAATTATCCTGTTTTGTGCTCATTAAAATAATGTTGTTCAATGCAGACATTTTATGTAGGCATGTGGGTTCGAAAATTAAAATACATGCTAACAAAATATGCCATGCTCAACAAAAGTCATTGCGTATCGTTTTACCGGACACGCGTATTCCGCAAACCACTCACAGCGATACCCAGCTTCAAGAGGAATAAATCGCTCCTCATTCCAGAGCCCGATTTGGCGAAACGGCTTCCGTAACCGTCTCGTTACTTGCTGATTTATTTAACATTGTACTCGGAACTACGGGTCATATGAATATGAATAAAAAGCACCGTTGGCTTCGCGTATTCAGCCAACGATTCGAAACAAAACCAGAAATACAGCGTGCCGTATGCTGCACAAAAACAATAGATGGATGGATTCTTTAAAAATTCATTTCGAACTGGTGCAATCTATGCGGGAGCCCTGTGCTCGGATCCCAACTATATAAGGTAGGTACATACTCGTATTAGGAGTACAGCCTTAGAATAACCACCACCACCACATGGCCTAAGGACCCTAGGACGTCCACTGCTGGACATAGGCCTCCCCCAATTTCATGGGGGGTAAATGCCATAATCGCCACGCTTGGCATGCGGGTTGGCGATCGCAGTATCTCCACCGCACTCTAGGAATGCTGCTGCCCATTCCCCGGTAGTCTTGGTCGTAGTAGGACATACCCGGGTTTTAGAATAACGGACACTTATAATTGAAGCAAATGAGTCGGAAGTAATTTATCCGTACTGAGTTTAATCATTTTTATATGAACACATGTAACATAGAATTAGAAAAGGTAGAGAAGCTTTTCGCTTTAAAAATTGATATCGTATGTGTAGGTAGGTGCACGAAGTACCTGCATAAAATTAAACAGCCGGTATCAGACCGTAACGCAAATGGGTTAACAACCTGTATATTTACAAGCACAGGCTTAGTTAAATACTTGATCAGCATTGTGCTGCATTTGGAATATTTAATAGGGCTACATGTTAAAATAAGACTACAGTCGGTTGTTTCTTGGCCCGATATCATTTACCTGTTGCAAAATTTTAACCAGTGTAGCACAATTGTTTACGCTTTCCCAACACCATTTTCAAATTACTTGCGTTACCGTCGATGATGTGATAAGCAAACATGGTGTGCTTTGTTATAAAATATTTTAACCTTCTGTCTACTGTTACGTGTGCGAGTGCATTATCTATTTAAAGCCATTTAATTATCACACAACGTAAACCAGCCCGACGTGATTGGGTCAATCGGTGTCGATATTACAAACATTTTTTCATGTGGTTTATTTTAAGAGTTCCTGTACGCGGTTTTGATGTAGACTTCACGTAGTCACTGACTCGTGGTTACTTTATTTACGATTTAGGGTTGAAACATAAATTTATACGATTTTAGTGACCGTTTGAATCATTACTTTTAACGATGATATTAGATCATAAACTGGAATGAAAGAGTTTGCATTCAGTTGATTTTATGATGAAAACCGTTTGTGTATGGACATTGTTTCACACGTTTTGATGTATAAACTTCACAGGTTGTTCGTACATTCCTTGCTCGGAACAGACAAACTGTGAGACGTGAAAAGGCCGAGGTGTCGAGCATGGGGCTTGTTTGAGGGGGACGAGGATTCAAACAACGTCCGCTCTTCAAAGCCGTGTTTGTTCTGTGTTTAAACAACTGACACCGCTAATGCAGCAACACTCTGCTCCGCCGTCACTTTCGGACGTAGTCTGCAGTGAGTGCAAATTAAATTTGCAAACACGTAATGCTTTTGCAGAACTTTGTCCCTAAGAACACGATTTGACATTTTGTAGTCAGTTTATTTTCACACATTACTTCTCGCCACGTTGTTTTTACACAATCTAGTACCTAACTAACAATTATATACAGAAAAAATCCACAGTTAACCTAAGTCGTCTGATAAGATAAGATAATTAAATAATAAATAAATATTCGAGGACAATCTTACACAAATCGACCTAGTCCCAAACTAAGCAAAGCTTGTACTATGGGTACTAGACGACGATATACATACTTATATAGATAAATACATACTTAAATACATAGAAGACATCCAAGACCCAAGAACAAATATCCGTGATAAATGCACAAATAAATGCCCTGGCCGGGATTCGAACCCGGGACCTCTAGCTTCGGAGGCAGAGTCACAACCAACTAGGCTAAACAGGTCGTCTAGATAAGACTAGTATTGGTGATGGCATAGTATGGCGGTAGGGATGGGTGATATGTTGGGTAGTGGTGGCTAGGTAATTAGTAGTAGTAGTTTACTTTAAATAGACTTTCGAAATCATTCTTACACTTTGATTTGTTTAGTCAACATGCTTAGCTACCCCAACCGTTTATTCTCCACTCTGAGACACATTATATTTGCAGGCATAGTTTTCAGAGTAACTTCTTCTGTTAATTAACCTTTTCTCACCACGAGCGCAGCTGCGGTCGTCGTCTTTGACAGCTGGAAATTAAAACCAAGTTATATTCTTATCGAGCACTGGTACAAATTAGCTAAGTGAACTAATTTTCGTCTACGTCTAAACCAGGTGACGACGGCAGCCTGTCATATTTCTTGCTTGATTAAGTTTCGTAAAATCCTTCTAAGTTTTGCTTGCATAGTAGTACGAATATGAAAAGCGATGTTATCATTTAAGGCTTTTGTGACTATAATATGTGAATATTGAAAGGAAACAAATATGATAGATATTTCATTTAGAACCTTCAAGTTCCCTTGGTTGCTAAGAAATGGGTTTTATTTTGTATGGGTTCTGATACATATTCTACAGCTGGCGAAACCCTCATCCATTTTTATTGCCTATGTTGCGGTTATCTTGAGTCGTTGTTTAATGCGTGTGCGTTAGTATCTTGGTCTTGGCTTCGACCACAACCTATGCCCCCATTTCATGCCTATCAATGATGCTCTGTAAATCTGGACCTAAATATTCATAAAAGCTTTTAGCGCTACAGAGATTGCAGAACAGTGTGATAAAATAAGTGCTGAGATTTGAATACGAGGGAATGTGCAGTAGAGTTTACAAAAGATTTGTATAAGTAAAGTTTGTATTGAGGTTCTTCCTTACTTGTTCCTTGAAAATATAATTGCAAAAATATGTCTGTACTTTGATAGCAAGCTTACTTTTTTATTTTATTTTTATTTATTAAACCCAAAATATAAAATTACAGTAAGCATACACCTTTTGTTCGCCAAACTGTATATGCAGCATTCGAAACTCGGGTATACCTACTTATTTCCTAAACTTAGACTAACTCATGCATTTTAGTTTTGTTGCTGACGAAATAAATTGAAGGTAACAAAGAATAAGTTTATTTATAGACCTGAATGATGTATTCAACTTTGATTACTTGATTAGTTAACCTTAAACATAATTTTCGCCCACTTAGATTTCCGATTAAAGTTAACCGACATCCATGATTTATGTTGGCACTTCTCAACTTTATTGGCCCTTACAAGTTAGTGGCAAAGCCCTAAGGATATCGAGGGTGTTTGAGTTTGATACTGTTATATGACTTATATGTCACAATTCTACGTTTTACGACGCGTATGAACTGTTAAATTAAATAATGTGTAGCTATTTAGGTTACGTTATGGAACTTTTTGATTTGTTTGTGGTGACGAGATGAAATGTAAATAATCTTGCAGTTCCTACACTTGCTCATTGCACGTAACTGCCTAGCTTACGTTGATAGATAGGTAGACTCTTACTAAATATAGAACACTTTCCCGTTGCTTCCTTTTTACTATGCATCTTATTATAGATGCATCGTATGCAACATATTTATACATACTTAGTTAGCTTCTGATTTCAAGCGTAATCAAATATAAAAAAATATCTTTCGCAAAACATCTGCCGGAACACGTTTCACACGTTGAGGGATATTCTCTACAGTATTAGTACTATAAAACCCTATAAACTTAATACCCACTTATCTGCAATGCAACCGAGACGAGCGCTATTAATTTGACGTATAGGCTTCCTAAGCGCGCGGGGTCGGTGAACCGGCGCGGGCGCACCTCGTGGGATGCTGGCTTACCGCCGCAGCCTACCATAGTTCCCGGATGCCCGGCGAGCTAGGAAATACCTAAAGTATCTTTACTACCTTTTACGTAAACCGCGGAAAGAAAGTACGTAAGTTCTTATCTATTTCCTTACTCGTATTATTTTATTTGTTATTCGCTTATATTTACGACGACTGCCATATAGAAATGTGGACGGACAGTTAGTGATGACAATGCAGTAAAATAGGGAGCCTAGTTTTCTCAAATAGCAGTCGACCACGTCTACACCAAGCACGTTTAACTCCAGTTTGGCCACATTATTTTTTACCCGACTGTACCACGCAAGGGAGGGTAATGTAATGTGTTTAACAGTCTATAGTACTTATGTATGTTTTTTCCTTTGTGGAAGGGTTTCGTTTTTTCCTTTGGATAATAATAATGGACCCGCAGACCCTTCGTACTTATAAATCGTCACGCCAAATGGCTCATAATGTAGGTATTTTTAGGGTTCCGTACCGCGTAGTATTTCATTTCATTTATTCTATAATAATTAAATAAATTAATTGAAATATTTGAAATACTACGGAACCCTAAAAAATACCTATATTATTTTAGCACAAAAATAATGGCGGAAATTGACCCGCAAACCCTTCGTACGTACAAACCGTCACGCCAAATGGCTCGTGAAGCAGAGGAAGGCATAAATTCGTACAAAGACTGTATGTATCGTTTGCCAAATAGTATTTATATCACTATGTGTAGGTAAATATAACGTGTGAAGCACTCTGAACTATTAAATATATGTATGTACCTAACCAAGTAATCCAAGCATAATATTTTAAACCCCGATTCAAACAGTGTTTAGCGTTGTAACACATTTTTGCTTCCAGTAGTAAGTTTTTGTTAGGTTCTCATTTCACTTTAAATGTTTGTTATGTAATACAACTTAAAAATATGCTTTTCGCTATTTTTAAATGCATTTTTACGATTGTCAACTCACCACTATCAAATCATACTAGTAGCATTATACGTCTAACTGCTCAATTAAGCAATAATAATTGCCAACGCGTAGGTATAAAATTGGCAAGGAATTGTGTCGTGGGAATCTCAGAGGCAATTTTGTTACAAGTTACCATTTTTCAAGTCTATGCTGGCTACACTGCCACTCGTTTTCTCAGTGTTCCCAGTTTAGAAATTGTGGGTTATAACTTGTAACTAATTGAAATAGGCTACCATACAGAAAATTTACTGCTAAACTTTTGCATTTTTCTCGTACAACAATTTCAACACAGTATGCTACTAACCAATCAATTCATGTTACTGTCATCGCCCCATATTCTCATACTCCATGCATCCATTGTGCTATTACTACGTCGTGAATGCAGCTCTGAAAATAGGGACACGTCATCCCAGACCCACGAGTAGGCGGAGAATCGTATTGTGGAAACTTTTCTTAGGAATGACGGAACGAAGTTGTGCTTTACACAAAGATGTTCTCGGTTCTGAAGTTTCTACAGGGCAATGTAGACTGCGCTAGTTTCTTCGCCGTAACAACAATATTGTTTATGTAAATGTAACGTGTGCGGCATGGGGTTTCAGTTAATAATGGAACTTAGAAACAATATTTAAATAAGTTATATGTCGATTTGGCTAAACTTCCTAACATGAATAAATACAAATCGGAACGATCTCCGCAACTAATAATTGTACTAAATAAATCAGTATACGTAAAGCTTGAAATCCTTGAGAGAAGGCCTGCCCCCAGCAGTGGGACGTATAGGCTATGTATTCTACTAAAACTTGAAATGCACGTATGTATGTGTATTATAATTCCTGTAAAGTCTGGTACAGTATGTTTCTGGGTGATAGTTACTGCTTGATTATCAAAAAATAGTACTTGGTCTGCAATCTTTAGTTATCAACGCGTTAAAACATATAGGTTTAAACGGTTTGTTAATACCACTGACGAACGGTGAACCCGTTCGTCAGTGGTATTAACAAACCGTTTAAACCTATAATCCATTGAAATTAACGGGGACGTTCGCAAATTAACTATTTCTGCAAAATTCAATGCTAATCCGAAGTTCTCTTTGACCATTGTTTCAACTTTGACAAAGTTTCACGTTTTACAATTAAAGAAGCCGAACAAGCGTTAAACCATACAAATGAGTTAAATTTGAATTATACTGGAGTTAGTTACTGTACCTAATGCGAAATCGGTGGCACCACTGGGCGGTAGTTTATTTATCCGAGCCTTTGTGGTTTAGAATTTATAAGTTGAGCGTTAACGAGCCACAGATAGTATCGTGCTCCCGCGCAGTTATACGTGCCGATAACTCTCTGAACCAGCCGACTTCGTCGCAAGTCTTCATTCGATTATACCGAGTCTTAATAGCTAGAGTATTTCATAGTAGAAAGAAACTTCTTCAGTAATCGTCTAAAGTATCGTACCAATAATGCCCAACGAAACCAAGCAAACACCCGTTGTCTGTCTCAGGCAGTTTTTGTGCAGAGAGCAATATAAGCATAATTGAACTCATGAAATTAAAGTCGAGAACACCCTAATAGCCTGAAAATCATAATTATTTTTGGTGTGCAATAAAGAGTATTTGTATTATACCCAATAGATGACACCTATTGTTCACCCCTATATTACGACACAAGATCGAATGTGTCATGTATATGGACATTGTCGGCGAGCACTGGGTACGTTACACTCGAAAAAAATCAGCCAATTAAATTAAACCCAAACAAGTGGTGGCTGTGGTCTATGTATTAGGTGGTATTAGTATGTTTTGTTCTTGGATTTTATTGTATACCATTGTGTGATGAACTGAATGGAATTTGGATACCTTTAAAGATTTTTAAGCTTAATTAAGCAGCCGAACTGTATTCCTTTGGCCCCTTTATATTTTCATGTAAAAATAGAATATAAATTGTTCCACTTGGTTGAATAGGAGATAAACTGCAAAAGGAAAATCAACACTGCAGGCGGAAAGTAATTGGTTATTAACTTTTGCGCTAAAGGCTTTTATCACACCATAATAATTCTGATTTTACACAAAGTAAGTACCTACGACAACAATGAGGTCAGGTCGCTGAATAAAAATATAACAAAAGAAAAAGCGCATTACTCTTCCCTAATTTAGGTTAAACTCGGCGATCCTTTATAATACATGTTTACGCATTTCTTGGTAATTTGTGTAGGTACAGCTAATGTTGTGCTATAATCATTAGAGAAGGAGGGAGGCAGGCCGCCCTTAATTATAATTCATTACCTTGTACCTTTTTGCAACGCTTTTATATCGAATATAAATTTTAATAAAGGAACACCTATTGCATAGATGTGCATTGCATTTTCTTGTTTAATATGTCTTAAGATCCTCATATAATACAAACCCTAAAAATTTTAAAATTAGAACACGTTACACAATACTTTTGAATGAATTTATTATTGAATTCCAGGCAGATTGTATTGAGTTGCAAGTACGGTAATTTTTACTTCAGCATAAAATCTGTCATTAATCCAATCAGTAAAAGAAATTACGTACAATTAGCCTCGTACTTAAAACAAAACAGTAAGTGCATAAGTAAAACGAATACATTACACACGTCGCCGAGCCCCGACGTCCTACGTAAAACCTCGGGAGTCCCGCAAACTGCAATCGTCTGTCATACGAAACGGCTTGGGTGGGTCGTGCATACTCCGAACACGACCATCTGTGCGTGTGTGCGTGCAAAGCACGCATACAGAATACAGAAATCAATTTTATCCACGCCCGCGAATACCGCAACGAATCGCATTACATGCGGTCACTGACATTTCCCTTTATTACATGCAAAAAATAAATAATTTCCTAGTTGCTATTACGAAGCGAAACTAACCCATCACCAGCATGAATGAGATTCAGCAACGAACGCTATCTCGCTGGGAACACGCGGACATTCCGCTTGAGCCCTATAAAATTCGTTAAAGCAGACCGACGATTTCATTGCTTGAACAAATTTGCCAAGTTCTGGACCGATCTCGTTGACCGGATTAACGTTCGGAATCCCACGAAATTGTGTTTCTCCGGACTGTGAGGTCGCGTTGATGACACGATTTGCCGCATTCGCATAAAGTCCGCAACTTAACAAATATTATATTGCCCAAATCCTTTCTTTGTACTCAATTTATTGCAAGGCTCCTTGACACCGCTTTACAACAGGAATCAGTCCCTGTAAATTTCTCCCTGCCTTATACATCAGTAGAGTTAACGGAATATCGAACTGGTAGATATATACACCGTGACCGTTAATAATCCGAAAGATTTAAACCACATATTTTTGACGACTGTACGAGTAAATAATGTTATATCAACATGGGTCTAATTATGTGTCTTAATTAAATTACTATTTCAGTACGAATTAAATCTGATTAATTGCCCGCTTCTTTGTGAACAAGCCTTTAGGTGGGAACCTCAAGTTGAAGAACAGAGAGCGAGCATGACACTTCACTTCATTTGTAATGTGTCATTTTAGTGACAATCAATTTCAAACTAGCCAGTTATAAGAAGAACCACTCTCGCGACTTAGAACAGAACAAACATCTCTATTCTCAGTGATAACATAAAAGCTACTTAAGATTGAAGTGTGTAAGATAAGATATTATAATTATTCGGCTTAATACACTACACTGTATTTTAGTTGCATCCTTTTATCTCGTGATGAAAATATTTTCGGTACTAAAAACTTTTTGTAGATAGATACCAAACTTCTTTATGAAACTGGCTAACAACCATACAGTTAGTGTATCTACGTGTAAAAGAAATAGGTGGCTACGTCATGCTCACGCCCTTAAGGTGAGTTACACAGGAGATTTTTTAACTTTTGATTTGTTGTTAATAATTAATATCTCCTTAATTATGAGTTTTTGGACTATATGTTACATAACTTTATATACTCTAATTAGGCTCTAGTATCGTTAGCTTAAATCTTTCGGGTTATTAACGGTCACGGTGTATATACGTATTTTGCCATATCTCTTCTAATGGGCCCGCGCATCTATTCTATCAAGTTAATAGGGCGGCGATTATTTTTTTCTCGTCCATTTTTCCTGCGAGGCCCGCAGTTGCGAGAACCTGTCGGCAGACGCTTCCTGGAGTTGCCCTTAAATGGCCCTATACATCAATTGATGCGTGTAATTTTCTCCATACAACTTTTTGTCGCGACACATCCAACGGAATAGGCAGCTAATGTTTATTGTATAGGGTTCTCATCCTTGATATCCTGCTCTCTTGTTTTTGTAATGAAACGTTTTACAATGGAATGTAATGTTATCAGATACGGTATTTTCTATTTTTACGGAATATAGGTACTACCTAGTTCAATTCAATTCAATTCAAAATATTCTTTATTCAAATAGGCCTTGCAACAAGCACTTTCGAATCGTCAGTTATAACATGTATTAACATATATATTAATTAATTATTTAGAGCAATTTATTGATGCTATTATTATTCTTTACAATAAATATTATATTGTTGTAGACATGTCAAAATAAGAAATAATTATGTAGTAAAATTCACAATAGGATCGTCAAAACATAAATAATAATAACAAAAATAAAAAAATAATGTATAAAAAATAGAAATCTAGACAGTTTCTAGAATAAAATCAATATGTCAAAAGAAAATAATAAGATAATATTAATATCTAATGCCATAATGATTAATTCATTAATATTTCAGTCACAGTTAATTAATCCCACGGTGTTTTATCATTCATGTAGTCGTGTGTGCTATAATATGCTTTCTATATAAGTTTACGCTTTACATAATTTTTTAATTTATTTATACTTATAGTTAATCCAGTTAGGTTTCTTGGAAGCTTATTATAAAACTTCACACCATTACCCATGAATGATTTTCTAATTTTTTGGAGACGAGTGGTGGGCACTGCGAGCTTGTGTTTATTTCGAGTATTAATATTATGTATGTCACAGTTCTTCCTGAAATTTACAATGTTTTTATGTACATACACAGTATTATCATAGATGTATTGACAATGCAATGTCATTACATTAATGTTCTTGAACTTATCTCTAAGTGAGTCTCTATGGTTCATTTTATATATTGCTCGAATAGCCCTCTTCTGCAGAACAAAAATGGTATTTATCTCTGAAGCACTGCCCCATAGTAAAATACCATACGACATAATACTGTGGAAGTAACTAAAATATACTAATCGATATACTATCAGTCTATTCGAGAGATTAGCAATATGGGGACCCCATTGGAGTTTGGAATCTAATGTTAAACCAAGAAAAACTGTACTATCCACTAGTTCCAATTCCTCATCTTTCACAATGACACTTGTTTGATTGTGCTTAACGTTAGTCGTGACAAACTTAATACATTTGGTCTTTTTCTCATTTAACAATAAATTGTTGACATTGAACCAATTAACTACTTTAGAAATGGCATTGTTTATATCATTGCTAGCTTGTTGCTGTCGTTTGACTTTGAATATAAGAGAGTTATCGTCTGCAAACAATACTATATCATGGTGGGTCTTTACGAGGTATGGCAAGTCATTTATGTAGATAAGGAATAGGAAAGGTCCCAATATTGATCCCTGCGGTACACCTATCGAGACCACTGATCCCGGTGATCGCTGTCCATTCACGTCAACCCTTTGTATTCTACCATATAGATAAGACTTTAGCAAATTCAGTGCCGATCCTCTAACTCCATAGTAGTGCAGTTTCCTGATTAATGTTTCATGACACACGCAGTCGAAGGCCTTGGACAAATCACAAAAAATACCTAATGCATCCTGTGACTCTTCCCAGGCATCGAATATATGTTTAGTTAGCTCAACAGCCGCGTCGGTTGTCGAGCGACCCCGCGTAAAACCAAATTGCTTATTATGCATTAAATTGTTTGTATTAAAATGTCTTATTAATTGGGACAAAACTAATTTTTCAAAAATTTTACTAAATGTTGGTAGCACAGATATTGGTCTAAAATTAGTGGGGTCAGAAGTGCTACCTGATTTAAATAAAGGAGTTATTTTTACTATGTTTCATTAGATCAGGAAACTCACCGCAGTCAATACTGTTATTAAATATAACTGCCAAGTCAGGCACTATGACTTCTATTAGGGATTTGACAGCATGGACAGAGACTCCCCAGAGGTCACCAGTTTTTTTGACATTAATTGATTTAAACGCCTTTATTACATCTGGGGTACTAACATATTCAAAATGAAGATTTCCACTACATTCTGAGGCGTTATCTTTTAACAACGTAACGGCAGATGAAGGTGACGAATTTAATGTCTTTGTTGTGGATACTGGTATCTCAGTGAACAAAATTCTCAAATTCTGTTGCTACTTCTAAACTTGAATCTATAATTATGCCATCAATTTTTAGTTTAAGATCATTCATTTTGTGCTTTGTTTTACCAGTTTCCGCATTAATTAATTTCCATGTTGTTTTGATAATGTCCGAACTATTTGTAGTTTTCTGGCTTATAAAATTACGTTTAGCTATATGACAATCTATTTTAAATTTCTTAGAATATTGTTTGACATGTTCTTTAAATTCATCACTCATATTAAACCGGCGCTCCTCATATAAAGCATACACTGCTTGTCTGCGTTTATGTAAGTCCTCAGTAGCCCACTCACTAAAAACTGATGCCCCACCAACCACGACCGATTTGG
Organism: Notocelia uddmanniana; assembly: GCA_905163555.1. NCBI lineage: Eukaryota > Metazoa > Arthropoda > Insecta > Lepidoptera > Tortricidae > Notocelia > Notocelia uddmanniana. The sequence goes on along the minus strand of LR991059.1, from coordinate 21,388,650 downwards.
ATGTAAAAATCGCATTATAATGTTCCATAAAAGTGTGAAAAAATGAATTGTACATTTCGTTGGGACTCATATCGGAAGACAGAAAGAGTAGCGCCTGGACTAGACTTTGCTTCATTCGTTCCATACGGCCCGTGGTTACTGGTACAATAGTTATTTGTTTCCTCAGGGTATTTTTTCTTAATGTCTCAAATACCATTAATTGGCCTAAGTGATCTGATTCCAATTTACTGATTGATTACACTTTTGGTAATTGGAATAATATTAGTGAAAATGTTATCTATACAGGTGGCGCTTGTAGCAGTGACTCTAGTAGGCTCCGTAAATATATGGCTGAGATTACAAGATTTGAAAAGATTCAACAATCTGATACTTGTTGGTGAATTTTCTAAAATATTTACATTAAAGTCTCCGCATATAAGTAATTTCTTACTAGAGAGCGATATTTTAAGTAGCACTAATTCCATTATGCTTTCAAAAAGGTCAAAATTACTTAATGGCGGCCTAGGTAGGTAATTACTTACATATACTGAAGACGCATGTAAAATGTCATTAGTGACCCGACTCTCGGTTAGAATATGGAATACTTAATGCACCTGATGTCATAATCTTCCTTATTTCGCGTATTCCTGGAAATATGCATTTTATAGTAAATTTCCCGCGTAGGCTCTTTAAGATTCACATTTTGGCACTGATTCAACCTTTATGAAACACCTCGAGTACAGGGTTGATCTTGCTTTCTGCCTGCCTTTAATCCAAATATATTAAATCCGTCTCTCACGTTCCGACGCGTATCACATCTCACTGTCGGCGTTTTCTACAGTTTATTTAACAAAATAAAAGCATTTTCCTCCTTCACGGATTCAAAAGGTAAGGTATATAGTAAATTGATAAAATGCAGGTTGTTACTTTGAATTATCGACTCGTTTGAAGGTAGCAACCCTGGGCCGCTCATCCAGAATTCAGAAGGCGCGTCAGCTGGTCCTGTGATTTATTCTCGAAGCGTCCGAGGAATTTACTCCCCGAGCGTTCTCGGGAAGCGTAAAAAGTCTTTGCTATACTTACACCCATTACACAGTGATTGGGACGTAATTGAAAATTTAAGAGTGCTCTCATGAACCCACTGGGCCCTACATTATTAGGGCAGGTGCGAAGGCGGAACCGAGATCTTTCTTATTCGTGTTACGAAACTTTATTTCAATTTTCTGTTTTTGAGAAAAAGGTGCAAGGCTCGATATCACATTGAATAAACTAATCTTGGGATAAACTCTATCCCATCAAACACATAAATGTGAAAATGGCAGCCAAGTTCAATATGCGAGGCGTGGTTGTCGTCTTCACCGACAAGAGAATTGAGATCTATAAATGGGTGCCAAGTCTGGCACTAGATTATTTACAGTAAAACTAATTTATTACGGCTTAATGCATTTTGAGCCTTAATTTGGCAGTTTTCTATGCAGTACGTTATAATACTGTTGGATATTTAATAAAACTGCCAAGTTAAAGCTCAAAACGGCAATGGGACCACCCGGGAAGTATACCTTTTCAAACAAAAAATTTTTTTACCAAATCGGTTAATAAATGACGGAGTTTTGAGACTGTGTTTAAGCTGCATGCCAAATTTCACCTTTCTAGGTCATCTGGAAGTGAGTTAGGTTTTTGATTACTAGTCAGTCAGTCAGTGGTAAAAATGCCGTTTTTGGACTTTAATATCTCAATAACTATTTCACCTATATTTATGAAATTTGGGTTTCTAGTTGTACTAAATTAAATTTTTTATGTTAAATATATTTAGAGTTATTGAGAGGTCAAAAGTGGCTCCAAACGGTTCGTGTAAAATAACACACGGCTGCTGTCCGCCACATCTTCTTGATTCTTGTTTGGGCGCATTGACACTAATATTATATATTCCCAGTAAATGAAAAGTAGATGTAACTGCTTGCAATATATTGTTAAAAATATAAAAATATGACAGGATGCTGAACAAGTATTTCGCTATTTCCAGGGTTCACACGCATAGCAATGGGACGGAGCTGTGAAATATTTTGTAGCTAGTATCATCGAATTATTCAATAATTATTTCCTTAATGGTTGGATTATCGCACAGGCTGCTGAATTTCACACCATTCTTAATTGGAAGTGTTTCACGCCCGACTGCCCCTAGATTGATCGCGATTGAAAACGAGGCGTAGACAGCTATAACCGTTTGTTTTTTTGTTAAAGCGTTTAAACAGCTCAATGATTATTCCTCGATACTCGTACGATTATCATAAGGCGTGTTTGTACGTCTAAAATCTGGATTATTTTTTCGGATATACTAAAAAATTGTCCCAATACAATAGGGTATTTTCTTCATGTTGAAATTTAAAACATATTGTCCGTTATATGGATAGTATACCATCAAATTAACACAATAAAATGAAAATTACAAAACAAAAATCAGTATAATAATAACATAATAGACTTTAAACTTCTAATTAAAAAAAAATATATTCTAAAAGTTAAACAAAGGCTACCAAAAGAATTTACATGTTTAAAAAAAAAAAGAAATTGTATGACAACTATGTCCTTAAACGCAGTATTTCACGGTTAAAATAGCAATTTTCATGTTTTTCCATACACCGTTAGTATGGGGCGCGTGCACTGTGACGTCATAATAATCTGTCAATTAGTATGGAGCGTTTTTGGTCTCCGGGAACAATATCTACCCTTGACACTCATTTGCTGCTTTTGTTAGGGTTTAATCGTAGTAACGAACTCAAAGAGCCAAAAGGCTCTCTATCTCCACTCAGAGGCTCATCGAGGAAAGGAATGAGATGATTCTGCAGTCTTCAGTCGATGCGAAATTATACAGGCAGCTCAATAAACAGATCTCTAAGTCCCTTACCCGCGATCTGCGCCAATTCAATACAAATCGGATTGAAGAGGCCATCGAGCAGAATAAGGGCTCTAAAGTTTTCTCAAGAGATCTGTCTATTGGGCAGAGCCAGCTCGCCAAATTAAAAACTGAGAATGGTAGAGTCGTTTCGTCCAAACCTGAGCTTCTGAGTGAGATAGAGTGCTTTTATGGACAGCTATACACGTCAACTAGCAGACCCGAAGTTGGTCTGGCGGAAGACCCTAGAGCTAGACCCGGCACTATACCGAAGATATCCCGGACATCATCCTGTACGAGATTAGAATGGCTCTTAAGCAGCTGAAGAACAACAGGGCACCCGGTGAAAACGGAATTACAGCTGAACTCCTGAAGGCGGGTGGAAAACCGGTCCTTAGGGCCCTTCAGAAGTTGTTCGACTCCGTCTTACTGGAAGGGAAAACTCCAAAGGCATGGAACAGAGGTGTGGTGGTGCTGTTCTTCAAAAAGGGTGACAACTCCTTACTGAAGAACTACCGACCCATCTCACTTCTGAGCCATGTCTATAAGCTGTTTTCAAGAGTCATTACGAACCGTCTCGCACGCAGGCTATATGACTTCCAGCCTCCCGAACAAGCCGGTTTCCGAAGAGGCTTTAGCACCGTAGACCACACCCATACGCTCCGTCAGGTTATACAGAAGACTGAGGAGTATAACCTGCCCCTCTGTTTAGCGTTCGTGGACAGAAAGCCTTCGATTCGATTGAAACGTGGGCTGTACTACAATCTCTCCAACGGTGCCATGTGGACTACCGGTATATCGAAGTGCTGAAAAGTTTGTACAAGAACGCCACTATGTCAGTCCGACTCCAGGACCAGAACTCAAAGCCTATTCCGTTGCAGCGGGGAGTCAGGCAAGGAGATGTTATTTCTCCTAAACTGTTCTCCGCTGCACTGGAGGATGTTTTCAAGACTCTGGACTGGAGAAAGCTAGGCATCAACGTAAACGGCGAGTACCTCACTCACCTTCGGTTTGCTGACGATATAGTAGTCTTGGCTGAGACCATGGAGGATTTAAGTACAATGCTCAATGACCTCAGGAAAGCCTCCGAGCGAGTTGGTCTAAGGATGAACGTGGACAAGACGAAGATCATGTCAAATCTCCATGTCGCACCAACTCCCTTAACAATCGGACACTTTACGCTCGAAGTTGTAGACGATTACATATACCTAGGACAGACTGTCCAGTTAGGTAGGTCCAACTTCGAGAAAGAGGTTAATCGTCGAATCCGACTCGGCTGGGCAGCGTTCGGGAAGCTACGGCACATCTTTTCGTCCAATATTCCGCAGTGTCTCAAGACAAAAGTCTTTGACCAGTGTGTGTTGGCAGTGATGACATACGGCACTGAAACGTGGTCGCTTACTATGGGCCTCATAAGAAGGCTCAAAGTCACCCAAAGGGCAATGGAGAGAGCTATGTTGGGAATTTCTCTGCGTGATCGCATCAGGAATGAGGCCATCCGCAGCAGAACCAAAGTGACCGATATAGCCCTCCGAATCGCTAAACTTAAGTGGCAGTGGGCGGGGCACATAGCACGTAGAACCGATGGCCGTTGGGGCGGAAAGGTTCTCGAGTGGCGACCACGTACCGGAAGGCGTAGCGTGGGCAGGCCCCCCAAACGGTGGACTGATGACCTGGTGAAGGTCGCGGGTGTCCGCTGGATGCGAGTGGCGCAGGACCGGTCATTGTGGAAGTCTTTGGGGGAGGCCTATGTCCAGCAGTGGACGTCTTTCGGCTGACATGATGATGATGATGATGATGAATCGTAGTTGGTCCCATACAAAAATTTAATCCTCTTTAAAAACGTTTGGTTCGAATGACTATTCTTTTTTTTTTTTTTTTTTGAAAATAGCCTATTGTTTGCATTTGCCTACTATGCATAGTCTACAAAATACTGCAAATAAATCTCTGCTTATTGGTAGCTAGAGTCCTTTTGTTTTCCCGGTTGTCGATGGAAACATTTTTCTTTGTAGCACTAAAACATGTCCTACTATACTGACCCCAACAAATCTAGCTGTTATAAAAATACCCTTTCGTTACAATGTTTGCTATATCAGTCCAATCTCAACATTTGGATAAATATTTGTTTGAAAGGAAACAAGCACCCCGTTTGGTTTGTTGGGACTTTTCCTTTACCCTTTACGACTTCGTCTTATATTTCGTTGTGACAATTTGATACCCAAGTTTTATTGATCAGTTTCTCCGTAACATAACAATGCAAGTGCTTAACCTTAACGTTATTTTAGATATGTTTGTACTTGTGTTTATTTCACTGCGCTTGCTATTAATTAATTAACTTTTATATTTTGTTGTTTTATTTCTATTGTAATTGTTTTCATATGTCATATAAAATGTCATAATTACCTTATAGATCATAATAAATGTTTCCCTTTCACGCATTAGGAGGCCTGTGCCCAGCAGTGGGACGTATAGATCTTACAAAGCTTCCACATTCCACACCGTGATCTATATTCAATGACATGTCGTTGTAGTGTAATACAAGATTAAATATTTTGACTTTACCGATATCGTACACATTGATATATATTTGGTTAAGTTTTTTACAACCGCCATGATATTGAGGTTTGTGCTGGCGTTGAAATATATATAGATAAGAAGTTATCCTTTTATACGATTTATTAGAATTGCCCGTCTAGCAATGTCATCGATAAATTTACAACTCGCGTATCCGTCGAACCTCTAAAACTTAACCCAATATATTGAATTTATGATATAAAGTTGTATGTTACAACCTACACGATCGGTCTAATATATACTCGATACATAGACAGTTTACTCTAACGTAAGATTACTTTTCAACGGGATAGTATAACCGTTAAATAAATAACTGAATTAATTATGCAAATACTTATTGAAATTTAACTATAGTTAAATTTCAATAAGTATTTGCATAATTAATTCAGTTATTTATTTAAACTACTAGTTGAATGTACTTTAGTCCTGGCCCTGGGTGATGGATATAATGAAAATGGTAAAAACTCCTTGAACTTCAGGGATGATACGCTACTTTACAGTATACCTTAATAAATACCTACCTATCCGATAACTGGGTGTAGAAATTTCCTTTGGGATATAAGCTGTCACAAACTTTGCCATTTTAACTTGTAAATACTACAAAATTCCTACAAACTAGTTGCGTTGCGAAGTTGAGTTTGTGATATATACCCTAACCTGGAGAAGGCTTTCGTTTCTATGAAAAGCTTAAAAAGGAATAACGGCGGGTAAGAAAAAAATAACAATTATAACATTTCTCCTATTATTTTCATCAATGGCACTTTACCGCCATTAAGGTAACAACTGAAAAACCGTAAACGCAGTAACGTGACTCATGCGTGACGTTTTTAACTCATAAGTTTCTTCCTCTCGTTCTCTAAGATTCCGTATCGTCACCGTATTTTGAGCACCGGTGTGGCCGGACCCTTAATGGTTTTTTTTTATTCTTGGTGCCACGGACCGTGTTGGGAAGCAAGAATACAATATGTTATCTATTAATCAAGTAAAATATTGCTTAAATCTTATGAGGAGATAAACCAATCATAATAGATCAGTATAAAATGTGATCAGAGAACCGTGAAGCACCCTGAAGGCCACTCCCAGGCACTTAAACTACTGGTACTACATAAATTCCCTTTGCCGTCGCCGCGCGCAGGACCCGATGTTTATAGCTCACACTTCTTACTCTGTAATTACTATTTAAAAAACGAGGCTTCAAATACTCTCTATGAAAAACGACGCGAACGGTTAAATAGTTAAGTGCTAGGGATGTTTATCTTTTCACAATTAAACTGCTATTCATTCATTTCAGACAATGAAGATAACTTCGTAATAAAAAGCTTTTAAAGGCATATTCTGCGGCTAACTAAAAATACCAGTCTTCGAGTTCGAATAACCACGCTACGTCTGCTATGTAATTTACTCAAGTGTCTCCACTTTTACTGCAAAATAAAATAAAAGGGCACCCCAGGTCAATCGTCGCGATATACAACATACACCTTCAACGAAACGCGTCTATATAAAAAAGTAATCTGAAAATTTTCAGGGTCATTACCCTCGGGTATCACGAAAAGTATTGAGGGAGCGTAGACTCAACCAATATCCATTTCTGCCATAGAATTCGAAAAAGTAGCATCCACCAGAATCTTTCATAGGCTTGTACCACTTTTTAAATTTGCGGGCAGACTTGGGTTTACGCCAACCTACGTGCTTTGTAAATAAACACTGTTCATGTGTTACTAAGTTACTACGTATTCACTATTTTGGAACTCTAGTGAGTCCCCCTTATGTTTAAATAATAAATTGCCTGAACAACGCTTATAGCCAGTACGTGTTCAGACTGGCCACAGCTTTGAATGAATGTTGCTAACTTTAACTACTTTATGAATGGTTTATACCCCTGAGTTTTAAGTGTGAATTTCTTCGAATATTTCACCCGATTTATTAAAAGCTTCCGACAGTTCTGATCTGGATTTATAGATGCATGGAGATTACCTACATTTTATCTCACAGCATTATAAATATCGTCGATTAGTCAAGCACGAGGGCTGTTCCGAAAGTTTTTAGCTGCTCTCACTCTATTCATGCGATATATGTTTTAATGATACCATTATGCGGGTAATTTCGATACATATGTGTTGGGGTGAAACTGTTGATGAAAGTCGCTTGGGTTTTTTTTAATTGTGTTTTAAGTACGACGTGTCAACAACCCTATCGAATATGCGATGAACGGGTCACAATACCAATTTTGTGTTGTGTTGCGGGCCAATATTAATTAATACGTCACCACAACTAAACGAAATTTTATACACCACAAACTATGAATCTTCCCTGTCTCTACCCACGTAATCTGTTTCGATTGCATGAAAATCAGCGACAATGAGCAGGTGTGTCGATTATTAGTCTAGGTCGCGCGACTAGGGACTGGTCATCATCACAAAAAAACTTAAATTAAATAAAATCATTTAATAATAATAATAATAAGACATTTATTCAATGTTAGCTAGTATACCTATTACATAGTATTTCCATGAACTTAAATATAATGATGACACAACAAAAAGTATAGGTACAGAAACAACAATTGAAATGGTAGGAATGGATGGGTTGGAATGGTATTTAGTGATTTTACATTAAAATCAGCAGAACTAAGTTAGGAAGTCATCCCGGGCATTTTCCACCGCAATTGTTAGGGATTTAGACGTCAAAACTACTTTTAGGTATCAAAAATGGTACTATTTTCGCAAATTTTTAAATTAAGCCTATACAAAAGACCTTTTGGTAAAAAAAAATGTGAAAAAAATACTTGCTGCTTACTAACTATTTTATCCCAGCTCATAACTATTGAAATTACCCACATAATGGTATAATTAAAAAATATATCGCATGAATAGAGTGAGAGTAGCTAAAAACTTTCGGAACAGCCCTCGTATGTATATGGTCGTTAAGTATTATAGTACAAACACTGCTTAGTTAGGGACTAGTACGTCGATTTGTGTAAGATTATTTGTCCACAAATATTTTATTTAGTATTATCATATATCATGTTTTATTTATTTCCCACAAAAATATTTCACAGATCCGTCATCTTAAGGAATAAGGATTCCAAGTCAGTGATTCGCATTAGGTTGTAAGAGGCCATTCTGTGAGAACACTTGTGTCCTGATTTAACGTCCCATACGTGTCGATAGTGTCCCGCGGTAAATCTTTGGGACAATAAAAGTGTCTGCTTTATTGCTCGCTAGTAATTCCTACTTATTTAACAAACACTAGAGCGATTATTTTTACAGATCGTGTAATTTGTTAGGGTGGTTTTATGTTGCGACACATGTCAGGTTACATATTATCTAAGAACGCTTCAACATTTTCAAAACAACAGTTGCTTACGTAAACAAACCCCAAAGATTTCATAACGAAATTTACGTGAACTATACACACCGGTATAATTACAAACTACTGTTCTCAACGTTACGTCGAAAGTTTTAATTAGTCACATAAATAGGCGTTCCTATTGAAAATTTAGCGGCCATTCTCCCAATAATAGTGCCCCATCTAAGCGAAATGGGAGTTGCGATACTTAACTAAAAGGTCCATATTGTCGTCGGATGCCTGCTCTGCGCGTGACAGTGCTCATATGTGACCGACGATATTCAACCTCTTGCAACCCTCGACCCTTCGCCTTCGGTCATAATAATAATGGGGCGCTACATGCCTTCAACTTTTAGGTTTACGTCCATTGTAAGAAATATCGTCGTCCCCACCATAGTCAGAGACATTCGCATAATTTTTTGCCTTAATTTACATTTTGTTTGCCAAACAAGGATACGTCTTTGTTAGAATAGGCCTATTAGGCACACGAAATAAACATTTATGGTAAACAATTTAATACGCCATTTACGGGCAACTTCGGAAATAAATCATTTTACCCTGCGCTGTATAATTAACTTAATTTAATAATTTCGACAGTATAATTACTCACGTGCATGCTACCTCTCATCCAAATTAAAGGGTAAGAGAGATTTACGCGGTTAATTTTGCATTTGTAGGTTTCATTTCAAAAATTGAAAGTCTATATGGAGATTTTATCAATTAAAAGTATGTTAAATAAGAATGAATGTCCGGAATCTCACTCTCAGTTGGTGTGATTTGATATACGAGTATATACGTGTACTATGGGTAAGTTAACACTTTTGCTATAGATTTTTCCCTCGTAGTTTTTTAGCCTTAATATAAAGTTAAATAGTGTGATGAAATAGAAACATTTTCAAGTTCTCTCGGTTTAAACGCTTAGAAAAGCTGAGTAGCCAATTGCTAATTAGATACATATATAAAGTTTACGTCGTGTCCTGGGCCAAAGGGATACCCTTTAGTTTATCTTGTTGACGACAAAATACAACTAAAGTGCACACTTTCCCAAACTTCTGGCCAAACCCTTAAGTCTTCAAGGGACTGTGAATAAAGTACACAATCTGTGTACTGAAAATTAATGCAAACTCCTTATTTCAAAGGAAGAGCTGATGTCAGCAATTCATGAAGATGCTTTCCTTTCCTTTTCCTTGCAAAACAAGTGAATGTCTTATTATTTGTCGCTGAATGGACGTTGCGCGAAAACAATATTTATGAGGGATTATTACTGCATCATGCAAAGCATCTGTTTATATCTTCGCCAGCCAGACTCCTAGAGCACAAAGCACAACTTGACTTCTATGTAAGTACTTACGTTACTGGATTTGTTAGATATTTTTTCGAAAATAGTTTTTCCTCGTAGCGATATTTCTTTTAGCGAATTCTCACAATCGCTATTTTGCCCCTCTATTCCCACTAGTTCAGTTAATACAGTTCAGTGACTGAACTAGTGAGAATGCTTTTCTCATTAGTTCAATTGATTGAACTAGTGATATTTTTTTTCTCGCTAGTTCAGTTGACTGAAAATAGTTTTTTATTTGTTCCGTTGACTTAACTAGTGAGAATTATTTTCTCACTAGTTCAGGTGACTACTCAATACGACTGTTTTGTATTGTGCTTGATTACTTATAATACATATGTGTAGTAGAGTATATTATAATATATAGGTACTCTTTACATTTATCTTAGCCTGAATAATCATGACCACTTAAAAACTAATGCGTAAAACAATTGAATGTAATGTCAATACAAATATTGTTGTCTGCTATCAAATGTGTTGTGGATGTTAAATAATGTTATACTTTTAAAACTATGAATGTCTGTGATTTCAGTTTAATTAAAAGAGGCCGGGGCCGGGTTCTTATTTGTGAAGGACATGAGTATTATCGAGTGTGTGTATATGAAACAAACAATAAGAGTTTATGGCGGTGTGCGTGCTATAAAAAATCAAAATGTAACGGCACTATAATTTTGTCACCGGTATGTTTATAACCTTGTATTTTTAACTATAGAGTGCTGTTTTAAGCTATGTATTGATATAATATAAATACCTACAAGAATGGCAGTTTACCTCATCTTACTTTTACACCCGTAATTTGTCTATTATGCTTTTTTTATGCTATAATAATATGTTTATATCATTTTATAGGATGAGCAAAGTATGGAAAAAGGAACTCAACATATTGGGGTATGTTTGCCGAACAACCACAAAGCTGCGATGTCTGTTATTATACATGACAGCATTCAAGAAATCGTTACAGGAGGTGACACAGCACCTGCTATATATAAGAAAACAGTAGCAGGTTTAAAAGATGCAGGGATTGATCTGATTAACGAAATACCAAGTTTTGAATCAATTAAGTCGTCAATTTATCGACGAAAAAACAAAGAGAATCAGGTAAAAAAAAATGAGTTACATTAATGACAGTGCGAATGTAGTTGAAGTACCACCAAAATATGCTGATTTCCTATTGGCAGACTTTAATGACGATGATGTCCGCATTCTCGTATTTTGTTCGAAGGAAGCAAGGAGTCATTTGCGTGAATTAAAGACTTATCTCGGCGATGGGACTTTTAAAATTTGTCCAGAGCCATTCAAAGGTGGTTTGTACACCATACATGCAGATTTTAACAGTACCGAAACCCATACTGCTATAATACCATTGATATACGTTCTTCTAAGCGATCGAACTAAAGAAACGTACCTGAAAATGTTTCGCATCATAAAATCCCAAATTCCAGAATGGGAACCGAGGCTCTTTATTACCGATTTTGAGGAAGCTGCTATTCAGGCATTTCAAAAGTGTTTTCCGAATGCAGATCACCAAGGTTGTTTTTACCATTTCACAAATGCCCTGTGGAAAAAAGCCAAGAAGCTTAAGTTGACCCGCAAACGCAAAAACAGAAATGTTGGCCTGTGTTGTAGTCTGCCGTTATTACCGCTGGATCGCATTGACGAAGGATTTGATTACATCACATTCCAAACGAAAGATTTTGAAGACACCTCCGAGTTAGATAAGTTCATTCGATACATGCAGTTTTGGATGAAACGCAAACAATCTTGGAATGTCTTCGGCAGGCTCCACAGAACTACGAATTGTGCGGAAGGATGGCATCGTGCTATAAATGGAATGTTCAAGACAAGACCAGCAACAATCGTGCAATTTCTGGAAAATTTGAAAACAGATGCTGCTTATTGTCTTGCTTGTCAAAAAAATTACATCGAGGAAGATGAGAACTAAAATCCAAATTGAAAATGACTGCTTCATTCGGCAAGTTCAAATGCAACTTCTACAAGGCGAAATCAATGTTCCTATGTTTTTAGAAAAACTTCGAGTCAATTAAAATAAGTTTATTAAAAGTACATTTTATTTAACTGAACTAACGAGAAAAAAAAACTGACTAGTTCAGTTACAACCGTAATTTACTGGCTATACAAATGAAACCAAGTGCAAAAGCTTGTTTTATTTCCAACTGAACAAGTGAGAAAAATAAACTCATTAGTTCAGTGCACTGAACTGGTCAACTGAACTAGTGGGAATAGAGGATTTTGCCTAGTACTGTTTTTCTATGAAATTTATTTTTTATTTCTGGGTGCACCCAGAATCGCTATTTTGACTAGTACTGTTTTTCTATGAATAGTGATTGTGAGAATACGCTAAAAGAAATATTGTTTTAGCCCATCGGGTCGATGAAAAACTCCCGAACCACCTCTTACCAGTGCTCGAATATTTCGTGCCGATGACGTAAAATTGCCGTCACGCCGCATATCGGATGATTCTAATTGGTATTACCTATATAGTAATTATCAATATTTAATAATCAATCATTTAATCATGCATTTATGAAGGTATTTTTTCAAATAAGGCCTATTGCATCCGAAGATTATGAAGGATTAAGCTAATTAAGTACCATGAAGATGATAAAATTACGATCATCATCAATGTTCTTTTAACGTTTTAATTCAGGAAACTAATATATTGTGAAGAAATATAAGTCAAATAAACCGACAGGGAATAGTGCAATTTGTGACAAAATGCGACAGTGAAATTAAACGTTCTGGAAAAACAATATTATGCAAAACCACGATTGGGAAGATGTGCGAAAAGAAAAATCTCTACGTGTAAAAAGCGATTTTAGGAAAAATATCGAATAAATCTGTCATTTCAGTAAAATTTCTGTCCCAGTATGTATACGAGTACCTAAATGTCAGCATAACACATTTGGATGAAAAAAAGAAAACCATGCTACTGCTTAGCTCAATGGTTGACTGATAGAGAATGCCTTGTGGCATTAAGTCCGCCAATTTTATGTTTTTCTTGATATTGTGCAATCTATACTAATATTATAAAGCTGAAGAGTTTGTTTGTTTGAACGCGCTAATCTCAGGAACTACTGGTTCGAATTGAAAAAATATTTTCTGTTCGATAGTCTATTTATCGAGGAAGGCTTTAGGTTATACGAGGGCGGTTTGATAAGTCAGTGACTTTTAGTAAAAAAAGGTTTTTTTTTTCTACATAATCTCCGTCTGTATTCGATACATTTCGTCCAACGATGTTCCAGTTTTTGTAACCTCGAAAAATACTTTTTGTCAAACCCTGAAAAATAAGCTTCAGTTTCAGCTATGATTTCCTCATTAATGAAAATCTTTTCCCACCGAGCCATTTCTTCATATTTGGGAATAAAAAAAATCACATGGTGCCAAATCTGGAGAATAGAATAATTTGGCTGTTGCGACTGCCGACGAGTGTGTTGGGGCATTGTCGTGATGAAACAGTATTTTCTTCTTTGACAGATGTGGCCGTTTTTTCACAACTTCTGCGTTAAATTTCTCCAACAAAGCGGCATAATAAACGCCAGTTATTGTTTTACCTTTCTCCAAGTAATCGATGTAAATAATTCCTTGGATGTCCCAAAAAACAGTGGTCATTACCTTTCCAGCCGAATTAACGGTTTTTGCTTTTTTAGATTCGGATTAATTTCATTAGGATTACGGTTCAGTTTGGCTAAGCATTGCTCGGAAGTTCTTACGCTAATTCGTTTTTAGTCGACTGTCAGCAAGCGCGGCACCCATCTTGCGGAAAGTTTTTTCATACTTAAAATATTATGTGAGATATGAAAAACTCGTTCAGATGAAATGCGTACAATCTCGGCTATCTCGCGTATCCTCATTCGACGGTCATCCAAAACAATATCGTGGACTTTATTCACGATGTCATCAGTGGTCACTTCAATTGGCCTTCCAGAGCGTACTGCGTCATTGGTGGTGATACGTCCACAACGAAGTTCTGTAAACCACTTGTGTACCATTCCATGAGATGGAGCAGATTACCCATAATATTTTTTTAACCGGTCTTCAGTCTCTTTGATAGTTTTGCCATCTAAAAAGTAATGTTTAATTTCCTTTCCAACAATTTCCCGTTCTAAATTGACATATGACTCAATTTCTTTTTTATTTTCGCGATATTAAAAAAGTAATAACAGCAGCCACTAACCAAAGAGAATAAAAAAGTTTGTTTGTGAAAAAGTATTTTTTTCAAACCGCCCTCGTATAACATCACGCTGCGACCAATAGGAACGAAGACGCGGGCGAAACCGCGGGCAACAGCTAGTAACGTATAAATAAATAAATAATGAAAACAACATTTAGTTAATAAGCCTCACACTATGAAGCCCTTGATTAAGACTCTTAACAATTAACGAATTACAACATTGTTTGAAAACTTTGATAGGCTTTGTAACAATGCCTGGTTGTATCGCTTTTAACTTGCTGCACCTGTTGTCTGCATTCCCAGCAAGACATTTTTAGCAGATTCCCGTCGAGTGTACGTCAGTAACTGATTGAAAGGCAAAGATTTACGCCGCGACAAATGAGTCGCGGCTGACGGCATTTCTTGTGATTCCCAGACGATCTCAAAATAGATGAAGTTACTCTAAATGGCTCATGTGGTACATTCACATTACATCTTAGATTGGCAGAATACCGTGAATGGCAGACTTACAATTTGTACACGCTTCTGAAACATTCATTGCAATAACATCTTTAGGATACAATCGCGGTTTTAATTCATTTTCCATAATACGTGCGGATTTCCATTATTTTACATAAACGTGTTTCCTTATCCTTACAACGGTCTCGATACTACTGTCAATGAGAGCACGCATACAATATTCAATAAGAGGACCCAAAGTAGAACATTTAAACGTTAGTGTTATGGAAATCCTAATAACAATAGTGCTATAAACTCAGTCCAACGTACCCCGCTCCCAGTGTTTTAATCAAAATGCTAATACATTCCCGACTCTGCTACATACTTCAATTCACTAAGCCAAGTAATTGGATCCCGTAGGTACTGTCAGGCTTCATGGTAATGTAAGAAAAAGCTATCCCTTGCACCATGAAAATTTAATGCTCCTTAAGAAGCCTGCCAGATTAAGACTTAATCCGATACGGCATACATGGCTGTGGTTTTAAAAAGTTAGGTCTTAATTCGCCTTGAGTAAAATTAAGGCTCATAAATATTTTTGCGCATACCTAAGTAGGTAAGTACTTTTAAAATAAACTTGATACTGCCAGTTATTATTGTAAATTGTGTATTGTTTGCTCTGTGGCTGCCATCTATAATTTCTTTCTAACATTGTTTAATTTGGACAAATAATTTATCCCTCTTTCTTACCTACTCTACGACACCAGAGACTTGTGAAGCTGCTTAATTTATAGCCCGAGAAAGATACGGTTTTTTTGGAAATAATTCAATAACTGGCCAATTTTTGTTATACAGTCCTCTTATGTGATTTTATGAACCTATATTTTTAAAATTTCCGAATCTGAAGACCGGAAGTTGGAAAAAAAATTATGTGCCCAAAAACTGGTGAATTTTTGCAGCAAAAAGGGTATCAGTATTTTTATGATGAGTACTTCTATGTTTATGTCTATTTGAATACTTACGACCAGAATCGAACAATATATGCAACGGAAAATGAGAAAAAAATATCTAATAGGTAGTCGTAGTAGTCAATTTGACCTTCATGAATAGTCTACAGAGTGCATTTGGCTGCCACATTAATTCAAAAAGTTATTACAGCTTTAGGTATTTTGGGTTGATTCAGTATAAAAAGTGTCAAGAAATATAATAAAGGCATATAAAAACCCTAACTGTAATGATACCTTATATGCCATTAGCGTAATGCATTTTTATGTTTTACGATATTAATAATTGATTGTATTATTAAGTTACCGTAACAAAAATAAGTTGATTTTCATATATTACAAAGAACATAAATAGAAGTAGTATATCATAAAGAAAATAATTCTTATAGTGTTTTCGCTAGATTTTTACGGATTTTTTATAGATTTGTTTTTAATATTTTCTACCGTCGCGTTAATAAATGTAGGTGTATTATTAAAGAATACTTAGTATAATTACTTAACCTAATTTTTGATGCACAAAATTTGCTGATACCGATATATTGTTGTTTTTTCATACAATGAAACCGTATAGCTCTCGGGCTATTAGTCAAGAATAAGTCAATGTGCCGAGTAACCGTATAACTGACTAATCATTAAATGAAAAACCTTGGCGCTTAGTTAACGTAGATAATCCAATATGATTGGGATAAAGATTTAATCGCCACTAATGAGAAACAGTTTTCCTTATCTGCTTTGATTTGCCACATAATGTCCCATATCACGGAGACTATTATAAGCCTTAAGAAACCTTCCGAGGATTATCCTCAATGAATCATAGGACGTTGCAAACCAAAATAAAGCTAAACGCTGAGTTGGTTTCTCGATAAATCCTTTTCTTCTACGGAGCTGTGGATCAAGTAACCTCGTTTGGTGGGCTAGGAATCTTTTCGCGAGTTCCCAAGCCATAAATTGCTACGGCCGATTGCGTGCGAATTACTTCTTAGAGTTCGCCGTCTCTTTATCTCTTATTGAAGACGGAAAAGTATTTTATTCACTTCAAGATTTCTACGGGCTGACTTTGATGTCGGTAATGGTTAATTAACTTGAATTAGAAGCACTGACAGTTAAAATAAAACCATAATCATTTTATTTAAAACTCAAATATTCCATGTCGCAACATCTTCTACGAATGAAAAGAAAAAACGTAATGTGTAGTGTATATCCTAAAGGAATAAGCAAGAACTCGTTCCACAGCAAATTGTACACAAATGTATGCATGCACATACCTACATGCAGCGGCCTTGCGAGGCCTTTTCAAAGTCGTGACCTCCCGTAGGCAATGGATTATCCGAACAACGCCCGTCATAGTAGGACAAAAATCCTCATTGTGCTACTATGAGTCTGAAATGTCGAAGTCGCTATGCAAGAATAACTGTAATATAGAGGCTTTCTACATACCTATTCTCGGCAATACCATAACCATAACATTTTAAAATATAGAGGAATATTGATTTTATGATATTAATATTTTATGTTGTGTTCAATGCGTGGGTGTAAATGTCAATGCATTTCTATGTTTAAATAGATTGCAGCATTTTCTTTATATGCCTTAATGTTTTGCGCATTTATATATGTATCAGTAGAAAAGTAATGAATGCATTTTCACAATCTTGAAGTAGACTGGGTAGACTTCTTAGCTACAAAACAAAACGTGTTAGGACTGCCCAAGAGACTGTCCAGCAACTGAGTGCTAGTTAAAATGACAGCTACTTTATTTCAGGCTCTGCGTCGCCACCCACGTAGCTGCTGCGCGCGCGCCGTCCCTCAGGGAGCCAAGGCAAGGCCAAGGCCGCCCCACAATGGGCTCCACTTGTGCGGCTCTTATTGCGATCCATACTATTCCATATCGCTATCTGTTTTATTTGGAACTAGTTTCCTGAGGGCAGTACCCTGTAGCGCTCGCCATTCACAGAGGAATTCCATTTGCAACCTTTATAGGGTGAAATTGAATTGACTGTGAAGCTGTGAAGATTCAAACGTCTTTATCCATTGCATCGTATGGTGTCTGTGAAACACGGCAGTATGAGATCTATTCTATAGTTTATATAGTCAGATATTAGAATCTTTGTGAACAATTCCAAATATTGTAATAAACTGCATTTTTACGGGTTACCGAAATCAGAAATTTCACATGTTTTCTACAAATATTCGCCTTAAAACGCAATATATTTTCGGTTTAGACTTTATTCAGCAACAGCCAGCTGTGTACCGGTCCAACGGCCAGCTTATATCAACGCCAACGGAAATTTATGCTCAACACTGCCTAGTGCGGAATGCGCGTTATTGCACTGACCGCACATGCAAATACAGCCATATACGTCGGAAATAGATGAACGATGTCTGGAACTTCTATTGAATTAGAACAAAAGGTCGGCTCCGTGGGCTCCGGATTGGTATTCCAGACGTTTAGTGTGATTCAATTTAATCGGTTAATTCCAAGAATCCAATTAATGTCATAGAATATCTGTAGAATGCAAAATATTTTAAACCAATTAGAAATGCCTGACATGGGAGTAGAGTGGATTTGTTTGCAGCGAGGCTGTATGATTTCCTAATACTAAACGTATATCTAAATACTTGACATTTACCTATGTAAGTTCATCTGTAAAGATCATCAAGATCGTTCTGCAAAGTTGATTTCATTAGATAGGCGATAGGCGTCTGCTTAACGCTATACGTAATAATATATCGCAGTTAGATACTTCTTCTAATGGATCGGATCCTCATTTCATGTCTCAGGTACTTGACGACTATGGGTAACTCTCTCGACCACTGCTCTCAGTGCTGCAGCAGCTCTACTTTTGTACAGTTGTCTAAAATGTGGATCAGAACTTCTTGGACCACGTCAGTCCATCTCTTGGGTGCACGTCCTCTGCATCTCCTTAAATCGAGGCGTCCAGTAATTATGCTTTATAGCACATCCGCAGATCCTGTGCTGTAGGTAGATACTATTACTATGCACTTTAGGATCTACTTAGTAATTCTCATGGATCAGATCGGATATAATATGACTACATTCTTATATCACGGTTAATTAGAATTTTCGTGAAGCAGAAAGTTATGTATCTTTACTGGAATAGTTTTAAAGTGATGCATTTCTTCGCGGCTTAAGTTTATTTTTATGCTTGTGAACTTGAGAAGCTTCCTAATCCTACACTTAAATAACGTCTATTACAGCCTACCGGACTTGATTTACAACGCTGCTGTAAAATATTATATTGCTATGACTCCAAGCACGTTTCCCTCGCTTATCAGCAGCTTAGGCCGCCTGTGTTACATTCCTAACGTTTATGTTACTCTGGTCCGTATTCTAATTGCTTAATGACACTGAAAACGTATCTAATTTTCAATTCATACATTTCATTTTGTATAAATTGTTCTATGTTGATCTTTACTTAAGTGTCCTTTTAATGCTTTCAGCAATACCTACGCCTTGTATTTAACTCTGTCCAAAATTTCCAAGCCCAATTCTGCTGTTTTTATGCTCTTGATACCTCCTCGTCTAGCAAGTACTTTTTCCCCTCACTAGCTCGGAAAGCCGTATTTTATCCTTTGAAACAAGCGGGTAAAAACGCATTTTATCCACAAGTGGGGAAAGTAATTTGACCTTGGAGCGTGTTTGAGTAGCTTTTGACAGATAACAAAACGTAAAACGCTCATAATAATGGTTCGTTTGATATCAATTATCATTAAATAAATGGTTTGAGAATTTAACAAAAAATACCAAATTTAGCTTTATTTAATGATTTAAGTCAAACTCTATAAATAACATTTGTTTTATAATGATATTGAGTATAATTGTAAACGCACAAGTTGAGTTGATGCAATTTCAAAACGCATCGTCAGAAATGTCATCATTGTCAATGTCAACTAAAATATACACAACTTGTCACGGACTCCGACTCACGTAAATATTATACACAACTTCCAGAGTTTTCTGTTATAATATCGTAAAAAAATCGGTGATTCCAGTGATGAAAATCATGCCTGTGGAACTGTGTTTTTTTGCAGGTTGCACTTTCCTCGCTATAGTGAGGAGAAAAGTTTTGTGTTACACACGGGTGCAAAGTTGTATTTTACTTCTCGTGTGTTGAAACACTCGCTACGCTCAGGATTCTATTTTAGAACCACTCGCTTCGCTCGTGGTTCAACTATAGAATCCTTTCGCTGGCTCGTGTTTCAATTCCACACTCGCAGGTAAAATACAACTTTGCACCCTTGTATAACAAATAACTATTTTTTATATTGGGGGACAATCTAACACAAATCGACCTAGTCTCAAACTAAGCAAAACTTGTACAATGGATACTAGAGGATATACATAGAAAACATCCAAGACTCAGGAAGAAATATTGATGCTGAAAATACACAAATAATGCCCTGACCGGGATTCGAACCGGGGACCTCCGGCTTCGTAGGCAGGGTCACTACCTAATAAGCCAAAGTGGTCATCAAATGTGTATAATTAGCTCTTTCTTCGACATTTATATCTGTAACTGAGAGTACCCCGTTCCCATTTGTAGAACGTATTAGTGTAATCTGTTATTGCATAACACAAACAACACACGTAGGATCTAACTATTTAGACTGTTCACTTGATTGATCACCTTTAGCGTCCTTAAAAAGTGTTATACAATCTTATTGTTGGATAATAATCTGTGTTAAAACACATGAGTAAGCAGCATCAATAATTTCTCTATTCTAACATAAGTATATGGTGATAATTACCTTGATTTATTTCTATAGTACCTATCCAAATGATCGACGAGGGTGTAATGTCTCGTCGTTTTTTTTTTATGAACCTGGCTCAAGACGTTATAATCGGTTCCCTAGCAGATAGCAGATAGCTATATAAAAACCAATTTTATGCAAGTGGAGAAAGTAGTTTTTAATAGTTCTTTGCCGTGAGCACAAAATATGAAATGAATGATCGACCGCAGTTGGAAACATAAATCCCGATAACCTGTGGGCTAAATTATGGTGGGTGATTAGTCAATTTCACCTTTATTATACCCTGCCATTTAAACTTGTGACTAATAACCGTTATATCCTTTATCTCGGAACAATGTCTGATTATGAGCGAGGGTTTCTTCGTTAAAGATTTATATTAAACCCATAGGATGCCACTGGGATAATTTGCCGCTTTGATTTGCAAATTTTAAAATAACCCGTTTCGCAACTGGAAATATTTGAGACATTGAAATATGCATTAAGAGTCCGCATTAAGCTTGGTTCTCCATACAAACGCCATGCTAGAATAACATGAAACTTTGTATACACAATGGGATCCGGCATATCTATGTCGGAAATTAGTTTCTGTTGCTTGAAATTATAATGGAGAAAAAATACAGCGATTATTAAGGTTTTCATACAAGACGTAAAAAACTCTAAAACTCGATGTATTTTTTATCTATTACCATTTCTAGCAACAGAAACTAATTTCCGACCTAGATATGGCGGCTCCCATTGTGTATTCAAAGTTTCATGTTATTCTAGCATGGCGTTTTAAAATGAGAGCCTAACTACATTTGTATGGAGAATCGAGTTCAGCCGAGCGTACTGGCGACTCTTAAGAACAAAAATAGTACTATTGTTACAGCAGCTTAAGAGCAATCTTATTCCAAAATAAACTTTATTTGGTTTCTTTCCAATTTGATTTGCTAATTTAAAAATAACCCGTTTTGGTAAAGCAACTAGAAATATTTGAGACATTGAAATAGGCATTAAGAACAAAAATTGTACTATTGTTACAGCAGCTTAAGAGCAATCTTATTCCAAAACAAACTTTATTTCGTTTCTGTCCAACTTTTTTATGTTAAAAACAAACTCAGCGTTTGCAAGAAATATCGTTTCAGATGCTTATTTATATCTTTTCGTTGTTACAGCGGAGGGAAGCCTGTCAAACTTTGCGCTCCGCAAAGTTCACTACACGGCGAGCAATCCCCTCAAAAAGGAATTGTTCACACCTGATACAAGGTAAAATTTGCATTATTAAGTATGAGAAAAAACGGCTATTCTTTATACGGCGATAGCATGTTTTTTTAGAAGTCCCGCAACTCCTGCAAGGGACGCGGGGCGACCGCAGGCTCGTTTGGCTGCATTTTTGATGAACCGCAATTTTTGTTTCACTTTTAGATTATGAGCACAAAATTAATCAATGTTTTAGAGAGAAATCTGGCTATATCTTCGAATACGGCCTGAGTGCCCGCTCGAACCGAAGTGTGTGGTGGCGGCTTTTGCATATGTTCTACATGGACGCTGCACGCTCCGCCCGTGCGCTATCTAGCGAAGGGGCACCGCACACTTTACCGTAAAA
The DNA here is from genome assembly GCA_905163555.1 of Notocelia uddmanniana. Taxonomy (NCBI): domain Eukaryota; kingdom Metazoa; phylum Arthropoda; class Insecta; order Lepidoptera; family Tortricidae; genus Notocelia; species Notocelia uddmanniana. The sequence goes on along the minus strand of LR991059.1, from coordinate 21,366,534 downwards.
TATACTCGTACATTCACTATTTCCCAATCGTAACCCCTGTATCAAATCAACTGATGCATAAACCTCAACCGCATCTCACATTTCAGGCCTACTAACTTGCGTAACTTATACGAGAAGGCGACCACGGACCGGCTGTCGGCATCCATCCTTGACCAGCTGAGGAAAGACTCGCAACACTCCCCCTACCTCCTCTGCACTCCCGTGCTCGGCTCGAAGAGACGTCGGATTTATCAGAAAGTCGATGTCGAAATTGAGACGCATGTTGTAAGTACATTTCTAACATAGGCTAATTTCTAAGAACGTTATAGGTGAACATGAAGGCCGCAACCTTCCATGAGTTAGCGTATGAAATAAATGAACTTTATTCTGCAAAAAGGCCGCAATGGCACTTTTACAAGTCAAAATCTACAAGCGTTTCTGAAAAAGAAGACCACTGCCGAGAAGAAACGCCGAAATAAACTCGAGTCAGTCATTTTTCCCCCAAAAATATGCACGACGGCATTAAATTTGTTAAAGGTTTGTACGACTGGACTGAGTCCTTGGGCTTATAATAATGGTGTAATAAAATTTAATATTAATCTCTAACCGACATAAAATAAATTGTTACAAGCAGTAACTGGATTATACGAGGTTTAAATGGCATAAACCTCGTATAATCCAGTTGGACAAACCCTTTAACAAATTAAAGTCAAGTTCGTAATGCTGAAAACAACTACATTGATATTTGAATGCCTCAACGAAAACATTTCAGCCGTCAGTGGTCGAGCACCTTCGGAAATGGACGTCAAAAGAGGCCGTCGGCGACGTGACAGCGCTGCCGGACGCATCCATGCGCATCCAAAGCTCAGTAACGTTGACTCCCGACGAGCTGTCAGAGTGCGGCTCGGGCGACGATGAGCCCATAGACCACAGGTTGCCGAGCCCTGAAGAACAGCTGAGAGTCATCGCTTCCAAGTGAGTAGATAAATGTAATCTAGTTTTTGATTTATACATACACTCTCAGTACAGATATATGTAGATGTATTCCTAAATAACACAGCATAGGTATGTACTTTAATATTAGGTTAATGTTCAGCTTTGTTTGTTTAGTGATTATCGTAAATAGATCAATATTCTAACAAGGTTACGGCTTTGGATCACATCATTGTACTATATTTATCTGACAAGATTATGGACAAGATACAATTGAGGATAATCGGAGAGCTGATGTCAGTAAATAAACATATTCATAATAAAGCCGATAAAATATGGTAAATATGGTATGGTTTTATGGTATGGTATATGGTAAATAGTCGATTAAATTGTCCATAATTTGTAACTAACTTTGACAGATTCCCTCCGGAAATGGTTGCGATCGACACATCCGGCAAGTTCTTCGACAGAATGTGCAGCTCGCGCAAGTCTCTTCACATAGAGAGCGTCATCGGTGAGACGGACACCGTCAAGCGACGCACGCGCACGAGGAAACCCCGCGGTAAAAGACGAAACACCATATCGGGCACTGATCAGAAAGAGCTTAGAGAGGCTATAGCTGGGTAAGCTTCTAGTATGCACCTACACCAACTAATAAATTACATTATCCATCACATAAACCCATAGTAATAATCACCCCTTTACATCCTACTCGATAATGTAATCTATTAAAGCGTCCATTAACGACAATAACCGCTGAGCACAGTACTGTGTCGACAGCTTCAATGATATTCTTGTTCGATTCTCCGGCACTTTAACAAATCTTTGATAATTTTGTGCTTCTGTGTATACATTACTGTAACATTGGTTGTCATTGTTTCGTTCATCGTTGTCGTCAAAACGAAGACAATCAATTAATTGTGCACTTGAACACTAATTGTTCATAAGCTTTACTATTAATAAAATCTTTGAAGAACACCGATGTTACGAGACTAAGAGGCGTTCTTTGTGTATTACAACTTTAGGTTGCCTTATGCGTGTGACTAATGCTTTGCTTGGTTTGTTTTATCGTAGCGATACATCAAATGCGGTGGCTTCTGAAGAAATCGAAGATAGTACTGTCATCAGGTCGCGATCTAGCGATCTTCTTAAGAAGAGTCCCATTGACCCCATATCTAAGAAAGGTCATTTCAATACTCTTAAACAATGGGGTAAGAGCCGATTGAAAATGATCGGTAGATCTCCGAGTGCAAGCAGAGATAGCTTTAAGGATTCAGTAAAGATTGACAAGAAGGACACAAAGTCGCCAACCAGACAAGAAGATAAAGAAGTACAAGATACTGTTACTATGCGTAAGAAACGTCAAGGAGAAGAAGATAGGAGGACACATCAAAGGTGTGCCTCGTATTCCTCTTCTGAAAAGAGCATAGGTGTGCCTGCAGCACAAACAACAGCAACCATAAACGTCGGTGTGAAATTACGAGGACCATCAGCTCAAAGGAGACAAAGACGATCAGGGATAGGGAAAGACGAACCACACTCTTCAAGCGGTAATTGGTCGGCCAGCTCAGAGTCAGGGCGAACCAGTATTGGATCGGAAATAACATCCACTACAGTGCCACCCAGAAGTTCGACTTCTGCTGCAACCTCTAATAACTCGCTCAATTTCCATCACGGGCCACCGAGCTCAATTATAAGTAGAAGAAGATTCCTTAACACTTCTGGATCGGGCAGTGTTACTAGCGAAGGAACTCTTACTCCTGATATTATTCATGATTTACACGAGGATTTAGAAACCAGCTCCGAGTTCTCATGTGATACAGAGGGGTACTACACTTCATTCCACATGGATTCTGGATTAAAGACATTGAAAGAAGAAGAAATATCACCTAGTACGCCAATGCATACCAGTAACGCTCTCTCCAACTCGACTAATAGTCAGACTGCTGAGAATGAATATGAACTATTTGGTAAAGGATCAACCAGTACAACCACTAGCTCTGCTGGGACTGTTTGCACAACTCTAATGGCAGCTGGAAGTGACAGGTCTCTAGTTATCGGTCCAAAAGTGCCCGAAAGAAAGAGTTCATTAACAAAACTAAACCGGAGCAGAAACAACAACATACATAGCGCGAATGCGAGTCTAGACAGGAGCATGAGCTCCTCATTTTCAAAATCACCTTATAGCAGCCTTAGATATAATCCCAACCGTTCATATACAGATAAACCAATTTATAATCATTCTTCGCCTGAAATCAATCAAGTGCCACCATCTACAATTACTATAACTAGAAACATCGGAAATAATAGGGAAATGACGGCCGTAGCTGAGATTCATACAGAAACTGATCTCGAAAGTGCCAAAAAAAGCACGGGCACTAGTTCCCCGGATTCGGGTCACAATACGTCTAGTTCTCCAATAGAAGATTCTGTGTCCAGTGCTCACGGGAAAAATAGTTTATCTGAACAAGATTATTCGGAATCATCCGATTTAGAAGGAACGGACAGAATAGAAAGAATAAGGTACAAAACTACAATAAATAGTTCCAGAATTCCATCGCTCTGTGTCATTACTCCAACCAATTCCGATGACGAAAGCGAGACAAGCAACAAAGAGGTTGATGTTTGTAAAAAGCCAGATGTAGAGAAAGAAGGTACATTCAAAAAATCTAACAGTAGACCTAAACTAGATCTACCTGTAGAAGAAAAACCAAAACACATTACTGAGTTGACAAAATCAAGCAAACCTCACACACAAATAAACTTAAAGCCTTTCAATAGTTTAATGTCTAAGCTTAAAGGAGTGCTTCCCAATAAGTTGTCAAACAAAAAGTCACCGCTGCCAAATGATAGTAATTTTTCAGACCATGTTTACGATGCAGGTGATTACGTGACAATAGCCGATGTTAAAAATAACAATCAAAAACTCTGCCTCAATAAAGGTATATATGGCAGTAACGATATTGTAAGGAAAAACTTACAAACAGTTTTATCCGGAAAACTACCGGACACTGAATATGTCTCTTTGAATGAATTGCCAAATTGCCTAAGTGAAAGTAAAGATTTCTTAGAACATGGATTACATGAAACGCCAACACCAGCATTAGAAGAATATCAAAAGAAAGGTGCTAAAGTAACTTTAGACTCTCAAGGCCAAGTTATTTACTCATCTGATACTCTTAAGCGAAGAAAGGGAGCGCACACTACTTTTGAACCTGGACCATTTGTACAGGAAATGGACGCTACCGTTGCTGTTGTTCAGAGAGAAATAGCAGATGTCGTTACAATAAAAGATGAGACTGATTTCCCTTACGAATCTCCACCACCCACAAGCAAGCCCACATCGCCGCAACTAGGAAAAGTAATTATTAAAGCACCAACAGCTCCAGATGGTCCAGTAACAACAGAATTTGTAACTTTACCGGCACCTAAGCCAAGCACGATTATCACCGCTACGCCTATCACTGAAACTCCTTCAACTCCAACAACTCAACAGCCGTCAACGGCTGTCTCTAAAAACCCGCAAGATATACCGCGAGTAGTAGAAGTAATTCCTAGGCCCGGGGCGTATGTTCATATCCACGATGCGGAGGGCGTCAGCTTGTCTCCGACGAAAGATGATTTAGCAGGTAAGAATAAAAACACTTCAAAGAAAGACCTTATTACCTCTAAGGTTAAAATTAACTTGGATAAACTAGGAACATCGTCCGAAATAAATGACGACATCATTCCATTTGTGCCCAATTTCCAAACACCAATTATGTTACAAAATAACAAATGTAGACATGAGCTTAGCAAATCTGGTAGTAAAGTAGCAGAAGTGTTGAAAATATTTACGAATAGAAATAACATTAATAATAATGACGACAGTGGAGGTATTCATGTCAGTGCTCCATGTAGTGAAAAATTGTTGACTAATAAAGTTAAACGTAGTGATAGTTACAAACTTGCCAATTCACCGCTAATGCCCATTAAAAAGTTACTGAAACTTGAAAGTTTTAATAGTAACGCAAAGAAAGTAGATTCCTTAGAAATGATTCAAGCTGAAATTAATGCGGATTTGTTACGCGAAGAAATAAACTATCCATCTTCTGTATCGCCGAAACTTAGCCATCGAAGTTTTTCTAATGATTCGGATAATTGTGAATGTGTTAATAATAGCAGTTCATTTGTTAACGATAGTTTTGAATCTCAGTTATCTGCATTAGCACTAAGTCCTTTTACTACTCCAATGCCTAAACGGCATTCTGTGGCTTTCATCCCTGATAATAGAGATACTTCTCTAGATATTTTATCTGCTATTTTAGACTCGGATCCTGACGATGTTTGTATCTTGCACTCGCCCCCGTCATGTCCTCTCTCTCCCACTAAAGTCACTGTACCTGTAGATAGCTCAATGCATCGAGCTCGTATATTATCCGTTTCTGAATCAGATTATGGTACTGAAATTTGGTAGAGTATAAATATTATTTTGTAGTTTTCATTTGATATTTTAAAATATGTAAAACTTATTATAAAGTTATGTATTTGTTACCTGATTATTTGTTGGTAGTTGTGGAAATAAAACGCTTTTAGTTAAATCATGCAATGTGGTTAACATTGTAGTATTAGATAAATTTATATAGATCGATAATTTATATGTATAGACAGTGGAAAACAACATTTTATATGTAGGTGATAAATTCCGTCCTAGTAACTTTTTTTGAAAAATGTCTTCCTAAAGTTTTGGTCGTGTGAATACTGTGATATGGATATCTTTATTCTTGATGACTAAATTAGTATGTGTTTTGTAGATATTCTCATATTTACATTTTAAAACAATCAATGTATTGATTTTTATTAAATGTTGACACAAAAATAATGCATGGCAGCTTCCATTATCACAGAGTGATCCAGCCCTGCGTACAACTGGTTCACAAAATTTCGTTTGTAAGTGCATGGTGTGTTATTCTGTGTTTTTTTCTTTTGTGTTTTGTAATTAATTTTATTATAGAGTCATTGTGAATTAACGCACTGATTTCATTTGATTTCACTCCTTCAGCTCCTCACCTCATTCACTCTAGCACAGCACTGAGCTCTAAATTTAAGAAACAAAAGTTCTGTTTTGACATTTTGTTATTGAATAAAAGTTCTAAAACAGGATTTTCGCAATTAACCGTCTTCCAAAAGGTGTCTAATGTTCGCACTGAATTGTATATACGTCTCACTGGATTTTATTAATTACGTTTGAGGGACACTTAACCATAAAATGGACTAATTAATTAACAAACTAGGTCATCCGTGATTGGATTCCGTCGCAACCAACGTAACACCACTAATTTGTATAATTACTATTTTTGTAACGGAGAGCGTTATGAAAATGTAAAAACTCATCATGAAACTGTCTTAACAACACCCAGTCGCCGGTCGCGGTTGTTCTGAAATGGTCAGTTCCCCCTTAATTGCACTCATCCCACATGGCTTGCACAGACGGAGATTGCTTCCACCTTGTGACATTGTTAACACGAAGTTCTTCAAAGGTAAAGTTTTGTGTTGCTTTTTTGGCATGATTTAATTTTTACAATGCATGAAGAGTGGACGCTCGACTAACAATTTTACACCCATCACGCTAACACGGAGTTGAGATGCGGTACTTTGTATTAATCATGTCTTTAATAATAATATTCTAACTGAAAATAACCCCGAGTATGCAAATTTAAAGATAGAATAAAATACCATGCACTTCTGTAAATTCACGTTACTAATTTATCATTGTTTTCACGAACACAGACCAGTTATAAGCTGAATATGTTAATATTAACGCAAGTCATAATCTGTTTCATTGTAATGGTTGTTCACTGTTGTAGCATTCCGCTGTTCCTATGATGGAAATTACCTAGCTCTAGGCTTATGGGATTGGTGTGGATTGGTGCCATAATTATGTAGTTGTATTACTTATGTATAACGTTACTGTATTCAGTGCATCCATTGTTATAATTACATGTATTTTGAATCTCTACATACAAGTATGATGTATAGAAAATCGATTAAAATGTAGTAATCAGTTACTGTAGGTATCATGCCTGTTTAAAATTATAATTATACTTTAACAGTTCTATAGCATAATGTGACAAATTTTAAGGAACTTGGTCCCTTACTCATTATCTGTTCTTTGTATTCCAGACTGTCGACATTCCAGTGCTGACAAGCCCTACTTGAATCCGCCGCTAAATCTAGTCCAAAAGGGTCAAAGAGTAGAATTCAACACGATTAATCCCACCACCTACAAGTATCATACCGCCCATTTACGAGGCAAACATGGAGTAGTTAACTATGAGAATCGAGCAAACCCACCAGTGAGACAAGAACCAGTGTTCTGGACACTTCCAAAGAGAAGCACCCTAGAACCGACCGCTCACCGACCGATCACTGATGCTAGAACAGCGTTCAACTATCACCCCAACGTTGCTACTGCCTCTTCACGTTTAATTGAAAAGCCAGAAAATTCTCAACCCACCCAGCCCACCGACGACTCAATTAGAATATCACCCATAGATCCACGGACAACTGGATCTTTTAAATCTTCTACTCCATCCAACAAAGAAAACGTAGTCGACCTCAGTTCCAAACTTCTGTCTCCAGTAAAATCGACCATGACGAATGAGGAACTGTACGCAGTTATACATAAGAGTAAAAAGAAGCTCAATATAAAAGACGGGGCTGAAAGATCGGAATCACCAGCATTATCCACAACCAGCTTGTCACCGGTCAGTTCCGAAACCTCGTTATACCTCAAAGGTAATCAGCGTCATCCAGAGACAGGCTACCTCGTAGACCCAAGGAATCGAAACAGCTGGTCACCAGCAGAGAGACAAAATGTCATGATAGCACCGAGTCGAGGCTTTGCTGTACCAAAGCAGGATACCACGTGTGCCGATAGATATGGCCCCGTACCGCAAACTTCGAGACTTGATTTTAAAAAACTACTCTTACAGCACAGTGTCAAACTAAACACTCTAAATCCTCAAAGTAAAGGCCACAAACTCTCTGCAGTTGAACAGCTGAAGCTTTCGAAAGAAAAAGCTGAAGTGCAACCTTCTCCTACTAATAGAAGTAAAATTAATATCCTTGATCTAAGCGGTTCTCCAAAGACATATACACAGAGAAAAATCATTAAACCGAATCCTCAACCAGCCTCACCCGGCAGAACAAACGCGTTAATCAAAGAACACAAGAGTTCGCCCAAAATACTGCTTTCTCCGAAGTCACAATGGCGATTCTCAAGTCCCAGATCTGACGTCCTATCCACGCCTATACCAGAAGCATTCAACGAAGATGAAAACTCAAATAGTTCTGCCGAAAAGCACGATACTTCGCCAAACAATATGCCGTGTAAAACAGTGCCTATCGTAACCAATCAGCATTTCGGTGCTAGAAGAAACCTGATTCCAATAAACGAGAATACGCTTGAAGCCGATAATGATTTCCTCGAACCAGCTGACCAAGGAGTATTCCCACTGGATTCTGATTTCGGTAAATTACATGGGCTGTCTCGGACAGAATTATTGCAAGCCAAGAGAGCTGAATTCTTCAACAGCCCACCTGACTCGTCTCCACCTAAATTTACGTCATTCAAAAGTCCTACATCAGGAACTTCTACGCGAAGCAAATCCTCTCCCGACCGAGGAAAAACTTCACCCACCACATTAGAGACAGCATTATGATATTTCTACTAATGAATTGTAAAGTTAAGCGGTGCTTAGTATTTCGACGTTACTACATAAGCATTAAATTGATAGAAGCTTTATTCTAGTCTATTGCTTAAAGTGCCATTTGTCCTGGCACCAATGTATCGCTTACCAGTGACTACTTACCCCTGAGGGTAAGCTCTTTAAGCTCAAACAAATGTTGTTAAACGATATGGTCTTGAGGGGCCAATATTTTATGAACTGTATTGTAAATAGTTCAACTTTACAACTACCTACACTTTAAATAGTTTATAAGTATTTATTGAGTACCTTAACCAGTACTGTTCAAGTAGTGTTGTAAAACTTTTTGAAGTTATTAGGATACAATTTTAATAAAACGTGTTAAATAATTGGTCATTTGATTTATCTTGTCCCTTATGCTAAATGGCTTTATTGCTTGTAAGCAGCTTGTAATATGATGTATGATGATCTTATATCGATTAAATTAAATAATCTAAATTGCATTAGATGAAAAAAGTCACCATACTGGCTTTTGCGCCGTTTGCGCTCACCTTTTCCGGTTCCTTGAGATATTTTCGTGATAACCGACTTTTTAGGGTACCCTAGTCAACTAGACACCCTTGTAGTTTCGCCATGTCCGTCTGTGTGTCTGTCCGAGACTTTGCTTTGTGATTGTTAGTGCTAGAAAGCTACTATTTGGTATCGATATATAAATAAATAAAACTGAGAAAGTCGTAAAATAAAATCAAAAAATATATATTAAGGGGACCTCCCTTACACGTAAAGTGGGGATGATTTTTTTTTCTCTTTAACCCTATGTTGTTGGATAGGTCTTTCATAATGATAGAGGTCTTCATCAAACATTTTTGATAAAGTTAATACTTTCGAAAATAATTACTCCAAAATAAAAATAAATTGTATCGTCGTCGTCGTATCCCCCCCTCTAACTTTTGAACTATGGGTCCAAAGGTAATTACAACCACCCAAATGAAGAATGGTGCAAGTTTTTCATTTGCCACTACGATACTATCAAGATTGGATAGATACTAATAGTTGCTCACCTCCGCCTCCCAACTTCATTCGTGTGAACTTGCGAAGATGTTAAGTACTCCTTGCACTCCTAATCATCAGAACGATCATCATCATCATCGACCTTGTTCATCTATGAAAAGATGATTTAAGCAGTGTCCAAACTTGAGGTGTGGCACTTACGGAAATTTAAATGGTGGAAATGGTTTGTTAAGACCGATGGGAGCGACAGCCACGACTGCATAATTGATACGTAAATATCCGAAAGATACTTATATTTCATGGTAAGTATGTATATTATACATGGTAAGTAAATACTTACATGTAGAAATTACCTATATTGCCGACGTACGAGTAAAAACCCAACTAGGCGACTATTAATATCATCTCAACAGAGAGAAAGGTAAAATAACCGTAACACTGACTGTTCGATTGCTGGAATTTTTCACGAGACAAAACTACATTGACTTTAGTCCGAATCAGTCAGATCTTGAACTTATATGTTCCTATTGGCAGAAGCAGGGGTGGCCTTTGGGGTAGCGAGCAGGGCAGCCGCCCGGGGCCTCGCGTTCTTGCGCAACTACCCGCGGCCGGCCATTGCAGAACGAATATCGATTTATTGGCTTTCTTCTGCCACTGATTGACATATGCCTGACTGCTAGAGTTGATATACCTCACGGATCTATATAGATCCGTGATATACCTACTTTTATACAAGACTTAAGTACATAAAATTCGGCTTTAGAGGCGGTATATGCGTTGCCGTTATTCTTAATAATTATTGTATCTATGCTACTTAATCGACGAATAGAAGCCACAGCAACGTCCATACAGCGCACAGCAGTATTAAAATAGTAGTATGTCGTGGCAAATATGCTAGAGCATAGTAGCAAAAAAAAGGAATTATAAACTGTTCTCATTGGCGTGCCTGACAATTGTGCTGGCAATATCCAAGCTGTCTGTCAAGTAGGTAACTGAACAAGTGACGCATTGTTTCAATTTATTCCGAAGTAATTAAAAATCAGCAACAAAAACATGTGGTACGTCAAGTTGGCTATAGTTATTATTAACTCTTTAGACGTATACACAGAGTTCACTCGCCCAGTAGTGGGAATAGATCATTCTCTTCTGGTTCCAGTGGCCATTACCTCGGTGTACGTTTTCATCGGAAGCCAGCTCATCACCAGCATATTTAAGCATGAAGCATCTCGGTTTTTCCAATGTTACTCCTTAATCGTTTGTATGTTTATCGAAATAACGATTTTAATTTTTATGTTCAAGGAGTACGAAATGCAAGTATTAGAAAAGACACGTGGTGAAAGTGCGCGGGTAGTCGTAAATTTATTATCACCACTTGTAATGATACTGCTATTGTTTGTTGAACTGTTTGTGATGGTAATGAATATTTGTATAGAGTATGCGAAGGCGGGACCTCAGGGCGCCGAAACAGGGAGAGGAAAACCGCAATACAGTTTTCGCACAGCTGTAAGAAACATTTTAGGCGATTGTGCTGGCTAGTACGACGGCAAGATATTTTATTGCTAATGTTATTTTTTATGATTATATGTATAGTCAACATCAAAATAAGATGATGATTTTGGTACCTAGTCACTTTCACTATTGTGAAAGGGGCCCTTTACACGATTAATATTATCACAATACTGGGGTGTCAATATTATCATGGTTTTCAATATTGTATGGATAGTGCTTCAATATTCACGTGATATGAGTGTATCGCGTGATAATAATAACCGTATAAAAGGCCCCAATTGAATCACTATTGTCGCAGTCGCAATTTTGTGACGTTAGTGCTACAAAGTCCTAAAATGATCATCAACATTTGCTGTTGACTGTACAGGCCATATTGATCTTACCATGGGCCTAGTCGGATTTGTGTAGGTACATTTATGCTGTAATAGTTATGTGTATTAAATTTAAATATGACCAGTTAATTTATTTTGTAGCAAATATAATAATACTGGAGGGAAACATTCAGATAGATTAATTTTCTAAAAGGAAACATTCAATTTAATTTTGTATTAAGCAGTAACGCTGCTAACTCAAATTCCAAATTTTTAATTAAAGGGAAAAATTAAACGCTCCGAGCAGGATTCGAACCTGCGACATCTGGCATACGCGGCCAATCGCTCTAGCCTCTCTTAGGCATTGTAAGAAGGAACTAGTGAAGGATTTTGTGCACAAGCTTGGTTGTTCCGATAGCTCAGAGGCTATCTGGCCGTGTATGCCAGATGTCGCAGGTTCGAAAACTGGTCGGAGCATTAAATTATTCAATTTTTCCCTTTACTTCATTAAAAATAAGGAAACATTCCTTTATTTCTCCTAAGCAATAAAACTGCATTCACAGATGAAAAAGAAAATAATTTTTCAATAGTAATTGTACAAAATTTGTTTTTTTTGTGGCCTCTTGTATCCTTGACTAGTATTTGTCGGTCTTTAGTATTTGTTCCTCGATAAAAATAGAATCAATTGGCATCAAACATTTTTTAGACACAATGTCAATTTTTCAATAATCTGTGAATGCAGTTTTAATGCTTAGGAGAAATTAAATAATGATTCCTTTCAGCAAATTGAGCTATCTCAACATTTTAAGGTAGTTTCCATCCAGGCCCCATATTTCTTTTCAACCCTGTGTAATAAATAGTATATTAGTACAAAGGCCGGGAAGGCATTTTCTGTCTACCAAGCGTTTTTAGGCTGTCTGGCAATACAAGGCAGGCAATTTCTGGTCCAAGATATGTATAGTTTGTGACACCTGGCAACTATGAGTTTTGCAGTCTATTGTCTATACTAATATTATAAAGCTGAAAAGTTTGTTTGTTTGTTTGAACGCGCTAATCTCAGTAACTACTGCTTCGAATTGAAAAATTATTTTTGTGTTGGATAGTCCATTTATCGAGGAAGGCTTTAGGCTATATAACATCACGCTGCGACCAATAGGAGCGAAGACGCGGGAAACAGCTAGTATAATATTATTAAGCTGAAGAGTTTGTTTGAACGCGCTAATCTCAGGAACTACTGGGTCGAATTGAAAAATTCTCTTTGTGTTGGATAGTCCATTTATCGAGGAAAGCTTTAGGCTATATAACATCACGCTGCTACCAATAGGAGCGAAGACGCGGGCAACAGCTAGTCCCGAATAAAAGTTCTACTTTTCAAGCAAGTTTGGAAAAGGATAGTCATAACTTCACTTACATGAAAGTTCCAGTAAGTAAGATTGAATACTATCTATCCTGGCCTAAAAATGGAATCATAATTTAAGTAGGTCAATTTCAAAATAATAAACTTAGCTTTATATGACTGATTTAGAAATGGCTGTATTTTGTAGAGTAAAACACGATTTAGTTAATTTACAAATATTTATTAATTTAACCTAGATTTAAAAATTCTTATGTTATACATTTGCTGGAGGGTGATGACATCTGCCAAGTTGCTGGACCAACATGGAGCAGGGTGGCACAGGATCGTAAGGAGTGGAGAAGGCTGGAGGAGGCCTTTGACGACTGGCTAACAGATTTGCAAAATGTAAAAAAAAACATGACATTATAGACAGTAACTAACGATTCTATGCACTGCATTTCTGACAAAAAGGCTATATAACATGTTATACATATAAGAAGTGAAAACTGCTTAGACATTTCTGGGAAAGCGCTAATTTAACAATTGTGCATTGTGGAATCATTTTTACACAAAATTATTTCATCCTTTAAACATTTTATAACATTGGTCAATATGGGCATTTCTCTGCATAAAACCACTGTGATTTCTGTGGTTGCATTATTGAAGACATCTGTACAGAGTAGGAGACGATTTCAGGGTGTAGTATAGCAGGTGGGGAATGCTATCATTATTTTCAAAATGAACCACAGTAACCTGAACTTATTGTCAAGAATACAACCACCAAATTCACAGCAGTTGAAACGCTCGGAGAATGCTCATATAGTCCAGATAGGGTACATTGGGGTGATTCCGAGAATGAACATTAAACTGGACACAAGTCATATTAAACAGGTTCACATTTGGATTCACCATAAGATCATTTTCCTGTATGAAGCTTAGCATTTTTGGAACCACCCCAATATGCCTATTTCAGGCAGGTGTTTAGATCTTGCCGATTTAAATTAACCCGGGCAGTCAATGTCAATAGACATCACCAAATAACACTTAACTCTGACTTATGTCTCAGGTTAAAACTGTGGTCTGTATCAGCAATATAGGACAAAAAAGTGATGACCCATGGCCACCCCACTGTCAAAGGGTTAACAGAAGTATATCACATAAACAGATTAATATGCATGTTTGTTGTCTTGGGACTTGTTAACATTGTTCAACACAAAAAAGGGATATGTTCAAAATTAATAACAGTTGTTATGTAAAAAAATAGTGGTAAAATCAGAATACATGGAAATGAATTGTGTTTGTTGTATTATTATTTACCATCTGTTACTAATTTTAAACTGTCACTACTTGATCATAGGCGGCCCATTCATTAATGGTGGTCGCATCTGGCCCATGGGACCCATGGGACCCATAGGGCCCATCATCATAGGAGGCCTCATTCCCATCATGGGCGGCATAGGTCCGTGCGGTCCCATCATCATGTGTGGTGCCATCGGTCCTCCAGGACCCATGGCTGGCGGCGGCAGCATGCCCGGTGGCCCTCCTGGTGTAGGCACGGGCGGCCGCGGCCCGCCCGGACCCATTACTGACGGATCCCATGGTGGTGGAATAGCAGCACCCTTACCGCCGAATGGATTCTGCGCAATCTTTCCAGCTTTAAATGCAGCCGTTGTAGCATCTATGAGATGTTGGGCTTGCTCCTCCATCCATTTTTGATAGTAAAACTTCACGTTGTCCTTATGCTTTCGGCCAGTGCAGTGTGTTTTCCTCACGCTGGGGGAATCGTGCGTTAGGTATGTATCACAATAGTCGCAGTAATACTTTGGCATTTTGAAATACTCTAGAAGTTTCTATACTATGCCAAACTGCAATGCAAGGCAACCAAAATCACACTAAAGAAAGATCGAAAGAACGCTTGGAAAAATATATGAAACGCAATTAGCATCTGACAGATCTGACTACACCTGACATCTGACGACATCTGTGGGCTGAGTGTTGCCATTTCCAGGGCTGTGTTCCGAATCACGCTCACAGCGCTGTGAGCGCGCTCACGGTCGGACCGATTCACGCTCACAGCGTTTACACGAGATGTCGTGACGTCATTGATGACGTCATGGACGGCGCTCACGGTGCTCACACTCCCAGCCGTAAGCACCGTGAGCGCAAACGTCAAGTTGACGTTTGACATTTCATTTTAGGCGCGAAAAATAAACTTTACAGTTATATTACTTTATTTATTAGTTTTTTTTGTACTTTGTCGGTAGCAAACAAGCGTACGGCCAGCCTGATGGTAAGTGGTCATCGCAGCCTATGGACGCCTGCAACTCCAGGGGTGTCACATGCGCATAACCAACTCTTTAAAATTTTATATACTCCTTTCTTGAAGAACCCGATACTGTAGTCCTTCGGGAAAACCTCGGCAGGGAGTTCATTCCACAGTCAGAGCGTCCAATGGACAAAATTCCTCTGAAACCGTACCGTACGCGACCATTCAGGTTCTAAGGTGTGAAGATGAACTATTCCCTATGCTCTACAATTTGGTCCTGGAAAATGTCGTCAGTTTTATATTAGTTCGTTGCAGATTGCGATTAATTTCAATTTTCTACAGATCAAAAACCCAGCCCAGAATTTCATACTATGATTAATTGACGAACTCAAAATTCAAATTCAGTTGACGTTTGACAGTAAACACGCTCATGACCGGTCCGAAACAAAACACCGCTCACGCGGCCTTGAGCGCGCTAACTGATTCGGACCGGCCGCCAGCACTGTAAGCGTTGTGAGCGCTGTGAGCGTGATTCGGAACACAGCCCAGTTTAGCAAGTAAAATATTATGTCCAAACGTAGCCTAATGGTTCGGTTGCAACGTTGTTCGTAGGTTACAATCCTTTGATGAGCTTGCAATTTTAGTAACTCTTTTGTACGCCTAAAAGTGTCGCGTGTTATCGTGCCAATGGCGCTAATATGGGCTTACACAAAGTACAAGTATCACTACCGTACCTGAAAAATGGCGTTCAAAGGATTAATATTGAACTAATTAATGATACTTGTTCTGATATAATAATAATATTAAAATTAATACAACTCACTTATTTGTGTAACGGTTCATGGTGGCTATCAAAACACATACGCACAATTAGGATCTTAGACTGTTTAAGGTACTCGATAAACCGTTGGGTTGTAATAAAAAAACATTTTATAAAGCAGATATCACCTCACCTCACCTCAACTCGACTCTCGACTTGAAGTCTGCCCATGCACGTGTGAGTGACTGCGGGCTTCATTGATTTGATTCTGATTGGTTTTTTCTAGCATTATTGAATTTGCTGTAACTGGAGCACGTTTCAGTCTTAGATCTCGTTTCCACGTTATCAAATGATTTAGTGTGAACATCACAATGTCGGATATGAAATACATCTTAGTTACCGGAGGAGTGATAAGTGGTGTAGGAAAAGGTGTCATCGCAAGTTCTTTCGGTACAATTTTAAAAAGCTGCGGCATTGATGTGACTTCTATTAAAATCGACCCGTATATTAACATCGACGCAGGCACTTTCTCGCCGTACGAGCATGGTAAGTGGGCCCTTTAACTTAACTGGCGTAGCGGAAGCTTTCGTGAGAAACTACGCTGCATCGTTGCATGTCTATTTTTGTATTGTAGGTGAAGTTTACGTATTGGATGACGGCGGGGAGGTGGACCTTGATCTTGGCAACTACGAGCGCTTCTTGGACATCACCTTGCATAGGGACAACAACATAACTACTGGGAAAATATATCAGCAGGTGATCGAGCGCGAACGTCGCGGCGATTATCTCGGCAAGACTGTTCAGGGTATGCGTAATAAAATTAATAAACTTAAAAAAAAACATTGAAGGTTCAATTCACTCAAATAATGGAAAATATTTAGATAATTTGGAGGAGGGTTAATCACCAATCACATTTTGTGTATAGACACCTTTAACAAAATACATGAAGTCACTATAGCAGTCAGCTAGCATCTAGTTATTTTAATGCAGAAATGCTTTGTGAATATTTTGTTAAAGGGCCAGTAATAGGCAATTTACCTGATGTAATAGTTAGCTATTACCAATCAGGTGTTTTAAAAAGTAATAATTCTTGAATCCCGCTTCTTTTACCATCCACTGTTCATTGAAATTGAAATACATACATTACTTTATCACCCATAGTGATTCCCCATATAACTGACGCCATCCAAGAATGGGTGCAGCGGGTTGCTCACATCCCGGTGACTGCAGAAAACACTCCTCCAAGAGTCTGCATTGTGGAACTTGGCGGGACAATAGGTGACATTGAGGGCATGTCATTTGTCGAGGCATTCAGGCAATTCCAATTTAGAGTGAAAAGGGAAAATTTCTGCTGTGCCCATGTGTCCCTAATACCAATGGTGAGTGAAAAAACTTGACTAATTGCATTTGTTATGACCATTTCCTTCTCTTTTCACTAATAACCAAGCTATAAACTATACTTTTAGATAGAGTATGGCACATCACGACAACATTTTGTGATAAAAAATATTTACAAATATCACAGCTTTCATTATAATCTGATGTGTTATTATTAGCCCTTTTTCTTTGTAGCATCTAACATCACATTTTTCATAATACCACTTTTTGTATTTACTAAATTGTCATAATGTCTCACATGGATACTTCACTATTTTAGAAATGTGGTATTCTGAATATGAATCCTACTAATGTTGTGTTGTAATATTGTAAAAATGGTTAATTGTACAAATCAGACTCTAATTTTGTATATAGAAGAGCTTGCTTCATTTTTTTCATTTCTACACATTAATCCACTTTCACAGTTCAGTAAATGGTTGAGGACCATTTTTTTTTTGACTATCATTAAGGCATTTAATTTGCCTACAATTTAATTGTTTCCGTTGTGACACGAAAATTTGTCATACAATTTATATGGGTAACTTTTGTGTCACAACAGAATCAATTAAATTGTAGGCAAATTAAATGCTTTAACAATGGTCCAAAAATTTGGTCCTCACCCACATATAAACATGAATATTGTGATAGGTATTCATGATTCTGTGTGGGCTTTACCAAACACCATTTTAATGTCCTGTATGATAGAGATTTCAAATAGTCGGCAATGCTCTCAGCCATATACTCGTAGATGAAATGCAAGATCACAAAATGCAACACATCCTGCGTTTAAATTGCGTATATATCAAACCTGCTGGGTCAGTGTTGATTTAGTCTCAGGAAATAATCATTCTTACACATTACTCATAATAATAGTGTTTTTCTTTCAAAACTACATGAGCAAATAGTCTATGATTATTATGTTATTTTCCCAGACACGACCATTTGCTGCATTTGGACAACAAGTAAAGATCAATGTTTTGCATGCATATGCACTTACTTATTTGTTTAAATTTGGATATTGCACATGTGTGGAATTGGTGTAGTTTAGTACTACATAATGATGTATGTTCTATACATATATTTTTGTATGTACTTAATACTTATAGTTGTTAATATCATTATTCATGCTGTCTCTTGTATGTATTGTTCATAGAATCTTATTAATATTGCCTACAACATTTCTTAGCTGCAATATGTTTGTATTTTTCTTTTAATTAATTGTAGAATAATAGAATTATTATGGGTTATGGGTCAATGTAAGTTTAAACCATAGCAATCTTAATTTAGAAGATCAAGTATAATGTAGCGGCCGTAGCAGGTTATCTAAGTAGGCAGGTATGCCAAAACTGATGAAGAAATAATAAAAGATTTCATACAATATAATATAATTTATATTATAACAATGACTTTGTAACAAAAGTTAAACAGGAATAAAGGTTGTGGAACCTTTGTTTCTGAAAACAATTATGCCTAATCAAAAATATCAAAATACGTTAGTGCTCATTATGCACGTTCATACATTGAGAACATTTAAATATTTTGTATGCCACACTGAACAATGAAATAGTATATTCATTTCAAATAACATTGCCAGTTTGAACCTTATGCTAACATTTTTAAGTTGCTTTTTTCTGGTCATGTTCAACATTTGTGCTAATGTCTTTCGAATAATAAATTGTAACAGCACCATCCATTACATTATGAGATAGGTATTTTAAAAATATGGCAGATTCTGCACAAGTTAAGGTTTTGTTTGATACACAATCTGTTGATGCCATCTATTTTGTTTATAATATGTCATATCAATATGATAGGTGTTGTTACTTGTAATTGCTTTTACGATAAGGCTTGATTTTTTGTCAGATTGTATGAAATACATTTTACAGTTAATCATAATATTTTAAGTTTATATTCTTAAGATGGTACAAAAGTTTTAATATCGTTTATAGCCAAAATCAACAGGCGAGCCAAAGACAAAGCCAACACAGTCTTCGGTGCGAGAGCTCCGTGGTTTAGGCCTGTCACCCGATTTGATATTGTGTCGGTCAGAAAAACCCATCAACCACACGGTGAAGGAGAAAATATCGAATTTCTGTCATGTTGCACCGGAACAGGTAAGACTAAAATGAGTTCTATTTGACAATCACTTTAGCTTAGTTGTAGTGTAGTAGCTTACGAAACGGGAGTACACGAGATCGAATTCCGCTCAGGGCACTATTTGTGTAATTATGAGCACAA
This sequence comes from Notocelia uddmanniana, assembly GCA_905163555.1. Taxonomy (NCBI): domain Eukaryota; kingdom Metazoa; phylum Arthropoda; class Insecta; order Lepidoptera; family Tortricidae; genus Notocelia; species Notocelia uddmanniana. The sequence goes on along the minus strand of LR991059.1, from coordinate 21,347,126 downwards.
ATATTTGTTCCTGAGTCTTGAATGTTTTTTATGTATTTAAGTAAGGTTGTGATCCAAAATGATTGTACATGGTTAAGAATTCAAAGTAGACATCGCAGGTGGTATGAAGGTTTATTACTCAAATAATAAATTTCTCTTTTTTTTTCAAATTTTAATGGGAAATAATAGTTTTTCATACTTCTTGATCACCCTACCCTACTGTCAACTCTTCATACTATCCGTTGAAGAGAGTAGGGTAACTGTGTTTTATTGAAATTTTGTATTTTTGTCATATTTTTTTTATAAATTAAAAGTGAAAAGCGTTTTTCTCTTGTCACTACATTTTTATAAATGCCATTACTACGCTACGCGTCTTTTAGATATATTTAATTTTCGAACCTTCCTTTCATAGTCTAGCAACGGAAGAATGACGTCTGAAATATTAAATTTTTATTTAAGGTTATCTGTATCCACGATCTCACATCAGTGTATCACGTGCCCTTGTTGATGGAGGCTCAGGGTGTTGTTCAATACTTGAATGAGAGGCTGCAACTCAACATTTCCATGCCAAGGCCAGGAAGGTAAGTAGTACCATAGCATAAAGAGAGAGAATGCCAAACATACAAGTACCAAAGGTTGTGGAATGAGCTCCCTGCCGAGGTTTTCCCGAGAGACTACAGTTTGGGGTTCTTCAAGAAAGGAGTGTATAGTTATTTAAAGGTTTGGCAACGCGCATGTGACACTCCTGTTGCGGGCGTCCATAGGCTGCGGTGACTGCTTATCATCAGGTGGGCGGTACGCTTGTTTGTCACCAAAGTGGTAGAAAAAAAAACCATAAATACAGTCCCATAATAATGAAACTGTTATATTCTGACAGATACATTTACTCTGAATTGTATGAAATTAGTCCTAAGAAAAGGAAATTTACTTTCAAAACAAGGTTCAAAGTCTAATGGCAGTTTTTTCAAAAGTTTGTTTTTAACAATTTCAACTGTACTTTCTAGTAGAGCATTTACCATAGCCTTGTTTATTTATTCAGACTTCTAGGTATGATAATGACGTTGAATATAAATTATTTGAAAGCAGGCTACTGAGCCATGTAGATCATTAACCTACATGTTTCCAATAGGTTAATAGTATATTATCATGTGGCCTCATTGCTGTTTATTTTTTCAGATTTATGCAAAAATGGCGCAATTTAGCCAAACGTGTAGATAATCTACGGAAAGAGGTGAACATTGCACTAGTCGGGAAATATACTAAACTAGAAGACAGCTACGCAAGTGTAACCAAGGCTTTACAGCATGCATGCATAGCTGCCAGTAGCAAATTGAACCTTACATATATTGAAGCAGTATCTTTGGAAAGGCAGACGAAAATCGATGACCCGGTCAGCTATCACAAGGCATGGCAGGACCTTTGCAAAAGCGAGTAAGTAATCTCATATATCTGGTTGAATAATAACGTAATTTCACGCCGATTTCACGACAATAGGGCTTGTATTACATAATTAGGCTTTATTTTGGAATATAATTACCCTTACAAGCATGACGAAAGGTATTGTGTGTAGAAGACGCGATAAAAAAACGTTACTCACATCTCTGTCATTGTGCTTCTATATCAGTAGGTATATTTACCTCCTGTTACAGGTGCATGAAAACCCACTAGGAGGCCTTAACCACTAATGTAAAACTATTAGAAGCTATTAAAATAAACTATTGTTATTATTATATTAGAATACATTATCTCCACCTTATCAACAAGGTTTTCCCGAGGGTCTACAGTGTGGGGTAAATGTATAAAATTTTAAAGGGTCGGCAACGCGCATGTGAAACCCCTGGAGTTGCAGACGTCGATAGGCTTCCGTGCCCGCATACTATCAGGCGGGCCGTAAGATTGTTTGCCACCGAAATGGCATTAAAAAAATGTACATTGTTTAACGAGGGACGTAAGTGGAACGTCCGAGGTAATCACAATGTTTTCATTACATTTTCGAGGAAATAAATAACCCCAGAACTAATCAAAATTAAAGAAATCGACCACTTCACCTCCAGTATCAATGCATGGTTGCCGAAAGGAGCGCTCAGCGCGCATCTTCAATATTGCAACCAATCACAAAGCAGTATTCTTACGGCGCGCCGCCTATTAGATTTGTCAGCTTCAATATTTCAACCAATCACAGACCAGTATTCTTGTGGAGCGCGGCCAACTAGATTTTTAAAACCAATCAGATCACAGAGAAAATCCATAACTCCCGCGGGAGCTAAATCGGCTATAACTGCTCTATACGCCTGCGTACAATAAGACCCTTTATTATTGGTAAACGGGACTTAATCGCATACAAAAATAATAATGTGTAAAAATCGTGCAAGTTTAAATCAATATAATAAGACCCTTTGCAAGCAAGTGTGATGAAAAAGTTATAACCGAATGATGTGGTGTCAAAGATTGTTTACTGTTAGTTGGTTGATATTGATATAAAATGACAAACTAGATAAATAGCCCCCACCGCCGCGGTCTCTAAAGTCTACTACTAAAACTTAACAAGTTACTAAAATTTCTATTTTTTACTTTGCAGCGGCGTCATAGTCCCCGGTGGCTTTGGCCAACGAGGTATGGAAGGCAAAATTGAAGCCTGCCAATGGTGTCGCGAAACCCAGAAACCTTTCCTAGGCATCTGTCTCGGACTCCAAGCGTCCGTCATAGAGTTCGCTAGAAATGTCTTAGGATTGAAAGGAGCTAATAGTACTGAAGTGAACCCGCAGTGTGAGGATAAGCTAGTGATTGACATGCCTGAACATCATCCAGGGAACATGGGCGGCACTATGAGGTTGGGGAAGAGAAAAACTTTTTTGGAGCCTAGTCTAATAAGTAAGTATTATGTTATGGAGAGTTGAGGCTGCTATTTCATCTTTATGACACATACCTTCTTTCCTATGTGTGAGACATTAGAATAAATTCTAAATAACAAACAAAAAAATTCAATCTCTGAGAGAAAGCAGAAGGTGCAGTCAACATCCAAATCAAGTCTACATTTTGGACCTTCGTTCAGTGTATTAAGGGGAAAAACATATACATAATACTCGCATCTTAGCTAAGTCTTCTACCCTATTATCTTTACCCATGATACAAGAATACAAGTTATGACACTCCAGGGAAAATTTGTGTGACTGACACAAGCCTAAGTCATCACTGCCTTCGAGCCTATCGGTGGTTGGCGGTCGTAGTGTGAGTTCGTGTGTGAACAGGCTGAACATTGACGTAGGCATGTGTCACGATCCGTAGTAGCAGACCTTGTTTCCTTAGACCGTGTTTTTACCTACAGCCCAGTTGTACAAACGCGACGTGATTGAAGAGCGCCACAGACATCGGTACGAAGTCAACCCTGAGTACATAGAGCGCTTAGAGGCTGGAGGTCTCCGCTTTGTGGGCAAGGACGAAAGCAAGACTCGTATGGAAGTGGCGATGGTGGAGACCCATCCTTATTATGTGTCTGTGCAGTTCCATCCGGAGTATCTGTCGCGCCCGCTTTCACCCAGTCCACCTTTCCTTGGGTAAGTTTGATGTCGAAACCCCTAAAAGATACTATTATATACTAAGGTACCTATAATATACTAGCACATGGGCGCTGGCAGCAGGGTGCAAGGAACCATGAATTTTCTTTCCTGACAGGGGGTAAAATAAATGTTTTTTTGCTTATTAATAATATGTAGGATGTAGATGCACCTCACTGAAATTAATCCTAGCGGCGCCCATCTACGACGGCACTAAACAAGCATACGGTCTGCCTGATGATAAGCAACAGGCTACGGTGTCAGCCTATGGACGCTTGCGACTCCAAACCGATCACAAGCACGCTGCTGATCAATTTTTGATTTGAGGATTCATTGTAAAGAAAGTATAGTTATACAAAGTACACAAGGCCTGGGGGTGAGAGCTCTTCACGGGCAATGACAAGAGCAAATTTTCCTAAATCAAGCAGCATATTAAGCAAACATGTATTGTGTAGGTTAATCTTGTCAGTGTCAATCATCGGGCGATCACTAACCCGATAGACTAGATTGAATATGCTGGATAGATATGGATAGAGTTTTGCATGAGTAGTAAATAAGAATGAATGAAAATGAAACTATTTTTAATAATATTGATGAATTTATATTTTTCCAGACTAATTCTTGCTTCGCTCGGAAAGCTGAAGAACTACATGTCGAAAGGATGCCGTTTGAGCCCTAGAAACCTGTCTGACGTCAGTTCAGGTAAGTTTTGTAAGTTACACTTCCAACTTCTTTAAATATTTACACTACTAGAAAGCATTTACCCGCGAATTCATCCGCGTGTAGTCCCGAATAAACTTATATTCCCAAATAAAAAAAATGATGCAAATGGTATCTGGTCCAGATTATAATGTAATTTTTGTATTAAGCAGTAATGTCTACTAAATCAAAATTCAGAATTTCAAATTAAAAGGAAAATTTAATATTATTGTGCTCCGAGCAGGATTCGAACCTGCAATATACTGACATACGCAGCTGATCGCCCTAGCCAACTGAGCTATCGGAACAATCAAACTCAGGCACGAAATCCTTCACTTCACATAGTTCCATTCTTACAACCACTTAGGGAGGCATACAACGACATCTACCTAGAAGACCAATATCTCTTTAATGGTACCAACGTGTCAATTACATAGAGAAATTGACAAAAAATCCCCCTTCCCTTCCCCTTTAATTTGAAATTCTGGTTATAATGTCTTCATATTAACATTTCTACGATCTAGTCATCCAAAATTCCAAACTTATTCCTGTTGGTTATTGTACGCACTATGATCGTTTGACAAGTAATCTTTGTGTTTAGCAATTTATAGGTATGAATAATATAACTGTTCTGTTTTTACAGACGAAGACGACGACATATCCGTCTCCTCGCTCAGTCTGACAGAAGAAAAAACCACAATCGAAAACGGAAAAGCAAAGCAAGTGAATGGTGTAGCTAAATAAGTTAAATCCTCTTAAATTTAAGTACCTAGTTTTTCTTCACAAATAAGTTTTTTTTATAAACATTTTCATTAGTAATGAGAATTAGTGTATTTAAGATTAACATTTTTGAATGTTTCCTTTTTGTTTACGTTTTCTAGTCAATATTATACAGCATAATATTAATTTTTAGTTTATTATAACACTTAGCTCTGATAAATAAGCATGTAATACTCGCTCCTTTGGTAACTATTACGTATTTTTAGCGATATTTTATTAGTATATTATGTTGTATAGTATTCGACAATTTTCAAACATATAATATGTTACGTATGATTGCGTATTTTACGCATTTATACATAATGAGAATTTTTCTTCATCCTTTGATATTGGTTAATTTTGGTGCCAACATAATATTAGATTAGTTTATTTCAATAGTTGTAACTCATAAGCCATATTTTAAGTTCTAAGTATATGTTTCTAATTAAACTGATTTTTATATCATATCATAGCGTCACATTTTATATGGCACCATGATTTATTAAATTGCTCTTTAGAATCTCCTTCCAAACAGGGAGTACTTCCTCTTTATTCATGCAACCTATAGTTTTTTAAACATTGCTAGCTAGATTGCTCTTTGGAGAGCATTTTAATGGTGTTGTTACCCAATTATCCTTATGATCAAAGCTTTGAGTAAATCAAATTATAAATAAATATATAAACATTAGGGTCCATTTTCCCCCTAATATTTAATTCATATATATTTGTTAAAGTGCTACACAAATACTACAAAAATACACAGTATACATAGTACTACAAAAATATGTTTCCAGTTTTTCACTACATTACAATGGATTATACCACATTATTAGACAGGGGCCTTTCAGCTCGAAGTACGATTTTTTCTATGGAAATGTTAGTTTAACTTGTTTGCACCAGATGTCACTGGGTGCTATCTCTATCGCACTTGCATATTGAAGTGACAGAGATGCAGCGTTCGTGCGGTTAGTTCTTACTAAATACACAACGGCGCTACGATCTATGTGGAGTATTTCACTGGTATCTCTATCTCAGTATATATATTGTACTTTGTGTTATTAGAGTTGGGGTGTTTGGTGGCATTGGGGTGAACAAAGAGCAATAGAGTCGTTGTTATATATTTTAAGATTGAATGAATAAATGACTGATAAAAATGGTAAATCAATAATGTATAATTAAATTTATTGGTTTTATACAACTAAATTGATTCCTAAAAATTCAATAAAAACGTAATATATTGTTGAAATATACCTATTCAAGGTCTTGAACAAGTTTTCCTTGGAATAAGTTTCAGTGTACTATTGATACTTCAGTTTCAGTATCAGTAGTATCATATAATATTCATTCGAAATACCCTCTCTTACTACGTCAATATCAATTCTAAGCTAATATGGAACAAATTGCCATATATGCTTTTCATAATCTTGACAACCGTTTAACATCAGAAGAAGATAATATGCAAGATTTTGAAACTTTAATTATTCCAGTTGCAAGTTGTTCAAGCTCTTGAATACATAAACATTTTAGCAAACACAATACACAGTCATACAATAAAACGCAAAGGTGATATTAGGTTATTGGCCGGTAATATAGATTTATCGTTTAGTTATTCTATATTCAAATAAAAAATATACAATGGCGACTACACTGCATTACTTGTGCTAAACTGCCACCCATCCATGAATCCTAACCCTAACCATTATAGTGAAAAAGTGGATACACCTTTTTTTTAAATGACTGTGACAGGGCATCACAATCTCTACTGACGATTCTTACATTGTACTGTTTGATCAATGTTTTATCATCCAGAAAAAAAAAATGTATACCCTAGAAGTAACTTTATTCTAGTGTGTAAGTAAGACAGGAAATTGCAGTCGTGTAATAATTTAATTTTCTACTCAAAGATAAGTAGACAGTTGGTAACGTAAAATAATGATAGTTCATCACATAAATTTTTTAGTATTTGTTAGGTAAGAAGATACTGTTATTTTGACTAAGTTGAGATTGTTATTTGTGATGGTAATGTATAAATTATAAATGTTTGTGATTACATGGCTGTTGTAATGCGCACTAGAAGATGGATATAAATATATTTCTTGAAATATATAAAGTATAGCACTGTATGGAATGTTCTAATGACAGAATCACCTATTTTGTATATGATTTTAACGAGGGTTACCTTGAAACCGTAGTTAATGAAATGAATTAATCATTACATTATTGATGAAGCGTTCTAAATGTTGTTGTTGTGAGATAAAGTGTTTAAAAAATAATACATAAACCTATAACTGAGCTAAAATGTTGGGAATCTTGTGGTCGCTTTTGTCGTCATAGATAAAACCTCTGTCAATTTGTAACAATCTTCGATATGCTATATGACGAACGTAATCGTCTATAACATAATAATAATATACAATTTTTTATGCCTGATTTATCCGCACAACCATTAAACGTGCGGTGTTCTTATGCGGCTGGAGTTCTGTAAACGTGCCTTTTACGTATGCTCTATCCATAGCGATAAATCTGACCATCAAATTCTCCAAAAATCGTTTTCAAAACGAAACAAATTGAATTAAAAAAAAATTATTAAATGGTCTAGCAGGCAAGCTAACAAGAGTGGCCCCCGCAAGGCCGCAATGTCAATTAATTATTTCATAATGTAATGAACGAAAGAGGATGTTATACCTACTACAGACTGATTTGCCACTACTACTCTTTTGATATGATATGATATAGTAAACATACGTACCTAAATGTTTTTTTTTTGACATGACGCACCATGATTTTTCAAAAAGTTTTTAAATGTGTACGTAGTTGACAATTGTGGCTTATTAAGTATTTTTTTTTATAGTTGTGTCTCCGCGAGAAGTGGCAAAAAAATGAAGCGAAAAAAAAGCCTATTTCTTTTTTCATCCAAGTTCAAGGATATGATTGTCTGTAAAAATATGCATTATGAACCCCATTTTATGCTCCTTAATTCTGAATTTATTTGGTTACTCTCGCTTGCTTGGTGAAGCTAAAATAACAGTTTAAAAATTACATTGATTTTTTGACATTTTCGCGAATAAGTCTCAAACAAAAGAAGATCGAAGGCTGATATTACGCATACAGTGTTCTTAGGTCCTGCCACTACTGCACCTCAAATTACAACCAAATCCCTTGCGGGGGCCACTCTTGTTAGCTTAGCCTGCTAGACCCTTTGCTAAATGGTTTCAAACCGTCGGTTATTGTACGTCAAAGGCACCGATATGTATACATCTAATTCTATTGAAATAAGGTCCAAAAATGGATAGATATTTACGCCCTCGACAGAAAGTTTGACAGTTCTATAGGATAACAGCTGACTAACGATTACGGGTCTGTTAAATGTATGTATTTTTGAGAACATGGGCGGTAATTGCCTAAATTTATGAGTTTTTGTGAATATGATCTTCAATTTCGTCAAATTAAGCCCCAATTTTGGAACTGAGGCATATGTTAGATCAAAACGTTTCATTTTATGATAAATGTGTACACGAGCATTCCACGAGTGTTAACTATTCGAATCGAATACTTGTTTTATTAACGTTTAAATAAGATGTTGCTGTGCAAAATGTTGTATTATTTTCACCACCTGTACCTGGTCTCCTGACTGACCAATAGGGTCAGCACCAAAGAAGCCGAGAGTATTTGTCTAACAATAAGCTGGGAATAGCTGCTAGTTAGGTAGGTAACCCAAAGAAAGGGAGATTTTTTGTTTCAGCAATCTCGTCTGGCAATCAGTTTAAACTGATCTACCTAATGGGTAATCCAAATTGACCGGTGGTGTTACGTGCACATTGCCTTTACCAACCATTGCAGAAAAATGTGGATATGGTATAACTCACCATTTATAACTCGAGGAAGCCTGGGCCGATTTTTATGAACTTTGATATCTTGTATTCACCTTCGCTCCGAATAGCAGAATAACTAATAAAATATCAGAAAAAGTTCGAACTTCGTGTCGTGCCATCCCTTTCACTCTCGTGTTATACACAATATGACGGAAAGCGCCGGCACGATACGTTCCTACTACCCAAATACTAATACGGACGAGCATAATACGCCATCTAGTGGTGCAAATCCGAAACCAACTTGCAATTATATTTTTTAACTAGCTGTTGCCTGCGACTTCGCTCCTATTGATCGCAGCGTGATGTTATATAGCCTAAAGCCTTCCTCGATAAATGGACTATCCAACACAACAAGATTTTTTCAATTCGAACCAGTAGTTCCTGAGATAAGCGCGTTCAAAAAACAAACTCTTCAGGTTTATAATATTAGTATAGATTGGCTGAGTAAACTTTGCCTTCGCCTTAGCGAATGAATGAGTAATAAAATTGTATATATTGTCAAATTTGACATAAGATGAAAATGTTGCTAGTCACTTAATAAAATCGTATTTCAGCTTAAAATAAGGACTAACGATGACGTAAATTGGGACAGGCCTATGAAAGTTTGGAATTAGGCGAGGCCTATGTCCAACAGTGGACGTCCATCGGCTGACATGATGATAATGATGACCTAATTTTTAGGCATAATCGACCAAAAATAAAAGTATAAAATATCCCTGTGTCAGGTGAAGCTAGTAGTAAAAAAAAATCTGTCTTTTTACGAAGATAATTTAAAAAGGTACAGATATAACACTAGCATTTCTGTTTTAAACACTTCACCTAGTCCCGTATGGCTGAAATGCACCAAAATGCGACTAAACACACGACGGTATAAACTTGCTTGTGACGCGAAGGGCTGACGAAGCGAGTTTCTAAGCACATCAGAATTAGTAAGTATCGGAGATAATCAGATACAAGTCATAAGGTAAGTATCACCACCGTTGGGAATGACGTTGCTGAGCAAAAGAGTGTTTATAGTTTAAATATATCGTTCGTATATTAACCGTAACACAGTAAATATTTATATCTACTTCGTGATATTATTGACCTGGCATTGGCATTATTATACCATGAAATGCGCGTTGGTTAGGGAGAGATAAATGTCTTCAAGGTAAGAGTGAATAGGCATCTTCTGGGTGAGCGTGTTCCATCTTAGACTTTGTCTTAACTTTCCATCAGGTTAGACTAAGGTCAAACGTAATCCCATTAACAATACAAAAAAAAACATGACTCATACCTTATAATGGCATCCGAAGAGTTCCAGCTCATCATCAACTCAGTCAGCACATCAGAAGTTGTCAGGAAGATAACTATGGTTCGTATCATCTTCATCATCATCATGTCAGCCGAAAGACGTCCACTGCTGGACATAGGCCTTCCCCAAAGACTTCCACAATGACTGGTCCTGCGCCACCCGCATCCAGCGGACACCCGCGACCTTCACCAGGTCATCAGTCCACCGTGTGGGGGGCCTGCCCACGCTACGCCTTCCGGTACGTGGTCGCCACTCGAGAACCTTTCCGCCCCAACGGCCATCGGTTCTACGTGCTATGTGCCCCGCCCACTGCTACTTAAGTTTAGCGATTTGGAGGGCTATATCGGTCACTTTGGTTCTGCTGCGGATGGCCTCATTCCTGATGCGATTACGCAGAGAAACTCCCAACATAGCTCTCTCCATTGCCCTTTGGGTGACTTTGAGCCTTCTTATGAGGCCCATAGTAAGCGACCACGTTTCAGTGCCATATGTCATCACTGGCAACACACACTGGTCAAAGACTTTTGTCTTGAGACACTGCGTAATATTGGACGAAAAGATGTGCCGTAGCTTCCCGCACGCTGCCCAGCCGAGTCGGATTCGACGATTAACCTCTTTCTCGAAGTTGGACCTACCTAACTGGGCAGTCTGTCCTAGGTATATGTAATCGTCTACAACTTCGAGCGTAAAGTGTCCGATTGTTAAGGGAGTTGGTGCGACATGGATATTTGACATGATCTTCGTCTTGTCCATGTTTATCCTTAGACCAACTCGCTCGGAGGCTTTACTGAGGTCATTGAGCATTGTACTTAAATCCTCCATGGTCTCAGCCAAGACTACTATATCGTCAGCAAACCGAAGGTGAGTGAGGTAGTCGCCGTTTATGTGGATGCCTAGCCTTCTCCAGTACAGAGTCTTGAAAACATCCTCCAGTGCAGCGGAGAACAGTTTAGGAGAAATAACATCTCCTTGCCTGACTCCCCGCTGCAACGGAATAGGCTTTGAATTCTGGTCCTAGAGTCGGACTGACATAGTGGCGTTCTTGTACAAACTTTTCAGCACTTCGATATACCGGTAGTCCACTTGGCAATCAATCGAATCGAAGGCTTTCTCGTAGTCCACGAACGCTAAACAGAGGGGCAGGTTATACTCCTCAGTCTTCTGTATAACCTGACGGAGCGTATGGATGTGGTCTACGATGCTAAAGCCTCTTCGGAAACCGGCTTGTTCGGGAGGCTGGAAGTCATCTAGCCTGCGTGCGAGACGGTTCGTAATGACTCTTGAAAACAGCTTATAGACATGGCTCAGAAGTGAGATGGGTCGGTAGTTCTTCAGTAAGGAGTTGTCACCCTTTTTGAAGAACAGCACCACCACACCTCTGTTCCATGCCTTTGGAGTTTTCCCTTCCAGTAAGACGGAGTCGAACAACTTCTGAAGGGCCCTAAGGACCGGTTTTCCACCCGCCTTCAGGAGTTCAGCTGTAATTCCGTCTTCACCGGGTGCGCTGTTATTCTTCAGCTGCTTAAGAGCCATTCTAATCTCGTACAGGCTGATGTCCGGGATATCTTCGGTATAGTGCCGGGTTAATCTAGCTCTAGGGTCTTTCGCCAGACCAACTTTATGGTTCGTATATGATGATCTATTAGCTATATATGACTTTCATTCCCTAACATCTAGCTTAATCAATCACTCAAAATATTGATTGCTTGGTCATGGTTATACAATGATGTTCAATAAATTTACAGGCTTTCATGTCATTAGGTAATTGATAAAATCATACCCTTTATTTTTATTTTATTTACAGTATCAGTGCATGATCTCTAGTGTCCCTGTCCCTGCGAAAGAAGCGCGAAGATTCAATATTGCAACCAATTACAAAGCAGAAGTCTTGCGGCACGCGGCCTACTAGATTTCTCAGCTTCAATACTTCAACCAATCACATCACAGAGCAGTATTCTGTGGAGCGCGGCCAACGAGATTTTAAAAACCAATCAGATCACACAGAAACTTCAGAACTCCGAGTTCTGAAAATTCATAAATCCCGTGGGAGGTAAATTGGCTACAACTTCTCTATACGCCTGCGTACTATAAGACCTTTTACGAGCAAGTGTGATGAAAATCATATTAGTATACACAACATTAGGTATTTAAGAATGATGAGATGTTATTAAACATTGATCATCAAGCCAGTTAAATAATTTTCTTTTAAACTAGAGGTATGAGTTTCTTCAGATCGATTGGTAACTTGTTATATATTTTCGGACCCATATCCATAACACTATTAGAAATAATGTTGATGTTGATCTTGGACATCCCACATCATAACCATATTTAGATAGCAGTTGTGGTCTTGGATTTTTACCCTCAAACATGTTCAAATTATGTTTTACAAATAGACATAGTTACTTTCCCAGCCCTTTATATATACGAACTATGTCTATTTGTAAAACATAATTTGAACATGTTTGAGGGTAAAAATCCATACAAATCCATCCAAACAAAAGGGCGTAAGTTCCGTGACTTCCATATGAAGATACGACCTTTTTTTATTTAATGTATTGTTCAGTGGTTTCTAATGTACATTAGGAGGTGTCGGTACGGAGCCCTTCTCTGTGCGTGACCCGACACGCACTTGGCCGGTTTATTCTTTATATCATTTTCACACACGTTCACTTCACTGTGCAGTTAAATGATTACTTATAAACTGTACGATCCAAGTATCGCACATTTCGCGTGTCTGCATTAAATATGTTAGATTTTAATAAATCGATGTATTGGCGATTACGCCACCTATGAATCAGTCTACGTTTATACGTGCTCCTAGCTAGTACTTATACATTTTACCTTGGTTATCAATAAAATCATTAAAATCAATCATCACAGGTGTACTATCCGTACATCTTATGGTCCTTTAAACCGGATCATCAGTGAAAGTGTGAAATATTCGTCCAATTGGCCTCCCACAAGCGGGTCTCACCGTGCGGATTGAAGCGCAGTAAGTCACACAGAATCCGGATACATCATTATATCAAGAGAACATTTATCAGTTCGCTATCAAATCAAGAGACGTCTACTATGAAATAAAATCAGAGGGGACAGAGTGCGTCTTAGAACTCCTCAAATCATCAGCTGCAGCAACGAAAATCATCAAGTTAAAATCAAGAAACCCAAGGTAATTTTATCAAGATCAAACATCAATATCAGTGGCCACAACCTTATCAATATTTCTTTATTAATTAATCAATTTGCATAAGTTATTCGCAGAAATTGCGAAGCGTCTGGTTGACGTAACTGGTGACCGAAGAGCTGGCGGTTTCCTCGCTCAACGTATCAGCATTGCGATACAGCGAGGAAATGCCGCCAGCATCCTTGGTACAATGCCTCAAGGGCCCGTTTTAGATTTAAGTTAGTTTTAATTTTCTTTATAATATTTTGGTTAAGTATTCTTGTATATATTTTCGTTGTACATAAATAAATGATTTACTTTTTATTATGCTTACATCAATTTTTGAGCATCAATAACTCAAAATGAGTATGATCCAGGAAATAGAGATGATTATCAATGAACAAAATCAACTTATGTCAAACATGAACAGGCTATATGAAAATTACAAAAAAGATGGACCAAGTCGGCGAACTGTGTCTAATATCAATAACAAACTAAGAGGCCTCCACGGATTCTGGCAAGAATTTCAGATCAATCATGAAATTGCGGAATCCGAAGCGTCGGTTACCAGGGCGACGTCAGCATTTGGGCGCGGATGGACTAGTAATGTAGCCTCACCTAGACTTGACTTACTAAGTTCGAAGACATCGTTCAGATCGGCAGTCCATTCGATCTTAGCGGCGCTCTTGCAATGGTGTCCAGCTAATAATCCATTCAGGGGGGCTTGCTTCTGGGCGGCGTGAGGCAGGAAGCGCCGATAAAAATTCAACATGCCTAGAAAGCGACGCAGCTCTTTAATGTTGGTGGGGCGGGGGAAATCCATGATGGCCTTCACCTTTTCGGGTAATGGTGTAGTACCTCTACTGGAAATACTGTGACCGAGAAATGTTACCTCAGGCTTACCGAACACACATTTAGCGGTGTTTATCAGGACCCCGTGCTCACTCAACCTCTCAAATACCTGTCTGAGATGACTCTCGTGCTCGCTCGCAGAAGAAGATGCTACGAGAATGTCATCTAAATACGGGAAGCAGAATTCCAGGTCACCGAGGATCTCGTCGATGAAACGCTGGAATGTCTGCGCTGCATTTCGGAGACCAAATCCCATGAAGCCAAATTCGAACAGGCCGAAGGGCGTTGTAATGGCAGCCTTAGGGATGTCATCCTTAAAAATCGGGATCTAGTTGTAGGCACGAACCAGGTCTATCGTGCTAAAAACTTGACAACCATGTAAGTTATGGGAGAAATCTGCAAGATGTCTAACAGGGTACCTGTCTGGTATGGTGCGGGCGTTCAAAGCGCGGTAGTCGCCGCATGGTCGCCACCCGTTATTTTTCTTGGGGACCATGTGTAAAGGCGAAGACCACGGGCTATCGGATCGACGTGTTATACCCGATCTCACCATATCGTCAAACTCTTGTTTAGCTATCTTCAACCGCTCTGTATCTAACCGCCTTGGACGACAGTACACCGGAGGACCAGGGGTGGTACGAATATAGTGAAGCGTGTTATGCTTCACCTTACGCTCCGTCGGGTCACCAGCTGGCCTCGTGATTTCCGGAAACTGCTGCAGCAATTCATGGTAAGGAGATGTACCTGTAATCGACTTAACATGACACAAAGAGCATGAAGAGGCTGAATAAGCAGGAGCAGTAAGCGTGGTACAATTATCTATAAGCCGTTTATTTCTTACATCTATTAGCAAATTATAAAACGCCAGAAAATCTACTCCGATTATAGGCTTTGTTACATCCGCTACTACGAAACGCCAATTAAAAGCACGGCGTAAGCCAAAATCAAGCGTTAAACTTAAAGAGCTGAAAGTAGCAATAGGAGTTCCGTTAGCGGCAAATAATTGATATTTGTCCTTATTTCGCCGCTGATGACGCACTGACTTTAAAGGAAAAACACATAGGTCCGAACCACTGTCTACCAAAAATGACAGTTTTGTGTTTTTATCAGTCACAAAAAGGCGACCCGGATACTCCTGGCAATCACTCGCCGCCATCAGTGACCGCCGTTGGCATTTCCCTTCGTCCAATTACACGGCGCGCGGCACTTGCTAGCACGTGGGCCAAATCTGCTATGGTACCAGCACCATCCGTTGTTCTGAGAGTTACTTCTGGAACGGGAACCGTGACGCGCCCTGGAGCGCGAGCGGGATCTCTGCCGACCACGAAAAGTCCCCATTGACAAAGCTGCTACCTGCCGCGCAAGCTCATCTATACGACGATTGAGTCTCTCTTCCATAGAGCCTGGCGCGGAAGATGACGACGGAATGGGTGGAGCTGTTCTAGAAGCCTCGGCGACGTGCGGTATGTGGATAACTATGTCGTTCACTTTATCAGCCAACGCGGCAATCTTGTCCAAACCAGCGTCCGACATGGTAGCGATGACTGTCTGTACATGCGTCGGTAAGCGTTTCGCCCAAATACTACGAAGAAAGTCATCCGATAAGTCAGTGCCGGCCAAGTCCCGGAGGTGCCGCAAAAACTGCGACGGCTTACGATCACCCAGTTCAGCTTGGGACACCAATTCTTCTATACGCCTATCCTTAGATACTGACAAGCAAGAGAAAAATAAGCTCCGACTTCAATTTTTCGTACTTTTCGGTCGCTGGCGGTTTGGTTATGATGTCCTTGACCTCGGCTGCATATCGGTGTTCTAAGTTTTTGACCACGTGATAAAATTTGGTCGAGTCAGAAACAATATTCGCCAAAATAAACTGCCCTTCCAGCTGAGCGAACCACAAAGCCGGTTCCTCTGCCCAATATGGAGGTACTTTAACGCCCACTGCACTAACGGCTGTTTGCGGCGTACCCGGCTGCGCACTGGTGCCCGGTCGTGTAATGGTAAACGGCTGCGTAATAACACTAGACGTCGTCGACGTCGTACCAACGGTAGTAACTACTGGATCCGGTGCCATAGTCCTTAATCCGCACTTAGCTTAGCGATCAAAGTCCACACGCTCGCTATAACACTGCACTACACTCAGTTCATATGTCGGAAAGTCACCAACTTAATGGACCTAGGTGTCAGAAGAGAAAACACCCAGATTAACTATATATATAAAGTTTATTTCAGTAGAACACAGTTCACAGAAAATAGTCTGATCGGTACAGAAGGTAGTAGTTAGCACAGTGTACATAGAAAGAAGATATAACATAAAATGCGTAGATCGCGTGAATATTTAAGTACGTTATCTAAGGAGCTGCGCGCAGCCTCCCGGCGTCGTCTCGCTATATCGACTTACTGCGCTGGCAAAACCGAGCGGGAACGAATGTGCCCGAGCGCAGAAAACCGTTAGACGATGACGCTGCGCTCGGTCGGCGGCCGGGCGGCGGCGCGCAGGCAAATGTACCGTATATTTAAAACTTAAACTAAAATGTTATTCTAACTGCTACAACATCAAAAAGTCGATCAACACTAAGATTATGTCCATGAATCATCAGGAAAAATCAACCCCAGTCATGGATATACCGCCGTTCAGTGGAAACTATCAACAATGGGTTTCCTTTAAAGATTTATTTAACGAAGCCATACATTATAACCACTCTATGTCAAGCGCACAGAAGATGCAATTTTTAAAGAACAAGATCAGAGGTGAAGCTGAAAAACTTATTCAAGATCCCCGAACATATGCAAATTTACTTAATTTTGCCAATCCCCAATCCCCGAACAACTTAGAAAAAGAAGAGGCCTTATCAGTGGCATCGGCAACATTGCTCACAGCCTATTCGGCGTACTCGACGATGATTTCGCAAAACAATATCATATCCGGTCAGTTGCCAAGAGACTTGACCCTTCCATGCGAAAATATCAACAACGACTTACCCCAGTTGTATCACTTAATGAAAGTGCGAACCAGAATGACCCGCCTATATCTACTCTTTGAGATCAGAATACACTTAGTGTTTCGAGATATCTACGAACTCTTTAGATTGATATCAATCCCAGTACAAGACGGAAAAATATGATCAAAATACGACCCATATCAAATCAAGTGGCTATAAATATCAAAAAGGAATCATTTATACCTATGCTGGATGAAACAGTTCAGAAATGTAGTCATTACGATTCGAACACACTTATTTGCACGCTGCAAGTTCCAATTTATCAATTGAAGTCGGACACTCACCTTTGCATAGCGGATCAAGTTACAAATGAGTGCTCAGCTGACTCTGGCCCGTGTCGGAACATATGGATAATTTTATAGTTTCAATATCATATGTTAAGTTTTGTAATTACTATCATTTGCTATTTTGAGTGTGTAAAATAATTAGCAGCATCTCTCATCAATTCTCATCTCCTGGCCGGGAATATGTACGATCCAAGTATCGCACATTTCGCGTGTCAGCATTAAATATGTTAGGTTTTAATAAATCGATGTATCGGTGATTACGCCTCCTATGAACCAGTCTACGTTTATACGTGCTCCTAGCTAGGACTTATACATTTTACCTTATTAATCAATAAAATCATACAACGCCATCAGTGTTTCTATCAAACCTACAATCAACTATCAAGAATCAATCATCACAGGTGTACTATCCGTACATAAACATTATTGAGGATAAAAGCTCACATTCATGTTTTTTGCTTTGTCATGTTGTAAAGACGTAGAATTCTAAAATTACTACAAAACTGTGCCCACAGGCGTAAAAAAAAATAATTTTTTAATTAAAATATTTTTCCGGGGTTCGAAATATAATAGTTTACTCTAAAAATAACTGTAATTAGCATGAATTTGTGCCGAAATTATAATTTCAAATTTGCGATAAAGGTCAAAATTTAAAAGATGTTTGAAAATAATATTGTTTTTTATCTCTATTTCCGCGACAATAATTTATCCGTACCTTGCAACACTGCCAATCGTCATTTCAATGCTATTTTGTGCTGGTGTGATAATTCAGGAGACTATTCTGAATTTTCTCGCGATTTTTTTAATAACATGTTAATTTGCAGTTAATACAGTAATTAAACAGAATAAATTAGGGTGCATTTCGTTTGGTGTGGTGATGTGTGGCAACTGCGCAATGCCCTGAACGTTTTAATAATCAGTCGTATATTATATGATTTGTTTTGAAACTGCCCCAGGATGGTGTTCGAATCCATCGTGGTGGATGTCCTGAATAGGTTTCTAGGGGACTATGTGGAAAATTTGAATCGGTCCCAGTTAAAATTGGGAATATGGGGTGGTAAGTGTTTTTGCGCAGGTTGGTATGATGTCATGCCTAACCACACTCATATGCGGCTATTTAAGTTACAAAATATTATTTTAGGCGATGTTGTGCTGGAAAATTTGAAATTGAAGCAGAATGCATTGGAGGAGCTAAACATCCCAGTTCAGACAGTGTATGGACATTTGGGTAAGTATCATAATATATTGTATATTTATTGTTATTTTATTTGCTGCAGGTAGTTCAGGTAGTGGTTTGATTTGATATATGATGATCTTTTATATTTTGTTTTTAACTTTGTGGCATAAATATATAGGATTATTTATTAGCTGTGGTAAAGTATTTTCATATTTTAATTCACTGTCAATGTTAATACATTTGGTATTGAAGAAATCCCCTGTTTAAATCAATTGTAGGAGTGCTGCTGTCAAACATTTAGATAAGAGCATTGACATCTTTTTAGGGTTCAGTACCTCAAAAGAAAAAACCATTATAAGATAACTCATGTGTTTGTCTCTAGTCCCAGCCAAAAACAGTTCTTTACATATAAGTTACAGGAAAACCTATGAAAAGTCTATGGTATTTAAAGTAACATAGGTTCAGAACACTCCATGTGAGTTTAGCTTACACTTGTCTGTTTTTTAAATATACTTTTAACCCCTCATATGTGGATGTCAAAATTGTCCAATCAAGTAATAACCTTGGGATGTAAAATAATAGGTCCGAATGTTCGGCACGGATACCTGTCTAAGCATACGAGGGGTTAATGCAATTCCTCATTCCAAAGAAAAGGTATCAAGACTTTGTTCCTGCTCCCATTTATGTGATGCAGTGATAACTATGCTTACAGTGCATAATGCCACTTATGCTGTATTCTCAGTCTATTCAATAATGCCTACTGTCAATGACTCTACCCCTTTGTCCGTGGGATGGTCTAATATGGATAACTTGTATGATTGTTAATCACTTACTGCTGGAGCACAGGACCACATATATAACAAAATTATTTTAATTTAACCCTCAAAAACAGAATAATGTTGCAATTCCATCATGTTATAGAAATTTTAAATATTCATATTAATTTTATTCATTAACAATCAATATTGTGTTTCTTTCACTGTTGGGAAGCTACCCATGTACATACCACCACCACCATATCAGCCCTAGGACATCCACTGCTGGACATAGGCCTCCCCCAATTTCATGGGGGGTAAATGCCATAATCGCCACGCTTGGCATGCGGGTTGGCGATCGCAGTATCTCCACCACACTCTAGGAATGCTGCTGCCCATTCCCCGGTGGTCTTGGTCATAGTTTAAGGACATACCCGGGTCCCCATACATGTACATACATAGGGTGACATAGGTTAAAAATGACACTCTGGTATGAGCAATTATGGCAGACTGTACTTTTTTTCCACTGTCATCAACTACTCATTGAGATGAGTGCAATGGGCCCAGATACAACGGGCAACAAATATTGGATTGTTACCTATCTTACATTATTATGCCAAATTTCAGCTCAATTAGTTGAGGATAACTACTTTAAAACTCAGTTGCAAGAAATGACCAAACATCCAAACACACATAAATATAATAGGCATATTTTAAAACTCTACTATGGGACTGCAAAAGGGGCCTATTTATCTATTTAATGTAGATGGTAAATACAGCAGATTAATATGTCAATTAAGAACCAGCCAAGTGAGTCGGACTCGCGCACCAAGGGTTCCGTACAAGTAAAAAACAAACATGGTTTATCAATCTATTGGTAAAATATACGGAATAAACATTATCGCCAAATTTCAAGTTCATACGTAATGGGAAGTTAAAAAATTATATGTGGGACCATTGATGTATATCTTAAGTCAATGTGTGTGACATACAACAGACGGACAAGCGAGTGACAGCAATAGGGCTCCATTTGGATTCTTTGGTTACGGAACCATAAAATTTATGTAATTCTATAAATATGCCCTAATTCTGTTAACATAATTAACAAAAGATTGTCATCTACTCTAATATTGATTTACAAAGAATTGACAGACAGGTCACTTTTTTCACTCCAATTATTGAACAATACTTATAAGATTACAAAAGTTCAACAGTTTCAAATAGAGTAACAGTGTTAATAAGGTTAGCTACCACTTAGCATTCCCTCCACGAACTCACCTATATTTGAGCCATAAACTGGCCAGACTGATGACATCATGGCCTCAAATCAGACATAGTTTAATTGTGTGAGTGACTCACATAAATAAAAACTGATCAAGGTCAAATGGTGACCTTACTGCATGGTGATAATATTCGTGTTTAACGTATACACCAGGAATTGTTGCATAAATTCGTTCTTATCATTTATTTATAGCATGGTGATGTTGGAGAGACTGATATGAAATAGCTTGTTTTCGACTACCTAAAAAAATTAGTGTCTATGCCACTTTTCTTTTTATATATTTTGAAACTTTATTGCACTAGTAGTAGTAGTAGTCAGTAGTCAAATAAGTACCTAAAAAGAGATTGATCCAAAGACTGTCCCAAAGTTACAAAAATAGGATCTGTGTCTTTATTGACTTAACATTAAGGTTTTTGCTACTTTGGGTGGATCGATCTAATGTAGTCGACTGAACAAACCGCGGATTTAATGCCCCCCCGAAAATAATATTTTTTCGTAATTTTACATCACTTTTCTGTAGCTCTTCATAGAATACGCCTTCCTACCAAATTCCATAATTGTAGTGTGACAAATAATAGGCGTGCGCACGATATAATAGTTTATTCCAGACTGAGGTCTACCCTCTAATGCCTAAATTGCTCTAATTTGTAGCGTTCGGATAGAATTGACGGTTTCGGCTGCAGGTGATTTTTTACTAGCGCTATCGCGTCCCCATAGGTTAACGTTGATGGTTGTCTTGGGCTCGCTAATGTGGACAACAACTGATATGCTTCTTCCCCCATCACCGATATCAATGTTGGTAACTGTAATTCGATGCCTATACCGTTCGCAAGAAAATACATCTCTAACCTTTCACAGTACATTGTCCAATCACCGGTTTTCACATCAAACTCGTCTATTTTACCAACCCCCATAGTTTTAACACTCGCACACGTACTTTTAGCGTGTAATCACCAACGTAAGTTCAGTGGCAAATATATTTAACACGAATACGGAATAACTAACGGTAAATAACCACGCCTCGTTCGCCAGTGACAAATAATAGGCGTGCGCACGATATAATAGTTTATTCCAGACTGAGGTCTACCCTCTAATGCACAATATACACCATAGTGCTTATAGTCTCCGTTTAAGTTGGTTCTGACATAGGGACATTACGGACGGACAGACAGACAGACATGATAAAACTATTTAAGGGTTCCGTTTTCGCCATTTTGGCCACGGAACCCTAAAAAGGACATCAATGGCGGATTAGGTGAATTTCGATTATGTTAAAAATCATTTAGCTAGTAAATAAATGAGATATTTATATGTGTTCACATGTTCATTTTATGAAACAAATGAATTACAATGAATCTTCATGTCAAGAAAGGGTCGGCAAAGCGCTTGTGATTGTTCTGCAGGTGAAGCATATGGATGCTGCTACGGCCTGCCTGATGGGAAGCAAACACCATAGAGTATGGACTCTACGGTGTTTGCTTCCCATCAGGCAGGCCGTAACTTTGTTTGTCACCGTCGTTGTATAGCAAAAACCGGTCAAGTGCAAGTCCGACTCGCGCACCGAGGGTTCCGTACCACGATCGTGTACCCGTCCCGACCCCATTAATTCAGGAAAAATCTTAACAGCCCGATTTCGATATTGAACGCCATTGATGCGACGTTGAATGGGCGGCAGGGACCTGCCCCGCTCCTCTCTGTCACCTTTGATGACCCTTATGCGTCCACCGTCTGAGTTATGCGGTATCTAGACCTTATTATAGTTCAATACAGTTAGAACAGTAGTACCTGGGCGACCAAAGCTCGGCATCGGCATCTTTCGTGATTTCCCGGAGAATACGAGCTTTCCCGAAGTCCCTGGATTGTAAATTTCATCGAAATCGTTAGAGCCGTTTCCGAGGTCCTCGAAAAAAATATATACGAATTGCTCTTTTAAAGATACTCGAATGAGATTGGATATATAGACTTTACAAGCTGGAGCACATTACCGAATATCAGACAGTGCAAAAATAACTTCCCATAGGTACACTAACCCAGCGGTATTTGAGACTGAGTGATACCATGTTTTTATTAATTAGCTAATCTATTATCCTTGTTTTGACAGTAGTGATTCACGTTTCAGATAAAACACTTACTACTGTTTAGGTACAAACACCTTTCTTTATCTTACGCTTTGTTTAAAAAATATTATTCGTGTTATTAATCTCAAAGATAATAAAAAAAACATTCACCCCTGAGGATGTTGTGTACTGAACAGAACATCGAGACTTCCACAGCAAGACAGAGCACGAAAAGCACGATTTTTTTGTGCAATTGGTTTTTAACGATCCCTACTTAGTAAATATTTATTTCCAATGCGTGTTTCCTACTGATTTCCGCAGCAAGATGGCGCACGATTTTTGTGCCGGGAACCATTTGACGACCTTATCTTAGTAATATTTCTTTTGAAAGGTATTCTATGTGTTAGTTCAGGCTTTTAGACTGTTTGTTCAGAAACCATCTGACGACCTTAAGTTAGTAATATTTCTTTCGAAAGGTATTCTATGTTTTTATTCAGACTTTAGAATGTTTGTACATGAAGGGTCAAGAATAATGATCTCATTGGACTTGATTTCTCTATTATTTAAGTCTCAGCAAGTTAACGGTTTGGGTTTTATCATCACAGGAAAACTCGTACTGAAAATACCATGGAAGAATCTGTACGGAGCATCAGTAGAGGCGTCAGTGGAGCGTCTCTTTCTGATAGTGAACCCTTCGGCTGAGGTGGTCTATGATCCTGAGAAGGAAGAGAAGATGGCGCTGGCCGCCAAGCAGGCTGAACTAGTCAGGGTCGAGGAGGCGAAGAAAAAGGAAGCTGAGAAGGGTGAGTGATTCAAACCTAGAAAATTCTAATGGAGACAATGAGACTATTGGAGACTATTTATAAATTCAATACCTTTTCTCGATCAATTTTCCTATCGAAAAGAGGAGTCTGTATAGACAGTTAATAACTATTTCTATTGTTATTTTTATAGCGGTTATTGGATTACAGTAATAGGGTTACTTTTAGATCGCGTGTTTATCGAGTGAGAGATACTCTTGTTTTTTTTTTAAATCCGTTTCAATTTGCTGAACAGATAAGAGGAAAAAGTTAGGGATATAAAAGAAATATTGAGGGGCAAAACGACCCAAACTAAGCAAAGCTTGCTTGGGATGTATGTAGTACTATATTTTTATTGTAATAAGCTCGCGAATAAGTATGATTTTCAGACCAAAACAAACTAGACGAGACCTTCGTCGAGAAGCTAGTGACGCAAATCATTAAAAACGTCCAACTGAACATAAAGGACATCCACATACGCTACGAGGACAGTATAACGAATCCTAAAGCGCCGTTCTCCTTCGGGATAACACTGCACAACCTCTCCGTCCACACGACCGATGAGAACTGGAAGCAGACCGTTATACAGGACGCTGTCACAAAGATTTTTAAGGTTTGTGCGATTTTAAACCTAGTGGTGTTATAGATTGGGTTCAAAATCGGTTGTCTTCGGCAGTCAGTGGCCGAAGTAACTAAGCAAAATAACACTCAAAATGTATCTACACAATCCTTCTTCTCATAACATTTAGAGTTGTGTGTTGTTGGCTGCTGTTGGCTGTACAAAAAATAAAACATATGTTCAACAAATTACCTCAATTTCTTGAACTTTACGTAATAGCCAAAGGTAGAAGTCTCATTCGGAACTCTCGGAAACCCCTTATTAGGACATAGTGAAAATAAGTGTTAACGAATTAATAGGTG
Organism: Notocelia uddmanniana; assembly: GCA_905163555.1. Classification (NCBI taxonomy): domain Eukaryota; kingdom Metazoa; phylum Arthropoda; class Insecta; order Lepidoptera; family Tortricidae; genus Notocelia; species Notocelia uddmanniana. The sequence continues at coordinate 21,322,670 of LR991059.1, read as the reverse complement.
AATCTTTTATGGGGCGACCAGTTCACGAAGCACTATGCCAGATAAGTATTTCCAGCTTTATAACTAAACAACAACACAACAACTTATATAAAAGGACCATTTAACCCTTTCTGTGATGGAAGGACTGTCATCCTTTGACCGTCATAACCGAAGTTCGAATCGAAGCGTTCAAAATATATGGAAAACGCTCTCATTTAGCTCTAAGTTTAGCAAGTAATTGTTTACAGATATTAGATTTAGATGGCTTAGCAATCTACTGGAATCCGGCGACAGAACTGTATTCAAAACACGAAGAGGAAATGATCAGGATGAGATTGTCAACCGAGATCGCCACAAAGTCGTCGCAACCTTCGTGTTATAAATATGGTAAGGATCTATATCGATATATAAAATTTGCTAATGTTTTGGTATTTGGTATTACTTATACCTCAGTTCCGTGCAGTAAGTTTTACAATGTTTACTTAACTAATAATATGATTTGCAGGCATTAGAATAGCCTTTAAGTAATCGGTACGACGAAAATGTGTCATAATCGGTTTAAACATTTTCTATACATAATATTAAGATGCAAGAACTCGAATCGAATCTCTCGAATAAATTTTAATAGGGAACAGTTGTAAAGAAAGTACACACTCGAAAATGGTTCCGGATATCAATTGTTCATCAATTGTTATTAAATTACGATGCAGGAATTAGTATTTTCTCAATAACAGTTGTTTTTTTCAGCACTTGGTCCAATAAATGCTACAGCAAAACTAAAACTAAATCCAAAGCCGGAGGCCGATACCCCCAAATTTAGCCTTCCCAAAGTGATATTAACTCTGCACATGGAGCAACTGTCTGTAAACTTGAGCAAGAAGCAATACCAGGATATGATGTTACTCGCTGACTCTATGGATAGAATGAATAAAGGAGTTCCTTATAGGTAGGTGTCGTTGCGAACTTCATATCTGGGTCAACTGACTTCTTAGTGTTATTGATTCTCTGTTTCCAAATCCATGAGAGAATTGATATACTTTCTTAGTGTATTGCTAAAATATGGATGTCACAAGTAACTAGCTTAGGTGACAACCTTTAGATTGGTCTAATAACAAAAATGAGTGTATACTTTGGTGGATTTGTAGTTTGTACCCCAGAAATGAGATTAAAAATAAAACTTGAAAGGAATATCGATTGCAAAGAGCTATTTAAAAATTGTTTGAACTGTTTCCACTTGTTATGTCATGTAATTAATTCATAAGATAACTACATACTGTACAACGCCGAACAACATGTCTACGTTAGTTTTTTAACATGGAAAACGAGTTCTTTGAACACTAATGTCTTTTTTAAATTCAATATTTTTACGTAATTTGTATTCCGATTGAATTGACGTGAATAAGGATACATAAAATATAATACTGACTGGCCATTAAGATGCTAAATATTTGACTTTAGCCTTCATGATTACATAGTTCAAGAATCTTGCATTGCATAAGCTTGGTTTAGCCTTAATAGTAGCTTAATTTTGCATTTTATCGTCACTGTGTAAGATTTATTTTCGCTTGTTACGAATATTGCGTTGTTAAGTAGTTTGGTACTAAACAAACAATCAACATGTTGTCAATATTATCATGGCAAAATATTGCATTGTATTGTATTGTTTGTTGTATTCAGTACTCAGTAGACATGATAAGGTGGAAAATATAACAACAAACATTAACAGTCTCGCTTTGTATGAACTACGGAACTAACGCAGTATTTACCGTTTTTTCATCCGCGGCCTTGATCCGTAAAACCCGTGTCGAAAAGTCAGAAAAAAAGTAAATAAAATCATTTCGCATTAGACCTGTGTGAACAAAAATAAGCTGCTTTTTCCTGTTGAATATGCTTATGAAACGTAGGTTTTTCTATCACTAGTAGGGCAGACAAAGTTTAGATTGATTATAGAGACTGGCTGTGGCTTGGCGGTGGAGATGCCACTTCGTTACGGTCGACGATCTGGAATGAATGCGTCGACAGTGTTTGCATTAAAACAAACGGCTTCCTGCAGCTGAAATACATTCGCCTTTCGATTTAGGTTAAATATGTCAATAGGAATATCATTTGCGTCAGAATTTTAAAAATAAAACGGTATTATCTTTCATTATTATAGTATCAATTTATCACGGAGTTGCAGTTGAGTACTTGATGTCTGTGCAAAAAATGTAGTTAGGAACTCTTTTACAACTCTAACTACCTAGCGCTTTAAAACTCATGACCTTGTGCTCAGGCTGGCGCTAGTTAAACACAAAAATTAAAGATTGAAGTAATGGCCGATAATTATGCGAATTAATATTTCGCGGATCAGTCAAACATAGATTTAATACCGATTTTTCGAGAACAAACACAAATTAAATAGTTTATAAATATTAGTCAGAAGAGTTATTTTCTTGTGGGCCGATTACGAAAAGTCACCTTAAACATTTACAGAAAATACCGTCCGAATCTCCGCACCTATCGCGGCCATTACAAAGAATGGTGGCACTTCGCCTACAAATGTATTCTGGAAGAGGAGGTTCGTCGTCGCCGCAGGAACTGGGAGTGGACGCACATGCTCACACACAGGAACCTGTGCAGGGACTATGCAAAGGCGTACCAGTGCAAGCTTAGTAACAAAGGTTAGTTGGGTTGGGATTGTGATATAGATATAGGTTAACAGTTTGGATCTCCGCTTATGGTGGCCACTACAAGGAACTCTCCTTGCGCACAAATGTATCCTGGAAGAGGAGATGCGCGGTTGCCGAAGGAACTGGGAGTCTATGCACAATGCTCACACACAGAGACTATGCGAAGGCGTACCAGTGCGAGCTTAGTAACAAAGGTTAGTTGGGATTATGATACAGGTTTACAGTTTGGATCTCCGCCTATGGTGGCCAAGAATACTTCGCGCACAAATGTATCCTGGAAGAGGAGGTGCGTGGTTGCCGCAGGAACTGGGAGTGTATGCACAATGCTCACACACGGGAATCTGTGCAGGGACTATGCGATTGTGTAAACTTAGTGACGAGATTAGATGAGACTGTTATACCTATTGTCAGTGTACAACTGAAAGTTACTTACATCGGTTAAGGAAACTGTGAGAAAGTGTCGAGTTCATATGCTGCATAAACTTGTAATTTTTCAATAAAATTAACATATTGTTATGTTAATTTTATTTCAAATGTTTAAAAGTAAAGACAACAAGAAAGTTTAATTAATACAAAGCTAATAATCACAAATGGCCTGGCCTATGTCCAGCAGTGGACGTCCTAGGGCTGATATGGTGGTGGTAGTAATCACAAAGACAACTATATATCATATCTGTTGTAACAACTCATCTCAAATTGTAACCTTGTGCTTTTTGTATCGACCTTTTTTTTTACCTGTCCTATTTATTCTGAAAGTTTTTCTAAATTCCATATTAAAGGAAAAAATTGCTCCGTGTAGGATTCGTACCTCCGACATCCTGGTAATCCACGCATACCGACACCGACGTCTCATATTACATTTACAGAAAGTTTGCTGATAGTTGTTTAGTGGAAGTAGCAGTAACGCTACCAACCAACGGCGAGCTACTAGTGTTGCAACTCATATTATTTATTTTCGGTTATTTTTCAGGCAAGGCCACGCAGGAACAGCAGTGCTTGTTGGACGAGGCTGAAAAGACTCTCGACTTGCTTAACTTAGTAGTTATTAGGCAACGGATTGAGATGGAGGTATGTTCCTGTATGCTAACTTTAATAGGTTCCTTGGCAAACCAAATCTATGTGTTAATCTCTAAAAACTAAAACTGTGTTACATAAAGCGTGCTTTGTCCCTTTCATACAAACATGACTGTCAAAGTGATAGACAAACGAATTTTAACGGTAGCCTAGCTAAAATAGGTTCTTTGAACGTTTATTAATAAGGGCACTAGTGTGAATAGTTATATTGAACCCTGAAGGCGTATGATGGTTGCCATCCCGGTACCGCCGCATACCGGGTAGAGTCGGTCCGACCCAGGTCGGGCCTAGCTGAGTTTCTTGTTGGACTGGGGAGGTTTAGTGAAGAGACAAAACTCCCAGTACCTTGATTCCTCTTACACCCCAGATTTGGTTCAAAGCCGTTCAACCATTGTCACTGGAGCGCAAACTCTTAGCGCTAACGGTTTCCCAGTGTGTAAAACAGCCCGCATGGTCCGGTCAGACGTTTCTCCTGGATTTTCCCTGGGCTACACTCCCACCGCGCACTCATATCGCTTTAATTAGCCCGGCCTATAAAGCCACAGTCAAGTAAAAAATTAGTTGCCGTTTTATCACCCATCGTCGTGTATTAGTACATTACGATACAAGTGCAGAGAACAGGAAATTCGCAACGAGTGGTGATAAATTAAAACATGAAGGGAGTGTTTTAAATCGACACGAGTTGCGAATTACCTATTCGCACGTATATCGTACAACGTTTTACAGTACATATGGCTCTTTAAAGTTTCGACATATGCTCGTAATCTGCTGATTACCGCACTCGTGCTGTAATGTAGCACCATATGTACTGTAATAGTACATTACTACAGAGACCGGGAAGAAAGGGGTTGCCAGCCGAAGACATATAGATCTGAGGCGGGCAACCCCTTATTTCCCGCCGAGGTATTTATAGTGCTTTTCTCAAACATGCAATGAAATAAAACACAATTATTTTTTTTAATACGCATAGTGACAGAATTTCATGATGCCTGTGCCACAAATTTATGTGGAATGGAAATTAAAATAGAGGACTTTGCCGGCCTAGGCCTGCAAGATTTGTATGAAATTCCATTAACGACCTCTTGTCCTAGCCGCACCTGAAACGTCATACTTCGCAGCCTATTATAAGAAACATAACATCAATATTTCATTGCATGTTTGAGGAAAAGATATTTGTCAAATTCTATCAAGTATGCGAGTGCAGTAGTGACGGGTTTCTTATCCACGACGTTAAGTGATGTGATATAATTTATACCCAAACAACACCGACGCCAATTAACTAAGAACAGAAAATAACGAAATCGCCATACGCGTGCATATCAAATTTGAGAAGTATCTTAGATTCCTCCTGGATCCCGTCATCAGACCTTCACCAAATTGCTTTGAAACAAAAACAGAATTATCAAAATTGGCCAACGTGGTCAAGAGTTATCGGGGAACATACATAAGTACATGAAGAAATAAAAATAAACCAAACATGCAGACGGACTGAGAACCTCTTTCCTGCTATTGAAGTCGGTTAAAAAAGGCAACCATCATACGCCCGTTGTGTTTGATGTTACAGGTAGAACGGTTGGGGAAACTTGAGGAGGAGGCGCGGAAGACTCGCGGCTGGTTCAGCGGCTGGTGGGGCGGCGGCTCCAAGGATGGCGAGCTCGCTGAGGGCACCGCCATCAGTAAGTTCCTTTATTCATTTACCTCCAGCAGCACACCATACTGTCAACATCGAATATTACATACAATAAATAAAATATTTTAAATATTTGTGGTTAATCTTATACAAATCGTCGTAGTCCCAAACTAAGCAGAGCTTGTACACCCATAGTACAAGCTAGGCGACGATATACATACTTATTTAGATAGATAAATATTTAAATACATAGGAAACATTGAAGACTCGGTAACAAAAAATCGGGTTCAACATATATCGCTGACAAGATAATAAGAATAGAATGTTTACTTTCACACAGTTGATACAAAAAGAGGTGGATAGTTTTTTATGGGACTAAATAAATGATGCAAAATTTTGAGGCTGCACAGCACAGCGCTGGTTTTCAGTTTGTCCCTCTTTCCCTCATAATACCATTCCATAGAGCGGAGCTGATTACCACTAAAAAAATGATAAGAAAAGATCATGCACCGTTCTCGTATCTGACATATAGTTATTTAGATCAAAGACAGTCTTAGAACTCTGATGCAACAACATTTTGCTCATGTTGTGATAATGAATAGCATGTAATGGGTCATGGCTCATTTGGACGAAATTAGTGACTCGTACTAATACTCAATTATCTTGATTGTTAGACACGTAGTTTTCTGATATAGGTACTAGGAGGAGGGAGACAAGAAAAAACTCCGTATGGGATAACCATAGTAAGAATGTTTGCAAAGGCATGCCAAAGTTTTACACCTCTTACCCAAGTAACCTTAATTCATTCTTACTTCCCATGACAATTTTGTGACTCGGTGTAATTCCGACCCTTTAGATACAACCTACTGATTGATTAGAATTAGTTTGAGTAGTGAATTCCTTTTCTTAATCTGAAAATCGTCAGTATATAAGTGTATCCATGCCTGTGTTCCCAAATCAAGCTCCCTAACAAGTTTTTAGGGCGCCCGAAATCGGCTCTCTGCGCTTATAATCATATTCAAGCGCTGATCGAAAACCTGTCGACGATTAAATATACGACAATAAGCCCAATAGGTAGCTAGAGAGCTATGTGCCGCTTTCGTGCGATCTGATTCTAAAAGCTTTTGAGGGAACCTGACGTATAATGCTATGCGGGCCTATCAAATTCGAATTTTAAATTTCCAGTGAAACAATTCCAAAACGCGATGACACCCGAGGAGAAAGCGAAGCTGTTCCGCGCCATAGACTACCAGGAAAACAGCGCCCCACTGCATTTACCCGCGGAATACGTGGCCGTGGAGACCTGCTTCCGTCTGGATAGGCTACAGGTTGCGGTGAATGATGAGAAGGAGGTGTTGAAGGCCTGTGTGGATAATGTGGTGGTGGAAATGGGGCAGAGGCCCAGTGCCAATGCTATCAGGTATGTGAATTTGGTATATGTTCATTCAACCAGTTCTGAAATCCGTAAATCCGAAGAGAAAGCGATGTTCTCCCGCGCTGAAAGCTACCAGGAAAACAGAACTTCAGCAGTAGTGCCTGTTGTCGCTGGGTGCAGTGATGGTAATACGTGGCTGTCCAGACCTGCTTTCGACTCGAATGTCCACAACAAGTGGTGGTGAATGATGAGAATATTTAGAAGTAGGTACAGTATCGATGCGTGTGTGGATAATGTGGTCGTGGAGATGTGGCAGAGGCCCAGTGCCTTTGCTATCAGGGAAAATGGCTTACAGACCTGTTACAGTTGAAGTGTGTTCCACGGACACATTTGCTTTGTAAGAAATCGGCCGAAAAAACTACTTAGCAATATTCACAACCAAGCACGACGAGAATGGTCAATAATATAAACATAGGATAGGAAAGGGTAAGGTAAACGTCCCAGTGCTCGACACTGACCCAACACATGGCACTTTCAATCTTGAGCTTTAATTACAGTCTGGTGATCAATTGGGCATTCGGTCGTCATCTATTGGGCGTTAAGGTGTCGAGCATTGAGACGTTTGCCTTATGTTTGCAAAAAAATAAAATGAAGTGAGAATATAGTTAGATTTACAACACTCAAACTAGATGTCACTGGTAGTACTCGAGTCTTTTGTTACCATAGTTCCTCTAGACTAGATTAACTGAACTTGAGAATATTGTTAAAACGTTCCTGTCTTTAACAAAGAGAACGAATTATTAAATTTAGCCGTATTCTTATGCATTTAAATTGCAAATGCTGCAAAATTGCACTTTGCGCCACAGTTTATTTTGTAACTTCATCACTAGACGTCGCTAGTATTCGTCTTACTTATTTTCATGAGACGTAAGTTTTCCGATTTTACTTAATTTTACGGATATTCGTATTGATAATTATTTTTCTAATATTTAGTGCGTAATCGTAACCAAAAATTAAGCATGTGACTAGAGCTACAAAATAAATTTGAATATACTTTAGTTCAGACTGCTAACACTAGATGTCGCTAGTGCTACTCATAGTTTTATATTCCATTGAAAATAAAGGCTGTGTTCCGAATCACGCTCACAGCGCTCAGAGCGCGCTCACGGTCGGACCGATTCACGCTCACAGCGCTTACACGAGATATCGTGACGTCATTGATGACGTCATGGACGGCGCTCACGGTGCTCACACTCCCAGCCGTAAGCACCTTGAGCGCAAACGTCAAGTTGACGTTTGACACGTTATGACGGCTGTGTTCCGAATCACGCTCACAGCGCTCACAACGCTTACAGTGCTGGCGGCCGGTCCGAATCAGTTAGCGCGCTCAAGGCCGCGTGAGCGGTGTTTTGTTTCGGACCGGTCATGAGCGCGTTTACTGTCAAACGTCAACTGAATTTGAATTTTGAGTTCGTCAATTAATCATAGTATGATATTCTGGGCTGGGTTTTTTTATCTGTAGAAAATTGAAATTAATCGCAATCTGCAACTAACTAATATAAAACTGAGGACATGTTCCAGGACCAAATTGTAGAGCATAGGGAATAGTTCATCTTCACACCTTAAAACCTGAATGGTCGCGTACGGTACGGTTTCAGAGGAATTTTCTCCATTGGACGCTCTGACTGTGGAATGAACTCCCTGCCGAGGTTTTCCCGAAGGACTACAGTATCGGGTTCTTCAAGAAAGGAGTATATAAAATTTTAAAGAGTTGGTTATGCGCATGTGACACCCCTGGAGTTGCAGGCGTCCATTGGCTGCGATGACCACTTACCATCAGGCTGGCCGTACGCTTGTTTGCTACCGACAAAGTACAAAAAAAAACTAATAAATAAACTAATATAACTGTAAAGTTTATTTTTCGCGCCTAAAATGAAATGTCAAACGTCAACTTGACGTTTGCGCTCAAGGTGCTTACGGCTGGGAGTGTGAGCACCGTGAGCGCCGTCCATGACGTCATCAATGACGTCACGACATCTCGTGTAAACGCTGTGAGCGTGAATCGGTCCGACCGTGAGCGCGCTCACAGCGCTGTGAGCGTGATTCGGAACACAGCCGACATATCATTATAGGCGCGAAAAATTAAAATTTCACAAGTTATATTCGTTTATTTATTACTATAATAATAATAATCATTTATTTCACTATCTCCCATGCTCTTCGATTTGGTCCTGGAACATGTCGTTCGGAAACTGCTTTCACAGTAGGATCCCGGAATTGAACTAAACGGAAAACATAGGCTGATAGTGTTAACTCTATCAGCCTATGCTTTCTACGCGTCTACGCAGATGACTTTGGTTTGCTGGGTGAAAACCGAGAAGGGGTGGAAATTTCGGCGAGAATGCTGGAACAAGAAGCAGCAAAAGTGGGGCACAGGATTAATCATGGAAGACGGAATACCTCCACATGCGTTTCAGAAACAGTCTTGCCAAACGAGAAGTCCAATTGTAGGAGAAAGAAATCTCTTACAAGGGAGTGTCCAAATTAGAAGAAGAAAAAAGTTTATTAGCGCAAAAAAAAAACAAACAAACTACATACAAGCGAAACAAACAAAATAAAATAACAGAAATATTAATTGTTGGCGTCCAAGCTCCTCAGTAAACGATCTAAACTTCGGATATATAAAACCGCAATCCTATCTTAATGTATATGGGTGTGAGGCCTGGACGCTAACAGTTAGGGAGGAGCACAGCCTGTTAGGAGGAGAACGTAAGGTGTTCCGAAAAATTCTGGGACCAGTGAAAAGAGACGATGGGAGTTGAATGATACGTAAAAATGCCGAAATAGAAGAGCTGGTGGCCGAACCAAATATTATGGGCGAAACCAAAGCGCATCGTCTTCGCTGGCTTGGTCACTTCGAGAGGATAGGAGAAGATCGACAGGTGAAGAGAGCAAACTTGGGCCGACCGACCGGACGGCGTCATGTGAATCGCCCCAAGTATCGCTGCAAGGATTTGGAGGACGAGGACCTGTGTGAGCTTGGAGCCGGTGCAAGCTGGCGAAAAATAGCGCAGGACCGAGAAAAGTGGCGTGCTCTGGTCTCGGAAGCCAATACTCATTTTGGGCCGTTGTGTCAGCCTAGTTAGTTAGTTTTATATTAGTTAGTTGCAGATTGCGATTAATTTCAATTTTCTACAAATCTAAAACCCAGCCCAGAATTTTCTACTACGATTAATTGACGAACTCAAAATTCAAATTCAGTTGACGTTGACATGAACATGACAGAAAACACGCTCATGACTGGTCCGAAACAAAACACCACTTACGCGGCCTTGAGCGCGCTTACTGATTCGGACCGGCCGCCAGCACTGTAAGCGTTGTGAGCGTTGTAAGCGTGATTCGGAACACAGCCAAAAACTGTTTGTGAGGTCTTTGACATCAACTGTATAGTTTTTACCTTAATTTATTTATTTTTATATCGTTTTGACTCTAATGAATCGTGAATCGATATGATGGTGCAGAGTTAACTCATAATTAAATCATATGTTCTCTCAAACTAGGGTGGATGTCCTCATGCAAGCGTTCACAGTGACGGGTGTGCAGCAAGCAGGCTACGAACCGCAGCTCGTCACGTCTAAGGAGGTCACCAGTGACGTCAACCTTCTCAATGTCACTTTTGAGACGAATCCTTTGGGTAAGGACAACTGGAGGGGGAATTTATTAGTGTCAAATGTGCCCCATACTTTTTTTAGAACCAGACCTGTCCCTTTGCGCACTTTACAACAAGAAGAAACTAGAACTACATATAAATAAAAAAAAAAGCCTTTATTCTATTACCTTAACATTACAATAACCATAAACTATGTTTTCTTAATTAACTAGGTAAAAGTCGCCTCTGCGGCGTAGAACTACATATAAACCGCGATAATTATGTTATTTTTGTCTTGTTTCAGCGGAGTTGGGTTAGTTACATAATTCAATTAGAGATGGCGCTAGTAGTCACATTACATTAGTTCTCTAAGTAAAGTTATTGTGTTTTGTTTTGATTATTCATTTTGCTATCATCATATTCTAATTTATAATATAATGTTACCTTTGGATAACGCCAGCTTCTACAAAAACATAGTATTTTTTATATAATCTGTTTGAAAAACAGGTTTTTAGAAATTATATCACAGTTGCTTTTAGAAGTACCTCAATTAGCAATTAGGATGTTATCTTTCGTGTTTTATATACATTATAACGTTGTTTTTAGACATTTTACTTGTTGTTTGATTACAGACGGAAAGTGCGACCAAAGGGTGCGAGTGTCCGCTCGGCCGCTACAAATCATCTACGATGCACAGACTGTTATTGAGATAGTCAATGTTTTCAAACCGGAAACGGAATCATCAGCTTTGACGACGTAAGTATTTAAGCGTTTTGTACCTCAAAAGGAAAAGAAACTGAACCCCTAAAGGATCACTCGTGTGTGTCTATGTAACAGCCAATTTGTTCCGAAACTACTGGACCGATTGACTTTAAATTTAGTACAAATGTAAGTCGGTGGCCAAAAAACGGACGTAAGTACACGACCCTAAATAAATGAATTTCAAACATGGGGACACAAAATTTGCATAATAAGTTTTGCAAACTAATATCGTGTGACATATCAAATAAATGAGGCTCTTTGTGAGAATCTCAAATATATTATTTTTATAATTTTATAATTATTTTAAGATGAATAGTTTAGAAGTTATTTAAGAATATAGGAGAAAATTGACCTTTCTCCAATACTACTGGGCCTATAATTAAAAAAATTATAATAATACAGAATATGGTTCTTTACTCACATTTTAAATAAAAATCTATAAGAATTTTATGGCATTTGAAGTTGATTCGAGTTAAACTGGTTTTTTATTCATATTATACATACTTAAATTAAAGTTTCTTACTCTCAACCCATCCCATTTATTGAGTGACTATAAAAACTACTCAGAACTGCTAAAAATTCAATTATAATTTCTCGCTACACTCACGAAAAGGACAAGGCAATTTAGTTATGCAGTCAATTTGCTTTTAAACAAAATATACTCTTATGTCTTACTCCCAAAGGTATTAGAATTTGCAGTATTTCTTATCATTCCGTCGCAAAACATTCATCTGCTACGTGGTCTAGCACACAAAAAAAAAATGAATTGGGGCCAAAGATTTTTTATTTTATTTTTGATATTTTTGGATTTCAAATAACTGAATTCGTACGGTTCTGGAATTAGTCTAGGAATAAATGAAATAAAAATGTTGTACGTTTTATATTTTTTTTAGTAATCTGTTTTAAAGGTACTTACCTTAATTACTTAAAAATAATAATAAAACAGATTTTTTTATTTCGTTCTAATCTAGACTAATTCCAGAATTTTACAAATTCAGTTATTGGAAAACAGAATCTTATAATATAAAAATGTGTTGGTAAGCGCATAACTCAACAACGCCTGGACCAATTTGGCCAAATCTTTTTTTTAACGGCGAGAAAAATTAGAATTATTGCTGGAAAAACCCTAAAAATAGCCCTTTTCTTTTTCCCATACAAATGATTTGTAACTAAAACGTAGTCAATTTGAGCTTTATTGCTATGGTATAAAGTTCATAGTTGGAGGAGTTTAATGTCGCGTTCCGAAACTCGCGTTTCTTTTGTATTAGTTTCGGCACGCGAGATAAAATGCATCAGTTTCCACGTCATTACATCAGTCAAACAAAAATCGCGTTACCAACAGTGTTTTATTATTTTTAATATCCAAATTTTAAATAAATAAAACAATTCGTACGGCTTAAAAGGATTTGACTTCAAGTCATATCAAACTAAAAAAAAAAAAAGTTGTCTGTTACCTAATCTACTGAGTTTGCTTTTGTCAACTGATACACGAAACAAATTCGTATATCGTGTTTTGTGCAGAGTGTTTAGTTAGTTAGTGTTTGTTTAGTTCGTGATTAGTGAAAAAATAATTTATATTTGATATGCTTTAGACAGAACCTTAAAAGATCTACGGAACAATAATAACCGATTTGGTGGTGCAATGAATTTATTAGCAGGAGATTTTCGTCAAACATTGCCAGTGATTCCACGATCAACGCCAGCTGATGAACTCAATGCATGTCTAAAGTCCTCCAATTTGTGGAAACATGTCAAAGTACTTCATTTAAGCAAGAATATGCGTGTCGAGTTGCAAAATGACCAATCTGGAAACATATTCTCTAAACAACTCATTGACATTGGTAATGGCAAATTTCCTATAGACATGTTGACTGGCTGCATTAACTTTCCTCAACGTTTTTGTCAGTTAACTCGATCAAAAGATGAACTTATTCAGAAGGTGTTTCCAGATGTTTCTCAAAATTACAGAAACCATGATTGGTTGAGCGAACGAGCTATACTGGCTGCAAAAAACATAGATGTAAATGAATTAAATTTCAAAATACAAGAACAAATTACAGGCGAATTGAGGATATATAAATCAGTTGATTCGGCTACTAATCAAGATGATGTAGTCAACTATCCACCGGAATTTTTAAACTCGCTGGATTTGCCAGGATTGCCACCTCACAATCTTCAATTAAAGGTTGGATCGGTGGTTATAATGTTGCGAAATATCAACCAACCGCGTCTTTGCAACGGTACACGGTTAGCGATAAAAAAATTACTAAACAATGTGATAGAAGCAACTATACTCAAAGGAAAGTATAAAGGAGAAGATGTTCTCATACCGCGCATCCCAATGATTCCGACTGATTTTAAAAACATTTGAGTTTAAACGACTACAGTTTCCAGTGCGGCTTGCTTTTGCTATGACTATAAACAAGTCCCAGGGGCAATCATTAAGTGTTTGTGGTATTAATCTAGAAAACCCATGTTTCTCACATGGTCAATTGTATGTTGCCTGTTCCCGTGTTGGAAAACCATCAGATTTGTTTATCTATGCGCCAGGTAATCAAACAAAAAACATCGTATACCACAAAGCACTACAATGATAATAATAATAATTATGATTCACATGATTAACAATAAAGCGATTACTTACTTTTAAATCCTTATATATGTTTTATTTAATTATTTTTTATTCACAACGCCCTATCACCAGGGTGACGGTTCTGTTCAGGAGAATTTTTTAAAATACGTAGGCACAAAAACTGCCACATTACAAATCTTTTTGACAGGACGAAGTCTGTCGGGTCAGCTATAAATATAAAATATTCTTAAAAAAATTTTGGTCCCGATTAATTTTTTTTTGTGCTTGACCACGTAGCAGATGCCCTTATTTACCTATACCCAATACCGAACACCCTGTATTTTCTATCTTAGTTTACATTTTCGCTTAAATTTTTTATCACTTATCAGTCTTATCACTGTCGTGAAAACACTTCCATGCAGATTTTAGTACCAACATTTGCCGGTAGATGTCGTTGTTACCTTCAAGTCGATTTGTAGAACGCGCTGTTAAGATTTTTCCTAGAATAATGACCATCCCGGCCTAACGTCGTGAATTCATACTTACCTGGCATAGGGGATACCGTGATCATGAAGGCGGTTCCCCCAGGGCGAGACTCATCCATTGCACTGCGGTTGGGTTGACCCTTGCGATTATCCCTAATGTGGATAACTCGGATGCGTAATTTTTGGTAGTGGGGACTGCGTACGCGCCGTCCCCCCCTTTAAACTTGAAATCTCATACTATCACAAATGTAAATGTCACTGATAAAGTCAACTAATACCGGATATAGATTATTGTATTGAGGGCGAGCAGTCTATACGGCCTTCCGTCGCAAAACATCATATTCGCAAAGCATGATAATCTCAAAACATGACAATCGCAAAACATGATAATCTCAAAACATGACAATCGCAAATCATGATAATCTCAAAACATGACAATCGCAAAATATGATAATCTCAAATGAATATGATCTTTGGCGACGGAAGGGCCCCACCACACCACAGCGACAACTGTCGCAATTACACTAAATCATATTAAAATATTTCCTCTTTAATTCTAAGCTATTCAACAGGCCGTTTATGCTTCCTTCTAACAAAACATGATTAACAAATCAAACGTAATGCTTTTCTCAACTAGGTGCACTTCGAGTTCGACCGGATGGTCGGATGGAATGTCCCGTACCGATAAACGTAAAGTGTAGGTTTCTCGGTTTCACTTTGGACACCAAACTGAACTGGAAACAACACGTTGACTCGCTGTGTGGTAGGCTGAGCAGCGCGGTGTTTGCGCTGCGTAAACTAAATCCACTGGTATCCCGAGATGCCCTGAGGCAAGCGTACTTTTCTCACTTTCACTCGCTCATGACTTACGGTACAATCTTATGGGGCAACTCGTCTGATGCTGAGAGGGTGATGCGAATGCAAAAAAGAGCTCTGCGGACCATGCTTGGCCTTAATCAAAGGCAGTCCTGTAGGGCTTTGTTTGCTGAACATCGAATTATGACCCATTATTCGCAGTACATTTTCGACGTAATCATGTTTACGCGTAGACACCTGCCACAGTTTAAGCTTGTGGAAGTGACGGGAAAGTGCCTTCGGAGTACGGGAAAACTTCGAACAGTGCAACGGCGCACAGCACTACAAGCAAAGAATGCGCGGGTAATTGGGCCTACCTACTACGAACATCTACCCGATGATTTAAAAAAAGAATGCTCCGAGAAAACGTTTAGGCGTCGACTTAAGAACCATTTATTACAGAAGGCACTTTATTCTGTGAAGGAATACATTGTGATACTCAAATAGAAAATGCATTGGACAATGGACATATTTATTTTTATTTGTAATTATATTTTTTATATCAAATTGACATTTCCTTATTTTACTTGTCATTTTTGTAACTGATAAGTACTACTTAGTACTAATTTTCTTTATGATTTATTGGAATGTACTACCTTATCATTTTGATTATTTTTATGACAATCTATTGTAAGGTACTTCCTGGTATCAATGTTGTTTTATTTATTTATACTCGATTTGACATTTTGGATTTTTTCAATTAATTAATTATGTATTTTCTAAGGATATTTACTATTGTATATTCTTAATTATTAAAAATTATTGTTATTTTTCATTATTGTAACGCAAATTGTTGCGTCTAACGATCAATATACAATATGTAGTAGAAGCAAAAAATTGTTATACCTATGAGAATTGTATAGTGTGATTAATAAAACTAAACTAAAGCTCGTAGCAGAAAGGCAGCCTAAATAAAATCATTTCCACCACCACCACCATATCAGCCAAAAGACGTCCACTGCTGGACATAGGCCTCCCCCAAATTCAAGGGGGTATATGCCATAATCGCCACGCTTGGCATGCGGGTTGGCAATCGCAGTATCTCCACCGCACTTCAGGGATGCTGCTGCCCATCCCCCGTCCGTCTTGGTCGTAGTTTTAGGACATACCCGGGTCCAAAAAAAAACATTTCAGTAGTTCATAATTACACATAGAGCATTTACCATTCAATGACAAGGTATGTCCATAGTCCATATTATGCAAAAACTGAAAACAGCTCACCCTCGCCGACCTTTGGCTAATACTACACTACATATGACAACATTTAAAAATATTTATATTTATTTACGCATATACAGAGTGTTTTTATTGAATTCCGTAAATTGCGAGGGCTCAATCCTGAGATTATAATAAAGCAATCTTCTCTAAGACACTAGTATCCCAATTCTTACAATTTCGAAGTTATACAAGAATTCATTTTTTATAAAAATCCTTAACAATTAAACTATGTTGACGTGCGTGTCATTTGAATTCCGAATTGTCATACTTGACATTAACTTTTGCTTAACTTCACGTTAAGCAAAATCTTAAGTCCCTTTTGCATTCACGCTTTGTGATATAATTAATTATTTTGTATGAAAATGAAAAAAAGTTTTCTTGAATATTATAAAACTAAATATGCTACGTCGTTTCTATGGCTATACACGGCTATATTCTTGAAGGAACGCAAATCAATAAAAACATCCTGTATAGATATAAACATTACCAATATCAGAGAGGGACACACTGTCACAGGGTGGTTTACAACCGTGACGTCATCGCGCCGCGCAAAGTACATGCGGTCGCCGGCTCACACGTCGTGTGACTATTCAATGGTTGCGGCGCAGCGTTACGGATCGCACGCGCACGCGCTGCTGTACCGCTGTACGATCATAAAATAATCCGTTTCGTGTTAAATAATAATGTCAAAACCACAGCATTATTGTATTGCAGCAGGTACATTTACATTTATAATGGATTTTAGAGAAAAAAAATGCGACCGTTCGCTTTTAGGCCATTTAAAGATACCTACACGAGTCCTAGCTCCTGTGCTAGCCGCTATGGACCTTAATAAATCGCCTTCGCGGTGCTGCAGTATAATACAAAAAAAAAATAGATATAAAATCAATAAAAAATTATCTTTATATAGTTACCCAATTACTGTGTCTTTACCTTAAAATTTTGAAAAAACTGACAGTTATCACTCAAAAAACTGAGAGTCATTGAGTTTGGTATTCATCAACGGTTGACATAAAAGAAAACGAAAATGAAAACGTTGGTTCTAAGAACCTCTTTTTATTTTTTAAAGTGATGCCTTTAAAAATTAAATAAAACTTTGTATCCCCTGGTTACATGTATGGAGTGCCCCCCTCCCCCTACTTTAATATTTTTTCGTCATTTCACATCACTTTTACGTAGCGGTTCATACGAGTTGAGCACACCTTTCTGCTAAATGTTTTAATTGTACTATTTATAGTGCTTATAGTCTCCGAGTATATTGGCTATCACATACAGACGAAAAGGCGAACGGACGGGTTCCGTTTTCACCATTTTGGCTAGGGAACCTTAAAAGTACTATTCGTAATTGTATTGTAAACAACACTACTAATAATAAAGTACGTATATTAAAATAGGTTCTCGGTGGTGGTAACCCTAAGCGCTGAGGGCGGGGCCTCGAAAGAGCACGTTGCGTGCGATAGAAAGAGATAGTCACGTTTAGGCACGTTTGGCATACCTAAACGGGAGATTTGTTAACAGAGAAACTTCTGTACTTGTACTATTACTTATTCTGTGACTGAGACAAAGTGAGTCTCTTTCGGCCACAGATGTCTGAGAAAAGCAGATAAGCGCTAATAAGTTGAACGTTTTCTATACTTCCAATCTATTCCCACTAACGTACTTATCAGTAAGTAAGAAAGAAATAGATATCATGTAGTCTGACAGGTCTTCAACTGTCATTGTCTCAACTATTCATCGTTTCGTGACGAGAGTTAGTGCAGTGAAAGATAATTTTCTACGAAATATCGACATCGATATTCAATTACTGTTGATATTCTTAAGTCGTATATCTTACTCCTATACTTTGTTGAAATATTTATTAAATTAAAAACACAAACTGCATTCAATATCAATAATAAATATAAATAAATAGTAGGGGATACTCTTATACAAATCGACCTAGTCCCAAACTAAGCAAAGCTTGTACTAACCATGGGTACTAGACGACGATATATATACTTATATAGATAAATGCATAGAAAACATCCAAGACCCAGGATAAATGCACAAATCGCGATAAATGCACAAATAATGTCCTGACCGGGATTCGAACCCTCTCGTATGCAGGGTCACTACCAACTAAGCCAAAGTGGTCGTCAAACGTCAAAAGATTCTAATATATCCTACAAATTATGTAGTTATGTAGGTAATGTAATGACTAATGATTTTAAGCATTTTATACTAAAATGTTTATTTGAAACTTTAGGTTATGTGCGAAGTAGGTGGTGGGGGTAAGCCAGGCGATCGCAGCGCACACCACGGCAGAAATGTGTACTTACCGGGGACATATGTCAAATTTACTTTCACGTTTCTTATTGGTTTCTTAACGGTTTCCTACGATTCGTTTCGTTTGTATTTATTTCTTTATTTTCTTATTTATTTCTGTAAAATTTCCAGTAAGGGGTCTTTCTCGTTTACTGAAAGAAATAAAATATTCATGTGTCATTATTTGACACCTCTGAGTTTGACATTGTCCCGGGACGCTTGACGTTTCTGACGTGCACATATACAATAAGAATTGTACTTTTTTGGGTTCGGTACCTTAAATGAAATAAATGAAGAAAAAAACTTTAAAATGAAATGAAATGATAAAAAAATAAGTATATCCGAGTATGACCAAGTTTGAGATAGGCAATAATAGAAATGGAGTGACAATAATTGAAATTAATTCCGCTAGCCTGTAAATTAATCTCTCGTATACGTAGAGACGTATCCGTGCCAAACATTTAACCCTATTGTTTTATATCCCAAGGTTATTAAATGATTGGACAATTTTGACATCCGCAAACGAGGGGTTTAATCGTTCCCTCTGAGACAGCAGTACTACCACGTAGTTCAACTGCTAGTACAAATGATACACCCTAGGGTCACTAGTACTATTGGTAGTAGAGACAGTAGTACGACCACGTAGTTGTAGTACCCGGCAGGAGAGTTGAAAAATAAAAAAAAATAGGAAAACGAGTTTTGCTTCCTCTAACTAAACGGGCGAGATAAGACTTATTTTCGAATAGGAGAAGTGCAAAACAATCTTTGCTGACTTGCTGCCTAGACGCAAAGCCAAGGAATAAACAAAATGTATGGTTTTGTATAGCGGTAATACGGCGAAATGTAATCAATCATTTTCAAATAACTTTCATACACTGCCCGGTATCGTACCAGCACAAATCTGTTAAAACAGGAAGTAAAATTTACTGGAATGGTGTAGGTTGCTATGGAGCTGTATTTGTGATTGTCGGTAATTGCTGTATTTCGCCAGTTTCATAATTGAAGGCAGTATTCCCATATATGTATATGAAGTCTAAAACTATGATATGTTAGTAAAGGCTAATCCAAATTACAATTTTATAGTTTTTTTTTGTATATTTTATATACAAAAAAAAACTTTTAAAAGAATCGGAATCAATTTTTTTTTGGCTCAAATTGTTCAACAACTTCTCTTTTGCACACATATTGAGTACATACTAGTTATAAAATAAATGTATTTTAATTGTCACATATTGAAAACGACTCTGACTATTTTGATTATCTTATTTTCAGTTTACAAGCGGTCGCCGAGAACAAGATATCCGATTTAAAAGAGAAATCCGCTCTAGGCATGCAACATGCGGTCCACCAGCACTCTTTCATCGATCTGGACATCGATATAGCTGCGTCATATATCGTCGTGTCGCAAACTGGGAAATATAAACAGTAAGGCTCGTTCTCAATAAATACTGTAGTCGTCGACAAGTATTACCACTACAAATTTATCGAGATATTTTAAACTTATGTACAAAAGTCACTATTGAATAAGCGTTTTTCGCCTTTCTTTCTTTCTTTTCAGGGTTCATTAGACTTGTATTTATTTATTTATTTGATAAAAACGTTTACAAGACATTACACACACACATTTATGGATTATGTAAATGTTATTTTTTAAATATCTCTATGGTATGTTCAGTCGGGAAATGAAATAAAAAAACAAAGCTGTTAAGTCCCGTGACGTCTCGTGTCGTGTAAGTGACGGACCTTTACTAAGAACTGATATTGAAACAAATACTATTACTATGTAGTCCATATGATGTCACTAATCAGCGTCCAATAGTACATTACGATACAAGGGTTGTAAAACAAAGAAAGGCCGATATCGCAGAAGCTTGAGGCCCGAGCCGCAGGCGAGGGTCATAAATATGCGAGAGAGGGCTTTCTGTTTTACGATGCGTGTTTTGTACACAATTTTACGTCACCACTTGGCCAAAAAGTGTTTTTTCTGGACGCGCAGCGTGCGGAAAAACGCGCTTTTTGGCAAGGTGTGGTGTAAAGTACATTACAGTATTATCTTTAATTTTCATTCTGAAATTAGTGCTAATATTTGACTAGAAAAGATAACGTGAGATGCGTAGCATTACTTACATGGACATTGATAAACCATACTTGTCCGAGTATTGAAGTGAACCCGGAAAGCCTCAAAACACATGAAACATTTTATATACATTACAGAGAGGAGCCATGCATAGTGGTAAAACTTGGTGCCATAAATATAAAATCTGAACCGCGAGACGATACATTGGATGTGAATAAACTATACAAAGAGGGGTTAGCGGATGATCAGATCATACAAGAAATCGCTCGCCACAGCTATGACAAGTTGGATCTTCGGCTTACTGAAATGCAGGTACGTTTAAGGATTTGTATAAATACCTACAGTACGTAAAACCGGCCGGTCTTTTAAAATATTATGCATGGAAAGGAGTGTTATCTGCAATATAACATGAATCGTATGTCCATACAAAGTAGAAGAATGTAATTTTTTCTATAAACAAGATTAGATATACCCCAAGATTACCAGTGTGGTGCCGGGTTAGAGTAGCGTATGACCTCATCTATCCCCAATATACGTATGTCCATATTGTCCATCCATCAGCCGAACAGCCTGTATATGGGCGTGTCTTTGGATTAGAGACGGACAATCCAGCTTTGTTAAATATATTGGTCCGAATACAAGTATTCCAAAAAAATGGCTGCCAAAAGATTCCAGCATTAATTATAAAATTCGTCACATTAAAACGAATGTAAATTTAGCTGATTTTTTATCTAACTAACTACTAGGGAACTAACGAATGCTGGGACGTGGATATTCATTCTATGCATTGAGCTCTTATAATACCTAGAGTCACACTCGCGAACTAAATCTGTCACAATAATAGCTCCTAACAATGTTGCATTCGAGTAGAAGCGATGTCACTCAATTCATAACCACGATTGTAAAACTAAAAAGTAAAGCATGCGAAAACTTACTTTGTTACAACCAAAATAAGACTCAAATTTGTACAATGTGAAAAATCATCTTCATTAGCGACATTTGAAACAACTTCATGTCCTTCATACTGATTCATACCCAATGTCAGCTGTCACAATGGAAACACAGTTCGAAATGGAGTCGCATTCATATTTTTTGCACAATGTTTTTATGTAAGGATTTATTACAGTTAATCGTCGAACTATGGGACGTGGTCGAAACATGTTGATATCAATTCATAATAATGAAAAATCAAGTTTTATTATTACTTTTCAAATTACACATGTTAAAAATGTTCTCAATTTAGCTGCACAAGAGCATTCCCGTCCCTCGTAGTCGCACGGGTATAGCGGCTGTACGTCATCCTTTAAGGTTCTTGGCGTGTCTTTTTTTCTCTACATATAACTATATAATTAAATCATAATCATCGTCTTCTTCTTCTTTTAACAAAAGATACAAAAGTAAATCGTGATCCCTTCTTTCAAATTTCAAAAACACGTCAGTTGTGTTGTCTCGCGGAGCACTCAGAACCAACTGGAAGACGGCGCTGCCATCTGTTGCTGCCGTCTGCAGTTGGGTTCGAAATCACGGCCGCAGCAACACGACGCCGCTTCATGTCGACGTATAGGTATACGTATATACGTATAACTTTACTATCTTAACTTTAATTTAAGCATCCTTCAATCACTTTATTGGAATTATCAATAGGTACTTTAGTCATAAATCATAATTTAAGTTTAAAACCTTTTAAAATTTGCAAGACCTTATCACCAACAAACGTCCTCATCATCATTCTAGCTAGTGTTTTCCCAGTACAGTTGCATGCTGAAGAAACATAATTTCACATAAATTATTCAGTTATTAACTAACTTTTCGGAATTACTATAATTAGTAAGGGGGTAGCTACTCCACAGATATTTTATTCCTGGAGATTGTCAAATTACGCTATGATAACATAACGAGTACACTAACCCTTTTAAATACGAATTTTAATTCAATAACGATTGGTACTTACTGAAAATAAGATAACCCACTATATTTTTCTTTTTAGTTCTGCATTTAAGCACTAAACATTATGCAAGCAACCGGCAATGACAAGTTGTCTTGTCAAACACTATGATATTCACAACCTGTCTAGACTTGCCTCACCATACGTTCTATTATATCTGGACCTTGAGATTCGTAACGACTATGCATAATCGGAACTCAGGTTTATACTGGTTTTTTAAGATGAAGTTTTCGTACGTCAGTAGGCATTGTGAATATCAAGCACGTGCTCGGAAGTGTTCGGCACCCCTCTACAATCCCCGCTTAAATTGTGCACATGTACCGGCTTTTACAGAGCCATTTTTACGACGTGATTGTGATTATAGTATTTCTATGATTCTATGTATAAACGCAAGTTGTAGTGTGTTTAATTAGAAATATTTTTGATTAGAATTATCCTTACCAAAGTAAACCGGCTCTAAAATTTTCTAATTATGTATTACACGTATTATTCTGACTACATAAATGCTATTTAATTATATCATTGAGTTACAAAAATCAATTATACATTTCCAGATAGTTATAGCGCTGCGAAATGAAGATTGGCAATCGGCTATAGCGTCTCACGAAGCTACGGAGTTCCATCTACTGCAACCCACGAACTTGGTTATTCAAATACACAAGTGTTTGATAACAGATGACCCGCGCCTTCCAAAAATCAGGATAAGAGGAGAGTTGCAGAAAATTGCTATAAGCGCATCAGAAGACAGGTATTTATGCTATGACTATAACTTGACTAAATTTTTTGGAAAAAAAAATGGTACTTGTACACAGAAAGAAGTAACTTATTTTTTGTAGTAAATAGAGTACGTAATTAACTACTGCTTAAGATTAAAATTATAGTTCATTAAAATAGACTAGATATGTTCTTTATGTGTGATTTCCAGAAACTTCTTTTACCGCTGTGATACAGGCTATAAACAGTGATTAAACTATATTTGTTCTCAGGTTATTAACGCTTTGTGAAATATTAATAGGCATGCCTTTACCCAAAGCAGAAGAATCCACACAACTTAAGGTACGTCAATGCACTCTTACCATTTTGAGTGATTTTTATTTTTATTTAAATTGTTTTTCTCACTCTTAAGCTGTTTTTCTGGCGATTGGGATATATTGTGTCGGGTCGCCCTTTCGATGCGTCGACGCTACTAAGAGAAATCACTAATCAATGGGTAAACATTAATATGATCATGTGTAGCGATTGATAATATCACCTTAGCATAGGCATGTCAAACGTAAGTAAAAAAACTGGTATTCCATCGCATAAGTAATGGCTATTTTTCGTGAGGTTAGCCACTTTTAAAAGATTTAAGTTTGACGTGTCCGTGCTTTTATTAGTAAAAGTAAGTAGAAATAAGTAAGATATGTATTAACATGTGTTATTTAAATATTTAGTTTAGACTATTTTTTTATCTATATTTCATTCATTTTGTTTTTATGAAACGTCGAAGTTAACTTATCATCGTCTATTGTGGCAGATTGGATTTTAGATAAAACAACTTACGACTCATTTTACTGTCATTATTATTATCACTTTGGTGTAATTTATAAAAATACAATTAACTTCTCATCGGCACTAGAATTCGATATTCAACTTAGATAGCACAATGTTATTTGTTAATTTGGGGCATTATTATTACGTAAAAACAAGAAAGAAGCCTGATTTATTACTAAATTATTTTTCAGGCAACAGATTCAAAAGGGTCTAGTTTATCTCTTTTGAAATATCTGGACCCTGTTGAGAAACAAAAACGAGATACAGCGAGAGCGAAGCGCGAGGCGGATGAACAATCCGTGCAGTTAACTGAAGTTGAAGCGACATTTGTAATGACTGGTAAGTTTTTTTTTCCGTTTACTCGTATACTAATGGTGTACAAACCGCACATCATTTTTAGTGAACCTATTTCGCATTGGAATCACGTCTGCAAATGGAATATATTTCTGTCAAAAATTTCATTTTTGGTACAAAATTTTATTGCCGGCTGTACTTTTTTCCACAATCATCAAGTACCCGTTGAGACGGTTGGAATGAGCCCAAACACGACGGGTTTATCTTGTTCAGTTTAGGAGTTGCTATGGCCACCTTCTGTCTCCATCATCAGATCAGCTCGGTGGTGCCAAAATATTGTATTGTCATCGAACTTACATAAGTATACCAAATTTCAGCTCAATCGGAAACTGGGAAGTGATTCAAATTTAACTTGCAAGATTTGATTACACACCGACAGACAACGGGACAGGTGAAACTAAGAATTGAGATCTAAATGGGTGCCAAGTTCCGTAGATTCTCTGAAAAGGTGCCAAATCTGGCACTACATTGTTTACAGTAAAACTAATTTACTGCGGCTTAATGCATTTTGAACTTAAACTTGGCAGTTTTCTTAAATATCCATATACGATAACCACGTATTGCATATTGAACTTGGCTGCCATTTTCACATTTATGTTTTTGTTGGGATATCATTACTTTTTGTCAAACTTCACCAAATGGTGCTTTTTAAGAGCGAATGCACGAGTTACTATACAAAATACCCAAATCGCTATAAGTGCACCTAAAATATTTGAAGAGTTCCCTCGATTTCTCCAGGACAATATGATCAAATACTTACCTGATAACAATAAGACTACCCCCCACCCACGCTCTGAAGTATTACGGAGTTCTGAGGTCACAAACATAGATAATAATAATAATGATAATCACCATCCCCCATGATGAGAACCTCGTGAAGGCCGAGAAGGACAAGGCTAGTAAGTACCTAGACCTGGCACACGAGGTAACCGCCATGTGGGATGATGTTGATTCGACGATCATTGTCCCGATAGTCGTCTCTGCGAAGAGTCTCGACCAATATCTTAAGAGACTCGCTAGATGGCTGGGTCAAGGGTCAGATGCAGAAGGCGGTACTCTTGGACACGGTGCGGATAGTCAGGAGGTTCCTGTCTCTGTCGCCCTAACCACCGGTAGCTTAGGCCCCGCCTCGCTGCCGGCGGCACTGTAGGTTAGGTTTTTTATAATGCTTTTATATTTTGTTTGTAAATGTTTTGTAAAAAACCTAGCTTAAGTAAGAAAATAAATACTAAACTGAACTGTACTTGGGGTTGGCCGAAATCTGACTGTACTTGGGGTCGGCCGAAGTATTAGGTAGTGTTGGGTATATTGAAGTATTAGTAAGTGGTAAAACATAAAAACGAGTATATTGTGATCCGAATTATTATGTATACTTATGTAGGGTAAACCGGGGACGGCTGAAACAAATTGACTAAGCTTTCGATAATAAAACACCTTTTCAATTTATAGAGAGATTATTGGTAACAACATCATAAGGGTAATTAGGAAGTACTACTTTATTCGACTACGGGACAGTAAATAGGAAGAATTTGCCTTAATCCTCGCAGAAGCAGTCATTGAATCTTAAAACATTACAATAAAAATAATATAGTACGGGACATTTAAAATCTTCCTAGTTGCATAAAGTAACTGGGGACATTTGAACGCGTCGTCATTGCCATATTGAGTTTTATTTCAAAACTCTGAAGCGTATCATTTCCAAACAGGTAATTGATCTGGGACAATTGAAACGTTTCAGTAGTACTGAAGATTTGATTACTTATACATCCACATACAGTCACTGGGACAAGTAAAACCAAATAAACGCTTGTAATAAAGAATTGAGGCATTTTGATACTGACATTTCAATGCTTTCGGTATAAGTTATTTTGAAAAAGGATCATATTTATGATTCGGTATTTGAAGGAAATATGCATTTTTATACTTAGGCATTTCGGGGATCAGCAGTTTTAGGTCAAAGTCAGTATGACTTTCTATCTTTTTAAGAGTGAGGCCATTTGATATTATGGTTTTCTTGGACCATGGTAATATGATTTAAAATTTTGTCGTATTGGAGAATTACGCATTAAGCAATTTAGTTTTATTAAAACATACTCTATATGATCTCCATACGTTTTTATTTTAAAACGATAAGAACTTGTGTAGAGCATTTTGAGCCGTTAACCCCCATAGTTACTTCTGCTGCTGTCAAGGAAGTTTAAAAGTTTGTACCTGTAACATGTTTAATTTGTTTACGTTATTACAACGTCACGATAGCGTTATCATTATCATTCCTATAAAAATAACAATTTGAAAGTAACTCCGCATATAAACTACTTTTTCAGAACTTGTCCTCAGCGTGAACCGCAGGAAGACAGTCGACGGCCAATCATACGACAAATTCCTAGTTTTCTCCCTACACATGTTGGAGCTGACGGCCACGCAGAAAACGTTCATGTTGGAGGCAACTGTGAGACTGGGCTCTGTCGGCATGCAACACCACAGGAAGGGCAGAGATATCATACAGATGATTGACACGCCTGAGGTCACCAAGACACTTGATGAAAATACCTTGCATTCTTTGTTTGCGGTTACATATAGCAATGTAAGTAATGGGGGTCTTTAGACGTAAGTGTCAAGTATACATTTCAGTAGCGAAGTTTTACAACCAATTAATAACTTCGCTACTGAAATGTATATCGTTTTAAAAGTATAATTATAGGCAAGGGTAGCACTTGTCGATGGTCAATAAAGCGTATTTTAATCTTCTCGCTGCAATTGACTTGATATAAAGTCGGTATATTTAGTGCTCCACACGCCATGACTTCATATTGAATCAAGTCAATGTAAAGGCAACCTACGTGCTAACAGGTAAGGTTCATTTTCAGTCCTATATGCTACGAAGACTTTGGCGTGTGACACATAACTAAGGTTGGTATTTCACTCGTCCAATATCTTTGTCCAATCTTTGATCAAATTTCTTTGACGGAGGCCCATTTTATTTATCCAAGATCTTTGTCCAAGTTTTTTTTTCATCTGTAGCCATATTGATTTAACTGTCAACAGAATCTTTGATCAAATGTCGGGGTCCCTTCCAAGTTTGATGAAATCATCCAATTTCTTTGATCAAATGTATATTGGACAAAGATATTGGATGAGTGGAATGCCATCCTTACGGAATCTACTGAGGCGGTAAAAAGGTTAGAATCGACTTTATTGGAAAAGTGGTATGTTGGCTTGAATACGCCGGAGAAAACTTTTAGTAATCCACTTTAGAGCGAGGCCACACGAGTGTAATTTTGTGAGCTGTGAGCGACATAATTTCGGTCGTCGCCATATTTGTGACTATCATTTCGGTACATATCACAAGTATGGCGACGACTGGAATTACGTCGTTCACAACTCAGAAAATTAGGCTTGTGTTGCCTCACTCTGATGGTTGTAATTTTATCTGTTATATTACAAATATAACAGATAAAATTTATAGGTTTTTAGTTTAAACTTTTTAAATTAAATAATATAAATTAGAATAATCGATTGAATATCTTTCTCAGCTTATAACCATGCAACTATTATACAATTAGAAAAGTTTTATAACCTAAGGTAACGTGAATGTAACCTAAGTAATAAGGTGGCTTCAGATTTCCTGGATTGTTACCAAATAGCATACGAGTTGTGACTTTTATGATCGCTCTCGCTCTGGCTCTAATTTTATAAAACTCGTCTCTGCCGAAACCCAACAAATACGATCACAATTGAAATCTAAATTGCATTGCATTTTAAAAAAGCAATTCCTTTTCTATCTAGCTGACTCGATAATTGCTTGTGATAATTGGATTTCCGGTCATAAAAATGTAAAAATTGTGCGGTTTCTGAGGCGCCCTTTTCGCGTTCAGGGGTTCCCTTATTTATATGCTAATGGAACGCTCTAGAAATGCCACGCACGACCAAGGTGGTGCACCTGTACAATTATAAGAACAACATTCTCCCCTTGTGCATTTTCATAGAATTTTCTGCATGGACATTGAGCGAAATTTTAACACGTTTCAGCGCGCGAAAACTTTATGAGTAGCATTTTGTACATGCATGCTGCCCGTATGTTTAAATAATTTGATGGAAGAAATATTAGCGCGTCTTTTGGTGCAATTTTGTCGTAATTTCAGGGAAAATTCTTGTCAAATTGAAGCATACAATTATTGTATGATAACCAGAGGAATTGAATTGAATTAATTATTAAATAATATTGGTGCTTTGTTGCAGGAGTGGTATGACGATGATAGCAATGTCTTAACTTATTATTGACGTTGACTGTGCCTTAGTGCAGTCAAAGTCACATGCAGGTTAACACATTTGCACCTTGACATTACTCGTAGGTGAAAAACTATCAACTTATTTCTAATGTTGAATAAATATTGTAGGTTGACAAAAAATGCCCAGAATTCAGGAGTCACTACGGATCTGTTGAGCAACTGATCGAGTTGGACTTTGCCACATTAAGAGTTTTGCTGCACCTCGAAGGCTTACAAGAGATACTTGTAATCGTTAATGAATATCAGGTAATTATTAAATATGTGACCTATGCCTATTTTAAATGAGTTAATTTTTTAATGAGATTATTTGTAGACGCGGTTGCAAAATCTTCAAAGTACCGTTGATCGGATCGCGAATGCTGGACCGTTGGAAACCATTGTTGAAGGCGAAGAATTGTCTGCTGTCAAATCTAAAAGTACGTAATGTTGAAATAATAATATAAATAAAATTAAAATGAACTTTAACCCGTGGAACGACATGTCAAAACAAAATGTATTGTAATTTCAACTATAACTATAACAAATCTAGGTTACAAATTCAAAATTTGTTAGGAACACACTTGACGGGTTAAGAATTTTGAAATTAGTTAAAATGTCCGACTTTATTAAAATAAAGCTGCTCTTTGATTTTGAACCTTCTTGCTTGAACAGTAAAGTCGCTTTACAACGGACTAATTTGATACAATTCGGTCAATTCAAATAATTTTAAGCGAACCTAATGTTTTATGTGTACACCATCATCAGTCTTTTATCACACAGCACACAATTTTTGTGACAAAAACTTCCACATGAACATTATTTTAATAAGCACTTTTGCATTTCTAGCAAGTGTATCTAAACATACACGTAAGAAGCAGGTGGAGACCATACAATTGAAAGTGAACGTTAAGATTGGGGCAGTAGAGATCGAATTTGCAACGGACAGGCGGAGCTTGAGCTTAATCCAACTCCAGAAGGCCGCTGCTGGCCTAATACTAAAGAGCTCTTATACGCAAGTGGATTGCGCTATATCTGACATTAATGTTCAGGATTTGAATCAAGCCACAATACATAAAGATGTGAGTATACATACTTCCTATGTTATTTTTTTATACAAGCCCATTATGATATTATTTCATATAGATAGGTATAGGTATTTATCAAATTCCGTTTTTTTAGTTCTCGAAGTAACTAATAAGCTACAATGTTTAGTCAGCAGCTGAAGTAGGTAAGATCTATAACACGTTCAGAGGCGGCTCGCCCTAAGGAGCGCTGGTGCAGTGAACTCCCATTAATAATTATAATAAAATTATACTCATTATTAATGTTACTATTTAAAATCTATCGTAAAAAACTACTGTAGGTACAATACCAATAAAAAAACCAATAAAATAACTACCAATACCAATACCAATAAAATAACTACCTTTACACATTATAAAATCATAGGTAGCTATACCTTATTACCCATCATCCCATACATCTGTATCATTTTATAGGCAACGCGCGAAGCGGACCGCTCACGATTGCGCTCCAATGAAACAAGATTCAGTACATTGCCTAATACGAAATACAATAAGAGTGAAACAGATAGTTCGCCACAGTCCTGCGCGTGAAACAAAAGATTTTCTACGAAAAAGTAGCCAAATTTGGAGCGCCGCTCACGCGACATTGTAGGTTAGTTTTACCGCCCGGCCGCAGCACGACCACGTGGCACGACAACGATTGCACGCGTCGTTGCCACTCATATATGAAGGGTCCACGGGGAAAACATGTCCAGACCACTTCAATTTCATAACAAAAAACAACCTAACTGATAAAGACATATGGTGCAAATTGCCTTTGAAATTTCAAAGGACTAGACATGTTCTTTCCGTGGACCCTTCATATAAACAATTAATAAACACTAGTCAACTTAAATGCATGCGCGCGACACGAAAGCAAATTCGGGAGTTTTCTAATTAATAATCATTTAATACGTGTTCAAATAGCCTGTAATTATCAGTTATTACTTGTGAGTGTTAAAATGGACGATTATAATGTGACGTTCATTAAAAAGTGTAAAAATACGTTAAAAATACGGCTTCAATTGAAGGCAAAGGGACCGCCACATATCTGATTTACACAAAAAAGTAATAGATTTTTTGCACACCAAAAAGACAGACGTATGCATTTCCTCTATAAGTAATAAATTGTACAGCTAACGCTATACATATATTTTCATTGTTTTTTTTCAAGTGAACACCCATACAATTTTGTCACGAGCCGCCTCTGAACACGTTCACAATTATCTACACAGAGCCAGAGCAAGAGAATAACTCTTGACATTAGAGTCTGTGTGTAGCTCATTTTGAGCACTAGGCCCGCGTAGCTACTTCTGCATGTGACTATTCAACCCCTCTTGACGTTTGATTTTTGCTATGACAATTCCGCTCCTTGCTAATGCTTAATAATAATTACTTGTGATACTTGTGTGTCACTATTATCAGCAATACTCAGGACTGAAGCTGTATTGATATGTGCATTTATATAACAAATATTATCACTCGTCAGTATTTGTTTGACATACTCTGTAATAGCCAAGAATACCTTGTAACTATCCCAACATTCAGAAAATGTTTTTGGCGCAATGTTGCTCACATCACAGAATAAGGAATAGTACAAGTACAGAAATTTCACTCCCTAACAAAAACGGCTTTTAGGCATAAGAAACGTGCCTACTCTCTGCATCTCTGTCTATCGCATAACTTGTATTCGTTCACGCGCGGCACGTGTAGCCCTAGGGTTGTCACGCCAAAAATACTTCAATGATGCAAAAAATGTTGTACCTCACCAGATGTCGCTTAAGTACAGTGAACCGATATTAATTAAGTACATGTTACTTCACAAGAATAATAAATCTCATATTTTTTTAACGAACCATTTAACGATACCCTACACGGTGGGTTTTGCAAGAAGAAAAAAAAATAAAAAATTATTCAGTATCTTCTTAGGTTTAGTTGTGGGTAGGGAATGCATCCCCATTTTACGTGCAGGGGAAGTACCTTCAAACTACATATATATATATTTTTTTTGTAATTTTAAAATAATTGTTTTAGAAATTATTTAAGAAAATAGCCAAAAAATTATCATTGCCCCCTTCATTTCTGAAACTACTGGGTCAAAAATAAATAAAAAATACATTTCAAATCATCCACCAACAGGTTTTGACGGGCTTACAAATCAACAACAAACACGTCACAACTGCATACAACAACCCGGCTAGTATGATAGCTTATACCGTCACGTTATATGGCCAAAATGTACTGAAACGTCACATAAAACGTGACAGTATAAGCTATCATACTAGCCGGGCAGGACAGGTCATCTTCTTATGTTTTTCAGCTACATAGATCTACCTTTGTCCGTGTTTTAAATGCTATGGCCACAATAAAGGACAACTACCTAAATAGGACAACTATTATGTAGCTAAGCAAGTAAAATAAATTTAATAACGCGTGTTTCATTTTGAATAAAATTACAGTTAGTAACTTAATAAGTAAAACGTCGGAAATGGTGAGTTTAAACTATACTTATAAGTACCTAACAAGTAGCCAGGTGGTTCGTATCGTATTTATTTGTATTGTAACTTACAAGTTGATAATTTTAAACACCAACCAACACTAAATAAGTACTTATTAATATTATTACATATACCAAACTAAAATAAAAACTTACCGTTCAAAATTTGTAGGCAACTGAAAAAAAGATACACCAACGTTCCTTCGGGTATTCAAACAACCATATACACAGAACATGTGTGGCCGGGTATCGGTTTCATCGTGGGTTTTTTAAATCACACAAAAATTACGTAGTAACGCGCGGTTCGTCGCGATCAAGTCGGCGGCGCGTGGCAGCGGATCACAAAACGACGCGCACGTACATGCTCGGACGGCGACGGCCCGCGACTGACAGCTAGTTTCGGGGTTTTCAAGCGTTAGGTTATTAACGCGGCGCGCTCCACCCATTGCAAGCCCCTTGCTCACATGTAATTTTCACTTGATAATAAACGAAAGAAACAGAGGTTTAAAAAAAATAAAGTGCTATAACCTTATTGATTCAATAAATGTTATTTTAGTCTTAATTCCATTGCTGAACCAGTGGCGATGGCGACAATACACAAGATTTGACGGAAGGTGACGGATGATATCGTGATATTATCTCAGTGCGTTTAGATGCACAGGATTATTGAAGCCACGCCCCTTAGGTGTCGCGGATATCAAAATATCAGGATTTATTTCGATATTATCACGATACTGCGATACTCGTCAATATTCACGTGATACGTATCATGATATGATTGGATCGCGTGATAAAGTGACCGTAAACCAGACTAGTAAGTTTCTACCGGCGCATCTTCTTGTCAAATGTCTTATCCAAGGCAAGACGGAGTCAAGAAACAAACCTTGCGGCCTAATACAAATATATTTATATTTAAAACATTCCAGATATTAAAAGTGCTCGGTGGCGACGTGGTTAACGTGCAAGTGGTGATGTACAATCTGGAGCAGGGGAACAGACTCAACGACGTGAACATGTCAATCGACGCGCAAATCAATTGTCTCAGGATCGTCTTCCTTAACTGGTTCGTCACTTCTATGCTGGTACGTTCAAATCTTAACTTAATTTGGCCATATAAGTAGTTAATAATTTCAGAAACTAAGAACTATTAGGAACGAATTCACATCATCCATTCCTAATTAAAGGGAAAAAATGTTAATTTACAGCTCCGAGCAGGATTCGAACTAGCGACATCCTGTCGATGTCGATGTCCGCCTTCCTATGGCGTTGTGAAAGATTTGGTGCCGAGCATGATTGTTCCGATAGCACAGTTGGCTAGAGCGATTGGCCGCGTATGCCAACATGTCGCAAGTTCGAATCTTGCTCGGTTAATGTTTCCCTTTAATTTGAAATTTATAGCAGGCGTTAATGCGAACAAGACGAAATCAGATCCCTGCGCATGATTTAGATCGTCGGTGTTTCTTCTTTAGTTCAGTAGTGTTCGAAGAACGTGTGAATGGGATGAAGCGACTGACCGTGAGTCAGAACAAATGGCACGAAGTGCTGAGGATCGCGATGCGGAAAACCCAATTATCACTGAACTGAAGTAACTAAAATACCGAATCAGTTCGTCCGGCTGATTGAACGAGAGTGGAGCGCTCCTATGGGTACCAAGAGTATTATTAATTCATTTTCATTTTCCAGGAGTTTTTGAACAATTTCCAAACAGCGCAACAAGCCATCATAGAAGCTTCGTCACAAGCCGTCGAGTCAGCTCGTGCTAATGTACAGAATGCCTACGAAAATTCCACAAAATTGGCGTTGAAAGTCCGCCTGGCTGCCCCCATTATTGTAGTTCCCGAGAACTCTAAAAGTAAAAAGGCTTTGCTCATAGATTTGGGTCGAATGTCGCTTCAAAATAAGTTTGTGGATTTAAAAGTGGAGGTAAGTGCAGCTGCAATTTTATGATAATCGTATATCTTAGGGTGTTTTTTTTTTCTTGTTTATTAATTTGACATGAGGATGTCCTGATAAAACCCATAAAATTGAAATCCTTTCACTGTCGGACGAGATTTCTGTTCGTAGGCAGTATTAGTTTAAATTCTGAAAACACACGTATGGCTATGCGCGTAGCGCTATAAAAACGTTGGCAGTGACGTGTTAAAAATAGTACATTACTATACCTCGGCCGGAATAAGGATTGTAGGCAATGCGTTCTTTCCTTTATAGTAATGTACTATTTTATTTTTACTTTTACCCCCTTATTCATAGAAATCATAGATGTCCACCAAACCTGTTTTAGTTAAAATGTCACTAAAATTAGTTTACCCTAATGTGAAAGGGTAAAAAAAAATTTTTGCTAGCGGAGGTTTGTTAAGTTTTATGAATAACAAGGTTGATCTTTAAAACCGATGCAAATGTATGCATAAGACACCACACATGATTCTTTTTGTATAGAACGTCAGCAACAAAGTGACTGTAGACGAACTAACGCTAGAACTGGAAGACATCAAGCTCTCGTGCGTTAGTCTCGTGGACGACACGACGGCTGTGCAGGACGAGCGTAAGCTGCTGAAGCCGACGAGTTTCAAGCTGTTGGTTAAAAGGAGCCTGTCCAGTTGGTACGAGCCTCTGCCCGATTTGGACTTGTCGGGTAGATTGAAGACTATTGCGGTAAGTTTTAGTGTCTCGTATTTCTAACGAGACGAATATGTTGATCTGTAGGTTTGCAAGGTGTACTGAGGACGTCAAGATTACCCTTTTTAAAGCGTTATGTCAATCTTTTTTTACCTGCAGCCTATGGATTAGCTACACTCAAAAAGCTTTTACAGTAGTACATATGGTGCTACACTAGTGCGGTAATCAGCAGATTACGTGCATATGTCGAAACTTTAAAGAGCCATATGTACTGTAAAACGTTGTACGATACACATGCGAACAGGTAATTCGCAACTCGTGTCGATTTTAAACACTCCTTTCGGTTGTGTTTCAATTTATCATCACTCGTTGCGAATTTCCTGTTCTCTGCACTTGTATCGTAATGAACTATTGGCGCCCTGCGCGTCCAATGTAATAATGGTTTTAGGATGCTGTTGGGGCTGCCGCGCCATTGCAGTGAATCAGCGATGTTTTGCGAGAGGCGCACGGATGGCTTCCATGCCATAATGCGCAAGCGTCCTTGCCTTGGCGAGGCGCCTGCGCGGCAGCCTGAACAGCCTCCTACTGACGGTGGCTGCGCGCCTAGATGGACCCTTCTATAGTAGTCGGCGGTTAAGAAGTCAATTCTGACACCTGTCATTCCCTAAACTTAAAAGTCACTTTGAGGTTATAAACTGTATGGAAATGACAGGTGTCAGGAATGTCAGGATTGACTTTTTAACCGCCGACCACTATAGCTGTATTGGGACAAAATGTATAGGACCTTTTAACCGTTATTAAATGTTAGTTGTGTATTTATTTTCTAAATGTATATGTGTTATTGTATATATCTTTGTATGTTAGTGTCATATGGAATTTTATTTTAATTTAAATGTGAATTTAGTATTTTAAGTTGTTTGGATCTATGATCTGAAATAAATTATTATTATTTCTATGGTGCCTTTCTGGGACGAGCTGTATGCTTCCAAATTAGGCATCTTTGTTATAAAATGTGCACGCGTGTGTGTGGGTAAAGAATATGTTTTTTGTTTTTACTGAATTTGTACTAGCAGATATTTTTGACTGATTTTGTTTAAGGTGTAGTTTAATAAGCTTTTAAACTTCGCGTAAATTATTGATAAGTGTGGTAAACAATGCAATATTAAAACCTAGTCCCGCCAATAATAATAATAAATATTAGGGGTAATTTTTTACACAAATCGAACTAGTCCCATAGTGAGCTCATAAAGGCTTGTCTCATGGGTACTAGACGACGATATATTTAATAGATATATTATACTCAAATACATAGAAAATATCCAAGACTCAGGAATAAATGTTTCTGCTCACTACAGAAACATATGCCCTTACTGGGATTCGAAGTCGGGACCTCTAGCTTCGGAGGCAGTGAGACTAACCAGTGTCAGGAGGCAGT
The DNA here is from genome assembly GCA_905163555.1 of Notocelia uddmanniana. Taxonomy (NCBI): domain Eukaryota; kingdom Metazoa; phylum Arthropoda; class Insecta; order Lepidoptera; family Tortricidae; genus Notocelia; species Notocelia uddmanniana. The sequence goes on along the minus strand of LR991059.1, from coordinate 21,286,309 downwards.
GACCAAATTGTAAATGATAAAACAATCTCCGCATTAAATTACTTTAATGCATTCATATGTATTTTTAAGAGAAAACGTTTATTGTCGGTTTCAGATTAAAGTTGGCCATAGTGATTACCGGAGTATCATGAAAATTCTGAATCAAAACCTTCAAGAAGGTCAGAAGAAAGACGCAAAGGTTCAAGCCAACGTTCCCAAGTCCACTTCTAAATCGGTCGCCCGAACAACGAGCAGGCAAGACGCAAGGAAAGTCACTAGTGCAACTGTAGAATCTGGAAAAGACATTGATGTTAAAAAACCGAGGGTTACCATCAAGTTTTCTTTCACAATGGATAGTTTTGTCATCGATTTGGTGAATACTGTTGTCTCTGTAAGTATAATAAAGTTTAGCAACGATTTCTATCCTGTAATAACACGTATACACACGAGTAGGGTGTCTGAAAACTTTTACGACACATAAACAAATTAGTTTTATAATTTGCCGCTAGATGATTTAGAGATTCCGAGTCCGAGGAACAAATGTCTCTGCTCAACACAGAAACAAATGCCCTTACCGGGATTCGGACCCGGGACCTCTAGCTTCGGAGGCAGTGTCACTACCAACTAGGCTAAACAGGCCGACGAAACGATATTAAACCGGTCGTTTTAAAACTAAACGTGTAGGTATAAGCAAACATCTTCACTAGTCGTTTTTGTTAACAAATACAGCCTGTAATGAAAACTTCTCGTAAATGAAATGTTTGTCAGAAACTTATTTATTATTGATTGTCTTATTTTCAGAGTGGTGCGGATGGCGGCATTGAAAAAGACATCGAACTAGCGCGCTTCTGCCTAGCGCTCTTCTCGGTAAAGGGGCGTATGTTCTCGGATGATTCGATCAACACTTCGCTGCTACTCGTCGATTGCACTCTTGATGATACCAGACCCGATAGAGGTGCAAAAATAACTAGGTATATAAATATTTTTCTTAATTTAAAAAAGCGTAAGTAAGAACAAACTCCTTCGTGGTAGTAGTAACAATATGATCCAACGTTTTTAAGCTGGTTATCAGCGTTCCATTTTTGGCCTGTCACAATCGTTTTTTTTATGACATAGTAGGCAAACGAGCAGACGAATCGCCCGATGGTAAGCGATTAGCGCCGCCCATAGACACCCGCAACACCAGATGGGTTGTAAGTGCGTTGTCAGCCTTTAAGACGGCAGTACGCTCTTTTCTTGAAGGTCGCATCGGGCTGGAAATACCGCAGGCGACAGTTCTTGCCACAGTTTAGCTGTGCGAGACAGGAGATTTCTGGAGAAACGCACAGTTCAGGACTGCCAGCCATCTAAGTGGAATGTTGTCGCGTTGGCGGAAAGAAGCGGCAGGGACTGGAACTTCGTTTCGTTTAAAAGTTTAAGGCGATTTTTTTTAACCATCGCATCCAATTAAAAAGTCACGTTCCACTTAAACGCAATTACATGTGTTAACTGTTGGTGTTTAGCAACGTAATAATGTCGTACTTTTCACATAATATTCCACGCACTTGATTATATTTTCTGCTTAGTGTTAAGAAATCTTACTGGTTCGTTTTATAATACAGGTACTTAGAGCGTCGTCGCGAATCGGGTGATATGCACGATGAAAAAAAATCGCCAATAATGGAATGTCCGGACAAGATACGGAGCATGATTGATATCACTTATACTATTAAGAATCACGACACTTACAGTGAGTTCCATTTTTAGATAAACCTAAATCATATAATAATCGACGAACGATCCGGTTGAACTGTTCACCATCAACATTATCATGTGACCTACGACCCAAAGAGTGCCACAATGACCGATCCAGCGCCCCCCGCATCCAGCAGACTCCCGCGACCTTTGCCAGGTGTATCAGTCCACATCGTGTGGGTCTCGCCACTCGAGATTAACATTTTGGATGCCTATAATGATCCAAATATGGCAAGATGCACCATAACTACAATTGAACTGATCATTTCATCACTTCGCACCAGAGTTAGAAAAACATGGCATGAAAACTCAATTACAAATGAGATAATGTGTTCGAAATTCTTTAATCATGCGTTTACTAATGTCATCATTTTTTTTAGTCGACATAAGAGTGTTCAGCTTCAACTTGATCCTAGCTATGGACTTCCTGAACAAAATCGCGGATTTCATGAAAGCGGGCCTGGCTGAAGGTCCTGAAGCTTCCGAGGAACAGGAGGCTGAAGATAATACCCCCCAGATCAAGTCGGACAAGGCCGCTGATGCGTTCCCGGTGAGTAAGTCATTTACACCCAAATAAAACCGATTCCAATTAACTACAGAAAGTACCGAAATCGCCAAACGTGTGCCTATCAAAATTGAGGAGATCCCTCGATTCCTTCTGTATCTCATCATCAGACCTTCTCAAAATTTATATGGAACTAACTTGGGGGTACCTGGCGTACCTGCTTTGAAACAAAAGAAAAGAATTACCAAAGTCGGCCAACGTGGTCAAAAGTTATCGGGGAACATACATACATAAAAAAAACCAACATGCAGACGTACTGAGAACCTCCTTCCTTCTATTAAAGTCGGTTAAAAAGCACGGAGGCATATTTAAATCGACGTCAAAAAGGAGCAGGTTCGCAATTTGTCGGTTTTTTTTGTATGTTTATCGATTGCTCTGTCCATTGTGGAGCGATTTTCAAAATTCTTTTTTTCCTTTCTACTCCAGAGGTGCCTGAGATTGTCACCAAGGCATGTTCTGATGATGGGATCCCAGGGCAAATCAGGGGCAAACCTCAAATTTTATAGGTATGTATTACGTGTTTCCTATTAGTTCTGTAACTATTTAAGTATTCATCGAAAAATTTAAAATCTTTGTGCTCCGGGCAGGATTCGAACTTCTTAAGGGTTAGGAGTTAGAGGATAATTCTTTAAATATCATTCCATCAAAAACATATGTGTAAATGGGATCGAGTTTAATATATTATTAACAATATGCGATGCGTGGTTGTCGACATCGCCGACAAAGGAATTAAAATCTAAATGGGTGCCAAATTCCTTAGATTATCCTGTTTTTTATTAAGAACCATCATTCTAAAAGAAATCAAAAACACTAAGTTTTATTTATTATTCTACAACAATGTTTGTTATTTAAAAGTATAACTGCTTAAATATAAACACTCTAACTATTTACACAAACCTAGGATAAAATTAAGCTCAATATTTTATTTGGGTCATTGAGTTGGTGAATAGTGCTGTCTCTTTGAGTATAATAAAATTAATAAAGTTTAGTACCGATTTCTATCCTGTAATAACATAACATACACACAAGTTGTTACGACGTATATTACGTATAAGCGAATTAGTTTTAAAATTTGCCGCTAGATGGCGCTGTTACCTTCAAGTAGATTTGTAGAACGCGCTGTTAAGATTTTTCATAGGATAATGACCCTCCCGGCCTAACGTTCTTAATTCATACTTACCTGGCATAGGGGATACCGTGATCATGAAGGCGGTTCCCCCAGGGCGAGACTCTTCCATTGCACTGCGGATGGGTTGACCCTTGCGATTATCCCTAATGTGGATAACTCGGATGCGTAATTTTTGGTAGTGGGGACTGCGTACGCGCTGTCCCCCCCTTTAAACATGAAATTGTTATTTGTTAGATAAAATGGATTGTTTACTTATATACAAGAGCTGGCGAGGAATTTCTATGAAATTAATGACAGTTTCATACATTTTCCGCGCCAGCTCTTGTGAATCGACCTATATCTATTATGAATAATTACTTCCATCCCACAGCAGTGAACGAAAAAAGCATAGAACGCGAGCTTCCTACAAAAGTCCACTTTGAAACGGGGCATTTATTCGTAATACGCACGCGCGGTGTTGTACCAATAAGAATTGCCAAAAATGTCATCCGATTTTCTATTACCCAAAACAAATAAACGTGATAGGTAAATTTCAAAATGACTGGCTTTGTTTGGTATCCTAGCGCAGACTTTTTATGTGTCAAAATGGCGGCGACAACGACAACGCTTAGCGGGTGGATGGTTGCATGCAACAAAAAGTCATCTTCATACGCAAAACCGCCGTATTATTTAAATTTGAATTTAAGATTTATTTTATTTTTAAATATCATAGGATAATATTACGAAAATCTAACTTGTCGCTAATTAAGCTGTATCAGACTTATACTATGCATATTGGACGACCATGTACATAATTTATAGCTTGCTAAGCACTGTTAGACATAGAGAACAGCAACCACTCGTAATCGAAACTTTTACAGTATATTCAGACAACGCCAACATTTAACATACGTTCGTTAACTCATTTTTTACAAGCTTTTATTTAACTTGGCGTGTCAGTAACTTATGTCTTTTTGTTTGTGTGGGTCAAATCTTAGAAGCTAAATTAGACCCACTTCTCGATTTCCGATTGAGCTAATATTTGACGTTAGTACGCTCGGCTGAACTCGATTCTCCATACAAACGTAGTTTCGTTCTGATTTTAAACCCCTTGCTGAAATAACATGAAACGTTGTATACACAATGGGAGCCGCCATATCTAGGTCGGAAATTAGTTTCTGTTGCAAGAAATTGTAATAGAAAAAAATACAGCGAGTTTTTGAGTTTTAAACGTATTTTATGAAAACCTTAATAATCGCTGTATTTTTTCACCATTATAATTTCAAGCAACAGAAACCAATTTCCGACCTAGATATTCCGGATTCCATTGTGTATACGAAGTTTCATGTTATTTTAGAATGGTATTTTAAAATGAGAGCTAGACTACGTTTGTATGTAGGACCGAGCTTACTGCATATATGTAAATTCAATGACACTGCAATATTATGATAATATTATTATCGAGCTGATCTGATGATGGAACCGGAAAGTGGTCATAGGAACTCTGTAATAAGTTAACTGGCAAACGTACTTATCTTCTCGAAGATCTCACGGTTCGTAAATAAATGCCATACGATAAAAAAAAAGTTAACACAATCATACCGAGTTTGGGCTCTTTAAATCCGAGTTTGAGTAGTTGATAATAATTGTATATATTGTATGTATAGCGTAGTTACACACTTATTCTTTTATTTTTATTTCGGTTTTAGTTCTTGTTATAAATATATTTATTTCTCGCTTCCCTCATATAATTATATTGTCTAATTAGAATCAATAGCCTAGTTGTAATTATACTAAATGTCCTCTAATATTTAATTATTATAGAATTAGTTTACCTTTTTCAAACATTTTAATTTGTTGAGATACATGCTTTCATACACAAATTAGTTATGAGCATGAAAGCATGTATCTCAATAAATAAAATGTTTAAATGGTATCTTAGGTACCTTTTCATTCACCTATTAACATTTTGATGATGTAAGGTGGCATAACACCATCCCTATACAAAATCGGTGGCGACTAAAAAAATTAAACAAATATGTTTACCGCTTTACTTACATATGAAAAGTGATTCCATCTTTTTTATGTTTTCTAGAGTGATTAACGCACACCACTTCACTGCACAAAAAGGCATATTTTTAATTTTTGAGATTTCAGTTAATACAACTGTTACGTTGCGCCGCCATGTTCAAACTAGACAGCCGTTGGACACAATTTTGACGCCCTATAACTCGGATACATTTATTTATTTATTTTCTGCTTAGCACTATTACAATGACATATGTTATACACAGTAACAGTGCGACCCTGATAGGGTATTGCAAAATATAATTACCTATATAATTTTTGGTACTGGTACGCGCTGTCCCCTCCTTTACAACTTGAAATCTACTGTATCACTTTACATTCAGGCGATATTCCCAATTTGCATATTCGTAAAATCTGCTAAGGTGCAGTGTTCATTGATATTCCCAGTTTGCATATTCGTAAATGTCCCCGTACGCGCTGTCCGCCTATTCATTAATAAATTGATTTATAGGTTAAAGATATTCTACTCCACAAGGACAAATTGGGACGGTTTAGAGTTCCGTAGCTAAAACGGAACCCTCAGTTTCGTCGTGTCATGACCATCTGTTTAGTTCCGTGACTTATTTTTGCACCAGTTTCAGTAAGAACATTGAATTAGTATTTAGAGCTTGCTGTCGTGCCGACCGGCTGTGCGGTTAGTTCGTACTTACTACCACACGATATCTCTTCTCAGAATATATATTATATTTTGTCTTTAAAAGATGAATATTCTGTTTCTAAACTGTTGCAAATCGGGGTTTTTTTTACATCGCAGGTAGCATTGAAAAAGAAACAAACATCGAGCAATCAGCCAGCGGAGCAGCCACAGAAAATGGCCATGATGACCGTTAATATAAAGATTGAGCAGCCCGACATTATCCTAGTTGAGTCGTTGGAACAGAAGACCTGCGACGCTTTGGTGCTTAATGTGAGTAAAAGTTTTTGTAACTGAACTTTAACAAACACTGTTGTTGCAATTTTATTTTCAATAATAATGGGATTGCTCTTGGCCAGCATCTAAAATATACTTACCAGCAAAAAAATGGAATCAAAATCGTAGCAAAATGTGAATCGAACCAAATTTGGTCATTTTTTTTTCTTTGAGTATACAGGATGTTTTTATTGAAATCCATTAATTGCAAGTGCACTTTCCTGAGATGAAATAAAGTAATCTTCTCTAAGACACTACCTAATTCGTACCATTCCAAGGTATTCAATAATTAATTTTCGTTAATTAACTCCCCTAGTATAGCATAAAAGATCCTTAACAATTAAACAATGTTGATTTTTTTAAATGGCATTAAGTTCTTATTTCCTAATAGGTTTTATTTCCAAGGTTCAGGCCCGTTCTAATATCTCGTTAATTATACACCTTCTTACACGAAACTTTTCCACATTTGCTTGACATATCGTTCAAAACCTAAGTACGTCAGGGTGACAAATCTACTGCGAATCGAAAAAAAAAATATCTTCCTCTCTGTCGGCCGAAGACAGCGGCTAGTGCGACATAGAGGCAGATATTTTGTTTTCGGTTCGCGGTAATGCCCCTGTGTACCTGACATAGCCGCCTATGTGTGTGTGTGGTTTTATTGACGTGCGTGTGCCATTCCAATTTCGAATATTGTCATAATATTGACATTAATTATTGCTTAATTCCATGTTAACTCTTAGGGCTGTTTTGCAATCACCCTTGTTGATATAATTAATTATTTTGTATGAAAAAAAAACCTTGAATTTCGAATAACTAAATTTGCTACGTGGATTTTAATGTTCTATGGTTTTACACGGCTATATGCCTGAAGGAACGGAAATCAATAAAAACAACCTGTATATCTCACACACTAACGGCTTCAGATAATTTTGATCACCTCAACCTCATTCTTTTAATTGCTCATGACTGAACCTGAATATGTGTATATATAGCAAATAATTTGCTTTCTATGAAATTTCCAAAGAACGCTTAAACCTTTCCCTCCACCTAGATGGAAGCCCGTTTCAAACTGCGCAAAACCGAAGAGCGAATGGTAGCCGACGGCGGTATCTCCGGCTTGCAAATGGTGATCCGTACGCTTGGCAAGGCTGAGAAGAACCCTCGATACCTCCTCGAGCCGGCGACGCTGTCGGTCGCACTGTCGCAGCCGCCCGGCGCCGGCATGCATGTCGATGTCGCTGTGTCGGACATCAAGATAACCGTGTCGCCTCGTGAGTATTAACCATCGTTCATTCATCATTTCTCAGCCCGTGATCGCCCACTGCTCAGCATAGGGCTCGCTTAGAGTACGATAATCGTTCCGGTCCTGAACCAATCTTATTCAGAAGTGACTCTATAAATATTGCCCTGAAGTACATACATACATGTACTCACGCCCTTATTCCCGAAAGCGTACGAAAATTATTTTCAGACCTTCGTGACGCAACAGATAGGGCTTTATCTATCGCCAGCTTCTGGTCTCATTCGATCTAAACCAGAAGTAGAAACCATCGACACGAGAAGAAAAAGTGCTACTATTAACAATTGTAGGTTTATAGATGAAAAAAAAATTGATATTACAGTGTCATGTTGCTAGCCCATTTGAATCCATAGTAGACTCTTACGACATCTAAGGGAAGAAAGGGGGTGGTGCTATTCTAAAGCGGCACCACATTGTGCCTTGAAGTTGCCTAAGACGTCCAGTGCCGGCAACGCGATTCATTAATTTTGTTATAAGATGGCGTAGCTTTATAGGCAGTAGTGTCTCACCCTAACTAATTTTAAGACATCTTGATACCTCCTCAGGCCGGCGACATTGTCGGTCGAACCGTTGCAGCCGCCCGGGGCTGGCATGCATGGCATACATGTCGATGCCGCTGTGTCGGATATCAGGATCATCGTGGCGACTCGTAAGCTAGTCTTGTACAAGTCAGCTCGAGTAACATATTTAAATGATACATCACTTGTTCTGACGTTCGGTGCCAGCAATACACATATGTGACATACGCTAAGGTGTAGTGGTCAGACCCGGCAGCTAAAGCCGACGTTAAAGGGTCGTAGCGGCTTTAATACACTGTCTCAATCATTATAACCTCTAGCCACCCAAAGGCCTTTATGGTGGCATCCTACTCTTCGATGGAATTTCTATCTTTTCAAAACAAAACAAATTCTACTCTATTTCCTATTTCAGTAGATTAAATTTTCACTGTCAATTTTGTGGTGGCCGGCTAGAGAAATAAACAGTTTAGGGTTCTATCCGTCTATCTATCTATCCTAGTCTAGGTCTATCCGCCTATTCTGTATCCACGCATTATTGAGACGCGCAAGCTTGAACGACGCAGATGCTCTGTTGAATACACAAGAGAATAAAACACTCTCATGTTCAAAAGAGTCAGCGTGCGCTTGTATGTTCTGCTGTCGCAAGCAGCAATAGGCTACGGTGTCTGCTTACCATCAGGCCTGTTTCCATCGTTAGGCCTGTTTGCCGCCGTCGTAGTTTAAAAAAAAAAACTACGTGTTTAGACTTACTATTTGACGATACAGGGTGTCGTTAGTTGGTTTCTACACTTTCATCTTAGTATTTCTTTCATTCTAATTTAATTTCTTTTGATATTGCCTTAGGGCCCATAAAGTTAGAGGCTTGAGAACTTCTAACAGTCAAGTTGCTCACTCACTTGACAATAATCTCAATAAGGTCTAGTTCCCATGACAGTCGCTTCCGTTAAAACTAGTGCCTACACCAATTCTTGGGATTAGGTAGTGAACCCCGGGCATTTTTCAGGATGCAACTGTACTAGGATAACGCTAGGATGATAATTGCCCTCAAGCATTTTTTTTTAATTTAAAGTGTGTATTCACAGATATCATTGCCCTGCTGAATCGCGTGATGGCAACTATGACGAGCTCGGAAGAAGACAACACTCAGCAAACGGACAGGGTTATATTCTACTCTCAACTGTGGGATATGGCGCCGTTCAAACCTAATCAATATTGGTTCTTGAAAACCGGTAAGTCCTTTCATAATGTGAAATCGCTGAAATAGCTATCCTGACTATGGGATGCTAAATATGAACTCTATACAGGGTTCGGATACCGGTATTCTCTTCATACGATAAAAAATATGTCGACGACATGTTTAATTAGGCAATCTAAATTGGCGTTTGTACAAAAGTTACAATTTTACACTTTTAAATTGGCAATAAATGGCGTAAGCTCAAGCCTATAAATAAATAAATAAGTATTGGTGTACAGTCTTACACAAATTGACTTAGTCCCTTTTGATTTTTTGATTTTGATTATACATATTTTTATAGAAAGATAAATAGTTAAATGCATAGAAACATCCAATACTTGTTCAAGGATCAAGGAATAAAATTGTTCGTACTCATCACACAAATAAATGCCCCGGGATTGGAACCCAGGACCACTAGCCAAGTAGGCTAAAGTGGTCATCAACGTTAGCATGTACATAACTTGATCCTTCGTGAAACAAAGCCTAGGAGAAAATATGTACATAAAATCACTAAGCTATAATGGTATTTGACTGATAGTTAAATCAGCCACTGTATACGAAACCTCAAAAATGCTCGGTAAGTACGAGTATGAAGTTTGTAGGGAAATATGACTAATGACATCACAATTTTCTATGGTGAAACTGCGTCCGTTTTCATGATAATGTATTTTAAAAAATCTTTAAAATGGCACATACAAGCTGAAGTTTGATTTATTCCGAGTACTTTGGTTAGTTACGAGGGGCGTTCAATAAATTCTCGGTATTGACATCTTTTAAACCTCTTTGGTAAACTTTTTAATACTGGCCGGTAAAAGTCATTCATTACTATTAAAAAAAAGTAATTTTAAAACGGCGATGTTCTTTTGTTTTTTTGTAAGTATCGAACAAACGTGATCACTATGAGCGTTATTTCAATGTTGGTTAAATTAAAGCACCGAGCGGTAATAAAATTCTTGACCAAACACGTAAAAAATCAATAAGCTATAAAAAAGAAATGGATTATGTTTACCGTGAGTCTGCTCCATCTTTATCAACAATTCAGAAGTGGTCAAGTCAATTTAAGCATGGGGCAGAGAGTATCGAAGTCGACCATAGAGCTGGTCGGCCCGTCGAAGCTTCTTCATTAGAAAATTTAAAAAAGTGGAGAAAATTATATCTGAAGATGGTTGAGTAAAGGTGAAAGCAATAGCTCAAAGAACTAACCATTCTATTGGTACTAGACACGATATAATTCATGACCATCTTAATATGTCAAAAGTCAGTGCGATATGGGTACCGCGAATCCTGACACCGCTTCAGAAGAATACGCGTGTTGCTCGTTGTTCCGAATTTCTTGAGGTGTGCGGTGAAATTCCTGATAAGATACTGCAAAATTTTGTTAGTAGAGATGAAACGTGGGTTCATCATTATGACCCTGAGAGCAAACAAGAGTCCATGCAGTGGCAGATTAAAGGAACTCCTCACCCCAAGAAGTTCAAGGTCGTGCCTTCAGCTAGCAAGGTCATGGTCACAATATTCTGGGATTGTGATGGAATGTTGCTGATCGATTATAAAGAAAAGGGTGTAAGTATTAAAAGGGAGCGCTACGCTAATATTATATGCCAAATAAGGGAAGCAATCAAACATAACAGACGGGGAAAATCAGCCAAAGGTGTTCTGTTTGTACACGACAACGCCCCTGTGCATAGTGCTCATATTGCCAAGGCTGCTGCTCTTGAATTTGGACTCGAAACTATTACATACCACCGTATAGTCGAGACTTGACCCCGAGTGACTTATATTTGTTTCCCAATGTCAAAAAGAATCTACGTGGAAATTAATTTTCTACCGATGAAGCATTGAAGACAGTAATGTAGGAGCATTTTGACACCAAAGACAAAAAATATTTTTATGAGGGGTAAAAAAAACTATTTGACCGGTCTTATAAGTGCATAAACATAGGAGAGGAGTATATTGAAAAATAAAAATAAAACACCTATAATATTCTTTTGTTTTCATTCTAATACCGAGAATTTATTGAACGCCCCTCGTATGTTTAAAGGTAACGTAATTTTTTTGACTGTTGTAAAATACTATAACATCTCGTCGTTTATTGGCAACAGCTGTATTTTTCAAAGCAAGAGTGTATCTATTTGCCAAATTTCAATGTTGCAGAGTTAGCAGAAGAAGCGATGGATTTAGAAGAGCCATCAGAATTAACACTAGCAGTGAAACCTCCAAGTAACGAAATCTGCTTGCTGTCCAGTCCATCCATCGTACTGTCGTTGGAGATGCAGATTGGTACAGAGACTATACCGGTGTTGGTCATGCAAGCCTCGCTCAATGGACAAGTCAAGGACTGGAGTTCTGACGTAAGTTGAACAACGAGTGTGATTCAATACTTTTGATTACCCCTTTCAGACCGGAAAAACAGCACCGGGCTGACGCAAAATGAAGTATATTGTCACTCTTTTGTCTGAAATAAATAAATTCATTAATTCATTCATTCATTTGTAGTCTAGTCATTTTACGGTTTTGAAAAACATTAATTAATAATAGCCTGGTTTTTTTTTCTCCATTATAAATACATATTCTAAGATACTATATTTATGAATCCTATAAACTTTCCACCCGGAAGTAGGTACAAAAAAACATCGTCAAACAAACGCCGATTTTTTAAATTAAAAATAATAATACTGGTTTTTATTTGTCAACATAACAATATTATTGTTTTTAACTAGTGAAAAGTGAAATCCGTCAAATTATTTTCACGTAAAGCCGGTAAATTAACAAGATGCAAGGCTTAGGTGAAAGATGCCCTAAAGCGATAAAAAGAATTCGTAATAAGTAGTACTGTGATTCAATTCTCATAAAAAATATTAATGAAACAATCTTCCCAAAAATCCTATTGATTTTTATTTTGGTTGTATATGCGTATACATTTACTCCGATAAACTATTGGGAAATATGTTTATAGAAACAATTTATGTCTTAGTTTAACATAATAATATAGATCATTAAACTAATACACAAATCCTGCAAAAAAAAGTTTACGTAAAGCATAATCCACAGTTAAATAGTCCTTTTTAATATGGCAGCTGAATATGAACTCTTTACGCTAATAATTAGGATCACATTCGCTCGCACTGGCGCGCAACGAGTGTTTCGAGGCGTTCGCATTCAAGGCCGCGCTTTTCGGGCCCGACGACACAAGAAGATAGATATTAGATACCTATAAGTATTACCTACGCATATAATTTGTATCGTTTCTTACCGCACTCTTCAAAGTAATGAAGAAATGACTTTACTTTGTTATTATATTATTATACCTACGTTTTTATTGTAACCCATCAAGAGAAGAGCCCTTTTAAACCTTTCCTAACGTATCTAAAATAAGTGACTAGGCTCAATTGAGTCGTTCTCTGAGAAAATGGACATAAATGCGATTGGCGCTTACACCATTCATTACTAATGATGCGCTAGTATAATAGCTGCTATTATACCGTGAATCATTGCTGCAATGATTCACGGCGTAATAATGGCGTAAGCGGTAACGCACTAATAATGTATAAAAATAAACATTGTAGTAAAAAACAAACCAAGAATTTTATTACATCAATATTTTTTGATGCCATCATAATTATTTAGTGTCAGTAATATATGTCATTACCAACATTGACAACAAATAAAGTCTACTATAAATAAAATAGCTAGAACAGTTCCTAGTACGAGATCCAGCTGCAAATCTAGACACGCGGTAGCGTGTCCAGCCAAGTTCACCCCAGGAACTGGCGGACAGCAGCCGTGTGTTATTTTACACGAATCGTTTGGAGCCACTTTTGACCCCCCAATAACTCAAAATCTATCTAACATAAAAAAATAAATTTGGTACATGTATTAAGATCCTTTAGAACAACTAGAACCCCACATTTTTTAAATATAGGTTTAATAGTTATTGAGATATTAAATTCCAAAAAACTGCATTTTTACCACTGACGGACAGACTGACTGACTAATAATCAAAAACCTAACCCACTCCCAGGTGACCTAGAAAGCTGAAATTTGGAATGTAGGTTGGCAATTGTGTGTGTACACCAGAAAAAAACAGAAAACAGTGACTTTTTATTAGTATTATTATTATTTATGCTAGTTACCTCGGAACTCCGTCATTTATTAACCGATTTGGAAGATTCTTTTTTTCTTTGAAACTGCATACTAGAGGGGTGGTCCCATAGTTATCAGGTAAGAATCTGATCATAGGGTCCTGGAGAAATCAACTCTTTAAATATTTGTGGTGAACCTATAGCGATTTGGGTATTTTGTATAGTAACTCGTGCATTCGCTCTTAAAAAGCACCATTTGGCGAAGATTGACCGAATGTAATGATATCCCATCAAAAACATAAATTGCCAAAAGCCTTAACTTGGCAGTTTTCTATGCAGTTTGTAATAATACCATAAAAATTGTTGGATATTTAAGAAAACTGCTTGACTCAAAATGCACTAAGCCGCAGTAAATTAGTTTTACTGTAAACAGTCTAACGTATGCGGAATGAAATTTGCACAAAATTTTGATACAAAATTTTAGGTGTAAATGATTCTATATTTATAACTTGATATTATCTTTTGTTTTCTGTAATATCTGTCAAAGTGTTGTACAAATCATTCGCATGTAAGATTTGTGTAAAAAAATTATGGCAAATCTCAAAGAAATGCGTCGAAAAAACCATGTGTGATTTTCGCAACACACATCCAGACTGGCCGAAGTCGAGGATTGTTAAACATTTTATAGAAATGGGGGAGAGCCGTAGGACGGTTTATAATATATTGTCATCCTATTCCCTTCGACATAAGACTACTAGAAAATCAGGTTCGGGCAAAGTGTGTTTTTTAAGCCGATCTTTGAAAAGAAGCCAACTAAAATAAATTACGGCGGGTCGGGTAGTGAAATCCTACAGAGAACTAGGATTTTTTTGAAACTGTGATCGCAAAACAGTGAAAAAGTATCTACATGATATGGGCATTCCGAAACGAGCAAGAAAAGTAAAACCCATCGTGTCCGAAAACCAAAACTTACCCAGAAGAAGAGTCTTACAACTTTGGTCAAAAACATATTCTATGCAAAAAATGATGTAAAGTGCATTATGGACGATGAATCCTATTTCACTTTAGACGGCAATGAATGCCAGGGTAACATTTATTTCCAAAACGCCAATAACCCGAGTGAAGAATCAGTAAAATATGTGGAGCAAACTAAGTTTCCAAAAAAGGTTTTGTTATTAATTGCAATTAGCCCTCGTGGCATGTCGAAACAGGTGTTTTTTGAATCTGGGTTAGCAGTCAATGCTGAACGATACATGCAGGGTTGTTTCCTGATTGTACGTTACTTTATGAAAACACATCACAGAGGAACTAATGTTGTGTTTTGGCCCGATCCAGCATCTAGCCATTATTCAAAAAAGACCCTGGCTAAAATGGAGGAGCTAGGAATCCCATATGTACCAAAGGATTCAAATCCGCCTAACGTACCACAACTTCGCCCGATCGAAGATTTTTGAGCCAATCTAAAAAGGCTTGTTTATGCGAATAATTTCCGGCCAAAAACTATACAGGCTCTAATTCCAAAACAATAATAAATTAGAATTAAACGAAATGCCAACATCGACTTACACAACAGCCATGGATAAAGTGCCAGCAAATTTTCGAAAAGCAGCACGCAAAGGCCAAATTACTTTTTACATTAAATTTTGTTAATAGATTGTTTATAATAATTTTTAAGAAAAAAAAACCGACTTCAATGGGGGAGGCCGGTGAAAGATTATTATACTTAGATGGTGCAATCTTAGATTCCATACATTAAAATAAAAATGGCTATAAGTATGTTTATAATCGTAGAAGACTAAGTACCCTCAATTCCTCATGGAATCATGGAAAAACCTTGCTTGCTTGAGAAACAAAACGAAGAGAACAAATCGCCAAACTTGAACTACGCGTCGTTGAAGAGTTCCGTTCTGATCATCATCAGCAGTTCCACTTCATCAAATGTCACTTTTATGAATGAAAATGCTTGATTAGTTCATGAAAATACTAAAATTACTATTTGTGTGCCTTTCACATTTGAGGAGTTCCCTCGATTCCTAATGGATCCCATCATCAGAACTCGAGCATGACAAAATCAATCGTGAAAATAGAACTTGCTTAACAAACACAGCTAGGAGGACAAATCGACAAACGTGAACTTTTCGTCGTTGAAGAGTTCTGTTCTGATCATCATCAGCAGTTCCACTTCATCAAATGTCACATATTCGTATGATAATGCTCGATTTGTTGATAAAACACGAAAATCACTTTATGTTTGCCTTTAAGATTTGAGGAGTTCCCTCAATTTCTCATGGATCCCATCATCAGAAATCGAGCATGACAAAAATTAATCGTGAAAATAGAACTTGCTTAACAAACACAACTAGAAGGACAAATCGCCAAACGTGAACTTTTCGTCGTTGAAGAGTTCTGTTCTGATCATCATCAGCAGTTCCACTTCATCAAATGTCACATTTTTGGATAAAAATGCTTGACTTGTTGATAAAAACACAAAAATCACTATATGTTTGCCTTTAAGATTTGAGGAGTTCCCTCAATTTCTCATAGATCCCATCATCAGAACTGCGTTTTGACAAAAACGGGACCAACTTGGATGTATATACTTACAATGAAAAAAAAAAATTCCAAATCGGTTAAGTCGGTTAAAAATACATAACATTATCATTATATTAAACATTTTTTTATAAGGTTACAAATATTGGGCAAATTTCATTCCGCATACGTTAGTGCCGGACTTGGCACCATTTCAGAGAATCTACGGAACTTGACACCCATTTAGATCTCAATTCTTTTGTCGGTGAAGACAACAACCAAGCATGGCATATTCTTAATATTGAACTTGGCTCCCATTTTCACATTTATGTTTTTGATTGTATAACTGTACCTCAGCAGGAACTGTTATTCATTAAATTATGAAATGAGTATCAAAGAAAAATAATTTAAAGTAAATTAGCCTTTATGTCAGTTAAATGAGTTCACTATTAAAGTATTGCATATTACCTTGATAAAGAAATAGGTAAGACTAGAACTAATAAAAGACGGTTAGTTCGTGTCGCGAATGGCTGCGATGCGTGCCATGCGGTGCGGTACCTACGATACGAGGCGGCTGGCGGTTATTTCCCTGCCGCTGCCTGCGGGCTGCGACCGACCAATCACGTTAACGCTGCGGCTCGCGAGCGGCATTTTTAAAGCTAAGTTTACGGGTGGTTGTAAATAATTAGTTGCAATGTATTTTATAAAGCGATTTGTACATTATTCAATGAAAGAGTGCTGATAGTAAAAATCCCAAAACTTACTGATCAATTTGCATATTTTTTTATTGCCAAATAGAAATTACCCCCTAAAACCCACCCTCCGTTGTTGTTTATTAAACGATTGGTATGCAAGTTTGATGTCCACTATAATTAATAAATAAAGAAGAAACTTAAAGCCAATTACTATTTTTAGTCAGGCTAATATGGTAAATGAAAAAAATGTCAGGGGCTAACTAAATATAAATGTATCATTCCTTAATTTTATTCAAGCGATTTTTCATCAGTAATACAAAGCAAATAATAATTTAACAAAATAAATAAATAAAAGTTTATTAACAATTTAAGCCAATTTATAAGGAATTTATTAATTTTTAAATATTTATTTAAATATCTAAATGACTTATATTTTGTCGGATTATATCTCAACATCATAACTAGAATTATGATATATCCGTTACGCAGGAAAACTGGGCTATTATGAATTATTTCCATTTCGCCATACTAGCGGACCGTAAAATGACTAGACTATTGCTGCTTTCGAAAAGGTTACGTCTATGATATAATCGGATAATTTTAACAGTAGTTAGTAACGAGTAAACAAGATGATAGATTCGAAAAGAAATAAATAATCTAGAGCACTGGCCCAGAGACGGCCGAGTACAAGATAGCGTAATTAAGTCTAATGAGGGTTTTGCAAAATAAATTATCTTGTCACCAGCTAGCAGTACTGAGGCGAGAGGTCTTGGTGCCTGTACGGTTTCACCACCGTACATTTCTTTGTGCTTACTTGCAACCTACTTTGAGGTGCGCGGCAACGAAAATTAATAACATGTAAAATTATAGATAAACAGTGCATTACAAAACGTAAAACTATACGCATCTAGAGAAAGAGAAACCAACTATCAACTTAAACTGTATCTTTACATTATCTTACGTTATTATACTTCTATAAACTTCAACTATCTTTCCCCTAATAAATAAAAATCCCCTAATCATGTAATCTTGAATTTGGCTATCCTTGTGTGCATAGGATGAAATTTAAGTCGTGAACTTAATATAATTTATGTAAATCTCTCCGTGATATTGAACAACTTTTATTATGGAACCAACCCTGTCTATACGAACAAAATTGCTGTTTCATAGTGATTCAAAAAACTTTAATGGTTTGACCACAATAATGTAACTGTAAATACCTGTATTCTCTAGTATTAATAACTAGCTGTTGCCCGCGACTTCGTCTGCGTCTTCGCTCCTATTGGTCGCAGCGTGATGTTATATAGCCTAAAGCCTTCCTCGATTAATGGATTATCCAACACAAAAATAATTTTTCAATTAGAACCAGTAGTTCCTGAGATTAGCGCGTTCAAACAAACTCTTTAGCTTTATAATATTACTATTCAATTTGCTTTATAATATTACGATTCGAAACATTCAATTTGTATGGCAACAAATAGTTACCACTAAAGGCCGCCAGAGGCGCTGTTCGCGTTGCCATACAAATTGAGACTAAACGCAAACGCGTTCGTTCGTCTGTGTTTATGTTTCGAAAAAATATACTATAAGTAGATACTGTTCTGTTTATGGCTCGGACAAGGTTGGTCTCATAGTAAAACTTGTTCAGAATCACGGATAAATTCACATTTTCTTATTATGATTCACGACTTAAATTTCACCACGTTATATGCAAAATGTGTATGCCTTGGCAGTTCTACCTGGAGTCGACGTGGGCGATGCAGGTGTCGTATTACAACCTCGGTCGCGCCGTGTGGGAGCCACTGATCGAACCCGTTGAAGTGCTGAAGGACTACGCCTACAAACATGTGCCGTGGGAGCTCAAGATGGAGGTACATTTACATTTAAATATTTACAATAAATAAATAAATTTAGGGGATAAATTATGCACAAATTTATCTCCAATCCAAGCCAGAAAATTGATTTTATTCCATATGATAAATATTGAAGTCTATATCTAGATTTTTTTATGAAAAATTGGTACAGAGCTCTCGGCGTGCAAGTCTGGCTCGCGCTCGACCGGTTTATTTATATTTTCGCAGGTAGTTATGCGACCAGTGGTGGAGCAGAGCTCCATCGACCTGACGGACGAGGCGGCCAACGCGGCGGCGGTCGCGCACCGCCAGGCCAACAAGACGGTCACCATCTCCAGCGACGAGACGCTCGAGATCACCATCACTAGGAGCGGCATGGAGGTACACTGGAACATGGTCTAACGAAACAAGGTCTGCTACTCCGCCTCTATCGTGACACAAGCCTACGTCACTGCCCTTTGTTCCACCCAGAAACCAAGTTTGATAACTGGTTAACTAGGTGGAACATTTATTCCGCGAAGAAAACCAGTTATGTGAGTGGAATTCTAATTCCATATTCTTAACCGAGTTGGATTACTGGAATGTATCTTCTACATATTCTACTTAAGGCAGGTCGGTGTAGGTACGACGACGACCGAAGCGAGGAGGAGTGTTAGTTGAACCGCGACCCTAAGTACCCCCAGTACCTAACTAACAATATACTACTTGAAATTTTGTAATATTGAGAATTAAACCATATTATATATAAAGAAGTATATAAAATATATTGTTATCGGCTCGCGCGCGGTAGGGTCGCGGTTCAACTAACACTCCTCTTCGGTTCGCTCGTCATCGTACCTTTTTTTTTTTTTAACGGTGTGAAAATGCGTTTTAAGCATACCCCCCGGGGCTAGGGTCGCCCATGATGGGGGGTTATGTGGGACTCTCCCCTCAGAATACCATACCCACTAAAAACACGCCGGCGATTCTCCGCTTTGCCGTTCCTGGGGGCGCCATGGGGTGGCGAACATTCTACCACGACGCCCCCCGGCTGCCCTGGTTCCGTCCAGGGCTACCTCGCCAAAGGTGGGAGGGATCGGAATACGCAACGATTCCTCCCCCAACTGTGTGGAGTCTTCACTGTTGTCGTGGGCCCCTCCCCCACGAACTCCACTAAGGGTTTTGGCGGGCAGCATACTGCGCCCGCCTCCTCCCCCTCCGTCTGCGCCGGATCGGGAGCGCATCTGCCCTATCTTCGCGCTCCCGTTCCGAGGCCTCCTTCTGCGCGATGACTGTTTCGCAGAAGGAGGCCACTGCCTCCCACGATCTCTCGCTTCTCAGCATGGCTGCCACGACGCTGGGAAGTGAGAGGTCTCCCCCTCCGAGTGCGTCGACCAGGGTGCGGCGTTCCCCAACCCAACGATTGCACGTCTCTAGGGTGTGCTGGGCGGTGTCGTCTGGGTCACCGCACTCATGGCAGGCCGGGCTGGCCTCTCTCCCGATTTGGTGCAAGTAATGACCGAAGCATCCGTGTCCGGTCATTACCTGCGCCAGCCTAAACCCAACTGCGCCGTGCGCCCTCTCCAGCCAGTGGTCGAACGACGGGAGGAGTGCCCCTATGGTGCGGACTCCATAGGGAGAGTCCCCCAGGTCGTTCTTCCACCGGTCCCTCATTCTGCGCTCCGCCTGGCGGCGCTCCTCCCTCAGCTCTTCGGGTGCGGGGAACTCGTTTAGGGCCCTGCGCCTGACCCGCTCCCTGTGTGCCTCTGCAAGCACCTGGGCGTCCAGTTCCCAGGGCAGGGTGCCCGCTAAGGCGCACGCCGCCGCCCACGCTACCGTGCAATAGGCCCTCACTATGCGGCTGGCCACTATTCTTTGCGGCCTTCGGAGATGGCCCCTGTTGGTTGCGTTTAACCGATCGGCCCATATAGGCGCACCATATAGAGCCATGCTTCGGGCCACCCCAGCGTATAGGCGGCGACACGCCACGCTGGGTCCCCCTATGTTGGGCAGTAACCTGCCGAGCTGCATAGCAAATGACCGTCGCTCGTCATAGTACCTTTTTTTTTTTTTTTTGACCCAGAGAAATGCGTTACGCATACCAATACGTAATATGAGGCCTGCGGGGACAAGCCAGATATTACGCATTAGTTATGTGGGACTCTCCGGTCCAAACGAGGACCAGCCTACCCACTAAAACTCTGGGATGCTGCCTCCACCGTGCCCGAGTGGTGATGCCATGGGATCGCGAACATTTCACCACGACATCACCGGCACCATCGCCCTAAGGCGAACCCTCACCAAAAAGGCACACTGTAGCATGACCAGTGTGCCTTCCCGCACCGACCTCCCTACACCCCGGGAAGGTTAGGCACCAGCACCGACACACGGTGAACTGGTCCCACCCGCGCCACGGCACCGGGAGGACAAACGCCCCTACCCCGCAGCCCTCCGCGGCCGAAGCCGCCGGCCCCCCAGTGGGCCGTGTAATTTTTTATAGAGGTTTTCTTCCTCGCGACTGCAAGCCTACCGCAAGCGGGGTCTTCACAGTCCCCGGTCCGGACATCATCGGCCCTCTGCCTAGTCGGGATTACGGGGCCGTTATATTTGACGAGGCAAACGGTCGGTGCCTCGAACCGCACTACGCCGCCGAAGCGGCCCACCTTCGTCGGACCTGGGGATTTCTCCGTGGAGAAGTCCTTGGTCCGATACCCTCCTCCCCCCCTGACAGGTTATTGGTAGCCCGACAAGTGATCACTTAGGGTCCACTAAATGATCACTTGCCGTGCCTCCAGGACGCACCGGCCAAGACTCTACCCTTACCTGCGGATCAACCGGATCAACAGGTATTGGTAGAGCCCGGACACTCGAGGAGGTTACCTGTCTCGCGCCCCCTCGTCATCGTACCTACGAGGGTAAAACTGAAAGTTTCGGGAATAGAAGAAAATATGCAGTATAAGTGAGTTTATTTATTTTTATTGTTTTTCAAAATATTCTCCTTTGTATTTCATGCACTTATGCATGCGTTCAAACCAGTCCATAAAGCACTTTTTGAACTCTGAAGTAGGGGTCGACAAAATGGCTATTTTATAGGCCTCCACTGCTTCTTCTGGCGTCTGAAACCGCTGACCACGCAGTTTGTCCTTGATTCTGGGGAATGTAAAAAAGTCGTTGGGACTTAAGTCAGGGCTATATGGAGGGTGGTCCAATATTTCGACTTTTTCACCGTCCAGGTACTCAGTTGTTGTCCGAGCGGTGTGTGGGCTGGCGTTGTCGTGGTGAAGGATGATGCGACGACTAGGGTTTGTTTTTCGGAGTTCAGCAAAGACGTTCGGCAAACAAATAGTGGTGTACCAATCAGCATTGACTGTTCTACGATCCTCAAGAGCCACAGTAGCTACGTGACCAGATTTAGAGATAAACGTAGCCACCATCTTCTTAGCCGTACTGCGAGAACGAACAACTTTTGTGGGTTTGAGCTCGTCTTCGAAGACCCATACTCGGGATTGGTTTTTAGTTTCAGGCTCATAAGCGTATATCCACGACTCGTCACCTGATACTATGCTAAAAACAGCATTTGAGCGTCCCTTGTTAAATCTTTTCAAAGTTTTGCGGCACCAATTGACACGGACTATTTTCTGCTCGTCAGACAATAGGTGAGGTATCCAACGGGAAAATAACTTTTTCACGCCTAATTCTTCTTTTAAAATAATTTGTATTTGACTCATTCCAATACCCAGGTGCTCTTGAATTTCCCGATATGTCACATGTCGGTCTTCATTTATCAGACGACGCACAACATCGACGTTTTCTTGCGTGACTGCCGATTTTGGTCGACCTTCACGCACTTCGTCGGTGAGGGATACACGGCCACGTTGAAATTCTGAATACCACCTGTATATTGTAGTCTTTGAAGGAGCTTCAATATTAAAAGCAGCAACCATCCGCTCTTCACATTGTTTTTGTGTTAGTCCACTTTTAAAGTCATAATAAATCATAGCTCTGAAATTTTCACGGCACAATTCCATTTTAAGCAGTGACTCGACGACTTCAATAAACAATTGAAACCGAACCATACTTTTTTTTTTCTAAGTGGCCAGTGTGTTGAGATAAGGAAACTTCAGAGATTATAAAAAGGTATAATACATGTTAAAAATAAATTAATAAGTATTCGATTCCCGCCACTTTCAGTGCAAGCCTCGTACACCGACCTGCCTTAGGTAGAATATGTAGAATGTGTCTCCAGTAATCCAACTCGGTTAAGAATATGGAATTAGACTTCCACTCACATAACTGGTTATCTCCGCGGAAGAAATAGTGCGTCTAGTTAACCAGTTATCAAACTTGGTTGTCTGGGTGGAACAAAGGGTCACTGCAGCCTGTACACACACGAACTCTACAACCGCCGCCGGTGATGAATAAAAATTGTGTTTAAAAGTACATACATTAAAATTAATATAAATTAACAATGTCAAAGTAAAAAATAATAATATCAAAGTTATAAATAAAAAGTAAAAAAACAGTTCAAACAGGATTATGTTACACTAAAATTGAAAATTACAGAAATGTCATAAAAATGGAATAATAATGCAGGTTCATTGTCCAAATCATTCTACAACTGAACACCCGTCATAAACTCTTCCACAGAATATAAGCACTATTTCAGCAGTATTTTTTAAGATTACTTCCAAACAGGCAACTTATTAAATAGAACTATACCCTGGTATCCCTCAGCGCACTTGGCCACTCTCAGGCGCGTAAGCATAGCTAGTGGCAGGTCTTTCCTCCTAGTAGCCAGTCAAAGATCCCATTCCTCTTGTGACTCTATTTCGTGTAAGTGTCTTACTAGATCCTAGATAGGCTCGATAGCAGTGATGACGTAGGCTTGTGTCACTCGCACAACGAATTTTCCCCGGAGTGCCATACCTTGTATTATTGTATCGTGCACTGGAATAACGAAACAATGTTTTAGAATAGCGGAATCTTTTTTTAAACTGTTTATTTGAATCGTGGTACAGTCAGCATCAAAAGTAGCTACGCATATAAAGGGGTCAAATGCTCTTATTCACTTAAAGGAAAGGCTTTTGCTCGGAGAACCGATGGCCTGTGGGGCGGAAAGGTTCTCGAGTGGTGACCACGTACCGGAGCGGAAGGCGTAGCGTGGGTAAGCCCCCCACAAGGTGACTGATCACCTGGTAAAGGTTGCAGGAGTCCGCAGGATTGGTCATTGTGGCACTCTTTGGGGGAGGCCTATATTCAGCAGTGGACATCCTTCGGCTGATATGATGTTGATGGAAGCATTTTGAACTTTTTAAATGCGTAGCTAATTTTGATGCTGCTTGGTATTGATGCCTAATCGTAAGAATAAAATAAAGATGAGTTTCGAACTTTTACTTTTACTCATATGCAATGCGTTTATCCTGAAATAATGTAGCATATACTCGAAACATACACCCAGCTAAAATGGTTGTACTATTTACTTCCTGATAACATTGTTTTCGTCTTAGGTGCTGACACTCCTCGGGAATTCCTTTTCGGCTGCCATTGCTGAGACCGCAGATCAAAGCAACGGCAGTGTTATATCGAAACTAAATGAAGATAAGGTAAGTAAAATGAATAACGGCCGATAAGAAATGAGTCCTTCTAATACCCAAAGAAACCAGACCCAGTCCCAGAGAAGGAATTTTAAGATCTAATTGTAATGTATTTCAATTCTATGCTATTCTATTCTAAAATAATTGCGTACTTTATTATATATATTTTTTATTTCATCTTAGTGTCTTGGAAAGCTCTTAGAAGGATCTCAGTGGAAATGAATACCTATTTAAGGGTGGTATTCCACTCATCCAATATCTTTGTCCAATCTTTGCTCAAATTTGTTTGACGGAGGCCCATTCCACTTATCCAATATCTTTGTTCAAGGTTTCTTTTTCATTTGTAGCCATATTGATTTAAATGTCATCAGAATCTTTGATCAAATATCGGGGTCCCATCCAAGTTTGATGAAATTATCAAATTTCTTTGATCAAATGTATATTGGACAAAGATATTGGATGAGTGTAACACTTACTGCCTGAACAATGTAGCCTAATCTACAATACTATTACAGAAGAGTAAATCGGAACATTACGGCGCGCCGTACGTGCTCCACAACTGCACGGGGCTAACGGCAAAGCTACTGTTAGAAGACAACCACGATTTCACCGTGTTCCTCGCTGATGGCAAGAATGAATCTGACTACAGGTGTGTATCGCCGATATTAGTACTTAATTAGGCATCATCATTATCATCATCATATCGGCCCATAGTCGTCCACTGCTGGACATAGACCTCCCCTAAAGAGTGTCACAATGATCTTATTAGGCACGGAAGGAGGCAATTGCAGGCTGAGTATTACTTCTAAACGGACTCCCGTTTACTTTATACGAAACATTTAAATAAATATTAGGGGGACATTTTTTTTACACAAATCGAACTAGTCCCACAGTAAGCTCAATAAGGCTTGTGTTATGGGTACTAGACGACGATATATTTAATAGATATTTGACGACCTGTTTAGCCTAGTTGGTAGTGACTCTGCCTCCGAAGCTAGAGGTCCCGGGTTCGAATCCCGGCCAGGGCATTTATTTGTGCATTTTTCACGGATATTTGTTCTTGGGTCTTGGATGTTTTCTATGTATTTAAGTATGTATTTATCTATATAAGTATGTATATCGTCGTCTAGTACCCATAGTACAAGCTTTGCTTAGTTTGGGACTAGGTCGATTTGTGTAAGATTGTCCCCCAATATTATTTATTATTATTTATTATTATATATACTTAAATACATAGAAAACATCCAAGTCTCAGGAACAAATGTCTCTGCTCACCACAGAAACAAATGCCCTTACCGGGAATCGAACCCGGGACCTCTAGCTTCGGAGGCAATGACACTACCAACTAGGCTAAACAGGCCGACAACGAAACATTTGATAAACATAACTTTAAAACGTGAAATGTTAATGCTATCCCCGCTGTTTTTTTTAAACAGAAACGCAAGCGTTTTTTACAACCGATAACTGCAACTGCTATTTCAGACACACAACAAAATAGCTGCTGTATTAGTCTTGTGCGGTGTCAATGCATGGCCGTTTTTCTTTTTTAAAAGTTTGCTACTCGACAAACGACTGAATTTATATGTAATTAACATTTCAGGCGTGTGAGAGGCTACACTTCACCTATGTAGCGACTATCGTCTCCTTTCCGTCATTTTTTGAGAAAAACTACATACATTTAGTATTTTGCCCGCAGTTTAGCCCACGTTCATCGAAATGCTCTTTTAATCTACCCGGATTATAGGACTGTTGAGGTCAATTTCATTAATTCGTAACAATTAGGAAAGCAAAGAGTCGTCTTAGAAAGGTGAAACTGCCTTTCTCAGGTTAATCAAGGTGACGGTTACTCAAAAGTAATCTTCATCTTATAGGATTTTCGAAAACGGAAATACGTGAAAACTCAAATTAAGGCGACTGCCAATAATGACACCGTATCAGCCTGTAAAACTTCATAGTAGCAAATCGTTTTTTTAACAAAAACTGTAGTCATTTATTGCACACATGCGCCATAATACAAAATATATTCATGTGAACCCTGTTAGCATACAATAATTAATTGAGGTTGTACAGAGAGTGTATACTTGTCAGGGCACTAACCCATTAACATATAAGCACCTAAAGTTAGAATCCTAAACAAAACTGGTAATTTCAGGGAGGTTGTATTCGAGACTGGCGCGAGTGTTCCGTTGAAGCATAAGCGGGGCGGCCTCAACGTCATGAAGCTGAATGAAGCGCCTCCGCCGCTTTCGCTTAGCGTTAGGGTAAGGATGCTTACCATAACATACTAGCTATTATATAACAAAAAGTAAAGTTTGAGAAGGTACATCTTCACGTTTGATGTCGTCATGGACCACCGTAGAGAGTCCTCATTTCCGAGGCGCTGTAAAAATATAACTAAAGTTTACTGGCTGATATTTCAGCTGGGGAAACATTTGGCGGCATATCATGACGCTACGGCGCATAATCCCGCTCGAGGCGGAGTTTACTGAATTTTGACTTTAATTTTTTAACACAATCAAAGTTATCTATGAATCACTATTACTATTATAATCAATAATTCTCCACAGATAGTAGAATTAGAAGAGCAAGTGTCAGTGCCAGTAGAGCGGGCGGACAAGCGCTACTTCCCGCTCGGGCGGAAGCAGGCCGGCTCCATGGACAGGAGCGCGCCGCACGTGTTCCTGCACGAGTCGCGGGGCCTGATCTCCGAAGTGGTCATGCAGGAGGCCGCGCTACATATATACCTGCGGAGCGTGCTCCAGGTGAGCTCTATACTATACTATGTAAATTTTGCTGTAACTTTTGGGCTAAAATATTTTGTTCATGATATCTAGGAACGAAGATATGGAATCATCTATGGAGTGTTACCGACGAAAATTGCTACCTTTGTCCAGTCTTCCTCCCATATTTACGTTTTAGTGCATATTATTGCAAACCTTTTCGCACAAACTTAAAAATCTTTCAGGTGAACGTATAGGATAATGCTCATCATGCTCGACCGGTGGTGATGGAATGGGTAGAACTTCACCAAAACCAATTATTTTGACATTATTATCTCCATTGAGCCCGTTCCCACAGCCTGCACGGATGTGATTTGATCCTGTAATTGTTCATTCCAGTAACTGACTACCATGCCCATGAAGAATGGAATGACATGCCCCAAGTTGTACCACCGTTCTCGCCAATGTTTGATTGAACTCCATTTTCCAAGATGCGAGGGTTTGAAAATCACAAATTTTACAAAGTAGGTATAGGAGCTAAGCCACTCTTGAGCATTCCATATTATCAAATATTACTAGGTACTTTCAATTTGTGTATAATTTTGTCCTCTAAAAGATTGCAGAACTACTTCGGTTTGCGCTAAAATGCACTGAAACGTGAATAGGGGAGGAAAACTAGAAAAAATTAGCTATCATAGATTACATATGGATGGTAGGTATCTCCATAGATGATTCCATATCTTCGTTCCCATAGGTCATAGAAAAAATATTACACATCAAAAATTGTAGCAAATTCTGTGATCTACAAGATTGCCGAACTACGGTTTGCGCTAAAATGCACTTAAACGTAAATAAGTATGAAAGGAAAACCAAGCAATATTGCCAAGGATTTTTAACTATTCCATATCTTCGTCCTTATGGGTCATGGAAAAAATCTGTTAATACAAAAGTTTTAGTAAATTTTGTATTCTACAATAAACCATGACTTAGCACTAAAAGTAACTTTAACGACAGTATAATATATTCCGGACTTCCGGTTCAAATT
This sequence comes from Notocelia uddmanniana, assembly GCA_905163555.1. Taxonomy (NCBI): domain Eukaryota; kingdom Metazoa; phylum Arthropoda; class Insecta; order Lepidoptera; family Tortricidae; genus Notocelia; species Notocelia uddmanniana. Next base: position 21,258,376 of record LR991059.1, on the reverse strand, counting down.
TGGGAATAGTAGTAGTAGTAGAATAGTACCCGTATTTTGCAGGGTCAAAACTCTCTGATAACGTTATCACTCCAACTGTTACATACATGATTTGCCGCTTGCAATGTTTAGAGACGCGTTTTCCGGTTTTGGGCATAATGTATTAGTGTCAAATTGTTATTTTGTGAATAAAGATTTCATTAATGACAGAAGGCATGTGCCCAGTGGGATGACAATGAAAGATTTCATTAGTTAATAAAATGAGTTTTTTTAAAGAAATGCGCCCAGTGGGTCGTATATGGACTGATGATGATAATTAAAGATTTCATTAGTTAATAAAATAAGTTTTTTAAATAAAGATTTATCATCCTTAGGTGACGAACAACCTGTCAGTAAACGTAGCAGTGTACTACATGACACTGAGCGGCAACGAGGTCCGCCTGCTAGGCGAAGTGAAGCCGGCCGCCATTCTGAGGTTACCACTGCAAGCAGTGCATACGCCTACTGCTGAGATATTCTTCTCTGTCGAAGGTAAGGGTCGGTTGTATAATCCTTTCCCAGGCCTCACCAATCTAGAATACTGTACAAAAAACAAAAAATTACGAAAAAGGAATCCAATTTGAACCTTAAAATGAAGAGCCAAGATTGAAATTCTAATGATATGTATGTGGTCGATATATTTTACTGTACCTGGAAAAGAGATAAAAACTAAATTTTTGGCAATTTTGATAATTTTCTAAGAAAGTTAATACAACTTGCCCATAGTCTCTTTATGAACGGGACGTAACCCGTTGTACTCGTTTGACAACGCCAACGCTTTTCATGAATAAAATTAGAATACAATAGAAAATAATTTATTTCAGTATTAGTACAAAATAAAACATTATTCAAAAAATGAAGAAAACGATGGAATAACTTACATATTAGCTAAATTGTACAGTGACTGTTAAATAATTAAGCTTGGGGGACAATCGAAAATCAATCCATAATGGACCTGTGGCTCGAGTCTATGGGTAATCTTAAATTACGTCCGTTAAAATCTGTTGGTACGGGAAGTGACGGTTACATAACAAAAAATGTGACTGTACATTTAACATCGCCCTATATAAATAAAACTCTTTACCCACATTTTGAGATTTGATATGAAAATATTAATATCCTTCTGTGTAGCCCGCATAAATGACGATGGCGAGCCGCATGGTAACTATGGGGCATATCCAGGGTTGTCTTTGTCCTATTGGTTGGCCTGAGCACTAGGTAACGGGGATATAGGTCTAGCCGCGGAGCCCCAGAAACCCCCATTTATCGCGAGGCATTGGACACGTGCTTAGAGTGATCAATGGGAAAGACCGCCCTGGGCTTAACTTTCATCATTTTATCCGTTACTAAAACTGCTTATGTAAAACACTACATGACCATTATTTCAATGTAATGCGCAATATGCGCATACAGCTATGAATTTATATTTTGACATTACTTTTCTTTGACATCGTCCCATGTATATTTTCCGCCGCTTCCATTGCCGTTTTTTTTGTCCCGAGTTTTTAGACTAGACTCAGAGAGATTTATGTTGACTGTATGTCTGTGACTGTACTATTATAATTTATAATAGCGCCTTTCATTTATAATAGTCTCAAATCGGGTTGTGTACATGTTTCACGTCTATATAATACTACTTGTAAGATGCGCTTATCTGTAACGTCATCCATGGTAGTACACACTGAGCCAAATAACGGCTTGCTACCTAACTCGTTAACAAGTAGTTATCACATAAATGCTACACTTTCGTTGTCCGTTCGTTTTACAAGTGATTTATGTATTTATTTGAGTTATTTCTGCAGGTTTCACAGTCTCCGTTTCGCCCTTTGTTTGGCGAGAGCTACAACAAGAAGTGAGAATAGCGAAGTTATTGCAGTGCGACTCGAAAGATAAAACTAGCGGTGAAAAGTTCTATCTCAACGTGAGTCTGTTTTTGAATACATATGAGATAGATATGACGTATTTAAGGACGATATCCATGACGTATGGCAAGAGATTTAATTTATTTATTTCAATATGTATTTCTTTCCTATCCAATCGTATAAATGCTTTTGTAAGCTCATCATGAATTTACCATTTCTAGGCTATAGGTACAATGGAGCAAGTATTCTTCGAGAACACGAACCGACACACATTCGCATCGTCCTGCTACGATATAGTCCTGAAACCCGCCGTAAAGATGCAGAACTGCCTGCCGGTGGAAATCGTGGTATCGCAACTGGGTTTGAATCGTACACAGAAATTTAAGCCGGGAGAGATGTTCCATCTGTCACATTTGTCCCCGAACAAAGCTTCTATAGTCATCATGGTAAGAACTCTAGATATTGATTTGTATTTGTATTTGTATTTATTTAATTGCTTACATGTGTGTTACAGGTGGTAATTTTAGTTAACAGAATCAACATACATCCATTATGGGTATTGCAATATACTAAACCTAATTAAAGTTAGAGTTCAACACATATGAGTTACATTAAGTTTAAATCATTACAGAGATTCAACATATTAAGGCAAAAAAAACATATTTATTTAATTACATTGGCATTAATAGAGATATTGTTTTTATTACATAGTATTCCATTAGTACTTTAAATTTCAAGATCACTCATATATTCATTTAAAGAATAATAACATTTCCGTAATAATAATTATTTTTACGGAATTGATCATGCTTGTGACACATCTCTTTGTGTAATAAACTATCTACGTCATAAACGACCATGCGTTGCATATCCGGTACGATACAGTTGACCCCCGTTCAATGATTACCATTGCATTTCATTCGTGTCGTTCCGTTACGCATTATAGTGGGTGGCGGTTAAGAAGTCAATCCTGACACCGGTCATTTCCATGTTTATAACCTCAAAGTGACTTTTAGGTTATAAAATATATGAAAATGACAGGTATAGTTCTGAAACTGGCTGTGTAGATGCAGAACGTTTGCTAGTGGACGGTGGACGCCGTCGCGTCGTTGATTGAGTTGAATCGCGCGCAGAAGGTTATGATGGGGAAATGTTCCAGTTATCCCATCTTCACCCAAACAAGGCCTTCATCGTCGAGCCGACACACATTAGTGTCCTCCTATGGTAGACAGACAAACATTTGTGTCCTGATGTTTTTAACCAGATATAATCTGGCATGGTGTCAATGTTAGTTAAAATAGTTAATAAGTAATACAGTTAAAGAGATCAAAACTACGATATTTAAACGCATCGTTTAAAATAGTAAATAATACAATAAAAGTAAGCAAAACTGCGATATTTAAATGCATCGTTACCTTTACATAATAATTAATTTCGGCCTATTATAATGTTTATTTTTTATAACTCACAGATACAAAACTACCTTGAAAAGTGCTGGGTATGCACGAAGAACCTGCCCGACAACGAGACGGAGCTGTCAGTGTGGTCTTTCGAATCCCACGACAGCCCTTCCGTCATGACCCTCGACTTGGGCATGCATAGCGTCGACTCTGAAGGCACCCAAGTGCTCTCTCTCTACTGTCCCTTCTGGATGTTGAACAAGACTGGAATGACACTGTGCTATAGGGTAAGTACTTGTTATTGTGTAGTTTTTGTGATGTTTAGGGGACTTGTATTATTATCTAACCGCGATCGGAATGGGTATTGGTTGAGATGTGCCGGGATTTTGTATGGGGAGTATCCCCATTAGCGGCACGTGGTATGGAAATGAGGGTTTTGCCATCTACACATACACTTACGGCAAAGTGTATTCGAATTGTCACCTATTCGATTCCTAAACCTATCGCGGTCGGATAATATAGTTTTACATACTTTATTTACCCGATATTTGTTTACAAAAATTGAATTTGTACTTTTATATTTATTGGCTAATGTCTTTATTACAACTTTTTTCACTTCTAATGTAGCATGTTAGAAAGTTTTCAATCTTGCTATCGATATTGTTTGCTCGAAATTACGAGATCGTGTTCCTGAAAGTATAAGAAAGTTGTGTCATTAAGATAATACTATCATAATTTATAAACTTAAACTTTGAAAAATCGATCACTTATCAATCTTATCATTATCACGATCGGAATAAGATTGGTGAATAGTTCTGGGTGGGTTTTTGTGTTTGTCCTATTATGTGTTTGTATTGAAGTGGATTCAAAAATTATACCATATTATTACGTCAGGTTGGTTGCTAGATATGGGTAGAGTTGGGTATTCCGTAAGCTAACTCATTTTGACCACGTTATTATTATCGTTTATTGAGGACTAAAATATTCATGTATACGAATAAATTATTCTCAATAGATGATTTTAGACACTAATGGTAGTTGAATTTAAACTTTCGTGAGTCATTTCAAAATTATATTACGCAAACGGTTAGAACTCACGTATAAATTGTCACTAATGGTAGTACTTTATCTCGGGCATTACAATGTTTTTTTACCTTCAATTTTATCGTACTTCGGTGTCTATTTAATCCATTGGCTGATATACGTAATTATAGCCCTGTTGTGTAGTTTGATGTTATTGAGCAACGACCAAAACAATTGGCACATTGATGATTGCAGAAGTCAAAGAAAGCAGAAAAAGATTCCTCCAGCACCCCTAATAAGGTATCTCTAACAAAACAGCAAGGCTTGAACTATGTTTAATCTTTTGAATTTTTGCTTTGTATTCTTTAGCATTTGATAATCGAACGTAACGTAGCTTATGTTTGTTGTATACTAACGTTGAAAGCGGACTAGAATTAGTTTGTTTTATTTTATTGATTGATTAAAAATACGATTAACTAGTCCTATGCTTCTATTCCATGGTGAGGTTACGCTGTGCATGAGACGAGACAGTATTGTCTATCTCTACGTAATAAGCATTATAATGTTTATTTGTAATAATTACATTTGTATTTATTTGCATGCTCAGTAGGGTCATCAGATAATCCTTGGCAATAATTGATTATATACTATTTTAAATAAATCATTTCACCATTGAAACGAGAATACATTATTTTAACGCATTCACTGCCACCGACGCAAACGTGCGTTAACTTCAATGCAAGTTTGTTCCTGGGGGGCGTGGCCGGCAGTGAATGTGTTAAAGGTAGAACTAGGTGAGTTTATTGGCAGCCTAAAAACCGGATCAGAACCTTCTAAACACGGACTTTAAACATGCACTAAAACATGTGGAATAAAACAGTCCGTAAGTGAACGTTTCCGGGGATATGTATAACGCAGGTAAATACACACAAAGAGAGATCTAAACGGTTTACTTCCTAAGACGAAGAACTAGGAATGTCGGTGTCTATTTCGTTTTAACATTTATTTTTATAAAGCCTAGTTTAAGATCGAGATCAGCGGCGTACTCGAAGAATCGTTTTGTTAAGTGGGCGATTGTTAGCAGAACATAATGACGACATGATTAATATTAAAAATAATATGATGATTACAGATAAATGATTCATGTTGCGGAAAATTTCTTAGGCGGCACGGGTGCTTGCCGGTGAGTGAAACGCTTCACAATGTAAATAAACGTAATGTCACTCGCGGCACTGTTTACTTGGTTGTATGGGTCGTGTCGTCTTAAATATGGGTTTGGTTGTTTTTTCATAGCTTTGTAATTAAGTTAAACTGATTAATAATAATAAACCAAAAATACGTCGTATGACATCATTTACCAAATTCTCACTAAACGAGCGAAAAATAAAGGTGTAGGTGTACACTGAACACTTTGTTTGTATGGAGAAGGTCGATGATGCAGCTCTACTTAGACTTACCATTTTTATGTATATAGTATTTATATATGTATAATAAAACGTTTGTTCCTGAGACTTGGACGTTTTCTATGTATTTAGATTATACAGATGGTTGATCCATCATTTGTCAAATTGAAATGGTGGATAGGTGAGCTCATTTGCTATCTCCGAAAGCCCTAAAAAAAAATCTTGAGCCCACGCAATTTTTTATGAAACTATTTTTAACTTTTTTAAGAATCTTAAGGATTGACTCGTGAAACCTTAAATTTAAAAAAGTAAGTGGTCGAGCCTGCAACTTTTATAGAAATGTATAATGATGTACGGCTCTATGAAAATCAAAATTACTTGCAAGTAACGTCTAGTTTTTTTTTATTGACCCGCATAGATTTTTCAAGAGGTAAAAATATAGTCGCAGGTCAACTTTGAACTGCAAAAAAAAAAAAAAAATCTTTTATAAAGTGCTCTGGTCTATCCTCCTTTTAATGATGTGCAATAATGCCAACAAACCTTTAAAAACTTCACTAATATATCAACTTTGTGACATATTAGCCACTCACTTGCTTTTTGGTAACAATGGTTACCATCAGACATCACCTGCAATACAAGGGAATAGAGTTCAACTCAAAAATCAAAGCGAGTGGTTAGGGTAATATTCGATATGTATTTTTGCCAGCCTTTGGCTCAAATTCAGTAAACATGTTTTTGTGTATGCTAATTTTTTTGTAAAAATCAAATTTCGATCATTAAATCACAGTCACGCCTCCTATCCGCCATTTCAATTTGGCAAACGATGGGCCAAACAACCTGTATATCTATTAAATATATCGTCGTCTAGTACCCAAAACACAAGCATTATTGAGCTTAGGGACTAGTTCGATTTGTGTAAATCTGTCCCCTAATATTTTGTCATATATTTTTTATAATAATACGGCATTTTACATAGTTTTAAAATGTATATTTTTAATAAAAAGTGGCTCCAGTGGAAAGTAGAGAATGTTGGTGAAACCATCGGCCTTCTGATATGGATACAATACATAAATGTTTTCTAATTCTTTGTATGTTGTTTGTTTCTCAACAGCCGTATTCCTATAGAGATATTGGTTTTGTAATATTTCCTTGCGATTTATTAACATAAACCTCGAAATTCTACAGACTTAATTCAAACTTGGCTACCGCCGTCAGCGTTAGAATTTGTAAATATGGAAAAACGGTAGAGTGTAAAGTTTGTTATTTATAACCTATTAATTGTTGGATTTGGGAAATTAATTATGGATTACTATGACCCTACTGTAACATATTTCATTTTAATCACATCATGCACTTTAGTATTATTTAATGGAATTTGGATAACCGTCAGAATTTATTATAACTGCATGTTTTGCATGAATAGATAGATATATTTTATTGTATTAGTAAAACTAGTACGTAAATATAGCTTTTATAAAAATATGTATTCCGATACAGTGAACCATGTAACCTTCAGTAGGAAATAAAGTATTGCGTCTAACTAGTCTAGGAGAATATGTATACATCAGATCATCAGGTACCTAATACATTTTTCGGCAGAATTCATAGATCGCATGTATTACGACAATGTATAAGCGGGGTGGCACTCAACAATGACAATACAATCTTCGATCGGGAAGCTTGATAACTCCTTAAATCTTCCACAGCAGTTTCCGCGGCATTTATCACAAGAGCAGGCTTACTTGCTTTAGAAATACTTAACAGTACGCCTTGTTCTACTCTAAAAACTAACAAAAGAAATTTGATTTCAGAACGTCGATGAGACAGGCAATGTTATATTCCATCCCAAGGAATATAAGGAGCCGATTCTGTTCTCGTTCCGAGCGAAGAACTTCTTTGGCAAGAAAAAGGCTGCCATTAGGATAGAGTTTGGAGAGTGGTCGGAGAAATTTTCGCTAGACGTGCCTGGCAGCTCCGGTGTCATTATCTGCCGACATGAGGGCAGGTCTTACCAGGTGTGTTCCGTATACCAGTATAGATAGTAGATATAGTCATAAATTCATCATCATCATTATTGAACTGTATAAGGTCCATTGTAAGATACATGGGAGAATACCTATCTGTCCTCCCATGATCGAGAGTAATTCAATGGATTGCGGATTTGAATATCTTCATAAAAGATCGATTAAGTCTTTGATCGCAACTGGTTATCAAACTGGTTTCGTAAAGAAACGCAAAGACAAGACATAAAACACACACGCTAGTTGGCGCATAACGGTGCAAAATAAACTAGTGATGTTCGTTTTGTGACGATTATTATTTTATTTAAGGTGGCCGTAACGAATCAGCTGTCGTTCAACAGTCTAACGAAAATGGTGATCTTCACGCCTTATTTCCTGATCATTAACGAAGCGGCATTTGACATCGAATATCAGGAGCTACACCGCTCTGGTGACCCATGGAGACAGGTATTAAAATACGTTATTTAAAATAAACATTTGTACATACGGATATGTTCATCGGTGCGATCAATTTTGAAAGATTATCACGCAAAGAAGCAATAGCTAATTTGTCTAATACAATTTAGTTTCGAAGAAACGATGTTTCGTTATTTATAAAGTTTATCAATACAACTCATCGCATTATAAATCGATTATCACGCTGGACGCAGCGTGGAAAGGCCCCCAACAAGGTGGACCCACGATCTGATCCAGATCGCGTCCGTTGGAAGAGGGCGTCGCAAGACAGGTCATTCTGGAGATCCTTGGGGGAGGCCTTTTTGCAGCAGTGAATATCTTTCGGCTAAAGTGATGATGATGTTAATTTGATTATTATGATGTTGAATAGGTGGAAAAGAACACTAGCGCTCCCTTGTGGCCCGTGGTGGAGAAAGACGAGAAGCTTTTAGTACTGCGTGTAGCTGGCACCAAAGAGCTCACGGCACCTTTCTTATACACCGAGCAGCACAGTTCCTGTTTGAAACTCACCAATGAGGTAAGTTATCTGTCAACTCCAGCGAAGAGTATTCGCTTTTTTAACCGAAACAGGATGGCTTTAAAAGTTTTAAAGTGTAGACAGAAGTGAGGCTCTTAGGCGTTCGAAACCTATCGCCCGTACAGATAAAAGTGATTTTAACTTAAAACATTACATTATATTATTACTCATCAAAAACATTAATGTGAAATTGGGAGCCGAGTTCAATATTAAGAATATGCGACGCATGGTTGTCGTCTTCACCAACAAAAGAATTGAGATCTAAATGGGTGCCAAGTTCCGTAAATTATCTGAAAAGGTCTGGCACTAGATTTAGTTTTCTATGCAGTATGTTATAATACCATGAAGCTGTTGGATATTTAGGAAAACTACCAAGTTAGAGCTCAAAATGTATTAAGCCGCAATAAATTAGTTTTACTGTAAACACTCTAGTGCCAGACTTGGCACGGGATTATGAGTCATATCCATATAATGATACTACACTCTTTTCAGATAGCTAATTTATAGCGTTAAAATAAAGACGAAATTGCGTTTCTGTAAATAATAAAGATTTATTTACTAGGTATTTACACTTTTTGAAATTACAAGAACCGAAAACAAACAATACACTTACCTGTAAATAATAAAGAAACAACATTTTAAGCCTTTACTTCAGGTCTTATTACTTCTTAAACCAAATTAATAGTATTTACGTGCACACATAAAAATATAATCCTTTTCTGTATTTTCATCTAATGTCAATCACAGCTGTTGGACATCAGCTGTCACCTTATAAAAATAACAGTTTAAGAAAAGAGGTTACACAAGTGTAGTGATTTTCTTTATATCTCCCCCGCCCAGAGAGAAGCAATTGCAAATACAATGCAATTGTTCATTTACCAAACAACACTGGAGATAGTTTTGTAATATGGTAGAGATTTGATTCCGTTTTCTTGTGTCCCGTATCCACTTCATAAATACAATTCGAAATCTTCTTCAATATTTTATATGGACCAATCCTCAATTCATCCATTTTCTTCCTATTAAGGCGATTTCCGTTTTCTACGAAAACGCTGTCTCCGACTTTCAATTTATAGTCTTTCCTATGCAGGTCAAATAGCTTCTTATTGTAATTGTGAGACTTGATAGTGTTATTGAGTGCTATTTGCCTATCCCTTTTCAAATCTTCTGTTGTACATCTAGATTTCAATTCAATCGGTAAGATATTTACATTTTCGCCCTCCAAAAGATATTTTGGTGCGAACGTGGTAACAGTGTGTTCTGTTTCATTATATTTATCTATACATTTTTGTGCAATAGTCGTCCATGCAGTTTTATTTTTACTTTCGTTTATTTTACATCTTATCTTATTTATTAAAGTTTGATTTAGCCTTTCATTGAGACCATTTGAAAATGATGCATCAACGGCTGTAAATATTATTTTTATATTTTCGCTCTTCAGATAATCCTTAAATTCTCTGGAGTTTATGCCAGGATATTGGTCCGCTAGTACCATATCAATTTTGTAGCTTTGTGTCACATTTTTTATTAGTTTAATGAAATCATTGGCGTTTTGATTTCTTGATGTAATTATATATGCATATCTTGTGAAATGATCAACCAGAAGATGTAAGTATTTTTTTGTTGACCGTGATCCTCCAAAACCTCCAATAGTGTCAATAGATACAATTTCAAATGGTCGTGTTGCTGGACCTAATTGTGACAATAATCCATATTTTGGTTTCCTCCTAGACTTGTTTCTAATACAAGTTTCACATTCATCACAAACTTGTTTAATGTTTGCTATAATATTCTTTGCTGTGTAGAATGGTGTTATTTTATTTGCCATCTGTGTTCGTCCAAGATGACAGTAAGTATCGTGTACATCTTTTATTACAGTTTTACTAAATTCTTCTGATAGTATGATTTTTCTTTTTCTTTTATACTTTTTATAGTAAATTTCGTTCTCCCAAATAAGTTCATTTTTGTAATTTTTTAGATTAATATTTCCGTGCTGGTCATTTTTTATGTCATCTATGTTTATTAAATTTACTATTTTTAAAAAGTCATCGCTATTGTCACAAGGTTCTAGAACTGGGTTTCTGCTTAAACAGTCTGCTTCTTGATTTGAACTTCCTGGGTTATATTTTATTTTAAAAGAATATTGGGACAAATAGTACGTCAAGTCGCCTAATTCCTCGTCAGTTCTAGCTTTGATGTTCATATTTTCTAACGGTTTATGGTCTGTATATACATTAAATTCTTTTCCCATAAGCCAGTGTTGCCAATATTTCACTGCTTCTTTTATTGCCAGACATTCTAAATATATTGCCTTCTTCTTTTTTTGAGTTTCATTTAATTTTTTTGAAAAGTAAGAAACGGGTTTACTGATTCCGTTTTCATCTTCTTGCTTTAATACCGCTCCCACTCCTTTAATACTAGCATCTGTGTATATATTTATTGGTAAGTCAGGATCAAAGATTTTCAGAATTGGTCCTGAACATAACAATGCTTTTATCTTATCTAATGATTCTTGACATTCTGTAGACCATATGAAATTCACATCTTTTCTTAATAAATTATGTAACGGGTCCAGGATAATTGCATTGTGTGGTATGAACTTATGATGGAAATTTATTTTTCCTAAGAACTGCCTTATATTTTTTCTGGTTTCTGGAACCGGGAAGTTTTTGACAGCTGTTAAATAATCTTTCAGGGGTCTGACAGAATTGTTTTCTATAATGTGACCTAAATATTTTGCACTATTACTTGCAAAATTGCATTTAGAGAATTTTAGTCTAAACCCTTCTTTTAGTATTGCCTCTAAAAGTCTTGATATGTGTATTTTGTGTTCTTCAAATGTTTTGGAAAAAACTAAAATGTCATCTATAAAATTTACTGCAAAACTAGAGAGCTCATGTTTTCTTATGATATTGCTTAAGATTCTCTGGAAAATTGCTGGAGCAGTTTTTAATCCAAACGGAAGACACGTCCACTGAAAATGGCCTTCTTGTGTTACAAATGCAGTTTTATGTCTATCTTGAATTTTCAATGGGATGGACCAAAATGCTGAATTTATGTCAAAAGTAGAAAAGTATTTGCAGTTTACAGTTTTTATCATTAAGTCTTCAATCAACGGGAAAGGCTGTGATTGAGGGATGACAATTTTGTTCAATTCCCTGAAATCTATGCATAGTCTGGTTTTCCTTTCATCTTCTTTTTTATATGCTAGAGTTACAGGTGCTGCAAATGGACTGTAAGATTCCTCAATCAAATTATTTTTTAATAGTTTTGATATCTGATTTTCTATTTCTTTTCTATCTTCAGCCGTGCATCTGTATGGACGTTTGTAACAGTATTTATCTATCATCAGGTCAATATGCGCTTCATAATCTCGAACTGTGCCAATGTCATATTTATCCTTAGCAAAAACTTGTTTGTATCTTTCTATCAATTTATCAATTTCAGATTGTTGATATAAATCAAGATGATTTACTGATATTTCGAATTCTTCTGGTTTCACATGCTCGCTAAAGTTTATTTCACATTTGTCTATGTGCTTAGAGTCTTTTTTTATTACTTCAGAGTATAGATAGTATCCTTTCTTATTTTTGTCACCTAGTACATCAGGAATTTTGACATTTGGAATATCATCTTCCTCATTTGAGCAGTTTTTATTTACCAAGTCCTTTTTATTCAGTATTATCTTATTTTCTTTTAGATTGTTGAATTGTATTATCTTTAAATCTTCATTTTGTGTTAGTTTGAATTTTTTTATACAATCCAAACCAATCAGAAAATCGTAGGTAAAGTTCTCATTATCCACGACAAAAACATCCATATTACTTTCAATATCATATATTTTTATTTTAAGTGTTACCATTCCTTTTGTTTTCTTATCACCATTAATAGTCTTTAAGTTTACTATTTGCATATCACTTGTCTCTTCTTTTGGTTGTATTTTTAATATTTTAACATTAACCAATGACACATTTGAACCTGAGTCGTAAATTCCAGAAACTTTTAAAGTGTCATTTAATAGCAACTCTATTTTTATTAATGGTGGCACATCTAGTTTTTTGGATTCTTCTCATTCAGTTCAATTTCCAATTCCGAGTTATTTACAGTTTTTACAACCGATTTTTGATTTTTCTCTTTAAACCAGCAGATTTCCTCTGAATGGTAACGTTTGCCTTTTCTCTCGTTGATACAGATTTGGCATGGTCTTTTTTCTTCAATTTTCTTGGGTCTGGTGGCAGAATAATTATAATTATTTTTATCGTATTTATTTCTCCCAACCAGATGTTCTAATTTTCCTAATTCATTGTAAAGATCTTCCGTTTCTTGCAAAGTTTCCCTATCAATCTTATCAGCCACATAATTAGGTAAGCCGAATGCTATAAGATCGATAAGCGTTCCAGCATCAATTGATTTTCTGACTTCCAGTAACATTTTTTCTTTTTTTAATGCATATTCAAGTAAGGAACCTGCCTGATATTTGAAAACAAGAGCATATCTAATGGCGGACCATCCTTTGTTTGCAAATGTCTCGCAAAAACTTTTCTCCCATTTGCTCCATTCTGATTCCACTGTAAGTTTCATGAGCATGCAGCTGTACCAATCTACACTGGAGTTTTCCAAAAATATTTTTAAGATTTCAATTTTCTTTCTATCTGCATTGACTTGGAAACGTTCACATTCTTTATTAAAGTCCTGAATCCATTGATAAGCATTAGAGTTTCTGCCGGTAAATTTATCAATTATGAAATCTTTAGCAATACTTCCTAAATTTTGAATCTCTGGTTTTTGTTGTTTTTCTTCTATTAATTTTTGTAACAATTTGTCTAAAGTTTGATGCGAGCCACTGGGCATCGATTCAGCATTATTCGTACTTTCCACTATTTCTTCTAGGTAAAAATCATGAAACTGCAAATTATGTTCCTCATCCAAATATATTTTTGAGATATCATCGGTCAAAGTTATCCATATTTTCCTTGTCTGATGTCTTTTATTAAATGATTTTTTTACCTTGGCATAGTTAGGAGTATTTGTAATAAGTCCATGTAGACTTGCAGGTTGATACTCGGGTGGTATTTCGTAAATCTGGCCACTAGGGGTTGCTATTGAAGTTATGCATATGATGTTTGACTTACCATCAGGTGTCGATTTCACTACAAAATCAAACCTTAGTTTTTCCATGTTTCTTGTTAAATATGCAGAAAATGTTGTTTTATAATGATACTACACTCTTTTCAGATAGCTAATTTATAGCGTTAAAATAAAGACGAAATTGCGTTTCTGTAAATAATAAAGATTTATTTACTAGGTATTTACACTTTTTGAAATTACAAGAACCGAAAACAAACAATACACTTACCTGTAAATAATAAAGAAACAACATTTTAAGCCTTTACTTCAGGTCTTATTACTTCTTAAACCAAATTAATAGTATTTACGTGCACACATAAAAATATAATCCTTTTCTGTATTTTCATCTAATGTCAATCACAGCTGTTGGACATCAGCTGTCACCTTATAAAAATAACAGTTTAAGAAAAGAGGTTACACAAGTGTAGTGATTTTCTTTATATCCATATTAACATTACGACGGTTATTGAATAGCTGACCTGGAACTTGCATTAACGCACTAGTCTTTTCAGTACGGTGGGCTACACGTAGAGGTCCAACTCAGCGAAGGCGGCACCTACATAACTGTCCGTCAGTACCGCGACGGACACGCTCCGGCGTTGTTGATCAACTACTGTCCCCACACAGTCGTCGTCTACGAGAAGGAAAACGTCAATGTCAAGTGAGAACTAATACTATTGAAGACTAGAGTCTGTGTAATCTACCTATAGTCTGATTGATTGCATGACTGGTATAAAATTGTGTCATCCTTTTTGAAGTGGGTACTTTTTTGTTGGCACCTCGTATAAGTTAGCCGCCCTACACTCAACGTGTACAATTTTAGTTCCGTTACTAACGCTAGATGACGCTAAAATAAAAGTGATGGTATCGGTGATTGTCAACCAAATACTAAAGCATAATATCTACATGTTTGACTTTATTTTACATTGATGGTTATTCTATTTAGTGACGAAAATAAATAGGTAATGCAACGTAAGAAATATCCATTTATAGTACATTACGATACAAGTGCAGAGAACAGGAAATTCGCAACGAGTGGTGATAAATTGAAACATGACCGAAGGGAGTATTTTAAATCGACACGAGTTGCGAATTACCTGTTCGCACGTGTTACGTACACCGTTTTACAGTACATATGGCTCTTTAAAGTTTCGACATATGCACGTAATCTGCTGATTACCGCACTCGTACGGTAAAGTAGCACCATATGTACTGTAATAGCTATTTACAGTACATATGGTGCTACATTACCGCACTTTAAAGACCCATATGTACTGTAAAACGTTGTGCGATACACGTGCGAACAGGTAATTCGCAACTCGTGTCGATTTAAAACACTCCCTTCGGTCGTGTTTTTATTTATCACCACTCGTTGCAAATTTCCTGTTTTCTGCACTTGTATCGTAATGTACTATGCGAGAGAGGGCTTTCTGTTTTACGACCCGTGTTTGGTACACAATTTTACGTCACCACTTGTCCAAAAAGTGGGTTTTTCCGGACGCGCAGCGTGCGGTAAAACGCGCTTTTTGGAAAGGTGTGGTGTAAATACAATTTACGGTTGTATCTCCGCGGCTTTATTTAAATGGTTTTATTTAGCTTCACTCTGTATAGTATAGTGATTATATGTTTGTATATTTGTGTCAAATTTTGCAAACGATGATTCGACCACTTCTACTTAACCGTTTCTTCTTCTTGAATACATGGCTTGCATCCCTCCTCATTACATGACCGTACTTTATTATAAAATTGTCTATCCATCCCAAATTGCCAGTTAAATGAAAAAAAAGTCATCGGCGTTTATTGTACCCATCCTGGGAAAAAGCTAAATGTTACTTTTTCTTATAGGAGAATCCCTACAATGCGGAAGATGCTTTATACTTGGGACAACCCAGCTGGCCCTCGCACGCTTATTTTTGAGGGACACAATAAGAAGGAAATCGAAAATGACCTGAGGCAGGACGGAATTGGAGAATTCTCGTAAGTTACTTAATTCAAAAATAAATAACTTTCATTGTCTTGGAATTATGGAGCATTTATATAGGTTGGGCGGCCATACACAGGTGTGTCTTTTCGTTGCGGATAATTTCGGCATAATTCTTCGTGTCGCCAGAACAAAATTCCACATTCAATGTTTCAAAATCTTTTTATATCTTTTTCCTACTAACATTTAATTATTTCTGATGTAAATAATTAATTTTATTGCATGTGGTTGCACATTGCAAAAGGGTCTTGAATAAAACAGACTTTAGCGAAATTTTAAAATTAACAAATCCCAATGTGGCATTTGAATTATTTACTGAAACACTACAAAATTTAATTCTTAAAAACACCACTGTATATAAATTACCTAGAAGCAAAATTATACTTAAGCCCTGGATTACTCCTGGACTTCTAAGATGCATTAGAAACAGACATCGGCTCCACGCGAAACACAAACAATCTCCTACTAATAAAACACGTAAGTTAACCTATCGTAGATATAGAAATTTCTGCTGCACTATACTAAGAAAAGTCAAGATTCAATATGAAAAAAATGAAATTAATAAATCAGGGAATAACAATAAGCTCTTGTGGAATGCCATAAAAAATATCACGTGCTCAAAGAAAAATAAAACCCACGAGTAGCTGCGGATAAACTAAATCATTATTTTGCTAATATTGGTAAAAATCTATCGGAAGCCATTATGACTAAGACTAGTTATAAACAACCTTCTACCTCTTTATCTATTAACATGACTAAACTATCTAATTCTATGGTGATGCTTGATACCGACGAAAATGAAATTGAAAACATTATCATGACTTTAAAAACCCGTTGCACGGTAGGATGTAATCAAATTCCAACTCTCATAATAAAAGAACATAAAAATCTATTTATCCCGATTCTAGTTAAAATTTTCAATGACTGCTTGCATAAAGGTATTTTTCCGAACATTCTGAAAAAGGCTCTAGTCATACCAATATACAAAAGTGGGGAAAAGCACCTTCCAGGTAATTACCGTCCAATTTCAATATTACCGTCGTTTTCCAAAATTCTTGAACGCATACTAAATAAGAGGTTGGTTAAATTCCTAGAGGACTACAATATACTAGCACATAATCAATATGGCTTCCGAAGAGGTAAGTCAACGGATGAGGCTGTCCAAGATTTTACCCAATTTATCTCCGACAACCTTAACAAAGGCAAGAAGTGCATATAAATTTTTATGGACTTGGCTAAGGCCATCGACTCTGTACATATATCTTTGCTCTTGTGCAAAATGGATGGATTTAATGACTGTATTTATTGAATTTTTCATTAAGAAATTCTGTTTCATAATCATAAATCATTTCAAATCGACAAATTCAATCTAAAAAATAGTTTTGTCCGCCTAGAAGCAAAAATTACTTCTTTACTATCGACAATTTTAATACAAGTATCGTATCCTTTAATTTTTATATTGGTATTTATTATGAGAGCTTTTGTTATTTACAATTTGAGTTCGTAAGGTAAAAAGGTGGTCCACCTGCTTAAGTGATGAGCAAAAACATTTATTCATGAGACTTGGATGTTTTCTATATATGTATTTATTTAAGTATATATATATATATATCTTTTAAATATATTGATATTTAGGGTACATAATAACGCTTGCCTTATTGACTTGCTACGTCTAGCAATAGTTGGAGAAAAAGCTTGTCCCCATAATATTTAAAAAAATAAATCGTAAGGTTTCTAACAGCAAAAATGGTTCACAGTATCGACAGCCAGCACCGCGTGTGGTGGGTTTCGTTCCTCGACGGACTGCAGCGCGTGGTCATGTTCACGGACGACGCCCTGCTGGCGAGCGGCGCGCACACGCTGGGGGAGGCGGAGCTCGTGGACACGGAGGTCGTGTTCGCCATACATGGCGTGGGGCTGTCGCTCGTCAACGACCCGGAGCATCTCGAGATCATCTACATGACCATTTCCAAGTAAGATTGTGTCCACCACCATCACCATATCAGCCGAAGGACAATTTCATGGGGGGTAAATGCCACAATCGCGATGCTTGACATGCAGATTGGCGATCGCAGCATCTCCACCGCACTCCAGGGATGCTGCTGCCCATCTCCCGGTGGTTTTGGTCGTAGTTTCAGGACATACCCGGGTCCAAGATAGATTGAATAAGATTGATTAGAGATTGTATGCAATAAGTGTTTTTTAAACAAGCGTACGACCCGCCTGATGGTAAGCGGTCACCGCAGCCTATGGACACCCGCAATTCCAGGAGTGTCACATGCGCGTTGCCCACCCTTTAAAAGTGTATACACTCCTTTCTTGAAGAGCCCTCTACAGTAGTCCCAGAAAGTGTGTGTGTGGATTATGTCTGTGTAGTGGGTAGTTCATACAGAATGTTGTTTAATTTCGCAAACAACATCCTGGGTTACTTTCGTAAATCTATCTCTGTTTAAAGTGATGCATTTCTACTTATCCTCATCCTAGCGTCAAGATATAAGCATAATGATTTTACAAAAGCTATTAGCCATCTGACCCTCCTACCCAAGGGGGATCTAGACGTTTATTGGGATTAGGCTTCTCGAATGAGTGGACAACTTGACTGTTACAAGTTTTCAAACTTGGTTTAGCGTTTAAAGTGATGCGTTAAGACATAGTTATATTTTTTCTGTTGTCACGACTCGCTCACCAGACGCCCATTTGACGAAGTTAAGTTACAATTTCTGAAGTCTAAACAAGACTAGACAGACGGCTGCATAAACGGATGACTGATGGAAATAAGTAGTCACCTAAATCACCATTGTTACCGACATAAATTCATGTATCGAGCCAATTATTCTAGCAATGAATAATGGGTGTAACTCATAGTCTCGACTATGCACAGTCAACGAATATTCGATCCAGAAATCGGCGAGGCAAAAATCTTCGACTGTGTCGCACCCTTACTATTCGTAGCCGAGTCTATGATTTACACCCATGGGTAATGAATTAATGATAAGATTTATTTTTTTATTCGATACCATGGTCTAAGGGTGGTATTCCACTCGTTCAATACTTTGTCCAATCTTTGATCAAATTTCTTTGACAGAGGCCCATTCCACTCATCCAATATCTTTGTCCAAGTTTTATTTTTTTCATGCTTAGCCATATTGATTTAACTGTCATCGGAATCTTTGATCAAATGTCGGGGTCCCATCCAAGTTTGATGAAATAATCCAATTTCTTTGATCAAAGATATTGGATGAGTTTAATACAGGGTGGTATTCTACTCATCCAATATCTTTGTCAAATCTTTGATCAAAGTTCTTTGACGGAGGCCCATTCTACTCATCCAATATCTTTGTCCAAGTTTTTTTTTTTTCGTGCGTAGCCATATTGATTTAACTGTCATCAAAATCTGATCAAATGTCGTTGTTCTATCCAAGTTGGATGAAATCATCCAATTTCTTTGATCAAATGTATATAGGACAAAGATATTGGATGAGTGGAATACCTCCCTAAGGAATACAAGGTGTGATACTTCGGGTTGTGACACCGGCTTACGTCATTATCGAGTTGCCAATTTATAGTAACAAAACATATACATAGATTTTCCGCCGTTATCATGCAAAATTTTATTTACTCTTTACAATTATCATTTGTTTGTCTTATATACAAAACTCACAGGTGAGTCGGAGAGTGTCATATCATAATACACCACTGGCAACACAGAAACAGACTGCCTCTCACAGTGTTCACACTTAGTTTCCGACCGCAATCCATTGAGAGTGTTGACGTAAGCATATATGCGACACCCGCACTACTGAATTTCTCCTTAGTACCAATACTGGCGCAGTATATAATTGTACCATGCTCGAAACTGCTATCAAGTTTCAATGTTATCAAAATAAAAATCACTTCCACAGCTCTGGTATAATCTGGGAACAATGCAAGATCGGTTCACGCCGGTACAAGAAGATTGAAGGTACGAAACTGAGGCAGTACGAGGAAGCCTACCAGAGGTACTTGAGAGACAAGCTGTTGAGTGAACCTGTGTCTCCTGTATATCTCGTCGATGAGAAGATCGAGGTAAGCACTTCTTACATTATACTTTGTGGTTCTTCAATTGGGTACTCTTCAGGTACGCCTGTTATCAATTACGGTACCAATTAGCAGTCATTATGTTACCGGCCTGTAGTACTCTGGCAAAGGCTTTTTTTACAATAGCTGTCAAAAGCTTTCTTATCCTAGCAAATATATGATTGCACATTCTTGACCAACTCGCTCGTCTCATAGGCGCCGTCGTTGGTCGTCACTCGGGCCAGTTTAATGGTCCGGGGAAGCTATACGCGGCTATGCCGCTTCCAGCGGGATCGGGCGCCGTCCGCAGCTACGGACGGGTGGCTGGGGTGAGCAGAGCTCGTAGAGTCCGGTGATGGGGTCATCTGCTTCATCCGTCGGCGAGGTCAAGCCCTGCCGGGTGAGTCCCCGTTAGGGGAGGCCCAGCGAGCGACACTCGAGCCGACGGAGCAGGAACATCCAGGTCTTCTTCAGGGTAGTGGGGCGGGTTGGTCCGTGTGAATCAGGTCCCGCGGCAGGGCCCTCTTGTCGGGCGGTCTTCGGTGGTATGGGGCTATGTTTTGAAGGTGGGTCTGGTGCGAGCCGTCCGCACGCTCAAACATAGCCCTGGCCAGTCCGGTGATGAAGTCGTCCAGATGTGGGACGTCTAGGTCTTTATGCAGCACCGCGTTGCTCACGTAGAAATGTGCGCCGGTGGCAGTGCGCAGTGAGAGCGACTGTTGTGCGCGTAGTCGTCGTCTTCCGCACTCCCCCACCAGCGCATACCACGCGGGTGCTGCATAGGTCAGTCGTGGCCTGATGTAGGACTTGTATATGCCAATCTTGGCTTTGAGTGGCAGGTTGGACTTCATCACCGGGTTAAGAAGGGCTCGCGCCGCTCGTGTTTGCGCGATGACATGATTCACATGGGGGCCCATCGTCAGCCGTCGGTCTATGGTGACGCCAAGATACTTCACCGACCGTTTCCATGGGATGTGCTGACCCATCATGGTTAGTTCTGGTGGCTGGTTGATTTTCGGGCTGAGAGTAATGGCTTGAGTCTTGGCTACATTAACTCTCAGTCTCCAGTCTTCCAGCCATCTTGGTAGTATGTCGAGTGTCCGCTGGATTTTTAAAGCTGCATGGTGCAGCTTTATGGAGGTTGCGATGTACGCGGCGTCGTCGGCGTAGAGGGCGAGTGTGGCCCCTTCGCCCACTGGAATGTCGTCTGTGTATCGCGCATATAGCACAGGCGACAGGCAGCTTCCTTGTGGGACTCCGGCAGCGATGTGTCTCCTCGAAGATGTGGCAGCTTCCACCGCCACTTGGAAGGTGCGATCTCCGAGGAAACTGGCCACTGTGTGGACGACTCTTCTGGGTGTGGAGGACGTGGTGAGCTTCTTGACCAGGCCTGCGTGCCAGACCCGGTCAAAGGCCTTCTCCATATCGAGGAGCACAGCCACTGCGTGCTCCTTCTTGTTCCTCGCCGCAGCCGCGATGTGTAGTAGCCTGGCGATTTGGAGGGGCGTCGAGTGTTCGGCCCGGAATCCGAATTGCTCGTCTCGCGGTGTGATGTGTGGTACCAGGTGTCGCATAAGGAGCCTCTCGAAAACCTTGGACACTGTCGGCAACAAGGTGATGGGGCGGTAGCTTTCTGCGCGGAGGATATTCTTCCCCGGCTTGGGCAACATGATGACTCTCCCCAGCTTCCAGCAGTTGGGGAAGTGGCACGATCTGACGATCCCATTGAATAGCCGCGTCAGCGTCGCGATGGCTCGCGGAGGAAGGTGACGCAGCGCTTCGTTTGGGATCGTGTCTGGTCCTGGGGCTTTGCGGAGCTGGGTACGTCGTAAAGCCCGCTGGATCTGGCCGGGGGAGAAGACGATTGGATCCTCGTCCGGTGGTGGTGGTGCGCTCAGGTAATCGCCGACTTCTTGTTCCACCTGTGCAGTGTGGGCGGCATTGGTGGAAGGGTTTGGCCGGAACTGCTCCTCCAAGTGGTCGGCGAAGATTTCTGCGCGGTCCTCCGCGCGGTATCTAGGGGTACCATCCGGGGCTAGGAGTGGGCGCGTGGGTGGTGGCTTCCTTGTGAAGCGGCGGCACAGACGGTGTATACCGTTCCATCCTTCGTCGGCTGCGGCGTTTACGCCCTCAAGCCAAGAGTAGCGGGAGTTCGCCGCGAGGCTAGTCCCGATCTTCTCGGCGAGGGCGTTTAGCCGGGTTTTGAGAATGGGGCATCTGGTGTTATTGTACAGCCGCCGCATCTTCCTCTTTTCCTCAATTAGTGTGAGGATATGCGCCGGGGGTCTCCCTCTGGTGTTTCCTCGATCGGGTCCTGTGGTTGTTGTGGTGGCTGCTCTGATGGCGGCTTGGGTGTGTTGGCTGAACAGCTCGGCTAGTTGGTCAACTTCCTCAGCGGTGCTAACCGGGAAGGACTCCGAGTGTTCAGCCATGTGGGCCGCAAACTTCCGCCAGTCCGTCCTCTTCCTTGTTCTTGAGCTCTGGACTGTGGTTGCGCCGGTCTGCAGTTCCAGTACCACTGGTTGATGGTCGGACAGCATGTGATCATCAAGGACCTCCAACTCCGGCCAGTAAGGAAGGTTCCTGATGGCCACCAGGTCGATCACATCAGGCATGTAAGCGGTGGTGAATGGGTAGTGTGTTGGGACCTCCGGGCCCAACACTTCATAGTTGTGGCGCTCAGCGTGGTCCAGCAGCAGTCGTCCTGTTGGGCAGGTCCTGGACGAGTTCCATGCCGGGTGTTTAGCGTTAAAATCGCCGGCGATGATGGTGGGAGCACTCGAGTCCAGGATCTGCTCCATATCGGTTTCGGCGAAGGCGTGTCCGGGTGGGCGGTAGAAGGCAAAGATGCGCATGTCTTTGCCTCCGGCGTGGACCTCCACTCCAAGGGCGTAGGCTGCCACTAGATCCGTCAGGGGCGGCAGGGGCTGGTGCACCACTCGTCTGCCGACGAGCACTGCCAGTCCTCGGTAGGCGTACCCCTGAGGAGAGGTTTCATCCTGTCGGTAGGTGACGTAGCCTGATATTTCCAAGCGGTCCGTGGTTTTCAGGTGGGTCTCTGAGATCAGGGCTACGTCTATCCGCTCTCTTTTCACGACGGCGGCAAGCAGTACCCTCCTGGTCCGATCCAGGCCCCCTGCGTTCCAGTACATTATCCTCAGCGTACTAGCCATCTTGGTAGAGGTCGGCTAGTCCCCTGAGAATAATGGGGACGGGATTCTTTCCTGAATGAATGGCGCTCAGGACGTTCTGGAGGATGGCGATACACTCACCGATCACTCGATCCCTGATGCCTTGCTCACTTTGATCGCCTTGCCCTCGGTTTAATCGAGTGGGGCGAGGGGGTTGCGCTTCACTGCCTCTCTCCGTTGCAGGTGGCTGGTGTGTGTTCTCTGCTGGAGCCGGTGGCGGCGGCTGCGGCAGGTCAGCAGGTGTCTCCTTCCTCCTTCGGTTCCCCCTTCCCCTCTGGCGGCGGCGGCTGGGCGCCGCGTCATTCGCTCTCGCCATCAGGGAGTTGGCGGCGTTCTCCGAGTCTCCTACCACGTTTGGCTGGGCGACGGTTTGCCCGCGGCGTGACGTGAGGGGGGCTGTTCCGGCCTTCTTGTTGCGAGCTTCTCGTCGGTACACGGGGCACGCAACGTCGTTCGCTGTATGGGGGCCTTGGCAGTTTGCGCAGGTCCCCGGCTGGTCTCTGGGGCGGTCGCACTGGCCCGCGAAGTGCGGTCCTGCGCAGCGGACGCACTTTATTGGGCGGTGGCAGCCGGTTGACGCGTGGCGGAACCCCTGGCACCGGTGACATTGCGCCGGCCCCTTCTTGCCACGCCACGCCTCCACAACCACGCCTGGCATGCCCAGCAGCTCGCTCACCTGGTAGACTGCTGGTATGGTTTCAGGTGTCCTCTTTAGCTGCCCGTAGAAGATGCAGCCTGGTCGTCCGGCGCGTGCGTCTACGTGCCGCACGTAGAGAGGGTCAAAGCCCTTTTCCTTTAGGTCCTCTACGATGAGTTCCGGATCGGTGTTAGCAGGGAGGCCCCTGATGCAGACCTTCAGGGGGATCTCCTCTGGGGGGGAGTATGCGTGCCAGGAGAGTATCTCACCCTGGGCGGCCATCTCCCCCTGAAGGGTCGTCAAATAACTTTGTACGGCCCGATATTCCTCGTAGTCTGTTGGGAGGAAACGTATTCCGTTCCCGTATGGTCGGGAATTCGGAAAGCGCCCCAGCAGTTCCTTCATTTTTTGGTAATGGTGGGGCCAGTTTGGGAATTGGTCGACGGTGAGAGGCCGAGGACGCTTTTCTCGCCGTTGTGGTTGGGTCTGACTTGAAGTGCCAATTGGTTCTGCTTCGGTGCCATTGCGCAGTTCAGTGTCTTGGTCTTCCTCCTCTTCTTCCTCGTGGCGGGAGTGGTCGTCCGGATTGTCGTCCTCTTCTTGCGCTTGCGCCGTGTCCATAGGGGACAACTGTAGGCGCAGGACGCTTTGTGCCTGGGGCTGCTCAGGCGGCGATATCGTCCTGCGCTTGCTCCCGAATGGTGGCGCTGTGCTGGTTTGTGCCACTTGTATAGGGGTGTGCACAAGGGGTGGTGATTGTGATTGGGCGGTCATCGAGCCGGTGGTGAGTGGTGGCGTCCGCTGCACTAGCTTGGGCCGAATAGGGGGCGGCGGCTGTGCGGCGGCTCCGGGTAGCGCTTTCGGCGTGCGCGTCGGCGGCGCCGCGCGGGGCGCGGGGCCTGTCGCGTTCACGGGCGCCTTGCGGGGCGCGGCGGGGGGCGGGCCCGCTCCGAGGGCGGGCGGTGGTCGCGATGCGGTAGTGGTGGCCGCTTTCGGGCGCTGCGCTACGGGCGCGCGCTGCGGCAAAGGCGCAGGGGCCTTACGCGAGCCGCTCGCGGCGGCGGCGTAATCTGGCTGGGGGCCCGTTCTTGTCGCGGGACCGGAAGCCATGCGAGAACGGCCTTCCGCGGCGGCGGCAGGCGCGGGCGCGGCGGCGGGCGCGGGCGCAGCGGCGGGCGCGGGCGCGGCGGCGGGCGCGGCGGCGGCGGGCGCGGGCGCGGCGGCGGCGGGCGCGGGCGCGGCGGCGGCGGGCGCGGGCGCGGCGGCGGCGGGCGCGGGCGCGCGCGGCGCCGCTCGCGGGGCCGCGGCGCGGCCGTCAGCGGTGACGGCGCGGCTGTCGGTGCGCGCGGCGGCTGGCGCGGTGGGGGCGCGGGGCCCGGTGGCGGTTGATGAGAGATTTGGGCTGCTGGGACGAGTTGTCCCAGGATTGCCTGGATCAGGTCCGCAGGTTTCGGGAACATCGTTTCCCCGGCTCCTTCGCTGGTTGGCGTTCCCGGGGTAGTTGGGGTGGTGGTCGGTGCTCGCAGCGTCGCCGCGGATGCGCGCAACACATTGCGGAACGCATTTTGTATGCGCGGGTCGCGGGCGGCGCTGGCCGCGTCGCCGATTCCTCGGCTGCGGCGGAAGGTCCTGGGCCGCGTTGGGGCTCGGACCGTGGGGTCCCTGGTGGGTGGTGGTTGTGGTGGCGGCATATTTGCCGCGAGGGGAACCCGGAGGGTAGGCCTCTCCCGGGCTTTCTCACTCCACCCCCACCTTTGATTTCTCAAAGGCGGGGGGAGCGGGGGATTGGTGTGCCAATTTTAAAGGTCGGCGTGGTGTAGTGGTACGGCTGGTGATGTACCCATGCAGTTTCTGCGCGATCGTGACGGCTCCAAACCGTCCTTTCCCGTTTTCGCCGTAAACTTCGCTCGGTGGGACCCGCTTGTGGGAGGCCGGGCTCAGAAGACAGCTAGACGAGTCAGGAGCGGTGGTGCGGAAGAAAGAAAAACGATCCGGGCGCGTGTGTGTCGTTACCTTAGTAGCGTGAGCATACGTTTGGCATGTGACGAAAAGCAAACTGCGGCGAATCCTTTCATAGGCGCTTTGCTCTACATATGGTTTTTCGCATGTTATCGGTTACAAGCGTAGCGCTATGGAAGCATTGGCAGCGAAAGTGTTAAAGGTCCCCTTCCTACCTAATCCCTATTATTAGCAGGCGCGGCTCACGCCGTGACTTCATCGCGCCGCTGCAAATACATGCCGGCCGCCCGCAATTGCGGGCTGATAGCCTGGCCTAGCGCTAAGGCCCCGCCTCCGAGAGAGCACGTTGCGTGCGATAGAATGAGATGGCCACGCTTAGGCACGTTTGGCATAGAGGACTTCGAGTAGACCCCAAAGATGCTCCCGTTTAGTAATCTGACAAGTTGACGTGATGCGAACTCCTCGTGATTTTATTTACATACTCTACACCGCGATGATATACAGGTTGTAACAAAAATGGCGTGGATCCGTTTAAGGCATTAATTGGTATCGCGCTCTGATTAGAAATAAGTAGGTCAAAAACTTTTTAGACTCAAAAATTGTTTGATTTTGTGTGGGGCGCTTAGTCAAATTTTGTCAATTTCCCAATCCAATACAATTCCAAATTCAAATTCCAATACAATACAAAAAAAATACGTCAAAAAATTTTTTGGCCTAGATATTTCAAGTCGGAATGCGATGCCTACTTGCAGAATAAATAAATATTAGGGGGACTCAAATCTTACACAAATCAAACTAGCCCGATAAGTAATAAAGATTTTTTTTAATTACTGTAGTATTAGAAACGAATAATTTTCTATCTATCAGCCAGACAGCACCTGATTTACTTTTACTCTTCAAAAGAAAGCTAAAATTGTTTTGCGGTTACTTATGTAAATCCGATCCGAATTCGATAGTTTTTATTTACATCTTTAGTAAGCGCTAATAAAAGTAATAAAATAACTCTTCTTCACGATTATCCATATGTTTTGCTTTCGATCTCACTATAAAATGACTGCTGGAATGGTGACGTAGGCCGCCACCGTGGCCGCGGCAGTGTGTTGTTACCGCGGCCTGTCAAGTGGCCAGCAATCAGCCGCCACCGCAGGTGGCGCCAGTGCGTAATACGCGTTGGCAGGTTTATTAAAATGTTGGCAAACGTAGGTGAACTTCGAGGAGATGCGCGTCCTGAAGCCGTCGGGGCGGCTGGTGCGGCGCACTCTGGAGCCGGGGCTGTGGGCGTCGCTGGGGCTGACGGCGCACTCACGGCGTCTGCACGCGCGCCTGCACCGCCTGCAGGTGGACCAGCAGCTGCCGTTGCCCACCTTCCCCGTCACGCTCGCGCCCGTGCCGCCGCCGCCCTCCGTCACGCAGCACGACACAGGTACTCTAGCCTAGCCGGGCTGCGGGCGTCGCTGGGGCTGACGGCGCACTCACGGCGTCTGCACGCGCGCCTGCACCGCCTGCAGGTGGACCAGCAGCTGCCGTTGCCCACCTTCCCCGTCACGCTCGCGCCCGTGCCGCCGCCGCCCTCCGTCACGCAGCACGACACAGGTACTCTAGCCTAGCCGGGCTGCGGGCGTCGCTGGGGCTGACGGCGCACTCGCGGCGCCTGCACGCGTGCCTGAACCGCCTGCAGGTGGACCAGCAGCTGCCGCTGCCCATCTTCCCCGTCACGCTCGCGCCTGTGGGTGTGGGGTGAGATTTTTCAAATAGCTTTTTACCTGATTATATGTTTCTCACCAGGAATGAAGCCATTCATCGAAGTATCCATAGTGGAGCGTATCATGGAGCACAGCAAGGTCCGGCAGTACAAGTACTACAAGGTGCTGATTCAGGAGTTCCACGTGAAGGTGGACATGGGGCTCGTGAACGCTCTGCTGGGAATGTTCCCACAAAGGCTTCTCACGGAGCAAGAGGCGGTGAGTTGCAAATTGGAACTTTAAGTTTGTAGTCTTTATTTTTTTTGCCGTGATCGAATTTTTTTTGATGTCACTAAGGTTTTTTTTCCAAAGTCTGATAACTCGGGGAAGTAAAGAAATTAAAATAGTAACAAACAGCCTGCAGCCGCCCACCGTACAATAAATATTGGTAATAAAATTTTAATCTACTGTAATAGCAAATAGAGTAGAGCTAGTGTTTGTAAAGACTCAAGTTTTTGGAGTCTCAAATTCAAGAACTCGACTCATACTTACGGGACTCCAAGCTTAAAAGTTTCCGAGTCTTTTGAGTCATGAGTAGAGTCCTTTTTCGAGTCTTATCGAGTCCTGTAGTTACAACTCGAGCCTTAGAAAAGACTCGAACGATCGTATCTTTTATAGTATTTTTTTCACTTTAGGCGTGCCTCAAAATACTTGAATCTAATAGCCAGACTCACTTTTGAAGTTTCTATCCATAGAACTGATTTCTACAGTATCTACTTCACTGAGTAGGCTGCGTAACCTTACGTGTTTCAACAAGTACAGTTGAGTTGTAATCATCATAAGTTAAAAACCTTTTGTTTACACTTAGTAAACAAAACTCTCAAGTCTATAGAAGACTCGAGTCTTTTTAGAGGACTCGAGTCTCTACAGAACACTCAAGCTTCGATTAGTCTAAAAAACTAAGTCGAGTCTTCGGAATGAAGACTCCAAAGACTCAAGTCTTAACCAACACTAAGTAGAGTTTGTTTTATATTGAAAATTTGTTTGAAATGAATTAAAACAAATGCAACTCCATTTCAATTTTGAGAGATAAAAATTCCATTGAAAAGGATGACCTTTTAACAGGCATTTGGGTGGAAAAAAATAAACCGCTAACTCGGAAAGGTTTGTCGTTGTACCGTACATCTTATAAACCGGTCCTCTTTATGTAAACTGATTCGACGTAAAAACACCGAAATGATTTCAGCTCGAAGCCTTTCAAACGGACTTAGAGAACGCCAGACAACCCCTGGAGGAGCTAGCGGCTATCGGCGTAGCGTCCGACATGAAGAACTTCTACGACAACCTCCACCTGTCGCCGCTGAAGGTGCACGTGTCGTTCTCACTGGGCGGCGCCACGCAGCTGCCGTCGTTCATCGGCACCGTGCTGCAGAGCATCGGCGTCACGCTCACGGACATGAACGATGTCGTGTTCAAGTAAGTACACTACACTACAAGTGTAGTAGTTCTGTAGTGCGTCAGTAACAGCAGAGCGCCGGGCTCGTAGGCTTTTCGAGGATGATCCGGCGGTTGAATCTAAGTCACAGAGCTTAAAACACCGCCGTCTAGTCGCTTGTCTGTCCGTGATTATGATTCTATCGGATACATTTTGGAGAGTATGCACGGGAAGTACATGACTTAATTCCGCCTTCGCCGTTGTCAGTCTACCATGTGTTCGCAAAAACGATTTGCTTCTTCTTTCCTAATGCGAACAGCTAAAGATTGGAATTTGCTTCCATCGTCTGTATTTCCTGATACATACAATCTGGGTCTCTTCAAAACAAGATTGAATAGGCTATAACAAACGGTTCCAAATGAAAAACACCATTTGGGTCTCAGGCCCAATGTGACCACCGTCTCTTGGTACGAGGGTAAAACTGAAAGTTTCGGGAATAGAAGAAAATATGCAGTATAAGTGAGTTTATTTATTTTTATTGTTTTTCAAAATATTCTCCTTTGTATTTCATGCACTTATGCATGCGTTCAAACCAGTCCATAAAGCACTTTTTGAACTCTGAAGTAGGGGTCGACAAAATGGCTATTTTATAGGCCTCCACTGCTTCTTCTGGCGTCTGAAACCGCTGACCACGCAGTTTGTCCTTGATTCTGGGGAATGTAAAAAAGTCGTTGGGACTTAAGTCAGGGCTATATGGAGGGTGGTCCAATATTTCGACTTTTTCACCGTCCAGGTACTCAGTTGTTGTCCGAGCGGTGTGTGGGCTGGCGTTGTCGTGGTGAAGGATGATGCGACGACTAGGGTTTGTTTTTCGGAGTTCAGCAAAGACGTTCGGCAAACAAATAGTGGTGTACCAATCAGCATTGACTGTTCTACGATCCTCAAGAGCCACAGTAGCTACGTGACCAGATTTAGAGATAAACGTAGCCACCATCTTCTTAGCCGTACTGCGAGAACGAACAACTTTTGTGGGTTTGAGCTCGTCTTCGAAGACCCATACTCGGGATTGGTTTTTAGTTTCAGGCTCATAAGCGTATATCCACGACTCGTCACCTGATACTATGCTAAAAACAGCATTTGAGCGTCCCTTGTTAAATCTTTTCAAAGTTTTGCGGCACCAATTGACACGGACTATTTTCTGCTCGTCAGACAATAGGTGAGGTATCCAACGGGAAAATAACTTTTTCACGCCTAATTCTTCTTTTAAAATAATTTGTATTTGACTCATTCCAATACCCAGGTGCTCTTGAATTTCCCGATATGTCACATGTCGGTCTTCATTTATCAGACGACGCACAACATCGACGTTTTCTTGCGTGACTGCCGATTTTGGTCGACCTTCACGCACTTCGTCGGTGAGGGATACACGGCCACGTTGAAATTCTGAATACCACCTGTATATTGTAGTCTTTGAAGGAGCTTCAATATTAAAAGCAGCAACCATCCGCTCTTCACATTGTTTTTGTGTTAGTCCACTTTTAAAGTCATAATAAATCATAGCTCTGAAATTTTCACGGCACAATTCCATTTTAAGCAGTGACTCGACGACTTCAATAAACAATTGAAACCGAACCATACTTTTTTTTTTCTAAGTGGCCAGTGTGTTGAGATAAGGAAACTTCAGAGATTATAAAAAGGTATAATACATGTTAAAAATAAATTAATAAGTATTCGATTCCCGCCACTTTCAGTGCAAGCCTCGTATAAGGACTTGGCTATTAAAAGTACGTAGCAATCTATATTTAACCCGTACCACACCATCAACATTTTGCGAGATGGTTTCAATAAAACTTGTTGATAAACTACCTACTTTATCTATCTCATATTTGCCATTTGTCTATTCTATACACCGATTTCCAGATTATCATACTACGAGCGCAACTTCGAGTTCCTCTCTCAAAAGGAGTTGATATCGCAAGTGTCGAGTCACTACCAAGGGCAGGCCATAAAGCAGCTGTACGTGCTTGTACTGGGTTTGGATGTCATCGGAAACCCGTATGGACTAGTCGTGGGACTCAAGAAGGGCGTTGAGGACTTGTTCTATGAACCCTTCCAGGTATACTATCCTCACGGTTTTAACAATGAATTACTATTCTACTTGTATAACATTTGTAGTATTCTGTACATTCGCAAACGTTTCAAAATTCTCTGTTGTGTCAGGATTAGGTGCCAACTTCACATAAATAAATCTGTAAAGAATATAACGTTTCTTTGATGTATTTGAAACAAATGATTAGAATCAGTTATATATCTACAATACCCACACATTTTTGCGGGAAGGAAGCCATTGCGGGTTTTATGATCGGTCGTCAAATTTTTTAAAGAAGTTGACAGAACTGGCTTCTCCGCCCGGTCTGGCTTAAAAACTGATGTAAATATCTCGATGGCCTAAAACATATCGCCAGTTAACAACCATAAGTTACTACAAAATCTGTCTTACTCTTAGAAACCTCGTATGCGAGTACTAAAACGAAAAGCTTTACTTTAAGGTGAGTTTTGGCTGTCAACCGACAAAAACTATTGAATAGCAATCTAGCATTAAAACTGGTTTTTGTGCTCGTATGTTGAATATCATGATCGCATGAGTTTCTTACGCCTGTTCTTCTCGTGGCAGAGGTTTATTTTTCCGAGCCGGTGGTAGCTTATTGACATTCATAGGTGCATATAATATGCCTAAATGGAAGAATAAAGAACTTTTACTTTTTTTACATAGACTGACTTGTATTATATCTGTATTTGTTACCCAGGGTGCCATCCAGGGCCCTGGCGAGTTCGCCGAGGGCCTGTTCCTGGGTGTACGCTCGCTAGTGGGTCACACGGTGGGTGGCGCGGCCGGCGCCATGTCGCGTATAACGGGCGCCATGGGCCACGGGCTCGCCGCGCTTTCGCTCGACAAGGTTAGTACTGCTTCTCATAATCCACTCCGTTCATTGGGAACGGGTTGGATAGGTGCGGACGAAGTGCGCTCGCTGCTGGCTCACATATGGTAAGCCGCGCCGTTGACAAGGTCAGTATTAGTCCAGTACACTTCACTGGTTCATCATATCTTCGTTACTGAGGTCATCGAGCATCGTACTCAACATGAGACATCCTCCATGGTCTCAGGCAAGACTACTATATCGTCAGTAAACCAAAGGTAATTGATGTACTCGCCGTTTATGGAGGCTCTCCGGTCCAGAGTCATGAAAACATTATCCAGTGCAGCGAACACTTTAGGAGAAATAACATCTCCCTGCCTGACTCCCCGCTGCAACGGAATAGGTTTCGAGTTCCACTGGTAAGGAATAGTTTATTCATGATTTAATTTTATAATTGGTCATAGTCTACTCCGCTACTTGGAGAGGGCGTGCGTTCTCTGTGGAAGCACACGGTGCAGTGAAGGTGGGCCTCGTCGCTCGATAAGGGCAGTGTTGATCTTGCATAGTGTACTTTATTAATTTAGTTCAATAGTTTGATTATTTGACAACCTTAATTGGATTTAGATGACTAAACTATCTAAAAATCACTAGGTATAAAAATATCTAGTTAAAAAACTGTCAATGTCGATTTATACCGTGATATAAAAATCACAAAAATGACAAATAAAAAATGTTAGCCGTGTTCGGTGGAATTCTACACATTAGTTAGGTACGACGACGAGCGAGGCGAGGATGAGTGTTAGGAAGAACTGCGACCCTACAGCGCGCGAGCCGAGCGAGAAAAGCGAGCGTGCCGCGGGAGCGACCGGCGAAGCGCCAAAATCGAACATTACAAAGTTTCGTCGAAGGAGCAGGTAGACGGATACAACCATTCCCGTCATTTTTATTTTCAGTCAAAAATCATCATACAAAATTTTAAATGTTCTGGTTATTATACTCAGTCAATAATACTATTCCCCAATTTTCTTTCTAGGCAAGATTTATGTCATAGACATTATTCTAAATTGTAATTTTTTTCTTATAGACAGTAGTCGCCTAAATCGTTTATTTGTTTATCTAGGATTACCAGCGACGCCGACGCGATAATATCAACAAACCTCCAGCGAATCTACAAGAGGGACTTGCGAGGAGTGGAAAAGGCCTTGTTATGGTAAGTTATCCCTAAAAATCGTCGTCACTTCTTTGACATGAAACTATAAAATGCTAAAAGATTATGAGGCATTTTTTTTTGTAATAGTTGTGACATTTAACAATTTATATTATAATCTTAAATGAGCTTTATAACTTCCTGGTAAAATATTCGTATTATTTTAATAATAAACTCACACACTAAACATCTCAAGACACTATAAGCAATATGAAAAGCAGGCAAAATTTATTAGAAGTACCGATCTATCGAGATCCAATACAAACCTAAATATTATTGACTGATTTTGTTAATTTTGCCCCCAATACGCCAAAATATAGTTCGTTGGTGGTCCTTACTCTACACCGGAAGACGAGGTTTAATGATGTGGCTGTTCTGAAAGCATCTCTGTTCGGGGTATCAATATCGGCAGCAGTCAGCAAAACTGTTACGTTGCATATACATACAACAATAATATAACGCCCTTAAACTACAACACAGCACCCATCTCAAAATGTATAGTCGCGGAATGGAAAGTGACGAACCTCTTCATTCCGCCACTGTGCTTCACATACCTTTTATCAATCAATTACAGACTATACCAGTGTCAATGTATGGTAACTTACATACATAATATATCAACAATAGTTTTATCAAATGATGTTATTAAATAAAAATGGTCTAAGTTTATTTTATTGTTCCTCTTCTTGAAATATGCGTCTGCAGTGAAGCGACGATTTTGCAATTTCTAACTCTTGGCAATAGGGGCCTATTTTAACGCAAGTTGGTAGTATTTTTGGGCACAGGTCTATAATTAAAAACCATAACCAAATGTTTAGTCATTATCAATTTCATGGTGGATTTTGACACCTAGATCTCTCGCCAGTGTTGCCAGCTGGTGACATAATGCATTAAGTAAAACCCTCATGTATAACATTATCCCATGTTCATGCTGGTATTAAAAATGATTAATTTAAAACTTTAACATATTATATTTTAGAAACGCTCTCCACCATGTGATGGACACATGGTGAAAAGCTGGTCCTAGCATGCGACATGTCATGAGAGACATGTAATAAACTGGCTAATCAACCCGTACCAAAAAAAGGCAGTTGGGCAGACCCTGCCAACTATCGGCCGATTTCTGTCACCTCCATACTCTGCAAGACTATGGAGCGTGTACTGAATAGGCGTCTGCTTACATACCTAGAAGACAATGATCTTCTCAGTGACTACCAGTATGGTTTCCGCCGGGGGCGATCAACTGGGGATCTTCTAGTGCATGTTACTCATCTTTGGGGCGAGACTATCGAGAGGTACGGGGAAGCTCTTGCCGTGTCTCTCGATATCTCCAAAGCTTTTGACAGGGTCTGGCATGCTAGCCTAGTGAACTTCCTGCTTATGGGATACCTGTTGGCCTTAGCAACTGGATAGCTGATTTCCTGAATGGGCGATCGATCCGTATGGTCTTAGAAGGCTAGACATCGAATCAATGGGCATTAGATGCCGGTGTCCCTCAGGGATCTGTTCTGTCTGCATTATTTCTATTGCATATCAACGACATGTTAATGCCCGGTACCTTTGGGTATGCCGATCATAGCACAGTTTTAGTCAGATATATTTCCAATGCTAAGGCCAGTAAAGAAGAAATCCAATCTTTTCGACAGGATATGGTAAATCATTTGGATTTGACTCTTCGATCGGTTTCGGATTGGGGCGATGCTAATTTAGTCAAATTCATCATCCCCAATAAACGGAGTCTGTTCAACTTGACTCCAACTTTCCAGGGAGTATCTGTACCGATTTCTGACCATCTACAGCTACTTGGCATGAAGGTCACTTACAATATGAATTTTAGGTCCTACATAGAGTCATTGGCGCAAGCTGCAGCAAAAAAATTAGGTATCCTCTAAAGAGCCCTAAAGGGTGAAGCGGTACTTCACACCTAGGCAGCATCTCCAACTCTATCAAGCACAGGTCCGGTCATGTATGGAGTTCTGCTGCCACCTCTGGGATGGATCTGCTAAGTATCAGCTGGCCGCCTTGGAATCGATGGATAAGCGTTCCAGGAAGCTCTTTGGTGACTTTGACTTGATTAAAGCTAAGATGCAAAGCCTTGAACATCGTAGGAAAGTTGCCTGCTTGTCGGTGTTCTACAGGATACATTTTGAAGAGTGTGCGTTAGGATAACACCATTTCGCCATCGTGGGGCAAGGCACGGACATGGGTTCCACCCTTATATTGTGGACATGCCACTGATTCGCACGAAGCGCTTTGCTTCTAGTTTTCTTCCGGATAATCTTTTCCCACATACTTATAACTTGGATCTTTTCAAGACGAGAGTGAATAGGCACTATCTAGGTACGCATGTAACACCCTCGACCTCATCATCACTTACCATCAGGGGAGATAGTGGTCAAATGCTTACCTACTTTATATAAAAAAATTTGGAACCTCAGAACTCCGTAATGTTTAAACTGATTTGCAGAATTATTGTTTTGTTTGAGAGGTAACCTCCAAGTTGGTTCCATACAATTTTGGTGAAGATCTGATAACGAGGTCCAGGAGGAATCGACAGCGGTTTTATTTGCATTTTTTTCTTGTATAATGTGGTTTCCACGTATTGACCGTTGTCCCCGTACACTGGCAGGGCGTGTTCGACGGCGTGACGGGCGTGTTCACGAAGCCGTTCGAGGGCGCGCGGGCGGAGGGCGTGGAGGGGTTCTTCAAGGGGCTCGGCCGCGGCGCCGTCGGCCTCGTCGCGCGCCCCACCGCCGGTGTCGTCGACTTCGCCTCCGGATCCTTCGACGCCGTCAAGAGGTGTGTGTGTGTGCGTCCCAGCGTGTGTGTGCGCTGCTTCTTTGTACACGTTTTTGAAACGTGAGCTTGCTGTCGTGTGCTTTCAATGTTGTCGCTTTGAAACATGGATGGATGCTACCTCATGTATGAGAGGAGGCCTGTGCCCAGCAGTGAGACGTATATATGCTGATGATAACATCCATGATACATTTTATGCTTAATCCACACATGAACTGTGAAGTTTTGCTTGAATATCTGATGATATGCATGATACATTAGGCATGTGCCCAGCAGTAGGACTAGTATAGCCTGATTGATGATATGCATAGTACATTTTATGCTTAATGCACATATGAACTGCGACGTTTTGTCTGAATTGTGGCGAAATGCTTGCTTGATGACTGCCTTGCTTGTGTGGTCCCGATTGTATTGACTATGTGACTTTCTAATATTACTTTACACACGTACGCTTCATCGATGTTATATATGCGCCATATATTAATATACCCCTACTGGTTCTCATGCAAACTAACACGTTTCACAAAAAATGCAACACTGACTCTCGTCCGTTCATAAACTACAGACTCATTCAACATGCTACAAGCTTATGACTATTACAGAATTATTTAACATACGGGGTCATCCATAAAATACCCCATACTTCAACTATTTTTAACTTAATATTTGCCGTAGTCTTTAAATCAGTTTTTTTTTATTTACACTCTCTAGATAAACGTTTTATTTTTATATTTTTGAATGATTTGAGACTGCGTTTTGGTATGAATAAGTAGCCACTTTGTGTTCGGCATAATTATACGAGTATAAAGCTTAGGTATTTCTTGGATGGCCCCTTGCGTAAGATTATTCCGGTACATAATGGGAGCTATACGATTTCGTAGTAGAGGGCAAACAGAGCAGTCATCTCACCCCGAC
The DNA here is from genome assembly GCA_905163555.1 of Notocelia uddmanniana. NCBI lineage: Eukaryota > Metazoa > Arthropoda > Insecta > Lepidoptera > Tortricidae > Notocelia > Notocelia uddmanniana. Next base: position 21,221,772 of record LR991059.1, on the reverse strand, counting down.
CGCCGTGGCCTCGAGAAGTGCTGAGAAGCGGTTGTTAAATTTTTAGGCGACCTAGTCCATGGTGGTTTAGAGTTGTAGGCGCGTAGGTTCAGAATAGCCATTTTCTAGAAAATATTCACGATGCGCGGCTTTTACGGACAATAATAATTATGTTTCTGGATCTCGATTTTTCGGACAAGTTCAGTCGCTAAAGAGAAAGTTCAAAAGTCAAGATATTGTAGGGCATAGCGGACGGCGTGCGCGGTGTGTTCGTCATGCCGATGCGCGGCGCGCAGCACGGCGGCGCCGGCGGCTTCGCCAGGGGCCTGGCCCGCGGCGTCGTCGGCCTCGTGACCCGCCCCGTCGGCGGCCTCGTCGACTTCATTACCGGACTCTGCACCTCCATTAGAAGGTCTTGACTATGCGAGGCTGACTTTAAGGCCGCTTAACTTGTGACGACGGTGTGAGGGGGAGCCCGTAAAGCTCTGTCCACATTTGTTTCATTTTAGCGTCTCGAGATCAGGCGTATCGTATCGAGCACGCGTATTCTAAGTAAAAAAACTTCGTGGTAAAGAAATGTCCATACTAACACAATTTAAGCCATAGCGTAACAGCGTATCGTATCGCAACAAGTTTAGATGCTACACAAAAATGGCAAGTCCGTATCGTGGATACCTTTTACGGGGAGCTCTAGGGACTTTGATGATTGTGGAAAAATCTACTTCATTTGGATCGCGGCGTATCATGTATCAAATCACAGCTTCGTATCGTGATACAGTATCAAAACACGTCCATTACTTACCGATTGTCATACCCGTATCTGACACGCGAGTGTGCGGGGTATATAACATACGCTGTGCACCTTAGATCGCAACATATCAGATACGGCTTGTTGCATGATCGCGTATCTTTTTTTGTCTGAACTAAAGATTATGATAAGTATCTGCTACGCGGCGGAGATACGATACGCTAAAGAGACAAAAGTGGACAAAGCTTGGGTAGTGGATGGCAATGACCTGCCCCGCTCTTCAGTTTGCATCTTTTTGAAATCATACCTCTTGCCCCGCTGTCTGAGTTAAACGGCCTATAGAGATAGTTTGTTTGTAGTTATTCAGAGAGTTGTGTAGGTCATCAGTAGTTTGAATATCGAGACTTAGCTACTGAAGTAATTACGAAACTCTGAAAATTATTCGTTTATTGCAGCGGGTTTTTATGTGTGGTTGCAGGATCTTACGCGTTAGGGGCCATCCTTAAAATATGATAGGCACGATTCACCCTTGTTTTTGTTTCGATGTGGTGTGGATCCCCATTATATACGTACAGGTTAAGATGTTCAAGGCGATCAGCAGATCCTCCTCCATAACAAAATAAAATAATACAATTGGGTACTTGCCACATGTTAAAATGTATTGCAAGGTGGTACTGTACAGATAGTAAACCATCAAAATATCGCAGTAAATTGCAAATTATGAAAATTTATAAAAATCATGAAAAGATGCGACTTGAAAAATTCGATCTTTGATTTTTTTTATCCGCCCATAGTAAATTGAAAGAAACCATAAGAATTATCGTTTACGCGGGGATCATCGAGCGGAGCCGAACACTTCCGAGCGTGGTTGATATTCACAATGCCAACTGACGTACGAAAACTTCATCTCAGAAAACCAGTGTAAGCCTGACCTCCGATTATGCATAGTTGTTACGAATCTCAACGGAAAAGCTCGTGTGCAGCTAAATTGAGAACATTTTTAACATGTGTAATTTGAAGAGTAATAATAAAACTAGATTTTCATTATTATGAATTGATATCAACATATTTATTACCTGGTGAAGGTCGCGGGTGTCCGCTGGATGCGGGTGGCGCAGGACCGGTCTTTGTGGTAGTCTTTAGGAGAGGCCTATGTCCAGCAGTGGACGTCTTTCGGCTGACATGATGATTATGATGATGATGATCAACATATGTTGACCACGTCACATAGTTCGACGACTATAATAAATCCTTACATAAAAACATTGTTCATAAAAATATGAATGCGACTCCATTTCGAACTGCGTTCCCATTGTGACAGCTGACATTGGGTATGAAGGACATGAAGTTGTTGCAAATGTCGCTAATGAAGATGATTTTTCACATTGTACTAATTTGAGTCATATCTTGGTTGTAATAAAGTAAGTTTAAGCATGGTTTACTTTTTAGTTTTACGATCGTGGTTATGAATTGAGTGACTTCGCTTCTACTCGAATGCAACATTGTGTGTGGTATATTATTGTGACATATTTAGTTCGGGACTGTGACTCTAGGCATTATAAGAGCTCAATGACCTAAACACAGTTTTTCACGACCATAACAGCAATTTACTTATTTTCCCATACAACGGTGGGTTCTAATATTACAATATGACGTCATAATATAATAATCATTTGTAGTAGCCGTTTGCAAGGCCGCTGGCGGCGAACTAAGTTATCCCAAATTTGTGGCCTTTTTTGTCCTCTAATAGGGTCACTCAATCACTCACTCTTTCCACTCTTTTTCAAAAAATAACTAATATTGATCCGCACGGTCCAATTAACCAGTGGAATTTCTATTTTATGAAATTGATAAATATAAAAAAGTACATTTTACTTACTTACGCCGTTGGCTCAGCGACCCAAAATGAGACTTGGCCTCCGACACACGAAAGCGCCACTTTTCACGGTCCTGTACAACCTCTCGCCAATTGGTGACTCGGAAGTTCGCGCAGATCTGCCTCCACCATGTCACACCAGCAATACCTGGGGCGTCCTACAGGACGTCTTCCTGTTGGGCGGCCCAAGTATGCTCTTTTCACGTTCCGATCTTCACCCATTCTCTCAAGATGGCCCAGCCAACGGAGTCTGTAAGCTTTAGTCTCTCCCATGATGTTAGGTTCAGCCACTAGGTCTTCAATCTCACAGTTCCTAAGGACTGTCCTGCTTCCATCCGGTCTTCTTTTCGGTGTTGTGTACCATATCGATTATTGAGACAACTGTATGCGATTTGATTGGCCAATCACTAATTTTGGTGTCTGTCACAAGTGTCAAACATAAAGACGTTTTGCCGGATGCACACAATGGGCTACGATGGGCCAACGTACAGGACGCAGTTATGGGTTAAAGGGAGAAAGACATATTTTCATGTACGTTGTGCCATCGTGATCCATTATATGAATCCGGCATTATAGTGCCGTATGAAGTCACAATTGATATTCGCAAATTTTTCGCACCGATAAAAAGCATGAATTTTATAAGTAATTTATACCGTCAGGCTTACCATCAGGCGGGCCATTCGGTTGTTTGCCACGGACGTGGTATAAAAAAATATAGTGACACAATTCGACTTCCTATTACAAAAATACTATAAATTTTTAATGTATATTTTTCATCTAAGTACTGTAATAGGGGTGCAGGTCAGGTGGAGGAAAACACATACTAAGACACTTGAATTCTATATTGTTTTAACTAATTGTACAGCGATGCGTGGCCCAGAGGCCAAAGCCTCGACGGCGACTGCTTGACATCTTCGGATTTTCTTCTATTTATAACCCTCGAGACAGTTTGATTTAAATTTAGAATAATACTGTACAAGTGTACAGCCAGCATCGTAGAGGTTAAACATCCAACCTCTACTGTACTAAAACACCGTATTGTAGATGGTCCCATATACACTTTTTATCCTGGTTCGAATGGCACCATAAAAAATAGTCAAGTAGCCAATTGTGCAGGTCATTATTATCTATCATATTAACTTTGGGATGTAATTGTATGGGACGCTCGTTGCTAAAACTGCTGTAGTTTTAAGTAACTTGTCTTACGTTCTATGGTATTGTACTCGTAATGTAAGATCATAATAACCAATTTAGGCCACTTTTATTTTTAAACAGTCCTAGGTTGATGACAAGGTAAGTTCTTTATCCGTAGTATTTTTGGTCGGGCCGGTTTAGCCTAGTTGGTAGTGTCACTGCTTCCGAAGCTAGAGGTCCCAGGTTTGAATCCCGGTAAGGGCATTTGTTTCTGTGGTGAGCAGAGACATTTGTTCCTCAGACTTGGATGTTTTCTATGTATATAATTAATATACTTAAATTTATTGTCACCTGGTAATATAATATATAACACATACCTATATAACACAAGCCTTATTGTGCTTACTATGCTTAGAGCATACATAACAGGAGTCGCCATTAGAATGCTTACCCCTCTGCCATAAAATAGGCACAATGTGCACAAAATTATTAAAAACGTACTTCATTCATCGATTATAAGTTAGCCTTGAAATCGTTTTGGCGTGTGAAGAGCTCCGTGAAAGTACCTTTACCCCCTGTTTAGGGTAATAAAACGTTTACAAAAAGATTGATGATAATTTCACATCATCATCATCATCATATCAGCCGAAAGACGTCCACTGCTGGACATAGGCCTCCCCCAAAGACTAATAATAATAGATAATTTCAGATACTGGAAGCATATTTTTCTTTTAGTGTGGGTGCGTAGTAATGGAATAATACGAGTGTATTGTAAGTGTGCGTAGTTTTTTATATGCGTGTTACCTCGCCCGCCGCAAAAAATGGCATAATATTTTGTTTGGTATAAGATGCACTGATGGCTACTCCAGTTATGTGTGCTCTAAGTTAGTATGGGACTAGTTCGATTTGTGTATAAAAAATATCCCCTAATATGTATTTATTTACTTAAATGTATCGTCGTTACGGTCAAAGTGAGACAAGTTTTATCGTATCGGTTTTTAATAAATTGTCATAAGATTGAATTTTGCCTGGCTTGTGAAATAGGTTTGATAACTATGCCTGTATTTATATCGTGCTTGGTTTAGGGCGGCTGACATGTCCGAGGAGACGACCAAGCGGCGCGCGGCTCGCTACTTGCCCGCTGACACGGGCGTCCGTCCGTATTCCCGCAGTCACGCGGAGGGATACAAGATGCTCTCTGAACTAGAAAAGGTATAACTGATTTATGTGTTTGTACTGGGCTAGTTATCTAAAAAAAGTCAAAAGTACTTATTGATTAGGAGGATCTAAAGCTACTTGAATTTTTTTACATTTACTAATCGGCCTATTCAGGATCGGTTTCGTTGTTTTAACATTGATTGAAAGCAAAAACATTGTCGATATAAACAATCTTCTGTGTGACTCTTATCTGATCAGTTGATCACTTAATAATGTTACTATTTTAATTTGACAACTACTTTAGTCTCGTTGGTAGTGACCCTACCTGCGAAGTTAGTGGTCGCGGGTATTGAAACCCGATCAGGGCATTTATTTGTATGATGAATGATGATCATAAATATTGTTCCTAAGTTTTGGATGTTTTCTATGTATTTTAAATATTTATCTATATACAGATATTTGATGTATTTTAAATATTTATCTGTATATAGATAAATATTTAAAATACATAGAAAACATCAACACTACGGATTCAGTAGATCATTAGCTACTCCTTCGTACCACTATTAGTGAAATTAACGTTCATTTATCTTAGGTGTTGAAAACAAAATGTTTTTAATTATTTACGAAATTTATGGTCACTCTACAATCAGAATACTTCAGTCAAGTGATACGTTTCAAATTGAATGTCATCTTAGTCCGATTACTTTTGAAATATCGTATCTCACTCAATGTGAGTAATGTGACCATTTACTTTCTTCGTAATAAAAGTTCTGTCATATCATAACAGTGAGAGGTTTAATCTTTATAACGCAGTTGTTGTAGGGTGACCATGATTGTAGAGAATTATACTTTAACTTAACAAAAATTAAAATACAGGAAAAAGGTATGGTGAACGATTCATTGCCATTTACTATGTATGTATGTATGTTGGTCCTGCTCACGTCTCCTGAATCACCCTGTATATCGTCGCCTATTGTTAAATCCTGCTGATTATAGTGATTATATATCATGCATTGTAAATCATGTGCATAATATTTAAATATTCGTATCTTGTGTTCATAGTGTTAAATGTAATAAGGACGCGTCTATATTTATTGATCTGATTTAAATCTGTTTATGTCCTCTTCATGTCTGTTTCAGTGTTATCGCCTTAATAAATAAATCAATAGTACCCATAGCTTTGCTTAGACTAGTTTGATTTGTGTAAAATTGACCAGAATTTTTATATATAATATTTTTTATTGATAAGACGCTAATCAAGCGTTTTAATGCCGAAAGAGGAAAATAGCGAAAAATAACTTGGAATGTTAATTACTATACTTACCAACAGGGCAAGTACGTGAGCACGGATTCGTACGAGGCTCACGTGTGGGTCATACCCGGCAAGGAAGTGGTTATGTGCACCGACAAGCGGCTGCTCTACCTCGAGAAGAACGTCGTCTTCGGCGGCTGGCAGGTGCGTACTATTAACAACATTAACATTTCTTATTACTTCAGTTTGTTTAGGATTTAATACTTTAACACCCAGCGCTTGTGGCCCAGCGGCACCCGCGTACCGCGTGCGGTATGCGAGGCTAATGCCCAGGTCAGTTCTTGGATGGGTGACCGCTTTAAGTGGTTACTAACTCAGTGCTCACGTGCTTTGGAAGGCACGTAGCCCCGGGCATCCTTGAGGATGCAACTGTAATGGGATGACGCTAGGGATGATGATTGAATACTTTTAATATTATAACCCCACGGCGCCACGAGGGCGGCTGATGACCCGGTTAAGTTCTCAGTAGTCCGCTGGCTGCGTGTAGCCCATGACCGATCGTTGTGGCATTCTCTGGGGGAGGTCTATGTGCAGCCGTGGAGTCTTTCGGATGATGATGATGATGATCATCATCATCCTAGAGTTATTTCCAGTACAGTTGCATCCTGGAGGATGCCAGGGCTCCGCTACCTACCTACCTCCTTTCGGATGATGATGATTTAATTATATCCGAAAAGTTAGGAATACGTATTTTTTCATTTTATTTTCACTGAAAATCCCTTATTTCGGTCATGTTCAACAGCCGCCCTTGAGCCATTTTAGTTTGTATTATGTTCTGAAACCTTATAAATTGCGAGATCAATTCGAATCAATTGGCTTTCTATGATTTCTATAGGGTGCGCAATAGACACGAATGTTACCATAATTCCGCCTTTCTAAATATAATATTATACAATATAATAGAAGTCCATGTGAATAACATATACGTAACATCACATAACACACAAAACAACACAACACGAAGTACACGTTACGTTTAATAACATGTTTAGAATTCTCAATTTAAAATTACTGTAATCTCTCGAAGATCTCACGATTCGAAATGAATGCCATACGATAAATAAAAATAATTTTAAAATTCAAGGGAAAAATAGGTATGTGTGGATTTTCAGGATTCGATTCTGTTTAGAATTGAACATATCAACATAAACACAAATAGCGCAACAGTTAACCTCGTCAGTCCCTTGTTTTTTCAAATGTAGTAGTCGTAAGTACCCAGTGTACTACCACAAGTACAAACTAAGTGTAGTGCTTTGGTCCCAGAGGCGACTTTTACGAATTTGTCTAAATTCTTGCAATTTCTTTTATTCAGTATGTGTATGGTTTTTAGCGCATCCTTAATTTGTACTTGGTAAAGTACATTAGGAAGTTATTTATACTAGGCAGTTAAAATGTCAGGTCTGAAGTACTATCATTACTTTGTACTTGTACAAGTACGCGGGGACTTACGAGGTTAACTGTTAATCCGCCGCTAAAATATTTTACAAAGTTCGGTATTTTGGATGAGAATGTAATTTCTAATATTACTCATCCGATTTTATAAAATTCCTTCACCAATGGAATTTAAATGGACACTAAGGGTAGATACCTATAGGCTGTGTAACATTCCGTTCAAGTAAAACAATTTGTGTAACATGTGTGTGCTATGAAAAACATCGTGTTCTTTTGAAACAGCATTCTAACCAGATTAGGAAACAATAAGGATGTTCAGATTTCAGATAATCATTCTTGATTGTATGTTTTTTTTTCTGACTGAAGCCGAAACATGATTGCTTAAAAAAATTCGATAGATAAACTGAACTCTTTATTTGTTTTCCTCAGCTTACTGTATAAAATTTATAATGATTGTATTTTACATCATCGATAATCCCTTATATATGGAATATGATGTAATAAAATAAAAGTAAATTAGATATTTATCAACATATGTCCAAAAAAACTATTCCCGCATCTGGTTTTCTTGCGCGCGGAAGACATGACGGTCTCTTAAATCGGGGGGAGGTAAGTATATTCCTAGAACTATTAGGACTACTTGCCTGATGTTACTATTTTACCATATTCCTTAATTTAAGTATGGTCGTTGAAATGTAAGAATTGTCCTGCTAGTTTGTCCCGAAATAATCCTAAACAAATCATGCGTATAGTCCATTAGTCACTAGTCAGTACCATGGGTTCACATTCCTGGAAAATTTTGAGATATAAACACTGACAACTGAACGTATTAGTAGATCCCTTCCACCCTACTTGTACATGCATTATGTATTATTGCATCAATGTCGTCTTCGATACCCAGTGAGCTTTCTACACCTGACCTACTTTGTCGGTATTATTGTAACTTTTGTAGGAATTCGGGCCCCTTAAGGATGAAGGGCGGATCGTAGAGTCCGGAAGGATTTATTTTCTGCTTGGGTATCATACATGATTTAAATCTTGGGGAGTGGAATTATATAACTTTTAGTATACTATCGTGACCAATAGATAATGTAAATAAGTCGGAAAGTAGTCAATTTAGGTACCTAATACAATAAGTGTACAATTGTGTGTGTAGTATAATTATATAATTGTACATAAATGTGTATAAATAGCTTTCAAATACATATCCGCATTAATTGACTTTGAATACCTTTAAAGCAATTTATGCTTTGGATTACCTGCAATTTGTAATAGGCAATTTAGGTTCTCGCGAAATAACATTCGTCAATCCTCGATATTATGTAAAAAAAAGTATATTATCAATACAAAATAAATATGCGATTAACATGTATGTCGTCGAACTTATCTAATACTGAGCAATTCTCGCTTATTAAAGCTGAATGAAGTGTATATTTATCTAGCTAAAATGTTGTTGAATAAAGTCAGTGAGTTATCGTTAAATATGAGGGTGGCCGATCGACCGTTCGCCCCAAAATTGCTCGAAACTACCGAACTGATCTAAGCTCCACGTGAACACGCCCGCTGCTAGGCGCAACCTTTTTTAATCAGTTCAAGGTCAACGACAAATAGTTCACACCCTTAGATATATTTACAAAGCCATTCAAAATTTATAATTTCGCAGATCCTGTGGACTTACCTTTGGTCGGAGATACCCGAAGTACCAACGGCCGTCAACAAGGGAGTATACATACCGACTACGAAGAAAAAGATGTTAGGCATGTTCCCAAGTTCAGGCTCGGGCAAAGTGATATTTTTAGTCGACGAACAACAGAAGAAGTACTTGCTGGCGCAGTGTGAGAGGCTAATGCGCTCTCGTTGACATGAAGTAGTAGAAAGAACGAGCCCGACCGAATGGTTGGCAGAGTTCTTTCTACTTATCTTTGATTTCCGCACCGCGATGCTTGCAGTCGCCTATCACTTTAACCTGCACCATCTCAGCCCGAAAGGCTTCCGCTAACTATCGCTGCGCTTAAGTGGACTCTTTATTTCGTATCGTGTATCAATGTGTATATTTTCACCGTGTATGAAGCTCGTAGCAGTGTGTTTGTGTATTTTGATATATTTTACTTACCTACAAAGACATGCGTGAATTGATACAAATCCTCAAGATCCTTTATTGACAGTTAAGTGTATTGCAGTACGAGTGGGCTGAAGAAAGTCGTGAAACACGCTACACGACATTTATTGCGTTGAGTGTTTAACCTTAACTGTCTACTTATCCTCAGTTATAAATTACAAAGTATTGCGCTTGCTATGCTTAAATGTTCTTTCCCAATCTTCTATCGCCTAGTAAACCCGATGATTAGTTATTTTTGATAATGTTTCTCCTTACTATAAAATCCTTTTGCCAGCGCCCCTTCAATGATTACCATGTTCCATGCCTTGATAAAGTCTCTGGATGTGATAAATGTGTCATTTGCCGTACAATTTATTATACCTTTGCATTTATTATAAGATATAAACTGCTCTTTAATCAACTTAATACAATAGTCGTCTTCCGTGTTCAAACTTGTACTCTCATTGATACTGTATTTAAGGAACTATGATTGAGCTGTGAATATTGTTTTGTTAATAATTAAATTTTATGGGAATGTTATCATTATTATACTTAACTATAATATCGTTTAGCTTTCAATAATATGTTTGATTATTTTCAAGTGTTTGATATTGTATAACTATGAAATCTCATATGACTGTGTACCTTAAATGTATAATTGGCATTGTATTTTATTGGTATTAATTACAAAACGTTATTACTGTTTTGTTTAGGCCTAATAGTACAAAAACTCGAATAAAACAGGTGTTCCGATGTTCATACCTTTGTACATATTTATACTTTAAATGTTGATAACTAAGGCGTTCCAAGAAGCAGTGCCTTAATATCAGTGTTTATATGATTATTGGTATCACCATTTTGTGAAAAATTGTGGTATTCTAGCCACTACTGCTACAGTCAATAATTACGTTATTCTTAGGGCATGCTATGTAAAGAAGTCTTTGCTACGATTATTATGGTTTAATAAATTGTATATCTGTTCATCAAACTACATACAGAAATGCTATTATATAAAAATGAAATGCTGAAATGATTTGTCGACCTTGATACGGCAGATATAAAATTATAATTAATTTCTAGGATTTTTACTTTGTTATAGCATTTATGTGCATATGTTGTAATGTTGCTTGTGTAATCTTTATACACTACTTATTGCATTTTGCTAATTTTTACTTTATTTTGTCAAGCTTGTGTACTATATCAGGTTTCGTAATAAATCTAAGAAACAGTGACATTGTTGTATTTTATTATCGTACCCACTATCTGTAATTCAAATTAGACCCAATCTTAGAAAACATAAATTTAGTTACCTAGAGACTTTTACGAAAGTTCTTCTCTCAAATCCGTGCTTTAGGTGAGTAATACTATAGACGAAATGTCTATATTAATCATATTGTTTAATATAGACGAAATGTATGATTAATATAGACGAAATGTCTATATTAATCATATTGTTTAGAAATATTAATAAAAAAATGCCCTATTCTTGAAATCCGATTTAAAATGTAATACGCCTTAAGTTGTTACGTACGAACGGAGTTATAAAGTGTTTTAATATTGCAACAATAAAACGAATATTCTCAATGGCTTACGTCGCCCGAGTAATGTCATCTCCGCTTTAGGAACGTTAAAATTTAGGAAAGCCTCATTAACTTCATTTAGTATTCCTATTTGAATCAAAGCTATATCCAATAAAAGAGGTTGTAATGTGCGACTGACGCTGTGTCATTGTTGTTTAGTACAAGTATTGGGTTAACTAAGAGGTCGAAGAGGAGTAGGAAAATTTGTGATGCAGAGGCCCAGGAGCAGAGGTGGAGTAAGTATTTCTACTCGTATAGAGATCCTATACACGTACCACCAAGGACGGACAAACTTAAACGGCTGGCGGCTTACCATGAGGAGTGTCTTTTCAAAAGGGCTTATTTTTATCTTGGCGGTACTTCTAAAGAGAACCTTACTAATGAAAACTTAAGGTTCAATTTAGAAGTAGAGTTACAGAAAAAATAAACCCTTTTGAAAAGACACTCCTCAAATAACCTCTAGTATGGGCACTAATCGGGGTAATCATTTAATTTAGTATCAAGCAGTAACACCGCTAACAAAAATTCCAAATAAAAAATAAGAGAATAATTGAACAATTTAATGCTCCGAGCAGGATTCGAACCTGAACTGCTGCACGCCTCCCTAAGGCATTGTAAGAGGGAACTAGTGAGGGATTTCGTGGACGAGCCTGGTTGTTCCGATAGCTCAGAGGCTAGAGCGATTGGCCGCGTATGCCAGATGTCGCAGGTTCGAATCCTGCTCGGAGCATTACATTTTTCAATTTTTTTTCGTCTTTAATTTGAAATCTGAGGTAAGTAATTTACTTGTCTTAATGTCATATCATATCATATCAAATACCTATCTTATAGTTTGAGGCGTATAAAAAAAATGGAACTATGACTAGGACAATCAACGTTACATCTCTCTTTGTCGCTCTTATTCAATTTAGAATATGGACATCGCTCCGTCGTGGTATTATTATTTGACGTCTAAATACTCGTTAGAAGGTCTAAGCATATCCTTGTGAAAAGGTAATAATGTTTTACCTACATAATTAATAGGTAAGATTGAGGACGTAGGTACAAATATCAACCCGATTATTTATATAAATGCCACAAATGCCCAAGGTAGGTACTTATACTTGTATGTGACACCATGCTGTACCACCACCTTTGCACATAGGTATTACTTATGTGAAGTTTAACGTTTCATAAATTTATTTCGTCAAATCACTTATACCACAGGTCTTCATAGTGAACACACATTTCCACAGGCGGAGCCATTCAAGTTTATGGTAATGCCGTCGGTTTATTATCCTAGGTTGATACCTAGTTCGTTTTATGTCCGTATCTGTCTCCTAAATCAACTGCAACGCAAAGTAACTATAGCGAGCCGATAGTAAGCAGTACGAAAGTAGGTACCTACTTATTAAAGTAATTTTAGATGTGAACCGAAGAAAACTCTGCGACAGTAACGAGCGAGCTGCTTCTGAGTCAGCTGCTACTCAATGGCACCCAACTAGTTTGTATGGTATACATATAATAATGTTCTACACAATGATCATTTTGAGGGTAGGCATACGTCTAGGTACCTTACGGTCATCCTCAGTCGTCGCTGAATAAAGTAATTCTGTCCTACTTGATAGTATTTAAAGTAGATACCTAAGTAAGTAGTTAAAATAGAATTTTTCTCTGCTTCCAACAATAAACCTACATACCTACCTAATAATTAAGGCTGAATTTTAATGTGATTTTAATGCACCATAGTTATTAACACAAGCGTTTTATTTTGAAACGTCTTCATCGATTGCACTTCTAATATAATTTAAATATCCACCTGTCTGAGGCTAAGCGAGTATAAACGATGTACCTACCTACTTATTACATTTCAACTCACAACTTCCTTACCTAACAATCCTACAATGACAATAGGCCAAACAGGAAATAGAGTTTCATAAAATATCGTTTTCAGATTTCAGGAAATGACTACAATATTAGCTTACTTGTTAGGTACCTTACTTATTCCCATAAAATCCTAGAAATATGTTTAAAGGAAATGCGCTAACCACTACTTCCATTTGCAAATGCAGATCGCAGTTAAATCCGAGTATTATATCGGAAACTACTTACGAACTGTGGTTCTTATGTTAATGTTAAAGTAACTTTGTTGTCAAGGTATAAAAAGGAATGTTCCAGTAAATTCTTGTTTATAGCAGGCTATAGTTTCGAGAAAAGAGGGAAAGGCGTTCGTTGTACCGGTACCTACATAACATACCCACCCAGTAGATAACTTCTTAGGATTCTGTAGTCAACAATATAGACCCATGTTCGCCCATCCGTTGATAAGTGTATGTAAATGTACTACGCATTCTACTTAACGATTGGCTATGAAAAACCCAACTATAATTTATTTTACAGAATATCTATAAACCACTGCCCTAATCTCCAGTTAGTTTTAATAGCATAAAATAAACACATGAAAAGGTTTGGTAGTTAACACAATTAAACAACCATTGTCCTTAAAAAAAACCAAATATCTAATAGGTAGGTTGGTACTCGTAGGTATCACGTAGGTAGAAAATAGTTAAAATTATTTATGTTGTCCGAATCGCATCAAATAACCAGTTCAAAAAGCGACTTTGTTCAAGTTAATAGTCCTAGCTAGAAGATTCAAAATCCAATAACAATTTTATAAAAAGTCGGATTATTTAAAATTATTCAATAAGTAGGTTACAAAAAATGCGACAAAGAAGAAAATGCGTCACGTTGAGAAACTGCCAGAAATTTTACGAGAAGACATTGCGTTTAATTTGGCGGCATGTTTGTTTTATAAACCGCTAGTTACGTATCAACCGTATTGTATCGCTTCTAACCGTAATAAACTGTTCTGCAGTTACAGGACAGCTAAGAGAAATTGTATGAAACTTTCATAACAAGACAAATTAAAGTCTGACTGTCTGGCAGTCAGGGTCGCAAGGGGCAGTGGACAAAACATCTGTTCAACAGCAACGGTCTAGACGGCCATCGCAATTGTCTCAAAATCCAATTAACATTCGTAATTATGTATCTAATCACTCATGTTCTTGATTGTTTATGAATAGGAAATCTAGGTATCCACAATAATCGGATTACAAGTAAAACATATCAGGACCAAGTAGTTTATATTAGTTGGTACTATATGTCAAATTGAAATGAGAATTTCATTACAACCATTACAAATTTAACCCGACGCAACGGAGCGAAGCTACTTATTATCTATACCTTCAGTCTAGTTCAGTGATTTGATTATTCTTTCGTGGTATGTCTGGATTTTCTATTTTTTTAAACCCACGCAGCGTCAGTGTCTATCACGGTGGTAAGTTTATTCTATGTTGTGTGGAGCAGAGTCACAACGAAATACACGAATCGGGGGTTATGGAGCTTCGCTTCGCCTTCGGTTCCGGTATACCTACCTACCTTTTAATATAAATACTTACACTTCTGCCTAATGTAGAAATGTACGTATCCATTTTATGTATATTTTTATACGGGCCATCTGATAAATGCCAGTTAAATTCAATCGGTGGGAACCTAATCTGTTAGTTACCTATGTAGCGCGTCATCTCATCATAACAGTTGCTGAAAAAAGGCCCTTGGACCTTAATTGAGAGCGGTTAAGAGGCGCGTGGCCAAGTAGATGTTATAGTCCCTCGCTCGTGCTGACGCGGGGCCGCCACTTCAACATTCTTCCCTTAATTGACAGACATACTGGCTTTTTCCCGTGATTTTGTCTCATGTTTCATTGATCATGGTCATGCTTTCCATATTTTCATTCGAATTAAGATTGTACAGGTAAAATACTTTCGAGACGTTTTTGCATTTGTAGTTGTGACCTCTGCAGCCAGCCTCACACACACGTTGACGAGTGTCTGTATACACCAACGTGTACGTGTGTCCCTGTAAATATACAAATACTACTACAGATGCAAAAACGTCTCGAAAGTAATTTACCTGTACATTGATTACGGCTGGGTTGCACCGACTTACGATCACAGGCTGATCAACGTTAAAAATGTCGCCGGCAGCTGTCATCCCATATAAGCTTGCCAAACGTTCCATACATTCAAATTTAAACGAACACAGTTTACGATTACAGACGGTTAGGTGCAACCCAGCCTTAATCTTTAATCTTATTGTGTTTGCAATTTGGCTATAGAATAAGTAATAGTATTTTGAAGCGCAAAACAGCATTGCCTCAAGAATCTCAAGATCCATGGCATAATTCTTGTATTATCCTTTAGAAGTTCGTTTTCGTGTACACGCGTGTGTAAAGTCGCACATATAGTCGTGTTACGTCGCCTTCCATCAGGTATTTGAAAGGAGAGGTAAACAGACTATTCATCATCGTCATCCTAGCCGATTTCGACCACGGCGACTGGGAAGAAGAAGAAACTGTGGCTAGTGAGAGCGTCGCTGACAACATTTCATACTTTCAAGGTGACCATTTTATGATCTAGATCGATAGAAAATGAAATTTTAAGGTTCACGTGTTTTTTTTATTTCTCCCGAATTCATCATTTTCTTTCTAAAATATCTAATCTAAAAGTAGCGAATTCCAAAAGGTCGTAAGTAAATTATGACGTCATTACAGTGGCTGTAAGGCAGTATTACCATAATAACCTCGGTGCGTCCACATTTAGTTGACAGACGTTCACTTCACGTCAGTGTCAAGTAGTATGTCATGCTATGACCACCTAAAACTAAGCAAAGATCCAGATTTTTTGTTGAAAACAGTGCCATCTATTTTACGGAAGTCACACTAAAATATAAATGTTATCTCTATTAATAATTTCGTGCAGGAGTACGGTAGACCCGAACGAGACCTGTCTCAAATTGAAGAACGTATAAAAATAACGATTTCGAGTTGAACATATGTATCCGCAAAATTCGGATTGTCGCGTATTTTGCATTAAAAAGTGTTAATTTTATGACAAAAAGTCGGCCATATTAAATTCGTTGATTGACAGCGTCGGGTTGGGTACGTTCGGAAATTGTAAACTATGTTTGCGTCCGGTGTGTTGGCCAGGTTGCTGGGCTGCGTTCTGTGTGATGGGCCATCATCGCGCATTGTGTGGATTCGGCTAGCCGCGTCTGCAGCGTTTTGTTTTTGTAGTTTTCAAGCGTTCTATACAGCTATCAGCCTAGCTAGCACGATAATTTATACCGTCACGTTATATGGGCGAAATGTATTAAAACGTCACATAAAACGTAACGGTATAATCTATCGTGCTAGCTAGGCTGATTGTCACAACAACGGCCTTCAAAGCGAATGTATGGGGCCTGTTACATGGTTATTATTATCACGTGATACATTCATATCACGATAAGTATCACGTGAATATTGAAGCAGAATCCATACAAATTTGAAAACTGCCATAGTATTGACACCCCAGTATTGTGATAATATTAATCGTGTAAAGGACACCACTTGAATGTTTGCTGAGTCTGTCCGCCATCTTAAAGCTGCGTCTCTATTTTGTTGTGACAAACTACTAGGTGACTTATGGCTTTTAAACGTCTAGCAAAATTCTATCCCTATCTCGCTCTATCTTATAACTTAGTGGTACTGTGGGTCTACTCCGAAATTCGAAATCCGAACTTCATATGGTGCCGTCCCTTTCACTCATATAGTCTATGACAGGAGAGTGAAAGAGACGGCACCATACGAAGTTAGGATTTTGAATTTCGGAGTAGACCCCCAGCTCATGCCGTTCGCCGCGCTCGGACGTCAGAGGCGCTACCGCGAACCGAAAACGAAGTATCTGCCTCTCTCTCGCACATGTATATTCGAACGACAGAGAGGAAGATAGTTCGTTTTTGGTTCGCGGTAGGCCCTCAGGCGTCAACTTTAAAACGAATAGGGTATTTTACTATAAGAGAAATAAAATTCAAAATGTAATAAAAACCATCCAAGTGCGTCGGAGGCGCACACTGAGGGTTCCGTACAACTAAAAAACAAATGTGATTTATCAATATTTTGATATTTTTGGTAAAATATACTTCATAATAAACATTATCACCTAATTTCAAGTTCATAGGTCGACGGGAAGTTAAAAAATTATATGTGTGACAGACAACACACGGAATGTTCTTTGACTTTCTTCGACCGTCCGCCGCGCTCGGACTAAAGTGCTACCAACCGAAAACTAAATATATATACCTCTCTGTCGCACTTGCATATTCGAGCGCGGAGAGGGAAATACTTCGTTTTCAGATCGCGGTAGGCCCTCTGGTCTGACGGCTCCTATTCCTGGATGGTGCGCGTATCGGAATATGAAATACCTTTGGCAAAACGGAACAAGTTGTTAAATAGCTTCCATTCATTGGAGAAAATATTACCAACTGTTATTATTACCACGCGAAACACTGAATATTGAAGCAACATCCATAGGGGCCTGTTACACGGTTATTATTATTACGCGATATACTCATATCACGATCCGTATCACGTGCAATGAATATTGAAGAAAAATCCATACGATTTTGAAAACCACGATAATATTGACACACCAGTATTGTGATAATATTAAACGTTTAACAATTTTAAAAATCGCGATAATATTGACACGTAATATTGTGTCAATTGAGTGTAAAGGGCTCCACTTACTAGAATTTGGCGGAGAATAGAGAGCTGCTACCGCGAAACGAAAACGAACGAACATCGTGTATTTCCCTCTGTGTCGCTCGATTTTGCAAGTTCG
Source organism: Notocelia uddmanniana (assembly GCA_905163555.1). NCBI lineage: Eukaryota > Metazoa > Arthropoda > Insecta > Lepidoptera > Tortricidae > Notocelia > Notocelia uddmanniana. The sequence goes on along the minus strand of LR991059.1, from coordinate 21,203,791 downwards.
ACAGAGAGGGAGATACACGAACTTCATTTGTTTTCGTTCGCGTTAGCAGCTCTGACTTCACACCAAAAATACTGACTGGCACATCAATATTTAACAATTGCACATCTGAACTGAATTTTAATGAACGATTAGTATTTTAGCTATACAAATCAGTACTGATTACGGTGTAAAAATTTGTATGTGCCTTTGAATACTACCCTTATAAAAATGCTTAGGATTAACTTGCAAAGATACTAGCCTTTGCCCGTGACGTCGTCAGCGTAATCTTTTACTCCCTATTCCATATGTTAATCCAGACTACAGACTATATTTCTATACGAAGTTTCATCATAATCCGTTGTTGTAAAGTTTTTATTTTATACTTTTTTGTACACTATTTCTTTTGTCGTTTGCATAACTGTCACGAATAAATGTTTACTTTATTTCTTTCTTATTTAATTCACCCGAGCGAAGCCGGGCTTTCATTTAGTATTAAAATACTTTTGATGCTACAGGGAAATTGATACGTGTTATTTAAGTGAATATAAGGAGATTTTGATTTTCTATAAGTAACACAATAATTTTGTTTCCATGTAATCCGTTTGGAAAATTTGAAACTTCACAGGGAAATTTTGAATTAATATTTATGGATAAACGGTATTTAGTGGTAGTCATAGGGTCCCTTTACACGGTTAATATAATCACAATTCTGATTTCAAGCTAACATGGTCACTAACACTAGAATTACTGTTCAAAACAGTGATTGACTCAATCCTTGAAAATGGTGTTTGCAACAGCGCCGAAATATCGGAAACTCAACAATATTAACATACATGGTAAATATCCCGTTCTGAACAGTAATTCTAGTATCACCATTCTAGTTTTCATTTATTTTGAGTCTTAGTTGTCACACCACACCGGCCACTTTACTAATAGTTTTTTTACTAATATGTTCATAAATGACCAAGTTATGTGGTGACAAACGTTGAAAATAATGATTAAAAAAAGTAATCGAAATGGGATCTTCCTTTTTTTTGAAGTTGCTGTATAACAGCTGTGCTACCGCGAACTTCGAAAATCGAACTTCGTATCGTACCGTCCCTTTCCGTCATATAGAGTATCACACGAGAGTGAAAGGGACGGCACGACACGAAGTACGATTTTCGAAGTTCGCGGTAGCACTGCAGACCTTACGCATCAACTCCTGTAACAGGGTTTATAAAACGTCATCGGATTTTCCTATTAGCAACGTAACGTACCACGACAACAATGTTATTATAATAAATATATTAAATAATTTATTTTCTTATTAATATAACACAAGTTGGTTAAGAAGATTCGCCTGCTCAAATATAGATGGCGCCTCTAATCAAACCTAAATGATAGACTTGCCAGGACAAATGACAGGTTAAATTTGAACTCAGTGACAACCGGAAGTGATTAATGTTTTTTAAGTCTAGATAGTTTAGTGAACTAATCAAACCTAAATGTGATAGACTTGCCAGGACAAATGACAGGTTAAATTTGAACTCAGTGACAACCGGAAGTGATTAATGTTTTTGACGTGATAACGTCTTTAAAATCGTTTTAGTCGGGTGACATGTTCAGAAACTTGTGTCACACCAAAACCTCACGAGCGCGATCGCAGGTATAAGTGAAGTGCCAGTGAAGTAAGACGTTATCACGTAAACATCTCGATCGTAAACCTACTTTACAAACAACCAATTTTTTAAGTCTAGATAGTTAAGGCTGGGTTGCACCGACTTACGATCACAGACCGATCAACGTTAAATATGGCGCCGGCAGCTGTCATCCCATAGAAACTTGTCAAACTTTCCATACATTCCAATTTTAACGAACACAGCTTACGATTACAGATGGTTTGGTGCAACCCAGCCTTAGTGAACTAACGTGTTGTCTCTTTACAGCCATAGTAATGACGTCACACTTCCGGTTTATACATATTCGTGATTTTCTTGGAAACTAGTAAAGAAAAAAATCTAAAAACTATTTTATTATGTTCAAGTAGCATATTTACCGAAATGGTTTTCGATTTAGGCATCATTATACATTTTGAAATGTTGTCAATTAATCTAGGTAAGTAAACTAGAGAGTCAAGGTCCCGGTAAATATTTATTTGAACACGTAACCGTTGTCAGGGCACTTTACAGGGAAGGGAAATTACGAAAGTAACTAGGAATAAAAGTCATAAATAAACTAGATCGCATTGACAGTAGGATTCCCAGTAACTTCTCAGATTGGAGTGTTGACAGTACTCCCGGTAACCTCACGGATTGGAGTGACGGAAGGACTCCCAGTAGGATTTCGGATGGCCTGAAATAGAAAGACTCGGAGTCTCAAGGTAGTTGGTTCAGCGTCTCAAGGAGGGAGGTTCAGAGTCTCAAAATGGTAGGTTCAGGGCCTCACGGTAGTAGGAATGACTTGTCGAGTTCGGACAATATCTGGACATGATAAGATGACGCAAAAGGTTCTATTACGCGAGGTCTTCTTGAAGTGCCTGGCTTGGCACTGCACTGAACAAATACGACTGTTACTTAGTTGGCGAGAAACTTATTTTATATATATTCATGCCGTCGTTCGAGATTTCATAATTTTCGTTGCTAAGGTGACCGATAAATAAACATGAACAAAATGTCAAAATTTCAATCAATCAATCAATTTTTGCTCCGCCAAAGCCATGATGATTCTACCAATGTCGAGTTTGGATTATGATATTTTGGAAAAGATGAAGATTCGTCAATCAAACAAAACTCTTATCGGCCAAGGGCCCTGAGGCCACGTCTCTATTAACTAACTACAGCTTTAATCTAAATAAATCAAAGGAACTGAATGAGATAAGGTAAGTCCTTGACTTATTGTAGTGTGTCCCGTAATACATATTATATCCCATAGTGCAAGGTATTGTATAGGCAATGCGAAAAACATTGAAATCCACGTACCTCCACCACCATCATATCAGCGGAAAGACGTCCACTGCTGGACATAGGCCTCCCCCAATTTCATGGGGGGTAAATGCCATAATCGCCACGCTTGGCATGCGGGTTGGCGATCGCAGTGTCTACACCGCACTTCAGGGATGCTGCTGCCCATCCCCCGGTGGTCTTGGCCGTAGTTTTAGGACATACCCTGGTCCACGTACCTATTCAAACAATATTTTTCTATCGTTACAGCCCCCAAGTGAAATGTTTAGTGAAATGAAAACAGCAATATAAGGAAAAGGAAGCTGACCCTGAAAAGGGTCATTGCTGCAACCTGCAAGCGAGAGCGAGAAGATGCTCATATGAACGCAAGGTATGCTACAATATTCCGAAATGAATGGTTTACTAAATCATCATATCATATGTTGATGTTGCCGCGCAACGCTACGCGCGACGTGTCAAGCATATACGAGTAAGTACCTAGTTAAGTAGGTAGGTTCTTACAGCCACAAAAATTATATCTCTAATGTGTTTTAGTTGTCTTTTACTGTGAAATCGACCCACGTAATACTTATTAATAGCCCCAATTACTCTTGCAAACGCAAGCTGAAAGCTGAGATGACCATTCCAAGACAGTTAAACTGAGGTAGGTGAATTGGCGACTGGTTGCGACAAGCCACAATTGGCGCCAAGGAATCCACCTGTCCAGAACACACCGAAGTCTACAGATATTATAGGTTGGTTCGAAGTTTAATTTGGATTCTGAATTACTCACTTAAACCTGGTACTTTCATTCATTGGATATAATCTAGGTATGAGTAAGTAATAAAAAGATAACTAGGGAATGGACACATAATGAATACTTATGTGTGATTATGAGCAGAGGACTGATTATATTTGTGTAAAAAAATATAATATATTAATGTTTGGTGGAGCGGACAAAACATAGTTCGTAAAAAGCCATGGGTGCAGTAGACTATGTAATAGGTGTGTTGTAGCATTTCTTCACCTTATTGAACACGTGACTGAAAAAATGGATACCTAAAAAGACGGTGTTGTATATGTATACGGGATCTTTGCAGATGTATCTGCTACTGACTGTACCCGATCGCTGTATAATATAACAACTCTAATAATATATATGATGTAGGTTAATATCTACGACTGTGATAACTGAGATTAGTTGGATAATACCTACATAACTTGGATGTGCGGTTATTTCTCTAATTCCTCATACATTACATTACAAAAACTTATATACCTATAAGACGACACGACGACGTGGCTTAATTTTAATTTTAGTGTAGTCATATTGTTATTATTTTATTGTATAACCATATGGACGACGTGTTCTGGATTAAATTAATTTAATTTAATTTTCATTTTCATAAGAAAATCACATGTACAATTGTTATTAAAATTATTATCTACGTCTGTACTAAATTTGGGATTAACATGTCAATTAAAAAAATTGGGCCATCTCGGCGTGGTCCTAACGCACGTCCCAGGCACGAAAGAATTTCATTAGTGATGTTTTCCATATTCTATATCTACTAGAACTATGCTTGTTGTATCTATACTCGTACTAATTACTTAGCATTTAATCATAATTGCGTACGTAAAAATCATGACAACAATGTTTTTCGAAAACGAAAATTAGCAAATGAAGACTCTGTAATGTGATGTTACGATTAAATACTTATGTTTATAGGTACGTTTCCTTTATTAGGAGTCAATACAATGCATATTTTCGACAGAACTTGCGACATAAAAGCCGACAACGTATTGAATTACGAGTAGTACCTTCCGTGTACTGTTAACATGTGGGTTTTAAAGTATACTAAGTAACACGAATATTCACGACGAGTCAATCACTCGTGAAAAGTTGGTCTTATATTTCGCAATACGTTGGTAAATATACCAGTATTATATCTAGTCTTATGTATAAAGGAACAGTTTATCCTTTTTTAAACTTAATATAATGTTCTAGATTTGACACCCTTACTTCAGATGAAAGTGTTTAATTAGATTAGGTATATAGGTCATCCACTGTAGTAATGGAATCACGAGCGTCCACGGTTTTTTCCCGTCTCGACGGCTGGGTACTGGGTATAACCAGGTACTTACCATTCTCTCAGTCAATAAAGACGTTTCTCATTAACCCGCCTGTTTGCAAAGAAATTTACTTATCTAATTAAAACGATCGTGTAATTAATTCTAACCTCGTTGAGTGCCCCGTGAAAACCTAAAGAAACGGCGGATATTTTCAGAATTTATATTTCATTCTACGAATTTTCAACGGAATTGTTCAAGATGGATTATTTCTTGTTAAGCATTTTGAATAATTGATAAGCAAATCTGGATTCCATTGTGATCTTAAACATAATTTTTAATTTCGTGATAATTTTTACTTTGAAATTAGCCTTCCTTTGTAATGATGTACCTATTGAGCGGCAAAAAGATAGTTTAATTTAAATTATGTTTCATACTGGCGAGAAAGCGAGGGGTGCCGGATTGAAACTTGATGGTATCAATATCCATTTGATAATCTTTAATATACCCAAGTAAGATAATCGAAGCTAATAAGGCGAGATTTTTATTTAAAAGCATGAGGTGCTAATTAACGATATAACATATACCAGTGATAATGATGGGAACAGAAATATGTGGACGCCACGCCATCGCCACTGATAAGTAGTTAGTAGGTACTTGCTCACTATAGGACAAATTCTCAAATCGCCCTACCTATATTTCAATAAATGGATCATGACGGTAAGTACCTACTATAATCTAAAAATTCAAGCTACAAATGGGTACCTACTGAACGTGAGAAGATGGATCAGCGGAGTTGAGCAAGCAGGGTGGCCCGCGGCCTTCTTAGTAGAATGCTCACGCGAATCAATTCTTCAAGATGTCAGCGTTCACTTTATATTAAGGGACTAGAGATGGGCGAGCTTAGACCTTTGATATTAACTATATGTTAAAATTATTCTAGATCGCGGTCTCTATTCTCTGAAAGATGATTTTATTTTTGTACGAACACTAATCAAAAGTTACCCTACATACAATATTAAATAACAAGTAGGTCTGAAATAGTTACCGAAGGATAATAGTTGATCAAACTCAATATTTGATGCTAAGAATACCCTATACAGATTTTTTTTCTCTCTGGCATAAAACACATAGTAACTAGAGTGGTAAGGCTAGTAAAGGCCGACTATATTTTTAAACTTTTGGTCCAGCGTATATTTGTCGTAAATTAAACCCCCTGTAAATCAGAATAACTACAGCTACTAGGTAGGTAATCGTAGGTACGTGTAGTACCTATTCAACTAGTATGCTCAGGAGGGCTACCGGGAACCGAAAAGGGTATCTACCTGTCTTTCGCACTTGCTTAATAGAGTGATAGAGAGGCAGATACTTCGTTTTCGGTTCGCGGAAGGACGCCAAATATCACAGCCTAGGTAGCATGATAACAATGATAGGTTATACAGTCACGCACGTATGGCTGAAATGTATTAAAAAGTCACATAAAACGTGACGGTCTAAGCTATCGTGCTAGCTAGGCTGATCTGCCTGTAAATACATCCACTGTTATTAATGTTTTAACTCCAAGCGAGTTTCACGCAGGAGTCTGGTATAGTTAAACGGGACATACATTGATATTGGACATATTAATAAGTTTCACCAGATTGATGAATACTCGTAGAGCGGCATGATTTTTTTAAGTTTACTACAACTTACAATGTTTATCCGTCTTGACCAACATATTTAGCCAGGCACGTATTTCAACGATAAACATTAGACTTGTTGGTATTTCAGTCTTAACTTTAATTAAGGATGAGTAAGTACTTTATTTCTTAAGTAAGGTTATATTATTATATAATTATTTAATAAAAATACTTATTTCACAAAAAACATGTAACACAGAATCTCACATAATCTAATAGAATCTGTGTCTTTGGGTCCTGAGCTAGGAGTCCCTGTGTTACAGGACCCAGTATAATAACGAGCTTACAATTTTAACATGCCTTCGCACAGGGTAAGTATACAGTTAAACATTTAAATATAAGCAGCAATATCAGCGGTTTGTTTTTCAATTATAATAATATTATATTTTAAGTAATATTAAGATAATATTATATTTTAAGTAAAATTAAATTATTAGTGTCTACGTCAACTCTTGGGATTAGGTAGCGGACCCCAGGCATCCTTCAGGATGCAACTGTACTGGGAATAACGCTAGGAGGATGATGATATTTTAAGTAATATTAAAAATAAAATGATGTCTTAATCAGGGATCTATACCTAAACCGGATTGAGTACAATCTTTTATGAGCCAGTCAAAATTGAACCATATTCCCGCGTAATACAGTTAATATCCTGTTATGACAGACAGACTAGAGAAAGCGGTCCGAGCGAGAGCAATCAACCGGAGGGCGGTGTCCCACTCGCACAAGTTGCCAATGTAAAAAAAAAAATGTGGTATTTTAGAATACTGAAAATAACTACTTGCTTGTACTAACTAGTACTGCATGTTTATCAGGGATAATTTACATTTGACCTCATTCGTAATTGTATAAAATATCAACATGATTAACTGACTAAAACCTAGTACTGCAATAAATATAGTAGTATTTTTCAAATATTAATTGGCATCCCCAACGTTAATGGTGTCAAATTTGAAATTATTAAAATAAGCGGCTGATGAAATTAGTTGAAAATAGTGAAAACATGTTGTGTAAAGGGTTGTAAAAGTGAAAGTTTTATTAATTGTGGAATATCATTTCACAGGTAAGGAACAATTTGTTATATTTTACGATAAAACGACAAGACAAATGTCAAACTGATTAGGGTGTCTATGACTTGGGCTGGATTTGTAGAAATATTCGTTATTAAGTGTTTAGTGAGAAAACCTTTTCTAAAGGTCAGTCAATCATTTAACAATTTTGTTATCATTACGAGCTGTATACGTGCTTTGTGGGAAACCAGTTCTGTCAAGCTGGTCTAATTTGACAGACAATTAGATGTACTCTTTGAGTAACAAATGGAAAGAAAGAATACATGTATGTGATTAAACTGTGCAAGTACTTAAGTTGTCGTTCCAATTTTTTTACCATTTTACAGCTACTTTCCGGTCTCGGACCAAGTAAAAAATATAGACGGAGCGTCACGAACAACCTATTGAAGCCATCAAAACCAAGCCCACTAAGTAAATACATGTTCACTCACACATACACAAACCAAAACCAAGCCCAAAACTATTCAGTACATGTCGACATGCTGTCACATACCGTCAAAAACCAACTCTGAAAATATGGTCTCCTGCGTGATTAAGAGGTCTAAAAATAACACCAGGACGTGCGATAAATCCAAAAATATAACTTTTCATTTGCAAGTTTTGAGCTAATACTTTAAAACACTATTTCGATATTAAATTTTACTTCGATTGGAACACAAAACCTCGACATTCAGTGGACGGTGATTGACGTAACATAAAGCACGAGGGATACCAGAGAATGATTTTTAGTTACCCCAACCGTAGGTGTAGGGTCGATAGGTCGGTTAACGACCAGCTAATGTGATGTGCCGGTTTGCGACCACTTAGCTTAGATAAAGTGACGAAGCGAACCGAAAAGATAGTAACTCGTTTTTTAAATATATTTTCATTAAATAAAATGCATAAGACTCACTTTTTCTTTAGGGTCTGTTAAAATGTGGATGGAACTACCTATGTAACTTTACGAGTAATGTTCCTATGTAACTATAATTGAAAAAACTTTGTTCTTCAATAAAATGTATACTAACATTTCTACATGGTCTTTTTATTTCCTGTAATTAAAAACACCGTCATTATAAATGCCGTCATTTTATTAATCTCAAAAAATAAGTATGCAATTAAATTCGCACGTAGTACAGTCAAAGACTTTAATTTGTGACCCGTTTAAGGTTGACAGTCTTGTCATATTGAATAGAAATTTAAACATTGTTTTTTGCGAAATGCAAAAATGCGTACCTACAGCAAGCATGCAGTTTCAATAGGGAGTTCAATTCTGTTACCAAAACGGAATGTTGCATTTGTTTTTTTTTATATTTTCAGACAAAATAGTTCAGGTGTTCAAAATAGGATGGTGAGTATCCCATTACGTTTAGTGACTACGGTTACTATTATTCATCATCATCATTATTAACCCTCTACTATTGTAACGAATTACCCCCATTTATAGGGACTTTTTCCTTCCAGTAGCAACACTGATACGCACACATCTTTAGAAAAGTGGCTACATTTTGTTGTTCGTGACGCTCCGTCTATATTTTTTATTTGGTCTGAGTTTCCGGTATCCAATTGAGCTGAAATTTAGCATACTTATGTACAGTTTGCTAAATTTCAGCTCAATTGGATACCGGCAAGTTCGTTCGGTAACAATGTACCTACCGAACTCGTGTATCATGGCACCACCGTGCTGATCTGATGATGGTGAATTAAAACTCGTCCTCGTCTTTTTTTAATTTACGCATGGCTCATCACGGGAAAACACATTTGTTAAGAGATTTGGAAAACAAAGTTGGGCTTAGGCAAAAATTACACAAGACTATATTGTTTAACAATGTATGGATACACAAACTTGTGATTAGCGAAAATAAATATTTCTTTGAAAAATATTCTTATTTTATTTACTACCTAATTTAGTTTAAATTTCATTGTACATAGAACCTTTATTAGAAATAATCCTCATATCCACAGATGTACTTGGTCACCCTAATTAAAACGAGATGCGATCCTCGAGTTTGGCTTCTCTGTCGGTCACACTTTTTCGTCACAGTACTCAATCCGGTTTAGGTATAGATGCATGGTCTTAATGCAGTTTCCCCTGACACAGCTGACACCCTTCCTTTTGAGCCTTAGAAGCAAACGTCCGAATCCCGATATCAACCTGCCCCTTTCTGATCCCCCGATCTTTCTAGTCCTTATCTTTAAGTATATTCAGAGGACATACATAAAGCAGTATCCTCCTTCCCGAATGGTCCCGCTGGTAGCCTGGACGGATTATCTCCCCAGCATATAAAAGATCTTCTGAGCCATACGAGCGTTGAAGCCATCGACTCACTATTAAGAGAGCTAACGGCTTTGGTTAACCTCATGCTGTCGCGACGGTACCAGCTCTAAAATAGACCTTAGAACGTACTCGCTTCCCCTCCGAGTGACATTATTAGCTCCTGGCCCGGTACTGTCACGTAAATCGGACCCTAACAGGGAGGTACTTACTCGTACTCTTAGTACTTAAAAAGAAAGACAGATAATGATATAAAAACTCTGTCTTTATTTCTGGTCTTCAAGTACAATAAATTAAATAAATTGATTCCCAAACGTTTTATAAAACCTACGGGAACATTTTGTTGGCGCATTCTCGAAAATAACGTCATAGATGACGCAGATGAGAGCAGCGATGTCTAGTAGATTTTGACGGCTTGTTTAGCCTAGTTGGTAGTGACGCTGCCTCCGAAGCTAGAGGTCCCAGGTTCGAAATCCGGCCTGGGCATTATTTGTGCGTTTAGCACGGTATTTGTTCCTGGGACTTGGATGTTTTCTATGTATTTATGCATGTATTTATCTATATATGGTAGTCTAGTACCCATAGTACAAGCTTTGCTTAGTTTGGGACTAGGTCGATTTATGTAAGATTGTCCACCGATATACCTATATATTTATAGTATCTACAATTTTTTTTAAAGATAATTTGAACAACCTACTACGGGAGAATATATATATATATATATATATATATATATATAAAGAGTTAAGACTCAGTGCTAGTATATTGTTAAAATAATTAAAGTAAAACTTAGGCACTAAGGTTGAAATTTGGTCTGACACTACACACAAGCACTCATTACTACCGACCTCACTGGTACTAACCTTAATGTGACGTCAATATGACGGACATAACAGTGCCTAAAATATGACATGTTAATATGATGGACACAAAAGTGCCCTATATATGACTGACCCTAATTTGACGTCAATATGACTTGTGGTACATATAACCAATTTACGACCGACCCTAAATCGACTTAAAAAAACGTCATCTTATTGTCATAAAATAAAATAAATAAATAAATGTTAAAGGACAATTTATCATTCATGATATCATTGATGATATTTTGCTACCTGGATGTACATTACGATACAAGGGTTGTAAAACAAAGAAAGGCCGATATCGCACATGTTTGAGGCCCGAGCCGCAGGCGAGGGTCATAAATATGCGAGAGAGGGCTTTCTGTTTTACGACCCGTGTTTCGTACACAATTTTATGTCACCACTTGGCCAAAAAGTGGGTTTTTCCGGACGCGCAGCGTGCGGAAAATCGCGCTTTTTGGCAAGGTGTGGTGTAAAATCTATTATACTATCATTTATACTTTACAGGGTAGATAGACTGGGTACGGTTGAATAATTTTTGGTTCAACTGCCTGCCTGTAATATTGCACATAAGATAAGAAAAAAATATGGACTGACTGTTACGAACTCTTTGCGAAATTTTATTTTGTGTATAAAATATTTTTATTTATATTCGAATTCAATTTTTACGGTCGTTGTCATTGTCAATTAGAGTTCAGGGATTGACGCTGTCCCAGCCAATTATTGTGCTCATTTTCTATATATTTCGAAAATAGACTACGTTAGAAGGTAAATTCATATTTTCATTCAGCGTAAGATTACAGCCCAAACCCCATTAATTTTACCGACTGCTTCAATAAATACGTAAGTTAATCAGCATGCTTGGTTATATCCTGTAAATGTTGATTGTGAACTTATAAATAAATAAATAAATAAAAATATAAATAAGAGTATTAGGGCACAATTAAGGCACGAGTGAATAGGCATCTTCTGGGTGAGCACGCTTCATCGTAGGCCTCATCTTTGCCACCCGGCTAGATGCTGGCCAAGAGCAATCGCATTTTTAATTTAAAAAAAACCATATTTTTTTACACAAACCGAACTAGTCCCATAATATGTTCAATAAGGCTTGTATTATGGGTACTTGACGACGATATATTAAACAGATATTAACTTAAATACATAGAAAACATCCAAGTCTCAGGAAACAATGTGTTTGCTGGGCCATGCTCAGTGTAGGGTGCAGTAGTTGTCCCATGAACTCAATTAAAAAAGATCAATAACAAGCAAAAGGGAATACGTTCGCAGCGTTTCACACGTCTTCTTAACCGACTTCAAAAGAGGAGGTTATCAATTCGGTTGTATGTTTTTTAATGGTTGTTACTCCAGAACTTCGTCATTTCTAAACCGATTTAGTTTTTTTTTAAAAATGTAAGTATATATATTCAAGTTGGTCCCTTTTTTGTCAAAACGCAGTTCTGATGATGGGATCCATGAGGAATCGAGGGAACTCATCAAATCTAGCATCACCTATAAAAATCACTATATATAGTGATTTTTGTGTTATTATCAACAAATCAAGCATTTTCATTCAAAAAAGTGACGATTGATATTTTAAGTTTCGTAATCGTTATTATTAACATTTTCATACAAGACTTGAATGAAAGTTTTTTAGGTCTTGTATGAAAATCTTAAGAATCGCTGTATTTTTTTCTCCATTATAATTTCAATTAACTAAAACTATTGACTTAATGTAGATTAGTTTAGTCCACTTAAATGTTTGATTTGTGACTTTAATTTGTGACCCGCTTTAGGTTGACACAATACTGTCATATATTGAATAGAAATTTAAACATTACTTTTTGTGAATTGCAATGCAATGCAGCATGCATGCAGATGCAATAGGTAGTTAAATTTTGTTACCAAATCGGAACGTTTTATTTTGCAATTTCATACAAAATAGTTCAGGGGTTCAAAATAGGATGCTGAGTATCCCATTTCGTTTAGTGACTAACTGTTACTAGTATTTAGTCATTATTAGCCTGTCCTGGCTTATTGTACCCTCTACGAATAAAATAGAGAACGTGAACGAATTACCCTATTTATAGGGACTTTTTTCTTCCAGTAGCAACACTGATACGCACACATCTTTAAAAAAGTGGCTTCATTTTGTTGTTCGTGGCGCTCCGTCTATATTTTTTAATTTGTCTGAGATACAATTTGAATATATATTAGAATATTTTTTTTTATTTAAATCAAAATGTCAAAACTAATCATTAGGCAAATTCACAATTAATTATAAGTCATTTAAAATTATTGTTCAAAAATTATAGATATGTCAAAAGATATGATGAAAAAACACAAATATCAATAACAATTATCTAAAACTAAATAAATATTTAAACTTTGTACAAATTTATAAATGCTACGGTGGTTAAATAGTTAAAGTGTAAAACAAATAAATATTGTGACAATAAATGACACAATTCGCTCCAGAGCATGTGTCGCCACCCTAGTCCTATCATCTAATAATACGCGGTGCGCGAGTCCTATTCATTGTCCACCCTACCACGGGCTCGCGACACAACAGGTGGCTATATGTTAATGTTAAATTTGGTAAAAAAATATATAATTCGCCCATCAGTAAGATCATCCTATCGAAGAATATAGGATAATTATACACAACAAGAATCTCAACTGATAAAAATTGATACAGACATAATATTAAAGTTCATTGGCTCACCTTTTTTTTGGTGTTTAGAAGAAAAGTAAAGCTATGGATATGCGTAACATTTTGTGCCAATAAGGCCAATACGTATTGCTTTTTCCAAAGTAGTATCCTGATACCTGTAGTAGTATCCTTACATTACCGACGTTTGCTGTACCACAAATCCGAAGCCGGTGATTTGAATGCGATGACATGATTCGCGTCAAGATCAGGGTCGATTGATATTCAAGAGTTTCGTGAATGTAGATAATCATCCACTGGTAGTGGTAAATGCGGTTATGTGACAAGTGTGATGACCACAAAATTACGGTTGCGTAGCGCATGTTTGGCACCGCGTGCGACGGCTGACGTCGCTTCCCACGATGGGATACGCTATAAATACTCGTAGATAGGTCATAAGGTCAGGTCAATTAGTATAATATTTTCCTAAATATTATACTTATCGACGGATCGGGAGGCAGAACACACGTGTGTGAAGGCAGATCCGACATGGTGGACCATGTGGGCGTACACGTGCAGGAATCCCCGAAATAAAAGTCGCACAATATCACTTAATCACAGTTCTATTTCAATTAATTCACAAACACCGAAAATATAACAGGATTGCAATAATAAATCTCGATTAAGAGCCAATGGGTTTGCAAGCGACCATCACGGGCGAGCCGCCGTCAACGAATGACGTCCCGCTCCGCCATGACACTAACAACTCCATTCGGGGCTACCCGCTCTTAAAATAAATCAACTTCATATCAACGATTTTAACAACTACCTGCTTAAAAATTAACACACTTGCTATCATTAATATCATTACTCACAACTAACCGAATAATTGAATCACAATACAAATCATCCAACAAAATAAATCGCGCGCCGTTATATTATTATAAAAATAAGTAAATAAATAAATTAATTTAGGGGACATTTTTTTACACAAATCGAATTAGTCCCATAGTGAGTACTAGACGACACTAAATATTAAAAAAAAAACTTTAAAAATAAGTATCTATATGTATTTTATTAATTATTTGCGTCGAGGATCTCGGAAACGGCTTCAACAATTTCGATGAAATTTACAATCCAGGCGTTTACGGAGTAATAAATCGATCTAGCTAGGTGTCATAATTGTATGCTCCGGAAAATCACGAATGGTGCCCACCAGCGCTAAGTCACACAAATACTTTATTCGTTTATTTATATAAACAAATCAAATATATAATCTCACAGTAGGCATACATTTATTTCTTCCAACTCTTTATTAAATATAATATAACGTGCCCTACCCGCTTAATATTGTTTGTTGTTCGTTTGTTATAATTTTTTATGTAGGACACTGGATCCCGGGCATCCTTCAGGATGCAAATGTACTGGGATAACGCTAGGATGATGATGATGGCATGCATTATGTCCGAAACTACTCAACTTACTCACTCAATATTTCTCATAATAAATTTCACAAATGAAGCCATAATGCCAATTTTACTTTCGCCTGTGTTATGTATGAAATCATCCATTGATTAGTAACAAAATGTTTGTCTAGCTATCTAGCAGACCATGTAGGGTTTAGTCTACACGAGTTGGCATGATACGAGTATGCAAGTTTTATACGGTATGCCGGAGGCGTGTCGTGGGGTCGATGTTTCGGGCCGTTGCACATTCGCCTATTAATAGGAAGCGGCGACATAATCATATTGACCCCGGCCGACCGGACCGTCTGCCTAAAACATACACCTATATATCCTTTATTGAGGAAACGGAGGGCATTTGTTCACCGTATGGGTAATGTTTGTCGTTTTATCACTTACCGTCGTGGATAAGACACCCGTCACTCTCGCATTAGTATATTTGTTAGGGGGCGTATGATACTTAGTTGCCATTTTATCACTTAAATTTGTGGATAAGATATTCGTCACGTTGTGATAAGTATGCGAGTGCGAGAGTGACGGGTGTTTATATCCACGACGATAAGTGATAAAATGGCATCCATCATACGCCCGCAGAACGTGACGAATATCTTACCCATCAAAAACATAAATGTGAAAATGGCAGCCAAGTTCACCGACAAAAGGATTGAGATCTAAATGGGCGGCAAGTTCCGTAGATTATAAATATCCAACAGCTTTTTATGGTATTATAACATACTGCCAAGTTAAGATTCAAAATGCATTAAGCCGCAGTAAATTAGTTTTAATGTAAACAATCTAGTGCCAAACTTGGTAACTTTAGATAATCTACGGAACTTGGCGCTTATTTAGATCTCAATCCTTTTGTCGGTGAACTTGGCTGCCATTTTCACATTTATGTTTTTGATGGGATATCATTACTTACTTTTTGTCAAACTTCATCCAATGGTGCTTTCCCAGAGCGAATGCATGGTGTACCTAAAATATTTGAAGAGTTCCCTCGATTTCTCCAGGACCCTATGATCGGATTCTGACGCGATGACAATGGGACCACCCCGAAAGTATACAGTTTCATACAAAAAAAGAATTTTCCAATTCGGTTAATAAATGTCGGAGTTCTGAGGGAACTAGCATAAATAATAATAATAATAAAACTACTCGTAATAATAAAATCACTGTTTTCTGATTTTTTCTGGTGTATACACATAATTACCAAGTTGCATGCCAAATTTCAGCTTTCTAGGTCATCTGGAAGTGGGTTAGGTTTTTGATTACTAGTCAGTCAGTCAGTCAGTCAGTCAGTCAGACAGTCAGTCAGTCAGTGGTAAAAATGCCGTTTTTTGGAATTTTTTATCTCAATAACTATTTAACCTATATTTATGAAATTCGGGGTTCTAGTTGTTCTAACGGATCTTAATATATGTACCAAATTTCATGTTTTTATATTAGATAGATTTGGAGTTATTGGGGGGTCAAAAGTGGCTCCAAACGGTTCGTGTAATATAACACACGGCTGCTGTCCGCCAGTTCCTGGGGTGAACTTGGCTGGACACGCTGCCGCGTGTCTAGATCCAAGACGCTCTGTGATAAAATGGCAACCGTCATTTTCCTCCTGCTTTTTGATTTAGGAATCAACAGTATAACCTACCTTTCTAGGCGTCTGTCAATCAAGTTGTAGTCCTTCAGAGAGGACGCCCATCCAAATACTGATATCGGCAAGAATATTGTCTCGCCTTCCAATATCGGTACGCAGGCGCTTAGATAAACACATAAATTCAATTATCGTAATTGTATATTTAATATCTTTTTTGAAACAAAACATCCTGTCGTTGACAGACTTTAATTCGTTTATCTAGAAAGTACAAGTATTTAAGGAAAACGGAAGAGCTGCCTTCCTTCTTTCACCCCTTTTAGTTAACAAAATTGATAAAACACGCAAAACAAAACAAAACGCTTTTTTCCCTAATGGGTCAAAGTGAATATAAAATATGCCGTAGGCGTATCAAAATGTCCAAAAAAGGACCAGACTGTTTACGCAAAATCTCTACGTAACGTTTTTGTAGCTTTTCATATCAAGGGGCGAAATGATGGATGAGTGAAAAGTGTTGCGTATTATCAAAGTATGAGATCTAGGAGCTGTGTTGGCATGAATTGCCGTGCCATCTGGCATGATACGCCTACATGTCCTCAATTTATGGTGATATGTTAAATGCCAGGCGCAAGACTTGAATTTTTGTGCAATTTAGCCGTTTAGCAATATGAAATCATGCAAACTGTCTTAGACTAAAATAAGGTAAAATATATATATATACATTATATTATTACTTTTCACATACATTAATTATCAAATTGTACTTATAACTACAGCATTAAAGTCAGTCTCATAAATAAATAAATAAAAAATGACAAACAGTAAATAATAAAAATATCACATTATACTCGTACCTATATTGCAAAATTGTCAAATAAAAATCCATTTAAATTATAATAACAGTTCTCTTTTAGTAGATTATATAATTTTATCTTAAATGTTGACAGTTTTTCATCTTTGATAGACTCTGGTAATTTATTATACAATTTTGGAGCCATTGTGTAAATATATCGTTTAAAGTAAAAAGTTTTACAGTTATCTGGTGGAAGTACTTTAAAATTATGCTTAGCTGGTCTAGGATGCTTATTAATTTGTATTTTGAAGTGACTCATGTACTGCTTAACAAAAACGCAAGCTTCATAAATGTATATGGAGCTTAGTGTTAGCAAACCCAGCTTCTTAAACAAATGTCTACAACTTGTTCGTTGGTTAACTTTGCATGAAAGCTAAAATTTTGGTTCGACTAAGAATCAGACTATAAACGGCGGCTCCGTTTTTATAAATCGAATAACAGCAGCGTTCAATAATTAGTATAATTACAAATTCAATTGCAAACCACATGGTACGTTTCACTGGTTGCTTGACCTCATATGATTACTTATAGTATAAGAGCTAGCGACCAAATCGGTCATGTGGCTTCAGCTGTATTGAAACTCCGTTAGCTACTTCCCTGAACATCCTTTTCCTATAATCTTCGTGCTGGCAGGCCGCGGGCGGTGGGTAAGGGTGTAGTGGGGTGGGGAAAAAAAAGAAAAAAAATGTGGGCTCAGCGACTTTAATTTTTTTTCAAACTGCTGCTCTGTACTCCCTGTGCACCCAAAAAAAATTTTAAATCGATCGGGTGGTGGGAAGGGGTTGCCAGCGTTAATTAAAAGTACCAAAAAAAAAACGTGTGGGCTCAGCTGTATTGGCTTTTTTTCTGACGCGAGATTAATCAATATGTAAGCCCCAAAAAATAGCCATGCAAAAATATCGGTGGGAAGGTATCGAAAAAAATGTAAAGTTAATTGACGTCCAATATTTGATTGTCAGCTGTTCCTTCGTATTCATCGGTATCGCTGTCACTTCCGAAGTCGCTCTCACATTGATGGTCCTCTGAAATATATTAATTGTATTTATTGAATTGCTTTAATGTACATCGCTGCGCTTGGCATCCGCACTGCACTGAAAGATCCGAGAATTTCAACAATTTTTTTCAATACCTTCCCACCGATATTTTCGCATGGCTATTTTTTTGAGGCTTACATATTGATTAATCTCGCGTCAGAAAAAAAGCCAATACAGCTGAGCCCACAAGAAAATTATTATTATTTTGGTACTTTTAATTAACGCTGGCAAACCCTTTCTCACCACCCGATCGATTTAATTTTTTTTGGGTGTAAAGGGAGTACAGAGCAACTGTTAGAAAAAAAAACCCACTTTTTTTTTCTTTTTTTTCTCCACCCCTCTACACCCGCACCCACCGCCCGCGGCCTGCCAGCACGAAGATTATAGGAAAAGGATGTTCAGGGAAGTAGCTAACGGAGTTTCAATACAGCTGAAGCTACATGACCGATTTGGTCGCTAGCTCTCCGTCTATTAATAATTAATTGTATGAGAGGCATTGACCTTAGTGGAAATTATTAGATTTAGCAAGACTTACTCCAGTTGGGATTGGACGTAGACTATGAATACGTGTTCCAGTGATGGCGAACGAAATGTGGATCCAGATGCAACACAACGCGTTTGATGCAACAAAGTGCGAGTGTTTTTTTTTCACATAGCAGGCAACCATTTAGCTGGAGGGAACTTGATCATACCGAATATCGAAAATTAGCACTTTAAAGCTTAATATCGCGCAAATACGGTTATTTGAAAACACAAACAATATTTTTTGAACGAGCTAATTACAGCTAATAACGGTGACTAAGCTAAGCCGTGGTGAATCACGTTAAGCAGGCTAGAGAGGAAATCAAATAGTCACTTAACTGTGTTCATTTGTTTCAAAAGTACCCTAAAATGCAGCATTAGGTAAATATTATTTTTAATTAATTTTGTTCTTTTGTTAATCTATTGTAATTCAAGCTGGGTGACGTCGTGTCGAGTGTCAAGCTTAGTAGCCTGTCAGAGACAAAAGCAACTGCGTGTCAGACTTTGCACATCGCATATTTAGGGTTCCATAGTCATTATTTAGATTACTTTTCATGCCGGTGATGTTAAATATATGTCTTGAATGTTTTCTATGTATTTAAGTATGTATTTATCTATATAAGTATTTATATCGTCGTCTAGTACCCATAATACAAGCTATGCTTAGTTGGAGACTAGGTCGATTTGTGTAACATTGTCCCCCAATATTTATTATTATTATTTATTTATATTATATTTTCTGAAATATGGCCTATTACATAAGAGTATATAAGAGGAAGCCTGAAAGTAGCACCCATAGATGATAAGTTGAGAGCTAATCGTCTACTATGGGCATGTTATGCGGAGGGATGAAAGTCGTGTGACATGAAACGTATCAGGCATGAATGTGGAGGGATGTAAGAGGGGGGGGGGGGGAGACGATATGAAGAGGAAGGATGTGAGTGACGAGATGACGGGCGATAGAGAGATCATCCTCCTACCGTTATTACCAGTGCAGTTGCATCCTGCAGGATGCCTGGGGTCCGCTACCTAATCCCAAGAATTGGCGTAGGTAGGCACTAGCTTTTACGGAAGCGACTGCCATCTGACCTTCCAACCCGAGGGGGAAACTAGTCCTTATTGGGATTAGGCTTGTCAAGTGAGTGGGCAACTTGACTGTTAGAAGTTCTCAAGCCGCCCGGAGGCCTCTAACTTGGCATAACGACTGCTATCATAGACAGCAACCGGGATCAACGGCTTAACGTGCCTTCCAAAGCACGGGAGCGCTCAGTTAGTAACCACTCAAAGCGGTCACCCATCCAAAGACTGACCTCGCCCGACATTGCTTAACCTCGCATGCCGCACGCGCTACGCGGGCGCCGCAGGGCCACGAGCGCTCCTTATGGGCGATAGAGATGTAAGAAAATAAAAACATGCTGCGCCGTCCCCAAGTAAATGGGGAAAGGGCACGCGAGTGATGAAATCCCAAGATTATAAAGGAGTTTTTTGTTTAGGTCTTTTTTATAAGTAGGTGAGAAACTCATAACTTTTGGAAGAAGAAGTTTAATAAGTTTTTGGTCAGAAATTTCATTCTTGGCAGAAGCTTTTATTGCTGACTGTACTTTTTCCACGATAATAAACTACTTGTTGAGTGGGTTCGAATAAGCCCAAACACGATGGGTTTATTTTGTGTAGTTTAGGAATTGCTATAGCCACCTCTGTCTCCATCATCAGATCAGCTCTATGTCATAATAATATAGCATTGTCATCCGATTTATACATGCATGCAAAATTTCAGCTCAATCGGAAACCAGGAAGTGGATCAAATAACTTGCAAGATTTGATTACAGACCGATAGACAGACAACGGGAAAGAGATTATAGGAATATTGAATCTAAGTATGAACGTAAACTCTCTATGACGACGAGGTTTGTTGAAGCGAAGCTCCATAACTCGCGATTCGCGTATTTCGTTGAAGTTCTACTCTTCGTGAACCATATAATAACCAAATTTATCACACTGATAGACAATAACGCCGTATAGGCTTTAAAATAAAAATGAGACAGAAATAAAGTTTTTTTTTTGTTTTTCTAATCCGCGTTAGCGATGCGTACCAGGGGGCCGGCAACGTTTTAGAAGCCAAGGGCCATAAAGTAGCTAAAATAATACGCAGGCCGCACTTGTGAGTTTATCACCCGTGTGGTGCCGGGCCCCCTTTCTTGCCTTCTTGGGTGTCGTAAGAGTCGACTATGGGAACCAGGTTGAAGTATGTTGTGGGCAATGGGCTAGCAATCTGTCACTGTAATATCACATATTCCCCATCTATAAACCTGAAGTTACTAAAGTGGCACAAAAAAAATATTTTTCATGTGCTCTGTCTACCCCTTTTGGGAATTTAGCCGTGAGTTTATGTATGTATGTGTCAGAGTTTATGTATGTATGTACCACATTTTCGTTACAATATAAAACTGCAAAGGGCCGGCCGCAAGAAAAGGGCTCTTGGGCCGAATAATAATAATAATAATAATAATTGGACCGAATGCGGCCGCCTGTTGCCAACCGTTGGCCGGCGAAACCTAAATATTGATAAATAAGATTGTCACTTCTCATGTTGTAGAGTTGTTTGAGAGAGCTGCATAAAATAGCTTTTTATGCTTTCGTGCATAAATGAATTTTATTTTTTAATACTTACAGCCACATACACAATACACCTTCATTATGTTTTTATGATATTAGGTATAGTCCTCCTCATCGGTTTCGATGACGGCGACCCCAACAAATCATGGATTTGCCCTACCATGAGCTCTTATGTGGCTGGCTAGGCCAAACTTGGTTTTGAACACTCTACTGCATGAGTGACAATACAGCTGGCCAGACGCTGTTCGGCATGGAGGCTCTCCTTATGCAGCGGCAGCTCCGGTGGTGTGGGCATGTCCTTCGTATGGGTGACTGCCGCTTGCCTAAGGCTGTCTTTTTTTCAGAGTTAGCTGAGGGTAAGCGGAAGCATGGCGGTCAGCACATACGCTATAAGGACGTGCTCAAACGACACCTGACGGCTTGCGCTATCAATCCTGAGCATTGGGAGGAGTTGGCCGCAAACAGGCCATCTTGGCGTTCTACCATCTTTCACCGTATCAATTTGTTTGAGGAAAATCGCCTAATAACCATGGACCGAAAACGCCAATTGAGGAAAGAGAGGCCTAAACCCTCCTACGTGTACACGTATTAGGTTTTAAATGGTAAGCGTCGCGGGTGTCCGCTGGATGCGGGTGGCGCAGGACCTGTCATTGTGGAAGTCTTTGGGGGAGGCCTATGTCCAGTAGTGTAGTGTAGTGTGTATGTGCAGCAGTGTGTCCTTCGGTTGACATGATGAGGATGATGATGAGGTTATAAATTATGTTAATTACGAGATATGTATTACTTTTTATCTTAATACAAATTGAAGATTAATATAGGCGTGCATTTGCGTAAAAAAACATATCGCAAATATTTATAACTTTGCAATAAGGAGCTGACCATAACCGAACGTCACAAGTTAAAAATTAAGAAAAATTGTGTGGCAGTAAAATAATTTTGTCAAATTTTCGTGCTAAATAAATCCTTACTTTTTGTTTCCTTACAATCGAAATGAAAAGCAGAGTGTAAAACTCGATCATTAAACGCATTTTACCCTATATAAAGAACTAAGGAAAGTAATGTTTATTTGCAATAACATGAGATGTTAATATTATATTAGGAGTCACCGTATTGGGCCTTAAACCATCCACCACCATATCAGCCCTAGGACGTCCACTGCTGGACATAGGCCTCCCCCGTTTTTGGGGGGTAAATGCCATAATCGCCACGCTTGGCATGCGGGTTGGCGATCGCAGTATCTCCACCGCACTCTAAGGATGCTGCTGCCTATTCCCCAGTGGTCTTGGTCGTAGTTTTAGAACATACCCGGGTCCACAATTTACATGCAAAATTCAATTTAAGGCTCCAATAAATTAATGTCGTGCAATGTTCAAATAGTCCTTTACAGAGTAAAAACAATGTTCACGGAGCCATTTCGTCAATGTTGTCCTAAAGTCAATATTGCGCAAAAGTTTAATTTCGTCTGGTAAATTATTTTATGTTAATATGCAAGAATAGTAGGGATTGTGTCTATGTATATCAGCATAACATCTAGGTTGATATAAGAGATTTCTGTACCGTACCCTATGTGTCCCGGAAGACACATCGGAACGTAGTTGAAAATAGTCCCCATCGTCTCGGGTAAAATTGCTTTTTGTACAATCTACATTTTTTTTTGAATCGGACCACATTTTATTACCGACTTCAATAGAAGGAAGGAGGTACTCAGTTCGTCTGCATGTTTCCTTGATCTTTTTTTTATGTATGTATGTTCCCCGATAACTCTTGACCACGTTGGCCGATTTTGATAATTATTTTTTTGTTCCAAAGCAAGTACCCCGACATTGGTCCCATATAAATTTGGTGAAGGTCTGGTGATGGGATCTAGGAGGAATTGAGGGAACTCCTCGAATTTGATAAGCACGTATATGCTGATGTCTGTATTTTCTGTAGGTAACCAAGCATTGACTCACGGAAACCACAAATTGTGGCATAGCAAGTACAAAATTGGAGTCAGTTTTTTATTGGTATAAATTATCTATTACAACCAACTAGATTTTGTGGTCAAAGCACAGCACAGAAGGGTGCGGGTGGCGGCACGCAACTGGTAGGGGTCTACGCGCGCTACGAGTGCTACGAGCGGAACGTAGCGATAAGTGAACAATGACCATAACGGCCCTGATGATCAGCGGTCACCGCAGCCTATGGACGCCTGCAACTCCAGGGGTGCCACATGGGCGAAGCCGACCCTTTAAAAATGTATACACTCCTTTCTTGAAGAACCCCATACTTTAGTCCCTCGCCCCTCTTTAGCTGTATGAGAGCCCGTTAAGAACATTTTAATTTTTTTACAATTCTTATGGTATTGTATCAATAAAAAATATATATTTAAAAAACTCCCGTGAGATTGAGACATACTAAATATAATGAAACGGGTCACTCACGTCTTTAAGGTAAGGTAAGCCGAGTGCACAGGGCACGTGCACGTAGTGCTAAAAGAACCGCCGCCGCGATAGGTAGGTACTCATGATTAAGGACCGCGAACCGGTCTGAAACATGTCGAGCGATATTCGATCTTAAGCAAGAGCGCGACCCGTTTCATTATATTTAAAATTTGTTATACTGTGAAAATTTAAGGACCAACCGTTTTGCAGTAAAATCTGTGACAAACGACGGACACGTGTGTGACAGCAATAGGGAGCCGTCTGGAGCCTTCGGGTACGGAACCTTAAAAAGGACAATATTTAAAGATGAGTAACAAAAATAGCGTGGTACAGCTTCAGATATATTCGCGTTGTATAAATTTTAAATGAGGGTAGTGACTGACGGTGACTCGATTACGCCCCTGCTGTGAGAGAAAGCCTTAACCCACTTACGCTGATTCGGCTCGATCCCGGCACCTTTGAATGACGTAATTGTGAAAAATTCTTACGAAAGTTAGGCCGTTACGGCATTTACCAATCGAATTTTACTTCTAAGAATATGGAGCTCGCTTATTAAATTATTATAAATATGTTTCTTGTTTCTTAATAAGATTAAAGGGATTGCATAATTTTATCATAATGATAAACTATTGATGATTTGGATTTTCTAAATTTATTTTTACCGGTAAATAAACTTTGATATTTAAAAAAGTAAGATACCGTCCACGTCATCTAGAGATAAAGTGAGAGAAGTTTTTCCTCCTTAAAGTCTTTATGATGGCATTGATATAACGTGGCATGTGGAAAATATAGTTCAGATTATATCAAATGTTAATGTTTACAATGAATGACCCCTATGGTTTTGACATAGTCGATAAGTCCAAGCGTTTTTAGCACACGAATAACAGTTTCGCTATCATATACGACCCCATATAAAGGTTATAACGCCTAAAATACATTACATTTACAAATAACTTTAACCCCACAAGCCATTAATGGATACCCCATAAAATCATGGAGCGCATATTCATATTATTACTCCGCTTATCCAATAACAGAATAATTCGAGTTATGTTTATTCTATTGCTGTCACAACTAAAGCGCCAAGCGTGTATGAAGTATTCAAAGCCATCTATGTAAGACGAACACTACAAACTTTGTTTTGTGTTAAATATCAGTGTATTGTTTGGACATAAAATCTCAAGGAATACGTCAACAAGTCTTAGCAGGAGGTATAAGTTCGTTGGTACGAGTAGTCATTAATTATTGTTAATTACTATATCGTAGTGGTTTATATTTAAGTACACCTACGCAGATTAACCAGATTTCAAACACTGGGTGGTCTATTTATTCTGACAAGAGAATACTTGACCAGTAAAACGAGGAAAGTCCGGTACTTTAGGAAGGTAAATACCGCGTGGGTCGTAATTTAAATGTCCTTCGCCGTAATTTTACAAAGGGTTAAAGCTGTGTGCTTAGTAGTCGTTACGTCTTTAATACTTATGTACTAATATTTGGTCATAATCATAATCATAATCATCATTCATTGCATTATATGGTTACAAAGGTCTTAAAAGTAGATAAGTGTCCCAATATAAACCCTGTTAGGGCACTGCAATATTTAGTTTAACTTAAATATAGATAATAACTTAATTACAATTAAAATTCTGAATACATAATATCAACATGTCAATTACTATACCTATTAATATATTTTTTTTTATATGAATTACAATTTCATTTCAATTCGAAAAATTCTTTGAGGGTGTAGAAACTATTCTTAACTAAAAAGTCTTTTAGTTTATTACAAAATGTCTTATATTTTACTATTTTCCTTATACTAAAAGGAACTTCATTATAAACTTTCACTGACATATGGTGAGTACCAGATCTGACAATTTGCATTTTGCTAAATGTATTAGTTAACTTATTCCTGGTTCTTTTATGATGCGACGTGCAGCAGTTATCACGAGTTTGTTCCAAAATAGTTTTGTTGTTTCTTACGAATTTACAAATTTCATAGACGTACATTGATGTTAATGTTAATATTTTCAGACGGCTAAAATGGCATCTGCAGCTCTCTGTTTGTTTTATACTGACTAAAATTCGAATACACTTTTTCTGGAGTATAAACAAATTATTTGCATGTGTGCTATTTCCCCACAAAATAATGCCGTAATTCAACCATGCATGTCCATAAGCGCTAACGCCGCGCTAATTGCCGTTCTCAAATCTGTGCAGCTCTTTAAAAGATGAAGTGCGTAGGTGAATTGCGACAATTTACCCGACACCTTTTCAACATGCGCTTTCTAATTTACTTCCGAGTCTATATCAATTCCTAATATGGGACAGGAATTGACTGACACTATTTTCTCGTTTTTGTAGGAAATTTCAGTATCAATCGGATTTTTTTGTCGCAGTTTAATCTGTATAATTTTGGTTTTTGAAACATTCAAACTCAAATTGTGATCATATAACCAATCTTTTATTAGTCCAATAGTAAAATTTAGTTGCGATTTAAAGTGTTCACTGTCATCACATTTGAAAACAACAGTAATGTCGTCGGCATAGAGTATACAATTGTTATCCAGAATCTTTGGCAAATCATTAATATATAATAAAAATAGTATACAACCCAGGACACTACCCTGAGGAATTGATTGCTTTACATCAGTTTTTTGTGATCTAACAGTAGTCAGATATTTTTGGATAGAGTTATAATGATCGATCTCCACGAATTGCTTACGATTTTCAAGATAAGACTTAAACCATCGATATGTGATTCCCCTCACCCCTATCCCGTATAATTTATCTAAAAGTAATCTATGTGACACTCGATCATAGGCCTTACTCATGTCGAGCAACATGGCTACTGCGTACTTTTTGCTATCTATTATGTGTAAAACTTCATTTGTAAATCTGTAAAGTGCTGATATCGTTGACCTGCGTTTACGGAAGCCATTTTGACTATCTTTATATATGTTATGCTTTTCGCAATAAAAATTCAGACCTTTCGCCATTGCCGTTTCAAAAATCTTAGAAAACGTGGATAACAACGCAATAGGACGAAAATCTTTTGGTTCACTTGCCCGTTTTGTTTTTGGTACAGGCTTTACAATGGAAGTCTTTAATAAGTAAAGGAAGGTTGCCTCAGCGAAAGATTGATTTATCAAGTAAGTAATAGGTGGTGCTAGTTCATAATTACACTGTTTAGCAAGTGTCGGAGGAAATTCGTCATAACCAAAACTAGATTTATTCTTTAGGTCCCTTATGACTTTACTAGTTTCATTTACATCCACTGGATCTAGGTACATAGAGTTAATAGTGGGTTAAATGACTGGCCGGCCTTTAGGAGAATTTATTGAATCTATTGATACATAAAAATTGTTCAAGGTATTTGCTATCAAGTCTGGTTGTTCTACAACATTTTTATTGACCTTCAATGTGATATTGTTAAACTAGTTTTTGCTTATTTTATTGGTGAGCTCTTTTATGACTTGCTACATTGTTTTTGTTAAGTTTTTAGACATCTGTCCTATATGAAATTAATTGAACAAGATAAATACTCAAATTATTTTAATGAGGTGCGTATTATTTCAATGAGGTATTCATTATTTCATTTACAATTTTTTTATTTACCCTAAAGAGGATATACCTAATGGTAAGCAGAGACCGTAGCCCTTTATTGATTTAAGGTTTGAATTGTGTTGCTGACTTCTCACTCTCAACATATTAATAAGAAGGTAAATAACAAAGATGTGTAGGTATCCTGACACCTACAGAGAGCGAGATCAACAATTTCTAAAACACACCCCTTTAGGTATTGCATTCCGACTTATTCATCTGTGTCAAGAAAGATAAGCAGTGAATTTTTGCGCGAAAATGCACTTTAGCGCAAGGGAGCGAAGCGAATTTCAATTTTACAACGGTGAGAGAGATGTTTTTAAGAAGGTATATTCAAGTTGTGCAGCGGTGCGGTAAAGGTTGCTCACGCATATATTAGCGAACGTAAAGGTACTCGTATCTTCGGAAAAGAGGAATGCATGTATATGAAGTGTTGTTTCTGTTGCTTATAAAGTTGCAAAACTCCTATTAACGAGTTATGCGGACTGTAAAAATTTAAACAAATCCCCAGAGGGATTAATTTCAAGCTAAAACATTTTTTTCTTTTTTTTGTGGACAATCTTACACAAATCGACCTATGTAGTCCCAAATTAAGCAAAGCTTGTACTATGGGTACTACACGACGATATACATACTTACATAGATAAATAGATAGAAAACATCCAAGACCCAAGAACAAACTGCCTGGCTCTTTAGCTGTTTGTAACACCCATAAAGTTGTTGTTCCTATCTCACGTAATGATGTGATAAAACGCCTACCGCCTACCACCAAGCGTACAATGTTGACATAAAAACCCAGAATAAGTGTATAGTTAACACTCGGCTTACTAATTAGGCTACCAATAGAATATATCGCATGTTGATAGCGTATTTCAAAAAACATTTTTTTACGTTACCAATAAATAAATCATATTCGGAAACTTCAGCTTATTACTGCAATGTAAAAAAAAATATATATATAATCATGAAAAAAGGACTTATTTTGACCATACAAAATTGTGACGTTATTAACATTTCCCTACGAACTTCGTAGTAACCGAGCGTTTTTGTCGTTTCGGAAAAAGTTGCTGATTTAACTATTACTGAAATTTCGTATTGTATTTATCGGTTCTAGTCAGTGAACGAAAAAAGCATAGAACGCGAGCTTCCTACAAAAGTCCACTTTGAAACGGGGCATTTATTCGTAATACGCACGCGCGGTGTTGTACCAATAAGAATTGCCAAAAATGTCAGCCGATTTTCTATTACCCAAAACAAATAAACGTGATAGGTAAATTTCAAAATGACTGGCTGTGTTTGGTATCCTAGCGCTGACGTTTTATGTGACAAAATGGCGGCGACAACGACAACGCTTAGCGGGTGGATGGTTGCATGCAACAAAAAGTCATCTTCATACGCAAAACCGCCGTATTATTTAAATTTGAATTTAAGCTTTATTTTATTTTTAAATATCATAGGATAACCTTAACAAAATCTAACTAGTCGCTAATTAAGCTGCACCAGACTTATACTATGCATATTGCACGACCATGTACATAATTTATAGCTTGCTAAACACTGTTAGACATAGAGAACAGCAACCACTCGTAATCGAAACTTTTACAGTATATTCAGACAACGCAAACATTTAACATACGTACGTTAACTCATTTTTTACAAGCTTTTATCTTTTTTGTTTGTGTGGGTCAAATCTTAGAAGCTAAATTAGACCCACTTCTCGATTTCCGATTGAGCTAATATTTGACGTTAGTACGCTCGGCTGAACTCGATTCTCCATACAAACGTAGTTTCGTTTTCATTTTAAACCCCTTGCTGAAATAATATTAAACGTTGTATACACAATGGGAGCCCCCATATTTAGGTCGGAAATTAGTTTCTGTTGCAAGAAATTGTAATAGAAAAAAAATCAGCGATTTTTTGAGTTTTTTTTACGTCTTTTATGAAAACCTTAAATATCGCTGTATTTTTTCTCCATTATAATTTCAAGCAACAGAAACCAATTTCCGACCTAGATATTCCGGATTCCATTGTGTATACAAAGTTTCATGTTATTCTAGAATGGCATTTTAAAATGAGAGCTAAACTACGTTTCTATGGAGGACCGAGCTTCCTGCATATATGTAAATTCAGTGACAATGCAATATTATGATAATATTATTATCGAGCTGATCTGATGATGGAACCGGAAAGTGGTCATAGGAACTCTGTAATAAGTTAACACAATCATACCGAGTTTGGGCTCTTTAAATCCACTCTTTGAGTAGTTGATAATAATTTTATAGATTGTATGTAGAGCGTAGTTACACACTTATTCTTTTATTTTTATTTCGGTTTTAGTTCTTGTTAAAAATATATTTATTTCTCGCTTCCCTCATATAATTATATAGTCTAATTAGAATCAATAGTCTAGTTGTAATTGTACTAAATGTCCCCTAATATTTATTTATTACGAGATACATGCTTTCATACACAAATTAGTTATGTGCATGAAAGCATGTATCTCGACAAATTAAAATGTTTAATAGGCATTTTAGGCACCTTTTCGTTCACCAATTAACATTTTGATGATGTAAGGTGGCATAACACCATCCCTATACAAAATCAGTTCCGACTAAAAAAATTAAACAAATATGTTTACCGCTTTACTTACATATGAAAAGTGATTCCATCTTATTTTATGTTTTCTAGAGTGATTAACGCACCACTTTACTGCACAAAAAAACATATTTTTTTATTTTTAAGATTTCAGTTGATACAACTGTTAAGTTGCGCCGCCATTCAAACTAGACAGCCGTTGGACACAATTTTGACGCCCCGCCTTAGTGGACACAAATTTGATGGTGTCATTTTGCGACGCTAGTTGTGCTTCTATGTTTTTTTCATTCGCTGGTTCTAGTTCGAAGTGGGTCGTCTGCATTTTAATGGTTTTTCGGTAGCCGATATTTATCGGACTACATGCATTAGAAGCCATTCATGCTGGGTTGCACCAAACCGTCTGTAATCGTAGGCTGTCTTCTTTAAAATTTGAATGTATGGAAAGTTTGACAAGTTTGTATGGGATGACAGCTGCCGGAAACATATTTAACGTTGATCAGTCTGTGATCGTAAGTCGGTGCAAGTGGTGCAACCCAGCGTTAGTCATATACAATTTCAAACACCATTGTTAATACCAGGTATACCAGTTAGAGTCTTCGTTTCATCGCCGTTTATATAGTGTAGCTACCAAGTAAAACCAGTAGCTCTGTGAGTTGTAGATCTCGCAAGTTGATATTTATATGTTTTATGGACGATTCAGTTTTTTTTAATAAATAAATTAAGTATCGAACTTGCTCACAGAATTTCACAAGAATCAATCGAGAAATGCGACCTGTAGAGGAGAGCAGCCAGAAATATCTGGACAGATATACGGAAATATTTTTGGCAACCTTAAAAACAGAGACGCTTCGCTTGCTCGGTCGCTAAGTTCGCGGCCTGAGATATAAAATAAAAATAAAAACAACATGAAATTTTCAGTACTCATAAGACGTATTCAAAAACTCTCTGAGAATATAATAGTTACCACAAAATCGTGTTATTATTATCGGCACGCTGGAAAAAGGTGCCTTGTCTGTTAAATACTTACTTATCGACTTTGGCAATTTTCCATGACGCTCAAAAAGTTATTGCTTTTTAGAAACGCAAGAAAAAGTTGTAATTTTTCGTGTGATGTTTTACATCCGCTTTATTTACAAAGAGCTAAGTAAGGTAATGTCATTCCCGCTCAGGGAGAGGCCTCTGACGAAGGATAATAAAAATAAAATGTAGAATCGTATGAAATATAAAAAATGTAGCAGGCATCGGAAACGCTATTCATGAATGGGTAGATAAAACTTTACGTTGATGTTAAATCTTAAGAATACCCATGAAGGATGAGACTGCGCTAAATTACTGAATGACATCTGTTTCACTGCAATAACCCTATCGACAAAATTTTACAAAGAGATTAAATTTAAAGAATGTTGTCTATATAGTATTGATTTATTTATTTATTTACATAAGTAGATATGGTAAGTAGGGTATGGTAAACATGAAATGTGTAAGTTTGTGAAAAAAAAAAACTATGTAAAACCTCTTTCAGCTTCCCTCTATTCAGACGATCGCTGACCTTGCCACTAGATTTAAGTGAAATAAAAGTGTCAACATCGTGTATCTTTGTTGTTTGTTACATTTTATTGAAAATTAAACAATTATATGTATATACTACGAGTACATCATAGCCCCCATGATGTCTTGTGCTGGTATGGTACTTACCAAAAATGTAACAACAGCTTTAATTTCTCTGAATCAATCAATCAATCAAATATTTATTCTGCAAATAGGCCACAAGGGCACTTTTACAAGTCAAAGCGTGAATTTATACAATTAACAAAAAACTGACAATCTTACTTAATAATAATGATTAAAAATATACTGATTAAAAATTAAATAAAAATAAATTTACAAATATTAAGGACGTATTGAATACGAGCTGTCCGAATAAACAAAAAGTACATAAAATTAATTTAATATCTCAGAGATGTATATGGTCTCTGAGCGGCCAAATACGATTAATAACAATTATTTAAAAGTCCTTGGAGATGTAAATGATCTCTAAGCGCTAAAATTTAAATAAGTAAACTTAATATTGTTAGAGATGAAGATGCGGGGCTATATTATATATTATAGGTACTTCGTAACTCAAGAAGATTTTTATGTGTACATTTTTAA
Source organism: Notocelia uddmanniana (assembly GCA_905163555.1). Classification (NCBI taxonomy): domain Eukaryota; kingdom Metazoa; phylum Arthropoda; class Insecta; order Lepidoptera; family Tortricidae; genus Notocelia; species Notocelia uddmanniana. The sequence goes on along the minus strand of LR991059.1, from coordinate 21,171,460 downwards.
AGCATTTAATTTCGACAAATTCTTAACGAATAATTGTATTAAAAACGAGAAATAGTGGACTTGATTAGTGTTATAATACGAGGGGTGATCAATAAGTTTTGATAATCAGTGTTAAATATGGGAGATATGTAAATCGTTATATTTTAATTACAACATGCACACTTTCTATATTTTCAAATACTTATTAACGTTATTCAATTGTTTTATTTTACCTTAATAAAATCAATTTTACTTTTTGAGGTCAATTTTTATACCTTCACTAAGTCATCACCAGCTCGTGATTTTCATGCAGTTGGTTTTGAACATATGTGAATGAGAAGTAGTAGTCGGAAGTTAGGGCTAAATAACAATGGGAACGGTTACCAGTTCTGATCTTTACTCGAAGAGCAGCACCCTTGTCAATTAGAAGGCTCTGAAGTAAAATTTCTGCCGAAAAATCGTGAATTTTTTTCTTCAGCTTATTTATCATATTTTTTACAAGTCTGATAGAATAATGATATAAAACTCTCCAATCATATTTCAGCTCAATTGGTGAAAGCTAATTTCGCAGTTTTTATTGGTAGGCCTCAATAGTCCAGGAAGAAGTCGAAATATACACCCTAATTTTGGTGACAGAGCTGGAGATAAAAAAAACCACTGCACAGATAACTTGCTTATTCTTTAAATCATAATTATAAACCAAGGTTTTATTTTTAATTACAATATTCTTTCTTAGTGCATCAGGAGTTTTTCCACACCACTGCAAATAATTACAAAACCTACTCTTATTTTTGCCATCTTATTGTTTTTAACCGACTTAAAAAAAAGGAGGAGGTTCTCAATTCGTTGGAATATTTTTTTTTATGTATGTTCACCGATTACTCGGAGACTAGTGGACCGATTTCAAAAATTCTTTTTTTGTTTGAAAGGGTGTGTTTTCTAGTTGGTCCCATTGTCACCAAGTCTGGATCTGATGACGGGATCTTGGAAAAATCGAGGGAACTCCTCAAATTATATATCAAGAGGATGGGGTATGTAAGGCTACATCGAAGGAACTCCTCAAATTATATAGCAGGAGGATGGGGTCTGGCAAAGTTTGGAGTCGGTGTTTTTTTGTTAAAAATTTACTTGAATGGAATGGAATGCAAACATTCAGATGTTTTTTGTTCAGCAATTACAGAAAAACAAATGAATAATATTTATATATTTTTATTCGAATTTAAAGTTGATTAGTGTCATGGTACACGCACACACACATCTCACATTAAAAGAATATCATTGACAGGGTGGTTCATACAGATTATTAAAACTTATTGATCACCCCTCGTATAAATGTCATAACATGTTTGATAATAATTTATACCAAAAAAAATCGACTACAATTTTATACTTCGCTATGCCACAATTTGTGGTTTCCGTGAGTTATTGCTTGGTTACCTACAGAAAATACCGAAATCGGCATATGCGTGCCTGTCAAATTCGAGGAGTTCCCTCGATTCCTCCTAGATCCTATCATCAGATCTTCACCAAATTTATATGGTATGGGACCATCATAAGGGTACCTGCTTTGAAATAAAAAAAAGAGGAAAAATAAAAAGGCAAATATGCACGCGAACTGAGAACCTCCTTCCTTCTATTGAAGTCGGTTAATAAACTCAATAAATATCAGAGAGTTCAAAATCAAAATCCATGATTAGTTTATAAGTTTGCACTATCAATATGTATTTACATATTTTTTTATACTACGACAGTTGCAAACAAGCTTAAGACCTGCCTGATGGTAAGCAGACACCGTAGCCTATGGACACTTGCCCGCGGCTTCGCACGCGCAGAACAATAAACACCACACTTTACATAAATACTCGTGTGAAAGCTTCAATGAGGAATTTACAATTTGCACAATATTTAGTTTGTATATATTTTAACATTATTTCTGCTAAGCCTCCCATAATTTGGTACGAGTAGCATTGCATCTAAACGATGTAGGTGCGTGCCTATTTAATATGTTTATATCTGCAAACAGCCTCTCATGTCGGTGGGAAGATTGACTAAGCGTATAAATCGCCTTTTAATTACTTTTTGCGTAAACATTTGTTTAATCGGTCTGAAGTGGGCCGATACAAGTGATTGATTATGGCTGTAATTCAATCAGTTTTCAATTACTTACATTAGGACGGTCGAGATCTGAAATAAACCAGTTTAATATACAACCGAATTTATTTAAACTAACTAAAATAACAAAGGTATACACACAAACAAATACAAAGTGACAAACAAATCTAAAATCTATTTAAACCTAATAAAAACAAAACCTAAACTAAAAACCTAATTTAAAAAAAACTGCTAGAAAACGGGACTCCTTCGTAGGGTACCCATAACGTAGGCAGCATTCCCGCGCTGGATAGCGATTGCTATCCTTTGCGCGAGAAAGCTGCCTGCCCGAGGGTCACCTGTCGATTCTCGCAGGCGTTTACTAAGCGCCTTGTGGAGCCCACGCGCGCTCCGGCCCCACGGGCCGAGTGTCTCGACGCCAAATGCTATAAACTCATATTGGGCGCCGAGACAAGCATATTTGCCCACCTTTAGTCTCTCACGGGCGTCCGCCGCCGCATCGGCCGTTTTGCTGGTCGCTGGGAGGTAGGACGCCGCCAGCGTATCGGCGCAAGTAGCGTCCCACACCAACGCGCGACCCATCCTCCATGGAATCAATGCCATCCCATCTGGGCGCTTCCCATCGTCCCGAATAATTTGGGGCTCAAGAACCGCGGGGACGTTGGCGCTGATGAGTGCCCTTCTTAAGATGTCATTGATTGCATTATGGCGGGAGTGGCGGCCGGCGCCCGAAGAGCAGACGAGTCCGTGATGGCTAATGGGATCCACGGCGGCCCCACAAGAGACGCAACAATGACTCGCACAGATCTCTGCCCCCAGTCTGAGACCAACTGCGATGCGTAGAGTGTTAGGGTCGATGAAGGTGCCGGTGTTGGGTGAGGGGTAGGCGTGTAGCCAGTTCCCAGCTTCTGGCCTTGACACTGCTAGTAGCCTTGCACGTTCTTTGCCTGAGGCCTCATTAATCAGTGACGTTAAAGTCGAGGCAGAAGTTATGGTGTCCCAGGCCCTTTGTAGTTTGGGTTTTGAAGGTAATTGGTATTACCAGTTTAATTGGTATTATATAAAAATTAATATACAGACAAAGAGTATTAAGGGAAAATTATTTTATAGCTTGCTTTTCTTACGCATAATATGTACTCGTATTTGTGTTTACAAAATTTTTCACCGATATCTAAGGGTAATAGGTTACATATTACTAAGTATCAAATAAAAATATTTGTTTATTTGTTTTCGTATTGAACCATAAGTATTAAACGCAATTTAGGCAAATATTATTTTATTTATTCAATTTAAGGTCGCAGACGATAATTTAATTGTGTTATAATTAAGATATTGAATGATGATTGATGAAACTTACCTCTATAATAAAACCAGGCAAGTGCCAGTTGGACTCTCAGACGAAGGTACCCGCCGTTGGGACGTGTCAAATATTATTGCCGCCTTGAGTTTGCAGGTGTTAATGCTGGGGACTGTACCTACGTACTGAAAAAAATAACGTTTTCACCTCAGCGGCACGAACATGGCGGTTTAGCTGCTTGAAACCAGTGAGAAAAATGCAATTTTGCTGCGAACGTGAAAAAATCTGTTTTCATATCGTAGGTTAGTCGCAGATCATTTTTTCATGCTGCGGGGTATAAAACAAACTTGGAACATCTAAACTTCTATCTCTCTGTCACTATTCCTTTGCGTCATATGTTCTCGCCACTGAGGTGAGAAGTGGTATGTATCATACGAGAGCAAAGATATTTGCATCTCGTGTCTGAGTCCCTAGCAGCAAAAATCTACTTTGCTCTCTAGCTGTACAAATAACTATTCTTGCCCCTTTAATTTTTATATTTAATTAATCATTTGTTGTTATACCAGCTATAGTAATGATATTAATTCTGTAAAACTTTGAAATGTCTGCCCGCGGACGGACGAACGGACGGCCATACGGGCGGACAGCGGAAGCTTAGTATAGGTAATAGGATTCCGCTGGCACTCAGTAACTATAACAGTCGGAATCTAAGTAAGGTACCTATAATGTGCAAAGCTTAATTTCTGGATAGGTACTAATAGTTTGCATCATCATAAGTATAGGAGAAGAGATGTCAGTGGAGTAATTGACAACATTTCATTTTTTTAAGCAGGCTTTTTTCCGATGAAATCCAATAGAGGATAAAAAGTTAAGTAAAAGCACGTTTTTAAATTCTCGAAAATATCCCCACTTTATAAATCAATTTCAAAAGTTCCTCATTCTAAAAGAGAGTAAGTGACAAGTAAGGCGTGACAGCGTAACAAATCATACAGAAGCACTGTTACTAAGACAAATTTACTAAAGAAAGTGAGCTGCTGTTCTTTTTGCCCGCTGTGACTGTCACAATTTCATAGTAATGACGTCATTAGTCATTACTACGATATGGCCTTCTTCACATTTTCGTGAATATTTAGAAAACTAATGGCTATAAAAACATAAAAAAAATATTTTGTGATTTCTTGTTCCCAAATTAACGAAATGAGTTAAGATTTCATACTACTTAAAAATTTGAAATGTTGTCAATTGCCCTTCTGTTCGGTTTTCTGCCAATGCTTCTATAAATACTAATTCTACTGCTACGACATTACATTGACCTTCTTGGCTTGATTTATAAATGCACATCTCGGTCTTCCCCTGCCTCTATTCTGCTCTATCTTCTCTTCGATTATTAACAGCTAAACACGATGGACTCAAAAACTGTTATCCAAGTCTTATCTCTGCTCATTGTCTCGTCAATCGATCATCTGTCAAATTTTTAAACCGTGCTTGTCAAAAAAATTCCCTTAATTAAGAGAGGAAAAGAAAGACATTTATTTACTGCACAATACAAAAGATATACAGATACAAATGGCAGAAAACTCACAAAGAACACATAGCGTGTGTTCGCGACAGTGTATGCAGCAGCATTATGCTAAGGTGTCAGACACCTGCATCGCTGGTTTTTAAATTATTATAATGACATGCGTTTTCTAAATTTCAAATTAAAGGGGAAAATACCGAAAAATCTAGCGCATCGAGCACGATTCGTTAGCAGCGTTACTGCTAAATACAAAATTAGTTTGACATGCATATTGGGAGTCAAAATATTGTACGCCGAATTCTGGCTGTTTGTGATGTAAAATACTAACCCTACTACCATTTATAAACACTTATATTCAAAAAATAAATAATTTGCATTTGTATAACCCTTTCCCTCTCATCTATGAGACGAAGCTTGTGCCCAGCTGTGGGACGTATACACGAAACGTGTACACGGTGAATTTCAGTAACCCTACAAATTTTAACCATGAATTTCTAAAGATATTACGAATAAATAATATTGTATCAACATGGGTCAGAAACTGCTTAATTAATTTCCGGAACAAATAAAATCAAGTAACGATACTACTTTCTTGTGAATTAATCCTTAGTCAAAGGAGTGAAACAGAAAACTACACACTTGTCACAAACGTCAGGTGGATCTGGTCAAGTCACGTTCTTAGGGTGTCTTATACTTGAGATTTTTTATCTTATAAATTTCTTAAAATATTGAATATCTTTTTTACTCCAGTGAAGTTTTAGAAGGGATGGTTAAAATCTGTCGGGTTACTGAAATTCACCATGTATAGGCCGATGATGATGATGATGATTTGTATAACAATACAATGAAAATACATTGTACACGTCAATAAAAAAAAATCATAAATAAATGTTTTTACACCCTCAGCGAATTTTTTGAAGAGAAGTATAATGATTGAGTACACGCTTAACCTAGTTCTTAGACTATAAGTTATTGAATCAGAATATTGAAATATACTACATTAAATTGTCATAGTTTAAATAGTAGTCCTCTCTACATAATGATGTGCCCTTGCAGGGCGTCACATGTAACTTATATCTCTATATACTCTGTAGTACAGAGTCTGTACCATCAGATGTAAAAAATGTGATATGCAATAAAGGTTTGACTTTGACTTTGATAATACCATTTTAATCCAGTATAACAGTTATGCCAACAGTAAAATGAGTTTACTATAAGACCAGTAGCTTAGAAAATTCTTCCCCCTGGGCTTAATGTAGCCCCGACGCCTCGTCCGGTATTTAAATCTATATATTACGTGTGATTTGCATGGTTTACACGGAACAGTATAAAGACTGGTATATACTTATTGTATCCAGACAGGTAAATATTACAATTACGATTAGGTAAGTCGACACCTCCGCTGGGAAATAGGATGTTTTATTGAAAAGGAAACTCAATACCGCCGTTTTTTCTGATGCTGCGAAATGTTTTGGACGAAAATATTTTTGTAGGTGGGTGTCTCAAATAAATTGATTGCAGCCATACCACTTGTACGAAATACGAACAGGGTGGCCTTGTACCTTTGTATCATATTTTAATGAAAACATCTCCCTGTAACAACGGTTATACATTGCCCTATTGTTCACCTAAATATATCTCATTATGTGTGCATCTAATGATGTTTTTTCATCAATCCCCCGATAAACTAATCTGGTGGAACGGTAGTGCCCCCGCGAAGACGAGCTAAGCGAAGCGGCAAGGGCACTACCTACCTTTTCTCGAAGCGCTTCGTCGTGTTTATGAACCGTCATTACTTGGGTTTGGATTATACCAGATACTTAAACAAAATTTTCGGGATACTCGTATGATATCAATAGTGGATTTATGAAACATATAAAGTTTCAATTGACAACATTTTATTTTTTAAGCAGGCTTTTCCGATGAAATCAAATAGAGGATAAAAAGTTAAGTAAAATCACCTAGTCTCGATAATATCCCAATTTCAAATAAATAAATAAAAAATTCAAAAGTAAGTGACAAGTAAGGCGTCACAGCGTAACGAATCATACAGAAGCACCGTTATTAAGATAAATTTCTGTCATAATTTCATATTAGTGACGTCATTACTACGATGTAGGCTTTCTTCACATTTTTGTAAATATTTAGAAAACTAATGGGATTAACAAATTAACGAAATGAGTTAAGATTAAAAGCTACTTAAAAATTATACTTATACTTTAAGTTTTATTGATATATAAAAAACCCGAATTCGTCACTGACTCACTCACTGATGATCATCAAAATTCTTAAGGTACTTCCTCAAGACCTAGAAAGCTGAAATTCGGTATGTAAGCTAGTATTAGTATATAAACAACAAAACAACAATAAAAAATAAACTTGGAAATTTTACCCTCCCACCCCTTAAACTAGAGGATGGAAGTTTGTATGAGACTTCCGCAAGACCACTTGGCTCGCACTGTCAAAACGTTATCAGATCTCATGTAGCCAAGCTTCTAACTCTACACGCCCTAACTCTTCAAGTCCTTACTCCACGAACTCTACACCATATCCAAAATATGTGGCTTGGCCATTTACAGTTACTACAAGAACTATTGTATGACAGAAAAGTAATGAATAGTGAATAAATTAATAACTTTACGCCCTTGTGACGGTAGCAAAATGGCCAAGCCACAAATTTTGACTACAGTGTAGAGTTTGTAAAGTTAAGGCTTAAGCTTAAGTTTAGGGTTTAAGCCCTAACTCAGGCTTGTAGAGTTAGAAGCTTGGCTCTACTTGAGATCTGTTAACTCTTTGACAGTGCGACCCATATGGTCTCGTCTTGGCAAATATTTAAATAATTACACAAATTAATCCCTTAACATTTGAACACAGTTATTCAAAATTCTGTAAAATTACTAAATATATTTTAAGGAACAAACAAAACCTAGTACTTAATTAAATAACGAGAATTCTGAAATTTCTTGCTCTGTTATTTTATCGCGTTCGCGTTAATGGAATGTAAATAAAAAAATATGATTTATTAGGAATTCATGGTAACAGTTGTAAATTAGAATTTCATCTGTTGTTGGTAAAAGATGTGGACTAAAACGACCGGTACTTATGTAAGTATAATATGGATTATGTATCATTCTGTGATTTACTTTTTTAGATGATATTTAATATTTGCCAATTTGTACAAGCTTTAATGTACATACCTTTGCATCATTACTTTAAATTTTGTTATAAAAATTTTACCAAATGATCTCCGGCTCTACCATAACTAATATATTTGATGACTAATGCTAATGGAAATTATGCCAGTTAGTCTAAATATATTTTGAACAAGGTAGACCTTGAGTTAGAACTCAAATATAATTTAATCAAGTTAGGGATGATTATGTTAACGGCACGAATACGACTGTTATGTTCTTAGAATTGTATATATGTGCCATGAAATTCATAAAGGATTATGTTAGTGTACAAATATGTATCTTTTAAATCTGCATCATCCTATAAATAGAACGTTCCCGTTTCTTGTAAGATTGTTACAATATTTCCGGTTCTGACAAGATGAGTGTAAGAGAGTAATGCACGTTTTGCCCATGACAACGGCGGCGTGACGTAAATACGCGACCAATACCTGCCTTCTGACATGGCGCAGTCGTTAGGATGCATACAAGTAAGAACATTTTTGTAACGCTTGAGCCTTACACTATGCCAGCCTTATGTCTACATCTTCGCCGAGCCTACGCGCGTCTCAGACTAACTGATGTATATTTAACCATGTTTTTGACGAGACCTTTTGAAGTAAGTTGCCAAAAAACGGTTGCCCATCGATGGGCTTCTACCATCTACGACTGTATAAGGGTTAGTTACGTGTGCCAAGATCATAACTAATCAGTGAGATTAAGTTTGTAAAGTTCCGAGTTTCTCACGCGGATGCTGATGAGCGCCGCCCTCTCGGGGAGGAGGCCGGTGGGCGGGTTTTCCCGGCGCCTATATAAGGCTTGCATCCCTCAAAACTTAGTTATTAGAACCGATGCGCGCGATCATACCGGGACAGGACTCGGTCAGTGTTTTAACGCGCTCGTCTTGGCTTTCAGGTAAGTTTGATAGCGTAAAACTTTACAGACTGGAAAAATATTCATGAAAATGTGGACATATTCACGTGACGGGTTGAATAACACGTATGAGGTGACGGGTGTATTTAAACTTGTATTTTATTGTGTGACGATTTTGTTTTTGGTTTGAACGTAGGATGTTTTTAGAGGCGGCAGTTAAAAATATTCTGAAAGACGTTTGGTTTTAACTATTTATTCATCGAGATTTTGGTCGCAAGTAAAGTTTTACGACATTAGTTCTGACTGTGGTATTTACCTAGGTATATAGCTGTACGCAAAATACGGCCATCGTGGTATAAAAAATGATAAAGTTGTCATATTATAGTTGCTACTCAGGACTAACGTAAAAATTAGAAGCATTTTTTAAATGGCCAAATTAGTCTATAGCCTAGATTAATAAATAAATGACGCGGAGTGTATCACTAAAATCCTGTGGGTAAAATAAAGTAACTTACTAAATAATTTAAAAAAATTAAGTAGTATCGTATGGTGAATTTATAATAACCAATAAATATGGTGTAATAGAACTTATTTTTGAATATATATTTCTTACGTATTTTTATTATAAAACTAATATTATAAATATAGTAATTTTTATAATAAAGAAGTAAGCATGAAATGCGAATATAAGTTTGATAGTATCGCTCAACGGTTTTCAATATTAGATTTGCTTTGGAACAAATTTTAGTGATTGGAGTAAAATGGGTAAAAACCTAAAATGTACTCTCTGGTCATAGATATTAGGTATTATATTGACTTTTAGTACATTATTGACCTATATTTTAGCTATAGGAGTGACCCACCAGCACAACGTGTTATATTTTAGCGTCTAAAACCATTATAAAAGTTAATTATGAAAGAAATGGATTAATAATAATAATAAATAGACTTGAGCATCACCAATAGAGTCAATAAATAATAATTGATATAACATTATAATAAGAAGAAATTTAAAGTCATATATATGCGTTGTACTCAAGCCAGTGCCATTTGTTCCCTCAAATTCGTGAGCGGAGAGAGACCTTACCCTGTGCCCTACAGGGGGATGTGATTATGTAGGCTAATGATGATGATTGGGTAAAATACATTAAGCAAATTTATTGATTTATAAATTATTATGAGACCTGTTTTAAGTGCGTCTTATTTGTGAAACCAACTGACCGTGACAAGATTGTATTAAGATATTCGAAGTAAGAAGTACATGCTAAAGTAAAAAAATCATCCGCATTTGCGATCGCGTAGTCGAAGACGAATATAGCAGCTATTTTTATTATTCCCGGATAAATAATACAATAAGAGGGGCGTCTTGTTTGCCACAATATTCAATGTCTGGTTCTATTTGCCGATAAACAAGACATTTTCATTTATCTTCTTTACTCGGAGCATGCGATTGACTGCTTCTAAATTAGTCCAATCTCAATGTCATTGTCAATTTCCATTTTGCACCGAAACAGAGGTTAGCAGCATAATTAGATTCACATTTTCCTGCCTTCAAAATTGTACTTATTTTTTATGTTCACCACTTCTTAAGAATTAGGTACGGTTTTGTGAATAATGGTGTGTGATGTTTAATTTAAGATACCAGTATATAGTCAATTACTTGTGTGTACGTACCGAATTCTTAGTATGAATAGACCACGGCGTATTAAAAGACAACTAAAAAACTGAAAAGAGAATACGGTTAAGATTAATCAAATAACATGCTTGAGATAAAGAAGCACATAAATTTACACTAACGTGAGATATATAACACTTAAGGAAAGAAATATACGGTTGAAACTTACTTATAAAGTCACTATTTGCGACATGTTTCGGATTAAAATTAGAGTCAAAAACATGTCGCATAGAGTGAGTTTTATTTATAGTATTTCTTTCCATAAGAAGAAGCACGACCAAAATCATGTCGGCCACAAAATATTACTTTACCACTAAACATGCAAAATATGCTAGTACTTTTAACACCGTGTTTAGGAAAGTTTTATGAATAAACGACGAATTGGAAAGCTCTAGTAAATGTATTTTTAAGGCCTTGGTAAACTAAGTATCATAAAAATAAGTAACTTTGCAATAATTATATGCATTAAATATTACAATTTTAATACAGAGTGGGCAAATAAAACGTGTACAACTTTGATTCGATACATTTTTAAAAAAGAAGCCCCGTGCGTGTCGGCCCACGCGCAATGTAGGGTTTCGTAAGTGTCCATTACGCAGACTTAAAATGTCCCGAACATATATTTACTATGTATTTGACACAACTTACAACTTAATTTAAAATCAATGGAATTGTATGAAAGTTTGTTTTACCAATTACATTTCTTAAACTCGTCTAGACTCGTTTACTAGTAATGTGTACTTAGCTGTGATAATTTTCCTTTTAAATATATTATACCGGTTGTAACCATGAATTTTATCACACTAGAAGCAACCGTTTAGCTGGGATAGGGGGCACATATGACTCTAGCAAAGATTAGCACTGTAAAGTTTAATATCACTCAATTGAATCCTTGAAACAAGTAATGATTAAAGAAACACCACATTATTCTGAAATGAGCTATCCAACGGTACTCCCCACGGTGGGTTTTGCAAGCAAAAAATGCATCCCCATTTTACGTGTAGGGCAAGTACCCTATTTTTTAAAAATAAAACTAACCTTTTGTCAGCCTGATTAATATACAAATAACAGATTTCTAGTAGTAAAGGTTACTGAGCTAAACCGCGGACAGACGGACGGATGGTCATGGCAAAGCAATGGATTCCTTGTTTACTACGGAATCCAAAAAAGTAAGTGAGGTATGCAATTTTTTTGTATTAGATTTAGATTATTATCGAAAGCAACGTATGTAAGCGTGCAAATTATTAAATACGAAATAGTAATTAGTGGAACATTCTACTCGTTGTCTGTCATTTTCCCATGGAGCAAGATGGATGTTTGGCAGATATCGTTTCTATCCATACTTGCCAAGTCTTCAGAATACATTTATACATACACCCAAGAAAAAAAAAATGAAATGTAATATTTGGTGAATTTTAGCATAAGTATCGCTGCCTTTTACAACCAATATTACCATTTATTTGATCTAAAAACGTTTCCACTATATTTGACGTAAAATGTTTCTGAAGCTTTAAGCTTTCTATAATAAATTTGCCGTTCCTTTGCTTTATATAAGTTCTAGCTTTAAACCGCGTTTTAGGGGGTGATTTCCGGGATAAAAACTATCCCATAGGTGTTAAAAGCTAAGAGCCACTTTCGCATTTATCATCAGTTTTGCCGCCTAAAAAAAGTTAAATTGCATGCCTTCAACTTCCCCACTCTGTACTAGGGACCAATACGAGTTTATAATAAGCTGCAAGACAGTGAATAGCGTGCTTTTCCTCTAAACCTCAATAATATACATTTAACTACGTACCATGAAAATATATACAAGAATATTTAACCAAAATAACCTAAATACAATTAAAGCTAACTTATATCTAAAACAGGTCCTCGAGGCATATTATTCCAGGGATGCTGGCGGCATTTCCTTGCTGTATCGCAATGCTGATACGCTCTGGGGGGAAGTCGCCAGCTCTTCGGTCACCAGTTACGTCGACCAGACGCTTCGCAATTTCTGCAAATAACTTGTGCGCGCTGGGACTCCATGGACATAGAGTTTCGACGCCAAAAGGTACAAAATTGTACACTCTGCCTAAGCCCTTGTTTTATTACGTTTTACAATAAATTATATATTTTAAATATAATAGATTAGAGAAATTAATTCATCAAGTCACCCTTTTTTCAATGCCCACCATGACAGCCTCGTACGGTGCCGAGACATGGATGGTCTTCAAAAATGCATAAGGAATTTTTCATTACATACCTACTAGAAAGTTTCATCGAAAAATGACGTTATTTTTTGAGGTTAAGTGGAACGTATAGTCAGCTTCAGACTAAGACAAATTTGTATTGTATTTTAATGTTTAGTCTAATAAATATCTAATATTTTTATAAACTTGAAACTTTGTTAGTTTCAAGTTTATCGTTTAAACAATACCTGCTCCCCAAGCAAACTTTCAACCGCCTTTTCATCCTCTCAGAGGGTGATTTATCACAAACACTGTTGTAAGTTTTCTTATATGGCCTATAAACGATTCTTTGAGTTTCTAGTTATAAAAATATTTGCTCCTAATCAAACTGTTAACCCCTTTTTCACCCCTTATATTTCTCTTATAAACATACTTCCTCTCCAAACAAACTTTTAGCCCTCTTGTCACCCCTTCAGCCACGAACTGTCATTTAAAGGTAACACGGCCTTAGTGTTTGTAGTTTGAGGGTCCTTTAGTACTAAAACTTGATTACACAGTAAAACATGTTTAGTACTATCCCCAAGTCAGATGTAGCCTAATACCGCTGGTGTGACACGGTACTTTCGCATTCATTCCACATAATATTGGAGAAGGTCCATTTATAGTTAAAGTACGGTTGGTCACGAGTTGGTTGTGATGATTCTGAGAATAAAGAGTGGAAAAGTGCCTTCTTTTTGTTGTGTGTATGTAACTCTTTATAGTATTTTATTTAATACAAGCTGTCCGGTACGGCAAAGGGTAAACGCACCAGAGGTAGGATTCCAACAAGGTGGTCTGACAGCATCAAGATGGCTTGTGGTTTTATGCATAAAGCAACTCTCATGGCCCTTGACCGCGTCGTATGGAAGGACATAGTGATTGGTCACGAGCCTCAGTCATGAGGGAAAGACAATAAAGAAGAAGCCCGTACGGCTCCATAACCGTAACAACGCGGTTACAATAGGAGCGCAAGCGTAGCTGCGCGATAAAATACTATAGAATGCGCTGATGCTGCAGAAAACACGCGGAAGGTGCATTTTATAGACTTCCGAAATTATTCCTTAAATTAAAATTAGCAGTTGAGAAGTTTGCCAGATACATATAAAGTAAAAAGTCACAAGCGCACAATGTCACAAAGTCTCAAACTTTATCATGGTTTTCAGGGGAGTACTCTGAACGCACAAAGACCGAATTTCGTATATCTTTATCACTCGAATATGAAAGTTATTAGTTCAAGCTACTTTTCAAAATAGAGCTTACAGTGCGTGCAATAAAGTAGTCTAGACACGCTCGCCTCTTAAGCTTTTTAGGTATGTTAAAAATGAATACGACCTGTAAAAAGTTGGCAACACCTTCTGAAGAAGTTAGCTTCAACTTTTGAAGAGGGCGACTTAACGTGTGAACAAGTGACACATGGAAATAACTTTCTGAGAACTTCTAATGTGTATGCTTTGGCCAATATTCGACGTGTTTCGTCATAACATCGCCAAAACCATGTGCTACGAGAACGTTCGTAATATCGCGATATTATCCAATATACATCTTCGTTATTTTTACTTTCAAAAATCCCAAAATATTCAATCCACAAATTACGTCACCGCTTGTGTTGTCATGTGATATTCCTCCTAGCGCGCGCTAGAAATGAATGAAAGTGTAATTATACATTTATTTTGTTCAACACAAGTTACAAGCCCGCATGCCAAGCGTGGCGATTATGGCAATTACCCCCTGGTGAAGGTCGCGGGTGTCCGCTGGATGCGGCGCAGGACCGGTCATTGTGGAAATCTTTGGGGGAGGCCTATGTCCAGCAGTGGACGTCTTTCGGCTGACATGATGATGATGATGATGAAGTTACAAGACGATACAATGTGTTGAGGTGAATGTTAGTATATCGCGCTATTTAAATGAAAATTAAATACGGCTTCGTTCTCATACGGTCAATCACTCAAACAAGCATCAAAGTGGATAATTCGACGTTTATGCCATTATTGTTTCTTCCTATTCGCGATTCTTCACAGTCGTTATTTTCATACATCATCATCATCAAAATCATATATCTATACCTCCTACTGCTGGGCAAAGGCCTCTTCTCGTGAACGAGAGGGAATGTGCTATTAGTCTCCACGCTGGCTCAGTGCCAGATTATTTTTATACAAACTTCGTACTTCTGATGTTAATTAGAAAGATTGACACGGTTACCTTATAAATATTATTTGTATCCACTTTTTGGTAAAATATCGTTCTTCTTCTCACTCTTTATAATCACAACTTTATCGTAATTTTCTCCGGTTTTTCGTCACTCTAAGCACCAAAAATTAATTGCTCCTGTCGCACGAACTTTTTTCAAGCGGCTATCGTCACGAAGTGCGAAGTCATTTCGCCAGCATCATCACGTCACGCATGAACTTAAATTGCATTGAGACATGAAAACCACTTCACAATCCTTTTATTTGGAAACAGTCTTGTAGAGGGTGGTTTCCGATAAAGTGCTCAATAAAAAGGGGTGACATTTAAGCTAATTTTACCGTCAAACTGTTTAATTTTTGTTCCCAGTCATTCGCTTATTACAGTTTTTTTTACATTTTACTAAAATTTGTGGTACTTACACCTAATTGAGACGCTATAACTTTTGATATAATTGTTCAAAAACGAAAAAATAGCAATAGGTTACTTATAGTTAACAAGAATTCATTTTTATTGTTAAAAAATGGCTACAAAAATATTCATATTTTTAAAGAAAACCTCGTTTATTACAAAAAATTGCAGATATTGTTAACGTTTTTTATACCTGTTATTATTCCTCTCTTAGTTTTATTCCTATAAACATTTTTAATTCCTTTCGACTTAAAAAAATACCACGCAGAAGGGTACGTGAATGAAACCATAATTTTATCATTTAAAAGGAAACTCAAGAATACATCGAGCTAAGAGTTAAAATAGCAAGAAACGCGATGGCTTAAAAATAATGACCGAAGAATAACAAATTTGATTAAATGAAGATATTCAGAATCGCGTGGAAAAAACAATAATGGTTTAAACGTTGAATATTCCGTGAAAATTTGTCGATAGGTGTGTCTTTTCGTAGAAACCGACGTAAGCCAGTTTCATGCAGTTTGTCACATTATGACGCTTGCAATACGTATTAATGAAATCTAAATTTACTTTGTCGCTAAGCGCGTTCCTATAAAATCTCTAACTTTTTGCCAGTGACCCTCCCATCCTCTAATTGCCCTTTTTTGATACAAGCGTATTATTAAAACACCCTTTTATGTTCGCCCGACGTCCACTTACCAAACCCATTATTTATTTACATCGTTATGATAGACATTTAGCCTATCTATAATACATAGAAAATACTGAACAATTATAAATATTTCCGATAATTTACTACCTATGCTCGTATATTTTATGTCACGTCTTTATTACGCTTTTTGCACGTCTTTGAGACGCTTCTTCATTGTGATCCATGCATATTGCTCTACTAGATTTGTAATAAACGAACGGTCTAGTCGCAGTAATATACTTATATTTGATTCAATTCGGATGCAATTCGGAACAATGAAAATGATTTTCCGTCTAGTATTAACGGGAATATGTCGACCTGGGTTTTTTTCCTAAAATAAATCGCGAAGTTATAGGCTCAAACTTTGAGCCTTACAGACACTTAAGGACTCTTTCGAGCATTTGTCACCAAACAAGAGACATAATTATGTTTTTTTCCCAAGCTAAATAGGATAGTTTTATATAAATTATGAACTGTTACTTACTTTTGACAGTAAGTGCATATTTGTACGTGGTCATTAAATGCCATTGACGACGCCTTCGTTTGATCTAAAGTGTCGGCTGAATAAACACAATTGATAGTGGGCAGTTATTTTCTTACCTATCAAGTTTCTGACCATTAATTACCCTGCCTGTAGCGGTGGCTCTTTTCTAGGGGGTTACATTCATTATTTTTTACATTACCGGTCAATATCATATCAATTTCATATTGTTTTTTAATTATTTCATAATTACACTATCAATTTACATAATATAGATGACTAAAAGTTTTTAATAGAATTGGCAGGGCTTGACATAACAAAATAAATGAATGTTTCTAAAATCAATATCAAAGTTCTTAATATTTTTAATATAATAAAATATAATATAATGGAATCAATTAAATTGTAGACGAATTAAAAGCCTGGAGTATGGTCTTAAAATTAGAACTCCATCCATAAACGGTTTCTCCGTTCCTATAAATATATGTAATAAAAACATACGTGCACATACTCGTACACAGTATTTTTACGTTAATTATTTACCACACAATCCCGGTAAGGGCATTTGTGTATGTGGTGAGCAAGAGCATTTGTTCCCGGACTTGGATGTTCTTAATGTATTTAAGTATATTACTAATAAAAATATCGTCGTCTAGTACTCATTTTTATAACAAGCCTTATTGAGGCTACGGGACTAGTTCGATTTGTGTAAAAAATTGTCCTCTAATATTTACTTATTTTCTGTATAATAATGTAAAAGTCCCTACCTATACGAGGACCCGTCCTCGTGCGGCAAAGTGCATCGATATCCATATAGCGAAAGGCAAAAGTCATAAAATAACGAAACGTGGCAACGACGATAGGACACCCGCAAGAAGGCCAATGTGTTGTGGAAACAAATAAAATGTGTCAGAGGCGAAGAAATGGTATTAAAACGCGTTTTATGTTGTTTTAAACGTTTTTATCGTGTCAGTATTTTTTTATGATCGGCGTTTTGCTATGGACTGGTTTGACGTCATCTAATGTATGGCATACCTTAACTATTTTAAAAAGTAAATCGCCAATATAAAATCTTTTAAAAATGTTTGTAATAATACTTTTGCTCAGAATAGGTATTACATTGGAGAATATTGGAAATAAAGAAAAGTTCAACGTTACATCTTTTAGGTACCTACGTCTGTCCACAGAGCATCATTAATTTCAATTTTGGGGCTCTAAATCTGTGTTAATTTTAATTAAAATATAATAAACCTGTCGTTTTTAGCGTTTAAAAATTGCCGAGACAATAAGCGTACTAAGCAGAATTACCCATGTCGTAAGTTCATAGCAATAATCTGCAATGGGATCTTGACATACGAAATAGAAATCATACAACTCTTTATATTTAATTTGGTAGTTCCACATGCAAAATACATTTACAAAAATATAAGAAATGAGCTTGATATACTGATGCTACCAATGTCACTTAAAAACTACTTACTTATCCACTACTGTTTCCAAGAAAATATCACTCATTCACCACGAACATGCGAACAGAATTTCGTGGGTAAGTAATCGCATTTTTGAGAATAAATTCACTTAAGACGTTGCTCCGGTAACGCTTAGAAACGGATAAAATTCCCGAGGTTTTCAGGACAATGTGTCTGCCCCATGGGAGTGGGGCCTAAGCCTAGTGTGAAATAAAGTGGCAACACTTGTACACTTTCCTGTGTAAAATGTTAGCTAACACGACCCGACATTAGGTAGTTCGTGTGTGCGATTATGATTTTCAACAAATTGATAAGAATACTGAAATAACAACGTGTATCTTAATCAAAGCAATTTACTTACTGAAACTAAATGAGTCATTAATATCTGTTGACTAAACCAATTTCCTGGGCCTCGTAATTATGAAAAGATCTTGATATCACTTGTTTTTATTGTTTAGTCTAAAATAAGCGCAGCAAAGGAAGTGAATTTCACGCGTAACTTTTTGTCTACGTGACAAAAGCGAAGAGGTCCGTCTCCCTAAGTCCTTGGCAAACAGTCAGTTGCCGTAATGTAGTAGAACTTAACTATTATTGCAAACAAATATCAGTATATATCAATTGTATAAGTTGGTTGGTTGTATCAATTGGGTAGGTTTGTTGTTGTTGTATAGGTTCAATGGCTTAAGTTCTAATCGGACCGATGGAAAATATATGTCATATAATAACTCTATTTTCTCAGGGTAAAATCCATAAAAATATTATAAATACGGATATAACTGAGTCTGTCTTTTACCCTATAATACTTGAACCACCAAACCGATTTAGATGATGTTTGAGACCCTGAAAACGACAAAGTGTAGTTTTATTCCATATATATCCCTTTAGTGGGGGGGGGGGGGGGGGGGGGGAGTTTGTATGAAGATACGTAATTAAAAGTTGATAAATAAACAGACAAATTCGGTTATATCGGTACAAAGGCGAACTTATCCCTTTAAGGGATCTCTTCCCTTTTCCCTTTTTTTTCTTCTTCTTCTTCTTCTTTCTTTTCTTCTTTTAATGTATTCCTGACGGTTATATGTTTCTCGCACATTCTCATTAAATTTATTTTATCCTAGCTTTTGCCCGCGACTCGCCTTAGCGAGTTCTATGCAGACGAGTCGCGGGCAAAAGCTAATAATTGCAATATATTATTTATTCCTCGACAGATGGCGTTGAATCAAAATAATGGAGAACCTTTGCTTATTTTTCCATCCTTTATTTTATTTTTAGACCGGATTTGAAAAAATATGTTGCTTCTATCTATCTTCAAGCCACAAACTTATGGATTAACTGGGTTGTCCAATGCACCCAAGGAAGCAAGCAACGCCAATTCCTTAGGCACCTTACGACCCGGCCATGACTTCGAGTGGCGGCTGCAGCAGCTGTGTAATCCCAACTAACCGCAGTGCGTTGTGCGTCTCGATTGTGCAATGAATAGATAAAACGCTTGCCGCGCTGCGATCTGCGCAGTTGTGGCTGGGCCGTTATGTTTACCTCTTATTTTTTACTTTTAATGTCAAGATTTTATAAAGTTTGAATGAGGATATTTTAACATTGTCGTCTATGTCGTATTATCAATTTTAAAGCCTAACCCATGGACCTCAGGAGCTCCTATACAAAATTCCACCTCTCTTTTTACCCCCTTTCAACCCTAATTTGTGTAATATTTATACCCAGTTAACATGTTAGAGGCAAAGAAAAAGATGGGAAGATGAAATTAGAGAAATGGCTGGACCAATGTGGAGAAGGAAGGCCATTGATAAAAAAATGTGGAAAATTCTAGGGCAGGCCTTTGCCAAAGGGCAGACTGACACAAATTAAAACATCCCAGATGACATAAACACTGGGAAATTGGAAAAAGTAGAATAAGTTAAATACAAATAGTTATTTTTTATTTGTTAAAAAAAAGTCAGTAATAAAGGCTTTATTATTAACATGTTAGTGGAGATTCCATTATAATCCATTATCTCGTTTTCACGTAATGCCGTGAAAAATAAACAGACAGACAAACAGACACACAGACAAACAGAAAAAAAATCTATTACCCGTTGAAGCGTGTTCTGTTAAAGATTCTAAGAGCCCTCAATTTAGTTTTTGTTTTTATAAATCTTCAATGTGCTTCTCAACCCGCTACAGCTTTAATATACATAGTGTACATATATAGACTGAAACAAGAACTCAAGCATGCCCACCATAGTGCCTCAGTGAGGTGCTGAACTCAAGATTTTATTTTCAATTATCAAGTTTTCTAAAAACTGACTCAACAAAAATATTTATGAATTATCAGACCTGCTCACGAAATTTCACGAGAATCGGTTGAGAAATGTGACTTGTAGAGGTGAACAGCCGGTGATCCGGAAATCCGCTTTACATACAAAAGCATTTTTTACGAAGATGAAACGGAGACCTGCGTTTCATCGATCGAAAAGACCGCTAAGGCAACTTATGTGACTAAAAATATGTACTTGGAAATTTACACATTTTCATTGATTCTAATAGTTTTAAAGAAAGGTCGCCAACTGCCAAACCTTATTAAACTAAAATGTCAAGCGGGTTGTCATTTTATATAATTTTATTTTTGCAGTGAAGGTTCTCACGATAAATTACTTATCTAATACGCCTTAAGGATCATTTTTCAGTACATTTCTCTGCCAAAGGGTACTTTGAAATATGAACCAGGATTATTAAGTGCTACACAAGAAAAGCCTTTTTCCTGTTTAAGGATAATCATGGTCTCGACACCAACGAGGTATTTTTGCGACGACAGAAGCATTTCTACGGATATCGTCCCCATTTGAGGATCAAATAAAACAATACTAAACGTGTATAATACAAAATGGCAAACAACGCCTGTGATTATAGATGATCCATATTAATTTCTATCTTTTATTTAAGTCTTATACAGGGTGTGGCTTGTAATAGGAGCAAAAAATTAAACGGTATACTATTGAGCTCTTCAGCAATAATTTTTTCGCAAAAGGAGCTTATATGTACTTTTTTACTCTACTGGAGCTATATTAATAACTATTTACTTAAAAAACACAAAAAATGATTTAAAAAAAATTAAAAAATCCCAAAATATCCTTTTAAACCAAAAATGCGACAACGATTATGAGTGATAACTTGAATCAACCTCAAAATCAGCATTGACTGCCGCGCTATGATCTCTGGGTGCCAAGATCCATTACTTGGAAGTCAAAAATTTATATCAAAATGTCTCCCAATTGAAAAAATAAATTTTGGACACAAAAGTTTTATTTAAAGTTTATTGCTCCTATTACAGGCCACACCCTGTATATAGACATGTGACATAAGACAGATGATTACATGAGTATTTATAAAGGCATGTAACTCTCATTTTGAACCCAGAGTGAAAAAGGCTACCTATAAAGTAAAATTCGTAGCATGTCGTATATATACAATCATCATCATCATTGGCCACAGCATCTATGTGTGTCTTGTGGGTTTACGGTTTCCCGTATCGTCGTTGACGGCTATAAAGGCAGCGCGGCATTTCTTGCCAAATCGATCGAAAAGTCTTCGTCGTGCTCTACCACCTCCTCTGGACTCACGTCTTGTTTGCATATACTCGTACAATATTCTACAAAATAATAGTGTCGTAAAAAAAAACAAACAACACACTCATTTAGTAAGTGGTATAGAAAATGCGACTAAAACTAAACAATAAGAGGGCTGTTCTGAAAGTTTTTAGCTGCTCCTCACTCTATTCATGCGATATATTTTTTATTTATACCATTATATGCGTAATTGCAAGATTTTTTGAAACATTTTTGTCTAAAAGGCCTTTTTTTGTATGGGCTTTTAAAAATTTATGAAAATAGTACATTTTTGATACCTGAAAATGGTTTTGACAACGAAATCCCTAACAACTGTAGTGGAAAATGCCCGGGACAACTTCCTAACTTAGTTTTCACTAAATGATTTTGTTTAATTTAAGTTTTTTTTTGTGATGATGAACAGTCCCTAGTCTCGTGACCTGCTCATTGTTACTAATTTTCATGAAATCGAAACAGATTACGTGAGCAAAGACTGAGAAGATTTATAGTTAGCGGTGTATAAAATTTCGTTTAGTTGTGGTGACGTATAAATTAATATTGACCCGCAACACAAAATTGGTTATTGACCCGTTCATTGCATATTCGATAGGGCTGTTGACACGTCGTACTTAAAACACAATTTAAAAAAGCCCAAGCGACTTTCATCAACAGTTTCACCCCAACACATAGGTATCGAAATTAGCCGCATAATGGTATCATTAAAACATATATCGCATGAATAGAGTGAGAGCAGCTAAAAACTTTCAGAACAGCCCTCGTATAAATTATAACCAAATTTTAGAATTCTTAGCTTTAATATTGACTGAAATACTCGCACTAATTTCAATGACAGCTGAGTTCATGACCAAACATAGCTAAGAACCGTCTCGACCTACTTTCGATTTAAAAAAAAAAACACGGTGAAATCGGTTCATTCGACTAAACGTAAGAACCTATGGAGTTCGGTTTTGTGGGAGAGCTACAATGCCACAAATACTAATAACCATTATCTTGTATACCTACCACTGGTAAGAACTCGTACATTATTTTTTTGGTTGTAAGTATAATATCCAAGTTGGTCCCGTTTTTGTCAAAACGCAGTTCTGGTGATGGAATCCATGAGGAATCGAGGGAACTCCTCTAATCTTAAAGGCAAACATATAGTGATTTTTGTGTTTTTATCAACAAGTCGAGCATTTTCATACAAAATGTGATATTTGATGAAGTGGAACTGCTGATGATGATCAGAACAGAACTCTTTAACGACTAAAAGTTTACGTTTGGCGATTTGTCCTCCTAGCTGTGTTTGTTAAGTAAGTTCTATTTTCACGATTATTTTTTGTCATGATCGAGTTCTGATGATGGGTCCATGAGGAATCCAGGGAACTCCTCAAATTTAAAAGGCATACATATAGTAATTTTAGTATTTTCATAAAAAATCAAGCAACTACATTTAAATAAGTGACATTTGATGAAATGGAACTGCTGATGATGATCAGAATGGAACTCTTCAACGACACATAGTTCACGTTTGGCGATTGGTTCTCTTCGTTATGTTTGTCAAGCTAGCTAGGTTTTCAAGACACATTTTTGTCAAGCTTGAGTTCTGATGGAGGATTCCATGAGGAATTGAGGGTACTTAGTCTTGTACCATTATAAACATACTTATAGCCATTTTTATTTCATTGTATGGAATCTAAGAGTGCACTATCTAAGTATAATTATCTTTCACCGGCCTCCCTCCCCCATTGAAGTCGGTTTTTTTATTTATTATTTAAATTACCTAACGAAGTATATGACAAATTAATGTTGGATAAATCTCGCTACCGTTTTATTCAAATGAACAGGTCGAATGTGTCACGAACAACGCATATTGGTTGACCTTTTCCAATAATTAAATGAAGCGAATAAAAGTATATGCGCACACATAGTTAATTAGCGGTTGTCTGATCAAATCAGTGAAATAAAATATGTGAGCAATTAATGATCCCAACAATAATATTAAATGAAACAATAACGCAGTAAATAGTTGCAACGGCTAACCAGGTTGTGTCAAACATTATTGAGCACTTTCTAATATTTTATTGCCGATGTGAAGACACATTTTGTTATCTTTTTTATCCAAAATGTTAGACGTTTGTTTATATTATTACTAAACGGAATATTTTTGAGACAAACAAGATTTTTTCTTTATTACGCACCCTCGAAAAAAGGTTCGTTCGCGGATCGCGCTTTTGAATACGTATAAATCACGTAATTCATTTACCTGCCATTTATCACATAGAAAGGTATTGCTTCCTTTTCTAGATATAAATAATGATGGACACAAATCGTGGACGTATAAAGCATCTGCTCCTGAACCCTGAATACCGCACAAAACATAGACTGACTTTGAAAAATGTCAGTGTTTCCACACTGGATCAAAATTATAAACGGAAAAAATCTTGCAAGAAAAGTTAAATTGAAGCTGCTCTCTTTGTTTATTGTAAGACATAGACGTAAGTTTTTAACAATACCTAAAATAAAACTACAATCACATAAAAAAAATTAAACTCATGGACAGATTTTGAATGATGTCAGTGTTTCCACACTGCATGATAATTACATACAGGAAAAAACTCATGCAAGTAAAGTTAAATTGAAACTGTAATTCTCTTTATATCTTGAAGAAATAGGCTAGGGTTTTAACAAAACGTAAAAAGAAAATACAACAAAATTATAAAATAAACAGCGACAGATTTTGAAACTCAAGAGTAAGGATTTTCCATAGAGACCTATACGAGTTCCATCAAGAGAGACAGAAAAGCTCTTACGCAGAACTGGTCTTAAGTGTCTGGCGGCTTACCATAGGTATAAATAACCTTTTTAATTTGGGCGGGTAATCGTCTATTTGCGTCTAGTAATAGCGGTACACCCTGAAAATCTGTAAAAAACTGCAAGGTGTTAAAAGCATGAAAATCGGAACGATTGATCTTTAGGCCATACGAATCAATCAGACCCCTAGCACGAAAAAAAAAACAAAAAAGGAGAGGAGTTATGACCTTAAGACGTTTGTATGGTTTTTTTTTGTTCTGAAACCTATCGTGTGTGGTATCTAATGAAAGAGCTTACTATTATCATATCATTATATTGTATCAAATTAAAAACAAAATCACTTTCAAAAAATGCCAAGTTTGGACTCCTCCAGATAATACGTTTGAATCATTATTTGTAAAATATACCTTAAATAATATGTAATATCCTCATATCCAACCACAAAAAAGCAATTATGAAAATATTTTCATTTAGTATTCATTATTTTATTTTTTAATATTACAAAAAGTGATCAAATCAAATCACAATTAGTTGAAACATGCATAAAAAGTTCAATTTTAGACACTGAGGGCGATAGAGCATTCATTGAAACGGCTTACAAAAATGGTTTTGTGCAGATTTAAAAACAGTTTTTTAAAAATGTTCTTTTCTAAAATCCAAATAGGTATTTAATTTAGCCGCATTAATGCGCTGACTAAAAAGTACTCGTATTTATTCTGTTATTAGACCTGAATGCTCCTTGTACAAGTCTGAAGAAGACTTGACCTTTACGTACAAAAATTCGTTAATATAATATACAGTAGGTACCTGTGCCTCAGACCAAGTAAAAAATATAGACGGAGCGTCACGAACAACCTAGTGAAGCCACTTTTTTAAAGATGTGTGCGTATCAGTGTTGATACTGGAAGGAAAAAGTCCCTGTAGATGGGGTAATTTGGTTAAGTTCTCTATTTTATTTGTAGATGGCACAATAAAATCAGGGTAGGCTAATAATGATGATGATGGACATAATGTGTAACCGTTAGTAATAATGGGACACTCGGCATACTATTTTGAACACCTAATTATTTTGAAAGGACTTGAAAAAATGCAAAACACAACATGCAGTTGTGGTAACAGAATTGAACTATTGAAATTGCATGTTGTGCAGTCGCGCTCTTTAATATGGGACCGAATTCGCAATACAAATCTATAATTTTTTATTCAATATGACAGGACTGTCAACCTTAAGCGGATCACAAATTAAAGTCTTTGACTGCACTACGTGCGAATTTAATTGCACACTACTTTTTTGAATTTAATAAAATGAAGGTCTGCTGTCTTCATGTTCATACGGCTCCCTGCGGTTGGGGTAACTAAAAATTATACTCTGGTATCACACGTGCTTTATGTTACGTCAATCAACGTCAACTGAATATGCCTACCGGCGAAACATAGTGCCGCCTCTGTACCTTTTACACCACCACTCTGTATCATAGGTATCTATGTTTACAAATAAAAAATACTTACTTACTGAATGTCGAGGTTTTGTGTTCCAATCAAAGCAAAATTTATTTTCTAAATAGTGTTTTAAGATCAACACTTACAAATGAAAAGTTTTATTTGATTTATTGCTAGTCACTGATATTATTTTTGCGTCCTTTAATGACGCAGGAGACCATATTTTTAGTGATGGTTTTTTGACGTTTACCGGTTTGACGTTTAGAGTTCTGTGCTTGGTTTTGGTTTGTATATGTGTGAGTGAACGTGTATTTACTTATTGGGCTTAGTGAACTAGATTGTTCGTGACGCTCCGTCTATATTTTTTACTTGGTCTGAGACCTGTGCCTACATAGTACCTACTTACTCACAAATGTCACTAGGTGATAGAATATGACTGGAACTCATCCCAAGTTATCGTCTGCTTAGGAACCGGTACAATGAAAATATGATTTGTATTTTTACCAATAAAAACGAGTAATATTTTGATAGAAAGTATATTAATATTCTATCAACAATACACATCTCAATCCACAACATTTCTGAGACTAAGCATTATTTTGAACTATATTTTTTTCAATAGTTATAAACTATTTCTTAAGGCATTTCTATCGAGACCAAATACGATGGAATTTTTTTTGGTCATCACGAGATCAGTTGAGGGTACAATAATATTTCATTGTTATTAGACAACAATCAGCAAGTGTTCAGAAAATATACTAGAACAACTAACTTACATGCATACGTACATAGGAAAATGAACTAAAACGCTTGTTGGAAAATAGTGAAGGATTGTACTGGATTACTTCTTTACTTCACTTATTATAATTTAACAAACAACAGAAATTTGGTTGCCAGTGTGATTAAATTAGGAAATTTTTAGCGGTTTGTGTAGCGGGCACATACTCGCGGGAAGTGATCCGTTGCGTTATACTTTAGTATACGTTTGTAGAACTATGTATATTAGTTTTCTATTCCGTTAAAGAACGCGCGAGGCCATTAGTGATAATGAGATCTAACTTACATTTTCATGCAGTCAATGTTCCCGCCCTTCCTCCGCACGAACAAACATGCAAATAAATACAACAAACCATCACTTATAATGAAAAAAAAAACGTCGACACGCGTTTTGACCAAAAAAAAAAGGCATCATCTGGAATACTGGCAAGGGATGTTATGTATTGTGTAGCTCCTTAAAGTCGATTGGTATCAAGTCTGGGATGGGTCGGGTATATATCATATACTTGGGCAAGACTCGGATGGGTATTGGGTATATACTTCTTCTCTTATAGGTATACCCAATACTCCACCGACCGAGTCAAAGGGCTCTTCGTCAAAAAAGACATTGGATAAAACTAACTGAAGTGTCGGTTAATGCATCTCTTCCCGCACGAATGCTTGCTACGCGTTACTAGAAGAAAAACGAAACTAGAAAAATACTTATTCACTGTGACAAATAAAGATGCATAATACATATTGATAACACATACTTAAATAGTTGTGAGTCTGATTTTTGATAAGTAGGACCACAGTTTGTATTCCCTCTTGATATGTAAAACATGTGTGTACCTACCTACCTGAATACTTTGGCGTGACCGTGACTCGCGGTTCGCTTCGCGAGCTGATAACGAGACATATTTGTGTTCACCGTTGAACGTGTTGACGAGCAGTTAGGCACCAGACTACTCGCTCAAGCTACTGAATTATCTATAAAATATAAAAAAATATACCAATAACTTTATCTGTACCTACTTATTGTTTTTTTTATATTTGGCTAACATTAGAGACTCTATACCAATATCTCAGTACCTACTTGTTTTATAGGATCTGAAAATACTATACATCTCCCGTTGCGTGTGTATTTTCATGTAACAATTAACATACTATATATAATAGTACTACATATTACAAAATACACATTGCTATCATTGTATGACTTGTAAAAAAGCTATTGAGGCGTAAGTACATTCCTTTATTTAAAGTATGTAAATAAATGCTTTCAATTTTAAATACCTATCCCGCGAGAGGTTTTGAGTCTGGGGGGGATATCTCCCTCACCTTTTTCCTGAATGAATCCGAACACGCCTGTTGGAATAAATAACGTATTCTGTTATGAAAGTGAACCAAAGCATTGTTTTTCACTCGAAGAGACTAATTTGCTAGAAATGAGAGAACATTAGTTATGTAACTGCAGTCTTTGAGCTGCATTCAGTTTGTTAATGTTGTGCGAAGAATACTTGGGCATAGTACAAAATGAGCATATTGTCAGATCCGCATATATTTTATTTGCACATTTACTCGTACAATGACTAAGAATGATTAACTTGTTATCAATATTTATTAGTGACACCTTTAGAAAAATAGATCTCGTGCCAAATATGGCCTTTGTATTACTTAGACTAATTTATTTATGCCTGAGACAAATCATACGTTACTCAAATACTTAGACCTATTATTAGCCTTAACCAAGAGTCAAACCCGAGAACGCTTTTTGTGCGTTGTGACTGTCACAATTAATCCTTGCGACGTCATATAGACGATGGTAGGCTTTCTTCATATTTTCGTGATGTTGTCAATTCTATAAATTACTTATACATAAATCGCTTGTTGACAACTAAAAGGCACTATAAAATCTGTCATTACTCTTAGAAACCTTGTAATAACGATGCTGAGATACGATTTTTACGCGCACGAGCGAGGTCAGAGAAATCAGTATTATTGAATTATTAATTTTTTGTGGTTTTTATTTAGAAAATTTAATCACCAAATTTCCTCGAAATATACAATTATGCATAGTTAGATACACTTTCAATGTTAATAACCGATTTAAACAAATTGCGATTTATTTGACCCAAGATGCGATTTATTTCTATCGAACGAAAATTGTTGAATCATGTTTTGAATCACAAAAATCCCTAGAGAATGGTCTCTAGATTGTTGTGCATAATTTTTGGAAGCCATATTATATTACTAGCTTTAGCCTGCGACTTCTTCCGCGTAGAACTCGTTCTCGCCTTAGAATTATTTGTTTTCCCATACAATTTTTCTCAAGCTGAGATGGTTGGACGGCGTCGAAAAGGACACCAGGACCTTAGGGGTATATTCTCTAGAAATCCTATTGTCAAAACGAATGATTAAGTGCTTATTTCGGAAAATCAAATTTACCGATTTTAGACGAATGAATCCCGTCAAAAAATAACAATTATATAAGTAATGATAGAAGTCTCGCTACGCGGTTCTGCCGTAAAACGTAGTCCCAACAGAGCGAGTTCTTCATGTAAGTACTATGGCCAAAGGCCCTAAGTAGACCGGCAAGACATGCGGGTGTATCATTCCAACAGAGCAGGCTCCTTATGCAAGGCTAAGGGCCGAAGGCCCAAAGCAGAGCGGCAAGGCACGCGAGACCGAAGGCCGAGCGTCCCAACAGAGCGGGTTCTTTACGTAATGATAATGGCTGAAAATGCGAAGCAGAACGGCAACAAATGCGAGACCGAAAGCCGATCATTCACACGCAGTGGCCTCTTTATGGCTGAGGGCCTTCGGCCCGATGGGCGTGCCAAGTCAAGCCAAGAGTGTTATACGCGATAATGAATGCGTGGTGGAGGGCGGCAAGGCACGCGAGGCTGACGCCAGAGCGTAGTTATACACACTATGTATAGGTTATTTAGGACAAAGACCATAAGGGCCGAAGGCCCCCAAGGGGAGTGGCAAGACACGCGAGGCCGAAGGCTGAGCGTACCAACAGAACAGGCTCTTTACGTAACTCTGAGGGCCGAAGGCCCTAAACCGAGTAGTAAGGCACGTAGGGCTGTAGTTTGAGCAACCCAACAGAGCGGGCTCTTTAATAAGGCTGAGGGCCGAAGGCCCGAAGCTGAGTGTTAAGACGCGAGGCGGAGGATCGAGCATCCCAGCAGCGGGCTCTATAAAGCTGAGGGCCGAAGACCCAAAGCTGAGAGGTAAGGCACGCGAGGCCCAAGGCCGAGCATCCCAACAGAGCGGGCTTTTCATATAAGGCTTATGACCGAAGGCCCGATGGGCGCGCCAAGTCAAGCCAAGAGTGTTATACGCGATAATGAAGGCGTGGTGGAGGGCGGCAAGGCACGCGAGGCTAACGCCAGAGCGTAGTTTTACACACTATGTATGTATAGTATAGGTTATTTAGGACGACATCATGTGTCTATCTTTCTTTCTTTATCTTTCTATTTATGTGGTATAAGTGACTGAATATTACGAGGGCGCAGTACGCTCGGTTTTCCTTTCCATACAAACGTATTTATGCTCTCATTTTAAAACGCCATGCTAGAATAACATGAAACTTTGTATACACAATGGGATCCAGCATATCTAGGTCGAAAATTAGTTTCTGTTGCTAGAAATTGTAAAAGGAATAAAAATACAGCGGTTTATTGAGTTTTTTACGGCTTGTATGAAAACCTTAATAATCGCTGTATTTTTTCTCCATTATAATTTCAAGCAACAGAAACTAATTTCCGACCTAGATATGCCGAATTCCATTGTGTATACAAAGTTTCACGTTATTCTAGCATGGCGTTTTAAAATGAGAGCATAAATACGTTTGTATGGAGAACCGAATGTACTGCGCACTCTTAAGTAATCGGCAAAAGTAATATGTTATTACAAAGTTACACATGTAAATTTTATTTCTAGGAAACGGGACCGAAATTTGGGTTCAGGGTCACAGTTAAGTACTTAACCCTTAACCACTGACGTGTTTTTTTCTTATATACGAATGACATACGTGTGTTTATAATAAGTGGTCTAGTCTTTTAAATTTATATTGGTTGTTATGTTTTTAGGTAATAACTATTTTAATACTTATCTCATTTATTAGAATAATCTAAAAAAGTGTGTATTTTTTACAAACAACAATATTTATTTGCCAAAAAATCATACATGTACGACGGTACTGGCTTAAAATCAGCGCTGTAGGTGTCCTGCACCTCAGCATAATGCTGAGCCAGTGTCCGTTTCACTGCCGCGGGGACACACATTATATGTGATTTGTGTGTACCTACGTTTTTACTTTGTGTTCTAATTTTTGTCATGTATATGTGTCTTCTGTGTGTCTGTGAATAAATGTTTCTTTCTTTCTTTCTTTCTATGTACTGATATTAATGTGATCAAATATAAAAAAATCCGCAAAAAATCCAAAACGAAAATATTTAAATTTTGTATAATTATTTTAGATGTAAAATAGGATGATTTTAATAGAATAATAAACATCTTTTTCTCAAAAATTAGTTACAATGAATTTTTAACAGCAGCTTCGACTCCGGCTTCTTCACCAGAAGAATCACTTCGGTTAGACAACATGTAATCGTTTTCATCAGCCGAAGAATCATCTGACTCGTTGAGCCACGATTCTATGGCCTGATCTGCATTTTTTCACTAATTTCAACTTTTTGTCTCTTTCGTGAAGTGTTCATACTCGCGCCGTTGATTTTATTGATAAAAATTTAATTATCAATCGTGTTACAAAAAGTTACACTAACACTGACCATACGAAGCACATACGTCAAGAACATAAATTTAACTATTTAGAAATATCGTACACGCTCGTTCTTATCTGTTTTGGTCGCGTCACTGCATGCTAGGAAAATACTAAAACAGGCATTAAATACTACCCACCAGTAAAAAATAACAGTTTACGCGACGTACCTCATTCGTACGTAAGTGGTTAAGGGCTAAAGGGCTAAACGCTAATAGCTTTCAAATTTTGAAGATCGTAGCGGCTGGCGCGCACACTACAAACCGTCCCGGCGCAGCGCTAGCGTTTACTTCTTTTTTTTTCATTTTTTATCTTAAAATTTCACAAATTTTGAATGTGAATGTTTTTTCTTTGTCGTCTTGTATGTGCTTACCAATTTTCAAACCTGTAACTCATGGATTTTAGAAGTTCCCATACAAAATTCAACCCCTCTTTTTACCGCCTTTTAACCCAAATCTGCAAAAAAATTTATTGCCTAAAACCTGACCAGGGATTTTCTCGACAGATTAGTAAAGTTTGCATCAAAATCCGTTCAGCCGTTTTCACGTGATACGCGGTCAAGTAAACAGACAAACAGATAAAAATTCTAAAAACTGTTATAACGTGTTCTGTTATCGATTCTAACCTCCTTATTCATAAACGTCCTTCAAGCCTATATTAGTTAACGAGCCGCTAAAGTTGGATTGTCCTTATCTGTCACTTTGACATTTATGCTTGTGAGAAAGGGACAAAACAAATTTTAGTTAACAGAGGTTTGTTAAGTTTTATGAATATGAAGGTTAGTATCCCCAGCCAACTTTTTTTCGAATATCTCCCATGTACAGACTTTTGACCCTCTTCAGCTTTATTATATGTATAGATAGATTTTCTACAAGAGCGTTATGAATTTTCGAAAAGTGTATTAGCTGACCCCACAGCGCCTTAAAGTAGGTATTACAAATATTTAGTTGGTATTCTTTTGCAAATAGTCCAAAGTAATTTGGAGTGTAGGTAGGTATTATCTTATTTTTAATAACTAAATGTACGCTATAACCCGCTTTTTATTCCACCAAAATAGAGTACAAAGTAAATATCACAAACAAGATTAGACCAAGAATAAGGCAATATCGCGTTCCCAAATTTTATTTTTATTGTATTCCAAACTAAGCTTCCGTTTCGCGTATTTGAGCGCCCAATAATGACACGAGGCTCATCACTTATTAATTAGGTCAAATGAAAACCGCAGAGCACTGTGCACGTTGATGCTCGAAAGATTTGAGCCGATTTTGTGATCGGCTTTGCGGTTTTCAATAAACCGGTGCGAAATGTGTTTTGCGTGCTGTTGTTACTTCGATCAACAAGTGGTTTTCAATCGTTAAGGATATCATCAGTATCATCATACTCGTACTTCATTTTGGTATGTGTATTATATTGTTTATATTTAGGTATGATGATATTTTTGTAAACACTGCCAAGAGCAACTGTTTCATTAGGTGGGGTATATATATATATATATATATATATATATATATACTAGCATTTGCCCGCGGCTTCGCCCGCGTACTAAGCGAAATTTTTAACCGTCTACAAAAAAGCGGTTCGTATGTTTGTCAACGATTATCTCGCGTTTGGCTGAACCGATTTAGATGCGGTCTCCAGAAAAGTAGTTGTTACATTCTGAGGGTTTCGGTGTACGAAGTTTGGTGATTGTGATTCATTAACAGATGAACAGATGAAAAGTCAGTATACATTCTGAGAACCGGCAAACTGTTGAATTTCATTTGATTTTGGCAAAAATAAGGATCGAAAACTATTATCATACATTTCCGACAGGCCGAAGGGGAAAGGGCCGATGAAATGTCTTAAATGGCCCTTAGTAAAAGTATCTGTATTCTACAGTAACACCAATAGGTCTGATAACGACCAAGCAGAGCGCAGCGGTCATAAACTCTGTTTCTTTGAATTACAGAAATACGGCTAATTCAATATTACGTGTAAAGGATGATTCACAGGAACGGCCCGTTTTCTTCTAGAGAAATACCGTTGCTTTTGCTGTCATAGAAAACGGGCCGGACCCGACACGGAACTGTCTCTCGTTTTTAAAAGCAAATCTATAGATACCCCACACGCCTATATAGTAACATTAAACTTTTTTGCATGCAGGCATGTATGGAGTGCCAAATTTTACCTCAGATTCGTATTAAAAGATCTCTCGGATGCTCAAATATCGATTTTGAACGAAATCGGGACGAAAAAAAAGAAAATGAATATGGCCGCCACTATCACAAATTTTACCTCGGATTCGTATTAAGAAATCTCTCGGACACTCAGATATCTGGCTGCCAGTTTTCCAAATTTTACCTCGGATTCGTATTAAGAATTCTCTCAGACGCTCAGATATCGATTTTGAAAGAAATCGGGACGGAAATGAAGAAAAGCAATATGGCCGCCACTTTTTCCAAATTTTACCTCGGAGTCGTATTAGGGGACCTCTCGGATGCTCCGATATCGATTTTGAACGAAAATGAAGAAAATCAATATGGCCGTTACTTTATTCAAAGTTTAGGTACCTTGGATTCCTATTAAGAGTCCTCTCGGACGCTCAAATATCGATTTATGTCGAAATCATATCGGAGTGCACTGATTAATAAACCACTTACAATTAATAAAACCACTTACAAATCATTAGTGCCTACGCCAACGCTTGGGATTATGGGTAGCAGACCCCAGGCATCCTTCAGGATGCAACTGTACTGGGAATAACGCTAGGAGGATGAGGACTTTGATGTCATTTGGCACTAACTTTTAAAAGTTTTCATGTCCGCAATATTAAATTTCAAAATCAATGCCATTTTCGAAATTAACGACCCAAAAACCCATAAAAATGACACTTATATTAATATTTAGTCATTCCAACCCCCTCGGACCTCAATAGAGGGGATGGTATTTCACGTCCTCCACGTGGGATTTTAAAATCATTGTTGTTTTCGTAATCAGCAACCCGATTAACCAAAGAAACAACACCCATATCGATTTTCAGAATTTGTCACAACATTTCCCCCTTTTAGGGGTTGATTTCTCAAAAAACCTGAAACATATGTTTACTCATTTATCGTTAGAAATACTCCTGTGAAGTTTCGAATTAAATAATCCAACTAATCTTGATTCCCCACACAAACTTCGGACCCCATTTCACCCCCTTAGGGGTTGAATTTTGAAAAATCCTTTCTTAATGCACCTCAAGACCTTATATGGAACCTACATACTTAATTTGGAATCTCTAGAACTAGCAGTTTGGGCTGTGCGCTAATATGTCACTCAGTCATTCAGTTATTTCCTGAAATTTGGCACAAACTTTCAAAAGTTTTCATGTCCACAATATTAAATTTTAAAATCGATGCCATTTTCGTAATTAACGTCCCAAAAAACCATAAAAACGACACCCATATTAATATTTACACATTTCATCCCCCTCGCACCCCAACAGGGGGATGGTATTTCACGTCCTCCACGTTAGATTTTAAAATCATTGTTGTTTTCGTTATCAGCGACCCGGTATATCATAAAAACAATACCCATGTCGATTTTCAAAATTTGTCACCACCTTTCCCCTTTTTAGGGGTTGATTTCTCAAAAAACCTGAAACACGTATTTACTCATTTATCGTTAGAAATACTCCTGTGAAGTTTCGTATAAAATAGTCCAACTAATCTTGTTTTCCCATACAAACTTTGGACCCCCATTTCACCCCCTTAGGGGTTGAATTTTGAAAAATTCTTTCTTAGTGCACCCCTAGACCTTATAAGGAACCTACGTGCCAAATTTGGAATTTCTAGGACCAGCGGTTTGGGCTGTGCGTTCATGCGTTGATATGTCAGTCAGTCAGTCAGTCAGTTTCTTCTTTTATATATTTAGACTAGCATTTGCCCGCGGCTTCGCCCGCGTACTAAGCGTAATTTTTAACCGTCTACAAAAAAAAAACTTCTCTGTTTGACCCGTATGTAAGTATTTCCGTATGTAGGTATGTATGTATGTTTGTCCACGATTATCTCGCGTTTGGCTGAACCGATTTTGATGCGGTTTCCAGAAAAGTAGTTGTTACATTCTGGGGGTTTCGGTATATGAAGTTTGGTGATTGTGATTCACAGATGAAAAGTCAGTATACATTCTGAGAACCGGCAAACTGTTGAATTTCATTAGATTTTGGCGAAAATAAGGATTGAAAACTATTATCATACATTTCCGAGAGGCCGAAGGGGAAAGGGCCGATGAAATAAAAGCATTTGTCTTAAATGGCCCTTAGTAAAAGTATCTGTGTACTACAGTAACACCAATAGGTCTGATAACGACCAAGCAGCGCGCAGCGGTCATAAACTCTGTTTCTTTGAATTACAGAAATACGGCTAATTCAATATCACGTGTAAAGGAAGATTCACAGGAACGGCCCGTTTTCTTCTAGAGAAATACGCCGGCCGTTGCTTTTGCTGTCATAGAAAACGGGCCGGACCGGACACGGAACTGTCTACTGTGAATCATCCTTAACCCTTATTTTTCCTAAGATTAAATTTATTAGGTAGGTTTTGCCAGTTCCCATTGGAGCATCAAAAAAGAAAATTTGGCCTCACTTCCATTCGCACTCCTTACTGTTACAACCCAGTTGCTTTTACTGGACCGATTGAATTGCAATTTGGCACAAACTATCAAAAATTTAGAGCGCTCGTGGCCCAGCGGCACCCGCCTACCGCGTGCGGTATGCGATGTTAAGCAATGTGGTCGCAGGTCATTTCTTGGATGGGTGACCGCTTTGAGTGGTTACTAACTGAGCGCTCTCGTGCTTTGAAAGGCACGTTAAGCCGTTGATCCCGGCTGCTGTCTACGACAGCAGTCGTTAAGCTAAGTTAGAGGCCTTCGGGCGGCTTGAAAACTTCTAACAGTCAAGTTGCCCACTCACTTGACAAAGGGGGGTCGAAGTTGCACCACGTCCGTAGGGAGTATCCACCGTTACCCTACACGTGACCCCTGGTTGGTGCTAAGAGTGCAACAAAAACTGGCAACCATACTTGTCTTCTCGTAAATCTCACGGTTCGTAAATAAATGCCAAACGATTAAAAAAAATATAAAGGTTGGTTTAAATGGAAAAAAATATCGAAACCTCTATGTCGTTTTTAAAAGCAATCCAAAGATGCCCCACACGCCTATATAGTAACATTAAACTTTTTATGGCATGTATGGAGTGCCAAATTTTACCTCAGAATCGTATTAAGAGACCTCTCGGATGCTCAGATATCGATTTTGAACGAAATCGGGACGAAAAAAAGAAAATCAATATGGCCGCCACTTTTACAAATTTTACCTCGGATTCGTATTACGAGTAAGAGACCTCTCGGACACTCAGATATCGATTTTGAACGAAATCGAGACGGAAATGAAGAAAATCAATATGCCCGCCACTTTTTCCAAATTATACCTCAAATTTGTATTAGGGGACCTCTCGGACGTTCAGATATCGATTTTGAACGAAATCGGGTTGGAAATTAAGAAAATCAATATGGCTCCCACTTTTTCCAAATTTTACCTCGGATTCGTATTAACGGACCTCTCGGACGCTCGGATATCGATTTTGAACGAAATCGGGTTGGAAATGAATAAAATCAATATGGCTGCCACTTTTTCCAAATTTCATCTCGGATCGTATTAAGAATTCTCTCAAACGCTCAGATATCGATTTTGAACGAAATCGGGAAAGAAAAGAAGAAAATCAATATGGCCGCCACTTTTTCCAAATTTTATCTCGGATTCGTATTAAAATTCTCTCAGACGCTCAGATATCGATTTTGAACGAAATCGGAAAAGAAAAGTAGAAAATCAATATGGCCGCCACTGTTTCCAAATTTTGCCTCGGATTTGTATTAGGGGCCTCTCGGACGCTCGGATATCGATTTTGAACGAAATCGGGTTGGAAACGAAGAAAATCAATATGGCTGCCACTTTTTCCAAATTTTACCTTGGAGTCGTATTGAGGGAAACTCTTGGACGCTCAGATATCGATTTTGAACAAAATCGGGACTGAAATGAAGAAAATCAATATGGCCGTTACTTTATTCATAGTTTAGGTACCTCTGATTCCTATTAAGTTCTCAAATATCGATTAATGTCGAAATCGTATATAATCAAAAAAGGTCGTATCTTCATAGGGAACTCACGGCACTTCATGCACCTTTAGACCTTATAAGGAACCTACATGCCAAATTTGGTATCTCTCAAACCAGCAGTTTGAACTGTGCGTTGATATGTCACTCACTCAGTCAGTCAGTTTCTTCTTGCAATTTGGCACTTCTAAAAGTTTTCATGTCCGCAATATTAATTTTCAAAATCAATGCCATTTTCGAAATTAACGACCCAAAAAACCATAAAAATGACACCCATATTAATATTTAGACATTCCAACCCCCTCGGATCCCAACAGAGGGGATGACATTTCACGTCCTCCACGTGGGATTTAAAATCACTTGTGGTTTCGTAATCAGTGACCCGATAAACCATAAAAACAACACCCATATCGATTTTCAGAATTTTTCACCACATTTCCTTCTTTTAGGGGTTGATTTCTCAAAAAACCTGAAACACATGTTGACTCATTTATCGTTAGAAATACTCCTGTGAAGTTTCGAATAAAATAATCCAAGTAATCTAGATTACCTATACAGACTTCGGACCCCCATTTCACCCCCTTAGGGGTTAAATTTTGAAAAATCCTTTCTTAATGCACCTCAAGACCTTATATGGAACCTACATACTACATTTGGAATCTCTAGAACCAGCAGTTTGGGCTGTGCGGTGATATGTCACTAACTCAGTCAGTCAGTTATTTCTTGAAGTTTGGTACAAACTTTCAACAGTTTTCATGTCCACAATATTAAGTTTCAAAATCAATGCCATTTTCGTAATTAACGTCCCAAAAAACCATAAAAACGACACCCATATTAATATTTAGACATTTCATCCCCCTCGCACCCCAACAGGGGGGATGGTATTTCACGTCCTCCACGTGAGATTTTTAAATTAGTGTTGTTTCCGTTATCAGCGACCCGGTATATCATAAAAACAATACCCATGTCGATTTTCAGAATTTGTCACCATCTTTCCCCCTTTTAGGGGTTGATTTCTCAAAAAACCTGAAACACGTATTTACTCATTTATGGTCAGAAATACTCCTGTGAAGTTTCGAATAAAATAGTCCAACTAATCATGTTTCCCCATACAAACTTCGGACCCCCATTTCACCCCCTTAGGGGTTGAATTTTAAAAAATCCTTTCTTAGTGCACCCCTACACCTTATAAGGAATCTACGTGCCAAATTTGGAATCTCTAGGACCAGCGGTTTGGGCTGTGCGTTGATATGTCAGTCAGTCAGTCAGTTTCTTCTTTTATATATTTAGATTAGGTGGGGTATAATGAGGATTCTAATGTCTATCACTTACAGGCCAACAACCTGAAGTTGTGATCGCTAAAAATTGTTGCGCGTGGCCCGACACAATATTCGGATGCTTGTAATATGAGACTTATCGTTCTATACACCTTACATTAATATTGTACTAAGGTTACACACTAATATTGTACTACTATTTTAAATGTTTCAAAATGTTTTGGCGCTTTGCCAGCTTTATTAGGTTAAAAAATAAAACCATTCATGGTAAAGGAAATTCCGTAAATTCACTCGAATCCAAAGGATCGTTCCCAGTACAACTTGTTATTTGTTTGGAGGAAAAATAATCCTCGATGTTCAGGCTAGCCAGTATATCCGCGTGAAGGTGCCGTGTAGTCGGCGCTGAAACCTGATTACATGTGCGGTGATTAAATAATCCGAGTCCGAACATCGAATGCGTTCCTGGCCTGTTTCTGTCAATGTGTGGCCGCAAATTCTAAATTCTTAGCTACATGTAACATCCCGTCAGGATTGAGTGTTTAATAATGATTACCTACTTATGCATGGATTTAGGAAAGGGCAGTGTATTACTATAGCATGGTTTATTCATTTCTAGAATAATATATCTAAAATTTCCGAATTTCTTAATTTCACTGACCCAATGTTGAATAGTTGCGGAGATTGGAATTAATAGATTAATTATTTAATCAGCTAAGTAATCGATTAAATAGTCAATCAGCACAAAAAGATCGTGAGTTCTGTCTGTCAACGTAACCCGAGACTTAAACACACAAAATTATCTTATTTGTTCTTAAAATTAATCGAAAGAAAATTGATTCATGGATTAACAAGTTTTTTAATTAAAAATATAATTTTATCATGACTACATTATTCGGGACTCATACGACTAATGATGAATAATTTAACGCAGGGGGGGGGGGGGTTAAGTAGGTTAATCTTAATCGTTATTTGATTACATTTTGCCCATCTTTGTTAGGTGGCGCAAGGTTAATGTCATAATTACATTATAATATTGATGACTTGCTGTAAAAATAGTTACCTACACAGTTCACTAAATCCGTTTGTCAAATATTCTAAGTAGGTTGATCAAATATATTTACAAAATTTGAACTAAAGTATTCAAAACAAACATACATATGTATGTAAGTCATGAATTGACAAATAATTGTAAAAAAGAACAGCCCACCAGCCATTCGTCTCCTCGCCACTCTTTACCGAAAGCTATCATTTAAAAAATGAATCTATTGTTTGCGAGACTGTTCAGCTCAGTTTGCACTCGGAATGACGTCTACGATGCTACGCGGCTCCCTTTAAGGCTAGGAGAAAGAAGTCACAAATATAATAACGAGTTTTATAGAGTTACCACATCTTTTCTAGGACAGTCTTGCTCCGTTGCTATGGCGGAGCACGTAATTGAAAATAATATTTGAAAAACATTCTCAATAGGTAACAAGGAAAAGCTCAGTTTGATTCTTTGATGATACTCTAATGTGGTGAGTTATGAAGGAACAGGGTTAAAGAATTTACTTTGGAACATATACGTCTGTTCTCGTGGTAATCATGCGCACATCGAGTTAGAAATACGATTTAAAAATGTATTGACATTGGTGAACTCGCATGTGTCCGTAACATTCTTGTATTAGTCAAGATCCCACTATATAACGACCTTTATCGAGCTAATGGATGAAAAGTATTTTATACTCAATTCAATATGTCATTAAATATTATATTGCAAATGGGTTGTCTTAAAAAATTCAGTCCAGAATATGATTCATGAACAATTTTTTTTTAAATTTCACTGGTATGGTTAATTGACAAATTCCATACCAATAAAATGTATGAAGCCCATAGAATATGAAAATGATAGGTTGACTATTTTTTTCCAGTCACAACTCTTGGGTAGGCAGGTATAAACAGTTATAAATCGATAGTAGTAACTTGCACCGGTCTGGTTAATGAACTAAAGTTAAATTAAAATAAAGATTATGTCATTACGAACACAGTGGTATAGGGTTGTCTGCGAAAAATCAGTCCCGAATTCCGGTTGTCGAGTTTTAAAAAGTGAAATATTGCTGCGAGTTATTAAGGTTAATTCAGGACTGATTTTTCGCAGACAACCCTATACCACCGTGTTCGTAATGAAATAATCTTTTAATTTAATTTAAGTTTAATTCATTAACCAGACCGGTGCAAGTTACTACTATCGATTTATACCTGTTTATACCCGGCTACCCAAGAGTTGTGACGGGAAAAAAATAGTCAACCTATCATTTGCATATTCTAAGGGCTTCGTACTTTCGATTGGTATGGAATTTGTCTATTAACCAAACCAGTGAAATGTTTAATTTTTTTTTTATATTGTTCATTAATCATATTCAGGACGGACATGTTTTAGACAACCCATTTGCAATATATTTATTGATATACTTAATTCAAAATAAAATACTTTTCATCCATTAACCAGCTCAGTGACGGTCGTTTTATGGTGGAATCCTATACTATATAGTCGATTCTAAATTAGACTACATAATACTCTTCTTATTTGTCACATGGCAAATCGACGAGACTACGAGTAACTAGTAGTAATAATGACGGATGCCAAGTAAAGAACAAAATTATAATTACTAGTATTGTATTAATATTAGATCTCCATAAAATTAGAACGTTGTCTAAATCGACTTCAGATAATTCAAGTCAACTATTCAAAGATCCAATCTAAAAACATTCTCATGGAATACTTCACAGAAGGTAACGGTGAAAATGAAATTTCTTTGAATTAATTTAATTTGAAGGTAATTGCGTCATTTGGCCCCGGCCTTCCCACTGATGCGGATTGGATAACACTATTACGATTTTCCAATTAAGTACGTATAGCAATCCAAAATAAATCGTTTTAAAACTAGGAAATGGTAGAATTTTGATTACATTTGATGTTTTATTTTTAGAAATAGGAATAAATATTTAGAAATAAGTTTTTTAAGTAATACATCATTTAGGAGTTTATTTGTATGACGATCGTGTTAATTTTTTGTGTTCACAGTGGGATATGTATAAGGAAACGTCTATACCTAAGTAGTTTTACCAACATACCAATACGCTGTATTTTCGTGACTGTTTCTGTTTTTATCTCCTAATAAATAAATAAATATTTGGTCTTGATTAGTTAATCTCATGAAACAAATGGCTCTCCGCTTTCTAGAGGAATAGCGGATAATTGCGGCGATAATCTTCTAAAAAGATCTAAAAATAGTAAAAAGACAACACATTCAGTGCAAAAAAATTCATAAATTGGTGTTCCCGCTAAGAAGAGGAAAGTAACCTACCACACAGAGCACCCATCTTAGCGGGTCCCTGGTACTGAAAGTGTTTGAAGTACACACTGAACAGCCAAGTTTTGGAACTCCGAAGAAAAATAATATATTGTTTATGTCACATGTATTTGTTTGAAATATAACAGTGACGCAATTAAATGAGAAAAGTAGGTCACGTTCAAGAAGAAGCGCTTTCGGTGCACGTACACAACATAAGGTAGCGGATGTTTATCGTATTTGTTCGTAGGTAGATTTAGGACT
Source organism: Notocelia uddmanniana (assembly GCA_905163555.1). Taxonomy (NCBI): domain Eukaryota; kingdom Metazoa; phylum Arthropoda; class Insecta; order Lepidoptera; family Tortricidae; genus Notocelia; species Notocelia uddmanniana. The sequence continues at coordinate 21,128,996 of LR991059.1, read as the reverse complement.
GGCTGCTACGGCCACCTGTCCTCAATTACTGGGTAACAGAACCATTGTTGTTGAAGATTCATTACATTATTATAATTAGAAAAAATCCATCAGTATATAAAATGAACTTTCCGAATGGTCATAAAATATAATGTTTTATCCCGCACCTCCGTCTGCATTTCCATATAATATGTGGCACCCACACGGGCAGCTAGTATTGAATAATTACTTTACAGTACATATGGTGCTACTTTACCGCACAAGTGCGGTAATTTGCAGATTACGTGCATATGTCGAAACTTTAAAGAGCCATATGTACTGTAAAACGTTGTACGATACACGTGCGAACAGGTAATTCGCAACTCGTGTCGATTTAAAACACTCCATTCGGTCGTGTTTTAATTTATCACCACTCGTTGCGAATTTTCTGTTCTCTGCACTTGTATCGTAATGTACTATTAAATAACCAATTATATAATGGCAAAACGTTTTCTATCCATAAGATTTTATTCAAATGCTACTTTCCGAAGAAAAATGCATGAGAGATTCCAGATAAAAGCACTTTCTCTGTGTGTATTTGTATTTGAGTGGTTATACAGATCCATCGTGGATATTCGTCAACATATTTCAGTTAAACACATTCAAATAAAAATAAAATTTTCGAAAATTGACAGGAAAATACTGTGTCAACAAAAAACCAGTCGGCAGGTAATTTGCCAAAATTGCAATTCCGTTCATAAAATAAAAGATCTGTTTGTTGTACTTGTAGGGTCTGCTATAACAACAATTCAGTTGTCGCATCTAATAGTAATCTAGGAGTGTGCTAAGCGGCGAAGAGTTGTATCTTATGATTGATACTAAACACGGTTTACGAGGAAATTATGCCGCTGCAGCCATAACTTGTTTTACTGTTCTGTGCCGCGGGACACTACGAAATACGAATATGCTGCATTTCAAAAGCTTCGCCTGGAATGGCACACTCTTTTACATAAATATTGTTTATTACCAAATATGTAAATATAAATTTTAATAAAAAGTTTTATATGCTACAATCATTTCTATACTTACGTTTAGACAAACATCGGTTTTAGAATGCACAAGTAATAAATAGCAATAAGTACATACATACTCGTACCTCTACATGAACGCGTTTGTATTACTTTGTATTCCCAAATGGGGTATACGCAGGATACATTTCATTAGTATTTTCATTGATGTTCTAGCAATTGTAGGATTAAAATATGGGATAATGTGATGTGTGTGTGTGTTTGTGTGTGATGTCTGTGTGTAATGTGGCTTCGTCAACCCCAGCACCTCGACATATTGGCTATGTGCGAAGTAGGTGGTGGGGGTAAGCTAGGCGATCGTAGCGCACACCATGGCAGAAATGTGTACTTACCGGGGACCACTGTCAAATTTACTTTCACGTTTTCTATTGGTTTCTTAACGGTTTCCTACGATTCGTTTCGTTTGTATGTATTTATTTATTCTCTTATTTATTTCAGTAAAATTTCCAATACGGGGTCTTTCCCGTTTACTAAACTAAATAAAATATTCATGTGTCATTATTTGACATCTCTAAATTTTGACATTGTCTCGGGACCTTTGACGTTTGACGTTTCAGACGTGCACATAGCCAATACATGCTGCTGAGAAGATGTGGCGTAGTGTTTACAACCAGCCGCCTACCTCCCAGTAAACCCCTGTAACAGAACGCCATTGCGCTCCGTCACTTCCATATTGAAATATTTTCCAAGAGACAGTCAGATAAATTCATGGTTTCCCCCCCCCTGATGAAAGCATTATTAAGAAAATAGTCGGAAATAGGAATTTGGGCGAAAGCACAACCATGTCATATATGTAAATGCTAAGTAGTTTCGTATGCTTGAGCATTGCCATTGAACAAGCACTATAAAACAAAAGAAAATACTTAAAGTAGACATACGGGGGAGTTTTGTCGAAAGCTGAAACGGAGACGCTTCGCCCGCTTCGCTTGCTCGGTCGAAAAGTAAATATTTAATAGAAAGAATAGGCGGGTGTTAATTATATTACTAATTAGAATTCTCGACTTGGCATTCAATCATACAAACTAAGAACGTAAGATACAAACAATGCATAGAAAATAAGCAGACCTATATAATGAGTCTAAAATCATAACAATCTGTCGGGCGGTTGACGAGTTTCAATTTTATTAGCAAATATGTAGGGTACTTCCTTCCTCACAACACGAGAACATGAATTTTAGTTGAGGCAGCGCCACTGTTACTTGAACCCTGGCACGCATCGATATCGCTAAGGTTGAGGGCTCTCTCTATTCTGGACGGCAAAACGTTCGGCTCAGATGGGATGGGAAAAAGTGTGGAACAGCGGTGACGTCACGTCGGGCGAAACGACGGAAGGTATAGCGTGGTTGCTTACGGTCGATTGGTAGGAGTGGGGGCACTGGTGGGAAAGAGTAGGCTGTATCGGATGTTCGTTTTGACGCGAATGACTTGTCAATGGCTATAAAAGCAAGCGGCGGACTGCAGTGGGGGCTTTTTGCGATTCGGCGGTGGGCTGTTAACATACCTCTGGCTTGTAGCACAAATCTATCGGTGGGTTTCTAGTAATTAGGGTAGGGAATTCTCTGTTATGTGGCGGCGCGCTGCATGATACGAGGATTTTCTATCTTAATATTAAAGTTTGTTTAATTTTGTGGGGTTTAGTGTTGTAGTGTTTTTAGTTGAAATCCTATCGTTATACCAAGGACTTTGGAGTAACGAAAGGATGTGTTTGTTGTTCTTACTTAAGTTTATTTGTGTTAATAATGATACATTGTTTATTTCGTTGTAAAAGCCAGAACGTTAACCAGATTACAGTTAATCTGACGGGGTACATACAACCTAACGGCTGTCAAGCGTGTTTACCCCGGAGCTCCGTAAATTATCAGATTGGGGAGTCCGTCTGGCATCACCTCTTTACCAACATAGGTGATGTGTCTAGGCCCCCCTGTACTCTCGGTGACCAGCTGACGATCGGAAGCATGGCTGGCACGATTGAAGGCTCAGCACAGGAGGTTACTCCGCTTGCGGAAGACGTCAGTATCCGAGGTGCAGTCTTGTTAAATATATTTATATATCCTATCTATATACACAATAGGGCGACCTATTCACCGCTTCCTAGCCTGCGGGCGCGGTGGAGGGGGTCAATTACACGGCCATAGCGTTTTATTATCAGGTCTGCCGCCTGAACTCAGCAGCGTAGAGTAGGGACTTCACATCCTTATTCGGAACTAAAACCAGATTCTGGGATTAGTTGCGAATAATGCAGAGTAGGGCTGAGAAGGGGTAGTGTTAGGTTAAATTCATACACAGGGATAATATTAGGCACCTAGGATGGGTAATATTTCTGTAAGTGAAGTGTTTTATTTCCAGGATCACAGTAGGGATTCTTTAGTGTTTGTAGTGTTCCAGTCGCAGAATAGTTAGAGTGTTAAGTGAATAGTGAGATCAGTGGATTCTTAAGCTGCTAGTCTTCAGGTATTTAGCATAGGCCTGATAGGGACCTAGTTACGGTGAGGCTGAGAATGCCGATCCTAGTGTGGTATATTTAAAGTGATCAGTGTACGTTGTGAATAGGAGGTGGGCATATACCCAGAGTATTGGGACATGTCTACTAGGGACTGATGTCTAGCAGAGCCGTACATCAGACGTTTTCCACAATGGGTAGCTGAACGCTCATGACGTGGTTAACTCGTTTTCTAATAAGGGGAATTCGGTGGGCTACGTGTTACGGTTCGGCATTTTTGGCTTCAACGGGAGCTAGGCATGCTAGTGATAGGGCTTAGAGCCGCTAGGAGTGATAGGGTTAATAAGGTATCAGCGCCTTCAGTGGTAGTGTAGATTAGAGATGCCCGCGAGCATCTGAGTGGCCTAGCAAAACAGCTTACCCTGTTTTGCGAAGCTAGAATATGTAGAAAGCTGTAAGGATAGCGCGTCCTGCCCCATCCTACTACTCTTGCTGGCAGCGTCAGTAGCTAAAAATAGCACGTCGCAACATATACAACCAAGGATAACTTTCGCAAGATTAGGGTAGTCAAAGTGTAGTGCTTAGACTAGCAGGTATCCTTGGTTTAGGAATTCAAAGTGCTGTGGTGGGAGACTTGCCCTCCTTCGACGACACGCCCCCGTCAGCAAGAGGCAGAGAGAGACGCTTACAGGTGTGGTCGGGGTTAAATTATCTATACTAATATAAAACCATATTTCCAAGCGCTAGGGCCGATAGGAACAGCTAGGTGAGAAGCCGGTTAGTTGAGCTACGTAACGCTCTAAGTTTTACATTAATAGGACCATTACAACGACTAGGACAGGCAGAGTAATCTCTAGGCTCCTCTCAAATAGGCTAGTCCTAAGTAAAACCCTATTAGAATTAGTTTCAAGCGTGTACTTTAATGATACAAGCTGCCAGCGCAGCCCAATCTTAGTTAGGTGGCATTTAGGTCAACTGAGTAGCGATGTGTGTAAGGATAGATTAGGTCGCGAATATTAATAGAGATGAAGAGTCCAACGATCCTTCCAGCTTCACATTAAAGTTCAGGGGTTGCTTACGGTACACAACACTAATAGGGTTCTACCATAGACGATCACAAGGCCAAATCATTTTCATAAAGCTCGTTTTTCTTAAAGCGACTTCCGTAAAGTTTAGTCATTAATTTTCACGGGGTGCGGTAGTTTACTGGGGGGTAGCTTAGTGGGGTTGCTGGGGCTTTTAGCAAGGGAGATAATAATATTGAGAGGGGCGTACGTTACAGTTTGGTAAGCCGTGATCAGGATCGGTGTCACCTTATGGTGACAAATTAGAGCAGTGACCAGTGGACCAAATGTCATCTTTGGTGACATGTTATAGGGCTATTAGTTTAGTAGCAGCTTACGCTGTAGTGGGTCATCTGGCCCACAGTTTGGCGCCGTATACGACGGAGTGTGAATTGGTGGGGTTTTTGGACTCTTCATTTCGATTTTGAGTATTTTATTAGCTATTCTTCGTTTATGTGTAATCTAAGAATCATCATCATCGTATCACGACTAGTTACATTTTAATGGGCTATGTGCTTATTTACCACCTCCATAGATCATGCAAATTTATCATAATTACATTCATAAGCCTAAGTCGTTCATAGGCTATACCTTCTAATAATCATCATTGTATCACGGCTAGTTAATTTTAATAGGCCATGTGCTTATTTACCACCTCCATAGTTCATGCAAGGTTATCATAATTACATTCATAAGCATAGGTCCTCCATAGGCTAAACCTTCTAATAATCATCATTGTATCACGACTAGTTAATTTTAATAGGCCGTACGCTTATTTACCACCTCCTTGGATCATGCAAAGCAATTGTAAATATATTCATAAGCATAGGTCAAGCATAGGGTAAGCCGTCTAATAATCATCATCGTATCACGACTAGTAAATTTTAATAGGCCATATGCTTATTTGCCACCTCCGTAGTTCATATGATTAATCATAATTACCTACAGGCTAAAGACGTTTTCACATCATCATCATTGTAATACGTCTATTTAATTTTAATAGGCCATATGCTTATTTACCACCTCCGTAGTTCATACGATTTTATCATAATAACACCCACAGTCATATGTCGTTCATAGGCTATAATGACCATCTACCATCATCATCAATATCATCATAACCTATTTAGTACTCATGTTAGGTTGTATACCTAACCAAATTGTTGTAGATCACCCGAATCAATTATGGTTACGTCATAAACGTAAGGCGTCCTTAGGCTGCGGCAGCAGATCATCATCAATTAGGCTGTGTCCTTGTTTGCTACCAGTATAGATCACTTGAATTCATTGGGATTAAACTCATCAATAATGAGCGCACCTAGGCTACAGCGGTAGATCGTCAATATCAGCATCCTATTGACTGTGTGTGTGTATTAACTACCGCCATACATCCCGAGAATTCACTAAAAGTTACATTCATAAACAAAAGGATTTCCATAGGCTATGGGGAATTTACGAATATGAATATTAACTTCATGCTAAATGTAAAACATTAGCAATCTATTCATTTAGGATCAGCATTTCTATTTTTAGACAAAAAGCCTTCCATTCGAAGAGCTGAATCGGGCGTTCGAGTCAGAAGCAGGGGTTCGAAACCTTTTTCAATTCAGTGCCCAAGTTTATCGTGCACGGTTGTTACAAATAGTGGACAATTCAAAATTTTAAGTAAAATTAATGTGGTATCATATTAAACTTATCATTCGTTAAATTTTAAAATTACTAGACTTACGAGATAGTAAGAGAATGTATGATTCGGTTTAGTAAGTTTAACAAGTACCTAGCCTTAGTAGTGAGTAAGGTTATGCGCATACATTATAATAATAAACGAGTAGTACCTAGGCTAATATTTATTGGTTCAGATTTAATTCCGATTTCGGCTATGGAGATGTTGATGGAATTCAGGAGATGAGATATATCCACACAATGAAAAGGATAATAGTATGGGTGAATCTTGTAGGTAGTTTAACAAAAATATGTTCTCAGTGTTTTTCACTCGTGATGCCGAGCTAAGCACGGTCTCCACATTTACTTATAAGATTTAAAATCAGGCAATGATCGCCCATATAAATAAGTAACTTTATGATAGAATACCGACAATCTTAAAATATTGTGAACCGAGGATTGCGAATTAATGATTTGGATAACAGTCTGGTTCTAATATATACTTATATTTCAACTATCCATTCAATTTACCTGTTAGTGATATAAAATAATTAATACCATGTTAGGATACTGACAGTGATATAGCATTGTGAACCAAAGGTTGTCGATTTCTCCTTCAAAGAAACATTGTGTTTCATTACATTCATATTTGAATTTCTCATTCAATCTAGGGTCTGATGATTTGGTTTTCAGAATAAATTGGTTCACAATATTGATATATTTTCTGTTAAATAACGTTAGGATAAAGTAGTGAGTGAAGTATTACAGCGAAGGTGCGAGCGCCAATAGGTAGAACTACCCGTAATTGTCGGATTTATTCCGTTCGAACGTGCCGGTTGCTAGTAGAAATACCCTCTTCGTTTTAGTTTTATATGAATGAAATTTATCTGGAGATCTTTCTATGCGCAATAAGTATGCAATAATTATTGCCATTGATCAATGTCAGACGAGGTGAGAAATGTTCTTATGATAGTACGCTGAAGTGCGTGAAAATTCTCGTGCATTCATAGCCAAATTAGATGTTTTGCCTGTAGAAATATTCTGAAGTTAAGGTAATAATACATAAAGTTCAATGTTTAAGACTTAAGAATTCATTTATTGTTTAAAAGGTTAGATTTGTCATGATCTGGGTAGGCTGTGTGGCAGATTGTTCTATTTGTTCAACGTAATTCAAACGCTAATAATGGATATTAACCTTTTGAACGCCAGCGGCGTGCGGTGCGATGTCACCTACATGCGTTTCTGTACGGTTCAACTTCGTGGTTGACATTTCGATGCCATGGCGTGCGAGTGCCAGATTTTATATTTGACAGAGCGTTGAAAAGGTTAAAGATGGGAACATAAAATTTCACGTATAGTGTAATCATAAGAGCCAGTTAACTGTTAGTTACTACTCAATGAGCGAATTGTTAGCGAGTTGGGATTATTTTATTTATACATTCTTATAACAAATTCGACAATCAGCGGCCTTATGTAAGCCGCGATTTCACTCGGAAAAGCTATTTATTTGCTTTTATTAGGGGTGAAGTTTCGTGAATAATTCTATGATATCATCATCATCATTATCATTCAAGTGTTCAACACTTGCTTATAATAGGAATAATTTAGGTAAATTAGTTACTGCGTCTGCCCTTCGACGTCCACAAATCAATACGAATATTTATTCATTGCTGACTTAGATCAAATAGCATTGTATAATTTGACACAGGCATTGTTTGGCTTATCCAAGGGGGCGTGAAGAGGGTTTAGATGAACTTCAGGATTATAACTTTGATAGAAATAATTAGGAAATATTCATTTTATTGTAGCAAGTCGTGTAATCTTGAATATCAGAATGATTGCAGCACCTGGGATTTATGTTTAAATGCTGAGCCACAGTATAGTAGTAATTCTAGCTGTATGCATATATAATAACGGGTTTTGTTTCAAGATGATTTAAAGGATATCATACCTAATGAGAAATATCTGGAATTAGGTTAAATCAGACTTTGTTCTATATAGTTAATGGTTGTGAAATAAGATGGTCAAATGAACATTAATTTAATACAAACAACATAATATTAGGAATGGATTATACACCTTTAAGCAGTCAACAAATTCATTAGACAAGAAACAAAAGTAAAGTGAAGACATCATTCTTAAAACTTTCATATTGTACAATAGTTCTCTTATGCTAGTTGCTTGTATAGACGGTAGGTAGTTTGACACATGTTCAGCCTTGTAGTCAGGTCGTTAGGAACAAGCAGGCGGTTTTATTGGTGTCCAACAGCCGAATTTCCATAAGCGAGCTCACTGTAACACAAAATAATATAGGATTATTTTCTTAGATTAGCTCATATGGCAGGTACACAGGTAATTGAAAGTAATCAAAATTATAAATTGTTCTCTGAGACAGAATGATTGAAATGACTTAGGTTTTGAATTTCATTTATGGTACAAACTTTTGTTGCCGACTGTACCTTTTCTCGCTATAAATTACTTGTTGAGTTGGTTCAAATGAGCCCAAACACGATGGGTTTGTTTTGTGTGGTTTGGGAGTTGCTGTGACCGCCTTCTGTCATCATCATCAGAACGGCTCTATGTCATAGTAATATTGCATTGTCATTCGATTTATATGTGCATGCAAAATTTCAACTCAATCAGGAATCTGAAAGTGGATCAAATTTAACTTGTAAGATTTGAATACAGGCAGACAACGGGACAAGTGGAATTAAATAAAAACTTGTAAAATTAACATCATCATGATGGTTCATGAGAGTGGGCAAGTCTAGCTTCAATATCATTCTAGAATAAAATAAACATACTGATTACATACTTGGAGATTGGTAGGAAGAGAGGCATCTTGATGCTGTCATATTTGGAAATGCCCGATGCACTTTTCTTCAGTTTAGATTAAAACATGTATACCAATTGCATAGAATGTTCTAGTAGTTGTCATTTTTTCTCATTATTCAAGTAGATCTGAAAAATAGAACAAAGAATAGTAAATTATGGTAGGAATTGTATATTATTGAGAATAAAGAAAGTTTTATGTGGCCGGACAGAGTGATAACAAGAATTAAACAATTTTGACAAGGGGAGAATTCACATAATATTGGCGTTGTATTTTGAGCTTACATGATATAATTTAACACTGAGAATGTTTCATTAGTTTAGCGGGATCTGTGAGAGGATTCTTTTTAACATATGATTACATGAAGATATGTCGTAGATAAATAATATAGATTTGAGAGGTAAAATATTATTGAAGTGACCATTATCGCGTTATGTAGCTCTATAATAAACATACGTATACAAATATTCAATTGGAACTCACCAATTTTTGGGGATGACATATTTGAGTCAGTGATTCATCGAAAGTGGAAAACGGACCCCTAGGGCGTCTATGCTGTCTTATCTTAACCTATGCAGCCGCAGGATTTGACATAATGCACACTTGGTTGCTTTTCAGAAAGTGCACTGTCGACTCTGGTGAATACCAAAGGAGTCACTTTATTTCGACTATTTGCTATCGAGCAGTTTCATCGCAAATGTCGTCACAATTCACAATAAAAGCTAATGTCAGGAACAATATTCAATTAACGTAGGCTGAATTAAAAGAAATTGTGTTTTTCAATCTGTATAAACGAACTTTGAAATAACCCAAATTTAGGTTAATGTTAACATTGACAGCCAGCCAGAACGTAGAGTAACGCGCGAGAAAAACAAAAAAGTAGTATAGATAAAGGGGCTCGCTACACAGTTTGTCGTGATGAGCAGTGGTGTCCATATTATCGCGCATTGTGTTTTGCTTCAGTTTCGATTGTAATCATGATACGAATGTATCACAAGATAGTAGTGACAGTGTAAAAGGTCTCATTAATATTGTGACTATCCTGGGTTGCCAAAATATATTGACGACGTTCAGATTGGTTGGGTTTCGCTTCAATATTCATGACTATTGATGCGTATTGCGGTATGTACGATCATGTAAAGGGCCCTATTGAAAGACAAAAACAAAACAATTAACACCTAAAATTGAATGATTTGAGCCAAGTTATTAATTGTACACATAAAGATAAAATTATTTGATAATTTGCGCAAGAGAGAAAAAATAATAATAATGAACGTTTCGAGTGACCTCTCGTAGCTATTGGGACGATTTGGGTCAATGATTGAATATTGGAGTTAGTAGTGGAGTAAGTTTGTGGGGTGAGAACTTTGGTTATACAACAGTAGATGTCACTAGTAATTATTTGAACAACAAATTCCTCTATGATTTTAACTAATTTGGCAGATATGGTAAAAGCTCTATTGTATAATAGGTTTAATAGGTCAATAATGCTTAGGGATTTAAACTTGATGTGACTTATTCATTACTCAGATAAAATTGAGATCTTGCATACTAGAAATGACATCAAAGATATTGAGGTTTTACTACTTTTCAAGCCACTAGTGGTACTTACTCATTTTTGCAACTGGATGAGTTGGCTTAACTTCATACAAGCTATGGGTGGAAAAGGAATTTAAGCATTAGATAGCTAGAATGAGTGAATGAAGAAAGATGGTCTAGTAAAAGCTTTAGGTTAATCATTCAATGGTCATAAATATTTTATAACAAAACTTTGGTAATTGATCTAGCTATAGATATATGCAACATCAAACATAATTTTAAGATAGACCAGAAGGAAGTAAGAATAATAGGTATTTCCATCATAAAAAAAGAAGTTTCATAAGCCAGGATCTATTTCCACTATTTATTAGTGTTTGTTCAGTTTAGGCCATACAAGGTGCAATGCAGAAGGGTTGGGTTTATTGGGTACTATTTCAAACACAGTGAACAATAAAAGTTTAATGAAAATACAGCATAAGCAGTCCAGTTCATAAAGCTCAAATCAAAGAATCAGAAAAAAAAACACAACACACATTTTTGTTTACTAATTATACAGTGGTTTGGGTGTTACATAGTTTTATAGTGGATAGTGATAGTATGATATCTATTATGAGAATATGGGCTTTGCGGTAAAGCAGGAGTACACGTAGGAGTAAGCGGGCTTATTTGGTGTGATGTTGTTCGGGCTTCCGGGATCTTGTTATCTTTGCTTTTTCATTCATTCTGTAACATAATGAATAAGTGTATATAATGTAAGGACATAGCTAGTAATATTACATTTTTTTATGATTAATATGCCTAGAGAAGGAACGAAATTTATTTTCGAACGATAGTTTGGAGATAGTTTGTATCATCTAACAATTATATTAAATAGTGAAGTGAATTGAGGTTTAATAAGACTATATGGAATGTAATTTTAGCATGAAACATACATATGTATGGACAATAAGTGAAGTTTGGGATAAGTTGATCCAGAGACACTTTTTCTTGTTCAAGAAATGCATAAAATATGACCATTTGCTTGTGTTGATAGTGACAATCATATCAAAAGGGGGCAATGTTAGGGGAAATATTTAATATTCCACTCTCTTTTGACATAATGATAGATATTTAAAAACCAAAATAGGCAATACTTACTGTTTAATGGATTATGCTCGCTCAGCGTTGAACGTTGTAGTTTTACCATTCAAACATTGTTTTCTTCGGCTGGGAATTTGTTTCACTGTAATGAAGGTTATGTTTATTAGTTTAAGACAGTGTGTACGATGGATGTTATGTATTAAGTTCATTAATTAACATGAATTAGTAGTGAAAACTTCACAGCAACAACACAGCTTTTATTTTCATTCAACTAGAATAAGAAGTAAACCAGTGACATTTATGGGGTCAACCGACTTAGGGGATGTGTTCGTAAATAAAAGCTTAGGTAACTTACATAGATTCTTCAGTATGGAGAGATTCGAGTGTGGGTCTCTGAAGTTGTAACACCACTTTATAGACAAACAAAAGACTTCCGTTAGGGCCATGATTGCTTGAGTTTTCGAAGAAGTGTAGATGAATTTCATCATATTTACGAAAGGTTACTCTGCAAAGGCAAAATATAAAAGAGAATTAGATTATTATGGTATGTTAGTTTAGTAAGCAGCTCTGATCACAGCTTCACTCGGGCAGTACTTGCATTTACAACACAGTACGGATTAGCGCGACTTAACTAGTATAATCGTTAAGGCTTTATCTTGGGGCACGCTCATGTTACATAAACATAAGTCGCTAGGGTATTTGCGAACAAATAATTCATATGGGATAATGAAATTTAATAACAAGAAGAACAATTACTCACCTGCAGTATTTCCGTTTGTTTGTCTCTTATTCGATCACAGATTATTTAGGTTTCCATTACTAAGGAAGTAGGCATAACGAAGGTTTTGATAAATGTTTCTTAACATTTTCGAGTTGAATTTTCTAATGGCGTCGTTCGATTCGGCGGCGTTCATTGACGTTGACAGTGACACTGACATGACAGTACAGTAGAACGTATTGGTTGACAGTTGGCAGTGACACCACATTTACACAGTCGTGTTTGTCATTCACCTCGCGATTCACGCTTACACATTCGCGGTATAATAAAAATAAGGAACAATTTTATAATAGTTTTTCGAACGAATGTGAGAAGAATAAATATTTACTAGTTGCGACTTGTGATATTTAGTTATCATGGGAAAACAGTGCGTTTTATTTTGTACTATAAGGTTAAATAATGTGTGTAAGTTCGAATTGGACCCTAAAGTGCTATAATATGGGGAAGCGTTTACAGAAATATGTGTCCGAATTGCACATAGGAATACGTTGACGATAAGATCATTATGAACGGGACATTAATTGAGTATAACGTAAGAGTGTCGACAGAGGGAGAAAGGTATAGTGTTGTTCTATTCTAGGATTAAACGTTGTGTGAAACAGTTTGGTTTCGTAGGTAACTATTTTACGTATAAACTCAAGAGATAGATATAAATTAACAAGACGTGAAGACTTATTTTTCGATTCCAGTCAGCGGATTTTCTTTCTTTCAACGCGCAACGTAAAAGTGACAACGGAATGACAAGTGACAATCATTTAGTTGGGTTTTCGCTCGCGAGTCAAAGTAAACAAACATAACTAGTTTGGCAAATAATTAACGGAAATAGTGTAATTAAGGGCTGTGGGGTTGTTTAAAGTGCATTTGAAATCAAGTGAAGTGTGTCGGTGACGTGATTAATTATGAATCGAAAAAAAATCACCAAGAAAATTAGGTGCTTTGCCATTTGGAGTATGAATTAGGAGTTACGGTTTTTTTTTTTCATTTCGATAAGGTTAGTAGTATATTAAGTTGTGATATAAACTTGCGGGTAATAATTTGACCTAATTGGATAGTAGCATTGTAGAGGCCGAGGTTCTTCGTAACAGTAAATGGCGGTATTAAGTAGTTTAATTCCAAGTTTCGGGAGATAAATGTTATATATAAATGGGGTTGTATTAGACTTGTTTTATATATATATGTATAAATATAGATACCCTTCGTTATACCAGTAGTTGCAAAGGTTGAGAGCGAGGGTGGCGAGGCTACTTTAAAGGAACATTTAAATTTAAAGATTATCGGGGAAATTGTATGCTTGTGATATTTTTAAGAGAGGTATATTATTGGTGGCTAGAGTAACTTGTTACACAATAAAGGTAGTCTTTAATATTTGAGCTCAACTAGGAAAGAGCAACATTTATGTTGTGGTTTGTATCTAAGGAGACCCATTTGTCAGGTAGCGGCTGGGCGTTAAGGGTTAGCGTGAAAGAATGACTGGTATGTGTTGGCATGGGATAAAGGATGAGTCGACATAAGAGAGATGAGAGTTTGGTGGTCAATGAATGTGTTGTGAGTGATATGCATGAGTTGCTTCCAGTCAAATGGGACTTACGGTACAACCTAGATTTGTTGGTAATTGGTCCCTTCAAATAAATACACAATGTGTTGCCACAGTAATAGGAGTTAGGTTAAAGTCATAATATGACAAGGTCTATCTAAGGCTTACTGTGTTGACACATACTCTACTCGAGCTTACACAGCAATCTAAATTGGTATACACACCTTGCTTTGGATAGGATGACCGATATTTATAATTTTGAATGTCTATTGTTAAACAGTAATGTGCACCATCATATATATAACAAAAATATGGTTGCACACTACTACACTTTGTTATCTTAATCTTTTTTTTAAATAAGCCATGTGGGTTTGTTAACACAAACATAATGATACAGAAAAGTGGGGAATAAAAGAAATATTTCCACTTTAAATACATATATTTGTAATTATTCTAACAGTTACGAGTGTATACAGATAATACACACCTTTGGTAATATTCAGTTTATAGAATAAAAATCGTGGGAAAAATGGGTATGGGTACAAACTTTATATTTTCCTTTCCAAGCGAAGTGAACGTCAACAGACTGTAATAAATATTGCCGGTTGTTGAAGCTCAAACGAATCAGTCGGTTATCTTATTTCAAAGTGAAACATACGCCGATAGAATTGACTGGGGCTGTTCGGTAATGGGGGAGTGGAACGGATCTTAATACTGACGATTGGAAACTTTAGTACTTCCACCAAATACTTTCCTGTCATGTGTGAGGAGACTATGAGAGGATTACCTATAGGAAGGACAATGTTTCCTAGAGGCGCCGTCTGTACAATGTAGACACAGTCTCGGGGTAAAACGTCAAAGTCGGGGTCCTTATGACCTGCTAGATTCACAACCTAGCATCTCTAACGGGGCAGGAAAGCTTGAGGAAAAAGTTTTCAAGAATTATTGTTGAGGTTCAAAAGTTCGCTCTTCCTTGCAGGATCGTTACGGTTAATTGCTATTGGTTTAAACACTCACCACACTAAAGCCACTTTCTGAAGGGATTGACATATCAATAAGTCGAAACTTTTCGAGTTGATAATTTATTTTTCATTTTATTGTAGATGAGGTTGAAGATGACTTTTACAGACGAAATCTGAGAGATCTCATCTTGCAAACTCATCTTGGGGGAGAGTTGTAACAGAACGCCATTGCGCTCCGTCACTTCCATATTGAAATATTTTCCAAGAGACAGTCAGATAAATTCATGGTTTCCCCCCCCCTGATGAAAGCATTATTAAGAAAATAGTCGGAAATAGGAATTTGGGCGAAAGCACAACCATGTCATATATGTAAATGCTAAGTAGTTTCGTATGCTTGAGCATTGCCATTGAACAAGCACTATAAAACAAAAGAAAATACTTAAAGTAGACATACGGGGGAGTTTTGTCGAAAGCTGAAACGGAGACGCTTCGCCCGCTTCGCTTGCTCGGTCGAAAAGTAAATATTTAATAGAAAGAATAGGCGGGTGTTAATTATATTACTAATTAGAATTCTCGACTTGGCATTCAATCATACAAACTAAGAACGTAAGATACAAACAATGCATAGAAAATAAGCAGACCTATATAATGAGTCTAAAATCATAACAATCTGTCGGGCGGTTGACGAGTTTCAATTTTATTAGCAAATATGTAGGGTACTTCCTTCCTCACAACACGAGAACATGAATTTTAGTTGAGGCAGCGCCACTGTTACTTGAACCCTGGCACGCATCGATATCGCTAAGGTTGAGGGCTCTCTCTATTCTGGACGGCAAAACGTTCGGCTCAGATGGGATGGGAAAAAGTGTGGAACAGCGGTGACGTCACGTCGGGCGAAACGACGGAAGGTATAGCGTGGTTGCTTACGGTCGATTGGTAGGAGTGGGGGCACTGGTGGGAAAGAGTAGGCTGTATCGGATGTTCGTTTTGACGCGAATGACTTGTCAATGGCTATAAAAGCAAGCGGCGGACTGCAGTGGGGGCTTTTTGCGATTCGGCGGTGGGCTGTTAACATACCTCTGGCTTGTAGCACAAATCTATCGGTGGGTTTCTAGTAATTAGGGTAGGGAATTCTCTGTTATGTGGCGGCGCGCTGCATGATACGAGGATTTTCTATCTTAATATTAAAGTTTGTTTAATTTTGTGGGGTTTAGTGTTGTAGTGTTTTTAGTTGAAATCCTATCGTTATACCAAGGACTTTGGAGTAACGAAAGGATGTGTTTGTTGTTCTTACTTAAGTTTATTTGTGTTAATAATGATACATTGTTTATTTCGTTGTAAAAGCCAGAACGTTAACCAGATTACAGTTAATCTGACGGGGTACATACAACCTAACGGCTGTCAAGCGTGTTTACCCCGGAGCTCCGTAAATTATCAGATTGGGGAGTCCGTCTGGCATCACCTCTTTACCAACATAGGTGATGTGTCTAGGCCCCCCTGTACTCTCGGTGACCAGCTGACGATCGGAAGCATGGCTGGCACGATTGAAGGCTCAGCACAGGAGGTTACTCCGCTTGCGGAAGACGTCAGTATCCGAGGTGCAGTCTTGTTAAATATATTTATATATCCTATCTATATACACAATAGGGCGACCTATTCACCGCTTCCTAGCCTGCGGGCGCGGTGGAGGGGGTCAATTACACGGCCATAGCGTTTTATTATCAGGTCTGCCGCCTGAACTCAGCAGCGTAGAGTAGGGACTTCACATCCTTATTCGGAACTAAAACCAGATTCTGGGATTAGTTGCGAATAATGCAGAGTAGGGCTGAGAAGGGGTAGTGTTAGGTTAAATTCATACACAGGGATAATATTAGGCACCTAGGATGGGTAATATTTCTGTAAGTGAAGTGTTTTATTTCCAGGATCACAGTAGGGATTCTTTAGTGTTTGTAGTGTTCCAGTCGCAGAATAGTTAGAGTGTTAAGTGAATAGTGAGATCAGTGGATTCTTAAGCTGCTAGTCTTCAGGTATTTAGCATAGGCCTGATAGGGACCTAGTTACGGTGAGGCTGAGAATGCCGATCCTAGTGTGGTATATTTAAAGTGATCAGTGTACGTTGTGAATAGGAGGTGGGCATATACCCAGAGTATTGGGACATGTCTACTAGGGACTGATGTCTAGCAGAGCCGTACATCAGACGTTTTCCACAATGGGTAGCTGAACGCTCATGACGTGGTTAACTCGTTTTCTAATAAGGGGAATTCGGTGGGCTACGTGTTACGGTTCGGCATTTTTGGCTTCAACGGGAGCTAGGCATGCTAGTGATAGGGCTTAGAGCCGCTAGGAGTGATAGGGTTAATAAGGCATCAGCGCCTTCAGTGGTAGTGTAGATTAGAGATGCCCGCGAGCATCTGAGTGGCCTAGCAAAACAGCTTACCCTGTTTTGCGAAGCTAGAATATGTAGAAAGCTGTAAGGATAGCGCGTCCTGCCCCATCCTACTACTCTTGCTGGCAGCGTCAGTAGCTAAAAATAGCACGTCGCAACATATACAACCAAGGATAACTTTCGCAAGATTAGGGTAGTCAAAGTGTAGTGCTTAGACTAGCAGGTATCCTTGGTTTAGGAATTCAAAGTGCTGTGGTGGGAGACTTGCCCTCCTTCGACGACACGCCCCCGTCAGCAAGAGGCAGAGAGAGACGCTTACAGGTGTGGTCGGGGTTAAATTATCTATACTAATATAAAACCATATTTCCAAGCGCTAGGGTCGATAGGAACAGCTAGGTGAGAAGCCGGTTAGTTGAGCTACGTAACGCTCTAAGTTTTACATTAATAGGACCATTACAACGACTAGGACAGGCAGAGTAATCTCTAGGCTCCTCTCAAATAGGCTAGTCCTAAGTAAAACCCTATTAGAATTAGTTTCAAGCGTGTACTTTAATGATACAAGCTGCCAGCGCAGCCCAATCTTAGTTAGGTGGCATTTAGGTCAACTGAGTAGCGATGTGTGTAAGGATAGATTAGGTCGCGAATATTAATAGAGATGAAGAGTCCAACGATCCTTCCAGCTTCACATTAAAGTTCAGGGGTTGCTTACGGTACACAACACTAATAGGGTTCTACCATAGACGATCACAAGGCCAAATCATTTTCATAAAGCTCGTTTTTCTTAAAGCGACTTCCGTAAAGTTTAGTCATTAATTTTCACGGGGTGCGGTAGTTTACTGGGGGGTAGCTTAGTGGGGTTGCTGGGGCTTTTAGCAAGGGAGATAATAATATTGAGAGGGGCGTACGTTACACCCCTATATCAGATACTAAATTTTATTGAAATCATTCAAACCGTTTTCGAAGATTCAATTAAATGTACAAATATTGCTCACTTAATAATATACGATATTCTAGGAGCAGAGTGACACTTGTTGCGAAGCAAGCCTAGCAATGTAAGCTCCGAACCTACTCGCGGCAACGCAGAGAGGGGGTCGGTAAAAGTACTCAAATTCCTAAGTAGCGTCTGGGTCGTAATTCTTAAAAGTTCCCTAACGAAATTACTTTGGTGTACATTTTTCTTGAAGTTACACTGTTGTTTGTTTGCAATTCGTTTCTTTAATTTATCTCGCGATTCTTTAAAGTTGGTCCCTCGTAATTAAACTGTTGTATTAATTAAGGCGCTGTTGCGTGAATTTTTTCTTGGGAGTTGGGAGTTTAATGCAAAAACTCGTATTTTAATTGGGATTTACTAAAAATATATTTTTAAGGCGTTGCTAAAAGTTAGTCAAACTTCACGCTTTTATAAAATTTACATTTAAAATTGACACTACTATGTTAGTTTTAAATTATCTCTGTGATCAATCAGGTAAGAGTAGTGTAATTCAAGAAAAATAAAATCAATCGATGGTTTTAAAATGCAGTAGGTTAGGCTTGCAAGTTTATTTTTAAGGAATTGTATTGTTAAATTTTGTAGGTAAGTTATTAATTAGTGAAATTATATATTTAAGTGAATTTCGCACTATTTAATGAGTAGCTACTTCATATTTTGATGAATAGAATGTTTATGGACCGTATAACATATGTATACACTTTTATCACGTCATACAATATACGCCTTATAGCTTAATTTATATTCAACTTTGATAGTATTCCTTTTCCTTTAATTGGTAACCAACCCAACCAATCTAGTATGATAAAATGCGTCTATAACTGGGTGCCGGAGAGAGTCCTAACTATTTGCAGGACAATAATGAACGTATGTCCTACTAATAGAGACATGGTTTGTGTTCGAATAGGCGTTGGTTGGTGATGGAAGAGACTGCCCGTTATGGATAACATTATACATATGTATATATTATGGTATACGTTCAAGATAATAACGCTCTCAGGATACTGTCGGGTGTGCCGCGATGGTAAAGTGCATCAGACATGTTTGCTGAAGCACACACTTATTTATCCATAAGAAAATTGCGTCACTGATGACTCGTGTCAGAAACAGTCTGACCGGATGCACTGGGTACAGTAAATTTAAACAGCACAGTAAAATATGTGAACTAATGATAATAAATATATACTCGTAATTTATAACGTTTTGTACCTACTCACCTGCGTCACCTGCTATAAATGTTATGGAATTATTGTTACTAACACATCATATTGGTTTATGACTTAAAACAAAGCCATTCATTCAAAACTAGACCTTGATGGTTGTGAAATGTTCGAATTCACATTCTACCTCTATACATATACAGGATGTTTTTATTGATTTCCGTTCCTTCAAGCATATAGCCGTGTTTACCTATAGATATACGTAGCATATTTAGCTTTTCAAAAATCAAGGAAAAAAATTTTTTCTCGTTTTCATACAAAATAATAATTACATCACCAAGGGTGAATGAAAAAACGGCCATAAGAATTAACGTGATTTAAGCAAAAGTAAATTTAAAAATAAAATAAATTACAATATTCGAAATTGGAATGACACACGCACGTCAATAAAACCACATACATGCGTTATGCAGTGCCAACCCTAGCGTTTTCAATGATTCTGCACTGCAACACTGATAACGGGGTATGGTAATGAGATATTAGACGGGCGCTGAACTTCATGTAGCTGGCCACTTAAGAAATTAGAAGTTTATATAAGGGGGAAGTTTACACGAAATATAGCATTACAGGATTTAATAAATCAACATTGTTTAATTGTTAAGGATCTTTTATACTATACTGGGGGTGTTAATTAACGAAAATGAATCCTTGAATATCTTCGGAATGGTACGAATTAGAATACTTGTCTTAGTGAAGATTACTTTGTTTCATCTCAGAAATGTGCCCTCGCAATTAACGGAATTCAATAAAAAACATTCTGTATATGTATCATCTCTGCACATTCCAGCTTCTATGTATCTGAGTTGTGTCCGCCGGTCATTGTGTGGTCCGAGGAGATCGATTTGCGGCTCCAACGGCTTGTCCCATGATCTGACACAGCGACAGAACTATAAGAATACTTCATGATATCTCAATGATGACGACATTCTTGTTCAAAGTTTAGAAATGGTCACTCAAGTGCGTCTTCGTTTGTGCAACACCAAACTTATTTCACTTAAGTTTCCATGGCACTTCAGGTTCCTGATTTCATACTCCAGGATCCTGTTTTTCCTAACTACTCGTGAATAGTGCTTGTATGAAATTAGTTTTCAAGTTTGAGGGAGTATAGTTACTTGGTTAAGTAAGATCCCATTAATCAAAGCAAGGTATATACGTCTGGCGGCGCATCGATGTGGTGGAGTAACTTTTGATTCAATAAGGTGGCGCGGATATGTATTTAAATTATCGACCGATCGAGCGGAGCGAGCGAAATCTCCATTTCAGGACTGGCCGATTTTGCTTTTGTCCAGATATTTGTTTCGGGCTACAGTCCGCATTTTTGGAGGGGAAGTTTGCTGTAGCGTTACTTATGAACGGATTACAATTAAATTCGGAGGAAACATCAAGTACCTGATTGAGGTGGTGACAGATTGTTCTGATTAAAAAGTTTTGTTGAATAAGAGGGAAGTTTACACGAAATAAAATAAGCAAAAGTATTCTTTTCTCCCTTGAAATATTGTAAGCTGGTTCGATATAATTATTTACATAGAATTTTGGTCAAGTCAGTTTTTCGAAAATTTTAAAAATAACAAATCGACAAAGAAGTTCCAAATAATTATCGACTTCGCGAGTTCTACGCTCACGGAGGCCTTAGTTATATTTTATACTAATAACATGATTTCAATTTTCAATTTAAAATAATGTATAGCAAAGCTAGTCTTAACAATAGCACGGGTTATCCCTTCTTATTCGTACCAAAGTAGCGATGTTTCGAAAGGTTTTTTTGTCGTAGGAGGTGTATATTGGAAATATAACATGACTTGCGATGTCTGATGCTATCATTGAGATGCTGTCGAATACGACTTCGTGCTGTCAGTTGTCCGTACGCCACCTATGTTACTGAACGAAGCACGTCTATGTTGGCCGAACAAATGCCACTTAAAAGACAAGTCTTTTGTTGCGTCGCGAGCCGAGTGACAGACAGTTGCCCTATAAAGCACCTTCTCTTCATTTAAAAGGGTGAACGACAGTTTTAGTGCAGACTTTTCATGTTGCCAAGGCGGTTTGATCATTATAGTGTATGAAAACTAGAGTGAATAAATAACAATTATGAGTGAATACTACACAAATCAAACTAATCCTAGGCGAATAGTACGAGTACGACAGCATTTACGTCGTTTTCGTCATCGCCGTCTCAAGTCAATGTTACTTATATGTAATAATAATAATAATAATAGTCCGGAGGTTCCTCTCTCTGTCGCCCTAACCACCGGTAGCTTAGGCCCTGCCTCGCTGCCGGCGGCACCCTAGGTTAGGTTTTTATAATGATTTTATGTTTAGTATTTATAGTTATATATTTTATACTTTTATAGAAATATTGTAAAAACCAACCTAAGACGAGAAATAAATAAAGTGAATAATAATAATAATAATATATTCTTTATTGCACCACAAACAGAAATTCTTACAAGATAATCCTTAAAAACTAATAGGTAACAACAGGCGGTCTTATCGCTATAGAGCGATCTCTTCCAGACAACCTTTGGGTAGCAGGAGATGAAAACAAAAAGAAAAAATAACAACAGGTAGTGCTAAGATAAAGCAAGAGAGGTAGAATGACACATACATCTAGGCTAATATATAGAGCTATTAATACAATACATTAATAAATATATATATATATACATAACTACATAAATATATACATACATAACTACATAAATATATACATACATAACTACATATGTATTTAATTTGATATACGTATTATATATACATCCTTATATCACTCAAATACCCCCCCCCCCCCCCCCCTTCTTTCCCTTACCCTTACAGGGATCAGAACCCGGGACCTCCAGCTTCGTAACCAGTGTCACTATATCCACTAGACTAAACCGGCCTTCCGGGGTTTTGAAATCGGTCAACGTCACATGAAAACAAGCGCATACTGTACTGTACAATGTACATATCCTCTGCGGAGATAAATTATAGCAAACTTATTGACTATGTACTCGTATTTTGAATTCATAATCACCTTTCCGTGCCGTCACTGCTTATCGACAACTTACCATACACCGAACTAGTATAAATAACTACGCAAAGTTAAAAGCAATAACTACTACTTACTACTTTTCCAGTTGCTCTTTGGCATGGTCTAAGGAAACAAGGTCTGCTACTCCGGTCTCTGGATCGTGACACAAGCCTACTTCATTGCACAGCCTGTACCCACACGAACTCACACTACGACCGCCAACCACCGATAGAGGCTCGATAGCAGTGATGACGTAGGCTTGTGTCACTCGTACAACGAATTTCCCCCGGAGTGTCATACCTTGTATTATTGTATCCTGCTCTCGGGGTCTTGGGTGAGGTAATATTATGTACCTAAAACATTTTGTCTCAAATGTTTTATGAGTTAATGACAGGCTGTGGTTTCTGTCAAGACTTTCCCGGGGCCAATGATCCTATTTGGTCGCGTTTTCCAGTGAGCCATAATTTGCAGCCTGAGCCTCGAAAGTGGAATAATAGTTCCTAGAAGTAATTTTAGAAAAATAAGTTACATAAATGACTTAGTTTATACCGGCATACGCACTGTTTATTTTTATTTGGCCCGAGAGTCGCCCACGCAGCTTGCAGTGAGCGGCTGGAATTGACGTGTAAAATATTAGATTGTTACACCAAGTATTTGAACCTCTTTTATTGTTAGATCACGGAATGTAAACAACTAAATAAATTACGTTAAAAGAAACATTGAAATGAGTAAAAGCAAAGAATTCTTTAACTATTTTTTTGTTAGCCAGAATCTTTATACAACATCTTCTTTGCCGCAAGTGAATTGACGGATGCATGGAAAGAGCGCACAAAATTGCAAATAATATTACTTATTAATTATTTTATTTCCCATAGTCACAGGAAGACGTACATTGTCAGACAGATAGTAGGAATCATGTGCTTTAGACTCCTTTAAACATGAAATTTTAAATTTAGTATCTATAATTTTTCTTATTTAATAGGCGACTGGGTCCTGCAGTAATTCGCGGTTACTTCGCGCCACACAGACGAAAACTTTAATCTTGTAATACGCTCCCACTTACCCTTAAATTGGTTTCACTCACTTTCTCATTGATTACTTATCTCATTTCGATGTCATCAATCATTCCAGAAGGGCTGTTGACTAAAATCGAAACGCGGGGTTGCGCAAAAGTTTTGCGAAGCCGCAACAGAGATAATCTTATTGTGGCTTTACTTTATTGTTGACTTGGCTTTTAACCGACTGTAAGAAATGGTTCTTAAATCACTAAGCATTATCGTTGGTTAGTGTTTTACGAAGATTTCATCCTAGTTTAAAAAAAACATCGATTACAATATACCTTTGTAACTTATGGGCTACGCTACAATATCCCGCCATATTATACAGGATATGTCCTGTAATAGGAGCAAAAAATTAAACGGTAATTTTTTTATTTATTATTTTTTATGCAAATATAGCTTACGTCTAATTTTTTACTCTACTAGAGCGATATTAATAAATAATTATTTATTTAAAAAAAACTAAAAATTGTTTAAAAAAATTAAAAATAATTATGAGTCTTAACTAGATGCTACCTCAAAATCAGCAGTGACTGCCGCGCTATAATTGCATGGTGCCAAGATCCATTAATTGGAGGTCATAACTTTAGATCGAAATTTCTCCAAAGTGAAAAAAAATGTTTTTTCTACACAAGAGGTCACTGCATATGCTCTAGAGAAGCATCCTTTATTTTTTTGTTCCTATTAGTTTATACAAGCCACACCTGTATAAACTAAAATAGAACACCAATTGACTTTCAAACTAAAATGACGTCATCAATGTTACAATTTAATAAGGTTTTGTTTTTACATTGTGCAGGTGTCATTTTTCCCGTAGATCATTTCTTCTACATACTTACTAAATACAACGAGGACAAATCAGAAGAGAGTTACATTATAAATGATTGTGCCAACATTCTAAGCCGACGCAAATGCCTGTGATGATGCTAATACTATTATCATAGATCAAAATATTTCGTAGCTGTTACGTGCCCTTGCGATAATTTAAAGGACTACCGAAGTGAAACATATTTACTTTTTGTTGACCGATATCGTCAATCGTTAAAACATATTTAATAACTAGTATTTAATAAATGCAGTAAATATTAAAACAATTTCCTCTTTTATAGATTTGTAACTTGTTAATTGTTTGGTGGTTTTGTTATAAAATATTACAAACCGAAATTAATATTATTATCTTTCTATATGGATTTTATTTATATTGTATAATGACAATCCAACGCAAACTGTTGACATAAAGCAACATGGCGTGTGTTAATGTCATAAAGATATGGATGTGGACCTATAATTACTGTTTTTGTTTTCTTTTCTTTTTTGCATGAAACGTTTATGTGTATTCGCCATACGATTAAATAAATAAAGATGTGGTGAGTGAAGTAAAACCACTTGTATCGTCGCTTCGCTTGATGTCATACGTTACGGGTGTGGTCTTTTTATTTTACAATATAGCTTATAGTACCCGGCCCACGAGCAAATATCGTCAGTCATTTCCTCTCGGGCAATTTTTTTTAAGATGCTTAAATAGTTGTATTATGAAGTCCCGTGGACGCCAGCTGGCGCTCTTTTGGTGGGTTCTCCTGTATAAAACTGTCGACCACGTAAAAATATTGCTTTTTTGTCATATTTCCCCTCGAGTGATTACATCATCAAAGGACAGCTAACCAATTAGGAAAAGAAACGTCAGCTGATTCCGGGCTACTGCCACGACACGACATCTCTATATCATCATCCTCCTAGCGTTATTCCCAGTACAGTTGCATCCTGAAGGATGCCTGGGGTCCGCTACCTAATCCCTAGAATTGGCGTACGCACTATTTTTTACGGAAGCGACTGCCATCTGATCTTCCAACCCAAGGGGGAAACTAGACGTTATTGAGATTAGGCTTGTTAAGTGAGTGGGCAACTTGACTGTTATTTAGAAGATCTACGACATCTCTATATACAGCGCCTTAATTATTCACATGCAATTCTAGTCTGTGAAATTCATTACTTCAATCGGATTTAAGAAACCAGCTAAAATGTTTCACTCATGACATAAATTCACACATTCACTCAACGATTCCCAATCTTATGAAATATCAAACTGTATGGGTACGCCATATTTGTTTGTTGGATCAAGTAAGAAAAATCGACTGTACTGCAGACGTATTTTATAGCAGCGAAGTTAATAAATCGGGCGTGGAAGAAACCAGACAACTAAACTTGGAAATCGCACAAGTTTGTGAAGCCCGTTGAAGAATTTACCTATGTCTTTCTTAAATTCTATGTTATTCATAAAAATTAACAAACCTCTGTTAACTAAAAGTTGTTTTGTCCCTTTCTCACAAACATAAATGTCAAAGTGACAGATAAGGACAAACCAACTTTAGCGGCTTGTTAACTAATAGAGGCTTGATGGACGTTTATGAATAAGGGGGTTAGTCTTTAGCAATGTTACCAGTCATACTAAAATATAACTAAACGCGCCGCCACCGTGATAAATACTCATGATTAGGGACCGCAAATCTGTCTGAAACATGTCGCGTTTCATGATAATTTAATATCTCTGAATATCACGGGAGTTTTTAATATTAACAGTCAATTAAAGTGAAATAAATAGCTTTGACTGCTTAAAAGGGTTGAATAAAATATATGAAATAATACACTAACACAGCTGGCGCGCGCCGCTGCAACCTATTAATTTAAACCGTGTATTCCGGCCCACACAAGTGCAGTGAGCGTGGATGTATATCTTTCACCATGCCAGAGCCATCCGAGCCTTCAGTCAATTAAAATTATCAGTGTCTGTAATGATGGCTGCTTTATTAAACAAAACTAAACGTAATTATGCTTTATCAAAAAAAAAACGTATTATTGAACTACCATATATGTTCATTGGGATCACACAAAAACACACTTCTTTGGGACGTTAAAGAAAAAAGGAGCAGGTACCTTTTCTTAGCGTGGCAACTGCCATGATATCGACAATTTCTATCAAATCTCGTTATAAGTATCAAAATCTAACCCTGTCTGCTTATTACTAAACATAACCCCTGTCTACTTAAGACTATACATATCATACAAAACAAAAGTTAAAAGACTCAATTCTGTCCAATTGATGTCCACTGAAAAACTTGTTGAAGCATCTCCGCTTATATCGTTCTTGTTTAGACATTTACTTATATACATATTTTGATATTTACGAGAATATTTCCAAGCAAAACAAATTGAAATTCCATCAGAAAGGTACACACCCACTTGAAGAAAATGCCATTGTCCTCCTACATATATATTGACAATACATTGGACAATTTAATCTCAAGAATGAAAACATAAAATGAGAACAAAAGGTCAATAGGTGAAAGAGTCTCAAAGAATGGAGAATTATGAATTGTTTGTTGTCTTGCGACGAGATGGATGCGCTATGCGCTCATTAGGTGCTGTGAATAATGAACGCCACTGGAATGCATGCTACACCTTACATATTACGTAGCTCCTCTTGAAACTTACGCTTTTAAAAGTGAGGTATTGCAGTTTTCCTTATGTTTTAGCAAAAGCACTTACCGTATAAATACCAAATCATCAGATACAAAACGCAGTTTTATAATTCTCGCATCGAAATTCATATGTACAGATAGAGATGTTATGAAAAAACTCTGCAGCAAAGCGGATTTTACGAGTATGCTTTTCATGTCCTGAATTATGGACTAAATATGAAAAATGTACTTAAAATATATTTTTTCCAACTTTAAAACTATAATAATCTATGGCACATTTATTACCGTTTCTAACAACTCTGCATTTGGTAAAAAATAATCGTGTTTCCGAAACAGCGTTGCAGTTTCACCCAAGCGGTCCATCAACCGTTTGGCCCCATGGTGTTTCCCATTTTGCTTTCAATTTTCTGTTACCTATATTTCAAACACGTATTGCAATTTCACCGTAAATTTTAGGATTAACCAGAAAATTTCAATACAAAATATTTTCATTAATCCGCAGTTCACAGATCACGATCAGATTAAATTTATCAGTTGATATGGAAAATAATTTGGCCTCTTTGTTTGAGCGGACAACTGATGCATTATTAATTTGAGCCAGGTGGCCCCAAATTACCGGTACAGAGAGGCTTAAATAAATATTTGGTGGATAACATTTCACACCAAAAGTAATGTTTATCCGGACGCGGACTGATCAGTCCGGTGTTTCCGGTTTGATTTCCGGTCGCTTGTTATTCTCATGAATAATGTCACAAGTAAAAGGAAATTATTATTAGTATTTTGCCAACGGACTGGGTCCCACGATAATTAGGTACGGTAAGCGTGGCTCATACCGTAGAATTTGCATTTGGTATTTTGCTTTCTGTCTATTATTTTTATGTAATAGTCAGCACTTTTGCAGCTTTCACTTGGTTCCTAAAGTTTGAACCTCAGAAAATAATATGTAGGCATGTAACAAACACGAAAAGTTGCAACTCAACGTATAACACACGAAACTGCATAAATCAACAATATTTTTATTCCATCGCCATTTGTAATTATGCCATTGAGACCTAAACTTAAAATGTTGAAAGGAATATACCGCTATACTACATAATTAGGTACTATGCTAATATTTAATTGATTGGAGGCAACGATGATAAAATAGTTTACGTGGAATATTCATTGTGCAGCTCGGCGCGGCATCGGCACGATGAAGTCGTTAAAAGTTGAGATTTTTATTAATTTTCAAGTCTCAGTTAGCAAGCTAACTACTAGTTAGTAGTAGTCGGTTTATAAATAGGTAATATTTTATTGTAAACTAAGTAACTCAACAGGAGCGAACTCGAATGTGCAATTGTTATTTCATTATATTATATAATTTATCATACAGGGTGTGGCCTGTAATAGGAGCAATAAATTTAAAGGACGCTTCCTTAGAGCATCTGCAGTAACCTCCTGTGTCCAAAAAAAATATCTTTTTTCAATTGGGAGAAATTTTGATCTAAAGTTATGACCTCCAAGTAATGGATCTCGGCACCCAGAGATTATAGCGCGGAAGTCAATGCTGATTTTGAGGTTGCTTCAAGTTATGACTCATAATCGTTGTCGCATTTTTGTTTCAAAAGAATATTTTTGGGATTTTTTAATTTTTTTATATTTTTTTAGTGTTTTTGAATAAATTGTTATTAATATCACTCCAGTAGAGTAAAAAAGTACATATGAACTACATTTGCGAAAAAAATAAACCAAAAAAAACTTTTTTTCTTTCAATTAAAATTATTTGGAAATTATTGCTGGGGAGCTCAATAGTATACCGTTTAATTTTTTGCTCCTATTACAGGCCACATCCTGTATATGTAAGTATTAGAGGTACAATTTTAAGTGTACGGTTATTACTTACTTATTTGTTAGTACCTAAATCATATAGTACCTAATAATAACAGTTAATTATTTAGTAGGTAATATTGGATTTTCACATCATTTCATCTTCTTATAATAAAGCTGAAGAGGGTCGAAAGTCTGTACATGGAAGATATTCGAAAAAAGTTGGCTGGGGATACTTATAATTGATAACAGAACACGTTTCAACAGTTTTTAGAATTTTTATCTGTTTATCTGTTTGCCTGTTTATATGAACGCACATCACGTGAAAACGGCTAAACGGATTTTGATGCAAACTTTTCTAATCTGTCGAGTAAATACCCGGTCAGGTTTTAGGTTATAAAAATTGTGCAAATTTGGGTTAAAAGGGGTTGAATTTTGTATGGAACTCCTATAATCCATGAGTTACAGGTATGAACATTGGTAAGCATATACTTGACGACTAAGGAAAAACATCCTCATTCAAAATTTGTGAAATCTTAAGATAGAAACTAAGAAAAAAAAGTAAACGCAAGCTACATAACGAAAACTACATATATAACTTTGCAATCCCACTAATATTATAAATGCGAAAGTTTAGATGTTTGGATGTTTGTTACTCAATCACGCAAAAACGGCTGAACAGATCAAGGTGATTTTTTGTATACTAAACAGTATATAATCTGGATTCACTTATAGTATACTTTTTGTCCCGATAATCACCCTCAAAGGGGTGAAATCGGGGGTGCAAATACGGTCTATGAATCTGGTGATTTAAATCCTCATACGCCATTCTAAGCTTTAAGTTTCAGCCCATTGGAAGTATAACGGCGTGTCAATAAATGTAACTTAAGCTATAGCAGAATTTGACGTATTGTAAACAAGCTGACGTTTCGATATGTCAAAGCCGAAATATCATAATTCCTTCTGATTGATGACGCTATTTTTGAGCATAACCTTTTAGCAATTAGGTCTATTATTGCGTGTAAATCAAAATAAATTTGCGATTCTTTGGAATTGTTTGTCTTCATATGCTTAAATACAAAAACAGCTGCTTCAATGCAGTCTTTGTATCGTCGGTGTACAATTTAATTTTGTCGTGTATTATTTTTTACGTAATTGGTTACCCTTCACACTATAATAACTATTTGATATAAGAGATCACTTGAGCTGGGCAGCCCAATCGTCAACATTGACGGTTGAAGCACCTTAGATCTATGCACAAAGTACAATATATATACTGAGATAGAGATACCAGTGAAATACTCCACATAGATCGTAGCGCCGTTGTGTATTTAGTAACAACTAACCGCACAACCGCTGCATCCCTGTCACTTCAATAAGCAAGTGCGATAGAGATAGCACCAAGTGACATCTGGTACAAACAAGTTAAAATAACATTTCCATAGAAAAATTCGTACTTCGAGCTGAAAGGCCCCTGGATCTATGCTTATCCGTATACATATAATACAGCTGTAGAGTTGGATAAATTAATGGAGCAATTGGAGGGCCCTTGGCATCGAAACACATTTCAACAGTTTTAAGAATTCATGTCTTTTTGTCTATCGGTTTATATGTCTAGGCGTTGTGACTCTCGGCCTTCAGCCTCACGTGCATTGCCGCTCTGCTTCGGGTCTTCGGCCCTCAGCCTTACATTAGGGGCCCGCTCTGTTGGCTATCTTGCCACTCTGTGTGAATGATCCGCATGAGGAGCCCACTCTGAAATGAATGATCTGCCTTTAGACTCGCATGCCTTGCCCCTCTGCATCAGGCCTTCGGCCCTACATAAGGAGCCCGCTCTGTTGGGACTCTCGGCCTTCGGCCTCGCGTGCATTGCCACTCTGCTTCAGGCCTTCGGCCCTACATAAGGAGCCCGCTCTGTTGGGACGCTTGGCCTTCGGCCTCGCGTGCGTGTCACACGCTCACGCGGCTCCGAGCCTTCAGCCTTATATAAGGATCCCGCTCTATTTGAATGCTCGGCCTTCGGCCTCGCATGCCTTGCTACTCCATTTCGGCCCGTTGGTCATCAACTTTACATGAAGAATCTACTCTGTTGGGAAGCTCGGCCTTCGGCCTCGCGTTTCTCGCCTCCCTGTTTCAAGTCTTCGGCCCTCAACCTTACATAAGAAGCCCGCTCTGTGTGAATACTCGGCCTTCCGCCTTGCATGTTTTGCCACTCTGCTTCCGGCTTTCGGCCATCATACTAACATGAAGAACCCGCTCTGTTGGGACGTTTTACGGAAGAACTGCGTAGCGAGACTTTTATCATTGTACATGTAATATTTTACGAGCTCTCGTATTCGTCTAGAATCGGTACATTTGATATTCTGTAATAAGCTTAACCATTCGTTTTGAAAGCACGAGCACGTAGCACCAACTCCCGTTACAATCGGACACTTTTAATTGAAGTTGTAGATGATTATTATATTATACCTAGGACAGACTGTCCAGTTAGGTAGGTCCAACTTCGAGGAAGGGGTTTCGTCGAATCTAACTCGGCTGGGCAGCGTTCGGGAAGCTACGGCACATCTTTTCGTCCAATATTCCGCGGTGTCTTAAGACGAGGGTCTTTGACCAGTGTGTGTTGCCAGTGATGACATATGGCACTGAAACGTGGTCGCTTACTATGGGCCTCATTAGAAGGCTCAAAGTCACCCAAAGAGCAATGGAGATGGCTATGCTGGGACTGGGAGTATCTTTGCGTGATCGTATCAGAAATGAGGCCATCCGCAGTAGAACCAGAGTAACCGACATAGCCCTCCGAACCGCTAAACTTAAGTGGCAGTGGGCGGGGCATATTGCACGTAGAACCGTTGGCTGTTGGGGAGCAAAGGTTCTCGAGTGGCGACTACGTACCGGAAGGCGCAGCGTGGGTAGGCCTCCCACGATGACCCAAAATGCGGATGGCAAAGGAACGATCATTGTGTCACTCTTTGGGGGAGGCTTATGTCCAGCAGTGGACGTCTTTCGGCTGATATGATGATGATGATGATTCGTTTTGAAAAAAGGATTCCTATTAATATTTGCCGTGCGCGTTAAAGAGCATTGTCATATTGAATGTAATCATTTATTAAGGGGGTGTAAAGAAGTGTGAAAGATGTATGGGAAAGCAAATAATTCTAAAGTGAGGATGACTTCTACGCAGACGAAGTCGCGGGCAAAAGCTATTAAATCATACGTTAAAAGTCGAAATACACATTATGGTAATTATTCGTTATGCATAATTAGATACACTTATCAAATTGACAATCTACAAATAATTAAATGAGACTGAACTAATTGAGTGAGTAAATTAAATTAGTCACGTCTGATTTGTACCCAAATTAGTGGTTAAGCCTTCGGGTTCCGAATTCGCTTAACACTTATGAATATTCAGGCTGTAGATTTGGGGTTTTAGGGTTCGAGCAAATGTTTTAATGGTCACCGCGACCGTGACCGAGAAAACTTCTTACGTTTGTTTTGTTCGTAGTGTGTATGCGGGATTTTCATTATTTAAAAAGTATTTGGATAAATTAATAAAAATTAAAACCATCGATTCATTTTGTTGATGTTGAGTGGAAAACTTATTAACACTCTTTTAAAATAGGCTAGTTTGCAAAAAAATATTAGCAATGCCATTAGAAGCGGTTTTTAAAGGGGATTACATGTTTGTACGGAACCCTAAATGTCTCTGATTCCTATGATACAGGCTTAGCCTAGTGTGGGAGTCGACGATAATAACTGTTAAAAGTACACTCTTTTGGTATTAAATATTTTTTGCTTTTTACTGTAAAGGTTAACTGGAAGAGTTCCCTTAAAGGGATAAGCTCGCCTTCGTACTTCCACTGTTTGCTTGTTTGTCATTTTGCCGTGTTTTATGTACAATAAAGCAATACATACATACATAAATATATACTTTACAACTTTACAACGCACGAGCCCCGTACTGACGTTTTGTAGAAAAACAAGAAAATCGTTTTAAGTACATAGTTGTTGAACAATTTTTTTGTATTGAGTCATGTAGATTCTATTGATAGCTTTTATTTTTAGATGATAAAAAATACATAAATATAGGTTTATTTTATTTATGTATTTTTCTATCATATTTAAAAAATAAATATTTTTGTCGAGACTTTCAAGTCTTGTATTTTATTATTATTCTGTTTTTATTTTGTTATTATAACTCAACATAAATTTATTATGGTTATTTCCATTTTATTCTGTTAATTCTGATGATATACTATCCATATAACCCCGCTATTATGCTTAGTCCGTCCTAGCTCTGATTTTAGTAATAAAGCTTTATTTATACAGTCCAGCCTAAAAATACTGTCGTATTTATTTAAATTTAAAATGGCTTAATAAATTGACTCAGTTTATACTCCATTACTCCTAAAAATATTGATGCAAAAGAAATAGCCTCATAAAAATACTTTGTTTGACTCTATCCAGTACAGAGTCGATCAAAGTTATAAGAAATTTACGTGGACTTTAGAGGTGCATTGACTCATCTTATTTCCAAAGACAGTGGGTTGGCTCCTCAGTGCCACTGGAAATTGACTTAGTTTTGACACTTCATTATCTGGCTGGCCCTCGTGGGGATACGTCGTTGAGATGTTGCATTACATTTTCAAAACAAATAAATATGTTTTTTGGACTCTCAGGGGAGTCGGAGAACAAGTAGTGATACTAATTGTATAAATCTTGAGAAAGACAAATGGTTCATGCAGAGTGAGGGTTCGTGTCATTCCTGTGGACATATCTAAAGCACAGGGCTGTTAAACTTAATTTTTGGTTGGACATAGAAACGGCGTCTCAGTTTTTGAAACTTTAAATTTAAAAAAAAGTGATATTAGAAAAAATAGTCGCGAGAACTGCTCACAGAGCCCTTATTCTTAACATTCCATCGGGATAGACTATAGTATAGGTATAGGTCAAACGCAAACTCCTTATAAAAAAAACTTATGTAATAAAAACATAAGCTTACATGCATATACTTAAGCCGTTAACTATTGGCTACAGGAAGGATGACCTTTATTTTTTTTACTGAGTATGATCAAACTTTTTTAACAACCACTTTTTGACACTTGCGACTCCAGAAGAACTGTATTGCCGACCTTTTATTGGC
This sequence comes from Notocelia uddmanniana, assembly GCA_905163555.1. Taxonomy (NCBI): domain Eukaryota; kingdom Metazoa; phylum Arthropoda; class Insecta; order Lepidoptera; family Tortricidae; genus Notocelia; species Notocelia uddmanniana. Next base: position 21,094,971 of record LR991059.1, on the reverse strand, counting down.
TTGAAAATTCGTTTCACATAACCACCACCACCACCACTTTAGCATAGTTAGTGCCTAAGTGGCCGTATAGCCCGGGGTTGAAACCCGGTGAGGGCATTTATTTGTGTGATGAACACGAATATTTGTTTCGGAGTCTTGGATATCTTCTTTGTATTTAAGTATTTATTTGTCTAACGTTGTGTGCGATATAGTAGCTTTGCTTAGTTTAGAACTAGGTTGTTTTTTGTCCCCAAATTTTTTTAAAAAAATTACATATGTTGTCGGCCTTTGCTTGTATATACTTTTTTGTGTATTCAGTGTGGGATGGATGGTTGGAGAAAGAAGTTCTAAAAATGATTTCTACATACATTTATAGAATACTTAAATTAGGTTTAATTGACATTAAGAATAAAAAAAATGCAGTAGTAATCATAATAAATACGAGTATGCATAAAAAGCGCGACGTTATCAATATCTCGCAATTCGGGAATAGAGCTCCTGGTTCGGTCAAGATCCGTTCGATAAACAGTGCTGACCTCCATCTCCACAAAAAGCTGGTTCTTATTGGAAATCTTTGCGCTAAAATAGGTTTAATAAGGTTTCGATGAGGAAGTCGCATTTTAATATTGTGACTTCACAAATACAACACACACAGAATATACAGGGTGTCGCCACAGTGACACCGGATATAGCCCAGCCAAAGACTAATCAAACCAACTTAACATGACTTCAGTTAGGCTGAGTTGCACCAACTTACGATCACAGAGCGATCAACGTTAAATATGGCGTCTGCAGCTGTCATCCCATAGAAACTTGTCAAACTTTTCATACAATCGGATTTTAACGAACACAGCTTACGATTACAGACGGTTTGGTGCAACCCAGCCTTAATGTTGCACCGTTTTCGAGAAATTGCCAATTAATTATTTATTTGAATTTTTCAACTCCTTTGACATTGTAAATGCCAGCATTTTCTTGGTTAGCACTTAAAATCTGTTTATTTTTCGATTTTTACGCTGTTATGAATAATTATATTATAAAACAAAGTCGCCAAATGATTTTGTTATTATAAAAATATTTTTTCGTAATCGTGTATTTGGGTGTGTGTTTGTGTGTGTGTAAGTACGTTTAGAAATAGAAATACGAGTACGCTTATTCATGATCCAAAAATTAAAATTTAAAAAAACAATTTTTCGTGCAGCGAAGTGGTGTTAACGGAATTGGGATAAATGATTTAAATTCTTCTGATTAATAAGCCTTAATAATGTTAAAATTAACCTTAATTAACCGTTTAAATTGTATTTGTCCATACCAACTCCGTTAACCAACCACTACGCTGCACCGAAAATGCTACAAAAGTTACGATCACTGCTCATAACGACACGAGATGGTTGAAACCATTTCGCAGCGCTGGTTTCCCATTGGAAACAAGTGAAATTTAGTTTTTACTACCACCTATAATACAGGGATTGCTTAGTTAGTGACAAGAGTGACTGGTAAGAAGAATTGAAGAATGTAGCCCAATAAAAAATAACATAAAAATAAATATTGGGGGACAATCTCACACAAATCGATCTAGTCCCAAACTAAGCAAAGCTTGGACTATGGGTACAAATATGGGTACACAAAAATGACAAATATGAGGACCTTGTATTAACATGAATGAAATTAATAAATTAATGGGCATGGGTAAAAATGGCAAATTTAAATGAAGTCAGCATTTCTTTCAAATAGGTCAATTGTTGTAATTGGTCCACGCACAGTCTGATCTAGTCACGTAACGACCCCGCGAAAGGCCCGGCCTAATCCCGAATCGGTCTGGCCCGTTACCGCGCCGAGTGTGAGCTCGCATAATCGCTGACAGATCCCCGTGTTTGTCCAACTTTTCATTCGCTCGTGTCACGAACTCGATGTGATCTGAGCCTAAATTAATTCATTGTTCTTGGGGTGGATTTGATACTTACATTGCGCATTAAATTTTTTTTTACAACGACTGTGGCAAACAAACTTACGCCTTGCCCTGCCTGATGGTAAGCAGACACCGTCGCCCATGGACGCTTGTGACTCCAAAAGAATTCGAGCGCGTTGCCGTCTCTTTATTAACTTGAGGATTCGGTGTGTCGACAACATGTGTAGCTTCCTGAATCTAAACATGGCGTATCCTCGGGGGCTCTGGTGACCTCCGGACTTTGACCCTCTAGTGACTTTGGACTCACCATCGGGAACACAACACCACATACCTAAGGAGCAGTTAGTGTTATTATGATGGCGGTCTTCGGTGAGGTGGAGATACTTCCCCAGTTGGGCTCCTCCAAATATGAGCAAGATGACGCGCCGCTGTGCCCTACCTCCACTCTCTAAATTGACTTCAATGTGTCTTGTGCGCTCGCTTTCCTGCGCACTTATGAATGCGTACTGTGTTAGTTGAATCATTTCTATCTTCCTACCCAAAGTATTAAGATCCCTATTATGTAACTTTTGCATAAAATACTATTATCACTATTATTAAACTTTATTGCACAAAATGAATACATGTACCAATGGCGGGCTTAATGACAAATGGCATTCTCCACCAGTCAACCACTGGGCCAAACAAAGACACGTAAAATTGGTGCTATACAAATTATATTGAATTAGTATGTACTATTTACCTTTACTCGTGAATTACCTATATATCAAGTTTAATAGAACATTTCCTACAGAAAAATGTTCAAAACACACTTTAGTTAGAGCATCTAGAGTTTTTTCTTATCTTATCATCTAGAGTTTTTAATATAACATTGTGTTGATAATAACTTACAAAAAACATAAAAAATAATTACATGGACTCATTATGTATGACAATAAATAGCGATCTGGACATGTCAGCAAATAAATTTCCAAAAAATAAATATTCATAAAATCAATGAATAATAAAATAAAACTGTCAAAAATAAAATCTTAAAAATCAGTGAGCACACGGGAGTAAGGAAAATCGTAAGTTGGTGCAACCTGCTCTAAGCTTCTAATATCTACGGCGTAGCGCTACAAACGTAGCTTAGTACTGATCATTTCGAGGACTGAGTGGGCGAACCCGATAAATCGCCTAAAATGTTTTATAATTAGAACTACGTAACGGATGTTGAGTTCTTATTTCAAAAATAAATTCTGGCGGTTTTAACTCTCAGTCCTCGATATGGTTTCTCATTTTAAAGGGCTACGATTTCGCTGTAGCACCTGCTACGCTTGCACTGTTCGTAGCGCACGACGTATACTGATGCGTATGCGGACACGAGTGAAACCACGGGCTGCTTTTACCGCACTCTTTTATTACATGTAGGTATACGTTATAAAAGGTGGGCGCAGCCACTTACACATATACAACATCTCCTTCCCCTAGCGCAAGAAACTTTAAGCTAGTATAACTAACAAGGTACTATCTCAACGATTATACTTTATAATTGACATTGGGACGGTTACGCAATCGAACCCTGTAACTCGCCGTTGGCGGCTCGCTAGCATTTCCGCCAGGCCGAGGTTCCTCGACCGCTTCTTGAAATTCGTCGTCGTCTGATGTACTGGCAGTCGCTAGAGCTGGGCGCTCTGATTGATCTGAAGATTTGGTAGACTCGGAATCTAGATCATCCCTTTCCTTCCCCTTGTAAAAATATCCTGGGCTTCTAGGCTGGTGTACTAATGACACCAAGGGTGAGTTACACGGCGTGGTTGGGCCCTCGGACTCCTCGAACTCGTCGTGTAGTGGCGGGGAAGCTGGCCTTGCTTCCTCACTTGTTGCCATATCACCTGTCGATGGAGGCGACGGCGGTGTGATCGACTGTGCTCGTGTTGGTGGCGGTGTATCGACGTTTCTCGACATATGTACGGGCGGTGAAGGTACATCGTATGAATAAGTGTCAAAGTCTGGTTTGTTTTGATTGGTAATCGTACCTTTGAAAGGCATTAGGTGGTTTATATGTTTTTTTACAATTGTAGCAGAAGAAATGTCTTGAATTTTATATAATACTCTTCCTATTTTCCTTAAAACTAGACCCTTACACCAAACACATTTGTTTTGACCTTTGAACTGTTTAAATAGCACAACATCGCCTTCTTCGAACAGTGGTCTACTTTTCCTGTTCAGTTTATTATTCTGCAAGGACTGTTTTTTTGCAACAAAATTAGATAAGGCAATGGACGAAGGCGACGGCGACATGATAACGGGGTTGAAAATATCCAACCGTGATCTTAATTTTCGTCCATAGATGAGTTGCGCGGGTGAGAACCCCGTGGTCGAATGAATGGAATTCCTATAGTCGAAAATGTACTTCAGTAATTTTAGTTTGCTTTCCTTTCCACTGGTACTAGAAAGCAAACACGACTTTAACCCCTTTTTAAAAACTTTTACATAACTTTCTGCTTGACCGTTGCTAGGTGCATGGTAAGCAGGCGACGTGACGTGTGAAATGCCGTTTAACAAACAAAAGTTATCAAACTGCTGTGAACAAAAAGCAGTTCCATTGTCACTTACAATAGTGTGTGGTAAACCATATCTAGACATGAATTCGTATAATCTTTCTATGACGGCACCAGAAGTGGTTGAAGTATTCATGTCATAAACCTCAACCCACTTCGAATATGCGTCCACTATCACTAAATATGATCTCCCGTTAATAGGTCCACAGAAATCAATATGCAACCTGTAAAACGATTGAGGTGGGTATTCCCAGTGCGCGACAGGCGCGCGGGCTGGTGTGGGCCGCAGTTGGATGCACACGTCACAAGCACCAATTAACGTTTCGATTGCTTCGTCTATCCCCGGGAACCAGAATCGGGAACGGGCTTCTGCCTTTGTTTTCACGATTCCCAGGTGAGAGGCGTGTAACTCTGATAAGACCTTACTACGCAAAGTCTCTGGGATAACGACCTTATGACCGCGCATTAAGCATCCATTTTCCACTGACAGCTGGGTTTTACATAAATAAAACGGCTTTAATCTTAAGTTATCTACTTTCTTGGGCCACCCATTGAGGGTATACTTAAGTACTTGGCATAAAGTTATGTCTTTGTTTGTCTCGTCGCATAGTTCTTGGACCGTTATCGGCAAGCTACCCTCGACGACGAAACAAACATACGCGGCGCGTTCGCTCATGTCGGCGGCGGCGGCGGCGACGCCCGACTCGCAGCGCGTCGTCGCTTCCCGATTCGTCTCGTCTACTTGTGCTGGGCAAGCACGAGACAAGTAGTCCGCGCTATTGTCTGCACTACGGACAAATTCTATGTCATAGTTATAGCTACTTAAAAATATGGCATATCTCTGTAGGCGATTTGCAGATACCTCTGGTATTCCTCGGTGTGGTCCGAATATCGAAATTAATGGCTTGTGATCTGTACGTAATAGAAAAGGTTTGGACCTCCCATAGAGGTACTGATGGAATCTACGCACCCCGAATATTATAGCAGTAGCCTCTTTCTGAATCTGAGAATAGCGTTTCTCAGCGGCATTGAGGGTTCGCGACGCATATGCAATTGGTCTTTCGCGATCGTCAGACTCGATTTGGGAAAGTATCGCTCCGAGCCCTTGAGGTGACGCATCTACCGTAAGGACCAATTTAGCGTCAGGATTGTAATGGGTCAACACTTGATCGGAAGCGAGGTATTCTTTGATTCTATTAAAAGCCTCTTCATGGACAGCAGTCCAGGTCCATTTGGCTCCTTTTTTTAACAGCTCATAAAGAGGGCATAAAATACTAGACGCGCCGGGAACGAAATTCCTATAGTAATTAACCAACCCTAAAAATGATTGAAGTTGATTAATGTTTGTAGGCACCGGCGCGTTGACAATAGCTGTAACTTTATCAGCGGATTTTTTTAATCCGTCTTTATTAATTACATAGCCCAAGTAACTGACCTCGCTCTTAAAAAATTCACACTTTTCCTTTTGCAAGGTCAGCCCCGCATCCTGTAGTCTTTGTAACACACCAACTAATCTAGCCAAATGCTCCTGGTCGTTTCGACCAGTGACCAGCACGTCGTCCAGCAGGCACAGCACCCCCTCCATGAGAACCCTCTTTTAAGGTTAATTTAACCAGATATTTATTAAAGCATCCTAACTTGTCCGAAAACAGTTGGGGAAAGTCCTGTTCAATGGTGTTAATTTTATTACAGTAAACACCTGGGGCCAATTCTAAATTAAACTTCGAAATAAAGTCTCGTCCCAATAGTGGGACAGACCCATCGCACACGACATACACATCCAACATATGGGTATGCCCAGAAAAAGTTATCGGCAATGGCAGCATACCCACACACTCAATATTATCACCAGTGTAACTACGCAATTTTTTCTTTGTAGGTGACAATGGAATATTGCTGAAATAAGTTTTATATGTTTGTTTAGATATCACCGTGACTGCAGACCCGCTATCTATTTCAAATTTTATCTTGGTCCCAAAAATAGAAACAAATTCGACCATGGGTTCCCCCCTTACGGAGCGGATATTATATAACTTACCGTCATCGTCATCGCCGTCGTCCTTAGCCTCTAGATATTTAACACTAGAACACACCCTTCCTAAATGACCCTTCACTTTGCATTTTTTGCATACGTAATTAGTGAACCGACACTCCGAAACTTTATGATTGCTATAACCACACGTAGAACACTTCACTTTGTCAGTCTTATTATTATTTAGTTGCTTATTAGACGCAATCTTGAAAACGTCGACAGAAGAAGGAATACCGGAATTAGATCCGTATGCAGCGGCAGCGGCGGCGCCGGCTCGCGCACAGCGAATATTTTCGGCGAGCTCGACGGCTTTCACTAGCGTCAGCTCCGAGAGGTTTTGAGCATATAACTTCTCCTTTTCCAGCCCCGGTAGCATACCCATGACAAACCGATCGCGAAGTACCTCTTCCACGTTTTTGAAATTACAGTGAGCGGTCAACCCGCGCAGTCTCGCCGCCCATTGCGTATGAGTCTCGCCGGCCTGCTGTACCGCGGCGTAGAAATTGTGGCGCTCGCCGAATCCGACGCGTTTGGGCGTAAAATGGTTGTCCAAAAGTGTTACAATATCTTCATACGGCACACTTTCCAGTTGTTTTGGCAAAACTAAATCAGCTGCAAGCTTGTACGTCCCTTCCTTGAGTGCAGTTAATAATATGGCCCGTCTTTTTATTCCCTGCGCATCTTTCGCATTATCGATGTCATTTGCGATAAAATACTGTTGCAATCGGCCCTTGTAGCTATTCCAACTTTGTACATTATGGTCAAAAGTATCTAAAACGCCAAAATTAGCACCAGCCATTTTTATCACTAAACACGTGGGTAGAATGCGGATCGTCGCCAGTGATGCGTATGCGGACACGAGTGAAACCACGGGCTGCTTTTACCGCACTCTTTTATTACATGTAGGTATACGTTATAAAAGGTGGGCGCAGCCACTTACACATATACAACATATACATAATGCAATAAAAATAAAAATTGAGTAAAAAAATACTATCACTTTTTTCTAGTCGGAATGCGATACCAATTAACCCCTTAAACGTATCCATGGCATTTTTGTTACACGCTGTAGACCTATCATACTGGGACATAGACATCTGTCGCGAGTTGATATTCATGATTTATACCAATTATTATATTTCATAAAATAAATTTTAAAAATAACTAATTTTTGAACAACACAAGTAACGTAAGTATATTGTATGTAAGGTACCAAACTTAATAAGCGCCTGTATAAAAAAATTCAAAGTCAAAATTGACGACAGTTTAGCTGGAAAATGTACCAGGTGACGGACACCACCCAATACTAAAACACTAATTAAGACTCTAGTAAAACTTTCCTGAATAATAAATCTCCATATGCGAACTTGTGGGGAGGACTGTAGTCAAATTCTGTATTATGTTATGAGGCGAGATCGGCCGGAAAACAAATAAATAACGATTTTATCGCGCCTAGTATGAAATTTCTCGCTTCGTCTCGGCTCTCTTAACCAGTGGAAGTCCCTCCTTACTCATAAAGTTCTCGATGGCGCGCGGAGCCGCGCATCTTTCACTGAGATTATTATTTTCTCTTTTGCATATTCAATATGCGCAATTAACGCTTTCTTTGTATAACTTTAAGTCAATTATTATATCACGGGTTTATGCATGCAACCTCGGCTCTGGGAAATTTAAATTAAGTTGATGTTGTGAAGTGAACATTAGAATAGTGCAAGGCGAGCTGAATCAGCGCCTTCTAAAATAATACTTAATATTGTAGTGAATTAGATACACCCCAGGCCAAAAGTTTGGAGAAATGCTTATATGTATGATGATACGAACCTGTGGTTTTCATACAAAGAGTATTTTGTATTGTAATAAACAAATATTATCATTATTTATACTAATATTCCTATTACCTCGATTACGTTAGACAACTATGAAGCAAATTTCTTGTCATTATTCACATGTTTGGTAAAATAGCTGTTTTGCTATGGACTTTTAAACTACTCATTTGCCAATTCAAAACAAAACAATAAAAATGATAAAAGAACATTTTAAAAGTATATACCCCCTTCTGGCTTACGAAACTTGCCGGTACAACATTGTGTAAAAAGGCAATTAAAAAAAGGTTACACTCTATCTGTCTAGTTCACCATCTGCTATTCAGTTTTTACAATCTATTGGGATGTGTTAATAGACATACATACATACATACATACATACATACATACATACATATAATCACGCCTGTTTCCCATAGGGGTAGGCAGAGATCATGGATTTCCACTTGCTACGATCCTGACATACAACTTTCGCTTCATGAACTTTCATAACATTCTTCATGCATGCGCGCCGATTTAGGGTACTCCTGACCTGGCCTTTCTGCAGAATGTCTCCGATTTGGTCGGAGTACGTTCGCCGAGGTCTTCCCCTTCCAACTTTTCCATCCACTCTTCCTTCATACACTCGTTTAGTCAATCTTCTTTCATCCATCCTCTCTACATGTCCAAACCATCTTAGCATACCTTTCTCAATTTTCGTCACTATATCTTCATTCACTCCACACCTCCGTCTTATAACGGTGTTTCTCACTCTATCTCTCAAAGTAACGCTACACATACTTCTCAGCGCTCTCATTTCCACTGCATTCACTCGACTCTGATGTTTCTTCTGCCACACCCAACTTTCACTACCATACATTAGTGTCGGCACCAACACTCCTCTATGCACGGCCAGCCGCGCCTTTTCTGACACTTTCTGGCTACTCATAAAGGCGTGAAGTGCCCCATTCACTCGATTCCCAGCTATCACTCTCCTTTCAATATCTCCTTCATGTTTACCGTCTCTCGTGAACAAAGTCCCCAAATACACAAACCCATCCACTTGCTCCAACCTCTCTCCATCTACAGCAATTTCACAACCTGTCATACACTCATCTCTTTCAAATACCATCACTTTCGTCTTGCTTACATTCATTTTCATTCCTTTTCTCGCAAATAATCTGTGCATGCTAGTTACCATCTTCTGTAGCTTCTCAGCCGATGACGCTAATAAAACCTGGTCATCGGCGTAGAGTAGACATTTGATAAGCAACCCATTCATTTCCAACCCACATTCATCGTCTTTCAAATCTTGCAAACAACTGTCCAGAAATAGATTAAACAGCCACGGTGACGCTACACATCCCTGTCTAACACCCTTTTTGATGCTAAACCATTCAGTGTAGGACCCGTTTACTCTCACGCAAGCAGAGGAATCCTCGTAGAGAGATTTCAGAGCTTGAATGAGATGGTCGCTCACTCCATATCCGGACAGTACCGACCAAAGTTCATTCCTCACCACTCTGTCATAGGCCTTCTCCAAATCCACGAACGCGCAATAGACCTTTTGACCTTGGGCCAAATATTTTTCGGCTATGCATCGTAAAGAGAAGACCTGATCCGTACATCCCATACCTTTCCTAAATCCCGCTTGTACATCCCATATTTTCTCATCGGTTTCTTGCATTACCCTTTCAATCAACACTTTCGCATATAATTTGCCAACGATGCTGAGTAAGCTAATGCCCCTGTAGTTCTTGCAGTCAAGTTGTGAGCCCTTTCCCTTGTACAGTGGCACGATGACCGCCTTGCACCAATCTTTTGGAACTATGCCGGTATTAAAACATAAGTTGAAAAGGCGATACAACTGACTTGCTACGACGCCTTGCCCAGCCTTCAGCATCTCGACTGAAATTCTATCATACCCCGCTGCCTTTCCTGGTTTCATTCCTTTCAAAGCTTTTACAATTTCATCCATACTAATACTACACTCCTCATGTGGCAGTGCATTATCATTCACTCCTGACGTATTTTCCTCTTCTCTCTCAAACAAACCTTCAAAATATTCCTTCCATCTCCCTAATATGCATTCCTCATCATTCAATAAACTTCCATGCTGGTCTCTAATCGAGGTTAGCTCTGAGGTCTGAGTTTTACCTCTGGCTAGTCGAATGGCTTTCCAGAAAAACTTTATGTTTGCCCGAAAATCCTGAGACAACCTCTGATCCATCTCATCATTCTGTTCATCTTTCTTTCTTTTAACTACCTCCTTTACCAGAACATTCAACCTTTTATAGTTACTTTTCCTTTCACTCACGTCTTCAAGCGTGGCTTTTTGACTTCTTTGGTCAGCTCTTATCGCCAACCAATCTAGCCACGCTTTCTTCTTCTCACTTACTGCCTTTTGTACCTCTTTATCCCACCATACATTCTTCTTCTTCTTCCCTTTGCTCCTTTCTTTCACACCACATACATCCCTGGCTGTACTTACAAGCTTATCTTTAAAACCATTCCATAGTTGATCAATCTCGCATATATCATCTATCTCTCTAAGATTTTCCTTTAGTTTATGAATATACTCATCAGCCACACTTTCCTCTTGCAAATTTTCTACTTTTATTCTCTCCAGAACACTAGTGAATATACGAGGTCGATGCCGCCATCCTTGAAACAGCCCTTTCATTCGGCTCATCACCAGGAAGTGATCTGTATTTATTCCGGCCCCGCGATACACCCTAGTGTCCAGAACATTCTTCCTCAATCTTTCGTCCACTATCACAAAATCAATCATACTCTTTCTTACGTTCTCCGCCTCACGCGTGTACAAATGAATCCATTTGTGGGCAAACATTGTATTTGTCACAAAAAGATTTCTCTCGAGGCAAATATCTAACAAACTCTCACCATTCTCATTCACTCTCTCGTCACCGTGAGTACCCAGAACCTTTTCAAATCCATCTCGCTTTACCCCTACCCATGCATTAAAATCACCTAACATAATCAACCTTTCATTATCCTTACATCTACTTGTGACATCCCTTAATTCCTCCCAGAACTGTTTTCCCTCTTCCTGGGTCGACTGTGATGTTCTCGTACCCAGGTTTACAGGGGCATATACCCCAACAACAAAGATACGAGTCAGTCCTAATTTCATTCTGACCCATATTAATCTGGGACTCACGCATTCAAATTCATTCACACACTTGGCAATCCTAGCTGAAAGTATGACACCAACCCCCTGACATGCTCTGTCTGAAACGGTCACTCCAGACCAGTACGCTGTATAGGGTCCATGTTTCGTGGTGTCACACCCTTTCCGTTTTGTCTCATTTACACAAAGAACATCAATCCTCTTTTTATCCATCATCTGCCTTACTTCATTCATTTTTCCTTCCATTCCTCCTCCAACATTCAACGTAGCAAAACGGCACTCCGTGAGCCGCTTTTCGCCCCCACTGGAAACGTGACGTGACGGGTGGCGGACCGCGTCGCCGCCATGCGGATGATTTTTATTTTTTCTAATCTCCATAGCGTTCCCACGAGTAAATAGGGAACTAAAGGTCCATCACAGCAGAGCCCTATACTGTGGTAAGGTGGATTACCACTGTGCCCTGTGACCACCAACACAGACACCCTCCGTTCGACACCAGACTCCCCTCTGGCCATGCATCCCTTGGCACGGGTCGGCTAACACCTTGGATTAGGGGTTTTATATCGGGGTTTTCCTTCCCCTAGACAGGTTGCAGGCCAATGCTAACGAGGCCCATCTCCCCGGGTTGTATTTCGGAGTTACCTTCTCCTAGACAGGTTGCAGCCCAATGCTAACGAGGCCCATCTCCCCGATTGATGTGTTAATAGATTAGGTGTATTTTTAATAATTGGTTACCAATACACAATAATAACAATTGAAATCCTTCAATAAAAATAAAAAATATATTTCCTTACTTTCGGCCTGGGGTGTAAATGAAAATACCTTAATAGTATTTTATGCAACAGTTACGTAATAAGGGTTCTTAAAATCCGTGAGTCGCTGTAACAAAACGGACGTAGTGAGTTTTGTTATTAAAGACTCAATAATTTCAAGACCTAATTATGTAACGTTGCATACAATATTTTTTCTACGACAGCTTATAATTAGATTTTAATTAAAAATAGATATGGTGGCAGAATCCAGGCATTGACGTGTACCTCTTTTAAAAATTAAAAAAATAACAGTATTAGTTGTTTTAATACTGCTGTCACTCATTTGATTGACAAAGTATAATGCTGGAGTAGAAAAAATACTTATTAATATACTTAAGCTCGTAATTTCTTACGTCAATTATAAACTTACATGTCTATAATAAATAAATAAATAAATATTGGGGGCCAATCTTACACAAATCGACCTAGTCCCAAACTAAGCAAAGCTTGTACTATGAGTACTAGACGACGATATACATACTTATATAGATAAATACATACTTGAATACATAGAAAACATCCAAGACCCAAGAACAAATATCCGTCATAAATGCACAAATAAATGCCCTGGCCGGGATTCGAACCCGGCACCTCTAGCTTCGGAGGCAGAGTCACTACCAACTAGGCTAAACAGGTCGTCAAGAATATCCTACTACAATCCCCCTAATTCATGCAATGCGCCAAAGATGGCCATCACACTCGCTGCATTACCGCGTTGAATCGCTATGCACAAGCTTTGGAACAGGAATGACCCGGGCTGGAGTTATAATTAACCTCTCTCTCGCAAATGGCGCCCGACTTTAGCCAAGAAAGTTCTGGCCTCTGAACATCCATTAGCAACCCATGATCCCATGGTCTTCATCAAAAGTGGGGTAATTGAATCATTTGTAAAGTCAAAGCGGAGTTTTGCTACGCTTCCTGAGAGCAGGCGCCTCGGTGACTGCTCTTGATGACTCGACGGTGCGGCCGGTGCTCATATAAGAGGCGTCCCATAGCATTACTATAACAACTTAGAAAATTTGGAAAACTTCCGACATTTTAATTTTGTACTAAAGCAGTAACGCTGCTAACGAAAATTTCAAATTAAAGGGCAAAATTGAAAAATTTAATGCTCCGATCAGGATTCGAACCTGCGACATCTGGCATACGCGGCCAATCGCTCTAGCCTCTGAGCTATCGGAACAACCAAGCTCGTCCACGAAATCCTTCAATAGTTCCCTCTTACAACGCCTTAGGGAGGTGTACAGCGACATCTACCGTAGAAGACTTAGGCTGGGTTGCACCGACTTACGATCACAGACTGATCAACGTTAAATATGGCGCCGGCAGCTGTCATCCCATAGAAACTTGTCAAACTTTCCATACATTCAAATTTTAACGAACACAGCTTACGATTACAGACGGTTTGGTGCAACCCAGCCTAAGGCTTCTATTAACGGCACCAACGTCTCAAATTACATTGAGAAATCGTCAGTAACGATGCGCCATCCTATACTAAATTAATTTTGTACTAAATTTTAACTTTATTTTTAAATTTTTTATTAATTTTTTAAATTTTTCCCTTTAATTTGAAATCTCCGACATTTTCATTTCAAAGCTCACTATCTCAAAAACGGCTGAACAAATTTTAATGAAACATGTTTCACTCGGGCTGAAATTATCTATGACACAAAAAAAAACTAAAACCAGCCAAGTGCGAGCCGGACTCGCGCACGAAGGGTTCCGTACCAGAAAAAAAAAACGCCAACAACTACTCAGTTGTATGAGAGCCCCCTTAATTATTATTATTATTATTTTGATTTTAGTATTTGTTGTTGTAGCCACAAAAAAATACATAATTTGTGCAAATTTCAACTGTCTAGCTATTACGGTTCTTGAGATCTAGCTCGGCGAGTGGTAGCCATGAAAAAGGGCTAAAATATCACGTTTTTTGTATGGGAGCCCCCCTTAATTATTATAATTATTATTTTGTTATTATTATTTGTTGTTATAGCGGCAATAGAAATACACAATCTGTGAAAATTTCAACTGTCTAGCTATTACGGTTCTTGAGATACAGCCTGGTCATAGACGGACGGACGGACGGACAGCGAAGTCTTAGTAATAGGGTCCCGTTTTTACCCTTTAGGTACGGAACCCTAAAAACTAAACAAAAACCGGTTTATCCATTTGGGAGCTACGATACCGCAGACAGATACACAGACAGACACGTTTATCCTTATAACTCTTTTTGCGTCGGGGGTTAAAAATAGTAAAATTGTTCAAGTATCAGGACCAGCGCACTAGACACATTGAAATCAAACTGTAATTTGGAACGTCTCAGATTGACATCGCAAGAATACAGCAAGACTCCAATATTGCGTTGAATACTCCCAATGCCTTTCTTATCAATATTAGTGTCCCGTTCGTATACATGTAACTGAGTGGTAGGGAGGTCAAAAAGACCCATCCTAGACCCAGAGCCTCAACTCGTATAAAATATTCTAGTTACTACATTTTAGGTGAAAAATAGTCCCTAAACTATAGCGAATGTATACCTACCGGTAATATAAAGGTCAACGCTGTAAACTCCTTAAGTCGCTCGGGATTATTTGGTTTATAGTCAAAATTGAAAACTTAATTCCATAATTTCATTACTTACAAAAGGGCAGGTATCGTAAATATTTTCTCCGGAAAGTTTCACTTAAAAAGCCCTTTAGATTGAAGAGTTTTCAAATTTAAATCGTAATGTCGGATTTCGCGGTCGAAGAAATGTTTGTTTGATTGTTTGAGTTACAGAAAAAGTTTGATGGTGTGCATTCAAGTTGATGAGTTGAGTAATTGAAGAGAAGCATGTAGTCATTGTGTAGCATTTATTTTAACTTTATTTACAGGTGGTAAATTCTCATTATTAAATTATATTTTTGTTTTATTTCAGATCTCCTCCAATTCCCTTCTCTACCAGGTAAGTAACGCCATCTATAATTTACGATCGGTCTCTTTATTTCTTCGGTAACTACAGAATTTCTTATCCACATAGGATGTTTGCCCACAAAACAAAGTTAATCACATCATGCGAGATTCTTTCCACGCTGCATTGTCACAGCCACTAAACATTTACAGGTCAGAGTCGACTTGTAAAAGTTCATTACTCTCTCAGTGCGCGCCATAACCTAGCCTGAAACCATTACTCACTATCAGAAAACCGGTATTTCAGTTCCACCTGTTATGGCTCTGTCATTCTCAATTTGAAAGAAACAGGAACGAAGCTATGACATACATCTTCGTTCCTGTTTCTACTATTCTTTTATGACATGCTGGGGACGTATCAATTTTTCAAAATGATAGCGCCTTAGTTTCTGCGCTCATGTCATATCCTATACAAAGTTAATTATGTAAAACCACCATTGACTTGCTAATGGAATGCGTGGCTCTATTCATAACCGGGTTTGCCACTTTGAATACTCTTATCTAACTTGCATCAACACTGTATGTACATGGTGGCTTCAAACACCTAGGACCATGTGAAAGAAAAAAATACTAAAATACAACGTCCACTGAACTCTTTGCACCTACTAATTTTAATTGGAAACTGTTTCCAGGCACAAAGAAAACGCCTTTTTTCTGTGCTCTTCCTGATTTTTTTAATATATCTAAGTTTAAAGTTAAAATATTTGACATTATGAAGGCGATAAGTTACAGCTAACCATTACGCCTGATATTTCGTAATAGGTAAATAATCGTGGCTGTTTCATTCAAAATTATAAAGATAAAAGTAAATAGATTGGGTAGCTTATATTAATGAATATAAGATACTTGTAATAATATTACAAATAAACGAGTTTGAGTTTCATATAGTGTATACTAATGATGCGCCAGTCTGGTGTTAGGATTTGTACATTATTTAGTGAACACACACCAAATTACTCGTATTTTGCTCATAATGTAGAAAGAGAGGACTTTTCATCAAGCCTATTTTGACACCAGTATTAATGCGGTGCAGCGATAGTACCTAAAGTCATTGGCTACATATATTTCTACTGAAATATATCCTAAACTAGCTGTTGCCCGCGACTTTGTCCGCGTCTTCGCTCCTATTGGTCGCAGCGTGATGTTATATAGCTTAAAGCATTCCTCGATAAATGAACTATCCAACACAAAAAGAATATTTCAATTCAAACCAGCAGTTCCTGAGATTCTCTTCATCTTTATATCTTTATAATATAAATAAAATAAATCACCACCACCAGTCCACCAAATAACCAGTAAGCCAAACCAAATCAGTCTTCTTTCTTCATTCTGTCCCCAACCACACAAGTTGGTATTAAAAACTGCATAAAATATGAAAAATCCGAACCGCTCGATCTGTTCGATTTAGCGCAGGAAATGGAAGCAGCTCTTTTGCCAACATTCGATATTTCCATTAAGATTTGGAGCACTAGGAATCGTCTCAATGACACCAGTTTACTTATATATCGTGTTGCATGCAAAGGATTTTTGCCGTCAAAACGGAGTAAGAGTTTAAGTGAATCTCATAAATCTATATAAATCTGTTTATGTAAAGTCTCGTGCTAAATGTGTGGATGTGATGGAACGTATTGAATAACAGAACTGTAATTATAATTACGGAACGCTTTCGGCCGTGGGTAAGGTAAATTTAAATGTCATTTTTCATAGTAAAAATGACCTATCGTACGTTCGAAAACTTACGCGATTAACCTGCAGGTACAGTAAAAATCTTTATCCAGAGTTCGGATAAGAGACTTCAATCTTATTTGTGTGTCATGTCATGAAGACTTTTCTCACTTTATTTGAAGGCCCGTGACGACAGTGTGTTTAACAATGACTTCATTTTTGGTTGTTTACTATCAATAATGTTTCAATACTCAGGAGACACAAACTATCTGAGTGTGTTTGTCGTTTGCTTAACCTTCAACAATATTGTGATATTGTTTCCAGTAAAAATGCCTACATCTGAATTGTTCGCGAAAGATAACATATTTATATGTTATCCTAAATAATAGAATATCTGGTCGTTTTCAAAACATCACTTTTATCAAAATAGCCTTTCACCCAATTACTTACACAGCACATTGTTATAGGGCCCTTCCCGGCCTTATAGTGTAAGCCCTTTAAGATAAGCATCACGTAAGTAAAATGTGTTTACAATCCGTAACGTATCTTGAGCAAGCAAGTCGTTAATAGCGTACTTCACTTCTCTTCACTCTTTCTGCATCATTGTGCGCGGAGTGTCTCATTCATGAGCCGTCATTATTCAGGTCTGTTTACTTGATTTAAGCTATACTTTGAAGAAGCATTGACAATTCAGGGAATAATGTAATGATTGTTTTCGAATGAGAATGTTATAGGACGAATCTTAAAGGTTTATGAGAGCTTACTGGGCATACAAATGTTTTTAATGAGCATTGTTTTCATTGTTCGCATTTTCTTTGTATCTAGTAGTGTTTCACAGCTAAGAAAAAGTCATTTTTAAATCATGATGCGAAGTGGCTAGAATAGAACGGGTAAAACATTGCTGCCTCATTTTCATTACTAAAGCACTTACGGAATAAAAACGTTATTCCGTCTAACACTGAAGTCGAAGGCTTCCTAAATATTGTGCTTTTAGTATACTGCTCGTTTCTAGGTGAACTGAATACTTCGTGCAAATAGGTACTCTAAATGCAATAGTAGCGTGTTGTAGAAATCTGTCCCAATCACAGATTGAACATTGGTCCTACGGAAGGAAGCTTTGAATAAAGACTAATTATTTTCGTTAGGCTTGGAGTTAACGTAGGTGGCTGTTGAATGTATTACACAAGTTTTATATATTACTAGCATTTGCCCGCGGCTTTGCCCGCGTACTAAGCGAAATTTTTAACCGTCTACAAAAAACAGGTTTGTATGTTTGTCCACGATTATCTCGCGTTTGGCTGAACCGATTTAGATGCGGTCTCCAGAAAAGTAGTTGTTACATTCTGGGGGTTTCGGTATACGAAGTTTGATGATTGTAATTCATTAACAGATGAACAGATGAAAAGTCAGTATACATTCTGAGAACCGGCAAACTGTTGAATTACATTTGATTTTGGCAAAAATAAGGATCGAAAACTATTATCATACATTTCCGAGAGGCCGAAGGGGAAAGGGCCGATGAAATAAAAGCATGTCTTAAATGGCCCTTAGTAAAAGTATCTGTGTGTGTGGGCGCAGGTCATTTCTTGGATGGGTGACCGCTTTGAGTGGTTACTTACTCTCGTGCTTTGGAAGGCACGCTAAGCCGTTGATCCCGGCTGCAATCGTTAAGCCAAGTTAGAGGCCTTCGAGCGGCTTGCGAACTTCTAACAGTCAAGTTGCCCACTCGACAAAGGGGGGTCGAAGTTGCACCACGTCCCTAGGGAGTACCCACCGTCACCCTACACGTGACCCCTGTAGGTGTTGAATTTTGAAAAATCCTTTCTTAATGCACCTCAAGACCTTATATGGAACCTACATACTAAATTTGGAATCTCTAGAACCAGCAGTTTGGGCTGTGCGTTGATATGTCAGTCACTCAGTCAGTCAGTTATTTCTTGAAATTTGGCACAATCTTTCAAAAGTTTTCATGTCCACAATATTAAATTTCAATATCGACGCCATTTCCGTAATTAACGTCCCAAAAAATCACAAAAACGACACCCATATTAATATTTAGACATTTCATCCCCCTCGCACCCCAACAGGGGGATAGTATTTCACGCCCTTCACATGTGATATTAAAATTTTATTGTTGCATTCGTAATTAGCGACCCGATAAACCATAGAAACGATACCCATGTCGATTTTCAGAATTTTTCACCACTTTTCCTATTTTAGGGGTTGATTTCTCAAAAAATCTGAAACAGGTATTTACTCATTTATCGTTAGAAATACTCATGTGAAGTTTCGATTAAATAGTCCAACTAATCTTGTTTCCCCATACAAACTTCGGATCCCCAATATACCCTCTTAGGGGTTGAATTTTGAAAAATCCTTACTTAATGTAACTTAAGACCTTATATGGAACCTACATGCCAAATTTGGAATCCCTAGAACCAGCAGTTTGCGCTGTGCGTTGATATGACACTCACGCAGTCAGTTAGTTTCTTCTTGCAATTTGGCTCAAACTTTCAAAAGATTTCATGTCCACAATATTAAATTTCAAAACCGATGCCATTTTCGTAATTAACGTCCCAAAAAACCTTAAAAACGACACCCATATTAATATTTAGACATTTCATCCCCCTCGCACCCCAACAGGGGGGATGGTATATAACGTCTTCCACGTGAGATTTTAAAATCATTGTTGTTTTCGTTATTAGCGACCCGGTATATCATAAAAACAATACCCATGTCGATTTTCAGAATCTATCATCAAATTTCCCCCTTTTAGGGGTTGATTTTTAAAAAAACCTGAATCACGTATTTACTCATTTATCGTTAGAAATACTCCTGTGAAGTTTATAATATAGCCTAACTAATCTTGTTTCCCCATACAAACTGCGGACCCCCATTTCACCCCCTTAGGGGTTGAATTTTGAAAAATCTTTTCTTAGTGCACCCCTAAACCTTATAAGGAACCTACGTGCCAAATTTGGAATCTCTACGAGCAGCGGTTTGGGCTGTGCGTTGATATGTCAGTCAGTCAGTCAGTCAGTCAGTTCCTTCTTTTATATATTTAGATTATTCAGCAAAACCTTACTAAGAACACAAGGACAAAAAAGAGCTACTAAGAACAAAAAAGAGGTTCACTTTTTGACCCGTATATATGTATGTAGGTATGTATGTATGTTTGTCCACGATTATCTCGCGTTTGGCTGAACCGATTTAGATGCGGTTTCCAGAAAAGTAGTTGTTACATTCTGGGGGTTTCGGTATACGAAGTTTGGTGATTGTGATTCATTAAAAGGAGCATCCAAAAAGAAAATTTGGCTTCACTTTCATTCGCACTCCTTACTGTCAGTCCGTCTGTTACAACCGAGTTGCTTTTACTGGACCGATTGAATTGAAATTTGGCACAAACTATCAAGAATTCAGAGCGCTCGTGGCCCAGCGGCACCCGCTTACCGCGTGCGGTATGCGAGGTTAAGCAATGTGGGTGCAGGTCAGGTCTTGGATGGGTGACCGCTTTGAGTAGTTACTAACTGAGCGCTCTCGTGCTTTGGAAGGCACGTTAAGCCGTTGATCCCGGCTGCTGTTTACGACAGCAGTCGTTAAGCCAAGTTAGAGGCCTTCGGGCGGCTTGAGAACTACTAACAGTCAAGTTGCCCACTCACTTGACAAAGGGGGGTCGAAGTTGCACTACGTCCGTAAGGAGTACCCACCGTTACCCTACACGTGACCCCTGGGTCGTGCTCAAAGTGCAACAAAAACTGGCAACCGTACTTGTCTTCCCGAAGATCTCACGGTTCGTAAATAAATGCTATACGATTAAAAAAAATCTAATACCTAATCTAAAGGTTGATTTTAATGGAAAAAATATAGAAACCTCTATGTCGTTTTTAAAAGCCAATCCATAGATACCCCACACGCTTATATAGTAACATTAAACTTTTTTTAACAATCCCTGGCATGCATGGAGTGCCAAATTTTACCTCAGATTCGAATTAAGAGACCTCTCGGACGCTCAGATCTCGATTTTGGACGAAATCGGGACGAAAAAAAAAACAATATGGCGGCCACTTTCACAAATTTTAGCTCGGATTCATATTAAGAGACCTCTCGGACAATCAGATATCGATTTTGAACGAAATCGGGACGGAAATGAAGAAAATCAATATGGCCGCCACTTTTTCCAAATTTTACCTCAAATTCGTATTACGAGACCTGTCGGACGCTCAGATATCGATTTTGAACGAAATTGGGAAGGAAATGAAGAAAATCAATATGGCTGCGACTTTGTCAAAATTTTACCTCGGAGTCGTATTAAGAAACATATCGGATGCTCAGATATCGATTTTTAACGAAATCGTTAAAGAAAAGAAGTAAATCAATATGGCCGCCACTTTTTCCAAATTTTACCTCGGTGTCGTATTACCTCTCAGACGCTCAGATATCGATTTTGAACGAAATCGATTTGGAAATGAAGAAAATCAATATGGCTGCGACTTTTTCCAAATTTTACCTCGGATTGGTATTAAGAGACCTTGTGGACGCTAAGATATCGATTTTTAACGAAATCGGGACGGAAATGAAGAAAATTAATATTGCCGCCACTATTTCCAAGTTTTACCTCGCATTCGTATTACGAGACCTGTCGGACGCTCAGATATCGATTTTGTACGAAATCGGGAAGGAAATGAAGAAAATCAATATTGCTGCGACTTTGTCCAAATTTTACCTCGGATTCGTAATAAGGGACATCTCGGACGCTCAGACGTTTTAAACGAAATTGGGACGGAAATTATGAAAATCAATATGGCTGCCACTTATCCCAATTTTACCTCGGAGTCGTATTAGGGGACCTCTCGGACGCTCAGATATCAATTTTGAACGAAATCGCAACGGAAGTGAAGAAAATTAATATGGCCGTTACTTTATTCAAAGTTTACCTCGGATTCCTATTAAGAGTCCTATCGGACGCTCAAATATCGATTTTTATCGAAATCGTATCGGACGGCACTGATTAATAAAACCACTTACTTACAATACATTGAATCAAAAAAGGTCGTCTCTTCATAGGGAATTCACGGCATTTCATGCACCTTAAGATCTTATAAGGAACCTACATGCCAAATTTGGTATCTCTCGAACCAGCAGTGTGGGCTGTGCGTTGATATGTCACTCACTCAGTCAGTCAGTTTCTTCTTGCAATTTGGCAAAAACTTTTAAAAGTTTTCATGTCCGCAATATAAAATTATCAATGCCATTTCCAAAATTAACGACCCAAAAAACCATAAAAACGACACCCATATTAATATTTAGACATTCCAACCCCCTTGGAACCCAACAGAGGGGATGGTATTTCACGTCCTCCACGTAGGATTTTAAAATCATTGTTGTTTTCGTAATCAGCGACCCAATAAACTATAGAAACAATACCCATATCGATTTTAAGAATTTGTCACCACAGGGGGGGACCCCTTTTAGGGGTTGATTTCTCATAAATCCTGAAACACATGTTTACTCATTTATCGTTAGAAATACTCCTGTGAAGTTTTGAATAAAATAGTCCAACTAATGTTGATTCCCCACACACACTTCGAACCCCCATTTTACGCCCTTAGGGGTTGAATTTTGAAAAATCCTTTCTTAATGCACCTCTGGACCTTATATGGAACCTATATACTAAATTTAGAATCTCTAGAACCAGCAGTTTGGGCTGTGCGTTGATATGTCACTCACTCAGTCAGTCAGTTATTTCTTGCAATTTGGCACAAACTTTCAAAAGTTTTCATGTCCACAACATTAAATTTCAAAATCGATGCCATTTTCGTAATGAACGTCCCAAAAAACCATAAAAACGACACCCATATTAATATTTAGACATTTCATCCCCCTCGCACCCCAACAGGGGAATGGTATTTCACGTCCTCCACGTGGGATTTTAAAATCATTGTTGTTTTCGTTATCAGCGACCCGATAAACCATAAAAACAATACCCATGACGATTTTCAGAATTTGTCACCACATTTCGCCCTTTTAGGGGTTGATTTTTCAGAAAACCTGAAACACGTGTTTACTCATTTATCGTTAGAAATACTTCTGTGAAGTTTCGAATAAAATAGTGCAGCCAATCTTGTTTCCCCATACAAACTTCGGGCCCCCATTTTACCCCCTTAGGGGTTGAATTTTGAAAAATCCTTTCTTAGTGCACCCCTAGACCTTATAAGGAACCTACGTGCCAAATTTGGAATCTCTAGGACCAGCGGTTTGGGCTGTGCGTTGATATGTCAGTCAGTCAGTCAGTCAGTCAGGCAGTCAGTCAGTCAGTCAGTCAGTCAGTTTCTTCTTTTATATATTTAGAAGATATCAACAAATGTTGTGGACTTGTTACAAAAAAAAATTATACAACGACAGTGGCAAACAAGCTAACGGCCTGTCTGATGGTAAGCAAACACCGTCGCCTAAGGACGTTTGTGACTAAAGAAGATTCTCAAACGCGTTGCCCACCCTATACTAATTTGAGGATTTAATGTGTTGACAGCTAGAAACACATGGATCTCTGGTCAGTGGAAGACACGCTGTTTTCGGTATGCTTCTCAAGGGGATGGCTTGATTCGCGTAAATCAAGCCCGCGTGTAAGTGAGCCGTTAATGTATTCCGCGCACGAAAAAATTAGATGCAACATTCTTCGGAGTCTTTGGGAATGCCCTTTTTTGACTCTCCATAAATATCTAAATTTGCGAAGCTTATTTCCGCCTATGAGTAGGGTTTCTGAAAATTGTTTCCCATTCTCGTCAGTTATTTTTCAATTCAACCTTTTAAATCTCCGCTTACTTTAGTTATTCTCAATTTATCCGCCGCGATATCGAAACCTCACGTATTGCGAAAGAGTCCTAAAAATGCCTCTATGCCTACCTTTTTTATTTCGGCCAACAAAACAGAGTGTTTATTAAACTTGTTACCATGTTGCTATCTGTTACTACATCTCTTCAACCGGGACACTCGCAGCTTTGGAAAACCCTTTTCAATAATCAAAAATTAAATGGCTGATTGCCGCCTAAACCGATAAATTTGTAGTAGGCAGTTTATTTAATGGAAACTATTCTCACGTTGCACGTCATCTAGATATTGTTTCTACTTTTGGGATCCTTTATTAGTTGTCAATTTAGTAAATACTAATAATTTAAGAAAAAAACTAGTATAGTTTAGGTTCATTGAATATACTGGAAACCAAAAATAGGCCGGCTAGTTGATAACGTAACATTTTAATCGGGCGGAGCTGTAATTTTTTGTATGAAAAAATGGCATTAAATCAACCTTACGTACGTTTGAAGACGTTATATAACTACCCCGCTGCGCTGTGAACACTATTTCTACTGCTTTGTGAGAATTCATAACTACGCTTGCGTTAAGTTCAAAATAAAAATAATTATCAAGATGTGTGCATCCGGTTTTGATAAAAGAAAAATGTAATATAAAATGCGTAGGTACTGGTACAAATTACAGTTCACGATCCGTCAAGTAATCCTTTAGTGAATTACGCTTTTCTTACTAAAAGATTTTGCAGGTTTTTTTTTATTCTACCAAGCTTTGTGTTTTGGATATATAAAGTTTGAGTGGAAATTGCATCTCGGGAATTTAAGAAACCAAATACAATAACGCTTAATAATCAAGGAAGACCGAGTAGGCAAGTGCTTTAGCTGTGACGTCACCGTGTGAATTAGCCAGTGCTCGTGCTCGGGTTTGATTAGCCGAGAAAAATACCGTCACCTCCGCATTTTACGGCCACGTACGTTTTATTACTTTCGATCATATTGTTTCTTTTACTCTCATCGTAAATCCAAGCGACATAATTATGCTGCGATCGTGTAGCTGGATTTTGAGAGGGTGATTAGGTAAATGTTATATCACAACATGAATTCTTGTGATTAAAAACGGTGTCTTTTGTAATTTGACTACCTAGCACCCACCTGGGTGCTAGGGGTAATTGGCAACATTTCAAAATGTATAATGATGCCTAAATCGTCAACCATTTCGGTAAATATGCTACTTGAACATAATAAAATAGATTTTAGATTTTTTTCTTTACTAGTTTCCAAGAAAATCACGAATATGTATAAACCGGAAGTGTGACGTCATTACTACGGCTGTAACGAGACAACACTTTAGTTCACTAAACTGCCTAGACTTAAAAAACATTAATCACTTCCGGTTGTCAGCGAGTTCAAATTTAACCTGTCATTGACTGGCAAGTCTATCACATTTAGAATTGATTAGAGGCGCCATCTATATTTAAGCAGGCGAAACTCCTTAACCAAATTGTGTTGTGTTATATTAATAAGAAAATAAATTATTTAATATATTTATTGTAATAACATTGTTGTCGTGGTACGTTGCTAATAGGAAAATCCGATGACATTTTATAAACCCCGTTACAGGAGTTGATGCGTAAGGTCTGTTATACAGCAACTTCAAAAAAGGAGGATCCCATTTCGATTACTTTTTTAATCATTATTTTCAACGTTTGTCACCACATAACTTGGTCATTTATGAACATATTAGTAAAAAAAAACTATTACTAAAGTGGCCGGTGTGGTGTGACAACTAAGACTCAAAATAAATGAAAACCAGAATTGTGAAATAGCGCCGAAATATCGGAAACTCAACAATATTAACATATCAAAATCAAAATCAAATAGGCAGGCTGCAAATAGGCCACAAGGGCACTTTTGCAAGTCAAAGCGTGAATTTATACAATTTAAAAAAAAACTGCCAATCTTACTTAATAATAATGATTAAAAAAATATACTGATTAACAATTAAATAAAAATAAATTTACAAATATTAAGGACGTATTGAATACTATCTGTCCGAATAAACAAAAAGTACATAAAATTAATTTAATATCTCAGAGATGTATATGGTCTCTGAGCGTCCAAATACGATTAATAACAATTATTTAAAAGTCCTTAGAGATGTAAATGATCTCTAAGCGCTAAAATTAAAATAAGTAAACTTAATATTGTTAGAGATGTATAAGGTCTCTAAGCGTCAATAACAATAAAACTAATCCAGAACAGGATCTCTCGTCAATCTACATACAATAAAATAACACTAGTATTAAGGTATTTACTTTGCCCTTGCAAGCATGAACAGACCGGACTCCACAAACAGCACCCGATCACGAGTATGACGCGTATCTCAGCCATCGCCTCCCTCGACCATCTGTTAGGGAAGGCATACATGGTAAATATCCCGTTTTGAACAGTAATTCAAGTGTTAGTGACTATGTTAGCTTGAAATCAGAATTGTGATAATATTAACCGTGTAAAGGGACCCTATGACTACTACTAAATACCGTTTATCCATAAATATTAATTCAAAATTTCCCTGTGAAGTTTCAAATTTTCCAAACGGATTACATGGAGACAAAATGATTGTGTTACTTATAGAAAATCAAAATCTCCTCATATTCACTTAAATAACACGTATCAGTTTCCCTATAGCATCAAAAGTATTTTAACATAACACTTCTATTTTAGTGCGACTTCCGTAAAATGATGGCACTGTTTTCAATAAAAAATCTGGATCTTTGCTTAGTTTTAGGTGGTCATAGCATGACACACTACTTGACACTGGCGTGAAGTGAACGTCATGTCAACGAAATGTTAACGCACCGAGGTTTTTTAGAAAAATAAGTGGCAATGGTAATACTGCCTTACAGCCACTGTAATGACGTCATAATTTACTTACGACCTTTTGGAATTCGCTACTTTTAGATTAGATATTTTAGGAAGAAAATGATGATTTCGGGAGAAATAAAAAACACACACACGTGAACCTTAAAATTTCATTTTCTATCGATCTAGATCATAAAATGGCTACCTTGAAAATATGAAATGTTGTCAATTGTGATAGAAAATATCTACCTGAGATTATTTTAAAAGCCTATTTAGTATTTTAGCCGTGCGGCATATTTATATGTCGATAACGAAACAAAAAATGCATATCTTTAGATTTCGAATCCAACATTAGACATAAGTGAAGATAAAAAGAGGAAAACTAGGTACTGTATTAGCCATTAGACTAAAAATATGTTTTTTTTTATTAAGTGGTTGGCTTTCCCCCGACCCGGTTGCATAAAATGTAAATGCATGAGATTTATTTTGTCATATACGAGTATTTTACCGATATTTTAATAGTTATTCTGCTAGACGACTTCAAATCCAAAAAAATAATAACAATCGCCCCAGCCGTTCTTAAATTGGAAATGGTGTAAGTAACTAGCACGATCATGTTTTATATATAAAATATATAAGGGTTTTCTTCGGGATGCAGTTGTACTGGGATAGGTCTAGGATGAATAAAATAATTTAGGCATATGGCTTTTTTGCTGTATGAACCGGAAAGCTAAATGTTGTACCTTTGAAAATAAAAAAACTTATTTAATAAACACGATTTTATTTGACACGCCCAAAAGATACGTCATTACAAAGATAAAAGAAACTCTTTAAGAAGTCTTACCCTTTTATTATTTAATTTACGATTTAAGCACAGTACTCGATAGATGAAGCAGTCTTTTTATTAGAATTTCAAGTAGGTATTATCCCCAATAATGAACGTTTTTATTTGCCTATTCAACAATTTATTATCAATGTTAGCTATTCATTCAATCATGTTGAGCTACATCGTTGTGGTATTAATATAAACATTCTAAATACACAATGTTTATAGATGTACGTACAATCAGATAATTTTCTAATGCGGGATATTTACATATTTGTTACCCCATATGTAAACATAACTTCTCTTGTATTAATACCTACAGCTGTTAAATGAGGCTACTTGTAAAGTGATTAATTTAAATGAAAACTATTTTTTCTAATAGTAATAGTTCGTTGCTATCTTGATCCTAACCTTGCATCACCAGTACCTATCCTATGCACGCTAAGGAAGCGGTGTAACACATTTGAATCTTAATATTTTAAGTAAGGATACTAATAGGTACCTAATAGAGTCGATTAGCGGTATACCACTTTGTTCCATCCATACTTAGTATTATAAATGCGAAAGAGTGTCTGTGTGTGTCTCTTCACGCGAGCACAAGACACAAGCAACGAATTAACTGCAATCAGCCTGCCACAAAACCTGACAAGTTATTATCAACAGTCGTAAACGCAATGTTCTGTAAGTATTATAAAATAAAAATTAAATAAATAAAAATATCCTTTATTTCCCATCGTTTTAGAAATAATACATGCTTAAGTAAATTTTTATAGTTTTTTAAATAATTATTACAAATATCGTTTATATATATTTAGTTAATTTTACTGCCAAGTGTTCTATATCCATTTTTAAGAAAAAGTATTGTTTATTCAGGGGTCGCCGATATATATCATGATTTATTCAGAAAGAAAATGAAAAAACATGAAAATATTTTGAAGTATAATATATTTATATGTATTTAATCTTTGTTGCACAATTAATTAATATAGCGTTGTATAATTTAGCTAATTAGTATTTATTTTATTCTATGAAGGAAAGATAAGTTATGTATATATATAATTATATTATTATAATTATAATCGATTTCTAAAGTGCTTGCTTTTACAACAACATAAATATTTTGTCATGTAAGTAATAGGGGTCGTTTATTAATGGTTGTCGTGTGCCGCTGCACGCAGTCGCTACGCGGGGCGCGGTGCGACACGCGAGGAAGAAAGTGCCCACACGCGTTCCTCCCATAGTTCATCATTATGAGACAGTGCCTGTGCCAAGCCGCACAATACTTCGCTTGTCCGTAAACGAGCGCTTATTTAGTTTTATGTAATAGTGTTAATGAGGCATTTTGGGTTATTATGGTTCCTTCTGCATTAGAAATGGGTAAGTGCCTGCACGAGGTCGATGGACTTTCATATCATCGCCTACTTTTATTCGCAATGAAAATCATGAACTTGTTAAAAATATTGTAACGAGCGTGGGGTATGGGATACAGTGAAAATACCTCTGTAGCACGACGACAGTTTTGGTCCAGAAGTCCTCCGTGCAGATTTCGCCCGTGAAGATGTTTCGGTCTTCATCAACTTTTCAACAGGCGATAAAGGCTCCTCCCGCGTCTCTGATGACTTCGATAATGCCCCACGTTGGGCGCCAGTGTAGTGCCGGGGAGTTATATCGACGGACGTGAAACGTAATGAAACGCGTAATCCTACTAACTTGACGCAATTTATTTAACTTTTGTACATATATATTATACTACTACTATGGGGTCCAGAATAAGATCGATGATCATAGCAAAAAGGGTATTTTACGTTGAACTAACGTTAGCGCGTTCTATTTCTACCCCAGCGCCATCTAGGGGATAATCGGGTCCCTAGCTAGTTAGTTATACTACTCGCTCTGAGATGGCGTTAGTAGTCGTTAATGTCTGCCGCGCCAACGCTGTGGTTCCTTGTTTACAAACTTTGATTTTTTTGTTGTTTATTTCATTGCATGTTTGAGAAAAGCATTATGCATACCTCGGCGGGAAATATGGGGTTGCCCGCCTCAGATCTATCCTATCTATATGTCTTGCGCCGGCAACCCCTTTCGTCCCGGCCTCTGTAGTAATGTACTAAAATATACCACAACCATCATGTTGCATCTTTTAACTACTTATACAAATTTAAGTAACAACATGTTTTCCTACACGAGCGTGTTCCATCCTAGAAACTACACCTCGTGTTATGTAAGTATCCAGTCTTAAATACAAATAACAACATTACTTATATATAACACACTCGCAGGTATACAGAATAGCGTGATTCAGATTACGTCTGGCTGGACAGAAGGCCTTGGCTAGTCGACCTCCGGTCATCAAATAAATTTGTTCTGAACGAGACTGAAAATTACATTAAGGCTATGTTCCGAATCACGCTCACAGCGCTCACAACGCTTACAGTGCTGGCGGCCGGTCCGAATCAGTTAGCGCGCTCAAGGCCGCGTGAGCGGTGTTTTGTTTCGGACCGGTCATGAGCGTGTTTACTGTCAAACGTCAACTGAATTTGAATTTTGAGTTCGTCAATTAATCATAGTATGAAATTCTGGGCTGGGTTTTTGATCTGTAGAAAATTGAAATTAATCGCAATCTACAACGAACTAATATAAAACTGACGACATGTTCCAGGACCAAATTGTAGAGCATAGGGAATAATTCATCTTCACACCTTAGAACCTGAATGGTCGCGTACGGTACGGTTTCAGAGGAATTTTCTCCATTGGACGCTCTGACTGTGGAATGAACTCCCTGCCGAGGTTTTCCCGAAGGACTACAGTATCGGGTTCTTCAAGGAAGGAGTATATAAAAATTTAAAGAGTTGGTTATGCGCATGTGACACCCCTGGAGTTGCAGGCGTCCATAGGCTGCGATGACCACTTACCATCAGGCTGGCCGTACGCTTGTTTGCTACCGACAAAGTACAAAAAAAACTAATAAATAAACTAATATAACTGTAAAATTTATTTTTCGCGCCTAAAATGAAATGTCAAACGTCAACTTGACGTTTGCGCTCACGGTGCTTACGGCTGGGAGTGTGAGCACCGTGAGCGCCGTCCATGACGTCATCAATGACGTCATGACATATCGTGTAAACGCTGTGAGCGTGAATCGGTCCGACCGTGAGCGCGCTCACAGCGCTGTGAGCGTGATTCGGAACACAGCCTAAGAGAACCCTCATTCCGTTTGGATTACTACCCTAAATCACCTCTAGAAACTGTTGCGTGCTGCAATCTTAGCGTCGACGCTAACGGGATATGACTCCACACTCCGGTCATTTTATTTTCACTTTGTATGAAATAAGTTTCTGTATAAGTTTTTATTGCCGACTTACTTTTTTCCTCACCTTACCTTCATTATTCGTTGAGACGGTTAAAATGAGCCCAAACTTAATGGGTTTATCTTGAAAAGTTTAGAAGTTGCTATGGCTACCGTCTCTATCATCAGATCAGCTCGGTGGTACCATAATATTGCATTGTCACCGAACCACATAAGTATGCCAAATTTCAGCCTAATCGGATACCGGCAAGTGACTGAAAAAGATAGCAAAGTTTGATGACAACTTACATACTTACTTGTAGTATGTTTACTTACAAACAGTGCAAGTTAAATAATAGCTTGTAAAAGTATGAAATTTGGAAATAATTTATAATAATAAAACAGCATTTAAGTAATTACATGAAGACAATCCTACAATACTTATATCAGTTATTAAAAATACCGTTATAAATTCCTCAACAGGTTAGTAGGAAACAGAAAGTTTGATATGGAACAAAGCCGATGTTTGCTATGTCGCTCTATCGCACGTGCTCTGTTGTATACCTAGAGTAGTGTCGTTTGCGCTTCAACACCGTCACCTTTTTTTGTGGAGAAAACCTGTGATGTAGGTACCCAGTCATCGGGCAATGACTGAGTTATGTGGTATTTCTATCCACTAAAAACTCCACGGTGACTGCCATCTGCGCAATAATTCGGAGGACTTCAAGGATCTCAGTACTGAACGCACTGGAGCAAACACCGTCACCTAGTCAGTATTTACACAACCAAGTTTAACGATGCTGTCACGGTCCGAGGGCGTCAGCCGTGTTTGCAACGTTCAAACCGGTTGTGTGCGAGAGTAAAGTGTCAAGTGGAGCAGGCCTGGCCTGCCAACAAATTTATATTTTACCACCCATAAATTGATAACTCAAGAGCAGTTGCGAAATAAACATGCTTTGCTCCATTAATACAAATTCAAGCAATCATATGAAAATTGTAATAGACGTGGAATACTTGCTTAAATTAAATAATAAATGTCGGCCTTACTGCGGGAAGGCTTTATTATTATAATAAATGTACACAGGGTAGGTCCTCATTACTCTCAGATACACACATCAACCAGGCGTGCTGTCGTAATTTTGTTACGAAAATTTAATCCACGAACCGCAGAGTTGTGGTCACAAGGTCTGGATCCAGAGCCATCGTATACCTACTGAACATACACATCGTGTTTTACCAGTTTTACGATAATGCCTTGCCTCCTGTGTAATGAAATCACAATCAGAATCGTTATAATATTATCTTCAACAAATCTATTAAAGCACATTCCAATTTGGTAACGAGAAATTTTCACTCTCTGGCAGATTTAGCGTCACCGTTCATGAGTACATTAAATTAAGCCTCGCGTTTTGTAATAAATTAACTCGTGACGAAATTATACATGGAGTCGAAATGGCAAATATGACTAACGGTAATTTGATAAAGGACGATTGCTGTTTCTGTGTGAAACTTAATTATGAAACGTTACTGTTGATTGATGAAGGTTTTAGAAAATTTATGATCTGGTGAAGAAGTTAACATATTTCTTCATTCGTTTGCAAACAGTAGGTTAACTTGAACCGTTAAAAATAATTTAATTAATGTGAATTCTCATTTACTTTTCCAACTACTTCAAATTTTGCACCGTTACTGATTTTATGACTTTATTTTGATTGAAGACTTGATTTCCCGGTCGAGTTCAATCTACGGGGCGGTGCGGAATGCACGTCAAAGTACTCAATGCGCTCACATGTCAAAAGAATTATAGCAAGTCTTTGTAAAATTCAGCATTGAATTTCTAGGTTTCCTAGAGTTATCGATCTATTGTCTAAAATTGGTAATTTTGGGCTGCAAAGAAACTCTTTATATATCTTCAGTTGCATCATCAGAAGTTTAGACAAGCATTGTTTTCTATGATTAGGTAGATTAAGTTGATTTTCTTTATTTCATAATTATAAATGCATCCTACATACATCTATTTAATTTAATAACTGTATGTGAGAAATTTTCTTATTACATTTATTTATTTTGAGGATTTCGGAAACGGTTCTAACGATTTCGATGAAATTTACAATTTAGGGATTTACCAGGGCGAAAAATCGATCGAGCTAGGTGTCAGTCATCTTAACGAGAACTCGTTTTCTCCGGAAAACCTAGAATAATACCGAGCAAAGCGCGGTCACCCAGGTACTTAAAGATTTAAACTAAAATATTTTGCATACACTGATATTACGAGTATGCTGTGATGTGATCATCAAATAATGAATATAGCAATTATGTCAGGTAATCCAGTGCGATATGTATTTATCTCAATATGAGAATTTCCTCAAAGCTTGAATCGCGCTAATTTCGGTGGTTCAAAACTCTGTAAAATCTCCTTTGATATGAAACGAAACGGCCTGAAATAACGGGATGAAGCAAGTGTACCGTTTTGCGTCACCCGGTCGTATTCCTTTTTCACCGCTGGCCGCGCGACCGGCCGGTTGCCGATCGACGAACCATACTCTTTTCGCGTTTTCACTTCCTCCATGAAAGAGGTTCATTACGTGTGCTTTCCGTAAAGCTGGTTTGAATTTTTGTTGTGTTCTTATGAGTAAAAAGTTCATACCTATTAGAGTGGTGTAAAATGTAGTTATTTAAATACTCATAAACCATGAATGAAATATTTATGTTAATTCTTCATTGCTCCAAATTCCTTTAAAACTGTTGACTAGATAGGAAGAATTTTTTTATACAACGACTGTGCCAAACAAGCATGCGGCCTGCCTGATGGTAAGCAGACACCGTTGCCTATGGACGCTTGCGACTCCAAAAGCGCGTTGCCGACCCTTGGTAACTCGTAGTGTAGTTTCCATTTGAACCTAGATACTTTAGAAATTTCATGTCCGTTTTTAGGGTTCCTTACACAAAATGGACAAAACGGAACCCTCATAGATTCGTCATGTCTGTCCATCCGTCCGTGCGTATGTCACAGCCGATTTACTCGGAGACTGTGACTACTACAATTATGAAATTTGGTATGAAGGTGTATGTTATAAGCCGCTATAGAAATATGATGTAAAAATATTAATTACCCGTCACAGTCGTAAAAAGTGTGCCCCCCCCCCCCCTCTAATTTCCAAACTATGAAGACTAAAATTCTGAATAAATTCAAGATGATGTACATTAATAAATATTTTCAACGATTTTTGGTTTGAATAAGATAGGTTTTACGGTTTTTGAGTTATTGCTGAAAAACTGTCTTGCACAAACAAAAGTGCGTAAGTGCCGTGAGTTCCCTATGATGATACGATCCTTTTTGATTTCAATGTATTGCATAGTGGTTTTAAATATAGATTAGGAGCCGTCGGTACGGAACCCTTCTTTGTGCGTGATCTGACGCGCACTTGGTCGATTTTTCTTTTAATGTAACAAGTCTCCTTTCAGTCATCATCATCCTAGCGTTCTGCTAGTACAGTTGAATCCTGAAGGATGCCCGGGGTCCGGGGTCCACTACCTAATCAGTTTCCTTTCTGTATTTTATGATATTAAATTTATATACCTATTTCCACGTTTTAAATCGCCTTTATTATTTTATGAAATATAACTAAAACTATATTTATGTCATTAACGAAATAAAGTAAGTGCTTATTTTCCGCCTAATTTGTTAGTGTCCAGTGTAGCATTATCCGGCAGTTTAGAAGCAATTAAACTCGACTCATAGCAGCAGCGGCGTCGACAACAGACGTACCCGAGCATTCAACATGGCTTGAGGTCGGGGTTGAGGTTTGGCTGGGAGAGAAATGGCGCCCTATTGTACCCTAGCTACATCATAATGGACACAGGTACAACTAAACAAAAATAGCCTCATAAGGCTCAGCGGGCTAAATTTTGGACTTTGAAAGGAATTGCCTAAACTAAACTAATTTTGTTTTCGAGAGTTCAAATTAGAACAACGCAATTGTTTGAGTGTTAAGAAATGTTTTTATATAAAATGGGTTTTTACTTAAGATGTTTTGCTAACGGTATATTTTATTGCATCGTGATTGTCGACCTCATTGGCTTACCAAAATATTTTTTGAAGTTAATTCCACTATTACTTTGGAACCATGTGACTTGCGAGATTGTTTACTGGTATGTACCTACAAGGGTTAATTTTTGCAGGTTACTTACTGCTTGCTTGATAAACTTTGAAAAATAGACATACATGTACATACCTACATTGGAACATAGAACCTCCTCCTTTTTGAAGTCGGTTAAAAAGTATGATTTTCTCATGTAATACAGAGAACACATGAACCGTGTATAACCTAGAGGTAGAAGATGTAAGGCTCTGTTCCGGCAGAACAGAGAGGCGAGTTCGCATCCCATCTTGGGAATTTAGGCTGCACGGAATCGCTCTCCATTTTTCGTTTGTATTAAATGATTAAAACTTGATATTCATAACCACCTCATAAATTGATTTGTTCTTAGGCAGCATAACCCTGACGTACCTACTAAGTCGTTTCAAAAAAGATACCTTCACTAGCTTTATACATAATTAAAGTCTAATATTTTTGTGCAATGTATTTATGATTCATAAAAAGTATTAAAGCTCTTTTATATCCAGTCTGCCGCACAAACATAAGTTATGGGAGGTTTAGAAAGATTTATTCATTTGTTTGAAAAATGACATACATTTAATAGAAACAGAGTTTAATTTGCAACAGATTGCGAAATGAATACCTAACAGCTATCGGCAGTTATCGTACCGACTCGAAATGCTATTCATGTAGGATTGCGGTCGCATGCAGCAGCGAAAGCTATTGTTCTATCAAAGTTCGGACTGGTTTTGCCTGGCCGCTGCAATGGAGAGGGCAACGTTTAACTGAAGCAAAATGGATTCTATTTGGCTGAAACAATATGTCTCTTAATGGGCGTATACAGGATGATTCGGGAGACGTGAGCAAGATCAACACTACGGATTCAGTAGATCATAAGCTACTGCTTCGTGCCACTATTAGTGAAATTAACGTTCATTTATCTTTGGTTTTGAAAACAAAATGTTTTAAATTATTTACGAAATTCATGGTCACTCTACAATCAGAATACTGCAGTCAAGTGATACTCGTACGGTCAAGTGCAAAAATACGTATCGATTTCATCCTCTCATAAATATGTATCGAGGCCTTATTTTGCTTACGTTAAGGTACTATGGGACATATTTTTGATTGGTTGTGTGCACCTATATTTTTACACTTTTTTTTTTTTTATTAAAAATGGGATTGCTCTTGGCCAGCATCTAGCCAGGGGGCAAAGATGAGGCCGACGATGAAGCGAGCTCACCCAGAAGATGCCTATTCACTCGTGCCTTAAAAAGGTCCAGGTTATATGAACTCGGAAATACAGACGCCGGCAGAGAATTCCAAACCTTAGAAGTGCGCATTATACACTTGACTGTACGTGTCAAATTGAATGTCATCTGAGTCCGATTACTTTTGAAATATCGTATCTCACTCAATGTGACAATTTACTTTCTTCGTAATCAAAGTGCTGTCAGAACAGTTATAGGTTTAATCTTTATAAACCAGTTGTTGTAGGGTGACCATGATTGTAGAGAATTAAACTTTAACTTAACAAAAATAAAAATATAGGAAAAAGGTATGAGTGTTTCACTTAAATACAATGGTGAACGATTCATTGCCATTTACTGTGTATGTAGTGTTGGTCCTGCTCACGTCTCCTGAATCACCCTGTATTCTTTGTACAAACTAAAACTACTTACCTACTTCTACAATACATCGTACCTGCGTTTGCGTATGTATATAAAAATGTCACTACAGCGCAATTAGCTAGCTCGTGTTGTTGAATCGCCTGTACAGTCAGCATCAAAAGTAGCTACGCATTTGAAAAGTTCAATCTTTATTACAAGGGAATAAGAGCTTCGGGCGAGGTCAGTCCTTGGATGGGTGACCGCTTTGAGTGGTTACTAACTGAGCGCTCCCGTGCTTTGGAAGGGGCGTTAAGCCGTTGATCCCGGTTGCTGTCTTTGATAGCAGTCGTTAAGCCAAGTTAGAGGCCTCCGGGCGGCTTGAGAACTTCTAACAGTCAAGTTGCCCACTCACTTGACAAGCCTATTCCCAATAAGGTCGGTTTCCCCCTCGGGTTGGAAGGTCAGATGGCAGTCGCTTCCGTAAAAACTAGTGCCTACGCCAATTCTTGGGATTAGGTAGCGGACCCCAGGCATTCTTCAGGATGCAACTGTACTGGGAATAACGCTAGGAGGATGATGAAGAGCTTTTGACCCCGTCATATGCGTAGCTACTTTTGATGCTGACTGTACCAAACGGTGATGAAAAAATGCATTTTTAATTGAAACTATACGCTTAGGCAAATTACGTCTGCTATATCATGCTGAAAACGTCATAATTTAAATAAATTGTCTGCTGGAAAACATACATCATCGAATCCTCTAGTTATTAAATGGTCTGCAACGCGCTTGTGATTCATTTGGAGTCGCGATCGTCCATAGGCCGCGGTGTCTGCTTACCAACATGCAGGTAGGTCAGAAACTTTAAAAGTTGTACCTGTAGAACGAAAGTGGATATACGTAAAACGGAATTGGCCCATGCAAACACTTGTCTTTTAATATTACCCACCCATATAATTTGAGTAGGAAAATAAACTTTATTTTAAATTAAATTTTATTTTCTGTGATTGCTTTTCACTATTAAGTATGCCTTATTACTCGTAGTTATCCAATAACCTATATTCGTGTCATTTCACCAGGAGTTGATTAAAAAGTCTGCAAACACCTGGGCGGGTCGTTTGTCTTCCATGACACCAAACCGTCCGACTACAAACTTTCTGTTAGTTCACTTGATTGCGATCACTTCAGCGTTCACTTTTAACCAGCGCTTTTAACAATCAAACATCGCTCCATTAACCCCTTTATTTCCTTTTTATTTAAATAAAGAAACAACACTTCGAGACTCGTCTGCGTAATGACGTATGATCATGTTTAGGTAGGTATTATATTCGTAGGTATTTCATACGTAGATGGCAGATGCAGATTAAATAATCCTGTTTATTTCTAAAAGTTAGGGGAAACTGGCTTTTAATGTGGTTTAACCTATTAAAAAAAACCATGGAATGCAGTTTTTACTAATCTACTTGCTCCTTCCTCAATGATTCCAAAATATGAAATATCACCAAAAACCATTAAACTGTTGAATAAGCGGATGTTTTATCTACATTTCCTCCTGTATGCTAGTGGCATTAGAATTTGCTTTCTACAACGTGTCACTGCTATGTAAAGCTGGGGAATGCTTTGAATTGTATGATTAACGTGCACTGTGTCAAGAGCCACGTGACTGCATCTTTGCACCGTGACGTAGAGACATTACGTTTACATCGTCGTATTACCGACAGTGAAACTATGTTTGCCTTAGGTAATCTTATCCTATTGACAAGCTTGCCTCGCAACATTGCCCACGTACTTAAATACTATTAAAAAGTACGAATTGCTTACTAAAAATTGAACAAAATACTTGTTCCCGTGGCGGCATATTAAACAAGGACAATGAACACTTTACTAGATTGCGATATTTAAAGCGATGATAATAGAGGTACATCATCGCTTTAAATGTTTGTGTTTATTGATTCACATAGTACACAAACATTGATTTTAAACATTTTTATCGCTATCAAATCGATGGCCCGGCTTAAAACTATGAAGCACACAATAAAAATATAAGCAAAACTTTTACAAGCTCTCCCCGTAATACGTTTGTCGTATAGCTCTTTTAGGCAGGTACTACACAATACCTATCTGGTTTGATTTCGTCAGATTTCAGATACAATCCAGCATCTAGCGACCTTAGATCCAATCCGCTAGTCACCTGTTAACTGCCTATTCGTGTGCAAGCGACCGTGTAATGGCCTCTCAGGCGAAAGACTATCTATGTCCTCGAGGCGATAGCTTCTGAGGAACCGATACTATACTTGAAACCGATAAACCGATCCTGCCAGCGTTTTGGAATGTTGACCGCATGGTTTATGCCAACGCCCTTGCTGAATTATAACAAACGATTTACAAAAAGTATATCGAAGAATTGTACGATTATAGGGAAGGGTGAACTCTGAGCTCTAGTTTAGGCTTTGTTTTTATTTTGAATATTACGTTAGTACTTGTGTCGTTTTTACCTCTTTATCGATGTCAATAAAGACCTTTTTCCAATTGCGGTATAATGGCGCTATATTGTGGGCGCTATAATATACCCTTTTACTTGAGAATTACTACTACTATTGCTTCTCGTTAGATATAAATCTTTAGAATAAATGCTATTTCAATTTAGCTCTAGGTTTTAATAAATCATAGGCTAGGTGTTTATTTGACTCGGCGAGCTAAACGTTTCCGTTTCAGCTTGGGTAAAAAATACTGTCTAGATGTCCGGATATCCGACTGTTCTCGTCTACGGGTCGTATTTGTCAACTGTTTTAGTAAAATTTTGCGAGCAGGTTCGCTTTATATAAAATTTTCTCATTTGTAAAAATATATTCCCGATTTCTACAGCTTACAAATGCAAAAATATAGATAATGCATATTTCCTTGTTCTGCCATTTATTTACCTCAAAATTTGCCTAAGTTTCCACGCGCTATTACAAATTTAAAGTATAAGTAAATAAGATACCAAAACAACAGCTTTTTTACAGTTTCTAAACTTCCACTAAAAAGGAAATAAATTACTAACCCTTCTGGCGCAGCAAGATCGTAGTTTGTATTTAAACAGGACGATTTAACGTGCCTAACGGACCGAAACTTAAACGTTTATGTGGGTGCTCCATACTTTTCAGCCAAGGCGGCACTTTCAGAGAAGTTAGTGTACGAGTATTAAATACATCCTTCCAAAACGAGCCCAAGGCGACCCCCTTCGCTTACAAACCAGGGTTGTTGTAACAACAACAACAATACCTTTATAAAGTATAGTGCACACTGCCGCGCAACATGTGTCAATTTAACGCTTGGCGGATCAAAGACTAGCAATGAATTATCCCCGCGCCCGGCCGCCTGCCGTCAAATAAATGTCAATATCATGGGAAAGCTTAGGTTAGCACCAAATATGTGGTTATGAATCGATCCTTATTCGCGTTTTCAGCAAACGTGATAAGTATCATACATAAGCCGTTTCCTTAATACATTTGGAAATAACTCCCTAAAATAATTATGCGTTAGGACCAGTAAATTCAGTAAACATTATTTACTGAATTGCTGGTCCTGAATACCTAATAATAACATATGTATACACATATTTTGAGTCAGAGATAACTTACTAGCGTTTTCATTCCTTTGCGAAAATTTTCAGTAAAGCCATTGCTTTACTGAAAATATAGTTGTAGTGACAGCGGAAGCGCGTGATATGTAATGTGTATGTATATTCGAACAAGCGAGCGGAGCGAGGGAATGCTCCATTTCAAGATTGGCCGATTTGATTTTGCCCAGATATTTATTATGGGCTAATGGCCGCATTTTGGACGGGTCCTCACGAAACTTGGCATTTTATATTTCTTGATATAATGGAATATTTCGGGAGCTTTTTTTGATTGCCTCCGTGTGGTACCAGGTCTCCCGTGTGATGCCGGGTTAGAATAGCACCACCCCCTTTCTTCCCTTGGGCGTCCTTAGAGTCGACTATGGGAACCAGGTTGAAGTATGTTGTGGGCGATGGGCTAGCAATCTGTCACTGTAATATCCCATTTTCTCCATCTATTAAACCATAAATAGCTAAAAGTGGCACTGTAAAGTAATTTTCATGTGCTCGGCCTACCCCTCTTTGGAATATAGGCGTGAGTTTATGTAAAATACCATCAAAAAGTTTAAGACCATACACAAAATATACAAATGATCAACATTGATTGATTATTCATTGAACCTTGATTCATCTGTCAGTAGTACTCTCGACCAGTTTGCAAAAGTCCAAACCTTGTGAGAAACAGCCCATTGCAATCTTTTTCCCTCGTTTGGTTTGCGTAATAATTTATGAAAATGAAACTAAAAGTTGTGTTTGGTCTTAAACTTTTTGACCGTAGTGTATGTTTTTCGATTTGGGTAAAATGGGGGCAGAAAGGAGCAAATTTCGCGGTAGCGTTCCTTATGAACGGTTTTCGATTATATTCGGAAGAAACCGACTTGTTCACTCGACATCTAAACACGCGCACGAGAGGACACAATTATAAACTAACAACAACAAGATATAATACAAATATCGGCAAAAACTTTATTGCGAACCGAATTGT
The DNA here is from genome assembly GCA_905163555.1 of Notocelia uddmanniana. NCBI lineage: Eukaryota > Metazoa > Arthropoda > Insecta > Lepidoptera > Tortricidae > Notocelia > Notocelia uddmanniana. Next base: position 21,054,056 of record LR991059.1, on the reverse strand, counting down.
TAATACTTGGAACAAATTACCCTCCCAAGTTGTGAACTCCAAAATAGACTTGACAAACTATCTAAAGCAGTGAATTAGTGCTTAGTGAACTATGATTTAGACTTACCAGCGCAAGCTGCCTGTCTAAAATGATATAATAATAATAACTTCAAGTATGTACCTATAGGTTGATGTGAATAAAAAGTTTTCGAAAGAAGCGGCGAAGGTTGAATAAGGGAAAGTTTACGCAAAATAAAATAATCGAAAGTATTGTGCTCCTCTAAAGCTCGTATTTCTCAACCAATTCTCGTAAAATTTTGAGAGCAGGTTCGATAATTATATGGATTTGATGGTAACATACATGGAAACATCTAGGACTCGGAAACAATAACTGGTGATCATGAATAATTCAAAATCAATAAACGACCTGACCGGGATTCGAACCCAGTGTCACAAGCTTTTATTTTAATTGTTGGTTACATGCTAATTTACTGAAATTTTTACGTTAGCTAGTGGATGCCAGACGGTTTATTAGGTGAGTTTATAAAATTTATCAATTATCATTTTAAAAAGAAAATGTTCATCGTTTTATGGTATTAAAGCACAAAGTAATTTTGAACAGCTTAAAGAAGCTTTGAAAAGGTTTTTCTTGAGACGTTACCCGTAAGTAAACTTTTGAAGTTTTTTCAGGAAGGTAATAAATTAACCCAAGGAAACTGCTAAGTAAGTAAAGCTTGAAACGCACAGAGCACGGCGCAGCGTTATTAGGGGTGGGGGGGGGGGCGGTTTTCCGGTAAGGCGAACGCGACGCGATCAGGGGGATGTCGCACCAAAAACCGCGCGGGATGGTCGAGCGGAGGCGGCGTGTGTGACATATGAAGCAGTAATCGGCACTACACTGTATATCTCGGAAAGATCAAAAATGCAAAACCACCTCTGCCCCGCACCGCGCCGCGCCTGTCTGCGTTTAGAGTTTAAAAGAGCTATGAACAACTCAGCAATATAATTTACTAAAATAGTGCACCTGACGCACCCACCGACCTGACGAGTAGAGGATTGACTATAACTTTCCTCGGTTATAATACAAATCATAGTATGAAAACTACAATTGCTCGGCTATGCCTATACATATAATGAAATGCTAATGTCTGGAATCCTCATGTCTGAAATCCTTTTGCGAAACTATCCGTAAATAGTCTCCTGAGGCTTGTTCTAACGAGCTCGAATATGCTTGGCTTCATTACATGTCCACCGAATAATGATGTAAATTATTATTATTATTGGTAAACGGGACTTAATCAGCTCGTGACCACGGATGTTGCGATACATTCGAAACGTCGGGCACACCTCTGGTGATTAATTTTTGTACGCGATTAAGTCCCGTTTACCAATAATAATGTGTAAAAATCGTGCAAGTTTAAATCAATATATGATGTAAATTGTCCAGGTTTTTTATAACAAAAGAAGTTTATTCTTCAATATTCAGAAATTTATTCTGCGAAGATAGGGTTAAACTCATGTTAAGTCACTTATTGAGGAGCAGGAGATTTATTTTACACATTATTTGCATTCCAACAGCAAACCAAATAAAAATTCAAATTCGTAGGCGACATAAATGTATCACATTAACTTTATAAATGTTTATTATTCAGAGCTAAGAATTGTAATATCGAAATTCCCAAAAATGTTATGACAATAGCTGCTTACTTACTAAAAAATAACATAAGGCTGGCCTTACACAGTTGAAATCCGAATCTGAATTCATATTATTAAATCAGAATGCACGGAATTGCATATAATTTAACTATTATCTACACACGAACAGATTTTTTCAGATTATGAATTTCTCAGATTGATATGTTAGAATAATACTGACATGCGTAATGTTATGAATTCAGAATATGAAAAATTCAGATTATTAAGTCCGAACGCACCTCTTTCTATACAATAAGTACGGACGAGCACACACATACTGGATTCGGATTATGATTCTGTTAGTTGATATTGCAGACTTGTGATGTGTTGACATGGAATGGTCGGAATTTTTAAGACATATGAGTAAAGGCAAGGCTCCGGAACTCAGACTATGAAGTCTGATTATGAATTCAGATTGTGTAAGGCCAGCCTTAAATGTAAAGAAAATACGTGCGTCATGTACGCCGCTTTGTCATTTTGACAATAGCTCTTCCCCAAAATGGCTTCGTAATTAAAGTCTCCACCAGCAATACATTCTTGGAAAATGCTTGTTCACTTCCGCCTGGCAAAGTTATGCTCACTGGTTGGAATCAATTTTCTACTTGTATTCAAGTGAATGACACATTTTAGAATACATAATCCAAAATAAAAATGCTTTTCTGTTTAAAGTTTTTAGAATCCAAAATAAAAATGCTGTGCTGTTCTTCTTAGGGTACCGTACCAAAATGGTAAAGGCACCATAATGCCGCTTTGTCTGTCACATTGCTAAATATCCCAAGAACTATTTATGCTATCAATTTGGAATTTAGAATCGTTATAAGGAAAGCTAACCCAGATGCATTGTACATGTCTTTTTAAATATATTTGTTATTTGTGAGCATTTACCGATACAACAACTGGGGGTAAAAGTTCAAAGTGTAGGGACTATATTAAGTGGGTTGACATATGAAAGCGCTAGAATTGCACATTTTAAAACAGTTATTTTTCTGAATTATTGGGTTCGGGTATCGTGTACCCAGCTTTGTACGAAACCTTCAGTGCGCGAATCGATCAGACTCGCACTTGTCCGGTTTTTAGTTAAACTTCAGGTTCTATTCCAAAGACCCCGTGAGGAATACGGGTATTCTTCGAATAAATCCGGTTGGTCCGGTTTATCATTTTTTGGTAAAGGTCCTTACAAAAAAATAACAATTCGGGCGAAACTAAAAGTGGACTTGTAAACTTACGGGTATGTGTTGAGAGTGAGGGACCTGCATATGTCTCCAGTTGTCAACACAACGAATCTTCAATTTAATAGTGGGTCGGCAACGCGCTTGCGATTCTTCTGGAGTCGCAAGAGTCCATAGGTGACGATGTCTGTTTACCATCAGGCAGGCCGTGAGCTTGTTTCCACTGTCGTTGTATAAAAAAAGTTAAATGTCTTAAATGAAATGTGTGCACGTGAAATCATGATATGCTGCTGCGTGTATCCGAAACTTATTATAGTAATACGTTACTATATCCGCGCATATATCAATTTCTAATAACTTTTCACAAATACGCAAAGATAACATCGCATAAGAATTTGATCATAGGGTCCTGGAGAAATCGAGGGAACTCTTCAAATATTTGAGGTGCACCTATAGCGATTTGGGTATTTTGTATAGCAACTCGTGCATTCCCTCTTAAAAAAGCACCATTTGCCGATGATTCACAAAAAGTAATGATATCCCATCAAAAACATAAATGTGAAAATGGGAGCCAAATTCAATTTCAAGAATATGCGATGCTTGGTTGTCGTCTTCACAGACAAAAGAATTGAGATCTAAATGGGTGCCAAGTTCCGTAGATTCTCTGAAATGATGCCAAGTCCGGCACTACATTGTTTACAGTAAAACTAACGAAACGGTGAAGACGACAACCAAACATCGCATATTCTTGAAATTGAACTTGGCTCCTATTTTCAAATTTATGTTTTTGATGGGATAAATATTAGGGGACATCTTTTTTACACAAATCGAACTAGTCCCATAGTAAGCTCAATAAAGGTTTGTGTTACGGGTACTAGACGACGATATTATATTATATTAACATGATAAATTATTATTTTTTTAAACGCGACTGGTTTTGGATTTCCATATCAATAAACTACCATCATTTACACACACACACACACACACACACACACACAATTAATACGAATCTAACAATACCTTTGAAGCTAATATCCATCGAGCCGTTCAGGCTGCAGAGCGTGCCAAACATTTGAATTTGGCGCTAAAAATCAGCCATTTTGTTTATATTTTATTTTCATATACCCAGTGTCACTCTCACAGTAAATACGAATCTAACGACACCTCGCAAGACATACTTACATACTCTCGAAAAACATAACCTCCTTCTGGCGCAGTCGGGTAATTACATAGAAAACATCCAAGTATCCGGAACAAATGTTTCTGCTCATCATTAGACACAAATGCCCTTACCGGGAATAACACAGATATCAGCCTTTAGAATTTTACTGCGCGCATTTTTTAACAGAAACAAAAATAGTATGCAGCATGACCTTTTATTTTTCAGCCGAAAATTCTTTGATGTGGGTGCGGAAATTTACGACTAGCACGGAACGTAAAATTTTGAGAGTAAATGGATCCCACAAATATGTACCAGTGGCTCATTGTTCAATCTTTTACGCTTATTTATGGGAGCATAAAAATTAGGAACGTCTTGACAGCTGCGTTACCAATTGTATTAGGGATAGTAAATACTTACGTAAAGGCTGGTTGGCAGTTGGAATCCTTCTCGTGATAACGAGTAGAAATCAACAATATAAGTAGTAGGGTATGTAAAAACTTGAAAGTAACTGACACAATATAATCTTAATCTTTAATATATAAAACAAAGTCGGATTTGTTCGAACACTTATAACTTCGAGAACGGTTGGACCGAATTTCATTGTTTTTGATTTTTTTGGACTTGTCTTCGCTCCGAATAGATTTATGAGATTTTCTTCTCTATATTTTAATAAATAAATATTTTATGCGGAACGGGTTGGAGGCGGGACGAAGTTCACCGGAACAGCTAGTGATTAGATAAATAGTAGATCATTCCTTCATAGCAAAAACGAATGTACAGTAGAGGAAATATCAACACGTATCTCTTATAACCCTTATTATAATTGCGGCAAGAACGAAAAAGGTACGTGTTTAAGTTTCCTTGACCGTACAGTGGCTTGCTGTGAAAAGTAGCTTTCTAGCAGGTCATGACTATGCAAAGCTATTTTACTTTGCAGGGGAGAGCGCCTAATTTGAGAGCTTATTTAAAAACTGAAACTCCGAAATAAAACTATACGAATCTGATTTATATATTAACTTTCATTTCAAGGAGGTTGATCTGACCGGTTTTAAGATATACGTCTCGCCAAAACATTTCTATAAATATTTATTATAACATTATCAGACTGGCTGTCGTCTTGTTGGTATTTCACGTCGTTCAAGACTCTGCGTGTAATAAAAAAAACAGGTCATTCACTCGTATTAATGCCCGTCCATGGCCGGATATGATTATAATCAGTAATTATTTAATTTATTTTTGATCGAGTTTAATGAAGGTCTCCGTTTATGCTTCAGGTAACATCAACATACTTCTGTACATGTCACATTTCTCCACTCGTGAAAATTTGTGAGCAAGTTTGGTAATTATAAAGATCTTTTTGTCAAGTCAGTTTTTGAAAATTTTGTAACATGAAAAAAAAAACGCGAGATCTACTGCTCACAGACAGAACCACTTTTTAAAGTGAAAATGTCTACGTGTACGAGAAAAGAAATGTGACCTGTACAGGAGAAGAACAGCTGCAAATCCGAAGCAGAAGCATAAACGGAGACCTTTATGTAACTCGATCAAATATAATTAAATAATTACGGATTTTCTACTAAAGAGACCAGCAGGGTAGTTACAGAACGTTTTCCAACGTGCGTAAGATAGGTATAATGTCATTTCCCGTGCTAAAAATGACAATTATATCTAGGTACCTATCGTGCGTGAAAAGTTACGTGGCAATATTCCTGCAGGTACGGTAACAATAACAATATTTTAAAGCTGTAATTCCCTGAGTCTGAATAGTCCGACCTTTTGCTCACCTGACATGTCACGCCATTATCAATTTTCAAAAGTTCTTCGATAATTTAGAAGCCGATTAATATCAACTTGGTAAGGAGCTGTTCATTAATTACGTAAGACAATTATGGGTAAGCAGTGTATTAATGGTGAATCATGATTGCCCTAGACTTTGGAAGATGTCACTAGAAAGAAGCTTAGTTTCTGCAAGATATTTTCTTCATACTTCGCTTGAACGCACTGCCTTACTTGAATTTACTAACAGGACAATCGCTGGATGAAGGGACCCATTGATTGATGACTCACAATTATGACGTCAAGTTTTCATAAGGTTGGAGGTCCCTAACGGCCAAACTCAATTTATTTTTGCCATTCATGAAGGTGGCCGACCGATGACCATCGCTTTTACTGATAAGGGACCCTTTGAAAATGGATATTTCTTTGTTGATAGCTTGTATGAGTTAGCTGCCCTACACTCAACGTTTTCAATTTTAGCTCCGTTAGTATATGCTGCAGGCGAGGCGCAAGAATAAAAGTGATGGTATCGGTGAAGAAGAAAGTTATAAATTATAAGTTTATGCGATTCTATAAAGTTATGAACCAAACATTAAAGCATAATACTATTATGTTTGGGATTATTATACAGATGATTACATTTTGCCACCAAATATGATAAGGTAAAAAAAGTATAATTTACGATTATATCCCCGATACAACCCGCTGTTTTGCTTGTAGTAATAATACATAGTAGGCTACAGACTTAATTTTTATTTTCTTCTTTCGGCATTAATTTATATTGGGTTGTAACGCTACTGGCCCCCGCCGGTGGTCTTAGACGTAGTTTTAGGACATACCCGGGTCCTATATCTCATTCTATCATCGAAACTAAATTTAAAAGGGCAGCACAGTTACACGTAGATGAACTGTCCAGCGATTTCCGAGAGACGCAAAAAAGTTATTTCTCTGCGGTAGTAGCGAGGCAAAAGCTAGTACAAGTTTGTTATTCAAATTAGTGCAACCAAATTAGACTCGGATCATCCGACCAACCTTTATAGCGGTCCTCAATTAAAACTTGCAACTGTGCCGTTTAGTTCAGTATTGCATTTAGCTTCCATCTGAATATTGCTATTTCCCAGACGACTATGGGGTATAGTCAGCATCATATACATGCATTGTAGCAACATTAGTAGCCAATGAGGGCAGTCGCGTTTGAATTCGCCGCCAGAGGCGTTAGTATAGCGTAAGGTCTCTGAAATGTCAAATGTCACTGTTTGTGGATATACTACGCCAGTTTATTTCTTATTAGAATAATTAACCGACTTCAAGATTTCAAAAGAGGAGGTTATCAATTCGGTTGTATGTTTTTTTTTTTTTTAATGTTTGTTACTCCATAACTCCGTCATTTCTTAACCGATTTGAAAAATTCTTTTTTTGATTGTATGTATATATATCCAAGTTGGTCCCGTTTTTGTCAAAAGGCAGTTCTGATGATGGGATCCATGAGGAATTGAGGGAACTCCTCAAATCTTTAAGGCAAACATATAGTGATTTTTGTGCTTTTATTAACAAGTCAAGCATTTGCATCCAAAAATATGACATTGGATGAAGTGGAACTGCTGATGATGATCAGAACAGAACTCTTCAACGACGAAAAGTTCACGTTTGGCGATTTGTCCTCCTAGCTGTGTTTGTTAAGCAAGTTCTTTTTTCACGATTAATTTTTGTCATGCTCGAGTTCTGATGATGGGATCCATGAGGAATTGAGGGAACTCCTCAAATCTTAAAGGCAAACATATACTGATTTTTGTGTTTTTATCAACAAATCGAGCATTATCATACAAAAATGTGACATTTGATGAAGTGGAACTGCTGATGATGATCAGAACAGAACTCTTCAACGACGAAAAGTTCACGTTTGGCGATTTGTCCTTCTAGCTGTGTTTGTTAAGCAAGTTCTATTTTCACGATTGATTTTTGTCATGCTCGAGTTCTGATGATGGGATCCATTAGGAATCGAGGAAACTCCTCAAATGCAAAAGGCACACAAATAGTGATTTTAGTATTTTCATGAACTAATCAAGCATTTTCATTCATAAAAGTGACATTTGATGAAGTGGAACTGCTGATGATGATCAGAACGGAACTCTTCAACGACGCGTAGTTCACGTTTGGCGATTAGTTCTCTTCGTTTTGTTTGTCAAGCAAGCAAGGTTTTTCCATGATTTCATGAGGAATTGAGGGTACTTAGTCTTCTACCATTATAAACATACTTATAGCCATTTTTGTATTTTATTGTATGGAATCTAAGAGTGCACCATCTAAGATTAATAATCTTTCACCGGACTCCCCCATTGAAGTCGGTTTTTTTTCTTAAAAATTGTTGTGAATATTTTGCAACACTTGAGACTAATTATGGCAAATATGAACAACGGGTCAATAAATCTCAGTGCTTAGGAAGGCCCACGAGGTCAAACCCCAGTTCCAAGTGTCTTACAAGCGAACCTGAGGGCCGAAGGCCCGAAGGTTAGCGGCAAGGCAAGCGAGGCCGATGGCCGAGCTCCGGCGTAAGGATGTCCTAAGCCTATGGTAGCAAAAAACAATATATAAAAAAATATATCCCTCTAATTCAATAGATAGGGATGTGTGGCAGTGATAGCGTCCTGCACGGGTAATCTATCGCGAAAATATATTTTGTACTGTAGCATTGTTATTTAAGTTATTTTGTATTAATGTAATTTTAAATTTAACTACTTATATATAATGTATATTGTCTTGAAAAAATGACACCTCGCCGAGTTTCTTACGCCGGTTCTTCTCGTGGCAGAGGTATATTTTTCCGAACCGGTGGTAGTTTATTGACGTTCATAGGTGCATGTAATATGCCTAATTTGAAGAATAAACTACTTTTACTTTTTTTACTTTTTTACTCGACAGTGGGCGCCTACTGGTGAGTACAGAAATAATAATCCAAATAGTACTCCTGTAGTAATAAGGATGTTTTAGAAGATATTTGGCTACCTCGTATTGACTGTACGTGATTGGCCACAAGGTTACACTTATTTTTTAGCAATGTTAAGTATTTTATGCAAACAGGAAATCCAAATTTAGAGCGAATAGGTTCCTGGCTTACTTCTACATATATGAATTCATAGATGTGTGTTAATTGCTCGAAAGTTAACTTGGAACACGTTTCGGAAAGTACTGACAATAATCTGATAACTGAGACGACATCTATCGTAAGTCGTGATTGCCGTGAGTATATTTGGTAGAGGTACTAAAGGTTGAACACGCCAAAACTGGGGCACACAAAATGTAGTACAAAATTATAATAAAAGTGAAAAAGTATATTATGTTTTACACATTTAATAGCATATTTAACGCTGTTTAAAATAACATTCCATATTTTAGATTTGGTCTACACAGTAAGCCATTTTTCTAACTTTCCTACGTACACGGCTCATAAGACTTTGCACCATGTTAATAGAACACTGTCTTGACGCCCATGTCCACATCTTTTGTAGTTCAGGGACAGATTTTACTCCGCCGCCTTTCTTTTTTAAAATTCCCTTCATAATACTCCAGTACTCTTCAACGGGCCGCAGTTCCGGACTATTTGGGGGGTTGCACACTTTTGGTACCACCACGATCCAATTTGCAGCATACCATTCCATCACTGGTTTTGAGTAGTGGCAACTGGCTAAATCTGGCCAAAACAAAGGTGGTGAGTCATGCTTTCTTATGAAAGGTAGCAAACGTTTCTGCAAACACTCTTTTCTATAAATATCGCCGTTTATTGTCCCGGTAGTAATAAACGGCCGACTTCTTTTCCCACAGCTACATATTGCTTGCCAAAGCAGGTACTTTTTTGGAAATTTCGAACGTTTTTTTAATTTACACTCTTCAGGGGCGTCTACTCTACTTAGGCTGGTATAGAACTCTTGCCCAGGAATTTGTTTAAAGTCACCTTTTATGTATGTTTCGTCGTCCATGACGACGCATGCAAATTTGGTTATGAAATTCTCATAAAGTTTTCGAGACCGTTTCTTCGCGGATGAGTTCTGTTTCGAGTCTCGATCTGGTGCTGCCTGGGCCTTATTTATAACTCCTTAGGCCAGCCCTACGTTTCACTTTTTGAACATAGGACTGAGACATTTTAACTTTTTTAGCAACATCGCGAGACGAAATCTTAGGATTTGAGGCAAACATGTTCACCACCTTCTCGTCCTTTTTTTTATTCTTGACACCCTGCAAGCCTCCACTTCCTGGCTTCCGATCTATTGTTAGGTGCTCACGGAACTTTTTTAATACGCGACAAACCGTAGATTGAGGACATTTCAGTCGTTTCGCGATATCTCTGTAGCTCAGTAATGAATTTTCTACGTATTCGTGCAAAATTCGCTCGCGTTGTTGATGTTGTTTGCTCGACATTTTGACAACGAATAAACATAATTAAAAAAAACTTGATAACATTATAGGCCAGTGTCTTGTGACCAAGTAGGTGCCATAAAAGTTTGTATATCTCTATTATTTGCATAGCAATAGTCGATTGTACATGCCCCAGTTTTGGCGTGTTCAACCTTTAGTCGAATAACTTACCGACTTGTAAAGCTATCTGCCTCTAATAGGTATCTACTAACTAGCCTTTGGATCACTGCTAGCTTTGATCAAACTGGTGTTAGGGCAACTAGACTCAACTTGTATTTTGACTCGCTCATTAAGTTACAGGTGGCTCATTAAAAGTTTATCCAAATGTTCTAGGTACCTGAAATTCCAATGGACTTTTTAGCTCAGCTGCAACGTAACTTAATATATATTTGCTGATTATACAAATATACAAGTGGTATTTGTGTATTTGCTGAGCGTCCGGTAAACAATGGGTATATTTTATTGTGTTATATTTATGTGTGTAGCCTTTAATTTTAAGATACTTCATATATTTCATATCTTGTTTCTATTGATGAGTGTCTGTAACTGGCTTCATACTTCTATTTAAAAAAAGAACACGTGAGTAAAGATGTTGGAACTCCTAAAATAAATAAGTAAATATTAACGTGATCATTTATTGGCAAAACAATAATATTGAAGAGAAGATACATGTCGTAGAGAGCTGCAGCCTGATTGCGTAACTTATTGTTCTAACGTTAGGCATATTTTAATGTCATTTTTTGACCCGACGGCAGCTTGTCAAAAATTCGCACCGCGTAACTCCGTCCGTACGGTTTGAGATGAGTACCGTTCACAAGGTGAATGAGACTCGCCGTTTTGTTATTGCAAAGGTGATAAAATGAATGAATGGTTTACTCTTACAATGTGTTGCACAAATTTGCTATAGTAATACATCAAATCAAAGCATTTTGTTTTCATTTCTGGGAAAAATAATGTTGATAAATAAACACACGCTAGTATGTTTAAAGAAATAAATTAACCATGCAACCAAAAATCACAAAACGCACTATTAAAAGCAGCATATGAATCAAAGACAATTGTAAATTTTGGTGAAAGTAATTTATATAGTACTTATAATTTTAAATTATATTCATTTAGTGATAGTATATAAATATAGGTAATATAAAAATAAATTTACCGGTTATATTGCATCAATAATAATATATCATTTAATGATTAAATGCCATCTAGTATGAAATAGCAGAACTTTATGAAAATTAATGCGCTTGAATCTCATAATATCGACATCTAGTATACAGTAGGAAAACTTTTTGGCAAAAAATAATGTTGGCTCTACACTGAAGGCTAAACCCTCGCAGAATTACAATTTGAGAACTGTTATTTTAAAATACAGCGTATAATTGCATATTGTAAATTTATGCTGAAATTGTACATTCATCAATATATTATGATTGAACTGTTCTTATATCAGCGTATATTAACCTGGCAAGTCTTTCATGTCAGCCCAAAAAGGGGAGAAATTAATTAATTGTAGGTATGGTAATCCTTGTTTTACCGTTTTTGTTTCCGTTTATTCCAGAAGTCTCGTGGTGGAACTAGTGAGACTTATTGCAAACAGTTCCGTTCCGAATGTTTGGTTCTGACGCTGTATGGTCGCAGTTCTACTAACATTCCTCCTAGATTCGCTTGATGTCGTACTAGCTACTACTTTGTATCGTTGACGGAACTATTGGGAAAATAAGTCTCACCACGGAACTTCTTCGACGGGAGTTAGTATAGCTCACCACTCTGCACTACAAACTGAGAAAATCTTTGATGACGGCAAAGCCAAAATAAAAGGATTAGATATAAGTTTGGCAGTCTGGCAAAAGTCTTGAATTTAAAAAGTGGCAACACTGTAGTGTCTTCCCTTTCAGATCAATCTAAGAAAAAAGGGACGATACTACAGTGTTGCCACTTTTTAATATCAAAACTTTTTTGCCAAACTATAAAGGGTGTGGCCTTTAATAGGAGCAAAAAATGTAGAGCATCTGCAGTAACCTCTTGTGCAAAAAAAATATATCTTTTTCACTTGGTAGAAACGTTGCGCTAAAGTCATGACCTCCAAGTAATGGATCTCGGCACCATGAGATTATAGCGCGGCAGTCACTGTTGATATTGAGGTAGCATCTAGTTATAACTCATACGCGTTGTTGCATTTTTGGTTTAAAACGATATTTTTGGCATTTTTTTCAGAATCAGAATCAGAATCAAAGTATACATTTATTATCAAAGATACATTTGCGAAAAAAAACTTTTTTTTTTAATTAAAACCATTTGGAAATAATTGCAGTAGGTATCTTATATATCCACCGCACTCCAGGGACGCTGCTGCCCATCCCCCGGTGGTCTTGGTCGTAGTTTTAGGACATACCCGGGTCCTACTGCGATCGCCAACCCGCATGCCAAGCGTGGCGATTATGCCATTTACCCCCCATGGAATTGGGGGAGGCCTATGTCCAGCAGTGGACGTCCTTCGGCTGATATGGTGGTGGGTGATGATGGTGGAAATAATTGCTGGGGAGCTCAATAGTGTACCGTTTAATTTTTTGTTCCTATTACAGGCCACACCTTGTATATGGACACTGTGAAGTGGATAGTTGTCCGAACTATTATTCTTACAGCGGCTTATAGGAATTACCACTATTATCTCGGCTTGGAAGAGAAAATAATATAAAAATGTCCTAAACTTTCCCCAAAAAAAATAAAACAAGCATCTTATTTTTAAAAAAATTTAATCAAAAAATATCAACGCAGTTTTGAATGTTCTCTATAGTTCAGTCAGATCAGATATTATTATACGTACAACTGTATCTATATTATTGGCAAGGATCTGACAAACTTCCGAAGAATCGAAGTTCAAATTGTGTGTAACCGTGCCTAGTTATTGTTTGCTGGCTCTTCTTCATTGGTCTGTAAAATCATTTTCGGCGCGATCATGGTTTGCGTTCATACATTTTCATCATCTGAAAATGGATGTAGAAGTGATAGCAGCTGCTGCTTTGTAGCGCAGTAGATATGAACTATTTTGGTGCTGCTCACCGCGGCGTTGGGCGTAAATGGATTTCGAATATTTGCTATGCATATTGCAATGTATCCATCGGCGCCGCTCAAACGCATGTAGTTGTAGCAAAGTTAGTCTAAATACAGATATATTGCGTGCCATGCGTAAGCTCGGAGTAGAAAAACATGCTACCTTAAAATAAATCCCATCAAAAACATAAATGTGAAAATGGCAGTCAAGTTCAATATGCGATGCGTGGTTGTCGTCTTCACTGGTAAAAACATTGATATCTAAATGAATGATAGAATAAACGAATGAGGCATTTATTCGAAACACAGACACAACAACATTAACATATAGTACAAAATATGGCAACAAAGGTTACAATGCTGCAAGTGTTTCAGAATAGGATAACACGCAGCACAAAGTGTTACGACACTGATTTTTAACGTACACGAAAATACAAACACAAAACAATACAAAACATAAATGGGTGCCAAGTTCCGTAGATTATCTGAAAAGGTGCCAAGTCTGGCACTAAATTGTTTACCATAGAGCTAATTTACTGCGGCGTAATGCATTTTGAGCTTTAACTTGCCAATTTTCTTAAATATCCAACAGCTTTCATGGTATTATAATATACAGCATAGAAAACTGCCGCCGCTTCAGCGCGTGTAGTAGTCGCAAACGCGTAGTTAGCGCTCTACAGATATGTTGTGTGCCACGCGTACGCTCGGAGTAGAACCACAAGCTACCTTAAAATAAATAAAAAGATAAAGCGTTTATTTCAGACCTAATCGATCCATAGTGGGTTAGTTAACAATATTATCTTATTTACTATGTTAATTTATATTTAAATTTTAATTATAATGGACAGCAACATAAGTCTATCGACACTAATAATTATATTGCTCTCCCTATTGTAACCTCTATCCAGTATTTAGCGAATGGACAGTCAAGTCGCTCTGCCAACTCCCTTATGAGGCTTTTGCTGCTACATCGTACTCTCCTTAATAATGAGGCTATTCTCTTCCTCCCTATCGCGTAGAAGTCGTTTGTTTGCGCCTCCGCGACCATATCCGACGCGCTACAGTGCTTCGGCAACCTCAAAAGCATCCTCATAGTGTTATTATACTGGACACGAAATTGTATGATAAGCCTTGTGTGTAAAACTACGTTTATCCCACTAGTTCCATTAAGTTGTCCCATCATGGGACAACTGAGACGATTACATCCCAGCAGTCCCACGGGACAAGTGGAACTAATATTTTTATCATATTGTTGTCCCATCAGATAGGTAGGTTAGGTTCGTTAGGTATTATCAGATGCCCGAAGGGCAAACTGCGCAGAAATAGGAGCTCCGCGGGGCTGCGTCAATTTTAAGGCAGAGTGAAGTTAGTCATTTCAATACTTCGACATTTTTATTCATTCGAGCGCTCGTGGCCCAGCGGCGCCCGCGAACCGCGTGCAGTATGCGAGGTTAAGCAATGTGGGCGCAGGTCAGTTCTTGGATGGGTGACCGCTTTGAGAGGTTACTAACTGAGCGTTCCCGTGCTTTGGAAGGCACGTTAAGCCGTTGATCCCGGCTGTTATTTATGACAGCAGTCGTTAAGCCAAGTTAGAGGCCTTCGGGCGGCTTGAGAACTTCTAACACTCAATTTTCTCACTCACTTGATATAGGGGAGTCGAAGTTGCACCACGTCCGTAGGGAGTACCCACCGTTACCCACACGTGACCCCTGGGTGGTGCTAAAAGTGCAACAAAAACTGGCAACCGTACTTATCTTCTCGAAGATCTCACGGTTCAAAAATAAATGCCATACGATTATTACCCTTGTTAAGTTAAGGCTCAAAATGCATTAAGCCGCAGTAAATTCGTTTTACTGTAAACAATGTAGTGCCGGACTTGGCACCATTTCAGAGAATCTACGGAACTTGAAACCCATTTAGATCTCAATTATTTTGTCGGTGAAGACGACAACCAAAGAATGGGAACCAAGTTCAATATTAAGATCGCATATTCTTAATATTGAATTTGGCTCCCATTTTCACATTTATGTTTTTGATGGGATATGGTTACTTTTTATCAATCTTCGCCAAATGGTGCTTTTTAAGAGCAAATGCACGAGTTACTATACAAAATACCCAAATCGCTATAGGTGCACCTCAAATATTTGAAGAGTTCCCTCGATTTCTTCAGGACCCTATGATCAGATTCTTACTTGATAACTACGGGACCACCCCTAAAGTATACCGTTTTAAACAAAAAAATAATTTTCTAAATCGGTTAATAAATGACGGAGTTCTGAGGTAACTAGCATAAATAATAATAATATTAAAACTAATAAAAAAGTCACTGTTTTCTGATTTTTTCTGGTGTGCAAACACAATTACCAAGCTTTATGCCAAATTTCAGCTTCCTAGGTTACCTGGAAGTGAGTTAGGTTTTTGATTACTAGTCAGTCAGTCAGTGGTAAAAATGCCGTTTTTTGAATTTAATATCTCTATAACCATTAGACCTATATTTATGAAATTTGAGGTTCTAGTTGTATTAAAAGATCTTAATACATGTACCAAATTTCATTCTTTTATGCTAGATAGATTTGGAGTTATTGGGGGATCAAAAGTGGCTCCAAACGGTTCGTGTAAAATAACACACGGCTGCTATCCGCCAGTTCCTGGGGTGAATACACGGCTGCTGTCCGCCAGTTCCTGGGATGAACTTGGCTGGACACGCTGCCGCGTGTCTAGATGGAGATGACATATAGACAATCTTTCATTCTTTTCAAAATTCCACTACTTACTACAAATGCAGGATGGCTGAGTAGGTGACCACTGGCTGCTTATCACGTACGTGGTTAACCCTTGCATATTTGAATGAAGTGATCACTCAGACGCCAAGGTATCAAAAATTGATGTAATGTTTAAACCAATATAATTTTTAAGAAAAAAAAACGACTTAAAGGGGTGAGACCGGTGAGAGATTATTATACTTAGATGGTGCACTCTTAGATTCCATATAATAAAATAAAAATGGCTATAAGTATGTTTATAATGGTAGAAGACTAAGTACCCTCAATTCCTCATGGAACCCTCCATCAGAACTCAAGCTTGACAAAAATGTGTCTTGAAAACCTAGCTTGCTAGACAAACAAAATGAAGAGAACAAATCGCCAAACGTGAACTACGCGTCGTTGGAGAGCTCCGTTCTGATCATCATCAGCAGTTCCACTTCATCAAATGTCACTTTTTTGAATGAAAATGCTTGATTATGATAAAAATTAATCGTGAAAATAGAACTTGCTTAACAAACACAGCTAGACGAACAAATCGCCAAACGTGAACTTTTCGTCGTTGAAGAGTTCTGTTCTGATCATCATCAGCAGTTCCACTTCATCAAATTTCTCATTTTTGTTTGATAATGCTCGATTTGTGGATAAAAACACTGAAATCAATATATGTTTGCCTTTAAGATTTGAGGAGTTCCCTGAATTCCTCATGGTCCCATCATCAGAAATCGAGCGTGACAAAAATAATCGTGAAACTAGAACTTGCCTAACAAACACAGCCAGGAGGACGAATCGCCAAACGTGAACTTTTCGTCGTTGAAGAGTTCTGTTCTGATCATCATTAGCAGTTCCACTTCATAAAATGTCACATTTTTGTATGAAAATTTCTCGATTTGCTGATAAAAAACACAAAAGTCACAATATGTTTACCTTTAACATATGAGGAGATCCCTCAATTCCTCATGGATCCCATCATCAGAACTGTTTTGACAAAAACTGGACCAACTTGGATATATATACTTACAATCAAAAAAAGAATTTTTAAAGTCGGTTTAAAAAATGACGGATTTATGGAGTAACAAACATTAAAAAAAAACATACAACCGAATTGACAACCTCCTCTTCTGAAATCTTGAAGTCGGTTAAAATCAAATCAAAACATTCATAATTGATTTTTTTCATGATAAAAGTACACCTTCACTCCGACCTTTTTAGTGCTTTGGCGTGGTGGGCACGACAACATACGACTACTATTCAGCTAGTGCTGGATTTCAGACGGCCGAGAGTAGCGAGGATAGGGATACGCGGCCTGCAGCCCAACGTTTCTCGCCGAGATTTGTATAGTGCTTTTCTCAAACATATGTATGCATGAAATAAAAAAATTCACCACTCAAAAACCAAGTTTTACAAATGCCATTTTGACATTAAAATAAAAAAAGATACTTCCTGTACTAGGCCTTCAATTTTGTATGAAATTCCTTTACAGTTCTCCCGAGTTGTTTCGCCTGCAACATGATACATTAATTTTCATTGCATGTTTGAGAAAAATAATAAATAATATTGGTTAACGTACGCAATTTATTTTAAACATTATTTTTAAATACAGTTCGTGTCATCCAGCGGCTTCCCGCGAGTGATCCTATAAGCATGCCGAAGTGCCGTTTTTTTCCTTTTGAGGTACGGAGCCCTAGAAACTACGAGTTGACGAAAATTATCAAATCAAACTAAAAAAGTTCGAAAGTTCTGTTTGCAATTTTCTTGTCTATTCTTCATTTATTCAGATCAGCGCTGGTAATCGCGCCAGCACAACGCTGAGATGGAACCATTTCGTGCAATACCATTATTACTATTTTTACTGTTTCTCTTTTGCTGTGTTGTATTGTCACGAATAGGAAATATACCTATATGTTTTCTATTCTATTTATGCTCTCATTGTGAACATTTTTTTAAACAATCGTAATTCTGCCCAATTATTTTCACTACATCGCGTCATTCACTCAGCACGTATTATACTTCTTATAATTATACTTCTTGGAGAGGTAGAACACAGCAAATGGTAGTCTTACTCATATTTGGAGCAACGCAACTGAGGATAGCAGAACTTATTCAACTCTGTAAGTACGTGGATAAAGACACCAGAGCTCCCGAGTATGCGCGCTGCGATGAGTTGAGAGACACCTACGGGTACCAATGGCAAAGTTAACGTGGTTAGTATTAAACTAATAACTATTATTAGTCCAGTCAGCGTTATTAATATAACGCTCCACCCTCCTGCTAAATGGCGAAGATAACCGCGTGTTAGTGAAAAGAGGATTCTCAAATCCACCATTTTGCGCCATTGAGAGGAATCTAATGACGTATCATTCATCAAAATCGGTTAAGCTGTTAAGTAGTTACGAGTGGACATAGGAACAGACATACATACATACAGACCAAACACATAACCCTACTCCTTTTGGGCTTTGCCGTAGTCGGGTAAAAAGTGGTCGTGGGTTCCAATCCCGATTCGTACCAGCGGGATATCATTTGATACCGTTAGCTTTTTAGTGAAGGAAAACATCTTGGGGAAAACTACATACATCTGCCAATAAATTCCAAGGAGTATGTGAAGTCTCCAACCCGCAATGGGCCAGCGTGGGGATTATTGCTCTATCCCTCTCATTAGTGAGAAAGCCCGTGCCCAGCAGTGGGACGTATTGTCCGTCCGCCTGCCAGCTACGGTGTCTGCTTACCATCAGGTAGGCTGTAAATGATCCGTAGTTGCTCAATGAACTTACTCTAAAAAAATCCATAAGCAAAAGAGAATACTTTCGCAGCATTTCATACGTCTTTTACTACGAAGGGAAGACTTTTTACGATAACTCAAAAACAGCTTCACTGATCATGGCCGCTACAGTTTTCGTTGAAATTCTTTATTAGGCTTTACTTTCGTGTTTTTTTTAAATATTTTTTAGACCCGTAGTTCAAAAGTTAGAGGGACACATTTTTTTTTGTATTTTTGAGTGAATATTTCCGAAAATATTAAATTTATCAAAATTGTTTGATAAAGACTTCTATTCATTTTGAAAACCTTACCAACAGCACTCCACACAATACTTACAAGGGTTACAGAAAAAAATATTGATTTATATATCCATACCAAGTTGCAGCTTTCTAGCACTAACAGTCCCAGAGAAAAGCCTGGGACAGACAGACAGACAGACAGACATGGCGAAACTATAAGGGTTCCTAGTTGACTACGGAACCCTAAAAACGGAATGTTTAAGTTATCGTTTCAGCACGAAAAAAAGAAACTACTTAAATAAAAATCTTAAGCAATTCAAAAAATATAAGGGTACTTAACTAAGTGCGCCATTTTCAATTGAAACTCCGTCAAAAGATAGTGTACTCGTAGAACGTGCCTCCGTCAAAAAATATTGTAGTAGCACGTGATTAGCACTTAAACAATGTAGCCAAAGCTGTGGGGCAGAAAATAATTTTATGTAGAAATCCTTATAGCTCACCACTATAGTAGCATGATTATGATTGCGCCCCGTACACGGTAGCTCTGCGACCTGCGTTGGTGTAAAATATCATCAGACATGGAAGGTTTGATATTGGAAGATTAGCTAAGGCCGTCGGGATGACTGTAGACTACCAAAACCCGCTCATCAGCCAGCAAACGGATTCGAGGTGAACACTATCTTCTTTCGTTACAAGGGTGAGTTTTACCGCGTGCGTCACCTAACTGCCTGCAAAATGGTACCAACGCATAAGTGGGAGGGCCTAATTGGGCTCAAAATGGCGTTGTGGTATTGAAATGAGCTTCAAGCTTTCAAAGATGCTCATCTCATCAAGTTTGATTTGCGACGTTAGGTATATACGAAATCGCCCTAAGCCTTCATACAACTGATACATTTAACAGCTGAGTATTCCGAGTAAGTTCAGCTGCGCACGTCTGCAACTAACTAGGATGGCCGTCGCCGATCACGGCGTGAAAGATCAGAAGCACAACATGAAAGCCAATATGAGTACAACTTGAAATTATAAAAACATTACACACCTTGTTTGCATATTTGTGTATATAAATCCTTTATAACATACCAAAATACCTTCCTTGTTAATGTTTTACTCGTCTCATATTCTTGCGATTATAATTTCCCAATAACAATTACTTTTAATTCTTTGACAACACGACATTAATTTCAAAATGACACCTACATGTGGCCTACATTTTGATTGTTATGACGTGTCAGAATTTTATGTTTCAAGGAGGTTTTAAGTCATCAGCCTCTTTGTGCTGGAGGGAGACTGCCGGATTTTAGCTGACTGTTGTTAATAAATTGGAATCAAGAGTGATAATGTACACAGTTGTTTACAGCAATAGACATCTAGTGTCAAGTAGAATAAGTTATTACAATTAACGTATTATTACAAGTACCTTGTCACTTTCACTACATTGATGCATCCCAACTGTCGCAGTATTGTTACGTTAGTGCGATAAAGTACTAAAATGATCATCTACGTTTGCTGTTGACTTTAGTCCTTTTATTTTATATCGGCACCTTTGGCAGGAGACAAAGAAATATGGTTAATAAGTAAAATCAAAATGTACTTACTTTACATGTAGGTAAAGAGAATTATTTCTCTTGTTAGAAACCCCTTATTGGATTCGCATCAACCCAGTGGGATAATTTACTTTAAAACGTTCAATAATAATATTTTCGTATCACAACACGCTAAACCACCACCACCACCACCATATCAGCCAAAGAAAGTCCACTGCTGGACATAGGCCTCCCCCATATTCACGGGGGCCATAATCGCCACGCTTGGCATGCGGGTTGGCGATCGCAGTATCTCCACCGCACTCCAGGGATGCTGCTGCCCATCCCCCGGTGGTCTTGGTCGTAGTTTTAGGACATACCCGGGTCCATACGCTAAACCATACATGAGAAAATCGGTACATATGTGTACCCTTGAAAACATAAGGCCAGAATACTGTCCTTATTCCCTCAGCTGCCATTTGTTGTATTTAGACCAACCTGGGTCGACACATTCTATATAATGTACCTATGAAAAGTTAACTATGGTTTTCATCATAAATGGATTACATTACTACACCCCACCAATATAATTCTAGGTATAAAATCTTGATTCATGTATGATTCATTAAACTCAACTATATGATCGTTATTGACGAGCAGCATGGTTGCACCTTTTTGTTCTTACTAAGAAATATAGTAAAGTTATGCTTGTAGCGTAGAGTCGACTTTGGGCGCGATATATATGCGCATTGACAGTCTTCATATCTATATCTTCATGGTTCATAGATCTGTCCGTACTTTGCTACTGTTTTATTATATTCAAAGACATAAAATAAAAGTATAGTATAATTGATAATTTGATTTTTTGTAATTTTACGTCTTAAACCGGTCGATACTGCATAAAATCTTGACAAGAGCCTCATCACGCACAGAGCGGGCACGGCGCGGTGCGGGGCGGAGGCAGTTTTACATTGTCGTTTCGAAACTGTCGGCTGTTGGTAGACTTGGTAGTGTCAATTACTGCTTCATTTATCACACACGCTGCCTCCGCGCGGTTTTTGTAGTGCGACATACCCCGGAATGCGTTCGCTTTACCGCAAAACCGCCTCCGCCCCGCAACGACGCTGCGCCGCGCTCTGTGCGTTTCAAGCTTTAATGATTGTTGTAGATAATGTAGATCAACAAGGCAACCATTGCCCGTGTGATCTCGGCGCCGTACAAAGATGACTCCTTTCTTGCCAGAAAATCCATGCGGCACCACCCACGTCTCCGCAATCTCCTTTGTATCACCTAAAACATTTTACATTAGTATATAACTGTTGTATGCAGTTTTATGTATTTACTAGCTGTCTGCGCGACTCTGCCCAAGTATTATTACTTAGTAATAAAGGTAAAACCGCGAGATAAAATATAGCTCATGTCCATTATCCATACCACAGGTTTCTTTTAAGAGACTAGTAAAAAGAAAGGATTCAGACCCACCAGTAAGTAGAATCAATAAATTCACGGTTACTGAAAATGAATGTAGACACTAGTGTCAATCATTCAGAATGATTTGCTGTGATTATGATATTTATTCATCACGTCATTTCATCAATTCTTAGTACCTACCATAAATCGACAAGCATGTAGGAACAACGCCCTTGGTATCAACGTGTGGGGCGCGTGTATGAAAAAATACATGCTTATAGGAGAACACTTCTATATTTCATCATATATTGTTTAATAATATGGCACGTATACCACAGAAGAGATCTCTTTTGCTGGGTACATGTTTTTTACATTCCTTCATTTCATTTTGCTATTACTCAATCTCATCATCTTAATAGAGCATGGCATCATCATCACAGAGATAGATATTCCGGTTTACATCCTGAAATGAAGCACACAATAGTAAAAAATTAATGAATATTATGATTATGACATAACATAACATTTATTGTTACCTACTTACTTTTCAATTTTTTACAAAGTGATATTGATATTTTGTACTCTATCGTGTGTTATAGCGACTTGGCAATGAAATAGTTGGAAATTTTTCCCATTTTAATGAATAAACAACAACTATAATCTTTGTTCAATTCACGTTTTGACATAACAGACATTATGACTTTGTCACACAGTAATTGACATTTTGTACCGTCCAATCTAACCGTCAAAAAGTTACGCGTTTCCAATAATTTCATCAGTTTCTGATTTTAGTATGGGATTTCCATTCAGTCGTTCATTCAGTTCGGCTCAAATATTACCTAACGTTAGGTAGAAAAAATATGACATAAGCTAATAGATTTTTACTTCAAAAGTGACATTAAAATATGCCTTACGTTAGAACAATAAGTTACGCAATCAGGCTGCTGGTCATACATTAAAGATATCCAAGTTAATAAGGACATCGGTGATCGGTGATGTAGCTATACATATTATTCAATCACTCAATATTTACTCATTAAGTAACTACACATTGAACACAATTTTGCATAATCAGTTAAAGTTGACTTTTTACATCTCTCTCTAGGAGCGAAATCTTCAATATGTTATGTATCTACTCTGAACGCGCTGAAAAAAGAATAAAATTAGTACATATTAGATTCGGTTTTGTCATAACTCCGTATTTTCTCAATATATATAATTTTGAGAATCAATTCCAAACTCGGAATCGTAGCGTAAGGATGTTGGACGTATGTATGTAGGCGCAGCATAGGTAGACCCCAACAAGGTGTACTGATGACCTGGTAAAGGTTGCGAGACTCCGCTAGATGCGGTTGGCGCATGACCGGTTATTGTGGCAATCTTTAGGGTTGGTTGTAGCTAATGTCCGGCAGTGGATTCCCTCAACTGATATGACAATTATAATCCTAATCGGGATCTTTATTTATTACAATATTCCTCGTTATATACAGTATCAAGAGATCGATCCGTTATGCGTCGAGAGTATGTCATTATCTCGTAAGATGTCACCGTCACTAAGTACTCTTATTCTCTTCGTCGTTCAATTTAGTGATCAAGCGCTAATTTGTTTGTACGGAGACAGAATTCATATCATCTCAATATTCTTGAGATCTATTTTAGGATCCACGAGTTATTCTATTGATCAAAGTATATTTTTAATAGTCTATGTTTACCATCAAATTGCATTTTACTAATGGGAAACTCGAGGAAACTTTAGATGTTGATTTTACTTTTTCATGGTCGTCTTTTATTATTTAACAAATAGATAGATTTGACTTAAATAAAAAATTGACCATGTATATACATACATTGGATAAATTTAAGTACGTGGATAATGTCAAAGTATCATAATATATAAGTACATACGAGTAGGTCAACGGTCAAACTATATCTGTTGAAGTACTTACAATTATCAGTTACTACGCTCACCTTCGCGTCTGAAATTTTATTATTTAATATGCGAGATGCATATTTATGTATCACGCATATTTCATATAGACATGAAATATAATTGTTTATTTCAGCTGTCTCCTTCAAAATGTGACTATGTCAAAATCGTTACAGTAATAAACCGACGAGACATCATGATCAATAAGAAAAATAAATTGATACGGGCTAGCTTATATATACCTCGTGTGTTCATAAGTTTTGAGACGGCTTAATACTCGATGTTTTCATATATATTTTTTTTATATATACCTATAAACATATTGCTAATTTTACTTGACAATAGTTACATTAAAAAACATACATAGGTAATATTTAAACTGCGTTCCAATATTTTATGTTAGATGCCATTTATTGCGTCGGCTACACCTAGAAATGACCCCGCGAAACACGATAGTTTTCATCAGGGATTCTCTTGCTTCTCTTCCAGTGGCTCATTTGTGAGTAACTATTTTTGAGTAGTATTTACGGCAGGTTTTTAGCTCTAAATTGTGTGTTCATAAAAGGTAATTTTGTCCAAAAAGACCAATCGGGAGTGTTAGAGCCAGGCTCGAAGAAAGTTACTTCCATTGACTGATAAAAGACATACATTTCTTTTTAAGCAGTTTTCGTAAGAAAATTCAATTTTGTTTCGGTGTTCTCTAAAACTTTGTCAAAAAATCAATTATTTTGATGAATAAACGTGTCACATAAACTTTAACAAGTGTTTCCAATAGTCCATCTGGTAAATGGATAATTTTAAGGCATGGTTTAAGCATCTAATATTCAAAATTGAAAAAAAAGGCTACCTCATACGTAATAATCCCCCGTATCGTGAACATCATAGGGTGATAAGGTTGCAGTACTGTCTGTGCAGTAGTTGGAACATCTATCGACATTTTGGTGTACAATTTGTCGTTCCGCTGCCTTAACTTTCTTTGTACCATAGACATTAAATAGTCAGCGAAAAAGGCGTTTTTCGTTTCGTGCCGGCACCTAAGAGAGACCACCGCATTTAAAGGCTTAAATTAAAATTTATTGAAAGCCAATTTAAATAAACTCTATTTACCTTTATCAGCCAAAGTACAGTGATTCAATGAAAATAATAACCTTGACAGAAATATTTTCTATAATTGATTTATTCAATACAATATTCGTCTCAAAACTTATGAACACACTCGGTAGTTAGCTATTCTTTTGGTTCATTTATACAAGATTACATCATCACATACTACGAAATGAAAAAAAATACCCGTATGGAATTAATAATTAAAGACGAAGGACGGTTCTATTTTCAAGATGGTAGGTATCATATGGCAAGTTAAGTACACATTGCCAGAAGGGCATACTAATAATATTAAATTAGATAGTAATTCTACTCGTGATTTACCTTTTTGAGTACACGAAGATTGTATTATTGTCGATTCTCACCAAACGGCCGGCTTCAGCGCGCACGCCACCCAAGTCAAAGGAATTTGAACCCTCCTTACAGAAGCTAGACTTCGTATCCAAACGGCAGCGGCAGAGCCGGCGGAAGCCGACCGGCTGCCCGCAACCCATTCAAATATGAAATATAAGTTCTGTATGGAGGGTTCGAATTTCTTGGACTCTACCTAGTGGGGTGCGCGTCGACCCCAGCCTTTCGGTGTGAATCGTCCATTACCGACCCAGTAAAAGTAAAAAGTAAAAGTTTAGTTTAGGTATTCTTCAAATTAGGCATATTACATGCACCTATGAACGTCAATAAACTACCACCGGTTCGGAAAAATATACCTCTGCCACGAGAAGAACCGGCGTAAGAAACTCGGCGCGGTGTCATGTTTTCAGACATACATAAACAACTCACATAATATACATTGTATAGTTAAATATAAAATTATAAGTACAGTGTCAGCTACTACAATAGTACATTACGATACAAGCGCAGAAAACAGGAAATTCGCAACGAGTGGTGATAAATTCGACACGAGTTGCGAATTACCTGTTCGCACGTGTATCGTACAACGTTTTACAGTACATATGGCTCTTTAAAGTTTCGACATATGCACGTAATCTGCTGATTACCCAACTCGTGCGGTAAAGTAGCACCATATGTACTGTAATAGTACATTACGATACAAGTGCAGAGAACAGGAAACTCGCAACGAGTGGTGATAAATTGAAACACGACCGAAGGGAGTGTTTTAAATCGACATGAGTTGCGAATTACCTATTCGCACGTGTATCGTACAACGTTTTACAGTACATATGGCTCTTTAAAGTTTCGACTTATGCACGAAATCTGCTGATTACCGCACTCGTGCGGTAAAGTACTGTAAAATAACTTAAATAACAATGCTACAGTAGAAAACATATTTTCGCGATAGATTACCCGTGCAGGACGCTATCACTGCCAAACATCCCTATCCATGATGTAATCTTTTATCTTATAATATGCTCTTGAAATAAGTGTTTGTTACTACAGATTTGAATTTAGAATTGCTAAGTTGAGTAATGTGCTTAGGAATTTATAGTGTGTGAGTAGAGTGTTATGGCATATACCCTCCGTGAATTTGGGGGAGGCCCATGTCCAGCAGTGGACGTCTTTTGGCTGATATAGTGGTGGCGGTGGAGTAGAGAGAAACGAAGGTTTCCGTTTCAGCTTCAACAAAAATGATCTCAGGATGTCCGCAGATATCCAAATGTCCGGATTACCGGTTGTTCTTCTCTACAGGTCGCATTTCTCAAGCGATTCTCGTGAAATTTTGTTTCGATAATTTTATAGATTTTTTTCTTGAGTCAGTTTTTGAAAATTTTTCTTCGTGAGGTCTACCGCTCACAGAGCCAATAGTAATAGTATCTCCAATGAACAACAATCGTGTTACAGTCATCATCAAAAGTAGCTATGCATATGAAAGTTCAAAAGTCGTAAAATTCATATTAATTAAATTTTAAATTTTGAACTCTTCATATACGTAGCTACTTTTGATGCTGACTGAACCCAACAACAATACTTATGTAACGTTCACTGAAATCTATAAATGGTATACATACATATATATTATATGGACTCGGCTCCAAATTTCCAACGGTAATCTGAAATATCAGGTACAAAACGACACGTTGTTATTAATAGGTACATTGACCTAATTACACGATACAAAGAGGTCCTAAACGCCGATCCTGAAGATTTAGAGGCTCTTAAGCTGTCGGTATTAGGTAAATGGGGATCAACAAGTAGGGTAACGGCTGCATTTCAGCTGCGGCGCAGTACACAGGATATCACACCTAAGCGTAAATTATAGCGTACATTGCCGGGTTGGGACTGCACCTAGTTCTTCATGCATTTATCTTTATGGTAAAAGAGTCCATGCTATATTTACTCTACATGAATGCTATGTCAGCATTTGGAGTTACATATGTGTCCCTACAATGTAAAGTATAAGGTCTATCTATGAGATCTTGCATATTACCAAGGTTTAAATTAATAAAAATAAATCTAATTAAAAAAATATTACATCATTCTTTATACACAATTGCCCATCACTGACATTTTAAAGATTTAGAAAAAAATAAACGGGATTCGTTCTGTAAGACAATTTATATGGGAACACGAATCAACCCACGGGCAAAAACTGAAAAGAGATAAAATATGAATAATATTAAAATATAATAAAACGGGTGACTAACGTTATTAAGGTCAAAACACGCGAAATATGGAGCTTTTTTAAATAAATAAAAAATAACGAATGCTATTTTAAAAATTATACGTATATTATTGGCTGAACGCATTGACTGTCCATTTATGAGGCACTAGATGTCATTGCATGCTCCAGTGTCTCATATCTGGGCTAAATAATAATTTAATAATAATATTGTATTGTACTGTATTTTAATGAAAAATTTTCTAACTCTAGCAGTAAGATGACTAAAACTTAATTACTAACAATTATTGTATGAGTCCATGTTACTCGCATTAATAGTACATTACGATACAAGTGCAGAGAACAGGATATTCGCCTTTAAAACACGACCGAAGGGAGTGTTTTAAATCGACACGAGTTGCAAATTACCTATTCGCACGTGTATCGTACAACATTTTACAGTACGTATTGCTCTTTAAAGTTTCGACATATGCACGTAATCTTCTGATTATCGCACTCGTGCGGTAAAGTAGCACCATATGTACTGTAAATGATTAGGTATTATTATTCTTGGAAATACGCTTGCCGTACTGCGGATGTACCGTGTCCCGTGGCCAACACGTCGGCGTTTCAATCGTGACGCGATCAATCACGCTTATCATGAAATACGGCGACGGGTCGGCGTGACGCGTGTTAACTCCGGTGGCGAAATCAGGCTCTTGCGTTATGCTTCTATTTATAACTTATTAAAAGGCTTGGGCCTAAATATTTAAAATATAATTTAGCTAACGCATTTTTTTTGTTTAACTCAACTAGGAAATTAAACCTCACCTGACGGTTTTGCATTACTATACAGTTTTGCAGTACTTTTGGTTTTCAGCAATTTGAGTTGTAGCACATTCGGTTACGAAATAAATGGTTTTTGTGTACTTCAGCTCAACAGGTCAAACTTATCACAATATTATAGTATGTACATCTCTCGCTCTATCGTCATTGAACTAGATAATAAATTGATATGTAGGCACATTGAACAACATAAGTACATTATTTTATAAAAAAAAATAGGTTCACGGCTAGCACAAGACGGCGCGCGAGCTATATCGCGCGCGAGATAGACCATCCGTCTCTATCTAATGGGTACACATGGAAAGAGACGGATAGTCTATCTCGCGCGCGATATAGCTCGCGCGCCGTCTTGTGCTAGCCGTGCTGGTAAAAATTTATTTCTCGTATTTCGTGGAATAGATCGCTCTCATAATGTTTGGCTTCATGTGGGTACCCCAATTATGTTTCCATTTGTAGAGCTGCTTTGTTCCATTCAAATGTGGATATTATTATTTATTATAATGTTACGTCTATTTCAATTTACATACAGGATCAATTAAACTGGGTCAGTCTGTAAGGAAATTCGATACAAATGTACTTTTTTTTGTTCTTGACCATAACATATGGCTTATTAACTGCTAGGCTAATTATTCACTTGACTGATTCGTACATTTCGGATTTCTTGTAATGATAGTACAGTCGCCCTCACATACTTTAGAACAACTAAGAAGCTCACAATCATTATTAGCCCCTAACAATAACAATGCATACACACACTGTGTATGTATTGTTATTTGATGACGATTGTGTCAAACGACCATCTGGGCGACGACTTATGAAATAATGAGTGACTTTTGTTGAATATTAAAAACCATATTATTGTTAGTAAGATGGTACGCAGTATTTGTTAGTAGACAGTTCAAAAATTACGTGGGAAGATCTACAAGACAATTATAAGTACTTTAAGAATTCTTGCGCTAAAGCATCCCGAGTGCATTTTCACCTAAAAAATAGGGGTGTCCCATTTATCACCAATAACTTTCAAGAAGCTGTTTATTATCACTACTCGCTTATCATCGGTAGATGACAATTGTCAAGTCAGTGAACTAGAGGCTTGATATTACGGCGTGTCTATAAGGCTAATAAATCAGCATAGACCTAGGGAACATCCGTCCCTGAGAAAAATATTACGTCGTACTTATTGCTAACGTTAGAATGAACACACTTGTTGGGAAGTTCGTCCCCAATATATTTCCAGCACGAGATTCGTAACATCTATGCGTTTTCAAAGTTTGAGGTTAAGCGTTATGAATAACGTCCTGTAATGTTGTTGCAGTCATGTCCCGAAGCTGCATTATCGTGGTAGCGGCGTGCGCGCTGGCAGCGCTCTGCAGATTACCCGGTGCCACCGCGCAAGCGCTCGCACCTCAATATGACTGTAAGTATAAACAAACCATAAAACGAAATATAGCGCAGGTATAAATACTAAGGGCTCTACGACTCGGCTGTGTGTGACATACATCACGTTGCCCTTAACAGCGCTAACCAAGGACAGCACCAGCTCCCCGAAGGGCCGGCCTTAGGTACTATTATGTACCTAATTTCCTTAGAAAACCATTTATATCTGCTGTCCTACAGTATGTATTGTGTGTATATGGTCCCGTAAAAAGTTTTTAGCAATGAGAAAATAAAATATTTTTAAACCACAAAATCAAAATCCGGCTCATATAGCTTGACATTCTAATCAAATTGATATTTTAAATTTGTTTCTTAAAATTTAGTTCAACGCAAAAGAATTTTCATTTCTTTCTTATACCCTACTTTGAACCAACTCGGAAAGGGGAAATGTCGTTCGGTCATTATTAGCAAACTGTCAGTTGAATGACGATTAAATAATAAATAACATACTATTTAACTTTTCGCAAATCATTTGAACAAATTTATAGGTATTTTGTAGGTGTTATAAATATTATATTCGTATTTTCTCAAACGAGCCGAGTACAGTATCATATATTCATGTTTTCATAATATTGGACGTCTTATAAGAATGATTAAGTGTAAAGTTTCATCCTTTTGAAAGGTAAAGTAATCTTAAATTATTCATGACATAATTTATTCAGAAACATAAATTACTCTAATGATAGGTTCGATGAGTATCTATATACTCACAAAAGCTATCATTATTTAGTAAAATCTAATTTATCTGTTTGGGAGGTTTTACTCGAACTTGTCTTGTTTTCTCCTTACCTCACGTTGGCAGCGGAAAAGCAGGATATCTACAGGGCAGGCGAGGTACAGGAGAATTTGTCATAATTGGTAATCAGTTTCATCTCCTCGCTTTACTTCTCCTCGTCTTTTCGTTAAATATCTAGAGCCAAACATATCATGTTAAACAAAAATCACTTCCCCTTGTGCTCAACTTGTTTTTGCTTTGTTCTATCGGTTTAAACCCACATAGACATTATTATGAAAACTACCGTGCGTCACACCTGGATGAGACTAGCACGAGATCGGGGTGAGTAACGTACTCGAAGAACGGCCTATGCTCAGCAGTGGGCGATTGCGGGCTGAAAATGATGATGATGATGAGACATTATTATAATAAAACTTGGTAGGTAGGTACCAAAAATCCTAACTTGAGTAAAGTACTGTTAATGAAAATGTAACTTTATATGTCAGTGTTCATCCTAGCAGCGTAGTGAGGAAAATGTGGCGGCATCACTTTACGGGGAGGAAACAGTATACGTAAACTGTGCACTGTACGAAGTCGCCATAAAAGCTATCTAAGTAGGTTGAAGCATCAACTGAAAATTTAGGGGAGTCGGAAGAAAGATAATAACTTCATAAAAGTAAAACCAATTTATGCTTCTTAAAAAGGATATATGTATTTGTATATAGGTATGGGTATTAGGTTGTCTTAAGTGATATGGCTTAAAAAATATTAAGGCCAGCTAGCGAGTACGTAGTATTATACTATACACTACACAGTCAATAATTTAAGGTATTAATATAATTATTATTTTGTTTTAGACAGGCAGCTGTCGCTGATACGTTTAAATCAGAGTTCACTTAGTGGTTCACACTGTTTATATCATAGATTGTCAAGTTTATTTTTAAACTGGTTAAGCTGGGCGTTTACTACTTCTAAGGGTAATTTGTTCAATGCCTTTAGTATTCGATTAGAGATTCCGTTTTTACCGATATTTGGTTTAGATCAAGCAAAGCAAGCAATTGCTGATGGCAATTTAAAGTTGTGTACTCTCGTACATGTGTATGTATATCGAGTAAATAAGTTCCTCAGCTCTTGACAGTCATAACGGTCATTTAAGATTTTAAGTCTCAATCAATTGTCCACATTGACGCCTCTTTTTGAGTGCTGCAAGCCTAATTTATATAGTCTTTCCTCGTATGACAATGATTTTAGTTATGTAGGAATTTGGTGAACCTTCTCTGGACCTTTTCTATCATTTCAATGTCTTTCTTGCATCGCATTCTCGGGTTCCATATCTGAAAACCATATTCCAGAATGGATCTCAAATATGTTTTATAAATTTTTAGCATCATAAGAGGTATGAGAATACAATATGCTTTTGTAATAAAGGTAAATAAAGGAGTATGCTTTTTAACCATTTGCTGCCAGCTAAACGGTCGCTATTGGATATGTGAAAAAAAAACATGGTGTAGTATGTACATATAATGAAGTTAAAAGGAAAACTATAACATCTACGTAAGTAGACATGTCTAGTTAACGAATAATAGCAATAGCAGTACTTAAGAAATGCACCTGGACCTATTTAAATAACGTTGTTAGTGGTATAAAACATGTAGTAAATATAAGTTTTTGAGTATTTAAGTTCTCCGTAACCTTACATTGCGCGTGACCTGACACGCACTTGGCCGCTTTTGCTTTGACAACTATGTATGACCCAAGAGTATATTTAAAAGACTGGCATTTATCTTGTACCGAAAATAGAGTCCATAAACTAAGGTCATTGGCACTGGCTGAGGCGTAAGTCACGAAGACTTCAGGATTAAGTTGTAATAATTGGAACCAAGTTGGGTTAAGTCAACCTTAACATTGGCTAAGAATCACGTATCTCATTATAACCTTCATCTACATTACAGAATGGGCCCTATAACAGGAGCAAATATTTAAAAGGACGCTTCCTTAGAGCATCTGCAGTAACTTCTTCTGTCTAAATATATTTTATTAGTTTTTCAATTCGGAGAATGTTTGGTATTTTATGACCTCTTAATATAATGGATTAAGACACCGCGAGATTATATCGCGTCAGTCAATGCGGTTTTTCAGCTAGCATCAAGTTATGTGTCATAAATAGTTTTTGCATTTTTATTTTGCAAGAATTTCTCTGGCATATTTTAATATAAAACTTTAATTGCGTTTTTAAAATAAACAGTTATTATTATTAATAACACTCCAGAAGAGTACAAAATAACACGTGTAAGCTATCTTTGCAAAAAAAAACTGAAAAAAGTTTTTTTTCCAATTAAAACCACTTGTAAATAAGAAAGAGATATCAATCTTGCTCGCTCAGTAGGGGACCGTTTCATTTTTTGCTCCTGTCAAAGTCAAAAAGTCAAAATATTTTTTATTCAGATAGGCCTAGCAACAAGCATTTCGAATCGTCAGTTATAACATGTTATTATATTAATTAATTATTTACAGCAATTTATTGATGATATTATTATTCTTTAAAATAAATATTGAATTGCTGTAGACATGTCAAAATTAAGGAATTATTATGAGTAAAATTCACAATAGGATCGTCAAAACATAAATAACAATAATAATAAAAATGTACCAAAAACTAGAAAAATAGAAAATCAAAATGTCAAAAGAAAATAATAAGTTAATATCTTATGCCATAATGATTAATTAATTCATATTTCAGTTACAATTAATCCCACGGTGTTTTATCTTTCATGTAGTCGTGTGTGTTTTAATATGCTTTCGATATGAGTTTACGCTTTACAATGTTTTTGAAATTATTAATAGATGATTCAGTTAGGTTTCTTGTAAGCTTATTATAAAACTTCACACCATTACCCATGAATGATTTTCTAATTTTTTGGAGGCGAGTGGTGGGCACTGCCGGCTTATGTTTATTTCGAGTATTAATATTATGTATGTCACAGTTCTTCCTGTACAATGTTTTTGTAGATACACAATATGATCATAGGTGTGTTGACAATACAATGTCATTACATTAATGTTCTTGAACTTATCTCTAAGTGAGTCAGTGTTACAGGGCCGTCTGGTGTTTGTAAAAATTTGTATGGAAAGTTTGGCATGTTTCTAATGACAGCTGTCGGCGACATACGAGTATTTAAGGTTGATCTGTCTCTAATCATAAATTAGTGCAATTCCGCCCAAGTAGTTCAAAAACGAAGCTCACCATTATCTTAACAGTCATGCACTCTAACGCGTTACAAATACAGTCGAAATCGGTATTGCCAACGTGATCATGCCTACTGTCTGTACACTGTACCGCAACAATATTAAACAGTTTCAAGAGCATCAATAGGATTTAACCGCTCATATATGATCAGATGCAATACATACTAGCTACCCAGTATACTAAAACAGGCATTTTGTATATGATAAGCGCATTAAAACTCTGCCACCGCGAAAGCTTTCAAACTGAAATTGTAATTCTTGAATTAAATTATCAATGCTCGGTTGCGGTTACGACGGCTCGCAGAAGCTTCTTCAGTAAACATCTATGAACTCTGTACTTCTTTGGTATTATTTTTAAGTAGGTCATATCATTCACCTCAATCTGCGTCTTTTTAGGGTTCCGTAGCCAAAATGGCGAAAACGTAACCCTTATAGTTTCGTCATGTCTGTCCATCCGTATATCACAGTGGATTTACTCAGACTATAAGCACTACAATTATGAAATTTGGTAGAAAGATAAATTATTTGAACTGCTGCAAAAATGTGATATTACTAAAAAATATTAAATTAGAGGTGCACCTAGGCGTGTGGGGAATCAATGGATTGACCTTTAAAAGTGATATAAAGGTTTTTATAAAAGTTTTCCATTTAAGTCAACCGTAGGCGAGATATAGCTGTCAAAGTCGTAAAAATGTGTCCCCGCCCTCTAATTTCCGAACTATGAATGGTAAAATTCTGCAAATATTTGAGGTGTTGAACATTAAAAAATACTTTCAACGATTTTTAGCTTGTACAATATAAGTCTAACGGTTTTTGAGTAATCGCTGAAAAACTGTCTTGCCCAAACAAAAAGACGTAAGTTCCGTATGAAGATACGACTTTTTTAGATTTCATGTATTATATAGTGGTTTTAAAAGTGGACTAGGTAGTGGGTGTCGATACGAAACCCTTCTTTATGCATGATCCGACACGCAATTGGCCGACTTTTGATAGTTAATATAGTAAAATAAAATGAGAGGAGGCCTGTGCCTGTGCCTCGGTAATCAGTGGGACGTAAATGAGATAAGTATCAGTGCTCGACACTAACGCAATGAATAGCACTTTCAATCATATATCATAATGAAAGAGACCTTAGGCTGCGGGGTAATGATGATGATGATGACAAAATATTTACGCACCAAGTAACAAATACCTACTTAAATAAAGCTCGTATCTCACCATCGCTTCAGTGCTGAGATACGAGGTTTCTAAGAGTAATGACATATTTTATAGTTACTTTTGGTTGTCACCCGGCGATTTTAAACATTCGATTGCTGTTGGGTTTTGCAGGGTAAAGATAAAAATTAAATAATGAAAATGTATAAATTAACTTCAATGTAAAATAATTTATCAAGTAGGTAGATAATATTGATAGAAGAAAATAGGAAAGTAAACTTAATTCAACATTACATTTATTTAGTATAAGTTTATTTTAAGTTTGGTTTTTGTATTATCCTAATAATATCTGTTCTTTTTTGTATACTTTACTTATCAACTTTTAAAAACTTTTGGGTAATTTTGAATACCTATTTGATGTTGTCATAATCAGTCTCAGCACACAATCTTCCCTGTAATGTTTTGTTTTTGATGGGAATAAATTGGTTGGCCTTCGGGTGGCTTGAAAACTTCTAACAATCAAGTTGCCCACTCACTTGACAAGCCTAATCCCAATAAGGTCTAGTTTCCCCCTTGGGTTGGAAGGTCAGATGGCAGTCGTTTTCGTAAAAAATAGTGTCTACGCCAATTCCGGACCCCAGGCATCCTTCAGAATGCAACTGTACTGGAAATAACGCTAGGATGATGATGATAGGAATAAATTGGTTGATTATGTAATATTGACAGAGAGTTGCGAGCGTCTGCGAAACAAAAATACATTCTCCGAGATAAATTCGCGAGTCCAGTCTTGTACAAACATTAAATAATAGGAAATATTTTTATTTCGTGTATTGCTTGCCGAACGAAATATTTGTTGAAACCAATGTTTAAACCATTTGCGTTTGTAATTAGTTTTTGGTCGTAAACCACAACCTCACAATTGACGCTGGCTTTGGTGGCATAAACCTAATCAAATTCTGTGAAGGACATGAAGCTTTAAATTAATCGAATAATTTGCGCTTAGATGTGTTGCAGTTGTATTAGTTATTTATGCTTCCATCTATGAGAATACAACATTGGTCAAGGCTGAGGCTTACGATGCTATGCAGTGTATGCGTTTCAATCCAGTTATTTTACCATAAAACTGTAAGAACTACTAGTGCCTATAGGTTGGGGTCAGGTTAGTGTTGGATTATTGAATTTGTAATGCAAATTTACTTTATCATATTAAGGTATATGTTCTTGCGAATAAACATTAAACATTTCATTTCTGAAGCACATCCTCATATATATTCAACCTTGAGGTTAGCCTCATTATATTTTTCTTTAGATCTGCTCACTCTGTGTCAGGTGATGGCTTCCTATTGCTATTGAAAACTTTTAATGATAAATATTGGGGGACAATCTTACACAAATCGACCTAGTCCCAAACTAAGCAAAGCTTGTACTATGGGTACTAGGCGACGATATTCATACTTATATAGATAAATACATACTTAAATACATAGAGAACATCCAAGACCCAATAACAAAATCCGTGCTAAATGCACAAATAATGACCTGGCCGGGATTCGAAGCCGGGACCTCTAGCTTCGGAGGCAGTGTCACTACCAACTAGGCTAAACAGGTCGTCAAAATAATATTTTAATAATATTTGAATTGTTTAATCGTTTACTTATTTTATGTTCGTCAATGCCTGTATAATCTTATTGTTAGTTTATAATCTTACTCGTTTGATTATAAATTATAACCTATCGCAATGTCAATAACACACACATGCATCACACACACATACACATATTTCCTGATGTTTTATATTGTCTAATAATTTCATTTCGAACCCGTATTCATTTTGAGGGACTCAACTTGGTTTCTGTCTGTTGTATTCCAATCACATTTAATTGTTTCGCGCGTTCTTTGTGACAGGTAGCCAGGGGCACGGGAAATCGAGCAAGCAAAACACATGACAATGAGATTGGGTTCGGAAACGACGGACAAAAATAGACCTCCAGGTTTAATCACTGTCTGAAACTTTAGCAATTCATTCAAAACGAAACAAACGTATTTAGCTAAAACAATGGTTAAATTTGCATTTTCTATTATGAATCAAAGTCATTTAATGCCCACAGTAACGACCGTTTTATTAATCGAGTCTTTGTTCCTAGAGAATAATAGCTAGAGATCTATAAAGCCAATCATTACCTCAGATAAAGTTATTTTATTACAATGGTGCCAGATTAGATTAACATAAAAGTTTCTTGACTATCTTATTCCAACGTATGCGCTAATCTTTAGGCTCCAAGCAATTATGTACTAGATAGTAGACGATTGCCTAGGGTCAAGTTCAAACTAATTTGAGTATTGGAAATAAGAATAATCTGTGGAGGAAATAGTGAAAATGTTTTTTTTTAGCTGATGACGATCGATCCGGTTTTCTGGCGAGATCAAATGTCTGTTTGAGGCCAACTTCATATTAGTCGGCTAGGACATGCCATATCTAGGCGTACGAGTATAATTTGTCCCGTTTTTGAGATGTACTATGAGCAAATTTAATGCAAGCAAATAGCTCCGAAGTTAAATTGTAGTCACTAAGTAAATTTCAACAGTGCGAACACACGTTGTTGATACAAGGTAGTAAGTACAAATTGCAGCAGAATTGTTTGTAATTAATGAAGTTCGCTGTCGCAAGACTTCAGGAAAACTTCAGTGAATTCTACATGTTGCTGCGAATAACCTGGATTGTTGCTATTGTGTGTCAAAGGCCAAGGGTAAAGTTTAAGCACTCATGCTAAACTGAGACTGTCACTGAGAAATCTTGCACCCGGTACTCCCGGTTGTCATGAGAGCTTATGAAACCAAGGCTCGGTTTTATAAAGATCCGTGAAATTGTATGTCTGTAAGTTACATATATAAAAAAGAATGAAAGAAAGAAGACAGTTATTCACTGCACAGAACAAAAGATTTCTTCCTTTTGTACCTATCTGTGTAGGTACAAAAGGAAGAAGAACGCACATTAAACACATAACGTGTGTCTTCGTGGCAGTGAATCGGTTGCTTCCTCAGCATTATGCCGAGATGTCAGACATCTGAAGGGCTGGTTTTCAGACAGCACCATATGAGACCCACGGAACGCAACATAACATACTATACATATAAATACACATAGTAAATAAGTCATTATACAATTGTATAGATGAACCTAAAACGAAACTGTATTACCAAGTTGGAGATAGGCAATAATTGAAATAAGAGATACAATCATGGAGATTATTATACTTTCAGTAGACGATGATGATGAAGAATTATGAAATGTCGAAAGTTCTACAAGAAAAGACTAACACAAGGGAAAAGCAACAACGTGGATGGGTTAGGAATGGGATCTTTGGAGCGTCAACAAATAGCCCTTTGGCTCATAACCGGCGGCGATTCGGGCATGTTCGATAAAAAAAAAATCGGCGGCTGAAGGGTTAAATTCGGCGGATTCCTCGATTCTTGTAAATGTAAAGCACGCTTCCGTATAATAGACACTTTTATGTCTTTCGCGCACGAGAAAACCATTTACAATACTCTTCATGAATGGGTTTCTTTTGGGCACATTTCTATAAATCTCTAACTGTATGAAGTTTTAGTCTCAATTTCGTCCTTTGAGATAGAGATAGAGATTATCCTTTGCTTTTTTATTATCGAGTAAAAATAATATTTTTAAGCAATGACGCGCAGTTGCAGTATCCAAGAGGCAGCCGGATGGCTCGCGGTGACAACATTTCATTTTTATAAGCAGACTTTTTTCCGATGAAATCAAATAGAGGATAAAAATTTAAGAGGGCGCAGTACGTTTGGTTCTCCATACAAACGTATTTATGCTCTCATATTAATACGCCATGCTAGAATAACATGAAACTTTGTATACACAATGGGATCCATCTCGTCTAGGGCGGAAATTAGTTTCTGTTGCTTGAAATTATAATGGCGAAAAAATACAGCGATTATTAAGGTTTTCATACAAGCCGTAAAAAACTCAAAAAATCGCTGTATTTTTTTCTTTTTCAATTTCTAGCAACACCAACTAATTTCCGACCTAGGTATGCCGGATCCCATTGTGTATACAAAGTTTCATGATATTCTAGCATGGCGTTTTAAAATGACAGCCTAAATACGTTTGTATGGAGAGCCGATCCACACCGATCGTACTGCGCCCTCTTAAAGGTATACTTGCTTGACGCTCCTTGGATAGGTGGAGGGAGATCATTTCAACAATTGGACGCCGCAAAAACTATTAAGTTACCAATATTTGGTCTAACGAATCTTTATAAAACCGATTCGTTACATCTAATATCAGATCAAATTATGGCAACTCGTACATGCATACATACATATAATCACGCCTGTTTCCCAGAGGGGTAGGCAGAGATCATCATCATCATGTCAGCCGAAAGACGTCCAGTGCTGGATATAGGCCTCCCCCAAAGACTTCCACAATGACCGGTCCTGCGCCATCCAGCGGACACCCGCGACCTTCACCAAGTCATCAGTCCACCGTGTGGGGGGCCTGCCCACGCTACGCCTTCCGCTACGCCATCGGTTCTACGTGCTATGTGCCCCGCCCACTGCCACTTTAGTTTAGCGATTCGGAGGGCTGTATCGGTCACTTTGGTTCTGCTGCGGATGGCCTCATTCCTGATGCGATCACGCAGAGAAACTCCCAACATAGCTCTCTCCATTGCCCTTTGGGTGACTTTGAGCCTTTTTATGAGGCCCATAGTAAGCGACTACGTTTCAGTGCCATATGTCATCACTGGCAACACACACTGGGCAAAGACTTTTGTCTTGAGACACTGCGGAATATTGGATGAAAAGATGTGCCGTAGCTTCCCGAACGCTGCCCAGCCGAGTCGGATTCGACGATTAACCTCTTTCTCGAAGTTGGACCTACCTAACTGCACAGTCTGTCCTAGGTATATGTAATCGTCTACAACTTCGAGCGTAAAGTGTCCGATTGTTAAGGGAGTTGGTGCGACATGGACATTGGACATGATCTTCGTCTTGTCCATGGCAGGCAGGCAAGGCAGGCAGAGATCACGGATTTCCATTTGCTACGATCCTGACATACAACTTTCGCTTCATAAAGAGTCAAATCGTTATATATGAATCCCGGCCTTATTAATTATTGTAATTAAATAGGACAGAAAACGTGTTAAAACTAACACATCTCCGAAATAAATATTCATGTACACCAAATATAACCAAAATTGTTGTTACAAATTTAAAATGTTACATGAGGCGGTGTCGTTTCAGATCGAAGACCCTGCACGGCTCACTGCTCGCCGTTCACATTCTAACCCCTATATCTTTAACTTGGTCATCCGGCTCTTATTACATACAACAATAACCCTTAGATGAACATAAAAAGGCCCAATATTGCTTGGTAATGTAATACACAACTTTTTGTAAATTGTATTACGTGTTGCTTGTTAACTCTTTTGATCCCACATTAGTGTGATTTCGAAAGTATTGAGCAGAGTTTGTATGCATAGGTACAATAAACATACATGCTTTCGTTATTTCTTTCGTTTTGCGACTGTTTTACTCTACGTAGAGTAAAACCAATATAAAATTGATCGCTCACTCTGTGTGTGACGCTCACATCTGACGTAATCATATAGGCACAATATATAGAAATACTCAAACTATAGGTAGGAGAGGCGCATTAATTTTAAGATTGGCTTTGCACTATATATTAGAATTAACAAATTATATATAAGAATTAACAATATATTAGAATTGACAATATAAATATTATATATTAGAATTAATATATTAGAATTAACAAAGCGATCGAAGGAAAATGTTTTATCTGTTAAAAACTTGCTAATAAGAAATACCATTATGCATAAAGAAAAATCAAACGAATCGATGAATAGGTATAGGTAAAAACCTTAAGAGGGCGCAGTACGTTTGGTTCTCCATACAAACGTATTTATGCTCTCATTTTAAAACGCCATGCTAGAATAACATGAAACTTTGTATACACAATGGGATCCAGCTCGTCTAGGGCGGAAATTAGTTTCTGTTGCTTGAAATTATAATGGCGAAAAAATACAGCGATTATTAAGGTTTTCATACAAGCCGTAAAAAACTCAAAAAACCGCTGTATTTTTTTTCTTTTTCAATTTCTAGCAACAGAAACTGATGTCCGACCTAGGCATGCCGGATCCCATTGTGTATACAAAGTTTCATGATATTCTAGCATGGCGTTTTAAAATGAGAGCCTAAATACGTTTGTATGGAGAACCGATCCACACCGATCGTACTGGGCCCTCTTAAAAAGATGACCTGTTATATATAGTTGTAGCGTGTTCGAACAGGCGTTTGTTTTGTTTATGTTGCACATTTTAAATATGTAATGTCTATTCGGACAGGTCACAACTACATACAACAGGTCATCTTCTTCAGTTTTTTACCACTTGTCGGGAAACTAGAAGTAGTTATACTATAGTAGGTATTTTTTTAATGTGTAACTTTTTTAAAGAAGCAGTTTGAGACATTTGATTTGTTTCAGTATAGTACCTAGAGGATGAACTTTTAACAAGCTCGCATAGTTGTATAGAACTTTTGATTTCGCTCCCCAAAGCCCTTCCCCAATAAAACTTACCTACTTCCAAGATCAGTCAGTTAACTCTCTCCATGATTGATAATTACAAAACTTACTTGTCACCAATTAGCGACTTTATTGTTACTTTATTTCCTTTGATCAATAATATCGTTTATTACAACAATAATACCGATTTTACATTGACCTTTTAGATCAATTTAATAAAAATTGCCACTATAATAAAACTACTTGAATAATTCAACCGTACTAGTAAGCTTCAAAGGGTTGTTAATCTAAATCTATCTCATATGCAATTCTTGGTCATACCTATCTAACACTTTCAATATCAGTTACGTTCGGCTATTAGATATTATTTTTTCTTAGTAGTAAAAATCTAAGCAAACGCATCCCACTCACTCACTTGACCCTTAGTTTTATTGATAGGATTTATCGACATGTTATAACACTAGAAGCATGTGTCAGCTTATTATTAACCGACTTCAATAGAAGTAAGGAGGTTCTCAGTTCGTCTGCATGTCTGTTTTCCTTTTTCTTTTTTTATGTATGTATGTTCCCCGATAACTCTTGACCACGTAAGCCGATTTTGATAATTCTTCTTTTGTTTCGAAGCATGTACCCCCAAGTTGGTCCCATATAAATTTGGTGAAGGTCTGATGATGGGATCTAGGAGGAATCGAGGGAACTCCTCGAAGCACGCATATATGCCGATTTCGGTATTTTCTGTAAGTAACCAAGCATTGGCTCACGGAAACTACAAATTGTGGCATGGCGAAGTACAATATTGGAGTCGGTTTTTTTTTGGTATAAATTATTTTGAGTTTAAATTTAATGGATTTTAATGGCCTGGTTACTGAGACCCTTATTACAAGGGAATAAGAGCTTTTGACGCTTTATTTGCGTAGCTACTTTTAATGCTGACTGTACTACATTACCAAAAATACACGTGCATTTTGGCAATAAAATCTAACGATGCGGTTTTTGACACAACCAAAATGCTCTGCCATTCCACTGTATATATAACTCTTTGAAATCGGTGTTGGCGCTTTTCACGTTTACCAGATTGTTAAAATGGTATCTGGTAAACGTGCAAAGCGCCTGTCTGTATTATAATAAACTGCTATTAATTCGATAGAAAAAAGACTACAACCTTCAAATGTCCTCGTTTCATTCAGACAAAAGTGTTCGCATACATCTCCCTCAAGGGTGACGAATATCGACGCTCAGGCCCGTCCGGCAGTTAACCCCCATATGTTACACACAATGAATTATTATGTAGGCACATGACGATCTGAATAATCGATAGGGCCTGTTTGAATAGAACGAGAAAAGGGTTAATTTAATCTGAATATTGGACGGTTATGTTGATTTTTCTTAAGCTCTGCCTATTAGGAAAAAGGATAC
This sequence comes from Notocelia uddmanniana, assembly GCA_905163555.1. NCBI lineage: Eukaryota > Metazoa > Arthropoda > Insecta > Lepidoptera > Tortricidae > Notocelia > Notocelia uddmanniana. Next base: position 21,011,133 of record LR991059.1, on the reverse strand, counting down.
TTATTGACATATTTGACACATTCACTACAAAAACCTTCGTAACGCATAAGGAAAACTTCCCACGAACAGAGAACCTGATGGCTAGCGAGATTTCCGGCAGTGAAAGTGTTAGCTAAGATTCCTGATGTGAATTGACATCATCATCATCATCATGTCTCATCAATAAAATTACCTAGTTATACTTCTTGTACCTACACAGTTTACACAATAAATATTTCTGATTCTGATTCTGATTCAGCTGAAACACTTGCTTGACATAAGCCTCCCACAAAGACTTCTACAATGACCGGTGCTGCGCCTCCCACATCCAGTGGACGCCCGCGACCCTAACCAGATGGACATAATTACTTACTTATATATGAATTGGTTTCACACGGTCTCAATTGAATGTTAAGCTCAGTAAAGCTGATTATTCATGAATAATAAAAAGAAGACCGGTGCCTTGCGAGAGCCGCCGCGGCCGTTTTTTCTAGAAACGACCCCATGTTGCTGTCTGATGAGCACTATTCAGAATACGTACGAGAAAACAGCGTCCATTGAATATCATTTGCTCTAAATAGAATAGTTTAATATTCAATAATTACAGTACAGTCAGGCAAGAAAGATGGCCCACCACTTTACGAATGTATTATTTGTACATCTTTGGAACGTCTTGGTCCCCCGGGAGTACCGAGCCATATACCTATAGTGTACTCATCCGTAAGTTGTATCCCATCAAAAACATAAATGTGAAAAAGGGAGCCAAGTTCGATATTAAGAATATGCGATGCTTGGTTGTCGTCTTCACCGACAAAAGAATTGAGATCTGAATGGGTGCCAAGTTCCGTAGATTCACTGAAATGGTGCTAAGTCCGGCACTACATTGTTTACAGTAAAACTAATTTACTGCGGCTTAATGCATTTTGAGATTTAACTTGGCAGTTTTCTTAAATATCCAACGGCTTTTATGGTATTGTAACATACTGCATAGAAAACTTCCAAATATTGAACTTGGCTCCCTTTTTCACATTTATGTTTTTGATGATGTGATCAGATTCGTGACCCTGTGATCATATTCGTACCTGATAACTATGGGACCACCCCTGGAGTATACTGTTTCAAACAAAAAAAGAATTTTCCAAATCGATTAATAAATGACGGAGTTCTGAGGTAACTATCATAAATAATAATAATAATAAAACTAATTAAAAAATCACTGCTTTCTGATTTTTTCAGGTGTACACACACAATTACCAAGCTGCATGCCATTTTCCAGCTTTCTAGGTCACCTGGAAGTGAGTTAGGTTTTTGATTACTAGTCAGTCAGTCAGTCAGTGGTAAAAATGCCGTTTTTTGAAATAGTTATTAAACCTATATTTATGAAATGTGCCAATTGGTTTTTATGTTAGATAGATTTGGCTCCAAACGGTTAATGTAAAATAACACACGGCTGCTGTCCGCCAGTTCCTGGAGTGAACTTGGCAGGACACGCTGCCGCGTGTCTAGTTTAAACTGGATTGATAGAGATAGGGATGTGTAATATCACCTATTCTTTACAACATTTATGGCGAACACATCACGCGCAAGACCCTCGAAGGATGGGAAAGTGGTATGAAAGCCAGGAACTAGGCCTTGCCATAAACAAAAAGCGGCCAATTGCGGGTCGGACTCGCGCACCGAGGGTTCTGTACAACTAATAAACAGATGTGATTTATCAATATATTGGTATTTGTTGGTACAATATACGTAATCATAAAAATTATCACCAAACTTCAAGTTCATAGGTCAGTGATGGCAGGCTAAAAAAAATATTTTGAAAAAATAGCTGTCTAGGTGGCTTAATTTCTTCGTTTATTTTATATATTTTTTAAACAAAAAATACAATATTTATCCACTCAACAAGTTCTAAACAACGATACACAACTCGATGGGGTCGATGAAAAAAAAAAAATGCCCCCATTTAGCTGTATGGGGTGGGACCCTCCTTAAATACATTTAAAATATTTTTGTCAATTTGTATGACTTTGGGTCATTAAGATGCTTATACTGTGTAAATTTTATTTGGCAACCGTTTAATAGTATAAGATTTATCATGACCAGTGATAGGAATAGGTAGAGTATAAATACCTAAACTTAGCAGAACAAAGTCATGAAGTGGAGACTTCCTTGCGATAACTTTTTTTTCCGGATTTAAAAGTCAGTAAAAAAAAAATTAAAATATTTTGTACCAAAGGTATTTAAAAGTCAGTAGTAACAACAACAATACAAGTTTTACTAGATTAGTAAAAATATAACATTTTTTTTAATATATATTACGCCAGTTCACATATTGTGTTTAAGTGAAAGAGATAGACATAATAGCAGTCTTATCTATTGTATTGCTTGTGGTTTCTATTGTTATCGTGTAAAAGAGAAATCAGACGTCGTAATCACTTGTCGCTGCTACTTTTTTTACCCGACTGCGCGACGCAAAGGAGGGTAATGTGTTTAACAGTCTATATTTGTATATTTTGTTCTTCTGTGGCACTCTAGAAACCAAACGCGTCGGCCGATTTTGATGAGTCTTACGTCAATCGATTCGTCTTAATGGTCAAAATGTCACTAAAGACATTTTATTCCGCAGTAGAGTTTTTTTTTAATTTTGTTTTTTATGGGTCAAATAATAAGTTGACAGTACATCACTTATACAATCCTTTGTCGTGTACGTACGGACGTGTCAATACTGTGTTTTTATAATATTTGGCGTTGGCTTGTTTACTGGAATTTCACCTGCTATACCTGATTACCTGGCCTGAATTCAGACACTGACTTTGCTTTGATTGGATTTGACGATTACTGGATACTGGAAACACCACAGATACTGCAAGACTACCAAGTTTCAAGGTAAGATGGTATATTATTACACGTTTTTTAAGCTTTTGTTTGTATAATAAAATGTAAGAAAATTAAAGGCTCATATCAACGGTCACGAACCTTACTTGTCTATATTCATAACTTGGCCATGTAATGTATTAAACCTACATCAATACTTACTGTACTGTACGTAAATCAACACGTGCTAACTTGCAAAGAGTTAAATCGAAATTTGAACCTGTTATACTTGCTGCAGTTTTTAATTACTACTGAATTTGGGAAAACTGTTGTAAGAATATACTTGGGGTAGAAATGTGCCTTAAAAACGGTGTTTTGTATCCCTTTGCAAGTTTGTACGTGTTGATTTAGACGAGCATTTGCAGCTACGCTAGAAAAAGTACAGCCTTTCGAAAGTGTATAAATTACTTAAGTTTCCAACACGCTCATGATCATGAATATGATCCAGACACTGACGATACATAATTTTGTATTTGTAGATTAAGTCCCGATATTATTAGTATTTAGATTTAAGAAATATATATGTCCGTAAACAAAGTTACAAAAAATAAAAATGTAATCCGTTTATGTTATTGGTTACTTTATTTTATTGGGGCGATTGTATTGGGGCAGAATACATTGTTTTATATCGTATTTATAACAATATTAATTATTTTGTAACTTCCCGGGACTTTAGTCACAGAAAAAAAAATTTAGCCGTAAGGAAGTCTCCAGTTTATGACTTTGTTCTGCCAAGTTTAGGTATTTATACTCTGCCTATTCCTATCACTGATCATGACATCATCATGAGCCTTTGATGCAAGCTGCCTTACTTTCGCACGTGTAAAATCGAGCTTAAATATACTGATAACATTATTTTTATTATGGGTCGGAGTAGGTTTCTTTGTTTTCGCTCTTGCAATATACCATATAACCCAAGATACAATTTCCAAGCCCTATGAAACTCCACCTACCTTTCTAAATCACGATTCCCTGTAGGTATACAACATTCCCAAAACGCTACATTACCTAACCAGAATAAATTGGTTCGCAAAATATCTTCATGTTTTATAGTACAACGAGTTGGTATCTTATATCGAGAACACTTATACTACGTGTTAAAAAACATCGTTCCAAACCAACGAAAACTGTAATTGCGAATTGAATTAGTTGTTGCTAAATTATGCTCAGATTATATTGGAATTGTATTGATTCGTGCAATGTTGAGCAGAGAGATTTTGAAACCCCTAAAACGTAGTACCTTCGTATGTTGCTACCTTTTTGTGCCTTGTGTTTAGTTTAGTGATATATTTAGCAGCCCATTTATACCTTAGTTTATTTCATTTTGTTCTGTATGTTTTCTTTTACCTTTTTATTTCAATAATTGTACTTGGTTAATATAAGCACCCGCCAATTTGTTAAACCAGTTGCCATAAGGGGTGCACTGAAAACCAGCGCTATGTACAGCTAGTCTGTATCGCAGCAAACGCGGAGTTCACTCCTATTGTCACACTAATGTACGTGGTTTATTTAAGTAAATGAAGTATTTATGTTTACTTTTAACTATTTGTACATTACGTTATGTGACAATAAATTTCTATTCTATTCTAACTTTTGTTGAATAATAAGTTAAATATAAGAAAGACTGAGACAAAGGGCGTGAACCAACATCGTCGATACGGTCTGATTTCGATACGTCAGTGGCGCACATTTGTTCAGGAGGTTGTCAACCATACATTTTTTGGCCGAGTGAAACGAAGGTCTCGGTTTCAGCCTCGGTAAAAATACTTTCGCATGTCCGGACTTCCTGCTCTTTTCCTTGACAGGTCGCATTTGTCAACCGTCTCTCATAAAATTTTGTGAGCAGGGTTGATAATTATGTGGATTGCATTTGTCGAGTTTTTTATTTAGATACTTCGAAAACATCACGTAGCCACTAGTAACTGTATTAAATGTTGTTACCAGCATCAGCGGCAGCGGAGGGCGCGAGCGGCTGGGACGCGCTAGGCGGTCTGTACGCCCTCCTCGCGCAACATGACGCGCTGGGTGGACACGCGCTTGCGCGCAAGTCCGTGCGCTCGCCTTCGCGCCGCCTGCGCTTTGGTCGCCGCTCCGACCCCGACATGCCACCGCAAGCACCTGTGAGTATATAGATAATCGCAAGCACTTCTGTAGACGTGAGGATTGGTTCGACGATAACGATGAAACGCTGACCGAGGCGCTCCGGAAACACCGGGCTCTGCTGCGTCTGAGCCGTAGTGACCAGGCGGACGCGGTAAAGCAGGATGGCATTCTTCTTCGGAGGAAAGTTAGGGAGATAAAGAATAAGTGGCGGCAGGACAAGGCCGCGCGCATACAGTGGCTTTCTGACTTGAACCAGCTGGGTGCATTTCACAATGAAATTCGCAAGCTTGTTGGTCCTATACATCGAAGTTCTGTGCCGCTTAAATCTTCCGACGGTACTCAACTTGTTACCAACAAGCTTGATGTACTCAAAATGTGGGCAGAACATTTCAATAAGTTGTTAAATGTTGATCGTGCTGCAGATATGCAGCACATTAATTTGATAGCGCCACTGCCTATTGAATATAAGCTGGATGAACCTCTATCGTTGTGTGAGGTCGTCACTGCCATACAACAACAACAAAATAAAAAAGCGGTGGGCATGGATAATGTACCTGGGGAGTTAATGAAGTATGGTGGTTCAGCGCTTCATGAAGCGGTCTGGAAATTGTTTACAAAAATGTGGGATGAAGAGCGAGTACCTGCTGACTTTCGTTTCTCTCGCATTTGCTCCCTATACAAGAACAAAGGTGACCGCTCCGACTGCAACTCCTACAGGGGCCCTTCTAACCACTCCAGGGAAAGTATTTGCCCGAATTATCTTAAATCGCCTGATGTCGCTGTCGGGAGGTATACTACCAGAGACCTAATTCGGCTTCCGGCCAAATAGAGGCACCTGTGAGGCTATTTTCTCTATACGCCAGCTTCAAGAGAAATGTAGAGAGCAAAGTCAACCGATGTGCCTCTGTTTCGTGGACCTGGAGAAAGCTTTCGACAGTGTGCCTCGCGAAGCGTTATGGGTGGTTCTAGCAAAGCGGGGTTGTACAGAAAAGTTTGTAAGGATGGTCCGACTACTGCATGATAATATGCTATGCTGCGTAAGTGTCGATGGCAAGCAGTCTGATTCTTTTCACGTCAGTTGTGGTGTAAAGCAAGGGTGCGTCCTTGCACCAACCTCTGTTTGCTTTGTACTTTGCGGTAGTAGTTCAGGTGGCACTACAAGATTTCTCTGAGGGCATCTGTATCCGCTACCGCGCCGATGGTGGCATATTTAACTTAGCTCGGCTAAGAGCGCGCACTAAGGTGTCTCTCGCGTTAGTCACGGAGATGATGTATGCAGACGATTTATGTTTTGTGGCGGAATCCCCAGGTGCTCTACTCGTACAACAGCTTATGTCGAGTCTTGATGAGTCGTGTCAAAGGTTTGGCCTTAAAATAAGTGTCAAAAAGACCGAAGTTATGGTTCTAGACACAGCAGCCAATAATCCTTAGATTGACATAAAGCTCGGCGGGGACGCACTTAAGCAAGTAGAGCAATGTAGGTACCTGGGAAGTACAATTACATCTAAGTGCCACCTCGATAACGAAGTCAACTGCAGAATAGGAGCCGCAGCAGCAGCCTTCGGCAAACTTCGTTCTAAGGTGTTCCAGTCACATGACATAAAGCTCCCTACTAAGGTAGCTGTATACATGGCGATAGTGCTGCCAAATCTGCTTTATTCGTCAGAAACGTGGTGCCTGTATCGCAAACATATCCGTTCATTAGATAGATTCCACCTGAGATGCCTCCGCGACATAATGGGCATCCATTGGTCCGACCATGTTAGGAACGGCTTCTGTGTTCCTAACATGGTCGGACCAATGGATGCCCTCAGGCGTGCTAATGTCGCGGGAATAGAGGCTTATCTAATGAAACGCCAATTGCGATGGTGCGGACATGTCTCTCGTATGACTGATGAGCGAATTGCAAAGCGGATCTTTTACTGCGAACTGCAGAACGGAAAGCGCAAGCAGGGTGGACAGTTTTTGCGGTATAAGGATGTGCTGAAGCGTCATATGAAGAGGGCCCATATACTTATAGATCCATCCAATTGGGAGACGCGAGCAGAATGTAGGTCACAGTGGAGGAATACTATGCATATACAGGTGCGTGAGTTTGAATCCAGGCGGTGTAAAGAACTGGACTCTAAGCGCGATGAACTGAAGGCCAGACCACCAGCGACCATTGAATATAATTATGTCGGAGGGGTGCTGACTTGCAATGAGTGTGGGCGCAAGTTCACTGCTAAAATCGGCTACGTCAGTCACCAGAGAGCACATCAGCGACGCTCTCAAAAGTGAAAACAGTTACTGTGGCCGAACACGGCTAGGGGATGATGATGACACACTCCTCGCGCAACATAATGCGCTGGGCCGACACGCACTTGCGCGCAAGTCCGTGCGCTCGCTTTCACACCGCTTGCGCTTCGGTCGTGGCTCCGACCCTGACATGCCACAGCAAGCACCTGTAAGTAGCGTCATATCTACGATCATATAACTAGAATCAGCAGTTGGGAGGCGCTAGGCGGTCTGTAGGCCCTCCTCGCGCAACATGACGCGCTGGGCGGACACGCGCTTGCGCACAAGTCCGTGCGCTCGCTTTCGCGGCGCTTGCGTTTCGGCCGTGGCTCTCACCCTGACATGCCGCCGCAAGCACCTGTAAGTAGCGTTACGAGTATATCTACGAACATATTACTAGTATCAGCGGCTGTGAGGCGCTAGGCGGTCTGAACGCCCTCCTCGCGCAACATGACGCGCTGGGTGGACACACGCTTGCGCGCAAGTCCGTGCGCTCGCCTTCACGCCGCTTGCGCTTCGGCTGTGACTCCGACCCTGACATGCCGCTGCAAGCACTTGTAAATAGCGTCATGTTTAAGAACATACTTATTAGAAGAAGAAAATTTGGTTTGTAAACCATTACACTGGTGAACTTAAACTAAATTTAGAGGCTAAGCTAAAAATGGTATCAAAAGTGGCATCCACTCAGCAATCTCAGCATGTGTCGCGCCGTCTTTGAGCACCGCGACGCCGGTCTTACTAGGTAGCGGTTGGGAAGCGCATGATGGTCTGAATACCACTGCCACTACCCATCTTAAGAGGATGCCTCCATTCGGTAACCCACGCCCACTGAGTAAAATTTTTTTATACCACGTTGGCGGCGTACGGCCCGCCTGATGTTAAGCAGCCTATGGACGCCTGCAACTCCAGAGGCGTCACAAATTTAAAAAAATAACACTCCTTTCTTGAAGAACCTCATACTGTAGTCCTTTTGGAAAACCTTGGCAGGTAGCTCATTCCACTATTTCCGCAATACTTACCTAATAATATCGTTATATTCGTAAATAATATCGACATAATCATGACAGGTATTTACATTATTATTCATACGTGTACTAAGAACTCTATCATGTAGACGTTAGTGACAGAGGGAAAATAATAATTTGTATTTCGGTACAAGTAATGCTCTTTGATGTCAGATGCACATAATTAGGGTGAGAGCTTACCGTACATAATTCAATGCCATTTTTAGGGTCCCGTTAAAAACAATAACTAGGCTAATCAGGCCGACAAACGCATCTTTGTTTGTGTATAAAAAACAACATGTTTAATCGCGCTAAGGAAACCTTTAAAAATCCTTCACACTCGAATTAAATTATTTATTCCCTAGTCAAAATTAACACAGTAAGAATAGTTACATAATATGTAGAAAAATATTTAACAAGCAATAAAAGACCTATTCGTAAAATAAGGTGGCTGGCAGAAAAGTGCATTTATAGTATACAGGAGTTTTAAGAATATAAGGCTGCCGTCTACGATAGCAGTCGTTAAGCCAAGTTAGAGGCCTTCCGGTGGCTTGAGAAGTCCTAACAGTCAAGTTGCCCACTCACTTGACAAGGGGGTCGAAGTTGCACCACGTCCGTAGGAAGTACCCACCGTTACCCTACACATGACCCCTGGGTGCTGCTAAAAGTGCAACAAATTGGCAAGCGTACTACTTCTCGAAGATCTTTAATACTAGAAAGCTGTAATTTGATATGGGTCTCTAAGGGAGCGTAACTTTGGTGCGGTTGACGTATGATAATAAGATACCATATTATCGGTTCACATTTAGCAATAAGCGCATTTACTTTCGGAAAGCTATGCGTTTATGTATGGAGTGAAAAATAAATTAAGAAATGTGCATTATATTCACATATGCACAAGGCAAGGTTCAAAGTTAGAAGAAGGTCGTTAATATGAAGCAGGAAAAGGATCGCGGAGAGAACAGATCCCTGAGGAACACCGGCATCAATGGCCATGAGGTCCGACGAGCAGCCATCAATGACTACTCGGATTGACCGCCCACTCAGGAAATCAGATATCCAGCTACAGAGGCCAGAAGGAATACCGAATGCAGGAAGCTTGCGAAGCAGACTAGCATTCCAAACCCTGTCAAAAGCCTTCGAGATGTCAAGAGACACGGCAAGAGCCTCACCGTGTTTCTCGATGGCCTCGCCCCAGTAGTGCGTAACATACACAAGAAGATCCCCAGTGGAACGGCCCCGGTGAAACCCATTTTGCCGATCACTGAGAAGGTCGTTAGCTTCAAGGTAAGTCAGCAGCTTACTGTTCAGAACTCTCTCCATAACCTTACAGAGTATGGAGGTAATGGCGATAGGTCGATAATTGCAGGGATCGGCACGACTACCTTTCTTGGGCACTGGTTGCACATTGGCAAGCTTCCAGGATGCCGGTACGGTATTCGTCTTGAGAGAGAGACGATACAAACGTGTAAGAACAGGAGACAACTCGGGACCACAGTGCTTCAGAACCCTTGCAGGTATACCATCAGGCCCACTAGCTTTGTTTACGTCTAGACTCTGCAGTGCTCTACGGACCTCTTTGTTATGAATCGTGACCTCCGACATCGAGGAGCCACATTGAGGTATTGATGGTGGTAGATGAGAGCCAGTGTCCAGACGCGAGTTACTGGCAAACAGAGAGGCAAAGAGATTGGCCTTCTCTAATGCGGTGAAAGCCAGCGAGCCATCAGGCTTCTGCATGGGAGGAAGCAACGGACGACAGAAATTGGTTTCGATCGATTTAGATAAGGACCAGTACTGCTTACTACCTGGGGGGTAGGTTGCTAGTCTGGCCCCTATTCTACGAATGTGATCGAACCGAGCCTTACGGATCACCCCTTTTGCAAGATTTGGCGGCTAAGTTGAATGCCCGAACCCTTCGAGCTCGAATTTTGCGGTCACGAGCTTGAACCCAGGCCTGGTAGGCAGACTCTTTGCGTGCCTCAGCACGCACGCAGTCCGCATTGTACCATGGCCGGGCTTTGTGACCGAGCGGGATGTCTGAGAACGGAATAAAAAACTCCATTCCCTGCCGTATCACATCAGCAATTGCGAAAGCGCAAAGCGAGGGGTCGTTCGAAGAAAAACACATTTGCCGCCAAGGATAAGACGCAAAGAAGTGCCGCATCTCATCCCAATCTGCTGACTCGTATCTCCAAACTCTCCTTGTGCCTCTGGGGCTGTCATCAGGAGGAGATCGGATCAATACGGACTTCACCAGACAATGGTCGGATGACCCTAGGGGGGCGGAAACCGACACGGAGTACTGGTCTGGATTAGTTGTCAGCAGAAGGTCAAGGCAATTGGGTGTATGTCCGTCAACATCAGGCACCCGCGTCACAACGTTCACCAGCTGGGTGAGATCTAGCGTCAATGCAAGTTTGCGCGCCTCTCTCCCAGCGTGGTCGGTTTCCTGGTACGGGAACAGCCACTCACTATGGTGTGCGTTAAAGTCCCCCAGGAAGACTAGTTCCGCCGTGGGATACCGCTGTTGGGCAAGATCTGCCGTCTCTATAAGATGGTCAAAAAGTCTGGTTGTCTCCTGGTTACCTTTGTGCGAACGGTAGATACAAGCATAGACAGTTTTGTCTATTCCTGTATCCACCAAAATCCAAATGGTAGAAAACCCATTTCCATTGCTCTTTGGGTGACTTTGAGCCTTCTTATGAGGCCCATAGTAAGCGACCACGTTTCAGTGCCATATTATGTCATCACTGGCAACACACACTGGTCAAAGACTTTCGTCTTGAGACACCGCGGATTGGACGAAAAGATGTGCCGTAGCTTCCCGAACGCTGCCCAGCCGAGTTGGATTCGACGATTAACCCCTTTCTCGAAGTTGGACCTACCTAACTGGACAGGGACAGTCCTAGGTATAATATATAATCATCTACAACTTCAAGTAAAAGTGTCCGATTGTAACGGAAGTTGGTGCTACGTGCTCGTGCTTTCAAAACGAATGATTAAACTTATTTCAGAATATCAAATGTACCGATTCTAGACGAATAAAGCCCGTAAAATATTACATGTACAATGATAAAAGTCTCGCTACGCAGTTCTTCCGTAAAACGTCCAAACAGAGCGGGTTCTTCATGTAAGTATGCTGGCTGAAAGCCGGAACCAGAGTGGCAAAACATGCAAGGCGGAAGGCCGAGTATTCACATAGAGCGGGCTTCTTATGTAAGGGTGAGGGCCGAAGACTTGAAACAGGGAGGTGAGACACGCGAGGCCGAAGGCCGAGCTTCCCAACAGAGTAGATTCATCATGTAAAGTTGATGACTAACGAGCCGAAATGGAGTGGCAAGGCAATTCAAATAGAGCGGGATCCTTATATAAGGCTGAGGGCTGAAGGCCCGGAGCCGTGTGACACGCACGCGAGGCCGAAGGCCGAGCGTCCCAACAGAGCGGGCTCCTTATGTAGGGCCGAAGGCCTGAAGCAGAGTGGCAATGCACGCGAGGCCGAAGGCCGAGACTCCCAACAGAGCGGGCTCCTTATGTAGGGCCGAAGGCCTGATGCAGAGAGGCAAAGCATGCGAGTCTAAAGGCAGATCATTCACACAGAGTGGGCTCCTCATGCTGATCATTCACAGAGAGTGGCAAAGTGGCCAACAGAGCGGGCCCCTCATGTAAGGCTGAGGGCCGAAGGCCCGAAGCGGCAATGCACGTGAGGCTGAAGGCCGAGAGTCACACTGCCTAGACATATAAACCGATAGACAAACAGACACGAATTCTTAAAACCTTTCTTTCCTTGTCATTATCTTTACTGTGTTTAGTATTTCCAAGTTTTTATTCATTCTTTTCAAAACTACATTGCTACAATTGCTAAAAAGTTAATAAATACATACCTAGACCGGAATGTAATTATAGGAGCATATAACAGAAGTTCGTAACCTAACTCTAATAAAAATATATGAAGTATCACAAAACAATTCAATACAAGCTAATCAAGCTTAGCTTTTTCTGAATTGCTAAACTGACTGGAAAATGTCTCGTGACCGTGAAAAAACTGGAAAGTAAATGGATTTAAAAAACTCGCGTTCGCCTAAATTCTCGGCAGTTCATTTTTCGCCGTAAATGGCCTGGAATTTAGACCTGGTGGTAGGTATCCAATAATGTATTATATTTGGAGGTATTTATTCTTGCAATCATTACTCAAAGAGTACATCTGAACGTCTGTCAAATGTCAAATTAAACCAGCTTGACAAAACTGGTTTACCACGAGTTAGGCTAATCCAAATAATATATATTGTCTATAAAATGATAACCATTATAATTGAAGGTATGTATTGCACAACAAATTTATAAAAAAAAGGTAAATCCCAATGTTGGATCAATTAGAACATGATATAAAACCATGAATATAAAAATAAAATTAGTTTCTACTTCGAATTTTGTACCTACCTAATTATGTACCACATGACAAAGTCCTGACGCCCGCTCAGCAAAGTATTTGAAGTCGGCTTTGAATAATTGAATGTATAAATAAACTCCGTACAATAGGAACTTCTGGATACGATTATCACGTATATGAATATATTATGATTGCTTGTCTTGCTTGCAAGAACAGAAATACTCCTAAAGATATGCGCATAACAACTCGTTGTATTCAGGAAAGTAGTAAAGCGTACGAATATATTGCATTTTTTTCTTTCATATTTTATGATTATGTTTGATGACGCATTTATTTATTTATCTTGCCTCTATTCTTCGGATTTATAAATAGACAGCTAGACTAGAGCTACACATTTAGGAAGGTAACCCTTATTACACGAAATTGTGATAAATATCGGTAAAAAATTAAAAATCTTTATCTCCACTCAATTTCTCAAAGGTTAGCTGGAAGAAACCCCCTATAGGGATAAGCACGCCTTTTTACATATATCAACTGTTCTTGTAATTCTTGTATATGAAAGTATATTGTGTTCTACTCATGTACAATAAATAATTTTACATTTACATGCATACTTAACATACCAGTATGACAAAGTTCATAAGAATTGCTTATAATTCAATTACCTGTCCTACGTAGGTATACTCATACTCATACTCATTTATTCATAATATTACAAATATTACATGTCAAAGCTATTAATTACGTATTAGTTCAGTGATCATATTAAATGCAGAAGAAATTAAAAACAATTATATACGAGTAGGTTAGCATTAGGTACAAATGTCAGTGTTCACAAGCTATTATTGTTAATATATATTAATATGTATTTTTAATTATTTATTTAATGTCATATATGTAATTCAGTTAAATTATAGAAAGCTTTGCCAATGAGCCATTTTTTCAATTTATTTTTAAATGTATGTGTGCTCTCTATTATGTTAATGTCATTAGGTAAAGCATTATAGATTTTGGGACCTAGCACATGCATAGTCTTGGAGGACTTGGTCAGGCGATGCGTCGCTAGCTGCAGTCGTTCCTTGCTACCTAGACGGGTGCGAGTGAGTTTGGTGTAATTAAATGTGTGTTTACGAGTGTGAACATGTTTGGCAATGTCGAATATGTACTGTGAGGGTAGTGTTAGAATTTTTTGATAAATAAATAATGTTTTAGTTGATGTCCTTGGTGGAGTCATAGATATAGTTCTCAAAGCGCGCTTCTGAAGTACAAACACGCAATGCCACTCGGCAGCTGAGCCCCATAATTCTAAGCCGTAGCACATTATGGAATGGAACAGAGAGAAGTAGCTGGAGCAATATACAACGATTAGGAGCATTCATCTATACGTGTAATCCTAGGTAGTTAAATTTTCACTGTAACCACGGACTGTAACTAATAAATCCCGTATTCCCGGAAATTTTACGACAATATCACTTTCAACTTCCAACGACATGAATTCGTAGAAATAGGCCACAAAATCGTAAAGGGTGAAGAGATTACGACTAAAATTAAACTAAGATTTGGGTTGGTTCCAAGTTACATATGTTTTACAACAAGGATAAAGCTGTAAACTTGTATCATTCGCAGATGCCAGGTTTTAAAGTCACACTGACGTCTCTATTGTAATTAACTTGGTTTTCATAAATAGAAGGACCACTAAAAGTAATTTACAGAAATTCAGACAAAACAGCCGAATTTGCAAATTACGAGTAACACACAAACTCCAGGGTTAGTGGCCGCAACTAGTGAACAAATTTGTTTTGTACCCGCAACCTAATGCATTAAGAATTTCACAGTAGATAACGTTCGCACTCACGGGGGGTCCAGTCCACCTGAGGCATAAATTTCGGATTTCTATTTGATTTCGACGTGGTTCGCGCGCTCACTTTTACGCGAGCTAACTCTAACGTGTCAGGATGAGAACGGAAGATATTGAAAACAATGCAATGCGAAATGCATGTCTCACCGACCCCTAGATAACGTTACGCGGGTTTTACTAAAGCGGCCTGCCGACGATTCACTTGTTTGCTCCATTTGCCAGCAATTTACAAACAAGACCCTCGTAGTGCTGAATGATTTTTTCCGGAATCCTATCCGACGGATTTTTATAATAATGCGATGTGGGTTTTTGCTTACACACGATATCAGCATTGCAATTCTTTTGATGTTGAATTTGGATGCTTATTATAAACTCGAACAAAACAAATGAAGCTCGAATAACTGAGGAATTTTGTTGGAAAGGATCCATTAGGGGATAAATAATTATATAATGACAGTACCGAACGGAGCAAATGTAACGTGGAAATGCGAATAAACAACATAATTTAATATTAGCATTATATTTGACATTACGCCTCGCTTGGTGTCTCTTCCTAATAAGACTCGTGTTACTGAACATGTTTACATAATATTTACGTAAAATTGAATTACTTGTGCCCTTTCATGCACAGTAGGAGTAGGAAATTACCGCAGTTTGTGCTCAGTAATATTATTTCATACGCCTCTGATTTGGGATGTAATATTTTCGAACTTGGTCTATTGTACTAGATGATAGTTAACCTCCTGGAGCTCCTTGTACTATAGATACTACATAAAAAAAACAATTAATTTTAAACTATAAAGGATGTGGTCTGTATTTAATAGGAGCAAATAATTAAAAGGACGCTCCCTTAGTGCATCTGCAGTAACCTCTCGTGTCCAATTTTGTTTCTTTTTTCAATGCGGGAAATTTTGATCTTAAGTAGTAGTAATGGATCTTGACACCACGAGTTTATAGCGCGGCAGTCAATGCTGATATTGAGGTAGCATCAAGTTATAACCTTATCTATACTATCTATACTAATATTATAAAGCTGAAGAGTTTGTTTGTTTGAACGCGCTAATCTCAGGAACTACTTACTGGTTTGAATTGAAAAAATATTTTTGTGTTGGATAGTTCATTTATCGAGGAAGGCTTTAGGCTATATAACATTACGCTGCGACCAATAGGAGCGAAGACGCGGACGAAGTCGCGGGCAACAGCTAGTACCTCATATAGTTGTTGCAGTTTCGGTTTTACATGATATTTTTGTTTGTTTTTTTTAATTGTATTTATAAATGTAGTGTATTCAAAATAAAGAGTCTTTAATACCACTCCAGTAGAGTAAAAATAATACACGTAAGCTAAAAAGTAAAAAAAACACTTTTTTTTCAATTGAAACCACTTGGAAATAATTTCTGGAGAGCTCAATAATATACCGTTTAATTTTTGCTCCTATTACATGTGGCCTGTAATAGGAGCAAAAATTAAACGCACGCCCTATACACACATTTATTAAGGTTCTAAAATTTTTTAAAGGTGACGTGCTAGGAGGCAGTGTGTGACTAAGTTATTATTATTTAATCAGCATTCATAATAAGTGAAATATAATCATTGGGTGTGTATAGATATAGTCAGGGGTCGTACTTTTCGTGCCGGTGACGTCACGCTCCATATAGGTGATTTCAATTAGTCTTATTGTAATCAATCAATCATCATTCATTAATCAATAAACATGTATACATACACTTTTTACAATTATGTCCCCGTTACAAACGCACTTTGTCTGTCACATCACAACTTATAAAGTACAACATTAGGTAATAATGCAAGTTTTTGTGACTGGTTCATGTGTAATACCTACCAGTGCCGATAATTAAACACACCTCGTCATCATAGAGAGTTTACGGTCATATTTAGATTCAACACTTCTATAACCTGTTCTGTTATAAAACTTGAAAGACTATGAGATCCTAATAAAATAAAATAAAATAAAATAATTAATGATTTTTTTATAAATTAAAATTCTAAATATGAAAAGAAATCCTTAATAATCTTCGAATGCAATAGGTCGTATAAGAAAAAATACCATTATACTCGTAAATGCATGATTAAATGATTGATGATTAAATATTAATAATAATCATATCACCAATTGGAATCAGTGTGACGTCAATTTTACGTCACCGGCACGAAAAGTACGACCCCTGGATATAGTCATAATATACAGGGTGTTTTTATTGAATTCCGTTAGTTGCGAGGGCACAATCCTGAGATGAAATAAAGCACTCTTCTCCAAGAGACTAGTATCCCAATTCGTACTATTTTGAAGATATTCAAGAATTCGTTTTCGTTAATTAACACCCCTAGTAAAGTATAAAAGATCCTTAACAATTAAACAATGTTGATGTGCGTGTCATTCGAATTCCGAATTGTTATACTTGACATTAAAGTTTGTTTAACTTCACGTTAATTCTTAAGGTCGTTTTTCATGCACCCTTGGTGATATAATTAATTGTTTTGAATAAATAAATAAAAAATCTTGAATATTGAGAAACTAAATATGCTACGTCGTTTCTATCCTCCTGACGCCTGGGTATCAAAATTCTCCAGAATAAATTATACTCTGTCCAATTGACATAAAGTCAAAACTTAATTGGGACCTATGTACTATGTGTAGGACGCTGGGTGTCAGGAGGATAAAGCTATACACGGCTATATGCTTGAAGGAACGGAAATCAATAAAAACACCCTGTATATTTAATGATAAACACATATCTTTAACGTGGAACGAACCTGATGGTCTAACGCGAACCGAAATTGAAGTATCTCCTTCTCTGTCGCCCGAAAATGCACGTGCGACAGAGAGGCAGATATTTCGTTTTCGGTTCGCTGTAGCGCCTCTGGTGCTGACCCTTTCACTCTCCTGGCATACACTATATGAGTGAAAGGGACGGCACCATACGAAGATCGGGTTTCTAATTTCGGAGTAGACCTGGACACCTAACCAACAGCTACTTGTTGCAGCTGGATGAGATGGAAGAGCTGCTCTCTCTGCGCGAGATCCGCACGCCGGTGCGCCTGCGCTTCGGCCGCCGCTCCGAGGAACACGCCGTGCCACACATCTTCCCGCAAGAGGTACATTCCCATTCTAATATTGAGTAGTTGTTACATCACTAATGTCTACAGCATAAAGCTGTGGACGCATGCCGTATCGGGACGAGGAACGACAATTTACATTTCATCGAGTTCAATCTAAGCTCTCACATCGCGCCGCTGCCCGTGAACAGCTAAAACGCGGCCTATGGCTGCCTACCTTGCAGCACTGATCAGCCATCCGACAGTATACGGATAGGATATCCCCATACCAACACTCCCGATCCAGTACCTGACTTTGTCTTGAATGCGCCCGTAAAGATTCTGAATTCCCTGGGGTTAAGGCCTTCTTGGGGTATTTCGTCCTTTTAAATTTTGTACTTCTTGTCAAAGATGCCTGGGTATCACATCGTTTGTCGCCTCCGTGAGAGGTTCCTTATCTATACGGTATATTTCTGTACATTTTCGTTTATAAATCAAAATATATCCACCGTAAAAAATAATAGACTGTTTTATAATCTAAGTATAATTTAAGCCCTTTCATACGACAACCCGCTTGATATAGTAACGGTATATTTACACAGAAAAAAAAATTTAAAAGTCATGTTCCGTTTCCGTGCATCTGGGTTACCCTTCTTTATTTTATAGCTATTCCAAATTTCAAATCTATAGCATAAGTCGTTTTTGAGATATTTAACAAAGTGACAGACAGACAGACAGAGCGGCACCATAAGGGTTCCTTCTTAACCATTTTGGTAGGTAACCAACAGTTTGTCGACATCATGTTTTTGATTCATATAAATCTGTGGATGTGTAATTTGTGCAAAAATATGGACGTTTACGAAGTATTACCTATACCAAGGTTTTACATGTTATCACTTGTAATTGTTTTACCACGACATTAAGAAAGTAGGCAGAAACTATACTAACTAGGTACATAGTAAATGTCATAAGACATTTACTTTAAAATAATAGGTTCGAGTATAGTAAGTATTGTTTAACGGAACTTAATAACGATGTAACTTTTATACGCGTCCCGTTTTTTTATATGTAACTTTTGTTCGTCTTGTATTATAAGATTAATTTGATCTTTAATTGATGTTTTTAGTTTTATTTTTGTTTCATATAGAAAACTCCCGTGAGTTTGAGACATATTAAATATAAACCACCACACCACACCACCACACCACCACACCACCACACCACCACACCACACCACCACCACCACACCAAACCACACCACACCACACCACACCACCACCACCACACCACACCACACCACACCACACCACACCACACTGCCACACCACAGTGCACCATCACCACACCACACCACACACACCACACACCACACCACAGTGCACCACAGTGCTAAGAAAACCACCGCCGCGATAGGTGCTCATGATTAAGGACCGCGAACCGGTCTGAAACATGTCGAGCGATATTCGACCTTTAAGACGTGAGTGACCCGTTTCATTATATTTATTTTTGTTACCGTAAAATGGGGTGAGTAGGGTTCGCGGGGGGAGTTGCGAATCCAGAATCTCTTTTTTCAGTAGCTACTTTTAATTTTCAGGCTAAGGTTGCTCTCAAAGTATTTTGATTATATTGTAGACATATTTTTTCTTCTTTTCGCAGCACTAAGCTGCCAAATCATACAATTTTGAAACACAAATTCACTGTCAAGTTGTTGCTCGAAAGCGGCGGATTTTTAGTTGAATTTAACTTTATTTTTATGTGATGTTTGCCAAAGTAAGTGTTCATCTACTTTTCGGATATCGTTTATATACTTACATGGCTTATTGGAAACAGAAAAACATAAGTTATATTTTCTTTATTTATAATGGTTTTAACATAGATAACGATTCAACCGCATTTGAGGATTTTTATGGGCAGAGCTGGGATGTACTGAGGGGTGAGTTGGGTCGACAACGGGGACAGTTGGGTCATGAATGGGGCGAGTTTGTGATACGAATGGAGTGTACCGGGATGATAGAGGGGGGAGTTGGTGTTCGTAGTTCAGGGTTGTTTGTTTGTCGTGCCGTAGTGTCAGTTTCATATAAAAATACGTGCCTCATTGCTACACTACGTCGACAGACGTGGAATTTTAACGACGTATTGACGAATATTACTGTACTGATCATGCATTTGCATACCTAAATACGACACTACATCGAAAGACGTCCTTTCTGACGACGCAGTGTCATGCTAGTCATTTGTTTGCACACAAAATTGTGACACTACGTTGATAGACGTTTCTATCTGTCGATGTGTCATAGTGTATATACCTATAAAGTGTGTAATGTAGGTCATTAATTTTATATTAATGTTTTTGAAGGATATACTTTTCTAATTCCATATAGATCAAAGAATTTTTATTGATCTAAAAATTATTTATACGTCATAAAAATAAGGGTCACAACTTAAAGAAAACATTAAACCGGTTTAAGTAAAAAAAAAATGTTTTATTTATGCTTCTATAAATAAAACATATTTTTTTTACATTAATAAAAAATTCTCTTGACAAGTCAAGCTATTGGCTTAATCCGAAAGTGTCAACCCTAGCAATTTTCCCATCTCTAGCCCATGCTAGCCCTTATAACCCCAACTACTGGGTGAGCTGGGTTTGCCTACTATTATGTATTTTTCGTTGAAACTATGCAATGATCCTTGACAAACTAAAATCATACCTCCGGGATACTTTTTTTGTATATAAATCAATGTGCCACATATAAAAATAAACTTTTATCCAGGTTTGAACTTCGATTTCGACCCAACTCACCCAATTTTACGGTACTTTTGTCGTTACTGAACAAGCTAGCCCGGTATCGACAGACAGTCTCCGATACGGTCTCGTAAAATGCTGATGGGTCGTAAACCTCGCGATGAGATTATTCCCTCTAACAAGCCACTAGTGACACTTTTACGGTAATCCACTAGTTTTATGGCAAATGATTCCATTTCCATTTCACCTTGTAAGTCTGATTAGATTAGGAATAAAGTTGAGTGTGTTTTTGAATTTCAATTAGAGTCTCTACCACTGATTTCTAAAGGTGGTCACATCACAATAAAAATCTCATCCCGAAAATTTTTATTTTTTTAATAAATTACTTTAAAAATTGTAAAGGTATAAAACTTTTCGGTTTGTATGCGTACATACGCATGGCTTGGCATGCGCCGCATAAATGGCTTGGGCCTAACATAAATTTAAAAAAAGATATGTAAATAAAATGAGTGTGAGAACTCCAACTTTCTACACAGTATACTACAAAAAGTACCACTTTATGAGCAACTAACTGTATTAAAAATAATATTGTAAATTTCAGAATTCAGAAAAGAAGAAACTTAAAATAGAAATAGAAGAACTTTATTTCAACAACATGCTAATAATACTAAAACAGTTGCGAAAATGGAGCCCACTCAGCATATCTCGGGTCACACAAGGTGATCAAGAAACATTTCTGTCTGCACAATGTGGGTGCATTCTTATACATACACATATATAACTCACAGGGGTAAAGCGAGTAAATGAATTTGATTGTAAGTGCTACTTCTAGCATTTACACTTATGTAATGTGATGTTGCGGTGATAGATTATCATGTTATCATATTTACGCGTAGGTGATACACCGTGAATAAAGCGGGTAGAGCTATTCTAACACGGTATCATTGCATATTTGTAAATTGTTTCTTGTTTCAGGAGCAGGATCGCTCCGCCCGCGCCCCCTCTATGCGTCTACGCTTCGGCCGCCGATCTGACAACAACATGTTCTTACTGCCCTTGGAAGTAAGTACCCACCATTTTTAATGGACAATTAGGACGTGATATATTTATAATAAACTTTTCTTGCGCTTTAAACATTTTGACACGGGTTGCACCGGCCGTGGTCTCAGACCAGACGTCTCAACGAGTTATCAATGGAAATATGGGTACACAACCTTTAATTACCCTATAAAATTCTATAAACATGTGAAGGGAGGGCGGCCCTTCTCTTTTTGTGCACACTGTCACAGCTGTTAAGACGGCTCAGTACGATCGGTGTGGATCGGTTCTCCATACAAACGTATTTAGGCTCTCATTTTAAAACGTCCTGCTAGAATAACATGAAACTTTGTATACACAATGGGATCCGGCATACCTAGGTCTGAAATTAGTTTCTGTTGCTAGAAATTTAAAAAGAAAAAAAATACAGCGGTTTTTTGAGTTTTTTACGGCTTGTATGAAAACCTTAATAATCGCTGTATTTTTTCGCCATTATAATTTCAAGCAACAGAAACTGATTTCCGCCCTAGACAAGCTGGATCCCATTGTGTATACAAAGTTTCATGTTATTCTAGCATGGTGTTTTAAAACGAGAGCATAAATACGTTTGTATGGAAAACCAAACGTACTGCGCCCTCTTAATGTCACTACCATATGCGTAATTTTACGCTTTATTTAGAATTTTACTCTTTATTTGGAAAAAACGCTAATTGATTACTTATTTTAAATACTCAATAAAAAATCAGGCTTTAAGATAAAAGTAAGTTTTTATAATTTCATCCACGGTAGTGACATCCACGGCTTCGATAGTGTGCACATAAATAAGAATGGGCCTGCCACGAAAAAAATACAAAATATGTGAACAATCACGTCAGACATGTATAATTATTTCTTCTAAATATATTTTCTGAAAACTCGCAGCGCACGTCAGGTTGCCGGATTATCACTATTATCAGGTTCTAATGTAGACCTCGGGCCTCCCTTACAATAACTTACGGGATGCTTAAGGGGGTGGTATTATGCAGCCCCGTAGACGTCAGATGTGGCTCCATTGGTGGAATGGGCGTTAGACCCTCTCAAACACGTCAAATAATAAATATGATATTTTCCCTAGGGGCTAAATGTACTAGGTATGGAATTATCCTGTATGCAATTTTACGTCACCGGCACGAAAAGTTCGAGCCCTAGGCCCTAGGCCCTAGGCCTAGGTACTCCGAACTTCGAAATTCGAACTTCGTATCGTGCCGTTCCTTTCCGTCATATAGTGTATAACACGAGAGTGAAAGGGACGGCAGGACACGAAGTTCGATTTTCGAAGTTCGGAGTAGGCCCTCTGTTTATCTATTTTAGCCCCGCTTCATACGTCTCATATGATATGACACACTTTTCGAACATGAGAAGTGAAAAAGATATTATTATAATCATTATCTTCTTCACTCTGGCTCTTGTTTGTAATTAAACGCGGCTAGCTGGTCTAATCAACGTTATAATAAACTAGCTTTTGCCCGCTTCTTCGCCCGCCTATGTATACTCTTTCTTTAATCGCCTTAACCCAACTCGCACAGGTACAGCCATCCTGTGAGATATGGGAAAATACATTTTTTTTTTCAATGTACATGATTTATTTTGTAAGTATATATTTAATAAATAACATAAACCCAGTAAATTACAGGCAGTTTTATTTTGGGCGTTAATGGGTTAAGAGCTTAATACAACGCCTGAAATCAACAATAGCAAATGCGCTAATTACACTTCATTGACCTCCCGGAGCGGCAGGCATAAATAACCACATTCTGATCAGCGGACGTATTTTCCACCACTTTATAGCCAGCTGACGTTTTAAATTTTCTTTCAAGATGTTTGGTTAGCTATCCTTTGATAATATTATCAATCGAGAGGAAATGACAAAATACATTTCGATGCAAGTGCGGAAAGTATGTCATTTTGTATGAGTCCCGAGGTGTCTTGGCCCGAGCTGTAGGGTCAAGATATGGGACGAGTGAAAATGACTCTTCCAAACATATATCGAACGACGTTTTTCAATATATTTGCGAAAAAAATATTATACGTCACAAAAAAAAACAGAAATGAAAACAGACAAATTTATTGACTTGACTGGTAGTGTCAACATCCCTATTATAACGGCGACGGTCTCTAACACTCCTCGATTTCATTCTCATGGTAATACTCAATCAGCCAACTTAAAAAAAAGCGTTTTTTTTTGGGAACCCTGTTCATTATCAAATATTAAATTTTAGTATTTTAATGTATAGTTTCAATGCCAAACAACGTAATAAATTGTATGTATGGCTTGGAGCAATAGAAAATTGAAAAAAAAATGGAAAGTAAAAACCATTAGTGCGAATAATCCAACTTTCCGAAAGATATAGTATTAAAAATATGGAAAAGTAAAAAGCACATGTGCGAAAAATCTAACCTTCCGCACGATAATATAGCTACAAAAAGTAGCACTTTTTTAGCAACTGTATATTAAAAATAGTAGATTGTATGACTAGGGAATAAAACGATCCATTTTAGGCGAGGTGTGCATGAGCCGATGGATGATGGCACCCGAGCCGGAACGGCGAGGGTCGATAGGCACAGCGAGGTTGAAATGGGTTTTATTACCGAGTTATACACTCTACTTTTTACATTGAATAAAAAAAACCAACAGGTAGGTACTTATTTTATTTAATAAAATTAATACAGATACTAAATTCGACAGCCGAATGCTTGCCATGAAATTCCCGATTTAAAAAAGATGTTTTGCCTCTCTATCGCATTGGCACATTTTTGAGTAAAAGGGAGGGACATAAAAGATGGTTTCACGTTACAGAATGAGCAAACAAAAAGTTTAGCAATTTAGTTTTAAATATGCGTTTGGTTTCTGGTATGATGACATTGGCTGAATAATATTTTTAATAATTGTAAAGTAGAATAAAACATCTTCTGTCTTGAGACATGAATTACGTTTTCTGATTGGTAAATTTTAATATATCTGTATTCTAATTGGTTTATACCAATTCGAAGTTTCTCTTAAATACTTAAATAATTACCACAGTATACGTACCAATAAAAAACCAAGTTCCGATTAACTGCCGATGAGTGCTGTGATTGGCTGTTTTGAAGTGTTTTTTAAATCAAAAATATTCATACATATTTTCCCTAGGGACTAAAATACGATTTTTGCCCCACTCTGCAAGTCTAATATGAAACACTTTTAGAGCATGAGAAGTGAAAACAATTTTTTCATGTGTTTGAGAGGTTCATATAGATAGGAGAACCTACCAACAGAGCGCCTGCTGACGTCCACGTGACTTCATAACAAAACTAGGCATCGCCCAAAAGGAATTCTTTTACTCCTGGTCCGGGTACTAAAGGTTCTGTAATTATAGCGTACGTAGGGCATATTTTCATTTTCGAGCCTGTCAACAATGCAATTTACGCGCGTGAACGCGCAACGAACGCCTTAAGCCCCAAACCATGTCAGGGAACCTCATATGTCTTATTTTAATTTACTCTGTATTTATTATTAATATCAGGATCTAAGTACATATTATCGCTTCATCATCATATCAGCCGGAGGACGTCCAGTCGTCTACTGCTGGGCATAGGCCTCCCTCAAGGAGTATTTATCAGTAATTGTTTAATTCGTTTTGCACACTTTCCACTCAATTCCTCAAAGGTTAGCTAATTCGGCCTTTGTACTTTGTGTCACCTTGTGTGTGGTGGATGGTATTTTCTTGTTAACGTGTACAATAATGTGCTCACATACATACATACATAAACATGTTCAGCAGTGTAGGTCTAATTAATAGCCATCCGTAAGTTAATGGTCACTTTTAGTATCGCAATTTTTAGGCTATCCGAGACACTATTAATATTTATTAGGATAGGATGGCGTTACACTCATTAGTAGACATAAGTATCGCTAAATTACTTGATGCAATATACCCCTATTTTGAATAACACATTTTCTATGTTTTTCCTATATCCAGTAATATGCCTATAAATAAAATTATAAAATTGTGATTGAATAGGTATTTTGGGTAGATAAGTATACGAGTAAATTCAAAACACAACTTATCCAGTTCATGTCGCAACAGTCTGATAAATAAGACAAATGTCTGGTATGTTAATTAACAGGATATTCATCTCTCTCACTGGTTTTAGTTTGATTAGCTTATACATAAAATATTGTTTAACTTCGTACCGGCGGCGACCCAGGCATGTTCGATGAAAAATTCTCGATGGTTAAAGGGTTAAAATTTCAAATTGGTATGAAGTACCTACCGATGCAGGTTATCTATGTACCGATATGAGCCGATAGTAAGTGACAATTGCACCAAAACAGAATATACTGACGACCTGTTTAGCCTAGTTGGTAGTGACTCTGCCTCGGAAGCTAGAGGTCCCGGGTTCGAATCCCGGCCAGGGCATATATTTGTGCATTTTTCACGGATATTTGTTCTTGGGTCTTGGATGTTTTCTATGTATTTAAGTATTTATTTATCTATATAAGTATGTATATCATCGTCTAGTACCCATAGTACAAGCTTTGCTTAGTTTGGGACTAGGTCGATTTGTGTAAGATTGTCCCCCAATATTATTTATTTATTTATACTTATATAATGGAAATTTATGTAGGTTAAGGTACTTTATTTCTTAATTCTTCACAGTTATGACGTTTAACCTCTGATTAAGGACTTATCCCATTCAGATCAAATCTGTTCTAAGATAATTTTAAACGCGAAATATCTCTCATTGAAAGTTATTTGATGACATTCCATTGCTTACCGGCAAGGTAGTCAAGGACTTTGATGGGAA
This sequence comes from Notocelia uddmanniana, assembly GCA_905163555.1. Classification (NCBI taxonomy): domain Eukaryota; kingdom Metazoa; phylum Arthropoda; class Insecta; order Lepidoptera; family Tortricidae; genus Notocelia; species Notocelia uddmanniana. The sequence goes on along the minus strand of LR991059.1, from coordinate 20,984,986 downwards.
GGTACGGCAAAAGGGTCCAACTTTACAACCGACTTCCGATGTATATGAACTAAATTCCAAGGGCGACGACGGACGAAGGTTTTTGATTGACTTAATTAGATTTTGATTTCATTTCTGCAAAATTAAAATTAAACACTTTACATTAAAGTGAAGGAAAACTTGTCAGAATTTATTTAGTTGTCTTGTTATTAGATGTTGGTAAATGAATTAAATTTATTTGTACGCCTATGTGTATTTCTGTCAGAGAACTACATACTTTATGCTGAGACATATTTCTAAATATCGTCCTAGAACACGTTAGCTTGGCTCGCGTAAAACCCTGCGATGTAGAAACGAAGCAAAATATGCTTTCCTATTTTAACGTATTACGATAACAAATGCATGAATACTGAACCGAAATGTACCAGTTGAAGTATATTGGTAATTGATTAAGATATTAAAATAATATGTTATATTTCAGTCGACTCTGCCCAAGGAAGTGAAGGCCAGTGCGGAGGAGGACAACAGGCAACAAGATTAGGCGACATATCCGCTCTAGCTAATAGATATACCATCCACACAGTACCCGTACTCTAACTAAATATAAATAATACGACGTACATTCTACGTGTCAAATATTAAATATCAATTTTTAAATGTTATTCAAATATTTCGTAAGTTTGTGTACATAATAATCAGATAATTGAATATGTTGTTAGTTATTTGGATGACTTCAGCGTCCTTGCTTTTGTTACGGGCAGCTTGATGTATGCCTAATGTCGTTTCAGACTTCTTTTAAGTTCATCTATCTCTCAAATTTATTAAGTTCGATGTATGGTAACTAGATGCCGATGTTATTCTAGTCAGTATTGTATTAAGGCTGTTTTTATTTAAGTTTCCTACGTTGATCTAACGCATAGTTTATGATGTAATGCAAATGTAGTATTTTTCTAACGAAGAGTTGTACATTTCAAGAGCTGGGTAAATGTAAAACTGCTTCGTCTGTAGGTACTACTAAGTTTAAAATAATACTTGTCATAACTTATCAGAACAAAACTGCTAATGTTATATTTTCATGTCATGGAAAATTAGGTATACTAAATGTAGTAAAACTATGTTAATTTTGTATAGTACTTATTATAGAGCAATTGATGAGTTGAAATATAAAACATTGCCATTATAAACTATGTAGTTTTAATGTTCTCATACTATTATTTTTTCATAATCTATTTAGTGTTGCGAGTCTGAATAAACATGTCAATATAATCACTCGAGGTCTTTTAATGTCCAGATAACTGCCACAAGCTCTTATATCAGTCATGACAGTAACACTAAATACGACCTTATTGCTTTGTTCTAACGTTGAACTTAGCAGCAAGTGTAGCTAATATCCGAGAGTGTAAAAGTCGTCTCACGAAATTACTTTCCTGTTTTTATTAGCGGTAAGTAATCAGTTGGGAAACCTTGTTATTTGTTTTGGGTGTACGATGTAACGAAAGATAAGATCGAGTGAGGGAGATATCACGTATATAAAAGGTCTGCCGTTTAAAAAATGTCAATGCTCTGTCAAATACAAAAACTGTCACTCTCACGTCATGACGTCGGACGGTCAAACTCAAAGTTGAACTATACAGAATGCATTTAGGTTGATATTGCCCTGCACGCCATTAGTATTGAACCGATGGTGCAGATATATCAGTCATTGGCATCCAAAAGGTTAAGACGGTGGCTATGCCGGCACAGGGGCAAAAGGGGAGACATCAAAGCCGGTCCTGCCTCTCGCTAAATGGTAGACCTGTAACATACACTCATACTATTCGTAGTAAAGGTCAATAGATCTGAACTTGTATCTCTTCTCTGGGTCCATTTCGCAAAAACTTGTGAGATGGGCCCCTTGTGTTCCGTATTAACATTATTCAGCAACTGAATGCTGAGGTCAAAACTCGAATGCAGTTTTTTAACCCTTCTTGGCCATCAGTGACCCTTACACATAAAGTACAATATATATACTCAGATTGAGATATCTCAGTGTAATACTCCATATAGAACGTAGCGCCGCTGTGGCATTTAGTAATAACTTAGCCGCACGACCGCTGCATCTCTGTCACTCCAATATGCAAGTGCAATATAGATAGCACCCAGTGACATCTGGTACAAACAAGCAATGACTAAGGAAATTCTATTTGTACCAAAGCTACTGTGGCTCAAAATCGACATTTTATGTTCCCCGGTACGTCAATCATACGCCAATTGAGCAGTACACGATCTGTCAGTGAGTGGAATAAAAATTGTAAAGTTATAAAATAAACAGTGTTATAAAAATAAAAACCACACAAGACTTTAAAGGAATGTGAAGTTAAATGCTGCGACCATGCCTAAGTGTAGCATAACAGGAAGAGGCTGAAGACAAAGCCAGAAACAGAAAAGTTTGTCGTTGCATAGCTTTGCAATGTTTTTCTATCGAAATACGTTTATTGGATGATTTGAACATTGTCGAGAACAAGGCACATGTATCATAGCATAATTAGTGTACAGATTGAGATAATTTATATTTTGTAGTGGGATTTAGCTTTATTTTCAATATTTTCATACTAAAAGTTACCCTGAAGCAGTAGGGTAGTTCCTGAATATATCGATAATGAATTGCGATGACTTACTATACCTACTCATTGATTCGGTGATTTATATTTTAAAGGTTGCCAAGAAGTGAATTTCAGAAGAAAAAATGGTTAGACGCTATTGGAACTGATAATGAAACTAGTGGTAGTTATTTGAATTGAAAAATAAAGACTTGTGTAAATTATTAACATAAAAATATTATCCTGATCTCACGTTTTTTCTATAGTAACCTTTTAATATACCTAATTTGTGGTTATCTCTTGGTTAATTCGCCCCTAATCTGTAGTGGTGTAATACTTAGGTAGGTATTATTGGCCACCTTGGCGGGTACTGTATGCATGACTTCACACCCCTATTATTTGACGTCCCATATCAAATATACGCATCCGACCCATAGTTACTGGAGTTTCGTCAAGATCCATTCAGTAGTTTTTGCGATCAAGACGAAAGAACATCTATACAAAGTAAGTATATAATATTATTAGGATATTCCAAAACTAAACTAATGGGATACATCCAACATACTTGAGGGTGTCTCGTAGGTTTTTATTATTGGTGATGGGCTGACCTATTTATGCTACATGCCGTTGTTGACTGCATGTAATTAATACACGATATTTAGCGAAATAGTAAAAAAACTCTTTACTAGTTAGTAACTTTAATCATGAAATCCCGTAAAGTACATGCCTGTTTCAAAGAATCATTAAAGAAAACTGCATAGAAAAAAGGTCACTATTATTCATATATATCTAATAACATCCTAGGAAACCAATACGTTCTAAGATCTGTCTATAATATCGTTGATTAGCGGAACAGCACTATATCCGCCATGTTTAGTTCCAATATGGCCGCAAAATGGTCACGCTCGTAATGTTGACACTTTGCGTCCATAGAATTTCCTTAGTCATTGCAAACAAGTTAAACGAACATGTCCTTAGAAAAATACCTACATCGAGCTGGAAGGCCCTGCCCTTACACGCCAACTCGTCTTCCAGAAGCGATCGAATGTGAACCTTAGTGTAAAGCACTAAGGTCACTTTGACAACGTCCGTAATAACACCTAGAGGTGTAGGCGTTCTTGGCGTTCAAAGGGCTAATCATCTACACATCTAGCTGTCTGTATTAACAAACTAGAAAGATAGAAAACATTTATTCAGAGACACCGAAGACACACAAATATGAAAAAATTAAAACACAAGTACAAATAAAATGAGTGTCCCCGCGGCAGTGAACCGGACATTGGCTCAGCATTATGCACAACAGCATATGCAAAGTTTGTGTGGCTTAACTACGATGCATATAACATATATTATTTATTTGTTATCTATACTTTTGTTTAAAGTTAATATTGTGCTTGTTACGAATACATTTTTGAATCTTGAATCGTATATTATAAGAAATAGGTACATTATGATTCAAATTGCTTTGGCTGTTGGGATAAATATAAATATAAATTATAAATATAGTTTTAATAAGAAAAAAATATTATACTACACTTACAAACATCCAAATAACACATCACGAATCAACATAGAAAATATATAAACTACCGATATAACGACCATTTATTCTGTTATACGCAGAGGACTAGGGTTGAAAACATCTGCGAATGGATTCCATCCGCCATAGCAATCGCACACTTCAAGACATAGGTGGTCTCTCGCCATACTCTGCGCGGCCGTCCTCAAGGAGCCCATAAGCATAGTTAACGCCTCTGGATCCATATCTGCCTCGATGAACAGACTGTACAAGTTGCAGCACTTGTCTATAAGCGACAAGATGTTCTGCTCATCGGCCTCATAGTCCGCTAAAACACGCTGATACTCGCAAATATGAACGTTTTCCAAAGACGAACACTGACTTACAGAATAGAAGACCATCCCGTAATCTATGTCCTCTAAAGTTAGCTTCAGGTTCTTTAGACTCTTTGTCAGATTCAACGAGTTAAGTAGATATAGCGTAGTACTAGCGTACGAGCCTGGGCGGCCACGGTTTTCAACGTAAACGTCCAGAGTGTACAGCTTTTTGCATTGCAAGAAAAGAAAGGTGAAGAAGTCGTCTTTCGTACAAATGTTGCTTAAACTCAAAAACGTTAAGTTCTTCATTGATTTTAGTTCTGGTTTTAGGGTAACGGGCCGATTCCACCGCACAACGGAGCCTTTTCTACAAAAATCCGTCAAAGTAACGTATTCAGGTAAATTATCTAGAAGTTCATTGAAGGTGTCACATGAATCCATACAGTACCAATGGCTTGGTGCTTCAGTAATTCTCATGGGTACCATGGTATGCATGCAAATGTAGGTGGGAAAATAATCTGTTAATTCGCCTAAAAGGTATTTGAAAAACTCTTCATTGAAAACTGTTACTTCTTTATTCCATGCTTTGAATATTATGTTCCCGTCTAAAACAAAATCTAACGGTAGATGCGAACAAATATTAATTGTCAAATCGGCGCAATTTAGTCCGAACATATGACTGAAAATTGGAGACACATAGATATATATTGTTTCTAAGTACATAATAAAGATGTATTCAATTTTTTTGTAGTCCAAATTTGATACACCTTTTAAGCTTCTGCATGTTTTATGAGATACGCGACAGTCACGAAAAATATAACATAGATGTTCAAAATGTATGTCAATATTCTCTACAACATCCATTGACACGTGGTGGTCGTCGAACTCCGAGTAATCTCTGTAATTATCAGCGAGGGTGATTTTCAAATCCTTAGTCATGGGAATATCTTCCATGAACCTAAGAGGAGATTCTGCGTCGTAGAACTCTAATACGACAAAATGTACACGCTCAAATACTTGTTTCTTAAAGACGTCGGAGCATTTTATCCATACGTCATCTTTAGCATGTTTCCGAGGGCATTTAAAGTAATTCATACTTATATTTTTTAAACTGTCACAACACATATGTTGTACATCAGATAAAAAAATTCTAGTAAAAGTTATGTCCAAAGTTTTCAGATTAGTACACATTTGTAAGTAAGGAATCAGTTTGTCAGCTGTAAGATCTTGAATTCCACTCAGATTTAGTTCCTGAATGTTGGCGGCATAGTGTTGGAGAGCATCTAAGCTTAGACTCTTGACTGCAGCTACAGTACTCCTGGATATGTCGACCTTTCTCATCAGACATGGCGCAAAAAACTGTCTCAATTCAATAATATTGTAGGCATTTATTTTTGACTTTGTATCCAAGTATGTAAAAATTAATGTTCCAATTTCTGCAGGTAAATGTAGTAAATTCATCTGAATATACTAAAATACGTAATATAAAATACTTGTAAAGTAGTCTGAAGTATTAAATGTTAAGAAACGATACTGACAGTGACAGTATGATTTTTTTGAGAACGGGTTCCTGCGCGAGGTTTGTATATTTTTTCTAAGTTGCGAGCAGAGAGGATACAACCAAAAGAAGTACTCAACCCTCTCTTTCTTACATTTAAAGTTTTATCCTGACAAGTTTTATTTGGACCTGAGATAATGTCGCTGCAAACAGCATGTTTTTTTTTTTATTGATAAAAAAGGGCTTGTCGCCAGGCGAACATACCGCCGTAAGGCCAACAAAAAGAAAATATTACATTAAAGACAAAATTTAAACTCTAGCTCTTAAAGCTAACTCTGTTAATTTGTACAAAATCTCGGCTTCATCCGATATAGGAACAGACAGAATACTATTTAGGAATCCCGTGACTAACTGATTCCTCTCGAACCAGGCAGCTCGGTCCGAACACACTCCATCAGTATATGTATTACGTCTTCAACAGATCCACACTCATTGCAATTGGGGAGGGGACTTTTCCCATCAAAAACGCAAACTTGTTTGATGGAATGTGACCGGAATGTAACCTGAGTGCAGTTTTTAATTTAGTTCTATTATATGATGCCTGGTCGATCCGAGGATAATACGAAACTTGAGGCTGAATAGTTCTGAACCAAATACCTTTCTCTCTAGAACGCAAATCAAAATACTCTTGCCGTCCTACTAAACAATGTTTTTTTACCATTTTAACGTAATCAGTGTGCAAGAGTAAAACTGACAAAGGAAACCCGTCCACGACAGCCTGTCGGGCTAGGGCATCAACATCTTCATTTCCTTTTAACTGGACATGGCCAGGAATCCATTTGCAATTTTATATGCTTATTAAAATATTGAGGTTTTAAGATTGACTCCAATAAAACAGCATGTTATATGGCAAAAATATACATACGTCATGTATAGTCGGGACAGTGTGTATTGGCTTTTTTAGTCATCTACCTTTTTTTAAATGTTGTATTGGGTCTTTTTAGGGTTTCCTAGTCAACTATGAACCTTTATAGTTTCGCCATGTCCGTCTGTCTGTCTGTCCGAGGCTTTGCTCTGTGATTGTTAGTGCTATCTACAATTTGGCACGAATATATAAAACAATAAAGGTGACAAATTCGTAAAATAAAATCTAAATTTTTTTTTAACGGTACTGCCCTGCACGTATAAAATGGAGATGATTTTTTTTTTGCTTCAAGTTATGGTGTGGGGTGTTGTTGGATAGGTCTTTCAAAATGAATAAAGGTCTACATAAAACATTTTTTGATTAAGTGAATATTTTCGAAAATAATGTATACAAAAGAAGAATAAATGTGTCCCCCCCTAACTTTTGATCTATGGGTCCAAAATATATGAAAAAAAGTAAAGCTTAATAAAGACTTTCAATGATAACTATAGCTTACATGATCATTAAAGCTGGTTTTAAATTGTCATAGTCTTCTATTCTTAGTAAAAGTGGTATGAAACGCTGCGAAAGTATTCCCTTTTGCTTGTTATGGATTTTTTTAAGTTAAGTTCATTGGGCAACTTCGGAACCCTACACTGAGCATGACCCGACATGCTCTTGGCCATTTTTTTTCATTGGTGCCAACGACGGTAACGTTATTTTCTTTTTATATATTTTGTTATTGTAGACTTACCTATACATTGAATAAGAAAAAAAGTGTACTTGTTACATCCAACCAGTCTTCCCAATTCAATCAATCCTTACTATCACAAAGTACAATATATAGACTGAGATAGAGATATCAGTGAAATACTCTACGTAGATTGTAGCGCCACAGTGGTATGAGTACAAAACTAACCGCACGACCGCTCGGCCGCAGGTACTAACTACTAAAATATATTTCAAGTTCCTTTCTGAAACTAATGCAAAAATCAGGAAATAAGTAATGAAATAATAGTTACATTACCTATTTGGCAATCTTTGCATCAATTTCAGACCATTTTTAATAAATATGGGCATGACATTCTTCTGACAATAAAACGAAATAGGTAACTTAGTAAATATCGTTTATTACACAATTTTACTTACAAACATTCGATATTAGCAATCGCACCAAAATTTATCCGTATTATAAATAATAAAACAAAATTAACACGTAAAAACTGGCACATGGTAGTATGGTGGCATTATGTAGAGAGCGGCTTTGTCATTCGAAGATATTCAGTTTTCAATGAATACACTCTGCTTAGACGCACGATAGCTTTTACCGTCACGTTGTATAGGGTCGAAATTATTTACTGACACTATTACTATTAACAGCAAGTCGTAATATATAGTTATTAACTACACATAATTATATAAATATACAATTAACCTAAAAAAACCCATTTGACATTTGAATTTTTAAATTGACAGCGATGTCAACGTACCGTGCAAACGTTTAGTTTCACGCAAAATATTTAAGCTTTTTAAGCTTATATACACTCCACATCGATAAAATTTCACTCGAAATTTGTAAGGTAGAAGAAGTTGAAAATATACATTCTTCTCTTCCTACGGAGCATTTTATTAGCACTCTAATCTACTATCCATTTGCACGAATAATTGACGAGGCTAAATTAGTACAATGTTGTTGTCACAATTTTGTGTACATTACCTAATTATGTAATTATTTTGCGTACGTTGGAACGCTCGAAATGTAAACATGAAAAAAATATTGAACCATAAATTTAGGTAGTAAACATATCATCAGAATTTTAGGTAAAGTATACATGACAGAAGTACAACCGCGAAAGATGTGCCTCTTTGTCACTCACAATGTGCAAGTGTGATAGAGAGGCAGGTGAAACAGTACACACAGTGTCATCTGCTGGCTAAAGTAAAAACTTACATCTTCTTGGAAAAGCTCGTTCTTCGAGCTGAAAGGCCCCTGCTTACTATAATATGAAATGTCAGTACTACCGGTTATGTCAACAACCAATTTCAAAATATTGTATTTTGGAATATGAGTCAATCCTTCGTCCTTTTATTGTTTTAAATAATTAATAATATTCACAATAAGCTGTCTGACAACGTTTTGGATGATTATCGGCATATTTATTTTTATAATCATGAAATATTTCGTCTTAAAGTAAGTTTGTTTACATCAAAGACATTCGATGACTTCTAACGTCTGTTGTCAAAGAATATGTCTAAACATTAAAATAAATTAGTACCACTGCAATCCGCAACATGCCCAGCAACATAGACACTGGTCAGGCATATATCTAAATAATTCAAGAACTCCGGCGCAAGTAAAGAGTGTGACGTATGTTGCTTGGTTACAGTTGAAAAGTAGAATAACAACTCGGCTGTCTAAATTATTTTCTCTCCGAATAAAATATTGCTGTACGTCGCACAAACGCCTTTTCTAATCCATAAAATTGTGGCGACCGTGACTATTATGGAAACCTGGAAGCGTAAACGTACGCAGTATAGGAGGGATTTTACAAATCTCGCAGACAAAATAGTTCGAGCCGTCGAAACAAATGATGAAGATGCGGGTCAATTGTTCGACCTTTTGTCGGAGACGGCTTCGAGTCTGTTCGAGGCTGAAGCAACAGTGCGGGATTTGTGGTGTGCGGCTGAAGTTTTTGACGAAGCTTTATATCAAGCAGACCAAGAAAAAGCCATGAATTATAAACTTCGCTGGCACAAGGTCAGGTCAATGTTTTCGAACAAGTTACCGCGCATCGATAGTGCATCCTCACTACACTCTGCAGAATCTAGCAACAAACCTAAATCCAGCAAGCAGCGACTACCTTTCTTGCCTAAGTTGGAGCTGATCAAATTTGACGGCAATGTCAAGTCTTGGTTGTTGTTCTGGGGACAATTTAAGAAGATACATGAAGACACAGTCATGGACTCTAGCGATAAATTTCAGTATCTACTTCAGTCTATGACCCCAAACAGCAGCGCGCGACAGTTGATAGAAAGCTACCCACCGTGTGCAGAAAATTACGGAAAAGCAGTCGAAGCCCTAAAGGCACGCTTTGCGAGAGATGACGTTCTCATAGAGACGTATGTAAGAGGCTTATTGTCTTTAATGCAACGCAAACAAGAGCCCACAAACTTATCGAATCTTTATGACGATCTCCAAACACACCTGCAGGCACTGGATACTCTCGGCGTGACGAAGGACAAGTATGCGTAAATGTTGTTCCCCATGACCGAGTCAGCACTACCTGAGAGCATACTTCGTGCATGGCATCGCAGCCGTCCAGACGCCAGGGATCTGGCCAACCTGATGCAGTTCCTGAGACAAGAGGTAGAATCGGAAGAAAGGATTCGGCTAGCACGGCATGAGTTCAATGAGACAAGGATTGCAGAGCCCAGGCCACCCACCGCTTGTTTTGTGGCAGAAACTAAACAAAACAAAGAAGGTTTTTCCAAACAAACCATAACATCGTGCGTATGGTGCGGTAAAGACGGCCATTCAGCTGTAGAATGTTATAAAGCAGCTAAAATGACAATTCAAGAGCGTGTAGAATTTATAAAAGCTAAGAAAGCATGCTCGATTTGCTTGAAAAGCAATCATATTGCAAAGAAATGCAAGAGCTTTCCCAAATGTCTGTTCTGCAAAAAGCGGCATTTTACTATTATGTGCGCAGATATAGCGGCAAACAGCGACAATAAACAAGAAGACACATCGAGTAACTTGTCGTGTCAACTAAAGACGTCAAGCACTACATTACTTCAAACGTTAGTAGTAAAAATTGTACACGGCAAGAAAGAGGTCTGTATCAGAGCATTATTTGACAGCGGCGCTCAAAGATCTTATCTGAAAAAAGATATCGTACAGAAACTCGGCTTGAAACCTTCTAGAAAAGAGGTAATGACACACTGTTTGTTCGGCGGGTTCGAGACGAAAAAAGATGAATGTCAAGTGTTTGACATACGCGTCAATAACATTGAAAACAACTTTTATATGAATTTATCTGTTGTAGAACAAACAAATATTTGTGGTTTTTTACCTAAAATTAAGTCATCTGTATTAATTGAGCAACTACGTCAACATAATATAACTCTAAATGACTCGATGACTTACTCTCCCGACGAGGTAAGTTTATTAATAGGAGCTGACTTCTCTGGCTTACTGTTGACTAGTAACGTGATACAGTTAGAGAATAACTTGACCGCAATAAATACTAAATTGGGATGGACTGTACAGGGTACCATTACAGGGGTCTACAATTCCATGACAAACTCGACAACGACACTTCACTGTTTAACACAGATTGATCTTACAGATTTATGGACTTTGGAGGCGATAGGTATAAGAGATCCAGCGACACAAGCAACCAAGGCTGCCCGTGACGCGGAAATTCTCAAATCTTTCGAAGCCAGCATCATGGTCAATGAGGAAGGTCGTTACGAGGTGAGTTTGCCATGGTGTGATGTTCCGCGTCCACAAACTAATTATGATCTTGCTAAGAAGAGAATGGAGAGCACCACGTCTCGCCTTAGACAACTTGGTAGGCTCAGTGAATATGATAAGGTATTTCGTGAGTGGTTAGAATTAAATATTATAGAGGAAGCGCCTGATCAGTCCGTTCAAGGTCACTATGCGGCCCATCATGCGGTCATAAAAGAGTCCAGTATGACAACCAAGATCCGCCCAGTTTTTGATTGTTCGGCCAAGGATAAGAACGGAATATCTCTGAATTCGTGTCTAGAAAAAGGTGTGAATCTCCTCGAAAAAAATTCTAATCTACTGATCAATTTCAGGAAAAACAAAATTGGAGTGACAGCTGACATAGCGAAGGCATTTCTTCAAATTTCAATTGTCCCGGATGATCGAGATTATCTTCGGTTCCTGTGGTGGTCTAAGATTGATGAAGAAGATAGAACGATGGTGACATATCGTCACAGTCGTGTGGTTTTCGGTGTAAAATCAAGCCCATTTCATCTCGTAGCAACCATCAATCATCATCTAGATAATTGCTCGGAACGATTTAGAGAAACCGCGACAAAATTGAAGAAATCGTTTTACGTAGACAATTGCGTTACTAGTTTGGACAATGAACAAGAATTGGAGAAGTTCATAAGCGAATCAAAGGCAGTAATGCTTGAAGGTATGTTTGAAATGTGGAAAATACCTCAGTACTAGGAGTAATTTGGAATATCAAAAATGACACCCTACAATGTAACGTCAATTTCAATAACTTTGATATGAAATTGTCAAAAAGAACGTTACTATCTGTAGCGCAAAGGGTTTTCGATCCTATTGGAGTAACCTGCCCCACAACCATAGTTCCTAAGATGATTATGCAAAGGGCGTGGCGTTTGAAACTTTCATGGGACGAAGAATTGCCCAATGATTTGGCTAAAGACTTCAGAAAATGGTTGGAACAAGCGTATGCCATCACCGATTGCATTATTCCAAGACGGTTTATAAGTACGCCTATAAAGGAATGTGAAACCTCTTTGCACATTTTTTCAGACGCGAGTAAGGACGCTTATTCTGCCTGCATATTTTTACGTTTGAAAGAAGGTGAAAATGTTACCTTAAGCCTTGTTCTAGCTAAGTCGAGAGTAACGCCGGTAGATAAAATAACGATTCCGAGACAAGAGCTTATTGCTCGATTATCCGTAACAGCTGTTGAATCGCTGGCTTTGCCAAACTGTGCCGTGTATTATTGGACGGACTCGAGCGTCGTGCTAACAAGGATCAAGTGTGACGGCCCGTGGAGCGTATTTGTATCCAACCGTGTTAAGGAGATAAGAATCTTAACCTTTCCCTCGGCATGGAGACATGTTCCAGGCCACCTAAACCCTGCCGACCTTCCTTCTAGAGGTGTGGATCCTAAGCGACTGCTCGAAAGTCGATGGTGGGAAGGCCCAGCGTGGTTACGGCTAAATGAAGAACATTGGCCAGTTGCAGAATGCACACTTAACGCGACAGAAGCTGATGAAGAACGGAAGAAGACTGGTGCTCTTGCCATGCTTGTCGAGGAAGAATCATTCTTAGATAGATTAACCTACTTCTCAAGGTACACGAAGTTAGTCAGAATGATTTGTTGGATATTACGATTTAAAAATAGACCAGCATCTAAAGAACTGACTTACAACGAGTTTGAATACGCTGAGAAGGTATTGATAAGGTTAATACAACAAAAATATAAAGACTCCTTACTGAATAATCAAAATATACAAACCTTCAAAGATGATAGTGACGTTATACGGCTTAACACGAAGTTGTCACTTGGGAGTGAAAACTACGATTTTATATTTCCGGTAATTCTTCCAGGAGCGGACACAATAGTTAGGCGTCTTGTGGAGCAAAGGCACATCGAACTGAAGCATGCTGGAGCTCAGACCTTACTCAACAACTTGCGCCAGCATTTCTGGATTATCGGAGCTCGGAAGTTAGTCCGTAACATTATACATCGATGCATTAGGTGCAAAAGGTTTAAGGCAAAACGATGTCAGGTGCCTACTGGAGTTTTACCGAAGGAACGGATGGAAGCTAGCAAGGCGTTCCAGTTTTCAGGGGTGGACCTGGCAGGTCCTCTGATATTACGCTCAGGGGCTAAGGCCTGGATCGTGCTGTTTACTTGCGCTACATACCGTGCAGTGCACTTAGAAGTAGTGGAGTCACTATCAACTGGCGAATTCTTGATGGCACTAAGACGATTTGTAGCACGGCGAGGAAGAGTGGAACAGTTGTTTAGTGACAACGCCACCAATTTCAGAGGCCTGGACAATGCATTTAGTTCCCTTGATTGGGACGAAATAGAACGTGTTTCCTCAATTACTAGGATTAAATGGAACTTTTTGCCTCCAGCTGCTCCTTGGTGGGAAGGGTTCTACGAGAGGATGATTGGATTTTTGAAACAAATCCTACGCCGAGTTTTAGGAACAGCCTCTGTAACGCTTATAGAGCTACAGACGGTGCTATGTGACTGCGAGGCAGTTATTAACAGCAGACCCCTTACATATGTGGGTGGTCAAAAGGCAACCATTGACTCCCTCGATGTTCATCCAACCATTGTTGTCCCGCCAAGCGACTGATTTTGACGAGGTCGATAGAAGAGCCCTAAACGTAAGGCATCGTTACTGCCTAAATTTGCGTGAAGATTTGAGAAAACGTTTTAGAGATGAATATATTAGCTTGCTGGTAGAGAAACGTGAGCAAGTTAAATTGGTACCTCTTCAGGTTGGAGATATTGTCTTGCTGGAGACAGAAGGCAAGCGTGTCACGTGGCCATTGGCTGTCGTTGAAGAAATATGCCCGAGTGCAGATAACGTCGCTAGAGTGGTGCGCGTACGAACTTCAGCGGGATCAAAGGTAAGACCTGTCCAACGTATTTTTCCCCTGGAACTTCATGACATATCTATACTAGACTCGACTCCGCAACAACGTGAGACTGAATTAACTGAGCATGCTGACACTACTGATAACGCACGGTCAAGGCGAACCAGGAAGCTGCCGCAGCACCTGTTCGATTATGTTTTAGAGTGACAAGGTAGCCTCCCGGTTTTTCCCTCTTGGGAGTGTGACGTATGTTGCTTGGTTACAGTTGAAAAGTAGAATAACAACTCGGCTGTCTAAATTATTTTCTCTCCGAATAAAATATTGCTGTACGTCGCACAAACGCCTTTTCTAATCCATAAAAAAGAGCAAAACAATTAATAGTCCATGTGTAGATATACCGTCTTAGCGGTCCATCGAGACTCTCGAGATAAAATCTTAAAATTATTTTTAGGGTACCTCCCCTCGACTACATTCTTCTCGTGGCAGAGGATTATTTTTCCAAACCGGTGGTAGTTTATTGACGTTCATAGGTGCATGTAATATGCCTAATTTGAAGAATAAACTACTTTTACTTTTTTTACTTTGTGTGTGCGCCTACACGCAGCGTGCGCGCAAATTTAGTTCACTATGAACAAGATGTACGTACTCGTACACCTTGTTCATAGTGAACGTACGTATCACGTATGCAAACCAAACCAAACAATGAGAAAGACGGAAAGCCGGCTACAGCTACATTTACAAATACCTACGTATTATATGTCTCCATCTCTATCACTTTTGCTATAGAGTCTGGCTACTGAAATATTACCCATATTTTTGGCGGGAAATTCATAAAATTTTGAGCTGGCCACACTTTGTGAAGTTGGAACTATAGTTTTGATACTAGAAAATATTTTTGATTTTACCTACCTAAGGAAATAAGTTACTCGTAAATATACGTCGACGTGCACTCAAAGTCAACCCACATAATTTGTACCACTGCGTACATTATAGCCAACGAAAAAAACATAGGTATGTTTACACTTTCTCACCATATGCCATTGTAAAAAGGCGAAAAATGATATGTAGTGTAAATAAGACCTAGATCGATAATACTATAATATTAATCCATAACCAAAAAAATTACATAAGTACAGTCAACAGTAAATATATATGATCATTCAAGTACTCTGTCGCGCTAGCGTAACAATACTGCAACAGTTGGGATGCGTCAAAGTAGTGAAAATGACAAGATTTCAACTAGATCGGAAGCCGCGATACTTCAATACAATACAATTTTAAAATAATAATGGTTGTTGTTGTACGGGGCCATTTGCACGGTAATTGTTATCATGCGATATACTCATATCACGACCCGTATCACGTCAATATTGATTAATATTGAAGCACAATCCACACAATTTTGAATCCCGTTATAATATTGACATCCTAGTCTTGTGATTATTAACTTTGTAAAGAGGTCCACTCACCATGGCCATGGCCCATTGGCCATTACACTAAGGTCTAGTTTATAGTGATTTCTATATTATGTATACTCTCAGTGTAACAATAAGTGATAAACCTAATAAATAAATAATGGTAGAATTACAAAATTTTGCCAATCAATGGTGGTATTTGACATTCAGTGAGTTTCAAACGTCTGTTTATGTGACCATTGGGTAACGTTACTTTAGGTTAGGACTGTGGTTAGGTTAAGAAGGTATAAACATGGGTTAGGTTAGAGTAATGTTGCACCGGCGCGATGGGATCAGTAGACACTATTTTATATTTTTATATCAAATTACTACAGACCAGTCTCTCTACAGATTTCCTCTAAATATTGGTTTCAGTAAGTAGCTCATTACGCTCCAATGTTTTGATTTTATTGATATTTTCCAGAACTTCTAGTTTATCCGTTTCTTTACACAATTGTTCGGTTTATGAGATTCAGCAATAGCTAAATTATTAATAAATAAATTCACGTAACTAATCAAAGTTATAGGCAAATGTTAAAACTAGTACATATCGTAAAGTACCAAAATATTAATAGAACACCAACCTACTAAATTTTAAAATAACAGACAGTTGGTGATACCACAAGAAAATATCTGTCAACAAATTTTGGCTAGCCAGACTCTAGGATGATGCATGATGATGATTATTTTCGTTGGTTGTCCCGTCGGTATTTGGACGGCAAAAAAAACACATCTAATGTCAAAGTCAATATACCTTCGTGTCAACGCCAGTCAAAATAAGCTAAAAATTTAATTAAATATCAGATCGCTGTTGATCAACCCAGCCAAGGCAAACCCAAGGAAGGATTTCTGTATAACAAGACCTAAATCTAATAGAAATGTTACCTGGGTATTGAAAGGACACTCTCAGTCAGTAGCTATTGAGAGTCCAAGCTTGAAACTTGCCATAAACTTATACACGTTATAATTGTCGTTTTAGTTTAACCGGCAAAACTCCTAATACAATAAATAAATAAACTACACACGTTGGTGTAGGTATAAGAGCTTGTCCCTCTTGATGGGCCTCTGAGGGGCATATGTTGAAGATCTTTTGTGCAAACGTCGTGGGGAAAAATGGCAAAATACCACTGAAATTTGGTGAGACTGACCAAGCAATTGGTTACTGTGCAAACAAGTTCGACAGATACGAAAAGCTTCCTACTAATACCCAGACTACGACTTCAGCACAATAAGTTTATTAGAGATTGCGATGCTCTTCGAGCGATACTACGCTAAGCCAGAACAAACCAATGACGAGGAGGCGGTTTATTACGCTTGTGGACAAACTGAAAATTACAGTTAGATATACACCGCCCGTAGTATGTGGCATCGACTGATCCAGAAGCATTCCATTACAATATATTCCATACCGCAACGAAAGTGAGCTAATCGGAGAGCATACCAGTGCAAGAGCAGTATTTTTAGCGAAAGAACACCAGCTCAGAGACACGACTGCCCATATGGAACTCTACCGGGAGAGAAGAATGTACTGAATCAAGTGCACGTATTTTAGTCATTCGAGCAATTAAATAAGATGAAGAAGAAGATCTTCATTTTACTACTTTAGGAAAACCGGTTTCAATTGGCTCAACGGACTATGAATACCGACGTAGGAAAGACGCTCCTGTTAAACCTGCTAAGAAATCAAATCAATAGGTTTGCATCCGAATCGAGAAGACTACATTAACACCCGTCTCGCATTACTGCACTATTACAGCATATTATAAGGTAAACGATTACATCTTGGATAGGGATATTTGGCAGTGATAGCGTCCTGCGCGGCTAATCTATCGCGAAAATAGGTTTTCTACTGTTTTGAAACTCACACCTCGCAGAGTTTCTTACGCCGGTTCTTCTTGTAGCAGAGGTTTATTTTTCCGAACCGGTGGTAGTTTATAAACGTTCATAGGTGCATGTAATATGCTTAGTTTGAAGAATAACTTTTACTTTTTTTTACTCTCCAGAAAGCAATGTATGTGGAACCAAGATTTTCATTTTTATTTTCTAGTTTTAGTACAACATCGTTGAATTTACGTGTATGGGAGGTAGAATTAGAAATATAATAAAACTAAGTACACTTTAACCTCTTAAAAGCTAGATGTGCTCAATAGAGCGAAGCGATACTTCACCCCGGGACAGAGACTTCTATTATATTATTTAAGTCACAAGTCCTTCACCACTGTGCTGGAGCACCTGGATACCAGCTTGGGACTTTTGACTCACTTCAGAGATGTGCTGTCAGTGCTGTGCAAATCGCGGACGATCTCAAACTCACGAGCGATATTGAACCGTTGAGTGGAGAAACTTTGCCTCCTTGTGTGTTCTATCGCTTATATAATGAGTTGTGCTCCGAAGAAATGTTTGACATGATTTCCACGGCCGCTTTCTACCATCGCACCGCTCCCCGTCAGCAGGGCATTCGTCCTCATACCTTAGAACCTAAATGGTCGCGTACGAACGGTTTCAGAGGAATTTCCTCCCTCGGACGCTCCGATTTGGAATAAGCTTATCGCTTTAAAGAGTCTTTACACATTATTTATTTATTTATAGGATAACCAACAGCAATAACACCAAGTAACAACATTATTTAGCCAACTATACCGTAATTAATTAGGAACAAAAAAAACCCGGCCAAGTGCGTATCGGATCACGCACAAAGAAGGCTTCCGTACCGACACCTCATCATCATCATCATATCAGCCGAAAGTCGTCCACTACTGGACATAGGCCTTCCCCAAAGAGTGCTACAATGACCAATCCTGCGCCATCCGCATCTAGTGGATTCCTGCGACCTTTACAAGATCATCAGTCCACCTTGTGGGGGGCCTGCGCCCCGGCGCGCTGAAAATGCAACAAAAGTTATGATTGTTGGTACTCACCATACGTCGCACTCCAGCGGGTATTTTGGGGGCACATCATATGGTAAGGTTTACAAAAAGACTCATAATTTACTATTATACTACCTTAAAGTATATTTTGTGCAGAGGGGTAATTATGTAAAGTTTCCGAGCGCATGTAAGCTAAATATCTCCCAGAGTACGGATTTCTATGGAGATCCCCTATGCGCGTTCCATCAAGAGGGACGAAAATTGAGAACTTGTCTCAAACGGCTGGCGGCTTATACAACCTATCGTTTTTTTGCATTAATATCATATCAAATAGTTAGTTCAATTTTGTATATGTCCATCTTTTTTAGTAGGTATCATTATTTGACGTTTTCTCTAGGGGCGCCTGGGGTAGATCTAAACCTAGCCTCTAGATACCTTGTAACCTAGCTAGCCTAGATCTAGGTTACATTCATTCTAAATAATCTTAACTTAATTGGGCCTTAAACGGCCTGCCTCTTAGTAACAAAATAAATTTGACAAATAACAATTGACAGTTTCCATATAAAAATGGGTGAGGTATGAGGTGACAGGTGAGGACAAGTCAGTATGTGAATAACACCCCTGAACATAAATAGCCATGTCTGTATTTTTCCGTCAATTTCAATATTATTCTATCGTCGGTATCGAAAAGCCCTCGTGCGATGATATTGGCGCTAATGTCGATGTAAATTGCGATCATGTTCTTCAATGCATTTAAATATGCCCTCAGAGAAGCCTCACGCCCGACTGATGCGACAACCTAGAGTAAGTATCCTGTTATATTAAATGGATAATACGGAATATGGATATATCCACATTATCCATTTAATAAAACAGTTTCTTACTTTTATGGAGGTAAGAAATTTCTGAAGAGATGATGAGTATTTAAAGATTATACTGTTAAATGAGTTGTCAAATATTTAGTTTAACCTGAAACAGATAGAATATTAAATTATTTTAGCCGATTTAAGGGAGTCATGTAAATGGTGATCTCTTGTCTCGTCATTCAAAATAACCACTTACTGATAATAATACAGTAAATAGCTGACCAGCAGTGTGTGTTGACAGTGTACCTCATACATACGGGCCTCATAAGTAGTTTTGATGGCTCAAATACACCTAATAGGGTATGCTGGGAGTTTCTCTGCATGATCGCATCAGAAATGAGGCCATCCGCAGTAGAACGAAAGTAACCGATATAGCCCTCCGAATCTTTAAAATTACTTTTCATTATGCGACTGTACATAGCCTGCTCATGGGTTTCTAAATACAAAATTCTACATATTTCCCTCTGACCGAAATAAATCATTTATTTAATGTAGTTTACAAAAAAATATCCAAGTAGTAAAACTTATTCCAACTTATGGCACACTAGAAAGCTCATGTAGTTTACAAAAGACAAGCAATTAATTAAAGCAATAAAAACTTAACGGTGAGGAACGAGCTATTTAATCCTAATTTTTCTATGCCATGATATCTTTTTTACTCACTCTGAAACGCCATATATACCTACCATACGATGACGAATTCGCGGGCAAACCGCGGGGAGACCGGTCTTTAGCTCGACATTCTTCGTGTTTTCCGAAGAATACGAGTACTTGTTTTGGGAATGAGGCCTAGCTAGATCGGTTTTTCGGCTCCCAAAACACCTAAGTACCAAATAAAATTCATTAAAAGTCGGAACGCACAGAGTGGACGCGGCGCGGTAGCCCACGGAGGCGGTTTTGCACTTTTTGATCTTTCCGAAATTATCGACTGTCGGTACTGCTTCATATGTCACACACGACGCCTCCGCTCTACCGTGCTACCGAATACTGAGCGGATTTTTTGGTACGACGTCCCCCGGACAGCGTTCGCTTCACCAAAATACTGCCTCCGCTACGCAACGACGCTGCAGCGCGCTCTGTGCGTTTCAATCTTATAGTTTTTAAGAACTTAATTACGAATAACTATCCAAGTATTGTTCGTTTAATAGTATAGAATAATCCAATTTCAATGTGTTAGTCCAAAACAAACTCAGTCGGGACTACGCTTGATTACAGGTTTACGACAGTTGCAGTCAAGTCTAGCCTGGGCAGGGGTACAGGGTATCGTCTGCCGTTGCGTCTTGCGGCACCGCGCCCGTCAATATGTCAAACGCAGCTACGAGTACCCCCGATATAAAGTGGAATAATCTGGATAATCGATTTATTATCTGTTTACGACTTTTGTAACTCGGTACAGATCTAGGTTGGATTTACGTTGCGAGTTGCATAAATGCAAGTTTTTCGAGATATCTTGCGATGATAGAAGTTTGGTGTCATGGGCTTGCTTGACAATTTTAATAAACTCGTACAAGTACAAATTAACAATAGAACTTCAGACTTGTCATTTTAACTGCATAAAACTGCCTAATGTACTTCACCAAGTACAAATTAAAGATGCGTTAAAAACCATTGACATACTGATTAAAATAAATGGCAAGAATTTATACATAATCGAAAAAATCATACCTGGGTCGGAAGCACTACTCTTAGTTTGTACTTGGTATAGTACATCCGACAGATATTAGCATATTAGCACTACCGCTATTAAAAAAACACTGGGCTTACGAGGTTTGCTGTCTAATTTATTCTGGCTACATCAGGTTATTGAATTTATGACTTGTCAGGTTAAGCTTGTAACTCGAAATTTAATTTTGAGTGCTCCCGATATAAAAACCTTGCTTATGCACTCTTGCATCATTTTCATCATCAAAAACCAAAACATGGGTATACCTCTAATTGATAAATAGTCCTATTTGACGACCACTTTGCTTAGTTAGGTAGGAGTGACCCTGCCTACGAAGCCGAAGGTCCCGGGTTTGAATCCCGGTCAGGGCATTATTTGTGTGGTGAGCACGTATATTTGTTCCTGAGTCTTGGATGTTTTCTATGTATTTAATTTAAGTATTTATATAAAGGGCACGGGGCCGCCCGCGGCGCCACTGGCGGGACGACATAGTGACCGTGGCTGGTGTCACCTGGACGAGACTCGCCGCGGATAGAAATACATGGCATACGATGGAGGAGGCCTATGTCCACAAATGGACATCCCAATAAATAAATGTCATCATCATCATCATGTCAGCCGAAAGACGTCCACTGCTGGACATAGGCCTCCCCCAAAGACTTCCACAATGACCGGTCCTGCGCCACCCGCATCCAGCGGACACCCGCGACCTTCACCAGGTCATCAGTCCACCGTGTGGGGGGCCTGCCCACGCTACGCTTTCCGGTACGTGGTCGCCACTCGAGAACCTTTCCGAAATAAATGTGATAGATAACAATAAAATGAAATAAATCCTATGCATGAAACATATTTAAAAATTAAACTTATCTTTATAAATGTTTAAATAATATAATTATATAAAACCATGTAATATTTATTGGAATAAATGGCTCTATTATTATTATTATTTATTTATGTATACAAGTATCGCCGTCTAATACCTATGATACAAGCTTTGTTTAGTTTGGGACTAGGTCGATTTGTGTAAGATTGTCCCTAAATATTTATTTATTTAACTTTCGATAACGTTGAACGTAGAAGTGCTGAGTCCCTATACACTACGCCACCCACCGTAATGCAACGCATCACACCGGCCGTGAAACATTCCTCCACCTGTCACACTCGTCATATTGCTGCAACCGGCTAAAATAAACATTATTTATTTAAATGTGCTGTCATAACGTAAGATAATGTCAGTGACATTGATTGTAAGGAGCATCGTGAATCTACATATGTTAGTAAGATGTTTTATGAATACTTCTGGTGATCTATATCATCCTAAACTTTCTAAATGGAGATAATTATTGCAAGCGCAGGCGCTATATACAAACTCTTTTTCACTGTTTTTACTCACAACGGAACGGAGAAGGTATATGCGTTTAGGGTGAGAGGTTGTTTGTTTGTTTGTTGCCTACTGCTCTCAAAGCGGTCACGGCGTTAACGGTCTGACCAAAATTGTGAGGTCTGTGGGCAACCAATCTCTATTTCGATTTATCAAAATCAACGAAAACCCCATACGCTGTGTATTCCGTCAAAATATAGTCGAAATTTAAAAGTCATTGAACGAAACTTAAAGAGTCTGCTATAGAAGTTCAGTTTATCACGGTTGTTGTGGGCAAACTAAAAATACCCGTGCTGGAGTAAACTTAATCAAATTCTCGCGATAGCCGACGTCGGTTTACGCATTCGTGGTCGGGAAGCCGTGGTTCCCACATACCATTGTGTTTTTACCAGTTTACCTGGACGAGTGCCTATACCTGTTTTGTGACGTGCAAAGAAGATCGTGAATAATTCAGTCTTTATAAATTAATTTAATTCCTTTGACCCGAGGTAAGTTCAGAATTATTTTACAGGTAGAAATTAAAAAAATAAGAATAAGTATTATTTTTGGTATAAAGGAAAAACGTGGGACTAGAAAAATACTGCTGAAACACACTTGAATAAACATCAAACTGTGAATAAAACATGTGATTCCAGTTAGAACACAAGAAAATTTATGATTCGATTTATCAGTATTATTCCAAAGTCCACGTTATATTACGATTATATGTACCTATGTTTCAAAGTAATTTCGCATGCAATTAGGTTGTTTTGATTCTGTTTGATGGACCAGTCGCGTATTATTTGTAAATCGACCACAAAGGCTTCGTAGTTTGTAGCCGAGGTACTTTTTTCATTAAGGATTAAGGATTTTATATTTTTCTTAAACATAAGAAGCACCCACGGAACATTGCAGGTGCGGGCTGCGCGCGCGCCCCGTGGGCGGCGATTCCCTCTTCAGTTAGAGACAGGCGCCCAAGCCGCTCGCACGAACCTGACCGCCGCACAAGGTACACTGCACACCGCTCAATTCGCCGCTTCATTAAAACCATAGCACTAATAAAAGCTTTGTTTCGTTTTTCCACCGCTAATCACCTGGTGACCTCGACATTCATGGCTAACTTCAGGTGTACAGTTACAAAAATAATTAGCCGTGACTTCACGGGACTGAAATAAATCGTTACGTTTTCGCGAATAATATCGCTGCGCCAGCGTTTAACGTTCTGCGTAAACACGCTCCAGGCGGCCATGTTTGAACATAAAACGTTGTGCAGTAAGAGTCGAATCGGCAGTCACCTTAACTTGTACTCCTGAAGGCGAGAAAGGTTGTTTAAGTTATATATCTGTAGCGATACATTTATAATGCTTATATACTTGGACGCAAATAACTATAAACCCTGCCAAGTTTAATGTAATGTCATACCTGTCATCGACATAAAGTTATAATATAATGTAGAGAGAGCATATCATGAACGCGTTGTATAAATAGCTGACGAGTTATTCTTGTACACTTTATAACTGTTCCAAATTACTCGCCGGAATTATTTTCAACCTTGATGACGGTATTGTTAACCTTGTTTCTAGAAAACGACTCCGCTGGCCTCAGAACCATCAAGAATATGTGTTCCGTCTGTCCTGGTCCAAGGATAATTATTGTTTACTTTTCACCGTCTATTTTTAACAATGTTTTCTTCAAGGTGTATCAGACAAAGCTGTTGGTATTACGGAATGATGTGTTTCGCTCTTAAAACAAAAGTAGTCGCTTTGGCTGGCGAATATTTCTTACGCATGCGAGCAAGGAGTCCAGAACAAAAATAGACAATCTCTCGTCGACCACTTATTATATCGCATTTTCCGAAGAGCTAACATTTTAGCAAACTGTTTTCCCTCCAATCGTGAACGTACATTTTACTACTAAATTGCGTTAACCGTTGATGACGTTTCATTAATATGCACTACTTAATGAGGACATATCGGAGCCAAAGAAACGTTCAGTTAACTCTATCAAATGATACCTGTGACAGTTTGATGATTGTATGAAGTGTAAGTAAAACATTTCCTTTTACCATTCAGGCATCCGTAAGAACCTAGTACTGAAAGCTTTTCCTAAGTTTTTTGAGTAACAATACGGGTACATGGCGTTTTTTCGACAATGTTCTTTATCTTTATCATTTCCGTGCATGTCAATTCAATTCAATTTATTTATTTGCTTAAAAACACAATTAAATGCATGCAAATACAATTTAGATGAATCATAAATAATTAATTAGGCAAACATGTAAAATAAAATCATATTACGAGTAAATTACAACAAAAATCACTTAAAATTAATCAAAATAAAATATATGTATAAGAAAAGTTTCATTATGTCAAGTTAATTTAATAAATTAGCAAAATGTTCGTCAATGGAGTAGTATGCCCTATTTATAAAATACAATTTTACATTTTTGTCAAATATTTTCATATCTTCACAATCGCTTAAATCTTTGGTCAACTTATCATATACTCTAATTGCATTATTACCTAAACTGTTGTTAAAATGTACATAACTAGAGGCGAAAAGTGTTAATGTGTCATTATTCCTTAAATTATAGTTCTGGCTTTGTCGATTACAGGCACTGAAGATCATTCAGTAGGTAAACTAAATTTCATGGTATCTCATTTTGAGGGGCAATAACGCTGGTTTATTTTGCTAACCGAGTCACACATAATGACGGTTCGGAGAGCTTCCGCACATTTTGCAATACGCGTCTCGTAGGTACACAAATAAATCCGTTCAAACTATTTACACCGCGGACAATCGTTCGCTTTAATGTGATTAGAGTGAAGATGATGTATTGGGTGTTAACGGACGTGTTGTCAATGTCTTAATAAACTATAATAACTCATATTTTGGTTAAGTATTCTTGTATATATTTATTTATGTACTCATAAATAAATGTTTTATGGTACTTATATTTATAAACAAATTGAACATGGAAGTGAGTAGTCACAGTCTTATTTGCAAGAAAGTACTAATTCTTCCGCAGTTGATCCCTAAATTATCTCAATTCGCAATCAATACCTAATAGGTATAGTGTCAAATTATAACAGCATGTAGCACGTGCTAACAATCTTGGATAAATTTAAAAGCCAGGCAACTAGATTCAAAACAAAGTGTATTGTAGTGTATACTTAACCGACAGCAAAATTTACAAATTCGAAGGCATGTAGTACCATATGTAGGTATATCGTGAAGTAGTAAGAGAAGAGGTTAGATTAGTGATATTTTTTCCATAAATACAAACAATTTATGTTTTTTTCTTTCAATTTAGATCAATATTATCATTATCTATGTATGTAAGTTTCGCTTTTAAGATATTTAATTTTTATTAAGTAGTTACTTCAAAAATTACCTAAAACGGCTTAACCAAATAAGCCGCAAACCGCCTACATGTCCCCAATAAGCGCTGATATCAAAACAATCCGATACCTTCCATTCAGTTTCCAAAATTTTGTGATGATTCCTTTAGTTTCGGAAGAGAAAAAGTCGAGATGAAACCCCAATTTTTGTGTTTTTCAATTGGGATTCTAAGTCGGTAGCTGCAGTTGTCCTTATCGCTCATTTTGTATGTGAAAGAAACGTTGTTTTAAAAATCTCAAATCTGAATAAGGGTTCCTTGTTTACTACAGAACCCTAAAAAAGGCCCAGGTAATGTTTCCTCTTAAGTATAATTTAATGGTAAAAAAATGTGACAAAGAACATCTTTTATATTTTGTAGCCAGAAAACTTGGAAACCTACATCGTGTTTGCATTTTCTCAGTGGCATGTCGTGAGAAAATTCGCATGTTTGAGATTATCTTATTAGCGACGTCGTGCGGCACAACTTATTTCATTCCGAGTTTAATTTTAGCAAGAACTTAAGGACGAGAAATTCCAGTTAGAATTTATAAAACTGCGAGAAATTACGTAGGTGTTAGTTTAGAAGCAATAACGCCAGATTTAGCACAGCATTCATAGAAATGGGCTTTGTGTATCTGGCCATTTGTCTTCAAGATAACGCTAATATTGAAAACTTATTTGCTCAAAGCTGCCGTGTCTCTCGCACATGATTCGGGAAAAATATGATAGTCGTCGTCGGTATGGGATGGTGGGACTAATAAAAACGCAATAAGACGGCAAGCCTGCCAACCCCGCGGCGCGAATCTTACGAGTGTAATAAAATTATCTCGTGAGAGGGATAAAAATTGTACACCTCGTTTTAAGAACTGATGTTTCGCCTTAATGTTACAAAGAATAATTATAAGCAATAATATGTGGGCAAGTGCGATAAAGATATTCAAATGCAAAATAGATGAAATTGGAATGCTAAGCGAAGTATAAAAAAAGCTCATTTTAGTAACCATATGCATCGTCTACTTTTTACAAGTATAGCCACTGAATTTTAGGGTTCCGTAACGAAAATAGCGAAAACGTAACCCTTATAGTTTCGTCATGTATGTCCGGTCGTCCTTCCGTCCGTTCACTTCACAGTCGATTTACACTGAGACTATAAGCACTAAAATTATGAAATTTTGTATTAGATGTATTTTATAAACCTTAAGAATGATATAAAGGTAACTGAAAAACGTTTTCATTTACGTCAACCGTTGGTGAGATGTTAGCTGTCAAAATGGTAAAAAGTGTGTCTCCTCCAAAATGGTAAAAATTAGGGGTAATTTCCAAACCATGAAGTTTTAAATTTAAAAAAAAAATTGAGGTGATGTACGTTAATAAATAAATACTTTCAATGATTTTTACTTTGAATAAAATAGATCTAATGGTTTTTGAATTATCGCTAAAAATATGACCTGATCCGAACAGCACCAAGGTCGCGGTTCAGAGCGAATATGGTCGCACGTCTGAAACTATATTGCTATTCAAATGAGCGCATGCATGTAATGCGTACCATACATCTTCAGATTCCTCTTTTCTTGAAAAGCTCAATACTGTATTGTGTGACTTAAACGATAATGTTTTCGTTTGCATTCCAGCGCTGAACGAACGACAAGATGGCCACCGGCCCGAAGATAGTGCACAAGCAGTTCAACTCGCCCATCGGGCTCTACTCCCAGAGGAACATCCAGGAGACGCTCAGCAAGCACATGTCGAACCTCGACAATGGAACCGTCGGGTAAGTATCACTTTGGCCTCATTTATAACCAGTGATCGTAACTTTTGTAGCAATTTTTGGTGCAGCGTAGTGGTGTTAACGGAGTTGGTACGGACAAATACAATTTAAACGGTTAATTAAGGTTAATATTAACGTCATTAACGCTAATTAATCATAAGAATTTAAATCATTTATCACAATTCCGTTAACACCACTACGCTGCACCGAAAATGCTACAAAAGTTACGATCACTGTTTATAACTGCCTCTGTGAACTAAAAAGCATATTTTCCCTTACTTAAAAACACAAATGTTAAAGTTAAAGATAAAGACAAACTATTACCCTTAACTTGGCAACGTCCACTGGGTTTCTCACACTGTTTGACCGTCTTTTTGTATTTTTTTCTTGGCCGGTAAGAGTATGACTATTCAGCGTCACCGAGGCTTGAATTAGGGACATTCTCTATTTCCAGATTTAGGTAGAATTGATTTGAAGAATATTTATGCATAGGGCATAACTTAACCATATTTATCTACAATATCTTGAAACGAGTAATTCTTATATGTATACATATATATTTATTTCGGGGATCTCGAGGGGTTCATATCCCCAGGCGTCCATTGGCTGTGGTGACCGCTTACCGTCAGGCGGGCCGTACGCTTGTTTGCCACCGACGTGGTATAAAAAAATACATCCTATATATAGTTGTACATACTCGAAGGCATAATGTTACAAATTCTGCATTATTAAAATATTTTCATGATTTAATAGCTCTACACTATTAAGTATTATTCACTAAGATTCGCAGTTGACCTTGCATTATACTAATATTTAACGCGTAACTGATGCGCGTAGTTTAAGATACTTGATACTTGTTATAAAAGTAAAACATAAGAGGGCCTGAATTTGGTTTATGTCTTTCGGTAATCACGGGCTCTTTCTTACTGGTCATTACGCTAACCGACATAATGAACCTACTAAATGTTTTTGTATTCTTTTTCCATTCCTTCCCGCGTTCTTTCGCTGCGCGTGCGCGCCTCAAACACCGTCAAAATAGCCTATATGTATAATATAATAAAAAACTCTATCATAAATACTTAATAGTTTTCACAGCGCACACGATGGAAAGAATACCTAAAGTATTTTTTTACATCTTGGGTTACATTGTTAGAGTTTTAGTAAGGAAACTTAACTTTTTTGAAATTATTATATAGCCGTTGTCATCCGGGAATAGTGTAGCTTCCCAACAGTGAAATAATTTTTCAAATCGGTTCAGTAGTTTCGGAGCCTATTTATGCAAACAAACAAACAATCAAATCTTTCCTCTTTATAATATCAGTATAGATATACTTTCTAAGTTAACTTCGTGTCCACTTGACATCCCTAAAATCAATTGATGTTCGAATTAAGGCATTCTCTAATCTTATTCAGGTAGACTCAAATATGGTCTGGCATTATAAAAAGGATTATTGTATAGGAATACAATAGGTATTTTGGTTAGAGAAAGTAATCTACGTAATGAGTCAACCGACAAACCGAGTTGCTCTACAGGGATTGCAGCTCTGCTGTTAACGTTTTAAGGATGATTCCCACTAGACCGTTCCGTTTCCGAGCCGGGCCAAGACCGGACTGCTTCTACTGGCCGGACTGCCTAAGATGTTGCTCGCGGCGAAAAACTATCCGTCTCTTTCTGTGTGTACTAATTAAAAAAGAGACGGATAGTCTACCTCGCGCGTGAGATAGCTCGCGCGCCGCGCCGTCAAGGGGCTTGCAATGGGTGGAGCGCGCCGCGTTAATAACCTAACGCTCGAAATCCCCGAAACTAGCTGTCAGTCGCGGGCCGTCCATGGGGCCGTCGCCGTCCGGTCCGAACGTGTACGTGCACGTGCTCCGCTGCCGCGCGCCGCCGACTTGATCGCGATGAACCGCGCTAACGTATTTATTTGTGTGATTTAAAAAAAACACGATGAAATCCATAACCGGCACCACATGTTCTGTATATGGTTGTTTAAATACCCGAAGGAACGTTGGTGTGTCTTTTTTTCAATTACCTACAAATTGTGAACGGTAAGATTTTCTTTTAGTTTGGTATATGTAATAATAAGTACTTATTTAGTATAACCTTGGTGTCTAAAATTATCAAGTTGTAAGTTACAATTTTTTTTTTTTTTTTTTTTATTTATTGACCATTATAAGTTACAATTTTAACACTTATTATTGTACTTACTATGTACAACAACAATACAAATGAATACGATACGAACCACCTGGTTACTTTGTTAGGTACATTTCCGCCGATTTACTTATTAAGTACCTAACTGTAATTTTATTCAAAATGAAACACGCGTTATTCAATTTATTTTACTTGATTAGCTACATAATAGTTGTCCTGTGTGTTGTCTTTGACCAGTGTGTGTTGCCAGTGATGATATATGGCACTGAAACGTGGTCGCTTACTATGAGCCTCATAAGAAGGCTCAAAGTCACCCAAAGGGCAATGGACAGAGCTATGTTGGCAGTTTCTCTGCGTGATCGCATCAGGAATGAGGCCATCCGCAACAGAACCAAAGTGACCGATATAGCCCTCCGAATCGCTAAACTTAAGTGGCAGTGGGCGGGGCACATAGCACGTAGAACCGATGGCCGTTGGGGCGGAAAGGTTCTCGAGTGGCGACCACGTACCGGAAGGCGTAGCGTGGGCAGGCCCCCCACACGGTGGACCGATGACCTGCTGAAGGTCGCGGGTGTCCGCTGGATGCGGGTGACGCAGGACCGGTCATTGTGGAAGTCTTTGGGGGAGGCCTACGTCCGTCTTTCGGCTGACATGATGATGATGATGAGTTTTCCTATTTAGATAGTTGTCCATTTATGTGTTGTGGCCATAGCATTTGAAACACGGACAAAGTGTAGGTACCTATACCTGAGAAACTTAAGAAGATGACCTGTCCTGTTGTATGTGCTGTGTTGATTTGTATGTCCGACAAAACCTGTTGGTTGATGATTTGAAATGTATTTATTTTTTGAGAGATGAAGGGGGAATGGTAATTTATTGGCTCTTTTCTTAAATAATTTCTAAATAATTATATTAAAATGACAAAAAAATATATTTGAGATGCACACAATGAGCTCTTCCATATGTAACACGATATTATGTATTTTGATGATTGTTCCCCAATATTATGTAGTTTGAAGGTACTTCCCCTACACGTAAAATGGGGATGCATTTTTTTTCTTGCAAAACCCACCGTGTTTGGTAACGTTAGGTGGTTCGTTAAAAAAATATGAGATTTATTAAATGACCAGCTGTTGCCCGCGACTTCGTCCGCGTCTTCGCTCCTACTGGTCGCAGGGTGATGTTATATAGCCTAAAGTCTTCCTCAATAAATGGACTATCCAACAGAAAAATAATTTACAATTCTAACCAGTAGTTCCCAAGATTAGCGCGTTCA
The DNA here is from genome assembly GCA_905163555.1 of Notocelia uddmanniana. NCBI lineage: Eukaryota > Metazoa > Arthropoda > Insecta > Lepidoptera > Tortricidae > Notocelia > Notocelia uddmanniana. The sequence continues at coordinate 20,954,043 of LR991059.1, read as the reverse complement.
AACAAACAAACTCTTCAGCTTTATAATAGTATAGATTACGCTATTCGTTTGCGTGATATCTATACTATAATATTATAAAGCTGAAGAGTTTGTTTGAACGCGCTAATCTCAGGAACTACTGGTTCGAATTGAAAAATTGATTTTGTGTTGGATAGCCCATTTATCGAGGAACCAGCTGTTGCCCGCGACTTCGTCCGCGTCTTCGCTCCTACTGGTCGCAGGGTGATGTTATATAGCCTAAAGCCTTCCTCAATAAATGGACTATCCAACAGAAAAATAATTTACAATTCTAACCAGTAGTTCCCAAGATCAGCGCGTTCAAACAAACAAACTCTTCAGCTTTATAATAGTATAGATTACGCTATTCGTTTGCGTGATATCTATACTATAATATTATAAAGCTGAAGAGTTTGTTTGAACGCGCTAATCTCAGGAACTACTGGTTCGAATTGAAAAATTGATTTTGTGTTGGATAGCCCATTTATCGAGGAAGGCTTTAGGCTATATATCACGCTGCGACTAATAGGAGACGCGGGCGAAGTCGCGTGCAACAGCTAGTAATTTATAAAAAGTTATATCTTCTCTTAGGTAGTATATCTTCTCCACAAGCAAGAGAATATGTGGAAAAAACATGGTAGTAGTATAGGTATACAATGAAAACTAAAAAACTATCACTGGGCCATGAACGCTCTATTCATGTGAAGTAACATGTACTTAATTAATTTCGGTTCACTGTACTTAAGCGACATCTGAGGTAGAACATGTTTTGTCTCATTGAAGTATTTTTGGCGTGACAACCCTAGGGCTACACGTGCCGCGCGTGAATGAATACAAGTTATGGGATAGACAGAGATGCAGAGAGTAGGCACGTTTCTTATGCCTAAACGCCGTTTTTGTTAGGAAGTGAAAATTCTGTACTTGTACTATTCCTTATTCTGTGGCGCCGTCTTGAGCTAGCCGTGCTGAGAGCCTCTTCCGAACTTCGAAAATCTCCGAACTCCCTAGTGAATTAAAAAGTCTAGAAGGACATCGTTTTAAAAGGTCCTTAAAAACTTTCTTGACCGAAAATGTATTTTACAGTTTAAAAGAATTTTATAACCATACATGGTTACCTATAGGCTAAGAATTTAATCATTGTATGCCCGAAAAAGGTAAAAACTGTTGGAACGCATAAAATTTACCTACTTAACCTTCCTAACTACACAGTTTTATACAATAAATTTTCAGTTTTCTGTTTTCTGTAAATCGAATTTCGTGTCATGCCGTCCCTTTCAGTCTCGTGTTATACACTATATGATGGAAAGGGACAACACGATACAAAGTTCGATTTTCGAAGTTTGTAGTAGGCCCTCTGGGCCTGGGACGCTTTCGAGTCACCGGGCGCGGTCGCGCAACGGCCGGCGCGGCGTCTTGCTATCATAGAAAACGGACCGGCCCGGACACGGAACGGCCTACTGTGAATCATCCTTTAGGGTTAGCGTAATAATTAATCCCTATACAATCGTCTTCATTATTTAGCTTTATTGCTGTAATAATGCATTTGGAAACCTCGAAACTTACTAGTTTCGGTGTTCAAATATAGACTAGCCTTGAAAATTAATATTCACTTCGTATCCACATGTTTGAGAGAGGCAGGGGAAGATCGCATTCGTTAAGCCAAACAGAAGGTAAATGTAATGGCGTATCAGAAAGTAAGAAAGAAAGGAAGAAAATCGTTTATTTGGTGCAGAAGGAAGAGAGAAAACAGAAGTGGAAACATATACACCAAAAAGGTTGTCACTCAGCATAGCGCTACAACTGGTGTGTCGTGACGCTGATTTTCAGGACAACCGGGTATCAGGGGGCAATTTTTGAGTTTTTTAATGCTCGAAATTAAAGGCGGAGCGGTAGATAGAATTAATTATTTTTCGAATGAACCCAATAAAAAGCTATTTTTGAGACTCATTACTCGAAAGCTAGGTTATTGACTTTAGATATTTTGCATGTCGTTGCCGGTTATTGAAATTCGTATTTAATAAATACAAAATAGAGATGATACAGTATTATACATTTAATTCGTAGTAATAATTTTATTATTTAAATGCATTTTCAGTGTGTGATAATGATAAACGTAAATACGCAACGACATGGCTATCTCTTATCTCCGCTTCTTTACAACTAACGCGTTCGATTCTTAATTAAAAACAATTATAATATTTTTCAATTAAGATAATTATTCTAAATCACAATCAAAGCATAACAGAATATTAGTAACAAATTTACGCGTGCCATTGTGTGTATTAAAAATAAAATCGGCCAAGAGCATGTCAGGCCATTTTCAGTGTAGGGTTCCGTAGTTGCCCAATGAACTTACTTAAAAAAATCAATAACAAGCAAAAGGGAAAACCTTCGCAGTATTTCATACGTCTTTTACTAAGAAGGGAAGACTTTTTACGATAACTCAATAACAGCTCAACTGATCATGTCCGCTATAGTTTTTGTTGAAAGTCTTTATTAAGCTTTATTTTCATGATTTTTATTATATTTTTTGGACCCATAGTTCAAAAGTTAGAAATGGGGGGACATTTTTTTTGGTCAATACCACACGACTTAAAAAATTCTATTGCTCGAATTTCAAAAATAGCATTTCTTTGTTTTTACCAGTTTTCTATAGACAAAGAGTCGATCGTACGAAACTCAAAAATCGAATCCGTCTCGCCTAAATAAACAATGTTAATGTGTTAGTTTAAATAATACAAATGTATTAACATAATGTAACTCGGCTTGGGGTAGACCTGGAGCCAATAAACGCATTACCTGACTCACGCGCATGCAGATGTAGTCACTCAATGCGAAGATCACTGGATGGATTATTTTACATGCGTAAGTGAATATTTATACGGTCATGACTCAAGACTATTTATAATAATGAGAAGAAGTGGTTACGCAGGTACAGGACTACGCAAATAGCATGGCATCTTAGGAAATTCACGCTAAAATGTCCATAGTTAGTTATCTTTACACTTTTAAAACTGCAGAACCGAAAATATAGGTACCTATGTAATGTTTTTAGAGTTCCGCAGGCTAATCACGTAACTTTTCAAAAGTGCGGATGGTAGAGCTAACCGACGTTTTTACTATGGATAATGTCATTTACCTTACGGATAAAATGTAGTCTATGCCAACTATGCTGCCTGTCCCGAGGGTACATACACCGGTAAAAGAATTAATGAAATAGAATCAGGAATTCCTGAGATTACCCCGTACACACAAACTTACAAAGCTACAAATTTTAGGCAACTCTTTATTAATAGTTAGTAGGCTATAAATAATACATATTAATTCGAACTTTATTCCATAAAACAAAAATAATGGATAACCACCACCACCACCACCATATCAGCCGGAAGACGTTCACTGCTGGACATAGGCCTCCCTCAATTTCATGGGGGGTAAACGCCATAATCGCCACGCTTCGGCATGCGGGTTGGCATCAACCCTTTAACCGAACATGCCCGGGTCGCCGCCGGTACGAATTTACACAATCTTTTACGTATAAACTAATCAAATTTAACGCAGTGAGAGAGATAATATCCTGTTAATAAACAATGTGGCGAAATGAGCTGGACAAGTTGTGTCTTATATAACTACAGCGGTTAAAGGGTTAAGTATAGGAGCGCTAAAAGTACAACAGGGAGTCAATAATTGCCATAAAGGTCTCAAGCGTTGGGTCGTTTACCTTACTAATATAATTTTTATTTGATGTCCTTGTTTAACCTTTAAACTCTAGGTAAATTTCACCGAATGCATATCATTAGTTTGAAAGCAACAATTTTACCTGCGGGAAACAGCGGACAAGAGAAATGTGGTTTTAAAACTGTTGCCAAACATCGTTTGTCCACGTCCTTAAAACTTTTTCTTTTATTTACAATTACATATAAGACAACAGAGACGGAACACAATTTATTACGTGCTCAATAAATAGCATTATATATACTCGTTATAGCTGATTGCTTTAGTAAAGTAATAATTTTGTGTAGATCTCGGATACACTTAATAAAAATTATTGCATTTATTGTGCTTATTACAGGCATATGATTGACTTTATAACACCCAAAAACCGTTAAATCAAAGATTTAAATAGTTTATTACCGACTTCAATTGAAGAAAGGAGGTACTCAGTTCGTCTCCATGTTTGCTTGTTCCTTTTTTTTGTGTATGTATGTTCCCCGATAACTCTTGACCACGTTATCCGATTTTGATAATTCTTTTTTTTATTTCAATGCAGGTACCCCGACATTGGTCCTATATAAATTTGGTGAAGGTTTGATGATGGGATCTAGGAGGAATCGAGGGAAATCCTATGCCGCATATGCCGATTTCGGTATTTTCTGTAGGTTACGAAGCATTGTCTCACGGAAACCATTTGTGTTTAATATGGGGGTAATTTGTTGTGGCATAATAATAATAATAATAAGTATTTATTTCCTTAACTATGAACTAATCTAGTAATCTATTTTACATTAATAAATAAATATTGGGGGACAATCTTACACAAATCGACCTAGTCCCAAACTAAGCAAAGCTTGTACTATGGGTACTAGACGACGATATATATACTTATATAGGTAAATACATACTTAAATACATAGAGAAGATCCAAGACCCAAGAACAAAATCCGTGCTAAATGCACAAATAATGCCCTGGCCGGGATTCGAACCCGGGACCTCTAGCTTCGGAGGCAGTGTCACTACCAACTAGGCTAAACAGGACGATTAGAGTGAAATACACACATAGCGATACTCAGTTAAGGCCCCCTTTCTGGGTATAGGCCTCCTCCAATAGTCTCCAGTTCTTTCTGTCTTCTGCTGTCTTTTTCCAATTTATTCCGGCAATTTTTTGTATGTCATCGACCCAGCGCTCTCTGGGGCGCCCCCTGCTTCTGTTATTACGTGGTCCTGTCCATGAAGTGACTCGTTTCGTCCATCTATCATCCGGTGCGCGCGCCACATGCCCTGCCCACATCCATTTCAGGTGTTGAGAGTGGTGTAGAGCATCTATAACTTTGGTATTGTTTCGGATGTCTGTACATTTTTGTCGGTCGCTGAGTTTAATGTTCAGGATGCTCCTTTCCATTGAGCGTTGACATGTTTGTATTTTGCTTTTTATTTGATTATTAAAAATCCAGGTTTGTGAACCGTATGTTAGGCTTGGCAATATGCAAGTGTCCATCACTTTTTTCTTCAATTTAAGTGGAAGTTTTGATTTGAAAACTTCCTTGTGTGCCCAGAATTTTTTCCAGCTGATATTTATTCTTCTTTCTACTTCATCTTTGTGCCTGGAACCCTTAAAAGATATTTGCTTTCCGAGGTATATATAGCTATCTACATATTCCAATTTATTCTGGTTTACCATTATAGGAACTTTGGTTCGGTTTGTGGCAACTTTGGTTTTTAAGGTGTTCAAATGGAGTCCAATCCCTTCGCTTGCTTTGCATATATTCTTCTATCATTTTTTCCAGCTGAGATGGTGTTTTTGAAAACAGTACTATGTCATCTGCAAATCTGAGATAAGATAAGTATTTTCCATCTATGTAGATTCCATTTCGTGTCCAGTTTAGGTCTTTCATTATGTATTGCAGAACCGCAATGAAAATCTTTGGAGAGAGTGGATCTCCCCGTTTAACACCGTTCCTTATATTTATTATAGGCCCTATTCTATCCAATTTGACACGGCTTGTGCTTTTCCTGTAGATTTCTTTAATGATATTAATATATGTGTCTGGAATGTTTTGGTGTCTCAATGCTTGCCAAATGCTCTCGTGTGTTATCGAGTCGAATGCTTTAGCATAATCGATATAGGTGAGGTAGAGTGGGCTGTTGTATTCCATGTGTTTCTCTACAATTTGTTCCAGAGTATGGATATGATCAATTGTTGTGGCATAGCAAGTACAAAATACGAGTCGGTTTTTTTTGGTATAAATTATTTGTAAACACAGGTTGACAGGTTGTTACCATAATTCTAGGTTCCGCTATGATTTGCCGTCCGGCATACAAATATTGGTAGTCCAGATATTGCATGCATGTACTTAAACTAATTTGAAACAATCAACGAATACAAGTGATAATTCGAATAATAATACCAAACAGTTGGGTAGATTTTGTATTTAGATAATTAAATTCCACAGTTTTCATTCTTAACTAAGTAGTACAAGTACTTATAATTATAACCAGTGGATTGATAAATTTTTCTAAATGTAAAAAATACGTCAAGAATGTTCTATGCGTAGTGTTTCCCCTAGTGGGCACCTGTCCAATACGAGGACTTCACATGTGTTCGGACAATGCAATAAGATAAAACAAATAATTCAACATACAGCATGTTGCATGAGCGGTAAAGGCACGTGACTTATAATCTGGAGATCGTGGGTTCAAAGCCGCCGGGGTCGTACAGTCAACAGCAAGCAGAAATATTTCACTTTTTTTGCGATTTTGTCAATGTTGCGTCATGAAATTTTGTTAACAAACCTCAGATTCGGATTGAGCACCCCAAAATACACATAGAATGAAAGAAATCAGAACTATTTCAAAACTTTCCCACTAGGGGCACTTTGGAGTACAATTTGACTGCATTATTATTGCAAACGTCAATGCGTCGGTTTCGTTTGAAAAGAAACGTCGGCAGGATTGATAATTGCCTTGCTGCAAGCAAACGTCGACTTTAAGGTGATGAACATTTATTACCACGACTGTACCTATAAAATATCAATCTATACTTAACAGTAGCTATTCGTTTAAGAAAAACATTGTCAAGAACATTTCACAGCACTAAAAATGTTTTTTTTTCTTAGGAAAAAACATACAAAAATAATCGGACAAAATCAAACATCTGCTTATTTGTGCATTTTTTAAGATCTTTAAATACATACAAGGTGGGCCCTGTAACTGGAGCAAATATTTAAAAGGACGCTTCCTTAGAGCATCTGCAATAACTCCTTGTTTCGGAAAAAGTTTTAAAAAAAAAACAATGCGGAGATATTTTGATCCAAAGTTATGACCTCCGAATAATGGATCTTGACACCACGAGGTTATATAGCACATCAATAATTCAGTATTTGAGGTAGTATCATGTTATGAGCCATAATTGTTTTGTATTCTTTGTTTTAATGCATATTTTTGGTATATACTTTTTCATTTTGTTTTTCAATTTTATTGAGTTATTAACTAAGTTAATTAAATAAATTGACATTAATATCACTTCAGAAGAGTAGTAAAAATACACGTAAGCTATCTTTAAAGAAAAAAAGTTACAAAGAAATCTTTTATTCATCAACTGAGACCACTTGGAAATAATTGCTGGCCCGCTAAATAGTCAACCGTTTAATTTTTTGCTCCTTTTACAGGGCCCACCCTGTATAAAAGAAAAAAGGACGCAGTTTGACCATAGAAAATTGTGACGTCATTAGGCACATTTCCCTACAAACTGCACAGGTATTAACCGAGCATTTTTGACGTGTCATAAAAAGTTGCTGATTTGACTATCAGTGAAATACCGTACTCCCAAAAGTTCTAGTTTTGGGTTGGAAAGTCAGATGGCAGTCGCCTTCGTAAAACTAATGCCTACGCCAAATATTGGGGTCAGGTGCCAAAAGTAACACACTAACTCGCAATCAATATCGCTCGTGAGTAAGTAACTCACGAGCGATATTGAACCGCTATGTTTAAGGAGAAATTTGCCTCTTTGTGCGTATTCTATCGTTAATGGGTGGTGCTCCGAAGAACTGTTCGACATGATGCCTACGGCCACTTCCTATCATCGCAGTGCTCGCCGACGGCAGGGCATTCATCCTCACACCTCAGTAGTACCTAAATGGTCGCGTACCTTACGTTTTCAGAGGAACTTCTTCCCTCGCACGCTCCGTTTATGGAATGAGCTCCCTGCCGCGGTTTTCCCGAGGACTTATAGTATGGGATTCTTCTAGAAAAAAGTGTATAAATTTTTAAAGGGTCGGCAACGCGCGTGTATCACACCTGGAGTTGCAAGCGTCCATAGGCTGCGATGACCGCTAACCATCAGGCGGGCCGTACGCTTGTTTGCCACCGACGTGGTATAAAAAGAAAGTGGAGGCTCCTTTAGGATACAACCGTGGAAGCATTGACACGACGTAGTTACTCGGTAGACATTTCTCCAGAAACTAATTGTATTAAGTCGTCAGAAACCGCTAACTGATTCAGTTAGCCTTGTTGCCGTAGGCAGCTGCCGCCAGTATGACATAACATTTTAAAAAACCTCAGTGTAAGTGAAAGACAATATTCACCATTTTATTTCAATTGACTATTTTATAAATACGTAGAATGTTAAAGTGAGATCACTATAATTGAAGGTTAGTTTATTCAGACAGACTTTCGTCGGCGTATAATGTACGATTACCAGATGTGTGGAAGCGCTGCAAACAAAACTTGACCTTCAATGGTATTCTCGCGAATTGTACAAATGTACAAAATGAGTACGGACTGGGGGTAAATCTGAGATGTTTAGCATTCCAAGTTGCTTTCAATGTTTCGCTTCCTCACTTACACACTAGCTGAGTGAACATATAGAACGAGCGGCTGAAACGCAACCCTTAGATTGACCCGTGTTAGAGTCTGGCTACTGAAATATTACCCATATTTTTGGCGGGAAATTCATAAAATTTTGGGCTGGTCACACTTTGTGTAGGGAACTATATATATTTTTGATACTAGAAAATATTTTTGATTTTACCTACCAAAGGAAATAAGTTAAATATACGTCGACATGCACTCAGTCACCAAAAAATTACATAAGACCAGTCAACAGCAAATATTATATATGATCATTCTAGTACTTTGTTGCGCTAGCGTAACAATATTGCGACAGTTGAGATGCGTCAAAGTAGTGAAAATGACAAGATACTAAAGTGATTATCTACTTTTACCGTTGGCTGTACTATGCCAAATTTCAACTAGATCGGGAGCCGCGATACTTGTATGGGGCCATTTGCACGGTAATTGTTATCATGCGATATACTCATATAACGATCCGTATCACGTCAATATTGATTAATATTGAAGCACAATCCACACAATTTTGAATTCCGTGATAATATTGACATCCTAGTCTTGTGATTATTAACTTTGTAAAGAGGTCCACTCACCATGGCCATGGCCCATTGGCCATTACACTAAGGTCTAGTTTATAGTGATTTCTATATTATGCATACTCTCAGTGTAACAATAAGTGATAAACCTAATAAATAAATAATGGTAGAATTACAAAATTGCCCAAACAATGGTGGTATTTGACATTCAGAGAGTTTCAAACGTCTGTTTATGTGACCATTGGGTTACGTTACTTTAGGTTAGGACTGTGGTAAGGTTAAGTAGGTATAAACATGGGTTAGGTTAGAGTAATGTTGCACCGGCGCGATGGGATAAGTAGACAATATTTTATATTTTCATATCAAATTATTACAGACCAGTCTCTCCACAGATTTCCTCTAAATATTGGTTTTCAGTAAGTAGCGCCTTACGCTCCAATGTTTTGATTTTATTGGTATTTTCCAGAACTTCTAGTTTATCCGTTTCTTTACACAATTGTTCGGTTAATGAGATTCAGCTATTAATAAATTCACGTAACTAATCAAATTTATAGGCAAATGTTAGAACTAGTACATAAAGTATCAAAATATTTATAGAGTACCAACCTACAAATGTTTTGAAAATCATAGACAATTGGTAATACCACAAGAAAATATCTGTCAACAAATTTTGGCTAGCCAGATTCTATCTAGCGTATTCGACATTGTCAATTTTTCACCACGAATAAATTGACAAAAGCTCGATTATCAATATCACGTTAACTAGCATAAGTAATTTTCTAGCTATAATTTAAATATTTCCGTTGACCAAGAACATCACAATTAAAAGCTGGCAACCGTACTTGTCTTCTCGAAGATCTCACGATAAATGCCATACGATTAAATAAAAATAAAAAAAACACAATTAAACAAAAGATAAAACAAGTGAAAGTGCGTAACGTTTAATATTCTTCAGTTATTATTATTTTATCATCTAGTCTCTTTGTGAATGAATTAAAACGGTCTGGATAGCTAGAAGTACTTTTAAAATAAAACAAACGCCTACTTTGATGAAAAAGAATTGTAAACAACCCTGAGTGAAAGACGGCAGCCGTTGTGCAAATAAATTTCAGGTGTACTGAGAAATAAAGATTAAACGTTTAAAATATATTTCACATCGGTGGTTTTTTCCGAGTGCAGTTTTAATTAACCCCTTTAGTGTATTGCCTGGCAGAAAATACAAGCTTCGTTATTTATATAACAGACAATTTAAATATTAAACTTATCCTAGCGACTATTTATTGCACATGGTTGTTGCTATATTAGCTATGAAAATAGGTTAACATAACAATCAGAAGGGCTGCTGCCCATTCCCCGGTGGTCTTGGTCCCCCCCCCCCCCCCCACCCCTATGATTCCCCGTGATTTGGTGATTCCCCGGTACTGAGAAGATACACAGATATGTAAATAAATAAATGTCCACCCGAACAACACCCGCTATAAAGCGGCCCATTGAAGTACTCGGGCGAAGATAAACAGGGTTGGGCCGATTTTGAATGCCGTTGACCGTTCAATAATGGAACTCTACCGGGCCACTGACATTTACGCGGTTGAAATATAGCACTGCACTCACTGGCATTCCGTTACAGGCATGCCATCAAAGCAACGCTAAAATAAATGCAATACCTACACTAGCCTGTGAGTCTTCAAGATCGTATGAACGCAAATTTAAAACGGCGGTCATACCTTTTTGTTCGATAAACACTATTATACGCGGGTGGTAAGGGGCGTTGTATTAGTTACATGCTTATTGCATGTTATTTTTGGTAGTAGCAAATAAATCTGCAGTTGCATCGCGTGGAAAAGTTGCAGACTTTTCTTATCAGTTTACATATATGAAGTTTATTTAGTCTCATTTTCAATGCATTCTCATAAATACTCGTATTGTTTGAATTAAAATCACTTATTTTACATATACAATATCGAAATCATATCTTTACTGGACTACTTTATTAATTGTTATGGGCACATAATGTGTTCTGATGTGTGTCGCAGTTTCTTATTTAAAGTGGTAATCTTGGTATATTATTATAATGCATAAGTACCACACAGCAGATAGTATCATCATCCTCCTAGCGTTATTCCCAGTAGTACAGATAGTATATAGCTTGACAATATTTATGACCACAGTGATTACCTACTAGAAACACTACAATTAAGATATATTTAGAAAAGCATATTAACAGGCATTCGTGCTAATCAGGAGTGATTGCCGGCGTGCTAGTTAATCAACGATCAGTTTGCTGCCGTGGAAAGACAAAAAAGAAAAATCAAGATAAGCAAAATAGGAAGAAGAGGTGCGCAAGCGGCAGTAGCGAGTCGCGGCGCGGCACGTGCGGCGCTTACGTGCATACGCAACGGCACAAATAAAATAAAAACATTAAAGTAATAATAAAAAAAAACGACAATAAAATTTCAGTCAACTTTTACTAATTTAAAAAAAATAATTGTTACAAATTTTAAAACGCTTGTGGATTCAAAATTCGTATTTATATTTTTTTGGATCGACATTCAGTCGTAATCTACCCCGCGTGACCAGACTCACCCTGAGTCATCGTTTGGCAAAAAATCAGGATAGTCATAGGGATTAATCATTTGGCATTCGTTGTCCATATAAATATTTCAGTGTTGATCAGATTTAATTAATTGTTGATTAGGTAGTTCGGTTTCAACATGGCTACGATCATCGAAACTAATGGGTAAGTTTATCATTTTGTGGTTCATGTAATTTTATAACTGGCGAGCTTTTACAATTCCTTCCTGGTAGATTTTGGATTCTTTATCTACAAATTATGTAACATTATACTGATTCTTGTTTATTAAAGGTGTTCGCTTTATTTTCATTAGGTTTTTATTGTTGTTATACAAGGTATACCTACCTGTCTAAATAGAAATATGTTTACAAAATCCATAAATACCTACAAATTATTCGAAGGTTATTTTTTAATTTGAATTTCTTGTCTTCGAATATACTTTAAAATTTTCACTTGTTACAAAATTTCACGACATTTTATTATATTTTTGGTATTTTAACTTGGACTCTATATAAAACCAATATTTCTCGAAGCCGAAACAATTACTAGTGTTAGTTCATTATTTATTTTTAAAATAATTCGATTTCTGCTACGTCTTTGTCAGTCATTAACTTACAGATATGATTTAAAAAGAAACTGGGATAATGGACTCTATATTCTGTCTTATTGTTGTTGAATATGGATAGATGTGGTTCCTTAATTCCTATATACCTTTTTAACATGATATGATACTTGTGTATATATCGTGTACTCTTGAATGCTAAAGAACATAATACTGAACATATTCGTCCAAGATTTTGTAGCCAGAGGTCATACTCCGAAGCGCTAGTTTTACAAGCTTTGATGCCTTCTTCCAGAATCAATATTTGGATATTGTTTTTTTTTTAGTTTTGGAACGACGAATACGTACCTACCTTGATTCACAAGAAAATACATTATCTCGATAATTAATTTATGTGCAACAAATCAATCATTATATTTATTAAGACAAACAGATAGAAAGTAATTTCACATTAAAATATTTTTTCCTCGTTTATCATTCTTTAGTATACTGTTTTGGGAAATAAAATTACACTTCCACGCCGCCGTAAAAACACGTCAAAGTTACTATATTCAATTACTTTACCGAAACTCAATCAGATCATATATCTCACGCGTAATATCGTCTTGTTTCTTTTTCAATTAATCTTCTCCTATATCATGTCGGCAAATACACGGTAAGTTTTGTAAACAGCTATTACTTGTATTCTGGCATTGACACCCGATCATTGCCTTAACGGTATCCTAAGGTGAGCGTAAACTCGATTTCTTTATATGGCAGCTGATTGCATAAGTGAGATAAGGCACAAACAGTTGTACAGTAAGGATAGCCCAATGTCACTTCAGCACCATGTGTTGCTAACGTGAAATGGAAAGTTACTTTTTTATACAACGACGGTAGCAAACATGTCACTAACGGCTTGCCGGATGACAAACAGATACCGTAGGCTATGGACACTTGCGACTCCAGAAGAATCACACTTTAGACTTTAGGATTCCCTGCGCTGACAGAGACATAAGGTCCCACACTCTCAACACAGCCCATCCTCAGGATCTCTGGCAACCTTACTTACCACCAGGAATTGGTATTCCTGGTGGTAAGTAAGGTTGCCAGAGCTCTCACCACCACCATATCAGCCCAAGGACGTCCACTGCTGAACATAGGCCTCCCCCAATTTAATGGGGGGTAAATGGCATAATCGCCACGCTTGGCATGCGGGTTGGCAATCGCAGTATTTCCACCGCACTCCAGAGATGCTGCTTCCCATCCCACGGTGGTCCTGGTCGTAGTTTTAGGACATACCCGGGTCCAGGAACACAACAAATAGTGGTGTTGTTATGGCTGCTTTCTTCTGTATATACGGTGGAGGTACTCAACGCGTAACTGATGCGCGTAGTTTTAGATACTTGTTATAAAAGTAAAACATAAGAGGGCCTGAATTTGGTTTATCTCTTGCATCCGAATTTAAATACCCATATTTCGCTAATCGCGGGCTCTTTCTAACACAGTAGCTCGGCGTGGAATGAGCGCGTAAATAACATTGAAATGTGTTTGAAATTGAAAGCGAAGAATAAAAAAAGCCGTATAGAAAGTTGAAATTATATATCTGAAAGTTGGGTTTGTAAAGACATATACGGCATGTGACATCAAATTATGTAAATTAATTGTTATAGTATTTATCTACGAGTTCATCAAGATTGTCGGTAAATAGGGCTTCAGTCTCCGACCGCAACGTGTTATGACTTTCTATAGGTATAGTAAAGATTTATTACGACACGCCTTGAGACATTAACTTTTATATACAGCTAGCCACTTGACATGAACAATAATGTACTTGTACGCAAATTACTAACATTTTACGATTGCTCGACAGTGCGTTAACCAAGACAACATAAATCTTTGTGGGTTTTTACAATACTTGGTGTGTCACCGAATTATTTAGTCAGTTTTACAATTTATATAATGTGACTGGTCGCCGGTCTGACATAAATTCACACATAAGGCCGACTAGACTTTAAATATTGGAAAGGGTTAGACAAAATACTGTTATTAACATTGTTATCACCAAAGGGCGGGTGTTGGGGACGGGAATGATAAACCTGTCACACTGGTGAGAAGAAAAATCGTGTTACAGATAATATAATTTTTGGTCAATTCATGATGTGAAGGGACAATGGATCTGTGACAATTGTAGAGATTCAATAATCTTAATGTAACTTTTTTATATGGCTTGTTTAACCAGATAAGTATTTTGTTGATATTGTAAAGTAAATAAGTATTGTAATGTACCGAGAAAACGTTTAAACAACTCAAGAAAATAAAAATCGTTGGTTTCAGCCAGTTTTTAGTCGATACATTTAGTTACTTAGTTACATTTTTAAAATGAAGTCTTATGTTAGACACAGTTTAGGTAATCGAATTTGTTCCACGTTTTGTACAAATTGTACATTAAGGTATTTATGGCACGGTAGTTCTCGTTGAGTGAAGTTGATTATAGGTCTGTGTATGCACCAACGCGTTTGCAAGTCAATTATGTAAGGACAACAAAAAACAATTTCCTATCGCCGCCGTAACAGGCCGATTCACATGCGTGGTCTATCACTGCGGAACTAACTTCCCTTCCCTACATACTCTCATACAAAACAATTTGCGGTGGAAAATGATAGGGGACTTCTGTTCGTTGTACTGAACTTCGTTTCATCGTCCATCACCGTCGTACCAACATGGTGTAATTAACCAATAGGCATTAAGCACACTCTGAATAAACATTTAAATATGTATAAGCATATTTACTATTGCAAATTCAATATACATTAGTATCGTATTTAACGTGACAACTTTGGCTTTAATGATTCGAACTTTATATTTTGCCGCGAGAATGATGTAGTCAGTATCTTCAGTGTTGGTCTACGAGTATTAGGGCCAACACCAAAACATCGCGCGGGCACACACTTCCTGTACTAAACTGCTCGTGACGCGGGCTGTTAAAGACATTTATTTAATACTAGCTTTTGCCCGCGACTTTGTCCGCGTATAATTCATTCTCGCCTTAGAATGATTTGTTTTCCCATACAATTTTTCTCAAGCTCGGGTGGACACCAGGAACTTAGGGGTGACATGTTGGAGAAGGAAATCCACGAATAGATCGGACTGGAGATATTTGCTTGACCAGGCTAGCCTAGGGCCCATCCGTGGCTATAGCCCCTCAGATGATGATGATGATGATACAATCTATCACCCTTCTTTACACCCCCTTAAGAAATGATTTCAGTCAATATGACATTCCCTAGAAATCCTATTGTCAAAACGAATCATTAAGTGCTTATTTCGGAATATCAAATGTACCGATTCTAGACGAATGAATCCCGTCAAAAACATTACATGTACCTACATTGTACAATGATAAAAGTCTCGCTACGCAGTTCTGCCGTAAAACGTTATCCCAACAGAGCGAGTTCTTCACGTAAGTATGATGACCGAAGGCCGGAAGCAGAGCGGCAAGGCATGCGAGAATAATCACACAGAGCGGGCTTCTCATGTAAGGATGAGGGTCGAAGGCATGAAGCGGAGAGGAGAGGCGCGCGAGGCTAAAGGCCGAGCCTCCCAACACAGTCGATTCTTCATGTAAGGTTGATGACTGGAAAGCCGAAGGAGAGTGGCAAGGCATGCGAGGCCGAAGGCCGAGCTATGTCGTCGCCGAAGATCCAGTTGCCATATTAATGAGGGTAAATTGTACTCCATTCGTTCGTTTTCACGTGATGCCTAGACATATGAACAGACAGACAAACAGACACAAATTCTTAAAACTGTTGAAACGATTTCTGTTATCGATTCTAAGTATCCCCAGCCAACTTTTTTTCGAATATCTTCCATGTACAGACTTTCGACCCTCTTCTAAGTGTACATCTAAGATGCTCCAACTGTCTATGCTGACGATTGGGCTGCGCAGCTCAAGTGATCTCTTATATCAAACAGTTTTTATTGTGTGAAGGGTCAAAAATTACGTAAAAAATAACGCACGATAAAACTAAATGGTACACCGACGATACAAAGTGTGCATTGAAACAGCTGTTTTGTATTAAAGCATATGAATAAAAACAATGCCAAAGTATCACAAATGCATTTGACGATTGGGCTGCGCAGCTCAAGTGATCTCTTATATCAAACAGTTTTTATTGTGTGAAGGGTCAAAAATTACGTAAAAAATAACGCACGATAAAACTAAATGGTACACCGACGATACAAAGTGTGCATTGAAACAGCTGTTTTGTATTAAAGCATATGAATAAAAACAATGCCAAAGTATCACAAATGCATTTTGATGTACACGCAAAGTAGAACTTATTGCGAAAAGGTTGTGCTCAAAAATAGCGTCAACAATCAGAAGGAATTATGATACTTCGGTTTTGACATAATGAATCGTCAACTTGTTTACAATTCTGCTATGCTTTAAGTTAAATTTCTTGACACGCTGTTATACTCCCAGCTGAAACTTAAATCGTAGAATGGCGTATGAGGATTAAACCACCCCGTTTCATGTACTTGCATCCCCGATCGCACTCGAGAACCTTTCCTCCCCAACGGCCAACGGGTTCTACGTGCAATATGCCCCGCCCACTTAAGGTTAGCGGTCCGGAGGGCTATGTCGGTTACTTTGGTTCTACTGCGGATGGCCTCATTTCTGATACGATCACGCAAAGATACTCCCAGTCCCAGCATAGCCATCTCCATTGCTCTTTGGGTGACTTTGAGCCTTCTTATGAGGCCCATAGTAAGCGACCACGTTTCCGTGCCATATGTCATCACTGGCAACACACACTGGTCAAATACCCTCGTCTTGAGACACCGCGGAATATTGGACGAAAAGATGTGCCGTAGCTTCCCGAACGCTGCCCAGCAGAGTTGGATTCGACGATTAACCCCTTTCTCGAAGTTGGACCTACCTAACTGGACAGTCGGTCCTAGGTGTAATATATAATCATCTACAACTTCAATTAAAAGTGTCCGATTGTAACGGGAGTTGGTGCTACGTGCTCGTGCTTTCAAAACAAATGATTAAGCTTATTTCTGAATATCAAATGTACCGATTCTAGACGAATAAAGCCCGTAAAATATTACATGTACAATGATAAAAGTCTTGCTACGCAGTTCTTCCGTAAAACGTCCTAACAGAGCAGATTCTTCATGTAAGTATGAGGGCCGAAAGGAGGAAGCAGAGTGGCAAAACATGCAAGGCGGAAGGCCAAGAATTCACACAGAGCGGGCTTCTTATGTAAGTTTGAGGGCCGAAGACTTGAAACAGGGAGGCGAGACACGCGAGGCCGAAGGCCGAGCTTCCCAACAGAGTAGATTCTTCATGTAAAGTTGATGACTAACGGGCCGAAATGGAGTGGCAAGGCATGCGAGGCCGAAGGCCGAGCATTCAAATAGAGCGGGATCCTTATATAAGGCTGAAGACCCGGAGCCGTGTGACACGCACGCGAGGCCCAAGGCCGAGCGTCCCAACAGAGCGGGCTCCTTATGTAGGGCCGAAGGCCTGAAGCAGAGTGGCAATGCAAGCGAGGCCGAAGGCCGAGAGTCCCAACAGAGCGGGCTCCTTATGTAGGGCCGAAGGCCTGATGCAGAGGGCCAAGGCATGCGAGTCTAAAGGCAGATCATTCACACAGAGTGGGCTCCTCATGCCGATCCTTCACACATAGTGGCAAGATAGCCAACAGAGCGGGCCCTTCATGTAAGGCTGAGGGCTGAAGGCCCGAAGCGGCAATGCACGTGAGGCTGAAGGCTGAAGGCCGAGAGTCACACTGCCTAGACATATAAACCGATAGACAAACAGACACGAATTCTTAAAACTGTTGAAATAAGTTCTGTTTCGATGCCAAGGGCCCTCCAATCGCTCCATTGATTTATCCAATATCTTCAATGTACAGATTTTCGACCCTCTACAGCTGTATTATATGTATACGGATAAGCATAGATCCAGGGGCCTTTCAATTCGAAGTACGATTTTTTCTATGGAAATGTTATTTTAACTTGTTTATACCAGATGTCACTTGGTGCTATCTCTATCGCACTTGCGTATTGAAGTGAAGGGGATGCAGCGGTCGTGCGCTTAGTTCTTACTAAATACACAACGGCGCTACGATCTATGTGGAGTATTTCACTGGTATCTCCATCTCAGTATATATATTGTACTTTGTGCATAGATCTAAGGTGCTTCAACCGTCAATGTTGACGATTGGGCTGCCCAGCCCAAGTGATCTCTTATATCAAACAGTTATAATAGTCTGAAGGGTCACCAATTACGTAAAAAATAATACACGACAAAATTAAATTGTACACCGACGATACAAAGACTGCATTGAAGCAGCTGTTTTTATATTTAAGCATATGAAGACAAACAATTCCAAAGTATCGCAAATTTATTTTGATTAACACGCAATAATAGACCTAATTGTTAAAAGGTTGTGCTCAAAAATAGCGTCATCAATCAGAAGGAATTATGATATTTCGGCTTTGACATATCGAAACGTCAGCTTGTTTACAATACGTCAAATTCTGCTATGGCTTAAGTTAAATTTATTGACACGCCGTTATACTTCCAATGGGCTGAAACTTAAAGCTTAGAATGGCGTATGAGGATTTAAATCACCAGTTTCATAGACCATATTTGCACTCCCTTTTAGGGTGATTATCGGGACAAAAAGTATACTATAAGTGAATCCAGATTATATACTGTTTAGTATACAAAAATCATCTTGATCTGTTCAGCCGTTTTTGCGTGATTGAGTAACAAACATCCAAACATCTAAACCTTCGCATTTATAATATTATAGTGGGATTACAAAGTTATATATGTAGTTTTTGAATTTAGAAAACGGTACTGAAATTGGGGTTTAGAGTCACAGTTAATTAATGGAATAAATCATAATAGTGTTCAAAATTTGAAGAGACCGTGGTGACTGGCGCGCACACTGGGCAGCGCCGCGGCGCAGCGCTTGCGTTTACTTTTTCAGTTTCTATCTTAAGATTTCACAAATTTTGAATGAGGATGTTTTTCCTTTGTCGTCAAGTATATGCTTACCAATTTTCATTCCTGTAACTCATGGATTATAGGAGTTCCCATACCAAATTCAACCCCTCTTTTTACCCCCTTTAAACCCAAATTTGCACAATTTTTATAGCCTAAAACCTGACCGGGTATTTACTCGACAGATTAGTAAAGTTTTCATCAAAATCCGTTTAGCCGTTTTCACGTGATGCGCGTTCATATAAACAGACAAACAGATAAACAGATAAACAGACAAACAGACAAAAATTCTAAAAACTGTTGGAACGTGTTCTGTTATCAATTCTAAGTATCCCCAGCCAACTTTTTTTCGAATATCTTCCATGTACAGACTTTCGACCCTCTTCAGCTTTATTATATGTACTAACTTTTGCCCGCGACTTCGTCCGCGTATAATTCGTTCTCGCCTTAGAATGATTTGTTTTCCCATACAATCTTTCTAAAGCTCAGGTGGACACCAGGAACTTAGGGGTGACATGTTGGAGAAGGAAAGCCACGAATAGATCGGACTGGAGATATTTGCTTGACCAGGCTAGCCTAGGGCCACCCGCGACTATAACGCCTCAGATGATGATGATGATACAATCTTTGACCCTTCTTTACACCCCTTTAAGAAATGATTACAGTGAATATAACAATCCCTAGAAATCCTATTCTCAAAACGAATGATTAAGTGCTTATTTCGGAATATCAAATGTACCGATTCTAGACGAATGAATCTCGTCAAAAACATTACATGTAAATTGTACAATGATAAAAGTCTCGCTACGCAGTTCTGCCGTAAAACGTTATCCCAACAGAGCGAGTTCTTCATGTTAGTATGATGACCGAACGCCGTAAGCAGAGCGGCAAGGCATGCGAGAATAATCACACAGAGCGGGCTTCTCATGTAAGGATGAGGGCCGAAGGCATGAAGCGGAGAGGAGATACGCGCGAGGCTGAAGGCCGAGCCTCCCAACAGAGTAGATGACTGGAAAGCCGAAGGAGAGTGGCAAGACATGCGAGGCCGGAGGCCGAGCTATCTCGTCGCCGAAGATCCAGTTGACATATTAATGAGGGTAAATTGTACTCCATTCGTTCATTTTCACGTGATGCCTAGACATATAAACAGACAGACACAAATTCGTAAAACTTTTGAAACGATTTCTGTTATCGATTCTAAGTATCCGCAGCCAACTTTTTTTCGAATGTCTTCCATGTACAGACTTTCGACCCTCTTCTAAGTGTACATCTAAGATGCTCCAACTGTCTATGCTGACGATTGGGCTGCCCTGCTCAAGTGATCTCTTATATCAAACAGTTTTTATTGTGTGAAGGGTCAACAATTACGTAAAAAATAACGCACGATAAAACTAAATGGTACACTGACGATACAAAGTGTGCATTGAAACAGCTGTTTTGTATTTAAGCATATGAATAAAAACAATGCCAAAGTATCGCAAATGCATTTTGATGTACACGCAAAGTAAAACTTATTGCGAAAAGGTTGTGAATAGCGTCAACAATCAGAAGGAATTATGATACTTCGGTTTTGACATAATGAATTCTCAACCTGTTTACAATTCTGCTATGGTTTAAGTTAAATTTCTTGACACGCTGTTATACTCCCAATTGGCTGAAACTTAAATCGTAGAATGGCGTATGAGGATTAAACCATCCCGTTTCATAGACCTTATACTTGCATCCCCGATCCCACTCGAGAACCTTTCCTCCCCAACGGCCAACGGTTCTACGTGCAATATGCCCCGCCCACTGCCACTTAAGTTTAGCGGTTCGGAGGGCTATGTCGGTTACTTTGGTTCTACTGCGGATGGCCTCATTTCTGATACGATCACGCAAAGATACTCCCAGCATAGCCATCTCCATTGCTCTTTGGGTGACTTTGAGCCTTCTTATGAGGCCCATAGTAAGCGACCACGTTTCAGTTTCATATGTCATCACTGGCAACACACACTGGTCAAAGACCCTCGTCTTGAGACACCGCGGAATATTGGACGAAAAGATGTGCCGTAGCTTCCCGAACGCAGCCCAGCCGAGTTGGATTCGACGCTTAACCCCTTTCTCGAAGTTGGACCTACCTAACTGGACAGTCTGTCATAGGTATAATATATAATCATCTACAACTTCAATTATAAGTGTCCGATTGTAACGGGAGTTGGTGCTACGTGCTCGTGCTCTCAAAACGAATGATTAAGCTTATTTCAGAATATCAAATGTACCGATTCTAGACGAATAAAGCCCGTAAAATATTACATGTATAATGATAAAAGTCTCGCTACGCAGTTCTTCCGTAAAACGTCCTAACAGAGCGGGTTCTTCACGTAAGTATGAGGGCCGAAAGGAGGAAGCAGAGTGGCAAAACATGCAAGGCATGCAAGGTCGGAAGCATTCAAATAGAGCGGGATCCTTATATAAGGCTGAAGGCCCGGAGCCGTGTGACACGCACGCGTGGCTCAAGGCCGAGCGTCCCAACAGAGCGGGCTCCTTATGTAGGGCCGAAGGCCTGAAGCAGAGTGGCAATGCAAGCGAGGCCTAAGGCCGAGAGTCCCAACAGAGCGGGCTCCTTATGTAGGGCCGAAGGCCTGATGCAGAGGGGCAAGGCATGCGAGTCTAAAGGCAGATCATTCACACAGAGTGGGCTTCTCATGCCGATCATTCACACATAGTGGCAAGATAGCCAACAGAGCGGGCCCCTCATGTAAGGCTGAGGACCGAAGGGCCGAAGCGGCAATGCACGTGAGGCTGAAGGCCGAGAGTCACACTGCCTAGACATATAAACCGATAGACAAACAGACACGAATTCTTAAAACTGTTGAAATGTGTTCTGTTTAGATGCCAAGGGCCCTCTAATCGCTCCATTGATTTATCCAATATCTTCAATGTACAGATTTTCAACCCTATACAGCTGTATTATATGTATACGGATAAGCATAGATCCAGGGGCCTTTCAACTCGAAGTACGAATTTTTCTATGCAAATGTTATTTTAACTTGTTAGTACCAGATGTCAGTTGGTGCTATCTCTATCGCACTTGCATATTGAAGTGACAGGGATGCAGCGGTCGTGCGGTTAGTTCTTACTAAATACACAACGGCGCTACGACCTATGTGGAGTATTTCACTGGTATCTCCGTCTCAGTATATATATTGTACTTTGTGCATAGATCTAAGGTGCTTCAACCGTCACTGTTGACGATTGGGCTGCCCAGCCCAAGTGATCTCTTATATCAAACAGTTGTTATCGTCTGAAGGGTCACCAATTACGTAAAAAATAATACACGACAAAATTAAATTGTACACCGACGATACACAGACTGCATTGAAGCAGCTGTTTTTGTATTTAAGCGTATGAAGACAAACAATTCCAAAGTATCGCAAATTTATTTTGATTTACACGCAATAATAGACCTAATTGCTAAAAGATTATGCTCAAAAATAGCGTCATCAATCAGAAGGAATTATGATATTTCGGCTTTGACATATCGAAACGTCAGCTTGTTTACAATACGTCAAATTCTGCTATGGCTTAAGTTAAATTTATTGACACGCCGTTATACTACCAATGGGCTGAAACTTAAAGCTTAGAATGGCGTATGAGGATTTAAATCACCAGTTTCATAGACAATATTAGCACCCCCGATTTCATCCCTTTGAGGGTGATTATCGGGACAAAAAGTATACTATAAGTGAATCTAGATTATATACTGTTCAGTATACAAAAAATCACCTTGATCTGTCTAGCCGTTTTTGCGTGATTGAGTAACAAACATCCAAAACATCCAAACATCTAAACTTTCGCATTTATAATATTAGTGGGTACAAAGTTATATATGTAGTTTTTGAATCTAGAAAACGGTACTGAAATTGGGGTTTAGAGTCACAGTTAATGGAATAAATCATAATAGTGTTCAAAATTTGAAGAGACCGTGGTGGCTGGCGCGCACACTGGGCAGCGCCGCGGCGCAGCGCTTGCGTTTCCTTTTTTTTTCAGTTTCTATCTTAAGATTTCACAAATTTTGAATGCGGATGTTTTTCTTTTGTCGTGAAGTATATGCTTACCAATTTTCATTCCTGTAACTCATGGATTATAGGAGTTCCGATACAAAATTCAACCCCTCTTTTTACCCCCTTTAAACCCAAATTTGCACAATTTTTATAGCCTAAAACCTGACCGGGTAGTTACTCGACAGATTAGTAACGTTTTCATCAAAATCCGTTTAGCCCTTTTCACGTGATGCGCGTTCATATAAACAGACAAACAGATAAACAGACAAAAATTCTAAAAACTGTTGGAACGTGTTCTGTTATCACAATTCTAAGTATCCCCAGCCAACTTTTTTTCGAATATCTTCCATGTACAGACTTTCGACCCTCTTCAGCTTTATTATATGTATAGATATAGACTATATTGCCTACGACTTCATATCAGCATAGTACTCTTTTATATCATACCTCCATACAAACTTCTACCCCCTATTTCAACTCTTCAGGAAATGTTTTCCGGGATAAAAACTATCCTATATATATCTATACCCTTATACGTCAAACTATCTTTATACCAATTTTTATCTCAATCAGTTCAGCGGATTTAGTAAAGAGGTAACAAATAGAGAGTTACTTTTGCATTTATTAGGCTACGACTTAGCGGGGCGGGATCGATATGTGGAATTTTGTTCTTTGACGTAAGCTTACTGATGTCGCAGAGATTTCCTTACTTGACGAGGTACTGACAGTATTACGATTGCGCAGTAGTAATATCATGAGTACTGCATTCGCATCGCCTCGTTACCGTATATCCCGCGCCAGTCAGGAAACAATTATTTAAATGTAAGGGCGCAGTAAAAACGCGCTACTGAATCGAGTGACAGTTGACACTGACTGCTGACAGTTTTCTCATATCGTACCGCCTCCGCACCGACACATCAGGATGTCACCTTAGTATGGAAGTGTCACCTCACCTTAGTATGGAAGAGTCACCTTAGTATGGAAGAGTCACCTTAGTATGGAAGTCACCTTAATATGGAAGAGTCACCTTAGTATGGAAGAGTCACGTGACTTCCAAATTTCACACTCTATATTTTGAACCTGGGGACCAAGCTTTGCCCGTGTTTTCCCGGAGAATACGAGTTTTTCCGAAGAAATCTAGATATTTTTTTTATTCCCGGAAATCCCTAAATTGTACATTAATTTCAATAAAAAATATTGCTCGTATAATAGTATAGGATGTGTGTGTAACATGAAATTGGGGGAGGCCTATGTCCAGCAGTGGACGTCTTACGGCTGATATGGTAATATGGTGGTGTAACATCGGCACACTATGAAGATATGACATCGACAATAAAAAAAACGCCCGTTGGTCATTAAAAATTTATTGTTTCGACTAGAAACTAGCATAATGAACAGTTGTTATAAGAAAACCTGCAAAGTTTTAATAGATTGTTATCTCCTGAAACTTTCACAAACTAAGCAATTTCAGAATTTAACTTAATAAATGTTTTATTTTTTAGCTTAATGATCAAACAGGTGTTAAACTTGAGAAAGTTCTAGTGTTTATAGGATTAGCTGAAAGAAGAAAATTTTGTATCTTGAATGAGACATAAACAGGTTTTTACACTTTATACAAACTTAACTTAAAACAAACTTACATGTAAAAATCTATACTATATCTATCTATACATATAATAAAGCTGAAGAGGGTCGAAAGTCTGTACATGGAAGATATTCGAAAAAAAGTTGGCTTGGGATACTTAGAATTGATAACAGAACACGTTCCAACAGTTTTTAGAATTTTTGTCTGTTTGTCTGTTTATCTGTTTGTCTGTTTATATGAACGCGCATCACGTGAAAACGGCTAAACGGATTTTGATGAAAACTTTACTAATCTGTCGAGTAAATACCCGTTCAGGTTTTAGGCTATAAAAATTGTGCAAATTTGGGTTTAAGGGGTAAAAATTTTGTGTAGGAACTCCTATAATCCATGAGTTACAGGAATGAAAATTGGTAAGCATATACTTGACGGCAAAGGAAAAACATCCTCATTCAAAATTTGTGAAATCTTAAGATAGAAACTGAAAAAAAAAAGTAAACGCAAGCGCTGCGCCGCGGCGCTACCCAGTGTGCGCGCCAGCCACCACGGTCTCTTCAAATTTTGAACACTATTATGATTTATTCCATTAATTAACTGTAACTCTAAACCCCAATTTCAGTACCGTTTTCTAGATTCAAAAACTACATATATAACTTTGTAATCCCACTAATATTATAAATGCGAAAGTTTAGATGTTTGAATGTTTGGATGTTTGTTACTCAATCACGCAAAAACGCCTGAACAGATCAAGGTGATTTTTTGTATACTAAACAGTATATAATCTGGATTCACTTACAGTATACTTTTTGTCCTGATAATCACCCTCAAAGGGATGAAATCGGGGGTGCAAATATGGTCTATGAAACTGGTGATTTAAATCCTCATACGCCATTCTGAGCTTTAAGTTTCAGCCCATTGGTAGTATAACGGCGTGTCAATAAAATTAACTAAGCCATAGCAGAATTTGACGTATTGTAAACAAGCTGACGTTTCGATTATGTCAACGCCGAGTATCATAATTCCTTCTGATTGATGACGCTATTTTTGAGCATAACCTTTTAGCAATTAGGTCTTTTATTGCGTGTAAATCAAAATAAATTTGCGATACTTTGGAATTGTTTGTCTTCATATGCTTAAATACAAAAACAGCTGCTTCAATGCAGTCTTTGTATCGTCGGTGTACAATTTAATTTTGTCGTGTATTATGTTTTACGTAATTGGTGAACTTCAACAGTTTTAAGAATTTGTGTCTGTTTGTCTGTCTGTTTATATGTCTAGGCATCACGTGAAAACGAACAAATGGAGTACAATTTACCCTCATTAATATGGCAACTGGATCTTCGGCGACAACATAGCTCGGCCTTCGGCCTCGCATGCCTTGCCACTCTCTTTCGGCTTTCCAGTCATCAAACTTACATGAAGAATCTACTCTGTTGGGAGGCTCGGCCTTTAGCCTCGCGCGTCTCTCCTCTCCGCTTCATGCCTTCGGCCCTCATCCTTACATGAGAAGCCCGCTCTGTGTGCTTATTCTCGCATGCCTTGCCGCTCTGCTTCCGGCATACGGTCATCATACTTACATGAAGAACTCGCTCTGTTGGGATAACGTTTTACGGCAGAACTGCGTAGCGAGACTTTTATCATTGTACAATGTACATGTAATGTTTTTGACAAGATTCATTCGTCTAGAATCGGTACATTTGATATTCCGAAATAAGCACTTAATGATTCGTTTTGATAATAGGATTTCTACGGAATGTCATATTGACTGAAATCATTTCTTAAGGGGGTGTAAAGAAGGGTGATAGATTGTATCATCATCATCATCTGAGGCGATATAGCCACGGGTGGGCCCTACCTAGGCTAGCCTGGTCAAGCAAATATCTCCAGTCCGATCTATTCGTGACTTTCCTTCTCCAACATGTCACCCCTAAGTTCCTGGTGTCCACCTGAGCTTGAGAAAGATTGTATGGAAAAACAAATCATTCTAAGGCGAGAACGAATTATACGCGGACGAAGTCGCGGGCAAAAGCTAGTAATATTATAAAGCTGAAGAGTTTGTTTGTTTGAACGCGCTAATCTCAGGAACCACTGGTTCGAATTGGAAAATTATTTTTTGTGTTAGATGGTCCATTTATCAAGGAAGGCTTTAGGCTATATAACATCACGCTGCAACCAATAGGAGCGAAGACGCGGACGAAGTCGCGGGCAACAGCTAGTAACTTATATAATTTCTTTTTTGCGTCTGTTTAATCGGAAGAGCTGAAATTATCCGTCAAAAAGCAATGCCGAGTCGAATATTCTCCTCATCGGAATTATCCTTAGATTAATAATACCAACAGATCCGTAGTGTTAAGCAACACGATTTTTCATATATGTATCTGCATGGTTTATTATCGTTAGCCAAAATAATTTGCAGTTATGAAAACGGAGACACTGACAGGTTCAAGACCAGTCAGATATCACTTATAGTCTGTCTCTCTCAAACTGACTGATTTGTGCATTAGTCAGAATAGATCTGATGTACAGAAATCATTCAACTTAATAGAGCGGATCTGCTTTACTCTGATAATATATCTGTGGAATTATCATGTAAATATTATATATATCTACAGTCAACAGCAAATGTAGATGATCATTTTAGTACTTTGTCACACTAACGTAATAATACTGCGACAGTTGGGATGCGTTAAAGTAGTGAACGTGACAATGTAATAAAATGATCATCTACTTTTGCTGTTGACTGTACCATATAGTTATACAATACTGTATCCAACACAATTCTTTAAAAAAATCGTTCACGTAACATCGAATCAACACTTTAATAGAAAACGTATGTGTTATGTATACACAATGTCATTAATTCAAAACAACAAAAGGTGCTAACTCAATTTCCACGAAAAAACAACGGTAGAAAGATCGCTCCATTTAGAATAGGGAAACCCAATCACCAGCCGCTTGTGCTTTGTTTCAGTGCAGGTTTTTGCGTCGCGTTCCCACCACTGACTGAATAAACAAACGGTGTAACTATCTCACTGCTTCAGAAAAACATCTAAGTAAGATTCTGTGAAAGTGCTTATAAATAGAAGACAATTTTACCGCCGAATTGTTTATAGCCCTAAAGATTTTAAGTGTGATTGTTTTAGAGAAGAGCTCGAAGTTATTTACTTAGGTATTTAAATGGTAAGGACCAATACACGAAAGTTTTTAATAGATGAAAAATATTTTATTTTGGGTAAAATTTTGAAGAAGTTAACAGTTGAGTGCCGGCCCTCGAAATTGCCGCGTTTGTTTCGAAAATCACAATAGGCTAGTTTCCAAAAAAATATTAACGATGCCATTCTAACCAGTTTTTAAATAGAATTAAATGGAAATAAGAACGAACAAAAACTAGAAAGTAAAAGTTAGAGATAAAAATATCCCAAGTCTCCGTTAGTGGTCAATGGATGGCAATGCTTATTTTCTGTACGGAATATTGACCAGGTGCACTGATAAATCTTTGAAGAGTTGGTCCCCATGGTTCTAGTGCAAATTACAAGCCTGTCGGTTTCGTGTCCAGATTAGCAGGTGTAATCGAACAATCACATATTTAATTTTGGCTCAATAACAATTGCTAATTTAAAACGTATGAGTCATTAGTATTAATAATATCGACTAACTCTTTACATCGACCGGCATACAATGGATGTAAGGTAAGTGTCTCAATGCTTGACAATTACTTAGTGGCCAAGTCAGAGATCAGTCACCCCTATTGCCATAAATTGAGATTAAGTCAAGGATTGGGACAATGTCAAGCCAGTGCATGGCTTTTTTTAGATCGAGATTTTAGAGCTAAACTCTAGTAACTCGCCATAGACGCCCCAAGGGATCCAGTGCTTGATATTGTCCCAGTGGACGTTTACTTTATAGTGTACATAAGTATAAGGAAGCCAGATGAATCTTAGATATGCGGTGTTGACAATTTGATATCAACATACTTGTTTGTAGAACAGGGTAAACGGATTGTAACTATTGGTGTGGTTATTGATTTTATGTAGGTACAGACGTGCCAGGTATGTTTACACATTTGTACCTTATTCCATTGTAATATGGCTAAAAATGTATGCACATATTTGACGTCAACTGTACCTGTGCTCTAAACATGAAACTAATCAGATGCTTAGGATTTGTGGTATTCAATTACATTTCCGTTTGATGTTCGTAACGATGGAGCATGTAAACGAATACCACGTGTGAGTTGTCAGCACTTCTCCAATTATTAGCATAAATGATCTCCCATAAGGTGATAATATAAGGTAGTGTTGAGTATTCTTCAAAAAGCTTGCTTTGTTGTCCTATCAAGCCATTTCCTTGATAAATAACCTCCCAATAAATCTAAATCAATCCATAGCAGGAAGGCCTACGTTAATTCTTGGGACTAGGGAAGAAGCTGATCACTAAGATTGTCTAAACTTACATACTTTGATAAACTGGTGTATATAGAACAAAGATTATCAGGCATACCATGCTTAAATCCGTAGTGTTACTAAAATTACGTACTAAATTTGTTGCCAGTCCTTGAATTATACTATACGTTGTTACTACTCGTAGTTTCAGTACGGCTTTGTCGATAACAACGCCTCGACAGACATATCATGTATCATTTATCATCGATCTCGTATGTGTGATGATTTTACGTTAACAGTCAAAGCTCGACTAAGACCTTGCCTATGTTATACTTACCTTATTCGACCCAATAACAACTACTTACAATAAGTAATAACGGAGGCCTTCGTCCAACAGTACGCGTTAGGAAACAAATTTAATTGTCATAATCGCAGGTAATTAAAGTAAATAGTATAGTTAATAACAGCTGACTAGTCAAAGGGTAAAATTTAAATGATCCCAGCACGACTTGAAAAGAAATTAGGGTTTGTTCTAAGACTTTTGTCATTTACTTTTATTTCTTTATTTATTGCTGCCTTTCCTGCCTAATCCTAAAATATTAGTGTAGTAGTAAAGCGAAAGCTATCTGACCGAGCTGCGGAGAAACTAGACCTGATAAGTAAGTATATATGGTTTAGTACAATGAGAGTATTCCGACTGTCTGAGCGCTTTACATTATCGTTTAAACTGACAAACACATGTAAAGTGTTACGAATAAGAAGGTTTAAAATGTCCTCTTGTTACAGGATCGACTTCAGCAACCCCAGTACTGACAAGCCGGGCAACCTCGCCAACTCCGCCGTACTGCGCATGCTTGAGGAGGAGGAACGCGGGCGCAGACATCCCGGTAAGTTTCACGAGAATAAAGCCGGATTGCCTAACGTGCCGTGTCGTGACGCGACAGTACTATACATACGACGCGTGGTGCTTAAGTCTAAAACTAGTTTATTCAACCGTTATTAATTGTGCTCTGACTGTTTTTAGAGAGTTACAATTTAATGTCAATAGGTAACATGAACCTTGAAATTATCTACCTTAACCCTTTTCTTAACAGTGTATGTCATAAGATAGGTTTTGTATTTCTTACGTGAATTGTGTAGATTATAAGGCAGCGAAATTAAGTGGTCCAATCATAGCAACCTTCCGCTACACATTTTTAGATACTCTTTTTGCATTTTTAGACCAGTAATTTGCTCGACCAGGCGCAAATGATTGAAACGAACTCACGATTTTTCTATAATTTGCCAAGAAAAGAATTAAAGGAAGTTTTATTGGAAATCCTCTTGATATACAGGAGTTCGGCAGATGGATGGACATACGAAAATAGAGGATAGATGAGAACATATGCTACGTGGTCAAGCACAAAGCTTTTTTTTAAATATTTTTTTTATTTTTATTTTTCAAATACTCTGGTTTTAAATAACTGAATTCGTAATATACTAAATTATACATACTAGACTTAAATAAAAATAAATCTTAATAAAAGCATAGGTAGGACCCAAGTCCATATTTTTGTAACTGACCACGTAGCGGTTGACCTCATCTATCCGCTATAAACGTATGTCCATACATCTGCCCAACTCCCTGTATATTGCCTAAGACCTTTCTGAATAAGCAAAAGTCCAGTCACCTGCTTACTAACGCTTCACTAACCGATCCTGCTTTGCCAGAGATTTTCGCAACCCGAGAACAAGCAATAGAGATTACCAGGGTACACCCCACTCGACGCTTCGATTCATGCTGGCCTCCACAACGCACGATGTCGGACCACGCTTGGGATGGACTGCTAAACGCTAACGGCCACTTACACACACACTTTATGAAGCCTACCGAAGGGAAAGGTATATTGTGTCTCATGAGAAGCATTATCGTATAACATCGAGCATTTTATCACGATTCGAAGTGGACTTAAGAAATTCCTAATCAGAAATAAGTTGATGTTACTCGTATCTTATGTGAAAATCTCATATAGATTTGCACGTTAGTGTTACGTCAAATTCAATTTCACACAATTGGTCATAACATATTAAGTGGTCCTCGAACATTGTCATTCAAGTATTTTTATTCTTTCAAGTATGTAACCAAAACAAGTTCCTAATCAGATGCTTATTTTATTTATAATCAAAATCATATTATTCAGCATGAATTAGGTCCATAAATACTCAATGGATAGCATGCTTAATTGAGGTTCAAATCGTAGATAACCTTTACAGATCGATGGTTACGTCGTGATCACTACGGTTGATAGCACGAAAGATGAAAGTAGAATGATCGTATCTCTAATGAATCACTGAACTCGTAATGAATGGATACTATTTTTGCTAGGGTTTAATGTCCGAGTATTTGGTGTTCGAGACCTTCCTTTGTCTAAACGTCAAGTGATATTTGGCCACGGGAGGTGACGGTGATTGTTCAGTTGTGGGAGAATTTGGCAGACGACGAGTTTTTACGCAAAATGTGTTTGTACTTGATGTTGTTTCTGGTAGTCCGCGAACGACAACGAGGGAATAACGACTACCGACATGCCTGAAGCGGTGATTATCGGTAAAGTTTATTTTGTTTGCTCCAACTGCATACGCGCTGTGAATAATTATTATGCTTTTAAAAGTGTGAAATTTAAAAACTCGTGTTAAGTTACCAACCGCGAGGCGATTCATTAAGGTTAAATAGTTGTGTTTTCTGTATAAGTACAGTATAGATTTTGTGAATTTGTAGAACTAACGTGAAAACTATAACCCATTACTTCTCATCGATGCAATGTGGGATGTGACCCGACAATAGGAAAATTATGAATCAGTCCTGAAAACCATAACGCAGTAAAATACTCAGCTCATTAGTTTGTTAAAAATCGTACAATTGAATTTTCGCCGTAAGTAGGTGTGTGGTAGTCTAATCGTTTTATTTTAAAAACGATCTTGCTTTTATTACCTGTTTATATAAACAAAGCAGAGGTGCTACCCCAAACTAGCTACAATAAAATACTAAACAAGCAGCTAGCATTCGTTTTAAATAGCTTTATAGAGTGCTAGGATGCTAGAGCCAAGATTTATTTCCTAGCAACCAGGTGAACAGTGAACACATCAGCTCGTAAAAAACACAGTTCTTTTAAAATAATAAAGTGTTTCTCATTGACGTAACCACCTATTTCCGATGTAGTCTATTCTTGTGGCGCGTCACACTTCATGAATCAATGTCTTATTTTAAGAAGCCGTTGAAAAAAATTCCCTGACAAATTGATATTTACCGGTACACGGGAACAATATTGTTGATGTTCTGTGTTGATAGTATACGAGGTCGACTGAATAGAACAGTCTGTACAAATTAGAATATTGACAGAAGCTCCATATTTTAACGTTTTAAAAATAGTCTATTCATATTTTTAAAAATCTGTACTGTATAAAAATGCCGTTATGGTACCTTTCAGATCTCTTCTTAAAAAAGTTATTGCAAGGTAGGTACGGTGTAGGTCTTGAGCTGTTTAGTTGGTAGTGACCGATAACCCTAGTGTCTACGAAGCTTGTGTAAATGTAATAAGCAAAAACATTTGTTCCTGAGACTTGAATGTTTTTAAGAATATATCTATTATATCGACGTCTAGTACCCATAACAGAAGTCTTATTGAGCTTACTACGTAACTAGTTCGATTTGTATGAATTTGTCCCCATATTATTTATTTGAGGTACAACACGAGTAAAAAGATAGCATATAATTATAAACTAAGTTAAGTCACTTCAAATCGACTAAGCGAAGTCCCATGCAAAAGTCGATATTAAGTAGCTTAATATCATTTTATTTTTAAAACGTTTATGTTCCACAGCTAACAGCATCGCTCGACTGCGAGTTAATAAGCTAAAACAAGTTAATAACAAATTATACTGATCGGCGGTGGCGTGGTTGTTATGTAGCCCGTTACAATTACGTGCATCACTCGCCTCAACGGGCAAAGTAATTGCAATCACGACTGAACTACAATAAGGAGCTCTATAATCGAACTGAATTAACTAACCTTTCCTTAATTTCCCAGCTATGTCTACACTGTATGGTAAATTTATTCAAGGTTCATCTTGGGATTATTTGGCACCTTACCCATTTAAGTGCATTTCTGCGCTAAGGCGCCAAACGGCAAATGGCGCAAAATGGGTAAGCCCATTGATTGAACTAATACACAGTACTGTCAGATTGAACCCTAGTAAAGCAATTTGTAGGTCAGTAGGCATTATAACGTCATGTAAACTACGGAACTCTAATATTTGGTTAGCTTAGCTTATTCCATTGTATGGGCTATAACATGGGACTCTTCAAAAAGGGGTGATAAAATTTCTTATATGTATACGGGTCGGCATCGCGTGAGTAATCGGTAACCGCGCTCCGCGCTCTGGGTCCAAATGCAACTTACCATCAGGTGGGCTGTCAGCTTATTTGCTTCCGACGTGGTAAAAATAAACATATCTTAATATTGGAGTAGGTAAATAAATAACTGGCAATGTTGTATGATTCCATAAACATTTAATACTTTAATAAGGCCTAGTTAAGTAGTTATTCTAGTTTAATAACACAATTACGAATAAATAATAGTAATGAAGAGAAATACCAACAAACATATATTTTTGCGAAGTGTTCGTTTCCGACTGGTGGCCAGTCAGTTATTAAAACATTCACGTAAATCCACGCGAAGCTTACAATAAACTTACCTAACGGCCTAACGATCACGCCCACTGACATCAGAGGAAAGAAGACTCGCAGTATTAAGCCAGATGATTTTTCATATAGTTGTCTCGTTAAATCCTTATGGTACACCAAAATGAGTTAGAATGTGATAGATAGTACGATCTTTTTCGGTTGTTAACGAATTGTTTCCATTTGAAAGCACACCAGGATGTTAAATCTCATATAAACTTAACAACGTCAGTTCAGTACAATTTTCAGTTATGAAGACTGAGACACTGAAAGGTGAAGACCTCTCAGATGTCAGTTGTCTGTCTCTCTCAAACTTAATTTGACTGATTTGCGCATTAGTGAGTAGTACTGAACTGACGTTGTGGTGTGTTAATTTTATATGGGACTTAACATCCTGGTGTAAGCACACCAGGCTTGAAAGCTCAAATGGAGACAATTCGTTTAGCAGCCGAAAGTGATCGTACTATCTGTCGCATTCTAAATTATTTTGATGCACCTTAACGTTTGACGATACACCACCACCACCACCACCACCATACCAGCCGAAGAACGTCCACTGGACATAGGCCTCCCCCGATTCCATGGGGGTAAATGCCATAATCGCCACGCTTGGCATGCGGATTGGCGATCGCAGTATCTCCACCGCACTCTAAGGATGCTGCTGCCCATCCCCGGGTGGTCTTGGTCGTAGTCTTAGGACATACCCGGGTCCCGATAACGAACTACATATATCGTCACTACTTTAAAAAAAACTCGTATCTGATAATCATCAAGTTTCTAGGAGGAACACTAAACATTCTGTAAATTATTGCGATTGATCAAAAATGTTCTT
Source organism: Notocelia uddmanniana (assembly GCA_905163555.1). Lineage (NCBI taxonomy): Eukaryota > Metazoa > Arthropoda > Insecta > Lepidoptera > Tortricidae > Notocelia > Notocelia uddmanniana. The sequence continues at coordinate 20,919,249 of LR991059.1, read as the reverse complement.
GTTAGTTTCATGAGATACTTTGATAGCCAGTCATTAATTTCACAAATATTCGAATAACTCACTCAAACATTTTTTATAAAATTTACAGTTATTCGTTAGATACAAGATTTTTGTTTTAGTATTGACTGAAAGTTGTTAAGTTACGATAATTTTGCTTTGAATTTTATGCTACAAAATGAAACGAAATGTATATTTTTATGTTTATTAAATGAACTAAGTAAACTCTCTTCGAGTAACAATAGACGAACTCAAATAACAACGTGCCTACGTAAAAAAAGATCAGGTCGAATGATTTTTTCTCTACTGTACATGCAATAAACTATCGTAAAATGCATGAAAGCCTTTTGGCAAAATCGGCTTTAGAGATTGCAAATCATCATAATTTCGTTTTTTAATGGGGACGGGTCCAGAATATAGCTGAGGAATCGCTTGATCTTCGGAAATATCATGGAATCTTTGAGGTAGAACAGTCCAGATGTCATCAAAGCGAAGTTTAAACTCAATAGGACTGTGAGGTGTATATTTTAAAGCCCTCAAATTTACCACACATGGGTCACCTGCTCTCTTTCCAGGTCTTATAGATGGGTAGTGCTTAAGTGCGGCATAGTTTTTGAAAAAATTCCATTGTAAATATTTTACATTGTACTTTTTAGTCAACGATGCCTCTGTTATTACTTTTACAAAATCGGCAGGCACATGAAGTTCTCTTTTTTTTTTTTACTTAGACATATTTTTTTTTATCTTTTTTTTTAGACATCTTACTTGAAGACATTTTCTTCAATGATCTCCTATTTTATATGACAACTTGACAAGTCACAATTTTTATTAAATACTTGAAAATTATTTAACCAGTACCAAATAAGTAAGTAGGTACCCAAATAAAAAAGGAAAGAAAGGAAAAAGGAAAAATAAATCAGATACGAGTTTTTTTCAAAGTAGTGACTATAATTTGTTTAGATACGATTTTTTTAAACTGACGAATACTTACTATAATGACGATTTATCATCGTTGGAGTTTGTGCATCATACGCGGTGTATTTTTATTAGTTTAATGCGAAAATAAACGAAAAAAAGGAAAAAATCAGATACGAGATTTTTTTTAAGTAGTGACGATATGAGAAATCATCTGGCTTACGAGTAATACTGCGACTCTGCGATGTCTGTGACTTTGATATCTGTGGTCACGCACTGACGCGACAACTACTCAAATGAAGGTCATGTGTGAAAATTTCTAAACGGGCACCTTGCAGTTTTAATCCCATCAGAAGTTCGCCAATGAGACAATAATACTTGCGTTCATAAAGATCAGTGCCTTGTCTTATTACACTTGCACGGATATATCGTATGACAATGCATATTACTCAGACTCCGACTCAGGCAAAGATCCAACTCACTCGACCAAAAACGAAAGCTTTGTTCTACGCAAATACACACCTGTTTGCTCGTACTTCAAACAATGAAATAATTAGTTCCATAAATGTTTTTACTAACCATTTATTTATGATTCACAGCATAGCTTTTATCCTAATACGGTCCCTAAAATTGACAAATTTACATAGGTCTGAGACTGAATATGAGTATTCATTATCAAGAGTCGAATTTGAATGATAATTGTGAGTTCATATATCGCTTTCATCTTACGGTGTTACAAACTCCGCACACTGCGTATAATAATTAAGGTATCGGAGGCATATAAGGACCACCGAAATATTATGTATGTGAATGTGTATGTACACCGTCAATCAAAAATAATTTAGGTACCTTATGCAAGTTTCATTAGATATACATTCCTGGAATTCAAATTTGACTATTCAACGTCTGCTAACGCTTGATTCGGACTTATTAGAATGAGACGCAAGTCTAGGTTTATTTATTTGCATTGCAATGTCCGTTTCCTGACAACATATTGCCTCTTCGTTTTGAACTTATGGCAATTTAATTATACACTGACTTTTTTAACTTGGCTTAACGACTGCTGTCGTAAATCTCTTCGGGCGGCTTGAGAACTTCTAACAGTCAAGTTGCCCACTCACTTGACAAAGGGGGGTCGAAGTTGCACCACGTCCGTAGGGAGTACCCCCCGTTACCCTACACGTGACCCCTGGGTGGTGCTAAAAGTGCAACAAAAACTGGCAACCGTACTTGTCTTCTCGAAGATCTCACGGTTCGTAAATAAATGTCATACGATTAAATAACTGACTATTTTTTAATGATTTTTGTCCACCAGGGGGTCAATTCTCGGGTTCGATCGAGATGATCTCTATTCGAGATTCCATACAAGTGACTCTACCATTCCATACAATCTCACGATAGACATGCATTTCGCTCGGACCGAGAATTGGCCCCCTGAACAGTTGCCAGGCGTGATAGAGATTTTTCACTAGGCGCGCCGTCTGCTTCCTTGTCGCCTCTTCGTGTTATAAATATATTGTGAGACTCGATTTACTACTACATTGATTCACATTTCACTCACTGACATTGATAAATGATAACAAGGTGGACTAAACGGCCTAGTCCCACATCACCAGAACTGAATCGTGTAAATGTCTGCATGACTAACGTTGCAACATGCAAGTCACCCGTGGGAGGTGTGTCCAATTTTCGGCGAGTCCGTCATCGCAAGAGGGAGACGGCGGCTGTCCTAAAAATGCGGCATCTCAAAATATAATATGCGGTAGATATTTGTGCACACCTGGCTCGGGAGCCAAGTAGTCAAACAGTCTTCTGACTAGCCGGTAGCCGTGTGCCTCAAACAACACTTGTGAGTTGACTTTCAGCTTTCATATTAAATTGTCGTAGTAACTCAACGTAAAATGCATTAACCATCAGTTGTTCTATTTTAAATTAATGGCAATTGTCACATGTGATATATAAACAGGTAAATTGGGAGCTGTGACATGAATTAATGAACAGTGAGGTCACAATATAAGCCGGTTTAGTTTTAACTGTTGTTTTATCGAAGTGCATCATAACTTTATACGAACAGCCATACTTTCACATTGCATAAAATCTGATTTAGTTGGCGCCGTCTGGGTATCCATGAAACTAGGTACCTGCAATATTACCTCTAGAGGTCAATTAATAATATGCATTTTGCGGTCTTTATTATTATTCTCACAAAGTTTTCTTGATAATCTTGCTGCAGCCCATTCGATAATTTCACATATTTATTGATTAACAAGACGTGATGCTGGCCTTCAGATTTAACAATAAAATATAGGCAGTAATGTAGTTTCCATATTGTCGTATGTACGTAACTAACAAAGTGAACGTTGACGATATAATTATAATTATCAGTATCAGCGAGCCGTGAGGCGATATCGTAGGTACCTTAGGAGCTAGCTAAAAGCTGAACTGAAATTCAAGACCTGCGCTACTGGTAACTTACTGGGATGATGAAACCGTAAAAATTAACTAGCAACCTCGAAATTAGCTAGAAACTGGTATAAGCATAAGTAGTAGATATATCAAAATATGAACTTGGTCCGGAATTCTGAGCGCGGGAGGTAGGTTACTACTAGTATTAACTATTAGCCAAAAAATTTGCTCTAATATTATACTTTTATAACACTCAAATATTTAAATTGAGATCCTTAAATCCAAATTGAAATCGGTTGACAATTAAGCCAGATGTTGGACGTAATTATTGACTACGTTTTAATGATGAAAATTAATGTGAGTTGGCTGGTTCGGACAAGTTTAAGCTCCGAATCTAGTCGTGCTTAATGCCTTTTACGGCAAATACAATTATAAACGATATGGACTGCTTGACATGTTTAGATACAGAATATATAAGTTTAGTAAGAAGCATTACATATGGAGCGTTCGTGGCCCAGCGGCGCCCGCGTACCGCGTGCGGTATGCGAGGTTAAGCAATGTCGAGCGAGGTCAGTCCTTGGATGGGTGACCGCTTTGAATGGTTACTAACTGACCGCTCCCGTGCTTTGGAAGGCTCATTAAGCCGTTGATCCCGGTTTCCGTCTATGATAGCAGTCGTTAAGCCAAGTTAGAGGCCTCCGGGCGGCTTGAGAACTTCTAACAGTCAAATTGCCCACTCGCTTGACAAGCCTAATCCCAATAAGGTCTGGTTTCTCCCTCGGGTTGGAAGGTCAGATGGCAGTCGCTTCCGTAAAAACTAGTGCCTACGCCAATTCTTGGGATTAGGTAGCGGACCCCAGGCATCCTTCAGGATGCAACTGTACTGGGAATAACGCTAGGAGGATGATGATGATGAGTAAGAAGCATTACATATCTACATTAATCAGTTTTAGGCATAAACTCATACTAATGATAATAATAACAATATATATATATACATATATTTAGGTACCTAATATCGATAATAATGCAGCTTGGCTTTGGCGTGATAATACAAGAAACGAAGATCAATGACGAGGTTATCCTGTACAATCAACGTCATATAGTACGTAACAGCCAAAGTGGCCAGATAGTTCGGTACACCGTACATTCGGTACAATAGAATATCATCCAATTTGGTTTATTACAGCGGACACTAATAATCAGGGAGCGAAACTTTGGTGCCGGTGACATCATTATGACGCAAATTCACATATAGGGTGATTTTATATATACAACATTGCGACACTCCAATGATTATTAATAATGCAATAATGGTAATGTAAATTTTCTTTTTTATTAATAAGGAATGACTATTTATATTGAAAATAATGTAAATAAAATAATTACAAAGACAATAAGAAAAAAATATTTTACTAAGTAAGTGATTGTAAAAAATATATTCTAATAAATGAAAAACAACAAATTAAATTTCGTGGGTTGTCGAAAAATAGGCAGAACGCATGAAAATCAAACACAACATCGCATCTTCTAATTTAAATACATACCTACATACATATACTGTACATAATGCATGTAATCGCAACTAAAACAAAATTATTGTTGTTAACCTTTCATAATCAAAATCGATTCCTTCAATAATCCAGATGAAAACACTCTGTATGGTAGCTTGACGTCATACGTCTGTCATCGGCACCAAAGTTTCGCTCCCAGCAGTAATAATCGTATGATTTGTACGACTAAGAATTGAATAGCTTAATGACGTCATTGATATCCTTCGAGTAATCAATAGCTTGTTATTAGCAAGTATTACATACGAGACGTAGCTTTTAAGAATTTCGTTATTTTTCTTCCATGCTCTGGACTCTAGCCAAACGGTTGGTGGCCGAACTAATTTAAAGCGAAATGTCTCATAATAAGTTCAAAGTGTTGAATATTGTAATGTACCCAGATACCATCGCATAACCGAGATCGTTTTCAGAGATATATTTCAAACTCAACTATTTTTATTAACGGAGATAAATTAGACAATCGCGTGAATATACAACGCGATATATTGTGGCAAAGAAACTATGCAAGTCATCAGCCGGCGACTGATTTAGCATGAACGACAGTAAAACCAGACAAATCGTAATCGGGAAGCTAATACAAAACCATACAACACTCAATGTTCATATTCTTGTGCATTGTGATTTTTATACGTTTTTTCATCACATCAAACCTATATACATCATTTTGTTAGCATCGCACTTTTCAGTGGTAGGAATTTAGATAAACGTCGTGTATAGCAGCGATGTAGCAGAACAAATTATACTTATCGTATGAAATTAAAGTAATACAACTAGGTATATACTCGTAGTATGAGTAGAGTGAGATAGTAAATAGAATATTTGCAACGGTAGTGAAATACCTACTTATATTATTTCCCTAAGTATTCTGTTCTCATCTTATTACAGCTACCTACCGAATTAATTTTAATTATTCATTTAGATACCATATATATTTATTACTCTTGTTTCAGGTCAGAAGAAAGTAGTGTGGCCGCCAGTGCCAGAAACCAACGGCTACCATCAGCCGCAACACCAACAACAGGTGAATATTTGACGACCTGTTTAGCCTAGTTGGTAGTGACTCTGCCTCCGAAGCTAGAGGTCCCGGGTTCGAATCCCGGCCAGGGCATTTATTTGTGCATTTTTCACGGATATTTGTTCTTGGGTCTTGGATGTTTTCTATGTATTTAAGTATGTATTTATCTATATAAGTATGTATATCGTCGTCTAGTACCCATAGTACAAGCTTTGCTTAGTTTGGGACTAGGGCGATTTGTGTAAGATTGTCCCCCAATATTATTATTATTATTATTATTATTAAATATGCACTCATTTTGCGAGGATTTAGAGCAGAGTTTCTTAAACATTTTGCAGTCACGGACCCCTGGCATAATATATTTTAGGAAAATAAAACAAACGTTACATATTTAAAAAAAACTTTTTGAGAGTATCATTATATTTGATTTTAATTGAGCTACTGCGGACCCTTAATACACACAAACACAAATAATACACATGCTACCTACGGCTTTGCTTTCGATTTCAGCCCTCAATAATTCCTAGCAAATAAGCTCACGGAAAATAGAATGCACAATGTACATATATTTTTGATTACGGTTGTGGATTATGATTATCTTATTTACGATCAATTTAGTACTCTGTTCGTCGACACCTGTTTCCTCCCTTTTCTCCACACTTGTTTGCGTGAAAGGGAGACTAATTCATCAAAGAACGCACTGCTACATTGGCGCCCTAGCATGGTTGCACAAATGCATTTAGGAATTGAGTGCGGTGGCGGAAATAATGATATAATTGCATGTGTATATATCACTATTTATATAAGTATTTATATTGTACGCACATATATATATCATGTCACTTTATTAACTTGCATATTAAGTATATGTGATTTATTGAATATGCAATCGGTTATCGTAGACGTCGCCGCAACGCGGCCGATCCATTCGCGATTCAAACGATCTCTCTAATGTTTATCTAGCAGCTGATTAATGAAGTGACCTAAATCCGGAGGTTGAGGTAACACCAAATTGACTTTTCAAATCTCGACAGCAGAGTCCCGCGTACAACGCACAACAGTCGCCTTCCGCGCCGCGGTCGCAGCACCAGAACCCACCCCAGCCCCAATACCATAACCCACAGTACGAGCCCCAGTACCACCAGCAGCAGAATCCTTCATACCAGCAGAATCAGCCCGCGCACTGCGACGGCAGACGCCAAGAGCAGACAGGGTTGAGTAAGCTGATCCCGTTCGGGCCTGGAGTGAGTCCGTCTCCAGCGCCCCAGTACAAGCAAGGCCCGCCTTCTCCTGCCGCGGCCCCTTACAAGCAGCCTAACTCCCGTTGGGCTCCTGTACCAGCCCCCCTATCTCCTCAGGTAACGCAGCAATGTCATGATCATCGCCGGCTGTTCCCAGTTGTCCGCGCGCGGTGAACTCTATGCCATTAAAATGGAATAGAGTTCATAGCGGAGAGCAGGCAACTGGCTATAGGCCTCACCACCGCCATGTTAACCCATTGTTTGAAGCTCGCGCCACATTATTATAAAGACTCGGAGATGGAAAATGCATGATACTACTAGGTAACCCTACTTTGAATATTAAGTAGTGGGTATCAATATCAATAGTATCATAACACGTTTTCTCGTCGGAAATGAATGCACGTGCTTATTTGGAGTTGTTTTGTTTCTATGTGTATTGAGAAACGCGCTGTGCATATTAATTGAGATCTAATTGTTCATTGTATTTGAGCGTTTCAGGCACTGTGAGTATCGAAAAGGCTGTTCTATGTGTTGTATTCTGAGGATCCATAATTGCTTGTCTTTTTAATGCTTATATGCTTTTTTGGAATTTGAGATGTACCTAATATTTTGGGCGTCGCTTTCAGTACAATATCAAGTTATTTCAATTAATTGGAATTAACAAACTGTATAGCAAAATACATAAGCTAAGTCTTGTTCAGCTTTTATTGAATATCATTAAACAGTAAATGTCTAATTATTGATGTAATAAGATAGGTACACGTCGCAATTATTGCACCTAATTATTACTCCTACAATTATTACACCTGAATACTTTAAGAATATTCGTTTTGGATTCTAGCGTGATACTTTTAGTAACCGGTTGCAAGTCGTATTATCCATAATCGTAATATACAACTAAACGAAATACTAATTCAACATCGGCAATTCCTAGGCGTACCCACAACAACAACCCCAGTACTCGCCTCAACAGCAGTATTCCCCGCAGCAGCAATACTCGGCGCCACAGCAGCAGTACTCCCCCCAGCCGGAGTACCCGCCACAGTACTCCCCGCCGGAGTACCCCCCTCAGTACGAGTACCAGCCCCCGCAGAGGCAGTTTGAGCCGCCGCCGGCGACTATCACGCTTCGCCAGCAGCCCCCCGTTCATCAGAAGCCGCCGCCGGTGTTCTCTAGCCAGCCCGCCACAGCTTCTTACCAAGGTTTGTTTTTTTTTTTTAAATACTTATAGCAGGCGCTCTTCTTATCGCTTTAGCTGAACTCGGTACTTGCACACCTCTTTGGTGTCGGTGTACACAATCACGGTAGGAACGAAAGAGTGCGCGCGGGCGGTTCGACATTATTTGCTGTCAAGCATTGGATTTGTTACACAGAAAACCTATACGTACATAAGCACTATCAATTATTGTGTGCGAAGTAATGTACTGAGGGAGGGGGTGCATCAATCCTCGTTCTAGATCGTTCTTGGCTCAACAGAATTCGTTGCCCATTCAGCGTTGCAACGCCGCCAAGATCATGGGAACTTTTGATCCATCTACGATCCTGGGCTTACCTAAACCAAAATTCATTGTTGACGAAGCCTGTTGCGGATTTCATCTCTGATGTGTATGTGACGAAGCCTAGTGCTGATATACATATTCCTGTACGCATCTGACGTAGCCTATGTTGCGGATTAGAATTTGTGAACCTTTTAAATATACGAATAAATACGTATTCTTTCTGTGCCTATATATTGACGACCACTTTAGTCTAGTTAATAGTGACCTTGCCCACAAAACTGGTGGACCCGGGTTCGAATCGCGATCAGGGCATAATTTAGTTGTGTGATGAGCACGGATAGGGTAGATTATCCCTTAGTCTTGGGTATTGTCTATGTATTTATCTGTATAGGGTGTTTTTATTGATTTCCTTTCCTTCTAGCATATAGCCGTGTATAGCCATAGAAACGACGGAGCATATTTAGTTTATCAAAATTCAAGATATTTTTTTACATTTTTTATACAAAATAATGAATTATATCACCAAGGGTGACTGAAAACCGGCCTTAAGAGTTAATGTGGAGTTAATCAAAAGTTAATATCAAGTATGACAATTCGAAATTCGAATGACACGCACGTCAACATTGTTTAATTGTTAAGGATCTTTTATACTATACTAGGGGTGTAAATTAACGAAAATAAATTCTTGAATATCTTCGAAATAGTACTAATTGGGATACTAGCGTCTTGGAGAAGATTACTTTATTTCATCTCAGGATTGCGCCCTTGCAATTAACGGCATTCAATAAAAACATCCTGTATAAGTCTGTATACCGCAGCCATAGTACTAGCTTTGCTTAGTTTGGTACTAAGTCGATTTGTGAGACATGGTCCACAAACATATATTGATTAATATTATTATAATTTACTTAGCTCTGCATTACACCTATTCGTTTTAGTCTTTGATATAAAACTGTCGACTCAATCGTATTCAAATATATTTTTTTACAATTACCCACGCTACTGATTCGTAATAAAGTAATTCGTAATTATAGTTTTTTTTTCCTTAAATAAACAAACTTGAAAAAGTTTTAATGTAAACGGTTTTATTTAAATCAGATGCTGTACGTAAAATTAGATTAGATTTATGTGAATCCGAGTCCCACATACATTCGTCGGTGACAAGCAAAATTCACTAAAATATCTGTCACTGCTCCTCAAAACCTCGTATCTCAGTACTACATCGATATTGAGATACGAGTTTTACTTTAAGTAGGTATTTGTTACTTAGTGAGATTTTGGTTGTCAGCCGACGCATTGCTTTCTGGAAAGTAGGTAATCACCAGTGATCGTAACTTTTTTAGCATTTTTGGTGCAGCGTAGTAGTGTTAAAAACGTTGTTATGGTCAAATACAATTTAAACGGTTAATTACGGTTATTATTGGCGTTATCAACGTCAATGAATCATAACAATTTAAATCATTTATCCCAATTCCGTTAACACCACTACGCTGCACCGAAAATGCTACATAATTTACGATCACTGGTAATCACAGGTGGTTCAATCAATATCAAAAAAATATTCTGCAAATAGGCCACAAGGGCCTTTTACAAGTCAAATATAATGAAATTTGGTTACCTATACAATAAAAAAAACTGTCAATAATTAGAATGTTTCAAAACTACAATTTCATGCTAGACGGGTATCAATGTAGTTTTGTCGACTCGGGTGACAAAGGTCCTATTTTGTCACTATGTCTGTCAGTAGATTAAGTAATAATCGGAAGTTTTATCAGACTAAAACAAAAACGTGGGGCGTTGGTGGGTATTAAATATATTTTTGCGTGAGAAATCCTTAACAGGACAATTTTCGGAGTCAAAGTGGCAAAACAAACACTACACAAATATACCGAGTGAAGCTAAATAAAACCGTTTAAAAATAACATAGTGTTAATTAGTTTAATGATTTTATAAACTTAGGTCTCCTGCTATTCAAAGTTTTCCAAAATGGGGAATTATATTGCACTGTAAAAAGAAAGAAATACGGAATACTTACATGTCTTGCGTTAATATTACTCAGGTTAGTTTAAATTTATGCACTGGAAGAAAGCTTAGAAAACAGCTTGGAAAGTATTTTTACAACGACGATTTGGCCGATTAATAATTATTTAAATGAAAACATTTGAGTCGGTCCTACAAGACATTCCAAGAGTTCCAAGACATTGGAATTTAGAATTAAACCTATAATGAGCAATAAGTATTTAATTTAAATAGCTTTATTTAAAAGTTTGCACCTTCGGCACGAACATCTTTATAGTAGCTATTCCAAATCGCGTAAAATACTTTGAAGGCGTTGTGCGCTATATAACATAGACATATATTCCATAGTATATTGTCTTTAAAATTGCGTCTGTGCACTTTATTTCTTAGTTTATACCGTGTTGACGGTTTAAGGAAGGACATTAAATTATACATTACTTTTAGAGGTAACACGGTTTATGACTAAGAAGGATGATATAAAGCTTAAAAATTTAATTTAGGTACTACTATGATATTCCTACTCGTACATTTTGCTTCGATTGTCAACCTTTGTCATACTGTAGTTAGATTAAGCGAGTCATGCAGACACTGGAAAACAAAAATGTTTTTCGCTGTTTCATGTATAAGTATGTAAGGTACACGCGTAGTTGTAACGTAGTTTCGTTCTCATTATAAATCGCTTTATTTATTTTTACGGCATAGATATGACGAATCCCACTGTGTTTACAAAGTTTCATGATGTTCCAGCATGCCGTTTTAAAATGAGAACCAAAAGCACTAAGTTTATATGAAGCATACTTAGACGTTATGGCGACATGAGGGCTCCTAACTTATTTTTGGTCTGTATAATGCCATTTATGTTCATAAATATCACGAAAAAGAGGAGATAGCTGCTAGTTTTTGACATTGGAAATGTCTTTTCGTTCGCTCCAGTATAGGGTCCCATTTCACGAAATAGTGCGATCCCCTTATATTTCAGAGAGTTGTGAAGGTATGATATTCAAACAAGGCTCAAAAGACGCGTATTTACGAGATGTGTAAGATGCAAAGAGAATTATTAAATAAAGATTATTAAATAAATAAAGTCCAGAACGAAAAAAGTTTTGGCCGAAATAGTGAAAAAAAAATTCAATTTCCTCCGATTTTTTCATTTTGGCACTCGATATTTTGGAAACGAAGAATGATATCAAAATTTTGATCAAAACTCCTCTGGACAATTTAGTCGGCTACAATTTGAGCCTATTTATTATTTATTTAATCGTATGGCATTTATTTACGAACCGTGAGATCTTCGAGAAGACAAGTACGGTTGCCAGTTTTGTTACCCTTTTAGCACCACCCAGGGGTCACGTGTAGGGTAACGGTGGGTACTCCCTACGGACGTGGTGCAACTTCGACCCCCCTTTGTCAAGTGAGTGGGCAACTTGACTGTTAGAAGTTCTCAAGCCGCCCGAAGGCCTCTAACTTGGCTTAACGACTGCTGTCGTAGACAGCAGCCGGGATCAACGGCTTAACGTGCCTTCCAAAGCACGAGAGCGCTCAGTTAGTAACCACTCAAAGCGTTCACCCATCCAAGAACTGACCTGCACCCACATTGCTTAACCTCGCATACCGCACGCGGTTTGAGCCTATAACAAAGACGATCGGGTCAAGGGTTTGCGCTGTAGCCTAACCTTTTTGAAAGAAGTAAAAAAGTCAGAACGACTATTAGTAGGTAATATATATTTTTATAAATCAACACAATTATATAATTGTAGTTAGTTTTAGTTTTATATTTCAAATTGTTTAAATTAAACATGTATTGTTTCTATAATAATATATTATTAATTATAGTTCGAGACAACAATATCACATTATTGCAGTGCCCGGGAAATAGCAATTCGTGGATAAGTCAATGATGTTTTGGAAGACCAATATCTTCCAAAACCTTGGCAAATAAAATAGTTGATTGAGATTTCATAAAACAAGCCATTTTATCCGAGACAATTTATCGACCCGAGCCGCAGGCAAGGGTCGATATAAAGTAGAGGATAAAATGAGTTTTATACATGAGTTATACATCTGCTTTTCACTTCGATTGCGAGAAAATTAAACAAATAATCAAGGTTATGATATCATATAATTTATCCTTCTCCTGGAGCCTAGGGTGTCATGTTGAATTCGACTTTGAAAATTCTTGTTATAGTTATAGTCGGAGTTTGGAGGTCGAGTTAATTTGAAGTCGCCGTTATCTTGCGTGAATATTAGTAAAGTGGCAAATGCCTTTTTATGTGGTTACCGTAACTTGGCTGCGCTTTAAAAAATTGCCAATTTAATAGGAATTTTGTATGTGAGCTATGTTTATATATTATATATCAACCAAATTGGCATAACGTTAGCAAATGTAATGCATTTTTTTTATTTTGTTGAGTTCATTTTCAATGTACCTTGATGGTCGTGTAGTGCACGAGATCTGTGAATTTTTATCTAGATAAGTACGTCATGTACCCGTCTGTCCTTCATATTAAAAATAACTAGTCAGTGTACATACGGGCTAATATCGGGTTTTCGAATCTAGGTACACTGCCACTTTCGAACAGAATGAACTCCTATTGATAACAGAACATTTCGAAGTGATTCTAGCGAATTATTATGAATTCCAACGAGCAGAGAACAACAGGCGAAAGTTATTTATTTATTCAAAGCATTAAAGTGGCTGACTGTAATCTAAGGTGTTAAAGCTTCTAAATATTTAGGAGAATCTCTTTGTTCAGCAAAACAATTCTTGATTGTGTCTGTAGTTATGTTAGTATATAGGCGAGTGGAAACATGACGTAGGTTAGGTACAGTCAGCATCAAAAGTAGCTACGCATATGAAAAATTCAGTCTTTATTAGAGGGGAATATGCGCTTATGACACCTTCATATGCGTAGCTACTTTTGATGCTAACTGTACTACAATGGTAAATAATGAAACTTCAGGCGTTGCTAACGCCTTGATGTAGGTACTGGGTAGCAGGTAGGTGAAATTGTTCTAGAATTAAATCGAGATCTGTAGACACATAACAATTGATTGCTGTTAATCATTTTCGGTAATGACAAGTACCGGTACCTGACGACTTCGCCCTTTAAGCTTGAAACACACAGCGCGGCGAGGCACGGTGCTGGACGAAGGCGGCCTTGCGGTAAAGCGAACGCGCTCCGGGGGCCGTAGACCCAAAAAACCGCGCGGTATTCGGGTGTGACATATGAAGCAGTAATCAGTAGGACAACTTCGGAAAGATCAAAAATGCAAAACCGTGCCCGTTCTGTGCGGTTCGAGCTACATAGCTTTACCCACCACGCTGGCCTACGTATATCACAAACTGCTTCCAGATATGTACATTTACGTTTTACTTTTTGGTTGCTCGTTTGTTGATGACAACATTAACCTATTTAGTTCCGCGTTAGTGAAATGTGAGACAGAGTGGAATAGGGGCAGTTGTTACGTGGCCAAGAAGTACGTATGTATATGTAATAACTTCAGAGCCCTGTAATAATCTCATACCTGATTTAGGCCGTTCACAGACTTTTAACAGTAATACTTCTACATATGACCATAAACCTACTAACGTGTGTAGAATTAAACACTAAACCGTTGGATGTCAATGATTATGATTAGGTACAGTCACACATCAAATTTTTGTAACTTTGCCAACTTGGATAAGACAAAGAAGCGGTACACTACTGACGCATAGGTAGAAAATGTGTCAAACTTTTATGTGTTGTTAAGAAAGCGATAATTTTTTTTTACAGCAAACTAAATGTAAGTGTAATGTAGAAAACGTATCTAAGTCTAACTTATATCATTATAGTTACACTTATCGAGGTAGAATATGTGTGGAAATCGTGTAGGTATCTATTGAATAGAAAAAGTTTTCCTCGTAATGGTACAGCTCTCAACACCCTATTGTAAAGTACAAATGATAGGGAAAACTATGTTTAGACGCAACTATTAGTACCCGACACATTTGATGTCGGGTGTATATTTTTGTAAAGTAGCTGATACCTACACTGCGCGGTATTCAGGAAAACTTACTCGAAATTAGCATAGTTACGCTTTTTTACTTTTTTAGGGTTCCGTAGTCAACTAGGAACCCTTATAGTTTCGCCATGTCCGTCTGTCTGTCCGAGGCTTTGCTCTGTGATTGTTAGTGGTAAAAAGCTGCAATTTAGCATGGATATATAGAGTAATAAATGTGACAATGTCGTATAATAAAAACTAACAAAAAATATTTTAAGGGCTTCCCTACACGTAAAGTGAGCATGTATTTTTGTTTTTACTTTAACCCTATGGTGTGGGGTGTTTTTGGATAGGTCTTACAAAGTTAATAGTTTTTTATAAAAAAAAATTGGTAAAGTGGATATTTATGGAAATAATATAAACACTCCAAATAATAATTAAATGTGTCCCCCTCCCCCACTAACTTATGAACTATAGGCCAAAAAATATGAAATAATCTTAAAAGTAAAGCTTAATAAAGACTGCCAACGATAACTATAGCGGACATAAGCAGTTAAGCTGTTTTTGAGTTATCGTAAAAAGTCTTCCCTTCTTAGTAATATAGGTAGGTAAAAAATATTTAGTTACTAATATTTTCTCTTATTGGTGAATAATATAAAATATATATATTATATTATTCACCGTATAAAATATTACATAGACAAGACATCAGTACTAAACTATTTTTAGTTGATTTTGATTTAAATACCTGTTTACAATACGTATTATATTCGCGCACCCGCCCCTATTCCCCCCTTTCATTCAAAAATATGCGTACTGAGGGTGCCCTCTATGGATTAATTCTCCTCGCTTAGGGTTATTAGCTAAGGTACTGGATCTTTAATTTAATTTAAATTACCATTGCCAGTGCTAACCTAGTTTATAGTTTCACGGCTAATTTCACATGGAAAGATTTAAAGGATTTAGTATGCTGTTTCATCGTAATATTTAGTTTGTGCTTATTTAGTTGCAACTTGTGGCCGCTGTGTTCTGAGTAACGAAAAGCCGCAAATTAATTCGAATTTGCAGCGCTATCTTGCTATGAATGGTTTACTTTAGCAATATATTAATTTAATTTATCTAATATAAATTGTAGTGCGCATTAAACTATTTTATTATTATGATTCTCTCCATTTATTACGTCTTAGATTACACAGATGCGTACCTGCTAATGAAGTCAACGATAGACTAACTAAAAGTAGGTACTAACTTGAGGATCAACCGCTCCGCGTTTACTTGGAAAAAATTATAAATATTGAAACTAAGAACGCATTAAGACACCACTTTACTTTTACACGGTGTATAGTTTTGGTCGTCGATCCGTTACCGCTAATTCCGGTGGAAATAATTAATTTCTAATCTTTTCATCCAAATTCAAAAGGCCCTTAAACTTTGTCAACAGGAAGCATTGAGCTGATCACCATGTTTTTTAAACAATTCTATTCAATGTTTAGGAGGCGTCAACATGCGTGGAGACCAGAAGTGGCCGCCCCAGTCGGTGCGAGAGGCCGTCCAGGCTGAGAACGAGGCGAGGGTTCAACTCGCCAAGGGTCCCGCCTGCAGACCACGCAAGGTACCACATTCACTTTCCTTAACATGAACAGGCTTAGACATCAAGTATAGGTGTAGTGAAAAAAACTACAGGTCAGAAGAAATTCATACAATCCATGTAGGTACCTATATGTCAATGTGATAAAGATTTTGAAAGAGAAACACATGATCACTTCTATAATTGAATCACGAGCGTAGCGAGTAATTCAAAATTAAAGTCTTGAGCCTAGTAAGAACTCAAAGACACGAGATGCAAATATCTTTACAGTACATATGGTGCTACTTTACCGCACGAGTGCGGTAATCAGCAGATTACATGCATGTGTCGAAACTTTAAAGAGCCATATGTACTGTAAAATGTTGTACGATACACGTGCGAACAGGTTATTCGCAACTCGTGTCGATTTAAAACACTCCCTTCGGTCGTGTTTAAATTTATCACCACTCGTTGCGAATTCCCTGTTCTCCGCACTTGTATCGTAATGTACTATTACAGTACATATGGTGCTACTTTACCGCACGAGTGCGGTAATCAGCAGATTACGTGCATATGTCTAAACTTTAAAGAGCCATACGAGTATGTACTGTAAAACGTTGTACGATACACGTGCGAATAGGTAATTCGCAACTCGTGTCGATTTGAAACACTCCCTTCGGTCGTGTTTTAATTTGTCACCACTCGTTGCGAATTTCCTAATTTTCTGCACTTGTATCGTAATGTACACTTTCGTGTGATACATACAACTTTTCACCTCCGCGGCGAGAACATATAACGCGAAGGTATAGTGACAGAGAGAATGAAGTTTAAATGTTCCAAGTTTGCAAAAAGTTTTTTTCACGTTCGCAGCAAAATTGCATTATGTTCCCTGGTTTCCAGCACCAAAACCGCCGGTTCGGGCCGCTGAGGTGAAAATAGTATTTTTTAGCCCATTTAGAGGCAGCAAAACTAGATTCTATATCTTTAATAAATTTTTGTCGTCGTCGATGAAACGTCGCCTTTCCAACAGAAAAATTCGACTTGAATTGGCTGTAAGTATACGACCTGTGCTGTGCCATTTTTCGAATAGCTGTTAGTTCTTTTTAAAAAGTTGGGACCTCGACAATTAAAGCAATTTATATGTAACATTGTAGTTATGCGGGGCGAGCCTGCAATGTTTGATTTTTTTTAAATTTATGTCTGACAATAAACTGTACACTTCGCCTTCCAATATGTAGCGAGTTAGGTACGTCCACTCTTAGGGCCATTTTTCAGAAAAAGAGAGTTATATTCTGCTAAGGGCCTATAAGGATAAGCACCTACGATTTACATCTGTGCACAACGGTATTGTGTTTTCCTTTGTCAAATCGACACCTCGCTTCACTACCTATAAGGGAAACGTATGAAGGGTTTTCGCGTCTAGACGTACTTATACGTATTCGAATCCGCAACACATGTGGATATTGACTATTGTAACATTTGTAACACACGCGTAGGTATATGTAATTAATAACATGTAACATGTTTTGGTAGTTAATTAATTAGTGACTAAACTGACAAATAATCATAACACGGTAGCTCTGCTAATTAGATGTGGTTAATGTTTCACTGAATAATTTCTACTGATTAGTTTCTATAAGTCGCATCTAAAGGTGTTGATATGAAAAACGATTTTAAAATTAAAGTGAAAAAATGTTAGTTGACTAGAGTGATTGGCCACGTATGCCAGGTTAGAATCCTGCTCAGAAAACTTTTTTTTTCCGTTTTTCCCTTTAATTTGTAATCGATATTTACTTTAAGCCTGCTGTATTAGCAGACTCCCGTGACCTTTACCAGGTCATCAGTCCACCTTGTGGAGGGTCTACCCACGCTGCGTCTTCCGGTACGTGGTCACCACACAAGAACCATTCCGCCCCAATGGCCACCGGTTTTACGTACAATGTGCCCCGCCCGCTGCAACTTAAGTTGATGGAATGGCTGGATGCGGACCGGTCATTGTGGCTCTGTTTGACCAAGAGGCCTATGTCCAGTAGTGGACGACTGATCTTTCGGCTGATATGATGATGATGATGCTGTATTAGTGTTTTTCAACCTCTTTGAAATGTTCATTGTTTTATTGGTCGTATTGAATTATATTTTTAACCCCCGACGCAAAAAGAGAGGGGTGTTCAAAGTTTAACGTGTCTGTCTGTGGTATCGTAGCTCCCAAACGGATGAACCGATTTTCATTGAGTGTTCTTAGCCATGTTTCATGAAAATCTATTCAGCCGTCTTTGAGATATTGAGCTTTGTAATGAAAATGTCGGGGGCTTATCAATTCTTCCAAGTTGTAAGTAGTTATTATCGATTATTAGAGGTACAACATTGATGGTTATATATATATACAACCATATATATATCTCGCTATCTAAAAAAATTGTTCTAAATATACTAAAATTATGTGTTAGGTATATTTAAATTAATAATATGCGTGTGTAACGGGTAGACTAACCAATTGCATGCGTTTACATATGTATACACAACTACTACAACACACTATATCTATTGTACATATTATACTAAACACGAGACTAAATAAACACTGCAATAAAAATAAACAACATAAGATTATTTTGCTCGTTTCCAAAATACCGACCACGAGAATTTGAAGAGTAGGTTGTACTAATACTTGCTTTATACATACAATTTCAAGCCGTAGGTATTCGCACTATGAGCGACTGTAATAGGTCGCGGACGACCTGTTTAGCCTAGTTGGTAGTGACACTGCCTCCGAAGCTAGAGGTCCCGGGTTCGAATCCCGGCCAGGGCATTATTTGTGCATTTAGCACGGATTTTGTTCTTGGGTCTTGGATGTTCTCTATGTATTTAAGTATGTATTTATCTATATAAGTATGTATATCGTGGCCCAGTACCCATAGTACAATCTTTGCTTAGTTTGGGACTAGGTCGATTTGTGTAAGATTGTCCCCCAATATTTATTTATTTATAGCGTTTTATTTTTAAACTAAGAACATTCACTTCGCGTATACACAATAGCTTTGCCCTTTCACAATAATATTTCCGTTGATAGGTAATTCCATGAACTCAGATGTTTCCTAACTCTTTTTAGTAAGTATAATTGCGTTTTCAATTAAAAAAGGCAAACAATACTTTCGTGTATGTACCTACAAAGTATTGATACTACGAGTAAGATGATCGAATAAGATAAACATAAAATACACCATACCAAATACGAGATTCGAGGATAATTATACCAAAATCTACACAAAAAAAAACGGAAATCTACACACAGGACAAAGATGGTATTTTGAAAACGTGCTAACATAACACGAACTAAAAGATTGTCAATAAACTCCCACTGAAACTATACTAACACAGCTGTACAAATTGAACGCAACGGATGTTTTCATTTTAGCTGCGGCAATATTCGCTTGCCGAGCTTATCGCCATGAACGAGGTGTAGGCGTTATACAAGCTTTATACCTGTCGTAAGTGTCCGCGACTCGACGTGTGTCCTGTCTCTAAATAATACTGCGACTGTGTAGCTCACAAACGACTTCGGGTTTAGAGTTAAACCTAACGATTTATATTACCACCACCCCACATGCAGTAGATGCATGTTGCTTGAAAGAAACTGCGATCTTACACCCACATTTATCTCATCTCAAGTTCGTTTGGTTAATTTGGTTTAGTTGCAAAACCAGGTGTGAGTCAGGATTTGGTTCAGGGGGAGCAATGTCAGTCGGGGCGGGGGTGAGGGGGCTCTTTTTTAATGTTTGAAGCGGAGCACCTGCGATCTTCCTGCATCCGCACCTGTTTCCAAAGAGAATATAATCACCTGTTTCGCATGTTATTGTGTATCGCCATTTATTCGATTGTCGTCTTGCGAATCAGAAAACAACTTGAATCCCTTTAATGAGAATGTTAATTAAATAAACCCCTGAAGAGGCTGGCTTTCAATATTTATCTGATACTAGCTTTAGCACGCGTCGAAATCGTTTATATCGTACCTTCATAGTAACAGACAGACAGTTACTATCGCATTTAATAATAAATAATGATACCAAGCGCTCAGTTTCTTTCTCGCCCTTTTCTACCTCTTTCGTCGTTTAAGATTTGCACAGTCGTTTTCAATTAACATATTTCGGCACTTATGACTTGGAGTTAGTACCTACGTAGCGCGTAGACGCGTTAGACGCAATTTCTATCACTCGACATCACGTAACGGACATAATCAAACATACCGTGACATTCATTCCTATACTTTGAGCTTCACGTTGTAGGTCTTCGGGAGCGGTGCATGGTTGTTGGTTTAGCTAATACTCGTACACTTAAAGTACTGGATAATATTCAAACCTGCCAAACGCCTGACCGGTTTTAGAAAACGTGTCAGACATGGTTTGGATCTCACCTTAGAGATGTTTAGAGCTCACCTTAGTGCAAAAAATTATAAAACCCATTTTTTTTAATTTCATGACATGATCTTGATCATTAAGTGCTAACTATGTTGCTATTTGAACAAATAATCGGTGCCTACTAGCAGACACGCTTGTAACGAATTAGGTATATACCTACCTCCACGGAGCTGATAAACGTATCATGACGGCAATAACGCCTAATAAAATTCCGTAAAATATCTAGAACCTAACAAGCGATTTTCAACTCTATTACAGGTCAAAAAGGACTACACTGGCTTCTTCGCGCAACACGCCCTCAACAACAACTACCCCGGTTACCGCGCGCCCCCGGGCACGCAACACTACGAAGACCATTCGGGCCGATCTTCTTATTAGAATCATTAGTGTTACTAACATATCTCATAAGGCAGGAGACACACTATGTAAATAGCCACCAGAGACATGCTTGTACCTACTACATGAAAGAGAAGTCAAAGAACGCACCTAGATATGACGCATAACTGATGATATGAAGAAGTGCTTTTGACAAGCGAATTATCTTGCGCTGCAAACCTCCTAAGAAGTTGTGGGACATAGCAATAGAAGGGGAAAGTTGTGTGTCCTCTGTAAGTATCACAGTATGTAATGAATATCACCAGACAAATATATAATATCATTAGATAACGATATAGATGTTGACTAAGCCAAAACGTGTCTCAAACTTCATAAGGGCTAATAGGCTAAGCAACAAATTAACATCCCATTTCACAAATCACTGGTTCCCAAAGAAGATCACGTGAAGGAGTAGAGTAAGTACTTGTATAGACTTTAGGTATAAAGTCTTGAAGCATGTACGCAATTTGATTACTTTGTAATCAAAATTTAATTGTAATCATGTACCATTAATTAGCGTATATAAGTTTAATTTAACCACATTGACCTGCATAAGTATATTAATTCGTTTTTCGACGATGATTTCGATGTAATGTGCGGCTTACTTGAAAACGCGAAAATAAAATGTATCTTTTTAAAATGCTTATTAATACCAAATGTATATAATTGTTTTTTTACAAAACAGTACCTATTAAAATAATTGTTATACTGTGCTTCGCCAAATTAACATTAGCAATCTGATTAAGAATCATTTGACTGGCTAAGCTAAATTATGCGTACGTACTACCTAGTCATTGAATGAGATTACAAAATATTTTGTATATAATTTGTTGAAATTACCTTATCGATTTATTTATTTGGTATTTCATAATGTATATTTTTAAGAAATAAATTATTTTAAAAATCGATTCTTGATTTATTTCCCAATACATCGACAATAGATAGATCATGGACCCGGGTATGTCCTAAAACTACGGCCAAGACCACCGGGGGATGGGCAGCAGCATCCCTGAAGTGCGGTGGAGATACTGCGATCGCCAACCCGCATGCCAAGCGTGGCGATTATGGCATTTACCCCCCATGGAATTGGGGGAGGCCTATGTCCAGCAGTGGACGTCTTTCGGCTAATATGGTAGATAGATCATAGGTTACAATACTTATTTATTGTAGGTTGAAGAGAAAATTAGAACATACTTAAAGCGCCCGTATCAATGTTTGTCTGTAAAATGGTCGCTTTTATTTCATACATAGATCCATGTCACAAAAAACCGCTACTAAACACACAACCAATATACTCTGTTTTGTGTTTGTAGTTGAAAACGGAACCCTTATCTTATATGATCACTCGTGTGTGGTAATCAATTTTTCATACATAGAACCATGTCACAAAAAAACGCTACTAAACACACAACAAATATACTCTGTTTTGTGTTTGTAGTTCAAAACGGAACCCTTATCTTTAATGGTTACTAGTGTGTAGTAATCGATTTTTCATACATAGAACCATGTCACAAAAAAAAACGCTACTAAACACACAACCAATATACTCTGTTTTGTGTTTGTTGTTGAAAAAGGAACCCTTATTTTTTATGATCATTCGTGTGTATTAATCGATTTTTGAATATCTCGTTAAAAATATTGTATTGTCAGTGCGCAAAATATTAACCTTTAATGTGCAAATGTTTGTTAGTCTAGTTTTCATAACCTAACCGTTACTCAGCACAGTCATAAATAAATATTATATTGTTACACAAATCAACCTAGCTCTATAGTAAGCTCATTTTCATCACACAAATATCAGGGACCAGGATTCAAATTCAGAACCGTAAGCTTCGTAGGCAGGGTCACTAGGCTAAACCGGTCGTCAAATCATATAAGAACAAGAAAAACAAAGGACGTACCAAATTAAACATCATAATTATATGAAAATATTATATTATAGTTATATTACATAGTGTACAAACCACACCGCTTCAGCCAGGCTGAGGTGCACTAATAAATGCTTTAAAACAATCGCGAAGATAGCCGAACAGTCCGCATATTTATCTATTCGCAATACCAACAGCTGCTTAAATTACAACAAGTAAAATAGTGTACAATCTACACAGCTTTAATGTGAGCAACGCTAACAACGGCGCTTCGATTTCATCAAGAAGTTCAACAATAAATACAGATAATTTTACAACATGAAACAGCAAAACAATAGCATAGGTTCCTATTATATCACATTCAATAGGTAGAGCAAGATCCGTTATTTAATAATGACAAATATGAAATGTTAGATAACAGATAGATTGATAAATCGTACAAGGGTTGCCTTGCAAAAACCTGGACTGAACCAGTTAAAAAAAACTTAAATACTTTAATTTTTTAGGTCATGTGTTATTCATAAAAATCAAGTAGTAAAAGGTGAAAGAATTGAAAAAATAGGGGTTGCCTTGTATCAGCAGGGCTATGAGGTTACCAAGTTTAAAAAATGGAGCGAGTGTAGTGACATACCTTCATCTGTTACTTGATAAACAGTAGGCAACCCTTATCTACTCTTCCCTCCTGTGTGTGGGTTGTTGTGTTAGTGTGTATTGACGGTCTGTGGTCAATGTCTTTAAGATTTTGTCCGGATCTTAATTTATGTGTAGAGTAACCCAAGAAAATGTTCAACCACTTTCGACTCTATTAAGTTCGGTGACGGGAATAGAGATCAAAAGTATAAACAAATGGGTTGCCACCACAAAAAAATAACCCAAGCGAAAAAAATCTAGCAAAAAATCATTGCAATTCTTGAAGAATTATATTATATAATAGTATGAATACTTTTATATTTTATTTAAATTGCTTGAATAAAAGATTCTGGTTAAAAAAAATAAGGAAACAGAAAGAAGATTGGAATAGAAGTACAGGAGTTATTAAATTACATAGTTACGTATTTATGTTGTTTAAAAATAATCTGTGGAGAAATGATTTATGCCACTGGTAATGGTAAGAGGATAAAGCTGTTTGCTGTATTTTTGATTTCTAAAACTGTCACCGACCTTAATACTATTAGTTAATTAAGATTTAAAAGTGGTAGACCACTGCCTTAGTTGACTGAATAAGTGTTTTTCTTTAATATGCATTGTGCATTACACACTACTTAATTTTAATATCTGTTCATTGCTGCTTGGATTCTTATAGGGGAAGTAGACACTAAAATAACCGTTGGCACCCGACATACTAGACATTTTCAGATTATCACCCAGTCTCAGGACTACTATTAACCATGAAATGATATTAAAAGTGGCAAAAAAGTTAGGAGCGTGGACAATACAACAAAATAGGTTAATCTTGACTAGCTCGAATCGCACGAAGCGCCAGTAAATAAATTTCCACAAAACAAATGTGGTTTCCATAATATCACAGTGGTACCCAGTGGTCACTACCTACGCTTTACTACGGCTGCATCTATATAATATCCTAGCTACATAAGGTTCTACATTTCAGTATTATTCTGTGTTTTATAATATGGATAATACAGTTGAGCAGTCCACGATGAAAACGAGAATTTAAACTACATTTGACGGACGAAGGTTCTTCACGTTGATAATTTCGATTTATGCAGATTGCTGGTCTTGAAATTATTTTAAAAAATAGGTATAGACCTCTATTTCGGTGTTGCAATAAATTCTATTGTTAATTCCATGGATACTTCAAAGTTTAAATTCCGAAAGTCAAGCGACTTGTCACACAACAAATCATCTCTCTTATTCTACTTATAACAGTGCGAGAGCGATGCGCGTCAAACAAAATGGCGGGCCAGTCCTTTAAATGCAACCCAACAATAACATTCCACTTGGTTAACAAATAACAATTATTATTCATTTTTCAAACAAAACATGCAAACAGACAATATTATTACATAATTTTTATTTGTCACAACTCATGTTGTCGATCGATTTGTATGGAACGCCAGTGTAAAATTTAATCTCAACATAAACTGCAATCATGGTTTTCCCGCTAATATAACATACGTTAGTTCTTTGCAATAGCATCGGAAGGAGAGTAAAACAACCATATAAAATAAAAAAGCACGGTTCTAAAAATATTATGACAACATAAATAATTTTATAAAACGCTAATAAAACATATCCAAAATATTTGGAACCGAACCTTCCGACAGAATGTTTCTACTTATAGACAGTTCCAGTGGTCTTGCCTGTCATCACACCAAGGAAAAGCCTTGCGTTTGCTGGATCGCCTGTATGAGGTGGTATTTGAGTCGTTCTTTGGTCTTATACCGAGGCAGGTCCAGCAGATTGAAGCACGTGTGGGCCACCGGGAAGTACCTGTCGTCGGCTACGGGCTGGATCCTAATCTGTGGAATTCCAATTTCAGTTACACTTGATTTTGAACCTTGTGAATACCGCAAAGAGTTGCCAATCAATTGATTGTTGAAACCAAAAACGTTATGCTTCTGTGAGTCAATACTAAATTTTAGTGATGCGCCAAAGGTTTCACCGAATACGAATATTCAGCCGAATTATTTTGTTTAACGTAATTCTTTCATCAATTATTTTAAAACATACTAATTTTGTGGTAAACCTCTTGGTTATCATCAAAGTGATATGTGAATAATAAAGAAAGTTAAATAACATTAAAAATAACTTGATCACAAAGCAGAAATTATATTTCATTGTGACAACTTGTAAACAAAAACCTTCGAACTATTCGGCCGCATTCCGAGGTTTCAAAAATACGCCGAATATGCCGAATACCAAATATTCGGCGCATGTCTACTAACTTTACAGTCTCACTCTCAATAACAAGATTTAATCTTATTTTTGTAAATTCACTTATTTTAACATACCTATGCTCTTATTAACTGACTTGTGAAAATATTGTGACTATTGAAAGTAGTGTACTTACTTTGATATCCTTCATGCCTTGTATGGGAACTCTGTCGCTGCCAGTCAAAAAAAGCAGGAATTTCTTTTTATCTTCAAGAGACAATTCATGAAACACTTCCCAAAACCACCTACAACAGAAAATATAAACAAAATAAGCATTTTTACGACCGGTACGAGGAAAGGACGGTGAAATTATAAGGAAAACAATTAGTACAGTAACGACTTTTAATTTCTTTGCAAAAAGCACGATCATTTAAAATTAGTAAGTACTATTAGTTTCCCTTAGTAAGTACTATTAATATCTCTAGACCAGGGGTCGACAAACCGCGGCTCGCCAGCCGCATGCTTTGTAGGGCCAGTTGCGGCACTTCGAGGTCTCCTCAAAAATATTGTACAAAACTCTCTGCATGAGGTTCCCAAAAGATGATATTTTTACAGAATTTGGCTCTTTGGTTAAAAAGTTTACCGACCCCTGCCCTAGACCATCACCTAAATCTCTCGAAAAATCCAAAAATCTTTCTAATCATTCCAAAAAGCACGTTCAACCGCGTTTAAAATTAAGAATGTATATTTAGAATAATCTCACCTAGTCTGCTGGTCGTTTTGTGTGAACCCATTCTTATATTCGCAGTTGGCTTCAAACTGCTCCCAGTCGTATTCTTCATTGCCGATAACTACGGACATGAGCTCGTGCGATCTGAACAGCTTTATTATCCGGCCACCACACACCTGAATAAAATATTATAAGCTTAAAAAAACTGTCTGTGACAACCACCGAGAGATTACATAAGTGACCTGTAGGTGCAATGTGATACGGATCATTAAAAACACGATAATGCATTATAGTGTGACACGATGGTTGAATAATCAATTAGCAGCAAAGGACCAATACCATATTGTCATCTCCGAACTGGAATTGAACTATTTTTACCTCGATTTTGAACAATTTTATGCGAAAAAAATGCTGCGAATCTTAATAAAGAGAAGTCATTCCCTTTGCAAGTCGACGGTCGCAGGTAAACAAAGTAACGAATCGACGTACCACTCGATGTACTCGGCCTTTCGTGTTCTAGTGCGTGACGGGCAGATTCTCGCCGTTCTCTTTCAGAACGTGCACTTGTATCTAATCGAACACTACTGTGTTTACGTTATAATGTACAGGTGTTACGTCACTCTAGACTCAGCTTCTGAAAGCCCTGATTGAACGCCCTGCACTGGTTCTCCGCAGACTTGTTGAGCAAAAAATAAACATATAACTCGACGTACTCGGCCTCGTTCTTGTGGGTGACGGGCAGATTCTCGCCGGTCTCTTTTAATGGGTACGTAATAGTGTAGAGTTCGTATGTCACTCTAGACTCACCTTCTGAAAGCCCTGATTGAACGCGTTGAACTGGTTCTTCAGACTTGTTGAGCAAAAAGTCGACATACTCGGCCTTGTTCTTTGGCGTAACGGGAAGATTCTCGCCAGTCTCTTTTAATGGGTGGACTTATATCGTACACTGTGTTTACGTAATAATGTGGAGTTTGTATGTCACTCTAGACTCACCTTCAGAAAGCCCTGATTGAACGCCTTGAACTGATTCTCCACGGACTTGTTGAGCAAAAAGTCGACGTATAACTCGACGTACTCGGCACTGTTCTCGTGCGTGACTGGCAGATTCTCGCCGTTCTTTTAATGGGTGCACTTGTATCTAATCGAACACTACTGTGTTTACGTTATAATGTACAGGTGTTATGTCACTCTAGACTCACCTTCTGAAAGCCCTGATTGAACGCCCTGCACTGGTTCTCCGCAGACTTGTGGAGCAATAATTTTTAAGAAAAAAAAACCGACTTCAATGGGGGAGGCCAGTGAAAGATTATTATACTTAGATGGTGCCCTCTTAGATTCCACACAATAAAATAAAAATGGCTATAAGTATGTTTATAATGGTAGAAGACCTTAGTCTTCTACCATTATAAACTCCTCATGGAATCCTCAATTCCTCATGGAATCATGGAAAAACCTTGCTTGCTTGACAAACAAAACGAAGAGAACAAATCGCCAAACGTGAACTACGCGTCGTTGAAGAGTTCCGTTCTGATCATCATCAGCAGTTCCACTTCATCAAATGTCACTTTTATGAATGAAAATGCTTGATTAGTTCATGAAAATACTAAAATCACTATTTGTGTGCCTTTCACATTTGAGGAGTTCCCTCGATTCCTAATGGATCCCATCATCAGAACTCGAGCATGACAAAAATCAATCGTGAAAATAGAACTTGCTTAACAAACACAGCTACAAGGACAAATTGCCAAACGTGAACTTTTCGTCGTTGAAGAGTTCTGTTCTGATCATCATCAGCAGTTCCACTTCATCAAATGTCACATTTTTGTATGATAATGCTCGATTTGTTGTCGATAAAAACACAAACATCACTATATGTTTGCCTTTAAAATTTGAGGAGTTCCCTCAATTCCTCATGGCTCCCATCATCAGAAATCAAGCATGACAAAAATTAATCGAGAAAATAGAACTTGCTTAACAAACACAGCTAGGAGGACAAATCGCCAAACGTGAATTTTTCGTCGTTGAAGAGTTCTGTTCTGATCATCATCAGCAGTTCCACTTCATCTAATGTCACATTTTTGGATGCAAATGCTTGACTTGTTGATAAAAACACAAAAATCACTATATGTTTGCCTTAAAGATTTGAGGAGTTCCCTCAATTCCTCGTGGATCCCATCATCAGAACTGCGTTTTGACATAAACGGGACCAACTTGGATATATATACTTACAATCAAAAAAAGAATTTTCCAAATCGGTTAAGAAATGACGGAGTTACGGAGTAACAAACATTAAAAAAAACACATACAACCGAATTGATAACCTCCTCTTTTGAAATTTTGAAGTCGGTTAAAAAGTCGACATATAACTCGACGTACTCGGCCTCGTTCTTGTGGGTGACGGGCAGATTCTCGCCGGTCTCTTTTAATGGGTACGTAATAGTGTTAGAGTTCGTATGTCACTCTAGACTCACCTTCTGAAAGCCCTGATTGAACGCCTTGAACTGGTTCTCGACGGACTTGTTGAGCAAAAAGTCGACGTATAACTCGACGTACTCGGCACTGTTCTCGTGCGTGACTGGCAGATTCTCGCCGTTCCCTTTTAATGGGTGTACTTGTATCTGATCGATCACTACTGTGTTTACGTAATAGTGTAGTTTGTATGTCACTATTTGTACATATTTTGACCATTTGTTGTAAATTTAATGTCGCATACTTATATACATACATCGAAATTTGTACGCCGACAGGCAAAACATGAAGGACTTATTATGATCGGACCCGGGTATGTCCTAAAACTACGACCAAGACCACCGGGGAATGGGCAGCAGCATTCCTTGAGTGCGGTGGAGATACTGCGATCGCCAACCCGCATGCCAAGCGTGGCGATTATGGCATTTACCCCCCATGAAATTCGGGGAGGCCTATGTCCAGCAGTGGACGTCCTAGGGCTGATATATTATGATCTATGACAGCTTTATGTACTTCTACTCATGTTTTTACAAATAAATTATCTTTACTCTTGACTCACCTTCTGAAAGCCCTGATTGAACGCCTTGAACTGGTTCTCCACAGACTTATTAAGCAAAAAGTCGACGTATAAATCGACGTACTCTGCTTTGTTCTCATGCGTGACGGCCAGATTCTCGCCGTCGTCTTTTAATGGGTGGACTTGTATTTGATCGAACACTACTGTGTTTACGGCGAAACATAGGCTGAATACCTGTAACATTTAGAGACAAAAATATTATCTGACTAGCTGATGCCAGCGACTTCGTCCGCGTCTTCGCTTCTATTGGTCGCAGCGTGATGTTATATAGCCTAAAGCCTTCCTCGATAAATGGACTACCAACACAAAAATAATTTTTCAATTCGAACAAGTAGTTCCTGAGATTAGCGCGTTCAAACAAACAAACAAACTCTTCAGCTTTATAATATTAATAGTATAGATTTAGAAATTGACTGAATGTAAATACAATAATAATAATAATAAATAAATATTGGGGGACAATCTTACATAAATCGACCTAGTCCCAAACTAAGCAAAGCTTGTACTATGGGTACTAGACGACGATATACATACTTATATAGATAAATACATACTTAAATACATAGAGAACATCCAAGACCCAAGAACAAAATCCGTGCTAAATGCACAAATAATGCCCTGGCCAGGATTCGAACCCGGGACCTCTAGCTTCGGAGGCAGTGTCACTACCAACTAAGCTAAACAGGTCGTCAACAATTATTATTACTTAGTATCTAAAATAACGTCACTAATATAGTGATTCGTATCGTTTATTCAATAGATATCGTCAATATCAGAAGCCATTTTACAATTTCATAAAATTGAGATCGACTAGAATTATAAACCTGAAGTTAAGCCTATCTAAAGTGTAATGTTGGCCAGTAACATTCCCAGCTTTTATAAGATAATTTGAATTATTAAAACTTACGTCTTCAACATCCTCATCAGGATATTCGAGTAGGCTCTTCAGGCTGTTGGCAAGCGTCGGGTAGAGATCAGACAGATCGTCCAACATAATGGACTCTCCCAAGATTTTCTTATACAACACCAGTGGAAACGGCACATAGATTATTATCGAGTTGTATATGGCTAGACCGTAGATAGCACCTACAAGCAAATAATAGAAATACACGGGGGACCGGACGAAAACACATCCAACGAGTAAATAAATAATAAGGGACACATTTTCACAAATCGAACTAGTTCCAAAGTAAGGTCAATAAGTCTTGTGTTATGGGTACTTAACGGCGATATATTTAATGGATATATACTTAAATACATAGAAAACATCCAAGCCTTAGGAACAAAGGTTTGCGCATCACATAAAACAAATGCCCTTACCGGGATTCGAACCCGGGACCTTCAGTTCGACACAACCAACTAGGCTCAACAGGCCATCAATAAAATAACTTGAGGATATAAAAGAGTGCATTGTTTTTCTGGATTTCTTAAAACTTAAACTACCATCAATTTGACATTGTCATGATTACTTACCAATCAAATAGTACATAACATCGTCCTCAAAAGGATTGTTCGAGAACCATATCATGTTGGTTTCTTCCGACTGCTTGAACATGCCGTAAACGGGGTCGAATATCTCTTTTAGCAGCAACAGGAAAAACTCTTTCTTAACGCCGCCCGCATCTTCCGCTTCTTCGCCTACAAATTCTACCTGAAATAAAACGAGAAGTATTTTTAGAGACAATAAAACCGCCGCCGCGATAGGTGCTCATGATTAAGGACCGCGAACCGGTCTGAAACATGTCGAGCGATATTCGACCTTAAAGACGTGAGTGACCCGTTTCATTATATTAAATAAAAAATATTTAACATTGGTATGGTACTTCTACAAAAATACATCTGAAGGGATTGCGAAGGTATTCTTTAGCATTTATACCAACGGTACACCGTCGTTGACCGTTCCATCTCTTGATTTTAACAAATCATTCCCGATTGTGTATGTATGTATGCAGTGGACTTTTATACTGATGTGTATATAAAAAAAGATTTTTTAAACTTCAATAAGTTACTTGAAGTAATTTTTTACCGACTTCAATAGAAGGAAGGAGGTACTCAGTTCGTCTGCATGTTTACTTGTTTATTTTTTATGTATGTGTGTTCCCCGATAACTCTTGACCACGTTGGCCGATTTTGATAATTCCTTTTTTGTTTCATAGCAGGTCGGGGACATTGGTCCCATATAAATTTGGTGAAGGTATAATGGGATCTAGGAGGAATCGAGGGAACGCCTCGAATTTGATAGGCACGCATATGCCGATTTCGGTATTTTCTGTAGGTAATCAATCAAGCATTGGCTCACGGAAACCACAAATTGTGGCATAGCAAGTACAAAATAGGAGTCTGCTTTTTTTGTATAAATTCTATTCCATGCAAGCATTACCTACTCGTGATACGTGACGACCAAGAAGCGAAATCTCAAAAATGGACAAATGGAAATGTAAATGGAATGGACTAATCTAATGATTAGTTCTTCTCTATATTCCTACTTATGGTACTCTAATTTCACTTATTTCGTTTGAATGTTTGCCCTTCCGATTAAAATCGAATTGTTTTATACTATAAGTCGTTCACACGCATTGAAACACACACACCACACAGATAGAAAAAATATACTCACTTTTAGCGGCTTCTTAAGCTGTGAACTGTCGTGATTACTAATTTGCAGCATCGTATCCCTCACTATGTGGTTTCTCGACACCGTCAGGTTAAGAAACTGGTCTCTTTGGAACTCATACGTTGGGTCCATGAATATCCTGGTAAATATTTGCGTAGCAGCCCGCGTTACCGCCATCTGCATTTGTAGCTGCTGATCGATCTTTAGGAGGAGGGACTTGCATTGGACATCGAAGAGGAACGCATAGTTACACATGTGGGGCGATGATGACTGAAAGCAAAAGTAAATATTGAGAATGGTCGAGCACGAGGCTAAAGAACTAAATCAATGGTGATTAATTCTAATCAATCGAGGGACATTTGATCGGAATCAACGATGTTAGCTGTAATAAGTAACCAGCACATACAGGCATTTCGCTCTTATTCGCATGATGTTAGAGAAAGACGGTAATTAGTTAAATGTTAGAGCAAGACTGCTCTTACTCATATACTTATAACAAGACGCCCGCAGTTGCCATATATAGGCGTGAACGAACCGTTGCCGTGGACATACACGTAAAATGGAAATCTCGGGATGCTATTACTGAAACCTCCAGATCATACCGAATCCTACACCGGAGACGACGATGCAACGGGGCCACGCCGTTTCGTCGCCTAAATAGATATTAAGTTTTGATATATGTTCAGTAAGCTTAAGTTTCATGGCGCATTTGGTTTCTGTAATGTCATGCAAACGTATGTATGTAATAAATAAATCATTTAACATATAAACCATGCGGCGTATACAAAGAGATAAGAGAAAGCTCGATAGCTAGCTGTAGATGCGTGTAATAGCAGTTTCAGTATATGGCGTTGTAATCTCTGGTATATTTTTTAATCTGTCAAATCATTGGCTAGGTATTTACGTTCGTGTATTACTAACCGACAAACCACTCTGTCCACCTGATTGGACGGTTAGTATTTTTTTTCTTAACCAACAACCAGCCTAGTCGGTTGGTTAGTAATATAGACTTTTAGTATTAGCCAACCAACCGTTTTTATTATATACACTGCCAATCCGAAAACGATTTTTTCTTAGAGTCGACGGAGCCCTGCTGTGTAAAAAACCCACCAACCATGTAGTCAGTTAAGAAAACAACGGTTACGTTACTTACTTCTTGATCCGCAAGCCAGTTGATATAGTCCGTGGCGATATCCACATAGTTGGAAAGATCTTCGATATAGAAACACTCGGCAGGTATCTTTGGTTTCTTAGGGTTGGAGAAGTTGATTTTGTTGAGGGAAGACAACGTGTTTAAAATTTGAACGAGGCTATGACTGAAGTATAATTTCTGTAAAGTAATGAAATAATACAGCTGGATTACACTTTAACTTTTTTATTTTTAAGTTGACACCAATAAAAAAATAAAGTTTATTTATTCTGAAAGATAGAAATACTTAGTCGGCTCATAAGTTCTGTCACTGGCCTTTAAAATTTAAATTTGGAACTCCTAAAACAAAAACCGTTGTGCATTTGAATTTAGAATCTTTTTTAAATATTTGAGTAGAATAATTTTGCAATTTTCTGTTTTCTTTAACATGGAGTGGACGCTTAAAGATAGCCGTACCGCAATAATTGCACTATATCGTTGTGGACACTCGCCGACTAAAATTTTGATGCTACTTGAAAATTTAAAATTCTCTCTAAGATTTGTGTATCGTACCATAGAAAGATACAGTGAGGTCTCTAGTTTAAATGACAAGAAAAGAAGCGGTCGTCCGCGTACAGCTAGGACTCCAGCGGTTGTACAAGCAATTAGGGCACGCATTGCCAGAAATCCCGCTAGGAAACAAAAAGTTATGGCCCTCCAGATGGGTTTGAGCAGAAACACGGTGAAAAGAGTGCTTAATCAAGACCTGAGACTTCGTGCTTATAAACGAAAAACTGGCCATCTTCTCAATGGTCGGCTTAAAGCTAAGGCTTAAAAGATCTAAAGCTTTATTGAAGAAGTACGCTAAAAATAAGCATCGTTGTATACTGTTTTCGGACGAGAAAATTTTTGACATAGAAGAAAACTGTAATAAACAAAATGATAGAGTGTACGCGCGCAATAGTAAAGAAGCGTCTAATAGCATTCTCCGTATTCAAAGAGGTCATCACCCTTCATCTGTGATGGTTTGGCAGGGAGTTTCTTATGCGGGCGTCACTAGTATGCATTTTTGTGAGAAAGGAGTAAAAACTAGTGCCAAAGTGTACCAAGACACGGTGTTGACTAATATTGTGAAACCACTATCCCATACGATGTTTCTAAACCAGCATTGGGTTTTCCAGCAGGACTCTGCTCCAGCCCATTAGGCAAAGTCTACACAAGCCGGGCTCGCCTCCAATAAAATCGACTTTATACGGCATGAAGATTGGCCCTCCTCTAGCCCAGATCTTAATCCGTTAGACTATAAAATATGGCAGTATTTAGAGGAAAAGGTGTGCTCAAAACCTCATGCAAATCTAGACTCGCTGAAAAAATCCCTTGCTACGGCAGTGGCCAATATCGACATGAAAGTGGTGCGTGAATCCATTGACGACTGGCCACGCAGACTTCAAGCCTGTGTAGATAATTATGGCGGTCATTTTAAATAAATGTTATACATTTAGATTCTCTAGTATATAAGCTTTCAAACGCTGTACAAATTATACGGAATAAACTTAAACTTTTGTTTTTATTTGATACTATGTATATGACAGAACTTATGAGCCGACTAAGTATATGATACGAGGGTAAAACTGAAAGTTTCGGGAATAGAAGAAAATATGCAGTATAAGTGAGTTTATTTATTTTTATTGTTTTTCAAAATATTCTCCTTTGTATTTCATGCACTTATGCATGCGTTCAAACCAGTCCATAAAGCACTTTTTGAACTCTGAAGTAGGGGTCGACAAAATGGCTATTTTATAGGCCTCCACTGCTTCTTCTGGCGTCTGAAACCGCTGACCACGCAGTTTGTCCTTGATTCTGGGGAATGTAAAAAAGTCGTTGGGACTTAAGTCAGGGCTATATGGAGGGTGGTCCAATATTTCGACTTTTTCACCGTCCAGGTACTCAGTTGTTGTCCGAGCGGTGTGTGGGCTGGCGTTGTCGTGGTGAAGGATGATGCGACGACTAGGGTTTGTTTTTCGGAGTTCAGCAAAGACGTTCGGCAAACAAATAGTGGTGTACCAATCAGCATTGACTGTTCTACGATCCTCAAGAGCCACAGTAGCTACGTGACCAGATTTAGAGATAAACGTAGCCACCATCTTCTTAGCCGTACTGCGAGAACGAACAACTTTTGTGG
Organism: Notocelia uddmanniana; assembly: GCA_905163555.1. Taxonomy (NCBI): domain Eukaryota; kingdom Metazoa; phylum Arthropoda; class Insecta; order Lepidoptera; family Tortricidae; genus Notocelia; species Notocelia uddmanniana. The sequence goes on along the minus strand of LR991059.1, from coordinate 20,883,844 downwards.
GTTTGAGCTCGTCTTCGAAGACCCATACTCGGGATTGGTTTTTAGTTTCAGGCTCATAAGCGTATATCCACGACTCGTCACCTGATACTATGCTAAAAACAGCATTTGAGCGTCCCTTGTTAAATCTTTTCAAAGTTTTGCGGCACCAATTGACACGGACTATTTTCTGCTCGTCAGACAATAGGTGAGGTATCCAACGGGAAAATAACTTTTTCACGCCTAATTCTTCTTTTAAAATAATTTGTATTTGACTCATTCCAATACCCAGGTGCTCTTGAATTTCCCGATATGTCACATGTCGGTCTTCATTTATCAGACGACGCACAACATCGACGTTTTCTTGCGTGACTGCCGATTTTGGTCGACCTTCACGCACTTCGTCGGTGAGGGATACACGGCCACGTTGAAATTCTGAATACCACCTGTATATTGTAATCTTTGAAGGAGCTTCAATATTAAAAGCAGCAACCATCCGCTCTTCACATTGTTTTTGTGTTAGTCCACTTTTAAAGTCATAATAAATCATAGCTCTGAAATTTTCACGGCACAATTCCATTTTAAGCAGTGACTCGACGACTTCAATAAACAATTGAAACCGAACCATACTTTTTTTTTTCTAAGTGGCCAGTGTGTTGAGATAAGGAAACTTCAGAGATTATAAAAAGGTATAATACATGTTAAAAATAAATTAATAAGTATTCGATTCCCGCCACTTTCAGTGCAAGCCTCGTAACACCGGAGTCGTCGTTATTATTGCACATTCCTTTACTTACACGAAAAACAAGGACGAAGCGAGATGCTAATGCTATTCTAGTGATTCAAGTATTTATTAAAGGTAAAATAGATATGTTTTTTTTACCTTATTCGCTCTAACATTAGGTTGCATCAGTTCATATACGATGACGCTCTTGAAGATGTCCACTAGCATCTCGAAGTAATCGGTGCTCTCTCCCTCCCACCACAGATTGACGATGCGTTGTGGATACATGGATAGTTTGTTAAATGCCTCCGCAAATGGACCCTGAAGGTAACATAAATAATAGACATAGACAACACTTATTAGTAATGAAAAATAGTTACATTAGAAATAGTTGTTTTTTTAATAATAATAAAATACTAGATTTTTTTCACAAATTGAACTTGTCCCATAGGAACCTTAATGAAGCTTGTGATTTATTAGATATATACTTAAATGGACACGGGTATGTCCTAAAACTACGACCAAGACCACCGGAGGATGGGCAGCAGCATCCCTGGAGTGCGGTGGAGACACTGCGATCGCCAACCCGCATGCCAAGCGTGGCGATTATGGCATTTACCCCCTATGAAAATGGCTGTGGGCCTCATAAGAAGGCTCAAAGTCACCCAAAGGGCAATGGAGAGAGCTATGTTGGGAGTTTCTCTGCGTGATCGCATCAGGAATGAGGCCATCCGCAGCAGAACCAAAGTGACCGATGTAGCCCTCCGAATCGCTAAACTTAAGTGGCAGTGGGCGGGGCACATAGCACGTAGAACCGATGGCCGATGGGGCGGAAAGGTTCTCGAGTGGCGGCCACGTACCGGAAGGCGTAGCGTGGGCAGGCCCCACACACGGTGGACTGATGACCTGGTGAAGGTCGCGGGTGTCCGCTGGATGCGGGTGGCGCAGGATCGGTCATTGTGGAAGTCTTTAGGGGAGGCCTATGTCCAGCAGTGGACGTCTTTCGGCTGACATGATGATGATGATGATGATACTTAAATACACAGAAAACATCCAAATCTGAGGAACAAATGTTTCTGCTCACCACAGAGACAAATGCCTTTACCTGGATTCGAACCCGTGAGGCAGTGTCACTAACAACTAGGCCAAACAGGCCGACAAATATAGTTCATAATATAGTTTGTACCTTGGTCAACTTACAACCCTGGGACTTAGGACTCTTTTCTTTCTATTATCTCCACGAAAGACAGTGAATCTCCTATACGTTATTATTACTACTGCAAATAAATGGAATCCAGATTTCCAGACTTATGTTATGTGAGAGAGGACGGACTATATTGCGCGAGAGAACGGTAGCCATTGGTTTAGTAGATTCTTTCTCGAGTGGCGATTGCGCACCGGAAGATAGAGTGGGTTGCACCAAACCGTCCATAAACGTAAGCTGCCTGTGTTCGTTAAAATCTAATTGTATGGAGAGTTTCACAAGTTTCTATGGGATGACAGCTGCCGGGGCCATATTTGTTCGGTCTGTATCTCAGAGTACCCTAGAGAAGATGTCAAATAATAATACCGCTACCGAGCGAGATGGTCATATACTGAAATGAATAAGAGCGACCGAGTTTGTTGTCCTTGTCATAGATCCGTTCTTCTTTATTTACCTGAATGTCATGTTCACGTCAAGTCAAAAAGTTTAAAGCAAATAAACGATTTAACGCCCAAATTTAAGAGGTTGTTTATGGTAAGCCACCAGACGTTTAGGACCAGTTCTCAATTTAGCTGCATAAGAGCTTGTCCTCCTTGTTAGAACTCGTATAGGATCTCTATAGAAATCCTTACTCTGAGATCTGTATCGATCGTAAACTGGTGCAACTCGCCCATAGCATGTGTGGATTCTAATGTTCACGATCTGGGGCAAGCGTTGGAGGCGGGTAGCGACAGACCTGTAGCTTTAAAAAATAATTGGTATATATATATGTTTATGCCAAACTATACCTGTAACTCGGTATGTCGTCTCGGGTTCCTCATCTCGTGGTACAGAGGCAGGATCATGAACAGCCGCAGAGCCTCGGCGTCAGGAGGGGAAACTTTGATCTTCTTTATAACTTGCTCGCTCAAGTGACTGAATATCTGCAAGATCGCTACAAAATTATGAACGATATACCGTATATGATACTGCATATTCAGTTTTAGTAAAATTCCACAGAGTATCATACCGCATATCGTCGGGTGACAAGCAAAAGTCACTAAGTAACAAAATACCTACTTAAAGTAAAGCTCGTATCTCAATATCGATGTAGTACTGAGATACGAGGTTTTGAGGAGCAGTGATAGATATTTTAGTGACTTTTGCTTGTCACCCGTATATGATAGTGCCATATTCTAAGCCCACTCTCTCTAGATAACCTTTAAACAACAAGCAAAATTAAAAATAAATAAAACCCGACTGCGTAAAAAAATGACATTTGGACAATTAAGACGAATCGATTGACGTAGGAATCATCAAAATCGGCCGACGCGCTTGGTCTCTAGAGTGCCACAAAGGATCAAACATACATTCATAGACTGTTAAACACATTACCCTCCTTTGCGTCGCGCAGTCGGGTAAAAACTAGCGGATCTCATAATGGTACAATGGCCGATGTAGTGTTTAAGTAATATATTAGCAATTTAATCTCAAAAGAATGAAACTACGATTTCTATATTAACGATGTATAAGTCAAGAGAATTGAAACTTGTATACAAATATATATACATTAGAACCATATTTTTATTGTAAGTAGATAATAGTTCATGCTACTAAATCCTGACTACCTATACAGACAAACAAATTTTAACCTGTTGTTATCAAAATCATAACAGAAACTTACTAGCTCTTTTATAGAACTATTTTCAATCCTGCTTATAAGCGTAAACGCTTCTTCCGCCTTCTTAAGGTCTACCCCGTGGACCTTCTTATTACAGCCATAGTGGTTATTATCGGATAGCAGGAACGAGGCATTGATACAGGCTGAGGAGCCGAACACTGTTTCCAAATATGCCATTAATTCCTAGAAAGAAAATAAGATTTACTTAATAACTCAATGATACGCTGCTGTTTGCTTATATTTCATCCATCACTCAAATATAAGTTTGATATTATTTGATAAAATATCGACTTAAACTCTTTAAGAAGTAATTTCAAACTGTACATACATAAAAGCTTTGTCAGGTTTCGTTCATATGGGTTTTTCATCAGTTTTGTTTGAACCCGAACGTCCATGAGAGGCTATTATATACTGTAACAACTTATATTTTACCATGGTGTAATACATTTATTTATTTTTTACACATAACCAACATTCGCGCAAAGTTAGAAACCGACATATCAACTATCAAGTTACTTCCACTTAGAACAGAATTTCCTAAACAGTGGTCCATGGAGCTCTATGGGGTCCCTGTAATGCACGCCAGGGATCCATGGGAAGCCTATGTACCTATCAAAAAGCATTATAAAAATTGGCACAGACAGTAGTTGGTTGGTTACAGGATATTTGCATGGGTACATGGGCTCTTTGAAATTTCAAAAGGGGTCCATGACTAAACCAAGTAAGCCGTCCTCTACCGCGGTCATATTTAGGGTTCCGTTGCCATTTTAGGCAAAAACGGAACCCTTATAGATTCGTCATGTCTGTCCGTCCGTCCGTATGTCACAGCCGATTTACTCGGAGACTATAAGCACTACAATTATAAAATTTGGTAGGAAGGTGTATTCTATAAACGCTACAGAAAAATGATGTGAAATTACAAATAAAAATTAAATTATGGGGGGCACCCCATACATGTGACCGGGGGATATATATATATATATATGTATATGTTTTCAATTTACATAGGTGTGTGGATACACCTATGGATAAGTCTTTAAAAATAATATGAAGGTTTCTAAGAAACTTTTCCATTCAAGACAAGATAGCAGCTGTCAAAGTTGTAAACTATGAAGTTTAAAGTACTGAAAAAAAATTGAGGTGGTGTAAAATAATAAATTCTTTTCACGATTTTTGGTTTAAACAAGATAGGTTTAACGGTTTTTGAGTTAACGTGAAAAACTGTCTTGCCAGAACAAAAGGATGTAACAACCGTAATTTCCTTATGATGATACGATCTTTTTGAATCAATGTATTGTATAGTGGTTTTAAATAAGGACTAGTAATCATAATCATAATCATTTACTCATTGCTTTGTGTGTACAAAAGATGTTAAAGTTTCAACACAACCCAGTGAGGGCACTGCAACAGAATGTAGCAATTTTAAATAATAATATTATCATGCATCTACATTTATCAATTTTACTATTAACTATACATGTATTTACATATCCGCAAAAATGAATTATACAATACTAATTATATTTTATCAGGAAGTTGTCAGAATGAACGGTAGAGAAGTCGACGTTTGATTTAACTATAAATACATAAAAATATTGCAAAATTAATTATTACTTTTGTAGGCTAAGTATTCACTAACTGAGTACAACGCTTTATTTACAAGGAATGCTTTTAAACTTGTAAGAAACTTATTACTATTAGGCTCATTTTTTATTTCGTTGGGTAACTTATTGTAGATTATTATTGACATTGAGTAGGGGCCATTTTTATATAACGCTAGTTTTGATGTTGTTTGGAACAGATTGTTTTTAAACCGAGATTCAAAACGACGGGGCATATCACCAAGTTTAGAGTAAAAGTCCGGGTATTTTTTCACAAATTTACAGGTTTCATATATGTATATGCAAGGTACCGTGAGGATTTTTAGGTCTTTAAAATGTGTTTTACAACTATCAGTTTGTCTAATATGTGTTAATATACGAATGCATTTTTTCTGTAAAATTAGCAAGTCGTGTGCGTTTGTGCTATTGCCCCAAAGGACTATAGCGTAGCAAAGCCATGAATGGGCAAAAGCATAATATGCTGTCAGAGCTGTTTGCAGGTCTGTGGTTTTTTTAGCTGTCTCAAGGCGTAAATAAATTGGCTCAGTTTAGTTTTTATTTTTTGTACGTGGTTTTTCCAATTCAAATGGGAGTCGATAGTTATGCCGAGAAGTGGAAAGTCAGGCACGCATTCTATTTTGTTATTTTGGAATGTAAAATTTATATGTATCTTTTGTTTTTGGTAAGGTCTAAATTGCATTATTTTGGTTTTCGAATAGTTAATTTCTAGATTGTGATCGTTCGTCCAGTTAGCGATGCTTGTAATAGTTTCCGATAACTATTCATTTATGTTTGTGTTAGTAGTAGTAGGTACGGAACCCTTCTTTGTGCGTGATCCAACACGCACCTGGGCGGTTTTTACGAATAGAAATGTCGTCGGGTGATGGGGTGATGAAGATGATGATGATGATAATGCCATTCATTCTCCGCGCTTCATAAAGGCTTTGACAAAAAAAACTTTTCTCATTTTACCAAAACACTTACTTGATTAACCACATCATCATCTTTAAACATTTCACAGGCGGCTAGCTTGGGTAGGTTCAGAGTTAACACCTGCTTGTTACAGTCCGGCACTCTGAAGTCAGTACACATAGACTTATCACCGTTCACCACCAAGAAACTATGGTCACCGCCGGCATACACTTTCATCGGACCACGGAACATGGCTGGCGAGAACTGAAATAGAAAACTACACTGAAAAATGTTTCCTACGATGTTTCTATAAAATTCTAAAAACTTATAGGTGCAGTTACAATGGAAATGAATGTTAAAATAATATGGTTACATGACTGAAGAGCTACTTGACTAAACCCGTGTCCACACAAGCGGATGGACGGTGCGGTTGTTAAGCGATTGAGCTCAAAGTAGCTTAATAGCTTATAAACGACACAATTTCGCCGTTCGGCGAACGACGGATAAATCGCATTTCCTTCTTATTACAATATAGATGCCATCAAATTCATCTTTCGATTGGATCTTTTAGATTTGGCAAAGCCATGAACATGCAGCAACATATAGTTCGCAACAGTCAAAATAGCCAAATATATCACAACACGTCTTTTGATATTTTAGAACTGCACTGTTACTAAATAATTCCCTTTTTTTCAATGTGTACCGTAACGTCCGTCACACATCTGTGAACACTACTACAGCTAAAATGATTTCAGTGATCACGATCAGTATATGACAATGAGTTTTACAATGACATGATAATAGAGTAGTACATTATATAAGCGTCACAAAATCATCTGAGCCAATTTAAGGTTAATGCTAATTTTCATTTTCATAAAGAGATTGGGTTTGGGGCTAGACAGACATTAAATCATCTTCTTAACAGTTATGTGGCGTCATGAATTATTTATCTATATTTTCATATGCCACATGCATAGTGTATTTTAATGTGAACTTTGAACATATATTGGTTTGTCATTTGAATATACGAACTCGCTATTGAGGAGTATAATACAACAAATTGTCTGAGGAACTACGTGTTCGTTCCTTTGACGGTGCAGACGACCGGCTGTTGGTCCTCGGAGGCCAAAACTTTTGGGTAGGAGACGTATGCGGGACAGGGGCCTTGACCCTGCTCCGGGGCATTCTTGTTGCAGAGGTTGTCTATTCAATCCAACGCGGTAACGCCGCAAGCGTTTTTGGCGCTTTTGCACCAGGAATGACGCGAGGTGGGTTATTCGATTAGCACGTCTTCGTTTAGGTCAATATATATATATATATATATATATTGTTATATAATATATTGTATTATTTACCTATAAATGAGATAATATATAAATACTTTGTATTGCACATGTCAATAAAAATGCAAAACAGTTCAGAACAGCATACCGAGATATAAGCAGATGTAAACAACAGGCGGTCGGCGGGAGTAAGAACGGCGTACGCTGTAAAATATTGGACTTAATAAGCACTCAAAGGAGAACTTTTAAATGAGGTCAAATGAAAAAAAGACTTAAGTGGTGTCCAAACGAAACCAAATTAAATTTAAATATCAGACAAACTAAGAAGTGTTACAAATAGTGAAACAGAATAGAAACTTAATGAAGACAATTGAAAATAGACGAGGTCAAGTTTTGTAAGACAAGACATTTTTTTCAAAAACATTCTGGAAGGCAAGATTAAACAAGGTGAAGTTTGTACAACAACTAAAGGAAAGAGTGAATGTCAAATCTTACCGGGACCTAAAGAACTTGGGTAAAGACCGCGAGAGCTGGCGAGTACTCTACCAATAGCCAACCTCTTAAATTTTGATGATGATGAGGGTCAGATAACTTTGTGACGACTGTTTCGGTATTTTGAGTTTAAAAAGAGAACTCAACAGTTTGTATGGAGGTCCCCGCGCTGGTTTGAGAGACAACTATTGCCCTCTCCAACTTCTGTTTCTTCTTCTGCTAAAGAAATATGTTACAACTTTACTATTATGCAAATAATTTAATAACCGATGTTAATGAATATGTATAATCGATTATTGCACACTATAGTTATATAAATGAAAAAAAATATCACAGGAATGCAACTACAATTAAAAGTGAATGAAATTAAAATAAATACGGTTATTAACCCTGTTACCGCAGTCATGTGTTTAATTCGGATAGTGGTTAAACAGCAAAAATGTATAATTTCACACATGCGCGGCGGTCAAAGGGTTATTTCTAGGTGAGAATAATCTACTTTTATATCCTAGGTAGACTAAATTTACCTTGCTCGCGACCGGACTGTTGTCCTGTGTCAAAAAGCATTTAAAAGTTATTTTATCGTAAACTTTAACAGTTAATATAATTGCGTCGATACTTATCGACATCGGTGAAACTCAATTTGAGCTTTGTGTGCCTGATTTGTTTTTTCTGTGTGAGCTGTGTGTTGGTGGTATTTCACTCATCCAATATCTTTGTCCAATATACATTTGATCAAAGAAATTGTATGATTTCGTCAAATTTGGAAGGGCCCCGACATTTGATCAAAGATTCTGATAACATTTAAATCAATATAGTTACGCATGAAAAAAGACTTGGACAAAGATATTGAATAAGTGGAATGGGCCTCCGTCAAAGAAATTTGATCAAAGATTGGACAAAGATATTGGATGAGTGGAATACCACCCATGTAACAAATAACGAGGATTTAAATGATTTCGATAAGCATGGACAGTGGACATGTTTATGTACAGCCTTGGCCAGAAGTATTAAGCACCCCTTATTTTTCTTTGTAACTTATAAATAAACTATGTTTTTTTTTCAATTACAAAACTACACATTGACGCAAAATAGAATAATGTATATAAACATCTAGAAAAGTTTAGCAGGTATAAATTCGAAGTAGCTATTTATCCCAGAAAACTAAACCCTAAAAATAATCGGGTTCGCAATTAAAGGACCAAATGTCTTTTATTAAGTGCAATTATTTTTAACGTCAATGAATAGCTAGTGTTATTGAAAAATATCAGAATTTTCTATAATAAAAGATATAAAATGCTTTATTCAAAGTTTTACTTTTATATGAAAAACGCGGGAGTGCTTAATACTTCTGGCCAAGCCTGTATCACTCGTAAAATCGGGTTGTCAATTAATAATGACTGTTGTTACTGGCGATTTTAAAAAGCGCAAGTTGAACCCAGGGGATACAATTATGTGGCAACTCAGTAAACGTAATATGCAATTACGCGTACATTTTGACCAACAGTGTTGCTAAGTGATTGAATCTAGTGGTTTTAACTTGCGCTTGCCAGACTTTATGTCCCATTACTACCTTTGAATCCTCGTTAGGTGTAACGGCGACTAGCGTGAACAGCAGCGGCAGGGACATATTGGAATAGCCGTAACCACAAGCTAGTATAGTTGAAATTATTTATCAAATTCATAAAGCGACATTATTATCCAACCAGGAAGGTTCAAATTCTCTGTTTTTTAAAACGGCTATCGGAAATGTAATACGGCGAAAAAGAGGCGGCTACTGAACCCCTGTTTTACATTACGGCTAGCCGAATTGAAGATCAAAAAGCGCCGAACACGTTCCAGCGGACGTTCATTCAGCCGTATTCGATCCGACTAATTAGAGTTGACGTAATACAAATCCGCTAGCCATAATGTAATACCGCGAATTGTACAGTCGAGGAATAAAAAGGTTCGACACTTTTCGACTCTATTTTAATGCTGTTAAAGTCGAAAAGTGACGAACCTTTTCATTCCTCGACTATACAATCCGACTGCGAACATTTATCAATATACAAGGTGGGCCCTGTAACAGGAGCAAATATTTAAAAGGACGCTTCCTTAGAGCATCCGCATTAAACTCCCTGTGTCCCAATATATTTTTTTTCTATACGGAGAAATTTTGATCTTAAGTTATGACCTTCAAATAATCTATATTGATACCACGAGATTATAGCGCGCCAGTCAATACAGTTTTTGAAGTGATATCAAGTTATGAGTCATAATAATTCTTTAAATTTTTTGTCTTATAAGGTTATTGGTGTCTTTTTTTCTATTGTGTTTTAAAAATTAGCAGTTATTAAAATATCACCAGAAGAGTAAAAAAAATACACTTAAACAAACTTTGTAGGAAAAAAAAATAAGAAAAACTCTTTTTTACACCTGGACCACTTGGAAATAATTGCTGGCTTGCTCAATAGTGGACCGTTTAATTTTTTGCTCCTGTTACAGGGCCCACCCTGTATATACAATAGTCCGACAACAGTCAGACTTCTAGGAACTAAAAGGAGCACATAACCAAGTAGCAACAAAGTACTACATTATTATTTACCGGTGAATCATCGTTAGGCGCAAAGACGACCGGTGTAGGCAGCAGTGCAAGAGACATGTTGGGACAGCCGAGTTGCCCTCTCGCTCCGTAACCGCAAGCTAGTATTCGCTCGCCCACTCGGCATAGCAGGTGCCGCCGCCCACATGCCACCTGCGTCACTGTGCTGCCCATGAGTTCCATGACCTGGTAGAAAAAAATATTGAGTCATATTCTGGTACAACAACCCATATATATGCCCTGTAATGAGTTCACGCTACTGATTTCGCTCTTGGGAGAACGCAAGTTTTCGTCGTAGCAAGAGATAAAAGCCATATCGTTTTTTGATAATTTGTACCTTGTTTCTTACGTGTACGATGCTAAATAACATATTGTACTAAGTAGCGTTCCACCTACTTATCTATCTACTATTTATATTTAAAATTAAAAAAATATATGGTAAATGTTAAATAGGTATTTATCCTGTTTCGATTTTCGTTCTGATAACAACCATGTGATATATATCCTTTTACAATTCACCGGACAAATCCATTTTCATACCTTCTGTAAGGAAAAGAGTTATTGTTGCCTTCAAATGAGGAATAGTACATTACTACAGAGGGCGGGACGAAAGTGGTTGCCGGCCGAATGAATGAATGAATGATCGTTTATTTGGAAAAAACAAGCGTAATATAAAGAAGAAGACATGTAGACGGATAGGTCTAAGGCGAGCAACCCCATATTTCCCGCCGAGGTATGTATAAACATCTTTTCTCAAACATGCAATGAAACAAACAACAAAAAATAAAAAGTTTTATTTTTAATACGCACACTGGCAGAACGTCATGATGCCTGTGCCACAAATTTATGTGGAATGTAAATTAAAAAAGAGGACTTTGCCGGTCTAGGCCTGCAAGATTTGTATGAAATTCCATTAACGACCCATTGTCCTAGCCGCACCTGAAACGTCATACTTCGCAGCCAATTATAAGGAACATAACATTAATATTTCATTACATGTTTAGGAAAAAAACTTTGCGTACGACTTTAATCCCTCATTCGAGGACGACAATTACTCTTTTCTGAAAAGCAGTACGAGGGTTGTTTGATAAGTACCCGATATGACCAGTTTGTGCCTAAATTATAATAAAAGTATGTATGCCATGTCATTTATTGACTATCTACCACTAATTTAAATGGTTAATATATGACTATGTACATTATATAATTTTACGTTTCATTGATTTTAAGTAAGACTCTTTATCATTGACGTGAACATGGTGGAACTTTCATATCATACTGCCACGAACCGCTAAGTATTTGATACGAAACCTGCAACTAATTCTGAAACCCACTCGTATATTATTTTGTTGGACTTTTAACTTGCAGTAAATAATGGTTTCACTTGGGTAATATTTCATATAACCGATATTTTTTTACGGTAAAGGCACCCCTATCAAAGAGTATAAAAAATTACGTTTCTTAGAACCGGTGAAAAAATTAATTAAAAAATACTTTTTCCATTGCAAGAGTTAGCTTCATTTATTATTATTATTAGCATTTATTTCAAGTAAATTACACTCATATATTTTTAGTAAGACTTATGTTTAGGTTTTAGACTTATGTTTGTGTGTTCATTATTACACATATTGAAAAAATAAAATTAGGCTATTTTGGTTAAGTATTTTTTAATGAAAATGATTTTGTATTTTGGTTGCCGCATTTTCATACAATTGAGCAAAGAATCGAAGAGTAAATTAATCAGCAGCGTGTTTGAATGATTTAAAGCTAAAACTTGGAAATAATTTAATTTAAATTCTTAGTATTAGTGACTCTTTAATCGATCAGTATGTACACAGAAATACAAAAATGGTTTATAGACCAAAGATGAAATGAGTAAATACCCATGAAGGTAGAAAATATGTAGTTTGTAGTAAATAAAGTGTCCGCTGGTATACTATGATATTATCGCAACAATATTTTAATATTTTTGGCGTATATGGAAGAATAATAAATTTAAAATATTATACATGAATATGATGTGTTCAGAACCTCTTACTAATGGTAAAATCACCTATAATAATGGAACAAAATATTTTCTTAAATTAGACGATATCATCTGTCCGTACGCTAAAAGTTATAGATGACTTATTTTTTTAAATAACAGCTGTATTACAAATTCAGTAGCTTTAATCGCTTGCGTTAACCTTATAGACAATAATTATGCCCAAAATTAAAAAAAAGACAGCTAATTGAACAATAATGGCAAGCCTTAACTACACTAATAAAGGTCGTATTTGAGTATTTTCAAGGGTTTTACAAACAAGCCCTAATTTTTTTCCCCAATGTTATTAATAAATATTAGACTCGGTTTATCCAGCTAAAATGAGATTGTGTAACATAATAATTATGTTTTATATGGATTTGTTACCATTTTCGGCGTTACTTCGGATACATATCAAACAGCCCTCGTATGTATATTTGCTTATGCTGTATGCGTTAGCAAAATTAATTGTAAGACATTCCATGTTTTAGCCGCGGGCCTCATAGGCAGTATGAAAGTACCCTGTGACTTAGATTGAATTGGATTCAAGCTCTTAATAGTATAGATTGTATCTCAAGGGACCAAAATGATATATTTACGGCGAGGGCGGTATATTGAATCTTAGCCTAGCGACCCTGTGACACTAAGGGTGGGTTGCACCAAGCGCGTTTCACCAACTTACGATTACGGACCGCACAACGTTAAATATGGCGCCGGCAGCTGTCATACCATAGAAACTCGTCAAAGTTTTCATACAATAAGATTTTAACGAATACCGCTTACGATTACAGAAGGCTTGTTGCAACCAACGCAGTGCAATGCAATGCAGTGTCACAGGGTCGCTAGGCTAAGATTCAATATTCCGCCCTCGCCGTAAATATATCATTTTGGTCCCTTGAGACACAATCTATACTATTAAGAGCGTGAATCCAAGTCAATCTAAGTCCGAAGTACAATCAGCAATCACCATCAAATGAATGCCCATAACTCATCAAGGTGCTCAAAAATATCGAACATGCACTCTGTCATTGACAATAGAGTAGTGTTCAGGTAGACTTACCTTTCTAGGAACAAGTTCATTTTTAGTAGCTCCATGCCCTGTCTGGCCATATTCTCCAGTTCCGCACGTGAATACACCTCCTTCTAACGTTAGGAACACTGTAAAATCTTCTCCGCACGCTATATGACATACCTACAACACGCAAAGTAAGACAAGTTATTTTAAATTATAATGAAAATTGCTTTGTCAAGATAAAGCCACCCAAACACAACGAGACAGTTAAGAGTCCAAAGTTTAACGGGTCCACTAGTATAATTGTGATTATTTAAATTTAACGATAAATATTGAAAAAAGGAGGACATTATGTAACAATTATTTACGAGTGGCGCTAGTGGACACGTTAAAGGCCTCTTAAATTAGTAGTCAGAGTTTTAAATACATTATTTATATTTAAAACTAATATTAAGAATGCTGCTTCGAGCGGGATTAGGATTTGCGTTTAAGTATCATTCAAAGTTTCGGCAAAGACTTTTTATAAACAAGGCGTTCCGCAGTCTAATGCAATGTCAATCATTTCTCGGCTGTTTATCCCCCGATAACTTTTAAAAAGTAATTTAATAATTAGCATTTTGGTCCATTCCACTGAACATATCAATAGAATCGGTTTATTATTTGCGTGCGATGCCTGAAGTGTTAGAATGAGCTCCCGATAAAAACAGAACTGAATCCAATTAAATACGTTTAGTGAAATAAACTCCTTGGTAATCATGGTATACTTACTTTAGAATTACGTAATGACTTTAAATGCGATGGGTAACATCTGTTGTCTCTGTCTTGTAATCCTAGCTGTCCATGGGAGTTTTTACCCCACCCATACACTGCTCCTGACCTGAAAGATAAATTGACATGAATAATAATATGAATATAATAATGATATGATGTAGTGATAATATGATTTTTACTAATTGTTCCACCAATGTCCCGTGCCTGAATGGGCAAACAACTTTCAAAACTAAATTAACCTTGAAGTTATTTACTACCGTTAAATAAAGTCAGTTAAAGTCTATTTTAAAAAGTTAAGAATTGAAGAGGTTAAAAATATAAATACTTTTTACAGGACATCGGGAATAAGTATAGATGATTATACCACAAAGTTTCATTCACCATCATGAGATTTTACATTTAAAAAAATATATATTATTTCTGTTTATAAGATTCCTGTTGATAAAACCACAAACAGGACACTAGCCCGCGAGCCGGCCGCATATTAGATAATTTATTTATGTAGATAAATAGTTTTTAAATGATTATATTTACTGGTATCAACTTACAAACATTTTTATACTTACTTCGACAGCGCGAACGTATGATTGCTGCCACACGCAATCATGGCGATAGGAATACCTTGCAGCGACGTGACGTGTTGAGGAGTTAGTTCTTTATTTGTCATAGATCCTAAGCCACATTGGCCATGTGTGTTGGCACCCCACGCATATATGTCACCATCTGTGAATTACAAACCAGAGTTTGTTTGTGAACACTGTTCGGCACTTAGGAATAGGATAAAAGAAGATTGATAAAAGAGAAGGAAGAGTGGATGGAAAAGTTGGAAAGGGAAGACCTCCGCGAAGGTACTCTGGCCAAATCGAAGACATTCTGCAGAAAGGCCAGGTCAAGAGTACCCTAAATCAGCGCGCATGCATGAAGAATATTATGATATGAGAGTCCGTGAAGCGAAAGTTGTATGTCAGGATCATAGCAATGGAAATCCATGATCTCTGCCTACCCCTCTGGGAAACAGGCGTGATTTTATGAATGTATGTATGTACTTAGGAATACTTAAAATACACGAGGCTGACAAACATTGATTTATCATCTTTAATAGACTGCCACATTATTTATATGTCGAATTAAGAAAAGTGTATACATCACTCTTTTTGACAAGATACAACATAGGTTCCAAGCACATTTAGTCCTCTAAATTGCAATACTTACTATTTGTCAAAGCTAAAGAATGATATGATCCGCAGGCAATCTGTATAACATTTTTCGTAGCTAGGGCTTTCACAATTTTCGGCTTGTCCTGAGCATGAGAGCCAAGGTTGCTGCCGAGCTGGCCCAGTATGTCGGAGCCCCAGCTGAAGGGCTGGCCCCATTCGTCCAGAGCCATAGAATGCTGCATGCCACATGATATTGCGGATATTGTGCAACCTTTGAATGTTTCTACTAAAGCTAAAACAAATTTAAATTTGCAATTATTCTAACTTCTGTAGAGATAAATAAGAACCCTATCTGTGCTATGATATAAGATTGAATTTCACATGTCTTGTGGCAAAGGATTATCGCTATACATGCTTAGATTTTTTATCTCTTAAAACAAGTGTTGCTGTCTACACAATTATAAGGATAAGGGTACAGAGGGCCTACTCCGAACTTCGAAAATCGAACTTCGTACCGTGCCGTCCCTATCCGTCATATAGTGTATAACACGAGAGTGAAAGGGAACGACACGAAGTTCTATTTTCGAAGTTCGGAGTAGGCCCTCTGGCACCAGAGTTGAGATCACGCACACAACATGTCATGTAATCACATTGGGATTTTGTAATTGGTGTTCTTTTTTCCCCAGGTATGGCTAAAACTATGATTACGACCACGGGGGGATGGGCAGCAGCATCCCTAGGGTGTGGTGGAGATACTGTAATCGCCAACCCGCATGCCAAGCATGGTGATTAAGGCATTTTATATATTTCATCCCTAATATAAACATTAAGAAATTTGTTTATAATAAACCACCTTAGTACAATATACAGTAGGACACATTAGTGATTTCAAGGTTCAGGTTTTACTTGAAGATTAGTTGATAAGTTTTTATTATTCTAAATTCTAAAAATAGTCCATACATCCAGCTGAAGTTTTTGGGTTTATTCTCATCATCATCATAAAAGCCAAAGGATGTCCACTCTCCTGCAAGAGTTCCACAACAAACGGTCCTGCGCCACCCACATCCAGTATTGTTCTCATTTCCAATATATTGAAATTCCTATAATTATACTAATTGTAATCCACCACCACCATATCAGCACAAGGACGTCCACTACTGGACATAGGCCTCCCCAACTTCATCAGGGGTAAATGCCATAATCGCCACGCTTTGCATGCAGGTTGGCATGTGAGTAAAGTATACCAGGAGGGCCTCCTTCAGGTGTGTTAGTGTGTCGGCCGAGTTGTCCAACATCATTATTCCCACACGAGTACAATTGGCCATTGCTTGTGAGGTAAAGGGCATGGAATTCACCCGCTGTCGCTGCCTGAACATGGTTGCTCTCTGACCATTTTGAAAATGTTGGTTTTAATACCTGAAATCATAACCAATGCAACATCAAGGGTGGGTGAAATGTGCTTCATATTGCTTTAGCAACATTAGTTAAATAACCGCGTGCACAGATCGGCTATGCAATTTTTCTAAAACCTATGAATGCAGTACTAATTATTTTTTCAATGAAATGAGGTTTTCTTTCTGTGAAATGCCCTATCTTCAATATTTAATATGAAGGGAAGTCCCCTTCATGTTTTGTAGCTGTGGGACAGGAATGATAAACAACTCATTACTGATATTGAATTTTTCAAAGAATTCAGATGAGTGCATTATTTTTGTCCTTCAACACCTGCTCTTACAGCTGTTATATAGAGCATAACAGCACTAAATACTGAATAACAATTATGTTGCGGCATGTTGGTACTGCTTTATAGGATCACAGTATAGTACCAAGCCTTATATATGGCCTAATTTTTTTATAAAACTGTTGCTGTGCTGGCAGAGTTAATACTTATAAGAGTTAATAAATTCTTATTTCGTGGATTTATGCTATTTAGGCAGCTCTGTAATATTGTATAAATAAACAAACAAGTGCCATGTAATACTAATCCCATACCAATCAATCAAGGACTGAATAGCTTTCTAGAAGCGTACATTGTATTATAGTTCAATAGGTGATCAGAACAATTACGATTACACTATGGTTTCATTATGTAGTTCATAAATTTTATCTCAATATAAAACATTTCATATGTACGAGTATCCAATTTTACTTACCAAATCTGTGTTCTGAGTGGTTTCTATGCACAATTCGTGATGCGTAGCATTGCCCCAACAAAACATTTTGTGTAGGTATAATCTTCAATTACTTCTAGAAACTAAACTATAACCTCTACCAAAACTCTATCGATAAATATTCAGTCAATTGAGGAATGAGGTAGATGAAATTATATCCTCACGTTAGTTTCACACTCAGCAATAATTTTGTTTATGACGTTCTTTGTGAAAATAAAACATTATTTACTTTAATCGAAAAAAGTCGTCATTATCACCGCATAATGATGAGATTGACAATGGATTGACTTGACATGACATGACATTACATTTTCGTAAAGGCTGCGGCTGACATTTACGGTTTATTTATAAACACCGGTTTTTGAATACCGACTTATGCGTAGTTGAATGGGAGTTTTATAAGCTATTCACTGTACAACTCAACTATGGCAATAACCACCTCTGCCATCTAGCGGTGGATAGCAAAATTAAATAATTGGAAAAAGTCGTCAAGTGCGACTCGATTCAAACATAAATAGGGTTTTCTACTAAAAACAATCTTGTGGAGTTGTTGTGTGCTGACATAATTAATTCGTATTATTTAATTTATTCCATATAAAATCATTTATAATAATATATTTCGATACTTCGCTATATTTTGACAGTTGCTCTACATTTAATTTAAAATGTTTGCTTAGTTAAAAACGGACATTTGTTTTAGCATTTAATGAATTTATTCCGTTTTCACGCCCCTAAGTCCCGTTAAAAATAAATACTTATGAGCTACACATATCAAAACGTACTAAAAGAAACTTAACTTTAGGAGTCAACGCCGCAAAAAACAATTTGCTGCAAACAAGTCCCATTTCACGACTTTTAGTATCACGCGTTTTTGTCAGCGGTCATAAAATGGCTATAATAGGTTTGTGTTATAATCATCAATATTTCTTTTATTTTTTACATTCTGTACCAAAAAATATATACAGAATGTTTTTATTGATGTCCGTTCCTTCAGGGACATAGCCATAGAAATGACGTAGCATGTTTAGTTTTAAAAAAATATTTATTTTTTCATTTTTAATGGAATTAAGGAACGAGGTTCTCAGATTGTCTGCATGTTCGTTTTTTTCTATTTTTTAATGTATGTATGTTTCTTGATAACTCTTGCACACGTTGGCCGATCTTGTTTTTTTTTGTTTCAAAGCAGGTACCCTCAAGTTGGTCCCATATACATTTGGTAAGGGTCTGATGATGGTATCCAAAAGGAATCGATGGAATTGTTCAAATTTGATAGGCATGCGTATGGCGATTTCGGTATTTGGTATTCTCTGTAACTATGCATTTGCTCGCAGAAACCACAAAATTGTTGAATCGGAACTGCTGATGAATGAAAACCAAAGATGACTTATTGCACTCCTTAATGAGATAGGCACTTAACAAGTTCTGATCAATTTCCCTTAATGTAGCGACTAATGCTCATCAAAATATCCATTTTGAAGTGGAACTTATGATGAGGAACTGAAGGTAAGTATGGGTTCTCTGAGAAATCGATGGGACTCCTCAAATATCATTGGCTCATATAAAGTGAGTTGGCTATTTTCTGTTGTAACCACCTCATTTGCTATCAGAAAGCAGTACAGTCGACTACCAAGAAATCAATCCACCCATAAAAATACAAAAACCGAACGATCTATTTGCAGTCAACTCTACATTTGGTGAAGTGGGTAGTATATGTTAAACCCATGTGGGTGGCAAGTACTAAAGTAGATTCAGTTTTTCTGGTATAATTATCTTTTTTCGTAAAATAATTAATTATTTCCCCAACAGTGAAGGCAAAGGTGCCTTAAGATTTAACGTGGAGTTAAGCAAAAGTTAATATCAAATAGGTATGGCAATATTAGAAATACAAATGACACGCGCCTCAGTTAAACCATACACACGCACAATGCACATTGGCTGTTTTAGCAGGTACACAGATTTGTCACCTTGACGTACTTAGGTTTTGGAATTAAAAATTAACATTTTTAATTGTTTAGTATCTTTTATGATATACTGCGGTATTAATGAACGAAAATAACTTCCTGAATATAAACGAAATCAGAGAAAATGACGGCGTTTTACACTAAAATAAAACGCTAATTAAATAACTTACCATATTCGAAACCTAATTATATTTGAGAGTGGCAACACTGTTCCGTCTGTCCGGTCGTTTATTATACCTATCCCTTTCTAGCAAGTACTACATCCGTCTCCCTCGCACGTTTCCCCTTCCACCCTTGGCAGTCGCCATTGGGTTTCGCGCGAATTCTATGATCATTGTCTCATAATATCAAATATTTATTCGTACTACCAGGCAGATATGAAAATTGTAGGTTTCGAATATGGTAAGTTATTTAATTAGCGTTTTATTTTAGTGTAAAACGCCGTCATTAAACAACTGTACCGATATTCGAAACCTAATTATATTTGAGACGTGTTTGTTATCGCCTGGTGGAAGGGTAGAATGCCAATGTGATGCTTATAAAAAATTATCTAACCTTTATGTGTAAATGTGTCGAGGGAGCCAGTCATGAACTTTGTAGGAGGCTAGTTGAGTGAACATTACCAATTTCATATGTTCATGAATAGTAATTATTTTACTAAAAGTACAGTTATGGAACAAGAGAGAATTAGAAGTGAGAGTAAGGTGAAAAGAGGCCAGTCAGTTCATTGTAGACCACTTCCTTCTGTCACTCCAACAGGAAGAGTTCCACATCTCCCTGAAAGTGGGAGGCTACAAGTGAAGAAATTAGTAATTTCGAATTTAATGTTGTTTAGGTATCAACAATAAAAAGCTTTTTCAATAACAGTGTTTTTATTTATTCATTTGTTCTTCTGCATGACCTTCCAGTTAGGTAATTATTATAGTTATTAATCAATGTACATCATATACACTCCTACAGCCTATAGGCAGTTATGATTATGTTTGTTATACATTCTTTATTTTGCTTTAATTAACTCATAAGTTAGTTCTACATATAATTATCTTATATATTTGAAAATCTCATGTATCATCTCATATAGGTACATAGTGGATATTTAATAGTATGTTGAGTACTTACACTTACATGAGTATTTGATAATCAAAGTTTGTTATAGGTCAATAACATCCAATAGATAATAAATAATCTTGATTAATCTAAATTAAAGGAAAGGTATATGTATAAAAGTAATATTATGCTTATTAATGCACTGGCAAGAACAAGTTTTGAACAGAATCTGCATTATTTGCATTTAATACTTCTTTTCTATAAAATCTTGCAAAAGTTTGTCCTGATCTCCAATTTCCCCTTGCTAGTATGTCATCCAGAGGGAAGTTATTGATCCAATTTTTAGAAGCCACAGCTGACCTCATACTCCCAGCGGAGGATGTGATGCCAGCATCCTGTAATAAAGTTTTTATCCAATTTGCAATTACTGTTCTAGATGCATTTTTAGGAGGGCCACGCACTGTTAGAAACCGGTTGTTACTTTTGCAAGTGTTTCTCCTGTCCTTTGACAATTCAATAAGGGATTTAACCCAGAAAATTGGGTCTATTGACTGATCATCTGGGTTAGATCTTAGTTTCCAACCTGACTGCCTGTAGTTGTGGCCGTCTGTTTTTGACCCAAAAAGCGGCCAGAATATCATTTCATTATCTGAGATTGTAAAAGACCTTGGGTCAATGGAAAGCAGAGTTAGATCATGTACTCTCCGACCAGAGCAGAGTAGAAGAATACATGCTGTTCTTCGGGAACAATCAGACAGGTTAGCATCTCTATTAAAATTTTGTCTAAGCCAATTGGAGAGAATATCCACATCCCAAATCGGAGGTTTGGGGGTTCTGGGATTTTTGTTAGCTACAGATTTCAAGATCCGAATAACAAGGGGATGTGTACTAAGTTTATCATGGCTATTTGGGTTACATAATGTTGCTACCACAGATCTATGGAACAGAATGGTATTATAGGATAGCTGGAATTTCAGATAGAGATCTGATAAAAACTTAGCTAGGTCAGAGCCAGATGGGTTATGACAACTCACCTTGTTCTGAAGGCTCCATGTGCACCACCTCTTCCAAGCTGCATTGTAAGACTTTTTTGTAGAGTCTCGCCAGCTTGACCCCAGTAGCTCCAGTTGCTCGGGTGTCCATGTGGTTAGTGTTTCGCCCCACCCCCACATTTCCATATTTCGAGATGCAGGTCTTGTACTTTCCCTGGAGGTTTGTTTGTATTGGTGTCGATTAACACCTGAGATATGTTGTACACTGTAAAGGGCGATGCTATTGCTCGGCTCTTCAAGTCGGGCCTCCAAAATGCTTTCTCCCAGCAGGGGGCTACAAACAGGTATATGCCTTTTGCATTGTTTAGGTGCGACAGGACTTTTGGTATTAGAAACGGAGGTGGGAATATCCAAGCTAGATCGTAAGTCCATTGTTGGGAGAACGCATCTACAAATTCCGCCTTCTCGTCCATTGCATCCAGTGTCGCATATCGTTTCACAACGTGGGCTCTCTGCGAGGCAAAGAGGTCTATTTGGGGGATTCCCCACTTTTCGAAGACTGTCTTGGTTAAGTTCGGGAGGAGATGCCACTCTGGGTGTGCCGAGTTTCGTGACAGGTGGTCTGCTTCCGTGTTGTACTTGCCCGGTATGTGATGTAGGTTGAGTTGTATATTGTAACACTGAAGGATACGAAATACTTGGTATGTTAAGTCCATCAGCCCCTCCGATTTCGTTCCCCCTTCGTTCCGCAGATAGGCAAGAACTGTTCTGTTGTCGGATTGGATGGAGACCGTGGTGTCTGCTAAGAGCTGGTACTGTTGCCTCAGCACCTTCAGTATAGCCAGCATCTCTTTCATGTTCGAGTGTAGTGCTAGTTCCTGCGGTCCCCACAAGCCGCTTAGCTGGATGTTGTCTAATTGCGCTCCCCATCCTTTCCCTGATGCATCGGTTGACAGGTAATGTTTGACACATTGGGAGTGTAGAGGCGAGTGAAACTGACAGTGACAGTTCCACCATACCAGGTCCGTTATTGTGTCCGTTGGTAATGTTAATGTTTTCAAGGGATGCTCTTTCAGGATTTTGTTGGAGAATTTTAATAAATTCCGGAAGTGCAGGCGTCCGTACTGTACTACGATGCTTGCAAAGTTCAGTTCTCCTATTAGGCTCTGTAATTCTTTTAGAGATAGTGCCTTCGCCATGAGGGCATGATGGACTTTTTCCCGTAACGTCAGAACTTTTCGGATTGGTAAATATTTGACATTGTTCAGGGGGTCCCACACTATGCCTAAGTACTCTAGTTGGGATTGAGGTTGTAACACGGACTTTTTGTAATTGACTTGCCATCCCAAGGATTCCAACAGGTGTATTACGTGATCCGTCTGCCTCCTCAGAAGATTCTGACTTTGATTGGCCAGGAGAAAGTCGTCTAGATACACTAGGGCGCGTATCCCTTTGCTCCGGATGAGCTGGGCTACCCAGTTGGTGAATGTTGCGAACAGTTTTGGTGCTGTTGCCAAACCAAAAGGCAAGCAGGTCATTTGCAATAGTTCGTTTTGGAACACTAGCCTTAAGAATCTCCGGTGCCCTGGCGCGACCGGTATATGGAAATATGCGTTGGACAAATCTATTTTTGTCAACCAATCGTTGGGTTGGAGAAATGTCGGAACCTTTTGTTGATTTATTAATCTGAATTTGCTTATATGAATGAATTTGTTGAGCTGTTTTAGATTGAACACTGGTCGAAATGTTCCATCGTCTTTCTCTCTGAGAAATAGACTTGACAGGAAGCTTGGGGAAAGTTGGGCACTCTCCAGGACTCCCGCAGCCTTTAACGACTGTATTTCTGTCTCCATTTCCTTGGAGTACGGCACTGTTATCAATTTGCCCTGCGTTAATTGTGGCATCATTAGTGGGGGTTTTGAGTTGAATGGTATACGGTACCCTTCTTTTATAACCGTCAATATGTGGTGGGGAGCCTGTAAGGACTCCCATATAGCAAGGTAACTTTGTAGGCACCCTGCTCGGAACTTCGAGTCAGAAATTCCCTTTTGAGCGACCCCTTGTGGAGAGGCCTCCTCTATTTTGTTTGAAATTGTTACTTCGAGGGTTCTTAGCTCGAAATGTCTGACCCTGCGCGGGTCGTGTGGGCATAGGCATGGTTGCCTGGTTAAATATTGGCACTCCTTGCGCAGGAGGAAGCATGAATGGGTAATAAGGCGATCCATGCGCTGGAGCCATTTGTCTCCCATTGTACTGGGACGTATTAGGAAAACTACCCTCTTTATAGCCATGCGCTGGCGCTTTTGATTGTTTGGCCGAGTTATAATTCGAAGCACTGGTTGGCGCTTTAGTAGTACTGGGTTTCAAGGGCCAAAAGATTTTGTTAATACCTCCGGCCTTTTCTATTATCGATGAAAAGGCTTGTGGATTGAATAAGAACTCGCAAGTGGGGGGTATTTTACGAAGACTAGCTTTAATGAATTTATCTTTGACAGAGCGTAAAATCGAGTCCCGCCGCTGCTGTATTAAATCAGCGCGGTGACCGCACGTCATTTGTAACAGGTCATTAGAAATGGTTTGAAATTCTTCAGAAAAAGTTTCTTTTATCTTATTTTCTATTGTAGCTAAATCAACCATTTCGGTCGTTTTTAACCAGCCCAAAAGTGACCTGATCCCTTTTTCTACCGATTCTTGTTGTTTTATTAGCCCTTGCGTAATAGCCGCAAACCCCTTTTCAGTAATACTTAGGTGATTGAATTTATCGTATGGCTTAATTTCATCATTGCACTCCAGATCGGTAAATCCGGGGGTAGAACAAAATCTTTTTTGGGTATCCGAATAACGGACTTCCGACCAGTCCTGGGTTTCAAAATGTTGAATTGATTTCAGTTTATCTAAGCGGGAAGGGTCTGACTTTAAGATGGCTGGTTCTTTCAAAACTGTATAAGCATTTAATGAAAAATCTTCCTGCGTGGAAGGATCAGTATCATCTTTAAATAACTCGCCACTTGTATCTAAGCTGATCCCGTCTTCATCAGTGTCTGTATGAGCACTATCAAGGATCTCACCTTGTGGCATGGGTTCAAAGTAACGGGTATTATTAGCACTCGTTAGTTGTTGCAAGACATTTTGGATTTGACTCACCTGTTGTACCAAAGTACCTATTATCTCATCATTTTGAGATATAGCAGTCTTTTTAGCGCTGGGCCCAGACGTTGGCGAAGCATTTCGCTTGCATGACTGTTGGGACGCCATGCCATCCGAATCCATCATGGATTCCAGCACTAGATATTGTGCCAGGTCTGGATTTGAATTATCTTCCATTTGCTAGATAAAACAAAAGGACAGTAAATTTATAAACTTATATTTCGAACGGCAAAAGCCGTTAGAAACTGTTTTTCGCTGATAGGTAGCTAAACTGGAATAAAATCTTTAAGACTCACCAGCAGTTTAGCTCGCACGACCGTCCAGTTCGAAAAACAGAATGCCAATGATCATAGAATTCGCGCGAAACCCAATGGCGACTGCCAAGGGTGGAAGGGGAAACGTGCGAGGGAGACGGATGTAGTACTTGCTAGAAAGGGATAGGTATAATAAACGACCGGACAGACGGAACAGTGTTGCCACTCTCAAATATAATTAGGTTTCGAATATCGGTACAGTTGTTTAATTACTTTATTTCATCTCAGGAATGTGCCCTAGCAATTAACGGAATTAAAAAAACATCCTGTCCATGAAAAAAGATTCTGGAAAATATCACCAAACCCATTTCATCGACATCTACAAAAAAATATCATTTACTATTCACATGAGGTCTTATAACATACACAAGGCCTTACCACTGTTGAGTTAAGTGTCTACTGAAATGCTTCTGTATAAAAAAAACACCTGCTTGAATCTGTGGTACCACAGACATCGTGTGGTACGCAATGACACTGACAGTTCAAGTCATACGACCAACCTATGATGAACTGTCAATGTCATTGCGTATCACAGATTCAAGCAGGTGTTTTTTTTAAATACTTGACGGACTTAGAAATGTCTTAGTAGTCCGATACGGGGCAGACGCGACCGGATATAAAATGTTTGTATTTTTACAAAATATATGGCGCAACCGAAAAATTTGAACCTTTTTCTTGTAAATGGCGACGGTTATTCCTACCATTAGAAAAATAATCAAGGACTTTTAAAATTTTCAGGCATTCCCTATTATCACTATTTAGGTTCTTCCGCTCTTTCCTATTAATTAGCCTTTATTACAATTCTTTAACTTCAAACGATAAGATTGATACCACGATTGATACACATCACTATATGTAACTTCGAAGTACAAGGGTGTTTTTTGCCACTATAAACTGTATGTTAATCACACTTCGGGTTGCGTATTAGCCTCCATTTCTTTTTCGATATTATAGAAAGAGATGCAACATGAATATTTGCATAAATACCCGAAGTGTGGTGTAGTACATTTTGAAAATTTCATCATCATCATCATTTCAGCCGAATGATGTCCACTTAATAAAATAAATAGATGATTACACCATATTGGCTATGTGCGAAGTAGGTGGTGGGGGTAAGCTAGGCGATCGTAGCGCACACCATGGCAGAAATGTGTACTTACCGGGGACCACTGTCAAATTTACTTTCACGTTTTCTATTGGTTTCTTAACGGTTTCCTACGATTCGTTTCGTTTGTATGTATTTATTTATTCTCTTATTTTTTTCAGTAAAATTTCCAATACGGGGTCTTTCTCGTTTACTAAAGTAAATAAAATATTCATGTGTCATTATTTGACATCTCTAAATTTTGACATTGTCTCGGGACCTTTGACGTTTGACTTTCAGACATGCACATAGCCTAGTCAGAACTAATACTAGTCAGAAATAACTGAATACTTGCAAAATGGTACCATTCCATGTTCAATTCCACAAATTAAGAACTTACGAACAAAATATGTTCTTTGTCCTCCTAGCGCGTGACCGTGAGCATTTTAATTACATTTTTCTATGGAAGGAACCCTAATTATATATTGATATTAACGCCACCTAGTGTACAATTAAAGTACTCGATTGAACATCATCTGCTAGTTGCTATACATACTTTTTTTATTGATAGTTATTGAAATAGACGGGGAAGGGACGTTCTTCGGCCATATTTGTTATTGTGCTCGATAGGGATTTATTTAGATCATTTGATTTGATTTTAGAATACACTAGTTAATGTTTGTGATGTATTTTATTTCCTTATTACCTTTTCTCAATAGTTTCTATACAGTGACATAAAAACGTTCTACTTATGAATATAGTTATGCCAAGTGACTGTGGATATCCCCTGTGGTAATTCGCAGTAGTCATCCAGCGATACTGATTGAGAATTTGTGTCGATATATCGCTTTAAAGTGGCGGGGGCGTCAAATAGTAATGGAAAAGGGGGCCGACAAGCTGCCCCGGTCGACGTGGGGTCTCCCCTACTCGACTGGGAGGAAGGTGACCATTTCAGTTTTGAGGACTCTGAACGTTTTGAGGGTGATTCCCTCTGCAGTTGGAGTTCGGAGCCCGAGAGTCTATGCAACAACTGGCGAGGATGGAGGAGGCCGAACCTACAGAACACTTTCGGCAATCGTTCCGCGAAAAAGTCCGTTCAAGGTAACAAGCTTCTCTTACACAGCTGATCCTTTGTCTCGAACGCCCGAAATTAGGACAGTATTACCTAATTTCTTACAATACTTCCCTTTGTGTACTAAAATAAACTAGTTTTATGTCATCATTTGTCTATATGCACGTGTTTCGATCGTATTTTCAACGAAAGTGATGTAGTGTAGTATAGGCACGTACATACTTTGTATCTACATACAAAGAACAGGTGCTGAGAAGTCATTTACCTCTGACTGGACAGAGCAGTTGAGTTAATAATAATACTTTGGTTTCCAATCCCTGCTCTTTGTTGCTCTGCTTGCATCAAATTGAACTTTTAGTTTCATTGCAATTTACTTTTCTCACTTGATAGAAAGTTTCATATTCTGTATACTTTCACAACTTTCACTGATTCACTTTGAATGCTCATAATTGAGACTTCCTATAACATTGGTAACTTAAAACAAGTTTAATATGAAAATTGAATAAAATTTAAGTCTTTTTGGTTTATATTTTATTTCTTTGTTTGTAGTATATCAATCATATCATGCCTATTTTTTGTTACAGTATAAATTGCGCCTGTACCATGTTTTACTTCTGAATATCTCTTTTTCTCTCTGATTTAAACATATAGTTATTAAATAATAGTTGATCTTTTGTTTTAGTTTTTTCCTATTTTAGTTTTTTATTTACATGAGAATAAGGTGCATGTTAAATAAAAAACTATCCACAAGTTGTACCGGTGGCAAATTGACTATGAAACTGACAAATTAATAATAATAATAATAAAGCCTTTTATTTCCCAACAAAGTAATACCAACAAATAAAACATTATTTTTTTGAGAATAACTTAATTGCTAAGCTACTACTACTTCTTTTTCTTTTTGCAGTTATTGGGACCCCTTAGGCAGGGTATAGGCCTCTCTAACTTCTTCCATATGTCTCTGTCTTGCGTCACTCTTAGCCTATTATTTCCCGCTAACTTTTTAATTTTATCTGACTATCTTTGCCGTGGTCGTCCAACATACCTTTTCCCGCCTAGTCCTACCCATTCTGTGCATGCCAAGATTCAGCGCTGGTTGGTGAACCTTGCTAGATGGCCTGCCCATTGCCATTTCAGTTTAATCGCCTGGTGTAAAGCATCTGTTAGTTTTTCTTTAAAAAGTCAAACCTGACAAATTAGTATTGAATAATTGAAATACTAGCTAGGGATGCATGAATACAGGGAACCTAATTATATATTCATGTCCATGTCTTCCAATACACGAAGCTTTCAGAGGTAAAACCTGGAACAACCCATATATTTATGAATTATAAGTTGCACAACAATAGAATCATGGTCAAAGGGAGGTGGAAAGGTAGTTGATGAATGACTATACAAAGCAAACACAAGCCAGCAATTAAAGCTGGCCTCAAAAAATATTTTTAAACCGGAAAATGCACTTTATGCCAAAATAGCAGGAACATTGCATTTATGAAGTTGGTTAATGTTTTGAAAATGAGATAAACCTTTGAAAAGATATATAGAAAGAAAGAAACATTTATTTGGTGTACCTACAGTTAAGGAATTTGATTTCTGGTCTTCTTCATACCTTGTCATAGTGACAAGAATATGAGATCTCTAGCAGCTCTCATATTGATTATCACTGTGACAAGGTACAAAGTGGCCCAGAAATCTATTTCATCAACTGTACAATCACAACACTTAGCACAACAGCATGCATGGAAGAAAGTTAAATTGTATGTATATCAATTATTGCCAATAAGCACAATATTACAGTTCTTTTATTTCAATTTTGAATCATTCTTTACTCAGCACATTCTACTGTACAAGTATAGTAAAAACCATGCTTAAACTGAACTCACCTCCCTAATAACCTATACTCATACTCATACTCATTTATTAATAATATTACAGAAATATTACATGTCAGATATTAAAATAATTAGATAATTAGTCAATCACTGTGTTTAGTGTGATAAAAATAATTTAAATTATAAAAGGCATGTCCAATTAACCATTTTTTTACTTTGCTAGTGAAAGTGTAGTTTGTAGTAGTGTGCTTTGATAAACATAATTATAGGCCTGCAATGAAAAATGTCGTGTTTTTTGCCACACTGTTTTGACTAGATTAGGCAAAAGTAAGAACTGATTTTCAGAATTATAAATTGAGAATATATAATTCTTTCTGTAATGAGAGCTGTAACATGATTACGTAAAATTTTCTAGATAGAAAAAAAAAACAAGGATTAGTCTTTGTTTTCCTTATTTTCCTCAGCTTACTCAAACAATACACTATTTAATAACACAACCAAGTTAAAATGATGTTTTACCTCATCTTAGATAATCTCAAAAGAGGAATTATGAATAAAACTTCACAAAGTCAGCAATTTATCGAAACTTGTCGTAAAAAATCGTATCCACTTTTTAACTTAATCTCTTGTAATTCAGTGTAAAAACTGATATTTAAAATCTTTTTGTAGTCAACTGAACAGTACACAAACGAAGTGAATGTGCTTATGCAGCCCCGTACACTCTCCAGCGTGAATGTACTAGACCTCTAACAGATTCTCTTTGTAAGGTTTGTGCAGGTAACTGTACATCCCATAGTTCGGCTAACCTGCGGAACACAATTAAGTCCTTATATTAGCAAATCCGCCGTATCATAGCTAAACCGCAAGCTATATTAAAATAAAACATAACCTTGTCCAGAAAAGACTCGGAAGACAACCATGTCTCTTAAATGGGGGGCATAGTTTACAGAATCAAGGCATCCCCTTAACATAAACACATACATTGAAAAAATATCGACTAAGGGAGGGCTGTTAACTTTAAGATTCATTCTACTCTATGTAACGTTTTCATCATTTCATCATCATTCACGTCTCATTGTCATTGTTGATGACCACTTTGGCTTAGTTGGTTGATCCTGCCTACGATGGCGGAGGCAGGCCTTTTCGTCTAGTACACTCACAGACTTTAATTGTTGAGCCATTTAGAGCTCACTTCATATTGGGCATCATAGTAAGCTAGTGTCCGTCCAGTATACAGTGAGCTCTAAATGGCTCAACAATTAAAGTCTGTGAGTGTACAAGCTTTGTTTAGTTTGTGACTAGGTATATTTGTGGAAGATTGTCCCCCAATATTTATTTATTGTTACAGATAAAACAGTATCCACACTAAGCGAGTTAGCCGCAAAGTGTGTTGCATGCCACATACCGTTTGAACTTGTTGAACATGTGTACCCACCTGTTCCGGAACAACTGCAGCTCCAGATCGCATTCTGGAGCTTCCCTGACAGTGAAGATGACATCAGACTCTATTCCTGTCTGGCAAATGGATCGGCAGATGAATTCCAACGGGGCGAGCATTTGTTCAGAGACAGAGCTGTCAAGGATGTACTACAGATTGGTAAGTGTAATAATGTCGTATCATCACCTTGTGACGAACACACAAGACAACCAACGGCCTTCTTTATTTCTCCCTCCTTCCCATTATTATTTTCACTCACATGACCTGTTTTGATGGCAATTACTTTCCATTCCATTTTTTTAAGGTGATTTTTTATGTCCTATGTCTGGAACAATGGTACCTATTGTGTTGGTGCTGATGTATGAGCTATTATTGCATAAACTCCTACAAGGATGAATTATGTTGTTACTTATATATAGCCTTTTATTAAGATCTAGCAATAACCATATGTAAACACACCTTGTGAGAAAGTAAAGCAAGCGGATGCTGAGCTCTTTCAGGATGCCACTGGGATAATATTAAGTTAAATCTAGCTTGTGAAAAAGTACCTTAAAAAGATCCATCCTATCTTCATAAACCCAGGCCTTAGAACACTTTTGCACACACGTTTCGCCGTTAATTATTATGGGATATAATCAGTAAAGTAATTCCAGTTATACTACATAGAAGTTAGTATGCAAAGTGGTCATTATTCTTCAGTTAAGCTAACACTGTAACAATTTATAGGATTTTTTTCATGCGCAGGTTTCCACTTATCAGCGACAGTGTCATTCAACATGCCCAGAGCTCAGTTCAACGTAGCAGTAACATTCGACCGGCAGCGGATATCGTCATGCAACTGCACTTGCTCGTCCACAGCGCACTGGTGTTCGCATATCGTCGCGGTGTGCCTCTACAGGATACATTTAGTAAGTTTTCTGTTTCCACTTATCAGCGACATCGATATGCCGAGAGCCCAGTTCGACGTAGCAGTAACATTCGACCGGCAGCGGATATCGTCATGCAACTGCAGTTGCTCGTCCACAGCGCACTGATGTTCGCATATCGTCGCGGTGTGCCTCTACAGGATACATTTAGTAAGGGTCCTGTTTCCACTTATCAGCGACATCGATATGCCGAGAGCCCAGTACGACGTAGCAGTAACATTCGACCAGCAGCGGATATCGTCCTGCAACTGCTCTTTCTCGTCCACAGCGCATTGGTGTTCGCATATCGTCGCGGTTTGCCTCTCCAGGATACATTTAGTAAGATTTCTGTTTCCACTTATCAGTGACACCGTTCGACATGCCCAGAGCCCAGTTCGACGTAGCAGTAACATTCGACCGGCAGCGAGTATCGTCATGCAACTGCACTTGCTCGTCCACTGTGCACTGGTACCCGCATATCGTGGCGGTGTGCCTCTACAGGATACATTTAGTTAGTTTTCTAAGTTTCCACTTATCAGCGACATCGACATTCCCAGAGCCCAATTCGCCGTAGCAGTAACATAACTCGTACTGTTAAACATGTCTAGCCCAGTCCAATTCAACGTTGCAGTGACATTCGACCGGCAGCTGATATTGCTCTCGCGTAAAATATGATTGCATAATGTGGCATTGATCTTAAAGTGTGGCCTCGACAACTTAAGTCAAAAAACTGAACCCGACGAAGGAGCCTTGCTCTATGTAAATTTTATCACGTGGTTTGTTGAATATGTAGTTGAAATGATTGAAGGCATTTTGTATTACAAACGGTACCTGGGCACTGATTTCTCAACGCCATCATGTCCAAATTTGGACATTTAATATTACGGACGTCTCTACTTAGATACGGCAGACGGTAAATTCTAAAGATAAGTATTTACACAATTTTGAGATGTCATCTTGATTATATAAGTTTTGAAACTTATACATATTTTTGGGTTTGACTACGCATTGGCAGTCTCAAATGGCATTTGCGTGATCACGATACGATTAGATAGGTATTTCAAATAGCTTCCAAGTGCTGTCGTGTTGTCGCTTTCCCAAGCGCGTCCTTGGCATTAATAGTTGCTGTTAACATACTATTATAGCTAGATTAATGCTAACGTTTAGTAAAAAAATACTAGGGAGGTTATACTAGCAGTATTATGCAAGGCCTATTAAACTATGTCTTATTAAAATATTGTAACCACCTTTACTCGTATAAGAACGTCTCGTCTCGAACGAGACGCAGAAAGAGAGAAGTCAGAGCAGGTTATGTGCGTCTGTGTGGACTAGGTCGATTTGTGTAAGATTGTCCCCCAATATTTATTTATTTTATTTTATTTATTTAATATATAATAAATTGTACTATCCTAATCTACGCTCAACAATGCCACCTAAGCTTCTAAAATACGAAAAGTGTAATAAACAAGAAAGCGCCAGAACTTAAGATTAGAAAAAGTAACCACATCGTGCATGCTGCCAACGATGCTGCTGAATGCTGACAACATCGTGCGTGCACCCTACTAAGAAGCAAGATTGCCGAATAAACGAATTTTATCGGCATTTTAGGAAAAATAGGTTCGTGGTGATTAACGTTTTATATAAGTGTGAAGAAGCGCATCGTCAATCAATAATAACCGCACGCGCCTGTATTCTTCAAATCCAGTAGGTAATTTTAGGTTATTGAATGTAGGCTTATGTGAAAATTCCCAACTACCGTGCTGGGCGCAATTTTGTACTTGATGCCAAAGGAATTTGAAGCGTTTGTACAGTAAGTCAGTGGTAATCGTCGTAACCTACTTGTCATAAAATTCTGTTGGTTCGCACCTATTTCGAAAGATGTATAATTTGGATATACACGTAGTCTCTGTGTGAAACGCTGTCGAGTCTGTCAAAAATCGTATCCACTTGATAACTTAATCTTTTGTATTTCAGTGTAAGTTCTTATATGGCCCCGTACACTCTCCAGCATGAATGTACTATACCTCTAACACACTTTTTTTTGAAGATTTGTGCGGGTAACTGTACGACCCATAGTTAGGCTAACCTGCGGAACACAATAAAGTCCTTGTATTAGCAAATCCGCTGTTTCATAGTTAAACCGTAAGCTATATTTAAATAAAACATAACCTTCGAAGCTTCGTGCATGATCTACATTTTTACTATTCGTGTTCAATTGCATAGTATAGCATGCCACTTAGATGTTGGCATTGATGACTCATTTTTTAAAAAGATCACGTATTAGATGAAATATACAAAAGTTACACAACGGGTTATGTTTCAGAAGTAATTGTCACCGATTAGCGGACTAATAGTAGTAATACACTGGCCTGCAAAAGAAGGTATAACAGTTTTCGCTCAAGAAATCTAAAAGTAAAAAATTACAGCACTTGAAAAGGGAGCGTTTTTTTTCAGCCATCTTCTAAAAGAAGGAGGTGGTCAAAAAGGAGTTTATATAACAAAACTATTTTTTTAAATAATGCTTTTTATTTCAAGTGTCTAATTGAAATAGTACAGAAGTTATCGTCACGTTTATGAGTGTTATACCTTCTTTTGCAGGCCAGTGTAGTCTACATATAAACTTGTCGCCTTATTTTTGACTAAATTCTTACTATATTGATGCATTTTATAAGGCAAAGTTATACACGCTCATTTGCGAAAAATTCCGAAAGAATTGGACTGATTTTGACTTGGTAAAATACTTTTGACATATTACAGTTAATCTCGTGGATGGTTTTATTTTGTTCTATTATTTTAGTTTTTAAATTTTGCAATGTAATTAAAAAACTTTAGGCGGGTTGCTACTTGCTAATAGCATATT
The DNA here is from genome assembly GCA_905163555.1 of Notocelia uddmanniana. NCBI lineage: Eukaryota > Metazoa > Arthropoda > Insecta > Lepidoptera > Tortricidae > Notocelia > Notocelia uddmanniana. Next base: position 20,849,622 of record LR991059.1, on the reverse strand, counting down.
ATGCCTAATGATACCGCAGAATGATATATTTTAGGGTTCCGTAGCTCAAAAGGAAAAAACTAAACCCTTATAGGATCACTCGTGTGTCTGTCTGTCTGTCCGTCGTCCGTCCGTCCGTCCGTCCGTCCGCTCGTCTGTCAGAGCCAATTTGCTCCGAAACTACTGGACCGATTGAGTTGAAATTTGGTCCACGTGTGATGTGTGGTTTTACTCACACACCCATATCCTCTTGCCGGAAGGGCTATCAGAGGTTTCCTAGCTCACTCAGCGGTCTTAGGAAAGCCTACGGGAGAAGTCGGGTAAAATAAGAACAAGGATGTAGTCTAATATACAAAGCGGGGGCTTTATGCCCGTTTATTTAGATGAAAGTCCTGACTTAATCTAGTGCAAAGCTTAAACGGTACGAATACGGAATCGGTGGTATCCTAGGGACCCCGGGGGTCAAGCGCGAGAGGGGCAGGACACAACAAGGACGTCTCGGGAACCGAGCCGCCAGCGAGTCGTGGTTCGGGTGTTACGAGGACTTCTCGGGAACCGAGCCGCCACGGGTAACCGGGAGTTCTATCTTTCTACTGGTGTGCAAGACGGGACACCTCAAGGACGTCTCGGGATCCGAGCCGCCAGCGAGAGGTGGTTCGGGATGTTACGAGGACTTCTCGGGATCCGAGCCGCCGCGGGTAACAGGTGAAGTTGGACGGTGACGTCACGAGGACGGGCTCGGGAGCCGAGCCGCCAGCGGGTGACGGGGAGCGGAGATCAGGAGGTGGGCAGGATAGGAGGGGGGCAGAGCCAGGCGCACGGCGGACCGCTAACCGGACTCTGACGCGGCGCGATCGCGCAGCGCCTTATATGTGCGTCGGTAGCGGGGGTCGGGGGCGGCGCGGTGCAGTGGTAGGGTATGAACGGCGCGGCGAATACCTCGGCCCCCCGCGCCCTTCCTCCCGTGCGTCGATGCAGGCTTGCTTCGTCGCATGTCCCCTCCACTTGCGAAGATTTTTACCTGGGGAAAAATCGCCTTTAGTCCTAGGGTCGGAAAGAAGTAGGTAAAAATAAAGTTGGTGCTTCTTATGTCCCCGGGATTTTTTTTCCATTTTCAAAACAACAAAAAAAAAATTTTCCCATGTTGCCTCAACTTTTTCTTGTGCAAACATTGATAGTTTGCTAAATCTTATATTTTATAATTGTATTAAACTATGGAGTGTTTGGAGAAGCCCCATGTTTACAATTTATACTCATATCCTTGCATTAGTTTATGTTCGGTATGTCCTGAAACTGTTATATGAGATTGAGCTTTGCCGGTTGGACCGTAAGGTCACTATTTGAACGGCGGAATTGGTTTTAATCGGCTAACTGAAATGCTTCTAGGTATAATTATATAATGGTATAATATTATAATAGGGTGTCTGCTTGTTTCTAAAATGGGTGCCCGTCTTGTATGGGCTTTCGTAATGAGTTATGAATGGAATATCGACCCCGTGGGTAATATGGTTTAATTCCTGCCATGCGTACCGTGAATTTATTTGACAGTAGGTTTGCTTATCTCTAGTATCTGGCGAAAGTGAAAACAGAATATATTAATATGTCTATATTTATTTGCTTATTATAATAATAATAATATTTCTTTATTTTGGATATTTCATTGGACCGTATTGTAGCGCGCATTTTGGGTGGTGGGTCCCTTGTTTTCGCCTGGCGCCGGTCTTTTATATTGGGGAAGTCGTACGGCGCCTAGGTGTCTCCCTCGGTTCCTCTTCCTTCCGGTGCGGCGCCTTTTCCTTATGGGGCCGGTTTGCGCTGTACTTGTACTGGTGTCTGCAGTTTCATTCTGTTCCATCAGCTCGCTCACCATTTGGAAATCCGTTTCGTCGGCCATCAGCTCGAGTGCTTCTTCCAGGAGTGTCCAGTCGAGCTGTGTCGGTGTTTGACCTTGTGGTTGTGGTGATGGTGGTTCGGGTGACGGCTGTGGTGCTGGTTGTTCTGGTGCTGGCTGTGGTGCTGGCAGTTGGGGAGACGGTGGATGTAGTGGCGGCGGTGACGGCGGTATGGCATCCAGGCGGTATGCCTTGCACCAGTTCACGCCGTTGGACATTAGTTCCACTATTCCCGGGTGCCCGGATATTCTGGTCCAATAACCTGTCTGCGCGTCTATTACCTCTTTTGGTGTTGGTATTTGGCTCATTGTAATTATTTGTGTGACTGACGTCTCCCGGTCCTTATATACTCTGGTTTTTCCATAAAAATCATTTTTGCGGTGAGTTTGTTTTCTGTTAACTTCGTTCTACCCTCTAGTTTCTGGTTGTTACGCGTAACTATTTCTATCTACTTTATTTATATGTTCGGGACCGGATATGTCCTAAAAGTACGACCAACACCACCGGGAGATGTGCCGCGGCCTCCTTGCGCGGGGGATATCCTCCGATCGCCAACCCGCATCTCGCGCGTGGCGGTTATGCCTTTTTGCTTCCCATGTATTGACTATCTGGTGTTGTTGGTAATTTCCGTTTTGATCCTTATGTGTTATACGGTAAGATTCATATTGGTCTGCGATATATTCTTGTGGGTTATTTTGTAGTTGGTTTTATAATGTCGGTTAGAGTAGTTCGGGTTAGTTTTCCCCTCTGTGTAGTAAGACTCAGCTCTGGGAACCAGGTTGAAGTGTGTTGTGCGCGATTGATTAGGAACCCATCACTATAATTTTTCTTTTTCTTCATGTATAAATCTGCTATAAGTGGTGATGGTACATAATTTTCATGTGCTCTGCTTACCCCTATTGGGAATATGGGCTTTTGGTATATTTCTGGTATATCAGTTGATTTAATTGTTGATCTGTTTGTTTTCGTATTTATATATATGGGACGGCTGCCGGTAGTCCTCCGGTTATTCGACTGTGGGCCTTACTGATGTCTATATACGGTTGGTTTTCGCTTGCTCTGGCGTATATTCGGTGTAATTAGGTTGTTTTTTTTTTCTGTTGCCGGGCGTTCCGGCGCGGTACTGTCTGCGTATTGCTACTTTGTTGTTATATTTGTACTGATCAATGTTTTATTATTACGGCGGTGGCCGACTAGCTTACGACCTGCCTGATGGTAAGCCGACGCCGTTGCCTCTGGACGCTTGTGACTCTAGAGTCTAGAGAATTCACGGGCGCGTTGCCAACCCTTGTATTGGTTTGGAAGTGTGTTTTTTTTTTTTTTAATGTTTATATGGTTTTAAGTCTTTTACGTGTGCCGTAATGATTTTGTTGTTGCCGTTTGTACTTCGTAACTTATAGATGACTGGGGATGTCTTTATTATTATTCTATAGGGGCCTATATATTTAGGCGTTAATTTTGCGCATATGCTTTTCTCTGCGTTTGATAAAATATAGTTCCTTTTTAATACTAATTCGCCTGGGGTGGGTGCCCAATGCCGTCTGTGTTTGTCGTAGTAGTATTTTTGGTTGGTTGAGGCGTTTTTCTGGTTTTGTCGTACTAATGTGTAGATCTCTTCGAGGGTTGCCAGTTCCTTCAGCCGGGGCGTGGGGAACGGGTTCTGGTCGTTAGGGTTTCGTAATTCCCTGCCGTACAACAGGAATGCTGGCGTATATTTTGTGGATTCTTGTACCGCGGTATTTAGGGCGAAGTTAAATTCATTTAGATGTTTATCCCATTGTTTATGGTTATCCCCTAGGAATACGGATATCATCCCCTCCAGAGTCCTGTTCTGCCTCTCCGTTGCGTTGCAGTGGGGGGTGTAGGGGGGGGTCAGTATGTGTTCGGTGCCGTATTTTTTTAATGTTTCTCGAAATATTTTTGAGGTGTATTGGGCCCCGTTGTCTGATAATAGTTTCCGTGGTGCGCCGTGACGTAGTGCTATGCATTGTTCGAACGCTCTTGACACTGTGTTTGCTGTGGCGGTGCGTAGTGGCGCTATTTCAGTCCACTTTGTAAACTTGTCATGGAAAACGATGATCCACTTATATCCTTTGGACGATCTGGGAAGCGGTCCGATCAAGTCGGTTGTTACTATTTCCCCCGGGGATGTTGCGTTGTTGATGTGCATGAAGCCGTTCTGTTTGTGTTGTGCTGGTTTATTTTTTTGACAGGCGTTACACTTGTTTACGTAAGTTTTTACTTCATTTTGTAATCCAGGCCAATAATACCTCTGCGCTATTCTCTTTATTGTTTTCGCTATACCTAAGTGGCCGGCGCTTGGTGTATCGTGGTTTTGTTGTATTACTGATTGGCGGCTTTGCTTCGGTATGCATTTTCTCCACTGTGATTCTGGGTCTATGTATTTGTTATCTGTATCGCTGGTGACGTGTTTGTATAAGTTCCCGTCTTGTATTCGATATCCTGTGTGTATCTCGGTCTCTTTTTGCACTTGTTCCCATTTTTTTTCGAACCAGTCTTGTTCGGCCGCTGTGCAGATTGGGTTCCGTGATAATTCGTCGGCCACCTGATTTTGTTTGCCGCTTCGATATTTGATGTTAAACTGGTATTGTTGGAGTTCTAGCGCCCATCTTGCTAGTCTTCCTGATGGGTTCTTTAAGGCGTTGAGCCATTTAAGTGCTTGATGGTCGGTGATGACTGTAAACTGGTATCCCTCTAGGAATGCCCTCATCTTTCGAATTCCCCATACAATGGCTAGACATTCGCGTTCTGTCACCGAGTACCGTGTTTCTGGTGGTGTTAGTCTCCTGCTGGCGTACATGATTACGCGTGGTATTCCGTCCTGTACTTGTGTGAGGAATGTACCTAGGCCTACGTCGCTGGCGTCTGTGTGTAGTGTAAAATGTTTTGAGAAATCTGCTCGGGCTAGTACGGGATCGGTCGTTAATATTTGTTTTAATTTGTTGACTGCTTCTTGTTGTGACTGTTTCCATACGAATTTTTCATTTTTCTTTAATAGTTTTAGTAAGGGTGCGGTGATCTCTGCGTATTTTGGGATGAATTTTCTATACCACGATGTCATTCCTATAAGTCTTCTTAGAGATTTTACATCCTTAGGGGCTTCTAGGTTATTAATGGCTTTGATTTTTGCTTCGTTCATTTTTATTCCCTCTCTGGTTACTGTGTGACCCAGGTATTCCACTTCGGCTTTTGCAAACTCGCACTTGGCTGTGTTTATCTGTAAACCTGCTTGTCTTATTCTTCGGAATATTTCCTCTAAGTGTTTGACATGTTCTTCAAAAGTCGGGCTGCATACAATGATATCGTCAAGATATACGTATGCGTGTGGTTCGAGTTCTGGGCCTATGACCTGGTCTAGCAGCCTCTGGAAGGTTGCTCCACTGGAATGTAAGCCAAAGGGCATGACCTTGAACTGGAATAATCCTCGGCCTGGGACTGTGAACGCCGTGACGGGTCTACTGGCTTTTTCTAGAGGTACATTCCAATATCCGTTCTTTAAGTCAAGTTTTGAGAAATATTTGGCTTGTCTTAACTTTTCCAGGGTGTCGTCTATTTGTGGGAGTGGATATGCGTCTTTTTCTGATGCCTCGTTTATTTTTCTGAAATCTATGCAAAATCGGTATTGTCCGTTGTCTTTTTTGACAAGTACGACCGGTGAGCTGTATGGGCTGTTTGATCTCTCTATTACCCCCTGTTGTAGCATTTCTTTTATGTGCGTGTCGATAATCTCTTGTTGTTTGGGGTTGCGAGGATAATATTTTTGTTTAATGGGTTCGTTGTGTTTTAGTTTTATTTTATGCTCGACCCACGTATTCCCTTTTGGGCTTTGTTCGCAGAGCTTGAACTGTTGCTGAAGCGTAGCCTGTAAGATGTCTTCTTGCGTTTTTGTTAGCGTTCGTTCTCCTGAGCTCTGTTCTATCTGCGCGTTTTCGTCTTTGGTGGGCCTTGGCTTGGCTTCGTCCTCTGTTGAGTTTTGCGGTTGGGGTTGATCTTGCGCGGTATGTATTGGTGCGGGTGTACCTGTTGGCCATGCTATGGACACGCCTATTCTCTTCAACACGTCCATTCCTATTATCGTATGGGCTGCTGTCGGTAATACCCTTACCCAGTGTTTAATTGCGGTCCCCTTTATTTCCACGTCGATTAGCATGCACGTGTTAATGGTAGTCTTCGTACCATCGGCTAATACCACGACTATTTGTGTCGGTTTTGCGGGAGCACACTGCTCTTTACACGCTTCGTACACCTCTTTGTTTATGTATGTATTTGTGGATCCTGTGTCTATGAGACACGTGTAGTTGTTTCCTGATATTGTGGCCTCTTCGTATATTCTGTTGTCTTTCCGGTCTTGGTTTCCGGCAGCTCCCAGAGATCCGTCTTGCTGGTTGGGCCTGCTCTTGCAACAGTTACGGCTCAGTACGCCTAGCCTGCCGCATCCGCTGCAGAAGAGGCGGCCCTGGGACCTACATTCCCGCGTATTGTGGCCTGGTTTTCCGCATGTCCAGCAACATGTCCTGGAATCGTATGCCGGATGTACCTTTGTCATCAGCCTGTTTCCCGGTGTGCCGCTACCCGACGGCCGCTCTTGAGCGTTAACGTCTCTGCGTGGTCTTGCGGGTGTTGACTCTTGTGGCTGCCGCCAGTTGTGTTGCGGCCACATGTGTGCGTTTGCTACGTACCTCTGCGTGTGAGGTGCCTGGTATTCTGTGAGTTTGTTATTGTAGGACGGTGCTGTAATATTCTCGTACTCTGCCGCTATTCGTAGTAGTCCGTTAACGTCTTGGTATTCGTGTTTTTTGATGTAAAGTTTATATTCTTTTTGCATGTTCTCATGTATACGGTGTAATTTTTCCTCTTGGGTCATGCTCCCGTAGCGTCTCATTAGGGTTTGCAGGTCCGTTAAATAGTCTATAAAGCTTTCCTTGAACCTTTGTTTCCTCGCGACGATCTTTACTATCAGATCCTCTTCGTAGTTTGTCGGGAAGTAATAAAGTTTGAAGAGTTGTATAAATTGGTCCCATGACTCCCATGACTCGGCGTTGTTTCTATACCAGAGTAGAGCCTTTCCTTGCAGGATCCGCGGTAGGGCTGGTAATACGTCCTCGTTATCTATTCCGCCGGCTGCTATCAGCTCTTCCAGCCTCTCTATGAATTCCACTGGGTTATCGGTCGTCCTGAAGGACAAGTTCCACTCCCTGATCAGACGATTCAGCCTGTCCGGCTTTCCGTTCTCCTGTTCGTCCACCATGCTTATAGGGCACGGCTTTTCCGGTGTCCCGTACTCCTCGGTAGCTCTGAGTATCTCTACGAGTAACTTACGGATTTGCTCGACCGTCTGACCTTCTGTGGCGATGCCTCTTTTCTCGGCTTCCTTGATGAGTTCCGGTTTATGCAGTTGGTATATCCAGGAGGTTTGCATCTGGATACGGGGACCTGTAATGGGTACTTACGGTGCGGTGTGGGTTTATGCGGGCCACTTATTCCGGTCGGGTGTATTGCAGTTTTATATTTTATTTTATTCGGGTGGGTGGGCGGGATTCGTCGCGTGGACGCTACTTGTTATCTGTGATGTGTTATATCTAAATATCTACAGCCAGACGCGGTGGCGGAAATGTAAAAAAAAATATCGCCTTTAATCCCGTCTTCTCCCGGCTCCTAAAGCACCTAAAGACTCCTGTGTGAGTTGTAATCGTTGGGCGCCAAATGTGATGTGTGGTTTTACTCACACACCCATATCCTCTTGCCGGAAGGGCTATCAGAGGTTTCCTAGCTCACTCAGCGGTCTTAGGAAAGCCTACGGGAGAAGTCGGGTAAAATAAGAACAAGGATGTAGTCTAATATACAAAGCGGGGGCTTTATGCCCGTTTATTTAGATGAAAGTCCTGACTTAATCTAGTGCAAAGCTTAAACGGTACGAATACGGAATCGGTGGTATCCTAGGGACCCCGGGGGTCAAGCGCGAGAGGGGCAGGACACAACAAGGACGTCTCGGGAACCGAGCCGCCAGCGAGTCGTGGTTCGGGTGTTACGAGGACTTCTCGGGAACCGAGCCGCCACGGGTAACCGGGAGTTCTATCTTTCTACTGGTGTGCAAGACGGGACACCTCAAGGACGTCTCGGGATCCGAGCCGCCAGCGAGAGGTGGTTCGGGATGTTACGAGGACTTCTCGGGATCCGAGCCGCCGCGGGTAACAGGTGAAGTTGGACGGTGACGTCACGAGGACGGGCTCGGGAGCCGAGCCGCCAGCGGGTGACGGGGAGCGGAGATCAGGAGGTGGGCAGGATAGGAGGGGGGCAGAGCCAGGCGCACGGCGGACCGCTAACCGGACTCTGACGCGGCGCGATCGCGCAGCGCCTTATATGTGCGTCGGTAGCGGGGGTCGGGGGCGGCGCGGTGCAGTGGTAGGGTATGAACGGCGCGGCGAATACCTCGGCCCCCCGCGCCCTTCCTCCCGTGCGTCGATGCAGGCTTGCTTCGTCGCACACGTATGTAAATCGGTGTCCCAAAGACGGACGTGTAACGTATACATATAAATGTATTTTAAACATAGGCACTTTTGGGGGGTCAATCTATACATATAATAAAGCTGAAGAGGGTCGAAAGTCTGTACATGGAAGATATTCAAAAAAAAGTTGGCTGGGGATACTTAGAATTGATAACAGAACACGTTCCAACAGTTTTTAGAATTTTTGTCTGTTTGTCTGTTTATATGAACGCGCATCACGTGAAAACGGCTAAACGGATTTTGATGAAAACTTTACTAATCTGTCGAGTAAATACCCGGTCAGATTTTAGGCTATAAAAATTGTGCAACTTTAGGTTTAAAGGGGGTAAAAAGAGGGGTTGAATTTTGTATGGGGACTCCTATAATCCATGAGTTACAGGAATGAAAATTGGTAAGCATATACTTGACGACAAAGGAAAAACATCCTCATTAATTAAAATTTGTGAAATCTTAAGATAGAAACTGAAAAAAAGTAAACGCAAGCGCTGCGCCACGGCGCTGCCCAGTGTGCGCGCCAGCCACCACGGTCTCTTCAAATTTTGAACACTATTATGATTTATTCCATTAATTAACTGTGAAACCCCAATTTCAGTACCGTTTTCTAGATTCAAAAACTACCAAGCGCTTTGCATCTTCTTTTATAATGCGCACTTCTAAGGTTTGGAATTCTCTGCCGGCGTCTGTATTTCCGAGTTCATATAACCTGGACCTTTTTAAGGCACGAGTGAATAGGCATCTTCTGGGTGAGCTCGCTTCATCGTCGGCCTCATCTTTGCCCCTGGCTAGATGCTGGCCAGAAGCAATCCCATTTTTAATAAAAAAATTTTTTTTAATAAAACTTTGTAATCACATTAATATTATAAATGCGAAAGTTTAGATGTTTGGATGTTTGTTACTCAATCACGCAAAAACGGCTGAACAGATCAAGGTGATTTTTTGTATACTAAACAGTATATAATCTGGATTCACTTATAGTATACTTTTTGTCCCGATAATCACCCTCAAAGGGATGAAATCCGGGGGTGCAAATATGGTCTATGAAACTGGTGATTTAAATCCTCATACGCCATTCTAAGCTTTAAGTTTCAGCCCATTGGTAGTTTAACGGCGTGTCAATAAATTTAACTTAAGCCATAGCAGAATTTGACGTATTGTAAACAAGCTGACGTTTCGATATGTCAAAGCCGAAATATCATAATTCCTTCTGATTGATGACGCTATTTTTGAGCATAACCTTTTAGCAATTAGGTCTATTATTGCGTGTAAATCAAAATAAATTTGCGATACTTTGGAATTGTTTGTCTTCATATGCTTAAATACAAAAACAGCTGCTTCAATGCAGTCTTTGTATCGTCGGTGTACAATTTAATTTTGTCGTGTATTATATTTTACGTAATTGGTGACCCTTCAGACTATAATAACTGTTTGATATAAGAGATCACTTCGGCTGGGCAGCCCAATCGTCAACATTGACGGTTGAAGCACCTTAAATCTATGCACAAAGTACAATATACATATATACTAAGATGGAGATACCAGTGAAATACTCCACATAGATCGTAGCGCCGTTGTGTATTTAGTAAGAACTAACCGCACGACCGCTGCATCCCTGTCACTTCAATATGCAAGTGCGATAGAGATAGCACCAAGTGACATCTGGTACAAACAAGTTAAAATAACATTTCCATCAGATTTCTATAGAAAAAATCGTACTTCGAGTTAAAAGGCCCCTGGATCTATTCTTATCCGTATACATATAATACAGCTGTAGAGGGTCAAAAATCTGTACATTGTAGATATTGGATAAATGAATGGAGCGATTGGAGGGCCCTTGGCATCGAAACAGAACACATTTCAACAGTTTTAAGAATTCGTGTCTGTTTGTCTATCGGTTTATATGTCTAGGCAGTGTGATTCTCAGCCTTCAGCCTCACGTGCATTGCCGCTTCGGGCCTTCGGTCCTCAGCCTTACATGAGAGGCCCGCTCTGTTGGCTATCTTGCCACTATGTGTGAATGATCGGCATGAGGAGCCCACTCTGTGTGAATGATCTGCCTTTCGACTCGCATGCCTTGCCCCTCAGCATCAGGCCTTCGACCCTACATAAGGAGCCCGCTCTGTTGGGACTCTCGGCCTTATGCCTCGCTTGCATTGCCACTCTGCTTCAGGCCTTCGGCCCTACAAAAGGAGCCCGCTCTGTTGGGACGCTCGGCCTTGGGCCTCGCGTGCGTGTCACACGGCTCCGGGCCTTCATCCTTATATAAGGATCCCGCTCTATTTGAATGCTCGGCCTTCGGCCTCGCATGCCTTGCCATGGATGCAAGTAAGGTCTATAAAACGGGGTGGTTTAATCATCATACGCCATTCTACGATTTAAGTTTCAGCCAATTGGGAGTATAACAAGAAATTTAACTTAAAGCATAGCAGAGTTGTAAACAAGTTGACGATTCATATATCAAAACCGAAGTATCATAATTCCTTCTGATTGTTGACGCTATTTTTGAGCACAACCTTTTCGCAATAAGTTCTACTTTGCGTGTACATCAAAATGCATTTGCGATACTTTGGCATTGTTTTTATTCATATGCTTAAATACAAAACAGCTGTTTCAATGCACACTTTGTATCGTCGGTGTGCCATTTAGTTTTATCGTGCGTTATTTTTTACGTAATTGTTGACCCTTCACACAATAAAAACTGTTTGATATAAGAGATCACTTGAGCTGGGCAGCCCAATCGTCAGCATAGACTTAGATGTACACTTAGAAGAGGGTCGAAAGTCTGTACATGTTAGAATCGATAACAGAAATCGTTTCAACAGTTTTAAGAATTTGTGTCTGTTTGTCTGTCTGTTTATATGTCTAGGCATCACGTGAAAACGAACGAATGGAGTACAATTTACCCTCATTAATATGGCAACTGGATCTTCGGCGACGACATAGCTCGGCCTTCGGCCTCGCATGCCTTGCAACTCTCCTTCGACTTTCCAGTCATCAACCTTACATGAAGAATCTACTCTGTTGGGAGGCTCGGCCTTCAGCCTCGCGCATCTCTCCTCTCCGCTTCATGCCTTCGGCCCTCATCCTTACATGAGAAGCACGCTCTGTGTGGTTATTCTCGCATGCCTTGCCGCTCTGCTTCCGGCCTTCGGTCATCATACTTACATGAAGAACTCGGTCTGTTGGGATAACGTTTTACGGCAGAACTGCGTAGCGAGACCTTTTATCATTGTACAATGTACATGTAATGTTTTTGACGAGATTCATTCGTCTAGAATCGGTACATTTGATATTCCGAAATAAGCACTTAATGATTCGTTTTGACAATAGGATTTCTAGAAAATGTTATATTGACTGAAATCATTTCTTAAGGGGGTGTAAAGAAGGGTGATAGATTGTATCATCATCATCATCTGAGGCGTTATAGCCACGGGTGGGCCCTAGGCTAGCCTGGTCAAGCAAATATCTCCAGTCCGATCTATTCTTGACTTTCCTTCTCCAACATGTCACCCCTAAGTTCCTGGTGTCCACCTGAGCTTGAGAAAGATTGTATGGGAAAACAAATCATTCTAAGGCGAGAACGAATTATACGCGGACGAAGTCGCGGGCAAAAGCTAGTTGGAAATAAAATTTTTCTTAAACTGAGTTTTATGGCAAGACCATTAGCGGCCCTCAGGCATTGCGAGTGTTGCAAATACCGTCGAAATCATGTAAAAGACAATCATCGGGTACAGGTACATCTTAGGATCTCACACCATATAAAAATGTTACTAGAACCGCCACTAATAAAATAAACCATGATGGTTCTTTTAACTAAAATCTTGCTGCAAAAGTCCATGTACCGTTTGTTTTAATTGGCTATCATTTTCCCATTGTAGTAAAATAGTACATTTCGATGCTAGTGCGGAAAGTATGTCATTTCTCCACGAGTACCGAGGGATGCCACGAGCCGCAGGCGAGTGGCAAGACTCGGGACGAGTGAAGAATGACATTTCCGCACGTGTATTGAACGACGTTTTTTAATACAGTTGCGAAAAAATAAGAAAAACAACAAGTAATATTTATAAAAACAATATCGAATGTTGCCTTTAGAAACTTAAAACATGCTTGCAGTAAGTAAAAACGCCTCTTCTTTGACAGGCGTTTCGGCAGCTATTCCGTTCCACTCAGACAACTTATTAAGAACGGTTTTTCAATATTCAATATATAAAAAATAAACGTGTTATAATGATGAAGAGGTAAGTAATAAAATATGAAATGTGTATATTTTCGTATTCTGATATTAACAGTAGGTTTTTATGTTGATTACGACGTTTAAAGGAAACTAATATTTAACACCCAGCAATAAGGAGTCATGCATTGGAACAAGCATAAATTTAAAAAAAATGGAAAAGTGAAAAGCACTAGTGCGCGAAAACCAACTTTCCGCACGCTAAACAGCTACGTAAAGTAGCACTTTTTGAGCAACTGTATTAAAAATATATATTCATAATTATACTAAAACGTTACTTTTTCCTCCAGCCAACACAAGTATGCCTTCGAGCGCCCGTGTCCGAATCCCTTCAAAGGCTGAGACGAGATCAGCTACAGAAGTTTGCGCAATACCTTATATCGGAACTACCTCGGCAAGTGTTGCCCACGGCTCAGCGAATCCTGGACGAGCTCTTGTCAGCGCAGCCGAACCAGATTAACACGACCTGTGGAGCGCCCGATCCCACGGCGGGAGCGTCCGCTTACGAATACACATCATGGTTTTTGGATGAAAAGACCTTGCACAACAATATCAATAAGATCTTAGTCAAGTTCTGTGTTCCTGCGCCTATAGTTTTTAGGTAAGTCCTTTTGTTGTACAATCAACAGCAGATGTATGATTATTTTTGTACTGTGTCTCACTAACGTAAAAATACTGCGACAGTTGGGATGCGTCAAAGTAGTGAAAGTGACAACGTACTAAAATGATCATCTTCTTTTGCTGTTAACTACTTTAACTCTACTTTTATTTACATAAGGGCCATAGCGTATTCTTACACATTTTGTCGTAGTTTAGATGAATACATAAGATAGATTTGACTGTGTACGTTTCACAAAAATAAAACGCTCAAAAAAAGCTGTCTGTTACTTCTTCACGCTTAAGTCTCTGAATTACATTTACATTAAGCCTCTGAATTACATTTATTTATCATTTTTATTGAGATTACATTTGATATGAATATAGTTTGAGACCCTGGGTAGGTAGGACATAGGGTAATTTTTTTCCGAGAAATAATCCTTCGAAGGGCTGAATCAGGGGGTGGAAGTCTGTATGGAACCAGGTATTTGCGGGAACAAACCATAGCTCCACTTCTACCTAGTTGGTTACTAAGTTCTGTTACTCGATTTGCAAACTCTTTTCTTGCGTTAAAACAAATGCTACCGAAAAAATAAAAAATGACATATAATGGCGGGTTGTCAGTTATAATTTTATAGCACACACAACACTTATCTCGTCATATTTATAATGGATTGGGGTCTAAAAGAAAATCGTGTCGCTGTAATTGCGTTGCACAAATGCGGGCATCCGCCAAACGTGATTTTGAAGTTGCTTCAAAATCTGAAAATCAACAAACAATTCGTTTATCGTACCATTAATAGGTACAATAGTACCCTGAGCTTTGATGACCGCAAGAGGTCTGGAAGACCACGCACCGTTCGGACCCCAGCTCTAATAAAGGCAGTGAAGGCGAGAATCGCAAGAAACCCCGTTCGGAAGCAAAAGTTGTTGGCAATTCAGATGTCTGTGAAGAGAAGCTCCCTTAAAAAAGTTATCAATCAAGACCTTAGACTACACGCTTATCGTAGACGGAAAGGTCATTTGCGTAATGGACCATTGAAGACTATGAGGCTGAATAGAAGTCGCGTGCTACTGAAGCGGTACGCACAAAATGGCCACCGAAATATATTATTTACAGACGAAAAAATGTTTACCATTGAAGAATGTTGTAACCGTCAGAAGACAGAGTGTATGCAAAAAACAGTCAAGAAGCGAGTGTAGCTGTTCCGAGAGTGCAACGAGGCCATCATCCCTCTTATGTCATGATTTGGTTAGGTGTGTCATACTCAGGGTTAACACAGGTCCATTTCTGTGAAAAAGGTGTCAAAACTGGGGCTAAAGTTTACCAGGAAACCGTTCTGGAACCAATAGTGAAGCCTTTAAGCCACTCTCTATTTCAAAACCAGCCCTGGGTCTTTCAACAAGACTCAGCCCCTGCACATAAGGCAAAAACAACTCAAGCCTGGTTTCGAAGCAACAAAATTGACTTCATTGCCCACGAAGACTGGCCCTCCTCCAGCCCGGACCTCAACCCCCTGGATTATGCTATATGGCAGGTTATTGAGGAGAAAGCCTGTGCTAAACCCCACACAAATCTTGACTCCCTCAAGCGGGCCATAGTCAAGACAGTGACGGAATTAGATATGTAAAAGAAAAAAATACAGCGGCTTTTTGAGTTTTTTACGGCTTGTATGAAAACCTTAATAATCGCTGTATTTTTTCTCCATTATGATTTCAAGCAACAGAAACTATGGTCCGACCTAGATATGCCGGATCCCATTATGTATACAAAGTTTCATGTTATTCTAGCCTGGCGTTTTAAAATGAGAGCACAAATACGTTTGTATGGAGAACCGAACGTACTGCGCAGTCTTAATTGTCAAGAGGTGGTGATACAATTTCTCATTTGCGTGCCACAAATGTGGGCGCCAATGTTCGGTTATATAGCCACTAGAGGTGCTGCTTGCGTGCCTAAACGTCCTGGCGCTGTTTAGATCATCTGTCAGGATATGATGATGATGACTCATATTCATAACGTAGCTATCACATCGACCGGTTAATTATCAAGTTTATGTGGCCAATCGATATGTATGACATCCACCTAAATAATAATCGTATGGCATTTATTTTTCGAACCGTGAGATCTTCGAGAAGACAGTACGGTTGCCAGTTTTGTTGCACTTTTAGCAGCACCCAGGGGTCACGTGTAGGGTAACGGTGGGTGAACTCCCTGCGGACGTGGTGCAACTTCGACCCGTCCCCCCCCTGTCAAGTGAGTGGGCAACTTGACTGTTAGAAGTTCTCAAGCCGGGATCAACGGCTAAACGTGCCTTCCGAAGCACGGGAGCGATCAGTTAGTAACCCTCAAAGCGGTCACCCATCCAAGAACTGACCCGGGCCCACGTTGCTTAACCCCGCATACCGCACGCGGTACGTGTTCGCCCCTGGGCCACGAGCGATCATCCACCGACAGGTTTATATTACTGTTAAAAGCTGGGCCACATTGCTGCGTTGTAACGGATTAAATGTGGCATATAATCAAAAACATATGTAAAACAACGCAACGCAACACACTAATGGGGCTTCATCCTAAATTTCGCAAGTATCAGACTCACGACGGTATAAATTTTACACGTTATACGTTGGACCTACATAGTGTTCTTAATTTTACCCTGGCCTTAATTAACATGCTGATTTAAGCATTCACATTGTAAGTCTTTTCCTGTAACCTATATTGACGCAATAAGTGTCTAATACGTTATGTTATTGTTATTACTTTGGATCTTTACAATGTCGCAACCTGTAAAGTTACATTGTAGGCAACTGGGAATTATGTATGTTATGTGGAATTATGCACATTTTCTGAGAAATGTGGGCATTGACTTTAGTCGGAACTGATTTTGAATAATCGTATTTCGAAACGGGATACTGAATGAATGAATAATAAAAAAATCATGAATAAAGTATTACATACTGGATAGTGACCTTTTGAGTTCTATTCACGTTTCATGAATGATGAAGTAGATTTATGTAACTGGAGTAAACGCAAGTATTTTTTTATTCTATGATTGCCGTCGGTGTTTATTATTTGCGTTGCAAATATGCAGAAGCATCAGCGTTCAAAATAAAGTCCTCAACTGTGAAGTAGAATTGAAAAAAAAAACTGCACGAGTCTTGAGGTTGCTTCAGTGAGCAATGTTTGAAACTGGGTTGGTGATGAATAAATAATGACGTAAGTACACCAATTGAACTATCCTCATAGTAAGCTGAATAAGGCTTGTGTTATAGTTACTAGACGACGACATGCAAAACTCGGGAATAAAATATGCATGCTCAATTGCTCATCGCTCAAATATTTTATGCCCGGGATTTTTACCCAAGACCATCAGCTTCGGAGGCAGGGAATATCTTAGGTCTACACTATCCTAACCGAGACAGCAGTCGTTAAGAAGAGAACTTATAACAGTCAAGTTGCCCACTCACATGACAAAGGGGGGTCGAAGTTGCACCACGTCCGTAGGGAGTACCCACCGGTACCCTACACGTGACCCCTGGGTGGTGCTAAAAGTGCAACAAAACCTGGCAAACTTACTGTCTTCTCGAAGACCTCACGGTTCGAAATGATCGCCATACGATAAATAAATAAATAACCGATTGCCAATCTGATCGGGCCTGTTATTCACAACGAGCGAGGCATAAAGTCATTCCGTTATGAATTCACAAATTTTGGGGCTATCAGTCAACGATCGAATATCACTCGAATTATGAAAGTGCGTTAAGAGTAGTTTATTTATTTATTTAGACATCTTACTCCGATTTTTGGTTATAGCTTTACTGGGCCGCAGCTCACTATCGAGTACATTGAATAGCTGTAGATTCAGTATGACGTATTGTGGTGATATTTTAACAACCAAAATAGTTTAAATGTACCTATGTGTTTAAATGTACAGTACCAAGATATGTATACGCTTTTGGCCCTTATTGCAAAAGTACACAAGATGCTAAACTGTATACATGCACTAGATTGTAATACAAGCAATTTTCCAGTGACGTAAACTATCTAAGCACAAGCGCGCCGCCGGCCGCGGCCGAATGGTCGTCCCTCCTCCGGCCTTTACGCGGAAGGGAGCCAGAGGGAATGTGGAATCTGCTGTCCATAGTACGTGAGATGTTCAAGCGGAGCGACAGGAACGCTATACCACTCTTGGAGATCATCACTGAAGAGGTTATGGCGTGTGAACAGGTAAGTCAAGTAATACGTGTGCATTAAAGTTTAACGTTCTTATTTTTCGTCTTTTACAGCATCTCGGTGGTAATATAAAAAAAAAGTGACGCAGCGAAGCAACACTTGTCGCCGTTTTTCTGTGGTGTCTAATACTGGCTTAGGTAGCTGTGTACACTTAGCTACTGTAAAACCTCACCCTCCCTGCATACATTCTTCTATGCAGACGGGGTCAGAATTCTCTGCAGCTGCTTATACATTCCAGGGGCCAAAAGCTATTTATTATTCCCTTGTAATAAAGACTTGAACTCAAAGCGTAGCTACTTTTGATGCTGATTGTACATACAATGTGTGCTGTTTATTGTTTTAGATAATAGTGTGGTGGTACAGCACAAAAGCCGCGTTGGTGGCGTGGGGAGGCGGTGGCAAGCACGGTGGTAGCGGCAATTCCGCGGCACAACATGCCTGCTCTTCCTTGTGTGATGAGGTTCGTACTAGAAATAATTTATACCCGAATAATATCGACTCCAATTAACTACAGAAAAGATCGAAATTGCCGTACGCGTGTCTATCAAATTTGAGAAGTTCCCACGATTCCTCCTGGATCCAATCATCAGACCTTCACCAAATTTATATGGGACCAACTATGGATTATCAAAATCGGCCAACGTGGTCCTGAGTTATCGGGGAACATACATACACAAAGAAAAAAACAAACATGCTGACGAACTGAGAACCGCCTTCCTTCTATTGAATTCGGTTGAAAGTCACTAAACACACTTGCGGTTATAAATAATAGTCCTGTGGTTTGTGGTACACCGCCTTGCAAAGCGTTCTTGACAAACTCCCCAAAAGTCATACGCGCTCCAGCGCTTGACAGCGCACTGACACTTGAAATCTGTAATTCTTTGTGGTTAATCATTTTGACCTGGTGGACTATTTTAAACCTCTAATCTGCCTGTCAACAGTACACGTCTTTTGCAAAGCATAAAGGTTCATTTGAAACTATATGTTGTCAAGTATAAATAATAAAATAAAAAATAAAAATTGAGGGGAAAATCTTAGACAAATCGACCTAGTCCCAAACTAAGCAATGCTTGTACTATGGGGTACTAGACGACAATATACATACTTATATAGATAAATAAATACTTAAATGCAAAGAAAACATTCAAGAATCAGGAACAAATATTCGTGCTTACCACACAAATTATGTCCTGACCGGGATTCGACCCCGGAACCTCCGGCTTCGTAGGCGTGGTCACTACCAATAGTCGTAGATGTCTGTAGCGGCGGAAAGGTTAACACTCGCGGTTTTACGGTAATACATTTATTTTATTTTTATTACAAAATACTTTATTGTTACCAGGTGGTTGTGCTCTGGCGCCTGGCTGCTTTAAATCCGGGCTTAGCGCCTCATGAACGCGATACTTTACATGAGCAGTTCACACAATGGCACATGAAAGTACTGGACAAGGTAAGCTTTGGAAACAAATATTTACGGCCTATAATATACTATTAGCCCCCTTATCTACAAGAAGAGGCGTGTGCTCTGCCACTGCTGACGTCACTCTCTGGAAGGTGATAATAATGATGATGATGATATACTTTAAAGTGCCGGCAACTATGACTTCCTATCCCGCTATTTACTGCAGGCTAGAGCAAGATGCCTATTGGTAGTTGCCTGGCCACACATTGCCGATAAAAATGTTGATCGTCTAACGACCCGGCCACGACTTCAAGCGGCGGCGGTAGCGGTTTTCGCAATACATTGCGCGTGATCCCAACTAACCGCAGAGCGTTGCGCGTCTCGAACTTTCAATGTACAGAGATTTAAAAGAGTTTTGACACAGCGGAACATCATCTCGCTGGTATAAGGAGCAGCCCAACTGAGGAAGTACGGGAAGTACCTTACAGAAGACCGCACCCATAATAACACCAATATTTGCTCCTTCCGTATGTGGTTTTGTGTTAGGTGGTGAGTAAGTTCGCCAGAGCTCCCGAGGATACGCTGTGTTGACCTGCAGGAGTCTCAAGCATTCATAGGCTACGGTGTCTGGCCGTAAGCTTGTTTGCCACCGTCTTTGTATATAAAAAAGTCATGGCCGAGCTGTAAACGTCCCTTCACATCATTTTCCGAGACTATTATAAACTACAAAATTTTACCTGTTCATTTTGCTGTCTTCAGTTCTATTTTCATTGCTAATTACACTACTATAATTTATAATTTTTAAGAAAAAAAAACCGACTTCCTTGGGGGAGGCCGGTGAAAGATTATTACACACACTCACACCACACACACACTCTTAGATTCCATACAATAAAATAAAAATGGCTATAAGTATGTTTATAATGGTAGAAGACTAGGTACCCTCAATTCCGCACGCGGTAGAATGCTGATAGCGATCCCGCGGCGTCCTCGACAAGGCGGAGCCGGCACTCGTTGGGGTTTTAGACGGTAGTCCAAGGCGTTCTGCTGCGGTTAGTCCGTCATACCCGTCCTGGTCCCCCCAACCGGGTGGGATGCATAAAAGCATTTCCCCAACGTTACAAAAAAAAAAAGGTACCCTCAATTCCTCATGGTCTTGCTCAATTACTCAAGCTTGATGAAAATGTGTCCTGAAAACCTAGCTTGCTTGACAAACAAAACGAAGAGAACAAATCGCCAAACATGAACTACGCGTCGTTGAAGAGTTCCGTTCTGATCATCATCAGCAGTTCCACTTCATCAAATGTCACTATTTTTAATGAAAATGCTTGATTAGTTCATGAAAATACTAAAATCATTATTTGTGTGCCTTTCACATTTGAGGAGTTCCCACGATTCCTAATGGATCCCATCATCAGAACTCGAGCATGACAAAAAATAATCGTGAAAATAAAACTTGCTTAACAAACACAGCTAGAAGGACAAATCGCCATACGTGAACTTTTCGTCGTTGAAGAGTTCTGTTCTGATCATCATCAGCAGTTCCACTTCATCAAATGTCACATTTTTGGATGATAATGCTCGACTTGTTGATAAAAACATAAAAATCACTATATGTTTGCCTTTAAGATTTGAGGAGTTCCCTCAATTCCTCATGAATCCCATCATCAGAACTGCGTTTTGACAAAAACGGAACCAACTTGGATATATATACTTACAATCAAAACAAGAATTTTCCAAATGAGAATGACGGAGTTATGGAGTAACAAACATTAAACAAAAAACATACAACCGAATTGATAACCTCCTCCTTTGAAATCTTGAAGTCGGTCAAAAATATGTTACTAATGATCCTCGTTGGTCGTAAATATAAGGTGGTATATTATTATTATTGTGATTGTCTTGCAACTCTAGTCTAAATTTTGCCCACAACAGGTTGCCAAAAACCGCAACAACCACATGGGAAGTTCGTCGTCTCACACTCGCCACCCGAGAACCCATTCGCATCCGCCCTACATCAATGGTATATCCGAGAACGAGGTGTTTCCCGGCTTCCAACCCGCCATGGAGGCTTGCTACTTAGAATGGGACGACTATCAGATACCCGGAGTGACGTACACCAAGGACTTGAACCCGCTGTATCACAGTCCGTTCACTATATTCAGGCATGCTGACAAACAGACTGATGTACATCAGGTTAGTAAACTATGCTGTTGCACAAATGTTCATTAAGGCCCTGAGGACCTAAATTAGCTTACGTTTAACAGTATTTTAACCCTTTGAACGCTTTCATTTTTGGTATCAAAAATTGATGTAACGTTTAAACCAATAAAAACAAATAAAAACAATTCATAATAGATTTTTTCATGATCGAAGTACACCTTCACTCCGAGCTTTTCAGTGGTTGTTGGCGTGGTGGGCACGACGACACACGACCTCTTTATAGGCTCTTGGCGTTCAAAGGGTTAACAAAAACTTTATTAAAAACTAGCTGTTGCCCGCGACTTCGTTCGCGTCTTCGCTCCTATTGGTCGCAGCGTGATGTTATATAGCCTAAAGCCTTCCACGATAAATGGACTATCCAACACAAAAATAATTTTTCAATTCGAACCAGTAGTTCCTGAGATTACCGCGTTGAAACAAACAAACAAACTTCAGCTTTATATTAGTATAGTAATTCATTATATAATGAAAAGGACGATTTGGAAAATTCGGCTCTATAGATAAGTTACATCTGAACATCCGCTTTAAACAGTTCTGTCTTTTTTTTAACGTGTGTGATCATAATTGATAACACAATTACATCACGGTCATACTAAGAAGTTGAGATGCTGATTTATACATATATACGGGTATTGTGTTTTCTTCTTATAATCATCAGTTTTGTGGCTCATAATTTGTAGATGTGCAAAGTGCACGGCATATCGAGCTACCACTACTGAGCGAACATGAAAAATGTATGTAGGTCTTGTCAGCGTCCTTAAGATAAGGGCCTGGTTTCACTTTGATTAGTGATTAGTGCGAGTTCATACATTTCTTACTCGCACTTGCAGCAAATGTATGAACTCGCACTTAACACTAATCAAAGTGTAACTAGGCCCTAATATGTAGACAGAGGAGCTAGCGGTCTTGTTTTGAAGCTACAGTAGCTCAGTGGTTCAAGCTTGCGGCTGCTAAGCGGCGATCGTGGGTTCGAAAATTTACGAAATTATTTACCGTTTTTACAAGCCCCCCTTGCGGTGTCGGGTTAGAATAGCACCACCCCCTTTCTTCCCTTGGGTGTCGTAAGAGTCTACTATGGGAATCAGCTTGAAGTGTGTTGTGGGCGATGGGCTAGCAGCCTGTCACTGCAATATTACATTTTCTCCATCTATAAACCTACAATTTGTAAAAGTGGCACTGAAATTAATTTCGTGTGCTCTGCCTACCGCTTTTGGGAATATAGGCATGAGTTTATGTTATGTATGTTATGTTGTACAAGCGGAATCGTTACCTTTAAAGCTATGTTTTGCTATCTGTACATTTTTTTAAAAATCTGTGAATGCATTAATGCTTAGAAGAAAATAAAATAATGTTTTCTTTCAGCAAATTGAGCTATCTCAACGTTTTAAGGTACGAGTAGTTTCCCTCCAGGGCCCGACTTATCATTCCACACTGTATAGCACGGAATAAAGTAACCAGAGGAAATGTTATCGATTCTCCTACAGAACCACTGTCGCCACACGCATACAACCATAGTTAAACCACATCACCCACACACTATTACAAAACCCTTTTAAGGGGCTCTTATGTCCTTTAATGGCCTTCGTTCTGTAACTCATCGTTCTCTCGTGTTTTTTATGGCTTACCGTATTAGCAACAACGAGGTTTACCGATATAGTATCCTATGTTTACTTCAAAACTCACCATCTTCCAGATAACAGTCTTTTGGCCATAACTTTTTTGAAAATCAAATAAAAATCTCTCTTGATATGTTAGAGACGTGAGTAAGGAACAGCTATATGTAGATTACATATATATAAGTGCATAAATAACATACTAATATCGATTTTTTTCGATCCAATTTTCCGCAGTGTCTCGAGACGAAAGTCTTTGACCGCTGTGTGTTGCCAGTGATGACATATGTCTGAAACGTGGTCGCTTATTATGGGCCTCATAAGAAAAATAAGTATTATTTTTTCCCAAAATTCGGCTCTTGAAAATGTAAATAAAGGCTTGAATAACCGATAACCGTTTTGCCATAAATATATGTATAGTTTTGACGGAGAATAGAAACTCAAAATTCGACGATTTTTTTGTATGGAGTCCCTTACGTACCTTGGCTATATAATGTAGTAAATTTCATAACATAAAATGACTCCAAGGATTATATTACTACGTTCTAAATTAGAGTGTAAAATAAATGATAATTACTTCTGTGGATTCGGCTACTCGACGCCAGATGGCTGGTGGTGTCATTCCAAACGTTTCAAACCAAAAGGGCGTATGTGATTGCGAAATTCGTATGGTGATAAGACATTTTGCATATACGCTTATTTGGGTTACGAAATAAGGATAAGGGTTTGACTTTAACTACAATTTAACTATCGCTAATTTTCTTGATATTGTTTCAATTATTTTTATTGTCTCTTAAAATGTCGCAAGAATTAAACACATGTTGTTATTAGATAAAAAATCTTTATTTAACCCTTTAATATATAAATAATAATATACTATTATTTGTCGGAAGGCGTAGCTTGGGCAGGCCACACGGTGGACTGATGACCTGATAAGGGTCGCGGGTGTCCGCTGGATGCGGGTGGCGCAGGACCGGTCATTGTGGAAGTCTTTAGGGGAGGCCTATGTCCAGCAGTGGACGTCTTTCGGCTGACATGATGATGATGATGATGATTTGTCGAAAAGCCGGTAATGATACAAAAACACTAGTTTGTATCATTACCAGGGGTAATTATAAAGAAATAATTAAACAAGGGTAATTGTTTTAATTAATTTGATTTTGTGTGTGTAATCATTTCTATATAAACTAAAAAAAAACCGACGAATTGAGAACCTCCTCCTTTTTTTTTTGAAGTCCGTAATAATCTTTACCGATGATTCCTCCATGGGACATAATTTTTACATTGCCGTGGTTTCTGCAGCTTTTCACTGCACAATGCGACAGTTTACGATTATATAGTTTTTTTTATACGTTTTTAGTCATATCAAACGCCGCTTGCGATTTCCAAGTGACTCATAGTAATCAAGTAATCAGTACCTCTATTATATTTTTTCGAAACACAACAAAACGAACGCGTTTGCATTTAGTTTCAATTCGTATGGCAACGCGAACAGCGCCTCTGGCGGTCTTTGGTGGTAACTATTTGTTGCCATACAAATTGAGACTAAACGCAAACGCGTTCGTTTGTGTTTATGTTTCGAAAAAATACACTAGAAGTATGTTTAGCGACACATGAACGCCTACTCACCATTTCCCCTGGTTTCTTCATTCCGTGTTATAATGGTCTTGTTTTGGCAAATTAACCGAATATTTTAGTGTTCCTGGACTATATTTTAATTTGCAAATAACTTGGTAGTAAAGCTGGAAGCCCATTGCGTCACGAAGCCAAGATATGCACATAATTTAAATTCGCATTCGACACACGGTATGGTCGCGCTCTTTGATTCGGGGCACTTTTCTCATTTTTCTTTAAATTTCTATATATAGTATGACAGAACTTAACGGGGTCCAATATTAAAGTCCTTGACTCTACATCACGCACGAATCGCATATTTGAACGTTGAGGTTTGTGTGCGTTTGTAAAGCTGCGCCCAATAAGGATTTCGCTTAAAGTTGGACCGTAGAATTGTCTTCATAATTTTGTAACTTAACTAGGGATAGTAACCATTTGGATACAATTTCAGGTGAATTCATCGAAAGCAGTATTAAACAACGAGATGTCTCTGAGCTACCGTCTCACCAACCCGGACCCTCACCGCACTTTGGTTCACCGGACCAGGATAAATGTGGACTTAGCCATACCAGGGCCTTCGGGGCAGGTATGATAAATTTATGAAATAAATCTTTTGGTCGTAGTGAAGGTTTTAACATAAATAAAATGTGGTTCAAATTGACCATTGTAAATTCACTTACAAAGCTACTTCTCCTTTGGTATACGTATGAAAATATTTGTTGTAGCAACCTTGTGGTTCGGGAGAGGGCAGCAACGAGCAGCCAGGTCCCAGTGATGGGAACCATTCCAGTGTTTCATCTGAAGGTAAGAACTATACAAGAACTTGTTTGAAGCTAATTTGATGTAGAGTTCCACAAAAGATATATGAAAAATATATCAAGTCCATGAATAATTTATAACTTTTACAATGCAGAATTCAGCTTAATTTTACCAATATCTCCATGTTCAATTTAGTTAATGTTACATCGAATTTGGCAATCAACATCGTCAAAAACGAAGTGTTGTCGACTTTACTTACCTATTCCACTTTTGTTGTTTCTTTTATTTTAGTTTTTAATTTGTATCACGCAACGAGGCCCATATTTACATATACACATATCAATATAAAAAGATATACACTTTTCATATAGGCGAAGTAACTTTGTTGAGTGTGGTTCCGCTGCGCCGTCAGCTCAGATGTAGGGTTTGGTAGGTAATTGTATTATGGTGTGCAATCTAACTCAAACTACACTCCGAACAGGTTTCTGCGAGAACGAGGAGGAGATCCTAGTGGCGAGCGGCGTGGACACGGACTCGCAGGAGTCGAGCTCGCCGGCCGTGTCGTCGGACGACGCCGCGCGGCGCGTGTCCAACGACGACTCGGTGTCGGACGACGACTGCAACCTGTACTTCTACGACGCGGCGGCCGCCAGGCGCGCTGTCGCCGGCGAGGGCACCAGTGGGACTGCTGTCGTGAGTACATACATACACGAACTCAAAACAGGTCTGCGAGAACGAGGAGCAGATCCTAGCGGCGTCGACACGGACTGCTGTTGTAAGCATTGTAAGGATGCTTCAGTGGTGACGAATGGAAACAGAAATGACGAAGACGGCAGACTTTCAGATTTGGTTTATTCAGCGAAAGTTACAGGAGCTTCGTCATGGCCCTTAGGTCAAAGCTTTGAGGGAGATTGCTTGACGTCTTAAAGTCTTCCTTTACTGATAAGCTTCCAGTATGGCCGCACCGAGTAGCGCGTACTGTCGTATTTGAATTTTACTAAAAATGCCAAACAATGAAAGTAATTTTCGATTTTCTTTTTTATTAAATATATTTTTTAGAGCTTTTTAAATGGTCACGGAATATTCATTATCAATATTACGTGAAAAATAATGGATGTTGATTTAATCTGTCAACAACCCTCTCTTACGTCATCACACTCTCGTATTGTTAAAAGTCATCACTAAGGGAGAAGACTATTAAGAGTATTCTGTGGTATGGAGCTCAGTTTATTATACCCTACCTACCCTTAACTACTGTCCGCTCGTTCAATTTTTTTAAATTTCTCAGTACGACGACCACAACCCCTGCAGATTGAAAAAAGTCATGTTATATATTTACAGTATTCGACAAAACATTCCTTTTGTTCAAGCAATGCTCCGCGTCGACCACAACCGGCTGGGAATGTGGTTGGGAGGTGTCGTTCGCGCGAGCCGAAGGCCTGCAAGCCCACGGCCATGCTAGAGAAGCCTGCGCGCTTGGCGCTCGACTGGCGCGAGAATTACTGGCGCGCCCACCGGCGCTAGGTAAGCTACCACCTAAGACCTTATAGTATGACACTAACAAGACTATCTTTCAAAACCTTGACCAATAAAATCGAACGTTATCTTACGAGAAAATTAAATGAACCGGAAAGAGACTCGTTTTAGCTTGTCCCTCTCCCACGCAATGGGTGGGACCTGTAATAGAAGCAAAATATTAACGTGTACACTATTGAGCACTCCAGTAAATTATTTCCAAGTAAATTGCGAGGCACGCACGGAGGAAATTCGACTATACGGCGGCTAGTACTCCGATAAAGAAAAGCCGTTTGAAATGAATTGTAAAGGTTGATTTAGACGGAGACTATTTTGAGACGCCTAAATTACGGCGACAGTGTCTACCGTCAGCACATTTTCAGACCGTTTAGACAATGACTATTTTCAGCCGCCTAAATCTCGCCGCCAGTGACCAGCAAACCGTTTACACGGCGCCATAGGCGCCTGGCGACGGAGGTTACCGGCCCCAAAAAATAGGCACGTGTTCCATTCCGTGCCAGCGCTGGCATGCCGCGAAAAAATGGCACCTAAAGTATCTATACGGTGCCTTTTCTAGGCGGCTGAAAATAGTCTTCGTCTAAACCTACTTTGATGTGAATGCAGGTTCGAGCAACGGAGGCACGAACGCGCACGACCTGCGCAAGGCGCGGCGCCGCCACCTGCCCGCGCCGCGCCTGTGCGCCGCCAGCCACCGCCTCTCCTGCCTCGCCTCCGCCACGCTCGCCAAGTGCGCCTTCTTGTGCACCGTGAGTGTCTTCCCTATTCAAACCTACTCATCATCATATCAGCCGATGGCCGTCCACAGCTGGACATAGGCCTCCCTTAAAGAGTGAAGACAATGACCGGGCCTGCGCCACCCGCGACCTTTACCAGGTCATCAGTCCACCGTGTAGGGCGCCTACACACTCTGCGCCTTCCAGTACGTGGTCGCCGTCGCCGTCGTCGATCGGTTCTACGTACAATGTGCAAAAGGGAAAGTGAGTGAAACGATGAAAAGTATAGAACTTTGAAGTGTGTTTTTTTTAAATATGAGTTTTTAGCGGAAATAGCAAAACATCAATCAAATCGGAGCCGGACAGTTGGGTTAGGTTAGGTTAGGTTCCTTGTCTGTCGAATTTCTGTAAGATTGTCCACAAATATTTATTTATTATCAATGTAATCGTAACTATAGGACGCGACAGGGCAGCAGGGTCCGAAAGGATAATTGTCGAAGATAAATTAATAACAGAAATGGACAATCTAATTGAAACGTAAATGATTGCGCTCACGTGTATGCCGTAAGCCGCGTATCCACTAGTGTCTAGAGCATAGATAACCCCCTCTAGATAGCCCCGCCCCTATGGACGATTTAGTTCGAATCAAAAGTCACCAAAGTAAGCGGTATGTGCGGGTCGCGGGGAGGTCGGTAACGTCGCTGCCATTGGCTGTTTCATAAAGCGCGCGCTTTAGTTCAACATGGCGCTCGCGGCGTAGGGATGGGACGCGTTGTTTATTACCGGCTTTTACCGGTAATGCCATTTATTTTAGATTAACAATTTTACATAGCGTATATACATAGAATAATATTTTAAGCATGTTTATACATAGTGTTTTGGAACACTATGTATAAACCCAGTGCGTTCCAAAACCCAGATTGCTGATGTAGCTCACACAGCCGCCAAACTTAAATGGGACTGGGCCGGGCACGTCTGCCGCATGTCGGAAGACTTGTGGGCTAAAATCACCACCAAGTGGGTCCCACAATATTGAACACGGCGTCGTGGCCGACCTCGCCGGAGATGGCGAGATGAAGACGAATATTTGTTCCTGAGTGTAGACGACAGATTCTACTCGCCCCTAATGTACCTAGCACGTAATTTAGAAACAAATAAAGATAAGACGTTAGCTAGGTAAATTTAAGAGTAACCCTGTTATTTAAAATGGGATATTTAAGAAATATTGTCATTTTTACGTAAATATTAGAACCTTGTCGCACTAAGCGGAAGGAATAACTCTTTAGGGCGAGCTTATTCATTTCAGCAAGCATTATGACACAATCCGAGTGATTGCGCAATAATGCTTGGAAATTTCCACACGCAATAAAATAAAAGATTGCGTAATAGTGTAAAATCGTAGATCGAAATTACGCTATGAAAATGGCATGTTTTGTGAGCTAACCCACAAACAGTTGGTTCTGAGATCAAGAGGTTTTTATTATATAAAGTAGGCGCTAAGGCGCATATTACAAGCCCTGCTTGAATCACAGGCACTAAAAAATGATCGCGAAGCGAATTTCTTAAGATTGAATCAGTTCAGAATAGTCATTTTTTACACAACGTTTTTCCCTCTCAGAACCAATATTAGGAAGACTCTGTCCAAGTATAAAGGGTCACGTATGACCAAACCGAACGCCGACTCGATGAGTCTCAGGCCAGGCCAGTGAGATAGATAATCACAGCCTCCGCAATCCGCGGAAAACCGCGAGATTTATAAGAAAACATATTTATACTCGGACAGCGCCCCGTAGCGGGGACTACTTCAGAGTGCTTACGTTACGGTCAGCCATTGCGAAATATAAGAGATGAGTTCGCAACGTACTTCACTCCACCCTAAAGTGCATCTGGGGTTATTCGCGGATGACACCGCGCTCTTTACGACTCATTGTAAGTACGCTTTTATCCGGCGATATCTCCAGGAGGCAATTACCGACCTTGGTCGTTGGTTTAATCTTTGGCGTATCGAAGTCAATCCGGAGAAAAGCACTGCAATAGTCTTCCACCCTTCTGACTGCGTTAGCACAGAAAGGCGGGTGGCTCCGATCCAAATGTTTGACCGGCCTATCCCCTGGACCAACGAGGTCAAATATCTTGGAGTGACCCTCGACAGGAAACTGACTTTCCGCAGCCACATCCGTAGGGTACGCAACCGTGCGTTGTTCGTGCTAGGAAGGCTTGGGCCGATGATCAACAAGTTTAGTAAAATGTCGCTTAGAAATAAGCTGACACTTTACAAAACTTGTGTTCGTCCAATCATGTCTTATGCAAGTGTAGCTTTTGCTCACGTGCCTATGACATCGCTCAAGCCGCTTCAGGTCATTCAAAATCGTTTTCTCCGTAGGGCGACTGGTGCCCCGTGGTACCAGTCGAACCTCAGCCTGCACCACGACATGAGGATTAGCACCATGTATGGTTTCTTTAAGCAGACTGCCAGGCGTTATTTTGACAACGCTCCCCATCATAGGAATCCGTTAGTTAGGAAGGCTGTCGACTACGTTCCCATCCCTCCCCCCTCTGTCGTAACTCGGCGATCACTGATTAGGGGCCGCATGGTCCGGCGTCCTAGGCACACATTCACGGACCCGGACGACGTAATCACAGCGTCCATCGAAAGGTGGAACGCTGCGCTTACGGCGTCCAACTCAGACACGACGCGTACACTTAGGCTTTCCCGCCGGCGGGGACGTCCACCGCGCGATCGCGACAACACAGACACATATAGTCCCTATTCGTCCCGGTACCGCCGCATCGGTGGTAGAGTCAGTCCGACGCAGGTCGGGCCTAGCTGAGTTTCTTGCTGGACTCTTCTCAGCTAGGCTAGGTTTAGTGAACCAGCGACAAAACTCCCAGTAGCTCGATTCCACTCACACCCCAGAATTGGTTGAAACCGTTCAACCAATCTCACTGGAGCGCAAACTCTTAGAGTATTCCAGTGTTTAAAACCGCCCACGCGGTCGTGTCGGAGGTTTTCCCCTGGATTTTCCCCAGGCAACTCTCCCACCGCGTATTCCTATCGCTTTAATGGGCTCGGCCTATAAAGCCACAGTCAGGTCAAAAAAAAAAAAAAGACATTGTGTCCTAGATTTAGTTAAAATCAGTGTAAAATCATTATAAATAAGTAGTCATTGACTTAAGATATAGAAATAGACACACAATGCCGAACATAAATAACTAAAAATGTGGCGCAAGATGACACTGACAGTTACATTCCAATAGCTGACAATAACGCTTCCTTATAGTCCGAGTTAAGATAAAAACTACGTACAAAAAAGAACTTACAGGCATTAACGTCAAGTGTCAATTTTGCAAACATAACAAACAACATGATTAAAACTTTTTAGTAAAATGGCACTATCGTATACTGGCTGGCTACCAATGTTTTCTTTATAAACGTCAAAAGTGAACCGTGAAAGTAATGGAGTCGCTTTAACCAAAGCCACCAACCACCAAACCATTTAAAACCATTTAAATTATTTTTATATTAATTTTATTTTTAAATAAATAAAATATAAATAAAACATTCCACTTCAATATTAACACACATTCGCGCACCATTCTGTGATAGTTACTGTTCTTTTTCTGTGTTAGGGATAAAGATGTTTACTTTCATGAAACTCTTTAGCAAGTCTATAGGTAATTATTTCAAAGGTACTGACTGCTGCCATTGGAGCAGCATTTGTACTTTATAACTTTTGCCTTGCAAGTCATCGTCATCTATCTCTGACATCTATAAAACAAAGATACCGACTATGGACTTGAAAGATAAATTAATTAAACATATTAACGTTGAATTGATTTTTATTACATCATTTTATGTAAGTATATGAATATGTTTTCCTCGGCATAATTTCGAACGCTAAAATTATATGATAAAACAGAATTTGAATAATTTTGTTTGAGTCGGGAACGAACGGACTTACGTTCAAGACAGGTTTAGCAGTTGCAGTTAGTCGATTTAAGCTTTTTTGGTCCTGTATATGTCGGAATTAGGGAAATGGACCGAATACACAACACTCGTGTGGCTTGGTTTATAGAGTGCATCACGTCTATTTTGCGCTATAATAGCGGTCCATTCTGAACGTCGCTGAGGATGTTGTGGAAATCTTGATTTGAAACATAAATTTATTTCTTACTAATTTCATTTAAAAAAAAAATTGACCTAATAGCGACTCTTTATATTTTTGTTCTTGATAACCTTTAATTTGAACTAATAAATTTATTTATTCAAAACCATGAAATTACCAGGACTTTACATAAATATTTTAACGTTATCAAATTAACTAACCTAAAGAAATATATTCTATCCTTTTCCACGATTTTTTGTATCTATTAAAGCAGTTTTTCACAGCACATTTCGTCATTGTTAGACAACTGTCACTGTCTGCGGTCCAAACACGACTGAACAGGAATGTACCGCCCGAGTCACAAAGTACAATATATAGACTGAGATAGAGATATCAGTGAAATACTCCACGTAGATTGTAGCGCCATAGTGTTATTAGTACAAAACTAACCGCACGGCCGCTCGGCGGCAGGTACTAACTACTAAAATACATTTCAAGTTCCTTTCTGAAACTAATGCAAAAATAAGGAAATAAGTAATGAAATAATAGTTACATTACCTATTTGGCTATCTTTGCATCAATTTCAGACAATTTTTAATAAAATGGGCATGACATTCTTCTGACAATAAAACAAAATAGGTAACTTAGTAAATATCGTTTATTACACAATTTTACTTACAAACATTCGATATTAGCAATCGCGCCAAAATTTATCAGTATTATAAACAATAACACAAAATTAACACGTAAAAAGTGGCATATTATATTTTGTAGGGAGCGGCTTTGTCATTCGAAGATATTCAGTTTTCAATGAATCCATTACACTCTGCTTAGCCGCACGATAGCTTTTACCGTCACGTTGTAGGGTCGAAATTATGTACTGAGACTATTACTATTAACAGCAAATCGTAATATATAGTTATTAACTGCACATAATTATATAAATATACAATTAACCTAAAAAAGCCATTAGACATTTGAATTTTTTAATTGACAGCGATGTCAACGTACCGTGCAAACTTTTAGTTTTACGTAAAATATTTAAGCTTTATAAGCTTATATACACTCCACATCGATAAAATTTCACTCGAAATTTGTAAGGTAGCAGAAGTTGAAAACATACATTCTTCTCTTCCTATGAAGCATTTTATAAGCACTCGAATCTACTATCCATTTGCACGAATAATTGACGAGGCTAAATTAGTACAATGTTGTTGTCACAATTTTGTGTACATTACCTAATTATGTAATTATTTTGCGTACGTTGGAACGCGCGAAATGTAAACATGAAAAAAATATTGAACCATAAATTTAGGTAGTAAACACATCATCTGAATTTTAGGTAAAGTATACATGACAGAAGTACAACCGCGAAAGATGTGCCTCTTTGTCACTCACAATGTGCAAGTGTGATAGAGAGGCAGGTGAAACAGTACACACAGTGTCATCTGCTGGCTAAAGTAAAAACTTACATCTCCTTGGAAAAGCTCGTTCTTCGAGCTGAAAGGCCCCTGGCCCGAGTTGTGCGGGCGGTACTTTCACGGGGGCCATTTTTTGTGGGCTGATTGTGAATCTAGTTCTATAATAGTACATCAATGATAAAAGTGTTAATTTGTCAAAAACGTTTAAATTAGAACATAACCTGTGATAAACAATATAAACCATTTACAATCCGTCCGGACTCTTTTTTACTTGTTACGAATCATAAGAAAAAGCAGAACCAAAGTGACACCAATATTAGAGTAGAGTCAGTCACTGGTATTTTACAAGAGGAACTTTGAATCAGTCAACCCACATTTTTGTATACAGTCCACTCAACGTTTAAACTGAGTTTTGGAAGTTTTCTATTTAAATATTTGTTTATTTATATCAATAAGTACAGTAAAACCACAAATATAAGTTACATTGGCAATCTTAGTTGACACTAGCCCTCATTGCTTACTAAGACGATTCGAAAAAACCCAATTGTAATGGCTCCATCTCTAACCAATTCCAAGATCCTTTATACTTCTTCGAATGCCGGCATAGGGTCGACCTCGTGATACCAGTCCTAATTGCTCACCAAGACGATTTGAAAAAACCCAATTGCAATGGCTCCTTCACTAACCGATTCCGAGATCCTTTATACTTCTTCGAAGTCCAGCATAGGGTCCACCTCGTGACACTAGTCCTAATAGCTAGGGAAATCTATGTCCTAGTGGTAATACTGTTACTAATTTGTTATTTCATTCTCGATTTTACATAACAATAAATATGACACAACCGCTTAATAAACTTTATAAAACTAAATATTCCATTCAACTACACTGATTTGTACGCGTATCGTACCTATAGCGTATAAATAAAATAGAACGAGACACTAATTTACTACATTACTACTTTAATTAAAAGAACACTGGTAACACTGACAATTTAATGTCAAAAATGTAAAATAACAAATAACCTTTTCCAATAGAAATTCAATATTAAAATGGTGGAACAAAACACGGACGAATACATAATCACTTGAAATCGTGACTTATACGG
Organism: Notocelia uddmanniana; assembly: GCA_905163555.1. Classification (NCBI taxonomy): domain Eukaryota; kingdom Metazoa; phylum Arthropoda; class Insecta; order Lepidoptera; family Tortricidae; genus Notocelia; species Notocelia uddmanniana. The sequence continues at coordinate 20,815,676 of LR991059.1, read as the reverse complement.
TAATGTCGAAAGCGTCACTGGCACGAGCATGTACTTTCATCAGAAGGGAGAGTATATTGACATTTGAATTGGTTGGAAAGGGAAGAATACTTCAGTACTTCTTAATGGCTAGTGTAAAATGAACTCCGCCTGGCTGAATAAAATTTGCCTTTTGTAATTAATTCTACTTCCTGTGAAATGTTATTCCGTCATTCTTGTAGTTTGCTGTTCGAGAGCTTTTCCCACACAACTTTACACAGCAAAAATCCATTTCTAATGGATGAAATCGATTATTAATGCTCGTTTATTTGACGTACGTATAGATCGCGAACCTGGACGAGTCTGACTGAGAGCGCGAGGCGTTGCTGCTTACATGTACTAGTGGTACATAGGTGAGGTGACCGCACGTCGCCCTATAATCTCCATCTAGAGGGGGTTATCTATGGACTAGAGGCTGCGCAAATGGAGAAGTTGAGGCAGCTAACCACGCACGTCGCCGCCGTTTGGTGCCGTGTACGCGTACATAATAATAATAATAATAATAATTTATTGAACCATTAAGTTGTGTAACATGACAGTTTCAACCAATACGTTACAGCGATTCATATTATGCTAAATTGGTACTAAACTAAGGTATACTAATTAACATCCATACGTCTCTCTAACACTCTTTTCCATTCAGTCATCAGTCGCGCTATCCCTGTCACAAACACATCACACTGCGGTGATGCTGCGAGCACAGCGTTGAGAAGAGCAGTAGCGCGAGGAATGGGCGAGTGTCGGTACAGGTTCGTGCGTGAGGCCACGGTTGCTAAGAGAGGCACTCTCAGGCGCTTGTTGCGATAATCGTTCGGCACATTGAAATTAAGCATTTTTTCCACCAGATTCACACTGTCAATTTTATTTCTCAGGACATGCACTACATAAGTGATAATAATCCAGGATATCATTATCTGAGAAATTCGAGCTGCCCCCCTTGGCGATGCCCTTGTAACCCATTAATACTCATACACTTCTAACCACTCACCACCACCATATCAGCCCAAGGCCGTCCAATGCTGGACATAGGCCTCCCCCAATTTAATGGGGGGTAAATGCCATAATCGACACGCTTTGACATGCGGGTTGGCGATCGCAGTATCTCCACCGCACTCCAGGGATGCTGCTGCCCATCCTACGGTGGTCTTGTACGTAGTTTTAGGACATACCCGGGTCCACCTAAGCATAATGCTATTTTATTCCTTACAGGTCTTAGCTGAGTTTAGCGAGCACCACGAGCTCGCTTTCCGCGTCGGTTTGTTCGCGCTGGAAATGGCGCGTCCGCCTGCAAGCACGAAAGCACTTGAAGTGAAACTCAACAACCAAGAAACTGAGCTGGTGGCGTTATTGAAGAAACTGCCAACCGGGCCCGACCAACTAGCTTTAGCTAGGGAGAAGGCTGAACAACTCCGGGACGGCATGCTCAGGTAATTATCGTCGATAATAGTGAATCAGGACAGGACATAAGGGAGATACGCTCTTGAAGTGAACATCAACAACCATGACGCTCAGCTTGAGATAATGGCTCCAAGCCTCTTGCCATGTTAGGGTGGTCAAAATCAAAATCAAAATCAAAAATTTTATTCTGCAAATAGGCCACAAGGGCACTTTTACAAGTCAACACATGAATTATACAATTAAATAAATCGACAATGATAATTATTATGTTTTCAAAACAGAATTGCAGAACTAAAAAAAAGTAGACAAAATAATAATAATGATTTCAAAAATATAGTGATTAACAAACTCACAATATTCAATTAAAATGCACTTACAATACATTATATAAAAAAAATTAGTGACGTATATATACGGTCTCTGTCCGAATACACAAAAGTATATACAATAAATTTAATATCTCAGAGATGTATATGGTCTCTGAGCGTCCATTATTCCTAAGTCCTTAGAGATGTACATGGTCTCTAAGTGTCTAAATTAAAATAAGTAGTAAATGAAAATAGCACTTAAGTAATTTAATATTCTCAGAGATGTATAAGGTCTCTAAGCGTCAATAACAATAAAATTAATCCAAAACAGGATGATGTCTCTCGTCAATCTCCAATAAAATAACACTAGTATTAAGGTATTAATCATGCCCTTGCAAGCATGAACAGACCGAACTCCACAAACAGCACCCGATCACGAGTATGACGCGTATCTCAGCCATCGCCTCCCTCGACCATTTGTTAGGGAAGGTGGCGACCCGATCAACGACGCCACTGTAAGCAAAGCCTTTTAAGCGAGCATGACATATTCAGGCTGCCGGACATTAATAAATAATATCAAAGATTAAAACAACTGTTTGGCAAGAAACAGCATCATGTTTCATAAAACCCAACGAAAGAGCTGTACAAGGAAATAGGCTAAGTGAAGCATAGGTATATTTTAACTAACACGACATTTGATCAAAGATTCTGATGACATTTAAATCATTATAGCTACGCATGAAAAAAAACTTGGACACATATTGGATAAGTGGAATGGGGAGGCCCATTCCACTTATCCAAAGAAATTTGATCAAAGAAAGATATTAGATGAGTGGAATACCCACCCACCACCGGTATAAATGGGGCTGGAGCGGCTCGCCTGCTGGCGACTGTGGACACGCGGACCAGACCATAAACCACACGGTCTTGAAATGTCCTCTTACGAAGTACTCAGGCCCTATAGACGGCTTCGTGAACCTGACTGATGGAAACCTCGGTGTGCCTGAGTAGAGTCAAATTTAAAAACTGTAATGATACAAACTAGAAATTTTATATCCAGGATATGCAACTAATGCCAACCGATAAATAAATAACTGTTCTAACTGTAACACGAATATGTTTCTCAAATATTTTCCGTTTTGTAAATTGTTTTTGTATGTTTGTTCGCACAGGAATAGAGGGCCGGCACTACTACCCATTGCGTTAGCCAGTTTCTTGTTCGACGTGCTAGTTTTATCTGCTACTGACAAGGAAAACAAGCATTCGGTGAGTTGAAATCAAAATCAAAAATTTATTCTGCAAGTAAGCCTCAAGGGCTCTTACAGGTAAATTACTGTATAACACTGAGTCACTGACATGTGCTCGTATTTCATTGGATATTCTACTTTAAGACCAATGTAATAGAGTTTCTATTACATAGACACTGTCTTAAAATCGTATGTTTGGAATAGAAACTCTATTACATAAGCGTTAAAGAAGACTATCCAATGGAATAAGAGTATTATGTCAGTGGTAAACTCAAAGTAATCGTACTGTACATGTCAGAGTTTTACAAATACATTTACAGTTGTAATATTAAGGGTGAGTTGCACCAACTTACGAGAATAGGCCAATCAACGTTATATATGGCACCGGTAGCTGTCAGCTCATAGAAACTCCCATACAATCTCATTTTAACGAACACCGCTTACGATTATAAACGGTTTGGTTGCAACCCACCCTAAGTAACATGAGAATACATAGCAACATTAACACAGTAGACAAATACCTGGACACATTTTTGCCGAAAAATTTCTAGTCTCTCGAGTCCATTTCAATACAATTTATGTAATCTATAACTTGGAAGTGTAAAGAGTCTCCTTGGTAATTTGGAGATGTAAAAGGTAAATATAATAAAAAGCGTTGGGAGGTGTAAAAGGTCTCCAAACACCAAGGCAATTATTTGAAATACATACTAGTATTCACTATAACAGTTAATTAAATTGGATTCTTTGATTTGAAGTCAGATATAGGTATCAGACCCGGGACCCGGACCCGGATATGTCCTAAAACTACGACCAAGACCACCGGGGAATGGGCAGCAGCATTCCTAGAGTGCGGTGGAGATACTGTGATCGCCAACCCGCATGCCAAGCGTGGCGATTATGGCATTTACCCTCCATGAAATTGGGGGAGGCCTATGTCCAGCAGTGGGCGTCCTAGGGCTGATATGGTGGTGGTGGTGGATAGGTATCAGTAGTGTATTACAGTTTTAACGATTACTTTGATATTATTATCCAGGAGTACCGCCTTCCTTATTTGACCTTTGACTCTGCCATTCAGCGGGAGTCTCTTAGATGTTGGCCGAACTGTTCGCTAAATGACCATTCCCAGAAACGAGTATCAAGACAAATATTTATTTAAGTATTTATAGATCATTCCCCAGGCGAGACAGCCGTCAGACGAAACCCTAGGCTTCGAAGCGGCAGTTGCCGCACTAGGCCTGAAAGCGAATGTTTCGGAAGCCGAACATCCTTTACTGTGCGAGGGCACGAGGCGGCAAAGGGGAGAGCTGGCTTTGACTTTGCTCTCGTTCTACAAAGACGATTCCGTCAAGTTGGCCAGGATCATGAATAAGGTATGTTCTTTTTGTGTTGTGGCATTGTCTAACCTATTATTCTAAGTTGGCTAAGTAGACTGGCTTTTAGGTAGCCGGAAGGCGAATGTTTTGGAGGCAGAACACCGCTATTCTATATAACGGTGAAAGAATTATCTGAAATCAGATGGGTTCTGCAGAAGTCGTAAAACTTCACAAGTATGATAACTAAAATGTTTTTCTTGCTTTCTGACATACATTAATGTCAAAGTGACAGATAAGGACAAAATAATTATAGCGACAACAGGACCAAGCTCACCGCACATAACGCTTGCCAAGCCAACATTCCGTTTTACTAGGTTTTATTTAAAATGACCTGTTAGTTAGATAGAGTTATGTATGAATGTGTGGGACATATCTTGCAACTGATAGTTAGACCAGCTATTTTCAATCGATTGAGCTGAACTTAAGCATAGTTATGTAGGTTCGGTGAAAATTCAATATTATGGTACAGTGGGGTTCAAAAGTCCACGGACATGTTTCAACCCTAATACTAAAGCAATACGGTCGACATCTGTCCACGCAGTTATGAACTCGAACCGTACGGTCACGCTCTTTAACTTTTGACCCGTTTCGCATAATAAAATCTTTGAATTTCTATACAGTTTTACAGGACTATCAACCGAAGGGGGTCCTATATTTAAGTTCGTTAATACCACCGAGCTGAGCTGATGATGGACACAGAAGGTTGCCATAGCAACTCCTAAACTACACAAGATAAACATGCTCTAAGATAGAGTCGGCAATTAAAGCTTGTACCAAAAATGTTTTTTTTTTTTTTCTATTAACTTATTTATATTTGTGTTATTTGGATTTGTGCTGCGTGTCGCATCGTTTTGTTCGTCATCGAATCGTGTTTCTGTGTTTGTTCATTAGTTGCTGGACCGCGACATCCACCAGCTGACGAAGGGGCCGATGGTGAGCGTGTACTACACCAACAACCCGCGCCTCGCCGCCTACCGCGCCGACCTGCCGCCCGCGCCCGCGCCCGCGCCGCCGCCGGTCAGTGCTCACACAAACACACACACGCTCACACACACATCACCTACACTGCGTCGGGACAGACCACATCTCAACCCAATCTATCATTTGTCAAGAGCCAGTTTTACGATAATATGACCGACACAAATTGACGTAAAATGTTAAATCTAATGCTTACACGATCAAGCTTACCGTCAAGTTCGCAGCGCGCTTGAAACAGCAGCCGGTAAACTTGACGCCGCTTCAAGCGCACTGCAAACTTGAAGGCAATCTTGATCGCGTATGGCCAGCATTAGCGACCCTTAGGGAGGAGGGTTATTTTTCTATGCTGGTGACGGGATTTTGCATTACTACACCCTGAAGCTTGCTGAGGCTCTTAGCATGGAGCCGTTAATAATATAATAGCGATTCATTGAATTCCTTTCGATCTATTTATGCTTCGGGCGTAAAATAGTGTATACGCATCATTTATTAATGCCACCTATACTCTATTACTCTATTGTTGCACTTGGGGGAGGCCTTTGTCCAGCAGTGGACGTCTTTTGGCTGATATGATGATGATGATACTCTATTGCTGAGTACAATACCTAACCTAACCTTACCGACTGATTCATTATAAATTACGGATTAGTAAAATAATCGCGTAATTATGTAAATTATATACTAATGACGTCAATTTCTAAATGGTCCATGTCGTAGAATCTTGTTTTATTTACTTTCATACTCTGCCTAATCTTAACTAACTCGTCTAAATATGTTTTTCCAAGATTTCCGATTGCTATACAAAATTAAAAAGCTGTAATGGAAGAACTTCACCGAATTAGTATCTGGACAAAATGGCAATATAGCCCACGAGCCAGCAACATGATAATATGTGAGATAAGAAGATTGTTGTTGTTATGAAGCCCCGTGGACGTCATGACTGACGATATTTGCTCCTGGCCCGGGGACCAATAGGCATGCTTTTTACTGCTTAATATTTGGCGCTTGTACTTATAACAAAAAAAAACAACAAATGTGTAATGACTAATTATAAATTGCGTAAACATAAGATTACTTTGCGTTGTTTTAAACTACATATATTTTTCTATAACAGTTCAATCACTTGAGAAAGATGACATACTCGTACGCTCCGCAACAGGTATATATTCTTATACAACTGTTTTGATGTATTTGTGATATGCAAGGCATTTTGTGTAACTGTTCTTTGCCGTATCTGGCAATCTGCACGAATACTCGTATGATGGTCGACTTTTATACTAAGATAACACTGTAAAAGTAGAATTTTAAGACAAACAGAAGTTTACACCAAATAGGCAGTTAGGCAGTTTTAAAAGGCAAATTATCTTGACTGCAAATAGCGGAACTAAATAATGGTATTTCATACATAATGCCCGCTGCATTATAAAATAAATGTAGGTGGTAAAAATAACAGAATAAGTCCTTTTGAAGCCACCGATCGCTCGGGCAAAATCGAAGCGTCCTACCGTCATTTTAACTGAGATGAACTTTATAAGAATTCTCATTGAAAGAACGTATAAATCTAAAAACTTTACTGAGATATCTTAGTATATTAACGACATAGATAATAATATCCGCTACTTTCTCACGGCGATGTAATAATATGAGTGTGCGAGTTAGGCGCATAAAATTAGCAAAACCTGGACATATTTCGATAACTGTAATTTTCTTTTTCTATGATTTAAAATTTAAATTTTAGTTATACTTAAAATTAAAAGAATTAAACATTTTAAGGCCCCGCGTCAATGTTAACACTTTTGACGTAGTTATGTGCTTAGAGAAGCCGTTTAATTTTTAATAATTTATCACCATATTGCAGATCTCTGAAGTCACAAATATGGATAATTATTGGAAAACGAAATACAACACTACGTCAAAAGTGTTTAATTGATGCCGTCAACATTTTATTAGTACTATAAGAAACGTATTAAACAAAAAATATCCACGATAATTGATTAAATGATATTTTTTCTTGTCATAATACAGGTACTTTTACAAAGTACCTGTATTATGGCTTACTTACAAAATCAAAATGTGTTAAAAATTTGGTTTTTGTTTTTTTAACATTGACGCAGAGCCTTAAAATGTTTAATTCTTTTTATTTTAACTATAAACAACAATACTTTAAATCATAGAAAAAGAAAATTACAGTTATCGAATTATGTCCAGGTTTTGCTAATTTTATGCGCCTAAGTGGCGGATGCTTTATCTAAGATCGCGACTATCATAGGGTTCATAGGCCAGTTGAATTGTTCACTTCATGAATATCTGTTACTTAATTATCGTTGATGCAAAGTAGATCATTTGTGTCACTGTTTTGTTTGTCGGACATTGTAATTGGCACTAAAAAAACGAAATTTGAATGCAGTTAACTGTTGATCAATGTCGTATTCTCTTATCATTATAAGATATTTTGTTTATTGTAAATCCAGATTGATGGTGCCTTCTTAAAGGTTAAAAAAAATTGAAGACTTGCTCATTTTAAGTAAGTTAAATACAATGCTCATGTTTGTCAGGTTATTATAATGTTACCGTAAGTTAAATGTCCCAGTGCTCGACACTGTCTTAATAGTTGGCACATTCATTTTTAATCCATAGCTGTGTGACAATTATTGGAATTCAAGAGTCAAACATTAGGATAGGCTCCTTAATATCATGCATATATCCGTTATTTGCTATGAATGAAATTCGAATCCTGCTCGGAGCACCAAATTATTCAATTTTTTTTTTACTGTAATTTTACGTCAGCATAGTTCTATTTTTCCGATCCGAAAGAGATATAAAACCGGTAGCGTCCTATCGTGTCACGACACAGACGAATATGATTCCCGCTTAACACGTGGAACGTTTGGCGTCAGAGATATGCATTTAAAATTAAACTAAAAAAGTAAAAGTTATATTTTCAAAAATCTTATTGTCCGGGCACTCAACGCGTTAAGGTTCCTACTGAGTGTATTGTTTGTGCAGGTGCAGTGCCAGCTGGTGGCGGAGATGGAGCGGCTCGTGGTGGCGGAGGGCGGCGCGTCCCCGCCCGCGCACGCGCCGCCGCCCGCGCCGCACGCGTCCCAGGCCCGACCCAAGGATTCCAGGTATTACACACCTTGACCGACCGCACCGACAAAATCACGGCAGTCATTAATTAATGGCACGCCGTTGACAATGACCGTGACAGCACTCACCGTCGCTCCCGCCGCCGGGGACGGCCTCCGCGCACTGCTACGAGTACACCACTTTAGTCCGCCCGGTACATGTACATCTAAGATTAGACGCCATTTAAATTAAACTAAGACGGATAACAAACCACACTGCCTGACAACGCCCATGCGCCTTGAGTGCATAAAGGCGTCCACCCACAACCAGATAACACAAGCAGCGAAAGCTAAATCGCTGCTGCAATTCCGATAACTCCCAAAATAGGCGGATATACCGCTATACCACATTCTTAGGCACTTTTAACAAATACATAAGAATCCTATACATCACCAGGAATCCCTGTCAAATATTCGTGAGAAATCGTAATTCATATTAGTTATTATAATTAATGGTTTGTTGGAAAAATATCATATTTAATTATGAAAACTTAAAAAAAAAACAATATAAATGATAACCGGTAAATAAAAGATACCTCATTTTTTTGTTGAATATCAGTAGGTGGCCATGTAGCTGTTTTATATGGCACTTTGATAATATTACGAATTTTACCAGGTTCCACTGAAGCCATGACTTCGACATGTAAAATAATTGAAAAAATCTTTGTTATGTTTAGTGATTTAATGTTGAAAATACATCACAATTACTAAGTGTACACAATTAAATTTTTTCATTGTCATTGATTTTTGTATCAACAGGAACATTAAAAAATTGATTCTCTACAGATACAAAGGCAAAAGGCTGTACCCGTCAGTCCCGAACCAGCCTTCAGAGGCATCCGCTCACTTCATGTTCGAACTGGCGAAATCCGTGCTGTTCAAAGCCGGTGGTTCTTCGAGTACCAGCCTCTTCACGCAGACCTCCTGCGCCAGGGAGCACCACGGACCGCACAGGTGAAGTATCATATATCTGTACTAAAGGCTGTACCCGTCAGTCCCGAACCAGCCCTCAGAGGCACCCGCTCACTTCATGTTCGAGCTGGCTAAATCAGTGCTGTTCAAGGACGGTGGTTCTTCGAGTACCAGCCTCTTCACGCAGACCTCCTGCGCTAGGGAGCACCACGGACCGCACAGGTGAAGTATCATATCTCTTCATATCTTCAACTTCTTGTTCTGTCCCTGTAAGGACTCTAGCCGCCTACCATACAAGAAAAAATGGCAATGAAATTTTATTATACAATATACTAAAAAGTGGAGCTAAATTTACTTTGTTTAGAATTCGAACAAAAGCAACTCTGTACTCGTACCGATTTTGAAATATATAAATTCCATTGAAGAAGACGATACCTTAATGGTCATCGGGTGGTTAGAGGATAAAGAGACGTTTCACCATATATTAGATTTACCCATTGTCAGAAAATCACATGTTAAGTAGGTTTCAACACCTTGTAAATTCTTAGTTTTAAGAGTATGAGATTTTGCAGTTTCATATGACAAAAGACAATTATGAGGGTGGTTAAATATAAAACAAACCTGAAAAATATACAATAGTGAGTTACTATCTCGTGAAAATCTCTTGTTTCAGCATATCCCTTATGTCAAAAATCAAAAAAATCACAAAATCATACGGCCGTTTATTTACAGAGGACTACATATGGCGGCATTCCAACTCGGTCTGTACGCGCTGGGTCTTCATAACTGCGTGAGTGCAAACTGGCTGAGCCGCACTTACTCCTCCCACGTCAGCTGGATCACAGGTAGCGTGTTCTAGAAATGATTTCCCTCGATATAGTTCAAATATTACTAGCGGCTATTTTACATGGGGGTCATACGTAACGTATACGTAAAAAACTCTAGTAAGGGATGATTCCGACTAAACCATTCCGTTTCCGGACCGGGCCGAGACTGGGCTACTTCCGAGCCTCGGCCGTAGCTAAATCGGCCGTCAAACATTTGTGGTCACTATATAGCGGCCGCGTTGGGTCGCTGCTGAGCCCCAACGGGCCCTGACGCGGTCCGGCTGCGCAACGGCCGGCACCTTGCTTTTATAGAAAACGGGCCGGCCCGGACAAGGAACGGCCGTCTTTGAATCATCCATAAGGCCCCTCTTGTGTGTGGTTGTGACGTGTTCTAATAGACATTACATGTTTAAAATGTTAACGGAAACAAAACAAAACAAATGCCGACATGCTAGAGGGGCTTTATTTAATTTTTTCGCCTATGAATGAGATATGGAAACTTAAGTCCTAGTAAACCTAATTTTTGATTGGACTTATAATAAGCATCAACAACATCTCCGTTTCTATAAACTTTATAAATAATAAAAAGATAACTTACATGCTGTTAAGAGTCGCCAGTACGCTCGGCTGAACTTGATTCTTCATAGAAACGTAGTTTCGTTCTCATTTTAAAACGCCTTGTTGAAATAGCATGAAACTTTGTATACACAATGGGAGCCGCCATATCTAGGTCGGAAATTAGTTTCTGTTGCTAGAAATTGTAATAAAAAAAATACAGCGAGTTTTTGAGTTTTTTACGTCTTGTATGAAAACCTTAAAAATCGCTGTATTTTTTCTCCATTATAGCAACAGAAACTAATTTCCGACCTAGATATGCCCCTAGAGATCCCATTGTGTAAACAAAGCTTCATGTTATTCTAGCAAGGCGTTTTAAAATGAGAGCGTAACTACGTTTGTATGGAGAACCGAGCTTACTGCGGACTCTTAAGCCGTTAAGTATTGACTACAGAAGATACCACTTTACTAACTGTGAGACCTATGGGGTTTCCCCACCATAAAGGAATAGTAGAGACTACCCTTGAAAAAAAACTGTCTAAACATTTTGTTTATTTCTAGGTCAAGCGATGGACATTGGAGCACCTGCGATTTTGTTCTTAATTGACGCTTGGGAAGGACATTTGACGCCGCCGGAAGCTGCGGGTATTGCTGACAAGGTAACTAATTTTTTTATCTATATGGCCATATAAAAATTATATCTAAAGCGCCTCTTTTACCTGTCATTTGTATTCTTCATATTCATCCGACTGTTACAGTACGAGTACTGAGTACTGTACTGAGTAACGTAAGGTTTAGGAGTCTACAGGGCGGCCTTTTCTACTGGTCACTCTAGACAACTTCCAGTTCGCTACTACACTAATATGACCTTTCTAAGTTCTCTTTAGACCATGGTCTAGAGCTCAGATTGATCGCCAGTCTATCCACTGTCTGTGTGTGTGTCTGTCTGTGTGTCTGTGTAGTCGTTCCACTGCTGGGCACATGCCTCCTCTCATAGATAAATAAATAAATTTTAGGGGTCATTTTTTACACAAATTGACCTGTTCCCACAGTAAGCTCAATAAGGCTTGTGTTATGGGTACTAGACGACGATATATTTAATAGATAAGCTTAGCTTAGCTCCATTGAGGAGATGCAAGCATATAAATTATGTACTTCTATTTCGTTGGCAAGCTTTGTAGCCTTCGCTTGCCGATCTTTAGCGGAGTGTTGAGTTGTTTTTGATAGATATTCGTCTCTTCTTTGGAGTGAATGTAGGAATCAAAGAATTTGTTTTTTTTTTGGTATCTGGTTATATTACAATATTATTGAATTGCAGGCATCATCTGGTCGCGATGTACACACAGTTCGAGCGGCATCAGAATTAGCTTTATCGGTTTTGCCTCACGCCCACGCACTCAACTACAACGAGATACAACGCGCCGTACTGCAGTGTAAAGAGCAGAGCGACGCCATGTTGGAGCGAGCGTGTTTGACCGTTGAAGCGGCCGCTAAAGGTTGGTATTATAGTCCGTATGAGGATTACCTCATCATCATCATCATATCAGCCGAAGGACCTCCAGTGCTGGACATAGGCCTCCCCCAAAGAGTGCCACAATGACCGATCCTGCGCCACCCGCGTTCAGCGGTCTCTTGCGACCTTTACCAGGTCATCAGTCTACCTTGTGGGGGGCCTACCCACGCTGCGCCTTCCGGTATGTGGTCGCCACTCGAGATTAGAACCTTTCCGCTCCAACTGCCATCGCCCCTACGTGCAATATGCCCCGTATATAGTCTTATCAAAACTTATGAGGTACTGCAAACATGTAAAGTATTCAACATTTGTGCGCTCATAGACTGTCATAAGCACATTTGAAAATTATCACAGGAATATACTTCTTAAATTTACTAACAACAGAGGACGGCATTTAACTCTAGCTTTTGAAAAGTTTTGCAAGCATTTGAGCAAGATCGATGAAAAACAAATAAAACATATTTCAGTTTTTTTTTATTAAACATGGGATTGCTCTTGGCCAGCATCTAGCCGGGGCAAAGATGAGGCCGACGATGAAGCGAGCTCACCCAGAAGAGGCCTATTCACTTGTGCCTTAAAAAGGTTATATGAACTCGGAAATACAGACGCCGACAGAGAATACCAAACCTTAGAAGTGCGCATTATAAAAGAAGATGCAAAGCGCTTGGTTCGAATTAGAGGAATTTTGACCAGGTAAGGATGGTAGCCAGCCGTACGTCTGGATGTCCGATGGAAGAAGGGGAAGGCGGTATGAGCTCATGGAGCTCCTGAGCACACTCACCGAAGTACAGTTTGTAGAAGACGCACAGAGCCCCATACAGAGTAAGGGAGAAAAAAATGGCGACTGTTGTCAAGTAGATATTGATAATGAGTTTTGCGATTGTTATTTTGGACATGGAGGCGAATACTGCAAGCACATATGTGCAGTGGAACGAAAAATATGTTTTTTTTTTTAATTATTATGTCTGACTAAAGTCCCGTACGTGCGTACGTACACGGCGTGGCTCTTCAAATTCAACGGTGATTAATGTCTATTTTGTCCAATAGGCGGCGGAGTATACCCCGAGGTGCTGTACACCGTGGCCCGCTACTGGCACGAGCTATACCTGCGCCAGGCCAACGAGGACACGGAGCCGCTGCTGGAGGAGCCGCAGTACCGCGCCGTGCCGCCCGTGCACGTACCCGTGCCCTACCCGCTACCCTACCCCTTCACGTACCACTACCCGCCCATCTACCAGCTGCAGGTCAGTATACACATTACATTTGCTGTTGACTGTACGAGTTATGTAGTTGTAACGTGTTCGAGTGGCGACCACGTACCGGAAGGCGTAGCGTGGGCAGGCCCCCCACACGGTGGACTGATGACCTGGTGAAGGTCGCGGGTGTCCGCTGGATGCGGGTGGCGCAGGACCGGTCATTGTGGAAGTCTTTGGGGGAGGCCTATGTCCAGCAGTGGACGTCTTTCGGCTGACATGATGAACGTGTTCGAATAGGCATTTGTTTTGTTTGTGTTACACGTTTTAAATACGTAATGTCTATTCGAACACGCTACCAACTACGTACTACGTGTCTTTTACATAAGTTTTTTTTACTTAGACTAACTGACTACTTTTTCATCATTGTATTATATTCATATAATCTTTAAAATAAAATAAATTTGTTGAAAGTATGATGTTTTCCGACGTTTCGTAAGTGGTTGGCAATTTTAAAATATATTTTTCACTTTTCGCGCTCTAGGTTCGTCTTTACGCTGTACTTAGTCGACATAAAGTCGCTTTTTATGCTCTACAGCATAAAGCGGTCGACGAGCGCAGAAGTATAAATTTGATAAGATAACATAACTTTGTTTAATTTTCTCGCAATCGAAGTGAAAAGCAGAGTGTACAACTCGTGTATAAAACCCAGTTTATCCTCTACTTTAAATCGATTTCTAATAAAATGGCTTGTTTTATGCACTTGTATTTTTACCATCTTTGAATACCGTATTGTTCACATTGTGTCGTCTTTCGTCAGTACGGGGGCGCGCCGCCGCCGCACGCGGTGTCCGGGCAGTACGCGCTGCCGCCGTACTTCGTGCGCGGCCTCGTGCCGCACGCGGTGCCGCACACGCTGCCCGCGCAGATGCCGGCGCACGCGCCGCACGCCCCGATGCCGCAGCACCCCCCGCCGATGGCTGTCAACGTGAGTACTTGACAGTAAATAAATTCGAAAAATACACCATAATTTGCCTATTCTTTAAATCATAATGATAAGCCAAGGTTTTATTTTCAATTACAATATTCTTTATTAGTGCATCAGGACTTTTTCTCCACGACTCCAAATAATTACAAAACCAACTCTTATTTTTGCCATCTTGTTATTTTTTCCATTCAGATGTTTTTTGTGATTGACAACATTTTATCTTTTTAAGCAGGCTTTTTTCCGATGAAATCTTAAGTAAAACTAAAAACTAAAAACGAAAATAAAAACTTAAGTAAAACCACATTTTTAAATTCTCGAAAATATCCCCATTTCATATAAATAAATCCCGGTACCTGGACCCGGGTATGTCCAACCAAGACCACCGGGGGATGGGCAGCAGCATCCCTGGAGTGCGGTGGAGATACTGCGATCGCCAACCCGCATGCCAAGCGTGGCGATTATGGCATATACCCCCCGTGAATATGGGGGAGGCCTATGTCCAGCAGTGGACGTTCTTTGGCTGATATGGTGGTGATGGTGGATATAAATAAATCAATTTCACAAGTTCCTCATTCTAGAAGAGAGTAAGTGACAAGTAAGGCGTCACAGCGTAACAAATCATACAGAAGCACTGTTACTAAGACAAATTAATAATAATAATAATAACAAACATTTACTAAATAAAGTGAGCTGCTGTTCTTTTTGTCCGCTGTGACTGTCACAATTTCATAGTAATGACGATGACGTCATTCACGAAAATGTGAAGAAAGCCCATATCGTAGTAATGATACTACGATATGGGCTATCTTCATATTTTCGCGAATATTGAGAAAATTAATGGCTATAAAAAGATAAAAAAATATATTCTGGGGTTTCTTGTTCCCAAATTAACGAAATGAGTTAAGATTACATACTACTTAAAAATTTGAAATGTTGTCAATTGCAGAAAAACAAATGAATATTTTTTATATATTTTTACTCTAATTTAATGCTGATTAGTGTCATGGTATAGCCTACATTAAAAGAATATCATTAACAGGCTGATTCATACCGATTATCAAAACTTATTGATTACCCCTCGTATATTGCAATTATACGCGGACGAAGTCGCCAGTAAATGCTCGTGATGCCGTTACTATCACGTGTTATTTTCCAGCACGGCGCGCCGATCCCGCCGCCCCTGCCCGCTCCGCACGCGGTGGTGGCGCCGATGCCCGCGCCGGCGCCGCTGCCGCAGGCGCAGGCGCGGCGCCTGCTGGCCGCCTACCGCGTCGGCATGCTCGCGCTCGAGACGCAGGCGCGCCGCGTGCACGACGACCGCCCCCAGAACAAGTTCGGCAGGTTGGTGCTCCACACTACACACGCACTGACCACTCGTTGCTGTAGTTGCAGGCGCAAGGCGGTGCATTGACCTGTCGCTTCGCCCCTCACCTTTAGGCTTGATTTTCTCCTACGCTGTCTGACGTTGGTCGAGCGGCGCCTAACGACGGCTGATGTCCGCGGCAATAAATCTGCTACGTCGCTGTGCGGTGTTCCATAGACAGCGTAGGAGGAAATCAAGCCTTATTCATCTTCATCTTTGGCGGTACTTAATTTACGGCGCCGGCCGATAACTCGCAGCGAGCTGGACCTCTAGTTACGCCTAGCTGTTACAGATCTCGGGGTCAAATTAAAATAGCAGTTATTAGTGCTCAGTCAAGTAGAGGCGAAATTTGAATCGATTAGCACGTGTGATAAGTATAGTGAGCAACCATTTCAGAAAAGTTTTTAGTGTGTTATTTTCTATTTGTTTATTTTAAGTTGAATATAGTACATTACGATACAAGTGCTGAGAACAGGAACTTCGCAACGAGTGGTGATAAATTGAAACACGACCGAAGGGAGTGTTTTAAATCTACACGAGTTGCGAATTACCTGTTCGCACGTGTATCGTACAACGTTTTACAGTACATATGGCTCTTTAAAGTTTCGACATATGCACGTAATCTGCTGATTACCGCACTCGCGCGGTAATATAGCACCATATGTACTGTAAAATAAATTAAAAGATTTTTTCGGAATCGAACTTTGAGACCGATGGTGGTTACCTTACTCGGTTCCCACCCTTGGTTGTAACATCCTCTATAAGGCCGATTAGATAAAAAGTAAAATTGTACATATCGTAACGTTTTTTATGAACAATAAATAATTATAATTATGATCGTACAGGAACCCACCATACGGCGAGCACGTAAAATGGCTCCTACGCATCTCGAAGCGGCTCGGCGCGCAGTACCTCCACCAGTTCTGCGTGTGCGCAGTGAACTCGGTTGTGTCCCCGTTCGTGCTGTACGAGCTGTGCGTAGAGTCGGCGCACTGGCTGGCGCGCGGCGGCCCGCACCACCTGCTCATGCAGCACCTGCGCGGCACGCTCGCGCCGCTCGTGCAGAAGTGTCAGCAGATGTGAGTACAGCATGTCCACCGCTCCACCATCTCGCAGCACCATTAATGGAGACTTCATTCCTAATTCAAAGACTATACGGTTTTAAATTGATTGTTTCATAAAAAACCTATTAACTAAACCATTTTAACTGTTTTCTTTTAACTAAGAGTGCATCACCAGAAGGAAGACTCACCTCACCACAACGTACCATACATTGCCCCACTCATGGCTGCAGAATAAATAATACTACTTACTTAGAGAAAGTGTCTGTAGTGGAGCGGGCCCCTCTTAGGTAATGTCAGGACACGTATAAATGAAAGCATGTTGTCCAGGTACATCCAGTGCATACACCAGAAGCTGTACCACCTGACACCGGTGGAGTACGAGGAGTTCGTCAGCATCGTGCTGTCGGCGCGCACCGCCTTCCAACTCACGCCCGAGGGGAACACGCAGTTCAAGGAGTGGCTCGCTTCGCTGCGCAGGTAAGTTGGCTGATTCTGTACTATTTTTTTATTTTTATAACAATAATACATTGTTGTAGAATATCTTACTAGTTTATGCAACTGTTGCATAATGAGAGGAATTAAAACACGAGTGTGCACTTTCATAATAGGTTCACACAAGTGTTTTAATGCCTGATTATGCTGTTACAGTTGCATACACTAGCTTAACATACATATATGAAATCCTCTTTCATGTGTTTCATATGCAACCATTGAACCAGCGGAAGCATGTTTTACCCGAGACCGCCAGGCGCCGGTGCGCGCGCGGCCTGGACATGTACTGTAAAATTGTACGTGATCCCATAACTACACGATAAATCATGTAGTAATGGCGCGTGCGCGCGCGGAGGTCGGGCGGGGGGCAGGGTATATTGTTAAGTTGGTATTTACGGATTGTTTTTGAACACATTTAAGAGAATTTTATGATTACTATATGGGTGTGGATAAAACAAATTAGATGCACAAAATTCTATTATTAAATAACGATTAAATATACATACATAACAGCAAAAAAGTAGCCATGTCTGCTGCTTTAGTAAACTCGGTTCTCTCGCACCTTGAGGAAGGCCGATTTTTCTCTTTGGATGGCTCTTCTCTCCGAATAGTAAAATAACTATTAAATATCGATAAAATAGACAAAAAAACTCATACATTTTGTACGGAACTAGTCGGGGGCGGTACAACGTTCGCCAGAACAGCTAATTGAAAATAAAACACTAGCAATTTTGTGGAAACCCCCTATGCGCGAATGCTTTTCGCAATTGACTGAATGGATCCGGAACACGTATGACGGATTAAACCGGTCCTTACCGGTTGCACCAACAGTCCAACATACGATTACAGACCGATGAGCATCAAAAATGCCCCTTCAGCTGTTATCCCATAGAAAATTTTCAACCGGTTTGGTGCAACCCGCTCTAAATGGCATGCTGAAGGATCAAATGCCAAATGAATACGGGATCGCTTATAGCATTCGACGCGCACTTTCTAATTGTACAGTGTGCACTTTGTGAAATCATTTTCTTTCTATTTATGATCAATGCATCCAAGGCTGTTACAAAAAGGGCCAATCAACTTTTTCATGTATTACTCTTTGTATCTAGTTTTATAGGATTTAAAAGACAAGGTTTTGTAAATAGTTGCCACACAATCCTAAGCATACCAAAAGTCGAGTCAGAATAATTGCAAGAATAACTTGGTTGACCCACATTTTCTCTCATTCGGACTCGCCTGATTGTCAATAAAAGGCATATCCGAGTTTCTTTTCGTTTACATATTTTTACGCAATTGGTTATTTACCTATTTATTCTACCTTACCTATAAGTGTATCGATTTTGTGGCTACTAACTCACATGTATCGATGTACCGCAGGAGCATATGCAAACGTGAGCCCCTTTCCAGATCGAAGTCGTGCAAGAAGGACCTCTGGACGCAGTTAAACGCCGCGCTCCAGACGAACGGCAAATGACGCCGGCAGCCGATAGTTTGTATGGTGCGATATACCGCGCGCAAACTGTCACAATACAGACGATGGCCGAGATACCGGCTCCTCTATCAATTGCACACTCTCTAACTTTACAACCTGTGTTATTTGTAATAGAGACGTTTCTCCCGACTCACCGATCGTCAGTTATTGTGAGTTCTCGATGACAGTTATCGGCACTTTGTAATCGGATGTAGTTTATTATTACGGGTTAGATAGCCGCTAGGGTTCTATTCGTTTTGTAATCTGAACTTAAAGTTTTACTCGTTTCTGACGTGGCCGCGTTGCGTGCACTATTTACGCATCTCCATTACAAATAATACACGCTTTTCGACTCGATTTGAGGCAACAACTCTTCTAGTAGTAGCATAATAAAGACTCGTTAGAGGGTAATCGATCTCAGAAAACATTTGTATCGGTAATCACAATCACAAGTGTTGCTAACTCCTGAATCTTTATAGCATACATGCTTAATTACTTAACTACAACTAGTCCTCGATGGGGTGTGGAACTGTGGACTTGTATGTGACGAATGTCCATCTCTTAAGTAGTAGTCTAAAATTAGATCTCAATTTGTTAATAATTTGTAGGCGTCGCGTAAATTCTGTGCAGGTGTATTTGTCTTACTTCAAAGTTGATACCGAAAAAAAAGATTGATTCAGGCTCATTTGAAGGTTGTGCATAAATTGTCTGAGATTCAGTCGTTAACTGAGCTTTGAAAGCAATGCGTCGCCTGTCTGTCAACTAAGGAGTTTAGCAACATTTCGTTTGCTCTATTAATAATACCTATTTATGTATCGTGCAATGTAACAAAATTTCATCTCAATTTATTAATATTTCCGATCTATTTATTTATATGGCAATTTTAATTTATTTATACATTGCACTATTTTATACACCTACATGATTTGCTTATTTCGACTTCCTTGTATTTTTTAACGTTAGATAGTCTTGGTAAACTGAACTGTTAACTAGTCAATGGTTTTGAGGAAATATCATTGGTGAACCAGTGAAGCTTCAACGCTTTAGCTCATTTAGTATCTTTTAAAATAGTTTAAGTAGCAGGTTTGAATTTAGTGCCTTCCGCCTATTTACATCTCCTCGTTTTGACTGTACGCGAAAGGCATTAAATGAAAAACTTGTAAGACAAATGTTAATCAAAGGCAGAAGACCTTTTTACTTTTTCTGTGTGTTGGCATCACTTTTCTGCTGTTTGATTAACATTTATTTTTTAGTTAAATCTGGCGGCGGGGTGGGTAACATACACCTTAATCAAAATACTGAAATACGAATATATCGCGTACAGAAGATGCAGAATATCCCACAAATAGATTTTTTTGTTCTGAAGTTTTGTCCATAGATTTCATTAAAAAAAGATTAGTTTTTCTTCAGTGCTGACTACTTTATCCTATGTCTGGTTGCCCGCCGAGCCGCGAATTTGCCGCTGCGCTGCAGTGGCGTTTTTGTTACGAAGATCTCCGTCAAGAGTGTAAGTACCATAAGAAAATGAATGCCGTCGTTCTTTACTTGGTTTAGCGTATTTATTTGTACTTTATCCTAATAATGTGAGTGAAAGACGTTACTGGAGCAAACTGTCAGTATAGTAATAATGGGCTTTAGTTCTATCCATTGACTCCTTATATTGTGTTAGAGTGTTTCCCTTAAATATCTGTGACTGTATTGACGAAGGGTTGAGAATTCAAAATTGATAACAATAGTCCATATTATATTTGGCTTAAGATGTTTCAAGTGACCTAATAGTGTCAGTAGATTACAAAGATATTAGACAGAATGTAAAAGACGCCCGTCGATTCACTATTTTTGATATTCTCTTGTCGAAATTTGCAGTTTCATGGATGTAAAGTCTTGATGAGATAAGGTAGATGTGTGGTTGATTCTATAATAACTTTATTTACACATATTATTATTATATTATAATGCAGTATAGCATCTTGAGAGCCTTGATATATAACGTATAGGACTGACGCGCTGGCAACAAACTAGCAAACAAATTCAACCTTACTTGAGCTCTAGTGTCATTCCGATGTGAGACGCCTACGCACATACATTCATAGCCTAGTAGCTAACATTAACATTACAAACTACAAAATTAATAGGGATAAAGTAAAGTAAACCTTAAAATCTTCCAAGATTAAAAAGCAATATTAATATATCATTTTATAGGCGTATTTTATATGGTGTTACATGTATCACTTTAGCAATACCTATTGTAAGCGATATACTGCACGTAGATATTAAATATTTGGCGACTTTTTAATTAATCGGTGTTTTTAATACGTTTTTTACATTTTATACAATGATTAACACGATATTGTTGTTATGTGTAAAAGTGCAAATTAAAATAATATACGTCGAGTTGATATCGGGGATTGAAAAACCAATATTGGTCGGTTAGATTTCGGTGGCGCTATTTTGATCTTAATTCATTGGATATAAAAATGAATCTAAAATAACATGAATTAGTGATCGTCGTTATCGTTAATACACAAAATATTATTATTAGTGTCCGAGCAAAACATGTTTTATGTCGGCTAAAACTGAAGGTCTGGTTTTGGCTCTAGTTTCGGCCGAAACCGTAAATTTTATAGACGTATTAAAATCGTTGACTAAAATGCCAGTGGGCGGTTCCTTTTAGTCATATGAACAAATAAACACCTATAATAACTCGTGTGGGTCGGCTGGGCTGCCCTACGCAGAAATCAAGTATTTTTTTACGTATCTCGTCTTTTTGATAACTTTAAAACGGACCTGAAAAGGCATCTACGTTAAACTTATTTCTTATCATCCAATCTTATGAGTGATTGATCAATTTAAGATTGACTTTAAAAAAAAACGCTAAAATCAAAGTACCTATCCCAAACTTACTTGTTGGAAGAGGCAACCCAGAGTTCTTGGACGAATTCATTATGAAATTTATATTTTCATACAACACATTTTCGCTCTCGTGTAAAATTTCTCGAAACTGAGATACTTGATTTCTTCGGCTGCGTTGTTCATTATCGTCATCATCATATCGGCCGAAGGACGTTCACTACTGGACATAGGCCTCCCCTAAAGAGTGCCACAATGACCGGTCCTGTGCCACCGGCATCCAGCGCACTGCCGCGACCAGTTCATGAGGTCTCCAGGTTATCAGTCCGCCTTGTGGGGGGCTTACCCACGCTGCACCTCCCATTACGTGGTCGCCACCCGAGAACCTTTTCGCCCCAACGGCCATCGGTTCTACGTGCAATTTGCCCCGCCCACTGCCACTTGGTTTAGCGAATCGGAGGTCTATGTTGGTTACTTTGGTTCTACTGCGGATTGCCTCATTTCTGATGCGATCACGCAGAGATACTCCCAGCATAGCCCTCTCCATTGCTCTTTGGGTGACTTTCAGCCTTCTTATGAGGCCTATAGTACGCAACCACGTTTCAATGCCATATGTCATCACTGGCAACACACACTGGTCAAAAATTCTTGTCTTGAGACACTGCAGAATATTGGACGAAAAGATGTGCCATAGCTTCCCGAACTCTGCCCAGCGGAGTCGGATTCGACGATTAACCTCTGTCACGAAGTTGGACCCACCTAATTGGACAGTCTGTCGGACAGACTATCTGTCCTAGGTATATATAATCATTTACAACATCGAGTGTGAAGTGTCCGATTGCAACGGGAGTTGGTGCTACAAAGGTATTTGACAAGATCTTCATGTCCATGTTCATCCTTTGACCAATTCGCTCGGAGGCTTTACTGAGGTCATCGAGTATCGTACTTAAACCCTCCATGGTCTTGGCGAATCGTAAGCAAACAAAAGGTAGTGATGTAGTAGCCGTTTATGTTGATGCTCAGCGTTCTCCAGTCCAGAGTCTTGAAGACATCCTGCAGTGCCGCTGCACTCATAGAACAGTTGCCGTGTTGGTATACCTAAAAAAACAAGTTTGCTATTCCCGGCTGTGCCAAACGCTCCGAAGTTAGCCGAACGCGATCCGAAAGTATATCGGTGCGGCTGAAAGGTTTGGCAGTTTTTTACCGAAACCTGATGAAACATGACTTTTACGACGAAAAATATGCCGAAACCGAAATTTGATCGGGTACAAGGTAATATAAAACCAACACGCCACAATATTATATTGTGTCTCAAAGGAGTAAAATGATATATTGAAAGCGATTGGTGGTATATTGAATCCTGAGTGAAGCGAAAGATGATAAAGCGGAAACTTGAGCGTAACGAGGGATTAGTGCTTACATCCAAGACGGACATATTGTTGCTACCAAGTGGTACATACTATTTTTCATACCTGCGATGTAGGAAATAGTCATTGCAGTCCTCAAAAGAGGGAAGAAAAGTTTAACTTTTGTCCCTTATCTGAATAGCAGGTCTGAAAATGTATATACATCACAATCCCTGATGGATACCATTCGACGCTACTTAGGTGCGTGGTTTAGAGTTGCAGATTAGACGCCAGTTCCGACAGCTCTAATTAATTTGGGATGCGTGGCTGGCAGCGCTCTCGAAGGGAGTAATCGTGCCTAATTTATACGACATTAGAGCGAACCTATTGTGCCTTTGCATCAGTCGATCGTGGTCGGGATATTCATTACGCACCCCGCCCAAATCGATGAGAGCTCGGTACAATACGAGCGACTTGTAGTAATTCGGTTCGAACGTGGAAAAATCGTGATATTAACTTACATGTAGTCTTAATAACCATATCACATTAGGATACATACTGTCATGTAAACCGCTTAATGGTACATAGATTTTCAAATATCACCAGTTCCCAATCAATTTAGAAAAACAGCATTCACGGGTAAAGTTTTCGTGTGTTCCGTGTTTTACTCTGTATTTAACACTGCTTCTAAATTTAACTGCTTTTATTACCTATTCGTTATCCTAATGTATATTTTTTTTCTTTTCGACATTTCGACACTATATTTGGTTATGCTCATTGTAAGACATTTTTGTTGAGTCTCATTCGATATTAGCTCTGTTTTCTTTGATCAGTATCCCCGAACGGATAAGTAAAATTGCATGAAATTAAAAATAATGAAAGCAACGAATGCGGTCACAGAAGCGTTGGGCTGCGATTGAGATGAAGCACCACGGATACAATCATCGAATATCTATGTCCAAAGAAGGCAGTAACTAATAGCGAATGAGGCGAAAATAGAAGCAGTAACGAATACAGAATTCGAAAAAAAGAGAAATTTACGAACGTGGCGCATATACGAGATCGCTTCTCTTAAATATTCGTCATTTGCGGAATTAATGCTCTGACATTGGAATGACATGTTTGTTGCTGGCCCCGCGTTGCGTAGTTTTAGTTTAATATCTTTATAAAATTAGATGTTTATGTGCATTCATTAAAAGAGCGGATGTCTTCAGCATTCAGTAGATAGTAAATTTTTAGGATGCTAGTTAGTATAAAATGACGTTTGAAAACCGTTCGAAATTTGCTACGCATACGTATTTAAAGGAATAATCATGTAAAAGGTTTTATTATATACATTTTCCAGTATTTAATATTTGGGTGTACGATACTTAAACGTCTAACATTTAGCGCAATAGTTTGCAAATTGCAATCTCTGAGTCGTTGATAATGCACTTTGAGGGCTCCCTCTGTGCTTATCCAATTCCAGGAACATGCTTTAGATAATCTGAGCGTGCTCAGTAGTAACTTGCACAGGCTATTGTTCTTAGAGACATTAAGTAAGATTGTTTGCGTCGATTCGCGAAGGGCTGTAGAGGGAGCCCTAATGGGGAAGTCTTTCCCGGCTTTGGTTGCGATTTCCGTGCGACGGCCCTGCCAAACGCACTTGTACGAACTTACGAACAAAGTGTTCATAGTCTTTCGTAATTAAATTTGTCATAATAACTCGCCGTCCATAATTTATTTGCGTATCTGAATGATCGTAGGCTTTGTTTTGCGTCATCTTCCTAATAAACTCATAAATATACTTATAAATTCAAATATTGCAGAATTTAAATATATTGTGCTCTTTGGGCATTATTAACATTATCTGGTGAAATTTCTCTGGAGATTACTTTTTTTTCTCCATATGGCATTAGAAGTGCTTTGACATTTTGTCTCAAAGAACTATTTTTACACTTTGAAGCATATAAAAAAAAAGATAAATATATCGTTAGTTTGGTAAATATAGTGCGTTAGTATGAGCATATTTTAATTAGTCGTTTAATGCATGTTCATAGTTTGTAACTTGTAATTCGCCCAGTTTTGGCAAGTTTGCGAGGAGATTCGTATCGTGTTTTATTCTTTGCTGTTTATCAATCAATGTTACATATCAGTTGGACTTTTTAATTCAAACGTAATTCACCGCGTGTTCCAGCATTGTTTTCGATATCCGTACTGTCGGGTCTCAAAAGGTCGATTCCATTTTTATGACATCATATTTTGGCTGAATTTCAATGTCAAGTTTATATCGAGATTGTTAATGTTTAACTTATTAGCGCGTAGTAAAGTGGATTCGACATACAGAGATAGAAATGTTTCATCATAATAGTTGTTCGAAGGCGTGAAGCCGCCAGTGCCTGATCATAATAGAGCAAATACAGCATCGTACTCTTCTGCCTGTAGTGAGAGATCACTCGCGCGTGCTAACTCGGAACAAGAGTCAATTTGCTCCCGAACGTTCGAGCTAGCGCACTCGAGGTGATATATCGTATGACTCCTTCGTAAGTACTAAATCCTTCCGCAGTCGTTTGTAATAACGGCACTAGAATATGTCGAGCGTTCGCAATTTGAGTGATCAATTTATTGGTATGATCGCGTTTAGTGGATTATAATAAGTTGTCCTGTCCCGTAATACTCATGGCAATGCACGTTGAACACTACGTCACATCACAGTCTGTTAGTTATTGACGATATACAGTGTAGCAAGGCTGTTAGTCCAAATCGACGATGCATAATTATTTTATACATCTGGATTTGTAGTTTAATTATACACTTTGTAAGTGTGGTGTCTCCGCCTATTAAAGTATGTAACCATTACAGTTCGAGTGGCTACTTATTAGAGTACGTAATAAATTTATATCGATATTTTTTTAGTTCTCATGTCGCATACGCATTTGTTGTCATTTCGATTACATGTTGGTACAGTGAAGTAATTGTTATCATAATTTAAATTGTTTGGTGTAAGATTCATATATATATATGCTCACAATTGCAAGACGCATGATTAGTTGGCAAGTGGCAGCGTTGCCAGCGTCCCCTCACGCGCGAGCTCAGTACTGTCACCATCGATTCTTGCAGGACGTAAGACTGACAAGCACTTTGTGAAGTAGTCGAATGTGGAGTCCTTATTAAAATTAATGTTCAGGATGTCTGAAAACAACAACACCTTCCGTTCACCGTGTTTAATATTAATACTCTATGCGTTTCGTCCTCACAGATTGTTTTGTGACATCCTGCATATAATAGAAGTGCCCATACATTTATATTTAAAAATTATATATCTATAGCACTAGACATTTTGCTCCGTTGTCGCAAATGGTTGTAATTATAAAGGTATAGTTAATATTAATAGTTAAATGATAGACTGTTTTGCACGATTTCTGGTGTGACGTGATCACAAGTCACTGACTACGTTCGCGGGTTTCGGGTAGGTAACGAGGCGGCCTGAACGCTTTGTGATGACAAGTGGTGCCGGCAAGCGGCAAGTCCCTTGCGAGACGCTCGCTCGTCGACTCGCAACCCGCTCTTTTTTAACATTCTGTATTTTACCTACGCAATATCTCCCCTATTATAATATAAAATGTATGTTTCAACTCAAAACTGGAAATATTTTGACCTCTAGATCATTTTTATTACTTTTACGATTACACATATAATAAGTCTTTTATTGAAGTAACATTATTTAATTATTCAATATACTTATTCTATATTTAAGAGAAGTGTGTTTAATTTCTGTCTACCTATCATTTTTTCAGAAATATCCCTCTTCACCAGTTGTGCAAAAGTTGAAACACTGTTGGGTATTATAATCAATGGTAGATTGGGGATTCGAAGGTTTCGTTACCGTTGGAGCGGCCGAAATTGAAACAAGTTGCTTACAAATTTAAATATGTATAACTTAGGGGCTGGCCATATAACACTGGGGTTAATAACTTAACAGTTCCCATACAGAATGTTTTGAGTAAACAGTCCAATGTGCACGTCTGAAACGTCAAACGTTAAAGGTCCCGAGACAATGTCAAAACTCAGAGATGTCAAATAATGACACATGAATATTTTATTTACTTTAGTAAACGAGAAAGACCCCGTATTGGAAATTTTACTGAAATAAATAAGAGAATAAATAAATACATACAAACGAAACGAATTGTAGGAAACCGTTAAGAAACCAATAGAAAACGTGAAAGTAAATTTGACAGTGGTCCCCGGTAAGTACACATTTCTGCCATGGTGTGCGCTACGACCGCCTAGCTTCCCCCACCACCTACTTCGCACATAGCCACAGACATCAGAGAAAAGCAGACTCGCAGTATTAAGCCGGATGATTTTCCATATAGTTGTCTCTTTAATCCTCATGGTGCACCAAAATGAGTTAGAATGCGACAGATAATACAATCATTTTCGGCTGTTAACAAGTTGTCTCGATTTGTGGGCACACCAGGATGTTAAATCACATATAAACTTAACACACCATAACGTCAGTTCAGTACAATTTTCAGTTATGAAGACGGAGACACTGACAAGTGAAGACGTGTCAGATGTCACTTGTCTGTCTCTCTCAAACTTTCTGATTCGTACATTAGTGAGAATAGATCAGACGTACAAAAATCGTTCAACTTAAATGAGCGGATCTGCTTTACTCTGATATCTGTGCACATAGCCAATAGCCTCTACACGCTAAAAGCATAAAGTAGGTATCCTCTTCCAATGGAATTTATATCTTTCAAAATTGGAACAGAGTTTCTCTTATATTTAAACTCTGTTATGTTTTGTTCGAATTTAAAACAAAACAAACTAGGTACCTTTTCTTTTGACAAAACGTTGTTAATCTCATCAACGTTGATCACTCTGTGATCGTAAGTCGGTGCAACCCAGCCTAAGATACCTACACATATAATTTGTTGTTCTTGTCATGGTGTCACTTTTTCTGCCTCAAGCTATTTTATTTCACTTTGAGAAACACACGATTAGCCTCCCTAGTTTAAGGAGGTTATTTATAGTTAGCAGTCAGCCATATTAAACAAGTACTCAATTTAGCTGCATATACATAAGAGCATTTCCGTCGCTCTTGGTGGCACGCGTCTCTAGATAATTCTTCCTTTAGGTAAGTAGAAATGCAACAAACAGTTGACCTGAGAGGCTACCACCAACTGAAAAGTAAGTTCGTTCGTGTATCCCATGTGTTCTGCTCCCTCTATCTGTTGCTTTTTATATGCAAGTCGTGAGATTGGTACAAGGCGTGGTGATTGGCATGTGCCATGCATGAACAGTGGCGGATTTTCTCTAAGGCCCGTAGGAACGGGTCTAGGGAGGCCAAGCGGCCAATCTGAGCTGAGAAAGGGGTACTTATCTACTGCCTACATGAGCCTATGGCGGCGAAGACTGCAAATTACTTGTGTGAACGGCAGCAGTACGTCTGGGTGGGCGGCTTCGAATCAAACGATTACTGCACGCTGTCTGGGGTAAGTCAGGGCAGTACTCTGGGGCCTACATTGTTTCTTTTAATGATAAACGATTTGCCTGATACAATTCGCTCTGCTGAGTGTCTGCTTTTTGCGGACGACCTAAAGTTGTTGCTCGGCGTCGGTAGTGTGGCGGACAGCGATGCGTTGCAGACAGACATAAATGCGGCGGCTGAGTGGAGTATTGCGAATCGTCTACCTTTCAATGGAGAAAAATGCAAGGTCATAACCTCACGTAAGCGCTCGCCACTTTTAACCGATTATGGCCTGGAGGCGGGTTGTTTGAAAAGAGCTAGTCAACGAGATCCGTGACCTAGGTTTAGTTTTAGATAGTAAACTTAATTTTCATAAACACGTATCAAATGTTTGCAGACAGGCTAGCAAAACCATAGGTTTTGTCATGAGGGCGTCGAAGCAGGTTCATGTCGGAGTCGCTGTGGTTTTGTACAATGCCTATGTCCGTAGTAGGTTGGAGTATGGGGCTGTCATTTGGGATCCTTACGAGGATAAATACTCTCTGTTGGTGGAAAGAGTACAGCGTAAATTCGCCCGCTGGTTGTACCGCAAAGCCTACGGATATTATCCATACCTGTACCCTTCACTGTTTGTCTCCGGGATGGTTGGGCTAGACACGCTTCGGATGAGTAGGAAGTTGTTGTTGTTAGTCCACTATCTGTCTGTTGTCCATCACAGGGTGGACAGCCCGGCTGTACTGGAGAGGATCGGGTTGGTGGTTCCGACGAGGGTTCCCCAGGATTTGGATTGCGTGGCGGTGGCGCCGCGCCGCCGGCCGGGCCTGCTGCAGCGTGTCCGCTCGCACGTGCCACGGTCGGCACGCTCCTACCGCGCGCGCAATATATTTGCTGTACCTAATGCTCACTCAGCACGAGGAAGCTGACGTATTTGCTGATCGCTTCACCCAGTTATGCCGTATTGCTAAGCAGTTTCTTGAAAATTTTAATTAATGATTATTTATTATATTTGTAAATTCTTAATTTTTAATGTATTCCGTATTTTGAACTATTATTTTCCGTAATATCCTGTTTGGCGATTTATCCTCCAGACATGTTTTTTTTTTGTTTATATGTAATAATTTATCGTGTAAGTGCTTTGGTGTAAACTATACTGTAAACTTGCATTGTTTAATTATTTAAATAAATAAATAGAAATCCGCCACTAGAAATAAATATCTACCAGCTCTAACTAACTTATCTTCCGCCACGCAACTACAAGCTGTAGGTATAAGGTACCCACAGTGTAACAACCGTATTGTCTACATTTTGATTGCACACAGTGTATACCTGAATCTACGCGCGGTCACGTCTCAGACTATCCAGCAGAGCTGGGCACCGTTAATCAAATAGTTAACTTCGTTTATCGCTAAGCCGTTAAATAAGAAGTTAACTTCGTTAATCATTAAATCATTACATTTTGAAAGATTTATCGGAAGGTAACGTTCATCATTAATTCATTCACTCGTTATTGAAATTGTATTTTATACGCCTTTGTGTTACTAATTCACTTATGATAAAAATATTGGTATGGGTTATATGGAAGGAATGTCTACAACTATAATGTCATATTCATTTATAAGCCTTCGTCATGTTAAGGATATCCCAAATTCACCTTAAGGCCCTCTAGTCCTGCGAGAGTAGGTATTTAGCGCTGTCCTGGCGGTGCGTGAACAAGCCCGCGCGGACGAAGCGACTGTGAACTCGGATGACCCCGCTAGCTTCATACTGGTCACAGTATAGAAATATAACTGTATTTTGACTTAAGAAATGCATTAATTATGATTAAACTTTAGTATGTCATTGATATCATTTTTTAATAAATAGGTAGTAAATAAATAATTGAAAGTCGAACTTACGGTAGGATCCATTATAATGAAAAAAAACAGAATTCATAGTACAACCCTGAAATTCGTTATTTAATCATTGAAACCTAAGAACCTAAGAAATATGCCTTATACCTCTCTACTCGATTTGTTTAATAGGTCATGCAATTTTTATCTATTTGTGTTATATTTATACAGGGTGTTATATTTATTTGTCATGTGCGTGTCATCGTCATCATCATCATATCAGCTGATGGACGACCACTGCTGGACATAGGCCTCCCCTAAAGAGTGCCACATAAAATACAGACAGAATATTTTTTGGTGGTTTAATTTATTCATCAAAAGTTATTAGCTCTCAAAGCATAAAAAAACATTGCGAAGTTTTTACTTTTTTACTATTTATGCGAAAGGTTACCGTATTTTTAAAAAATAAATACCAGAAATGATTTTTACATAAAGATGACAAAAGAATCAATATGGTATATAAAATGATACCAAACTTGCCACGGTAGCTACCTGGAAATGGGTAGATCTTATAAAAGAAGATTAGCTAGAAAGATAGAAAGTGTATAAATTTTAAAAGGGTCGGCAACGCGCATGTGACACCTCTGGAGTTGCAGGCGTCCATAGGCTGCGGTGACCGCTTACCATCAGGCGGGCCGTACGCTTGTTTGCCACTGACGTGGTATTAAAAAAAAGACGGCCGGAATTAATGTGTTCAAGCTCACAGCTTAAAACAATATTCAAATGCAAAGCAGTACTCGTAGATCTCTTACTATATCTACAATTTCTGGTAATAAACATTTCATTTAAAATTTTACCAACTTTGGT
The DNA here is from genome assembly GCA_905163555.1 of Notocelia uddmanniana. Classification (NCBI taxonomy): domain Eukaryota; kingdom Metazoa; phylum Arthropoda; class Insecta; order Lepidoptera; family Tortricidae; genus Notocelia; species Notocelia uddmanniana. The sequence goes on along the minus strand of LR991059.1, from coordinate 20,784,498 downwards.
TAGATTTCTGGAGGGGTTCAGTTCAGTTGTTATACTGTCATTTTTATACTGTGGCACTATGACCATAATTTATTTGTTAATAATTACGCCTTTTTTCATTCGGGTTTTTATTGCCCTTCTTAAATAATTTGCAACCATTATATAAATTCGTCAAAAACTGCTTGTTTGGTGCACGAAACTGTCGCGGATAAAACTGACACAAGTCCGTCGTCTGTAAGCGCCAGCGCGCGACTGATCGGGCCTGCCGAGCCTCCGCGCTCGCGCATTTCGTAGGTATTTAAACATATTAATTCATACAATCATTTTATCTTTTTAAATTCTGCAAAAATGTCTAGAAATACTGAATGGCTTTAGTTTAGTTCAAAAACTTTATTTAAAACATCAATAGTTTAGTCGTCAGATTGTAAATGCTTTACAAAAAGGAGTAACTTTGGGGTCTCTTTCTATCGAGCGAAGTTCATTAGATCGTGTATCTGAGTGCAACTTTGACTAGACTAGATCCTTAAGTAAAACATAGAATTTTTTCAAATTTTTAAAACCCTTTTTCTACGTTTCGGGTTGTTTTTAGAAAACTCGAAAACGCTAACTCGCTTGACGACCTCCCCTTAAGGGTGCCCGGGCCCACATGCCACCTAATGCCCACTATTGGCGTAGGCACTAATTTTTGAAAGAGTACCTAACCGCCATTTGGCCTACCAACTTAAAAATAAACTAGGCTTTGATGGAGTTAGGAGTTACGTCAAATTAGTGGATAAGTTGACTGTTTGAAACTTAGTCGTAACCAAAAAGCGGGATCAACAACATAACTTGTCCTCAAAAGCATAGAAACGCTCAGTTCATAATAAAAAGTCGCAAAATTGCTGAACCAACATAATCAATGCAATCGTGCAGGTGCCACTAGGCTATGAGCGCTTCATTGAAAAGCTACCTGTAAACCATCATCACCACCATATCGGTCGAAGGACGTCCCCTGCTGGACATTAGGCCACATATTCGCCAAGCTTGGCATGCGGGTTGGCGAGCGCAGTATCTCCACCGCACTCCAGGAATGCTGCTGCCCATCCTCCGGTGGTTTTGTTCGTAGTTTTAGGACATACCAGGGTCGTAACCTGCAAATATCAAATGATATTCCATTCATAAGTTCCGGATAAGTCGTTGGCTAGAGTCGGGACTAAAATCTGTGACCTCATATTTGAGGTTCGTACGCATGAACTACTTGGCTATATATGATCAGGTAACCACCGCATAAATGCCACCGCAGCCACGGATTTTAATCATCCGATATAGGTACGTTTTACTCAAAAAGTGTTTGGCGGCACATTATGGCTATTTTTTGGCGAAAAGTGGGTAGGTACTTCATTAACGTTTACCGGACTTATGGCAAGTTAACGAAAGTTACTGAGTCCGTTAACAATTTTTGGAGTTCACTTAAAAGTGAATCCGTTACTCTGTTAACTTCGTTAATTAACGATTAACAGTCTTGTGCCCAGCTTTATTCCTATCCAGACTAGATATGTGACATAAATAACCAGAGCTATTCGCAGTAAGGCGAAGAGTACTTACGTAATTGTTTTGCATGTTTAAAGTTTTGCGAGATTATGGATAGCAGGCAATCTAGTGTTCCAATATAATTATAGTTACCTTTATGTACACTACCGTCAGAAAGTTTAAGATCAAACACAATTTTAGCTTAATTTTCATAAATTATTACGCAAACCAAACAAGGCAAAAAGATTGCAATGGGCTATTTCTCACAAGGATTGGACTTTTGCAAACTGGTTGAGAGTACTACGGACAGATGAATCAAAATTGAGTGGATAATCAATCGATGTTGATTATTTGCATATTCTGTGTTTGTCTTAAACTTTCTGACGGTAGTGTAGGTACATATGTTTACCAATGCAATTGTTAAGTTACAACTGTAATGCTGGGTAAATAAATATTATAATAAATAAATTAATAGGACGATTTTCGGTCAAACAAAATAGATGATTGACACAGATAATATTCAAAACATGGCATCCGGCTTACTTGCGCTCGCAGCATTGCACGCGCTTTTTCGTTCCGAGCGTCATCGTCTACATCCACACCCCGGGGGTGTTTGAGAGCCGAGTTCAGCTCAAGCGACAAGAAGAACGGGCATGACTATAGAGGGATGGAAAAGCTCCTACCCATGCCCCCATGCAGCTAAATTGTGAACTTGTCTAAAATCCCAGCTTACTATAGACAACTTATTTAACTTGGGCGGGTAATGGTTACCGCAACCTCGTATCATACCGATTAGAGAAGAAAATAAAAAATCGGCCAAGAGCATGTCGGGCCATGCTCAGTGTGGGGTACCGTAGTTGCCCAATGAACTTACTTTCTTAAAAATCAATAACAAGCAAAAGGGAATACTTTCACGGCGTTTCATATGTCTTTTGCTAAGAAGCGAAGACTTTTTACTATAACTCAAAAACGGCTTAACTGATCATGTTCGCTATAGTTTTCGGTAAAATTCTGTATTAAGCTTTCTAGCATTAACAATCACAGAGCAAACCCTCGGACAGACAGATAGACAGACGGACATGGCGAAACTATGACAAAGACAACTAACAATTATTTCTTCGGCGGTAGCGGTATTATTTGAAATCGAGTTAGGTTAGTCTGAGCGTTGCGGGGATTCACTAGAGTACAAATAATAAATATTAAGGCCCTCTAGTCCTGCGAGAGTAGGTATTTAGCGCTGTCCTGGCGGTGCGTGAACAAGCCCGCGCGGACGAAGCGACTGTGAACTCGGATGACCCCGCTAGCTTCATACTGGTCACAGTATAGAAATATAACTGTATTTTGACTTAAGAAATGCATTAATTATGATTAAACTTTAGTATGTCATTGATATCATTTTTTAATAAATAGGTAGTAAATAAATAATTGAAAGTCGAACTTACGGTAGGATCCATTATAATGAAAAAAAACAGAATTCATAGTACAACCCTGAAATTCGTTATTTAATCTATGAAACCTAAGAACCTAAGAAATATGTCTTATACCTCTCTACTCGATTTGTTTAATAGGTCATGCAATTTTTTATCTATTTGTGTTATATTTATACAGGGTGTTATATTTATTTGTCGTGTGCGTGTCATCGTCATCATCATCATATCAGCTGATGGACGACCACTGCTGGACATAGGCCTCCCCTAAAGAGTGCCACATAAAATACAGACAGAATATTTTTTGGTGGTTTAATTTATTCATCAAAAGTTATTAGCTCTTGTAGACGACAGACCCTACCCTCCCCTGATGTACCTAGCACGTAATTTAGAAACAAATAAAGATAAGACTACTAGCTAGGTAAATGTAAGAGTAACCCTGTTATTTAAAATGGAATATTTAAGAAATATTGTCATATTTACGTAAATATTAGAACCTTGTCGCACTAAGCGGAAGGAATAACTCTTTAGGGCGAGTTTATTCATTTCAGCAAGTATTATGACACAATTCGAGTGATTGCGCAATAATACTTGGAAATTTCCATACGCAGTAGAATGAAAGATTGCGTAATAATGTAAAATGTATCGATCGTAGATCGAAATTACGTTATGAAAATGGCATGTTTTGTGAGCTAACTCACAAACAGTTGACTCTGAGACAATAAGGTTTTTATTATATAAAGTAGGCGCTGAGGCGCATATTATAAGCCCTGTTTGAATCACAGGCACTAAGAAATGGTCGCGCAGCGAATTTCTTAAGATTGAATAAATTCAGAATAGTCGTTTTTACACAACGTTCTTCCCTCTCAGAGCCAATATTAGGGAGACACTGTCCAAGTATAAAGGGTCACGTGTGACCACACCGAACGCCGACTCGATGAGTCCTAGTACAGGCCAGTGAGATAATCACAGCCTCCGCAATCCGCGGAAAACCGCGAGATTTGTAAGATTCCCTATTTATACTCGGACGGCGCCTCGTAGCGTGCACAACTTCATGGTGCTCACGTTACGGTCAGCCATTACGAAAGAAAGGAGGTGAGTTCGCAACGTACTTCACTCAGTACCGAAGAGACACTCCAAGGAAGAAACCCAGAACAAGAAAGAAAAGTGCGTTGGGAACTCAGCTCAGGAAAAGTTTAGGAATCTAGACATTGTGTCCTAGATTTAGATAAAATCAGTGTTAAAGTCATTATAAATAAGTAACTTTATTATATACAGTGTTAACTTCAAAATACGTTTTAATAAGAACATACTCGTAATCTGGGATAAAGAATATAAACCATTTATAATCCGTCCGAACTCTTTTACTTGTTACGAATCATAAGAAAAAGCAGAACCAAGGTGGTACCAATATTAGAGTAGAGTCAGTCACTGTTATTTTACGAGAGGAACTACCAGTCATTTGTATACAGTCCACTTTAAACATTTATATTTTTGGGCCTAATCAATCAGGATTAGTGCATCATTTACAGCTCTCAAAGCATAAAAAACATTGCGAAGTTTTTACTTTTTTACTCTTTATGCGAAAGGTTACCGTATTTTAAAAAAAAAAAACCACAAATGATTTTTACATAAAGATGACAAAAGAATCAATTTGGTATATAAAATGATACCAAACTTGCCACGGTAGCTACCTGGAAATGGGTAGATCTTATAAAAGAAGATTAGCTAGAAAGATAGAAAGTGTATAAATTTTAAAAGGGTCGGCAACGCGCATGTGACACCTCTGGAGTTGCAGGCGTCCATAGGCTGCGGTGACCGCTTACCATCAGGCGGGCCGTACGGTTGTTTGCCACTGACGTGGTATTAAAAAAAAGACGGCCGGAATTAATGTGTTGAAGCTCACAGCTTACAAAAATATTCAAGTGCAAAGCAGTACTCGTAGATCTCTTACTATATCTACAATTTCTGGTAATAAACATTTCATTTATAATTTTACCAACTTTGGTTACATTTCTGGAGGGGTTCAGTTCAGTTGTTATACTGTCATTTTTATACTGTGGCACTATGACCATAATTTATTTGTTAATAATTACGCCTTTTTTCATTCGGGTTTTTATTGCCCTTCTTAAATAATTTGCAACCATTATATAAATTCGTCAAAAACTGCTTGTTTGGTGCACGAAACTGTCGCGGATAAAACTGACACAGGTCCGTTGTCTGTAAGCGCCAGCGCGCGACTGATCGGGACTGCCGAGCCTCCGCGCTCGCGCATTTCGTAGGTATTTAAACATATTAATTCATACAATCATTTTATCTTTTTAAATTCTGCAAAAATGTCTAGAAATACTGAATGGCTTTAGTTTAGTTCAAAAACTTTATTTAAAACATCAATAGTTTAGTCGTCAGATTGTAAATGCTTTACAAAAAGGAGTAACTTTGGGGTCTCTTTCTATCGAGCGAAGTTCATTAGATCGTGTATCTGAGTGCAACTTTGACTAGACTAGATCCTTAAGTAAAACATAGAATTTTTTCAAATTTTTAAAACCCTTTTTCTACGTTTCGGGTTGTTTTTAGAAAACTCGAAAACGCTAACTCGCTTGACGACCTCCCCTTAATAGACCGGCGGTTGAACAAAAATAGTTTTTTTTTATATGTTGTTGGTGGGAAATCAAATATGAATAATCTAGAATGTAGACATTTTTAGTTATGGTCTTTCGGCGATATTAGAATATTTTATTTTTTGTCAAAAACTCTGTCAATATAGAATTAAGACTTTCAAAAAAACTGTGCCATATCGTATAATACTTTTTTTTGTAGAACCTTGGAACACGTGCTTCCATACGTATGTAAACTTCCTAATTGGTAAGTAATTGGTAAGGAATAAATATTTTCTATGTTATCCTTGAAATCAAGAGATAAAAAGTTAGGTACTCTATCTATAGATAACTAGGTAGGATTTATAGTGATAAGCCTCTACTAGTGAAAAATAGATACCAACATCACGGACGTTTAGGTAAGATACTAATTAAAATAGATATGTTAATCAAACATATATTAAATTATTAAATTAATTATGTGAAGATATTACCTACCATATTTATCTATCAGTACCTAATTTTCCTCGTAACATTATGTGAGAGAAAATACTAAATTACTCGTAAAATATTAACTTACCTGTTTCCCCTCAATTTTCTTACGTTCTCAAAATTAGAAGGTTATATTTTCTTAAGTAAATTTTAATTATTTAGATAAACGTACACCTATTACAATTTACAATAATTAGTGAAAGGCGAAACTCGCTTCGAAAGCGGCTTCAGGCTTACCTGTATCGGAGAACAGCGAATAATTACAAAATTAATTTATTAGCTTGTTTTGCCGACGGTACTTTAGGTAGGGCATAGATAACGGCTAGGCCACACGACGGCCAGGCGTGACTTGCACGTGCGGCACAAAGGGAGCGTCAGCAAAAATGCCAGCCGCAGCCGAAATGAATTATGGTATTGTGCGGACGCCACTGCTGGTGCGGTTTAGATAAGTCGGTGACCTAATACATTTCAGAATGAGATTAACAAATCGGTGGGTACTCGGCGGATGTGTAAGATAATTATATCTTTGTTAAGTAAAACAGCAAAGTCGAGCACTACCGATGCAGTGTGTTAAATGGTCTAATTTGGGAAATCTAAAGGCCTTTCTTTCAAACAGAAATAAGGAACTATGGGAGTCCAGTGGCACAGTAGATTGTATAGCTTGAGGCAGTATCTTAACTAGAGGCTTTTAAGACCTTTTTGTTAGCGCTATCATACCATCACAACTTCATAGAAGACAGGCCTCGTGCACCCTGTGCCTAAAAAGGGGGATAGATCAGACCATCACTATTACAGTACCCATCACCTTCTATGAAAATGTATGAAGAGAAATTCGCATCTGAATACTATGTGAATACAGGCAGTAAGTAAAAATTCGTTAGTCCCAATTCAATTCATTTCAAAAACTTCCTTAGTTCCTACAGTTAGGTACTGAAAAATTACGATAAGCCAGAAAAAAGCTTAGTCCCAATTCAATTCATTTCAAAAACTTCCTTAGTTCCTACAGTTAGGTACTGAAAATGTACGATAAGCCATAAAAAAGCGAAAATTAAAAAAAATCTTAATATTTTCTAATTGTATGGTAGTATGCATATCTTGGAAAGTAAGAGACTTTCTACTAACGCATGTTGTGTCTAAAATATTTCAAATTACCTACTCTATCATCCCTGAAAGTCTTTGCACCTAGTTACCATACACCCTGTATAGTTGGGTTGGGTGGTGGTTGGTACTTGGTAATAGTATATTATGTAACTATAAATAAACTTTATTGCGGTTATTAAATTCAGAAAATTTTGACCGCGAGTGAAGTTCCGAGCTACCGGCTGTTAAAGACTGCGGTAGGTAGGTACCTCATTTGGTTTAATCAACCAACCCCCATTTGGATTTCCTAATCTATTCTATTGCTGAGCGTGTGCGTGTCTCACACATGTTGATATATTAACAAATGTCAGGTCAGACAGGCTGGAAGTATCGGGCCTAAACAAACTGCCTGCCCAGAGCGCCGTTTCCATTTCGCCCAATGAATAAAACTAAGGGAATCCACCAAGAATCCCTTAAATTGCTCACTGGGCTCCTATTTATTTACAAAACTTACTAGACAACCAGTGTTGTCTGATCTCCGATTGCGCATAGTTGTTACGAATCTCGAGCTCACGTAATACTAGAACTAAGTCACGGATGAGTGGAAAACGGTTTGTGAATAAAGACAGGTATCTTTACCGGTCCGTTAGAAATCGTTTTTTAAATGTTACTGGCTGCCCGCCCCGGCTTCGCACAGGTGTATGTAAGGATGAAAATGGGACCAAACCTTCCCTGTATGACCATATTGACCAATCGAGGGTTGCGTGATCAAACCCGACAATTCGCGTAAAAGATTTTTTGAAGATAGAACTATTGCTTAACGGATGTTGAGTTTTAAAAAAGCAATAATGTCGATTTATCGGTGTTGACCATGCAATCCTCGCAATGACCATCTAATGAAATAAAATAACAATTGAAATAAGCCTATTCTCGTAGTAACGCGTAGAGATATGGTTGCAAAATTTAAGTTGGTTGATGTTGCTTTTGTGTCTGAGAGAAACCTGTAAAAACCCATCAAAAACATAAATGTGATGAAAATGGGAGCCAAGTTCAATATTAAGAAAATGCGATGCTTGGTTGTTTTCTTCGCCGACAAAAGAATTGAGATCTAAATGGGTGAGGCAAAGTTCCGTAGATTCTCTGAATGGTGCCAAGTCCGGCACTACATTGTTTAGAGTAAAATTAATTTACTGCGGCTTAATGCATTTTGAGCTTTAGCTTGGCAGTTTTCTTAATTATCCAACAGCTTTTATGGTATTATAACATACTGCATAGAAAACTGCCAAGTTAAGACTCAAAATGCATTAAGCCGCAGAAAATTAATTTTACTAAGCAGGCTTTTTTCCGATGATATCAAATAGAGGATAAAAAGTTTAGTAAAAGCACATTTTTAAATTCTCGAAAATATCCCAAATTCATAGAAATAAATCAATTTCAAAAGTTCCTCATTCTAAAAGAGATTAAGTGACAAATAAGGCGTCACAGCGTAACAAATCACACAGAAGCACTGTTACTAAGACAAATTTACTAAAGAAAGTGAACTGCTGTTCTTTTTGTGCGCTGTGACTGTCGCAATTTCATAGTTTTCATACTAGTGACATCAGTACTACGATGTAGGATTTTTTCACATTTTCGTGGATATTTAGAAAACTAATAGCTATAAAAATATATATATATTTTGGGGTTTCTTGTTAACAAATAAACGAAATGAGTCAAGGTTTTACTTTCATCCTACGAGTACTACTTCAAATTTGAAATGTTTTCAATTGTTAATGTTTATATGGAGAATAGAGATATTTGAAAAAGAAAATTTTTACGTTTACATGCAGTTTTGCGTACTTTTCCTTACACATAAACCTTGTCTTGACAATTACAAAAAAAAAAAACAAATACTTAAGCACAGACGTTCGGTTCTGAATAGATCTCATTAATTATTTTTTATTTATATAGATAGATTTTATACTACCTACTGATTACTATTTTTTTGTGAGAATATATTGTTTTCACTGACGTTGACTGAGTGAGAATGGTTTTTATTTTTAACCCCTGCGCAACGCAAAAGAGGGGTGTTATAAGTTTATTATGTGTACTAATTGTACTCTATTTGTTTCTTTTTTACTACATTTCACTTTTAATCTAGGCATATTGTGTCCTTCTGTAATTAATAAGATACTTAGCATTCATTTTGTGTAGGCTAGACTATAAAATAATTATTTAATGGTGTTCTTATTGTTGAAGGTCCTAATAACGAAATAAAATAAAATAAATAAATAAATGTGTATCTGTGTATATGCCTATCTGTGGCACCGTAGCTCTTTAACGGATGAACCAATTTTAGTGCATTTTTTTTTATTGGAAAGCTGGTTTTCTAGTGCTGGTTCTTAAACTATTGACATGACTGTTTTTATTAAAATCTGTTCAGACTATTTTGAGACATTTCAACTTCTCTAAGTTAGTTATATTATCGATGTTTAGGTATAATAATAATAATAACCGCCATGTGGGATGTTGATTCAACGATTATTGTCTGGATAGTCGTCTCTGCGAACGGTCTAATAGCGAAGAGTCTCGACCAACATCTCAAAAGACTCTCGTTAGATGGCTGGGTCAAGGGTCAAATATAGAAGGCGGTACTCCTGGACACGGCGCGGATAGTCCGGAGGTTCCTCTCTCTGTCGCCCTAAACACCGGTAGCTTAGGCTCGCCTCGCTGCCGGCGGCACCCTAGGATAGGTTTTTTTTAATGCTTTTATATTTTGTATGTATATTTTTATATTTTACTTGTATAAATTTATTGTAAAAAATCTAACTTAAGAGAAAGAAATAAATAATGTGAATAATAATAATATATAATTATTTATAGTGCGTAATATTTATAGAGCAAACTAAAAAAAACTCAGTGAACCTACTCAAATATCTTTTTTTAATACAGTTGCTCAAAAAGTGCTACTTTACGTAGCTGTTTAGTGTGCGGAAAGTTGGTTTTCGCGCACTAGTGCTTTTTACTTTTCCAATTTTTTTAAATTTATGCTTGTTCCAATGCATGACTCCTTATTGCAGGGTGTTAAATATTAGTTTCCTTTAAACGTCGTAATCAACATAAAAACCTACTGTTAATATCAGAATACGAAAAATATACACATTTCATATTTTATTACTTACCTCTTCATCATTATAACACGTTTATTTTTTAATATTGAATATTGAAAAACCGTTCTTAATAAGTTGTCTGAGTGGAACGGAATAGCTGCCGAAACGCCTGTCAAAGAAGAGGCGTTTTTACTTACTGCAAGCATGTTTTAAGTTTCTAAAGGCAACATTCGATATTGTTTTTATAAATATTACTTGTTGTTTTTCTTATTTTTTCGCAACTGTATTAAAAAACGTCGTTCAATACACGTGCGGAAATGTCATTCTTCACTCGTCCCGAGTGTTGCCACTCGCCTGCGGCTCGTGGCATCCCTCGGTACTCGTGAAGAAATGACATACTTTCCGCACTAGCATCGAAATGTACTATTTTGTTCTAAGCTGATTTGTTTCTTTTTATCAGACAGAGATAGTTTTATTTTAGGATTAAAATGTACGATTAGAGAAAATAAATTTCCATATTTTTTAATCCTCGCCGGACGCAACAGCAACATCGCTGTTCGCTATATACTATATATTAGTACTGTATTCCGCGCAGCATTTCCGTGTAAAATAATAATTCACATTCCGAACAAATGATTGCGGCTTATTACTTCGAAGAAAGGTAACGGAATGTTATCTCGCAAAGCGTGGAAACGTTATGGGAGTCAATTGGATTAAACGTATTGAACTAAATCGGTTTGGTTTTCAGCACCCGTCGTTCAGCGCGTAGTAGCGAGTTAGCACAACTAACATCAAACTGATTTAATTTCGATATAGACGGGCGTTAAATAGACCCCCTGATCTTCGTTATCAGGTAAAAAGAACATTGTTTTTGACTGTGTTTATCCTCCCAATGGGTCATCGACATCTAACGGAAGGTTGAACATGTTTTCAAGTAGATAGTCATTACAATATTCGCAATTTTTTTTGTATTTATTTTGCTCTGTGCCTAAAATACTGTAACCGAAGCCAAGCCACGATTTATTTTACAATTTAAGGGTTTCGCATTTCGGTAAAAATACTACAATACTTAAGTACTTATTAATTAAGGTATTTACTAGCTCAGGAACCCAAATTATATCGTGGCCTCCGACACTAAAGACACGGCACTGGGCTCTGTCCTCGTCAACTTGTCGTTAATCGGAGTCTTATATTTGAAGCTGGTTAAGGTCGTTTTGAACTTCGTCTATCCAGGAATACCTTGGTCGGCCAACTATTTGGACGTCCCAGTCTCAGGTCGCACGCTCTTTTGGCGGCACGATTCTCTCCCATCCTCTCAACGTGGCCGAACCAACACAGCAGAGTAATAGTTAGACAAGTACATTTTGGTTATATTTGTCATGGGCGGAGGATACCTCAGCTGCCCGGCTAGTATGATAGCTTATACCGTCAGGTTATATGTGACGTTTCAGTACATTTTGGCCATATAACGTGACGGTATAAGCTATCATACTAGCCGGGCTGGGGTGTTTGACAGTTTCCATATAAAATCGGGTGAGGTGTGAGGTGACAGGGAGAACGAGTCGGTTTGGGAATAAGATGGTTGTTGGTATTAAATCCTTGTCAAGAACGTGTAACGGTAAAGGGTAAAATTAATTTTAAATTGAACGACTTTAAAATAAAATGAAATGAAATACCTTTATTTGCATGAATGCAGGTACAAAAATGGTGACAGGTGTTTAACGTGAGCCATATACATTCAGCCATCTGGTGGCATGCAAATTTTATATTGAATTGAATCATATCATTTATAATAATAAAAACAAAATCTTATTGCATGCTAAACAGAAAAAACGACAAAATTTGTTTCCTAAGATCAAGATAGCTTCAGTGTGTAAAATTTCCCAAGTATTATTAGGTATGCCCCACATTGTTCGTAAATTGTATAGTGTATCCAACGGAACACTAATGTTCCTAACGCACCTCGTATTATTTTTAGCTATGTAAATATGTGACGCTAATAGATAATATTTACAAGAAGATACGCCGCACGCAAATATATCATCTATCAGGCAACGATAAACTTTCTGTTGCAAAGGTTATTCTAAATATCTCTGATAACCTTCTATTGCGTGTGTTTGCATGGTTTCATATTTAACGTCACATAAAACAAATACATAATAAAATATGGTGTGAGATAATCAGTAATTTTACCTACTCTGGTCACTGATCAGACTGTGTAGTAAATGGAAGGTGGGGATTTGCAAACGATAACTAAATTGTTTGTTAATTACCTAAATGATGAGTGTTTATTAGATCTACCTGTATGTTCTATGTTATTAAATACTTTTCTGTACCTTTACCAAATATAGGATTACTAAATAATACAACAACGGCCTATTTAGAAAGTCCTAGGTATATATTTATAGTCCTATATAGGCCGCATAATAAAAAAAAACCCTAAAGAGAAGCGCGTAAGGTCAAAGATACGAAATTATCTCGAACGGCCAACGACCCGCTCTCGAATGCGACCTTGCGGGCGCGTAATGATATTCGCTGAAGAAAATGCGTTTTCTTTGTTTTTCGCCTTTCATTTTCCCTTAAGTCGATGGTTATCGGCTTTGATAGCTGCTTTATTTGGAAATAACTGCGGTTCAAGTTGCAATTCGTATTTTTTTTTTCGTTACGCTTTGTTATAGTTGAGTAATTCTATACCTGACCCTATGTACTTAAGTAACTCTTGATATCTTTTATTGAAATCAATAATTAAACTGTGTGTATGTTTATTCGGAAAAAGATGTTATCACTAACAACCTTAGAGAGTTATGCAAAAGTCACCCTGTTGTATTAGCAATGTCAACTATGCACTTCAACAATATGTACCAAGGTGAAGTGTAAATAGGAAATTCCTTCATGACATAACCATTACCTACCTACTTAAATTATACCTATTTAGTTGGATATCGTTCGATATAATACCACGTTTATAAATAATGTGGGTTACCTAAATATACATTAAATACTAATTAACGACTAATAGCCGAACATAACAAATGTACTACACGGGAAAATAAACTTTCGCAAAATTGACATTAATTGCTTAGTTCCCTGTTGGTACGCATCTAAGGTATTTAAAAGATAGGTAATAATAATTTATACCAAAAAAAAAGACTCTAATTTTATACTTTCTATGCCACAATGTGTGATTTCCGTGAGCCCCAATGCTTGGTTACCTACAGAAAATACCGAAATCGGCATATGCGTGCCTATCAAATTCGAAGAGTTCCCTCGATTCCTTCTAGATCCCATCATCAGACCTTCACTAAATTTATAAGTATGTGACCAATGTCATGTTACCTGCTTTAAAACAAATAAGAATTATCAAAATCGGCCAACGTGGTCAAGAGTTATCGGGGAACATACCTACGTACATAAAAAACAACAGGCAAACATGCAGACGAACTGAGTGCCTCCTTCCTTCTATTGAAGTCGGTAAAAAATGTGAGTATCGTTCCACTTACCTACTTCATCATAAGGTCTTTCGGCTGATATGATGGTGATAATAAAATTACTAGTAATACGAGTACATACCTACATATGTATGTAATTTATATTATATGTATTAAGTAATTATCGCAGCTCGATATAAGCATGACAGAACATAGGTAACTAAAGACGACGACGACCTTTATGAAATCAAAACACTTTGTTATTGTCGACGTGGGCTTGTAAAACAACGTAAATAGGAATATTAGCGTAAATTACTAACTATTTGTTAAAAGCGGTCATTAGTCTTCCCTTCTGTATTCACAAAATAATTGTTTATTTTTCAATCGACTTCCAAAAGAGGATTATTTACTTATACGAGTAGAATGAGTTTATTATATGTCCATGATGACCATCTTTTATGTTAGTTAGTTACATACGTGATGTCATCGGTATTAGTACTGTGCTTCCACCAGATGCCCATATGTTATTCCATAGAAGTGACATGCAAACGTTACCGTAAAGCTTCGTTGGCCTAAGGCCCTGAGGGGCTAGTATGATCGCTTATATGTCGGACATATAGCATTCGTCCCGTACTGTCAAGTATGTAAGTGCGAGAGGGACGAATGCTATATGTCCGACATATAAGCTATCATACTAGCCGGGCTGGTCTCTTATTTTATGTTATATACGACATCTGACTTCAGCGTCACAATGCTTACTAATATACCGTAGTGGTCTTTTTCAAACGTCGACGTCTTGCATCCATATTAATGTTGACGCTGAATTCAGACGTCGCGTATAGCATAAAATAGGAGACCACAGAGTCTAATAGCTAGTGGTTCAAGCATGCGGCTGTCAAGCGGCGGTCGTGGGTTCGAATCCCGACTCGTGCCAATGAGTTTTTCGTGGCTCATGTTACGGAATATCATTTGATATTTACCGTTATCTTTTCCGTGAAAGAAAACATCCTGAGAAAATCTGCATACATCTGCGAATACAAATTTTTTTAGGCTAATAATGTCTGTCTCGAGGGAGACAGACACATGCGCAATTACGTTAAAACATAAGCGGCTTAAAACTTAGGCATCACGGACAGTCCCATGTGTAGGGCATGCATGGAGGCAGAGGAGACGTCTAAACATATTCTACTGGACTGCAAGCAGGTAGAAGTATACAGGAAAAAGCACATAGGAACTCCGAACATACTGCACGAAGCAGTAAACAATATCAAAGCATTGGTAAATTTCATACAGGAGCTAGGGTGGTTAGAGTAGTGCTACCCCTTTCACGCAAAATAGGCACGCTAGATGTTGATTCGCGGAAAATGCCCAGAAAAACTAACTAACTAAGCGGCTTAAAATTAAAAAAAAATAGGAATCTTAAAAAAAATTAACCGTTTTAAAAGTGGAAAAGAAAATAAAATTTAATGTAAATTATTAATTTTTCAGTTGAAAAAAAAAAAGTATCCACAACAGGTTTCGTCAATCAGTACAATATATCATCCGCAACACGCTTCGTCACCTAAGTTACATACACATATACGCAGTCCAACATTAACAACGGTTTGTCCGATAAGTATACCCGGCTCATACGTCCCAAATATACCGGCCGCGTTCCCGTGCTGGGTAGCCAAAGTCGCCAAAGACATGCGTTGAGCCTGGAACCAAACCTTGGACCGCAACCCCTATCTTGCCATCGTCTTCCCAAGGCCCGTAGAAACGGCTTCGCCTCTAATTTCTTTACATAAATATGGGTTTTGAGGACCTTACTCTGTATATCCTGCAGATTATGCAACATTATTTATCTCGTAATGAAATGGTTACACAGCTACAAATGTTTTGTAATTTAAAATTTACTTAATTTTAAATTAATCGAAAGGTGAATCCATATGAAAGTTGTAAGTACGTAACAGGCAGTTAGTCAAAATTAATCTATTTGTATTATCGTTTTTAAATGTAGGTACCACTACAAGCACTCAGCTTGCGAAAAATACGTGAGTAAAAGTGCCTGTTTTATCAAATGCTTAGCAATTTGTTTGCAAACAAGAGAAGTCAAAGTAAATTTGTGACATGTGATTTACAGCTCCACTGAGAGGTTTGACGTCGCTTCGCGGGTATAAATAAATAAATAGGTGGAATATTCCGCAAGTAAGTTTGCCCAACAAATATCGTTATATTACCTCTATTACTTAACGCTATCAACGTTGCTATAGAACTATAAACAAGGTTGGTCTATTTATAAAGGTACGGTCAGAAAATAATATAAATCTTCTTGACTAAAAAAGTTTCAAACTAATACCTCACTATTTCTACATTCGTTATATTTAACTTAAATACCGGACACAATCTTTGTCTTGGTGATACACAGACTAAGAAATAAAACATATATCCTTCTTGTTCCTGACAGTTAAGGACACGAGTGTGTATCTTTCCCATCGAAAGTAAAGACTGCAATTTAAGTATTAGCACGCATTTGCTAGGTTGTAGGTACCACGACTACTAAATTAATCTAATTGTGGATATACAATACACGCCACTTACATTTCTATGCGTGTGTATATATAGTAATTTACGATAAATGCAGTGAAACTAATTTGTTGTATAAACGTTCTTTCAGTAACAAAAACTGAGCGTGAAATATTTACAGAACGCCGTGCTCGTTTGCAAACATTTATCGTCACAAATGTGTAAGTACCTCTGCTCGTGCGGACTGCGGACTTCGTAAGTATACAATGTTAGCTTTTTAAAAATGTTTTTTGGCTTATATATGCGTAATAATATGGGCTGCACCTTAACTCTACGACATCATTTGATGATAAACCAGAGTAGTTGCTTCATCATCACTTTGCAATAATGATTTAGTACGGACAGCAACTAAAGTATCCATAATATGGAAATAAGTATATAAGGTGTACCAAAAATACCTACTTCGCTAAATTATCATGCAACATTATTAAAAGGCTCTATATTTCTGTATCCAGCAGGGCGGCGACCCGTCCTACGTCGTCGGAGGGGTAATTGTGTAACTTTTTGAACGAGCGTTAGAACAAATCAACTGCCTATTTCTCTTACAAATAATAGCATTTGGAGATCCAAATCCATAGCATTTGGAATCCGTCAGATAGATATCTGACGTACACGTACGCAACGTTACGAATTGAACTTGCCTCATCTCCAGACCATGAACTGACGTGAGGTGGACCAGGATCGGGACGAGTGGCGACAGCTCGTGTCGCTCGGCGAGCCATTGAAGTTAGTTTAGATATATGTAAAATAAGGACACGTCGGTACCCTGTAGTTCAGCTCTATACATTTCTATGAATCAAGCAGGCGAATATCTAGGTACTTTACGTACTACGTTTAGAAAATGTACACTTCTAACAAGCATTCAGCCTGGGAAAATTACCTGAGTAAAAATGCCTGTTTTATAGCCCTTTACACACGCATGCGACTTGCGTACTTACATGTTTAGCTATATTGCGGTGTTTGGCAGATCGATTGAACGCATTATACCTAGGTAGCTCGTAATGTAAGGAAGCTTGTGCGATTTTTGTGTAAATGAGGCTTCAGTGAATCATTGCCGAGCACTGAGGCATTTGTTTACCTTAAACGTACTAAAGGAAAAAAATGCATGACAATAGCGTCAATTTCATAAACACTTTACTAATGACATTATAATGAAATGAGCCTTGATGTTAAATAAGTATGTCTTTAGGGATTGAGGATAAGGGAGGCAAAGATTAGTCAAACGATTATCGGTTAAGTAATTAGGAAGATGTATCGATTAACAAACGACTACTCACGTCATATCTCATAATATCGCGTGTAGTCTAAAAATATCACGAGCCGGCGGTGTGGCATGGCAATGTACTTGCACATGGATTCACCTAATTACGAGCAAAGGTACGAGTAAGTATTAAAGTCATGTTATCTCGACTCGAAATAAGTAAATAGTTCATAATGTCCAGTTAACGTTAATGATAACTTGTGTAGACATAATAGTATGGGTCGGATCTTGTTACGGGGGAAAAAAATGAAAAAAGTGTATATGTATATACTAATTAAGGTACTAATCCGCAATTTATTGATAAGGAACTTAGCATATCAAAATTTCAGTTGGCATAGTTTGTTTTGCAAGCTGCGTCTGGCACAACTGGCTACTAATTTGAACTATTTGATCGTGATTTGATCTCAACATCACCGTCTATCTTGAGCTGTGCGGAATAAAAAGGAGGAGGATCTATTTTCTCACGTCGCCTGGCTAGTTGTACTAGGTCGTACTAGACCAGCAACAGTAATAGTAGTATTATTGAATGGTTTTCAGGAAAACCCTAACAGTTGCGAGACATTCCAATACAGATAAATCATCAAGCCAAGGAAGTTTGAACCTGATGAACTTGATGTTTAACTCAAATTCGTAATGAATAAGGACCGTCCAAGCACCTTCATGATGTCTGGTTCCATCTTTCTTTTACGGTTTTTTTTTTCCATAAATTTACACGCAAGCATGACGTTGTTACTTTCAGGAAATCTATATCATGTACCGATCCTTCGCTAGATAGATCCTGCCCCTTAACGACCATGCGTCCGTCCAGTGGCATCGTGATTTCGACCGCGTGGTGCTTATCAACTAATGATAACGATGTGCTTTTGTTTTCATTGGACGCCGCATGGGTGTGCGCGCCGCGCCGCCCGCGCGTATATAATCAGGTACGACGCATCCCGGCTAGCATTCCTTGCTCAGGCTCGCGCCAATCCACACCACCCTTCCTATAGTATTCCTTAAGCCCTTCAGTATTTCCCCCTTACATATTTGTATCGGTAAGATATTTTTGTTATTTATCTGTAATCTATTTTTGTTGATGCAGTTCCAATTCGGTGGAACTCGTGCTCGCCTGTCAGTTACAGGGAGTTTCAGGGGCGAAAGCTCGGACGTTTTCAATATTTCAATTTTTAACGGGCCCGGTAACAAAACTGGGGGTCGATCAGATACTTCGATTTTGTATTCCTATTTGGCACCAATGTATTTCGCATGCTCGTTCTGACACGTTCGCTTAAAGTGTATGGAAGCGAGCGTGCAAACCACATTTATATCAAGTTGAAATGCAAAATTTGCCTCTGATCGATCCCCTGCATTGTGTTGCATAACAAGTAAATGGTATTGAAAGAAATACTTTTGGTTACGATCTACCCAATCTATGTAAGGAGAGAACAGCCTGTAGAATTGGAACACACATCTGCCCTTACATTGCAGGTTATATCTATTTTGCCACAAATAACTCAAATATTCATTAACACTACGACATGTTAATACACTGTTTTCTTTGTTTATGTTCTCAGTAGCCTTGTACTAAAGTGATTTTAAAAACACAGTCACGACTCTAGTTCGAGTAGTCTATTAGATATTGTCACTTATATGCCTCAGTTTTTATGAGAACCTAGTAACGATAACATGTTTATTCTTTTTGCAGAATAAGTTAATCTAGTCAACAGTTAAAATGGCCTACCTACAGTCGATGCCCAAATCCGAGACCATCAAACTCCGTGAAAAACACATCGGGTAAGTTGTTTAACGTTTACATACATTCTCTATTCATTCATGATAGTATGATATAATACCGTATGTTTAATGTCCAGTGCTTTTAAAGCTATTCCCCATCAGGTAAACATACTGGGTTTTGTTTCTCGTGATCTTAATGGTCATCTCAGACCATGAGGCGTGACAATACCTAGACACCCACGCCCCTATTTCATCACCTTCAACGTACCAATGTACTATCCGCATCACAGTTAACCATTCGTGAACCTTATTGCAACGAGATAAGGTCTACCAATGCTCAGTTAACTGCGAGGCTGATAGCCAGATGAAGGAGCTGAACACCTTTGTACAATACAATACAATTATTCTTTATTGTTCACCAAAAACAAAACAATTAAACAGTAAATAAATAATTAAATAACGGTAGACAACTGGCGGTCTTATTGCTAAAGAGCAATCTCTTCCAGACAACTTCTTCTTCTTCTTGTACTTTGTCCCTTTAACGTCATGTTTAAACTGTCATACTAAAATGTCCAGTGGGTGAAAGCGACGAAGTCTCAAAGTGTCCAGTTACTTATGAGGCCAATTGTACATTCCAGGGTCGTATTTATCTATCCAGAATTATACAGTTAGCGTTGTATAGTTAGTAACAGCCAAAGTAGTCAAATGTATAGCACATCCTTGCTCCTACAGCGATACCTAAAGTCGTGCTGCGTTATATTTGTCTGCAACTAACTATGATGCCGGCTATAGATACCTATGAAGTTACATCGTTGTTGTTGTTGGGGAAATAGGTAGATGGCGGATACTACACAATCCGTGTCCATGCGTCTACAACTTTGAATTTGTTACATGGGTCTATGTTAACGTTTCTTGGACATTTTATCACCAAAGTAAATAGGTACACACCAATTTAAGTATGTATGTACAGGGTATAATTTGGTTTATTACTCGTAGTCTGGACTTCGAACGCCCTGATTCATTAATTGTCTGCGGTCCCCACGCGGTCCCAGATCTACTTATAACCAAGTCTGGCGAGCTAAATTAACAAATAATGCGATTAATTCAGATGAAGACGAATAAATTGGTTTTAAATACATTATGTTGTAAATCCAGTTTACTCGAATCAGGCTGCCTAATTTGTCAATTATAAATATCTTCTTCAAACAACATTCCTTAATCAAATTTTGTATTGCTTCTGAATAATTTGTTGTTAGCTTTTCACTATTTTAGTATAAGGTTAGGCACCTAATCTAATTACTTAACAAGTCTTTGAAAGCATTATGATGACCCAGTCTTTTGTAAAATGAAAATATACTAACTATCGCCTTTGAAAGCAGCTTTTCTCGGGAAAACCGATCCTGAATGAGTTTTATTTTCAGAGCCGCCTGTCAACTGTTTTTCCGGTCATCTCCCTTGAAAATAGTGCGAGGGATCGCCCAGTTCATGTACGACGAGCAGGGAGAGAGATATCTCGACTGCATCAATAATGTTGCACACGGTACGTCTTGCTCTTATATACTTGAAATATTAAGTAGCGCCGGGAGCCTGCTGTATATCTTATTCCTCGTACAATAACATTGAAACAGATCTGGAACTGTGAAGGTGCTAGTGAAGAAAAACACCTTTCATGTCAGTTGAATAAACATTTAGTTTTACTAGCAATTCCATTGTTCGGAATAAGTAAATGAAATTTGCCTGTTTATTTATTGGCTATTTTTTTAAGATCACAGGAGACTAAAGATAAATTTATCTTCACTATTTCATTTTACCTACGTCTGGCAAGTATTCACATTACACTTTAACTTGATGTGTTCTTCTGACAAAATTACGCACTTGCCGAGCCAACATGTAATAGGAACTTTGTCAAGCAGTCCTTACGAAAAATCTTAATGTTAATTAGATTTTATTCCATTGTTCAGTTGGGCATTGCCACCCTCACGTGGTAGAAGCAGGCAGGAACCAGATGTCGCTCATATCCACCAACAACCGTTACCTCCACGACGAGCTGGTGATCTTAGCAGAGCGGATCGTAAAGACCATGCCTGAACCACTGTCTGTCTGCTTCTTCGTCAATTCGGGCTCTGAGGCTAATGACCTCGCCTTAAGGCTCGCTAAAGTCCATACCAACAATAAGGATGTTATCACACTTGACCAGTAAGTATATCATTATTATGTGTGAATGAGTTTGAAGTTTGGGGCCTCTTGATGTGTTTCTCATGCGTGGAAGAAAATGAATGATGTTGTTGGCATATCTTACTCAGTAAATTATAGTTTAAAATTGAAACTATGAAGATCTTAGGTATTTATGAATGTCCTTTTTTGAAGAAAGTATTTGCGCCGCGTATAAAACTGGATGCAACGAAAAGGGGGAAGGATATTTAAATTTCATTAAGAAGTTTAAATAAAATGTCTTCGATATTTTGCGAAGCACGTTCGTTAAACTTCACCAGAGCCATTGCAATGCAATAACTAAAAAACTTATAACAGTGGTCCCTAACCGTTAAGGTTGTCGCACACACGTCAACCCAGTGTCCTAGAGGCATCACCTCAACTGTGTTTTTTTTTCTGAAACTCCATACTGTAATGCAAATATACGACAACGTTACGACATCGCCTCACCATTGCTGTCACTGTTGCTTTTTCAACCTGAGGCAAGACGATATTGTTACTGTACGGAGTTTACGAGAAACTGTGCAAGTGTGTGATACCCTTTAGTCTCCGTCGATATTGCTAATCAAGATTTTTATAGTTTGGTCTCATTCATAATTTGAATTACCCGTTGAAGGGACATTTACGCCTCGGTTCGGAGCCGCTGTCTTACAACATTCCTAAATACCCTGTATAAATAATGTAATCGAATGCCAACAAACTGTGTGATAGTTGTATGCATGGTTTTTTTCGTAACTTCGAGCGTCTCGAAGTTTTGTTAGGGTGCTACTAGCGCCTGTTTGTTCCAGTGCGTATCATGGGCACCTCACTTCTATGATTGATGTGTCTCCCTACAAACTGAACCTACCCGGTGGGCCCGAGAAACCAGATTGGGTTCACGTGGTGAGTTAGCCTCCCTTCGTACGCAGGCATTGGTTACACGCTCAGTTTAATTCTTAAATCTGCCTCTCAAACGCACTCACCTTTCCTAGTTTCTTACTCAGTAAAAATACATTGACCAATAAAGCATTATCAAGGAGATCAGAAACTGAGCGCCTAACCTGTGCGATGCTCGCCTCGAATCAGTTTCCCATTTAAATACAGCCTAGTCATTAAAACGGTATAAATCCCTTAACAAAGAATCAGTTCCGCACAATAACGTTATACAATAAACCAAAGTTTCTATAAAATCGTGAGATGTTAATTGATTTATTATCCTGCATACATTAGTTAAAGTGTTTAATGGACTTCACTTTACCAAAACTTTTCCATTAATGGAAATGTAAATAGATTAATAATAATTTCCTTAATTACAAATGGAACTAAAGTACATCGTAGCACGGGTGTAGATTACATCCATGATTACTTGTTAACCGCCTAGTAGTAATTTTTTGCTTCATACTTTTGCATTGAGTTTTATTTGAAAATTGTCCGTGTATCGATTGTTGTGACCTGATACGGATGTTCTGCAGCAAACAGCCCGCGGGGCTGACTCGGAACATGAAACCGGAGTGTTTATTGTTTACATTCGGCCAACCAAAATATGCCTTTTTAAAACCGTTTGTGGTCATTACGTTTCCATGCTGGCTTTAATATAGTCATCAAAGTTGGCTCTAATAGAGACTTCAGTTCTGGGCATTAGCCTTCCGCGACATATATTAGAAAATTAGAAATTTCATGTGCTTGAAAAATTCCGAAAGACCATTATGGGTCAGTTAGAACTAGTACTTCCAATGACTTTCATGCAAGTGAGGGTTATACCGCCTTTCATGAAACCTCTTTTCTTAATATATTCGACATGATTTACGTACTTATAATTTTCAGAAATTATGTCAATTTTCGATTACCGCCGCGGAGCTAATTAACATTTTTTTATAGATATTTCTAACAGATTCATTCTTCATTCTACTGATGGATTGTATAGCATATCATAACAAAAACTCCTACATGAAATAAGATACGATTCGAGTTCCTCTGACAAATTAATCTACCTAATCCATCAACGAAATATGCCACCGTAATGTATCTTCTAAGATTATTTTATAAAAACAGGCACCGGTACCAGACACGTACAGGGGCAAATACACGTGCCCCCAAGACTCTTGCTCGGAAGAAGAGCTAGCGCACTTGTACGCTGACGAAGTGAAGATCCTGTGCGAGAGCGCGACCAAGCAACACGGCGGCGTGTGCGCATTCATAGCGGAGAGTCTACAGAGCTGCGGCGGGCAGATCATACCGCCGCATGGATACTTGCAGAAGGTTTACGAGTAAGTTTTTTTTTCAGAAACAGCATGGTTTACAATACTTTTTAGGGTTCCGTACAAAGAAGGTAAATAAAACCGGCCAAGTGCGAGTCCGACTCGCGCAGGAAGGGTTCCGTAGCCATAGCTAATAGAGCTATGCAACATTAGACAATTTTATTATATTATAACCAATTTAATTTAATTAATATATTTTTTTTATTTTTTTAACAGTAAGTAATAATAACGTTAAATAATTTTGAGACCCATGTACCTAGCGCCTGATTAAGGCGAAGAACAACTTTAAGTTTTTATTATGGGGCTCCCTTAAATATTTATCTTATTTTGGTTTTAGTATTTGTTGTTATAGCGGCAACAAAAAATCTGTGAAAATTGTAATTGTCTAGCTATCACGGTTCCTGAGATACAGCCTGGTGACAGATGGACAGACGGACGGTCGGACGCACCACGGAGTCTTAGTTATAGAGTCCCGTTTTACCTTTTGTGTACCGAACCCTAAAAAGAAAATCTTATGGAGCGACTCCGTCTCTGTCATTTAGCTAAATATCGCAAGAATGCTATCGATTTGAAACTTGGACTAGTTATAAATAAGGCTAACCCAGATGCATTGAACATTTCATTTTTAAATTAGTAACAAAATGTGTTGGTAGATGGCATTCAATTGCGACATCGCACTGTTAAGATTTTTTCGGAATAATGGGATTGGGAGGGATACACGATCTGTCTCGGCGCGCGATTCGGAGTCGCAATTGACCGGTTTTTAATTCCCTATAATATAGTTTATGAGAATCAAGTCTAGTGGTGCGCAGTGGCCAAAGTAGGTATATATATGTAAATATGATGAGCTTTCCTGCTACAACACGAATTTAATTACTATCCAATAGTAGAATTCATTAATTAATGAAACACAAAGCCGTATGTAAATGGCATTGTATTTATTTCATAATTGCATCGGTTATCTAGGGGTATCTACTCGTAGTGGCATAATACTGGCTCATTTGTTATTTATCTACTTATAACATACTGCATTCACGTGTTAGTCTCATGCCGAACACGGTTATGATAAGTACATAATAAGCAACATTATTAGACGTTATCTGTGTACTACGATTGTGTAAATTACATTGTTAATAAACTGGTTAGGGGCGGTTTAAAAATAGATAAAAGTTATTATCATTGAATAAATATATATTGTATTTTTTGTATTAAGCAGGAACGGCTGCTAACAAAAATTCTATATTTTAAATTAAGGGGCAATAAACGCCTCCCTAAGGCGTTGTAAAGAGGGAACTGGTTGAAGGATTTGGTGATTGAGTATGATTGTTCCGATAGCTCAGTTGGCTAGCGCGGTTGGCCGCGTATGCCAGGATGTCTCAGGTTCGAACCCTGCTCGAAGCACCAAATTTTATTTTTATCCCCTTTATTTTGAAATTTAGTTATATATTGTGTTCGCTTCTAATTATTTTACTTACAAGAAAACCGTCGTCAAAATAAGTTAGGATTACGTTTTTTATTCATTTTCTTCATACAACTTGTTTATAGAAAGCTAATAACATACCTTTACCTGTATTTAGTCGACTTCTAAATAATTAATTATCGGGAGTCGTGATTCAAATGACAATATAATTACCTCACGACACGTATTACCCTGAAGAACTTCTGCAGGATTCGAAACGAAACATTTCGCCCGCAGACTATGATAATAATAAGTACGTGGTGTAAAAGTGTAGTAATTACTATGAATAATTAATCAACCAACAGTCTTTCCTGCCCTTCATAGGGGAACACTATATTGATCCATAATAACCATATTTATGATCCTAATTGTTTGAAGTTCGTGTAGTTGAGGAAAATAAATGTTTGACTGTTTTGAACTAATTTCAATACTGTATTTCTCGACTGTACTTAGTAAAGAAAATTACATATTTGTGTTCTACGTATGAAGTTAATAGGTATGAGCGACAAGGTCTTAAAATATTATACTAGTTGACAGTACCGACGACGACGATAAGTACCTAGTTCTGCCTACGAGTATTATTAATAGCCGTCTTCATTTATGAAAATTATCATAGATGATAACTAAACAAATGAAAATGAGATTATAATCTCCAGCCTTTAGAAGCTTAATTTATGTACTGTGTTGTCTGTACACAATACCTAACTGTCGATAAGAATCGTAGTATAATTATCACAGAATAAATAATTGTAATTATCAGATGTTGATACGTAAGCAGGGGTGCGCTGCGACGTGAGATGAGTAAGCACGTCAAGCGAACATTACAAGAAAGCCTAATCGATAACCACCTAGTTTGTGATAAAAAAAAAGACAACGTGCACTGCAACGGCTCAAATTCAATATCATTAGATGTTTATCGTGCAGCAAAGGAGAACATTAAAAACGCTTTATGCCCGGCTAGTATGATAGCTTATATGTCGGACATATAGCATTCGTCCCGTACTGTCAAGTATGTAAGTGCGAGAGGGACGAATGCTATATGTCCGACATATAAGCGATCATACTAGCCCCTCAGATATGACTTAAATGCATACTGTTCGGTCAGACTAACCTAGAATTTAGAATAGGAACTTAGTCCGAGATTAAGTTCCCGTATTTTCAACATCAGATAGCTTCCTTTGGAAACCTACTAGACTACAACACTACTACAGCCGATTTTTTCTTACTTGAGCAAAAAAAAAATTTGGGAGGATAATTTGAAGCAATTTTAGTGAAAAATAATAACTTAGTGTGGTAACTTAAATTGAGTGATTCTTTCGGAATGTCGTTATTTGTGATCGAGTAATGTTTGTTTAGATCATGGATTATGTTAAGATCATGATCATGGATTAAGTTATCAAGTAAGAAAAAATCGTCGCGTATGATGACTGATCATGATCAAACAACGTTCGTAAGAAATGACAAGATGGTGTTTTCGTCATATTGGCTACAATACACCTTTTTAAAAATAACGTCCTCATTTCGATTATTTTTAACTATATACCAGCCACTTAAAATTTTCGTGTCCAGCCACTTCAAACCGTGCAAATAAATCGCAAAAACAAGCTACAAACAGATCTGGAATCTGGAATCACGTCTCAAACCATCTTATTCAAGTATTTCTGTTTCCAGGCACGTCCGCCAAGCGGGCGGCGTGTGCATCGCAGACGAGGTTCAAGTGGGCTTCGGGCGCGTGGGCACCCACATGTGGGCATTTGAGACCCAGGACGTGGTGCCCGATATCGTGACCATGGGCAAACCCATGGGGAACGGGCACCCGGTGGCCGCGGTGGTGACTACACCGGAGATCGCGAAGAGCTTCGCCGATACTGGAGTCGAATATTTTAATACGGTGAGTTTGCATTATACGCGCCCTAACGAATATCTACATACATTTCACTTACAAGCTATCTACAGTGAGACAACTGCATTGTTACGCTGCACTTCTATCAGTGTATTGGGGTAAGGATCGAACTTTTAGACCATCGTTTAGGCTTTTAATTCGTCTACAATTTAATTGATTACGTCGTGACAATTTTTGAAATACAATTTATATGGGTAACGATGGTCCAAATATTTGGTCCTGACCCTTTTGATATATCTAATTGTGTTTATGTAAGTTTGATATTTAAAAATGTTTCTGTTAAAACTCACTGCAAAAAATGGAATACCGTAAAATGACATTTAAAATTAAACATTAACCACATTTTCAGTACGGTGGAAACCCTGTTTCCTGCGCCATCGCGAACGCCGTGCTAGATGTCATTGAAGAGGAACATCTGATGGACCGCGCGGATAGGGTTGGCAACTACCTGCTGGAGCGTTGCGAAGACCTCAAGATGAAGCATCGGCTTGTAGGCGACGTGCGAGGGAGAGGCCTGTTCGTCGGAGTCGAGCTTGTGACAGACAGAGACGCGAGAACACCCGCGACAGCGGAAGCTAAACATATTATTAATAGGTAACTTACCCTTTGGAACTTTGGCAGTATTGACATTTAAGAACGATGGTATCTAATAGACTAGTCAGTAACTATAGTCAGATTAGTCAATGAATCGGCAGGAGCTAAGGAGCCTCACGCGCTAGCCAAGCACTCGCCGGAACTAGAGCTGAAAGGAATTTCCTTCTTCGGATACTCCTTTTGGTTTTCCGAGGGACTACAGTTAACAGTATGGGCCTCTTCAAGAAAGTAGTGTATCATTTTTTAAAGGGCGGCATCGCGCATTTGACCTCCTGGGGTTTTAGGCGTCTATAGGCTGTGGTAACTACTTACCATCAGACGGGCCGTACGATTGTTTGGCACCGATGTGATATTAATAAAAAAGCATTTCAAGCCTGACTTCATGCTAACACTAGAAAATCTGCAAAAACTAATATCTTCGGCCGGCGGTTTTTGCTGGTATAGTGACTAGTGACACAAGTGACACAGCTGCATAGCTAAAAATTGCACATCGCCTCAATAAACATGCTATAATATTACTTTAAAAAGAGTAGACAACCTCATATATCTAACATCTTACTCATTTACAGAATGCGAGAGGAAAAAATACTCATCAGCCGTGACGGCCCAGACGCCAACGTGCTCAAGTTCAAACCACCCATGGTGTTCACCATGAAAGACGCAGACAGACTCGTCGACACCCTAGACAGGGTGCTTTACGAACTGGACGCGGAACTACCGGTCACCAGTATTAAACTCGAGGTAAGATTCAGTGGGATTTCAAATGTAAGGGCTCGTTCATGGATGAGCACAGCGACGGGCACAGTCTGTATGAAGACGCGTGTACGCCCATTATATGTATTTGCCTTATCACTGTGCGCCGTGCCACTTAACGCCACGGTTGTTTATAAACGGGCTTCTTAGTTTATTAGCAACGAAGTGATTTTAACAACTGGGAGTAAACAACGCATTTAATTTTAGGATAGGAATATTAGAGTTGTATACTCGTACAGCCAAACACGCCAATCATACAATGAACAATAAACTTTCAAATGTTACAAGAGCGTGAATGCCCTGACCCATTATGAAAGTATTATTATCAGGAGTTTGTATTAAATCCAATTAGCATAGAATTTGGCACCTATTGTCCGCAAGTCGTATAAAAGCGTAGATACCGTTAGAGAATTCCGCCCTTCTCCACTGACCTGAATCACCTGACCTCGCCAATTATTTGCCCTAAACAAACACTGCCAATCAACACCATATAAATAAGACAAACAGAGCAACTAGCTTCTGCCCGTAGCTTCGTTCGCTTAGAACTCGTTAAACGCCTTTGGCTCGATTCAACCAAACAGTAATAAGGACTCCACTCAATCTAGTTTACGAATTGACGCAACCAAGCACCTATCCTTTTATTGAAATTATACACCTGTCTGGAAATTGATGTTCGGCTTTCACAGGAGGACTTAACGCATTTTTATATGAAATTCCACCCTCCCTTTTTGATTTCGAAATTATTGTTCTGTAGGGTTCATCCCTGTCAGTTTAGCAGTTTTGTGAGACGTCGCTACCTTTGTGCGTTTATAATATTAAATATCGATAGAATGTTGCAATCAATTTGTATAATTATCATTATGATTTAAATAAAACAATTTAATCATCTATAATTTGTATAATTCCACTACATATATAGCAAAGAAGGTGCACTATAAATTGTATGAGAATGTTTTCCATTAACATTATTAACATTTGTATTATTTATCTTTTACAGGTTTCAGTTACCCCCTTGAGCACAATGGAGGATAACAATAAATTAGTTTTAAGCAGTTTAAAACCTGCTGTCAAGAGTATGTGACTTAATACTTAGGTCTTAAGTTTTATGTATAGCTTCTTCGAATAAGGGTCTGTAAATATTTGCTGTAAGCTTAGATTATAAGTTAGTGATAAAGAAAAAATAATAATTTATGTCTATTATTTGTTTAAAGATGTATTTGACGTTAAGGTAGAAATATATGTACTTTACAACATCCCTGGCCATAAAGTGGCGGTTACCGCTTATTAGGAATGCGGGAAATCGTATATAATGAAACAAATTAAAAATGGCCAGGGAATGGCGCAACATTTTCTATATGCCATGGGCGTTAATAAAGAAAACCTCAGATCGGATATTTATTTAGCACACTTGCCTTCAGCTTGGATGAGAAATACCTGTTATTGTCTTGTCTTGTTTTACCATACTATCTGTGTAATCATTCACTTTTAATGTAAGACACTCTCCACAGTTTATTTATATTATTGATGAGAAAATGTATTTTAATAATTGGATTACGGCACAATAGAAAAAAAGAACTTTATTGTACATTAAAATGAAATACCTTTTTTATTTAAAAAATACTTTTATTTTTTTATATTTACTATTAAACAAAAATAGAGTTTCAAACTCTGTAAAAACACAAATTCTGAAAAAGAAACTTAAAATGAACTAACTGTAATCTAAGAACTTATATCTCACTTAATTACATCACTTAGCACTGCTCTTGCCCTGTTTTGAGGTAAGTACAGAAGCTAAAAACAGCCCATATACATCTCAGCGACCAGTCATTAGTTTACTTCTTCTAAACTATCACACTCAAAGTCGGAAGGTGTTTTCTCAGTTTTGGGAAAATATGCCAGATTCCCATAAAGGCGGTCCTGATAGTTAAGCAGGGTCACCAATTTAGGTTTAGACCTATTTCCAAAGCTTTCCAGTTTCAGCTTTTGTGATGACTTATAGTTATCAGAGTCTGGGCAATGAGGACATTTTTTGTAACTGGCTGTATGCGCCCCCCCACAGTTGGCACATTTAGGTGGCTGACTGTCACGGTCTCTTGTACACTTTGAGGAAAAATGTTCCTTGGCACATTTCACGCATCTGACCTGACCATGGCAGTAGCGTTGAGAATGGCCCCACTTCTGGCAGCGGTGGCACTGTCTTGCTTTCACTACTGGATGTTCCATTTTTACTGTCTTCTCTAGTAAAGTTTCAACTTGCATTAGCTTTTTACCTTCTTCTGTACTACCAACAATGACTAATACTAAAAGAGGATGCTCTTTAGCAGTCAGTTTTGTGTGCATTTTATGTAATCTTACTACATTAATTTTCATAGCCTCAATTTCATCTTTTAGTGTATTCAAGCAAGTATTTTTGGCCAAGCCTCTGATGACCACTTTCATTTTCCTGTGATCCGGATTTCCATATGTGTGATAAGGCAACTTATTACCCTTTAAATACTGTATCATGCCTCTGTGATCTTCAAATGAGAGGCACTTTACCTTCGTGTAATTTCGCCCCAAATGAGGTTGGTAAAATTTCACACCAGACAACAACAACTTGTGAACATGTTCTTTAAAATCAACGGGTTCATGTAAAAATATTGGAGGTACTCCAGAATCTACTTTATGTTTATCCTGAGTTTCATTTTGATTAGTATCAAGGAGCATACCTGATGGCTTTTCAGGCTTAGCGAGCGCTGCATTTTCGTCGGAGACTGTTGATATTCTGCACTGTTTGAGCACTTCTGCGAGCTTTTTAATGTTCTTTTTCTGTTTACGTGCTGGCATCTTTGCAAATCTGGAATATAATAATAAAGATGTAGTATACTAGAGACTAATTAATAAATCTAACTAAAGCTATATTATTTTTTGGTAGCAAAATTTAACGAATCAATTTTTGCTTACTATTCCTAACAAATATGAGGGTGGATAAAGAATGGCACCGAATGATATTTATGTTTCGTTACCTTCGTTAAGCGCTCAATACGTCTTAGATTACGTATTAAATTCTTCGTCGTTACAATATAATAGATTTGAGTTAGAAATAGTTAATTAATGGAATAGAGAGAAATAGAATTAGTTCACATAAAAGTTCGATTTCAAAATTGTCACGGCAGCGGCGGTGAGCGGGAGCGGGTTGACAGTGACAGATAACATAACGTTTCGTTTCGTTATTGCTCATCATTGCTACATAATAAAACTTTGCAGTATAAGCCTCGTATAAGCACACCCATATTGATTGCTGCATTTACACATTTGTGTGAATCGCGAGGCGAATAGAATACGCTAACGAATACGCATATGTAAAAAATGCGCTCACTATTCCCCTCGCGATTCAAGCGCTCGCATTGGGAGCGGTTATCGGACGCGAATCAAAGGGCACGAATGGTGCACACGAACTTACTCTTTACACTTTCGCCCGCATTCCGTTGACAGCTAGCGCCTGACCCAATAGGACGTGTAGACAAAAAGGAGTGGAGTAAAGCGATGACACGCTATCATCCATCATCGTCTGCGTCGACGGTTTACTCAGGATATCAAAATAATTGTATAACTCAATAGTTGTAACGCGCATGCCGCCATTATTTTCACGTCCTTCATGTTCGTTTGCGAAAGTCAAAATAATTCACCTCGCGAATGTGTGAACAGTAGGTCACAACAACACTCGTATACGAATGTTTCGTCGAATGGCGAACACGATTGTGTAAAAGTGGTGTAACATTTGTACCGGGGAACTTTTTCTGTCAGTTGCCCGATGCTGTAAAAAGGCAACATTTTAAGACCTGATGCTAGACTATTAGAAGAAGAGACAGGTGGAGTTCCCGACACCGCCCAAATCGAAATTTTCTAGACGATACCTCAGCATTAAAAAAACACCACATAAAATGTGCTGAATTGCGGACCAGCCAAAATTTAAGGCACTTAAGCGAGTTCATGCGATTCTTATTTTAGTCTACAGGCTAATATGAGAGCGATGAATGATTAAATTGTTATAGAAGGTTTGGCACACATAATTAATATGTGACATAAAAAAAAACAAAGAAAATATTGTTGCTAGTCAACCATAGGGCGAAACAGGGAATGCAAATTAGTTTGACAAAAGGGAATCACGTGGATGTAGTCACGGCGCAGAAAACAGGAAAAGAAATAAAAACATAAGCTGCCCGGCTAGTATGATAACTTATACCGTCACGTTATATGGCCAAAATGTACTAAAACGTCACATAAAACGTGACGGTATAAGCTATCATACTAGCCGGGCAGGTCACCTTAGCGTAACACTTCTCTAAAAACAACATTAGCGGCATTTCCTTTGGGGGCTAAGATGACCAAACTGCTGGCAGAACTCACCCTAGAACATGCCATGTAAAAATTGACCGTGAGAAAAACAGTCTTCTCTTAAATCAATCCCTACCATTTTCAGTGACTGTATTTGGGATTTATTAATAGTCATTGCCAAGCATAACTTAAGAGGGAATTGTGTCCTTTTTAACTCGAACGGGTAGTCTGTTGGAATTATCGGTATTCAAGGAATATACACTATTTCGCCTCGAGCGCTACCTGTGATTTTATGGAGACCTTTTTTTGTAATCTAGTTCCATTACATAATTTAGGTGGTCTAAGAGTCCTTATTAACATAACTGGTGCTCCATGACATATGTCCGCCATTACGGTCGCCCTGACCTATTCATTACATTTACGTGTAATTCACACTGGACAGACATTAAAGATGTATTACTGCCTGGTCAATAATCCCATGACCGTCAAGATATTATAGCTAAGTTAGTTCACTTAAAAGTGAAGTCACTATTAGAACTGCTAATAAAGGAGGAGCTATTTGGAAAAATACGGTGTTATATAAATATATTCCGTCGAATGGCAAAAGCGTGGTTTGCCACACATAGGTACATTTGTTACTATGGCTCCAACAACGTATCACTTTAGATCAAATTGACAGTGTAATCAGTGCGGAAATACCATACTCTTTATTCTTATGTTAATTAATGACTTAATGATACCATAAACAATATATATTTAAATTTTAATTTGTATTTGTCGTTGTTTTTGTTTACTTTTGTTACAGTGCTTTTTGTGAATAAATATTTGAATCTTGAATTTAAACAGAGAGTCTATATACGAAGTTTAATTTTTATTTTATTTTATTTAAACAGAGAGTCTACGAGTATATACGAAGTAACCAATCTCTCACTTCAAAAAATATTTGCTCCTCATACAAAATTTTAAATCCCGTTTTTCACCCCTTTTGAGAAAGAATTTCGAAAAACGCTGATATACGCTATTGATATATTTAAACAGAGAGCATATACACGCAATTTCAAGTTTCTAAGTACAAAATTTTACTTTTCCCATAAAATTTTCATCCCGTTTTTTCCCCCTTAGGGGATGAATTTCGTAAATTCCTTTCTTATCCCTAGCCTACGCTATAAATGTAACCGACTGTACAAAGATCAGTTCTCTAGCTTTATTAGTTTCGGCTGTGCGTTGATGAGTCAGTCAGAACTTCTTCTTTTATATATATAGAAGATAACACGAGAGTGAAAAAGACGGCACGACACGAAGTTCGATTTTCGAAGTTCGGAGTAGGCCCTCTGGAATAGCCCGGTCACGACCCGGCTGGGAAACGGAACGGTCTTATCAGGCTTTGCATGTGATTAATGTCTTACATCATAAAAATATAAAGGTAAAATTCAGTGGATACCGGCTCATGTTGGAGTTAGAGGGAATGAAATTGTTGATAGTCTTGCTAATGAGGCTGTAGGAACTAAGTTGGTTACTACACGTTGTGTTGTTTTGCAAAGCAGGGGCGATAGCAGAGAAGCGAAGAATAATATGCAGACTCCAAATCAATACTTATAATGCGATAACAAAAGAAAACTTCTACAAAATGCTTAAGCGTAAGCGGCAGCTATATAAATTGCAAGTACGCGGGTGTATGCGCGAGCGACGGTATAGCTAGTAGCGCGTGAGTTGTCCGGCGGGGACCCGGCCGCGGCGCATGCGCAGTCGGGGACTGCGCGCAGCTCCTTTGTCTCAAGACCGGTGGTGTGATTTCGCTGCGTGGTACAAGCATCATAAGCGGAGCGGCGCGGGTAGCGGATTTTCCGCTACAAGTACTCCCCTACCGAGACCGTGACTACGGGCGATAGTGATCCGGAAATTTGACAGTTCGCCCACTTCTTGTTCTCTTCTCGGTCACTTGATTGCTCGCTGTGGTGTTCGTCGGGGTAGATGCTAGTAATGGTTGCTCGTCTTTTGCCATATAAGCTGGTTTGAGGCGGTCTATGGTGACGGTAACTTCTTTACCCTGGACGCATATGTCAAAAGTTCTTGACCCTCGTCTGACGACCATGTAAGGGCCAAGGTATGCTGCTTGGAGAGATCTTCTTGCTGGACCTTGACGTAAGAATACATGCGTAGCTGTACTGAGGTCTTTGGGCACGTAGAATGGTCGGGTGCCATGGCGTGACGCTGGTTGTGGAACCAGCTTGCTCATATGCGCGCGTAACCGACTGGCATAGTCCTCGTAGTCGACCACCTGATCTGATGCTGCAGACAGGAACTGTCCAGGTAAGCGAAGTGGTTCGCCGTACACCAGTTCAGCGGCGGATGCTTGTATGTCCTCCTTCCAGGCGCTCCTGATGCCGAGTAGCACCAAGGGCAAGACCTCTGTCCATGATGGTGACGCATGGCAAGTGATGGCAGCCTTGAGCTGTCGATGAAGACGTTCAACGAGGCCATTCGCTGCCGCATGGTACGCGGTCGTCCTGTGGTGCTCCGTACCCATTAGTGCTGCTAAGGACTGGAACAGGTGCGATTCGAACTGTCGACCGCGGTCTGTCGTGATACGTTCTGGACATCCGAAACGAGCGACCCAACCAGCCAGGAAGGCGGCCGCGCAGGTCTCTGCTGTGATGTCCTTCAGTGGGTATGCCTCAGGCCATCGCGTGAAGCGGTCGATTGCTGTGAGGCAGTACCTGAAACCATTGGAAAGGGTTAAGGGACCTACGATGTCAATGTGGACATGCCGAAAACGGGCTTGTGGAGGCTTGAATTGTCCTATAGGTGCCGATGTATGCTTCGTTATTTTGCAACGTTGGCAGTGTACACACTCCTTTGCCCATTGTCGACAGTCTTGTCTCACGCCAGGCCATACGAATCTCTGCGTGATCAGCCGAACTGTAGCCTTAACGCCAGGGTGACTAAGGTTGTGCAGAGTATTGAAAACCTGACGCCGATGAGATGGAGTTATGTAAGGTCTAGGCTCGGGAGTAGATATGTCGCAGTAGATTGGCATATCTGCATGAGGAGTTGTTACCTTTTGCAGGTCTAGTGAGGAACCGTTCCTGAGCAGGTCCTGCAACTCAGCATCTGTCTCCTGGTCGCGAGCCAAAGACTGGTAATCTAGGGGCGTAAGGGCGAGTTCCTCAATCCGGGATAGTGTGTCAGCCACTGCATTGTCCGTGCCGGAGATAAACCTGATGTCGGTGGTAAATTGGGATATATAATCCAGGTACCTGTACTGACGTGGGGAAACATTATCTCTGCGTGTGCTGAATGCGTATGTGAGAGGTTTGTGGTCCGTATAGATAGAGAAAGTACGCGCTTCGACCATGTACCTAAAGTACCGGATTGCCTCGTATATTGCGAGAAGCTCTCTATCATACGGGCTGTACTTTATTTGAGCAGAGTTGAGCTTTCGCGAAAAGAAAGCTAAGGGCTCCCATGTGGCACCTCTGCGTTGTTGAAGCACGGCGCCGATTGCGACATCAGATGCGTCAGTTTGGACAGTGAGCTCGGCCTTGGAATCTGGATGCGCCAAGAGTGCTGCCTGTGCAAGTCTATACTTACAGGTTTCGAAGGCTTCCGTTAACTCTGCATTAAGCTCAATTGGCTGTGAGCCTTTTGTCTGCGCACCGCTGAGAAGAGCGTGGAGTGGGGCTTGTATTGCTGCTGCCCCAGGGATGAAACGGCGGTAAAAATTCATCATGCCCAGGAACCTCCTTAACTCCTTAGTATTCTTGGGTACCGGGAATTCCTGGATGGCTTGCACCTTCTCCTCCAAAGGACGGATGCCTTCTGCGGATACCGAGTGTCCTAAGAAGGTAACCTTAGTTTGCCCAAAAATGCATTTAGAGGTATTTATTAGCATACCGTACTCCTGAAGTCATTCGAAAAGTTGGCGGAGGTGCTGATGGTGTTGAGCTTCTGACTCGGAGTAGACGATTATGTCGTCTATGTACCCAAAGCAAAATTCGAGTCCTCTAAGTACCTCATCCAGGAACCGCTGGAAAGTTTGGGCTGCATTCCTGAGACCGAAAGTCATGTAGGGGAACTCGAATAACCCAAAGGGCGTGGTGATAGCGGTCTTGGGTATGTCGTCGACGAAAACTGGGATTTGATTATACGCCTTGACTAGGTCTATGGTACTGAAGATATTCTTACCTGCCAGCTGGTAAGCGAAGTCTTGTATGTGGGGCACAGGATAACAATCAGGTACCGTCCGTGCGTTCAGCGCTCTATAGTCTCCACACGGTCGCCAGCCGTCGTTCTTCTTGCGTGCCAAGTGAAGAGGAGAGGACCATGCGCTCTCCGATCTTCGAGCAGTACCACTTTGGACCATGTCATCAAACTCCTTTTTCGCTATGATAAGCCTCTCTGGATCTAGGCGACGCGGACGGCTGGAGACCGGTGGGCCTGGTGTAGTCCTGATGTGGTGCTCAGTGTTATGCTTCGGAGTGCCCGGCTTACCAGCTGGACGGGTAATGTCAGGGTACTCACGGAGAAGTTTGCGGGATGGTGAGTCTTCAGTGACCATTGTGCGTACGGATGATATTGCCTCGTTGTTGCTACCGGCCGTGGCTGGGGTGCTGAGTGATGTGATGCCGTCGACCAGGCGGTGATTTCGGCAATCGACAAGAAGATTATAGAAACCTAAAAAGTCGACACCGATTATGGGTTTTGAAACGTCAGCCACTGTGAAACGCCACTCAAATGCTCTCCGAAGACCGAGATCGATGTGGAGGTTGAGGGATCCATACGTTGCAATGGCTGTGCCGTTGGCAGCAAACAAAAGGTATTTCGTCTTCGAGCGTGGCTCCCGTACGGCTGACCTTGGAAAGACACATAGGTCTGAACCCGTGTCGATAAGGTATTGTACCTTCGTTGTACGGTCAGTGACGAACAGGCGGCCAGTTGCTGTGGGGCAGTCGCTTGCCGCTATTAGTGGCTGCCCTGGGAGTTTACCGAATGGTAGCTGCATGGCTGCTTACACGTCTTCGCCTTGCTGCCGAAAGTAAAATGATACCAGCAGTGTGGATGACCTTCGGGGCGCTGCCTGGAGTGGGACCTGTTTCTTGACCTTGACTGAGATCGTGAGCGTTTACGATGGTGGAATGAATCAGACCTGTGACCTTGTACCTTTAGTAGACTCTCAACTTGCCGCGTCAGTTCCGCTACTCGTTTTTCCAAAGCGGTAGCTGGCATGCCCGCGGAGGTACTGGCGACGTGGTAGGATGGCTGCGCTACGTCAACAACTTTGTCTGCCAGCCCTGCCAGGGTGTCGAGGTCCAAGGAAGGCTGAAATGCAACAACAGTCTGTACATTAGGTGGTAATGTACTGGTCCAGATTGTGCGGATAAATTCCTCTGGCATATGTGGCCCAGCTAAACCCTGAAGATGCCTGAGAAATTCAGTCGGCTTTCTATCGCCTATCTCCTCGTGCTGCAGCAGCTGCAACGTTTTCTTCTCGCGGGAGATAGAAATACGCTGAATGAGCTCGCGTTTTAACTTAATGTACTTGCCAGTAGCTGGGGGATCTCGCAGGATATCCTTGACCTTTACTGCATACTCCGGGTCAAGCTGCCCGCACACGAAATGGTATTTGGTCTCGTCTGATGTGATGCCAGATAATATGAATTGGCTTTCCAGCTGCGAAAACCAAACCTCAGGTTCATCTGGCCAAAACGGCGGCACTCGAACGCCCACTCGAAACACATCACTTGGACCACCCCCTAACTGCACAGTACCTGAACCGGCTCCGTTACCATCCGAGTTTTGTCCACTTGTGTTAGCACCTGTAGGAGACATATTATTTCCTCCGTTATCCGTTACGGTTAGCTCCTCTTCGTCCTCAATGGTTGTGTCCGCTTCACAGTCTCGGGTCACCAGTATGTAGGAACTAAGTTGGTTACTACACGTTGTGTTGTTTTTCAAAGCAGGGGCGATAGCAGAGAAGCGAAGAATAATATGCAGACTCCAAATCAGTACTTATAATGCGATAACAAAAGAAAACTTCTACAAAATGCTTAAGCGTAAGCGGCAGCTATATAAATTGCAAGTACGCGGGTGTATGCGCGAGCGACGGTATAGCTAGTAGCGCGTGAGTTGTCCGGCGGGGACCCGGCCGCGGCGCATGCGCAGTCGGGGACTGCGCGCAGCTCCTTTGTCTCAAGACCGGTGGTGTGATTTCGCTGCGTGGTACAAGCATCATAAGCGGAGCGGCGCGGGTAGCGGATTTTCCGCTACAAGGCCATTGATAAAGGCGTTGATCTTGGATGTAAACCCTATGCAACAGAATGAATTCCGATAACTAGTGGTATGTGTTTCGAAAATTGGATTAAAAGTTTGAAGAAGATTCTGTTGTAAAAGTAATTTGGTACCGCCGTGTGCAGAGAAGCACATTTGAGGCCCTTGGATCGACGATGTCAGACTCAATAAGAGCGCCCTTAGGTACAAACGCTCTTAGAATCCGCTCGGCACATATTCTATGTAATAAATTCTATCATTTAATGTGACAATATATGTAACAACTGTGGCAGAGCGGAGGATCTAGTGAACTAGTCCATATTTTAATTGAATGTGTAGGTAAGTTACGATCTTGAAAGAAAATAATTGTCGGAAAACTTTAAGACAGTCCATAAATGTCATTCTTAGTCAACCAATGTCCGAGAAGGCGGTGAATACTTATATTTTATAATAAATGCATGTATCTAAGACCTAGAGAGTTACGAAAAGAGATCGTGGGCTGCTGTGAGGCAGGCATTGTTACCACGTGTTAAAGACTTATTAAAAAAATGAATAAATAAAATACATATAAGAAGGTTAAATGGTTATCAAAAGGTATACGTAAATCATGTCAGGTAAAACGCCAAATGCTCTTTGAAAGTAGAAATAGTAAAGGCAACTCGATCTGTACTAAAATTTCTCTCAAAAGATACAGCAAGCTACTTAGAAAGTGTATACAAAATCTCAACAAATAATTAATAGTAAATATATATCATCAAGTAAGAATAAATGTAAAGCAACTTGGAATGTAATTTCATCTTTGACATCATCTTCTGAACAACTCACGGACATACAATGTTTCAAAACTAATGACAATATTTATTTATATTAATCCTCACGATATTTGTACTATCTTAAATGATTACTTTCTTGAATTAAATAACATTAATAGTAACGGCAATCCAACGCAACATGTTGAAAAGTGCCCATCTACAATGTTCTTGATGCCAACAAACCAGACCTATTACTATTGTTCCGATCTTATCGAAGGTATTTGAGAAAGCATTTTGTGTTCGCTTAGATGATTTCCTAATAAAGCATAATATTTTGCATCCGGATCAATAGGGGTTTCGCAGAGCTCTAAATACTGAAGTGGCTTGCTTTGAATTTATTAAACACTTGACCGAAGCCATTAATGATAAATCACCGGTTATGTCAATATTCCTTGATATGACACAGGCGTTTGACCTAGTTGACCGCTCGAAGCTTCTTGGAAAATTAGAAGCATATGGAATTAGAGGACAAGCAAACGATTGGCCGAAATCTTATTTAGATAATAGAAAACAATGCACAGAGATAACAAGACTTATAGAAGCCAGAAACCACATCCAGAAAATAGTGTGTTACATCGCCTCTTCGTACTACTACTTCAGGGGTACCCCAGGGAAGTAATTTAGGTTCAATATTATTTCTAATGTTCATCAATGACCTCCCCCAAGCTACAAAGTCTAAGACCATACTATTTGCCGACGACACAACTATCGTAATTAAGGGAAGTGATCACTGCACATACAAGGCCGACATAAATAAAGCCTTAACAGATATTAGTAATTGGATCTCCAATAACAGCCTTCTCATAAATCTCAACAAAAGTCAGTACATGCAAATTCACTCATATAGAACAAACCCTCTAAAATTGAATATCCATATTAAAAACATCGAGCTACAGGAAACCAAAAGCATTAAATTCCTGGGTATTAATATCGACTCATTCTTAAATTAGAAAGATCATATTAATTCGATATGTTCAAGACTCGACCGTTTTGTATTCGCTCTGTGGATACTCAGGCATTGTGTTTCATACGAAGCAGCTCTCACGGCTTATCATGGTCACGTGTCTTCCTTACTTAACTATGGATTTATTCTTTGGGGCAACTCAGTTGATATCGACAGGGTATTCAAAATTCAAAAAAAATGTGTTCGCTTAATAGTAAATGCTCGGATAGGTAGCAGCTGTAAACCTATTTTCAAACAGCTTAACATATTACCATTAGCATCTATACATATAATAAAGCTGAAGAGGGTCGAAAGCCTGTACATGGAAGATATTAAAAAAAAATATATTGCCGTGCGCGGTAAAGAGCATGTCATATTGAATGTAATCATTTATTAACGGGGTGTAAAGAAGTGTGAAAGATGTATGGGAAAACAAATATTTCTAAAGTGAGGATGACTTCTACGCAGACGAAGTCGCGGGCAAAAGCTAAGCAAGTACATATAATAAAGCTGAAGAGGGTCGAAAGTCTGTACATGGAACATATTCGAAAAAATGTTGGCTGGGGATACTTAGAATCGATAACAGAACACGTTCCAACAGTTTTTAGAATTTTTGTCTGTTTGTC
Source organism: Notocelia uddmanniana (assembly GCA_905163555.1). Lineage (NCBI taxonomy): Eukaryota > Metazoa > Arthropoda > Insecta > Lepidoptera > Tortricidae > Notocelia > Notocelia uddmanniana. The sequence continues at coordinate 20,743,236 of LR991059.1, read as the reverse complement.
TGTTTATCTGTTTATCTGTTTGTCTTTTTATATGAACGCGCATCAAGTGAAAACGGCTGAACGGATATTGATGAAAACTTTACTAATCTGTCGAGTAAATACCCGGTCAGGTTTGAGGCTATAAAAATTATGCAGATTTGGGTTAATAGGGGGTAAAAAGAGGGGTTGAATTTTGTATGGGAACTCCTATAATCCATGAGTTACAGGTTTGAAAATTGGTAAGCACATACTAGATGACAAAGAAAAAACATTCAGATTCAAAATTTGAAAAATCTTAAGATAAAAACTGTAAAAAGAAGTAAACGCTAGCGCTGCGCCGGGACGCTGTGTAGTGTACGCGCCAGCCGCCACGGTCTCTTCAAAATTTGAAAACTATTAGCATTTAGCCCTTTAACTCTAAACCACTGACGTACGAATGAGGTACGTCGCGTAAACTGTTATTCGCTCATATATTTTTTCTGGTGGGTAGTCTTTAATGCTGGTTTTAGTATTTTCCTAGCATGCAGTGACGCGACCAAAACAGATACGAACGAGCGTGTACGATATTTCTAAATAGTTAAATTTATGTTCTTGACGTATGTGCTTATTATGGTCAGTGTTAGTGTAACTTTTTTAACACGATTATCAATTAAAGTTTTGTCGATTAAATCAACGGCACGAGTATGAACACCTCATTAAAAAAAAGACAAAAAGTTGAAATTATTCAAAAAAATGCAGTTCAGGCCAAAGAATCGTGGCTCAGATGATTCTTCGGCAGATGAAAACGATTACATTTCGTCTAATCGAAGTGATTCTTCTGGTGAAGAAGCCGAAGTCGAAGATGCCGTTAAAAATTAATTGTAACAGATTTTCGAGAAAAAATGTTTATAATTCTATTAAAATCATCCTTTTTGTTCACAAAAAGTCCTTACTACCATTTGATATTTTTTAACTGACTTCAAGATTTCAAAAGAGGAGGTTATCAATTCGATTGCCAATAGAATAATAAAAAAAACTACTTACTATACTTATAAACAAACCACTTATATATAGAAAACCCCATCCAGCACGGCTAGCACAAGACGGCGCGCGAGCTATATCGCGCGCGAGATAGACTATCCGTCTCTTTCCGTGTGTACGCATTAGATAGAGACGGATAGTCTATCTCGCGCGCGAGATAGCTCGCGCGCCGTCTTGTGCTAGCCGTGCAGTTCACAAGCTTGAGGCATGGACCCTAAGACGCTGGCGGTATTGCATCTTTGCACCGCTAGACTAAGCCGCTGGGCAAAGAAGGAACCAGCCCTGTGGTCGCCTGAGCTGAAAAGATAAATAAATTGATTTGTTCATTTCAATCCTTTTTACGTCTATAAATAATCACATTATTGATTTTTTGCAGATTTTTTATATTTGGGATGATCTCGCTCTGTTGGGATGCTCGACCTTCGGCCTCGCGTGCCTTACCTCTCAGATTCGGGCCTTCGGCCCTCAGCTTCATAGAGTCCGCTGCTGGGAGCATCCCAGCGGACTCTAGAAACGATCTTCCGCCTCGGCCTTTGGCCCTCAGCCTAATTAAAGCCCACTCTGTTGGGATGCTCAAACTACGGCCGTAGTAAGGCCCTAAACCGAGTAGCAAGGCACGCAAGGCCTTGCATGCCTTACTGTTACTACTCGGTTTAGGGCCTTCGGCCCTCAGAGTTACGTAAAGAGCCCGTTCTGTTGGTACGCTCAGCCTTCGGCCTCGCGTGCCTTGCCGCTCTCCTTGGGGCCTTCGGCGCTTATGGTCGCTTATAAGACACATGGTGTCGTCCTAAATAACCTATTCATAGTGTGTATAACAACGCTCGCCTTGCGTCAGCCTCGCGTGCCTTGCCGCCCATCACCACGCCTTCATTTTCGCGTATAACACTCTTGGCTTGACTTGGCACGCCCATCGGGCCTTCGGCCCTCAGCGATATATAGGGAGGCCGCTGTATGTGAATGATCGGCTTTCGGTCTCGCATTTGTTGCCATTCTGCTTCGAATTTTTGGCCATTATCATTACGTAAAGAACCCGCTCTGTTGGGACGTTCGGCCTCTGGTCTCGCGTGCCTTGCCGCTCTGCTTTGGGCCTTCGGCCCTCAGGCTTGCATAAGGAGCCTGCTCTGTTGGAATGATAGGCCCGCATGTCTTGCCGGTCTGCTTAGGGCCTTTGGCCATAATACTTACACGAAGAACTCGCTCTGTTGGAGCTACGTTTTACGGCAGAACTGCGTAGCGAGCATTCTATCATTCTAATTGTTACTTTTTGACGGGATTCATTCGTCTAAAATCGGTGCTTTTGATTTTTCGAAATAAGCCCTTAATGATTCGTTCTGACTATAGGATTTCTAGAGAATACACCCCTAAGGTCCTGGTGTCCTTTTCGACGCCGTCCAACCATCTCAGCTTGTGAAAAATTGTATGGGAAAACAAATAATTCTAAGGCAAGAACGAGTTCTACGCGGACGAAGTCGCGGGCAAAAGCTAGTGTATGTATATATTTAAAATCTGTAGCATTGTTAAAACATTACCAAACTACTTTACCAAACGTTCTGACATATGTTCTGGTGACATAAGATCGCAGTACAAACCATAAGTATTTATAATAAATTACCAGCCGAGATACAAACACTAGAGGCCAAAGAATTCAAGCGAACTCTAAGAAGCTGGTTGCTTGAACACTGTTTTTACAATGTTAATGATTATATGAATCACAACAAATGACTCCATGTTAAATTTTCTAATCGGACTGTATGTTAAATCCTTCTTGTATTTTATTGATTTTATTAAAGTGACACATAATAACCTAATGTTAGTAAAACTGTATCTTCTTTTGGACTATTTTCTTGTAGGTACATAATAAATTTTCATGTCAATACCAAATATTTGCATGCTGTTTATAAATAGCTGAAGAAGGTTGAACTATTTGTTATCCCGAGATCTGTATAACTTATCTTTTTAAACCCTTTTTCTGCAAATAAATCATTATTATTATTATTATTACAAAGAGACCAATTGGTTATTCCAGGTATACCAATGACCTGGAAATACTTTTTTCATAACATTTGCTCGCAAAGGGTCTTTCTTATTGTAGGCAGCCCGGCTAGTATGATAGCTTATACCGTCACGTTATATGGCCAAAATGTACTGAAACGTCACATAAAACGTGACGGTATAAGCTATCATACTAGCCGGACAGGTGTATAGAACTGCTATAGCCGATTTACGTCACGCGGTAGTTATGGATTTTCATAACTCCCGAGGGAGTTATGAGTTTGTGTGTGATATGATTGGTTTAAAAAAATCTAGTTGGCCACGCGCCACAAGAATACTGCGTTGTGATTGATTGAAACATTGAAACTGCGCGCATTCGGCGTCGGGCTTCTGATAGAATCTCGTTTGCAGTTTTCTGATTGTACAGTCAACAGCAAAAGTAGATTAACATATTAGTAATTGATAGAATCAGGCGTTACTTTGCAGAAATCGATGACAAGGAAATCTTAGCCATGTTTCATGAAAATCTGGTCAGCCGTTTTGGAGATATTAAGCTTTGAAATGAAAATGTCGGGGATTTTTCAACTTTTCTAATGTTAGATTTATTTCATTTCACATTCTGCCGTAACTTGACAAGCCATAGCTAACCCCTCTGTCCAATGGGCATTGTCATAGGATTTTCTTTAGCGAGTCCCATGTGATTAAAATTGGTCCGTTTTTTTTCTAATCATAAATTTCGCAATGCTCTGATACACTTTTTGCGACAACAATAGAACGTGCCAAGAATAGATATCTTCACATGACGTCTTAACATTTTTTATTTACGTTCGAGACATTGCAAGGCGCACCCGGCCTAGCACGTGCGCAAACTTGCCGGCGGCGGTGGCTGCTACATCAATCTTGTCTACCTTTACCTATTTTGCGCAATCTTAACTTGAGAACTCTGTATTCAAATTTACTCTCTATCTACAATACATAAGTGTCAACTCAAATCGCACTGATTTGTTGTTTAGGACGTGCTGGTTTTGCAAAGCGCACGTGTCTTCTGTAGACAATGAAAGCATTCAGTGTCTGGACAATGCGGGGATCCGTGTATTGGGCGATTAGCCGGGTTTATTTAACGGTTCCTATCTCGAAGACGTCGCATCCCCATCGCTGGTCGTAGAATTTAACAAAAGGAAGTAACGGTCTAGTCTTTCGAATTACGATTTTCGTTCGGGAGCATGTGAATTATGTCGGGGTAAGTATAATAAAACATGATAAGAAGGGTTGGGGAGATATGCAACGGACAAGGATTTTTTACCGGTTATCTTGTAACGGTTTCTCAGTTATCAGCTGGTTTGGGTAAATTAAAGTCGTATTTGAACTAGGGCCCATTTTATGACGCTACAAAGAAGTTAAAAAATTTAACCTTTGACAAAATGAGGGGTGTTATAATACAAGTCAGACCGCTATGTGTGTGACTCGGATCTGTCTTTCTGCTGTTAGTGTGGGTGGTTGTTTTTTGATATTTGAAAGCAGGGCTTTTGGATATGATTCTTAGACATGTATTAGAGGTTTGACGCAAAGGAAAGCAAATAAAAGATTATTTGAGCAGAATTGAATAATGAACGTTTATTGAACACCACTTGGAAGCAAGTATACGTCCGTACTGCATTGTACTGAATCAAAGAGGGTAGCGAGATAATTGCCATTTACAAAAATATAATAGTGTTGCCAGATCATGTCTCAATTTCTATTTGACGTAGTATCAATTTATACATGATTATTTCAGATTGATTTTTGCATAATAAAATGAATATAAACCAACAACATGTTTTATCAAAATCGGTTGAGTCGTTTTCAAGAAAAATTTGAAATTAAAATGTCGGAGATTCTTCATTTTTTCTAAGTTGGTTAGTTATACAAGTTGGCTACCTAGCAAACACTGCGCTTGACCAATAGGTAACGACTGGATTCGGTAAATGGTAACTTGTAGCATTGTGTAATGAAATGAGGCTCTGGTCAGGGCCGTCTTTAACTTATCGAAGGCCCTGGGAACAAGATAATAAGGCGCCTACGACCTTGACGAAGCACTATTTTGGTATTTTGTTAGAATAGCCGGATTAATCCCTGCCGCTTCCTTCCGCCATCACCCAACGCGACAAAATTTCCATCCTCACCACTTAGATGGTAGGCAGTCCTCAACTGTGCGTTTCTCCAGAAATTTCTTGCCTCGCACAGCTAAACTGTGGAATGAACTATCGCCTGCGGTATTTCCGGACCGATTCGACCTTCAAACCTTCAAGAAAAGAGCGTACTCCCATCTTAAAGGCCGGCAACGCACTTACAACCCCTCTGGTGTTGCGAGTGTCCATCGGCGGCGCTAATCGCTTACCATCAGGCGATTCGTCTGCTCGTTTGCCACCTATGTCATAAAAAAAAATAGACATAGAAAGCAGACAGGAACTAGGGATGCTATGGATCGCGGGGCGCTTATCCTGGCTCTGGGGGATTAGATCCTTCTGACGTTATTTCGATGCGTCAATTTAATTATTATTCAGTATTTCCATTTGCATTTAATTAGCATCTGAAGCAGGGGTTCCCAAAGTGGTCCAGGTGGACCCCCAGGGGTCCACGAACGATGTGACAGGGGTCTACGCTGGAGTGGCAAAAAAATAGGGGTTCACAGTTTGTACGTGGGGGTCCACGAAAATTTATCTGGTTTCGATGGTAAATAACGAAACAGATAATGATTTTTGTATTATTTTTATAGCCTGGACGACTGATAAATATATAATAAAAATATTGCGTTCCTCCGTGATAAATATTTCGGTGAATCAAACTACCTATACTATAATACTATATTATTAAAATTACAACTTTCGGCTCCAAAACTTGTCGACTGCAAGTCTGCAACATATCGCGAACGAGCTGTTGGACAAACGAACAAGTCTAGGCTTGCGAAGCACCGTCGCGTCGCTATCGCCGGCGCCGACCAAAACGCTTGTTCGGACGTGCAAAGGGACGAAATACCTATGACTTACGGTAATGTGCTGTGCTTGTATGCACTTGTTTGATTCTTCACCAATAAATACGAATGCTAAGAACAAACGTTACTCATTTGTTTCCGGATTTCGACTACAAAAGTAAAGTGAATTGCTGTTCCTGGTTGCCAGAATCGTGTCGGAAAAGTAAGTACATTATTTGTTTATTTGCTATACAACTTATAGGTATCTCTTTTTGTAGTTAATATATTTGTCTTCTTTGTGTATGATAGACATGTATGAAATATGAAATAATGAACATTACGATTATTACCTACCTACTTCCATAAAACAACAGACAGCCGAAAAAAGTTTATTAGTATTCTTTTTTTGATTCATAGCGAAAAATTATAAATTCTGTTCTATAAAATAGCCATATCCTGTTAAGTAAGACTAAGAAGAAGTTAAGTAAGAATGTTAAGATCACAAAAACTTTTTTATACTTACAGGTAGCTAATTTGAAACATGGCGGAGCCAAAGAAGAAAATTAAGTGTCGACAGTACAGTGTGGAATATTTAAAATTTGGCTTTCTTCCATCAAACGCGGACAAGCGATTGCCCATGTGCCTTTTATGCAATAAAGTTTTGAGCAATGACTGTATGAAACCATCGACGCTCGAAGATCATCTAAAAAGGTGCCACCCTGATAAAACAGGTAAAGATTTGAAATATTTTCAATCATTGAAAGAAAAATATGAAAAGAGACCCACCCTGCAAGGTATGTTCGCTTCAACATCCGAAAGTAACGATGATGGCTTGCGGGCATCTTACAACATCTCATTACTCATAGCGAAATCTGGAAAACCCCACACCATTGGTGAACAGTTAATTTTACCCGCTGTTGAAGAAGTTTTAAAAACTGTTCTGCACAAACCTCCATTTGACATACTCAAAAAAATTCCTTTGAGTAACAACACTGTACAAAGACGTATTGACGAAATGAGCTCTGATATTGAAAGTTTCTTGTGTAATTATCTGCAAACAACTCATTTTTCTATTCAACTGGACGAGACAACTTTACCTGATAATGAGGCATTATTATTAGCATTTGTGCGATTTGTTATGGACGAAGAAATTCATGAAGAGCTATTATTCGCCAAAACTTTGAAGACTGACACTAAAGGTGAATCGATATTTAACATCCTGAGCGATTTTTTAAAAGAAAAATCAATTCCGTTCACAAACGTTACATCGGCGGCAACAGATGGAGCTCCTGCAATGGTCGAGAAATATCGTGGGTTCATAAGCCATCTAAAAAAAATGATACCAGATTTAACTGCAATTCACTGTGTCATCCACCGACAACATTTAGTAGCAAAAAATTTGAGTGCTAGACTGCACCAATCGCTCCAATTTGTGATTAACGCGGTTAATAAAATAAAAAGCAATGCTTTGAATACGCGTTTATTTGCCCAATTGTGCGATGAAAATGATGAAGACTTCCGACGATTGCTCTTACACACTGAAGTACGCTGGTTGTCGAAAGGTGCATGTTTAACAAGATTTTACTCACTTTTTGAGTCTGTCTTGGAGTTTCTGGATAGTAAAGCTCCAGATTTAAAAGAAAACCTGATCAAGTTCAAAGCAGATATCGCGTATTTGACAGATTTGTTCAAAAAGTTTAATGATATTAACTTACAACTGCAAGGGGACAACCTCAATTTAATTAAAACAAAGAGTGTGATTTCCGCTTTTCTTGGAAAATTGAAGTTAATGAAGCAAAACATTAGTCGACGCGAATTTTCCCAATTCTCAAGCTTGTCACAGGTAGAATGCGAGGATGATGATATTCAGACATATGTTCAACATTTGATTGCCCTGCATGATGATTTCAAAACCAGATTTGAAGACATTCTCACGATGGAAATACCACCATGAATTATAAATCCATTTGATGAAATGGAAGTGGAGAACGTGATATTGCAAGAGGAGCTACTTGAGCTTAGCACTAATGAGGAGCTGAAGGTGAAATATAAAAAAGGGTATCAAACTTTTTGGCTGCAAGCAGAAATACCCGAAAAATATCCTGGACTGTGGAAAATTGCGAGAAAGCTTTTGATATCATTTCCCTCGTCATATCTTGTGGAAAAAAGTTTCAGCACCGTTACAAACCTTTTAACGAAAAATAGGAACAGACTGAATATCACAGAACGAGGAGATTTGCGATTATTCCTGACAAAACTGAACCCAAATATTGACAATTTGTTGTCAATTCATCAAGCTCATCCCTCCCATTAATTTTGAGTGTCATTGTACTTAGAAGTTACGTAACAATGTTTAATTTTAATTATTTTACGACTGTTATTATCATCATAAATATTATAAAGTACTCGAATAAACACAACACAAGCAAAATATACTATATTTAATTTTATTTCACCACTCCGAGATTTAGATTTGATTGATTTTATTTTATTTGATGCTGGAATAGATAGGTTGTGAGTAGATGTCAAAAAAGTAAAGTATTTATTATTGACAGCATATTAACCAATCATTTTTCACTTTTTTTTCTAAACCTGTAAAGAACATTTATGTCACACCTGGCTAAAAGTGGATTTTTTCGCCCGATACATGTGCGGAAATAGCCGCTTTTTCGCCAAATGTTGACATAAAATGATGTATACAACACGGGAGATAATAAAGAAAGCCTTGATCGCACATTTGCGTCCTTCGCTTGCAGCTCGGGCCGTAAATATCTGCGATCTCGGCCTTTCTTTATATTATCTCCCTAGGTGTACATATAATATACTATACTATTTCATAGTTATATCGTCACCAGAGTTAGGTAATAGTCACATTTTTGTAATTTTTTGGGAATATGGTGTAGGCTGTAGAGTAGGGGGTCCACCAGAACCAGCAAATTTTTTAAAGTAGTCTATGAGAAAAAAAAGTTTGGGAACCCCTGATCTAAAGTATTGATAGAAAAAGAGAAGTAAGAGATTAAGTACATAACTTGTATTAAAGTTAGGTAATTAAGTTAGTTATTTTAATCTTTGATGGCAGAGAAGAACTTTATCTGACGGCCTGTTTAGCTTAGTTAGTAGTGACACTGCCTCCGAAGCTAAAGGTCCCGGGTTCGAATCCCGGCCATAGGGCAATTTGTGCATTTAGCACGGATATTTGTTCTTGGGTCTTGGATGTTTTCTATGTATTTAAGTATGTATTTATCTATATAAGTATGTATATCGTCGTCTAGTACCATAGTACAAGGTTTGCTTAGTTTGGGACTAAGTCGATTTGTTTAAGATTGTCCTCCAATTTATTTACTTATCCCAATGCTAGTTAAGTCAACCTAAGGGCCAAGTACCCGAATATAAAATTGTTGTTGCAACTGTTAGAAAAATAAACAAAGTTATTCCAAATATCATTTAAATAGTACATTTCAAGCCTTACTTGTTAATTAATAGTTGAAATCATTAAAAAGGTATCAAAAAACTACGGCTACTGACAGGATCTTAAAGATAATTCTATTCAATAGTAACTTCCGGCTCGATCTATTTCAGGGGTTCCCAAAGTGGTCCAGGTGGACCCCCAGGGGTCCACGAACGATGTGACAGGGGTCTACGCTGGAGTGGCAAAAAAATAGGGGTTCACAGTTTGTACGTGGGGGTCCACGAAAATTTATCTGGTTTCGATGGTAAATAACGAAACAGATAATGATTTTTGTATTATTTTTATAGCCTGGACGACTGATAAATATATAATAAAAATATTGCGTTCCTCCGTGATAAATATTTCGGTGAATCAAACTACCTATACTATAATACTATATTATTAAAATTACAACTTTCGGCTCCAAAACTTGTCGACTGCAAGTCTGCAACATATCGCGAACGAGCTGTTGGACAAACGAACAAGTCTAGGCTTGCGAAGCACCGTCGCGTCGCTATCGCCGGCGCCGACCAAAACGCTTGTTCGGACGTGCAAAGGGACGAAATACCTATGAATTACGGTAATGTGCTGTGCTTGTATGCACTTGTTTGATTCTTCACCAATAAATACGAATGCTAAGAACAAACGTTACTCATTTGTTTCCGGATTTCGACTACAAAAGTAAAGTGAATTGCTGTTCCTGGTTGCCAGAATCGTGTCGGAAAAGTAAGTACATTATTTGTTTATTTGCTATACAACTTATAGGTATCTCTTTTTGTAGTTAATATATTTGTCTTCTTTGTGTATGATAGACATGTATGAAATATGAAATAATGAACATTACGATTATTACCTACCTACTTCCATAAAACAACAGACAGCCGAAAAAAGTTTATTAGTATTCTTTTTTTGATTCATAGCGAAAAATTATAAATTCTGTTCTATAAAATAGCCATATCCTGTTAAGTAAGACTAAGAAGAAGTTAAGTAAGAATGTTAAGATCACAAAAACTTTTTTATACTTACAGGTAGCTAATTTGAAACATGGCGGAGCCAAAGAAGACAATTAAGTGTCGACAGTACAGTGTGGAATATTTAAAATTTGGCTTTCTTCCATCAAACGCGGACAAGCGATTGCCCATGTGCCTTTTATGCAATAAAGTTTTGAGCAATGACTCTATGAAACCATCGAAGCTCGAAGATCATCTAAAAAGGTGCCACCCTGATAAAACAGGTAAAGATTTGAAATATTTTCAATCATTGAAAGAAAAATATGAAAAGAGACCCACCCTGCAAGGTATGTTCGCTTCAACATCTGAAAGTAACGATGATGGCTTGCGGGCATCTTACAACATCTCATTACTCGTACTCATAGCGAAATCTGGAAAACCCCACACCATTGGTGAACAGTTAATTTTACCCGCTGTTGAAGAAGTTTTAAAAACTGTTCTGCACAAACCTCCATTTGACATACTCAAAAAAATTCCTTTGAGTAACAACACTGTACAAAGACGTATTGACGAAATGAGCTCTGATATTGAAAGTTTCTTGTGTAATTATCTGCAAACAACTCATTTTTCTATTCAACTGGACGAGTCAACTTTACCTGATAATGAGGCATTATTATTAGCATTTGTGCGATTTGTTATGGACGAAGAAATTCATGAAGAGCTATTATTCGCCAAAACTTTGAAGACTGACACTAAAGGTGAATCGATATTTAACATCCTGAGCGATTTTTTAAAAGAAAAATCAATTCCGTTCACAAACGTTACATCGGCGGCAACAGATGGAGCTCCTGCAATGGTCGGGAAATATCGTGGGTTCATAAGCCATCTAAAAAAAATGATACCAGATTTAACTGCAATTCACTGTGTCATCCACCGACAACACTTAGTAGCAAAAAATTTGAGTGCTAGACTGCACCAATCGCTCCAATTTGTGATTAACGCGGTTAATAAAATAAAAAGCAATGCTTTGAATACGCGTTTATTTGCCCAATTGTGCGATGAAAATGATGAAGACTTCCGACGATTGCTCTTACACACTGAAGTACGCTGGTTGTCGAAAGGTGCATGTTTAACAAGATTTTACTCACTTTTTGAGTCTGTCTTGGAGTTTCTGGATAGTAAAGCTCCTGATTTAAAAGAAAACCTGATCAAGTTCAAAGCAGATATCGCGTATTTGACAGATTTGTTCAAAAAGTTTAATGATATTAACTTACAACTGCAAGGGGACAACCTCAATTTAATTAAAACAAAGAGTGTGATTTCCGCTTTTCTTGGAAAATTGAAGTTAATGAAGCAAAACATTAGTCGACGCGAATTTTCCCAATTCTCAAGCTTGTCACAGGTAGAATGCGAGGATGATGATATTCAGACATATGTTCAACATTTGATTGCCCTGCATGATGATTTCAAAACCAGATTTGAAGACATTCTCACGATGGAAATACCACCATGAATTATAAATCCATTTGATGAAATGGAAGTGGAGAACGTGATATTGCAAGAGGAGCTACTTGAGCTTAGCACTAATGAGGAGCTGAAGGTGAAATATAAAAAAGGGTATCAAACTTTTTGGCTGCAAGCAGAAATACCCGAAAAATATCCTGGACTGTGGAAAATTGCGAGAAAGCTTTTGATATCATTTCCCTCGTCATATCTTGTGGAAAAAAGTTTCAGCACCGTTACAAACCTTTTAACGAAAAATAGGAACAGACTGAATATCACAGAACGAGGAGATTTGCGATTATTCCGGACAAAACTGAACCCAAATATTGACAATTTGTTGTCAATTCATCAAGCTCATCCCTCCCATTAATTTTGAGTGTCATTGTACTTAGAAGTTACGTAACAATGTTTAATTTTAATTATTTTACGACTGTTATTATCATCATAAATATTATAAAGTACTCGAATAAACACAACACAAGCAAAATATACTATATTTAATTTTATTTCACCACTCCGAGATTTAGATTTGATTGATTTTATTTTATTTGATGCTGGAATAGATAGGTTGTGAGTAGATGTCAAAAAAGTAAAGTATTTATTATTGACAGCATATTAACCAATCATTTTTCACTTTTTTTTCTAAACCTGTAAAGAACATTTATGTCACACCTGGCTAAAAGTGGATTTTTTCGCCCGATACATGTGCGGAAATAGCCGCTTTTTCGCCAAATGTTGACATAAAATGATGTATACAACACGGGAGATAAGAAAGAAAGCCTTGATCGCACATTTGCGTCCTTCGCTTGCAGCTCGGGCCGTAAATATCTGCGATCTCGGCCTTTCTTTATATTATCTCCCTAGGTGTACATATAATATACTATACTATTTCATAGTTATATCGTCACCAGAGTTAGGTAATAGTCACATTTTTGTAATTTTTTGGGAATATGGTGTAGGCTGTAGAGTAGGGGGTCCACCAGAACCAGCAAATTTTTTAAAGTGGTCTATGAGAAAAAAAAGTTTGGGAACCCCTGATCTATTTCATACTCTTTTCTCGAATAAGTATTTAAAAGGATACTAAGTGTATAATGATTGTTACTAGTTTTAATAAGGTTATTTAACTAAATACTTTTTGTGTAATACATAAAACTACTTTTGAAAGTTGTTCAATACGGACTGCAACTGTTTCGCGCCGTAAAAAGATGGCGCCCGGACTCATTACGACCGGGCTTGTTGTGGCTGCATGTTGAGTTAAATAATTTTTAAGAAAATAAACCGACTTCAATGGGGGAGGCCAGTGAAAGATTATTATACTTAGATACAATAAAATAAAAATGGCTATAAGTATGTTTATAATGGTAGAACACTAAGTACCCTCAATTCCTCATGGAATCATGGAAAAACCTTGCTTGCTTGACAAACAAAACGAAGAGAACAAATTGCCAAACGTGAACTACGCGTCGTTGAAGAGTTCCGTTCTGATCATCATCAGCAGTTCCACTTCATCAAATGTCACTTTTATGAATAAAAATGCTTGATTAGTTCATGAAAATACTAAAATAATTATTTGTGTGCCTTTCACATTTGAGGAGTTCCCTCGATTCCTAATGGATCCCATCATCAGAACTCGAGCATGACAAAAATCAATCGTGAAAATAGAACTTGCTTAACAAACACAGCTAGAAGGACAAATCGCCAAACGTGAACTTTTCGTCGTTGAAGAGTTCTGTTCTGATCATCATCAGCAGTTCCACTTCATCAAATGTCACATTTTTGTATGATAATGCTCGATTTGTTGATAAAAACACAAAAATCACTATATGTTTGCCTTAAAGATTTGAGGAGTTCCCTCAATTCGTCATGGATCCCATCATCAGAACTCGAGCATGACAAAAATTAATCGTGAAAATAGAACTTGCTTAACAAACACAGCTATGAGGACAAATCGCCAAACGCGAACTTTTCGTCGTTGAAGAGTTCTGTTCTGATCATCATCAGCAGTTCCACTTCATCTAATGTCACATTTTTGGATGCAAATGATTGACTTGTTGATAAAAACACAAAAATCACTATATGTTTGCCTTAAAGATTTGAGGAGTTCCTTCAATTCCTCATGGATCCCATCATCAGAACTGCCTTTTGACAAAAACGGGACCAACTTGGATATATATACATACAATCAAAAAAAGAATTTTTCAAATCGGTTAAGAAATGACGGAGTTATGGAGTAACAAACATTAAAAAAGAAAAAAAAAAAAAAAAAAAAAACATACAACCGAATTGATAACCTCCTCTTTTGAAATTTTGAAGTCGGTTAACAAAGTATACGGAATTAAATAGTATCTTGTGTAATTGTGTCGTTTTTATTACAACTTAAAGAAGCTGGGTGCTGGGGTTCACACTCTCTACGGGATCCCCTCGATATGCCTCAACTGCGTCGTCTGTAATCACAACAAAAAGTTCTACTATTCTGTTGTATAGGGGGGAGAGGGGGGGGGGGGGTTAATAATAGTCAACATTGCTAACGTTTAATGATTTGTTGTAGCTACTTTCATCAAGCCTACAGCCTACCGTAATAAGTATTGAAATATATTGAATATGTTGTTATTGTATGACATGCTAAATGTGATGTAGGTATGTTACGTTACATTATCACTAAAGTTATTCTATTTTATTCTATAATATACGTTTTCTCAAACATGCGCCTAAATGTATGCATTAATGTCACGAAAAGAGGACATGAAGTTACCTATTTATGGCCCCCTACATTATTATTAGTATGGAGAATGTATGAAACTAACATTATTGTCCGCTGCTCTAACTTTTTAAATTTGCTTACTAAAATCAACTGATAAAGGAAATATTACATAGAGTCAACCGCCACGATTTTGTATATATTTTTTTAATTTGTTATGTAAATTGGTATTTTTTTAGGTTTTTCCGGTTTTTTTATCGTTCATATATTTATGTATTTTGTTGTTTTTTTTCGAATTCTACGAGTATTTATGTATTTTTTTTAGCTGTTTCGTGTTATTTTGTAGCGTTTTTTGATATTTTTGGACTTTTTAAAAGTTTTTTCGTATTTTTTGTACTTTTCGTAATTTTTTTGTTTTTCCATGTTTTTTGGTATTTTTTTTAGTTTTTACGTTTTTTTGGTATTTTTTAGTTCTTTCGTGGTTTTTTTAATGGTGCTTGTATTTTATAGCATTTTTCGTGTTTTTATTTAATTTCCGTTATTTGTCGTGATGCTTTGCTATTTTTGGACGTTTTGTATTTTTTATTTTTTTTACATTGTAGTTTTTTTATGGTTTCTTTTTTTCTAACATGTTTGAGAAAAGTACTATACAATCCTCGGCCGGAACAGGGATTGCAGGACTCTTTTATCCGGCCTCGTCTACGACTCGGCCGTTTATCCCAAACTCGTCCAGCAATCCCTTACTTCACGGCCTCAGCAGTAATGTACTAATACGTATATCTAGATATATGTAAACCAAGTAAGTGATGTTGGACACTTGTCGTTAACTTGCAAATACGGAAATTGAGCAATTACCTTGTATTAAAATTATTAACCTTGTATTAAAATTACGTATCATTTTAGTTTGTAAGTTGTGACTGTTCCTTAAAATAAATCAAATAAACAAAACAATGTATAGACACTGAAAGTGTATGTACGTATAATTTACTGGTATATGCTTTGTAGGTACATAGGTTACCTACTTATACGGGAATCACGGGATCTGTAAAAAAAAAGTAACAGTAAAAGTTAGTTTATTCTTCAAATTAGGCATATTACATGCACCTATGAACGTCAATAAACTACTACCTGTCGAATGACTTCACTAATATAGTACCTAGCTATGTAACTAAGTACTGCTCTTAATTAATTATAGCTGCGAGCCTACTCCCACCGTTTTCCTGAAAATGAAACGATAACAACGTCTGAAACGGCCGAACTACTAGAAAAAAGGTTTTGTAAAGTGCCCCTTAACTTCGTAGGTATACCGTGACTTGATTAGGAAATTTTGAAGTAGCGACGCTTAGGTACGTCAACATATTGTAGAGGACTGTTACCCAACGAGTGTTTAAAGTTAGGAGCATAAAATTAGCAAAACCTGGACATAATTCGAGAACTGTAATTTTCTTTTTTTATGATTTAAAGTATTGTTAGTTATAGTTAAAATAAAAAGAATTTAACAATATTTTTATATTAGTACTATAAGAAACATATGAATCAAAAAATATCCACAATAATTGATTAAATGATATTTCCTTATCATAATACAGGTACTTTTAACTAAGTTATTTATTATGGCTTACTTACGAAATCAAAATGTGTTATTAATTTAGTTTTTCTTAACATTGACGCGGAGACTTAAAATGTTTAATTCTTTTTAACTATAACTACTAATACTTTGAATCATAGAAAAATAAAATTACAGTTATCGAATTATGTCCAGTTTTTGCTAATTTTATGCGCCTAAGTATACTAGCTTCCTACTAACTCGTAAAAAAGAAAAATAGTGATAAAAACATTGTGGAACTCTTTGTGGGAGTGGGACATAGGTCCAGTAGTGGACGTCCTTCGGCTGATATGATGATGTTGATGATAAAATAAAAACCTAGAGAAATACTTAGTTACTGTTAGATAATTGTAGGCGCTTAAACTAAATTATCGCTCTCCTCACTCGTAAAACTGATTCAGAATGATTTAGGTTAGCCTTATTTAAAACTGCTCCAAATTTTAAATCGCTACTATAAATTTAATAGTTCCTGAGATCATAGTTTTGTTTCGCGGACAGACAGAGTCGCACCTTCCTTTGTTACCTTTTTGGTTCGGAACCCTAAACAAGCCCTCATGTATGTTAGTAAATAAATATTTGTCAGACTCGTTGAAATACATATAGGAACACCTCTCATTACCCCATCAATCTGCCATCAACCTAATTTCCAATGTCAGATTAGTCTATTACGCAGTTTTGGCGTTCGGTGCCTAAATAGCAATTACTATCATAGAATTGCCCTCACGCACAGTACATTAATGACGATGACACAGGCAGTCTTCATATCAGTACCGCGACTTTATATTAGGAACGACTTATACAGGATGGTATGGAACGAGGAACTTTTACGCAAACGGGGAATTGTTCAGAGTTAGTACTTTATTTTTTCCATTTATTATGAAACGTGTTCATATTTATAACCGTTTAAGATACAGCTTGTTAAGTGTTAGTGCAATAATATGCATGGTTCAACCTTAGGAAGTACATTCGATAAAAACACACCATCTGACATGTCATTTGTCATTCTAATAAATGTACAGCGGTAGGGTTGTCGAGGGTATTAACAAAATATTATAATGTTTTTTACTTTTAATGAAGTCCCTCTTTCTGTTCCACCCTGTATATAAATCGGAAAGTCCATTTTCATGGCATGTACTGATATCTACTGATACGGCCGGAATCGTCGGGTGCACGGATTATTCAAGCATTTTTTTTATCGTCTTAATTTACTTGAAAGTTAATGCGAGCAAGCCAAAACGATTCTTGGCCTCCAACACGAGAGTAGGCCTTTAAGGATGATTCCCACTAGACCGTTCCGTTTCCGAGCCGGGCCAAAACCGGGCGGCTTCCGAGCCACCTCGGGTGTCGGTAGCAAGATCGGGCGTCAAGCGTTTATGTTGACTAAAAGGGGCTGGGCCGCAACGGCCGGCGTCTTGCTGTCATAGAAAACGGGCCGGCCCGGACACGGAACGGCCTATTGTGAATCATCCTTACGTATCTCGGTTCTGAGCTACATAAACATAACTCTTGCCAATTACTGATTTGGAGTTCGCAAAGATCGGCCTTGACTAAGTCGCTACAGCGATACCTTGGTCATTCGACAGTGCGACCTACTGAAGTTAATCTACTGATTTCGTATCTACTAGATCTACAGGCTTATTAGTCAATACCTATGCACATTCGCGCTAATTAGCCTGTTAGACTAATCACTCGTAACGCTTAGCTTTGTTCACTTGAAGTTAAATTAAATGATAACGGTTTTATCAGACTGCAATTCAAATTTAGACTGTCAGCATTACTGGACTACTCGTATCTCAAATGCCAATTGGATTGGTATGAGAAATTTCGAAAATAGCAGTCGCAAGGGACGTGGGCAGAGGTACGACGAGACTGTGAAATGGTGGTTATAACTATTATATCTACCTATTCTCATCTGATAAAGTAATCAATCATAGTTCATTTCAAATGCGATGATTATGACCAGTTTCAAATAAAATAGCTTGGGCGCTCTCTCACATTCAATTTCAACTACGAGTATGAGTCTCAGCAAATTAGTGTTATAAAAACAGTAATTATGGGATTGGATACACAAGTGCCCGTTGACATCAAACTCGGCGATGACTTTCTTACGCAAGTGGACAGATTCAGGTACCTGGGGAGTACTGTAACTACTAAGTGCCACCTTGACGATGAAGTAAACAGCAGAATCGGGGCGGCTACTGCTGCCTGTGGGAAACTTCTTGTCAAGGTGTTCCGGTAACACGACATAAAGCTCCAAACCAAGATCTCTGTGTACATGGCAATTGTTCTGCTCAATCTCTTGTATCTTGCCTCCGAGCGAGTTGGTCTAAGGATGAACATGGATAAGACGAAGATCATGTCAAATGCCCATTTAGCACTAACTCCCGTAACAATCGGACACTTTACGCTCAAAGTTGTAGACGATTACATATACCTAGGACAGACTGTCCAGTTAGGTAAGTCCAACTTCGAGAAAGAGGTTAATCGTCGAATCCGACTCGGCTGGGCAGCGTTCGGGAAGCTACGGCACATCTTTTCGTCCAATATTCCGCAGTGTCTCAAGACGAAAGTCTTTGACCAGTGTGTGTTGCCAGTGATGACATATGGTACTGAAACGTGGTCGCTTACTATGGGCCTCATAATAAGGCTCAAAGTCACCCAAAGAGCAATGGAGAGGACTATGCTGGGAGTTTCTCTGCGTGATCGCATCAGAAATGAGGCCATCCGCAGCAGAACCAAAGTGACCGATATAGCCCTTCGAATCGCTAAACTTAAGTGGCAGTGGGCGGGGCATATAGCACGCAGAACCGATGGCCGTTGGGGCGGAAAGGTTCTCGAGTGGCGACCACGTACCGGAAGGCGTAGCGTGGGCAGGCCACCCACACGGTGGACTGATGACCTGGTAATGGTCGCGGGTGTCCGCTGGATGCGGGTGGCGCAGGACCGGTCATTGTGGAAGTCTTTGGGGGAGGCCTATGTCCAGCAGTGGACGTCATTCGGCTGAATGATGAATCTCTTGTATGCCTATAGGTTTTATCTCAAATGCTTGCGTGTCATTATGATCATCTCCTGGTCGGACCGTGTCAGGAATTCGGAAGTTATTCACCGTGCTTAATGTCAACGGCATTGAACCCTATCTAATAATAATGCGTAGGCAGCGGCGATGCTGTGGTCATATTTTCCGCATGTTTGGAGACAGATTGGCTAAGCGCATCTATTGAGAACTGCCGAATGGCAAGCGGAAAGGGAGCGGCCAATTTCTGCGCTATAAAGATGTGCTGATGTGCCACATGGGGAGTTGTGATTTTGAACCATCGCGCTGAGAGTTTTTGGCTCAAGATCGGTCAAAAAATTGCAGAGTGACTTTCACCATAATATTAGCATAGAATGCAATGAGTTTATGGGTTCTCTGGACTACCTCGTTTTGGATCTCGGCGTAATTCACGAATCACGCTTTGAGTTAAAATTATATCTCCCGTAGATTAGATTAGTGACCTCCTTGAAGCCATGATTTGTTGAAAATGCCAATTAATTTATAATCAATTATTTTAACTAAGTTCTGTCTTTGAACAAGTATAAAGCCGGGTGTCTGCGATGTTTTTGAAGATAAAACGAAGCGAAATGGCCCGCGGGGTATTCTGTTTTCAAGAGGTCGTATAGTTTCGTATTCAAATTTGACTTCAATGTGCACGTCCAGCCAACGTGTTATACTGGGCGCGCAAACAAAATCCACTCAAATACAATTAGAATAAAATACAACATCACTTTAAAATTCGGAACGTTGCGTTGATGACGTGGCCTATTCCTAACTCTAACTTACTCAACTGCATATTTCTAACATTCTGATTTCCATAGACTTAATTAAATTACGTGTCAACCGGCCGAATCGATTCTTAATCCCAGCATGTGTTGCATCATGCATGTGTCTTCCAATTACTCGCTTGACTATCAAGAAAACTTTGTAGATATAGGCTATTTATATTATCAAAATATTATCAGCATCAGCATATATGCGTCCCACTGCTGGGCACATGGCTATACCGTAAGGGATTTATATTGTAGTAGAGGGCTATCCTCGGAGTTACTCTGCGAGGTCGAATCAGAAATGACGAAATCCACAGAAGAACTAAGATAACCGACATAGCCCGCAGAATTGCCAAACTAAGTGGAGTGGAGTGGGAGGGCCACATTGCCCGGAAAAGAAAAGCAAAAATTTAAAAAAAAGCAAAAATGTGTTCTTGCAAGATATTTTCCCTTGTTTTTCTGCAAATTTTATCTGTTGGAAATGTAAATGTATGTGTATATGTATTCGAGTACAAAGACACCTCGAAAAAAAAAATATATATTTAGACATAAATTTTACGTTCATAAGCAATTTAGCAACTATTATTTAATAAATAACTAACTTTTTTTCTCTCTTGAATAGTATTGGAAACTATAGGTCTGCATATTATTAAGATAACTGTTAACAATATCTTTGTATGACTGTTTAAATAATAATAATAAAAAAAAGTATTGGCCGGTGGGGCCAGCAAGCTCTGGAGTGGCGACCACGTACCGGACGACGCAGCGTTGGAAGCCCCAACACGAGGTAGGCTGATGACCTGGTTAAAGTCGCGGGAGTCCGCTGGATGCGAGCAGCCCATGACCGGTCGTTGTGGCTGTCTCTAGGGGAGGCCTATGTCCAGAAGCGGACGTCTTTCTGCTGAAGATGATACTGATGATTTATAAATAAGTAAATAAATATTGGGGACAATCTTACACAAATTGGCCCAGTCCCATACTAAGCAAAGCTTATACTTACTATGGGTACAAGACTAGACGACGATGATATACATACTTATATATGTAGATAAATAAATACTTAAATACGTAATTGGATGTTTCCAAGACTCAAGAACAAATATTATATAGTACTCACCACACAAATAATTCCCTCACCGGGATTCGAATTCGGGAAGGGTCAATGCCAATTGCCAACTAAGTCAAAGTGGTGGTGGTTATAACCACATTTTCTATAGTAATTAAGATTCGTTAGAACTACATGTGTAAAAGTAGGTATCGTTTATGTAATTGTGTTACTTTTATGTGCAAATCACTGTAATAATTTCATTAAAGTACCTAGTCGATAGTACTAGTTTTGTTTTATATTGATACCTTATGGGAGTATATTTTTTATTTTAATAATAATTTAAAGATTTACCCATAAAATTGAGTTTGTAGCGACCACAAATGTTACCCTATCCAACGAGTATATTCCATTTATTATTATTAATCGGAGAAAAGACTAGACAGGCGTGCACTGGCTTCTTTTAGGCGAGTTCTCATTAAGTAATTAGCAAGTATTTAGAATGCTTCTCAGTAAGCATTGTAATAAATATCATGCACGATCAAAGCAAAAGCGACGTTATTGATATTGTCAATCAAGGGCAATCAAGCCATGACTCCATCCATATCCGCTTTCCCAAACACGCGTCAAAGTACAGATAATTATAATTTGGCAAGACGCAAAATAATTCAATACATCTCCCCATTCCAGCACCTAATTGTTTGGATAACGGTTTCAATTTGCAAGGGTGGGTCGATTAAAACCGTACATAGTGGTCGGGTTGTTTTATTACAGACGAGGATGAATAATTAAGTGATAGGGGATTCATTATGTTAGGAAAACAATTAACGAAAGTGGATGAACGCGTGCCGCCCGTATCAGCTACGTCAGTTACAAATTCACCCCACAATTAATCTCTAGTGTATCTTGACCTCGAAATCTGTATAGGCTTTGAGTAATTAGAGACCGGACTTACACTGGTTGTTGTAGGCGAGTGTCGTCGTGAATACAAGCTCTAAAGTCAGAGCTGACGTCACGGGAGTTACGAGAACGCTAAAACCAAAGTCGTGTCGCTTGTAGGTGACATCGTTTGACACTATGTAATGGGCTATTGAGATGTAGGCGTGTAAGAGTATTGCAGAATCTTTCGTTTAATATCTAAGTAGTTAAGTACTTATGTAATTAATATATTTCAAAGATTATATGTAGTTAATTCAACCTGTAGCACTCTGCATTGTTACGATTTAGATTAAATTTAGTGGGATCAATACGAGTGTCTTAAGTCTCTCAATAGATTGAATAACATGGGTCTAAATATAAGCCATATTACCTAGAAATGTTTGTGATTGCGATAAAATAAATACCTAAACAAATATTATCCACCCAAAATTAACAATTAATTCCACGGTGAATATTATTTTTTATAAACTGTTTGATACATACAATACATAGATACTACGAATAAAAACCACTGCACTGAGCCTCTATTTCGCACTTCCAAGCTTTGCTTTGGTCATAAAAGATCATGTTCTGGGTTATTTTTTATATTATTGTTAAATAGGGACTAAAACACCAGTATTTAATAGTCTAATTAGTTGAACAGTATAAGTATACGTAAAAAAAGCATCCAACGTTCCAATTGGCTGACGATGTGTTTTCTGATTTTTCAAATTAATTGAAATGATTTGTGAATCATAAATGTATTCATGTTTTCCCTATATGGCTAAGATATGTACTTACTTCAGCCCAAGTTTCGCCCCGCTTGATAAGCATAATATCGCTCATACATTTCGAACATGAGAAGTGAAAAATGTACATAGATATTTATGGAGACTGAAGGGTGATTACGTAACCACACGTAACGTTTCAAACGTAGGTAAGGTTGATCTGTCATTATTTGCATGGGAAAATGACAGATTAACCAATCGAACGTACGTCTGAAATATTACGTAACAGACTAGCTGGTCTAAATACCTGTAAATCATGTACGTTTGTTAATTTATAATTATCTATTCGCAAGTATTGTGCATTAAAGCCCTAAAACACTCAACACGTGGAGAATTCTATCTTTAACTATTTAATGTTAACTTAATGTTAGTGTACCTATGCTGCGTCCTAACAGGGTTTGTGGTGGACATGACCTAGATTATAAGACTATAATTGTAACCCACAAAGCGGTATTTCCAGACCGACACGACCTTCAAACCTTCAAGAAAAGAGCGCCGGGCCCGCAACGCACTTACAACCCCTCTGCTGGTGTTGCGAGTGTCCATGGGCGGCGCTAATCGCTTACCATCGGGCGATTCGTCTGCTCTTTTGCCTCCTATGTCATAAGAAAAGCACAAATAAAATGAAAATGAATCGCAATGCAAGAAAACATTTTTAAAGTGCTAAGCCTTAGGGCGTCACTAATGGCAGTTCATCACTAAGTCTAAGCCCTATTAAGCTAGGATAACACAAAGACTAATGTGTCAACGCTAGCATCCATGAAAAATTGAGAGTCGTGTGAAAGTGCCGGGCGCCAGTGCGGGTATGCGGGCTTCACGTGCCCGCGACACCCCGCACCAGGGAGTTAAATAGACTTAACTGCACTAGAGAACTAACTAACATAAGACTCACTCACACCACGTCACTGTCACTGGCACACGCGGACACCGCACTGAATGGCGCTTGACAAAAATCACATTCCAATTGTATGCACGGAAATGTATTTAAAGAACGAGGGAAGTTTGGATAGTTTTAAAATTTCCGTGATTTGAGGTGGAAATCGTTTAAAACTAGAGCTCCAAGCTTACGTGTTTTCATTCCTACTCTTTGAACGACGTGTGGAATTCTTGAATTTTCTTTCTCACGATTAATAAAAAAAAACACTTATGTACCTAGATTTGAGAAGCCAAATATATTAACGTTGCAAATGATTTGACCCTTCTCAAATGACAAAGCTTATGAGAATAAAGTCAGAAGCAACATCGGAAGGAGAATATTAATTGGGCATTACAATTAAATAAGGAAGTTAATTGACGTTGAGAATCCGCACATCCGACGCAGGCCGGCAACTGACATATTGCTCTAAACGTCGCAAACGATCCCAACATTTATATTCCCGGCCCGCTGCGATCCCAGATAATGCTTTTACAATAACGACCCCAAGATGACGACGAATTCGATTTCAATACGGTAGCTACACTTTCTTTTACGTCTAGGCATTTATTATGGAAATGTCATTACTATTCCAACAGAATTTTAAACTTGACAGTTGAAAAAATATACAATGGTGGAATTACTTATGAATCGATAGAGTCGCTCATTTAGATAAATGTACATATTTAGATTTGCCTTTTTAATGTTCACCTTAAATTCTAAGAAGGAATAGCCCTCGTTTCCTCAAAATTGGTTTTAGAATAGGATAACAGGTCAGTAACGACCGGAGTAGGTAAATTTACGATAGCCATTATTCGGCGGGCTAAACATTTTTCAGCGTTTTCGTTTAGGCATCTACATAAGGTGAGTGAGGCCTACTATGCGGTGGGGACGATAATTGGATTTCGGACTAGTAATGGGCACCTTCAATACCTATCAGAATAATCGGAGTGAAGAAGGTGCTCATAAAAATCTCTACATAGAGTGCATGTGCATGGCGACTGTACTATATCAGCCATCTGATAAATTGAGTGAAAGTGTTATTGAACGTCAATCTAAAAAAGACGTGTGTTAGAATGATTCGCGTTCGTTCTTCTTTGTGTGCTTTTTTGGGGTTCCGCACCATAAAAGGAAAAACGAACATCGAGCAACAGAAGCTCACGTTACACTACCACTGCCATACGTTACACTATAAATGCATTAAAATTAAGTTTAATCAACAACAAATCATGCGAGTAGGTACGGTTAGGGCGGAACCCTCGTGCGCGGGTCTAACTCGCACAATATGATCACCACGACTTTTAGCTGGCTCTGAAGGTTTGTTTGTGGTATGGTGTGGTTTGTGTACATACTCTTACTTACTCGTACTTAAGTATACAGGTACATATAGATTACAAAACTTTAGGTAGCCCATACATGCAAACCATAAAAGCCTTAAAACACCATAGTGTTCTCTTTGCAGATGATGTTTCCTTGCTTTTTAAATGCCCTAACAACCATAGCATCGATTGTCAGATCAAAACAACATTAGCAGAAGCAAAATTATGGTTACAAGACCATTGCCTGGACCTAAACCCTAAAAAGACCAAATTGATACAATTCAAGCCTTACCAAAAACCACCCTTGGACTTGACAAAATTAACTGATGAAATTGGGATTGAAAAAGTAACAGAAGTAAACCTTTTAGGAATAAAACTTGACACGAGCTTAAACTGGAAAGGACATGTTGAGAGCCTAAAAACCAAACTTTCGCGCTTCGTTTACGCACTAAGTGTAATAAAAAGAAACACAAATGTCGAATGCGCACGCTCTACATATCACGCCTACGCATACACCTGGCTTCGCTACGGAGTAATCATGTGGGGCCACATTGTAAACGCTCACCAAATTTTTGACGTACAAAAAAAGTGCCTGCGCATTATTGTAAACATTCGCTTGCCAGAAAGCTGCAGACACCATTTTGTAGAGCAAAA
This sequence comes from Notocelia uddmanniana, assembly GCA_905163555.1. NCBI lineage: Eukaryota > Metazoa > Arthropoda > Insecta > Lepidoptera > Tortricidae > Notocelia > Notocelia uddmanniana. The sequence continues at coordinate 20,717,649 of LR991059.1, read as the reverse complement.
TATATTTACTCTACCATGCATTTATATATTAGAGACAGGTATATTTGTCAGAAAGCACATACATATGTACGAATTCGAAAAAAGCGCTAGACGTCGAAACAAATTGTCAGTCCCCGAATCAAAATTAAACATATACCAACAAGGGCCATATTATACACCAATTAAAATTTATAATAAAATACCGGAAAATATAAAGGCGGAGGACAAACACGATATATTTTGTAAGAAGCTAAAGACTTTTCTTGTCCAAAAAGCTTGTTGTTCATTTGTCGAATTTATGAATGACTGATTTACGGATAAAACAATGAAATAATAATAATTAGATGTGTTAAGAAATTTATAAATTTGTATTAAAATTATTGCTTAATTGTAAATTAGTTATAAGTTTAACATTGCGATGCCCTTGCAGGGTACATGTTTGATACAACATAAACTTAGTGCAACACTATGTAATTTTAACAACATGTATGCAATAAATAAATAAAAACATATGTAAAAATATATGTATATGTATGTACCCATACATGTGTATAAAATGTTGCTAGTTAAAAATATATATTCAGGAGTTAATTGCTATTAGTGTTAAAATAAAACTAAACGGACAATACAATTGGTTATTACCAAGACAACGACATTAATTTTTCTGTAAATTTTAAAATTGTTTATAAATATTAGTTTCCAGGGTCACACATCCGTTCCGAAATTAAATTGTGACAAAGGATAGCAAATCAAAAACGATTTACATACAGATGCATATCCTTTCTTTTCCAATTGCTTATAAATGTAAATGCGTAGGTAGGTAGGTGTAAGGTTGAACCTTGACAAAAACAGTTCGTGCTCCTTGTACGAGTATGTCTTTATTTAACATTCCATGCAAAGCCGAACGAAATTCAATGAAGAGTAGTATCGCAAGATGATCTTTATTGAAACGTTAAGGCTCTTAAATGATCGAGTGGATAATTCTAGAAATAACACATATGTTACATTTTAATGTCGGATTAATAATCTGAACGTCTGAATTTCATGTAAAACATTAAATACTACGACGACATTACGTTTTTCTCCAAATACGTATACATTGATATTTCATTTATCTAAAATCTGAACGTTTGATTTTCCAAATCCAAAATAATCATTCGTTTTGACAATATGAATTTTTATTAAAATTTCGCAAGTTGGTTCGTATGCGAGCTTGCGAAATTAACCTAACATAATTACATAACCACTAGCGAGCGAACAAGACAAAAAAATTATAGCAATTTTCGAATCGCTTCTCATCTTATCCGTAGGAATACCGAGCTGCTACTTGAGTTGAGAGTAAGTTTAGTCTCGAGAGCCAATTATCGACATTTGTAGTTATTAAGTATTTTGAGATGTGCTTGACTATTATCTGAGTCTTGAGTTTTCGACACGCACTTCAAATAAGTTTAGATAACTGGGTCAATGTGACTTTGTAACTAACAGACTCCTTTATCAATGTCATTATTTCGTCACCTAATACATGCCGTGCCTGTCTATACGATTATACTATCATGTGCAGGCAGCGAAACTTTGGTGCCGGTGACGTCATTATGACGTGAACTCACATATAGGTGATTTTATATAAACAACATTGAAACACCTCAATGATTCTTAATCATGCTATAATGATAATGTAAATATTATTGTTTATTAATAAAAATGACAATTATTTACATAAAAAATAATGTAAATTATTAAAATAATGACATAGATGATAGGAAAAAAAAAATTGGGAAATGTAATTGATACAAAAAATATTATTTCCATAAGTAAATGAAAAACAACAAATTGAATTTTGTTGGATGTCGAAAAGTAAGCAGAAAGCTTAAAATTAAAACATAACAACGCATCTGCTTCCTTATTTACATACATTTCATTCACACGTACATTTAGGACATTAATTATAACTTTCGAATCTCCCGCCAGTTATAAAAATATTGTTGAAAGTGAGCCATTCTTCATCTAAATTGATTTTTTCTATAATTCAGATAAAACACTCTGTTTGTAGCTTGACGTCATACGTCTGTCATCGGCACCAAAGTTACGCTCCCAGCAACCATCATAGGCCCATGATGGTTGCCATTTTATCACTTATCGTCGTGGATAAGACATCTGTCACGTTCGGACAAGTATGCGAGTGCGAGAGTGACGGGCGTCTTATCCACGACTATAAGTGATAAAACGGCAACCATCAAGAAAAAAAACGTTTTTTTTTGTAAGTTACGTTATGTTATGACTTTGGTAAAATCTTGTAGCGTATAATTCTATCGTAATATTTTGATGGTTTATTTAATATTCATTGAGTAACATCATGTTATAAGTTATAAATTATAACGGGTGGTAAATACCGAATTGCGACGAATCATTTTTTATCAAAATAAATATTGACCTTGACAAAAACAAAGAAAAGTGTCTTGTTCACTTTTTTTTAGTTGTCCCTAGGCACCAGGTTAGAATAACCACGATTCAAAATCACTGCTGAAAATATGTATGTATAAGTATATAGAGATACATTTTTACATATGAAAAAGCACTAGGCCCATGGTTATACGAGTAGTGTAGCTCTGTCTGTATGTGTAATTTAATGCTTTTACGTTATGAAAAATACGATAACGTATTTACTGTTTTACCAGGCACAATGCCAGATATTAACTTCATATTCTTAGCAATGTCACAGGTAAGCATCGGAAAAGAGACGTAAAACATAATGAAGCAATTCCCGATGCTGAGAGCGCCGAGAAATAACACTAAAACATCGATTCAACATCCCGCATCGTAACCGTAGACGCCTTTTTGCTCTTAGTGCGCCGAAATCGTGCAATTCCGATGTCTAGGCAGCTGGGAAAGCAAATTGCTGCCGCACCTTGCACCACGCCCGATTCACACGGCGCCAGGGTGTCCACTTGTCTAGCGGGCTGGCATTTCTATGACACGTCTTTTAATACTATTGAGGCTAATATTTTGCACATGTTGCCCGGGGACCAATTTCTGTGTTAACAATACAATGTTCACTATTGAAAATTTCCGAAAAAAACATAAAGCTAATGTATTAGAGATAAACAACAGACGGTATTAAAAGTAAAAGTTCTTTATTATATTTTTTTATAAGTACTTTTAAATTTATTCAGTTTCTTCAATCTAGGCATATATGAATGTCAATAAGCTACCACTGGTTCGGAAAAATTAACCTCTGCCACGAGAAGAACTGGCGTAAAAAACTCGACGAGGTGTCATTTTTACAAAACAATAAACATTGACTACATTGTATAATTCAATATAAAATTACAGTGTCAGGTACTACAAAATTGTCATTTAAGGGATCTTCCTGACAACCTTTGGAGCATTGTAACGGGATCATAAGTACCCGTCCTGGATAATGTCAAGACCATAAATAGGAAACATAAATATCCCAATTAACATAGGGTATGGCTTAGATCCTGTTTTAGTTTTCTTAAATGGATTTAGTCTTATACCTCCATTCACTATGCATTAGACGCTGGGGTTTCCTGAAAGGCGATGAATTGCCTCTTCAAGCTGCTCAAAGTTACATGATAATGGTAGGTGCTTACACACATATACAAATAGGTTGGTAGAAATTTTCGATACTTTTTCCTTGAAAGTATTTTAAGTTTTTTATTTCAGTAAAACAAAAGGTCTAGTCATAACTTAAGTAGGTACAAATACGCTGTGAAATATAGTTCAAATTCACATTCTTATAAAAAAAAATGTTTTAAATTCGTAATTTGTGCACTATTATTCTATCTACATGGCCCTTTTCCCGTAATATGAGAGTCAACTTGGGGGATCGAATTACTTTATTCATTTCTAGATGCAATAGAAAATGTGAGCATCCTATATAACCGGGCTGAACCTACCCACCGTGAAATCCCGCAGCCATAATAAATAGCAGTGCTGCTTATGAAAACGTTTAGCTGCATTAGCTTTGTCTCTGGACGTTTTAATTGCAACGAGATATTAAATATAAAATGGAATGGACGCTCTTAGAATACGAGCTACTGTAATTATCTGTACGGGATATGATTTGATATAATATATACAAGAAAAAACGAACTCCAGGTTTTTACTGTTTATTGTTGCTTGTACAAGTATGAACTGCTTCCGATAGCAAATGCGGTGGCAGTGAGTATACAGGATGATTTTGGGGTCGTGATCCGAAATAATTGTACATGGTCAAAAATTCAAAGTAGACAACATCACAGTCGGTATGAAGGTTTATAACTCAAATAGTTCTTATTTTTACAAATTTTAATGGGAAGTAATACTTTTTCATACAACTTGGTCACCATACCGCATTGAAAACTCTCCATACCATCCGCCAAACAGAGTAGGCTAAACATGTGTTTTTGTGATTTTTAATTTTTCCCATTAAAATACATTCAAAATGAAATGCGTTTGTTTCATGTCTCTACAATTTTTTTTTAATGGTTAACAGATACCAAGTTTAAAAACTGGTTCTTGATCCACGACCCCGAAATCACCCTGTATACTAAAGAAAATAGCCTCACATCACCAAATGTGTGGTTTTCGAGAACAAATTCGTGATGTACTATATCAAAAACACCATTTGCGTGTTTATCAGATTTGATGCGTTCCTCCGATTCATTTACCAAATAGCTCTTTTCGAACAAATAAAAAACAACAGAAAAGGATTGTATTATCGTACAAAACAAAGTAGTAAAAAATATAGGTAAGCATACATGAAAAAGCAACATGAAGATGAACCAGAAACTTTCTCCCATCTGTTGAAGTAGCTTAATTAACGTGAACTGAGCCGAAAGTTTTCGGCTACTAGTTATTATAGTAGGGAAGCCTACGAACAGATTTGCGGATTTACTCGAGCGCGGCAAATATATATGGTATGGAGGGATACCTTGTATTTTGTTGAGTACCTCAACTATACGTATTTATAAGGCCTATAAATGTATATGCTCACGTGTTGCCTAGGGCATTGAAATAAAATCGTCACGAGCTCGCGTCACGTCTATATTGTCTAATTATATTGTGCAAGGGCACACACTAATTACGTACTACCACGCTCTCCATCCAAACCAGCAGATATACATACGTCCATTACCATGGACACGTGGGGCGTATACACTAGGTATCAATATCTAACGCGCTCGAGAGTACATGTCATAAAACCAATTTTATTTCAAACCTCAAATTTTCAAAATCCCAACGACGCTCAAGTAAATGCATATTTAGCATCGTGGGCTCCCCAACCATATACACTTTTTACTTAACTACACATATTAATGTAAATAGCGAGATCTGTTGCAGCTCACGATAAGCCAAAATTATCTCTATTAAAATGTGTCTGACAAATGATTTAAAATTTTAAACTAGTTTCTATCCACGACTTGTTAATCGCGTTATAAAGAAAAGTTTCATCCAAATTCTTTTGACAGTTTTGTATGAGAGAGCAACAAACAAAATAAGTAAATCTCATAAGCATTTGCATTTCTAAAATTAATAGACTCACTAATTTGCAGTGTTGAAATAAATAAACAAAGATATAAATAAATATATACAGAGACAGATTAACATAGAACCTCCTCCTTTTTTGAAGTTGCTATAAATAAGAGATACACCAAATGGATTATTTGCGATTAAATCCCGTTAACTAATAATAAATTTTGCTTTTGTTAATATTAGGTATAAGATATACGTAGATAAGTCAATCGACAGGACAGATTGATGGAATATTCGAGCACAAGCACATCCATACAACATCCATCATCTACAGTCAGTTCTGAGACATCCGGAGAGCCAGTATTATCGATCTCTAGGTAAGTCAATTACCGATGATGAATTATCTATCGGTTTTAGCACCAGAAGGCGTAAACCTGCTCATCCACTGAAAGATGCGAGGATTTTATTGAAGCATAGAAAGTGGCGATAAAATAAATTATTATACACGGTGATTTTAAGTAACCCGACAGATTTTAACCATCGCTTCTAAAGCTTAAAATGAGTAAAATGAATAGTCCATAACGGCTTAATTTTCGAGATAAGTACCTAATATTCATTGTTTAAAAAAAATTACAAGTTTAAAAAATCTCAAGTATAACACACCCTAAGGACGTGACGTAGGTCCACCTATCATTTGTGACAAGTGTGAAGTTTTATCTTTCACTCCTTTGACTATGGATCTGTTCACAAGAAAGTATTAGTATCTTTACTTGATTCTTTTGTTCCAGAAATTAATTATGTTAATACGGCAGTATTTGACCTATGTTGATATAACGTAGTATTATTTACTCGTAATATCATATTCTAGTCATCGAAATATAATAAGTATGGAAGCATAACCGTCGCTAAAAAACCGGTGCCACAAAATCTAGTGCCAAAGGCGGAGCTTACGTTTCCAGTGACGTTTCAGTGCCCGATCGCAACTCAGTCAACTATCCGACGTAGAGTTGAACGGTTGACACTGTGTCAAATGAAAATAATTAAATTTTAATAGTTACCGGCAACAGATATTATTTTATAAGTGTTGACCAACACTATTAATTGGTGCATAAGCCACACGAATGGCAAACTGGAAGATATTTCTTTTCATTATTTAAATATTCAATTTACAACAATCCCATACATTTGTGTAATGGATGACGCTATGCAATATATGTTTCGGAAAGAGTATATTAGAATATAAATAAAAGCGTAGAGAGAAGTACGCTTTCGATATTAGTTAATAACATCTTAGATATTCACAACGAAAAATTGGTGTATAAAAAACGCATTAGTGAAGGTTGATTTTTCTCGGACAAGATAAAAGAAGAGTTGAGGCGATACATGAAATTGATAACTGTTGACGATTACATAGTAATTTGGTCTCAAACCATGGTTGGTTTAGACCAAATTACTTTTACCTATGCTCGCCGTTTGCTTTGCTCGCGGTTTTACCTTTTACCTATGCTCGCCTTTTTTATACAACGACGGTGGCAAACAAGCTTACGACCTGCCTGATGGTAAGCAGACACCGTCGCCTACGGACGCTTTCGACTCCAAAATAATCACAAGCGCTCTGCCGACCCTTTATTAACTTGAGGATTCGGTGTATCAACAGCTAAAGACATAATGCAAACTCGCTCACAATAATGCTCACTCTCATCACAGCGTATCCTCGGGAGCTCTGGCGACCTTACTCACCCCCGCCTTTTCTCACTGACGGGCAAGCAATAATTTTGGTCAAATCCTTTCGAAGAAATCTAAACTTGCCTGGAGGGCACTTCCTCCGTTTTGGTCATGGATAAATAATTATGATAAAAATAAATTCACTTTTATCTTAGTACTGATGTGTTTTGATTAAATTTTGGTCAATCAACCCAATCATGTTTAACCAAAATTTACCGGATCTTAATCAAGTTTAAGATTTCATTTGCACAATTGCTTGATATTTCTCGGTGAGGTTTAATATATAGTAACTATAGACGTTTATTGATAGTTTGAGGAGCCTATTATTCCAAGAACTACTAGCAGGTGAAGCAGGTGAGACCTAAGGTAAAAGTATACCGCAAGACACAATGTACTGATAGCACGATCGTGTTTGCGTCCACTTATCATCCACTTGCTAAATTCACTAGCCAGCTTTTTTTCTTATTTTCGTTAAGAACGCGATCGTGCTAGCTATATACTATTTCGCGTTAGTAGCCTTTGGGGCGATAGACTTTCCATCTTGACGGTATACTTTAGGAGAGAGAAAGGTTTATTAGTGGTTTTACTGGTTAATTTTATCAAACTATAACTGCCACCACCACTACCACTACTACTATTGGTTTTATACTTAAAACCAATTTTAGACTAGGTCCTTTGAAAAATATAAATTAAAGATATAAGATTGAAAGAAGATACAATATTGGGTCATTTTGTAGTACACCATCCATGTCAAAAGTAGGCGTATTTATATCAAGTTCAAGAAGACGGAATTCAACTAACTAATGACAAATAAAAATTACGTGTTAAATGTATTCTAACCAGTCACGGCACATGTAACTTTTTTTATTGGTGCAATAGCATAAAACCTTTGTGAAAATGTAGTCTACTTAAACTGCCAATGATACATAAGACGTTTTAGTTTCAAAATCGTGAAAAATGGACCTTATTTCGACGTCAGTTTTGTTTGACATTACTCTTCTATACTTATTATATTTCGATGATTCTAGTACTCGTAACAGCCCAACCCAAGTGATATCTTATATCAAACAGTTATTATAGTGTGAAGGGTCACCAATTACTTAAAAAATAATACACGACAAAATTAAATTGTACACCCACGATACAAAGACTGCATTGAAGCAGCTGTGTTTGTATTTAAGCATATGAAGACAAACAATTCCAAAGTATCGCAAATTTATTTTGATTTACACGCAATAATAGACCTAATTGCTAAAAGATTATGCTCAAAAGTCATTTGGCACACACATACTAAATGTCAAAACAAAATGATCGACAATTCTTATAAAAATTCCTTAGGAGGGGAGTATTCCCAAAAGGGGTAGGCAGAGCACACGAAAATTAATTCAGTGCCACTTTTAGCAATCGTAGGTTTGTAGATAGAGATGAAAAATTATACACATAAAAATTAAAAATACTAAATGAAATCATTTTCATAATTACTTTCTTAGGGTTAGATATTAAGATATAACGTATCATTTGTGATACGTCATATCTTGATATCTAACCTAATTAGTTGGATATATCGTATCTGAAGGAGTCCAACCTTGATATTTTATGTCAAAAACTAAACAAACTATACCAACTGATGAAAAGGCGCACTTAAAGGGTTAAAGAGGTATTTCCAGTTGGATATATGGATACTACGTATCATTTTATGATTAATATGTACCGTATCTGCACTACAGTTCCATAAGTCACATAAAATAGGTATTGAAGTAGAACTGTGTCACTTAGTAATATTGAAAAAAAATTACTTAGTGACATTATTTTCAAAATTGCTTTTTTGAGGTTAGATATGAGGATATCACGTATCATTTGTGGTATATTGTATTTAAAAAAAATCAGCCATATCGTGTCTGGATGAGCCCAAACTTGGTATGTTTTGAAAATTATTTTTGTTTTAATTAAAAAAATAAGGCTGAAATGTAATGATGTGGTATATTTTTAGAATCGCCTTAAAAAGCCCTTTCATATGATACTACTCGTACACACGATAGGTTTCTGAAAAAAATTTTTTTTTTCCATACAAAAAGTAAAATGTCTCATTACTCCCCCCCAAAGGGAAATTTTTTTAGGAACTGCGGGTCAAAAATTTTGTTTTGACCTCTAGTATGCGTGTGCCAAACGGCTAAACTGTACATCGATTTGCAGTATTTCTCTGAAATTGGGCTTGTACGGCTACCACTAGCAGGAGGGAAGTGCAGGTTCATTTTTTTGGAAGAGAAAAAATAAATTCAGAAACCTATCGTGTGTGGTTTTATAATGAAAAGGCTTTTGAGGCGATTCTGAATATATACCACATAATTATACATAAATATGTCTACACGTACGTACAAGTCAAACACTTAATCCCGCTTTTGGGCTTCGTTGCACCCTACTGCAACAGAAAGACAGTATACAGTATTGCAGGTAGGTATGTGTTTCATTCGTATACTGGGGCGTATCAAATTTCTCCATTACGGCAGTAAGATGAAACGAACACTCCTGATCTCAACGGCTCAGCTCATCCTTAACACATCACCGGCCTCTCCTGCTTAATATATAGGTCAGGTGTGACATGTCGCCCATCGATAAGAGAACTCACATTCGTATTTTTTACGTTTTGTGGGGTTACTTTTTTCTGCAAACTGTTTGTAAATCTTAGCGTAGGCAGTGAATTTAATCTTGAAATCGTTTGTAACAGTGTAAGTTTGGATATAAAAGAATTTAAGATTAATTAGTAATAATTTATTCATTTATTTCTGTTAAGCCTATAGGAATAACATATGCCTTAACAAGGCTTTTTGTGAAAGACGGACATAATGGACGCACGCACTTTGTTAACCGACTTCAAGATTTCAAAAGAGGAGGTTATCAATTCGGTTGTATGTTTTTTTTTCTTTTTTTTAAATGTTTGTTACTCCATAACTCCCCGTCATTTCTTAACCGATTTAAAAAAAACTTTTTTTGATTGTAAGTATATGTATCGAAGTTAGTCCCGTTTTTGTCAAAACGCAGTTCTGATGATGGGATCCATGAGGAATTGAGGGAACTCCTCAAATCTTAAAGGCAAACATATAGTGATTTTTGTATTTTTATCAACAAATCGCGAATTTTCATACAAAAATGTGACATATGATGAAGTGGAACTGCTGATGATGATCAGAACAGAACTCTTCAAGGACGAAAAGTTCACGTTTGGCGATTTGTCCTCCTAGCTGTGTTTGTTAAGCAAGTTCTATTTTCATGATTAATTTTTGTCATGCTCGATTTCTGATGATGGGATCCATGAGGAATTGAGGGAACTCCTCAAATCTTAAAGGCAAACATATAGTGATTTTGTGTTTTTATCAACAAATCGCGAATTTTCATACAAAAATGTGACATTTGATGAAGTGGAACTGCTGATGATGATCAGAACAGAACTCCTCAACGACGAAAAGTTCAAGTTTGGCGATTTGTCCTTTTAGTTGTGTTTGTTTAGCAAGTTCTATTTTCACGATTAATTTTTGTTATGCTCGAGTACTGATGATGGGATCCATTAGGAATCGAGGGAACTCCTCAAATGTGAAAGGCACACAAATAGTGATTTTATTATTTTCATGAACTAATCAAGCATTTTCATTTAAAAAAGTGACATTTGATGAAGTGGAACTGCTTATGATGATCAGAACGGAACTCTTCAACGACGCGTAGTTCACGTTTGGCGATTTGTTCTCTTCGTTTTATTTGTCAAGCAAGCTAGGTTTTCAAGACACATTTTTGTCAAGCTTGAGTTCTGATGGAGGATTCCATGAGGAATTGAGGGTAATTAGTCTTCTACGATTATAAACATACTTATAGACATTTTTATTTTATTGTATGGAGTGCACCATCTAATTATAATAATCTTTTACCGGCCTCCCCCATTGAAGCCGGTTTTTTTTTAAATTATTTATTCTAAGATGACTGTAAAGCTGTTATTAAAACGTGCTGAATTCAGAATCTTTAGAGCGGGATGCTAAATTCAGGCAATATAATACCGGCTTTACAGTGAGAGATTTTATTAATTGTAGAATAGCTAATTTAAATACCATTAGGTACAACTATATTATACTTGTGCGTAAAATCACGAACGATTTAAACTAATGTTGTACAACCAATATGTCTAGGTTTCTGTTAACTTATTATATGTTTTAGGGTTCCGTACCTCGAAAGGGAAAAACAGAACTCTTATAGGATCACTTTGTTGTCCGTCCGTCGGTCTGTCTGTCAAGATCCTTTTTCTCAGGAACGTGTATCAAGCTGGAATTTATATCAAATACTCAAGTCTACTGTCTTTTGGAGCTGTGAAAAAATCAAACTTCTAAGCTAACGCAATCAAATGACACATCCGTTTATGCCGCAAATTTCTGCAAAGTTTCGTCACTTGCAAGGGAATCAAAACCCACAGGGTACTTCCCGTGAACTCAGAATCTTGAAATTTGGTACGAAGCAACGTATTGTAGCACAAATAAAGGAAAAATAGCGAAAGCCGTAAATTTTTAGTTACATCATATAATAAAAATATTTTTAAGGAACTCTCGGCGCGCGTGTCTGACTCGCACTTGTCCGGTTTTTTTAATTATTCCTGACTGTATTTTTTGTCAATAACTAACGTATAAACAAAAATAAAACAGACGACTCACTATCGGGCTAGTTGTTTACGATCCTGATGTACTCAACGTTGCGGAAGCTAATCCACTTGGAATAAGTGGATAGCCACGTAGCAGCGGACACTAAAGTAGCGCGGAACCTGAGTCACGTCCACGGTCGATACTTTCATTCTTGTCGAGTTCATTAACTGCTGCTTGTATTACTTATACGATCTAATTCCTAAAATACTATATCCTATTACTTATATTGAAACAAAAATTTGCTAACTACGGGACGATTTTTTTCTATTTTTTTATACTACGACGGTGGAAAACATCTTACGGCCTGCCTGATGATAGGCAAACACCGTAGCCTATGGTGACTTGCGACTCCAGAGGAACCACAACTGCGTTGCCGACCCTTTATTGACTTGGGGATGCGCTGACGGGACGATGCTTAGGTAGAAAGTTATGTGATAAACTTCAAATGCCCTAAGCGTTTATCACTCGTTTTAATGCACTCAGCGTTATCACTTGTTATAAGTACAAATTCTTTTATTGCTCTTAAGGTCAAAATTCCAAGGAGCTTAACACTTTTGTATAGTCGTGGAATGAATAGTTTCGTCACTTTTCGACCTTAACGACATTAAAATAGACTTGAAAAGTAACGAACCTCTTCATTCCGCAACTGTACCTTATCGTTTTTACGCCATGTTTAAATTGCCATACCAGGCCATACTAAATTCCTAATGGGTGAAAGCGACAAAGTACCAAAATATGAGTTGGACGTTCCTTGAAATGGAGACATAAGGCAGCAAAAGCATTTTACCATTACTGGTACTTATACATAGGAGTTAACAATATCATATTATTCCCAAATCCGAATCTGAATGTCGTAGTGGCTGTATTAATCTGTTTTTGTTGTGACGTTGTCAGCTGTCTATCTCTGTCATAACATAACCGTAAATTCATATTCATTTTTTCACTCCAATGACGCTATTAACAGCATGTTCTTAAAACCTAACCATTATATGAACATGGACTAGTGTTTAGAAACATATTTATTATATTTATCAGTATCTTATTTATTTTTATATTTGCTCTTTTAGGAAAATATATTGATCCACGTACTCCTGTATATTTTCTCAAGAATTACTTGGAAATGAAATACCTACCATACAATTAACACCTTCCCCTCCATTAATCCATGTGTTAGCCATCTCCATGTCCATGCGTTAGCCATACCTACAACGTAAATTTCTTGGTATCAATAAGTGCTTCCCAAGAGGGACCCGTGCGAAACTGTTTATGTAAATTACAATGAAAATCCCGTTGGCTCCTCCGTATGTCGTAGGCATGGGATAACCGGAGGGTCCCTTTCATGCTCGCCCTTATTTGAAGGACACGATTGAGGGTACGATTTTTATAGCATGGATACAGTAATCTAGTTCAGGTGTGCTCCCGAAAAATCCCGGATCTGAGGTCGCATACGTTACCCGTTTTATTGCATATTGAGACGTACTATTCCTGTGATACTTGTGATATATTCCTCCCAACCCTATATTATATGGAGGTCGGACTGTAAAACTATTCGGCAGAAAATACTGACGCAATATTCACTTTCTTTCCGATTTTGTTTTTTTTTTTGCTTAGGATATAAATACATACCTACTAAGTATGCATTTGTTTAAATTGAATATTGACGTTGTTCATCAATATTGATTTAAAAGATTTTTTATAAAAAAAACAAAGCTAGTTTTTTAAAGACGACTGTACTGAATTAAATACACCGTGGACCCAAATAATCCGAAAGATTTAACCAACGATTCTAGAGCCTAATTAGAGTATATAATGTGGTATAACATTTTGTCCAAAAACCCATAATTTAAGAGATATTAATTATTTAAAGCAAATCATAAGTTGAAAAATCTCAAGTCTCCTTCTAAAGGCGTGACGTAGCCACCTACAACTTTTTTGACTTGACACTTCTTGTCTTGGAGACATTTGGATGTCACGTAAAGATTAGTTCACAAAGAAGCGGTCAATTAATTTGATTTATTTTGTACTGAAATAGTAGTTTAATTAAAACATTAATTGGACTCATGTTGATACATCGTAATTTCGTGTAAAATACGTGGTTAAAATCTTTCGGGTTTTTAGGGTGTAAAATTAACTATTTGATCGTTTTGCGATTAGAGATTAGAAAAATAATGAATGCATTAGTTTTAGAGTATTTGGAGTAGATATGTATTCATCTAGCCGACGCGTACCGTACGCCGGTAGAGGAGCCGAAATGGGGATTATGGGATATACTCGAGCGCGGCAGATTCACATGTGGGATACCTCTCACTCTGTCGACTACCTCCACCAACTATGAGCCCTATAGAGATGATTATGTATAGACATAATCCCGTGTCGAGGCGAGGGCGTCCCGTCAGAATAGTAAAAAAACGATCCTCGGAAATATTCAAGCGCGTCATTTTATAGTAAGGTGGGTTCAAAGAAGAAAAAGGGAATCAATTATACACGTGATGATGAGAGTGTGACATAAGTTTGTGGTCACAAACTTACAAAAAACTGACATTCCCGAGTGCGATTGATTTAATTTTTATTTTGAGATATATAATTCTAGAAGTTCTATGTAGAACAACGTGAAATATATAATCTACCCATTTTTTAAAGCCAAAGTACACAAAATCTTTATTATACATATATTATAGAAGCTTGATTTTTACTTGTATAGTAACTATTCGTATATACGGTGTCTGGTTAAATATGACAAAATTATTTCAGCGGTTTTCGAATTCCTTCCCTAAAGGAATTATAGTTTGTATGGAGAGAAAATCTTTTTTAAAGTGAGCAATTTGATATATTGTATATAAATTCGAGGTCTAAATACAAAAAAACTGATTTCGAGATTTATCAAAATTCATCGCCTTAAGAGGTTAAAAAGGGATTCAAAGTTTTCGAGGGGAACTATTTAAGGAAGCGGGTGTAAGTCTTTTTTAAGTGAGACTTGAAACTTCGTTAATAGACTCTTTATTAGAACTCAAGAAAATTCATCACTTGACCGTTTTCAAAATTAAACTCCTAAGGATGACAAAGTTTCAATTCCTTTGTTATCTAACAAAGGAATTGAAACTTTATCATTTGATGTAATTAATTTTTGAAGTCTTGAAATGAAGTAAATATGCGGTTATCTAAATGGTTAAAACAGATTATATCCTCCTAATATTCACTTTGCTGCGTAGCAAAATGCGAGCCCTTTCGCAATTCCAATGGACTGATAACACTTACTAACCATACTAACAACCAGTCGAATTTTCCACTTATTGTTTAAGATTTTCAATGTGTACGCTCAAACACATTGCGTTCATTGATAGTCCTATAGAAAAAAAATCTGCGGAAGTAAAATTTGGTGACATCGAGGGTCAAATAATATTATATTTAAATTAAATTATTAAATTATTAAAAACGTATCAATGACACAGTGCCCTGTGCTGCCTAACATGTTTCTAAACGTCTAAAACTATAGTTATTCCGTCGTACTTTCGTAGGATATTACTCGTATTATCATTAAAAAAATCGGCAGGTTAAGCTGCAAAAATATAAGTGACAATTAGTGTATGCCTCTTATTTATTTGCCCATCCTGTATTTGTCCCAAAAGCCAATGTAAATTTATAATAAAAATTAAAACTTTATTATTTATTTGAATAATATTGCTTCACTAATGGTTAGTTTTTAACGTAAAGCATACTCGCAGCTCTTCAAACAATATATGAAAAGGTAAGGAAATCCTATTACACAATTCCGTTAGAGCGTTTGACGCGAGGTGAAAATGCCGGTGACGTTTACTTTCGGCACAAACCCGCCGTCCGACACTTTGATGCCGGAATAAAACACCCACGTTCCTATCCCGTATTCTCGGTTACTTCCCCGAATATAAAACAAAAACCGAACAGGCTGTTGCGTGCCATATATTATGCAGCTTATACAATACATAGTTCTTTGCATGTGACGGTATCCCGTAATAAAGTTGGCCCGCGCTCGTTGTTGGCGCTTAATATTAAAAGCTCACCTCTTACCTATACGCTATGTACGTCCTTTGCAATCTTTCCGTTGTTACCACGACCTGAATCCGCTTTTGTCCCTTATGAAAAGAAGCGGGGCCAGAAAGCGGGTGTGTACGTGAATAATTGAGGAGCGGCGCTCGCGCTACGGCTTGCGCTGAGAAATCTTAACAAAACTCATTGGAAACTCCCGCCCCGGGCACACGTGCGACTACTTTACACTTTAACAACAATACTATATGCTTTCCAAATTATATTGCTACTTAAGTACGTTATTTAATTGATCATATGGAAATGCATTATTGGAGAGGGAAATCAAGAGTACAGCATCGAGGTTGTTAAGCCAGACGTCAGTCAGGTTGTCCAAGTCTTCAGTAGGCGGGTTATAGTGAAGGAGATAGCACCGGAATATGCGATCAGTGGGCTGGTCTTCCTCCTCACTCTCGTAGAGTGGAGAATCCTTTCTATATTTATCTTGCCAAAACTTAGGTAGGCAGCTAAAGTAGTTAATGTCGATACGTCGCACTGCGACTCGTAACTATGTATACGGTCAAGTCTTTTATCATATAAATATTATGTCAGTTAGAGTCTTGTAAGTGGAACTATCTGGTTATTGCAACTAACTTATATATCTCCCTCTAAGATCTTAGTATTGAACAATATGATAATTTTTCCCGATACTTGTAGCAGCCGCAGAACTATATCACGCGTGTTCGTTGTTCAATACAATGACCTTAGAGGGAGCTATTGAAGTTAGTTGCAATTGCAGGACTCCAACTACTAATCAATCCTATGGGTATATTTCGCGGGAAAATAGATAGGCTGAAAAATATATATGGCATGACCACGCTAAACACTTCAAATTACACACCACTATTTCTCCAACATTTAAATATTAAAATGAAGTTACTTTAGATCTTCCAGCTGAAATGTTTGAACATGTAACAAAGGTCTCTTAAAGAACAAATTTAAACAGCAATTATTTCGGTCGTTGAACCTATAAGTAATTGTATCTAAATTGTTAATTAAAATGGACGATACTGTGATCATCTTCGTCTAGACTGGCTTTATCTGAGGTATGACTGTCTGTAAAGTAATTCAAAAATAGATAGTAAAAGTGACTAGTATTTGAAATTTGAAGATTTTTTTACTGCTAATAACCCTAACGAAATGGTGGTGCTGTAACCACCCGTGTTAATTAGGTACCTGAAAACATAATTCTAAATTAATAATCAAACAAGTACTTACTCTACATAGCCCGTATTGCTTTAGGAATTCCAGTTTTTTATCCCTATTTGCGCAAAGTTAAAGAACTAAATGTAAACTGTCATCTGACGTTCCTATAGCAGCTGAATGGTTCAAGATATCTTACTCGTATTTAGGTAGGGGGTAATCGTACAATTGTTGTGCAACCGTGAGAAAGTGCGGCTAACATGAGCGCAGCAGTTGCACCTGGCCGGTTCACCGCAGGACTATCGATTCGCATCCTTGTTAATAGATAATGAAGCAACTACTATGGGAATATCTAACAAGGTGTTATAGCTCCCGGAAGAAAAACGCCTTAACAAAACACGAGTTGTTAAAACGGTCCGTCTTATTTTGGCAACAAGGTTGAATTTTAAGTGACAAAGCGTAGGGGTGTATCGAAAGTTAAAATTCAATCTCGAAGTAATGACGTTGCTGCAAAGCAAAAGCCCCGTTATGAAACAATTGCATGCAGGTAAAAGGGTGAATTCCTCCCGTAACATGAAAATTTGCTATGTAGTGTACCTACAACTTTTTAAGATAGGTTCTGTTAGGTGTTAGGTAACCATCAGTTTGTTTTTATTTCTCTAAGGGGCAAAATGGCAAAACGAAAAAAATGGGATGCCGTAAAGAATTGCTTTTATTAGGGTGAATATTAGACTAACCAAACTTAATTGTATTATGAACTATGATTATATTTTAAGTGTAACAAATTACAGGTAATTATTGACCTGAAACTAGTAGTATTTGTTAAATGGTAGTTCTATTTTGGACATTGTACAAAATTTCCTACACGAATCGAAAAACGATAACAAAAATAAAGCATATGAAGCATAACATAATTTTACAAGTACACAAGCATATAATAAAAACAAACAGATTACGTTAACTTCTGTATGTGTATAAGGTCCTGGTCCTAAAAACTAGTTACATTGATGATATTAATTAATGTAAAATATATCTCAAACTAACTGTCTGCGGGGCTCACGAATGGAAGACTTCATGTCCTTCCCTACATACAAACACGTACACAAATACTCAAACCACAAGAGCGATAAACAAACCACATGCAATTTAATGTTAACACAATTTAGTGTTTACGTAAGAAAACAAAGCCGTTATCCAAAACCATTCATAAGCAGCAATCATCAGATAAAATTAAATTGTAGTAAAATTTTCCGTAAAATGTATCATTGAAAAATCGACGTATGTGGAACTCGTTGGAAGTAGGCTGCGATTGCAAAAAAAGTACCGCCAACTTCAAGCAGTACCCACCGTGCAGAGCATAACGAGTAATGCAAGTTGACTCTATACCTCCCAATTTACCACGAAGACTTCCAAAAATGAGCGGTAATTTGTGAAAAGAAAATTGAACTTGTAAATTTTTTTACAAGTGCAGAAGGAATGACACTTCTTGGCGATAACGGATAGGCATTCGAAAATTAGCCACCGTAGCTTTCGAGCAAAGTTATTCTGATTTAGCGAAAAAATGTGTGAACAACTTCAACAACCTACTATGAGGTTGTGTCTTTTGGTAGACCATTTTTTCCTTTGTTGGAGTGTAAAGAGATATGTCAGATGCCATTCACGCCGAAAATATTGTTGCATCTGTTTCATTAATTTCCATTATTGAATAAGACTAACTTTTCTGACAGTAAGTACAGGTTCACGAAGAGTAGACAGTGGCCCCAGTCTCAAAAAGTGAACTTGGAGCAACCAGTGGCCCGTCTCAAAAAGTGACCTTGGATCGACCTAGACAGATCATTGGCATAACATAACTCAGGGGCAATAAATGACGCGAGTTAAAGAGTGATTCGAATTGACGATGTCAAATTCCTGGAACACTTGAATTACAAGTCAAAGTAAATAAATGTACTTCAATATTCCAGGAAAACCTAAACTACTCGTATATATATCCCTAACACGGGTATTTTTTAAAACCTTCAACTCGGTGTACTGTGTCGAACTTATACTTGGCTGGTTTTGTTTCTGTTTGCATTAAACCCGACAATCCCGACATCATCTTAATTTCCTCAAGCATTCCCTAAAAGCGGAAAGAAACCAAGCACGGTTAATTTAATTTTGATGAAACATTTCTCAACCAAAGCAACTGAACGGGTCAACTTTGAAGTGTTGTTTTTTCCTTAATAAAATTAAAGGCCTCATTATTTTAACCCGAGCACGTTCGCAGTAGAGGGAGGGCTGACTGAAAAGATCTTTTGTTCGGCAGCAAAACACTTGGGGCAAGTCAATCGCGTAGCAAGCCCGTTAGGCTTTGTGAGCTTTGCAAATTAATGATTTCAACTCACGAGAGTCACGAGTACACCTAGTGGTGAGCTGTTTGAACCCTCCTTGATTTTTATACAGCTGTGCTTTGTGCACGTTTAATATTTTTGCGTTACCTGTAGATATGGAAGTCCTTGGGAGATTTGCGTCCTAGTATCTATATTATTTGGGTACATGAAATTACAAGAGTTAATATGCAATACCTAAAGTTGTTTTTTTAATCTCATGGAGTAAGGGTCAAGAAATTATCCTGTGTCTACAGAGACAGTATTACGTGTTAAGGTTCTTTCAATAAACCATGCTGTCGGGTCATGCGTTTTCTGAATAATCCCCACCAATACAACAAATTAAAAAATTAAGTCTGCCATTAGCTGGATAAGTACCACTGGAGAAATCCAGTGACAGTGACAAGGTCCGGCCACACCAGTGCTTGAAATACGGTGACGGTACGGAATCTCAGTGAACGAGAGGGAGAAACAAAAGAGATAAAACTGGCCAAGTGCGTGTCGGACTCTCACACGAAGGGTTCCGTACCATTAATATAAACACGGCAAAAAATTACGTTTGCCCTTAAATATTTATTTTATTCTGGTTTTTAGTATTTGTTGTTATAGCGGCAACAGAAATACATCATTTGTGAAAATTTCAACTGTCTAACTATCACGGTTCATGAGATACAGTCTGGTGACAGACGGACAGACAGATAGACGGTGTGGCCGGACCTTAATATAGATATGCAATTTGTGTAAATATATGTATGCGTTACATTGACTTGGTACTATTTGGTGTATTTTTTGTTATCTTTACTTTTTTGCTCTACATGTAAATCATGTAATATTGTGTCATGATAAGTCATGGATATAGATTTTTCCTATTTCACTGTCTATTATTATTTGAAGGGAAAACCACCCCTAGATAATGCGCTACCGTATAAAAAAATATGATTGCGATTTCCAGGTGTACTCATACTCATACTCATTTATTTGCAATGATTTTACACATTACACGTCAAAATAATACATTTCATCATACTCGTATTTACATTAACATAAGTACTTAAAGGTACAAAACTCGGTATATGATTTCCTATTATATTTTTTTACTCCAGATTGTAATGCTAACAATCTGTCAATTAAATGACTGAACAAAACTTTATATATAAATACAAGTCTATAACATAGACAAGGCACTGGTAGAAGAATTAATAGTAGATTATACACTAAGGGGATAAAGCACTGTTTTATGTCACGGGAGCGAATTGAATCCCGAACGTAACGAAGGACTCATAATTTAATTCCTGAGCGAAGCGAGGGAATTAAGACTGAGTCCTGAGTGCAGTGAGGGGTTCAACCGCCCAAGACTAAAACAGTCTTATCCACGAGGTGTATACTCTACTTTTCACACCTTATGCGAGACAAAAAAACAGGCTCAGTAGATATACACCACAGGCTACTTGGCTTCTTTGTAGCTGACAAATATTCAAAATAGACCAGAAGCACTGATTCAGACACAGACTTTACGCCTTTTACAGCTTTCCATTTGTCAAAATCGTTGTAGGCTTTTAGGTATTTTTCCTTTGACTTCTCTGGCAGCAGATTGTTGACAATGCCTATGGCATCTAATTTGATAAACTCAGGAGTCAAAACACTTTCATCACTCGACATTTTCAATATTATTTTTGAAATTAAATCTTCTATAGGCACCTACAAGAACTCGATTTGTTCGTCACGCGTGAACAAATGAAGGCGCGCGACGTTCCAAATTCGAAAGCACAAGCCGTGGTCCTAGATTCGAAATTCGAATTTCGAACACCGCGCTCCTCCGGACCGGGGTTCACACGGAGGCAAACTTCATTTATTTTGTCAAATCAAGTAGGCCATGGCCTAGGACAAATTGTGTTTAGCAAAATTAAACTTTATGCATATAGTAATAAGAATTATGAAAAGTGAAATCATATTATTAACCAGCGGGTTATAATGAAATTCAGTACAACATTATAACCCGGCTAATACCAAGGGATTTAATGTCTTGCTTTCGGTAGGGTTTACATGACCTATAATTCGGCATTGTCGAGCATGTGGTTTGAAAAATAGATTTCCATGCATTATTATACAGAGGCACACATCAATGCCCGTATTTTGCCACCATATCGATTTTTAATTTAAACATAGCATAATAAGGTCTTTCCTCGAGTATTTAATAACAAAACTCGCTACGCTAGTTTTGTTACAGCGACTCCCGAATTTTAAGAATCCTTATTATCTATCTGTTGCAGAAAATACTATTAAATTATCCCTTTTATTTGGTACTGACAATTATTTAGTTTTAATAGAGTAAAATGTTTTGCTTTCCAACTAACGGTTAAGATAAAGGATGTAAAAATAATGGACGTAGGTCGAACGGAGGACAGGGGCACGGTTAAATAGTCGTTACAACGAGGTGCCGCGTCAGAGACGAGGGCTCGCCCATTCAGGTAGCAAAGGAAAATATTAGGAAAAACAATTTTACGGCTAACTTTTCCTTGAATATTTATATATGTATTTACTGATGGTGTATTTTATTGATAGGGCGATGAAAATGCTAAACGACCTTGTTAGATTTCATAGACAGAAACTTGTCGATCTATATATATATATATATCATCACACACACATATATATATAATCATCATCATATCAGCCGAAGGGTGTCCACTGCTGGACATAGGCCTCCCCCAATTGAATGGTGGGTATATTATAAACTTAGGATATAGTTGTTGGTGTTGGGTGTTCCAGGTGGCGCTCAATAAAAAAGTTAGAGTAAAACCAATCTTAAAATGAACGCACCTGCAAGGTGTTTTTACGTAAACTGAAACAAAATTGATTTTACTATGATACATTGTTTATTTGTTTGTAAATGGGATTTCATAAACGGCTTTAGTGATCTTTATTCTATGCTATTATTTTTTGTCTCAATTTGATCAAACTGGAGACATATCTATATAAGTGTTTTCACTGTTAGATATTTTTGAGTGATCGCCAGGAAATTAACGTAAATAGTAGTTCTATCTTGTTGAAAAGTTATAATTTCGTTCGATTATAAATACATATTGTTTAGTGTTCGGTCTACGTGAGAATCAGAAATAGCCAACCTTATAAATATAGGAACAAAAATCATATCGAATGTTCAAATATTAGCTCAGAAGTAACGTAGTAATTAACTTTGGTGACATAAGTTATTATCGGGCTGCCAAATAACATCAATTTTACTTTAATAATGGGCTTAATAATAATTATTATCGCACGTCACGAATATTATTTACATGACAATGATTTTACCGTGCGAAAGTTCGAGCGACTTACTCGTACGGGCCCTCTTATAAAATCACATGATTATCGTGTATAATAATTCAAATTCAGTTACGACTATTGCGCAGTTCCCACCAGGCGAGATTTCTCCCCTAAGTAAGCACAGGTAAACAGATAGAAGGAAAGACGATCGAGGGGTCGAAATCAATGCGCATAAAGAAAAGGGAGGCATTGTGCGCGCTCGCGCAAGGAACGGCGAGCCCACGTGCGCAAGCGCTCCCACGGTCACTCTGAATCGGGGTGGGACTCGGGATCCATATATAAGGGTGCTTGCTCCACTAACAAATCACTTCGCAATTGGGATAGACACCGTTAACATCCCCGGGGTCCGCTCGGACCCCGGTGCCTAGCAGTGTTCACTTGTTCAGACATTCCGAAGAATAAACTTACGTTAAGACAAAGTTCGAAACAAAGTGAAAATATTTATTTCAATAATTAACGGAAGCAGTTGAGTGAAGTTTTCCTGAAAGTTGAGGAACAATTCGGAGAATACGAAATGGTAAGTAAACTCGTCTTATCGCGTTCAACACTTTGACTTTATGATTTCTTATGTAGGCTTAGGCGAAATTCGCCCATTGGTAAATGAAGCAGTGCACTAATTATTACTTTTTGTTGTTACAGATGGAATCAATGGAAATCGAATCAATGAGTTTGATGAGGAACTTTTTTCGTGATCTATTCATGCAGGGATCGAACCCTGAAGAAGATCACATACGGAAGAAAACCAATTTCAAATTAGCTGTTGCTGCTGGCTCCCAACACACTTCGAGGACGCATTCAGGTGAATTGAAGTGTTTTTCTCAAACAAAAACTAATTAATATCTTAGATATGTACTTAGGATAGATTATCAGGTTACTCTAGTTAGGTTCCTTAGGTTAGCTTGTTTGACAATAGGTTTAATTATTTTCATATCCTTAAATTTATTGAGCTAATTCATACTTATTTCTGTTAAAGTTATTTGAGACATAACTTCGGTACAAGGAATAGTCCGAAAGAACATCCCGATTCAAAAGAGATATAATGCCTTAATGTTCGGTGCACATTGTTGTGTTTGCAAGTTACTTTACCTGTTATCTTTCTTTTTGTTAGTTCATGAAGTTTTCGTTGTTACAGTACTGTTATCATTGTTATTTTAAACAGCATTTGGCCTTCTTCAAAATCCAAATTAATTAATGCTGGCAATTAATCCTATGCATATTGATGTGATGTTGCTATAGGTACTTTGATAATATTTTTCATTAGTCTTGAAACTCATTAAGTTTGATAAAGCTCATTTACTATCAACATCGTTTAAAGTTACCGTTGGTATAAATAAATTTAATTTAATAACGTGTTCTGGTTAAAAAGTTTCAAGAATTAAAAGAGTTTCAAGTGGTTAATACTGAACTGTTACTAGTTACTGTTTTCTGTTACTGACTGTTATTATTACATTTGTTTTCAATTTGTTATTTGAAAATCAGTTCAATTAATGACATTTCCTAGGATTTAACATTTTATCCATTAGGTAAAAAAAACTTGTAATCCTTATGAAATTAATACGCTGGACAATTACAAGACGTTAACCTTTTTATAAACATTTCATTTACCGTTTTCCAAGTTTTATAAAACTAAGAACCTAATGTAACTTGTTAATTGTTCTTGTTCTGGTTTTTTGTTATCTGTTGATTTTTTGTTTTCTTTCTCATTTTGTTGTAGCCAGCTGGACTGCTACATTTGTTTGTTTTTATTATCAACTTGACTGTTCTCGTTTATTTCTCGACTTAATATGTTAACATGGATGTTATTTACTGTGTAATGGGTTAAAGTTCTTGTTCAAAATAGTTGAATTTTTGTTTTGTTCTGTATCCTTTTAGGTTCACGTACCGTAATTGCCTTAACCTAAATCCTTACTGTTACTCGAATCCACAGTTCATCTATTTTTCCGGGAAAAAAGTTGATTTTTTGTTTCATTGTTACTTTAGGTATTAAAGTGTTGTGTTTCTGTTTTTGTTAATCTATTGTTGATTTAACTGTTGATCAAAGGTTGTGTTTTTGTTTTCTGTCATACCTAAATATAATCCATAAACATCCATAACGACTAAAGTAACCAGTCTGATTATAATATTCACTTCCGATATCGTATCACGATGTAATCATCCAAGTTAATATTTTTTTAATGTATTGCTTACCGTATTTCATTACCGTTTACACACTAGCGTGTTCATAAACTCGTTATTATTTGTTGGAAACAATCACGATGTGCCTTAACTCAAGTGCCTGTTGTTGTTTCACCTTGTTTACTGTACGATTCTCTTAATTTCTTCTGACAACGTTTTTCCTTATTGGAAGAACGCTGTGGGAACAACATTTTATTGACATGTAGGTACAACATGTACGTTTTTACTTAGCGAAATAGTTGAGACTATTAAACCTCTATTTGCCATGCTTTATATAGACATATGACTTGCAACGTTCTATAGTTTGTCACCGTAAATGCAAACCAAATGCGGGTGCTGGAGGCGAGCTATCAATGTACTCGTAGTAGGCATAATTCATTGTTGTGTGTCAAGTAGAGGTATCAGTACTTTTGTTTTTAGAACCTAACGATGTTTTTATCCCCTACCATAGCTCTAAAATTTTCAATAGGTTTACAAAATTTTATCGCTTGTTCGCATGGAAAACTAACAGTACTAGTTATTCCTGTTGTATCTCGATCCGTATCTACATATGTAAATACGGTAGCATCCACATATTACCCTCGATACAGAATAGTAACGTACAAAGGCATTGTTCACGGGGATAAAATAATCGTTACGTATTCAAATTGTTACTATTGTTTACGTTAAGCCGTTGTTGATGTCGTTAACGTTAACTAGTTTTAAGCGTTGAATTTTGTTAAGTTTGAATTGTGATATTATTGTTAAAATTTCATGTGGCTGTGTATGTTAATTTTATGTTAAGTTTTCGTTTTAACTGTTCACTTGTTCATCGTTCGCCGCCGACATTAAGGCTTAAACTGAAAGCTAAAAAACCAAACATTTTGTTATTTAACTGTAACTTTAATTTAAGTATCTTATAAGTGTTTTGTATACTAATTAAGTTAAAACTGAAGCTTGGAATAAAATTAACAACTAGTTAAGTGAGTGTTACTATACTTGTAAGGATAATTTATTGGAGACGCCTGGGAGAAATAATGTGTGTGAATTGTGTGAAATAAAAAAAAAGACTCGATAGTTTGTTTTATTAAATACTGTCTGATTTTGCTTCCCCGTGTTCGTAGCATCCCTTGGGTGTATGGTTGCGGTTTGCGGATAGAGCACCACGTATCAGTTTTTTCGTGCTGATCTAATTGCATTAGTATTTTAATCTTTAAACACTCTTCGTAACTAGTTATTTATTCTTTTTACCTATTTATCAAAACTCGTAATATTGTGTATTTTTCATAGAATTTCTTAAACTAAGTTCTTATCAGATTATTTAAACTCGCAAAAGATTTATGTTACAATAATTGATTTTAATTTCCAATCAATTGAAAGAAGGAATCATCGGTTAACAATAACAAACGCAACGCAAAAAATACATTAGATTTAATAATAAAATTAACTACTTTTTCAATCCAATAAGATAGAAGTCGTTTACTTATACATATTTTATATTTTGTGACTTACGATTTTATAAAACATTCTCACAACAAAAATATATTTAATTTTAGTACAGTGTTTGAAATAGAGTTGGAGGCTCTCCAAGTGTTCTGGTATCTACAAAGTAAATGTAAGCTCGGTGATTATGCGCAGATGCATGTGGCAAAACATTGTCCGGCCACGATACAGACCTAGTGTAATGAAGATAGTTTTAGGAACGGAAAACAAGAAGTTCCGATGCAATCTCGCCGCTTACTCTGCTCTTAATTGCTTAACTTTAACTAGAGCCTCTTCCTGTCGCAGATTCGTTTTAAGTTCATGCATACTTCACCCGTACAAGATACCTCCTCTGCAATCCAAAAAGGCGTATATGTATGAGAGGTACGCTACAAATATGATCTTTTTTAACGGGAAGGTAGTGGGGGCATTCGTGTTCGTCGTTTAAATGGCGACGGTGTCTAGGGGCCAATTCTGAGTTTTGCGCCAACATTTAATACAACTATTCAGATTCAGCTATCTGAAATTGTTTTAACCATGCGCTACCGCACAGGGGAAAAAGATAGCAACTATGTACGAGCTTCAAACAGTTTTGCTATCTTTAAGTTTTGTGCAAGGCGATAGCAGTCCCGTAGCATAAAATGATAACCAAAGAACGATCTTATTTTATGAACGTGTTTATTGGCATTAGGTACAGACACTGAACAATAGATTCAGTGTTTGGACACTTTGGACCTCTTATATAATTCAAAAATTATAATAATTTACTGTAAAAAATAATTCGCGAGATTGAGCAAAACGAACAATAATATTTAAAAACATTACAGCAGAGTCTGCGACACGATCTTCTGGCGCTCTTATCATCTTATATACAGGATGATTCGGGAGACGTGAGCAAGATCAACACTACGAATTCAGTAGATCATAAACTACTGCTTCGTGCCACTATTAGTGAAATTAACGTTCATTTATCTTTGGTGTTGAAAACAAAATGTTTTAAACTATTTACGAAATTCATGGTCACTCTACAATCAGAATACTTCAGCCAAGTCATACGTATCAAATTGAATATCATCTGAGTCCGATTACTTTTGAAATATCGTATCTCACTCAATGTGACAATTTATTTTAACTTAACAAAAATTAAAATACAGTAAAAGGTATGGGTGTTTCACTTAAATACAATGGTGAACAATTCATTGCCATTTACTATGTATGTAGTGTTGGTCCTGCTCACGTATCCTGAATTACCCTGTATATAGTTACGTTTACGTTAGTATATATCTTCTTTGTCTATAGCAAACCATAACTTTTTTTTACACTTTACACAATTAATATTTTCAGAATGCTGATGGGATATTCACGTGATGCTTATTGTGATATGAGTCATAAAAGGCCCTATTAGACTATCAAAAAGCATGAGAAGTGTGGTGGGCGCTTTCACTCTAAATTGAAATTTAACCCTTTGTTCAAAATTTTGGACTTTTTGGTTCTTCCTGCTCAGAATCATGTGCACTATTAATATAGATATAATAAAAAAAAATGGTACAAAAAATTGGGGGAGAGTGTTGAAGTGTAAAAAGTACAAATTTGAGTGAAAGTGCCTTGAAGACCAGTGCAAAGTTATATGTTACGTATAAAATGGAGGCATGTATGTGCTCAATACTCACTCTTGCTTTGTAGGTGCGTGGGAATAAACTAGGTACTTGGCTGTCGCATTCTTAGCACGTTCACAGTATGGGAACGATGAAGCAGCTCCGAAAGAAAAATGTATCACGTATGCTATAAACCACAAAAAAATACATAGGTACTTAATACGCAATGCGATATTAAAGGCACACACGCCGAGTAAACTTTCAAACAAAACAGTGCTACGCGCGAAGCATACGTGAAATGCGTATTGAAAGGGTTAAAATAACCTGCAGCAGAACTGTCAAATAAGTTGCTATTTTGGTACATTTACTGAGAAAAATAAATTAAATATGCAATTTAACTTATCTTTCAGGTGTATTTTATATAACTTTCAATATTTATTTATTTATTTATATAAGGAGAACAAACAGCTATAATTACAATATTGCAGCTAAAATAGTCATACAGAGCCAATTACAGGAACTCACGTTTAGATAACGTCCCGTTTTATGCGACCGAAATAATTTTATAAGTTATTTAGATTAGGTATCCACCCTATACGTATTAGGTGTTGTTCGTTGAGTATTACCTGACAAGGCACCGCAGTCCGTATATCTTTCCATCGAAGTGCCTGCCAGCAAGCGGATATGCCCGAGGGGTTCCGCTTGGCGGCGTTGTTTTATGATCAGTTCGTTCCCGTATTTTAATACTAAACATTCATGAAGTTTATAAATCAGGTTGCTGTTGAGCTACAGGTTTTTCTTTTTGGAGTATTGCGAAGTCGTTGCGTTGGTTCGCCTCATGGATTGTTTTTTCGGCAAGCTGAATGAGTTCGTTGACTTGTCGCAAATCGTCACTGGCGAGCGCGCCCCGAACTTCCTCCAACATCTTCACTCCCTGGAGGCTGCGTAGCAATTGTTTCTCGGTCCGTTCTTGGGTGTTCACCAACCGACCCTGATCTCTTTGCACGAGCTTCACCTTCTTCGTTATCATATGTATGTAATAATCAATATGCTGCTGCATTTCATCTAAACGCCAGTAAAACTTCATGTCAATTAGTACTACAAACAGAAACGTTGTATAAAGTCCTAGTAAACCGACTCCATAATAATACAACGTCGGGTTCGAGGTTGAAAAAAATGGACAGTCTTCTTTTAGCGTCAGGCAGTTCCAGAAATATGAATCGTGGAGCGATAAAATTGGTTTCGCCATTGTGATATATTAATTGTAATATTGAGTACAGAAATTTTGTGCCAAAATTAATTTGGAATGAGATTGTCATTTTGGCAGCAATATAAATAATATAGAGATAAGATATAAATTATCACAAAGTACCTACAATATATAGATAGAGATACCAGTGAAATACTCTACATAGGTCGTAGCGCCGTTGTGTATTTAGTAAGAACTAACCGCACGACCGCTGCATCTCTGTCACTTCAATATGCAGGTCCGATAGAGATAGCACCCAGTCACATCTGGTACAAACAAGTTAAACTAACATTTCCGTAGAAAAAATCGTACTTCGAGCTGAAAGGGCCCTGTAAATTATTATCGTCATTATCCTATTGGCTATGTGCGAAGTAGGTTGTGGGGGTAAGCTACGCGATCGCAGCGCACACCACGGCAGAAATGTGTTGCTACCGGGGATATCTGTCAAATTTACTTTCACGTTTCCTATTGGTTTCCTACTATTTATTGCATTTGTATTTATTTATTTATTTATTTTATTATTTATTTCAGTAAAATTTAATAAATAAATAAAAATGAATAAAAAATTCATGTGTCATTATTTGACATCTCTGAGTTTGACATTGTCCCGGGACCAAGGGACCCTTGACGTTTGACGTTTAAGACGTGCACGTAGCCAATAGTGCAAATTCTCAGCGATGCTGCGAGTGACATTGGACACACCGTTTCATTGCACTCATTAAAGTCTCTGCGGTTTTTATTTGTGGCGTATTATTGAAATTAAGATCCAAATAGTTCTGAAGTTAAACATTTCATCTGAAAAAACAGCTTGACACAAAATAAGTTTAAACTTATTTCGTGTCAATAATTTTTATATCAGTTAAAATAAAATCGGCGAAGAGCATGTCGGGCCATGCTCAGTGTAGGGTTCCGTAGTTAACCAATGAACTTACTCTATAAAAATCAATAACAAGCAAAAGGGAATACTTTCGCAGCGTTTCACACATCGTTTACTAAGAAGGGAAGACTTTTTACGATAACTCAAAAACGGCTTAACTGATCATGGCCGCTATAGTTGTCGTTGAAAGTCTTTATTCAGCTTTACTTTCATGTTTTTTTTTACATTTTATGGACCCATAGACCCATAGTTCAAAAGTTGGAGGGTATTTTTTCAGAGCGAATATTTCCGAATGTATTCACTTTATAAAAAAAAATGTTTGATGAAGACATCTATTCAATTTGAAAGACCTATCTAACAATCTAACAACACTCCACACCATGGGGTTCAAGCAAAAAAAAATCATTCCCACTTTACGTCTAGGGGAGGTAAATAAAAAAAAATACTAGTTTATTAGTTTTATTGCCTTATATCCATATCCATGGCAAATTGCAGCTTTCTAGCACTCACAACCATTGGGCAAATCCTTGGACAGACAGATGGACAGACAGATAGACAGACGGACATGGTGAAACTATAAGGGTTCCTAGTTGACTACGGAACACTAAAAAAGACTCAATACATTTTTTTTAAGTAGATGACTATGAAAGCCAGTACACACTGTTCCGACTATACATGATATATGTATACAGTAGTTTTTTTTAAGATCACATATTTGACACATCCCAACGAGCGATGCGTGGTTGCCGTCTTCACCGAAAAAAGAATTGAGATCTAAATGGGTGCCGAGTTATGTAGATTATCTGAAAAGGTGCCACGTCTGGCACTAGATTGTTTACAGTAAAACTATTTTATTGCGGCTTAATTCACTTTGGGCCTTAACTTGGCAGTTTTCTATTCAGTAAGTTATAATACCATGAAAGCTGCTGTCGAGCCTATCGGTGGTTGTCAGTCGTTGTGTGAGTTCGTATTTATTATTATTATTATTTTCACTAGAATTCCGTTAACTCCCTAATTTAGAGTAGGTTCATCAATAAATTTTACAAGGAAAGAAGTAAAGAATTAATTTAAGGGCTCCACAAACACCATCGAAAATGAATTGTGCGTGATAAGTCGTCTAGCATGGCTAGCACAAGACGGCGCGGGAGCTATCTCACGCGCGACATAGACTATCCGTCTTTTTCTGTGTGTACCAGTTAGAAAAGGACGGAGAGTCTATCTCGCGCGTGTGCTAGCTCGCGCGCAGTCTTGTGCTAGCCGTGCTGTAATATTTACTTAATTTTTTATTTACATATTTCCTGAGATCTAATATTTCCTTCTTTTTCCGATACTGATGACAGATCGGTTAAAATTATTGCTGTAAGCTACCGATCTACCAATGTGTCATGGGGACTTCTGATAATAAGAAGAAATTCTCTGATATTCAATTTCTTTTATTGACTATCATAACCATTATTTGCTTATTTATTAATTTAGATTGCAGGTTCCCCAGTAATGAAGTAAATACGTACGATTAAAAAATCGGCAGTAAAATCGAATGATCGATTCGTTTATACAATTCATAATCGCTAGATTTGATAAACAATTATGTTTTAGCCACATCACTACAAACATCAATAGAAAAGTGTCAAATAGGTGTTCTAAAAAAAATTACTATAATATTATTGCCATGTAACATGCTGTTTGCAGCGACATTATCTCAGGTCCAAATAAGCACTGGTCAGGCTATACATCGATTTGGGATTTTTCTTTGAAATTGGGTTCGTACGCCGTTCACTATGAGAGTTTGTACTAAAGCTCTTTCGTTTTTTGAATTTTTCCGTTAGCTTTTCGGTGAAAGAAAACATCGTCAGCAAACCAGTATACATATGCGAAATAAGTCAAACATGTGTGTGAATTTTGAAGTCCCCCACTTTTTGAATCCCGCACTGGGCTTGCCAGTGGACCAGCGTGGGGAAAAATGCTCATCCCCTCTCATCTATAAGAGGGGTTTGTGCTCAGCAGTGCACCGTGGGACTTATATATGCTGATGATGATGATGATTATTAGTATATTTATTATTTTGCATCACGTATGCCGAATTTACAGAAAAACAAAATGCGATAACAACTCGTCCTGCACCGATCCGCCCAAATCTAAATTACATCCATCGCGTAACACAAATATAAAAAATTACACGGACGAAACGTGAGCTTAATTCCTCCTTTTTCATAGTCCGTTGAAAAAATAAACAACAACCTCAATAAGTAGTTAATTTAATCTCAAACCACGGCAGGGCATCAAAATGCGAGCCCCGGCTAAGTGAGTGTTTTCTAAAGAATACGATACCGCTATCATTGAGGCGAGTCGAAGTGGCATCGCTCACTGACAATGGCGTATAAAAGTGCACAATGCTCAGAGAACGCTCCACTTCACGCAATATCGGATTCCCTCGCCCGGTCCAAGACATCGCCTTCGCTCCACGGCCTCGGTAAAGAAATAGTGCAATGCAATGCAATGCCCAAACGCGGGTAGCTCGAGGCTTGGTGGCTGTCTCTGTAAACATACTCGCCGGGATCGCAGCTGAAGGTAAATTTTTAACTCAAAATCAGTTCTTCAGAGACTTGTTTCATGGTAAAGTTATTTATCTTATGACTTTATCATAAATTCCAGGCACTTATTTATTGCAAAAAGTATTAAAACAGGAACACTGTAGCAAGTGCTTCATTGTCTGAATTGCATATTAGAACAGTAAATATCTTTATAGGGTTATATTCCATTGTGATCTCAGAATATGGACTTATTCGAGGCAAAACCAAAATGCTATCGATTCTAGAAGAAAATAAAATGTCCCCAAATTTACATAATCGATGTCGGTTTTCATACCGCTATACAAAAATGTATACAATATAACAAATCTGTTCCGGGGATATTTTTCTTCTTAGAATCGATGCCCTATTGATTCTTAGCCAAATGAGCCCAAAAAATCCACATTCTGAGAAAAGAACCCACGGGCTGAGAAGACGTTTAAATGCTAAGAGTGGTTGAATGAGCCCGCGGGTCGAGTAGACCTGTAAGTGGAATAAGTGGTTAACTGGGCCTGTGGGCTCAGTTGGGTCGAGTCACCCACGAAAAAAATCAAAAAGGGCCATTCAGCTCGCGGGACGATTTTCATGTGGACGCAGTTGCCCATAAAGGCAAAGTGACAATACGGTATTCCAACTGATAGTCAAATCAGCAACTTTTTACGAAACGTCAAAGACGCACGGTTAGTATGATGTTTGTAGGGAAATGTGCCTAATGACGTCACATTTTTCGATGGTCAAACTGCGTGCTTTTTCATGTTTATGTATTGGCTATGTGCACGTCTGAAACGTCAAACGTCAAAGGTCCCGAGGCAATGTCAAAACTCAGAGATGTCAAATAATGACACATGAATATTTTATTTACTTTAGTAAACGAGAAAGACCCCGTATTGGAAATTTTACTGAAATAAATAAGAGAATAAATAAATACATACAATCGAAACGAATCGTAGGAAACCGTTAAGAAACCAATAGAAAACGTGAAAGTAAATTTGATAGTGGTCCCCGGTAAGTACACATTTCTGCCATGGTGTGCGCTATGATCGCCTAGCTTACCCCCACCACCTACTTCGCACAAAGCCAATACCTATATATTTAAAATTGCATAAATAAGCTTAAATTTGATTTTATCCGAATATTTTCGTATCTATGCAAAGACTACAATTATATATACTGTATCTATGCTTTCTTTATTGGTAACGCTAACGTATAAATAATATTTTTAGTGTTGTGATATACCTGTGGATATACCCTATTTTTTTTATATTACGTCTGTGGCAAACACATGGCAAACAAGCGCACGGCCCGCCTGATGGTAAGCTGTCATCGCAGCCTATGGACTCCTGCAATTCCAGGAGTGTCACATACGCATTGCCGATTTTTAGGGTTCCGTAGTCAACTAGGAACCCTTATAGTTTCGCCATGCCTGTCCGTCCGTCTGTCCGTCCGTCCGTCCGCGGATAATCTCAGTGACCGTTAGCACTAGAAAGCTGAAATTTGGTACTAATATGTATATCAATTACGCCGACAAAGTGGTAAAATAAAAAGTGGAAAAAAATATTTTATTAGGGTACCTCCCCTATACGTAAAGTGGGGAGTGATTTTTTTTTTCATTTTAACCCTAACGTGTGATATATTGTTAGATAGGTATTTAAAAATAAATAGGGGTTTACTAAAATCATTTTTTGATAATGTTAATATTTTCGGAAATAATCGCTCCAGAAGTAAAAAAAAAATGTGTCCCCCCCCCCTCTAACTTTTGAACCATAAGTTTTAAAAATATGAAAAAAATCTTAAAAGTAGAACTTTATAAAAACTTTGTAGGAAAATTATTTCGAACTTGATAGGTTGAATAGTTTTTGAAAAAATTACAAAAATATTTTCTGAACTAAGTTTGTAATTTAACCGTATAAACAGGTGTTTATTGTACCTGTCATTTCTACAAAATCACAATGAAATGACGTGCTTTTTAGGGTTTTGTGTTTCTGTACTTAATATGTCAACTTAATGTGACGGACGGAAAACTACGGAACCCTACACTGAGCGTGGCCCGACACGCTCTTGGCCGGTTTTTTTTATTCCCCTAGAACGCACAAGCCTAAATGCTCACGGCGCCGCCAATCCGCCGCACGGGACGAAGCGATGCGTCTGTATGATTGTATGGATGCGTTTGACGAACGCGCGTGGCAATCCGCGCAGCATGTCGCCTGTGCGTAAACGAGGTCTAAACGATAAATCATAACGAGGTAGGTACCTATCTCACCATAGGCGTACATATGGCGTAAGTACTTTCAGTGTCCAGAACCCGCTCAACTGGCGTTCCTCCCGTAGGCGCTTTCCCCCACATCCGGATTTTTGCATGTGATCGGCTACAAGCGTAGCGTATGGTTACGAAATTGATGGCAGTGAAAGAACACTTAATTTCCCTAAAATATTAAATAACTAGATGAAAGCCCGGCTTCGCTCGGGTGAAATAAATAAGAAAGAAATAAACAAAACATTTATTCGTGACAGTTATGCAAACGACGAAAGAAATAGTGTACAAAAATGTATAAAATAAAAACATTACAACAACGGATTATGATGAAACTTCGAATCGTATAGAAATATAGTCTGTAGTCTGGATTGGGAATAAAAGTATGGAATGGAATTATATGGAATTGGGAGTAATAGATTACGCAAACGACGTCACGGGCAAAGGCTAGTATCTTTACAAGTTAATCCTAAGCATTTTTATAAGGGTAGTATTTAAAGGCACATAAAAAATTTGACACCGTAATCAGTACTGATTTGTATAGCTAAAATACTAATCGTTCATTAAAATTCAATTCAGATGTGCATTGTTAAATATTGATGTGCCAGTCAGTATTTTTGGTACGAAGTCAGAGCTGCTAACGCGAACGAAAACAAATGAAGTTCGTGTATCTCCCTCTCTGTCGCACTTGCAAATTCGAGCGACACAGAGGGAAATACACGATGTTCGTTCGTTTTCGTTTCGCGATAGCAGCTCTCTATTCTCTGCCAAATTCTATTCCGTGGGGCCCTTTACACTCAATATTATCGCGATTTTTAAAATTGTATGGGGTCTGTTAAATGCTTAATACTATCACAATACTGGTGTGTCAATATTATCGTGGTTTTCAAAATCGTATGGATTTTTCTTCAATATTCATTGCACGTGATACGGATCGTGATATGAGTATATCGCGTGATAATAATAACCATGTAACAGGCCCCTATGGATGTTGCTTCAATATTCAGTGTTTCACGTGATAATAATAACAGTTGGTAATATTTTCTCCAATTAATGGAAGCTATTTAACAACTTGTTCCGTTTTGCCAAAGGTATTTCACATTCCGATACGCGCACCATCCAGGAATAGGAGCCGTCATACCAGAGGGCCTACCACGATCTGCTGTGCTACCGCGAACTTCGAAAATCGAACTTCGTGTCGTGCCGTCCCTTTCACTCTCGTGTTATACAGTATATGACGGAAAGGGACGGTACGATACGAAGTTCGTGGTATGACCCCTGAAAACGAAGTATTTCCCTCTCCGCGCTTGAATATGCAAGTGCGACAGAGAGGCATATATATTTAGTTTTCGGTTGGTAGCACCTTAGTCTGAGCGTGGCGGACGGTCGAAGAAAGTCAAAGAACATTCCGTGTGTTGTCTGTCACACATATAATTTTTTAGCTTCCCATCGACCTATGAACTTGAAATTAAGTGATAATGTTTATTATGAAGTATATTTTACCAAAAATATCAATATATTGATAAATCACATTTGTTTTTTAGTTGTACGGAACCCTCAGTGTGCGACTCCGACGCACTTGGCTGGTTTTTATTACATTTTGAATTTTATTTCTCTTATAGTAAAATACCCTATTCGTTTTAAAGTTGACGCCTGAGGGCCTACCGCGAACCAAAAACGAACTATCTTCCTCTCTGTCGTTCAAATATACATGTGCGAGAGAGGCAGATACTTCGTTTTCGGTTCGCAGTAGCGCCTCTAACGTCCGAGCGCGGCGAACGGCATGAGCTGAGGGTCTACTCCGAAATTCAAAATCCTAACTTCGTATGGTGCCGTCCCTTTCACTCTGCTGTCATAGACTATATGAGTGAAAGGGACGGCACCATACGAAGTTCGGATTTCGAATTTCGGAGTAGTCCCCCAGTACCACTAAGTTATAAGATAGAGCGAGATAGGGATAGAATTTTGCTAGACGTTTAAAAGCCATAAGTCACCTAGTAGTTTGTCACAAACAAAATAGAGGCGCAGCTTTAAGATGGCGGACAGACTCAGCAAACATTCAAGTGGTGTCCTTTACACGATTAATATTATCACAATACTGGGGTGTCAACATTATCGCAGTTTTCAAATTTGTATGGATTCTGCTTTAATATTCACGTGATACTTATCGTGATATGAATCCATGTAACAGGCCCCATACATTCGCTTTGAAGGCGGTTGTTGTGACAATCAGTCTAGCTAGCACGATAAATTATACCGTTGCGTTTTATGTGACGTTTTAATACATTTCGCCCATATAACGTGACGGTATAAGTTATCGTGCTAGCTAGGCTGATAGGTGTATAGAACGCTAGAAAACTACAAAAACAAAACGCTGCAGACGCGGCTGGCCGAATCCACACAATGGGTGATGATGGCCCATCACCCAGAACGCAGCCCAGCAACCTGACAAACACACCGGACGCAAAAATAGTTCACGATTTTCGAACGTAGCCGACACTGTCAACCAACAAATTTAATATAGCAATATAGTCTGTGGGCAATATGGCCGACGTTTTGTCATCAAATTAACACTTTTAAATGCAAAATACGCGACAATCCGAATTTTGCGGATACATATGTTCAACTCAAAAATCGTTATTTTTATACGTTCTTCAATTTGAGACAGGTCTCGTTCGGGTCTACCGTACCCCTGCACGAAATTATTAATATAGAAATGAAAAATACTAGATCGTGCTATGCTATCCACAGCACGTATATATGACGTTCGGCAGGGCAGGGGGCAGGGGGTTTGGGCGGCAGTTTGTTAACTCAGACGGTTCTTGCGGGGCGCGCGGCGTAACAGGGGCAACGTCATAGGGTAGCGCACACGGCCCTGCCCAACGTCATATATACGCGCTGTGTACACATATGTATATCACACGCACTGTGTATCTGCTAGCACGATCTAGTATTTTTAAAATTAAAAATGAGATTGCTCTTGGCCAACATCTAGCCAGGGGGCAAAGATGAGGCCGATGATGAAGCGAGCTCACCTAGAAGATGCCTATTCACTCGTGCCTTAAAAGGCAGGAATTTAAATTATTAGGAACATATATACTTACCTATATCTAACACAAAGTGTCCCACAAAACTGTTAACACAGTGACTGTGCGATCAGACAGCCTCTGCTCTAATTTACAATTATGAAAATTACGTTAAAGTTGACAAGTATTTATGAAGACCTCTATCAAACCTTCTTCTATTTTCCCCATGTCTGATATCAGCGGGCAAGCTGTTGAGGATATAATTGCAAGTTTTCTAGAACTAACCCAAATAACTATTAGGAGTGTCTTTTTTTGAGAGAAAGAGGAATGGGCATAGTGGAACGTCACCCCCGCTAATATTTGGAGCACTCGAACTGGGAAAGTACCTCCACCTTACAGAAGACGGCAGTCACAGTAACACCACTACTTATTTGTTAGGTGGTATGTGGTGTTGTGTTCCAGTGGTGAGTTAAGGTCGTCAGAGCTCCCACGAATACGCTGTGATGAGAGTGAGGGAGCTGCATATATCTCTAGCTTTCAACACAATGTAGCCTCGTATCAATACTGAGTCGGCAACGGGCTTGTGATTTTTCTGGAGTCACAAGCGTCCAAAGGTTGCGGTGTCTGCTTACCATCATACAGGCCATAAGCTTGTGTGTGTGCCACGCCACCATCGTTATCTATACTAAAAAGCTGAAGAGTTTGTTTGAACGCACTAATCTCAGAAACTCCTGGTTTGAATCGAAAAAATCTTTTTGCGTTGGATAGTCCATTTATCGAGGAAGACTTTAGGCTATATAACATTATGCTGCGACCAATAGGAGCGAAGACGCGGACGAAGTCGCGGGCAACAGCTAGTACCACCATATCAGCCCTAGGACGTCCACTGCTGGACATAGGCCTCCCCCAATTTCATGGGGGGTAAATGCCATAATCGCCACGCTTGGCATGCGGGTTGGCGATCGCAGTATCGCCGCCGCACTCTAGGAATGCTGCTGCCCATTCCCCGGTGGTCTTGGTCGTAGTTTAAGGACATACCCGGGTCCAATAACAGCTAGTACAATTCAATTCAATTAAATGATTTATTGCGTTCCATGTTAAGTAATACAATAAGATCTTAAAGTTAGGTACAGTTCAAACATGAGCTCTGTTGAGCATAGCAATTTGTACAAATTAAATTTAAATGTCCTAATACAAAATAATAAAAAAATAAATTATCACTGTTTCAAACTGTATAAAAAGAAAGGGTACAAAATATTAAAAATAATATGTCTAAGTGTCAAAGTTTGTAATAAATTATCAAATAACACATGCAAAACAAGATAAAAGTCATTGCATTATTTGTAAAAATCATAAAAAAGGTATTCCAAAATATTAATAGCGTGCTACGTGATTTGTCTACCCAGAAGCCTTGGTTTTTTTTTTTAACTATCTGTATTGAAATAAATCCAGTCCCCGCGAAGGGTACGTATTACTAAATTAAGTGATTCTGAGCGTCAAGTAATGATATAATAAGTGAAATGATTGAAAGTTTAAAAATAAATGATAATATGTGAAAAGGGGATAAGACTATGTACCGTTGAACTTTTTTAGGCTATTCACTATGATGGTTACAAATTTACAAAATGAGGCTTTTATAGTGTACTTTCTTTACGAATGAGAACCTGCAGGTTGTATGGTTGTATATGGAGATTATGACAGATGATTTCATGATCGAATCTCGTGTTGGTAAATTTAGGACTAGAAGCCTTGGCTAGAGACCCCAAGGTGCCCTAAGTTAGTGTCATAACCGTCATGGATCACGTCTATTACTGACAGTATGCAAACATAATAATTTATGCGATAAATGTTTGAAATGAAATTCAGCCAAACTTAAATTATAAATCACATCGATGACAGAATATCATCTCTATATTCAAACTCACAAGTACGAAATATCAGCAGAAGTTACAAATATACTCAACGGCAGCAAATGTCGAAAAATGGGAACAGCGAGTCGAACGTCTAACTCTCGAATATACGAAAAGTTTTATGCAGCCCTATGTAAAATATCTACCTATCTGTTGGACCGTTTTCCGGTTCATACTTACATTACAATATATTAAGAGGAACTTTTAAATTCAGAGATTTTATATCCTGTTAAAGATATAGACGGGGTTAGCTGCCGGG
Source organism: Notocelia uddmanniana (assembly GCA_905163555.1). NCBI lineage: Eukaryota > Metazoa > Arthropoda > Insecta > Lepidoptera > Tortricidae > Notocelia > Notocelia uddmanniana. The sequence continues at coordinate 20,677,535 of LR991059.1, read as the reverse complement.
TAAAATTCAAGACATTTTAGCATCTTCGTATTATTAACCATAGTTTCTATGCAATAGTACATTTCGTTGGAGCGTTCGTGGCCCAGCGGCGCCCGCGAACCGCGTGCGGTAAGCGAGGTTAAGCAATGTGGGCGCAGGTCAGTTCTTGGATAGGTGACCGCTTTGAGTGGCTACTAACTGAGCGCTCCCGTGCTTTGGAAGGCACGTTAAGCCGTTGATCCCGGCTGTTGTCGAGCGAAGCGTCTCCTTTTCAGCTTTCAACAAAAAATCTTTCGTATGTCTGTCTGTCTGCCCGAATGTTCTCCTCTTCAGGTCGCAATTCTCAATCAATTCTCATGAAATTTTGTGAGCAGGTTAGTTTTTTTTTGTCGAGTCACTTTTTGGAAATTTATAAATTAAAAAAAATATCGTATGCCTATCCGGATGTTCTCCTCTACAGGTATTGGAAATGTTATTGACCGAGCGAGCGAAGCGAGCCAAGCGTCTCCGTTTCAGTTTTCGACAAACATTCTTTCGTACGTCTGTCTGTCGGGATGTTCTCCTTTACAGGTCGCATTTCTCAAACCGATTCTCGTGAAATTTTGTGAGCAGGCTCGATAATTAGATACCTAGTTTTTTTTATCGAGTCATTTTTTGGGAATTTTGCAATTCGCAATTCGATTTTTATTTAATTTTCAAACATTATTAGTAAGTTTTGGGTTAGTTACTTAATTTAATTATCTATTACTATTAATAGTGATTATTTTATTGAAATATGAACCCCTTTTAGGGTAAAGGCCCCCTCCAGCCTTTTCCAAGATTCCCTATCCTTGACTAATTTTATCCAGTTTTTTCCTGCAATTTGTGTATTATCATCAACCCACCGTCTTATTGGTCTACCTGCTTTTCTTTTTTCTTTTTCCCCCTGGGCCTTTCCATCGTGTACTCTCTATAGTCCACCTTTTGTCTGTGTACTGTGTATCGCAATTCGATATTGATGGGTAACCTTAAGGTCTTCGCACATAACTCAACAGCCACTCGATTCAAAACTAAATATTGAAATTTAAGCCTTATGTCGTATTCCCTACGTACAATTTCCAAAATTGATGTTAAGGTAGTGTATATGCGACGTGTGGTCTACGCGTTGTCCATGTGTCATACATATATACACTCAAACTGTCAAATCCCACAGTCAAACTGTTGCTACAGTTTTGTTTTGTGGGGCAATGTACTTAATATGTATAAGTTCCAACCGTTGTGATTATTAATAAATAAATAATAATAAAATAATAATAACTCGTGTCGTACATATATTTGAGTTGAGTTCACAATTGTGACACCGATAATACCAGAAAAGGCACATTGCTCTTATCAGTATCACAGGCGCTTTAAATATCACAAACACCAATGTATGTGGCAAAATCTTATTCTTAAGCAAGTTTACAAATACCTAGGAATTAAAATTAACTTGGGAATAATAGTAAAAAAAAATAGTTTTTGTAATCGAGTCGTCACTCGTATGTGTTGTCGATTTGTATAGAATGTGTTTAGTTGCACTGTTCGGTGTACAGTTATGCCAACCGTCAACTTATACAAAACTATGTACTAATATGACTTCATATGACTCTTCTTATGTCGGTACATTAAGGTTTTGGCACTTAATAATTATTTTTGGACTTGGCTGTACAGAACCCGGTCGTGGTCAGTTCTCTACATAACATTCTTGCCAATAAAGTTCTTTTAATACCTGTAGTCAAAATTATAACCCTTCCATCAGAATGTTTTTTTAATTCCACTTAGTTTGCAAACAAACGTACGGTCCACCCGATGGTAAGCGGTCACAGCAGCCTATGGACGCCTGCCACACTAGTGTCAAATGCACATTGCCGACCCACAAAATTTTGATTACACTCATGTCTTGAAAAATCCAAGAAAAGAGCGTTATAGGGGCCCAGAGCGTCACTCGAGTAACGCGTGCGGTATGGAGCTTAAACAACGTCGGCTCAGGCCAACTCTTGGATGGGTGACCGCTTTGAGTGGATACTAACTGAGCTGTTATAGACAGCAGCCGGGATCTACGTCATAACATGCCTTCGAAAGCATGAGAGCGCTCAGTTAGTAACCGCTTAAAGCGGTCGCCCTGAGCCGACGTTGCTTAACGTCGCATACCTCACGCTCACGCGGTATGCAGTCGCCGCTGTTGTTTTTGTTTATATAGGACACACTATAATATAATCAATTAATTTACAATATACATGCTCAAAAATACGTCATAACAAAACACTGATAAAGAATTTTTTTTTCTACCTGTTTCCGTTCCTTTGATGTCTTGAAGTGTCTTAGGCCTGTGCCTCCTGTGATCCGTTATAAGAAATATAAATATTACAAACTAATATGCTTTGACAAAAAATATACGAGATTTATGTCGGTAGATACTTGATTCTATACATTGAATTAGGATGTAAGTTTTTTGTGTAACATTGTTCTCTTGTGTGGTGCAATAAAGCATATTTATTATTATTAGGATGTACGTTCTATAGGTACCTGTTTATCATCATCACTAATGACACATTCAAGGGCAATAACAGCTCAGCTTATTGTACTTCACGTTTAGTAGTAGAGACAAACGCGTACCGATTCCACGCGTGATGACAACTCCGATAACTACGCGTTATCTTCACTATCAATATAAATAATTCATACATGTGATGATAATAACTGATTGAGGCCAATTTGGTGTAAAATAGTCGGAGTTTTGACACAGTTTTCTTGCACAGTTGCAATGTTTTCTTTTTTAGCGTCTCTCGTAGCAATCAATCTAATACTTGCTTTAATTACGTGGGTGTACTGCAAATTAACTTGTGGCATATGTAGAAGCAGCAGACATTTGGTTGGGAAAACCGTTATTGTTACTGGAGGTAATGCTGGAATTGGGTTTGAGACGGCGAAGAATTTGGCCGATAGAGGCGCGCGGGTGATTCTGGCGTGCCGGAATGAGAGCCGAGGCACCGCTGCCAGGGACCAGATCACAGCAGCCACCGGGAGCCCCGACGTACACTATCGACACCTCGACCTGTCATCTCTCAAATCAGTGAGGGAATTCGCGGACAACATCCTGAAAACAGAAAAACGGCTTGACGTACTTGTGAACAACGCTGGCTGTTTCGCATCGAATTTCGAAAAAACCGAAGACGGACTGCTTCTTGAAATGCAGAGCAACTATTTTGGACCTTTTCTACTGACAAACCTGCTTCTCCCACTTCTTAAGTCTTCAACACCAAGTCGTATAGTAAATGTTTCATCAATCGCACACAAAGGAGGCATTATTGACTTTGAAAACCTTAACGCCGAAAAGGAAACTAAAGGGACTTACAGTAAGCTTACTGTATATTGTACTACAAAGTTGTGCAACATCTTAATGACAGTGGAACTGGACCGGCAGTTAAAAGGAACGGGTGTGACAGTTAATGCCTTGCATCCAGGAATCATCGCAACAGGAATTTCAGCTCATGATGCACTGGTGACTAGGTGTCTATTTTTCTTGAGACCTTTTTGCAAGACACCGTGGGAGGGAGCGCAGACCTCTATTCATCTGGCTGTGGCACCCGAGCTTGTCGACACGAGTGGCCGCTATTTCCGAGACTGTAAAGAAGTAAACGTCACCAAGCAAGCTCAAGATGTCGAATTGGCCCGAAGACTTTGGGAAGAATCCGAAATACTTGTAAAATTAAAAGCCGCTTAATAAATTGCACTACAATTGACACTAAACTGGATTTTAATATTTTGAATACGCTGTTATGTTTCGATTGCGTTTGGTGTTTTCAATTCGCTTGGTATTTATAATCATGATAAATACACCTATTAAGTTAAGAAAACTGTACAAGCACTTGAACTGACGTGTAGAGGAATTCGTACGAGTATGAAAAATGCGTATTTTTATCGTATTCATTCCCAGTTTGTAAATTTTGATATACTACGCAGCATATAAATCATCATAACTTTTTTATTTCCTTACACACCAGTAAAATAAAATATTTTGCTTTTACAGTTTCATTTAAAAAAAAAAATGTCACGAGTGTACCGAATTTTAACACGAGTGGTTCTAGAAGGATTCATTTTTATTACGACGTTTGGAACCCTACAAGTAATGTCAAAGATGTTGTTTCATGATCGATATTAGTCCTACCAACTGCGTTCACTATGGGACATTCGTGAACTCAGTTGACGACGACTTTTGCTTAGTTGCTAGCGACACTGTCTAGTTTGGGACTAGGTCGATTTGTATGATTGTTCACCAATATTATTATTATCATTGTGTTGTCTTTTCCGCTCACGGGACATTGGTTATTTAGAGTAGACGGTTTATAAAGCGCACACTGACCACTGAATAGTAGAATTGTAACTCTGATGGTTTAACAATGACAGTCAGCCTTGTAGGTTTGTACTGCAAGGTATACGTAACCACGTTAGTTAATTTGTCGAACGTACAATAGGTAAATCTGTCATTTTTATTATGGAAAATGACATTTAGAAGTACCCTACGCACGCTCGAAAACGTTGAGTAATTACCCCGCTGTAACTTATACCACGCCGCGCCATGTAAACAATCTGATACATGTAAAGGAATGACATTGCTTTTCTCGCTCAGCAAACCAAATCAAAACTCGAATGTGCTAAAAATTTATGAAACACATACGTATGTGAATACTTGTTTTCAAACATTATCTTCTTAGACACAACTTTTCACGAGAGGCATAAAAATACCTATGTTGTACCGCGAAAAGAAAAGTTTCATACATATTTAAAAAAAAACTACCAAGAGCAGTTCGAATTGTTGTTTTACTACACCAATAAGTGTTAAAATACCATTATTTATTCTCTTAGGAAAGTATTTAGGCCTCAATAAAAGGCGCTTGCTTTATTTCAATAGTAGTCATGGGTAAAACGGGAAACTAACGGAATAATAAATCAAAGGAAAATAAGAAACTTAGGTTTGAGAAGCGTCGATGGTTTTGGTTTTAGAAAGGAACATATTTGCAGTGTACCACTTTGAGTAAAAGGACTTTTAGTATGCTTAATGAACAATTTAACAGCAAATAAAGCTGGTACCGACAAACTAATACTAGAATGTTCACGCTCTTTAATTGGGACCCATCCCGCAATATTCTTTTCTATAGATATTCTTCTATAAAGTTTAACAGGAGTCAACCATAAGCAATAATGATAACGTCCGTAAATAATCCGTTTGATAAAAAACTTTTCATTTCTCATACTCTGAAAGTAGGTCAGTAGCGTGATGAAAGTGGTACATTTCTGCTCTAGGGCAGAAAGTATTTATCATTCCTCATACTCAGAAAATGTGTCATTGTTCATCTAAGTGGCACGCTGAAAGTGGTACATTTTTGCTCTATAGCAGAAAAGTAATGTTCTTTTGCATATTAGTAATTTTTTAGTTTTCGTAGGTATTCGAAATGAAAAGCAGAGTGTTTAACTCGGGGACACTCGGGTGAAACCACCCATTTCAGCCTCGTACTAGCCTCTCTTTGTTCGAGCGCCAAATGTCTGGTTATGTCGATTATGTAGTGTTCCAAGATACTAATTTAAGCTGTGGTTACTTATAATTAAATGAACATCAAACTAAAATGTTTTGCCTGTTGGTGACCCTAAATAAATAAATAAAATAAATTTTCGTCGCTCGCGCCACGAGAACTGCATATCGAGCTAACAGTAGTAGTGGAAGATGTCCGCAAAAAATACCGCAAATCGATGTACAGTTTAGCCGTTTGGCACACGCATACAAAATTAGAGGTCAAAACAAAATTTTTGATCCGCAGTTCTAAATAAAAATCCCTTAGGAGGCGAGTGCTGAATCTTTATTTTTTTGTATGAGAAATATTTTTTTTAGAAACCTATCGTGTGTGTTATTAAATGAAAGGGATTTTTGAGGCGATTCTAAAAAGTTCAGAATCGATATGGTTGATATTACCATATCGATTCTGAAGGAGCCCAAACTTGGTATGTTTGGAAAATTATTTTTGTATTAATTAAAAAATAAAAACAATGTATTGTAATGATATGGTATATTTTTTGAATCGTATCAAAAAGCCCTTTCATTTAATACCACACAGGATAGGTTTCTATTTTTTTTTCTCATACAATATAAATAATGACTCAGCACTCATTGCGGGTCAAACAATTTGTTTTGACCTCTAGTATGCTGTGCCAAATGGAAAAACTGTATTGGGCTCGTACGCCGTCCACTATAGCGATTATAGCGGATGAGAAAGACTGGCCGCAATATTTTTGCGCGCATGCATGAAGAATGTTATACTATAAGAGTTCATGAAGCGAAAGTTATATGTCAGGATGGTAGCATATGGAAATCCGTGATCTCGCCTACCCCTCAGGAACAGCCTGAGGAGACAGGCGTGATTATATGTATTTATATTTTTCAATTAAAACGTTCGATTCGCGAAGTTTATGCTTGAGTTTGCAATGCAAGCTCAGTGGCGGATTTGCCGTCGGCCCCTCTAATGCCCCAGGCAATGTAGTAAGTTTGTACCGGCTTTCTTTGCAGTCTCAGCAGCAATTGGCTGCTTGGCCGCTCCTTATATCTGGCCAACAGGTTCATGCGTGCTGGGCCTTAGGGCAAATCCGCCACTGTGCAACCTAAAGTTAGACGGCAAAGGTTTGTTCGTGAAACGAATGCTCGTCATGCACTTGGATGCTTAGTATACAGTACCTGGCTGACGGAGATTTGCTTGGCATCTTTCGTGTTTTCCCGAAGAATACGAGTTATTTTTTCCCCTCCGTAAACCCGCAACGTTCGACGAAATTTTTACAGCTGTTACCGAGATACCCGAAATAAATAAATAAGTATATGTATACATATACAACAATTGCTCGTTTAAATATAGTTAGTTAGTTTTACTGGGCATTTTCCGCAAGTCGACATCTATCGTGCCTATTTTGCGTGATAGATAAATTAGTTTATACTGTAAGAAGCATGACTGGAAGGTTTTTCTTAATACCCGTCGGATAAGCGTATTAGGTACGGTACGGCCCGCCTGAATCAGGCGGCCTGTGGTCTCCAGAGTTGTCACATGCGCGTTGCCGACCCAATCCTTTCTTGAAGAACCCCATACTGTGGTCCGTTTGAAAAACCTCGGGAGAATTTATTGTTACTTCAAATTTAACTTTTACCCGTATGTAAACACTTTTTCCTTAATTCAGTTCGAAATTCCATTAAGTAATGAAGCGTTTTTCTATGAGTGTTGGACGGTGAAACGAAACTTAATTTTCTTTCCACTGACCACTTGGTCTGTAGTTCTTTCTATCCATGGGTAAATGGACATCTTAATATTTAAAACTCTATCACACAAATCACGTTTAGGGATGGAATATTTAACTAACTTGTTCCTTGTTACACCGTATCGAGACTTTCGAGACACTGTTCCGGGGAAGCCCGTCAACATCGCTAATTAATTTCCTCTCCGGTCTTCGCTTCAGGGGCGATAATAAAAAACTCCTTCAAAAACGATGAATAACTTAGTGAAGTATAAAAGGCTAATTAAGGTGTGCTTGGCTAATTAGCTGTCAGATAATCGAGTTGCGAGGCAACCGAGCGCGGGTTTAGTAGCCGTTAAAGTCGTATTATTGTTGAACTTTGGGGCTCGTAACTCGAGAGCAGCACTTACTGGCCGAAAGTGGCCATTCTGAATCGCTGACTGTATTTTGCACTCACCTACGGTACTAGTTCTGGACGTAATGTAAATTTCGTTCATTTTAGTTTCGCTGTGCTGTGTGCAATCAGTCCAACATAGCCTTAAAGCTTAAGTTTTAGCTGGAATTCAGTCTCTTACTGGGCACTGACTTGGTGCCATGTAAGCAGTGCCGGATTAAGACTACTTGATACCCTAAGCAATCCACGCCTGTGGCCCCCCCTCCCCCATCCATAAGTAACGTTGTATTGGTCTTTTGTTTTTTGGTGCTGTTTATGGTGCCCCAAAGACGTGATGCTCTAAGCAATTGCTTAATTTGCATATGGGATAAGTCCGGCACTGCATATAAATTTAAGCAATTATAAACCTTCCTTATAAACATTTTACTTTTTATAGTATTAGGTAATTAATATCTACCTAGACTGGACTACAATTTAATAAGGTTTTGTGTTCGCTAATATATGTTTTTGCAAGCTATGTTGTTAGTGAGATATATGCCGTACATATATCTTCATGTAATGCACATAATTGTCGAAGAATAAAAGGAGGCAATTGCAGGCTGAGTATTAGTATTAAACGGATGGCCTTGGGTGTCCGTTTAATTAATACGAAATCTGCAATTGACATTTAGTGCTTTTCTCAAAAATGGGGGAAAAAAGACTAAATTGGAATTAAGTTTTGATAAACATAATCCTAAACCGTCAGAAGTTCATGCTCTCCCGCCGTTTTTTTTTAAACAGAATCGGAAGTGTATATTCCACAGAAAACTGCAAATCATTTCAGACACGTACAGAAACGTCTCGTTTCCAACTGAAAACTACGACTTGACTTATTGGCTGTATGGCCGTTTCTTTGAATTTGCACAAAGCGTAAAATTATTAAACAGAAAAATACATTTCAAAATTATTTATGTGGCCTATCGTTTCTTTATAAATGAATCTCGATTCATCATCATCATTATATCAGCCGAATGACGTCCACTGCTGGACATAGGCCTTCCCTAAAGCCTTTCACAATGATCGGTCCTGCGCCACCCGCATCCAGCGGACACGCGCGACCCTTACCAGGTCATCAGTTCACCGTGTGGGGGGCCTGCCCACGCTACGCCTTCCGGTACGTGGTCACCACTCGAGAACCTTTCCGCCCCAACGGCCATCTACGTGCTATGTGCCCCACCCACTGCCACTTAAGTTTAGCGATTCGAAGGGCTATATCGGTCACTTTGGTTCTGATGTGGATGGAATCTCCATTATTAAGTATTTAATACCTATTATAAAATTAGGCCCCCCACACGGTGGACTGATGACCTGGTGAAGGTCGCAGGTGTCCGCTGGATGCTGGTGGCGCAGGACCGGTCATTGTGGAAGTCTATGGGGGAGGCCTATGTCCAGCAGTGGACGTCTTTCGGCTGACATGATGATGATGATTATAAAATTAAGCTACAATTGGTCTACTCTTTTAATTTTAATAGATAAATCTCGCTACGCTCCTGATTGGTACTTTTGAATCTTACAATCCTGTGCTAACTCGGATCTCAATAGAAGCACTCGCGCAAACAACAACTTTGCAGCCTTGCATAAAAATAACTATTTCGTGCCAGTCCAGCAGCGTTGGATAACTAGGTTTGGCGCGCGACCACGCTCAATATAATACAGATATATAAAAAAAACTCAATTTTATGATAATACCATAAGGTCGAAAATGAGAACGCGAGAGAGAAGCCGAAGGACGCCTACTCCTGGACATAGGCCTCCCCTAATTTCATGGGAGGTAAATGCCATAATCGCCAAGCTTGACATGCGGGGTGGCGATCGCAGTATCTCCTCCGCACTCCAGGGATGCTGCTGCCTATCCCCCGGTGGTCTTGGTCGTACATGAGGGAGAAACTTCCCCCTTTCCACTATAATTATACTACCCCATTTAAAATGGACAATAGGTATGATATCAATACGTGGATAATTATTATTCTCCAGTTCGTGCAATTTTGGATAAAGTGATAAGAATTTAACACAAGTGTGTTATAATGATAAATTACGTAATTCACATAAAATCATACAATATTACATATAAATACATTCTAATAATAAATAAATGGCAAGTTGAGAGAGTGACGAGTGCTTAATGCAGTAGCAGTTTTATATTACCAATTTTTAAAGTTATGTAAAGTTATGTTACGAGTATGTACGTAAACGAAGCGCGTGACGTGGGAGAATACGGGTCTTACCACACTAACGATTTTGTGAGTGTTTTGCGACCGTCGCGATCAGTGAGCGCGGTGGTTTGTGCAACGTGCTCGCTGCAGTTGTGCGGCGTCATTCATCGCCGCAGCCCGGCTAGTATGATAGCTTATACCGTCACGTTTTATGTTACGTTATAGTACATTTTGGCCATATAACGTGATGGTATAAGCTATCAAACTAGCCGGGCCGGTCCCTATAATGTAACGCTCGATAATCCACTTCTTCTTTTATCTCTTTCTCTTACTTACGTATTTTTTATCCATGCCAGACAAAACAAAGGATAGACTCGGATAATTATAACGTACAGGGTCTGCCTACGAAGCTAGAGGTCCCGAGTTCGACTCTAAAGATCTTTGTTTCTGTGGCGAGCAAAAACATTTGTTTCTGAGACTTGGATGTTTTTCATGTATTTATGTATATCTACTAAATATATCCTCGTCTAGTACCATATAAGTCCCATAACACAAGCCTTATTGAGCTAATAGTTCGATTTGTGGAAAAATTGTCCCCTAATATTTAAGGTAGATTATTGACATTATTGTGTAGCTTACTGAGCATCGGATAGCTATTATTCTTAAATAGGGTTATTTTGTTTAGGGGCCATTACGAGTAGCTTCGCTCACATATCGCTTCGAAAATCACTACCTAGCGTGATTAAGCCCTAATGTAACACGAAATAATGGATGCGAAGGCAACCTTCCAGCTCCATTTGACCTGCAGGTCAACGCTGATAATTAGTTGACATACGTATATTTATTTACGTAACGAAATTAAGGTGATTCAAAATCGCACGTCGCGTCCCCGAGTCCTCGTTATAATGAGATCGTTTGATGTGATCTGATGCGTCAAATTGCGGGCCTCTAAATGGAAGTGGAGACCTCTTCAATGCCTCAGACTTTAATAAAACGTCAAACAGTCAGCTGAGTTAATACAGTTTCAGTCTCAAAGGAAATTTAACACATGTTCATAATAATTGCCACTTTGAAATAACTATCGACCTGGTTTCTCTGAGATTGGCGGGAAGCGTTGACGCCGTATGCAAACCTATTCTGCTGTGCTACCGCGAACTTCGAAAATCCGACTTCGTGTCGTGCCGTTCCTTTCACTCTCGTGTTATACTCTATATGACGGATAGGTCTAAGGTGGGCAACCCCATATTTCCCGCCGAGGTATGTATAGTGCTTTTCTCAAACATGCAATGAAATAAACAAACAAAAAAATCCAAGTTTTATTTTTAATAGGCATAGTGGCAGAATGTCATGATGCATGTGCCATAAATTTATGTGGAATGGAAATTAAAAAAGAGGACTTTGCAGGCCTAGGCCGGCATGATTTGTATAAAAAGTTCGCGGTAGTACCCCTGTGAACATATGAATAATCTACATGCGAGTAACTACTACCATAGAATAAAATAATAGTGCTTACTTACGTACAGAAGGCCCGCTGCCTAATAGAAACGATGGGTGACAGCTAGAAAAATAAAAGTGGCATCTCGTTCTATCGCATACCTACTGCGCACTCTTTCGTCTAGCTAGGGTTGCCATGTTTGCGTGTCATTGTCATGGTAACAATGCTGCATACGTCTGGTCAGTTTTACTGCCCCACCTGCGACAGAATTTTTAAAGTAAGTTCGGCTTTGTAAGCCTCATTCGAGCTTACGCTCGTAAATAGGGTCGCCGTTGCCGATCACGCCACGGATAGCTATACATATATATAAATATAACAACGCTGGCCTTGGCACGATGAGTGTGACTGTCAATCGCCCTCGGATGAATTGACACCCCTGAGGTGTGCCAGAGTCGGGTTTAATGTGACAAACAAGCAAACGGCCTGCCTGACGGGAAGCAGAAGCGTTGCTGACCCTTTTTAGGGTTCCGTAGTCAACTTGGAACCCTTACAGTTTCGCCATGTCCTTCGGTCTGTCTGTCCGAGGCTTTGCTCTGTGATTGTTAGTGCAATTTGGTATGGATATATAAAGCAATAAAACTGACAAAGTCGTAAAAATTGTGCCCCCCCCCCCCCCCGTAACTTTTGACTATGGGTCCAAAAAAATATGAAATATATCGTGAAAGTAATGCTTAATAAAGACTTTCAACGAAAACTATAGCGGACATGATCAGTTAAGCTGTTTATGAGTTATCGTAAAAAGTCTTTAATTCTTAGTAAAAGACGTATGAAACGCTGCGAAGGTATTCTCTTTTGCTTGTTTTTTTTTTTTAATTGAGTTCATCGGACAGCTACGGAACCCTACATACACTGAACATGGCCCGACATGCTCTTGGCTGATTTTTTTATTTATCATAGATATGTATTGATCTTATACATGACGAAAATAAGCTCGTTATTATATACGATGACGTTTACTTAGCTAGCAGTTTGCTTACATAATTAACAAACTTGTTAATCGCACCATTATTATTGGTTTCAATACATTTAGTGGCTCCATAATAATTGAATGGCATTCGTTATGTAACCTTGTCACTGGCAGCGATGTCGCGTCGGCGCGTACGCACGATTGAGTAGCGAGTTTAGTTTAGGATCGACCAAAATACAACAGTGACATTGTTTTAGTTAAGACGACACAAACCGTGGAAATAATTAGTAGCATTTAGTTCCCGTACTTGGTGGTCATCGCTAGTTCACTATCCAATCACTGTTATTTACGTGTTTTATCCGATGGACAAATGTGACTAAATTTTCGCAATGATTTGGACAATACTAGCTATAACAACTCTGACAGTTGTCAGCGTGAAAGTGTTCCAAAGACTGACATGTGGCGTGTGTCAGTCCAGTGCGCGTTTAGATGGTAAAGTGGCGATAGTAACAGGAGGCGCAAGTGGACTTGGTCTGGAAACCGCGCGGGGACTGGCGGAGCGTGGTGCCAGAGTCATCATCACGATCAAGAGCGCCCGCCTCGGTACTGCTGCTGTGGAAAAAATCGTCCAAAGTACCGGGAACACCAACGTCTCCAGCAGACTCCTTGATTTATCCTCCCTACAGTCCATACGGCAGTTTAGCATGCTCATAACGAGGACGGAGAAACGCCTTGACATACTGATCAACAATGCCAGCGCATTCGGCCTTGGCAATCACGTCACTAAAGACGGACTGCACGTGGGAATGCAAGTGAACTACTTCGGACCTTTTCTCTTGACTTGCCTTCTATTACCTTTACTGAAATCATCGGCGCCCAGTCGCATTATTAACGTGTCGTCTATTAAACACAATTACGCCGAAGTGGATTTCGACAATCTTAACATGGAACGATATTGGAGTGACCATTTAGCTTATGCGAATAGTAAATTATATCTCATTATGATGACCGTAGAATTAAGTCGAAGGTTAAAAGATACTGGCGTTACCATAAACGCTCTGCATCCAGGAGTTTTTTTGAATAACATTTTAAGAAATATACCTAATGATGCGGTTAGGAAAGTGGTAGAAAATAGTGTAGGGTTTATGTACCAGAATGCTAGAGAAGCGTCACAAACAACACTGCATTTGGCGGTAACCCCTGAATTAGAAACTGTAACCGGACAGTATTTTAGCAATTGCCGTAAAGCAAAACCTTCTAGAGTGTCACAGGACCCGCTGTTAACTAAACGGTTATGGGACGAAACGGAAAGAATAGTTAATTTTTCATTGCCTGAAAGTTTATAGTTAGCTTTGTTGCTGAAGTTTTTTTTTGATAGTACAGAAATATCAAACTATAGGTAATTGTTAGGTTATAAAATGAATAAACAGTTTTTTTTGCGTTTATTTTTTGCGGTTCCTTCCTGTATTTGGTGATATGTGTTAATGTTTATCTATAAGAACCTAAGTCTAGTTTTAAATAAAAATAAGTAAATTCTCAAAGTTTTGTCTTCCTTGCTCGTTAGTGTTAGCTCCACAGAACAGTTTTCTGTTCTATGTTTAGCTCGATATTCTCGTCGACATAGTTTAGGAAGGATAAGCCTTAACACTCAATAGTTTCTTGACACCATTACACAGAAACAGTACAGAAGCAAATTTATCTTGAATACTAAAATATAATAGTTTAGAATGATCCAGATTCACCTTCTATAAAACATTAATATAATAACAAAATCATAGAATACCAGCTAAGAATAACCAGACTCATTACATCAATTACGAGCCAAAGTACCAAAATCACAATAAGTCAGTCATGTGAAATACGAGTAAGTAGTACATGATCAAACAAGTTTAAAGTTTCACAAGTTATATATAAGTTTGAATGTGGTTTTGCGTATCTGCAAATTTGACTCATGTTTTCTCATTAAGGTGTAGGAAAATTATTTGTTACTCAGAAATATCGTATTTAGTATCGAGTAGAAGGATTGTATTTAGTGTCTTAACTCTTAAATTGGCAGTAGTAGGTATCTTAGCCGTAAAATTGACAGCGTATAATTGAGTCATTTTTTAGGAACGATTTTTGTGTTACAGTACGTTTTTATTTCTAAGTTCAATAGGTATCTCAAAAACGGCCGAACCGATTAATATAAAAAATGTACAGGAACCATTGCTGTAAAACCTGCTTACAGATAAAAAGATCGCGTTCAAATCGGTTCAACCGTTTAAAAGCTACGATGCCACAGACAGGCATATACATACACAGATACACATGTTAAACTTATAACACCTCTTATTGCATTCCGCGTCGGGGGTTAAAAAGACAATTAAATAGTTTAGTACTTATATTTATCTCAATTCCTAAACACTGCACATATAATGAATGTAAAATATTTGGTTTTACCTTTGACCTGTACCGTCAGCATCATAATTATACTTCACTTCTTTTTTGGCGTTATACCTACTCTAGCCAGAGTGGTCGAGGCCGTCACGTCGATGTTTGTGGCCCGCTTCACAATGCGACGCCATTCTTCGCGAACTGCTCATTCGGCCCTGCTCCTGGTACATTCGTCAACAGGAACGTCGATGGCGGTTTTTATTCGGTCCATCCACCTCATCGGCGATTTTTCGCAGGGTCTGGTGCCCTCAGCCTTGCATTGTACTACCAGTCGTTCGATGGCATCGCACCCGCACCGGGATACGTGTTTAAAGAAAATGAAGATAAGAATTTAGACTGTACTGTCTGATGCGTAGCTCTTGAAGAATGGACTCATTGGTTCGGAATTCCGTCCACGATATGCCGAGCATTTTTCTCCAGCACCATATCTCAAGAGCGTCAATTCGTCTCTTCTCACTATGCTCGTATTTTCCCGAGGAATACGAGTTTTCCCGAAGATAAGACCTAAGTAATTTAACCAAGCACTACGTAGTTAATTACTTAAAAAAACCTATTATTCGGTGAACGAATATCTGTATGACTACAATGAATAATGCATATAAATGTAACAAGCTTATGTAAGTAAGTTAGATAAAATAACGATATTAGTTTTTAAGAATAATTTTTATAAACTAATATCGTTGTATGCCGCAAGGCAGAACATAGCTGAACTCTATTCGGAACAAATAAAAATATTCTATTCTAATATGATTCTATTAAATAAATATTTTTTTCGTTCCCGGAAACCCCTATATTATTGTAAATTGCATTGAAACCGCTAGAGCGGTTTTCTAGATTATAATTACCAACAAACGAATAAATACACAAATGTTCCTCGTTTTATAGTATAGGATTATAATTAGTGGCAGGCAAAATAACCATATTTTTTACAACACATCGTCATCATTGTTGGATTAAGGTTATGTTACGATATACATATGTAATAATGTTTGCTGAACCTATGAATTGACTAATTATTTAATAAGTTAAACATTTGGGTGTGAAACTAGACAGAGTTTATTTTCGAGTACGGAACTTTAATTCTGTGGCTCTAGTAAAAAGGGGTACAAGTCCTATACAATTGTACGGCACTTATACCGTTTTTCACTAGGGTCACAGAATTATACATCGGGAACGATGGTTGGCGTTAAATTGAAATAATGCCACGAGCCGGGCGAGCCGGTATGGTTCTTTTATCCGCACATAAATCTGTACCTACGATTGTGCACAGGGTACAATCTAATTTAGAGAACTTCCTATGCATTCATCTGTTTTTGTGGCTTTGTGGTGCTGTTTCACACTATTTCTGTGTGATTAGTCTTTATGTATGGCATTTTGTCTTGCTACTGAGAAATGTATCTATCTAGTGGTAAATGAACAGTCAACATCAATAGTAGGAGAGCATCGCATCGGAGAGCGACTCGAATTGTCGGCTGCCAGCGGGTTTCGAAACGGCTTGACTCCTTGGCGCTGCGTAGAAATGTAGCCTCGCTCTGCATTTCCTACCGCATGTATTACGGGGAGTGCCCCGAGGAATTGTTCGGATTAATCCCTGCCGCTTCCTTCCGCCATTGCCCAACGCGACAAAGTTTCCATCCTCATCACTTAGATGGTTGGCAGTCCTCTACTGTGCGTTTCTCCAGAAATTTCTTGCCTCGCACAGCTAAACTGTGGAATGAACTGTCGCCTGCGGTATTTCCGGACCGATTCGACCTTCAAACCTTCAAGAAAAGAGCGTACTCCCATCTTAAAGGCCGGCAACGCACTTACAACCCCTCTGGTGTTGCGAGTGTCCATCGGCGGCGCTAATCGCTTACCATCAGGCGATTCGTCTGCTCGTTTGCCACCTATATCATAAAAATAAAAAAAGTATATAATTGGTTCTTATTATGTATGTACACAATTACAGGTTAAAACATAAATATGCTTATTATACTGTGGCTGATAAGCTGCAGAGAGCATAACGCCTATATTTGAGTAGGTACAGGTACCTACCTACTTTAATGAGGGTCATACATTTTTAATAAAAATTCAATGTGATTTGTGCTTCTTCAATGGAACTATGGAATGGACTATACTGCCCGTTCCCCTCATCTATGATAGAACGCCTGTGCCCAGAAGTGGGACGTTTATACGTTGATGATGATGATGAAGCACATTGAAAATGAAATGCGGTTAAGATGCGAAGCAAGAAACATTAGTCCTCCTGGATTCTGGATTTCGCAGTTCCGTCTAACCTGTTAGATAAACAAATTATAGACCCAGAGAGGGAACCACACTTAGACAGCAGATTACATAGATAATCTTTCTGCCGTAAACGCGGTCAGCTTGATTGTTCATTCTGGCACAGTGATTGGGGTCCCTCAGATCGCTCTCCTGGGACCACGACCTGAAAGTTGCGGGCAACACTGCAGTGGAGTAAAGTTAAGGAAGAATTGCTTTTCGTTATATTTTTCTGGATCATCTGATGTTATAATCGTGTATTTAACCTTCCTTTTCTGTCACTTTGACATTATGGCCGCAAGCGTTTATAGGCTGGTTTCTGCTTACCATTAAATGTAATACTATTATACTTGTCTTATTGTTCTGTGCCATCAAGGCAGGCCGTAAGCTATAATTACCTATAAGTTGTATAAGATATGTGTTTGTGAGAAAGCGACAAATACGTTTCAGTTAACAAGGCCATAATTAGTAAGTTTTATGGATAAGGGGTATGGTATTGCTAAAATGAAGTTCCTAATAGGTACGACACCTTGCGTAGCTTTTGCCCACAAAATTTGTTCGTGTATAATTCTTTAAACGTATTTTCACACAAATTATTACGTACATTTCAACCGTTTGAGACGCTTTCTGTGATGAAAAGTACTAAGACTGCGCTTTCGAACGAAACGGAAACACGAATACGCCTGATTTTTTAAAATATTTAGCAATGACGTAACTTCGGGACATTAGCATTAGCACTCCTATAATTATCATAAGAAATTCAAACGTTAATTTGCAACATTGGACAGCAGATTATCTACATCATTAGTACGATAGGAGCAAGGAGCTTACTTATATGAATATTTAATATATCAATCAAGGCATTGGACTAAACATTAGCATTGCCACCTGTACAGGAAACTGAATAATAGAATACATTATAGTATCTACTATCTTTCTTTTGCTACTGACGGAATTAGAGTTATGTAAACATTTTCAACTCACTAGATACTCAACTCAATACTACATTTTATTGAGGCTTTAAAGTCTTCGTTTATTTTCCCGATCTACACACATAGTATACATACACAAAACATACATAAACCCACGACCATATTCCCAAAAGCCACACGACAATTTCAGCGCCACTTTTAGCAATTGTACCTTTACAAGTAGATGGAGAAAATGTGATATTGTAGTGACGGGTTGCTAGCCCATCACCCACAACACACTTCAATCTGGTTCCCATAGTCGACTCATACGACACCCAAGAGAAGAAAGGAGGTGGTGCTATTCTAAACCGGCACCACAAGGGGGTACTAGTACCAAACCTACTGTAACTTCGATAATACCTAACTGGCTCAATAAACACATACGTACTTTACCTTAAGAAATAATTATAACACGGCAATGCTAATTTCATTTGTTTAAATTGAATAAAAAGTACTGCCTCAAAATCGATCCACTTTCAAACTTCTCCGATACTTTCAATAGTTTTAATACGATTTTAATAACTGTAAGATAACCGACTCAGAGAGCTACTTAATATTTAAAACACGAGCGAAAAGTTCCCTCCATCTGTAAATCTTTACAAGTATAGCTTTAACCTTTGTGTGGTCTAATAACTATCGGGCTTAGACCAATTCCTTTTGGTTTTAAGGACGGCTTTCTTCGTTTCACATCTAAATAGGCAATAACAATTCGCTAACTACTGCCCTTCTCGGCTAATGTTCGACCTCCATTCATTGTTCTTAGCTAATAGCAAGTAGAACGACGTAATACAGCAAATCCATGTATGTAGGTAATACGAGTATAAGAAGTGAAGAAAATCGGTGTAATATTATCTCAACCAGTTCAAGTTTTCCTTTGAGTTGTAGAGTCAGATGGCGATTTCGTAAAACTAGTCCTAGTCCTACGCAGAATCTTTGATAATTACCATAGCGAACTCCAGGGTCCATTCGGATACACTTGGGAAAAGGGGTTTTAGGATGATAACCTAACTATCATTTTTTGTAAGGTGGTAGGACAGCTGATAGACGAACCTATATCCAAATGCTCGTTTGAAAAGTTACGCAATTGCCCTGCAGATAGTCGGCAGCTGATATTGGTTCCTTATGACTACCTTATGACAGTGCTATTTGTTTTTATTCATATTTTCTTTTACAAGTGGATATGTATGTACGTTCTCTGGCATCTTCTTGTAGGTGCCACGGCCACAATCCGTAATTTATCTGACTCACATTACATACTAATTCCCCCAATCGCGCGGAGCAATCACAGATCACAGCAAAGCGAAGTCATTTATATTCTGAGCAGCCCATCTGAGGAGGAACCTCAGCCTTAAGAGGACTGCACCAATAATGCGCGTTATTATAATACTTTTGGTTGTTTGCCATCGTCGTGGTAAATAAGTATAAAAGATAGATATCATATCCAGTCATACGAGTAGGTATCTTCTGCTAAGATTACGTATCACAGCAGAGTACAAGATGATCCTAGAAAATGATTGGGCCGCCAACTAGGAGCTGCAAATAGGCGGTTAAAGGAGAAGTGCGGACATTATTAATGAAACCCATAACTCAAGCGCAGCCAGCACATTTTTCTCCACACAGGATCCGGAAGGACGGCAGACGCCACTAATTAACAAGATTAGCATATTCCCTTGAAAATGCCTTTTTTGTCCCTCCAACGAAATGACTACTGCCGTATGGAAATGTTAGGATTTCTGCCAAAATGGCGCTTCCTTAAATATTGTTATTTGCATCTAGTTAGTTGGACGATTTCCACCGTGTTTTTATTATAATCGTAGGACCCTTTTTGTTTCTTTCGTATCTTCTAATGTAGTTGTATTTTACGGTATATTTAGAACATATACTCGTAATGATGAACGACAATTCCTTAAACAGTCTATTCTGCAACAACGTTCGGGTTTGTTGAGAGCATTTAAAGACACGTGCCGCAAAGTTTGCTTCGGGTTGTGAGCTATATTGGTTATAAGTATTAAAGTAAAAGTAAAAGTAAAAAAGTAAAAGTAGTTTATTCTTCAAATTAGGCATATTACATGCACCTATGAACGTCAATAAACTACCACCGGTTCGGAAAAATATACCTCTGCCACGAGAAGAACCGGCGTAAGAAACTCGGCGAGGTGTCATTTTTTCAAAACAATATACATTATATAGTTAAATATAAAATTACATTACTACAAAATAACTTAAATAACAATGCTACAGTAGAAAATATATTTTCGCGATAGATTACCCGTGCAGGACGCTATCACTGCCACACATCCCTATCCATGATGTAATCGTTTATCTTATAATATGCTCTTGAAATAAGTGTTTGTTTTACTACAGATTTGAATTTAGAATTGCTAAGTTCAGTAATGTGTTTAGGAATTTTATTGTAGAATTTGATACAATTTCCCAAGAACGACTTTTTCGCCTTTACTAGTCTATAGAAGGTTATTTTCAGTTTCCCAGTATTTCTCGTGGCTATTGGTTTATCAGCGTTCGTTGGAAAATTGCCCAAATTCTTCCTAACATACATTATTATTTCAAATATGTATAGGGACGACAGGGTTAGAATATCTATTTCTTTGAAAAATTCTCTTAATGAATCACGCGACCCCAAGTTATAAATTGCTCGGATAGCCCTTTTTTGCAAAATAAAAACAGTTTCAATATCTGCAGCTGATCCCCATAAGATAAGACCATAAGTAATTATACTATTAAAATAAGCAAAGTAAACTAACCGTGCCGTTGCCACATTGGTAAGCTGCCTTATTCTCCTGACTGCAAATGCAGCAGAGCTCAACCTACTTCCTATCGCTGTTATATGGGAACCCCACTGCAATTTTGAGTCCAATGTAATGCCTAAGAATACAGTAGAAGTAACAAATTCTAATGTTTGACCATTAAGTTTAATATTTGTATCTAAGTTTCTGTTTGATGAGTTCGCTAGAGAGAATTTTATACATTTAGTTTTTTTCGGGTTCAATACTAAGTTATTGGCAGCAAACCAGTCAGATATCATGGAGAGGGTATTATTTGGTTCAATGAGTTCAGTATCTCTCCTATTTACCTTTAACAGTAATGAGGTGTCGTCTGCGAACATTACAATGCCTGATCGTCGGCTTACCATATATGGCAGATCATTTACATAAACAAGGAACAGGAATTGGTTAGACTTTATTGGTTAAAATTAATAATTAAACTCCATTATGCTTTGGGGTTTCTGATATTCAAAATATACTCGAACGTAATATTACTTCGTCGAGACAGCGACGATTCGAGAAATTATATCCTATGCTTTTTAATTTACAACTAATTTGTGTTTCATGCTTTGCTACACTTACATCCACTCTTACTAACCTACTGTGTGTGTTATGGTTTCCCGTAACAAAACTATCAAAGGAAGCTGTTAAGAACACACCTGAAGTACTTACGAGTATGTATTTGCAGTAATTGCAGTGCCATTAGCCACCGATGCGAATAGCTTATTGAAGTTTTCCCAATACCGGAAAACATCGTGATACGAGCGCGGCGGACATCCGCCATCGCCCACCATCGATGCCGCGATACATGGACATCCAATACATCCGCTTCATCCACCGTTCGAATAAATCACGCAAAAGGATCGACCTTTTAATATTTCCCTATATTAAACGTGCGATTATCGCAATCGATCACATTATCGCTCATTATGTGATGATGAGATTTATTGCCTAGAGACAATTAATTACTCGCACGGCGAATAGCTTATACTTGGCTCATACAGCTATCAGATTGGTTTCTTTATCGAAGCACACATTCGCCCAAGCATGAACAGATAAGAGCACTAACTTATCGTGTTCGTTGCGCACTATTGTGACCTCTTTACTTCATTTTCTTAACAAAGTAGTACGCTCCGTCTGCGTTACAGTGAGACGTCGCGTGGACATACATTTGCTAGTGACATTGAACTGTAAAATGTATCTTTTAATAATAGGTGTTATTGTTGTGATAGTGTTCACTGTTAAAATATATCAAAAACTAACATGTGCAGTTTGCCGGTCGAGCGCTCACATGGTAGGCAAGGTAGTGATAGTGACAGGTGGTAATAGCGGTATAGGATTAGAAACGGCGAAAAACTTGGCAGAGCGAGGCGCGCGGGTCATCCTTGCGTGCAGGAGCGCTCGCCGCGCGGCTGTTGCCAGGGAAGACATTATCAAATTCTCCGGGAATACCGACGTGCACTACGTACCGTTAGATTTGTCGTCGCTTCGCTCCGTAAGGGAGTTCAATGAGCACATACAGAAAACGGAGAAACGTATTGACGTTCTGATTAACAATGCTGGAGCCGGAGGACTGGGAAACTACAAGACCGAAGACGGACTCCACATTGGTATGCAAGTAAACTACTTCGGACCTTTTCTTCTTACGTGCTTGTTACTACCTAAGCTGAAAGCCTCGGCGCCGAGTCGAATCATAAATCTGTCCTCTGTTATCCACAAGTACAGCGAAATGGATTTCGATAATCTCAACATGGAAAAATACTGGAGTGATTACTTAGTGTATGCCAACAGCAAATTGTATATAAATTTGATGACCTTGGAGTTGAGCGAGAGGCTGAGAGGAACTGATGTGACAGTGAACGCTGTACACCCGGGAATTGCAGCGACTAATTTGTTTCGGAATATACCAATTGCGGCGGTGCGCACTGTAGTTGAGAAGGGAATAGGCTTTATGTTCCAAAACGCAGTTGAGGCGTCGCAAACCGTTATTCACCTGGCTGTATCCCCCGAAGTGAGCGGGGTCAGCGGCCGGTATTACAGTGACTGTCGACAGAGACAACCGTCGAAGATATCACAGAATCTCGATATTGCGAAGAAACTTTGGGAGCATTCCGCAAGATTGGTGAACTATTCTGAATTGGACTAATTAAAGTCGTGTTGCCAAATAAATTGTAGATACACCTACGAGTAAGTGATATAGAATTACTAGTATTAAAATATTTAAAATATCATGACAAACTATAGCAGAGGAGTAGTTAGATCTAAGTGAATAAATATGTATTATTGTTTAATTTTTTCCTATTGTTTTTTGTATACATTTTGTTTACATTCATTTATTGAAAGTCCACATATTAAATAAGGTGGAAATACGTAATATGTACTATGCAGTTTGCCCTATAATTTTTTTTTGTGATATACAAATAATAACCAACAGAAGCATTCAATTATACAGGTAATTTGTTTTATATACGTAGTTTTATGATGCTTTGCATGAAAACTTATTTATATTATAGGTAATGATTGAACCCATAATAACTTAATGACATAATAACACCAGTTACGGGTATGTAGAGGCACAAGACGTTGAACAGCCGAACGTTAACAAAATGTACGTAAACATTTGATGATATTTTAGTTATAGTATGAGTCAAATAAGTAGATTACTGATAGTAATTTGTTTTTGTTTTTTTTTTAATGATTTGTGTAGTAGTGGTATGTTATTTTTTAATACAGTTGCTCAAAAAGTGCTACTTTACGTAGCTGTTTAGCGTGCGGAAAGTTGGTTTTCGCGCACTAGTGCTTTTCACTTTTCCAATTTTTTTAAATTTATGCTTGTTCCAATGCATAACTCCTTATTGCTGGGTGTTAAATATTAGTTTCCTTTAAACGTCGTAATCAACATAAAAACCTACTGTTAATATCAGAATACGAAAAATATACACATTTCATATTTTATTACTTACCTCTTCATCATTATAACACGTTTATTTTTTAATATTGAATATTGAAAAACCGTTCTTAATAAGTTGTCTGAGTGGAACGGAATAGCTGCCGAAACGCCTGTCAAAGAAGAGGCGTTTTTACTTACTGCAAGCATGTTTTAAGTTTCTAAAGGCAACATTCGATATTGTTTTTATAAATATTACTTGTTGTTTTTCTTATTTTTTCGCAACTGTATTAAAAAACGTCGTTCAATACACGTGCGGAAATGTCATTCTTCACTCGTCCCGAGTGTTGCCACTCGCCTGCGGCTCGTGGCATCCCTCGATACTCGTGAAGAAATGACATACTTTCCGCACTAGCATCGAAATGTACTATTACAGTACATATGGTGCTATATTACCGCACGAGTGCGGTAATCAGCAGATTACGTGCATATGTCGAAACTTTGGACCCGGGTATGTCCTAAAACTACGACCAAGGCCACCGGGGGTTGGGCAGCAGCATCCCTGGAATGCGGTGGAGATACTGCAATCGCCAACCCGCATGCCAAGCGTGGCGATTATGACATTTACCCCCCATGAAAGTGGGGGAGGCCTGTGTGCTGCAGTGGACGTCTATGGGCTGATATGGTGGTGGTGGTGGTGGTCGAAACTTTAAAGAGCCATATGTACTGTAAAACGTTGTACGATATACGTGCGAACAGGTAATTCGCAACTCGTGTCGATTTAAAACACTCCCTTCGGTCGTCTTTCAATTTATCACCACTCGTTGCGAATTTCCTGTTCTCTGCACTTGTATCGTAATGTACTATTATGCAATCTTTGTAACATAATGTATGCTTTTTTAGTCGAGTCGTTAGTATATGTTTTCTTTGGCGTGATCGTGAATATGTTGGACATATCCCCGGGCGTATATTGTCCCTCTTACCCTTACGAACTTGGTAGTAAGGGACGAATGCTATATTGTCAGGCATAGGTATATAATATACGCGTTTATGCTATCTAGGCTGATGGTGTCACTTGCAGCGTGGAAAACGCACTCGCACAGCATAATGCCGCTACCTCACTTGGGGTATTTGTGCAAATATTCGTTTTGCATCTCTTTCTTTAATATCGGAAAAGAAAGGTGGCAAACACGCAACCCCAAGTGAGGTGCCAGCGTTACTGTGACATGTTTTGCTCTTATTTTACTTACATATCTAACACTTATTGCTCGAAATATTTTAAAGGCGTCTTTACAGCTGGAAAAAGCAAATTTCTTTTAGGTAAAACAAAGTTAAGTAATTAAATAACACTTGACGCGTTATGGTCTGTCGATCCGACAACGATAGCATAAGGCATTGGGCATGGGCAGTACATCCGACGGCACTAAATGACTTCACGATAAAACCGGCTGCGAAATGCTTGCAAAATCGGCTTACTTTACCAACCGCCTACTCGCATTTGCGTTTGTTTCAAAAATGAACCTTGTTATTCGGCAATAATGTTGCTAGTCAATAGTTCTATCGAAAGAGTTAGGGATTCGAGAAGACGTCAGTCAAAATGCCTGCTAACAGCATCCACAAATCCGGTACACTTGCTATTCTATCTGCAAGTCGTAAGAGCATAAGTGATCACAGTTTGCAGTGTTGTCGTACAATTCGGAAACGTAGGAGACTTTGGCTATTAGAAGTGAGCTCTGTAAATTGAACACAACACAGTACCCTGGTTAACTGTAGTACCTACATTGCCGTAAAATCTATGCAGAAAATAACTTTTTAGTTTTGAATTATCCAAATACTTACTTCTTTGTTGGCAGTTTGTATAAGTTAGCTGCTCCACGATATATTTTTCATATCCATTTCATTTCACCCTCATACGATATTGAATATCATAGTGTACACAATATAGCATAAAATGTTACGCCTGCCTGCTCTCTTGATTTATAATTTGTTTATCTAAATTAAAACACATCCAGCAGACATAAGTAGGTAATGTTTATTAGACCGTGTAATGATCATAAAGTACATTTAACTGTATGTTACTGATGCCCATTATTTCTCACTGAAAGAGCTTCCTTCTAAGAATTGCTATTCTGAAACAGCAGGCTTGCCAGACACTTAAGATATAAAGCAATTCAACCTCGTGGCAATTTCAAATTAACCCAGTCACTTATATAACTAACTGGGTACCTTTTTAAGTACGTTGCTCTACTTTTATAGTGTTTGTAGAAAAAATAACCTGACCCATTTATGTCACGTTTGCGTGCGGCGGCGTCTAAGTATAACCGGTCACACAAAGGTAAGGACGGGGAAAATTATTTAATAGCCCGATTTCTGAATATGACACAGCGTTTATGTTTTAATTTGGCTTTTACTTTTTTCGGTCAATCGTTCATGTTGAAAATTGATTCTTTAGTACAGTAGCAGTTCTGTAGTACAGTTAGCATCAGAAGTAGCTAGGCATTATAAGGGAATAAGAGCTTTTAATCCCTTCATATACGTAGCTACTTTTGATACTACTACTACTTAATTATGGTACTACTTAATTAGTTTTAAGATCCCACGTCACCAAGGCCACGCGCTTAATGACATAGTTCGAAGGGCACTGTCTTGCGTACTGGAACCATCGGGCCTCAGTAGATGGGACGGTAAAGAGGCCCGATGGTTTAACTTTGCTTCCATGGAAGAATGAAAAGTACCTACTCTGGGACGCCGCGTGTGTCAGCATTTTTGCGGTGTCGCACCTTGGTCGCACAATTTCTTATTTACTTTACTCCGTATTTTAAGTTTTTACATGTCCTTATAATTAATATATCACCAACGCTGGCTGTTATAAACGTTATACTAGGTGGCCCATTCAAATCGGTCAGTATGGGAAAGTCTGAAACTATAAGACATACGAAGATTTGTTCTTAGGAACCATGTCACCGATTTTGATAAAAAGAAAAACTGCATTCATACATTTGAAAAAAACACTGTACCCAGCTAGGGAAACGAACCCGGTTGTTTTGAAAAAATAAACTTACACTATTTCTATTCAGATATCGTTTGTGTAGGTCTTAAGCAGTAAATGTCTCTAAGAAACATAATGTCTAAAATGAATAAAATGCATTTTTTTCACATACTTTAATTTATCATAGTAGGTGTTCAAAGTGACCACCGTTACAATATTCAACAAGTTCAGGCATGTAAAATTGTCTCTATGGTTGTTTGTACCTCTCTACTTGTAAAATCGGTGACATGGTTCCTAAGAACAAATCTTCGTATGTCTTATAGTTTTAGACTTTCCCATACTGACCGATTTGAATGGGCCACCCTGTATATCATAGTGCAACAAGGATAAGCCTATGTAAGACTATGATGTTGAGGAAAGGTAGTTGCTGTTATACAACATTTTTAACAGCAGCACCATAAGAGTATTAATATTTTCTAGCTTTCTCGAAAACTAATTGGTTTCTCCCAGACAATTCATAAAATCACAACGATCACTAATCTTACCAATAAAACTTCGCACACTTCAACGAGTTTTTATTAAATTTCGTCAATCATGATCCTTCTATAACTAATTCTTGAAATTAATTTGATTGTTTTTGACTTATCCCAGGCATGATGGAGGTTGTCTGTAAACTTGTTGGATTTGTTTATTCTTCAGGATTCCATGTCTAGAAAGTCTAATATAGTTCTGGAATTAAATAGCTTTATCCGTATCAAAAGAGGGTTTTATATTTTTAGTAGGTACATTCTTATATTCATATATTCAAGTACAATGAGACAAAGTAGAAATAGTTCACAAATTGTAATAGACCGTCAGACTAGACCGTATGAAATGTGATTCTTTTTAACCGACTGCAATAGAAGGAAGGAGGTTTTCAGTTCATCTGCATATTTGTTTAACTTTTTTTTTATGTAAGAATGTATGTTCCCCGATACTTCTTGACCACGTCGGCCGATTTTGATAATTCTTTTTTGTTTTAAAGCAGGTACCCCCAAGATGGTTCCATATAAATTTGGTGAAGGTCCGATGATGGGATCTAGGAGGCATCGAGGGAACTCCTGGAATTTGATAGGCATGCTTATGCCGATTTTGGTATTTCCTTTAGGTAACCAAGCATTGACTCACGGAAACCACAAATTGTGGCATAGCGAAGTAAAAAATTGGAGTCGCTTTTTTTTAGTAAAAATTCTTTATCTACTTACTATTCTAAATGGAACAGTTATGGTTCCATTCACGTGTCCTATTGCGTGGATTTTAGTCGAAAAAAAAATTTGATTAAAATGAAGGGAGGAATAATAACAAGCATAAAAAAAGAAAAAACACTGCATTTTTTTAAAAACCGGGTTTTCTGTATAAAAAAAGAAATTGTTGTAGCCATTATTAAACAACAAAAGTTATGGCAGTTTCGTTTGGTTTCTTGATTCGTATTGATAATCAATAAATTACCATGCGTTTTTTGATTCAAATAGATTTTACATTTTTGAACGGTTAGATCAATAGTTATACCGTCTTAATTAGGTGTACTACCCAAAATTTTACAAAAAGTTACTTTTACATTTTTTCATGTACCTACAACTTATCGGAAACCATCCTGTATGACCTACTTACAGAGTATGAGGAATGAAAATATTCTTAAGTTCGGTCAAGGGGTTAAAAAAAAAAACCCTGTAAAAAAAATATATTTTATCTACAGTGTGATTCGGGAGACGTGAGCAAGATCAACACTACAGATTCAGTAGATCATAAGCTACTGCTTCGTGCCACTGTTAGTGAAATTAACGTTCATTTATCTTTGGTGTTGCAAACAAAATGTTTTTAATTATTTACGAAATTCATGGTCACTCTACAATCAGAATACTGCAGTTGTGCTTCAGTCAAGCGATACGTGTCAAATTGAATGTCATCTGAGTCCGATTACTTTTGAAATATCGTATCTCACTCAATGTGACAATTTACTTTCTTCGTAATCAAAGTGTTGTCATAACAGTTAGAGGTTTAATCTTTATAAACCAGTTGTTGTAGGGTGACCATGATTGTAGAGAATTAAAATTTAACTTAACAAAAAATAAAATACAGGAAAAAGGTGGTGTTTCACTTAAATACAATGGTGAACGATTCATTGCCATTTACTATGTATGTAGTGTTCGTCCTGCTCACGTTTCCTGAATCATCCTGTATAGTTATATTTTATTTACTATATTCTTTACCTTTGCTAGCATAAATCTAATCTTATTTAGTGAGTTTTCTTAAGTCACTAAAAGTAAGCTATATTCGTAATTAATAGACTTTATCAGGTAACTTAAGTTTCTGTTTTAAAAGGGCAATATGGATTAGCAATGGCCGACGTACCGCGAGACAGGGAGAGATACGAGGGGCTGGATGTTGATAGATAAAGTACACACATTTCAATCTTCAAGTGGCTCGTTGTTACAAGAATAAATTAGACGCTTAATTTGTCACGGTTATAATATTAAACTTAATTAACACATCGGAGCCATATAGGTAAATATGCCTGGCGCCGGAAGAAGAGAGCATATAAGGAAGTAAGGAAGGAAGTAAGGGAGTAAGGTAGGAGTATATAAGGAAGTTTAATGTCTGAGCAACTTAGAAAAGTTGAACAGCTCCCGACATTTTCATTTCAAAGTTCAATATCTCTAAAACTGCTGAACCGATTATCATAAAACATTTCTAAGAACCATCGCTAAAAAACTTTCTTTCATATAAATAATTTATACCATAATAAAACAGACTCCAATTTTGTACTTCGCTATGCCACAATTTGTGGTTTCCGGGAGCCAATGCTTGGTTACCAATACAGAAAATACTGAAATCGGCATATGCGTGCCTATCAAATTCGAGGAGTTCCCTCGATTCCTCGTAGATCCCATCATCAGACATTCACCATTTATATGGGACCAATGTCGGGGTACCTGCTTCGAAACAAAAAAGAATTATCAAAAGGCCAACGAGGTCAAGAGTTATCGGGGAACATACATATAGGTACATAAAAAAAATGGACTCAAATCGGTTCATCTGTTAAAGAGCTACGGTGCCCAGACAGGTTATAACACCCCTCTTTTTCTTTGTATTAGGGGGTAAAAACCATAACCAATCACGCATAAACATATTTATAAGGGCTCAATACACGACGATGCACTGAGGACTATACTTAAAAGTTTCTACAGAATGCTGTAGAAATGCCACAATTTTTCCCCAAAGTTCAATTTCTCCTTAAATTTTACATAACAATTCAACAGTTTCGAACAAATCCCCACCACCCATATCAGCCTAAAGACGTCCACTGCTGGACATAGGCCTCCCCCAATTTCATGGGGGGTAAATGCCATAATCGCCACGCTTGGCATGCGGGTTGGCGATCGCAGATCGAACAAATCAGAGGCAATGAAATAGAATAGAAATATTTTGTACTTTAACTTGGCAGTTTTCTTAAATATCCAACAGCTTTCATGGTATTATAACATACCGCATAGAAACTGCCAAGTTAAGGCTCAAAATGCATTAAGCCGCAATAAATCTGGAAACGAACCGTTTGGAGCTATATATCTATCGAACATAAAAACATGAAATTTGGTACATATATTAAGATTCTGTAGAACAACGAGAACCCCCAATTTCATAAATATAAGTTTAATAGTTATTGAGATATTAAATTCCAAAAAACGGCATTTTTACCACTTTGTTCTGAAGGAGCTTAATACATATTCGTGTAAAATAACACACGGCTGCTGTCGGCCAGTTCCTGGGGTGAACTTGGCTGGACACGCTGCCGCGTGTCTAGATTGCGCGTCTACTTGTTTAATTATTATGCAGAATAAAATAAATTACGACACCACTTGAATGCCGAAATAGCTAATTTTTAACTTGACCTAGTAAAATACTAGTTTTATGACAGGATCCACCAAATATGGATGTTATTAGGGTTCTGTAGCAATTTTGAATAATTCACTAACATTATTTTGGTCTTTCCTTCGTTCTCTTGTGACTTTCAGCTACCGATAAATCTTCCTTAATGGGAAACTATATATAAATTATGGGAAAACTATTAAGAATAAAGATGAATTCGGCGGTTCGGCAGAATAGTGGAGTAAAATAAGTGGCAGGTAATTTTGGTCCATTGAAGCATCGCCTGTCTAATAAAGTGGCGCTCCCAATATTAGGATTTGCAGGACAATTGCCGCTGAGAAAATGCCAGTTTCTTGCAACAGAAGTAAATTACTGGTAACTTTAATAAGTGATTGAAGATTTATTTTTATTTAGCAATTAAATACTTACCTATTGTAAAGAAACACATAAGACTTCATTATGCGTGTGCTTATCTTTTTACCCACTTTAGAGCTCGCAGGACGCTCAGTTCTCAATACCAACATAGTTTCACTCTCATTTTAAAACGCCATACTGGAATAACATGAAAATGTGTATACACAATGTCCGGCATATCTAGGTCGAAAATTGGTCGGAAATCAGTTTCTGTTGCTTGAAATTATAATGGAGAAAAAATACAGCGATTATTAAAGGTTTTCATGCATGACGTAAAAGACACATAAACTCGCTGTATCTTTTTTTTTATTACAGTTTCTAGCAACAGAAACTAATTTCCGACTTAGATGTGGCGGCTCCAATTATGTATACAAAGTTTGTATGGAGAATTGAGTTTATCGAACGTACGGGGGACCCTTAAGGATTAGGCAGATCAAGTTGTGTATGTACTCAAGTACTTATCACATGCCTCCGTCAATTAGTTCACTGCTTCCTATGGAATTGTACCATATTAAATGGTTTTTTCTTTTTTTTTTACATAGGTAAATGCCTTTTTGCATCCTGTCTAGCTGGGGAACTAGGACGGACTACCGTCTAAAACCACCAGGGTATGCCCGTCATGCAGCATAAATGGCGGTGATACGGGATCGCCAAGCCACACAACCGCGATCACCGCCTGCTGCAGCAGCCAAAGCTGTTCCCTCTCTGCCTCACTAATGAGGCCAGCACCCCCCATCCGTCAGCAAGCGCGCAGGGCGACACCACACACTTGCCGACCAAAGGAGGTCCTTTGGTCCACGCCGGGAGAAAGTGGAAAACCCCGGATTCACCCCTTAGTTCCCCTTGTAACTTTTTATAGAGCTTTTCTCCCTCGCAGCCACCACCTGGCCCCGGCCTGATGGTGACAGCCCCCGCTCCCGCCTATAGCGGCCCTTTGCCGTAGTCAGGGTTACGGGTCCGTAGTTATTTTTACAGGCATACGGCATGTCCCTCTCGCCGCACCTGGCGTGTCTTGCGACTCTCTGTTGCCGAATTTCCGCCCCCTCGTTGGTCGCATCGAAGTGTCCTCTGCTAAAACAGAGGAGCACCTAGAGCGACCCTGCCTGCGGTTTATTGGTAGGGAGATTGGTAGGTTCTGGGACATTTACTTTAAGGTTTGTACCCTAAGGTAAATGTCCCAGTATTCTACACTGACCCAATACTTGACAGTTTTAATCTTTCATAATAACAGTGGAGAACAATTAGATGTAAACTTTATAAAGGTTTACCAGGTATTGTACAGTCAGCATCAAAAGTAGCTACGCATTCGAAAAGTTCAAAAGTGTTTATTACAAAGGAATAAGAGCTTTTGACGCCTTCACATGCGTAGCTACTTTTGATGCTGAATGTACTAGGTGTTTGTACCTAAATATTTCGAGGCATGTTGTTTTTGTGTAATCATGTTAGTGTTATTATATTAATTGTTTAGCCTAGTTGCTAGTGACGCTGCCTCTGAAGCTAGAGGTCTCGGGTTCGAATCCCGGTCAAGGCATTATTTGTGCATTTAGCACGGATTTTGTTCCTGGGTCTTGGATGTTTTCTATGTATTTAAGTACGTAATTATCTATATAAGTATGTATATCGTCGTCTAGTACCCATAGTACAAGCTTTGCTTAGTTTGGGGCTAGGTCGATTTGTGTAAGATTGTCCCCCAACAATTATTTATTTTATTTAAAAAAAATGTTTTATGCAGTCATCAATAAAGGCAATGAAAATAGTGCTTATTATGTGGGTATATGTATAAGTACGCCTTAAAAGTCGTTAGTGTATAATGTTCGATCGTTATGTTAAATCCGACACCAAAGCAACCAACTACGTATTACGTCTAAGATAACAATAACAATGTGCAAGTAAGTACATACATAGTGTTATGTTGAATACGAACTTTTGGTAACGATTAACATCCATTTCACCATGGAACATGACGTGTGAGTGTAACACGCCATCGCCAAGTCAGGTTATACACCTTTTGGCTTAGTTTCTCAGGGGAAATACGTCATAACGGACAGACGGGTGTAAATAACCGGTTAGACTAAAAGTAATGTT
The DNA here is from genome assembly GCA_905163555.1 of Notocelia uddmanniana. NCBI lineage: Eukaryota > Metazoa > Arthropoda > Insecta > Lepidoptera > Tortricidae > Notocelia > Notocelia uddmanniana. The sequence goes on along the minus strand of LR991059.1, from coordinate 20,644,551 downwards.
TAACTTACTGCCCTCTTACTCACAAACTAACTCGTTGTCACCTGTCACCTCACACCTCACCCGTTTTCATATGGAAACTATCAAATGTCATTTGTCAAATTTTGATAGTTTCCATATAAAAACTAGTGAGGTGAGAGGTGAGGACGTGTCGGTTTGTGAATAACACTCAGGGAACCATCCATGTTTGGCTTACAAAATATCACGTGTCCCCGTCATGTGGGTACGAGTATATTTTTATTTATTTAAGCCATTTATTCCTTCATAAATATACACTTATTAATATTTCATTATAAAATTCAAAAAGTAGTAATAGTAATTAGTAATGCATGATTTAACTAAACATTATTAAATTAATTAATTAAACATGCAGTTGGTATTAATTCTATAAGTATAATAATTTAGCTATTTTTATTTTTAAGGACCTCTTGACGAGTAAAGGCCTCCTCCATTTTACTCCACATTTCTCTGTTTTGGGCTATTGTTACCCAGTCGTCGCCTGCAAACTTTTTTAGTTCTTCAGCCCATCTTTCCAGTGGGCGGCCCGGCTTTCTTTTACCGGGAGGTCCCGCCCATGTAGTGACTCTCTTAGTCCATTTTTCGATGTTCATTCTTGCCACGTGGCCAGCCCACTTCCATTTTTGTTTCTTGCAATGTGATAATGCGTCGAGTATATAATATCTGTAATTCTCATTGACATTGAGGTGGAAGGTGGGTGTTCTAGAGGCATGCCACATTTTAAAAGTCAAATCACGCCCAAATACGTAACTAAACACGGTACTAATGCCAAATCTGAAAGCAATACACCATTTTTAACTTGTCTAAAGCCGTTTATCATCCAAGATCCAAATGAGAGATTGGTGAAGTAAAAACTGATATATTATAGGTTTCGTGTTCACATACGTCTTTGTCGAGTTAAAAGCCGTATATTGTCCAATGAGCCGAGAGGATTTGTCATCGCGGTCGCAGCTCCATCCGACATGTCTTCGCGTCCGGTCCTCTCCCGGCCTTTTTACTTCCTAACAAACTTTGCGCAAATCCTTTGTGTGCGCTGAAAAATCTGCTTTCAAAGTTATGTGTAACTTCAAAAACTGGCGGAGCGTTCTGATTTTATTATGGCGTTTTATTTGTTGGTGTTGTGGGGTTTCTAAGTATAAAATGTTTATATTATTACAGACTGCCAACTTTATACATAAAAATGTAGCGGTCCATTGATTTTAGTGTGGCTTTGGACAGTGGCGGCCTTAGACATTGCGAGGATCCGGGCAGCCCCGGTACATCAAATCTTTGCGAGGCCTTCACCTGGGTTGCGCGGGGCCCCTGTAAGAGCGAGGCCCCTGTAAGAGCGAGGCCCCGGGCGGTTGCCCTGCTTGCCACCCCCTAAGGCCGCCACTGGCTTCGGATGTCGGGACCCTTAACGGGGTATCGTTACCTCTTGAGCTGCTTAAAATTGTGTTCATTTTATACAAACTGACAAATGACAGATGACAATTGACAGTTTCCATATAAAAACGAGTGGAGTGTGAGGTGACAGGTGAGGACGAGTCTGTGAATAAGATGGTTCGTTCAGACTAGGATTAATCTAGGACGTTTCTAAATACGGCAATAATTATAGATAGTTTTACCTTTAAACGAGATCATCATCATCAGCCTGTGTCAGTCCACTGCTGGACATAGGCCTCTCCCATGGCACGCCACTGAGCTGGGTTTTTAGCTCTTTTCCTCCAATCCCTTAAACGAGGCATTGTTGTATATTTAATTAATTCGTGGATTTTGGAACCGGCTCTAACGATTTCAAAGAAATTTAGAATTTAGGGGTTTACGACGTTTACGGCGGCAAAAATCGACTAAGTGTCATATTAGGGAAACTCGTATTCACCAGGAAAATGCGAAATGTGCCGAGCGCAGCTCGGTCGCCCGGGTACTTTCAACTAGAAGGGAAAAAACATTATTTTTACTTTTTTGCGTTGGCAAACGCCGCCGGAAGATCAGCGCTGGCTCCCTGAGTCGGCATTTATGCTGAGGCGAGACCCTTTCGTGACGAATTACGATTTTTATTTTATTTTTTATTGTATACTAATTATTTTTGGTCACGAATAAATATTTTTCTTTCTTTCTTTCTTCTTTCTTTTACCTGGATGCTCGGCACCTTTCGTGGTTTTCCGAACAATACGAGTTTTCCCGAGAATGACTCCTAGCTAGATCGATTTTTCACCTCCCTAACTCCCTGTATTGCAAACTTCAAAAAATGAATATACATGAATTGCTCGTATAAATATGTACATTAGATTCATCATCATCATCATATCAGCCGAAGGATGTCCACACAGAATCTTTCCGCCCAACGGCTCTCGGTTCTACGTGCAATGTGCCACGCCCACTGCCACTAAGTTGAGCGATTTGGAGGTCTATATCAGTTACTTTGGTTCTACTGCGGATGGCCTCATTTTTAATGCGATCACGCAGTGAATAATAATAAATTTGATTTACTCTGGTTACCATATCTAGAACACTAAAGTTTTTTGCCAGTGAATTATAAATCAAAAATCACTACTTCACTGAATCTTGATTTAAATTGGGATGATAAGAATAAAATAGAATCTGTGATAATTAACCACCTACTTATGTTTGACGGATCACGAGATACGGCTCTTTAAATGTCAAATGTTTATACTCATTGATTTAGAATATAATAATAACAACTTCATTAATCATATATTTTATAATTTCATTGCAATTTTCCCTTGTGGATTGAGAATAAAGAGATAATTGTTTGTATTAATTGTATTTATTATACAACACAATTACACAATACAACAATACAATAAATAATATAATAATTTTACAATATACTAGTAGACGACAAGCTAACTTAATAATACTGAGTCTGCTAATATTGGGTTTCGTCGCCACTTAAATGGCTCATCGTCATCTGGGTATAATGCCGTAATTGTGTGAGAATAGTGTATTTAGTTGTGGCCCATATTTTTAAGTATAACAATTGCAAACTAGCATAACGTCTGACAGACGATAAGCCTATGGACGCTTGTGACTCTTACGATGAAATACCAGCCCTCTTATTCACCGAGTCGTCCTCACGTGTCACCTCACAGCTCACCCTTTTAATATGGAAACTGTTAAATGTCATTTGTCAAGTTTTTACAGTATTCAAATAAAAAAAGGTGAGGTAAGAGGTGACGACACGTCGGTTTGTGAATTACACCCCAGCACATCGCCGACACTATCATTTGAAAACTCGTTGTTTTGTTAGCTACGGACAGAGCCAAATCTCTCACTCTCAATCCTCGGGAAGAGGAGATCTTTTTCAGCGATATGAGACCCTTAAATCCAAAGACTCGAACCGAAAAACAAAAACATCTTAATAATGATTTATTGGTAACGACACTCTCGATTGCGCTCGCTTACTGATTTAAGGCAAGATCCACATTTACATTTGATCTTTAAGTATGCGATCATTAGTCCGATCATCGAACAATCTAAAACAAAAATAAATCGAATTAGTGGTTGCAAAATGGAAGCCGCTCAAATTAACTATTTATTTATAAACTCAAGAAAATTTCATCATCGTATCCCACGAAAATTTTTCAGTTGATACAAAGATAATACATATTACACTGCACTGGTTTCCATAGAATCAGCTTTTGCACATGATGTTCAAAGGTAAATTGGATGGCGACCGCAACTAACCGATTAATTTTGAAAGGGTGTATGGTCGTTGTATTTTCAATGGCAGTTACGTCTTTCTTGTAATGACAAGGCAGACTCGACCGTGATAGCACATCGACGGGCTCACGAAGGGATTTTGTTGTCAGCGGGTCTATACATGGAGGCACCGTACTTTGGTACAAGTACAAGGCTCGGGCAGATTTAGGCAGGCGTTTAAACCCCACCCACTGCCGTTATATCCGTTGTACCTCTCCGTTTTTGATCCAGTGTCACGATGCAAACATTGAATTCTAAAAAACATAAAATAACGCATGTAAATTTCACATGCGATGTCAATACAAATATAACATAACCGTTCTAAAACTGAATATTTCCAGATATAAAAGTACATTCATATCAGTCATTCGGGTTTTTAGGTTTATGCAATAATATTCAATTCTATTAAATTTTATTCTTATGTAATAAATAAGTCATCATAAAATCGTAGCTGTCATGCGTGTAGCTGAGATGTTAGTTAAAGACCTCAGTTGAAGTTGATGTGGGGGCGTACACATCAAATTGGTGATCTGACTATGGAGCGACAGCGAGTAAGTACAAGTACACCAATGACAACTGACAGTATGGCTGTCTGTCTTAAGACGATTTTTGTATAAATTTCAGTAACATTCGTTATTTCAATACGGCTTAAAATATTTATCCTCATAAGGACATGCATTATTCAGTTGAAACGTGAATTAAAATTGAACTTAAAATTAATACATGATCACTGTCAATACGTGATCACGTATTAATATTAAGTTAAATTTTAATTCACGTTCAATACCAAAATCAATCAATATTAAAAAATCGCGAAGAGCTTGTCGGGCCATGCTCAGTGTAGTGTTGAGTAGCTGTCCAATGAACTTACTTAAAAAAACAAAACAAGCAAAAGGGAATACCTTCGCAGCGTTTTATAGGTCTTTTACTAAGGGAAGACTTTTAACGATAACTCAAAACCAGCTTAACTGATTACGAGTATGTCCGCTATAGTTTTCATTGAAAGTATTAAGCTATACTTTTATGTTTCATAGGTCTTTTACTAAGAAGGGAAAACTTTCTCTTACTTTTCAAGGCACATCTTACTGGCACTGCACGTAAATTACAGACTCGTAATAATATCTTACAAAAACTGACAGGAACATCCTGGGGATCAACCGCCAATGTTCTGCACACGTCAGCCTTATCGCTGGTATATTCCTCTGCAGAATACTGCGCGCCGGTCTGGCTAGGAAGTGCTCACACCACCAAAGTGGACACTGAGCTGAACAAAACTATGCGACTCATCTCTGGTACTCTGCAATCCACCCGTTGTCACTGGCTCCCTGTGCTATGCCGCATCGCTCCACCTGATTTGAGAAGAAAGGATATCCTTATGAAGGAGTTCCGCAAAATCCGGGAAAATACGAGTCTGCCTATGCACAGTGAGTTCATGGACCCCGTAAGAAGCCGCCTGAAGTCCAGAAAACCACCTTACAGCATTGCCTCAGCGCTTTCCCAGAAGAATTTCAACATATACCAAGAGTGGTCGCAAACATGGACGACTGCAATTGCTGGCAAATTTGGATCGGAGATCGTCCCGGGGGCTATTATGCGGGGTTTTGAACTGCCGAGGCGAACCTGGTGCAACCTGAACAGACTGCGCACCGGTCACGGTCGCTGTGCCCTTTACAAATATCGTTGCGGCTGGGACTCCCCTAGTTGTCACTGTGGTGCCGAGGAGCAGAGTATCCAACATATCCGGCAAGTGTGCCCGTCTACTCGATACACCGGTGGGCCTCCGGAAGACCTGATCAATTTAAACGACGAAGCTGTTAAGTGGATTCATTCTCTGGAGTTAGATTTATGATCTTCTGTATCTATTTTTAATTATGCCATACGAATAAAAAAAAAACTCAAAAACAGCTTAACTGATTGTCCGCTATAGTTTTCATTGAAAGTATTTATTAAGCTATACTTTCATATTTTTGGAGCTGTAGTTCAAAAGCTAAAGGAGGGACACATTTTTTTTCTTTTTATTGGTTATTTCCGAAAATGTTCACTATATCAAAAAAAAATTGATGAAGACCTCTATTCATTTTGAAAGATCTATCCAACAACACCACACACCATTGGATTGAAGCAAAAAAAATCATCCTTAATTTACGTGTACAGATTGCAGGGAAAGAGAAGTGTGAAAATCCAGGGGAGAAGCCTTTGCAGCAGTAGGTCACTATATTAGGCTAAGAACTGTGCCATTTTGAAAAAAAAAAAAAAAACAAATAAGTAGTAATAATCGACACACGAAGTCTTCTTATCATAGGCCTCACAGAGTCACTACTATATTTTGGTCAAAAATGATGGCCGGCTTACTTATATTTCCGAAAATGTTCACTTTATCAAAAAAAATTTGATGAAGACCTCTATTCATTTTGAAAGATCTATCCAACAACACCACACACCATTGGATTGAAGCAAAAAAAAATCATCCTTAATTTACGTGTACAGATTGCAGGGAAAGAGAAGTGTGAAAATCCAGGGGAGAAGCCTTTGCAGCAGTAGGTCACTATATTAGGCTAAGAACTGTGCCATTTTGAAAAAAAAAAAAAACAAATAAGTAGTAATAATCGACACACGAAGTCTTCTTATCATAGGCCTCACAAAGTCACTACTATATTTTGGTCAAAAATGATGGCCGGCTTACTTAGATCGATTTAAAAGTGATTATTACCTACTTTAATCATAACCTTGTGTCCTAAATTATATTAATCACAACACGCATTATGACAGCTCCATCATCACCACCATCGTGGTCACATTTCCTAGTTAATAAGTTTAATTTCACCGATGAATCTTTCAAGGGTCGCAATGCTAATGCCACTTAAACTCATTATTTTAATATTATAAGGGATGAAGAATTCTTGCTTAATTTGTGATCACTAAATAGTTACAAGTTCAATTATTACGATACAGGACTTTACATAAAAAATGACAAATTAATAATGAAACTAAGGTTTAGGATAAGGTTTTAGGGTTGAATATTACTATTATTAATTTAGGGATTCACGTTCATAAATATGCGTCGCTCTGCTAAACCTAATTAATTCAATTTTAACACTTACACGGTTTTATACTGGTATTGTATTTCAGTTTTTTACTGGTATTGTATCGCCCTTAAACGAGGATTTCCGTGATAAAACTTGAAAGGCGTGAGCAACGGGCAAAGTCCGAAGCTCGGGAGAAATACTTTTCTTTTGCATACCAAATATTTTTGTCGTATTAGAGCCAGAAACTTTGCCAAGTGACAGCGACATGCAGTAACGCTCTCGGCCGAATGCTACACGTTTCATGTTTATCAAAGTACTCTAATCAACGAGGAATTAAAAGAACATTTGTATGTATTGTAAGTAAGATACACTTTCGGCGTGAGTACATGAAGTGTTGAATTGTATCTGGACGTAAATGAGACACACACTTTTGTTGTTATAATGCAATTGGTTTTTATCAATCACATGTACACGAGGGTTGTCAGTGTCACTTGGCCTGATCGATATAAATACAACCTGTTGTACGTAGTTGTAACGTGTTGAATAGACATTTGTTTTGTTTGTGTTCTAGGTAAAAAACTTAAGAAGATGACCTGTTGTATGTAGTTGTGATGTCTTCGAATAGACATTACATATTTAAAATGTGCAACACAAACAAAACAAACGTCTATTCGAACACACTACAACTACATGCAACAGGTCATCTTCTTAAGTTTTTTACCTATACTCATTTTAAATATGTAATATCTATTCGAAGACGTGTCAACTACATACAACAGGTAATTTTTTAAAGTTTTTTACCTATACCTATTACGGACAGCATTTTTTGACGCTGGCATTTGTAGAGTTTAAAATTGTTTTTTTAATAAATTAACACTTTCAAAAGATGCGGACGTATATGCCGCATATTTTGATACTTGCGAGTGAATTACAACCTATTGACCTAAAATTCTGACATTCAGCGAGAAACAGATTAATCGGTGAATTTTTTACTACTATATATCGCATACAAATACTGTGTGAATGCAACCAGCCTAAAAGTACACCCGGACGCCGGTAAAAAAATCGTGACTGTCACATTTGTAGTGAACGCCACGCAATTTTTACCAGTATAAAATATAAGATGTTTTATTGTATTTGAGTACATATTTATCTATCTATATGAATGTACAATATTTCCTGGTACCCATAGTACAACCCTGGATGGGACCACCTGGCTGGTATTTCGATTTGTGTACGATTGTCCACAAATAATAATAATTTATTTATTTATTCAATAATGCGAGTACGTTCCGAAATCCTCACTCAATTTTAATATTTATATTTATTTATTTGCCTCGACGTATTGTTATTTTTTTTATCCTTTCAACTGAACGTCACTTCTATACTTTAAAAGTACGTGAAGTTGTTGAAATGAAATAAGCCTGCCAAGTGCAAGTCAGGTATGTGTATAGTAGTATTGTAATTCGAACTAGCAAATTTGCTTACTGGTTAAATTATAGTAGTGATACATGAATTTGGTTGATAGAAAATTTTAAGTAGCAAATTTGACAACTGGTTAAATTATAGTTATGATACAAGAAGTCAACTTGCTAGATCATTTATAGAAAATTCGCAAATGCCACAAGTCCACCTAGTATGTCTTAAGTCCCGTTTAGTAAAAATAAAGTTCTTATGAAGAGTTAATCCCAAGTTTTAAATGAATAAGGTCTGCCAGTGTTTCGGTCAACGTCTTCGCTTATTGGTCTAAAATGGGGAGGGAGGGCATTATAAAAGTTGCTGATGGGACAATGTGAGCACTTTGCAAACTGCACTGTAAACTGAAGGACGATGTTTGTTTTGTTTATGACTTGGCTGAGCCAAACGACTTCAACATTGCATGTTAAAATACAACTACTATTCAACTTCTACGTCAATCAATGCAATTTTGTTCTATATTACGGTTTGTTTAGGTACGCTCATATGGTCAACATACACGTTAGGCGGTAGCAAGTTGAGCCCCCCCCCTCAAACGTGTCAAGCTCCTCATATCAAATTCCGGGATCTACGAATGTCGTGCGGCTCCCAGATTCGTACTACGGCATCGTTTTTTCCGAAAGTGGGACCTGTCTGACTTTGTCGCATTCGATTGGCAGCGTAAAACCAATGACAGCAACTAAAATACGAGTATCAACTCTCAAAGCCCGTTCTCTCGAAACCGCATCGGGGAACCTGTTTGATAACTTTTACTTCCTTTACATTTCCAGGTTTAGTGAATAATGCTTTTCCTTTGGCTAAATTTAGAATACGACTACATCCAAAGAAGTGTCAATCAATTACAGTCACAAAGTACAATATATATACTGAGATAGAGATACCAGTGAAATACTCCACATAGATCGTAGCGCCGTTTTGTATTTAGTAATAACTAACCGCACGACTGCTGCATATCTGTCACTTCAATATGCGAGTGCGCGTTAAACTAACATTTCCATATAAAAAGTCGTACTTCGAGCTGAAAGGCCCCTGATTATAGTGAATAATGCTTTCCAATCGGCCAAACTTGGAATGCGACTAGACTCGAAGTGGCTATAAATTATCGTATTTTTTAAACGATTCACATTTTTTTTATGGCACCGCGCTCATGGCGCATTCAGCCAAAAATGTGGAACTTTATAAGTCAATGTCAAATGTCAGATTGGAAACTGATATAACTTGTAATCTGTTACCTTTGACTATGGAAACTCGGACGCGAACTGTCAACATTACGAGCGTGTCTATTTTGCGGCCATATTGGAACTAAACATGGCTGATATAGCGCTGTCCCAATAATCAACATTTTTATCGATATTATAGACAGATCTTAGAACGTATTGGTTTCCTAGGATGTTTTTAGATATATATGAATAATAGTGACCTCTTTTCTATGCAGTTTTCTTTAATGCTTCTATGAAACAGGCATTTACTTTACGGGATTTCATGATTAAAGTTACTAGTAAAGAGTTTCTTTACTATTTCGCGAAATATCGTGTATTAATTACATGCAGTCAATAACGGCATGTAGCATAAATAGATCTGCCCGTCACCAATAATAAAAACCTACGAGACACCGTCAAGTATGCTGGATGTATCCCATTAGTTTAGTTTTGGAATATGCTAATAATACTATGTACTTTGTATAGATGTTCTTTCGTCTTATCATTTCACCACCACCACAGATTAGCGGAGAACTAACCAAGAGATAACCACAAATTATGTATATTAAAAGGTAACTATTGAAACAACGTGAGATCAGGATATTTTTATATTAATAATTTACACACGTCTTTATTTTTCAATTCAAACACTAGTTTCATTCTCAGTTCCAATAGCGTCTAACCATATTTTCTTCTGAAATTCACTTCTTGGCAACCTTTAAAAATGTAAATCACCGAATCAATGAGTAGGTATAGTAAGTCATCACAATTCATTATCGATATATTCAGGAACAATCCTAGCTACTACTTCAGGGTAACTTTTAGTACGAAAATATTGAAAATAAAGCTAAATCCCACTACAATATATAAATTATCTTAAACTGTACACTAATTATGCTATGATACATGTGCCTTGTTCTCGATAATGTTCAAATCATCCAATATTTCAATAGAAAAACATAACAAAGCTATGCATCGACAAACTTTTCTGTTTCTGGCTTTGTTTAAGCCACATCCTGTTATGCTACACTAAGGCATGATCGCAGCATTTAACTTCACATTCCTTTAAAGTCTTGTGCGGTTTTTATTTTAATAACACTGTTTATTTTATAACTTCTCAATTTCTATTCCACTCACTGACAGGTCGTGTACTGCTCAATTGACGTATGATTGACGTACCGGGGAACATAACATGGCAATTTTAAGCCTCAGTAGCTTTGGTACAAATAGAACAATACGCCCGGTCCATTGAATTCCATAGTCAAAGTCTGTTACTTCAACCATTTGATATTTATGAATTGACGTTTGTAGTGATGAGGCTAAGACGTATAGTTTGTCAAATGAAGCGATTGTTAACGAATCGTTGATTGCATTGATTTTATAGCCGATTTTTGAAATGCTTTTATGATGCCTTTATATATTTTATATCACATGATTGTATCAGTCTCCTCAAATAAAAGAAATGTTACTTATTAACCGACTTCAAAATTTAAAAAGAGGAGGTTATCAATTCGGTTGTATGTTTTTTTTTTTTTTTTTTTTTAATGTTTGTTACTCCATAACTCCGTCATTTCTTAACCGATTTGAAAAAAAATTTTTTATTGTATGTATATATATCCAAGTTGGTCCCGTTTTTGTCAAAAGGCAGTTCTGATGATGGGATCTATGAGGAATTGAGGGAACTCCTCAAATATTTAAGGTAAACATATAGTGATTTTTGTGTTTTTATCAACAAATCAAGCATTTGCATCCAAAAATGTGACATTGGATGAAGTGGAACTGCTGATGATGATCAGAACAGAACTCTTCAACGACGAAAAGTTCACGTTTGGCGATTTGTCCTCCTAGCTGTGTTTGTTAAGCTAGTTCTATTTTCACGATTCATTTTTGTCATGCTCGAGTTCTGATGATGGGATCCATGAGGAGTTGAGGGAACTCCTCAAATCTTAAAGGCAAACATATAGTGATTTTTGTGTTTTTATCAACAAATCGAGCATTATTATACAAAAATGTGACATTTGATGAAGTGGAACTGCTGATGATGATCAGAATGGAACTCTTCAACGACGCGTAGTTCACGTTTGGCGATTTGTTCTCTTCGTTTTGTTTGTCAAGCAAGCAAGGTTTTTCCATGATTTCATGAGGAATTGAGGGTACTTAGTCTTCTACCATTATAAACATACTTATAGCCATTTTTGTATTTTATTGTATGGAATCTAAGAGTGCACCATCTAAGATTAATAATCTTTCACCGGACTCCCCCATTGAAGTCGGTTTTTTTTTCTTAAAAATTATTATGTATGGCGTTCTATATTTCATACAATAAGAAACATTTTAAGAATAAATAAGATATTAGACATGTTCTCTAAATTACGTCATCACTATGCTGATGCCGTAGCTGGTCGGTCTGTCTGTCATTTATTTCAATCAATAAATTCTGCACATATTTTCCAAGTTTACGGAGTTTTACTAATATTTAGGTGTACAGCGTCAACAAAGTGGTCTTCGAACCGTTGCTAGTGTAAATTCAAACCACACATGTATACACCGCGAAATGTTTCGCACGCCGGGTGGAACAACCCGTAGTGTTACTCACGCTGAACGCAAGGCAGAAGCAAAAGTGTCGACGCCTGCGAAGGCACCAGGCTTTTCACCAGTATCGCTGAGATGCAATGCCGCAGACACGACGTTCGTAGCAGGCAGCAGCCGTATGGACGACGTATGCACATCCATGTCAGCACGAAAGAAGATGCTGGAACTAGAGGCCAAACAACGAAAGGCGTTGATTGAACTTCAGTGCGATAGAGAGAGAGAGTGACATCTGGTGTAAAAAAGTAAACTAACATCTCCATAGAAAAAGTCGTACTTCGAGCTGAAAGGCCCCTGGTATCAGAGAGGCTCTTATGTTGTATATGTTTTTACAGCTGTCACAGATTTTTCTTTGTCATTTATGTCAATCAATAAAATTGCGCATATTTTCCAACTTAACGGAGTTTTACTAATATTTAGGTGTACAGCGTTAACTTTTTTTTGGTTATAAATTTATCGTTGTCAATAAATATACCTAATCGATTTCTAATCAATTTATATAATTTTATATCATTTAAATCGAAACCACGGACTTGGAAACACTGTCTTAAAAAGAATCGCCATAACACTTACCTGTTTGGGTGGTGAAATATTATCGTAAAATACTTAACAACAATGATTTAAAAAAAAATTAACAAAACCTAAATTATGTTTAAGAAAAGTTATATATTATTTTTATTTACTTGAGAAGCTCTAATATAACTACGTGATTTTATTCATAATATCAATGAGTCATACGTGTTTAGGTTCTATGGGTGTTGTGATGTGTCAAATGGTTGAAGTAACAGATTACAAGGTATACCTAGTATTATGCCATTTGACATGACAGATGTCAAATAATACGGTAATTGAATGACAATTTTCGGATCTAGTCGTATTCCGTGTTTAGCCGATAGGAAAGCAATATTCATTACATCTATATTTCCTTATATTTCTGTTGTCGTAACTGGAACAATTCCACATGCTCCAAATTCTATGGAACTATATGAAAGTCGGTCATTAGTTATTTCTCTCGTTACGAGTATAGATATACTCGAAAATCACAACATACATGAAAATCTAAATTTTCTGTCTAGAAAATTTTGATTTTCATGCGTCATCGATGGTGAGTCAAATAATTATTGTGTTCGAGTGCTACTACTTGAAAATCGAATCCGGGGTGCCGTCGTAAAAACCTGACGTGTGCTTCGTGCCTCTCACTGACTGCCGCGGCCTGGCCGCGGAAGTCAATAGTAAACTAAACTTGTCATTAGCTGTCAAATTTACTATTGACCGCCACCAAAGAGAATATAATACTCCTTACGGAGAATAGACGTAACTGCCTATATACTGTCATCCACAGTAATTTGTATGTTTCTGAATATCTTTGATGTTCATCGCTATAAAACTAACTGTCACTGTAGTGCTGTGGAGTTATCGATAGTATTGAATAGTAAATGCACTAGTGATGTGCATGTCTTATATTCTATAAAAATTGCTTACGTAGGTATTGCGATTTACATTTTGCCTTTTTTAACTAAGTTTGCATTAAGAAGTAACCAGCGTTAATACTTAATGCGAAAACAATCGACTTGTTTTAAGCTGTTGTTGTAAATAGTAAATAAACCACGTCAAGCTTATACAATATTATTTATTTACACACAAAGGAGTTATAAAAAATCCTTTTCCTTCCATTAAATCTAAAAGATATTTACATTATCTTGTTATTAGCTCATCTTTGGGAAAATTAGCAAAGAATCCTCCCCTGAGGCTTTCCCTGACGACACATACTTCACAGCGTCTATTTTTACGTCTATTACCGCCCATTATGAGTCACTTATCACTATTTCGAGTCTCTATCTCAGAAATATCACGAGTCCACGTCTTAAATAAAATAACACACACACAAAACAATACGAGTCCCTGTGTCTAAAAACCACGCGCACACGAGAAATAAGCGCAGGAGCAAATTTGCTCAACTCTACGCCACTAAAGTTTCAAAAGTATAGCGAATAAAATAATTATCATTAAAGGACGTCGGTATTTCAAGATTTTCAAGTGAGAAAAATATTTTTAATGTATTTGACTTTGTCAAGTTTATCAGATTGCCATGACAATGTCAAGTTTGTCAGATTGTCATGACAACCCATTATCCTGAAGGTTGGCATGACAGGCGCTCCATCGCCATACATTGGTTTTTATATATAGGAGTTGTGACTGACTGACCGCCACCGCAGGCCGCGCCAGTGTGATTCAGGCCTTTTGGTTACCCGCGCAATTTTGCAGATTGATAAACAAGTTGGTTAATAATTTTTAAGAAAAAAAAACGACTTCAATGGGGGAGGCCGGTGAAAGATTATTATACTTAGATTCCATACAAAAAAAATAAAAATGGCTGGACATGGGCCTCCCACAAATTCACGAGGGGTATATGCCATAATCGCCACGCTTGGCATGCGGGTTGGCGATCGCAGTATCTCCACCGCACTCCAGGGATGCTGCTGCCCATCCCCCGGTGTAATGTAATGTAAAAAAAAATCTATTGATAAATGTAAAATTTATCAATAGAATTTAAAATAAAAACAAGTAATGATATTAAAGCTTTATGAGTAGGTAGCTACAAAGTTATATTACACATTTTAAAAGAGCAATCAAATAATAGTATTTTTTTTTCAAATAAATTACAAGTCCGGAGTAATTTATGACAATAATTTCACCATGAAAACAGGTACGTACTATATATATTTTTGTTTTAAAACTAGTCTACTTAATGACTAAATCTTTCGTATAGATTTAGGTGATATTTCTGTAAGCTAATAGAATTCAAACTGATGAAAATGACCATGATAAAATATATTACGATTAAAATATTGAAACATTCGAATAAATTATAAATGAATGAAGTGTGAAATTACTTTAGTCGCGGAATTTGGATACCTATAAAATCGATTCGATTAATCTTATGATTCTAAGACGAATCATTCGTCATTTTAGAGATTATTCTCTAAAATGACGAATGAATTCGACTTAGCTTCATCACTACAGAGTTGAATAGAACACTGGCAAAAGGGAATTGTTGGATCTCACAGAGAATAAGTATTATGTGTGAGCTTGATGTTGGCTTGATGTCTGTAATATATAATTTGAGATAAGATATTGGTGACAAATTGTTTTCTTTTTTGTTATAAGGAGGTCCTGATGTTCATAGTAATCATAGTATAGTCTTTGGTCCTGATAATTGTTCGTTCAAGTGCAAAAATACGTATCGATTTAATCCTCTTATAAATACGTACCGCAACCGCCGACATAAGAGCTGTGGGACATATTTTTGAGCAAGTTGTACGCACCCATATTTTTGCACTTGACTGTACCTACCAATTGACTATTTTCCTATAATATTTGTGTCAAATTTCTAAATTCTTTGCAACATTTTGTGTATTCTCCGACATTACTTCATATGAATTCTCAATAAACCTTCACGATGGTCGATGACATTTAGTCAAAGACATTGACCTTCCTCAGTCTCAACATTACTCAGTATAATTATTGCTGTTGCATTCTCAGTATCACGAGCAACTCCACACGGTCACCATGTGGCTTTTAATACCGTTAATATTTTTTCTTGTGTTCGCCGTATGGGTGTACTTGAAGTTGACAAGCGGAATATGCAAAAGTAGCAAGCATTTAGTTGGGAAAGTGGTTATAGTGACTGGTGCGAATGCAGGTATAGGATTTCAAACGGCTTATAACTTGGCGGAGAGAGGCGCACGGGTGATTCTGGCGTGCAGGAACGAGGGCCGAGGTACCACTGCCAGGGAACAGATCACAGCCGCCACCGGAAACCCTGACGTCCACTATCGACACCTCGACCTCGCATCTCTCAAATCGGTCAGAGAATTTGCCGAAAACATCAACAAAAAAGAAAAATGCCTGGACATTCTCATAAATAATGCAGGTATATACGGCTCGAAATATGACATGACCGAAGATGGCCTACTATTAGGCATGCAATGTAATCATTTCGGGCCTTTCTTGCTGACTTGCTTACTTCTGCCGAAACTGAAATCGTCAGCGCCTAGCCGTATAATCAACGTTTCGTCAATAGCGCATCAGAGAGGGACCATCGACTTAGCTAATCTTAACGGCGAGAAAGACACAGAGAAAACAATAAATGTGAATAAAGTGTATTTTGCATCAAAACTGTGCAACATATTGATGACAGTAGAGCTGGATCGGCGGTTGCAAGGGTCTGGGGTAACTGCTAATTCTTTGCACCCGGGAGTTGTAGATACCGACATTTTAACCTCTGTACCTGTATTTAAATACCTGTTACCGCTGTTAAAGCTTTTCTTCAAGACTCCCTGGGAAGGTGCGCAGTCGTCGATTTACCTCGCCGTGGCGCCAGAGCTCATGACAACTAGTGGTCGATACTTCAAAGATTGCCGCGAAGCGAACCCGTCAAAAAATGCTCGGGACTCTGAATTAGCCCGGAAATTGTGGGAAGTGTCTGAAAAATTTGTTAAATTGAAATAAAATGTAAGTTTTAATCAACTGGTAATTAATGTCTTTTTTATACTACGATGGTGGCTAACTAGCTTAATATCGTCGCCTATGGACGCTTGTGACTCCAGAAGAAACACAAGCGCGTTGCTGACCCTTTATTAACTTGAGGATTCGGTGTGTTGACAGCTAGAGGCATATGCAGGTCCTTCCTCTCAACACAGTGAATCCATGGGAGCTCAGGCGACCTTACTCACCATCAGGAACACAACACCACATACCTGGCTAAAGTAGTGGTTTAATTACGGCTGCGGTGATCTGTAAAGTGCACGTACTTCCCCAGTTGGGCGTAGTAAGCGAGATGAAGTTCCGCTGTGCCCTACCTCTCCTCAAAATGTCTGCTCTGCTCTGCTCAGCTCAATAACCTATTTTGGTCAACTTTGAGCACACTCGCAGGCAAATGTTTTTATAAGATAATTAATTAATTTAATATAGGTTAGGTACTCGTACTCATTCATATATTCTTTAGGTATGTATCTCGCTCCCCCAGCCTAAATCGAAAGCATTCAAAAGATCCGTCATGCATATGCATCCTGAAATAGTAAGTGCCTTAGGCATTTTTATTTAGACGACAAAACAGCAACCGATACGGTCCTTTGATAGACGCTTAAAGTAAACATGTTACTACTTTGATACGTAGCGTATGAGTTGCAGTAACGCTTCATTACAGTTGAAAACGTCGTGAAGACGCGCTCGAGGTTTGAATATTTGATTTCACCCAATTTTTCCCTCTACTAGTGGTGATCGTGTTCGTGCGACCCAAAACCGCGAGGCACGCGACCACCGACACAAGCTATTGGAATTTTTGTTGCCGTTCGGCCACGGTTCAATTCTTTCAGTCACCGTGTGACGCCGCGAAATAATTGTGGGTCCTTTTGCATCCGGTCATGCCTAACGTCTATGCCCGCTTTTTATTGTGCATTGCACGGCATCTAAATCCTCCCAGTGGACCAATAGAATTCCTCGTGTTTATTTTGCTTTTCTCGCTCGTATAACCGATATCCGATACCATGAATTCTCTGTGTGTAATATGAAAACATTACGAATTTTAATAAAAGCTTATGGCTCGTTTCACTCCTACAATACCGCTGTGATACGGTATGCAAACAGATAATCAAGTTTTACCCGATAATCGGCTCGCCAATCAAAGCGACAGATATAGGTCGTCTGTTTTAGTGTATAACCAATCTTAAAATGAACGCGCCCCAATTTGTTTTCGTAAACTATAAACAAAATTTGATGTGAAATGACTATAATATGATGACAAATTACTAATTTAACTAATAGCAAAATATAATCCAAAATGGTTGAAAATCTTAACAGTTCTAAATCTGTGAACGTTTTGTTAAAACGGTTTGATTGCAATAACATTAAATTTTCGTCTATGTAATAATCCATCCTATAATAAGCTTGCCTGAAACTTGCATCGCACACATGAGAGTCAACTATTCTTGTCCCAAACAACTAGTAACATCCAGTCGAGGCGGCGAATAGAAAATTCAATTTACATATTACAAGAGCGCCCTGACTGGACACCTCATTATCCCATATAATGGCCAACGCTGGGGTGCACTCCCACAAGACTTAATTACCCCTAATCTGGCATTCCGTGAATCTACAGGAGCCTCGTTGGTAATTACCGTCCTCAGTTCTGAGGCTAATGGACTCGTTTATTTATTTGTTAATTATTATAATGCCGAAGAAAATATTCTCCACTACAAGATGCTATATGAAATGAAACAAATCAAATGAAATGAAAAGGCTCTTTCGCTCTATAAGCGGCCATTTGGAGAGAGCACGCTTTACCAGGCTACCAGCAACAGTTTAACTCCTAAATTTATGATGGCAACATGATGTTGAGTCTGAATTTTAAAGTAACGGTAAACTATATCCCGTTGGAAAGTTGGAAAGAAATTAAAGCGGAAAGCTTCATAAAGCTAGAAGCAGTCTCGTTTAAAAGTCGTGTGTAAACGTTATGATATCGCCGACCTGCTTATGTGCTCTCGTCGCACTTTGCCTGCCCCATAATTGGAGGGGTTGGCGTGGAATACACGTGTAGCCCGACCACACAAATGTCAACCTTATGAAATCGTGGCAAAGTATAATTTTCATAAACCAGGCTCTTTGAACAAGGAACCTAAATGAGGTTAGCGATTTTTCACTCAAATTGTTAATAAGAAGCAATGCTTGATAAAGAATGTTCGAAATAGTTTTATTTGTACCACGACGCTGCTTGGAGGCTTCACTTATTTATCTTTTTTTTATCTTATTATTGTGGTACATATTTAATTTAAAAACCCAGACATCAAGGCGATAGACCCCAGTTTACATTCGTACTAATTACGGGAAAAAATGTAACGAAATTACTTTATGATGTGTGAACTATGATGTGTATACTATATGATGTCTTATAATTACAACAATTTCTTCACCGTAATTAACACGATTGTGAACAAGGGTATTGAAATCCTATATTAGGCCTACATATTTTATAGAATATTTGATATACAAAAATATATAAAATAATATTTAATGATCATTCGGACCGCCTCACCAAAATTAGCAGTCACTCTGCTCTATTTGTTTTGAAGTTTTGTTTACTCGTACCTAAATTTACTTACCTGCTCCGCTGCTGTCCCGTTTGGAAATACCCTCATCTTGTCCAACCTATCGATATACTTATAAAATCCCAAATTGAACATATTTTAAACATCCGTTTTAGCGAGCAGGCATGGACGCAAGCCTCCCTACCGATCAGGTACGGTGGTTTGGGGACACGCAAAATTATCAGTATTGCTCTGCCCGCATTCTTGGCTTCAATCCATAGCACATCCGATCTCGCAGGTAAGATCCTTAAAGCCCCTTCGGCTACAAACTGCGAGATTTCGTGCCTGGTTGAAGCCTCGAATGTCTGGCTGGCTGGACCGAGCCCAAATTTTCCTTCGCGACCCAAAATTCAAAGGGCCTGGGATAACATCACTTCTATTTCTACCCTGAAGTCCTTAATTGACAACGCAATAGGCAGGGATCGGGCCAGGCTTCTGGCCGCGTCTAAACCTGAGTCAGGTCATTGGCTTCATGCTTATCCCTCCCCTAATACCGGCACCTTCATAGACCCATCCACACTTCGTATAGCCGTTGGTCTCCGGCTTGGGGCTGAGGTTTGTGTAGATCACAGCTGTACTTCCTGTGGGGCCCCCGTAGACCGTCTCGGTCACCACGGTCTCGCCTGTTCCTCGGGCGCCGGCCGCCTGTCCCGCCATGCCGCTCTCAACGACATCATCAGAAGGGCGCTCGTCAGTGCCAATGTTCCCGCCGCTCTGGAGCCCCAGATCGTGCGGAGCGATGGTAAGCGCCCCGACGGGATGTCGTTGATCCCGTGGAAGAAGGGACGAGCGCTCGTGTGGGACGCCACTTGCGCTGACACGTTGGCTGCGTCCTACCTCTCTTCGACCAGCAAACGTGCCGGGGCGGCAGCGGACTCCAGAGAGAATTCCAAGGTGAGAAAATACAATTGTCTCGGCGCCCAATACGACTTTGTCGCATTTGGCGTCGAGACACTTGGGCCGTGGGGCAGAGGCGCGCGGGAGCTCCACAGGGCGCTCGGCAAGCGGCTTAAGGAGGCAACAGGCGACCCACGCGCGGGCAGCTTTCTCGCGCAGAGAATTGCTATCGCAATTCAGCGCGGGAATGCTGCCTGCGTGTTGGGAACCTTACCAAGGGGACCTGACCTGGATTTGTAATGCTTAGTTTTAGTTAGTTTTTTTTTTCCTTTTTAATAATGATTATTATTATCTTTTAGTTCTAGTCTTGTTAATATTGGTTAATAATAAATATCGTTCTTTTTTTGTATTTTAAATACTAAATGCAAAATAGTTATTTTCAAAATACTTTATTCAAATAAAATACTTTTAGATGTAATGACAAAATATATAAAACGTTTAAAAGTACTGATATTATTGGCTATGTGCGAAGTAGGGGATAAGCTAGGCGATCGTAGCGCACACCATGGCAGAAATGTGTACTTACCGGGGACCACTGTCAAATTTACTTTCACGTTTTCTATTGGTTTCTTAACGGTTTCCTACGATTCGTTTCGTTTGTATGTATTTATTTATTCTCTTATATTTATTTCAGTAAAATTTCCAATACGGGGTCTTTCTCGTTTACTAAAGTAAATAAAATATTCATGTGTCATTATTTGACATCTCTAAATTTTGACATTGTCTCGGGACCTTTGATGTTTGACGTTTCAGACGTGCACATAGCCAATAAATGCGTTAGTACAGTAAATGACTTTCGAGACGTTTTTGCATTTTGTAGTTGTGACCTCTGTAGCCAGTTGCAACACACGTTGACGTCTGTCTGTATACGACAACGTGTACGTGTGCCCCTGTAAATATACAAATACTACAGATGCAAAAACGTTTCGAAAGTAATTTATTTACCTGTAACTCTGTCTGTCTGTTACCTCTTAGTTCTCAATCTGCTGAACCGGCTGTAATGTAGCCATGTAGCGGCACAGAACCAGTCATTGTGTAGATTTTTGGGGAAGGCCTTTGTCTAACAATGGAGATACTGCGATTGCCAACCCGCACGCCAAGCATGGTGATTACGGCCCTTAGCCTCATGAAATTGGGGGAAACCTATGTCCAGTAGTAGACGTCCTTCGGCTGATATGGTGGATGTACAGTCAGCTGCAGAGAAACCTGACCCCCCTTGCATGTAAACTTCTATTCAAGAGGGGTCACGTTTCTTTGCAGCTGACTATACTAAGTATTTATGAGCCTAAACGTATTGTTATAACACCCAGGCTCAATTCATATCTTGGAATGTGTACTACAATAATTAAATTCAAGAAAGGAGTGTATAAATTATTAAAGGATTTCAACGCGCATGTGACGTCCCTGGAGTTGCAGGCATCCATAGGCTGCGGTGACCGCTTATCATCAGGCGGGCCGTACGCTTGTTTGCCACCTGATGGTAAGCGGTCACCCAAGCCTATCGACGCCTGCAACTCCTAGGGGTGTGACATGCGCGTTGCCGACCTTTTAAGAATTTATACACTCCTTTCTTGAAGAATCCCATGCTGTAGTCCGTCGGGAAAACCTCGGCAGGGAGCTCATTCCAAAATTGAAGCGTTCAAGGGAGGAAATTCCTCTAAAACCGTACCGTACGCGACCATTTAGGTTCTAAGGTGTGAGAATAAATGCCCTGCCGACGGCGAACGGTGCGATGGTAGAAAGCCGCTCATCATGTCGAACAATTCTTCGGAGCACAACTCATTATATAAGCGATAGAACACGCACAAGGAGGCAAAGTTTCTCCTTAAACTCAATTTAACGGTTCAATATAGCTCGTGTGTTTGGGATCGTCCACGATCGCTCAGCACGTCTCTGAAGCGAATCAAAAGGCTCAAGCTGGTATCCAGGTGCAGCAGTACAGAGGTTACAGCAATTTTCGATGTCGTGACGGACTTGTGACTTACATAATAGAAGTCTCTGTCCCGGGGTGAAGTATCACTTCGTTCTATTGAGCACACCTAGCTCTTTAGATGTTAGCTTGGCTTTGCCTTCTAAATGGCTCCGAAACTGGACGTCGCTGGAAATATCGACACCAATGATCCCAATACTCTCTAAGAACCCTCTCCAGGTTGAGTCTTGAAACCGCGGGGCTACAGTGATTGGGTTTTTTTTAGCAGTGAACGCGCATACTAGTGTCCGTTAATTTCCTTTTATGCAAGATTGTTCCTGGGGGGCGTAGCTGGCAGTGAACGTGTTAAAAAAATTGGTAGGTATCTTAGCCGGTTAAGTATCCAAAAGCGGAAACAAATATCGTATTTGTTTTTCTATTGCGATTCAACGCGGCAATGCGGCTAGCGTGATGGGCAAATTTGTTTTGGCAGATATCAGTGGCGGTGACTAATCTACCACTACAAGGCAATCCAGGTGTAAATTCACTTTAAATCTTGGGGCTTATTGTTGTTAAAGGGAATGATAATTCTTAAATATCAATCCTATTTACCATATAGGTAAGATCGCGGAAGTCCGCTTGATGCAGGTGGCAAAGGACCGGTAGTAGTGGCTCATTTTCGAGGAGGCCTATGTCCAGCAGTGGACGTATTTCGGTTGATATGATTATGTTGACATAGGTTTTGATACGATGTTTAACATAATAGTCCTAACAAATAAACTCTCTGTTACACAAACCGCGGGGCAATCTATATAAATATATAGTACGTACTGTATAATTTCATCAGAGTAATTTAGTTTGAGAGCTGACTAAACAATTCATTTTATGAGGCGCAACGTCCTTGCGAAATGAAGCACCTCTTTGTCTAAATAAACAAGGAAAGACGGTAAACATAATCAAATAGACAAATTTGTCGTAATGAAATTTGACTCATGTTTCTCACCAAAGCCGTTGGCTGTTTTGAATTAAACGAATAAGCTGTTTTATATTAATAAACAACAAATAGCTACTTTTTATCAACATTTTTTTTAAATTAATTTGTTAGTCATATATAATCTTTTGTGCTATGATGGTACTGCCGGGTGTGTCTTATTTGAGAAATTATCCCATTGTCAATCTACTTGACTTGATATCTGAGATCTGAATATACTCGATCTCAGTAACCGTTACTACTAGAATGCTGTACTTTAGCAGAGGTATATCATATCAAACACGCCAAAAAAAATGTGTGACGCTTTCTTATAATCGTAAAATTAAGTTTAATTAAATAATAATAAAATTATTGATTGTGTACTACATGGAAATATATACAATGATAAAACATTAACGGAACTTAGGTAAGTAACAACAGTTGGACTTATCGCTAAAAAGCGATCAATTCCAGACAACTTGCGATACATCCAATATAGCCTTTTTAAGGCACGAGTGAATAGGCATCTTCTGGGTGAACTCGCTTCATCGTCGGCCTCATCTTTGCCTCCTGGCTAGATGCTGGCCAAGAGCAATCCCATTTTTAATAATAAAAAAATATATATATATATATATATATATATATATATATATATAGCGATGCAGCGAATAGAAATAATTTATTGGGCAGTGCAAACCAACAAAGATTTCAAAATATATAAAAATACATGCAATGTAACATATACTGCACATATATAAAAAATATACACTACATAACAGGACATACAATACATAAAATATATAATGTATATACATAGGGAGAAAACAATGACAAGGCAGCGCAAACAAAAAGGGAATATAGGGAAGGGATAAATGTGTATGCCTAAGAAAAGAAAGAGATAAATAATGGTCTGGTTTAGTTTCAGATTTTTTCCTTTATATGTTCGTATAGCATGATGGAAAAGAGAGGCCCAATACTTATGTTAGTAACATTATTATCATTTTCGTATAAAAGCTTGTACAAACATGACTTCGTTTCCACGCACTCAAAAAGTTCATTAAATATTCCGTTTTAACTTTAAAAATAAACGAGCAGAATATTTCATGATGCATATCGTAGAGTCAATATTTGAACAGGGTAAGTAAACATAGGCTTATATAAACTATATCCACCACCATATCAGCCGAAGGATGTCCACTGCTGGATATAGGCCTCCCCCAATTTCATTGGGGGTAAATGCCATAATCGCCACGCTTGCCATGCGGGTTGGTGGGTATAAACTACATATCCATGATTAATTTTATATACTCGTACTGTAGAGGTATAGCCGTACAAATGTAGTAGTAGTGTTTAGTGTTTCGTCATAAATGGTCGTAGTCAAACAGGAGCCAAACTCAGACCAAGAAAAAAAGATGCCCAATAAAGCAAGCACTAGCACGCACACATATACAAATTAAACCATGAACAGAACTCTTCAGTACATGTGGCAATGGCGTCATCGTCAGGATCACTCGGTTTTGGGTTTGTGCATGGTTTAGTGTGTATATGCCTGCCTGAACGTGTGCTTCCTTATACAGGCATGGTTTTAAAAAACCGCTTCACAAATTTAATTTGTTCGTAATGCTTTGTCTTTATTTTTTTTTAGTCTGAGGAGCCAAATAAGGCTTGTGTTTTCTTCTAGAATTACGGGATAAGATACGGTACTCGCGTAGTTGCAGTATGCAAGAGGCAACCGCATGGCTCGCGTCGCGGTGTTTGAGCTTACGAAATGTTAGTGGAATCGTCATGTGCAAGGCGGTTCCACAACACTTCGGGAACTCAAAGAACGAGAGCCACCCGATTGCCTCCTGGATAATGGATACTGCAACTACGCATCATTGATTTAACTAATTATTATCGTCTATGTCCTACAACAGGCAACGCCACTTCACTTTTACAGTTTGAAAGTGAAACAATGAATCTCCTAATTTTAGTTACTAGGTCAAAGAAACATTAGCATACATGAATTTCTTATTATTTTAGTGGTGCCATGAAATATGACGATTTTGCCCGCTTTTTCGTGAAAACGTGAATATCTAAAAAAAAACTATTTTAGGCTTATGCCTTTTTTATCTGCCAGGTTCATTTTGATAATAATTGTGTCGAAGAGGAATAATCACCTTCTGCGCCTTCTAGTAAATCCGTCGTGAATTAGTTAATCTTGCACTTCGCTGTCATTCTAAATTGCGCACATATGAGTGTAGTCGATTGCTCGATAGTTCCGTTGTACGCAAGCAGAGGGCTGTTGAAAGGAAAAGATGATTACAGAACAAGAGACAGACGAGTGCTCTATCAATTGTTATTGATGTAAAGTCTTGGGGATAAGACGAAGGCTTCTGGCAGAGAAATGGAGTTGGTGTGACGGTATCTGAGAATCGTAATCACTAGTTCGTTGTATTTTGCGTGACACTCAATGTTGACGTGGAAGTAAAAGTCGACTTTGTAAAGTGAGAATACATAAATAAATCGTCTTCTGTAAATGGCCGAGGAAGATGAAGAGAAGAGGATATATATAATATGAACCCCTGAACCCTTGAATATGAATCTTCCCTGATGGAATACGCCCACGATCCGACATATGCATTTCTAAGAAGTAATTTTGAAATCAACATTTAACCCAATTTTATAGTTAGTTGTAGGGGAAAAAGTTATCTGGACTTTTGCCAACAATATTTTCGACGAAATCACCTAAGTAGTTGAGTGTTTTTTTATGTAGTATGTTACAATACCATGAAAGCTGTTGGATATTTAAGAAAACTGCCAAGTTAAAGCTGAAAATGCATTAAGCCGCAGTAAATTAGTTTTACTGTAAATAATCTAGTGCCAGACTTGGCACCTTTTCAGATAATCTACGGAACTTGGCACCCATTTAGATCTCAATTATTTTGTCGGTGAAGACGACAACCACGCATCGCATATTGAACTTGGCTGCCATTTTCACATTTATGTTTTTGATGTGATAATATAGCAAGTGATGCATAAGTAACTTCGAATTGAGACGTTTTTGCTCTCGCTCAAGTGTAACCAAATTGTACGAGTGGAATTAAAATTTAGCTGAATAATTATTATCTTTCTTTGCATTATTCTAGACCCCACGGTCTAGAATAATGTTTCATCATTGCGCTTGCGCAATAGTTTCGATGTTGGAAAACCGAAGCAACTTTTATTATAACTTTCTTAAAGGCTTCCCTTATTTAGTGCTCGAAAGGCATGAAAGCGGAGTTTGTGCGTCAGTCAATAAAAACTTCGACTCTGTCGCTCGGGACCAATTAAAACAAGTTCACAAAATCAATTAGTTGCAATGTTGGCTTTAACACAAGTTGTTATTTAGTTTCGCAACTCATTGTATGGAGCAGCGAATAAAATAGTTGAGTTGATTTAAAGTATGATTGCGGAAGTTCGCTTGCTCCCTAGGAGTTCAAGTAACGTTAAATAGCTATTAATAGAGTTGTAATTTTATATTATTAACCTCAAGAGGGTATTGCTAACTTAAAGATTAAAACAATTTTTTGTGTCACAGCCTTCATACTTAAAGATAAACTTTTTTAGATATATATGTGATGCTGTTCCAGCAAAAACGTTATAACAAATTACTATAATTATCATTACTTTTTTTTTGTTATCGATGTGGACATGCGTTACGCATACCCCCTAGTCTGGGACAGGTGTCATCAGGTGATGGGGATTATCATTACCTCGCCTGACCGGCCTGATCGCACGTCTAGTGTCTAGATGGTTTGTGATTCTACGAGTTAAAGATCATCATAAACATGAGGAGCACCCGTGGCCCAGCGGCGGTATACGAGGTTGAGCAACGTCGCACGAGGTCAACTCTTGGGTGGGTGACCGCTTTGAGTGGTAACTAACTGAGTGCTCCCGTGCTTTGGAAGGCCGATCCCGGCTTCCATTTATGACAGCAGTTGTTGAGCACAACACTGGCCCATTATTTCACAAAACGGTGCGCGAGATTGATTATGCGTCTCTATATAATGGGTACACACGGAAAGAGACGGATATTGTATATGAAGTGATCAAGAGATTCCGATTGTTTTTTTCATTCAGGGATATATTGGCGGAGTTTTAAGCATCATGCACATTTTAAAGAGGTAACCCCGTGTACGATTTTTTTAGATTTCGACTTTATTTCACCTTCAGAAGGTTCATAAATGACCACAATGAAGCAATCTAGTCTATTGTTTGTCCACAAAATATTGTCGTCGAAAATTATGACGGAAGTCGATACGAAGGTCTGTAAATCAAACAACAGGGGACAGTGTTCTTGCAAAATCTCCGAGTAAGATATTTGAGGGACCTTTGGTAAATATTTGAATGTCCGAACTTTTGTTTATTATTGTTGATCGCGAAGGGTAAAAGATAAATAAAATACGTTATGTACATAATATTGAAACAATACATGGTACCAATCAATGTATACAACATGGCAGTCATAGTTTGCATGCTTTTTTAGGGTTCCGTAGTCAACTAGGAACCCTTATAGTTTCGCCATGTCTGTCCGTCCGTCTGTCCGTCCGTCCGTCCGCGGATAATCTCAGTGACCGTTAGCACTAGAAAGCTGAAATTTGGTACTAATATGTATATCAATTACGCCGACAAAGTGGTAAAATAAAAAGTGGAAAGAAATATTTTATTAGAGTACCTCCCCTATACGTAAAGTGGGGAGTGTTTTTTTTTTTTCATTTTAACCCTAACGTGTGATATATTGTTAGATAGGTATTTAAAAATAAATAGGGGTTTACTAAAATCATTTTTTGATAATGTTAATATTTTCGGAAATAATCGCTCCAGAAGTAAAAAAAAATGTGTCCCCCCCCCCTCTAACTTTTGAACCATAAGTTTTAAAAATATGAAAAAATCTCAAAAGTAGAACTTTATAAAAACTTTGTAGGAAAATTATTTTGAACTTGATAGGTTGAATAGTTTTTGAAAAAATTACAAAAATAATTTCTGAACTAAGTTTGTAATTTAACCGTATAAACAGGTGTTTATTGTACCTGTCATTTCTACAAAATCACAATGAAATGACGTGCTTTCAAAGGTTTTGTGTTTCTGTACTTAATATGTCAACTTAATGTGACGGACGGAAAACTACGGAACCCTACACTGAGCGTGGCCCGACACGCTCTTGGCCGGTTTTTATTTTACTTCGATTCTCTTAAACAAGTGGGTCATTCTCTCACACAGATTTAGGTCCGTGTCTCTTCTGTGTAATAAAATAAGTCTCCTAAAGTAAAGGACAATAAAGCACCTATAAAGCCTTATTTTTGTTTGGGTTAACAATCGCCGTAAATTGCGTTTTCGTTTCTATAAATCAATATAATAACTTATGGAGACTGTTTGTTTCTTACCAATAAAAATAATAAAGCGGTCAAGTGCGCGTTGGACCATGAATTATGAAGAATTCTGTACCTACTATAGGTAAACAACTTAAGATAAGTACAACTTAGAAAAGTTGAAAAACCCCCGACATTTTCATTTTCAGTTCATAAACGGCTGAACAGATTTTCATGAAACATGGCTAAGAACACTTGGGAAAAAATTATCTGTGACACGAAAAAAACTAAACGAAAATCGGTTCATCCGTTTGGGAGCTACAATACCCCAGACAGACACACAGATACAAAGACACAAAGATACACAGACAGACACGTTAAACTTCTAACACCCGTCTCTTTTTGCGTCGGGGGTTTAAAAGGACCAGTTGCATGTATTTGTGACGTGCTTGAATAGACATTTTGTTTTGTTTGTGTTACACATTTTAAATTTGTATTGTCTATTCGAATACGTCACAACTACTACATAAATCAGGTCCTTTTATTAAGTTTTTGACCTATAAACTAGTTCTAACCATAAACCACTATCCTGTACTGTGAATTAAAAAGGTCGTTTCTCAATAGCAAACTTACGGCACTTATGTTTTTTTACTTGGGCGAAGCAGTTTTGCAGTGACAAATTAAAAGCTCTTCGAATAACTTGTTCAAATAAAAAACGTTTAATAATTAAAATTATTTATTACAGTGGCGTTTACAACACCTCATTCTTTTTCTGAATTTTAAAATTCATAGCTCTGAAATAGGGATACACTTTTTGCGACTTTGTCAGCAACGGTTGACTTAAATGGAAAAGTTTCTTAGAAACCTCTATATCGTTTTTAACCTTTATAATCCTAATACCTTTCTTGTCACATGACTTTCATCCCTCCGCATAACATGCCGATACCACCGTAGACGATTAGCTCTCAACTTGTCATGTATGGGTGCTACTTTCAGGCTTCCTCTTATATACTCATTCCTTATCTGATCCATTCTTGTTACGCCACTTATCCATCTCAATATTCTCATCTCCGTAACATGCAATCTCTTTTCATCCATCACCTTTGCGGCCCAACATTCCGATCCATACAATATAATCCATCCAAACATATCCAAGAACCATCATTGGAAAACCTGCTTTTAAATAAAAATAATCGCATACACAGTTACACAGATACACATGTTAAACTTATACTCGTATCACCCCTTTTTGAGTTCCGCGTCGAAGGTTAAAAAAAACAAAACAAAATCATTTTTTACTTAACCGTGAAACGCTCTGTAGTATGATTAACATCTAATGGAAGAATATGAACAAAGCAGGATCACTCAGAATATAAATAGACTTTATTCATTTACCGTAATCAAGAGCCACTGTTGTTACTGTTACAACTGCGTAATATTGTTCATAATAACTACTAATCATGACCTGATTCGATGATTCGGCACATATTAGCGAAGCTTCGCCGCGAGCTACTAATTATGTTCCCAAACATGGAAAAACTTTGGTAAATATTTATTGCAAATATTGTTTCTTTTTTGCTGTACGAGGAAATTGGTACTAATGTACTTAGGTTTAAATATTGAAGTGTAGCGCGACTTAAAGACTGCAGGTGTGCAGGTGGACAAAACGCGTCACGTTATGGAAAGACCCTCAGGGCAAACATCAAAAAGGAAGGCAATACTCACGTTGGGAGGACGACATTATTTAAATTGCTGGACCTAACTGGCAACGCATTGCTCTAGAACGAGAAAACCGGCAAGCTTTGAAAGAGGCCTTCACCTGAGACCTCCTGATGTTTATAATTATTTAACTGAAAATATTTTTACCTTTCTAAATTAAAAAAAATAACATTCCAATAAGAAACTGTAAATATTTATAAGATTTAATGGGAAATAAAAGGCTTTTAATTTTTATTTATTTAGTAATTATTTAAGTGTAGATAGGCAGTACACATGCTTATTTTACACGGTTATTCATTTATTCATTCATTCAACAGTCTTATTAATAAATCCAGTTAAAGCACGTAACTAAGGTGGACTTTAGCCGTTGATTTATTTGCTCTGTCAACATGATCGACTTCTAATAATATTTGAGTCGTGTATAAAAGAAAATCGGGTACTTTGCAACAACTGAGCTAACTTAATAAAGAGTTTGTGAACAGAGGAACAACAGTGTAACGAATTGATTTTCCAAGAGTTGTTTCATTGCATTATTCCCAAAGGCCTGGTAGCAACTTTGTTCATATCACGGCGTAATGATTATTAACACTTATGATGTTGGTAAAGTTTTTCCTTGATGTTCGCAAGGTTTTTACCTGTAATAATGAACAATAAATGTATAAAAAAGTTTTGTGACTTGGACGTAGATAGATGTTGGAGAGGTTACTGTGCCTAATTTAAAACAATATGTACTTGGCCTAAGTCGGCCTGTAGTGTCACTCACTGCCTACGAAGCTGGAGGTCTCGGGTTCGAATCCTGGTAGGACGGGCATTGATTTATTTAATGAGCAAACATATCTGTTCCTGAGACTTGGATGTTTTCTATGTATATAAGTATATATCTAATAAATATATCATTATCAATATATTTAACAGATATATACTTATAGTATACGTATTCGATTTATGTAAATTTGTCCTCTAATATTTATTTAGTTAGTGATATGAATAGTTTAACTCACAAGGGGTTTAACATCTTTGTACCATGTCACTTAACCGTCATGTTTAAACTATCATACTAAATTTCCTGTTTACATCATTCGCCTGCACAACCGCTGGGAAAACATTTCCTTCCAAACTGGGTACCCGCTTCGCCTTCTTTCTTTTTCGGACTTCCAGCTCCACCTTACCCTCATGGTTAGCCTGAGTGAGTGACGCTTGACACTTATGCTGAGTAACACGCCCGGACTCCGTATTTACGTCAGTTCTGGATAAGACAACATCCCGGTACGTCTTACACACTTCCACAACTCCCCTGGAAGCCGAAAGTTCTTCCTGGCTCCAGGAATCAATACTGGTCCCTTCCTGCCCTGAAAGTATAACCATAAGGCTTTCTTGTAAATGCATCCCTCGGCATAATTCTGCGGATCTCCTTCTCTTTTAGGAATACCGGACAGGACTTATTTAAAGCCATATGAGCGTCCTTACAATTTAAACATTTAAAGACAGTTGTCTGACAGTTATCATGTTCTCCTCCACATTTTGGACAAAGAATTTTCTTGCTTGGGCAGAATCTGCTAAAGTATCTAAACTTCCAGTATCTGGAGCATTGGTTAACCGGAAAATTATAGGGCTTAACCTTAAATAAGTAAGCATACAATATAGAAAGAAGAAGATCTTACAAATTCTCTTTCCCAGATCGTTTATTTATGTACCAAGAAAATATATACAAGAATACTTAACCAAGATAACTTAAATAACATCAAAACTAACTTAAATCTAAAACAGACCCTTGAGACATTGTACCCAGAATGCTGCCGGCATTTTCTCGCTGTATCGCAGTACTGATACGTTGTGCGAGGAAGTAGCCAGCTCTTCGGTGACCAGTTACGTCAATCCACTCTGTGCGTCAATCAGACGCTTCGCCATTTCAGTAAATACTCTTACAGATGTAGTGAATGACGCGTTCGCATCGGCTAATCTCGGAATACGACTAGACCCAAAGTGACTATCAAATATCGGGTTAAATGATTGAAAAGTTCATGTTTGTTACTGTGAAACTTTATTAGTCTGTCTAGACCCGGGTATGTCCTAAAACTACGCACAAGACCACCGTGGGATGGGCAGCAGCATCCCTTAAGTGCGGTGGAGATACTGCGAAAAGTCACATTGCACAAAGCTCTTTTTTGATTTTTTTTTCGCAAAAGTAGGTTATTTGTACTTATTTACTCTACTGGAGCTATATTTATAACTATTTAAAAAAAACACTAAAAAATTAAAATTGGCAAAAATATCCTTTTAAATGCAATTACTATTATGAGTCAATGCTACCTTAATATCAGCAGTGACTGCCGCGCTAAAATCTCGTGGTGCCAAGATCCATTACTTGAAGGTAAGATAAAAAATTCTCCCAAGTGAAAATAGTAGATTGTACAACAAGTGCGTAAAACGAGCCATTTTATTCGAGGTAATTTATCGAACCCGAGCCGAAGGCGAGGGTCGATATAAAGTAGAGGATAAAATGGGTTTTATACACGAGTTATACACTCTGCTTTTCACTTCGATTGCGAGAAAATTGAACAGATAATGAATATAATTAAAGTTATCTTATCAAATTTATACTTCTGTGCTCGTCGCCCACGGGCGGCGGCGCCGCGCCGTGCGCACGTCTGCACGCACGCCGGCGCGCCTGCAGCCGGGTTTTACTTTATGTTCTAGAGCATAAAATGCGACTTTATGTCGCCTCTGCAGAGCGTAAAGACGAACTTTTAAAGCATGAGAAGTGAAAAAGATATTTTTTTTGGACACAAGAGGTTAATGCAGGAGCTCTAAGAAAGCAGCCTTTAAATTTTTTGCTTCTATTGCAGGCCACATTCTGTATAATTTACGTTTATATCACCGGTACAACCCGCTACTTTTTTGTAAATTTTTCTTTAAAATAATACAAAACGAAACGCTATTTTTACAAGATTTTATTTAATTTGCACTGTTCGTATGTATTGTATGCAAGTATGTAAGTTGTCATATAAATTTGCAATTCTTTTTTCAGATACTTGCCGGTATCCGATTGAGCTGAAATTTGGCATACGTATGTAAGTTCGGTGACAATGCAATATTATGGCATCACCGAGCTGGTCTGATGATGAAGACATAAGGTGGCCATAGTAACTCCTAAACTACATAAGATAAACTCGTCGTGTTTGGTCTCATTCAACCCATCTCAACAAGTAGGTAAAAATGTAATTTTTGACAGTAACTGATACGACTTAAATTAACTTAAGTAAGTATAGATATGACACTTGAAGTGTAACATGTGAAACGCGGTGATAAAATATGGAAAGGAGCATGGGTTTGTATCGACTGGTTTCTCGTAAAATAAATGTGATCAGAGCTATAGCGCGGTTCAAAACGCTGCGCTCGAAGACTAGAGTCAAAAAATACCAAAAAAAGTCTTAATACAACAAAACTTCAGAACATCATGTATTCTGTGGCTCAAACATTGTAGTATCATGGTATACCCACACACAGACACAGACGCTCTAACTCATGTCTAGTCGTCTACCTACTGTTTATAATGAAATCTAACACACACCTCGTTTATCTCGGTAATCGTATCAAATCATATGCATTTCCGTATTAGCCCGAGAGGTGTTTCATGAAGCCCATTTACGGTAATGTAGATATTGAAGGAAGGGATTCGTGAGCTTAGTACTCTAGCTTATTTGCATATGAGAGAGCATCAAATGGAAGTGTACGTACATACCTACTTTATAGAAGTGTATTTTGCTCGACGTATGTAAACGATATGGTTGAACTCGAGTTGGACTGCCGCGCTCGCTTTTATGAATGGGAAAAGTAACGTGTCAGAACGATCTTATATATTAAATGTGACATTATAAGGCCTTCTATTTATAGTTGAAATTATTTAAAATGGCCAAATTTAAAAAATGTAATTCAATTTCAAACCTTCTTGATTAGATAGTAAAGTCGCATTTTGAAAAGACTAATTTGATAAAATTTAGTCATTTCAAAAGATTTTAAGTATAACTGAGACGGTAAATGCGAGGCATACTTAATAGAAGAGACGTTAGCAGGTACCGTCCGCACACGGGCCGCTGCCCGAAGCAGCTTTGACGTCTTATGAAGCTGCGCCCACGAAGACTCCGTCTCAGTTAAACGGCAGGCCTTTAGCTGTGCCTTTAGTCACTGTGCTCGCCTCCTCGCGTGCCACAGCCAAGTAAAAAGGCAAACCAATATCACAATGACTGACTGGACCTATACCGAAAGGGCTGTAGACAGGGGCACAGTAATAAATTGTCTTCGCCGCCCCTTTTAATAAGCGCCTAACAATAGCAAGCAGCTACTACTCAGTACTAAGAGTTAATTTTTTGTCATATTTAGGATCCGTCGTTGGTTATAGGGAAATTGAAGGGAAGCGAGTGCCTTTGTGCTCCTGTCTAGTAAAACTTGACCTTGAGATTCATAACAACATGCGTAACAAGTGGTCTGACTTTTATTGGATCACTTTTACTGAAAGATGGATCAAGAACTGTGTATTAATAAGCGCAAGGATTTTTAAATTCAACAATCTACATTACACGTGGCACCTTCTTTCGCAGACAAATGTTTCATAGAATGTATTCATTCGCAGAATTTTCATTTCATAGACCACTTTTTTTTCAGAAACCGTTAACTTTTTAGGTAGGCTTTTTAGGTCATTGTGTAGAACTCATTTTGGTCTACTAGAAAAGTAGGTTGGGTGAGAACTGCGACCCTTTAAAAAAATGCTTTCTATGAAAAGAAAATTCTGGGAAACAAATATTCTATGAAACTTCTCTCTGCAAACAAGGTACAACCGTTCATTACATCTTTATAAAAGTGGGTTACTAATGAAATTCTTATTTTTGTTTGGTATAAATGTTACGTTTGGAATATTCCTGAAAGTTAAACGGTTCCAGAAAAAAACTTTTATGGCATAGGACGGTTATATCTCTAACAAACACTAGTATTATGACAAATGCAATTATGAATATAATAGTACATTACGATACAAGTGCAGAGAACAGGAAATTCGCAACGAGTGGTGATAAATTGAAACACGTTCGGTAACGTAGCACCATATTTTATTTACAGTACATATGGTGCTACATTACCGCACGAGTGCGGTAATCAGCAGATGACGTGCATATGTTGAAAGTTTAAAGAGCCATATGTACTGTAAAACGTTGTACGGAACACGTGCGAACAGGTAATTCGCAACTCGTGTCGATTTAAAACACTCCCTTCGGTCGTGTTTTAATTTTTCACCACTCGTTGCGAATTTCCTGTTCCCTACACTTGTATCGTAATGTACTAAAATGTAATTGGACAATTTTTTACACAAATCGCACTAGTCCCATAATAAGCTCATTGTATTGTGTTATGGGTACTAGACAACTATATATTTAATTTATATAGGTACTTAAATACATAGAAAACATCCAAGTCTCAGAAACAAATGTTTCTGCTCACCATAGAAATAAATGCTCTTAACGGGATTCGAACCAGGGACGTCTAGCTTCGGAGGCACTGTCACTACCTACTAGGCTAAGCAGGCCGACAAAAGCCGTATAAAATTACGTCCTTACTTATTTTTCACCTTACGTCTATGTACCAATTCACTATTCCTACGCCCAATTGTACGTTACTGGGTGAATTGCAACATTTGTATACATGGACTTAATTATGTCAACATCTTAATTGATTCTATGACAAATATTCGTTAAACAATTGAACGAATATTTGTCATAAAATTTAGAGAGGTAGGTAGGTACCATGTGAAAGTATGAGTATACTATTGTGTTTGGAATTTCAATACTCGTACAATTGTTATCGGATCGCATTAGCAATCTGGCTTCTTATATCGCGATTATTATTAAATCATATGGGTTTCATCGATTTATGTTTTGATTGTTGAATTTCTTGAAAAATATTTTTTACGTAAGAGCTAATCAGCTATGTAAAGAATATCGATGTTGCGTCTGAAAGCCACACATCCTTTGGCACAATTTGTAAAGCGCATGCATGCATTTTTCTTCGTAATGAAGTTGGTGTAGAGAAGTTGTGACGGCCTGTTTAGCCTAGTTGGTCACACTGCCTTCGAAGCTCGAGGTCCCGGGTTCGAATACCGGCCAGGGCATTATTTGTGCACTTAGCACGGATATTTTTCTTGAGTCTTGGATGTTTTCTATGTATGTATTTATCTATACATGGTGTAATCTTATTGGTGATACAAAATAGAGAAATGGGAATCTAACTATGATTTTGAACAACTTTTACTATGGGACCAACTTTGATCGTGTCAAAAAAAACTGATGTTTCATAGCATTTAAGACTTCAATCGATAGAGCAAACTGTATGAAATGGTTGTTTTTTTTCGACTCTGACAAAGTTGGTCCCATAGTAAAAGTTGTTCAAAATCATGGTTAGTTTCACATTTTTTTTTATTTTGTATCATCAATTAGATTACACCACATAATTATGTATATCGTCGTTCAATACCCATATGTAGTACAAGCTTTGCTTAGTTTGGGACTAGGTCGATCTGTATAAGATTGTCCCCCAATATTTATTATTATTATTGTATAAGTATTATTATAGAGTAACAAATAAACATAAAAAGTTATGGATACACTCGCGATTAACCAAAACCGAATCAACTATTATTATTATGCTAAGATAATGAAGCGAATCCGGTGGAAAAAGCAAAGTCAGTGCTTTAAAAAGCGCTTTAATGTTTAGTTAGCAGGTCAGTTACCATTATTCAAGCAAATTCTCGTAACAATTTCAGCCTAAAAAGCAGCTGTAAAAGTATGCAAAAGCTATCGAATAATTATGCAAATGCGAGAATTTCCGTGACCGTCACTGGTATTCAAGTGCCATATTCTAAAAAATATTTCACAGCATAACTAGCTTCTGAAAATATGCTTAGTATTACAAGTTCTGCGTTAAAGTCTGAAGGCTTTGTTAAAGCCGGGGGTTTGAAAATATAACAACATGTTTTGGCTGTCGAATAACATTCATTTCTTTCATTTATTTATTCATAACATGACAAAACATTCTGTAGAATATATGTAACTAGAAGTAAAAAGTACAGTAATTTAATCCTATTAAATTAATCGTAATGTCAAAAAGTCAATAAATAGCAATGTTCACTTATTTCAGTCAGGTATCGGTACAGAGCCCTTATTTGTGCGTGGTCCAACACGCACTTGGCCGGTTTTTTTTAAATAATGAAGCCTATTCAGATATCATAAAATTAACTATCATAATAAAGATATTTGAAATCAACTTTGTAGTCTGTACTCTTTGTACTCTAGGATATTGATATAATGATAATAATACTATATTTATTCACTCCACCACGAAGAATACAATAAGAAACATAGGTACAGTAATTTCATGCTTCCTTATATCTACATACAAGACTCGTGTGGTGGAGATTGGTGCCTGGACTAGAAGGAAACCTGTATGTCTGGTCACCAGGTCTTCGACCCTGGGACATTCATTACGATAGGAAAGGTAATCTAAATACTTACAATTTCAAGCATTACCATGCTAGCATTTAGTTAGGACAGTTAAACTGGCCCTTGGCCCCCTTATGGGTGTCCAATCAGCATCAAAATTAGCGAGGCATTTGAAAAGTTCAAAATTCCGTATTATAAGAGAATATGAGCTTTTGTTTTTTCTTTCATATGCGTAGCTATTTTTGATGCTGACTGTACATATCTGTGGATTTTGAAAAGAGGATATTTGAGAATAGAAGTATCCGCCGAGATGATACAATATGACCCTCAAATCGGGCCCTTGATATTAATTTATGCATATTAATATTATAAATGCAAATGTCTGACTATAAGTTTTTCACGCTAAATCTGCTAAACGAATTTCGATTAAATTTGGCATAGAGATAGTTTAAGACCCTGGAAAGGACAAAAAATAGTTTTTATCCCCAAAATCATTATAATAAATGGGGTGAAAGTGAAAAGAGGATGCCATAATTAATCATGTGCCTAAAATAATTTAATAGCAAATATTTCTTAAAGTTAAGAATATAGTCGCAGGCAGAATGAAGTAGGTTATTTATAATCAAATACAGTAAAAGGGTACTTCCCACATGTTCTCTAGTGAACATTCTATGTGCCAATCACGTGAAAATGCTGCGATGTTTTCTGAAACTTTCGAATCATGTATTAATGCAGCGGGCAACCGTGGTTTAATTAGTTTTCAATCCATCCTGAATGTTTCATCATTTTGCATTGGATCGAAAACAAATACCAACGACCGCACACCGCGAAACCGTATCAGACAGATTGATACAGTTACATTGCGATATTTGCAACTAACCGCTAACGGTTTAAAAAAAACAATTTATTTATATGAAATTATAAACATTTTTTATTTAGCCGCGTTGTTTTTACAGATAGTGCATTAATATACACTCGCGGACAAAGAATACGGGTCGGTAAAATACCGTCATATATTCCTAAAATAGTACAAGGTTGTACAGTTTTTGTAATCCTATCACAATCTTTATTTAATTTAACATTTAAACTGCAAAAATAACAGTTAAAAAATAACGTTACCAGATGTAATTCGGGCTCGTAAAAACCCATGAAAAAAAAACAATTTTAACGGAGCGAGATATCGCAAATATCGTCATTTTTGGATATTGATATTTTTGTGATAGGATCCCGGAAATTACTTATTTTAGTTGCATTGGGTGGTGGTATACTCGTATTATGTAACTATAAAAAACCTTATTGCGCTTATTAAATACAGGATGACTCGAATTTTTCGACTGCTAGTGTAGACGCAGTTGATTTTTCCCTTAAAACGCATTTGATTATTAGTGGATGCTCATATAAATTATTGAAGGCACGCTAACAGAAACTACCCACCCAATAAAATACGGAAGCCAAAGTCCCACTAACCAACTAACATAAAATGCCTTCATACTTTGTTTATACCTCAAAATGTCCTATAAAATTGGTTACCTCTACAAATTATTGCTCAATTCCTTGAGAGAGATTGAACTCATTTTTATAAGAAAGTGGATATTGATTTTCCGATTGAATAAGCGGCTCGTTGGCTGTGTAAAAATTCGAGTTTTAATTCTCTATTGTCGGGTGAGGACCGGTAATGGAATCAGGCTGCGGGTCACGTCGTTGGCCCTCCAACGCTGACGGTGGAAGATAAACTTTACCTTCATTGTCAATTTTCCCGAGTCTGGAGGGCCCTTCGTACGCCCGGAAACAATGAAAGAAAAGTACTTTAAATGACTTTCTGTTGACTTTTTAAATGCGACGGGCTAACGCGCGCGTAATGCGTCCATTATCATGCTCCTGAAAGTAACGCGCCTTATTAAACCCCCCAGAGGGGAGCTGATACTCATAAAACGCACATCTTTGTGGATCTGAATGGATAACAAGTGAATTGGATGAGGGTTACTTAATTTTCACATTTGTGTTAAATCTTTATGAAAATGAAAAAAATATGACTAAAATTAAACACATTGAATTGAAATGATAAAAACATAAAGTGTTTTTTACGTAATAACTATAAAATTATAAGTTACATATAACCAGATAGAATAAACAAGGTTGTTTTACTTGTAGTATTTCTACTTTCAATAAACTGACGTTAAACGGAAATAAATACAATGTTTTACGAGCAGTGGATTTCGTTTTTATTTTTTACCTACATATATTATTTTTAATTTAATTATTTAAATACACATATTACATTTTTAACTTCATCTGAGTGCGTATTGAAATGGAGTCTTCAGAATGGCAGTTGCCAAGGAGTTTTAAATGATTACTTAAAATTCCAATTCGCACTCAGTTAATTTTATGCTTCATGAGTGTGTATATATTGTAGTATGTATATAACATAGATTATAAGTGGCTTGTTATTAACAAAATATGGAACTGGTTTTCTGAATTAAATGATTTTTATTTTATTTATTTATTATTTATATGAATTCTTCAG
Organism: Notocelia uddmanniana; assembly: GCA_905163555.1. Classification (NCBI taxonomy): domain Eukaryota; kingdom Metazoa; phylum Arthropoda; class Insecta; order Lepidoptera; family Tortricidae; genus Notocelia; species Notocelia uddmanniana. The sequence continues at coordinate 20,604,563 of LR991059.1, read as the reverse complement.
TAAGCCAGTTTTAAGTGAATAAGTAATACAAAAATTACATAACCTCGTTTTCTCTTGAAGTCTATTTTAACTAGCATAGTTTCTTGTACAAATAAAGATCGTGAGCTAAAGCAATGACGTGTCATTACGACTGGATGTAGAAAACTAAACTTGTAGTCCTCGTCTGATTCTAGTAAGTAAGCAGCAAAAAGAAAGAAAAAAGTAGAAAGTAATTACTTTACTAACTGATAAAGCTCGCTCACCTACACAAGCTTCATATAAGTGGCTTGTTATTAACAAAATATGGAACTGGTTTTCTGAATTAAATGATTTTTATTTTATTTATTTATTATTTATATGAATTCTTCAGTAAGCCAGTTTTAAGTGAATAAGTAATACAAAAATTACATAACCTCGTTTTCTCTTGAAGTCTATTTTAACTAGCATAGTTTCTTGTACAAATAAAGATCGTGAGCTAAAGCAATGACGTGTCATTACGACTGGATGTAGAAAACTAAACTTGTAGTCCTCGTCTGATTCTAGTAAGTAAGCAGCAAAAAGAAAGAAAAAAGTAGAAAGTAATTACTTTACTAACTGATAAAGCTCGCTCACCTACACAAGCTTCATTGGATGCTATGTAGTTATTGCTTTAGTAATTGAAACATCTCAATCACCTGCACAACGTGGATTACGTTTGTAACGTGCAGAAATGCGTGCGACGCCAAAATTTCATGATCCGTTGACCACCCAATCTGGCGTAGTATAGGAATAGGTCAACGTCATCGTTGCGTAAAATGTACGTTCATGGAAACAAGGCTTTAATCGGAACCCGTTCAATAGTTGACGTGTGCCTTGTTTCGATTGTCTAAACTCAGCTACTACTGTTTGTCCCATGCATCACGCTCACCCAATCGCGTTTTACATATTAGAGTCATACGTCAACGGTGCCGCGGCGACAAAAAGCTGTAACACGGTCTGTTATGCTAAACCGGCAATCGATTTCCTCGAGACTCCCGGAGATACGACTGTTTTTTGACACTACTCTCGCAAACACGTGCCGCGCGACATATTGCTTTTTTCATTCGTTTGATACGGCCCCGTTTTCACGTTTAGTAGACGTCGATATTGGTTTTTTGTGTGTCGAATGACGAATATCGAGTGGCGATGTAAATTTAACACGGTTTCATTCTCACGTCAAGTTGAGCTGTCAATGTGAATCTCTGGCGGCGTAATTTCAAAGCTTTCAAATACTTGAGCTCCGCATGCATTGAGGCATGACAACGAGCACAAATAGCTGAGGCGTCTTTAATATCACAAAAACATTTGTTGGCAAATTGTTCAACTGGCAAGGACGCTAGACTCAGACTAGCCATTTTTATGAAATAATGAAACGTCTACATCTACTGATTATAATATTTTCCCTTCTAATTTTCCACAACATTCTTTGTAATACCCGAGAGCTTGGATTTTACTTAGCTCGAACGTGGCACGATTAATTTGCTGGCTAAACTCGAAAGATACCGCTTTTAATGACACAAAGTTCTAAGTTTGGAAGACTCGCGGTTACAGAAAATGGCTATCAATCATTAAAATACCGCACCCTGACAGCCACCGTTACTTTTCGTTGGGAAACTCTTGAAATCAATTTCCGTGCAGACTTTGGAGCAAAATTCGATATCGCGAGCGCTCGCTGACGTAGAAACCAGACCCTCCAGCTACTCGGCCTTCGGACAACCTGAAAATTAGATTTTAGCTGCTGGTGACATATGCCTGTAGGTAATAGCCTCGTTTATGTTCGGATAGCTAAACGCAACGCAAGCGAAATAACTTGCAGGGCGCTCAAATAGCATGTGACCTGAAATCTAGCTATTAAACTTCACGAATATGTACATATGTATATATATAAAACGCCTGAGGTTGTTAATTTGTTCTTGTGCTCCTGATGATAAGCCTCGTATGTATTTAACAACCTCTCCAGAACTTACCGACATGCTTAGCACTTGTAAGTTACGAATAATTTAACTAAGTTACGCGAACAAGCAAACATAATGTTGAAATAAACTTGATTGGAGGACCTTAGGGATTTCAATTAATAGGCTGACGCAAGAAAATTGATATTTGAGTTTCAGTTGCTTGGAGTATGAATATATGGACATTAACTTTAATTTTCTGAATGTGAATACCAGAATGCTGTCTTCAAAAAATATCTTTTACATCGTGACGTTTATTACGTGTACTTGTCCTCGAGTATAATCAGATAACAAATTCACTTAGGCGGCATAAAAATGATGTACGAGGATGGAGGAGCGCGTGTTGAGGCCGAGCTTAGAGCCATGTTAACTGCCTGCCATAAACAAGGTCCTTCCGACACGTCGCTACAAACCGAGTGCGTCGAATATCGGGTGTGGTTGTCTTGGCGCAGCCCTAACGGCGTATTGAGACGATTTTATATACTTCATAATTCGAGATAAGAACATTGAAAACATTATTTAATAAACCTGCCACGAAGGGTTCCGTATCTGTTTATATTTATTAGACACTTTATTAGACACTTTATTATAACCTTTTTAGAGTTCATAGTCAACTAGGAACCCTTATAGTTTCGCCATGTCCGCCTGTCTGTCTGTCCGAGGCTTTGCTCTGTGATTGTTAGTGCTAGAAAGCTGCAACTTGGTATGAATATATAAATGAGTAAAACTGAGAAAGTCGTACAATAAATTAAAAAAAAATTAATGGTAACACCCCTACACGTAAAGTGGGGATGATTTTTTTTGCTTCAACCCTATGGTGTGGGGTGTATAGGTCTTTCAAAATGAATAGAGGTCTTGTACCAATATTTTTTGATAAGGTGAATATTTTCGGAAATATTCACTCCATAAGAAAAAAAAATGGTGCCCCCCTCTAACTTTTGAACTATGAGTACAAAAATATGAAATTAAAACATAATAAAGACTTTAAACGAAAACTTACCTTAACTGATCAACTCCGCTATAGTTGATCAGTTAAGCCGTTTTTGAGTTATCTTAGAAAGTCTTCTTTTCTTAGTACTCGTAGAAGTCGTATGAAACCCTGCGGAATTATTCTCTTTTGTTGCCTTGTGTGTGTGTTATTGATTTTTTAAATTAAGTTCATTGGGCAACTACGGAATCCTACACTGAGCATGGTCCGACATGCTCTTGGCCGATTTAATTTAAATAATAATATTTGTTAATTTTTTATCACTAATAATATAAAGTAGCATTTTGGTCAAGTGCGAGTCTGTTTTTAGTGTTCCCATACATTTTGAGACCCAGCGCCTGATAAATACAACGAGCAAGTTTAAACGTTTTTTTGTATGGGAGCCCACTTAAATTCTTTCTTAAGTTTTTTACCATAACTTAATGTCGTCAATAACACAAGGTCAGTGGCAGAATTCCGATTTCAAATTCAAATAATTTTCGAAAGTGAAGTCCGAGGGAGATGCCGATTTTTAGTATTGCGAGAGTTGCGGATTGATAAGTCAAAATGGATCACTGGCCAGTTGCGTAGCGTGCATAATATGCACGCTTGCATATGCAATAGAGGCGGACCTAACCGACGGTTTTTCACCCATCTTCGCAAGGCGTAAGTTTTGCGTTCACTTCAATATACGGCGTATTTGGTCGCGTCATAGCCTGGCCTGCAAGATCACCCGATCTCAGCCCTTGTGATTTTTTTTGTGGGCCTATCTCAAAAATGTTGTTGTCAAAAATCAACCTGCCAATATCAAGGAGTTAATAATTTTTAAGAAAAAAAAAACCGACTTCAATGGGGGAGGCCGGTAAAAGATTATTATACTTAGATGGTGCACTCTTAGATAGATGAAAATGAAATGAAAATGAAAATATTTATTTCTTATTTCATGGGGCAGATACAAGGTCGGTTGAGACTTCCTATTAAGTAATAAAATATACTTGTATCAGGAAATCCCGCTCTTCCACTTCAATTTTGGGAACAGTATACATTTAGAAATAAATGTATTTTAAGTTACAATATTTAACAAGAATGGTATTCAAGTGAATTTTATTTTAACTTACACGAATATTTCTATTTATACAATTTTTGCGTAATGCTATGAATACAATTTAAATTAATAAAATTTTGTTGCATCAAGCTAAACTATGTGTATGTGCGCACGCGGTTTGTGTGTGTGTGGTGTGTGTGTGTGTGTGTGTGTGTGTGTGTGTGTGTGTGTGTGTGTGTGTGTGTGTGTGCGTGTGTGTGTGTGTGTGTGTGTGCGTGTGTGTGTGTGTGTGTGTGTGTGTATGTATGTATGTATGTGTGTGTGTGTGTGTGGGTGTGTGTATGAGTGTGTGCTACGAACGTTACTTTACACTAACTGTTTCTATAAAAAATAGACTCGGTTTCACTATAAGTTAAAGTTTTTAAATACTCAATTACAGCAGTTTTGCACTTACGTAGTTGAAGTTCATAAATATTCGTTTTTATATTAATTTTATTGTATACATATGCTGATTGTGACTTAAATTGCCTTTTAGCAAAAACGGATCTGGTACTTACAGGGGGAGCGACATTGCCTGGGCGTCTGCGTGATAGCAAGCTCGGATTATATCTAATATTTTTGTGAAGTTTTAGTATAGTATGCAAGATATACAGTTTCCTCATAGACAGCTGACCACTTGTCAAGTAAAGCTCGTTTGTGGGAAACCTGTATGGCTTGAAGTTCATCACCTTTAACAAGCAACGCTGCCCCCTTTCTACTTCTAGAAATTTTGTTTTCGTGGCACCACCCCAGACAGCGATGCAATAGGTCATTACAGATTGTGCTATTGTAATATAAAGTTGGTTTAGGAGATGTTTAGATGCTATATTCCTGAGCATTTTAAAAAGCCATATGAGTTTTCTAATCCTATTATTCACATATTCGATATGTGTGTGCCATGATAGTCGCTGGTCCAGCATGATACCTAAATATTTAGTACTGGTAACCCTCTCAATCTCAGTGCAATCACAATGGGCTTCACTAATATTATTAACATTATTGATATAAGCAGAAGAACACTTATGAATTTTTATTTTTAGGTTTTCACTCGGTTGGGCTTTATCATATTTGGTGAAACATATGTAGCTCGTTTTAGTGACATTCAGAGTGAGAAGGTTACTTCTTAGCCAAGAGGATACTGTGCGGAGATCTTTTTCCGCGCTACTGAACACCGATCCCCAAGTTTCTCCCTCAAACACTATTACAGTGTCATCGGCATAAGACTGGATAATACCATTTGTCACTTTAAGATTTATTAAGTCGTTAATATATAACAGAAATAGTGTAGGACCTAACACGCTCCCCTGGGGGACACCGAAGTTTACACTAGTCTCGGAGCTTATAATGTTTTCAATTTTTACTTTCTGTGTACGTCCGTGTAGGTAGTCACTCATCAACTTTAAAGGAAGACCTCTAATGCCTAAGCGCTCCATTTTTTGTATAAGGATGGGGATAGAGACGGTGTCAAACGCTTTTTTGAGGTCCAGAAATACAGCTATGCATTTCTTTCCATTGTCAACTTTCTCAGTGATTAGATTAGTAAGCGTAAGTATTGCATCTTCAGTTGACCTAGTCTGCCGAAAGCCAAACTGCAGATCAGAAAGTAAGTGGTATTTATTTAAGTAAGACACAAGTCGCTTGTTGATCAATTTTTCCATAACCTTAGAAATAGCTGTCAGGACCGAAATAGGCCTGTAATTATTTGCATCGTCTGTTTCCCCATTCTTATACACAGGAGTAACAATAGATTGTTTGAGAGGTTCTGGAAAAACGCCCTGACCAAAGCATAGGTTAACTAAGTGACTAATTACTGGAGCCACATAAGGACAAGAAAGTTTCAAAAATTTAGTTGGTATATTATCCCACCCTGGGGCGCTATCCAATCTTAAGTCCATGACAGTGGCATAGACTTCTTGCGGATCAGTATCCAGAAGAACAAAAGTTGAGGTCACCCAATCAGGCATATTATGATTGTCAGTGATCGTTTCAGAGTCCCGCACAATATCCTCAGCCAGGGTTTTGCCTATGCCAGCAAAGAAATTATTGACATAGTTTACAGAAGCAGTCGATGTAGATTGTATGTTTAATAAATCGGTGTTTTTTGTTTTATCTGATTTGTAATTAGTTATGGTCTTGATAGTTTTCCAAAGTGTTTTAGAGTTCTTGGTGGCACTAGCAAGTTGTTCCCTTTCATATTTGTGTTTAAGTTTTTTTAACAAATTGTTGCAGAAGTTCCGGTATCTTCTAAAAGTGATTTTAAGTACTTCATTATAAGAGTCGGCACGTACTTTAAGCTGTAATCTGTTACGGTTTTTAATACATCTCAGTATACCAGGAGTGATCCATGGTTTTATCGTTCGCTTGCTTCTAGGTATGGTTTTTAAAGTTTTACTCTCTTCGAGTGAGTTATTTATTTTACTTGTTAGTTGAAGTGTGATTAAATAGGGGTCATTGCTTAATAAAAGTTTTTCGATATTTTTTTCTAGTAGTTGGCAAAGCGCTTTGTCATAATTAATTACGCTAACTTTTTTGGGAGTAACTACAGTGGGTTTCTTAGTGGCTAAGACAAGTAATGTAGTTTGGTGGTCTGTAACGGAAGTATTCAAAACAGCACAGTAAGCAGTAGTTATGTTTGTATTTACTTTGAGCATGAAGTGGTCTAAACAACTTGTTTTTCTAGTAGGCAGTGTATGTCCAGGTAGAATACAATGAGCAGAGAGCATATTTAAATAGGTTGATCTATTTTGGTTTTCGTTTTGTGATTCTTGCTGCCTATGAATTAGATTTATATTTATGTCGCCAGTAATAATAATGTTTTTATTTGGGTTAAGGGTTTCCAAGTGGTTATTTAAGGAATTAATGAATTCTGACGCGTTATTGTTTGAAGGGGATCGATATATACCTAGAAGGACGGTGTCAGATGTGTGTATTTCAATACAAGTTGATTGGTCGATTTTTATTTCTGTCATTTTGGCGTCTAAGTATGTTTTTGCGTAGGCTACTACTCCGTCATTTTTATTCAAATTATAAGTTGTCACTATAGCTGAGTAGTTGTCAAGCTGAGGGATGGGTCTGTCATTTTTGAGATGACATTCCGTTAAAATCAAAATGTCCACTTGGAAATCCAGTTGAGAAAGAGTGACCATAAGGCTATCCAAATTACCATGAATACTCCTGATATTCTGGGATGCGATCGTCAGATTCGTGCTATCTACAGGCACATATTTATTAAAATCCTGTACATCACAATTCAGAGACACCGCAACCTCCAAGTCGTCTATGTCTTGTAAAACATCGGAGTTACAAATCATTAATTATTATATTTAGAGCAAAACAAGTGGTGTCGAAAACAGTAGACTCGCGGGTTAAAATAAAGAAGTATAGTATATGAATAAATTTGTATACTGTGATGTGGTGTGATAGCTGTGATGAGTCAATTAAATATATATTTTTGTTTGCAGTGCAAGTGTGATTGTATGTATAACCATTAGTGATTACAAATTGAGCTATTATTACTATAAGTTGAAATTTATGAGTTTTGCTTACCCCTTTTGGGAAAACAGGCGTGAGTATATGTGTAGGCATGAATGTGACCAGACTGACACACAAAATATATTTTTCTAATAAATTATTGTGTTTGTTTGTATAATGTACGTTTTGTTTGTATGTACGATTAAATTTACAGTTTACTAAATTAAGTATAACAATATTTACCAGCTTAATTACAAAAAATAGTCATTTTTGTTGAGTTGCGGATTGCATCGGGGTATCATTGGCGTGGTTCGTACTTGTGGCTCCGTTACACAATTGTTTAATTTGCGCCTCACTATGAATTTGAATAATCTGTGATTGGTCGTTTTGTCTTAGGTACACCTTTCCATGTCCGGTCCAGCAGTACTTATACAGGTTGTTTCTCTTAAGGTCGCGCGCAAGGAAGAGCAGCCTCGCAGCCTTCGCTGTTAATTGTTCAGCCACGTAAATGGGGGTGTCTCCAGATTCACGTAGTCCTAGGTGTTTCGCACTTAGATTGCTCTTTTGCCTTACATTGTGGGCTTTACACATTTTTAGAATGTCGGTTTTTAATAATGTAGACGATGTTTCTACTATAATTGTGGTATTTTTAGAACCATTTGGTTTCGGGCGTACCCTGTAAATATCCTTAATGTGTGCACTATTTATGGGGCAGTTTATTGTTTTTGACAGAGATATGACCATCTCAATTAAGTCGTTCTTGGTCTCGTTTGGTTTCTTAGGCACATTTCTTATTTCTATATTATTTTTGCGGCTCTCCCGTTGAAGGTCCTCTATTTTAAGTTCCTATTATAATAAAACGACCGTTAACGTGGTTTGGAACAGACTGATTTTATTTTATAGTATTATGAGCTATACCTACCCACAAGTTTACAGTAGTGTGAGAATAGGTGGCGCCACATACATCATATTTTGATATAAAACCAATACCCCCACTATATCAAAATAAGCTAAACACAATTTACAAATTGCAAATGTAAAACTATAGTAACTATGATTGCATACCCATCAACTTCATGAAGCTGTAATGTTTTACAGAAGTTAACGCCTTTGTTAATAGGTCAGCAGCCATACTTACTGTGGACAAATATTCAACTTTTACTATGTTATTACTTACACATTCTCTGCAAAAGTGGTATTTTATGTCTACATGTTTTGTTCTGTTATGAAATTCAAAGGACACTGCGTACGATAATGTCCTACTTGTTTACAACGATAACACTTGACATTAACCTTTGACTTAACGCTGTCTTTGTTACAGGCTGTCACTTGTCTATTTCGGTGTTGCCAGTTTTTAGACGCGGCAAATGCGCTGTCAGATTCAATATCGTTAACATAAGTTCCGGTTTCCATATCAAGAAGTTTGCTTTTAATGGCGTCCGCTGTCACTTGAATGCCCGAATGTTCTATGGCCATAATCATTGGCGAGAACTTCTCTGGTAATCCAGCTAGGAGCAACGAGCCAATCCACTCGTCATTTATTGCAAATCCTGTTCCACACAATTTCTGACCTGTCTCAATGATCTGCGTTACATACGATGTCATGGAACTGCAATTATCCAACCGAATAGAAATTAAACTTCTTAAAAGACTTATTCTTCTCGTGAAGCCCGAATCGTCAAAAAGCGACTTCAGCTTTTCCCACAGTTCCTTTGTAGTTCTCACGGTCTTAATATGAACGTATAATGACGAATCAATGGTAAGTATCAACTTCGCCTTTGTTTTCGCATCATCCGCGGCCGGTACAGCGATTTCAGCACCGTTTCCATCGTTTTCTGGTTTGATACACTTCATCATTCCCTCCAGAACTAAGAAATTTTCTGCCGCGAACACCCACTCGTCATAGTTCTCTCTTCCCTTCAATTTCGGCACATTAACTATATAGTTCGCTGCCATTTTTGCACATTCACTCACAGTACAAGTCAAAGAGAGTTTTGAGACACAACGTTCGATATTATGCACAGTTAATTAAGAACACTGGGCCATAACCTATTATAATAAAACGACCGTTAACGTGGTTTGGAACAGACTGATTTTATTTTATAGTATTATGAGCTATACCTACCCACAAGTTTACAGTAGTGTGAGAATAGGTGGCGCCACATACATCATATTTTGATATAAAACCAATAGTTCCAAATTCTGTATATATTTCTTGTCTTCGGCGATTTGGCCTTCTAAACTAATTATTTTATTATGAAAGTCTTCATACTGAGATGACAGAAATGCCACGGATTTCACACGGACAAATCGCCGAACGTGAACTTTTCGTCGTTGAAGAGTTCTGTTCTGATCATCATCAGCAGTTCCACTTCATCAAATGTCACATTTTTGTATGATAATGCTCGATTTGTTGATAAAAACACAAAAATCACTATATGTTTGCCTTTAAGATTTGAGGAGTTCCCTCAATTCCTCATGGATCCCATCATCAGAAATCAAGTATGACAAAAATTAATCGTGAAAATAGAAATTGCTTAACAAACACAGCTAGGAGGACAAATCGCCAAGCGTGAACTTTTCGTCGTTGAAGAGTTCTGTTCTGATCATCATGAGCAGTTCCACTTCATCCAATGTCACATTTTTGGATGAAAATGCTTGACTTGTTGATAAAAACACAAAAATCACTATATGTTTGCCTTAAAGATTTGAGGAGTTCCCTCAATTCCTCATGGATCCCATCATCAGAACTGCGTTTTGACAAAAACGGGACCAACTTGGATATATATACTTACAATCAAAAAAAGAATTTTCCAAATCGGTTAACAAATGACGGAGTTATGGAGTAACAAACATTAAAAAAAAAAAAAAAAAACATACAACCGAATTGATAACCTCCTCTTTTGAAATTTTGAAGTCGGTTAAAAAACAATATTCAATCGCAAATAAACCTGATTTCTAGTGCGCTGTGTAGCAGAGTTTTTGAAAATATGCGGAGTAGGTTAGAGGAGTGCGTACACAAAGAAGGTCATCATTTAGAAAATTTAATTTTCAAAAAAAAAAATTCTATTTTAATTAAATCCGCATTCATGATCTTTTTATGGGAATAAATAGCGTTGCTTAATATTCTTTAGTTTTTTTTTAATACATTTTGAAATCGGCATCTACCACTGGCCATGTATAAGTTTCCATCTTAATTGAAAGACGATTCATAAGAGAATCTGTGATGGAAAGTAAAACTATTTAGGTAGGTACTTAGTTTAATTTAAATATTATTCACACATAAATTACGTTCGTGTAATATTGAAATAACTCGACTTTTACGAAATTTTCCTCTGTTTCGCTTCGTCTAAATGAGAAAATAGGTTAGTGTTCAGCTAAACTAGTCATAATTAAAGTGAGACATTTTTTACGTATATTACGTAAAGTTACACTATGTGGTACGTACCCAATAACGCTGCGGACCCACCGCTGCTCAAAATACGGTGACGGTACGGTACGTAATCGCAGTGAAATAGAGGTAGAAATTTATGAGTTAACGTCACGTATGAGGTCCGTCACTGCGTGTACGGCGCGTCGGTGCGTTTTAAGTAGCGGTATGGCCAGACTCTAACACTGTTAATGACGTTAAGTGAACAAAGAACAATGCTTTATATATTTTTAACCGACTTCAAAATTTCAAAAGAGGAGGTTATCAATTCGGTTGTATGTTTTTTTTTTTTAATTTTTTTTTTAAATGTTTGTTAGTCCATAACTCCGTCATTTCTTAACCGATTTGGAAAATTCTTTTTTTGATTGTAAGTATATATATCCAAGTTGGTCCTGTTTTTGTCAAAACGCAGTTCTGACGATGGGATCCATGAGGAATTGAGGGAACTCCTCTAATCTTTAAGGCAAACATATAGTGATTTTTATGTTTTTATCAACAAGTCAAGCATTTTCATCCAAAAATGTGACATTGGATGAAGTGGAACTGCTCATGATGATCAGAACAGAACTCTTCAACGACGAAAAGTTCACTTTTGGCGATTTGTCCTTCTAGCTGTGTTTGTTAAGCAAGTTCTATTTTCACGATTGATTTTTGTCATGCTCGAGTTCTGATGACGGGATCCATTAGGAATCGAGGGAACTCCTCGAATATGAAAGGCACACAAATAGTGATTTTAGTATTTTCATGAACTAATCAAGCATTTTCATTCATAAAAGTGACATTTGATGAAGTGGAACTGCTGATGATGATCAGAACGGAACTCTTCAACGACGCGTAGTTCACGATTGGCGATTTGTTCTCTTCGTTTTGTTTGTCAAGCAAGCAAGGTTTTTTCATGATTCCATGAGGAATTGAGGGTACTTAGTCTTCTACCATTATAAACATATATTATAGCCATTTTTATTTTATTGTATATCTATCTAAGAGTGCACCATCTAAGTATAATAATCTTTTACCGGCCTCCCCCATTGAAGTCGGTTTTTTTTTCTTAAAAATTATAAATACGTTAAATCTTAGAATTAGGAACATGAGCCCGAGCTCATAGAGGTTACTATCGAGAAAACTGTAGGAGAAGGAATTTTTTATTTACTACCCCGGTTAACTTCGTTTTACTCCGGACCCTTTCCGTACAAAATGTGGGAGATTTTTTAAAAGTTATTCTGCTATTTGGAGCGAAGACAAATCCAAGACCTAAACAGCTAATAAATCGGCCCAGCCGTTCTTGAGTTCGAAATGGTGTAACTAAGAAGACTTATTTTATATACAAGGTGGGCCCTGTAACTGGAGCTTCCTTAGAGCATCTGCTGTAGTAACACCTGATGTATATTTTTTATTCAAAAAAATTCAATTCGGAGAAATTTTGAGCTAAAGTTATGATTATGACCTTCCGAGTAATGGATCTTGATACCACGAGATTATTGCGCATCAGTCAATGCAGTGTTTGAAGTAGTATCAAGTTATGAGTCATTAATATGTTTGCATTTTTTGTTTTTAAGGATATATTACGTATCATTTTTTTCAATGTTACTGACTTTTTAAAATAAATTGAAATTAATTTCACTTCATTATTGTAATAAAAATACATGTAAGTCATCTTTGAAGAAAAAAAATCATTTTTTTTTAACTGAGTGCTTGGAAATAATTGTTGGCCCGCTAGTTATAGGGCCCACCGTGTATATAAAAATACAATTAGAATTAAACACTGATCACTTATTAGGTACCGAAAACGTCGCAACATTTTTTTTGTTTATTTCTGGAACTTTATTAGTTTTAGCGGAGTTTCTCTCTTTATGAATCGTATTTTTAACCCACGACGCAAAAAGAGGGGTGTTATAAGTTTAATGCGTCTGTCTGTGTGTCTGTGTATCTGTCTGTGGTATCGTAGCTCCCAAATGGATGAACTGATTTTCGTTTAGTTTTTTTTGTGTCATAGATAATTTTATCCCGAGTGTTTATAGCCATGTTTCATGAAAATCTGATAAGCCGTTTTTGAGATATTGAGCTTTGAAATGAAAATGTCGGGGGTTATTCAACTTTTCTAAGTTGTTTACATTGAGTTGGTCTGATATATATACCTAGTAGAAGAGCTAGCTTCAAGACTGAAAGTGTGAAGTAAATGTTATCATGCGATGGTGGGTTAAAATGATATATTAAATTATAATCCCATCAAAAACATAAATGTGAAAATGAGAGCCAAGTTCAATATAAAGAATATGCGATGCTTGGTTGTCGTCTTCACCGACAAAAGAATTAAGATCTAAATGAGTGCCAAGTTCCATAGATTCTCTGAAATGGTGCCACGTCCGGCACTACATTGTGTACAGTAAAACTAATTTACTGCGGCTTAAAGCACTTAGAGCTTTAACTTGGCAGTTTTCATATCCAACAGCTTTTATGGTATTATAAATTATAACATACTTCATACGATTTCTTCAGGACCCTATGATCAGATTCTTACCTGATAACTATGGGACTACCCCTGAAGTATACCGTTTAAAAAAAAAATAATTTTCCAAATCGATTAATAAATGACGGAGTTCTAAGGTAACTAGCATAAATAATAATAATAATAATAAAATAAATAAAAAATATCACTGTTTTCTGATTTTTTCTGGTGTATACACACAATTACTAAACTGCATGCCAAATTTCAACTTTCTAGGTCACCTGGAAGTGGGTTAGGTTTTTGATTACTAGTCAGTCAGTCAGTCAGTCAATGGTAAAATGTCGTTTTTTGGAAATTAATATCTCAATAATTATTAAAGCTATATTTATGAAATTTGGGGTTCTAGTTGCTCTATAGGATACATGTACCAAATTTAATTTTTTCATGTTAGATAGATTTGGAGTTATTGGGGGGTCAAAAGTGGCTCCAAATGGTTCGTGTAATATATATAACACACCGCCAGTTTTATTTTATCGTATGGCATTTATTTACGAACCGTGAGATCTTCGAGAAGACAAGTACGGTTGCCAGTTTTGTTGCACTTTTAGCACCACCCAGGGGTCACGTGTAGGGTAACGGTGGGTATTCCCTACGGACGTGGTGCAACTTCGACCCCCCTTTGTCAAGTGAGTGGGTAACTTGACTGTTAGAAGTTCTCAAGCCGCCCGAAGGGCTCTAACTTGGCTTAACGACTGCTGTCGTAGACAGCAGCCGGGATCAACGGCTTAGCGTGCCTTCCAAAGCACGAGAGCGCTCAGTTAGTAACCACTCAAAGCGGTCACCCATCCAAGAACTGACCTGCGCCCACATTGCTTAACCTCGCATACCGCACGCGGTAGGCGGGCGCCGCTGGGCCACGAGCGCTCATGTTCCTGGGGTGAACTTGGCTGGACACGCTACCGCGTGTCTAGATTACAAAATCGTATGTACTTCTACACGATTCATAGAACTAGTAAATTCATCAAAGGCTATGTTACTCAACCTGTGGGCCGCAGATTGTTGACGTGAAGCCAAGACATCATACTTTGAACCGAAGTGAAAATTAAGAACCGATTTGTAGCATCAAAAAATACAACTACGATCATCTGCGTAGGAGATTGCGCCATAATATGGTTGAAAACACGGACCTAAAGTATATCTTAAGTACCCTTTATTTTCAGAGTTAAAACCCGTGTACATTTTACACGACAAGATACCATAAATACCGCAATAAAGGTTACAATTTTCAAAAGACAGTGATAGAAAGCAATGATGGCCCTTCGGTATATTAAGATACTTAGGACCCGCGCCCTTCAAGATTGAGGCAATTCATAAAGGAAATTAATGTATAAGTGGTTAAACTCAGCTATCATTCAAAATAAGTGAGCTCCATAAAACTCGTTTTAATACTTTATTTCAGCTTAAGCTTCCGTACCGTTTAAATTATTTGTCCGGGGAGGCTGGAGTCGGTCCAAATTAAATTATACTCAGAAAATTTTCGGTCACATTACAAAATTCATTATGATTTCTCTGCCCAGCGATATGTTTAGGGGAGTCGTATATTATTTGGCAAGTTGTCCGTTTAATAGCGGGTAAAACGAGTTTCGGTCCAATCCATACTAAAGAGTTACTTTCGCATTTATAATATTTAATATTCTCGCTGTTTTCGCTAAACCGATTTAGATGAAATTTGGTATAAAGATAGTTTGAGTCCCGGGAAAGGACATAGGATAGTTTTTATTTTGGAAATCATTCTTTAGGGTGAATAGGGTGTAGAAATTTGTATGGACGAGTGATATTTAAAACAATTTAATAGCAATTATTTCTATAATATAACGAGTTCCACGCGCACGGAGTATTTTATAAGAACTTGTATGTATTACAGTTTGCAGGACTTTATTATGGTAATAAGGAGTGCCAAGGTGATTTTGCTTGGATTAAGCGAAGAACATATTCATAAGTACCTTAGTAAAAGATTTTCTATTAAGAAAATGTTAAAGTGTGGGTACCGGTGAGTAGTTGAGTCTTTATGGTATAGGCCAGGTTAATATGGATGTAATGCTCAGTTCTAGAATTTCACCATAATGTAGTTTTTCTCAAATGGGCAGCCATAACATTAAGCTTTATACTGAAACTAATTTAATCACAAGATAAGAGGGCGCACAGGAAATAAAACATCCGCTTTCCCACTGGCAGTAGCCATCTAAGCCGACAGCAAAAAAACGAGCATGGTCAAACGGGCTCCAGTGGGGCCTGCTCCGAGCTCCGGTCAAACGCCTTCAGTTCGCGACTGTACCGTTTCTCAGTAATTACACGTACAATGTATAAAGGTATAAGAAAATATGGCATCGATTAAACGTTGCAGTACACATGGGACTAAGTTAATGCATACGTTTCGCATTGCAATACTGAGTCGAGAGATCTTAACTCAAACTCAATATTTATTTTGTAGTTAGATCTTAAGGGCTATCTTATAAATATGAAAACTACTAGTGCTTCGGAAAGTATGACCTCATAATTATGTAACAGTGCCATGAGTCATGACATAGTTAAGAACTGAAGATTTATTATTGCCTCTATTACATTTAAGGCTGCCTCTACAAAAATAACCATTAAAAAAATTGGGAACAATCTTACACAAATCGATCTAGTCCCAAACTAAGCAAAGCTTGTACTATGCGTACTAGACGACGATATACATACTTATATAGATAAATACAAACTTAAATACATAGAAAACTTCCAATACCTATGGACAAATAATCCGTGCTAAATGCACAAACAATGAGGCACTGTCACTACAAACTAGGCTAGCAGCTAGCTAGCTGATTTTTGTTTTTTTTTCTTCTAAGTGGGAAAATAAATCGTAAAATTCTTAAGTGTTCTTGAGATCCCTCTCGCAGATTAGCAAACAAGAGGAACGCTTACAATGTGCAAAAATTTTCACTGAGCTATTACTTTTACCAAAATATCAGATTTGAATTTCTTACAATTTATTGCGTGCTTAAAGAGCAATTGGATCCGATAAGATTTGGTATGCAAATACTTATTACCATTTTAAAATGGAGTAATATAAGAAAATATGCGAACGCTCTTGTAGGCATGTCTGTACTTTAAAAAACAAATCTCCGAAGCCAAAACACTCTTTGGTTTATGGCTTCGTCTAGGCTCTTTCAGGCCTCTCGTTTTAAGTGGAAAATCGTTCATACGATAAATATTTTATACCTTTCGCAACGAAAATAGATTTTCCGGCTTATTTTATTATATTGCTCGCTCGTCAAATAAAACAATCCAAGACCCTTACCCCTATAAGGAACCATAAGATAGTAAAAATGTTTTTGCGCGGGTACATTTTGAGCTTCGTAAAATAAAACATTAATTTACACGTTAGGAAGTAGACTTTAGTGTAAATTAATGTGTTCTGTTTATTTGTGTGTTTGACGCTTTGCGTATTTCATTGGTTTTGAAAAATATACTCTAACTTGATTTGGTTCTTTAGAACTAGATTGCGGAATGGCTATATACTGTAAGCAAAAGGCCAATTTTGCATCAGGTAAAGTGTAGAATGTACGAATACTAAAATGATGGGTACATACTGATAGTAATATAACAAATGGCAGGGTTTGCATAAGGCCGAATATTTAGTCCTAGTTGCGAACCACCTAAATGATCGAGTGACAAGGAGATAAGATGTAATTTAAAATAGTTTCATACAAGTCAGTATCATTGCCTCCTCCACACTCACTTACTACTTGTACTTGGGCAGGCATTAAATTCACTAGTCGTTATCCGAGCACGACGTTTTGCTACCTAGACATTTTAAAATCAGACATCGTTATGCAAAAACTAGGGCATTCTATAATAATTGACGATAATGCAACCAAAACATTCCACTTGCCATCGGGGAAGTTACGCAACGTTTTCGAACGAGCCGAAGGTAAACTACATACCAAACATGACAGTCAGATCTACCTATCACATAGATATCAGAGTTAGGCAGATCTGCTATTTAAGACTTTTCAACCATTTCATGTACATATGTGAACTATATTAATATGTACATGTATCTTATCCCCTCAATGGGTCTTTTACAATGTCAGAGTTTTCGAATAAATTAGCAATGATATTATTAAGGGACATGAATGAAGTTTGCAAAAAGCCACGCTCTCTCCGTAAATATCGACTGTCTCATGTCTGTTTATTTTTGTGTAAACGCTCTCTCATATTTGGCCTACACAAAAAAAGTGTATTGCACACTTACGTGAGTGAACTTCAACACACTAATAAAAAAGAAGACAAAGGTCCGCATCGCGACACTGGTGGCTAACAAGCGAATTATCATAACGAAAGTGAAACAAGACATCCGAGCAAAAGAGGGCGCGTTCCCGGAAAGATCACGTTTCAGTGTTACATAAAAAAGTGGTTTCTAACGCGAAACGTAACCGCTTAACTTTTAAACCGTATACGTGATTCAATTTAGAAGTTGTATCTCCCAACGCAGACAGCCCGAAAACTGTCGCTGAAATTCATTCAACTTCTCTCCATATTTCAAGACAAATACCTACTGTTTGGCTTCTTTAAAATACATTCAGTTACAAATTTCTTATCTGAATAAATGGGAATGAAGTAGAATGATTTACGCTCAGCGTAATTTGGAAATCGTGTAAACTAAGCTCAAACCGCTGCTAGTGGAGTGACAACGGCGTCTAATTAAATTAGTTTTATTGTATAAGTAATGTTAATCATCATTTATGTAGGAATAAATATTATACAATTATTAATTATGTATCTTACGAGCTACTATGATTACTGAGCTATAGTTAAATATTTATCGTTTGTAATCGTAAGCGTAAGCGGTGTTCGTTCAAATTTGAATGTATTGACTGTATTTAACATTGATCGGTCTGTATCGTAAGTCGGTGCAACCCAGCCTAAATGTGAATTGGATAAATGGCTAACTATATGTAAATGGATGTGAATTGGATGAAAAAATTCCATAGTGAAAGCTTTACCATATTTAAACCCGAGCCATCTGCCACCTTGAGGGTGTACAGTCAGCATCAAAAGTAGCTACGCATTTAAAAAGTGCAAAAGTCTTTATTTTAATTGGACGCAAACGCTCCTAAGCAGAAATCGACATCAAATTTGCAAAGTACGATGTAGTTCTGGTGTTTTAGTACGTTGCATGGATCAGTTTAGGGTAGTGTTTAATCCAAATATGCATGATCGATAACCTGCTAAGGTGCTGTATTATGGGGCTGTTTTCTCTTAATTTTGTAAACTTCATAAAGAAACGTTACGTTTTTCGATAAAAAAATGTGGAATGTTTCTAAAGTTAATTAAATTTGCCAGATTATGCGCGCAACTCCATTATCCCTCCGGGGACCAAGGGCTCTTCGAAGATGGTCCAATTTATGTTCCTTTCGGATTTTCGGAGAAACTTTACATTCATTTCTGAAGACCTATCGTTTGATGTACTACATATAAAAAAATCGAGGTACAGTAGTAATGTATTTTTTATTTAAATTTGACAACATAACTTTAGCGGTGTACATCTTTATGCAGACCATTATGTAGACCGCTGATATCATATTTTATTCTACGTAATAAATTCCTCAGTTCTATGGTAAAACGAGTTTGTCGTGGAGGGCACAAAGACGAACATCACGAAACTATAAAGGTTCTGCGATTTTAGGTACGGAACCTTAAAGTATGAAGGTGTAATTTGTAGGTCGCTACATAGTTATATAGTCAAATTAATTAGTAAAAAAATATTCTTTAGGGGTGTACCCACATCATAAATGTAAGTAGAACGCAAAAATATGTAATTTCTTTACTCTAGTCATCATGTGGCACGAAGTAAATCGCTAGCTTTTCAAAAAAATTTAAGGTATATAATAAAAAAAAAACTGATACTTAAAGTGAAAATATGCGGAGATAATTGGTCCTAAAACACGCAAACTGTTGCAGATTTGGAATAACACTATCCTATTTATCCATACAACTTACCAAAAAAGCGGACAAATGCGTGTCGTGTCGAGTAAGGGTTCCTTGTTTACCACGGAACCCAAAAACCAGAACAACATCTTGCTATGCGATTATTAATGTTGATTTCTACTTGTCACAAATTAAGGCACATTGGTACATGTCTAATATATAGTTGTCAAACAGATTGTAGCAAACAAAAAGGACAATAGCCGACATATTTTTTTAAATGTCATTTTAAGGAGCTCGCAAAGCGGCTTGTGGAGGGAACTGCCCGGATAGTATGATAGCTTATACCGTCACGTTATAATATGGCCAAAACGTACTGAACCTTCACACAAAACGTGATGGTATAAGCTATCATACTAGCCAGGCTGGTGACCAAGAGAAGCGCTTTCTTGCCCAACAGATCGCTATTGCCATCAAGCGTGGCAATGCCACATGCCACCACCCTTCTGGGCACCTTGCCACACGGCTGGCTAATTATGTTATTAGGTAACTTTACTTACAATTTACGAGTATAGTACCTATTCTATGCAACTGTTGTATAAGACGGGTCTGAAAACGAGAGTGGCGTGGGTTGTGATGCGAGCCTAAGCGAGCATCACAAGTAAAGACGCCTCGAGCGTTTTTAGACCACTTATACGTATACCGTTGCATACAAAAACTACGACACATTTTATTTCTATTCTATTACTACCAACTGTATTTATAACGGAGTTGCTATATTTTATTGTGAGTACTGATATTAATTGCGTGGCGAGTCTGATTAGTTGAAGAAAAAATATACATTTGGTATGACAAATCTAACGCATGTTTGAAGTGACTATTTAATTGAATCTGAGATAAATATTTTAATTGGTGATGGCAGGACAATGATTTAAGCTTGATATTCAAATTTTGTAAGCAAAAATAATATTTCAACTGACATTTGAACTTAGCATGAAATGTGATAATTGTCATTCAACTGATCAGTTTCATGTAAACTTTTAAAATAAACGTTTACAAAATACATCAAAATCAAATTCTACATTTATGGAACTCCGAGGGTAAATATCAGTTCCGGAATTGTACTATCGTAAAAATTGCCGATGATGCCGGAATTTCGAAAATGCCTGCATCGCTTAACTATCGCGCGGGTAAGTATAGAAGGGCATGATCAATTGATCACCTTAAAACAGTTGATCGACAAATTGCGCGATTACTCTGTTGGTCATCGTAGCTAGCTTTTATGGAAACATTTCTTAGCGCAACTCTGATAGATGCACAACTTTCAATGCTGCAACTTTAATATATCTAAAGACAACATGAGTAAATATTTAAGCACTTTATTTTATCACGTCTACCTTATATGAACTTAAAATCACAGTTTTAATCGTGAATACAGTTTTAATTATAAACACAATTTCATATTCGCGTTAATACAACACGCTCATTACCAAATTCATTCCACGGTGTTAATTAATAAAGAGCCATCAGTGGCACTTCCATTAAACGCTCTATTATGAGTTAAGGCTTTATAAACTAATTTAATAAGCCATTATAGCTATCTGGACCAAGGGTAGTCGTTGATTTATAGGAATATGAGAACATTAAAAACGCATTACGAAAACATGACTACGGCCGGAAAATTTCAACAGCATTATATTACAAAACGGATTTTCTGTAACAAGCGGATTGTTAAATAGCTTGGCGGTCTATAATGTATTTTTCTGGTATTATTATGAAGATCCTTTGTATATTAACAATGTACCACATTAAAAATAAATTATCAAGCACTAGCTTTTGCCTGCGACTCCATCAGCGTGCAACTCGTTATATTATAGAAATAATTGCTATTAAATAGTTGTAGGCGCAGGTTTAAATATCGCTCGCCCATACAAACTTCTACCCACCATTTCGCCCCTAAAGAATGGTTTTCGGAATAAAAACTATCGTATGTCCTTTCCGGGGATTCAAACTATCTCTATACCAATTTTCAGCTAAATCGGTTTAGCGGTTTAAGCGTGAAGAGGTAACATACAGACAGAGTCACTTTCGCATTTATAATATTAATTTAGATTGTTATCTAATGAGATAAGTTTAAACGACTGCGTCCGCCTAAAAAAGTTTAGTAAAATGCGTCTGTTGTAAATTTTTTCTGGGCATATGTTTTTACCTACCCAATAACTTAACTATAGGTATAGCTACATTTGCTAAGCCAAATATATAAGAAATCAAGCACATTAGGGTAAAACAGCAGTATCGGAAGAGTATCGCTCAATGGCGAGTCCATTACCGACGCATTTGACTTAGCGCGAGGATTTGTTGTTGCTGGGGGATCTTGAGACATTTATTAGGTAAAACCATGATCGATCAAAGTCTTTCTGCTTCATTAATCTTGCTCATCAGCCTTCGCGACGATATATTTTTCACGAGGTATAGTCTCATTTTCCTCGAAAATATTTTGTTAATCTCCAATGCTTTTTGGTTGTAAAAATGATACCTACAGAAGCTTTTACTTCGCTTCTTTAGATTTTTCAATTCGCAAGAACTAGGCCGCATTCTCTTTATTAGTACGCACTAATAAATTATTTCGTGGTTTTGCCTATAGCATACATACTGCGAGTGGGGCATATCTTCCTGGATTAAACTAGACAGGTAGACAGCGGAGCATAAGATAACAGTCGTGTACCTATTACAACGCTTATTGTACGCGAGTTGAGCTGCAGTACAAACATTACCCATGTACTACGAACTGTATCCTCATTTCTAATTGAATTCCAAAAAGTTTACCAAATGTTACCAAATATACCAAATGAATGTTACCAAAAATGCCAAAGTGACAAGTGGCGTTGCCAATTCAGAATGCCAAATATTAGCAACCTTGTTAAAATTTATGTCATAGAAAATATTGTGTGATTAGTATTGATTTATTCCATGCATGAAGTTGTGGAACGAGCTACCTTTGTCAGACATTCCCAGTCTGACGCGTCACTACAGATTAATTTGAAGAAATTGTGACTTTCCAACGACTTCTCTGAGTGTTTTGGGTAGGTCCTTTATTTATTTATATATTATAATTTTAATTGATCTGTATTTATTGTATGTTACATATATATTTATTTACTATAGCTATATGTTTTTATGGGTATTTATTTAGTCCTGCTTTTAGCTACAAAATACCTTCACTTATTGAAACGTTGTTGTACATACACGGTGTATACGTTTGTCTTTCCCATTCTCCCACGTGCCTCTCAATTCCTTAAAGGTTAGCTAAAAGGAATCACTCATTGGGATAAGTCCGTTTTAATCTTATGTGACATGTATATTGGTTTAACCTGTTAGTGTTCTATAAAGTGCTTACACATACATTATACCTACCTACAAATTACTTAGCATTTGCCCTGTTGTTTAAGATCAAGTATTATGAAAGTCCATTTTCTAAAAATTATGTGTAATTATGAAGTTTTCTTTTAAAGCTGAAGAGTTTGTTTGTTTGTTTGAACGCGCTAATCTCAGGAACTACTGGATTGAATTGAAAAATTCTTTTTGTGTTGGATAGTCCATTTATCGAGGAAGGCTAAGGCTATACTAGGTGGCCCATTCAAATCGGTCAGTATGGGAAAGTCTGAAACTATAAGACATACGAAGATTTGTTCTTAGGAACCATGTCACCGATTTTGATAAAAAGAAAAACTGCATTCATACATTTGAAAAAAACACTGTACCCAGCTAGGGAATCGAACCCGGTTGTTTTGAAAAAATAAACTTACACTATTTCTATTCAGATATCGTTTGTGTAGGTCTTAAGCAGTAAATGTCTCTAAGAAACATAATGTCTAAAATGAATAAAATGCATTTTTTTCACATACTTTAATTTATCATAGTAGGTGTTCAAAGTGACCACCGTTACAATATTCAACAAGTTCAGGCATGTAAAATTGTCTCTATGGTTGTTTGTACCTCTCTACTTGTAAAATCGGTGACATGGTTCCTAAGAACAAATCTTCGTATGTCTTATAGTTTTAGACTTTCCCATACTGACCGATTTGAATGGGCCACCCTGTATAACATCACGCTGCAACCAATAGGAGCGAAGACGCGGACGAAGTCGCGGGCAACAGCTAGTATTTTTATATAATACACATTTGTTTGTATATTTGATAATAAATTATTGCCAACAAGCTGCCTGTGGACCATATTTTTAGGATGATTTCGTACTTATCTTGCTGTCTCGATTGGATTACTAAAAGCTTACTGAAGCTAATTGAGGCAGTAAGATAAATACCCACTTTTCAAACGAAATAGGTACGACGCTAAAACATTATTCACTACTGTTGTATACATGAACCAGCAGGCAGTTAAATATCGAACAGATGCAATAAGTTATTTAACAAGTTAATTAAAAATTTATAAAATCGGCTAAGAGCATGTCGGGCCATGCTCAGTGTAGGGTTCCGTATTTGCTTAATGAACTTAATCTAAAAATTAATAACAAGCAAAAGGGAATACTTTCGCAGCGTTTCATACGTCTTTTACTAGTTAAGAAGAGAAGACTTTTTACGATAACTCAAAAACGGCTTAACTGATCATGTCCGCTATAGTTTTCGTTGAAAATCTTTATTAAGCTTTGCTTTCATGTATTTTTATCATATTTTTTGGACCCATAGTTACAGGGACACATTTACAGGTCAAATACATAACCCTCCTAAAATGCTTGCTTCAATATAGTTAAAGTTTAAAACATGAGATTTTGCCTATCAGTCTTTATCTCATTGATATAAGATAGAATTTTGCTTGACCCATAAAAATAGTTATTTGTTCAACAAGAGAGCAAAGTAGATTTTTGCTGCGAGTGTTGATGTTGAGTCAAAAGATACAAATATCTTTGCTCTCGTGTGATACATACAACTGTTCCCTGACCGACGAGAATATATAACGCAAAGGAATAGTAACAGAGAGAATAAAGTTTAAATGTTTCAAGTTTGTATTACACCCCGCAGTACGACTATGAAAAGATGACCTGCGACTAACCTACGATATGAAAAATTAAAAAGAAAAGATATAAAGATTTTTTCACGCTCACAGCAAAATTGCATTTTGCTCACTGGTTTCAAGCAGCAAAAGTTTTATTCACGCTCGCAGCAAAATTTCATTTTGCTCACTGGTTTCACGCCATTTTCGAACCGCTGAGGTGAAAAAGCCTTTTCACTATACCTGGTATACTTGTATTAATTTTTAGTTAAAGATTGACGTTTGATGGCCTGTTTAGCCTAGTTGGTAGTAGACACTGCCTCCGAAGCTAGAGGTCCCGGGTTCGAATCCCGGCCAGGGCATTATTTGTGCATTTAGCACGAATATTTGTTCCTGGGTCTTGGATGTTTTCTATGTATTTAAGTATGTATTTATCTACATAAGTATGTATATCGTCGTCTAGTACCCATAGCACAAGCTTTGCTTAGTTTGGGACTAGGTCGATTTGTGTAAGATTGTCCCCAAATATTTATTTATTTTAGATTTAGCGTTTCACTAAATTGTATAAAAAATGATTTACCCGCATTCAAGCAACTTCTCAACAACATGCTGTTGAATAAAATAGTTAACAAAGTTTGTCAAATGCTTTGTGTAACACCATATTCTGTGTCTAATTAATTTGTGAAAATGCACCGCGTGGTATTTCAACTGTTTACTACACTATTCAAATAACATTATTAATTACATAATACCATTTTGTCGCACTTAAGTTTGCTGGTTTCTAAAAAACATTTTTCTTTCGTATTGAACCATTTCTTTTTAAATTCAGATGAAATATACTGCTACTTTATCGATCTTTTTGAAATAATACCTTTATGTTTACTAAAATATATTAGAATGAATAATCATAACATAACCCAGTCGATATTGTGAAACTTCGAGATGTTGGGGACCTTAATGAAATTTGGTATGAATTTTCACTGAAGGTCTTGTTTTCCTGTCCCAAAAGTCTTCAGGCCAGGCATATTCGCATTTTGTGCAAAATTTGCGTACCCTACTAAAATATAATCAAGGTCAACATTGAAGCTTAATAAATTCTGCACTAATCTGTAACACATAACTGTGACGAGAAAACATGTCTTCGTCGAGCAAATGCATCTACAGGTGAGGTGTTCCCGTAATGTCCTTCCAGGGGAGGTTCTCTGAAATTGAAGCTTGGGAGAATTTTAAATCTATTTAGATTTACACAATAGGATATGAGCTATGTCAATATTACCATTTTACCATTACAATATTGTAACGATCCCTCCTGCTTTCCCTTGTGTATCTATTAATTAAATATATTTTTTCGAAGATGTGATTTCATTCGGCTGAATGATGATGATGATTATTTCATTAAAATAACTACAATTTAAACTAGAAAATGGCTAACGTGAATCGTCTAGGGTAGAACCCAATAATGTTATGAATCGTAAAACCCAAATTCTTTTATGTGAATACTTGTCAGGTTTTGGACTTCATCTTCCTATTAATTGAAACCTAGCTTACACTAATTTAATAATTAAAAAAATGATTTCTAAAGAATCTTAGCCAAAATGTTTATTCACCGAAAGTTAAATTAAGATAAAATCTGACTACAGATCTAATTCCGACTACATTTTGGCGCATATTGAGTTTAAGAAAATTCAACATGGCGGCCAGGAATCCAAATCTAAAATCATAACTTTGTTTCAAGAACTAAAATTTTCGCGCGGATTTAAATAAATGTGACATCTATATAGATAGCCCAAGAGTACGCCAGTATTATGTATACACTATAAATTAAATATAATTGATGCAAGACTTATAACTAGGATTTCATAATGTAATTACCAAAATAGTTTTTAGGGTATAAATAAATCTCGTCTCGTTTCTTGTCACAGTGATGTAAGTACTACAATTTATTAAACTTCAATGTTGCCCTTGATCATATTTTCATAGGGTACGCAGATTTCACACTAAATGCGTATATCTTGCGGGGTGGAGGACATTTTCTATGACGGCGGAGTTTTGGGAGACGAAAACACGGCTTTTCGTCTCCCAAAACTCCTCTGGCCAGGACCTCGTAGAACCGCCGTCATAGAAAATGTCCTCCACCCCGCAAGATATACGCATTTAGTGTGAAATCTACCACCACCAAATTTCATCAAAGTCCCCAACATTGACAAACCTCGATTGACAAAGTCAACTGGGTTACAAAACATACTACGTGTTTTTCATACCACGTCGGTGGCAAACAAGCGTACGACCCGCAAATGGTAAGCGGTTACCGAAGGCTATGGACGCCTGCAACTCCAGGGGTTTCCAATGCGCGTTGCCGACCCTTTAAAATGTTATATACTCTTTTCTTGAAAAACCCCATACTGTAGTCCCCCGGGAAAACCTCGGCAGGGAGCTCATTCCACAACCGGAGCGTCCGAGGGATATACTACGTAAATGACGAAAACCATTCATTGTCACAAAATGATTCATCAACAGCTAGCAATTTTAGAATTTGCAGGTACCTAGTCAGTAAAGTTGTCTTTTTTTTATTTAAAATGGGATTGCTCTTGGCCAGCATCTTGCCAGGGGGCAAAGATGAGGCCGACAAAAAAGCGAGCTGACCCAGAAGGTGCCTATGCACTCGTGGCTTAAAAAGGTCTAGGTCTGCAAATTCAATCCTAATGTTATTGAAAAATCCCGTAGTACTACGAGGGCTGTTTGATAAGTATCCGAAGGAACGCCGAAAATGGTAACAAATCTATTTGTATTTGTATTAAATTAAAGGATACTTACTTTTAACCTCGTGACCTCGACTATCGTAGCAAAGTCTATAATTTAGTTTCACTACGTATAATAACGTCTCATTGGCACAAGGCACAGGCCGCTTTTCATAGATAAGAGCCTGGCCCAGACCTTGGACTTGGGCCCAGAGTGGATGTACAATTGTAGGCTGTCATAGGCTAATGATGATGATGACTATTATGACGACGACTAATAACACTGTTATTTTTGTATATATTTGTTTGTTGACCATTACATACATCCATTTTGCAATAATTTTCTAAGATCAAGGTAGATTTTCATGTGAGCTACCTACACCGTTAATAGTAACAAGAACTTCTGAATCAAGCGACAAATCGACAAACTGTAGCGGGGAGCACATGCTCTGGTGACTTGTGTATTTGCTTAATACGGCTGTAACTTAGGGAGAACTTGGCGTAAACCAAGAGCTTTGGGAATGTTGGAGTGTTCGCCAGATCAAACAAACCGAATCTGCTGGCTACTCGGCAATTACCGTGGTTTTGCGCAATTGAGCATCTTGGCCTAGAGACTTGCAGATGCGGCTTCTATTTTGATATAGGGTCAAAATCCAAATGAGGCAGTGAAAAAAAAAAGTAACAAGGTAGCAGTTTATCCTCTCTAAATTTGGTTTCGTGTCTCTTAAGAAAAAGTTAAAACTCCATTTAGATAAATAAAACCTTATACCTACACAGCCGGGAATCGAACCCGATAAATACCGATTCTAGACGAATGAATCACGTGATGCCTAGACATACTTATAAAAAGACACAAACAGACACAAATTCTTAAAACTGTTGAAACGATTTCTGTTATCGATTCTAAGTATTCCCAGACAACCATATTAATGAGGGTAAATTATAAGTATACTCCATTCATTACAAATACATAGAATATGCCATATGATATTTAGCTCATTACAAATAGAGGCTTTGTTAATACAAACTTCGCCAAGAACTTAGTGTGAGCTAAGAGCTTAGGAAATGAGGTGTCTCTTTACATAAGAGCTTGTTCGTAAAGTAACTCTACTTCAAAATTGAACTTTATGTCTTTCCCAACATCGTTTCATTTCCTGTGTCTTCCAGAAGCAAGATACGCTGATATTGAAACGACTCAAATATTAGACATAATATCAAACAAACCGAATATATCTGCTGCACCCGGCACTTATCTATGCTTAATTCCTAGATTATAGTTCAACGTTATTTGTATGGACATACTTTATTTACTTATACTAACATATTAATTGGCTTTTTCTACTCCAGTGTTTTCATCTCTAAATTAAATGGCTGATAGCAGTTTTAAAACAATAAACTTTATACAACCAATGCAAGTGTATACCATAGAAAATTCATTATATGACTTGGGAGATCCATAATGTATTTCTATAGTACATTGTTACACGATTGTTATTTTTGCGTCACGCCCAAAATCCACCATTGCGATATTTAATTTAAATCAAATTTATTTTGCTGTCGTAGAAAAGTACTGTGCAACTTTAAATAATTAGATCTCAAAATTATCGAGTCGAGAACCGCCATAAATGAATTTCAGAGGCTAGAGCGATTGGCCGTGTATGCCAGATGTTGCAGGTTCGAATCCTGCTCGGAGCATTCAATTTTTCCCTTTAATTTGAAACCGGCATAAAACTGAGAAGAAATTTAAAGGTGAATGTGAAGTTGCCAATCTGCACTGGATCAGATCTGCAGAATATTTAAATTGTAACCTATTTTGTAAAAACAATTCTTTGATTTCTTCTTCTTTAGAGGACTGTCAAACCTAAGGAGGTCCCAAATTAAAGTCCTTGACTGTACTAGGTATTGAAATACCTACATCTCCAGTTTTAATCTAGTTGTCTAGAACTCTATGCGACGCATAATTCAATATGCCATTCTCAGCGCAATATTTGATATTAAGCCCTTGTTAAGAAAATCTTCACCAAAATATTAAAGATGAACATGTATTATTTGATAACAAATAATTTATTCTAGTCCCATTTTTTCAAATACTCTCACGTAATAATGACGCTTCGGGCATCTTAACAGGTCATTTTCGTTCAATATGATGGCCGAACGATTTCAATATGCGGCATATTTCAAACAACTGCGCGCGGCCTCGTTCTTGTCAGCCGTGGATGGGGGAAGCCATCAATTAAATTACTGGAATAAATATTAAATTAAATTCCTTTCTGCCCCGCCGTGCGCTCTGTGATTTTTGTATGCAATAAGCGAGATTAAGTGCGTGCCGGGGAAATCTACGCATTTTGACTACTTGATTGTTTCTCAAATAATAGTGAAAACAAGTGTATATAAGTCGTTCGAATGGCAGAATTGTTCACGCTCCGCTCGTAGCGCTCACACCGCACGTGAACCCGTAGCAGTGGCGCGACACCACCCGCAACTCTTCCGTACTATTTATTCTGTACGCATTTGACTACAAAATCAAGTTGATTGTAATAAGAAAAAATACGTAATAAAAACAACTGATTTATCAATATGTAGAAATTTGTTAATGAAATATACATAATAATGAACATTATCACCAAATTTCAAGTTCACAGGTCAATGGCAAATAAAAAAAAACGGAGATACTCCCAGCATAGACCTCTCCATTGCTCTTGGGTTACTTTGAGCCTTCTTATGAGGACCATAGTAAGCTACCACGTTGCAGTGCCATATGTCATCACTGGCAACACACACTGGTCAAATACTCTTGTCTTGAGACACTGCGGAATATTGGACGAAAAGATGTGCCGTAGCTTCTCGAACGCTGCCCAGCCGAGTCGGATTCGACGATTAACCTCTTTCTCGAAGTTGGACCTACTTCTAACTAGACAGTCTGTCTTACCTAGGTATATGTAACTGTCTACAACTTCGAGCGTAAAGTGTCCGATTGTTACGGGAGTTGGTGCTACATGGGCATTCGACATGATCTTCGTCTTGTCCATGTTCATCCTAAGACCAACTCGCTCGGAGGCTCTACTGAGGTCATTGAGCATTGTACTTAAATCCTCCATGGTCTCAGCCAAGACTACTATGTGTCAGCAAACCAAAGGTGATGTATGATATGATATGATATGATATGATAAGTGTTTATTTGTACTAATCATAAATTGTCAATTACATTCATTAATTAAAATTAGCATGTCATTGAAAATAAAAATAAAACAATTAACATAATAATTATAATAAAAATAAAACATGAATAACATTAAATTAAATTTTATTAAATTAATTATGTACTCGCCGTTTATGTTGATGCCTAGCCTTCTCGAGTCCAGAGTCTTGAAAGCATCCTCCAGTGCAGCGGAGAACAGTTTAGAAGAAATAACATCTCCTTGCCTAACTCCCCGCTGCAACGGAATAGGTTTCGAGTTCTGTTTCTGGCGTCGGACTGACATACTCGTAGTGGCGTTCTCGTACAAACACTTCAGCACTTCGATAAAGCGGTATTCAACTTGAAACCACTGGAGAGATTGTAGCACAGCCCAGGTTTCGATCGAATCGAAGGCCTTCTCGTGGTCCACGAACGCTAAACAGAGGGGCAGATTATACTGCTCAGTCTTCTGTATAACCTGACGAAGCGTATGGATGTGGTCTACGGTACTAAAGTCTCTTCGGAAACCGGCTTGTTTGGGAGGCTGGAAGTCATCTATCCTGCATTCGTAATGACTCTTGAAAACAGCTTATAGACATGGCTCAAAAGGCTGGTGTCCGGGATGTCTTCGGTATTTGTCTTCGGTCAGGGTGTCTTCGGTTAGTCTAGCTCTAAGGTCTTCCGCCAAAGCAACTTCGGGGCTGCTAGTTGACGTGTATAGCTGTTCATAAAAGCACTCTATCTCACTCAGAGGCTTAGCTCTGGAGGAAATGACTCCACCGTCCTCAGTTTTTAATTTGGCGAGCTGGCTCTGCCCAATAGACAGATCTCTTGAGAAAACTTTCGAGCCCTTATTCTGCTCGATGGCCTCTTCAACACACTTTGTATTGAATTGGCGCAGTTCACGGGTTCGAGGCTTGGAGATCTGTTTATTGAGCTGCCGGTATAATATCGCATCGGCTGAAGACAGTAGAATCATTTGATTCCTTTCCTCAATGAGGCTCTGAGTAGAGGTAGAGAGCCTTTTGGTTCTTTTGGTCTATTGGGCTTTGAAGAACTTAGACCCAGTGCTATGGACAGCTTCCACAAAAATGTATATAGAAACAAATATTTATAGAAAGTCAAAAAAAGTCGTGCGTGAAAAGTGTTGCATAATTGTTTAATCGTGCGCCAAAGACATAAATATTGAGACACGCATTGAGACATCCCTTTTTCTCCACGGTAAAGGCTATATAGGTAGTTTCTATTTAAATTTGAACTTTGCTATTTGGCATTATGACCATGAACACTCACGGCCGTAAATGCCGCCACCACGAGTACCGTGAATAAAAATGCAGAAAATAATATCGTTCATCAGAATTCACAACAATATAAAAACATAAAACAAAAAACACTAGGAAAAATTTAATTATTATTTTCTACATATTTATAAATGTAAACTTATCAACATTAAAAAAACTGTTTCAGAATGTGCAATTCAAGCCCTTTCATATGACACTCCACTGTCCACCTGTCAGACTTTGAACTACACCCCGTTGTATCAGTAATTATTCACAGAAAATATAAAAAAAATATTCAAACAACAGTTTAATGCATCTGGGTTAGCCTTCTTTATAACTATTGCTTTCAAATCGATAGCATAAGTAGTTCTCGAGATATTTAGCGGGCTAAGCTTAGGTCCACCGCACTCCGACAGTCTGTGTGTAAAATCTTATAATTAATGCGTCACCACGTGGGATAGATGACTCGTTATAAGTATATTTACTACAGTGATTTATACAAACGGCTTCCCCGTTCGTATAAATCGCTGTAGTAAAAATATACTGTTTATTCGGATTAAAATAACAACCAAAAATCAGACTTACTATTGGTTGACTTTTGATATATGTCGACAGAAAAGACTCGAACCTGTGTGCCATACAAACATTAAGGGGTCACCGAGTTTCTGGCGGCAATCGATTTTAGGCATTCTATACGCATGCATGTGTGTGCGTGAGGCACACCGCCGGCGGGAGCGAGCGATTAGAGCCGTGCGCCAATTGTCTACACAAAACTCAAAGAACGTATATACTGACAGAAACCTTTTTTCAGATTTTACACATCTTATATTGATGATTAATTTGACATTGATGGCTATTCTATTTAGTGACCAAAATAAAAAGGTAGGTAACCGTAAGAAGTATATATCGAGGAAAGTATAAGCAATCGTGTTTCTAATGTGTATGATGCATACTCGTAGAGATATCTTATATGGGAATTGCAGAACTTGAACTTTAGTATTAATTGCGTAATTTGCTCGGTGAAGGCTTATCCGAAGTCACAGATAAATAGATACACATAAAAAGGCTTTATTTAAATGTGTTTGAATTTGGAATGCAATATGACTCGGTACGACATTAATATATTATCGTCGAAGCTTGAAAGTAGGCTATTGCAGGCTGATTACATGTTTGAAACGGATGTCCTTTAATTAATCCGTTTAATTAATAGACTGTAAAATTTAAATTTTACTGAATAATGAATAATGTCGGCCGGGTAAGCTGCTTACGTGTTTAGTATAATCTTGTTTGAAATGTTTTTTTCTATGTATCCCTTTAATAATATTAAATGATTTGTGTATATATACATATACTATGAATTTATTATTTATTTATTTAAAGTTTGTTGCACAAAATAAATTCGTACAAATGGCGTGCTTACTGCCTCAGAGCAGTTAGAAAAACTAAAATCCTTGGCTAGAGGAAATTACTATATGTATAGGTATTTAAACTACTATGCGCTTATAGGTATTTGTAATACTGAGATGGCAACGTGATATAGGTACCTAATTTCCGTAGAAGTGTTTATTATTTTCAAAATAATAACATGAAGTATTTCTACGAAGGAACAATATATTTTAGGATAATAGAATACTGAATTTATGATCGGAGTTACTTCACGGAATTGGTTGATTGGGGTTAACAGCGGGTGATAAGTGCTTGTCAGGAATTTCTAGTAAAACAAAAACGAAGTGGTCAAAACACACCGTAATTAGCTATTTTGAGCTCTGTTATGGAGCTGTAACGCATATTATCCCATACAAAGGTTACGGTGTAGTATGTTCTTTCCAGCCAAACAGTGCGGAGTCTGCACAACAGATGTGTTAACTATTCCCTACGGCGCCCGGCGGGTAGACATACCAAACGGACCTGCATATATGTTGTTGTAATTAAGTCGGGAATAATTATAAGTTATACTAGAATTGTGTTTGTAACGTAGACTTTCGTTTAATAACTTAGGAGAAAAATGTGGACACTTGATTTGAGACACCAATGCTGTGCCGGTGATTTTAATAAAACGCTGAGATGGAGTATTCCAAAAATATCCTAAATTTTGTGGATCATAATAAGTACGAGATTATAATTGTATTTTATAACGAGTGCGGAATCGGTGAAGTGCAGCAGGGGAGCCTGTCGGCTAAACCAAGTTAAGTAATTATTATATTTAGACAGCCTTTTCATTCGGGGACAGATCTATATTTTAAATTCCTTCTTTTTATCTAATTCCATTCCTAACTAAATAAAAAACGTAATCTTTAAATAACGATTACACGAACTTCATGCAAATACTGGATCAATTCGAATGATAAAGCAGTTATTTTAAATGTGTTTTAAATTATCATTGAATGTGTTTTATATGTGCTTTTGAATTTTGGTTTGTGTTATATAAATTACCAGGCGGAT
Organism: Notocelia uddmanniana; assembly: GCA_905163555.1. Taxonomy (NCBI): domain Eukaryota; kingdom Metazoa; phylum Arthropoda; class Insecta; order Lepidoptera; family Tortricidae; genus Notocelia; species Notocelia uddmanniana. The sequence continues at coordinate 20,570,598 of LR991059.1, read as the reverse complement.
TCGATTTCCACCTTATCAAATTATTCAGTGAAGTTTATTGGCAAGAGAACGAAGTAAAGTTGTATGAGTTCAGTTTACCTAATAAATAATAGGCAGCCACAACGATAAGTGATAAAATGGCAACCATCATAACCTTGAGTATATTTATTGGTGTAAAACATTGGATCTGATCCTACATATGGCCTGATAACTATATTTCAATAGTGACTCATAGATATTTGATTAGACGATTTCATTATCAAACGTCGAACTTGCCATAAATTGTAAATATGTTGCCCGTAAAATAGATGGGATGTAAATTATGTGACATATCTACGTGGCCAGTAACAGATTGAATAAATTACTTATTACGCTGCTATCTAAAAATTGGAGTATGTGACTTGGCGGCGTGGATGACGAGTTCAAACGTCGTATCAATTGAAATTGGGATTGTAAATTGTGTGGTCTATTAGTGTGTTGGCGAGAATCAAACTTTGTGTGAACGGCCAGAAAGCAGCCACTGGCAGTAAATATAAATGATTTTCTAAAGTCTCATATTTTATAAGGCTAATATTTTGTTAATTTTATTAACCTGCGTACAATGTCTTGTGAATTTGGTTCGTTTGCATTCTAACGCTCTGAAGTCGACATACGGACTTATACGTTTTGATGTAATTAATTTCATTGAATTAATTTGAAATAGTTGACTATGATGTATGATGTATATGATGTATGATGTATGATGTATAGCATTAAAGACACGGGGTTTTTCCGTTTTATTTGTTTCGCTTTTTACCTCGTAATAGGAAATTGGCCTTAGTGACCGGAAACAGATATTGGAGAAAGTGCGACTTTGTCCAATTAAATAATCAAAAGTTGCCATTTAAATTACAAATAAATACGAATTAATAAACCAACTTTAACTTCCATTCTAGCATATTGTTTTCTTTACGCACCCTTCCCTACAAACCAGACCTGTTTCTTATTCAAGTAAGTACCTAGCTACAGTTCAGTTATCATCCAGATGCTAAGTAAGCTAGGCACAGCCTAGGTACCAGCCGATACCGTTTCAATACTACTATAATGTGGGTAGTCTTAATAAAATATCTTTTATTAGGACTACCAATGCCAATAAATATTTGCACCATGAAGTCTCGTACTAGCTTTGACGCCTCAGCAATAGGCCTTTGTTTGAGACCTAAAACTACTGAAACGTGGGATTGACAAGCAAACCGGGATATACTTGTCAAGTTCCCATTCGAAACTGTCAATTTCACAACAATCGACTTCGATCTCATTTCAATACCAGTGCATCTTGTTCACATATTTGAATAGGTGTTTGGGCAAGAGGAAGCATATGCACCAATACGATTCGCGTTTCATTTCGACTGGTCAAAAACACATTCCGAAATAGGGACTATGCAAGGCAATTCCAGCAGTCCCGAGACGGCGCGTAGTTAATACAGTTACCATATTGACAATCTGTACGTAGGGAGATACCTGTATCTTGTACACAAGGCGAATTATGCATGCGTTTAATGTGTGACAGGCGATGCATTATTTTATGACGGGTTCAAGTTCTAATTTGTTTTTCTGTTACTTTAAGAGTTGAAAATACTCGTAGAAATACTCTATAAGTTTGGATTATAGGACCATTTATTATTATACATCTCTAACTATAGGTAATGTAAGTGGGAAATAAAACAGTATTTGTTTTTAGTTACTAATGTAGTCGTGCCGAGTCATATCTGTGCGATACCTAGAGTAATATTAGTAAAACGATAGTTGCCACCAATAAAAACAAATCATGCATACATTACCAATAACTAAAACTTACGTAACACTCTGAAATTATCACGCATCAACATGTTTTTGCCATTTTAAAGATTTTAAATACACACAGATCATTAAATTAACGCTGTTTGACCATCAAAAGCACAGTCAAAAGACACAACGTCACTTGTTGCATTTTCCCTAAAAAACTTATACTACTCGAACGTTTTTGTAAAAATTGTTGTCCTTCCATACAAAATCTGATTTGATTATGAGTCAACATTCTAATTCTGAAAACCAAGATTGGATAAATGTGAAGAAATAATAAATAAACAAGTACTCCCCTAATTCCAAACGTTATTCCTCTGTAAATGAACATGAGGTTGTTTAAAACATATTGTACGCTTGCGTTATTAGAGAAAACTCGTTGAAACGTCGGAACTTTTCCAAACCCAAATCCTTTCCGGAAACTTTTGGGCGCACAGTTCCCTTGATAATCAAAATATTTCATAAATCCTCTCTCATTCGAGTAATCATATCTGTATGTATTAGCATAAAGGCTTGCAGGTGTTACTTGACTCCAAGTCGGTGTTTGTAGATCAACGGTTGTTGGTAAAGAACCGGACATACACAAGACAAATTCACGTCGAGAGAGTTTTAAGTACTGTACCTATATGTTTTAAAAAATTAGGAATTTCTATTAAAATTGTGTATGTAAATGGTTTTGATAAAAAATAATTCCCTAATCATACTTTTGTTCAGGTTTCTTTTTGTGATAAAATTTATGAAAATCGGTGTAAAAAAAACAATAATCGATGTGAAATGGAATAAAAAAAAGCGACTAAGTGCGTGTTGGGCTACGCGCAATGTAGTGTTCCGTAGCTGCACCCGTGACACTAAGCGGATTTAAAACATCGAAAACTTATATTTACTATATATTTGTCATAACTAACTAGATATCTAAGTAATCAACGGAAATTGTACTAACTACTACATTTCTTAAGTTCGGATATTACTGAGTTAAGCCGCGGACAGACGGAAGGAGATGGCGAAACTACAAGGGTTCCATGTCTACTACGGAGCCCTAAAAATGTAGTCATTGATTTTGAGTTAAGAAAACCCAAAGTTCTCGAAATCCCAAAAAAATTAGGGCATTAAATTTTTAATGAAAAATCTAACTCGATAAGTGGGCGTCGTCAGCGCTTGTGGCCCAGCGTCGACCATGTACCGCGTGCGGTATGCGAGGTTAAGCAACGTGGGCCCAGGTCAGATCTTGGATCCCCCTCGAGGGTGCCCACCTTGTCGGGGCGGGGGGGCTTAGTAACCGTGGACTGGTCATCCACGGTGAAGCTAAGAGGCACCCAGGGCCGGCCTGTTTGGGCTGCCGGCTGGCCCGAGGAGGGCGCTCCCAGCGGGCTTGGGTAGCCCGCTGAGGATGCGTTGAGGAGGGGCCGCAGAAGAAGAGGAGTGCCGGTATTGCGGTTCGCCGTTCTTCCTATCTTCTGTGGCCGAGGCGGGATCGCAGGGGGAGAGGCATGTTGGTATTTCGGTGCGCCACTCTCCCTACCCCCTGCGAACTTGGCGGGGCCGTTCCGCGGAAACGGTGTTGGTGGGGCCGCAGAGAAAGAGAAATGTTTTCCCTATCCTCTGCGGCCGAGGTGTGGTTCGTGGCGGAACCACCGACCTGCTCCACCACCGGGTGCCGGAAATTTTTTCGGCACCCATGACCTCCTCGTAGCGGACTCAGGGGGGTCCGCTACTGTACAAGATGGAGGTCGAGAAGGAAGGCACGCCAAAACATCTGGCGTGCCTGACGTGGAGGGCCTCCGGGCATCCGCGATGGAGCCGCTTGGAGCGAGGAGGCATAGAGAGTGATGGCCTCCTTTTGTGACGCCGTAATGTCGCAAAAGGAGGCCGCGGAGTGGGCCCGCGAGAACGGATAAGCTCCGCCGGCGACGGATTGGAGGCAGAGCCAGGTGCTATGCGCGTCAGATGCCTCCGCCGTAGTGGAACCATACAGGGATTCGGGGCATACTCTGTAAGAATCCTTCCACTGGAGACTGGAGGCGCTCGCCTCATATTGTCTGCGGCCTACTAGCCGGTGGGCCGCCCGCCGGGACGTACGCGGTTGAATGCCAAGAGCGATCCTGCGGCGCCCCAATACAAGGCGGAGCTGGACTTCGTTGGTGGTTTTAGACGGTAGTCCAAGGCTGTTTAGCCGCGGTTAGTCCGTCATACCCGTGCTCCTCGACAGGATGGGATGCGTAAACGTATTTCCCCAACGTTAAAAAAAAAGGCCCCGCCTCGCTGCCGGCGGCACTCTAGTATGTTTTTTTTTTACACCACACTTTTATGTTTTGTATGCATATTTTTATATTTTACTTTTGTAAATATGTTGTAGAAAACCTAACTTAAGATCAAAGATAAATAAAGTGAATAATAATATTGGGGGACAATCTTACACAAATCGACCTAGTCCCAAACTAAGCAAAGCTTGTACTATGGGTACTAGACGACGATATACATACTTATATAGATAAATACATAGAAAACATCCAAGACCCAAGAACAAATATCCGTGAAAAATGCACAAATAAATGCCCTGCCCGGGATTTGAACCCGGGACCTCTAGCTTCGTAGGCAGAGTCACTACCAACTAGGCTAAACAGGTCAAGTGTATCTATCAACCGTTACTATTTCAGACTTTCTCTTAATCGATTTAGTTTAGACACAGTTCGAGTCCCGAGAAAGACAGGCTACCTAATTACTTACCTTATAAAATAAAGTGTAGGTCGTGGAGGTTGTAGGTTGAAGAAAACGACCCACTCACATTCACAGTTATATTCCAAGCAATGCATACAACAATATATGGTTTCAACAGCTGGTAAGTAATAGCGTTTGACGTATTGAATCGTAAGCGGAAAGCGTAAGCGCGCGGAGCAAAGCGACATGCGTCTTGCGTCGAGATGGGAACCTGACTGGCGGGCCGGGCGGCGCGGGCGCAGCCGCGGCCGGCCGCGCGTTCGCTGGAACCGGTCCTGCTAGCGGTGACGTAACGCGGACTTGTCCACGGTGCTCGGCGCGGAGTCTCCGACACGGTTGCTAGTATATTAAGGTAAGTATGTCTGTTGTTCTATATATATTTATTTATGTATTTATAGTGAATGTGAATATTACATTTATTTATATGTATTTAATTATGTTCAGTATAGTATATTTACATGCATACGTATACTGGTTATTATTAATTATTTATGTTATTTATACAATATTATATAGTGTTTATGTATATAGGTAAATATTATATTAGTATTTATTATTATATACATTTGTATTGTATTATGGTGGTAGGGATGCCACATCACTCCCCTCCAGAGACCGTCTTACGGGCGATAATAATCAGGGAATTTCACCTGTCGGCCCGATCTGGTATATCTTTTTGACGTATCTTTTTCTGTCTCTCTAGCTATCTGCTGGGGGTGAGTAATCTTTATTTCTTTCGACTCGTTACCGGTGTTGCTTGTGTTGTCTTCCAGCGTGTATGCCGGTTTTAAACGATCGATTGATACGGTGGTTTCCTTCCCTTTCATTTTGATTTTGTAGACTTTGTCTCCTCGTTCTATCACTGCGTGTGGTCCAGTATATGCTGCTGTCAACGCGCCACGTACAGCATCTTCTCTTACGAAGACGTGAGTGGCTGTCTTCAGGTCTTTGAACACGAAGGTATTCTTAGCCCCATGCCTTGAAGTTGGCACAGGACTCAGCTGCTGGGTAATGTTACGCAAGCGCGCAGTGAAGTCGGTGACGTTTGTAGTCGTTACTGTGCAGGGCTGGAAGAAATCTCCGGGCAGTCTCAACGTTTCCCCGGACACTAGTTCTGCAGACGATGTTTGCAGGTCTTCTTTAAACGCGCTCCTGATTCCTAGTAGAACTAGAGGTAAGGATTCGGTCCAATTTTCCTGCGCGTGACAGACGATGGCTGCTTTAAATTGCCTGTGAAATCTTTCGATGATTCCGTTGCAAGCAGCGTGATACGCTGTGGTGCGTCTGTGCTTGAATCCTGCTATTTTCGCCAAGAAAGAGAAGAGTGCAGATTCAAATTGTCTTCCGCGATCTGTGACAATGTCCACGGGACAACCAAAGCGGGATATCCAGGTGGACAGGAGGGCTTTAGCGACTGTTTCGGCTGTGATATCCATCATCGGAATTGCTTCTGGCCACCGTGTGAATCGGTCGATGGCCGTCAGGCAGTAGAGGTAACCTTGGGACTGTGGCAGAGGTCCGATCATATCTATGTGGATATGCGCAAATCTGGCTTTAGGTAGCTGGTATGTTCCCAAGGGTGCTTGAACATGTCTCGTTATTTTAGCACGCTGGCAAGCTGTACACGCTCGTGCCCATTCGCGGCAGTCTCTCTTCATGTGCGGCCAAACAAACCGCTCAGCTACAAGCCTCGCTGTTGCCTTGGTTCCAGGGTGACTAAGCGAGTGTAGGCTGTTGAAGACTTGCTGGCGAAATTCCGGTGTCACGTACGGTCTCAGGATGGAAGTACTGCTGTCACAGCATAGTTCGGTTTGAGAACCAGGTATCATCATTTTCTTCAGTTTGATAGAATAGGTCGTGTCACCGTCTAAAATCTGCTTTAGCTCGCAGTCCCTGCATTGTGCTTCTGCAAGCTGTACCAGGTCAACCGGCTTCTGCAGTTCCTCTATTCCCGACAATGTATCCGCCACAACATTGTTTTTGCCTGATATATGGCGGATATCAGTTGTGAATTGCGAGATTAGATCGAGGTGGCGGAATTGCCTTGGTGAACAGTTCGTCTTGTGTGATGCGAAGGCGAAGCACAACGGCTTGTGATCGGTGAACACAGTAAAGACTCTTGCTTCCAGCATGTGCCTGAAGTACTTAATTGCGCTGTAGATGGCGAGCAGTTCCCGATCGTAGGGTGAGTACTTTTGTTGGGCTGGGCTCAGCTTCTTTGAGTAGAACGCAATCGGCTGCCATGCGTCTTCTTTTCTTTGCTGCAACACCGCTCCCAACGATGTGTCCGAAGCATCTGTGACCAGTGCGAGTGCTGCGTTACTGTCTGGGTGTGCTAGGAGTGCTGCGTCGCAGAGGCTTCTCTTGCAGTCGTTGAAAGCCTTCAGAGTCTCGTCATTTAGCGCGACGGGGTGGGATCCTTTCACTGAGCCGGTCAGCAAGTTATGTAGTGGAGCTTGGATCTGTGCTGCTTGAGGCATGAATCGGCGATAAAAATTGATCATGCCTAAGAATCTTCGCAGTTCTTTAACGCTCTTCGGTGCCGGAAATGACTGGATAGCTTCCACCTTCGTCTCCAGGGGTTTTGTGCCTTCAGCAGAGATGTGGTATCCTAGGAAGGTTACTTCTGGTACGGCAAAGACGCATTTTGAGGGGTTAATGACGATGCCGTAGTCTCTCAGTTTACTGAACAGCTGCCCAAGATGATCCATATGAGCTTCTTCGTTCTCGGAGAATATGAGGAAGTCATCCAGGTACGCGAATACGAAGTCCATGCCCCTAGTGACCTCATCCACGAACCGCTGGAATGTCTGGCCCGCGTTCCTCAGCCCAAACGTCATATAGCCCAAAAGGCGTTGCTATGGCAGTCTTCGCTATATCATCCGCGTTCACCGGTATCTGGTTGTACGCTTTTACCAAATCTATGGTGGAGAAGATCGTACAACCGGCCAGGTGATGAGCGAAGTCGTGGATATGACGGATGGGGTACCGGTCTGGAACAGTTCGTGCATTTAACTGGCGGTAGTCTCCACAGGGTCTCCAGCCGTTATCCTTTTTCGGTGCAAGGTGTAGTGGTGAAGACCAGGGGCTTGATGATGGCCTTGCTGTTCCATTTCTGAGCATTGCCTCGAACTCCAGCTTGGCTATTTTCAGCTTGTCTGGTGCTAACCTTCTTGGCGTGCAGTGTATCGGTGGTCCATCCGTTGTCGTGATATAATGCACAGTGCTGTGTTTGATATCACGGTGAATACCAGGAGGCCTTGTTATTTCGGGGTAATCTCTCAGGATGTCATTGTACTTGGACTGGCCGTAGAGAGTTTTAATTGAAAACACGGTGTCCGTTGAGGTTGCTGCTGTAGCAACTGTTGAGAGCAACGTCGTGATGTCTAACAGGCGCTTATTACGGCAGTCGACAGCTAAATTATAAAAAGATAGGAAGTCGACTCCGATGATTGCTTTGGTGACATCGGCTACGACGAACTGCCAATTGTATTCGCGGCGGAGACCTAGATTCAGCTTCAGCTGCACGTGACCATAGGTGCTGATGACAGATCCATTAGCCGCGAAAAGTTGGTATTTCGTTTTCAGTCGGTGCTCGCGCAATGCAGATCGAGGAAAGACGCAAAGATCGATTCCGGTATCCACGAGGAATTGCATCTTGGACTGCCGATCTGTGACGAACAAGCGACCGGTACTCGGGCAATCGTCGGTCGCCATTATCGACTGCCCTGGTCGTTTCCCGTAACAAAGTCGCAAGGTTTAACACACCTGGTCGCCTGCGATTGGAACTTGTGGTGGTACCAACAGACGGGAAACTTGCGATAGTTGGACTGCGAACGTTGCTGACTATTTCCACGTCGCTGGCTGCTGCTGTTGCCTACCTCCACCTCTGTGTTTCGGGCGAGATCGGGATCGCATTTCTGTCGAGAGCTCCTGTACCTGTCTCGAAAGCGCTGCGGTCTGATTAGCCATATGCTCGATGACTGTGCTGCCGGACTGGTTAGAGGTGCTAGCTACTTGAGGAGTACCTGGTGATATGTCCCATACTCGGTCTGCTAGATCAGCTAAAGAATCGAGGGTAGATAGCGGTTGGGTTGCTATACCTCCTTGAATATTGTGCGGCAAGCGGCTTGTCCAAATGGTCTTCAAAAAATCCTCCGGAACTTGAGGGCCCGCGATGTGCTGAAGGTGTCTCAGGAACTGCGATGGTTTCTTATCACCTAATTCCTCGTGAAGTAAAAGGTCCTTTAACTTTTTATCGCGAGAAGCCGACAGCCGTTTGATTAGTTCACTTTTCAACTTCTCGTATTTATTTGTTGCAGGTGGCGAGATAATAATATCTTTGACCTCGGCTGCGTACTGGTGGTCAAGTTGTGAAAGCACGTAGTAAAATTTTGTCACGTCAGATGTAATATTTGACAACATAAATTGGCCTTCTACTTGCGCGAACCAGACGGCAGGTTCCTGCGGCCAGAATGGTGGAATTCTAACTCCGACACGGAATGTGTCGGCACCAGTGGCAAGGCTCATAGTACCGTTATCTTTCGGAATGTTCTCGCCCGCCGCGTCGCTATACACATTTTTATTGCCTTCATTGTCCGGCATAATATTTCAATTTAACTCACGATTTGTCCTTTGGTGAATGATAATCCAAAAGAAAGCTGCGATCTTCGTTCAAAATAGGGGTCACCAGTGTAGGTGGTGGATGTTGTAGGTTGAAGAAAACGACCCACTCACATTCACAGTTATATTCCAAGCAATGCATACAACAGTATACGGTTTCAACAGCTGGTAAGTAATAGCGTTTGACGTATTGAATCGTAAGCGGAAAGCGTAAGCGCGCGGAGCAAAGCGACATGCGTCTTGCGTCGAGATGGGAACCTGACTGGCGGGCCGGGCGGCGCGGGCGCAGCCGCGGCCGGCCGCGCGTTCGCTGGAACCGGTCCTGCTAGCGGTGACGTAACGCGGACTTGTCCACGGTGCTCGGCGCGGAGTCTCCGACACGGTTGCTAGTATATTAAGGTAAGTATGTCTGTTGTTCTATATATATTTATTTATGTATTTATAGTGAATGTGAATATTACATTTATTTATATGTATTTAATTATGTTCAGTATAGTATATTTACATGCATACGTATACTGGTTATTATTAATTATTTATGTTATTTATACAATATTATATAGTGTTTATGTATATAGGTAAATATTATATGAGTATTTATTATTATATACATTTGTATTGTATTATGGTGGTAGGGATGCCACAAAAGAGATGAAATAGATACCGGTATCTGGCATGCACGAGCGAATAATGATTTTTTCGTGGTCCAAGTCGCGGCAAAATCTAGGTATAATTACGATTATGTGCAAAGTACTCCACTACTAAGGCGCAACTTCATACGTTCACGCTTGGCGGCGTTCAGTACGTCACAACTATGATTTGCATTTCTCGTCGTTCACGTAATTGGGGCAACCATGCACCTTCCCTAAAGCAAAGAAATAAATGTGAATAAAAACGGGCGAGCACATCAAGTTCTGTTTACCCAACAATTCGAGATTCAAGCGGTACATCAAAGCGTTTTTGAAATTCAAAGTCAGTTTCACGCCTGGGTTTGAGGTTGCTGCTTTGTATTTTATTTTACCTACGTCTATATTTTCTTCGCCTTAGTTTATTTTTTAACGTTTATCCCTATTGCTGGTTTTAAACCGGGTAATGAATAATAATGGATTTGGTAGTCTTGGTATACGTTAATGAAAGCGGATTCTTTAGTGTGAACGGAATATGCATGAATTTAGAACGGGGTGTTGTTTAGACTTGGTAATATTTCCAAGGTGCAAATGTATTATTCGGTACGTACATTACCTTTGTTGAGCGTAGTTTATGTGGAAAATGTATGGTAAAGTCATTTATCTTTAGACTAGTCTTTGAAGGTATTTATCGTTTAAGTTTAATCACTAAACAAAATAAACGTTTTTAATAGACAATCGATAATTACCTATTTGAACTCGCCATCTGCTACATTTCACATGTTTCTATGGAGACTTAATTTACTTACCGGCTAACTTTACTTACATACCACACTCCACATTCTCAAAGGGGTTTAGGGAAAAATGTTGTCAAAGTAAAATTTTGTGTGGTAAAAATGTTAAATGAGTGGCCGTAAAAATGGTAGATTAGGTATATTTCTTAATTAGTATTTAGCGATCATAAATATGATGATCATAATATGGACCCGGGTATGTCCTAAAACTACGACCAAGACCACCGGGGGACGGGCAGCAGCGTCCTTGAAATGCGGTGGAGATACTGCGATCGCCAATCCGCATGCCAAGCGTGGCGATTATGGCATTTTCCCCCCATGAAATTGGGGGAGGCCTATGTCCAGCAGTGGACGTCCTTGGGCTGGTGGATGGTGGGATCATAAATACACAGTGAGCCCAGCACACAATTAATCCCTTCAAATTATAACCAAAAATGAACTATAAAAATCAGGCTACAACAAATTTAAAGTTCTCTCCATGGACATAGATTACCCAATTATTCTAAATGCGTGATTCTACTTATATAAAAAATCATTGGACACTTATCTGCTTGCGGTAAATATTTTTTTTTAAATAATTAGTTTTAGTTCTTAGTTACGTTTTTTGTTCTATCCATATGTAGTTATATAAAGTTTTGTAAAATGACCTATCGTCACTATATTAAAACCTTTTTTAACCGACTTCGAGATTTCAAAAGAGGAGGTTATCAATTCGGTTGTATGTTTTTTTATTGTTTTTTTTTTTAATGTTTGTTACTCCATAACTCTGTCATTTCGTAACCGATTTGGAAAATTCTATTTTTGATTGTAAGTATAGACATTCAAGTTGGTCCCGTTTTTGTCAAAACGCAATTCTAATGATAGGATCCATGAGGAATTGAGGGAACTCTTCAAATCTTTAAGGCAAACATATAGTGATTTTTGTGTCTTTATCAACAAGTCAAGCATTTTCATACAAAAATGTGACATTGGATGAAGTGGAACTGCTGATGATGATCAGAACAGAACTCTTCAACGACGAAAAGTTCACGTTTGGCGATTTGTCCTTCTAGCTGTGTTTGTTAAGCAAGTTCTATTTTCACGATTGGTTTTTGTCATGCTCGAGTTCTGATGATGGGATCCAGTAGGAATCGAGGGAACTCCTCAAATGTGAAAGGCACACAAATAGTGATTTTAGTATTTTCATGAACTAATCAAGCATTTCCATTCATAAAAGTGACATTTGCTGAAGTGGAACTGGTGATGATGATCAGAACGGAACTCTTCAACAACGCGTAGTTCACGTTTGGCAGTTTGTTCTCTTCGTTTTGTTTGTCAAGCAAGCAAGGTTTTTCCATGATTCCATGAGCAATTCAGGGTACTTAGTCTTTTACTATTATAAACAGACTTATAGCCATTTTTATTTTATTGTATGGAATCTAAAAGTGCACCATCTAAGTATAATAATCTTTCACCGGCCTCCCCCATTGAAGTCGGTTTTTTTTTTTAAATAATTTTTTCCATGCTAGTCCACGCTAAATAATATTTATTTTCCAACAAGTTTTCATCCTCTGCCTTCAACGAGCCCAAAACAATATCCCGAGGGTCTTGTGTGGTGCACCCTGGTTTACAAGAAACAATTAAATCCATGAATACCTGGAGATGCCAACTGCTCTTGAAGAAGCGAAGCGCTACAGTGACAACTGCAAGGATCGCCTAACCATCCACCCAAATCCACTGACCAACCCATTACTGAGAGCAGACTACATATGTCAAACGACTTAAAAGAGCTAATGTGCTAGGCATATAAGAGAAGTTAGAACATTGGCTCTATCTTCCCATCTCCGTCTTCATTAACTCAACGCATTTGATTAAAAGTCTTGCGACTGCTTGCAGATAATAAAGGGAAAAAATAAAGTTTTCTTGAATAATTCAAATGATATAAATACACTTTTTTATGTTCCATACTTAATTTATTACACTCTTTTTATTAATTTTAAATATAGTTTCACGGTATGTTTCTGATAGTATGAAATTTTTTCAAAGACTATTGGATTCTGACGCAATATGGAATTCGTAGTTTGTTATTAAAGAGAATGCCTAGGACACAATTAATTCCTTTCAAATTAAAACCAATATTGAACTTTAAAAATCAGCTACAATAAATACTTTTCGTTTAGGTACTTACTACCTAAGTGATACCTATGTAGGTAGTATGTACTATACGAAATAAAACAGTTTGAAATCACTAGAATAGATAACGATCACTAATGATGTGTTACCTAAAGAAATGTGATTCTATTCTAATCTTATAGTTAAATTTAGCACAATGTTATTTGGAGTTACTAAAAAATGTTACAATTTTATAGACGTATGAGTGACCGACAGTAGCAGATAAATTTAATTTCATGTTGTAATTAAAGACTTCAACTACAGATACTACTGATTTGGTAAACCGAAATTCCAACCAAAATATCTAGCACAGAGTTTTAAGGATCACTTCGTAGATTATGGCGTTATTGTATCCCGTAACGACTGGGGACCGACCATCTTCGTCGATATCGCCCATCATCGAACCCTTCGATTCATTTCGATCTTTTGTGTTCGACCCAGCCTTAATGTGCCTTTCGACACCGCCAAAGACTATTTACTTCGTGACATTATAGTGTGACATGTTGTCTTGACTAGTTTTTGCTTTATCGTAACTTCAAGTCACATAAAACTTCCTAATAAAACTAAGAAAATATAACGTAACGGTTCTTTCGTACGGCTGTTACAAGGGGTCTGTGTCTGGCTTATCTGGTCGTTTCGCGGTCACTTAACTTTTATTAGATTCTTCCCTTTTATCATTTCTCTTGTCACTCAAACGCAGCATTATTTTGATGAACAAAATAACGTCTCTCCTTGGATAAATAAAAAATGTTAACCAATGCTTATTAGTTGCTTACAGTTTATTAATGATTATCTTTATTAAGCCGATTGATTTCTATTTACAAAAAAATAACAAAAATGTCCTTCTTTAGGATATTTCCCAAACTTTTTATTTAAATATGTCATATTCTGTTGTGTTCCGCAGAAATCACGTCTCCATCTTGAATTCTCGAAACAGTGCTGGAAATTTAATTATATATAACGTACAAATTAATGAAAGGAATGCAATGGTTCTTGAAACAATGGTTCATGTTGAATTATTTTAGTCGGTTACGGTAGCCGGTGGCAGCAACTATATCGAAGCACGGATTTATTCTCCGAGCGGGTGTAAGCTGCTACTGCACTTGATTTACGTTTCAAGATTTAGCACCTCCATTTGTATTGAAACGTTACAATCTTTGTTACTAACTCGAAATCTACAGCTTCGTTCGGCAGTACAGTTCACAGCAAGTGATTGCTGGCATTTTGTACTTTATGTTATTCAGCGTAAGGTTAAATTTATGGATGAGCCAGGAAACCGTAGCCATTGGAAGGAAATATATATCGCTGTAGCTGTAACCCAGACTCTCCCTTAGAAGGGTTTTCACTATTTAAAGTCCAGTCCAAAGTTAGACTTTATGTGCATCACCCGATTCGAATTCATCAAATTGTATCTATCCGATCCATACGTCATTTTGACTAAAATAGACTTTAGACGTAGAAATATACTAAAAAACAGTAATACGTTTATCGTAAGTTGAAAGAAACAAACACGCAACAAGCATTTCTCGTCATTACGTATAGTCTGAAATTCATAAATAAAATGAAGTAAAACGCTACTACACTACGAGTAAGTAAAACATATTTATCAAGTAAAACTATATTTTGAAATAAAATTACAACTATTATGTGTATAGGTATGTGTAGGTAGGTAAGTAGGTAACTGGCATTTAAATAATTTGTTCAACCTGGTTATCAGTTTGTCAAAGAAATTAATTTTGTATTAAGCAGTAACGGTGCTAACGAATATTAAAAAATTTAAATTAAAGGGAAAATTTAAGCATTGAATGCTCTGAGCATTACATTTGTAAATTTTTCCCTTCAATTTGAAATTTGTCCACGAAATGCCGACAAAAAGTTTTTTCCTCTAACAATATAGGAAACGATGATTGTCTTTAGAGCTGACATTTCACGCTGAGATAATTAAAGAGGTGTCTCGTTCAAACGTACTCAAACATCGCGTTGCTTCGGCTTTAAAAGCAGTAAATTGTAAAATAGACCTGTGACTCGGCTATTCTATTATTTAAAGGACATGCTGCCAGCAAATTCGAAATCTGGCGTGAATCCAAATTGAATTAAACGTGAGAGCGTGGCCAGTGGCACTGAACTTTGATCACACGGCAGTGCGTCGTCTTCCTTTGCAATTTGCTCTACGTAATGTTTTGATCGTTACGACTATTCAGCGGATATCGGCTATCATTGATACCAATTAAGGAAGAGTTCATTGAAATGAAAGTGGAATTAAAATGAAGCAATTACGATATTTTTCTTCCCAAGTTCAGTAAGAATAAATATCGATTAATAGCTAAGTAGTTCAATGTCTATATCATTTATTGGCTAGCTGTACTACACATTGACTTACAACAAATAAGTTCGTTCTTTTTGTTGGTAAGTAATATAAAAATATGTATTTTAATTAAACGTCTGACATACTTAAGATCTAACGAACTGTCATAAAATCATAACACCTAAGTTCGTACATAAAATTTTGCTTGATTTTCAAGTACTTACCAAAACGATTGTTGAAGCTAAATAAATTTGTATTCGATATTTTAGTATTAAGTAGGTATTATATTATTTATTAAATATATTGTCGTCTAGTACCCATAACACAAGCCTTATTGAGATTACTATGGGACTAGTTCGATTTATGTAAAAAAAATGTCTCCTAATATTTATTTACTAGCTTTTGCCCGCGACTTCGCGTATAATTCGTACTCGCCTTAGAAAGATTTGTTTTCCCATACAATCTTTCTCAAGCTCAGGTGGACACCAGGAAGTTAGGGGTGACATGCTGGAGAAGGAAAGCCACGAATAGATCGGACTGGAGATATTTGCTTGACCAGGCTAGCCTAGGGCCCACCCGCGGCTGTAACGCCTCAGATGATGATGATGATATAATCTTTCACCCTTCTTTACACCCCCTTAAGAAATGATTACAGTCAATATGACATTTCCTAGAAATCCTATTGTTAAAACGAATGATTAAGTGCTTATTTCGGAATATCAAATGTACCGATTCTAGACGAATGAATCTCGTCAACTCAACATTACATGTACATTGTACAATGGTAAAAGTCTCGCTACGCAGTTCTGCCGTAAAACGTTATCCCAGCAGAGCGAGTTCTTCATGTAAGTATGATGACCGAAGGCCGAAAGCAGAGCGGCAAGGCATGCGAGAATAATCACACAGAGCGGGCTTCTCATGTAAGGCTGAGAGCCGAAGGCCTGAAGCAGAGTGGCGAGACACGCGAGGCTGAAGGCCGAGCCTCCCAACAGAGTAGATTCTTCATGTAAGGTTGATGACTGAAAAGCTGAAGGAGAGAGGCAAGGCATGCGAGGCCGAAGGCCGAGCTATGTCGTCGCCGAAGATCCAGTTGCCATATTAATGAGGGTAAATTATACTCCATTCGTTCGTTTTCACGTGATGCCTAGATATATAAACAGACAAACAAACAGAAACAAGTTCTTAAAACTGTTGAAAAGACTTCTGTTATCGATTCTAAGTATCCCCAGCCAACTTTTTTTCGAATATCGTCCATGTACAGACTTTCGACCCTTTTCTAAGTGTACATCTAAGATGCTCCAACTGTCTATGCTGACGATTGGGCTGCCCAGCTCAAGTGATCTCTTATATCAAACAGTTTTTATGGTGTGCAGGGTCAAAAATTACGTAAAAATAACGCACGAGAAAACTAAATTGTACACCGACGATACAAAGTGTGCATTGAAACAGCTGTTTTTGTATTTAAGCATATGAATAAAAACAATGCCAAAGTATCACAAATGCATTTTGATGTACACGCAAAGTAGAACTAATTGCCAAAAGGTTGTGCTCAAAAATAGCGTCAACAATCAGAAGGAATTATGATACTTCGGTTTTGACATAATGAATCGTCAACTTGTTTACAATACTGCTATGCTTTAAGTTAAATTTCTTGACACGCTGTTATACTCCCAATTGGCTGAAACTTAAATTGTAGAACGGCGTATGAGGATTAAACCACCCCGTTTCATGGACCTTACTTGCATCCCCGATTTAATATCCCTTTGATGGAAGATCATCGGAACAAAAAGTACACTTATAATATATATAAGTGAATCCAGATTATGTACTATTACTACTATTATCATACAAATCATCTTAATCTGTTCAGCCGTTTTTGCGTGATTCAGTGACGAACATCCAAACATGTAAACTTTCGCATGTATAATATTAAGTAGTGGGAGTATGGTATAAAGTGAATGTACATGAAGTGAATGGCAAAAGTAACATTGTAATTGCATGTTTTTATATAGGATTACAAAGTTATATATGTAGTTTTTAAATCTAGAAATCGGAACTGAAATTTGGGTTTAGATTCACAGTTACTTAATGGAATAAATCATAATAGTGTTCAAAATTTGAAGAGACCGTGGTGGCTGGCGCAGCGCTTGCGTTTACTTCTTTTAAAGTTTATATCTTAAGATTTCACAAATTTTTAATGAGGATGTTTTTCTTTTGTCGTCAAGTATATGCTTACCAATTTTCATTCCTGTGACTCATGGATTATAGGAGTTCTCATACAAAATTCAACCCCTCTTTTTACCCCATTTTAACCCAAATCTGCTTAATTTTTATAGCCTTAAACCTGACTGGGTATTTACTCGACAGATTAGTAAAGTTTTCATCAAAATCCGTTCAGCCGTTTTCACGTGATGCGCGTTCATATAAACAGACAAACAGATAAACAGACAAAAAATATAAAAACTGTTGGAACGTGTTGTGTTATCGATTCTAAGTATCCCCAGCCAACTTTTTTTCGAATGTCTTCCATGTACAGACTTTCGACCCTCGTCAGCTTTATTATATGTATAGATATACCTATACACAACATAATATATACATTTATTTTTTTGTTATAAGGGATCGCGGTTTCAGTAAAACTTAAAATGTGCAAAAAATAGACATGTGTCAAAATTTCAAAGAACAACATAAAGTTTAAATGAATTGAATACACTTATAAATAATATTAATTTTCAATCTCAATGATTTTTATTTATTATTAAATTATTGGCTGTTTTGATTATGCAAAAGATATTTGTGATCCAATTACTTTGTGGTCAACTAGTGATTTTTTGTGTATCCATATTCTCCAGTTCTGTTCCAAAAGCGCGTGTCAAAGAGCATATAGTTCGCGCCAACAATGCCAAATATCTCCAACATTTTAATTCAAAATCAAGGTGTCAGGTGTATCTCGAGTGGGGTGTCGGCCCAACCGTTCTAATTCTCGCATTACAGAACAATGAACGTGTCGCGAAGTGTTCAGTAGCGTAATGAATGGTAACTGTGAAATTTCATACGGTAGAACACAGCTATGTTTCTTACTGAACATTTTGATAAAGATGAAAAATTGTTTCTTCCAGCTTTAGGGGCTTCTTTGGACGATTAATCTTTCCGCAAACCTATTGTTGATCTCAGCGGGAGCAACTTTTGTGTCCGAACTCCTACTGGGATCAAAAGGTTAGAACGGTACAGAATGCTATGATTTCGGAAGAGGTTACTACGATGAGAATCGACAAAAGTAATAGTAGTCTAGCTAAAGGAAGCAGTACGAGTAAAGGAAAAAACGTACGAAAATTAAATAAACGCTACTATCGAACCTTCCTTTTGTTACTCGTCCTATATATGAACTATCTCTTCTTAGACATGTACATAATTAACTGTAATTATCGTAAATTAGTAGTTAAGTAAAGTGAGATTTTGGGAAAAATGTGCACTAAGCAGAATTTTCCCTTTAATTTAAAATTAATTTTTTTTTGTCCGCATACAGCACTACTTACACTAGAAAGTATCATACGTACCTAAGAATAGATGTAGTGAATAATTCTTTCCGATCGGCTATCGGAATACGAGTATGACTAGACTTATCTGTCATGTCAAATGGCAAAATACTACCCGTTTTTACTTTTTGACACACATTTGACACAGACAAATGAAGTTTCACATTAACAGACATGGACTTGTCAATCATTTTATACGATTATATTACGACCACTTCGGGTCTAGTCATATTCCGAGTTCAGCCGATGGGAAAAAACCGGCCAAGTGCGAGTCGGACTAGCGCACGAAGGTTTCCGTACCGGAAAAAAAACGCTAACTACTCTGTTGTATGGGAGCCCCCCTTAATTATTATTATTATTTTGATTTTAGTATTTGTTGTTGTAGCCACAATAAAAATACATAATCTGTGTAAATTTCAACTGTCTAGCTAGCTGTGGTAGCCATGAAAAAGTGCTAAAATATCACGTTTTTTGTATGGGAGCCCCCCTTCATTATTATTATTCTCCTTATTTATTTCTTTCTCTTAAGCTAGGTTTTTTACAATAACTTTATAAAAGTAAAATATATAAACATACATACAAAATATAAAAGCATTACAAAAAACCTAACCTAGGGTGCCACCGGCAGCGAGGCAGGGCCTAAGCTACCGGTGGTTAGGGCGACAGAGAGAGAAACCTCCGGACTATCCGCGCCGTGTCCAGGAGTACCGCCTTCTGTATCTGACCCTTGACCCAGCCATCTAACGAGAGTCTCTTGAGATGTTGGTCGAGACTCTTCGCTATTAGACCGTTCGCAGAGACGACTATCGGGACAATGATAGTTGAATCAACATCCCACATGGCGGTTACCTCGTGTGCCAGATCTAGGTACTTGCTGGATTTGTCCGTCTCAGCCTTCACGAGGTTCTCGTCATGGGGGATGGTGATGTCAACGAGTATTGCCTGGCGCTTCAATCGATCCGTCAGCACGATATTCATATTCATATTCATTTTATTCATAATAATTCGTATTACATGTCAATTCTAATCATATTATAAAGAAGTTTGTATATAACAATTAATAAAAATATATATATATACATAATTTAATAATAATAAGTAACTAGGTACCAACTTTGTACTCAATAAATTCGTTAACACTGTAGAAAGTGTGCTCGATAAGCCACCGTTTGAGCTGCGATTTGAAGCCAGTCAGTGACGAGGCACCTGTAATTTGCGCCGGCAGTCGGTTGTACACCATCGGGCCCATCACGTGTGTGAGTTTGGCTGACTTTGCAAGTTTGTGTTTTACGCCTACGATTCTGTGGCCATTCCGTAGGTTACGACAGTGATCGTCTGCTCGCCTCACGTATTCGTCGAGATGGCCCCTCACATATAAGGCCACCTGATAGATTACCACGGACGGTAACGTCATTATTCGAAGGACTTTAAAATATGGTCTCGCGGAAGTACCCTGATCCACCAGTACAATTGCTCGGACGGCCCTCTTCTGCATTCGGAAGACGCGCTCCCAGTCGGCAGCGCGGCTCCACAGCTCTGCGCCGTATTGTAGGAGCGAGAGCATGGTGGCAAAATAACACGAACGCACCACTTCTCTAGGCACTACTCTTGCTAGGCGACGCAGTGCAAAACAGGCGCTCCCTAGCTTATTGCACACTTTACGTATTTGTGCTCCCCATTGATAGATAGATAGATAGATAAAGACTTTATTCGTTTCCACATTGAAGCCCGCTGTCCAACTCGAATCCCAAGAAGGTGGTATTTTGGACTTGTGTAATTTTGATGCCTTCCACAAGAACCGTTAGGTTAGGTCTTTTTTAAGTTTAGGACCAGCCCGTTGCTTTACCAACTGAATCGCCACTTCATTAAGACATACCTCGAGGTTGTCAACATCTGGAACGCACACAACGGCGGCAACATCATCGGCATACATGTATATGTCACCCGCCGTGATCGCATCGGGAAGGTCGTTAAGAAGCAGCGAGAAAAGGATGTTAGATAGCGATGATCCCTGCGCAACTCCCATTGTGATTGATAATGGCTCGGACATTACGCTGCCTCCGCCACTCACAACCACCTGCGACCTGCCGTGCAGACTGTTTAAAATAAGTGCACGCGGTTTGCCTTCGATGCCATAGTGGCCGAGTTTCATAGCAAGCACGCCATGGTCAGCGACATCAAACGCCTTCGACAGGTCGCAACACAACACAGCGACCTGCTGGCCTTGCTCGCGGGCGCCCAACACCCGACGAACCACTTCACGCGCCATCACGCTCGACGAGCGTCCCGCCCGGTAGGCATATTGCCGCTCAGACAGGACATCGCCTGCCATCAGGAATTCCGTTATTCGCGAGCTGAGACCATTCTCGAGTACCTTAGCTACCGCTGGTAGGATGGATATCAGGCTTGTTGGCTACAATAGTCCTGTCCGTGATGACAGATCGATCCCAATAGAGCGTTGCACGACCATTCTCGAGAACTGGCGCAGGTGTGTACTTATTATTATTATTATTGTTTTTAATATTTGTTGTTATAGCGGCAACAGAAATACACAATCTGTGAAAATTTCAACTGTCTAGCTATTACGGTTCTTGAGATACAGCCTGGTGACAAATGGACGGACGGACGGACAGCGAAGTCTTAGTAATAGGGTCCCGTTTTTACCCTTTGGGTACGGAACCCTAAAAATTATGCACTACGTCTCCACGCACGCACGACGAAGCAAAAACTACTTAATAGCATCAGCCGCTTTAGTTCTCGAGCTCGTGTTAGTTTTGAAGTTCAATATACCATATTCTTTCTTCACCTCTGGTCCATCGCCAGTAGGATTAAAACGTTCGGCCACATTTATATATACACCGAAGTAGGATTAATTTTTCAATTTACCCGACATGATGCACAAGCACAATATTAGTAACATGAAACGGGTTCATTAACCGTCCCAGCTGTGCGCGATATTTCACTGCTACAATTTCCGCCGTGACATTTTTGCTGCATATGGAATTTAAAAAAACTCAACCAGTTATCGCAAATTGTCGCCTAAGTGTTTATCAAAACTATTGAAATTATTTTATGTATACGTGCGTTTTATGTTTAAGTTATTCTTATTTTTAAAATAATATTTGGTTGAAAATTATTATATAGGTAATTGGCACAACATATTATTATTAGCACACTTTCATATCAATATTCACCTTTAATTTATAATTTATGATAATTATAGTTAAGTATTTACATCCCAACTAGATTAAGAAGAGATCGATCAAATAAAGGTCGAGTCAAAATTTCTTATACCTACTGACGAAGCTTCCTCTTACTAAGAAAATTTCTTATAACTACTGACGAAGCTTCCTCTTATGACTTTTATTTGATCGATCTCTTCTTAATCTAGTTGGGATGTAAATACTTAACTGTTATTATCATTAATTATAAATTAAAGGTGAATATTGATATAAATATGTGCTACTAATAATATTTTTTTATTGCTGTTATAAAAATAGTATGTAATGTATAATGCCCTTGGTCGTAGTTTGAGGACATACCCGGGTCCGGGTCGACTTACTTTCGCATTTATAATTATCAAGTATGGATTTCAGAAATGTGAAAAGACAGGCACCCCTCTAATTGATAGACAGAGATAGAGTCCTAGGCTACCTTTCGGCAAGGAACTTTAAAAACGACATATGAAATGAATTTCATGATTGATGGTAAGTAGAAAAGCTCCCGCTACTTGTGTTACACATTCGCGCGGATACCCGTGTTCTTAGACTTCTTAGCACCGCGGTGCTAGGCGTAAGCGTCCATACTGTCCGAAACCTCCGGCGTGTCCAGATTAGTGTTCGATAAGACCGTCTGTTGTCTACCTCTATCTACTTACATGTTGCTGTTTTCTTCCGATTTATAACTAATTTATTTGTGTGAGGTGTGCGTGTGTGGATTCTAACTACTCGCTGGTTTGACCGGTCGGGGACGCTCGAGCTGCGACAAATAAGCTATAAATAATAAATATAATTATACCTATAAGTTAAATTAAATAAAAAAAATATTCGGGGACAATCTTACACAAATCGTTCTAGTCCCAAACTAAGCAAAGCTTGTACTATGTGTACTAGATGACGATATACATACTTATACAATATAAATACTTAAATACATAGAAAACATCCAAGACCCAAGAACAAATACTCGTATCCTTGCAAATGCACAAATAGTGCCCTGGCCGGGATTCGAACATGGGTCCTCTAGCTTCGGAGGCAGTGTCACTACCAACTAGGCTAAACAGGCCGTTTCAGGTCAAATGATATAGAGATTGTAGGACATTTCTTTTTTGGTGTGATAAATACATTAGGTACCTTCTACGCTACAACTCTCAAGGATGGTCTCTCCCCCCGAGTTAAATACTCGTAAGACTGAAGTACAAGGTTACCCACATGGGCGCTAGTTACACGGATCCGGGTGCTTAAAACCGTTTCGTGAAACACGGACACGGGTACCCGACACGAAGCCCGGACGACAAGCTGTAATTGAAAGGCATCTACCGGTCAAGTAGACACTTGAAAACCATTTACAATGCTGTCCATTGCATACAGAAACCCTGCAAATCGGTATTTGGATCCAATTTAGGATCAATCCTTAGACCGGAGGGGGTGCCTACTACGTAACGTTTCTGAGCGTGTGTGAGGGTGATCTTAATGCCATTTTACATAGGGTACAAAAGATGACTGATCTACTAGATGGATTACTGGACCTATTATTCATGATGTGTCAACCTATGTCATATTACATGTTCATTTTCTAATCTAGCTGTTAACACAACGAATCCTCAAGTTAATACTGGTCGGCAACGTGCTAGTGATTCTTCTGGAGTCCCAAGCGTTCATAGGCTATGGTGTATTTTTACCATCAGACAGGCCGCAAGCTTGTTTGCCACGTCTTTGTTCGTTAAAAGAATACACATATATACGATCAAGAACCTCCTCCTTTTTGAAATCTGTAAAAAGTCATACAGTAGTCGCCTGGCGTGTATTGAATGCGACCTTAGGCAACTTCATGACGATATATAGTATTTTGTTCTTTGATAGTTATAAGCTTACTGATATCCCAGAGATTTCTTCACTTGAACCATGCGTGGAAGCGGGGTAGTACTGCATTCGTATCGTACCGCATCCGCGCATCCCGCGCCAATCACGAAGCGCTAATTTAAATGTAGGTTCGCAGAAAAAGGTGTAATGACTTAACGGACAGCCGACATTGACAGCTGACTGATTTCTCATATCGTACCGTCACTGCACTGACAAATATGAAAGTCGCCTAAATGTAAGCGCGCAGAAAAAAAGCGGTGACGGGACCTGAGATATCAGAGTAAAGCAAATACGCTCATTTAAGTTGAACGATTTCTGTAAATCCGATCTATTCTCACTAACGCACAAATCAGTAAGTTTGAGAGAGACAGACAACTGACATCTGACAGGTCTTCACCCGTCAGTGTCTCGCATCTTCATAACTGAAAATTGTACTGAACTAACGTTATGGTGTGTTAAGTTTATATGAGATTTAACATCCTGGTGTGTGCTTTCAAATGGAGACAATTCGTTAACAATAGCATCCAATCGCATCGCCTTCTCAACGACAAGTGAGTGAGGAAATAAAGTTCATTTGTGTCCACATGTATGTCATAATCAATAAATGTGCGTGTTCCAAACAATATAACATGCTTACTTATAAGAATTACAGCGTAAAAGTAGAACGCTGGCGAAACACGAACAAAAAATCCCTTAAATGTAGGCAAGATTAATGCGTGACCCTTACACATTTGAGGTCGGTCATATGAGAAAATGCCTCGTATTTAAATGTGTCTGTTGGGATGATTATGCATATGAGTATAATGATCATGCTCAGAACGTATATAATGAACACGAAAAAAGAACAATGTGTTATAATAATATCATATAACTCTCCAGGATGCTTAGAATTAAAATTTCGTATCAATGTGGTCCGCGCTGAAACATAAACTCACGCCTATGTTCCCAAAAGGGATAAACAGAGCACACGAAAATTAATTTCAATGCCACTTTTAGCTATTCTAGGTTTATAGACGGAGAAAATGTGATATTACAGAGGCAGGTTGCTAGTCCATCGCCCACAACACACTACATCCTAGTTCACAACCTACGATTTTCGTGCATATCTGTACCACATTTGTCGGTACGTCGAAATCAAATTAGAATGGAACATTTTGATACCAACTGGGAAATTACTTACCTATCATATTAATAGCTTGGAAATTACAATATTGATTTAAACTGAACGCAAAGGTAAGCTAACGACATGAATTCTTCCAAAGAAAATGTCCGATTTTTCATAATACCAAGCCTTTCTTTTGTGTTCGGCAATTAATTTATTATTCCCGGCCTTATTGTTACATTGACGCGTTTTCTTCCAACGAAGTTTTTAAGTGCCTCTTGCTTTGCCATAAAAGTTTACGCCTTAAATAACACGAATCGGTATGATTTATGCTTCGCTAGATTTCTTCGTCGAAACATTTCTAGGGGCTTTTTTAATTAAGAAAACCATTAAAGGAGTAGTCGTTAGGAGTGTTAAAATGTTCTGTGAGAGTCGTGCTGGTCTATATTTAAGTCTTGCTAAGATTCAATTTGAGTTTGAGAATTGTTTTCTCCTGGATTTGTGTTTACGTCATTTGTTTGACTTCTTTTTATTGAATCTGCATAGCGTGCAAAAATAATGGATTTTTGATTGAGTGGGTTCTTACTTACTATCGAAGTATTTATTCAAACGAACGATACAATTGCTATTATCGATTAAAATTATAAATGACGATTGGGCTCGATGATGGCAATGGTTTAATTAAATAAATATATGTATTATTATTATTTTATAATAAAAAGACCCATAAAACTCTTCAAAAATGATTGTATGACGTTTAGTCTATCGTGAAAAGATTTTGGAGTAAAATACACACCACACCTCGATAATGATTGCCAACGACGAAAAAACATTGAAGCATGTGTGAAAAAAGAATTGACCAAATTATGTTACAAATGGCCATTCAAATAATACAATTACCCAAAATAACACACATGAAATGATTTTGCTGTTAATTTTCTGTCCCGCCGACCTCCCACGTGACGTAAAGTAGATATAATGAATTGATTAACGTACGTACGTGATCATTTTGCAACGCTAGTAACACGTTCCGATAAAGAAAAATGATTCAAATTTTGGCTGACACAGTAAATGTGGTGTGAGCGAGAAACGGCGAGAGAGGTCGAAATCCGCAAGTGTAGAATCTATTCAATATCACAACACTGGTTTTAAAATCAGTGTTGTGATATTAATCCTTTCAATAAGTCCGGATTCTACTCTACTTCGATATTAAGGATGTATTTAGAATATTTCAACATATATGTATTTTTATTTTATTTAATAAAGAGGTTAAGGATACCTGCAGCTAATTAATTATTCCCATCGGTGCAATGCATACACATTTATTACGTCATTATGGACCTATAACGTTCCCTACACATTAATATATTGTTTACTTATGTTAGACGACATCCTGACTTGCCAGTGCGGAGTTGATACTTATAAATATAGACAGATAGAGATAGAGTCTGTTCGGGATAAAAAGAAGCATGGCAGAAGAGGGAACTAACATTATGATTTTTTACATGGCAATCCAACCTAGTTACCCGCAAAATGTCAAATTTGTCAAACTTGTCTTCGTGCCGTCTTTAATGAGAATTTTGATAAGTGTGCCATCCGAAGGAAAATTCACTAGTTTTATATCGTTAGGAAGGAGAGACCAATATTATTCTACAGATAACACACCTGAAAAAAGAATCGCAAAAGAAGACCAAAACCAATTATTCTTGCGAATTTTGATAAGTGTGCCACCACCCCATCAGCCGATGGTTGTCCACTGCTGGTCATAGGCATCCCTCAATTTCATGGGGGTACATGGGGGGTGATAAGTGTGCCATCCGAGAAAAATTCATCAATTTTATATCGTTAGGAAGGAGATACCAATTTTAAGGAAGTAACATTGTGTGTTAAACGAGGACGTAATCTGGTGGAATCACTAGTCTTCGTGAGGTTTCAAAAGAACTGATTAGTGAAGTAGTTAAAAAACACATTTACAATTAGTTAAAACTGCACCGTTAAACCAAAGTTTGGTTTGTCTCGATGCACCATTCAACAACAGCTTAAAAAAACTACTGCAATAACAGTGTTATACTTAACTATAGGTATTAATATTGTGAATTGTTACATACCTATTTGAACTATGCATCGTATAATATAATATAATATTTCATCCAATAACATCCAGCGTTACATCCAATAAGTGAAACATTGCACTGAATTTTATCGCTATCTCTCGACAGCCGGCCGCGCTAAGCGAACCGGTTTGCGTCCGCTCGGTACAGGATGATCCAATAATGTCGGCAATAATGAACGAATTTTGCTACCCGTTTTACGTACAAGGTACTAACCACGCGCCTAAATACCGCTTTTTAATTTATTTAACATTTCAAAAAAAAAATAAAAAAAATGAATATAAAAGTTTTTATGTGATTAGGTACTGTGGAAAAAAATTAGAACAGCATCATTTAACACTTTCAGGGCTGGGAACCCGAGCGGCAGCGTTAGTCGCGTAGGTAACGCCTTCTACTACATACGATTTTTTGCATTCGATCATTCGTAGCTCTACGAAATCGTTGGCAGTGAAAGTATTAATAGATACAAGTATTTGTGATCAATATAACAGATTCAAGCACATCAAATCCAGATGAAGATATTTTTTGGTATCTCTCTAGTAGTGCCGAAGCAAGCTCAACCATGAGCGACATTGTAAATATTTGGTTGTGGACTTTGATTATGATGAATAAATAATTTTTAACATCAACATTTTTTGACGGTTGTAAAAGTATTTCAGCGTATCATCTCATCAAATTATAAAAACGATATGTTTTCACTTTTTTCAAAACAAGTATCACGATTTTTAGTGTCGATTTGTACTGTCGATTTTTAGTGTCAATAATGACATCGCAGTGTTGTCAGCATAACAAGTACCGAAAATTAGTACTGGTGCGCCCTCAAATCTTACGCTTCTTCTTATCCCGAACAGACTCTACCACCATATCAGCCCATAGACGTCCACTGCAGGACATAGGCCTCCCCCACTTTCATGGGAGGTAAATGCCATAATCGCCATGCTTGGCATGCGGGTTGGCGATCGCAGTATCTCCACCGCATTCCAGGGATGCTGCTGCCCAACCCCCGGTGGCCTTGGTCGTGGTTTTAGGACATACCCGGGTCCTAAATACATCCTTAGTACTGGTGCGTCCTCAAATCTTACGCTTTTTCTTATCCCGAACAGACTCTACAAACAAGTTAAAATAACATCTCTTAGAAAAACTCGTACTTCAATCTGACAGACCACTGGTGGTATGTGGTATCTAAGATATTAATAAACTATCAACAACCGATTCAACTGTCATTCGACTAACGCTTCTATACTGCTTCCTGACTAGCGCAGGATTAGCGTAAACGGGGCCCGGGAAATATGAATGCAGTACCGCTACTGCCCCGCTTACTACTCCGTCGCAAGTGTAATACTGACTGTACAAATAAATAAAATAAATGTAAGAGTATAATTTTTCACACAAATCGAACTAGTCCTACAGTGAGCTCAATAAGGCTTATGTTATGGGCACTAGACGACGATATATTATAATAATAATAATATAATAATAATAATAATAAGGTGGAGACATCAAGCGGGCGGTGAAGGAGCGCTTCTTCTGTCGCCTGACAAAAGTACTCAACAGTTTTTTGTCGGGCGGCAATAGGGTGCGTGCCTTCAACGCCTGGGTGATGCCCTTGCTTACATACTCATTTGGCATATTAAGGTGGACTCAGACTGAGCTCGACTTCCTGGATCGAAGAGTGCGTGTACTGCTCACTGCGCACCGTATGTTACACCCACGATCTTCTGTTATGAGACTGTACATCCCGCGGAAGTTTGGAGGTCGCGGCTTCTTAAATGCCAAAGACCTCCACAACCGCGAAGTGTGCAGTCTCAGGGATTACTTCCTAAACAGTGAGTGTGGGATGCATCGTGACGTAGTGGCAGTAGACGCATCTTTCACCCCGCTCTCCATGGCAAACGAGAACTGGCGCAGACTTAAAGTACTAAGCACCGAGGACCGCAGGGCGGTATGGAAAAGTAAGGAGCTACATGGGCGGTTCTACAAGGCTCTTACGGGGCCCGACGTAGACCTGCTCGCGTCGGTGAACTGGTTACGTTTCGGGGATCTCTTCGGGGAAACCGAAGGTTTTGTCTGTGCAATTGCGGACGAAGTTATCATGACGAACAACAACCGGAAATATATCCTGAAGGACGGTACGGTTGACATTTGTCGGGCATGCCGCCGTCCCGGAGAGTCGCTCAGGCATATCATTTCCGGTTGTGGTCATCTTGCTAACGGCGAGTACTTGCACAGACATAACTTGGTAGCCAAGATTATTCACCAGCAGCTTGCTCTTCTGTACGGTCTTGTGGACTTCGAAGTGCCGTACTATAAGTACACACCTGCGCCAGTTCTCGAAAATGGTCGTGCCACGCTCTATTGGGATCGATCTATCATCACGGACAGGACTATTATAGCCAACAAACCTGATATCGTGCTGACAGATCGATTGAAGCGCCAGGCAGTGCTCGTCGACATCACCATCCCCCATGATGAGAACCTCGTGAAGGCCGAGAAGGACAAGGTTAGTAAGTACCTAGACCTGGCACACGAGGTAACCGCTATGTGGGATGTTGATTCGACGATCATTGTCCCGATAGTCGTCTCTGCGAACGGTCTAATTGCGAAGAGTCTCGACCAACATCTTAAGAGACTCTCGCTAGATGGCTGGGTCAAGGGTCAGATGCAGAAGGCGGTACTCTTGGACACGGCGCGGATAGTCAGGAGGTTCCTCTCTCTGTCGCCCTAACCACCGGTAGCTTAGGCCCCGCCTCGCTGCCGGCGGCACTCTAGGTTAGGTTTTTTATAATGCTTTTATATTTTGTATGTATATTTTTATATTTTACATTTGATAAATTTATTGTAAAAAACCTAACATGTGAAGAAGAATAAATAAGGAGAATAATAATAATATTGGGAGACAATCTTACACAAATCGACCTAGTCCCAAACTAAGCAAAGCTTGTACTATGGGTACTAGACGACGATATACATACTTATATAGATAAATACATACTTAAATACATAGAAAACATCCAAGACCCAAGAACAAATATCCGTGAAAAATGCACAAATAAATGCCCTGGCCGGGATTCGAACCCGGGACCTCTAGCTTCGGAGGCAGAGTCACTACCAACTAGGCTAAACAGGTCGTCATATTTAATACATATAAACTTATATACAACAAAGAAAATATCCAACTCTCAGGAACAAATGTTTATGCTCACCACATATACAAATGCCCTCACTAGGATTCTAACCCGGGGCATCAAGCTTCGTAGGCAGTGTTGCTATCGGGACTAAGCAGGCCGACAAATCCCATCAAGTTAGTAAGCTTACGTAAAATAAAAAAATAGCACATGTCAATCCTGGCCCGCTTAACCAGAAAGTAGCCTTATTACGATAAATAAAGTAGGTACTACTTTCTAATTTATCCGTTTACCACAAAAGAACAGCAACTGTACCGAATTAAAACAAATAAATGCAATAACATCACGTATTCCAGAGCATGTTCATAACCAACAGAAAGCCTACATACATAATTGAGTAAAACACGAAAATTGTACCCACGAGCCTCGCCTACTAAAGTAACTCATAACGCAATCAACGACAGCCGTAAGATATAAAGCACTTCGCGATTCGTATACTCAATTCAGACTCATCACGATACATTTTCTGGCCAATCTTCCTTCAAGGAAAGCCCTTATCGTTTAAGTTGAGAAATTCCTTGGTGCCTAAAGAAAAGGAAATCAGCCCGGAGAGCCCATCTATCATGTTGGTGGGCTTCACCCAGCGGAAGTTATATGCCTGAGGTACAAAATAATGCGGACCCTCAACCCACGTAAAGTATCGTTATGATGGCAATATCATTTTTATTGAATTTCTCAGCTTTGCATATGATGTAACGTTTAAATGGAAATTCTTTACGAGGCCTTGATCAAAAGATGTACGGCAAAGTAATTTATAATTTTTGAGCGTCCCTTGTTGGTTTACATAACAATAGTCCAATTATTTTAGAGCTACAATCTGATTCGTTGATAAGTCTGCAAATTAAAAAAAAATTGCGTGAGAATATACGAGTATAAAACAAAATTAAATTTGTTGATAAACCCACGACGAACTAACCTAATTGAAAAATTATAAAATTAAAAATTGGAGTATATCTCGACTGGGTAAATACGAAGGAAGTACATAGAGATAAAAAAAAATTTCAAAAACGGTTGTGTGGTCGCGAGGTATAGTTACAATGTCAGAAAAATCCATCGGGGGCTGCCATTCTTCTACTTCGTATTTACCCAGTCGGGGAATACTCCATTTTCATCATCATCATCATGTCAGCCGAAAGACGTCCACTGCTGGACATAGGCCTCCCCCAAAGACTTCCACAAAGACCGGTCCTGCGCCACCCGCATCCAGCGGACACCCGCGACCTTCACCAGGTCATCAGTCCACCGTGTGGGGGGCCTGCCCACGCTACGCCTTCCGGTACGTGGTCGCCTCTCGAGAACCTTTCCGCCCCAACGGCCATCGGTTCTACGTGCTATGTGCCCCACCCACTGCCACTTAAGTTTAGCGATTCGGAGGGCTATATCGGTCACTTTGGTTCTGCTGCGGATGGCCTCATTCCTGATGCGATCACGCAGAGAAACTCCCATCATAGCTCTCTCCATTGCCTTTTGGGTGACTTTCAGCCTTCTTATGAGGCCCATAGTAAGCGACCACGTTTCAGTGCCATATGTCATCACGGGCAACACACACTGGTCAAAGACTTTTGTCTTGAGACACTGCGGAATATTGGACGAAAAGATGTGCCGTAGCTTCCCGAACGCTGCCCAGCCGAGTCGGATTCAACGATTAACCTCTTTCTCGAAGTTGGACCTACCTAACTTGACAGTCTGTCCTAGGTATATGTAATCGTCTACAACTTCGAGCGTAAAGTGTCCGATTGTTAAGGGAGTTGGTGCGACATGGACATTTGACATGGTCTTCGTCTTGTCCATGTTCATCCTTAGACCAACTCGCTCGGAGGCTTTACTGAGGTCATTGAGCATTGTACTTAAATCCTCCATGGTCTCAGCCAAGACAACTATATCGTCAGCAAACCGAAGGTGAGTGAGGTAGTCGCCGTTTATGTTGATGCCTAGCCTTCTCCAGTCCAGAGTCTAGAAAACATCCTCCAGTGCAGCGGAGAACAGTTTAGGAGAAATAACGTCTCCTTGCCTGACTCCCCGCTGCAACGGAATAGGCTTTGAGTTCTGGTCCTGGAGTCGGACTGACATAGTGGCGTTCTCGTACAAACACTTCAGCACTTCGATATAGCGGTAGTCCACTTGGCACCGTTGGAGAGATTGTAGTACAGCCCACGTTTCAATCGAATCGAAGGCTTTCTCGTAGTCCACGAACGCTAAACAGAGGGACAGGTTATACTCCTCAGTCTTCTGTATAACCTGACGGAGCGTATGGATGTGGTCTACGGTGCTAAAGCCTCTTCGGAAACCGGCTTGTTCGGGAGGCTGGAAGTCATCTAGCCTGCGTGCGAGACGGTTCGTAATGACTCTTGAAAACAGCTTATAGACATGGCTCAGAAGTGAGATGGGTCGGTAGTTCTTCGGTAAGGAGTTGTCACCCTTTTTGAAGAATAGCACCACCACACTTCTGTTTCATGCCTTTGGAGTTTTCCCTTCCAGTAAGACGGAGTCGAACAACTTCTGAAGGGCCCTAAGGACCGGTTTTCCACCCGCCTTCAGGAGTTCAGCTGTAATTCCGTCTTCACCGGGTGCCCTGTTGTTCCTCAGCTGCTTAAGAGCCATTCTAATCTCGTACAGGCTGATGTCCGGGATATCTTCTGTATAGTGCCGGGTTAATCTAGCTCTAGGGTCTTCCGCCAGACCAACTTCGGGTCTGCTAGTTGACGTGTATAGCTGTCCATAAAAGCACTCTCTCTCACTCAGAAGCTCAGATTTGGACGAAACGATTCTGCCATCGTCAGTTTTTAATCTGGCGAGCTGGCTCTGCCCAATAGACAGATCTCTTGAGAAAACTTTAGAGCCCTTATTCTGCTCGATGGCCTCTTCAATACGATTTGTATTGAATTGGCGCAGATCGCGGGTAAGGGACTTAGAGATCTGTTTATTGAGCTGCCTGTATAATGTCGCATCGGCTTAAGACTGCAGAATCATCTCATTCCTTTCCTCGATGAGCCTCCGAGTGGAGATAGAGAGCCTTTTGGCTCTTTGAGTTCGTTGGGCCTTAAAGAACTTAGACCCAATGCTATGGTCAACTTCCACAAACCCGTCGTTGAATTCGTCCACATCGCCGCCTAGACAATCGAAACGGTTTTAGAGTTCCAGCTGAAAGCTCTCGCGGTTTTGAATTTGGACTGCTGCTGGACGGAGCGTGGATTTCATCAGTCGAGAGCGCTCTAGCTTGACGCATATATTCAATGTGCCTTTTACCAGACGATGATCACTTCCGGTTTTAACCGTATTGATCACAGAGACATCATTGAATATATGCCTCTTCGTCGACATGATGAAGTCAATCTCGTTTTTTGTTGCACCATCGGGACTCATCCAGGTCCACTTCCTGTGCTCGCGTTTCTTGAAGAATGAAAAATCTTCATCATGTAGAGTCCCTCCTTCTCCAAGAAACCAGCCAGTAGTTGGCCCCGGTGGTTCCGACTTCCAACTCCAAATTGCCCCACTCTCGGCTCTTCGCCGTCTCTCTTGCCCAGTTTTGCGTTGAAATCCTCCATAACAACGGTGAAGTAGGTTTTAGAACTATGCATGACCTTTGATATATCCTCATACATAGCCTCCACCTCGTCGTCGGAGTGTGCCGATTAATTGATCGATGCTCCATTTTATTATTTTATAATTTTTTAGTAAGGCTAGTTCGTCGAGGGTTAATAAATTTTTTTAATTTTGTTTTATTTTATTCTTTTTAACCGACTTCAAGATTTCAAAAGAGGAGGTTATCAATTCGGTTGTATGTTCTTTTTTTTTTTTTTTTTTTTTTTAATGTTTGTTACTTCGTAACTCCGTCATTTCTTAACCGATTTGAAAAATTCTTTTTTTGATTGTATGTATATATATCCAAGTTGGTCCCGTTTTTGTCAAAAGGCAGTTCTGATGATGGGATCCATGAGGAATTGAAGGAACTCCTCAAATCTTTAAGGCAAACATATAGTGATTTTTGTGTTTTTATCAACAAGTCAAGCATTTGCATCCAAAAATGTGACATTGGATGAAGTGGAACTGCTGATGATGATCAGAACAGAACTCTTCAACGACGAAAAGTTCACGTTTGGCGATTTGTCCTCCTAGCTGTGTTTGTTAAGCAAGTTCTTTTTTCACGATTAATTTTTGTCATGCTCGAGTTCTGATGATGGGATCCATGAGGAATTGAGGGAACTCCTCAAATCTTAAAGGCAAACATATAGTGATTTTTGTGTTTTTATCAACAAATCGAGCATTATCATACAAAAATGTGACATTTGATGAAGTGGAACTGCTGATGATGATCAGAACAGAACTCTTCAACGACGAAAAGTTCACGTTTGGCGATTTGTCCTTCTAGCTGTGTTTGTTAAGCAAGTTCTATATTCACGATTGATTTTGTCATGCTCGAGTTCTGATGATGGGATCCATTAGGAATCGAGGAAACTCCTCAAATTTGAAAGGCACACAAATAGTGATTTTAGTATTTTCATGAACTAATCAAGCATTTTCATTCATAAAAGTGACATTTGATGAAGTGGAACTGCTGATGATGATCAGAACGGAACTCTTCAACGACGCGTAGTTCACGTTTGGCGATTTGTTCTCTTCGTTTTGTTTGTCAAGCAAGCAAGGTTTTTCCATGATTTCATGAGGAATTGAGGGTACTTAGTCTTCTACCATTATAAACATACTTATAGCCATTTTTGTATTTAATTGTATGGAATCTAAGAGTGCACCATCTAAGATTAATAATCTTTCACCGGACTCCCCCATTGAAGTCGGTTTTTTTTCTTAAAAATTATTAGAGAGCAATTTCTTTACATTCCCCACTCAAAAGCTCCAGTTGTGGAACGAGCAGGGAGCTGTCGCGCGTCACAACCCTGCCGAGGTTTTCTCAAGAGACTATAGTGTAGACCTTTTTAAGAAAGGAATGTGTACATGTTTAAAGAGTCAGCAACGCGCATTGACACCCCTGCTTACCGTCAAGCGGACCGTACGCGCCCCTCTTTACGCAAGCCTATGCGGGATCCTCATGCACTATCGCTAAATGTTCTAAATAGACCCGAGTTCTACGAAGGGCCGACGGTCCTAAGCTTCTTTACAGATCGAGCACCACGTCGTCTTATTTCTTTAACAAGCACATCAAATTTAGTATCAGTTATTTGGACCATTCATTTTTAACTTCAACTAGTCGCAAAGTGGAAGTAATGTGTGCAGCCCTGGATACCCTACCCTAGATTATCACAATATCTCGATAAGGTTGATGACGCAATTTGATGTAAAACTTGTTTATTTTACACAGATATGAATTTTGAACCATTAAAAATAGGTGTTATTTAAATCAGGCAATTTGTTTTCGTAAAAATAATAAACCAAAATCCTATGCCTAAAACCATATCTTAATCGGGTTTCGCGGTGTACTAGGGAGGTAAAAACCACATTGTTTAAAGCATTTTGCCAATCCTTTTATACCTGCAGCCGGTGGGTCAGTTATACGAGGCGGGCGTACAGCGCCCTAAGGGTGCAATACAATAATGCGTTTAGGGTGCTGATGGGGCTGGGGCGCCGCTGCAGCGCGTCCGGCATGTTCGCGGCGGCGCGGAGTGGACGGGTTCCACGCGATCATGCGGAAGCGCTGCGCCGCGACGATGCAGCGCGCGCGCGCCAGCCCCAACTGCATTTTAAACATGGTCGCA
The DNA here is from genome assembly GCA_905163555.1 of Notocelia uddmanniana. NCBI lineage: Eukaryota > Metazoa > Arthropoda > Insecta > Lepidoptera > Tortricidae > Notocelia > Notocelia uddmanniana. The sequence goes on along the minus strand of LR991059.1, from coordinate 20,534,861 downwards.
CACCGATGGGACAGTCCAGTTCTGAGACACTGGCTTAGCCTTCACGAGCCATAGATATATTTTTTACTAACCATAGTCTATAAGAACTGACAGTGCTAACAATATATGGATGAAAGTCCGAAATAAACATTATTATTATTGTACGTCTTTTCCGCTCACGGGACAATGGTGTCCCGGACCTTTGGAAGGCGTGCGCGGAGCCGAAGTACCGAGGTACCGAAGTACCAACCGAGTACCACATAGCCAACACGTAGAGGCTCTTTTTTCATTTAATACTTAGGTGACAGAAAATATTGTTTCCCAACATATTATATACATTCGATATTTTATTACTATATTATAATATTTTATTAAAATAATATATACTAAGTTAGAAATCGAATTGTAGGTGCGTTTCATAATTTAACTTCATAATAATTGGGCGACTATACACGTTGACAAGTTAAGATGACTAGCAGTATGTATGTTTGAATATCCATGAAAGCCATGAAAGGTGTTTAGTGCTAGACTGTTTGTTGAGGATAAGTACTTGCTATCGTTACTCGAATAGGTCCCATTTAGATAAAATTATTTTTATTAGTATAAATTATGGAAAGATTCAAAGAATTTATTTTCTCAGAATACATGAGTTGGTAAGATGTTGAAAATAGTACATGTCCAGTTCATTCAGCCTGCATGTTAACATTATTGAGAAGCCACATAATTAATTAAGTCAATATTAACAATACAATTTACGAACTAAATGATACAATGTCATTTCAACGTAGGTATGGATTGTAATTATTTAATAAAATATTCCGCATATTTAAATTATCTCTGGTTTTTCTAACTTGTGTTTATAATCAATATTTATGCTATTAAATAATGAATAACTTTATCACTATTACGTCACCAGTAAAATTAATGTAAAATAATAGTTCAACAAACACACCTGGCCAGAGGTTTTTACCGCACGATACGCGTAGGGAAAAAGCCGCTTTCTAGCCAAGTGTAGTAATAAAATGATGTACACAACACGGAAGGTAATAAATATACGTCCCTCGCCTACAGCTCGAGCCGCAAAATCTGCGATCTCAGCCTTTCTTTGCCTTAACACTCTAGTTGTGTAATGTACTATTTCAGTATTACTCAAAACAACCTATGATTGAAAAATAATGCTTCATATTGAGATAAGGCGAGCTATACAGCACGTGTAATGTGATCCTAATCAAATAAACCCGCGAGTGATGGCTCCTTCAGACGCGGCACTCTATCTTTTACTGCCTTTACAAAAGCTTTCCGTCTCTCAATAGTGTCGTTATCGTGGTTTAGGTTCTTCTATTGTTTGAGCGAACTTTATTCCTTCGAAAAGCACATTCACAGAGCAAACACACCTACTTGTATTTTAAACTTATATATGTATCTGTGTTGTCATACATTTGATACTTAGGCTCCAAGGGAAATAGCCTGCACGTTTTGGATAGAAATAAATAAAATAAAAGAAGTTTATTCTGCAAGTAAGCCGCAATGGCACTTTTACAAGTCAAAATCTACTAGCGCTTCTGAAAAAGAAGTCTACTGCCGAGAAAGAAACGCCGAAAGAAATTCGACAGTCAGTCTTATTACAATGACGATGATTACAATGATACCTACTTACTACTATTATCTACTTAATATAAGTAAAGCTCAATCTGTATACAAAAGAGGAAAAATATTTACAATGTTCTAGACATCATGTCGAAGCTGTATTACCAAATTGGAGATAGGTGATAATGGAAATAAGAGTTAATAAATTAAATCGTTTGATATGATTTGTAGCAAGAACTGTGTTTATTAATTTCCTAGACGTGTCACAATGAAAATATAACACATACGAATAGTAATGCTTTAGGTCTCTGGTTAAACGATTGTAGTCTCCATTCTTAATTCTACAACAACATCAGTTGTGTCTAAAGTACATAATAAAATAAAAAAAACAAATCATCAAAAACAATTATTTAAAATAACATGTTTACTAATAATTCATTATAAAATTATAAGTACAGTGTGTTAATTTTAACACTATGATAATTAATATAATTAACCAACACGTTATAAAATTGTATATCTAAAATCAACAATACTGAAGATCGTGTTCTTCTCTGTGGTGCTGACCAGCTGCTTCTAACCCAGTTTATCTGCTGTATTTTTCATCATAGTAATGTGAGGTCCGTAGACCAGCAACCTGATTCGTTCATCGGCGACATGATCGCTTGCCACTAAAAATTACACAACCCTAACAAATTGTATGAATGACGAACTCAGTCAACCCATATCTTATTTATAGACTATTGTAAATATATGTTCAGCAATTCATTGCTATTTCGTTACTTTATGCCTTCTGGTGGCTTGAAAACTTCTAACAGTCATGTTGTCTACTCACTTGACAAGGGAGGTTGAAGTTGCACCACGTCCGTAGGGAGTACCCTACACGTGACCTAAAAATGCAACAAAAACTGGCAACCGTACTGTCTTCTCGAAGATTTCACGGTTCGGAAAATAAAAGCCATACGATTAATATTATTATCTTTATTTTAAAAGTAGGCGTTAATCCGTTTTCTGAATTTTATTATTCGAGCTTCGATTTTTCACCCCTTTTAATGATGCCATAAAGTTGCATGATGAATGGTGATTAATTAAAATTGATTTGTTACGGACCGAAGCCGTACCTACTAGCGGTGGAACGTTTTCATCAGTCTTCTGAGTTGCTGAAAGTAATTCTCGCATATTAATTAGACTTCTTAAGTGTGTTTTACTTTATAAATACATGGCAATTAACCTGTTTAATTAACTGTTAAGATACACGGAGTTCAAAAAGTTGTTTTGTATTTAATTTTCTACATATATTGATCATATTTTTGGCTTCGATACTTGGCTTAATACGGCGGACCCGATTGAGGCGATTTCCTGACTTTTCAGTGCGGAAGCGGTACGATATTAGAAAGCTGTTAGATGTCAGTATCAACTGCCATACATACATACGTATGTATATACTGGTTAGAGAATGAGGACTTCCGATTCTAGTTAATAAATCTGAAATATAAGAATGTAATATTAATTATAAAATCGCGATTATATTTTAATGCAGTGTGTTGCGTTTTTATATTATGTGATTAACTGTGAAATTAATGTATTTTATTGTTTTGATCAAGTAAAGTGGCTTGGTCACCTGATCCGCCACCTGGTGGAATGAGTAGTGGGGTTGTAGGTTACCTAGTATTTAAGGCCGAATGCCGTTCGAACCAGGGTCATTACTTACTTGAATTTTGTGTACACAATTACTCTGCTCAAATAAAAAGTGATTACTACAATTAATTGGTTTCTTTTGTAATATTATCCAATAACGTGAAATTCAGTGAGCCTGATTGTGAAACAGCGCCAACATATCCATGAAAAGTCAGCCCTGGGTTATGGTACATATACTACGCTTTTGAACCGTGAACACTTGCTCCGAACTGTAAATTATTTTGTCAAGCTACGTCCCTTCGTAGTAGATAACAGGCGAAAAATCTTATGTAGAGGATAGCGCCTACGAGATACGAGCGCCTAGCAGGTTGCTTGCACTGAAAGTGTATACAAATATTAGAGTAGAAAGTGATAGACCAATTGCATGGCCGATTGCACACGCTCGTAACCGATAACATGCGCAAAACCGTATGTAGGGGACAGCGCCTACGAGACGAGTGCACGCCTAGTGGGTTCCTGACAGTGAAAGTTATCATCCTAGCGTTATTCCCAGTACAGTTCCATCCTGAAGGATGCCTGGAGTCCGCTACCTAATCCCAAGAATTGGCGTAGGCACTAATTTTTACGAAAGCGACTGCCATGTGACCTTCCAGCCCAAGGGGGAAACTAGACCTCATTGGGATTAGGCTTGTCAAGTGAGTGGACAAATTGACTGTTAGAAGTTCTCAAGCCGCCCGAAGGCCTCTAACTTGGCTTAACGACTGCTATCATAGACAGCAGCCGGGATCAACGGCTTATCGTGCCTTCCAAAGCACGGGAGCGCTGTGTTAGTAACCACTCAAAGCGGTCACCCATCCAAGGACTGACCTCACCCGATATTGCTTAACCTCGCATACCGCACGCGCTACGCGGGCGCCGCTGGGTGACGAGCGCTCCATTCCTGGGTTCCTGGCAGTGAAACTGTTTGGGCTAATCTGGGACCTGACTACATTCCTGTAGGATATTAGAGTATGGAGATTTTATTCTTCAGGAAATTTTAACAGAAGTCTAACAATTTCTGAGACGACTAAAGGCAAACGATGATTATGGTTAGGTTACTTTTATGGCTAATAAAATTATGAATTCTATTACTGACTCATTTTTTTCATACAAAATTTACTATGACATCTAACTGGAAACTGTCAAAGGCGGATGTATACCCCGTTATAAATATTTACTAAGTCTCCTACTAAACTTTCCTCAAAAAAACTCCATAAGCGAACTTCGTCACAAGACTGTAGTCAGATCCAGGACTAGGTGGGCGATTTTTGAGTTTCGAACGCTCGAAATCAAAGGCGACCAGTAGAAAAAGTCGCACGCGAAAATTTATAACGATTATTTTCGAATAAACCCAAAAAGAACTATTTTTGAGAGTCATATCTCGAAAGCTAGTGATTGACTCGATATTTTGCATTTCGTTACCGGTTATTGAAATTCGTATTTAAGTATTTTACAAAATAGAGTTAAAACAATACTAAATATTTAATTCGCAGTAATAATTGTAATATTTAAGTGTATGAAAAACGTAAATACGTAACGACATGACCAATCTCTTCTCTCCGGTTCTTTATAACTGACACGGTTGGCGCCGAACTAGATAAACAATGCGTATTGGAATTCTTAGTTTAAAAATAATTATAATACTTTTCAATAAAGATGATTATCTAATACACAATAAAACATAACAACTTATTTTTGCGAAATTTGTTTATTAAAAAAAATGGCAGATGAAAAGTTAATATTGGGTTTGGATTTAAGGTTATGTTATTTATAAAATCATGATTGAATGAATTTTCATAATTTAATTGCCTTGTTCAGCTTAAATCAAAAATAATTAGTGTAATATTAAATTCAACAAGGAAATAAATAAATTCCGGATGAACTACTTAGTAGGTACTAAATTTCTAGTGATAGAATTGAATATGAGTCAATACCCCCACCACCATATCAGCCAAAGGACGTCCACTGCTGGACATGGGCCTCCCCCAAATTCACGGGGGGTATTTGCCATAATCGCCACGCTTGGCATGCGGGTTGGCGATCGCAGTATCTCCACCGCACTCCAGGGATGCTGCTGCCCATCCCCCGGTGGTCTTGGTCGTAGTTTTAGGACATACCCGGGTCCGTCCGGGGTGAGTCAATACCACTCGACTTAATTTTTTTATCGCTGAAATTTCAAAAATAGCTTTTCGTCGTTTTACACAGTTTTCGAGTGAAAGAGTCGAGCGCTCAAAACTCATAAATTGCCCCCTACATTTTTGTTTTTTACACAACGACGATGCAAGCAAGTTTAGAGCCTTCCTGATGCTAAGCAGACACCGTCACATATGGACGCTTGCAAGTCCTGAAGAATCACAAGCGCGTTGGCGCCTTTTTATTAACTTGAGGACTCGGTGTGTTGATCTAGAGACATTATAAAAGGCATAATTATATGTAAAACTAGCTTTTACTCGCGACTCCGCCCGCGTGCAACTCTTTTTATTATAGGAATAATTACTAATAAGTTATAGGCGCAGGCTCAAATATCGCTCGCCCATACGAATTTCTACCCCCCCCCTTTTCAACCCCTAAGAAATGGTTTTCGGAATAAAAACCATCCTATGTCCTATCTCGGGACTCAAGCTATCTCTATACCAAATTTCATTCGTTTCAAATCGTTTTGGCGGTTTAAGCGCTACAGACAGACAGAGTTACTTTTGCATTTATAATATTAGTACGCCTTTGCTGGGACGGACGCAAATATAAAATAAAAAGAATAAGATATTTCAATTTAATATAACATCAATATTCGGTCTTTGACATGCGTCGACACACATGTGCCCAGCGTGGTGTTGGTACATCATTTTAATTATATATCTACAAGTAGCAATGACACATGACAATAATTAGGTAGACTAAACATGACTTATCTATAAACGTACCTAAACAGTATTTTGTTTTTCGACTCTATCATTTGGTTCAAAAGTGGTAGATCTTTTTCCTAGCTGACTATACCATTGGAGGATCGAGGAAAATTAAAACGCGCACACAAGCGGAGCAGTCCGAGAATTGTTCCGCTAGTGTACGCGATTCAGTTCTTCTATCTGCTTTGATCTTTATATTAATAGTACAATAAAACTGTGGCGTATTTTCTATATTTAAATTATTAATCATTAATTTTTTTTTGACGGCACATCTTTTGCGACCGCGATTACATCAGAAATGAGGCCATCCGTAGTAGAACCAAAGTGACCGACATAGCCCTCCGAATCGCTAAACTAAAGTGGCAGTGGGCGGGGCACATTGAACGAAGTACCGATGGCCGTTGGGGCGGAAAGGTTCTCGAGTGGCGACCACGTACTGGAAGGCGCAGCGTGGGTAGGCCCACCACAAGGTGGACTGATGATCTGGTAAAGGTTGTGGGAGTCCGCAGGATGCGGCTGGCGTAGGAACGATCATTGTGGCTCTCTTTAGGGGAGGCCTATATCCAGCAGTGGACGTCCATCTGCTGATATGATGATTTATTTGACATTACTTAACCAAAATTAATAAAAGGGTCTGCTTGTATGTTGTACATACACAACAAGCCTATCTTACAGAAATTTTGCAAATTGTCAATTAGCCGGTCCATAACGAATTAGGCAGTTTGATGAAATTAGTCGCACTCTCAACGCCTGAATGCCCGTGTCGCCTGTGAGCCCGTGAGCCGGTTAAACTTTTATCCTCGTCGAACACTTCTCATTTCAGAACCCATTACTCAAACGTGTAGGTTCCCTCTCAAATGAGATTTCATAATTAACGTAAGCCAGGTCGGGCCGTCAAGTGCATGTGAAAATTTAACGAGAGAGGGCTGGCTCGAGTTCTATCTCAAGCGTCATTCCGCTGCTAATACTTGTATATTATGTGTCTGACGTGAAAAACACTTTTAAACACGATAACGAACGCTTTTCAATTTGCGCTGAATTTTGTGGCTTTACCGACTTGTGGACTCCTGGAGGGTTTACATATTTTTTAATTAATCTCACGTATGTAAAATCAAGTTTTAATGAGATTATGTTTTCGTAAATGTACGTATCATTTAAAAATGTTTTCCTAGTTTTCAATTAACAGTATGATAGCGACATATGTTGCGTCATTATCAAATTATGTAGTTATAAACATGTTACAATTATGTAGCTATTTTGGTTCTACTGCGGATGGCCTCATTTCTTTGGAGATACTCCCAAAATATTTTTTCATTTTCATTAGTAATAGACTAGTACCCTCGTTAAGAGTCCCCAGTACGCTCGGCTGAACTCGATTCTCCATAAAAACGTAGTTTCGTCATTTTAAAACGCCTTGTTAAAATAACAGTAAACTACACAATGGAAGCCGCCATATCTAGGTCGGAAATTAGTTTCTGAGGCTAAAAGTTGTATTACAAAAAAAAATACAGCGATTTTTTGAGTTTATTACGTCTTCTATGAAAACCTTAATAATCGCTTTATTTTTTCTCCATTATAATTTCAAGCTACAGAAACTAATTTCCGACATAGATATACCGGATTTTATTGTGTATACAAAGTTTCATGTTACTCTAGCAAGGCGTTTTAAAATGAGAGCGAACTTTTGCATGGAGAACTGAGCTTCCTGCGGACTCATCAAATAAAGAGTAATTTATGCGGGCTTGTAGCAACAAGTTGGTTAGGGATGAACTGGGGATATTCTCTTCATATGCCTATATTTTGCAGATCGAAGGTAAGGGTAGGGGCAGAGATACGCGAATATTATCTAGTTATCCTAGTCCTAAATATGCATCTTCAGCGTAGCACGTGTTTAACATGACGTTATAGTAAACCATCAATCAATATTTTGTTAAAAAGTAAAAAAAAAAATGATACTTTATTATTATAAAACTAAGCTCAAGGTGTGGTTAGGGGATATATTTTTATAACTTGAAGAGAAATCCGCATACCGGTAACACAATGTGTGACTTGTATTCTTAGAGAGTTTACAAAGTCGCGGGCAGAGCTAGGCTCAGGTAAGTCCTAATTTTCTATTAAAGGTTTTTGCTCCAGTCATTATAACGCCTGAATTAAAATAAAGAAATGAGGGCAGGTTTTTCCTGGGTAAAAATAAACGACGTTCATAACTCGGCCGCAATTGGTACCATTTATCAGCAGCTGTGAGCGAGGTTGCTACCACTAATTAACCAGCACCGTGCAAATTTTGGTAAAAAAACATAAAGCCACCCGAAATTATTAACTTCCACACAGACCAGGCAGGCGGATTATAATTTTACTTTAATTATTTAATTAAATCCCGAGCCGGGCTTATCTTATGTTATGTTACCTATAAGTAGGCTTTTTTTGGCAAGATTATTATCTTAACTTCATTTGCACCACGATTTTTAAAGTAGTTATTGAATAAAACCGGACTGTAAATTCTTTCAAGATGTTTGAGTAAAATGTTTTGAGCCAAAAAATATTCTGGTGACAAATTGGGGGATCCTTACAATTAGTGCCTTCGCCGCTTCTTTCAAAAAAGTCTCGTATTCAGCTAAACTAATGAACGTCGTAAATTTACATAAAAGACCTCTTCAAATAATTTAAAGACTCATCTGTCGCTTTTGAAAATTCTATTTGTTTCTATAACCTTTTGACTTTGAGGGTCTTGTACTTTGATGGTAATTGGTCTGAGGAAAAGGCTTCTGTAGAACGGTCCTTTCCTTTTCAACTAAGCAATTTGTATCAATTTAACAAATTACAGAATTAAGTACTATACACGCATGTTCAATATCTACAAATTTAAATACATGTTTTTTTCTTCTTATTTTTTCTTTTCCGTATAATACTACGTATAAGTAATATTTTATTACTATACAAAGTACCGGACACATGACCTTTCTCAAGCACCAAGTATCAAATTTGATCAGTAGTCTTTTGTATTTTACCAGCCGCACAAATTTCTAGAAATTACTAGAAATTACCTTAATTTTATACCTCGGATGGGTAATTAAGGAGTATTAAAATTACCGTTATTTTATCATAATGTTTGGTCGTTTAAGGATACTGTCCCGTGGACAGCCAGTTGAATAATACATTCACGATGAATAATCTATATTAATAATTTCGTGCAGGGGTACGGTAGACCCGAACGAGACCTGTCTCAAATTGAAGAACGTATAAAAACAACGATTTTTGAGTTGAACATATGTATCCGCAAAATTCGGATTGTCGCGTATTTTGCATTTAAAAGTGTTAATTTGATGACAAAACGTCGGCCATATTGCCCACAGACTATATTGCTATATTAAATTTGTTGGTTGACAGTGTCGGCTACGTTCGAAAATCGTGAACTATTTTTGCGTCCGGTGTGTTTGCCAGGTTGCTGGGCTGCGTTCTGGGTGATGGGCCATCATCGCCCATTGTGTGGATTCGGCTAGCCGCGTCTGCAGCGTTTTGTTTTTGTAGTTTTCTAGCGTTCTATACACCTATCAGCCTAGCTAGCACGATAACTTATACCGTCACGTTATATGAGCGAAATGTATTTAAACGTCACATAAAACGCAACGGTATAATTTATCGTGCTAGCTAGACTGATTGTCACAACAACCGCCTTCAAAGCGAATGTATGGGGCCTGTTACATGGATTCATATCACGATAAGTATCACGTGAATATTAAAGCAGAATCCATACAAATTTGAAAACTGCGATAATATTGACACCCCAGTATTGTGATAATATTAATCGTGTAAAGGACGCCACTTGAATGTTTGCTGAGTCTGTCCGCCATCTTAAAGCTGCGCCTCTATTTTGTTTGTGACAAACTACTAGGTGACTTATGGCTTTTAAACGTCTAGCAAAATTCTATCCCTATCTCGCTCTATCTTATAACTTAGTGGTACTGGGGGACTACTCCGAAATTCGAAATCCGAACTTCGTATGGTGCCGTCCCTTTCACTCATATAGTCTATGACAGCAGAGTGAAAGGGACGGCACCATACGAAGTTAGGATTTTGAATTTCGGAGTAGACCCTCAGCTCATGCCGTTCGCCGCGCTCGGACGTTAGAGGCGCTACTGCGAACCGAAAACGAAGTATCTGCCTCTCTCGCACATGTATATTTGAACGACAGAGAGGAAGATAGTTCGTTTTTGGTTCGCGGTAGGCCCTCAGGCGTCAACTTTAAAACGAATAGGGTATTTTACTATAAGAGAAATAAAATTCAAAATGTAATAAAAACCAGCCAAGTGCGTCGGAGTCGCAAACTGAGGGTACAACTAAAAAACAAATGTGATTTATCAATATATTGATATTTTTGGTAAAATATACTTCATAATAAACATTATCACTTAATTTCAAGTTCATAGGTCGATGGGAAGCTAAAAAATTATATGTGTGACAGACAACACACGGAATGTTCTTTGACTTTCTTCGACCGTCCGCCACGCTCAGACTAAGGTGCTACCAACCGAAAACTAAATATATATGCCTCTCTGTCGCACTTGCATATTCAAGCGCGGAGAGGGAAATACTTCGTTTTCAGGGGTCCTACCGCGAACTTCGTATCGTACCGTCCCTTTCCGTCATATACTGTATAACACGAGAGTGAAAGGGACGGCACGACACGAAGTTCGATTTTCGAAGTTCGCGGTAGCACAGCAGATCGTGGTAGGCCCTCTGGTATGACGGCTCCTATTCCTGGATGGTGCGCGTATCGGAATGTGAAATACCTTTGGCAAAACGGAACAAGTTGTTAAATAGCTTCCATTAATTGGAGAAAATATTACCAACTGTTATTATTATCACGTGAAACACTGAATATTGAAGCAACATCCATAGGGGCCTGTTACATGGTTATTATTATCACGCGATATACTCATATCACGATCCGTATCACGTGCAATTAATATTGAAGAAAAATCCATACGATTTTGAAAACCACGATAATATTGACACACCAGTATTGTGATAGTATTAAGCATTTAACAGACCCCATACAATTTTAAAAATCGCGATAATATTGAGTGTAAAGGGCCCCACTTAATAGAATTTGGCAGAGAATAGAGAGCTGCTATCGCGAAACGAAAACGAACGAACATCGTGTATTTCCCTCTGTGTCGCTCGAATTTGCAAGTGCGACAGAGAGGGAGATACACGAACTTCATTTGTTTTCGTTCGCGTTAGCAGCTCTGACTTCGCACCAAAAATACTGACTGGCACATCAATATTTAACAATGCACATCTGAATTGAATTTTAATGAACGATTAGTATTTTAGCTATACAAATCAGTACTGATTACGGTGTCAAATTTTTTATGTGCCTTTAAATACTACCCTTATAAAAATGCTTAGGATTAACTTGTAAAGATACTAGCCTTTGCCCGTGACGTCGTTTGCGTAATCTATTACTCCCAATTCCATATAATTCCATTCCATACTTTTATTCCCAATCCAGACTACAGACTATATTTCTATACGATTCGAAGTTTCATCATAATCCGTTGTTGTAATGTTTTTATTTTATACATTTTTGTACACTATTTCTTTCGTCGTTTGCATAACTGTCACGAATAAATGTTTTGTTTATTTCTTTCTTATTTATTTCACCCGAGCGAAGCCGGGCTTTCATCTAGTAGATATGAAACATTCAGCGCACTAAGGCTTTAATATTCATAACAGCATCGCATTGCGTTCGTAAGCTGTTGTATTTATCTACGTTTGTGTATCGTTTTGAGCCAAGGGGTTCAATCGGACGCTAACGTGTCGCATTCCAATTTGATACTTGTTACACTTACCTCCACTCGTACGTCAAAGTAACGTGCAACAACGTGCAAATAAACATAATTTCTCATTTCTATGGTATTTTCTTTCAGCCAACAGCATAACAGGCAGAGAAAGAAATATCGTTGTGACGAACAACCATTTCCAGGAAATGGTGTCTCCGGCGAATGGGTGGGCCAGCGCCGGGTCGTTACACCGGAAGCCCACCTGGCCACCGGATATCAATTTGAACTCAACTACTAAAAATATCAGGAACACTGTGCCAACGATTAATGTTCGACCAGTACAGCTTAACTTTGTCCCACATTTTCAATAATACATATAATGTAACACAAGTTAAACTATGATCTCGCATCTACGTCCGAGACGGAAGTAATGAGGTAATACACGGGTGAATAATTAGCTATAACTGTAGCGTCATCGTAATTCAGGAAGTCTTTACATAATACCGCTGCAAAATTGAGCAGTTCAATTCCAATTATGTCCGGTGTATGCATTTTAGGTATAATTTACCTTACCGGTGCTACAATCTTTGATTTGAATTGAACCTAGCAAGGATCACCTACAGCGAAATTCTAATATTGCCGGTGTCCCGTGAAGTGAGGAAATCAGTAAGCTCCCGTCAGAGAACGTAATACCAGATACCGAATCCGCCACGCCAAGTCAGGCAGTTGCCTATGTACGTATTTAACAATGTAATCAAATCTTGTGACTTGTGACTAATAATATTTTGGTTTGATTACAAAGTCTTTCTTTAGTCGTGTCGATTTGAAACTATGCATTCCATACGATGACAATACGAAAAATTTGCACCCTTAAGTTGATTCAAATTTATCCAGAAGGTGGCACTCTTCAATGATTAGTGATTGCCAACTATATTTAAAATGTATCATCATCCTTTCTATCTTTTGTACAGCTAGCTTAACTTATCTAAATTATCTACGATTAAAAAAACTCTTAAAGTTTTAAGTATATACTTTCAAAGTCTTGCAGATAAAGTGTATATCCGGCTTGAATATCAAAACAATATTTTTTTGTGCCTAAAAATCGTGTCGGGTATGCAAACCCACAGATAAACTACACTAGGCTGTCTCTATACAGAACATCATTTGGGTGGCAACGATCTTTCAAGAATGTTGTCACACTATTTGTCGGCCTGTTTAGCCTAGTTGGTAGTGTCATTGCATCCGAAGCTAGAGGTCCCGGGTTTGATTCCCGGTAAGGGCATTTGTTTCTGTGGTGAGTAGAGACATTTGTTCCTGAGACTTGGATGTTTTCTATGTATTTAAGTATATATCTATTAAATATATCGTCGTCTAGTACCCATAACACAAGCCTTATTGAGCTTACTATGGGACTATAGGTAGTTCGATTTGTGTAAAAAAAACGTCCGCTAATATTTATTTATTATTATTTATTACTATTTCGGACACGTTATAAAATACGCCTTCCGGAATAAAATCATAAGGGTCTCAAAATACGATGACAGTACGGAATCGAAGTGAACGAGAGGGAGAAACTTATGATTTAAAAACGTCACGCACGAGGTATGCCGCTGCGTTTACGGTGCGTCAGTGCGTTTTAAGCAGCGGTGTGGCCGGACCTTAACGCGTAAAGTCAAAAATCAAACCGTTCGACGGTCATTCTTATTACGAGAAAAACCGATCATGTCACCTACCTACGCAAGCAAAAGACTCAAAACAGCTGCCCTCTTATTCACAAACCGACTCGTCTTCACCTGTCACCTGACGCCTCACCCGTTTTTATATGGAAACTGTAAATAATAATAATAAGCCCACAGGGCAGCTTGTGGCGAGCTGTTGGGGAGTAATGACCCCACGGACCCGAGTGCTCCCGAGAGTCGGTCAGGGCCTCCGTCTCCGGCGTGTCTTCGTCGGTCAGAGTGGAATCCCAAGGGGGCCCGCAGGACTCTCAGCTCTGGCTTGCCTTCATTGGCCGTCCAGAGAGGAGTCGTTAGTGCTATATGCTCGAGGGGTGGAAGTGTTAAAGGGCATAATGCCGCGAGTAACCTCGGAGAAAGCGCAGCACACCTCGACACTCCTGAGCCGCTTACACCGGTGTTGCTCCTGGCCGTCTTTACGGCGGCATTTCAGGAGCCCATCTAGCGAGTGGCTAGGTCACCGCCTGCCTCGATAGCATTTTACTATGTTATGGCAGGTGTCCGGATCTCTAGCAATAGTCCCATTACTTTTTCCATGCAAATTTCATCCATACTCCGATTCTTTTTTCATTTTACCCACTATAGTCCGAGCACCTGCTGGAACCGGTTCACGGGTATCTATCGATGTACCCGTGAATGGGTTGTAGCAGGTGTACTACATCACATTAAACTTCTTCTCCAAAAGGCCTCTACGTATTGGATTTATATCCCCACGCACGCCTTCCAAATGACCGGGTTTCACCCCGTGAATTTAAAACGGAGATACATAGTAATAATAATAATAACGGGTTAACGGGTCAGTTATGATTGTGAGGTGAGAGTTGAGGACGAGTTGGTTTGAGAATAAAAGCCCTGCAAAATGCAAAGACGTGTGGCATAAGCTATAACAGGCAGCTAATTTGTTTTTAAAGTAAACTGCTATACACAGTTATGGCTGATGGACAGTGTCATAATTTACATAACAGAGCATTCGCGTCTTAACAGTGTGCATTGTACACAACTCTGTTTAGATAATATGGATTGGATCAACACAGCAGGTGTGGCCTCACGATAGGTGTACCTCGTGCTTGAATATTAATTTGTGTATCTTGCCACCTGCCGTACTCTGCGCATTAAATACGTTTAGGCATTAATTATACCTATAATTTCTAAGGCGGAGACAAGTGTCGAGTTGAATCCGTGAGTTCTATGATTGTCGTTTTACTCACAGTAAAAAGATAATAAAAGCATTGTGACGTGGACAGAAATATGTTTATATAAGTTGCGGTAAATTTACGGGTTGTCCGTGGTAAACTATCGTAAAAAATATAGTTTTGTAATCAATTAATACATCTATTATATACTTGTAACCATTGAACTACTTGTCGCATTTCTTATCGAAAAAATCTGCAAAACGTAAAAGTAAGTTGCTTGAGAGGTAATGCCGCCAGCATAATGGTATCCATGCCGCAGGCAGAGTTGTTGAAAGGGGTATTCCTTTTTTATATTATGTAAAAATATTTTAGCTATAGTTGTAATTTTTTTATCGTGTAATTTCCTTATTTAATTTTGGTTAAGTATTCTTTTGTATATATTTTCTTTTGTTCATAAATAAATGGTATGATCTTGCCTTGTAAGTAACCTGACTTTCTTCAAAATACATATTAATAGAAATTAAAGAAATTCTTTTGTTCATAAATAAATGGTATGATCTTGCCTTGTAAGTAACCTGACTTTCTTCAAAATACATATTAATAGAAATTAAAGAAATCAATTCACCAACTCACTCTTATTTTTCTCTTATTTTTCCACTTGTGACCATTTAACTACTTTACTATGCATTTTCTATTGGAATTAATATAAAATTGTGTAATCTAAATTTAAAAATAACGTAAGTTAGATTGCTTACTGAAATATAGGGTCTAATAGAAAGGAAAACTCCATTTTGGTTCACAGTTCTATTCCGAATTAATTTGACAACGACAGCAAACTACATCAGCAGACCAAGTAGGTTATAACATTAATAAGTTCGCATATACGTCACACCTCCACTCTTATTTAGTTACTATTGTAGTAACTGTAACTTAATCTATACATAAACTATGAGAATGTATGAATAAGTAAGTTGCACAACTCTAACTCAAAACAAACAAAAGTATTTACAGCTCATGACTTATAACAAGGCGGGTTCTTAAGTCGACATTGACGTACAGGTCGTGATTGGGAAGGTAAGGCGCGCTGCGGTTCCTCGCGTGGAACTAACTGTTCAGGCGCGTCCGCGGCCACGGTAAGACGAGACGCAGATGGCTCAGACTCAGACCCATCCCGTTCTACGCCAGGATCCCTGTCGGGCGCATCCTGCGCACTCTCAACCAACCTAGACTTTGCCAGCTCAGACCCCACGACTGTCGCAGATTGAGCCTGTTCTACTAGGGGTGGGCCGCTTCCCTGTCTCACCGGACTACTAGGGCAAACTAAAGAAGTACTAACCCTTCGCTTCACAGTTGAACAAGGAAAGTCAGCACATAGGCATAGAGATCAGTATCTCTATGCCTATGTGCTGACTTTCCTTGTTCATCCAAAACTCTGTAATCTCTAGTACCTAACTGCCGTGTAACCTCGCCCGGAACCCACTTCGCCCCCCCACGATACTGACGCAGCCAGACTTGTTCTCCTGGCGCGAAGGCGGGCTCAGACGTACCACTACTGTTCCGCTCTTGCCGTTTTTGTGCCATTCGGACCTTAGGATCACACTCGGGCCTCAACGCGTCTAGTTTCGTGCGAACCTGCCTACCTAACATCAGCGCCGCTGGACTTACTCCTGTAGTACAATGCTCCGTATTTCGATAGTACAACAGAAACGTGTTTAGGGCTAGGTTAACATCCACTTGTTGCCGTACTGCCTTCCGTATAACCCTCTTCAAAGTACGTACTCCGTTCTCCGCTGCGCCATTCGATGCCGGGTGGTACGGCGCGGCAAAAATATGTTCTACTCCCAGTTTACATAAGAAGGTGGCCACTTCTGCACTGGTGTAAGGCGGCCCGTTATCAGAAACTCCCCACCGCGCAAAAGTCTCACTCAACTTCGCAATAGCGTGTTACGCCGCTGTGCTTGGTACTTCGAAGATCTCTAACCATTTTGAACCTGCGTCCACCATCACTAAGTACAACTTTCCAAAGAGTGGGCCCAGATAGTCAATATGCACCCGCGACCAGGGTTTGTTAGGCCAAGGCCACAAGCTCGGTGCTTGTTTGGGCGGCGCATCCGCTTCCGCGGCGCACACGGCGCAGGCGCGGTACAGACTTTCAATCGCCTCGTCGATCCCTGGCCACCAAACGTAACTCCTCGCCAACGCTTTCGTTTTTACAATGCCCATATGACATTCGTGTAATACTTGTAGGACCTTACCACGACACGCGTCCGGAATAACCACTCTATGGCCCCACATAATACAGCCCAACTCTTCATATAATTCCGTCTTGCGATTAAAATACGGTTGCATGGTTTTGAATTCGTTTGCTTCTGGCCACTGATCTTTTATATATCCTAATATACGACTTAAAGCTGGGTCGCGTGTCGTTTGTTTCTTGATAATATTATAATCTAACGCTAAAGCATCCTGAGCAAAATGTAAGTAGGTTTGCTCCGGAACTTCTCGAGAGTCTTCGCTGCTGTTCCCCGCCAACGGTAAACGCGACAGGCCGTCCGCGCCGTTCTGCTTCGTATTCACATATTCAATGTCGTAAGTATACGCCGACAACTTGATAGCCCACCGTTGTAATCGGCTAGCCGCCATAGTCGGAACACCGTGTTTGGGTCCAAAAATGCTTACTAACGGTTTGTGATCCGTACGCAAGACAAATCGTCTCCCATACAAGTACTGATGCAGTTTTTGTAAACAGAAGATTATGGCGAGCGCTTCCTTATCAATTTGTGAATAGTTTCTCTCTGCTTTTGTTAATGTTCTCGATACATAAGCAACCGGACGCTCGATTTCCCCCGCCCCTGGTTGTGTCAACACCCCTCCGACCCCACGACTTGACGCATCACAGGTAAGAATCAGTCGTTTATCCGGATTATAATGCACCAACACATCGGCACTTGTTAGGATATTTTTAATTGTGCGAAACGAATTATCACATTTACTACACCATTTCCATGCAACTTCTTTTTTTAGTAAATTATACAGAGGCGCTAATACGGTACTGATATTTTTGACAAACTTTCCATAAAAATTCACTAACCCTAAAAATGAGCGCACCTCATTAACATTGCTGGGAGTAGGAATGTTCGTTATGGCTTCAACCTTAGCAGGATCTACCTTTAATCCGTCTTTAGAGATGATATACCCGAGGTACTTGACCTGATCTACCATAAACAGGCACTTCCCTTTCTTAAACTTCAAGCCGAACTTATGCAGCCTACTGAATACCCGTTCTAAGATATTCAAATGCTCCTTCACCGTTTCTGTTGCTATGATAATATCGTCAAGAAAAAATTCCACATTTGGAATATCGTGCAATAGGTTAGACATAATCCGCTGAAAGATACCTGGGCTAGATGAGAGTCCAAAGACTAGCCTATTATATTTAAACAAGCCTCTGTGAGTATTAATTACGGTAAATCCCTTGCTGGTCTCATCCAACTCCACCTGATTATAGGCCTGCGAAAGGTCAATCTTAGAAAAAACCTGCGCCCCGTTTAACCCTACGAGTAGGTCGTCAATCCTGGGCAGCGGAAACTTGTCGACTAACAAGGCGGGATTTAAAGTAATTTTATAGTCAGCACATATACGCAAACTACCGTCCGGTTTCCTTACCGGCACCAGGGGAGTGGCCCACTCCGAAGTATCTACAGGCTCAATGATACCTTCGCGCAGCATGTCGTCTAGCTGTTGGTCGACCTGGCCCTTGATCGCGTACGGCAGGGGGCGCGCCCGACAGTACACCGGCGCGGCACCCTCGCGCACCCGCAACGTCGCCTTACCGC
The DNA here is from genome assembly GCA_905163555.1 of Notocelia uddmanniana. Classification (NCBI taxonomy): domain Eukaryota; kingdom Metazoa; phylum Arthropoda; class Insecta; order Lepidoptera; family Tortricidae; genus Notocelia; species Notocelia uddmanniana. The sequence continues at coordinate 20,516,224 of LR991059.1, read as the reverse complement.
CCGTAAACCGCCCGAGTCCACCGCTGAATAGATCCTTATACCTGTCAATAATGATCGATAAATCACAACATTCCGTCTTACAATTAGCTAACTCACTACGAGTATTAATATTCTTCCAGGTAGGTGCGTCAATATTCAACTCTGCTAGCCAGTGCCGGCCTAGCAAGGAGGTAGATCCTCCGTCAACCACAAACAGTTCTAAGACCTTAACTCTATTTCTGTATTTGACTACCGGTTTAATTACACCTACTGGTTTTATTTTTGTGCCGTCATAAAATCTGAAAACAATGTCAGAGCTACAGAGCGGCCTATGCTTAAAATGTTGTAAATAGGTACTCCTACTTATACAAGACATCGCCGCACCCGTGTCGATTTCCATTTTAATTTGTACACTATCAATCTCTATATCGATGCTCACCGGCTTGTAACTGTTCAAACACAGCTGATGAAGGTCGCCCTCTAGCTCGGAATCCTCGTCCTGGCTCTCACTAGACGCCGCGGTCGCCGAAGCTTGCAGGTTGTACACGCCCGAGCGGCCTCGTCCTTTACCGGTGACGCCCGCCCGCTCCGGGCAGACTCGTTTAAGGTGGCCTCTGTTACCACATAAGCGACATACAAAGTTCTTGAATTTGCAACCTGTGCTGGCGTGATCGACCGCCCCGCACACTTCGCACTGCGCTGCGTGGCCGGCCCCTCGCGCCGGCTTCGGTGCTGCGGACCCGCGCTGGCCGCGTCCTCGCTGCGCGTGTCCTGCTAGAGCGTGCACCGTGCCCACGCTATTTCCTGGGCCTCCCCCGCCGCTCGGTTCCGCTTGCTCTACGGCCGCCGCATCGCGCTCCGCTCCCTCTAAAGCACAAGCGAGCCTTACGGCGTGTTCGTATTTTAAGTCATCCTCTGCGAATAATCGTTGTCTGATAACTTCACTTTTGATACCGCACACCAACTGATCACGTAAATTGTCTTCCAAACTCGAAGAAAATTCACAAAACTTTGCCATTTTCTTCAGTTCCGCGACATATTGAGTGATGCTTTCGTTCGCGTTCTGCCGACGTTGCCGAAAACGATATCTTTCGGCCATTACGGAGCGCTTGGGCTCCAAGTGCTTCCGTAGTGCCCCTGTGACATTTTCGTATGTTAAATCTGCCGGCTTCTTCGGGCTCACCAGGTTACTTACTAATTCGTATGTTTCCTCGCCCACCACGGCGATTAATGTAGGTAACCACAAATTCTCGGCGATCGCATTCACCTTGAAATACATCTCTAACCGCTCGACGTACAACGACCAGTTGCCCGTCGCGGCGTGAAATTCGCCAATTTTACCGATCGACATATTTTATTTTCGCTTTACTACAGCCGAATTTATGCCTAAATCCTCGTTCGCCAATGAAATATAGGGTCTAATAGAAAGGAAAACTCCATTTTGGTTCACAGTTCTATTCCGAATTAATTTGACAACGACAGCAAACTACATCAGCAGACCAAGTAGGTTATAACATTAATAAGTTCGCATATACGTCACACTTACTATAAAAAGTAATTGCTTTATCCCGATTTTCGCAAATTTTCACGCTGGCTACGAGAACAGCAAATCGAGCTAAGACTAGCGAGCGAGCAAAACAACGATACGAGTAAGAATTTCTAAGTTCATTAACGTTAGGCATTAGAAAATAGATAAGTTTTTAAAAATAAGTTTCATTGTGTAAAAGAAACACAATTAGACTTTGACGCCGAAACCTGAAAGTACTCCCGAGTACTTTAGTAATTACTTGCTGGGTAAAAGAATCGTGTCAAAGCTATCAAGAAATTCTTTCAGACGATGTACAAAAAGCTATTTCCAACCAGTCTGCAAAGCCGCCAACTTCTGTGTTGCTGCGTTATGTAGCAGCTGATTTTGGAAAAGTTTGCCTTTGCATAAAAGAGCGCTTTTAAAGTTTCTTTAGTCTCTTTATATGACGTGCTGAAAACATTGCATACTGAAGTTATTTTTATTTAACTGTATGATTCAAATATAATAATTTGTAATTGCTGACATTTCATTGTATTCATCATCACTACATAGTATAAAACAAAGATAGCATTGCACTCGTGCGAAGCCGGGGCGGGTCGCTAGTTTTATAATAATGGTAAATTTGATAATTTAAAGTAGTCTTGATAGGTTGTTAGTTGTAAGTCTTAAAACTTTTTTTTGCATGTAAGAAATTTGGTGAGATGTGCTGATCATGACAAATATGCATGTTTCATCTAATGTATACCATGTCTCTTGAAAATAAATCTATTCTATTTTATTTTAGTATTTATCAAGCGACCTGATGACACTGATGAAAGAACCCGTCCTTGATACATTTTATCTACCACTAGCGGCCCGTCACGGCTTCGCATGGGTATTTTAAAAAACTTCAAATTAAAAAAATATAATTCATACATTATTAACCCTACTATTTGCGTCACGTTACTAAAAATAGAAAACCATAATTATTATAGTATTGATGATGTGTTCTGCAAAGTCATAGTACATTATTTTATTCTATCATCAATAGTTTTCGCAGCGCACGCGATGTAAATAATATTTTCACTGATTTTTTACACCTTGGGTTACATTATTAGAGTTTTATTAAGGAACCCTATTTTTTAATATATAGCCCATGTCACCCGGGGATAGTGTTGCTTCCTAACAGTGAAACAATTTTTAAAATCGGTTCAGTAGTTTCGGAGTCTATTAAATAGAAGCAAACAAATAATCAAATCTTTCCTCTTTATAGTATTAGTAAAGATATAGACTATTTTATTCGATCATCAATAGTTTTCGCAGCGCACGCGATGTAAAGATTTTTTACACCATGGGTTAAATTTTATTGGAGTTTTAGTAAGGATCCCTAATTTATTTGAAAATATAATATAGATAGCCTATCTATGTAGTATGTATCTCGGGCATAATGTAGCTTCCCAACAGTGAAAGAATTTTTCAAATCGGTTTAGTAGTTTCGGAGCCTATTCAATGCAAACAAACAATAAAATCTTTCCTCTTTAGAATTTTAGTATAGATGATCAGATTTATTTATCAGATAAGGCTCACAATCCTGTGAACACAGTATATAGACAGTAGGTAAACATCGAACAAAGGTACATCGTGCGGTTTGTTTGTGTGCGTGCCGTGCACGTACGCGCCCGGCCCGCGTCACATGGAAACGGAGCGGCGTGAAATTGCGTGAATCAGTCCGGGCTGCGCCGTGTCGCCGTGTTCGGAGGTGTTGTCGCTCGAAACGACAAAAATGACATATCTGTGTGAATGAGATCGAGCTTACATTACTCTGCCCTTGTTTTCCTAAACAATATATTTTTTTAATTATATATGAGGATGCGGATCTATTTTACGCTAAAGAATAATAACCAGGAGTTCCGTACATCAAGCAATAGACTAAAATATTTTAGTGTAAATAGCTAATTTGTAAGTGTTGTGTAAAATGTTTTGTCCATAGGTAAATATATTATTTTCAATTACATATATATCAACTTTATCATACAACTATTACCCGTATACAAGTTTATCGTATAAATTGTGTATAAAATAGATGACACAATTTGTACAAAATCGTTATAATGTTAGTGCGTTCCTGGTCTATATTGAGTTCTTAGTATACTTAAAGTGCCGCGCCGCACGGCGCCGACAGTCAAAAGATGCCGCCTCGTGTAAGGTATCCTGCCGCGCGCCGCACTATCAAAGGATGCCGCATGTGGTGAGATACCTAATACTCCAATTTACGTAGCACGTATAGTTCCGTATAGCAAATATTTAAATAATCGTATTCAAATGTAATAGTATCAATTTAATGAAGTAGGTACGTTAAGTATAATAATTCGTTTATGTACTTACTGATGTGGTACCTATCGACTATTACTAGCATGTTACTTAATTTCAACTACATATTGTTTAATAATACCTGACATTCAAAATGAGTATAAGTAATTGTTATTCAACAAATTTGTGCGCTCAGGGAAAGTAGGCAACGCGCGCTCCTAAAGTGCCGGAGATTGGTTACTGCTAATATTATACTGTGCTGTGAAACAATTTCAATAGTAAATAATATGTTTATCAAGAAAATAACTCGATTTGAGGCAACAGCTAGACCGTAACTATTGAAAAATTGCCTGCATTCAAACCGATAAATTAATAATAAAATATCGATATCAACTGCGGCATTGGACAGCACAGAAGTTAACACTTAATCGAGTTTAGCCCGTTGTTCTGGTATCGGGCAATGTTCTGGGCAAGCTAAAAATCATAAGCTAATGCATAATTATAAGTACAGTTGAACTTAGCGTTCCTGTGTGTCACGCGGCCCTCTTGCAACCCTCTTGCGGGACCTCTTGACAAGACCTAAATTGGATTCACTTTAACTGTATCTTAAGAAGGCTTTAACGTGTCCACTAGCGCCACTCGTAACATCTCGCAATATGAAAATTATAAAGATAATAAGATTTCTCGTCTTGTTTCGCGTCGCGGCTTAGTCTCTGCAGGTCGCAGATAAGGCGATTTCCTGACTTGACGGGATGAAATCGATATGCAGTATTTGTTTTTTGACGTGAGCTTACTGACATTGCACAGATTTTTTCACTTGAAGGGACATGACGTCGTGTGATAATGCACAGTAACAGCGCAATACGGAACAGTCAGTACCGCATTTCTATCGCCCCGCCTCCGCGCATCCCGCGCCATGCAGGAAGCACTCATTTAAATGTAGGCGCGCAGTAAAGAAGCGGTGCTTACTCGACTCGAATGACAGTTTACAATTATAGCTTACTAAAATCGCTTAATGCGATGCTTTTATCCAGGCTTTCCCTTAAACATCAATCCCTTATAAAATATCTCTCTGAAAGTACAGAACTGAAAAAAAAAACACAACTGAAAAATGACTAATACTTGCCTGCCAGTTTACTCATGGCATTGACAGTCCTTTGACGTCTTTTGTTGTATATAAATCTGGTTGGATAACAGAATATCGTCCTTTGTTAACTGTTCTTGCATAATGAACACTCAAGATAAATATATTATTGTCTTGTGTTCGCTTAATTTATGGTACTTTTGTGATAAGGCACATTACAATAGGTACAAGATGTTTCCCGCTGGGAGTTGTTTTATTTAACCGCATTCATTTGTTTGGAGAATGGTGTTTATAAATAAACATTGGAAGTTCAAACCTTGTAGGGCAAAGCACTTAATAATAAAGGCGTTTGTTTGTCTTTGTAGTCGAAACGGGTCGGATGACACTTTACGCGTTTATATTTGATTTTATTCTTCTACCAGTCGTTTGAAATTGACTACCTGAAGTAGGGTTATTGCGTGATTGTTCGAATGAGCGTTAGTACATATGGAGTATCATCTTTTTAAGTTGAAAAGAAGACATATATTAAATAATATGCCCTTAAGGCGCAGGGTAGGGCAAGCCTATCTCCATACAAAGGTTGTGCAAGTTTTTTGCGTTAGTTTTGGCACTACGGCATTAAATTTTATTTTTTGTTGCTACATATTGGATATATGCAGAACTTGATGATGAAATTTTGTATTATTTATAAAAAAAAAAAAAAAAAAACAAAAAATAATTAAAATAAAAAAAAAACATCAAGACATAGCTAACAAAAAAATAAGTATATGGACCAAAAATAGTAACTGGAGTGCAAACACAAACGAAGAAAAACTTGTACAAAGTTTGTATGGAAAGAGCTTGCCCTCCCCTTCGCTTTGATTTTTCTCGTGATAAAATATTTTTACGGTATTTTTGGTTACTTTCCTAGATAGTCATTCAGATAATTTAATGAAAATGTCTTTCCTTTTCAATTAAAATTTATTTAATTACTGTAAATGTTTATTCAATCTATTAATTAACCCTTTGAACGCCAAGAGCCTATAAAGTGGTCGTGTGTCGTCGTGCCCACCACGCCAACAATCACTAAAAAGGTCAGAGTGAAAGTGTACTTTTATCATTTTGTTAACGAGTAACACTAAATTTTAGCGACTTGTTTGTAGAAATTTTTACTGTTTTCAATTTCTCTTTCAATAGATAGTAAATATATTGTTCATTTATCGTACGGGGATAATGGATTTTTATAGGCAGTCGGTGATTGACAGTACAATACATTGCACACATCAATTTTATACAAAAAAAAAAAAACAATTCCAATTTTGTACTTCGCTATGCCATAATTTGTGGTTTCCGTGAGCCAATGCTTGGTTACCTACAGGAAATATCGGAATCGGCATATGCGTGCCTATCAAATTCGAGGGGTCCCTTCGATTCCTCCTAGATCTCATCATCAGAACATCGATTAAACGTTAAATGTGAATTTTCCTTATCGGCACAGTGATATTTGTTTGTTTACACAATACACCTACGTCTCCCTTCAGTTTATACAAGTATTAATACGTAGTTATGGTACAGTCAGCATAGTTAGGTATGACGCTGACTGTACGTATGGTTATATTCATATGCATGTATGTATATAATTTTAAATTGACAGTGTTCATTGAAATTTATCATTAAACTGTATAGTCGAGGAATGGAAAGGTGCGTCACTTTTCGACTCTAATTTAATGCAGTTAAGGTCGAAAAGTGACGAATCTTTTCATTCCACGACTATACATACGGGTAAATCTATAATATAAGTACGAGTATGTACATATGTAAGTTGTCATCAAAATTTGTAATCCTTATTTCAACCACTTGCCGCTATCCGATTGAGATGAAATTTGTCGTGCTTATGTAAGTGCGGTGATGGAAACAGAAGGATGCCATAGCAACTCCTAAACTATACAAGAAAAAACCCATCGTGTTTAGACTTATACAACGAGTAGTTGCTGATTATGTCAAAAAGTACAGTTGGCAATAAAATATTGTACTAAAAGTGACATTTTTGACAGAAATTTATTAAATTAAAGCTAGTTTAACCTAGTGCTTTACGTGCGCTTAATGAGTATCAATTCAACTATCCAAAGGTGGGTTTGCGTAAGCATTACACCATTTTGTTTATAAGTATATCACGACGGTAAACAAGTATACGGCCTGGCTGATGATAAGCAGAAATCGTAGCCTAAGGATTCTCCATAGCCTATTACCATGTAAATTTTTAACATTTTACTTATTTAAGGGGCCTGAATTGAATGTGAGAGCTCAGTGTAGTCATGTTTTTGATACTCATACTCATACTCATTTATTTTGTAAAGCTAATTTACAGGTCAACACAATTTTTAAACTTTATAATTATTAAAACCAGATTATATAAAAAAATTAAAAATTCAATAGCTTGTAAAAAAATAACAATAATATATAGTATTCAAATTCCAATCATGACACTATCTGCATACAATTAAACTAACAAGTTTTACTCGTACTATAATTTTACTAGGTGTTAGCAATAATTTCATCGTAGGTATAGAACGGGAGCAGGACAAGCCAGCGTCTCAGGCGACATTTAAAACTGCATAGGCTCGGTACCTCCGTTATGGACTGGGATAGTTTCTTATATACGGTAGGTCCCTACCGTAGGTAGATAATACCGGTAATTCGCCTTTGGTGATCAAGAACCAGTAAATTGGCTCAGTCAGCTTCCATTTCGAGACTGCCGAAGTTCACTAGCTCCGTTTAACATGTTCAATTTAGTAGCTTCAGACAAAGCCTTGATCTTAGTTGACGCGTGATGCACGCTCACTCAGCTAAGTATTGGCAGCAGAAACAATTAGTCCTTGGCGTCAGTTGGTAAATATTAACACTGGTAATTGTACGCTGAGCGTCAGCTCCCTCGATGTTCGTTACGGACCTAACTTGCCACCGGAATACAAATGAATCCATTATCCGAAAGTGCGGAGATAGCGAATCGAGACTGGTATCACGTACGTTCGTGTATGCGTGATCTTTTAATGTGTTTTTAAAATAAAACAGGCTGTTTACTTGCAAGCATGAAGTAATATGTTTATTTTATTATTTAAATTGGACCATCTCTTTTCTATAATAGGTATAATACTATTAATATCACTGTAAATAGTAAAATATGGACCTGTAACTTTATAGGTAGAGATTGTAGGTACGATGTTAATTGGTATGAACGTCATGAAGTTATTACAATTTTCTTATAAAAGATTCTGAAGTCCCATAATTGCAAGAAAAAGATGTTGGTAGTGAGCCAAAATGGAAAATAAGCGCATTTATTTGCTCGTAAGTGTCAATATGTGGTCAAATATCGTGCTATTTTTCCGATGCCCTATGAATCGTGTAGTAATAATGCCTTTACGTGCTACGCTGTAGCTGAGATTGGTCGTAGCAAATTAAACGTAGTGCTCGTAGCATTACTCGCGTAGTTTGCACTTAAGGTCTACGAGTTTCGCGTATTTTTATTGGGGCCACTTAGGCTTACATTTATTTACTCACCTACAAACAATCGTTCTTATTTCATGCTCTTCAGTTTTTAACTGTTGAGGCCGATGACTCCGCCGGCTTTTTAGCTCTGTACTTCTCATTGTGCCTTAAGGGTCTGAATCAAATCCCATATTCTTCTTTCCTTTCTTCCTTGAGGAAAAAATGGCATCAATAAGCTGTTTAACCGTACGACATTGAGACAAAATTTTTGATGTCACGTTATTTCTACTACAATAGAAATCGTCCATAGATGAGTTCGTCTTCATTGACGGAAGGGGACATCCATAGAATATCGTTACATGTATCCGTCAAGTCAATCTGATTTTGAAAGACAGACAATATCAAAAAGTAGGTATACCTATGGCATGGCGGGGTCGTCACATTTTGTTATATTTAATTGGGCCGTTATTTTATTTTTATTTTTTAATCGTATGACATTTATTTACGAACCGTGAGATCTTCGAGAAGACAAGTACGGTTACCAGTTTTTGTTGCACTATTAGCACCACCCAGGGGTCACGTGTAGGGTTAGGGCGGGTACTCCCTACGGACGTAGTGCAACTTCGACCCCCCTTTGTCAAGTGAGTGGGCAACTTGACTGTTAGTAGTTTTCAAGCCGCCCGAAGGCCTCTAACTTGGCTTAACGACTGCTGTCATAAACAGCAGCCGGGATCAACGGCTTAACGTGTCTTCCAAAGCACGGGAGCGCTCAGTTATTATACCTGCGCCCACATTGCTTAACCTCGCATACCGCACGCGGTACGCGGGCGCCGCTGGGCCACGAACGCTCCGGGCCTTTATTATCTAAACTTTATCTTATCACGCTGGCATGACATTTCTTTTCAATTCCGAAATGATTTAAAATGCCGTTGGTTTTCCGTACTTGTCAAATTAATTTAGGACTGGATGGTATCGACGAGTATTGACAAAACACCGATGCATAATACTCGTACTATTGTGTTTGAGTTTATTTTACATTGTAGATTTTTTTTATATCACGTCGGTGGCAAACAAACAATTATTTTATTTAGTGACAGAAATACTAAATACCAACTAGTATCCAATAATATAATTTACGGTTATATCCCCGATGCAACCTGCTGCTGTTTTACTAAGTATCTGTGGATAGGTAAGGTGGTATTTATTTAAAAAAAGGAAAGTTGTATTTTTCTACTCCAGCATTATAATCTGTCGATTAAATGACTGACTCTTTAATAAAAAAACTGGCTACGCTCGTTCTGTTACATCGACTCTCGCATTTTAAGTACCCTTGTTATGTAACTTGCATAAGATGCTATTTTCTCGTCTTCTTCCTTATTATATGAAACTTTTAGTTATGAAATACAACAATGTCAAATGATTTAAATCTATTTTCCATTTTCATAAGAATCGGATGAATTTGTCATTGAAATAAAACAAGGTTGGTTCTCGTATTCAAATCATAATTAAATTCTTGTAAACGAAGCCCGGAGCAGTGCTCGAGTCCATCTCGCTTCACTAATTGCTCTAAATTCGTTTCAGTCAAGGTTGTCTGTGATTAAATGCCGTTATTTAACGTTTCCGATAACAAAGATCCACTCTTTATAATCGTCCCATGCCACGTTCGACGGGTAAGCAGTTATTTATTTTGAAAGCGGGATTTATTTGCGGAAAAGGGTCTGACCCGCATTACTCAAGGGAGATTTTGCTGAATGGGATTCCAAAGTATGCTGTTTGGATTCAGATAACTTATTGTATTTCGGTAGTTTGAAGCGTTTATCTGGTTTGCAAATCATCCAACGATCGATTGTGGAATCACTGCCCTAAGGTTTCCGCTTGGGTTGTTCTTTATCAACCTTTTAGGGTGAAGTGGCTGTTATATCCGCAATATCGTGTTGTTATCGGTATAACAAAATAGATTAGCGAAGTTTTAATGCGAACTTTATGGTGGTAAATGTACCGTATTTGGATCGTTTAGAAAAGCTAAATACAATTTACAAATCTCATATATCTGAAGATTAAGGATAACATTTAGGTGGCTTTTGATATGTGAAGTGGAAACCATAGGCCTTTAACCCAGACGGATCCTAAGCGGCGCACAGCGTTAGTGGGGGAAGAGAGGGACGTCAAAGAGTAGAGGACGGGGAAGTGGGGCAGGATCACTGCTGCCCGTTCCCTGTCCCGAGTTATACTTTGAGGAGGTTTGAGTTAAACGGTGGGTCTACATAATAGACTCATCATCATTCTAGTGTTATTATATCCCAGTAGAGTTGCATCCTGCAGAATGCCCGGGATCCACAACCGAATCCCAAGAACTAGCGAAGTCACTAGTACGGAAGTGACTGCCATCTGACCTTCCAACCCAAATGGGAAAGTAAATTATTGGGATTAGGTTTGTCTAGTGAGTGGGCAACTAGTAGTACGGTTAATCAACAATCCCATTTCAGTATATATACGTATTACAGCCGAAGGACATCCACTGCATAGGCCTCCCCCAATTTCATGGGGGGTAAGTAAATGTCATAATCGCCACGCTTGTCATAAGGGTTAGCGATCATAGTATCTCCACCGCACTCCAGGGATGCTGCTGCCTATCATCCAGTGGTTTTGGTCGTAGTTTTAAGACATACCCGGGTCAGTATCTATAATTAAAGCTAAATTAGTTGTTTTTTGCAGTCGTGTTTAGGTAAATTTTACATGTCTATTCTATCATACATATTTTGAAATGATGTTGTTCTAAACTCATTTATGTATTCAAAAAGTCTACTCCGCTATTTTTCAATTATATTAATACATTCCTAGTATAGGTAGTGTAACTTACAGATAAGTGGGAGAGCCATAGACAGAAAATATTAATAGGTCCTATAAAAATAATAGTTGAGGCAAAAACTCATTAAACTTGTTATTATAATGGGCGGTCATGTAAACGACCTTTGCTACCTGAGTACATTAAAGTTGAAGTCGAAATTATAATTAGAAGACCTTTAAAACTAGAGCAGAGCCGGAACGTCTCGGGAGACCGAACTGGGTCAAGTGCGATTTTCATAACACACTAGTAACGTCACGATGGTGCATCAACGAGCGGCTTTCAAAACATGAAAACGTCTGCTGAGAGTAAAATGAGAAGAATAAAGAAAAATAATCTCAGGCTACTTTTAACGTTTACAAGAGGCGGTAAAGTGAACGTTGTGTTTTGAGAGATCTGGGTACGCCTATTTCAGAACAAAATATTTTTAAAGACTAAAGCATTCTGGATTTCGCATAGGAAATGTGATGTTGAAAATAGATCTGTTTGCTATCCTGTATTTGTACTAATGATCCTATAGGACATGTATAGTCGATTATTTTCCATTCTTAGTATATTCTCTGTTTGTAAAAGTAAGTTCATGTTAAGCAAATAGTACAGTTAGCTTATCTAGTAGCTACTTTTTCATGTATAATATGGACAGTTAACTGCAACTGGTATAGACATGAGTGGTTTGCAAATGAATAAACTCATTATTTACGTAAAGGACACAAAAAATTGTAATTGTCATACAGAGGTAAGTAATTGCCGTTTAACTTCCCAAAATATGTATTTTATACCACGTCGGTGGCAAACAATCGTACGGCCCGCCTGATGGTAAATGGTCACCGCAGCCTATGGACGCCTGGAACTCACACAGGGGTATCACAACCTTTAAAAATGCCAAGTTTCCATTTCTGGTTCATTACACGAAAAAAAAGGTGAAATTCATGTAAGACAAAATAAAAATATGCTTTTTATTTGCTAATATGGGTGAAAATGCTTATTAGTCATGAAAGTAGCATAACTACTGCCGAGAGATCAAACGGTTTGACAAAATATGCAAGCATTACCTTAATATCGTCCTTTTCTCTGACAGATGCGTGAGAAGGGTGAACAGGTAACAGATTTATATCAAATGAACGTACCAAATACCTACAACTTATATGTCATAGCAGATCTGGAACCGTTCTAACCCAAAGGATCGACAGCCTGAGGCCCACAACAATACGCACGTTTCCTACAACAGTTTACGTATAGGGGGTCAATTTATCACCTGCGTTCCGTATTCCAATTGGATCTAAATCTGCTTCGCATTTCCGCTTCCCTGCCCGACCAAACGTGATAGAACGTGAGCGCAAACTATGTTGTATTCAATTTTAGAATATGTAACATCTGATGTATAATAGAGTTCTAGATGGACTAGCTAAATCTGAGGGGGTTGTGTTGCCCGTATTGTCTTTAACGGTAAAGTTTGATGAGATATCGTAGCTTGTTTGACTTGTGTAGGTAAATGGAGGGTTTCTAATGTGCATAAAGGTAAGTCTGTTTTGCACATTTATTCTACTATCAGCTGATCCACTCGATAAAGCTATACCTTATCTAATCTCTAGTAAGTAATCTATCTTATAGATACCTGTATCGGTAAAATGTAGGAAAACATTTATGCTATTTATTAAAATGACTATGATATGACTTGTACCGCACCTACCCTTCTCGTTCCCGTCTCGTAACAAGAAATATTTGCTCGGAAATGTTCTTGTTACATTCGTAGTTATAGGCCAGTACGGACCCTATTCCGGGGCACACCTAGCGCGAGGCGTGTAAAGAATTTTCATACAACATTACATCACTAAGCCAGTAAGTAAATCGCGCAGCGACTGTGGGGCGCGTGTGCCCGCCGCTGAGCCCGACGCGGCGCGGCTAGCGGCCAAGCTGCACGCCGCCCAGCGCGATATACTATCCAGGTATCTACAGTACACACTTACATAAATAACCCTAACGCGCGATGTGCAAACATAGTTGTAAGAACGTTTATATCTTGGTTATATTTTTTTCATCATCATCATCATATTAGCCGAAAGACGTCACTTGCTGGACCTCCCCCAAAGAGTGGCACAATGACCGATCCTGCGCCACCCACATCCACTGGACTCCTGCGACCTTTACCAGGTCATCAGTCCACCTTGTGGGGGGCCTACCCACGCTGCGCCTTCCAGTACGTGGTCGCCACTCGAGAACCTTTCCGCCCCAACGGCCTTCGATTCTACGTGCAATGTGCCCCGCCCACTGCCACTTAAGTTTAGCGATTCGGAAGGCTATGTCGGTCACTTTGGTTCTACTACGGATGGCCTCATTTCTGATGCGGTCACGCAAAGATACTCATAGCATAGCCCTCTTCATTGCTCTTTTGGTGACTTTGAGCCTTCTTATGAGGCCCATAGTAAGCGACCACGTTTCAGTGCCATATGTCATCACTGGCAACACACACTGGTCAAAGACCTTTGTCTTGAGACACTGCGGAATATTGGACGAAAAGACGTGCCGTAGCTTCTCGAACGCTGCCCAGCCGAGTCGGATCCGACGACTAATAACCACTTTCTCGAAGTTGGACTTACCTAACTGGATAGTCTGTCCTAGGTATATATAATCGTCTACAACTTCGAGTGTAAAGTGTCCGATTGTAACGCGAGTTGCTGCGACATGATCTTTGTCTTTTCCATGTTCATCCTTAGATCAACTCGCTCGGAGGCTTTGCTGAGTATATTTTTTTACTTCCTTGCATTTTTTGAGATAATCATTATATATGCTTCGACCGTAATTATGTTGCTTCTCTGGTCTCGTATTATAGCCTGGTACTTTACTGTTGTGTCAATTGACAAAATTTCATTTTTAAGGGGGCTTTTTTCCGATTAAAACAAATATTAAAAAACAAACGATGAAAATAAATTTCATATTAAAAAATCAATTTCAAAAGTTTCATCATAAAAAAGAGTAAGTGACAAGTAATGCGTCATAGCGTAAAAAATCGTACAAAAGCACTATTAATAACGCGGATTTACTAAAGAAAGTGTCCTGCTGTTCTCTTTGTGCGTTATGACTGTCAATTCGTCGATGGTAGGCTTTCTTCACATTTCCGTGAATATCTTGAAAACTAATAGCTATAAAAAATATTTTTGGGTTTCTTGTTGATCAGTTAACAAAATACGACTACTTGAAAATTTGAATTGTTGTCAATTGCTATGTTTGCTTTAAGCTGTGATTATACTTACATCTTCGAGTGTTATATAAACATGATTAAATTCAATTACTTAAGAAAATTTTACTTAACGATGAGGGTAACATAAATAAATCTCAATCATTGGGAAATAAAGAGAGACCGTATTCGCCACGTTCAATGCGAGTTTATATTAAAACTACTTTCATGAAACTGGGGACATTTAAAAATGGTTTGTAGCTATTTATACAACATTTTAAATAAACGAAAGCATATTTATCTAGTTCAGTGTCTGTGCGCTGTATTATATGATTTTCAGACATCCAACAAGATATGTTTGCCCAGAAGGATGGATAACATACTAGATGTTTGCAAACATGGCAAAGCGGATGAGGCTCAGTTCCGTAGTAAACTATAGTATAGCCATGTCCGTCTGTCTCTATGCCTGTCCGAGGCTTTTTTCTGTTATTGTTAGTGCTCGAAAGCTGCAATTGAATATGGATATATAAATAAAAAAAACTGATAAAACTATCAAATAGAATCTTAAGAAAAACTTGACAGTTTTCTATGCAGTATGTTATAATACTATGAAGGCTGTTGTATATTAATGAACACTGCCAAGTTAAAGCTCAAAATACATTAAGCCGCAATAAATTAGTTTTACTGTAAACAATCTAGTGCCAGACTTGGCGCTTTTTCAGATAATCTACGGAACTTGGCACCCAATTTGTGTGTGTGTGTGTGTGTGTGTGTGAAGACGACAACCACGCATCGCATATTGAACTTAGCTGAAATTTTCACATTTATGTTTTTGATGAGATAAAACATACAAACACAAACAAATACGGTACACAGGTAACATAATAAGTATATTTTATAAGCTACTAAAGATGACTGCTCAAATGCATCACGTTATCCCTAAGGGGCCACAGTCACGGCCACATTAGTATCAATAGTATAGCGCTGCATTAGCTCATTTCTCCAGGGCACGCCACTTAATGCGATTGTGACGAGGCCCTTAGAGAAATGGTGCCGAAACCAAGTGGACCTAATTACGTAATTCTTCGTAATAGTGTTGAGATATAACCTAAGAAAAAACAAGCGGGTTGTATTAGGGATACAACCGTAAAAGTACTGACAAGACCTAAATTGGCTTCTATTCACTTTAACAGTATTTTAGGGTCGATTAAAAACATGCTAATTTAACTTTTTTCTCAGAATATGGACTTTTTAGGCTCATTCGACTCAGAATCAATAAATCTATCGATTTTAGAAGAAGAAAAAGTGTCACCAGAATAGTTTTGTTACCTGCCATACCATATATTTACGTTTAGCAGTAAAACCGATATCTGGACGTCCAGACGTCATGAGCAGTTACATCCTTACGTTGTCAGTCTACCATTATCGCACGAAGCGATATGCTTTTTCTTTCCTTATGCGACCAACTAAGGACTGGAATTTGCTGCGGCCGTCTGTATTTCCTTAAAGACGAAAGTAAAATAGGCTATTACTGAACCAGCGAGTAACAGCTTAGGCCTTGTCATTGCTTTCCATCAGGTGAGACTAAGGCCAATCGCTGGTCAGTCAATCATAAAAAAAAGAAATCTATTGATTTTTGGGGGAGACTATTTTCTTCTTCTAGGATCGATATCGTTATTGATTTTGAATCGAATAAGACCAAAAAGTCCATATTCTGAGGAAATATTAAAATGCCCTATTTTTTTAAATTTCGCTTTTACAAAAACGACTTCATTTGGTGGCGGTTTTTTGGAATTCCGTTAATTGCGAGCGCACATTCCTTAGATGAAATAATCTTTTCTAAGACACTAGTATCTCCATTCATAACATTTTGAACATATTTAATAATTCATTTTCGTTACTTAACATTCATAGTATACTTATAGTCACCATCATCATCATCATGTCAGCCGAAAGACGTCCACTCCTCCCCCAAAGACTTCCATAATGACCGGTTCTGCGCCACCCGCATCCAGCTGACACCCGCGACTTTTACCAGGTCATCGGTCCTAGTATAGTATTAAAAACAAACAATGTAATAATGATGTTGATCTATTAAATCCTGTCAATATCAAAAATATAAGTAACTTCCAACAAAATTGACGTAGTCTACGTTGTTGAAACTAAAATAAACAAAATAATAAATAAATAAATATTAGGCGACAAGTTTTACACAAAGCGAACTAGTCCCATAGTAATCTCAACAAGGCACGGTGTTATGAGTACTAGACGACGATATATTTAGTAGAAACGTATATACTTAAATACATAGGAAACATCCAATTCTCAGGAACGAATGTTTCTGCTCACCACAGAAACAAATGCCCTTACCAGGATTCGAACCCGGGAGTTCTAGCTTCGGAGGCAGTCTTACTAACAACTAGGCTAAATAGGCCGATAAAAAAAATAGGGGACTATTTTTTACACAAATCAAATGTCTTATGTTTCGTTGACCAATCAAATAATATTCAGAGCAGTTCAAAAATACCAAATTTTCACAAAGGTTTTATACCATTTCACCAATAAGAAAAATACACAAGACACTTGACGCAAGATTTTTATTTGTCAGTATTTGTTACAATTCAGTGTATTTGAACTTGATTTAAGATTTGAATGCCTACTTGATGTACTTGACGTAGATGGCGTACTCCCTTCGTACTCCATACTCATATAATTATTAATTTAAATTATATTCATTAATTTGTTCTAAAATTGGACGTTTAGTGTTAACGAATAATAAATAAATCAATAAACCCACTGCTGTAACTTGTATACCATCAAGGTGAAACTCCTATAGCTCCGAACACGGGACTAACGCGCCCAGAACGTGAAACATTCTTTAAGTAAATAACGAATGCGGTGTATCGCAGGTAAACTCGACCAGTGCACATCATTCCTGTCGGAGACTTTCTATCTATATTGAGTCTCGCGGTATACGATCACTTTGGGTACCATCTGCTTTACATCTGCTGCCAGTTCTTGGAATAATAGGCTCCTTACTATTCCTCAAATTTTGATTTTAATCTGACCAAACAAGTAATTTAATGTGCTAATGAAATAATGAGCTCGATTTAGGTTTAGCTCCAAAAGTACGTTGGCCAAAATTTTATCAAAAATATGATTTTATTTTCATTCTTATTCTTGACACAACGGAGAAAGCATACGCTTTTCGAAACATTTCTTTGAAACGATTTGACTGCTTTTTTGCTTGTTCTGACGAACAAGCAAAATATCTGATGCGCGGAGACTAGAGGCGAGGCGATGCCATCACTTTTATTTTAGCGCCATCTAGCATTAGTTACGGAACTAAAATGGAAATGTCGAGTATAGAGTAGCTAACTCATGAAAACTGGCAACAAAAAAGTGTTGACTTCAAAAATTACAGTTAATTCCAGGTGAGTTAGTGTGATGAGTTAGTTGTGTTTTTTGGAGGTGAGTAAAGTGGTCAGAGCTTCCGAGGATACGCTCTGTTGAGAAAGAGAGACCTGCATATATCTGGCTGTCAACACCGTTAATCATCAAGTCAACAAAGGGTAAATGCGCTCGGGAATCGTCTGGCGTAGCAAGTGTCCATAGGCTGCGGTGTCTGCTTACCAAGCAGCCGCTAACTTGCGTTCAAAATGCTGCACGATTATATTGGCATATATATGTATTAGAAGCTTATTCAAGAGAAAATTTTTCGCTTTTACCTGTACCGTTGCATTAGTATTTTTTGCTATTAATAATAAGAACATAAACATTTTAATGCTACTACTTCTCAAAAATCAAAGACAGGTATAAAAAAATGTGTATGTTTGCAGTCATTTAATCGTGACTAGAAATAACAGTCTATTAAACATTTTATTTTATCAAATAAGATATACAAATGAAGTTCAACTGCCAACGACAAAGTACGTACACTAGTAACTAAAATAATTTAATAATCAACTATCTACTTATTGCTATGACTATAATAAGCTAATCTATAATAGAATATATCGCGTTTTCTAAGCAACTACTGATCAAATATAATTAAATTTAGAATTGATTGATCCTCTTTATAGTTACAAAATTGTATAACATTCTGGTCTATAAATCTAAATAACTACTTTCATTCTATTCGAGAATAAAATTGAAAGATAAGTGGTCTAGTAATTATTTTTTATTCTTGCCCATTCCTAATAAAATGTTATCAGTAGAAGCAGTAGTACAATCTTGAATGATGTCTTCTTTGCTATGAATCGAATGAAAGTCATTCATTTCTGACCATGTGGGGTCAGATTTTGCAATACGTTTCCGTTCTTTGATCTTTGTGTACAATAGAATGGAGACCATTATGAAAAATACTACACATCCCAAGGAACAACCGACAATCAAACCCATACGCCTATTAAGAATCAAGGTAATGTCAAAAACTTTACGGGGTCTTGTTCTTATCGACACCGATTTACGGAAAGTGTTGAAGGATAGGCATTCACTAGAAGGAGACCGCATAAGAATGGCCTCAGCTATATCTTGCGTCAGTCTGGCGGTAACATTTGAGCCCATCTCAGTAGTTCCGTTGATTTCTTTATTTTCGTAATCGATAGATGGGGGTTCATCGTGTAGCGTGATAACGCATACGACGTAGTTAACATTTGGCGCAAGATCCGATATGTGAATCGATACTTCAGTTTTCTCTAAGTATTTTGATTTCACCTGAAAATGAAACTTGATAACATTGGTGTCTGCTTACATTTTCAAACTAGTTGAATCTTTAATTGCTAGAAAATCTCAGTTATATGCATAATGACACACCGGATAGGCAATTAGGTATGTATATAGGTGCATCGAGCAAATCTATATTAACAAATACCACGATGTCAAAAACGCAATATCCTCGAGAACTCTTACATTTGGGAAATGAGATACTACACCGAAATATACTTACATCAGATTTGATATCTTCACTATAATAAATTATTTGTAATGCCTTTATGGCCGTTCGATTTCTGATAAACCACGAGACTGACACAGAGTTATCTTTATGTTTGTCGACAGACAGTTGCGATATTATTGGGACGTCACATTTCTCCTTAGGATATTCGTTATCTAGACATGTCACTTCTTTCGATTTTATTATTTTAGGGTGGTCTTGTATCCAAATCCATGTATTGTCCCGTTCACAATTGCAGATTAAAGAGTTATCTGAAATGAAAATTAAAGTTGAACATAAAAACCTACGTAAGTTTATAGTATGATCTACTCAGTAATTAAACTAATTAAGCAAGTACCTTGCATTTCTATATCTTGTACGTGATTTTCGATTGATACCAATAGTTCCAAGGAAAGCATTTGTAGTTTGTTATGAGAGAAGTCTATTTGAACAATTTTATTCAGATTTCTAAAAGCTGTCGCCGAAACATATTTAATGTTATTATATCCTAAGTACAATACTGTAAGTTCTTTCAAGTGAACTAGATCCTCATTGAGTATATTTTGAAGTTTATTGTGAGAAAGATCTAAAAGTTTCAAGTTGGCTAAGTCTTCTGTAAACGATTCTATTGACTCAATGTTATTATTAGATAGACATATCGATCGCAGTTTGACCAGGCCACGAAAGTGACTCGTTTTTATCTGTAAAACTTTATTGAAACTCATATCCAAAGTCTCTAAGTATGACAACCTTGAAAATGGGCTTATTGATAGACGTCTGATTTTATTATGATTCAGGTAAAGATGTTGTAAGCTACTAAACCTATCAAATTTGATATCATCTATGTTTGAAATATTAGTTGCGCTTATATGTAATTCATATACATTAGCTATTAAAGCATTGTTATCTGATTTATTGGAAGCGGTCCAAGAAACGGCTGGGTTATTGCTTAGATCAATGTTTATTAATGCTATTCCGGACTTCTTGAATGATGACAAAAAAGCAAAATTTGCTATGTTATTACCAGAAATATTTATATTCTGTAAATTTGGAAAGAGCTCAAACATAATAAGGGGTAAATGTTCTAGTTTATTACTGCTAAAATCTAAAGACACTAAATCATGGAATATAATCTTCTTTTTTGCCGTAACAGACTTAATTTCGTTCTTTCTAAGAATCAAATATTTCAGATTGCTTAATTTTTCAAATCCACTTAATTCAATCTTTGGCAAAAGATTGTCGGATATATCCAAATTTTCAAGATTTGTTAAATTATGGATTGTGTTATACGGAACTGAGTCTAAAAAGTTATTAGAGATATTAAAATCTGAGACTGTGTTATGAATTTCAAATAGTGTTGACGGTATTGAACTTATTATGTTTTGTGCTATGTTTAATTTTAAAAGTCTTTTATTGTTTTTAAATGTATCTTTAAAAATATTTTCTATGTTGCAATGCTCCAATAACAATACCTCTAAAAGTGGCAAGAGAGAAAATGATTCTAACGGTAAATAGTCCAAGACATTGAAAGAGAGTGACAAATACTTCAACCCTGGTACTTCAATAGAGAGCAAATCTCCAGATTTTAACGAGTTATTTTTAAGAGATAGAGTCTTGAGATTATTCAAACCCTGGAAAGTTTCGTTTTCTATCAACTGTATTTCACAGTTATCTAAGTAAAGCGAGCTTAAAGGTAGACCCTGCTGAAACATGTTTTTATGCAATATTTTTATTGGATTGAACGACAAGTTGAGACTCCTTAACTTTTTTAAAGCGTGAAAGGCCAAATCGAAGACCGTTGAAATTTTATTGTTCGAAAGATCCAAATCTTCTAGTTCGGTTAGACCAAAAAATGAATAATTTGAAATGTTTCGTAAAAGATTATGCTTTAAATTAAGTTTTCGAGTCGAATTCAAACATTGAAAAGAATAATCTTCCAAATAGGACAATTCATTGTTCCCTAAATCAATATGTGTGAGATAAGTAACGTTTTGAAAAGTATTTCTTCTCAAGAATTTAATATTGTTATTTTTCAAATGTAATTTGTTTAATTTTTTCTGGGTGTGAAACATGAAATTGTTAATTCCAGGAAGAGAGTTATAATCTAAGTATAATTTAAGTAGATTTGAATTTATTTTAGGCAGAATATCATTTAAGTCTATTAAATTGTTATTATTCAGGCTGAGGTACTTTAATCTACTCATATGAATAAATGTTCCCGGTTCAATAAAAAATATTTCATTATGATCCAAATGAATTTCTTCAACCATTAAAGATTCTACAAATTGGTATTTTGAAATCGTTGTCAGCTTATTATTGTTCAATCTGATCTCATTCAGACTTGCTAAGGATCCTAGTGTGCTGTTATCTATTTTGAGAAATTTATTATTGTCTAATCTTAATTTCACTATGTTTTTATTATTCCTAAATATATCATGTGGCACTTTATTTAAATAGTTAAATTCTAATTGTAGCTTAGTGAGATTAATTAAATTACTAAAACTCTCGCTATGAATATTGCTAATGCAATTGTCGTCTAAATAAATTACACTTACATTAGTTGAATTAAGAAAAGAATCTATTGGCACATCTAGAATATTGTTATGGCTTAGGACGACCTCGCCCAGAGACAACAAGTTGCAAAATAGGCCATGAATGTGATGCAAATGGTTATAACTTAGTTCTATTGATCGTAATTTTTTATTATTTTCAAAGAGATCAGGAGATAAAAATTTTAATCTGTTATGGCTCAAATCAATCGATTCTAAATTAACCAAGGAATGAAAGGCTCGGTAATGTATACTATGAATAAAATTGAAATGGAACGACAATATTTTGAGGGACGGACTAAATTTGAGGCAGTCTTCCGAAATAAATTCAAAATTATTAGAATTCAAGTCTAAAAATTCCAGCGAGATTAAATCTGAATCCTCAACAACGGGAAAAAAAGAAATTTCATTCCAAGCTAGCCTTAAAGAGCGCAGATGTCTCAACTTCGCCACCGCGGCTATTGGAAATGTCGTGAGGTTGTTTTCGCTCAAATCAATTTCCGAGAGGGAAAGTTCTAAACTAGAAAAGGCTGACTCCGATATATCACGTATCATATTTCCTTTCATATTCAATTTCATTAGCGGGAGACCGTAAAAACTGTAGCTGGGTATGTCTTCGATATAATTAAAAGTTAGGTCCACCGATATGAGTTTCAGGAGGCCGGAGAAAACTTTTTGTGGCATGAACTTAATCTTGCTCGATACGATGCTTAAAGTTTCAAGGCACTTCCTCAGCGGCATAAATGTGTCGTCGCCGATATCTATAATGCTAGTTCTCGACATGTGTATGTGTTTAATGCACACTCCCTGCGGCACAAAGTGGGGTCCCAGACTATCTTCGTTGTCATCGAGGTCATAAATCGACAGTGAGTGAATATGCGACAAAAGTTTCAATGCATTTTTAACATCTTTTAAAACGGTGTCTTGGCAGTCAAGAAATATACCTGTAACAAGAAAAATACTTCAGTGTTCTGATGTGGTATTTTAAAACTCAACTACAAATTATTCTTATAGTATTCCTTGCCCCAACCAATATTTATATCAAACGCGTGAAACAAACTTTCAGTTATACATATTGTAGAGGCCGCATTGCCAGGCTTTTTAAATAACTCAGAAAAATGTAAACAAATAAAATATGCGCAAGTTATATATAGTCAATAACGAAAGTGACATCTAATTCCATAAGTAAAAAAACTGGCAACCGTACTTGTCTTCTCGAAGATCTCACGGTTCGAAAATAAATGCCATACGATTATTATTATTAGTAAGGAAATTAGAAACATAATTGACACTTAACCATAAAATACTCATGCAGTTTACACTAAAACACAGTATATATGTAATTAAACGTTTTTATAAAAGTCGCATTTATATGTAATCATTCCCCACTGTAATAATTCATTACGAAACAACAAAATGTATACAGAATTATGGTATCCAATAAAAAGTCTCACCGTCCTCAAAGGTATAGCACGAACATTTGTTACTCCTCATTAAGTCGGGGCACGCCAAGGTATTTTGAGCTCGCGAAACCGAGGGTAGAACCAACAGTAATGAAATAATTTGCAAAATATCACGATCATTTTTCTTCGTCTTGAAGCATAAAATCTTTTTCATAGTTTCATTATTGAATATTTTTTACATTCCATTGAACATGTTTTTAATATCTGAAAAGAAAATGTTTAGTTAAATCATACAGGTTAACTTTAATCCTAGTAAGTGTCTGACGTACACCTTACAAGTACATATAGAGCTATTACCATAACTATTAGTTACTTACTAAGGATTGACCTAGAGGATAACTAAACGAAGCTGTGATGTTATATTATTTACAGATACAGTATTTCAAAATAGCCAACATTTCTATGATTGATTTAATTTAAATTCCATGCCAATAAGTCACTCACAAAGCTGGATTAAATAAACATTACTTGAGAATCCAGTTTGAGAACTGTCTTTAAATGTCAATCCTTTACTAGAAATATTATCCAAGACAATGAATTGTTTTTCAATGTTGGTACAACGATATTTTACTTGTCAAAACAAGATATGTTTCAATTTACTTAAATACTGAAACTCTAAATCTTAAAAAATTAATAAGTTTCTTTCTTTAATTATTTAAAGGACAAATAAAGTTTTAACACTTTTGCACTAACACGACATAATTACGTGCTATTATCTAAAGAAAGATTTACGAAGTCACTTCAGATTTTATTAGATTGAACCTCTCAACGTAGGCACCTAGATAACAAGAACTGCAATAACCAAGAACTGCGATAATATATATTTACTAAAAAATATTCTAACGACTCACCTGTCAAGGCTTTTGCGCCGACACGCATCCGACTGCAGCTAATTGCGAATAGAGGTTATATCTACCGCATTAGAGTTCATTTTCGCGACACGAGTGGCGGATGCTCTAAGTGCGCCGGTCCCGAACTTACACGCGTTATTATAATCTTTTTAGGATTAAGTATTACTGGGGGATTTAGTAATTGTGTTTAGCGCAACAGTGTACGCTTGAGGTCATTAGAAGGCTCGGGTGAAGACTGCCGCGGCGGCGCGCGCTCGCTGGGTCACCGCTCGTTGCGGCAACGGCACCCCCGACCCACTATTATTATACTTTTATGACGAATCGGATTTTGTAACACCCAGCTTTGCTAGCGATACCGACCCGAGAGTTTATCTTGTGCTAACGAATTATTAATGTAACGCTGTGTTGGCTTTGCATTTGTAATGATGTTTCGTTTTGTTGAACATTTTGGGTGCAAAAGAATACTTATTTTATTCTTGAATTACATAAATTGTCATCTTACTATTGCCATTAATTATAGTTGGGACTATTATGTTTAATGTATTTGAAAAACCCCGTCATTTTATCACTGTCCTATATTACTGATCTATGTTATTTTATGCACGAGGTCTAGGCACATGTGTACTGTGATAATTAAGAAATAAACCGACTTATAAGAATAAGAATAAAGTAATAAAACACTTCACTTGGGTTCATCTACTTAAGAAATAAACTAAATAAGTACTCAAAACCTTAAGTTACTGAAATGCTTATGTGTACTGAAAGATACTTAGTAAAAAATGCAAGAACATTTAAATAGAAGCAACCTTAAATGCGTGAATATAATTATACATTATATACATGTGTGTGTGTGTGTGTGTGTGTGTGTGTGTGTGTGTGTGTGTGTGTGTGTGTGTGTGTGTGTGTGTTTGTGTGTGTGTGTGTGTGTGTGTGTGTGTGTCTGTGTGTGTGTGTGTGTGTGTGTGTGTGTGTGTGTGTGTGTGTGTGTGTGTGTGTGTGTGTGTGTGTGTGTGTGTGTGTGTGTGTGTGTGCGTGTGCGTGTGCGCGTGTGTGCGTGCGTGCGAGTGTGAGTGAGGAGAGCTTAAATAAACTAGCACTAAAGATAAACTACTACACTACTATGTTGTCGGCGTTCCATTTTCACAATCAAAACTAGCACGAACCCAGTTCTGCTTTAGCCGAACATTTATACAGCGTGCTATATGAAACAGTTTGCTACTAGCATTCTAAAGTTATATTTAGTAAGGTATTTCAATAAACTAAAGCGTATGTAGAATCCAGCCTGGAAGAGTATCGGCGTGATTTCCATCCAAACAGGTCCATAATAGACCAAATCTTCTCGCTTAGGCAGACCCTTAAATTATTAATCCTAACAAAGCCCGTGTGCCTGACAGAGAGGACTCTAAAACACTTTCTGAGCGTTATTAGACTTCAAACAGAGCTATCAGAATCCTTCAGAACCAAAAATGGCAAGGGTATGAGCTCTCGTGCCTCTGTTCAACATCGCTCTCGACAAATGTTTCCGCCACTCACAATTAGAGAGCAAAGGCACTATTTACGACAAATCCACCCAAATTCTAGGATATGCGGATGACCTTGACGCATTAGGAAGATCCATATCTACAAAGGAGAGTGCGCACCTTGCTCTTGAAAAATCAGCTGCGGAAGCCGGTCTCCAAGTTAACATGGCTAAGACTAAATACATGAAAGCGTCAAAACGCCAGCAAGCGCTACTACAAGGAATTTGCATTGGCAATACCACCTTCGCTAGCGTCAAAGAATTCGTATACCGGGGTCCTTACTAACCGATAATATCGACGTGTCTTAAGAAATGGCCGCTAACAAGTACTACTTCAGACTGCTAAGATACTTTCGTTCAATACTTCTTTTAAGAAGCATAAAACTTCGTCTGTACACAACCTTACTAAGTTCATTCAGAACCATTCAGAACCGTAGGTGAGTCTATGCTCAATTCTGAATTTTGGGTGTCTGAGCAAAAAGAGAATTTCTTGTTGGCATTTGAGCGAAAAATACTAAGATGCATGTCGGAGCTGAGATGGAAGATGAGAGATGGGGAACACGTTATGACCTCGAGCTATACGATGACCTTAAAGGCATAAGGACCATTTAGATCGGACGCCTGCGATGGGCAGGGTACGTGTTGCAAATGGACGAGGCTAAAGTACCCAAATGCAGAAGTAGAGGCGGGCCAAAGCTCAGATGGTTGGACGGCGTCGAAAAGGACACTAGGACCTTAGGGGCGACATGTTGAAGAAGGACTTGACTCCTATTACTAAATAGGTCACCTGAAGACTCAGTAGTCGGCATGTACCCACATATCGACTGCTGAGTCTGTTACAAGACCAACGAGTGATTGAGGTGTGGTCCTTTTTTACAATGTGGAAATGTCTTAGATATTCCTCCGGCCTCGACACCTGATGGGGAGGGGATGTTATGTGGGACTCATTTAATCTTGAACGAACGGTTCCTCGTTTTGCTTTTTTTGCCGTGACGGGATCGCGAAAATTCTAGCACCGGTAGCCCAGTTCTCGCTGGGAGCCCGCTCCTCCTGGGAGGGGAAAGTTCCGAATACTAAGACCACGACGTGACCCAGATATGTAGGGCCGTGCAGTATGGGTTCGCATCCAACGGTCCTTATGTCATTGCAGCACCAAATCGTGTTCCTCTTTTCCCTTTCCATCTTCGCCAGAGCAGATGCCCGTCAACAATGTTTTCGCGCACCCGCTCCGAGACCTCTTTTTGCGAAAGAGCAGTCATGCACACACCAGTAGTATAAAAGCATTTCAAGAGAAATGGCTGATAGAAACCACGATCACATGTACTCCCAATTCACCGTGGTTGTCCACAAAGGAACACATCATAAAAGTTGTTGCAAATACTCAACTCAGAAGTTCTATAACTAAAAATAAAATTAGAAATTTTGAAAAACCCACGACGGGTTTACCTAATTGCATAATCTATATACATATAATAAAGCTGAAGAGGGTCGAAAGTGTGTACATGGAAGATATTCGAAAAAAAGTTGGCTTGTACTTAGAATCGATAACAGAACACGTTCCGACAGTTTTTAGAATTTTTGTCTGTTTGTCTGTTTATATGAACGTGCATCACGTGAAAACGGCTTAACGGATTTTGATGAAAACTTTACTAATCTGTCGAGTAAATACTCGGTAAGGTTTTAGGTTATAAAAAGTGTGCAAATTTGGGATAAAGAGGGGTTGAATATTGTATGGAAACTCCTATAATCCACGAGTTACAGGTTTGAAAATTGGTAAGCATATACTTGACGACAAAGGAAAAACATCCTTATTCAAAATTTGTGAAATCTTAAGATATAAACTGAAAAAAAAGTAAACGCAAGCGCTGCACCGCGGCGCTGCCCAGTGTGCGCGCCAGCCACCACGGTCTCTTCAAATTTTGAACACTATTATGATTTATTCCATTAAGTAACTGTGACCCTAAATCCAAATTTGATCCCGTTTTCTAGATTCAAAAACTACATATATAACTTTATACAATGTTACTTTTACCGTTTACTTCATGTGCACTCACTTTATATCATGATCCCACTACTTGGGCCACACAACTCAACGGCTACACGCTGGCCGGTGAGTTGGGGATTTGTGTTCAATTTGAGACTCACTAGTAACATGTATGATCTTTGAATTGTCTTCTTTTCTTAAATACACCTTCCCGTAGCCAGTCCAGCAGTATTTAAATTGCTTACATCTTTTGAGCTCCCGCGCTAAGAAATATAGCCGGGAGGCACGCGCGGTCAAGTGCTCCACAACGAAGATGGGGGTCTCTCCATTATTGCGCAGCCCAAGGTATTTTGCAGACAGGTTCCCCTTAGTTTTCAAATTATGGGCCTTGCATAGCCGCAGGATGTCATTTTCAGTATAGTTGAGCAAGTCTCAACGATGACACTCGTGGTTCTGGTGCCCTCCTGTTTTGGGCGCAACCTGTATAATGTCCTTAATGTGCGATCTATTGATGGGGCAGTTGACTGTGTTCGCAAGAGAGACAAATATGGTAATTAGATCTTATTTGGATTCTTTTGAAATTCTGGGGACATTTTTAATTTCGATATTACGTACATGGAAGATATTCGAAAAAAAGTTGGCTGGGGATACTTAGAATCGATAACAGAACACGTTCCAACAGTTTTTAGAATTTTTGTCTGTTTGTCTGTTTATGTGAACGCGCATCACGTGAAAACATGCATACATTTTGATGAAAACTTTACTAATCTATCAAGTAAATACCCGGTCAGGTTCTAGGCTATAAAAATTGTGCGAATTTGGGTTTAAAGGGGGTAAAAAGAGGGGTTGAATTTTGTATGGGAACTCCTATAATCCATGAGTTACAGGAATGAAAAGTGGTAAGCATATACTTGACGACAAAGGAAAAACATCCTTATCAAAATTTGTGAAATTTTAAGATAGAAACTGAAAAAAAGTAAACGCAAACGCTCGCCGCGGCGCTGCCCAGTGTGCGCGCCAGCCACCACGGTCTCTTCAAATTTTGAACACTATTGTGATTTACTCCAGTAAACCCCAACTCTAAACCCCAATTTCAGTACTGTTTTCTAGATTCAAAAACTACATATATAACTTTGTAATCCCACTAATATTATAAATGCGAAAGTTTAGATGTTTGGATGTTTGTTACTCAATCACGCAAAAACGGCTGAACAGATCAAGGTGATTTTTTGTATACTAAACAGTATATAATCTGGATTCATTTATAGTATACTTTTTGTCCCGATAATCACCCTTAAAGGGATGAAATCGGACGTGCAGATATGGTCTATGAAACTGGTGATTTAAATCCTCATACGCCATTCTAAGCTTTAAGTTTCAGCCAATTGGGAGTATAACGGCGTGTCAATAAATTTGACGTAAGCCATAGCAGAATTTGACGTATTGTAACAAGCTGACGTTTCGATATGTCAAAGCCGAAATATCATAATTCCTTCTGATTGATGACGCTATTTTTGAGCATAACCTTTTAGCAATTAGGTCTATTATTGCGTGTAAATTAAAATAAATTTGCGATACTTTGGAATTGTTTGTCTTCATCTTCATATGCTTAAATACAAAAACAGCTGCTTCAATGCAGTCTTTGTATCGTCGGTGTACAATTTAATTTTGTCGTGTATTATTTTTTACGTAATTGGTGACCCTTTAGACTATAATAACTGTTTGATATAAGAGATCACTTGGGCTGGGCAGCCCAATCGTCAACATTGACGGTTGAAGCACCTGAGATCTATGCACAAAGTACAATATATATACTGAGATAGAGATACCAGTGAAATACTCCACATAGATCGTAACGCCGTTGTGTATTTAGTAAGAACTAACCGCACGACCGCTGCATCCCTGTCACTTCAATATGCAAGTGCGATAGAGATAGCACCAAGTGACATCTGGTACAAACAAGTTAAAATAACATTTCCATAGAAAAATTCGTACTTCGAGCTGAAAGGCCCCTGGATCTATGCTTATTCGTATACACATAATACAGCTGTAGAGGGTCGAAAATCTGTACATTGAAGATATTGGATAAATTTTAGTCCCGCTAGGAGACTGCATGAGGGTGTGATGTGGGGTGACCGGAATGCTTCACAAATTGACCTATATCAAGAAATATGTAATGAGAAACTGAAACTGCTTGACTTCCCAGCCGAGTTAAAGTCATGTGCTGATCGGTTATGTAAGGAACAAAGACATCACACCATTGTAAATGATATGTATCATTACATAATCTCCACATTGACGGTGGCGGCTCGTAAGTCAAGTAGACCAGCAGGGAGGAAGCGCCTGAGGGGTGGACAGATAGCGGGTTGGAACAAATACGTTGCTGACGTTCACAGGGAGGCGAGAGTAAAATTTTTAGTCTGGGTGTCAGCAGGCAGGCCTCGTCAAGGACCAGTAAATGCCGAAATGAGTGAATCCAGAAGGCTTTTTAAGTCCAAGCTAAACTGGTGCCAGGACAGACAAGAGCAAATAAAATGTGACATACTTGCCTCAGACTGGGCAGCCAAAGACTTCAAAGCCTTCTGGAAGAACACAAATAAGCAAAACGTTCGAGCAAGTGTCCCGGTGAGCGTGGGTGGGGTAAGCGATCCAAAAAGCATTGCCAATAATTTCAAAAGCTGGTTTGCTGTAGCTCCATTCCTTAATAGGTTCGTGACTCCCAAGGCGCGAGATACTGAGACTGTCATGGGCGTGAGTACTGTAAAGTTCACGGCTAAAGAGGTTCTTAATGTAATTAAAAACATGAAGAGGGGAAAATCGCCGGGACATGATGGTCTCAGTATCGAACATCTCAAATATGCTAGAGCTCATCTGCCGCGGACCCTGGCGATGTTTTTCACTTTGTGCCTGCGGCACGGAGACTTACCAGAGCAGCTGACTAGGACGGTGGTAATACCACTAGTCAAAAATAAAACGGGAGACCTGTCAGACTCCGCAAATTACAGACCCATTTCACTGGCGACTGTCACCGCAAAGGTGCTGGACAGTTTGATTAATGCGCAACTTTGTAAATATATAAAGTTAGGCGACGCACAATTTGGCTTCAGGCCAGGGCTGTCGACAGACAGTGCAATTTTGTGCGTTAAACAAGCTATCCAGTACTACAAGGACAGAAACACACCTATCTATGTCTATATATCTTGTCAAAAGCGTTTGACCTGGTTGTGTACTGTTACGGACAGCCCCGAGGACCAGGGACTTTCCCAGTCTACCTAACATTTTACCGCTAGAACTCCAGCGGTCTTCAATACCGGGAATCGAAATTTGCCGTTACTTCCCGTTTACGACCTCCTAGAAATTACAATACAATTATTCTTTATTGTTCACCAAAAACAAAAACAGATTATGTAACGTTAGCGTTTAAAATACAGTTAGAATCATAAAATTTATCAATTAATGTTTTAGATCCTGAGTTGCGCAGAGACCGTTAGATATTGTTCATTTGTTATCCTTACTGTACCGTTACCTTTGTCGGGTGTGGGCATATCTGAACTAATGTTTTGTTGTTAACAATTGTCTATTCATTTGTATAAGCATTGTATAACCATTGTTAATGTCTCTCGTGAGAATCGGTCATCCTGAACCGTTAGGACAGAAAGCCATTATATTGCACAAGGTTGCGCAGGCGGCGTGGGAAACGAAATTACGGTAGTAGGGATGTTTTTGAAAAGAAATAAAACCCACCGGACGAACGAGATGAGTTGGTGGACAGTCAGTCTGTAGCCAGGAGCGTGGCACAGTGAACGCAGGCCAGGAACGAGGCATAGTGAACGTGAGCTTCAGAACAGTAACTTGTAATTAATAGTCGGCAGTCAGTCTGTAGCCAGGAGCGTGGCACAGTGAACGCAAGCCAGGAACTTGGCATAGTGAACGTGAGCTTCAGAACAGTAACTTGTAATAAATGGTGGACAGTCAGTCTGTAGCCAGGAGCGTGGCACAGTGAACGCAGGCCAGGAACGAGGCATAGTGAACGTGAGCTTCAGAACAGTAACTTGTAATAAATGGTCGGCAGTCAGTATGTAGCCAGGAGCGTGGCACAGTGAACGTGAGCTTCGGAACAGTAACTTGTAATTAATAGTCGGCAGTCAGTCTGTAGCTAGGAGCGTGGCACAGTGAACGCAGGCCAGGAACGTGGCATAGTGAACGTGAGCCTCAGAACAGGAGTTTGTAATTAATGGTGGATAGTCAGTCTGTAGCCAGGAGCGTGGCACAGTGAAAGCAAGCCAGGAACGTGGCATAGTGAACGTGAGCTTCAGAACAGTAACTTGTAATTAATAGTCGGCAGTCAGTCTTTAGCCAGGAGCGTGGCATAGAGGGACGAGTGAATCTTTGGCCAGGAACGTGGCACAGTGAACGTGAGCTTCAGAACAGTACCTTGTAATTAATAGTGACGAGTGAACTTTTGGCCAGGAAAGTGGCATAGTGAACGCAATTTTTCAGTGCAGTAACTTGTTATTAAGTGTAATCCCGCTGTTGTTTAGTATTTAAATTTTGAACCTTCTGACTCTGAACTGTAAACTTAGTGATGAAAACAGTATTGTACCTTATCTTTCCTTTGCGTTTCTAATTTCATTATAACTTGTAACAGACTCAGTGTTTTTATTACGGAGTGTTCCCATGACCATAGTGAACCTTACAAGAACAGAGCCGCGTAAGTAGGAGTTAGTTTCGAAACAGTGCTGCGCCATTCCTCGGTCGTTCACAGATCCTTCGTGTGACGCTACCGTGTTCACCGAGACGGGTGCGGCAAGAACCTCTGTTTCCACCGAGCTATCGCAGACGATAGGCTGTGGACTTGCGTCGTCTACATGTACGATATACTGTGGGAGAAATTAGCACGAACGGGCCTGCCAGGGGAATGTGTTGCATTACTGAGGTATTGGTACAACAACCAGGTCAATCGTGTGAGATGGGCAGGAGAAGAGTCAGACGATTAAAGACTCCAATGTGGTGTTAGACAAGGAGGGCTATCGTCACCTATTCTGTTTAACATGTATGTAAACGAGTTAATCGATCGCCTCAGCAGCACCCGTGTCGGTTGTCACATAGGTGATGTGTGCTTCAATAACATTAGCTACGCAGACGACATGGTGCTGCTGGGGCCATCGGTTAACTCGATAAGGCAGCTGTTGAAAATATGTGAGGGGTACGCTAAACAGCATGGTCTGAGATATAATGCGACTAAAAGTGAGCTGGTCGTTTTCAAGGCACGTAAATACAACCTGCAAACTTTACCTGAGATCATGCTGGGTGGAGTACCCTTAAAAGTAGTAGAAAGGGTTAAATATCTTGGTCATATTCTCACGAGAGACTTGAGCGATGACCTTGATTTAGAGAGGGAGAGGAGAGCGATGGCAGTGCGTGGCAATATGTTCGCCCGCAGATTTGCACGCTGTAGTGACGAAGTTAAACTGACGCTTTTCAAGGCCTACTGTCAGACGTTCTACACGTGTAGTCTGTGGGTGGCATTTACACAGAGAGCCTATAATGCAATTCGCGTGCAATATAATAATATCCTCAGAATGTTGTTGAGGCTGCCGAGGCACTGCAGTGCATCCGGAATGTTCGCAGACGCGAGAACTGATGACTTTTTTGCCATCAGGCGAAAAAGAGTTGGGTCACTGCTGAAACGAGTGCAAGGCAGCAGAAACAACCTTCTCAGGGTGTTGGCGGAGCGCCTCGACAGTCCGCTTATTAAGTATTGGGTGGAAGTAGCTATTGGCAGGGCCAAGTAGGGCGTATTGTTTGCCTTGCTTGCCCCTCTCAATGGCTATCCAAACTTATTTTGTGTATTGTATTTTTATTTTATTTGTGTCAAATGTATTTTTATTTTATTTTATTTTATTATTACTTTGTCATGTTCGCATTGTATTATTACATATGGATCAATCTGGTCTGAAAATAAACGATTTATTATTATTATTATTTGTTTCTCCTTCGACATTCACGGGCCATTACATCCCGGTCTTTTGATAGGCTTGCGTGGGGACACAGATCCAACACGTAGAGGCCCTTTTGAGAGTTTTACTATGTAATACACCTGCTACAACCTATTCACGGGTACATCAATAGATACCCGTGAACCGGTCCCAGCAGGCGTTGGGACTATTGTAAATAAAATGAAAAGATTACTGGGCTATGGTGTTGAAGTTTGGCTGGTCAAGAGATTGGGCTATTACTTAGGTTCCGGACACCTGCCATAACAATGCTTACACCGTTATCGAGGCAGGTGGTGACTCGCCGCTGCCTAGATGGGCCCCTGAAACTGCCATCGTAAAGACGGCCAGGAGCAACATCGGTGTGAGCGGCTCAGGGTGTGGAGAGGTGTGCACCGCTTTCTACCCAGTGGCTGTTAACAGCCACCGTGCCCACTCGCGACTTATGCAAGTTTCACTTCCACCCTGCGAGCATATAGCTCTGACGACTCCTCTCTGGACGGCCAATGAAGGCAAGCCAGAGCCGAGAGTCCTGCGGGTCCCCTTGGGGTTCCACTCCGACCGACGAAGACACGCCGGAGACGGAGACCCTGACCGACTCTCTGGAGCACTCGGGTCCGTGGAGTCGTCACTCCCCAACAGCTCTTATTATTATTATTATTATAAATCAATGGAGCGATTGGAGGGCCCTTGGCATCGAAACAGAACACATTTTAAATTTTTCCCAACAGAGCGGGCTCCTTATGTAGGGCCGAAGGCCTGAAGCAGAGTGGCAATGCAAGCGAGGCCGAAGGCCAAGAGTCCCAACAGAGCGGGCTCTTTTTGTAGGGCCTAAGGCCTGATGCAGAGGTGCAAGGCATGCGAGTCTAAAGGCAGATGATTCACACAGAGTGGGCTCCTCATGCCGATCATTCACACATAGTGGCAAGATAGCCAACAGAGCGGCTGTTAGGCTGTTAGGATGTTAGGCTGAGGGCCGAAGGCCCGAAGCAGAGCGGCAATGCACGTCAGGCTGAAGGCCGAGAGTCACAATGCCTAGACATATAAACCGATAGACAGACAGACACGAATTCTTAAAACTGTTCTCTGCTCCATTGATTTCTCTACAGCTGTATTATATGTATACGGATAAGCATAGATCCAGGGGCCTTTCAGCTCGAAGTACGAATTTTTCTATGGAAATGTTAGTTTAACTTGTTTGTACCAGATGTCACTGGGTTCTATCTCTATCGCACTTGCATATTGAAGTGACAGGGATGCAGAGGTCGTGCGGTTAGTTCTTACTAAATATACAGCGGCGCTACGATCTATGTGGAGTATTTTACTGGTATCTCTATCTCAGTATATATATATATATATTGTACTTTGTGCAAATGTTACGCGTTAATTTTATTCCTAGATATCTCGTTTGAGACTCACAGCGCCATCTACCGGCGAAGGATGGCGAGCAGTGACATAACGTCAATTTCTGGTTTGCCCTAAAGCTGCGTTCTGTTGTAATGTTGGTACGGTGTATAATCAATGTGTTTTCTAGTACATTATAGGTATTTTAAGCCTACACAGTTTATTACTTTGTTAAAAGTTATCGTGGTAAAATTGGAGAATAATTTTTTTTGTCTTCATGCGGTGAGCGCATTTTGGTAAATGGCCCATACTCTCTATGGTCTTGAAGTGGAACGCGGCGGAACGCATCCGTTCTGATTTTGACATCTGGAGTAAGAGCGGTGAGGCCTGTCACTCTCTGTCAGGATGCCGTGAGCAGTGCACACGTATCTCTGAGGGCACTCGCTAAGGCTTCGGCCATTTTTTTTATAATTTAGAGATGGGTGCTTAGACCCAAACGCATCTCGTTGAAAATAACTGCAACGACACAGTGAACAAAAGGTGAGTGCGTCGAAGTTTGTCGTGAATCAAGTGATCGTGTTATTTTTGCGGTTACAAGGCCGATCTTAACGAAATCTGTTGTTTTTTTGTCGCAGCCTAACTTTAACATTTTTAACGAAATGAAGTGAGGACATCGTGGTCGCGTGTGGACCGTCACCAAGCCTAGATTTGAACTCTTGCCAGGTGAGATGAGCAGGATTTCGTTTACGTAGTGTTCAAAGAGTTTGCGTTGAGAAGTCGTGCACGAGGTTGTAGTTCGAGGATTAAATGTTTTGTGGTTTTCAGTGATTGTTGTGCTGGCCGCTACCGGCGGGCCAACATAGGCAATTGAGCGGTCGAAGGGCGTGGCGCGAGACTTTGCTGACGTCTGTGCATGCCCCACCGAAGTCACCGCGACGCGGAGTCACTTCTTGAGGCTTCGTGGACCGAGGAGGGACAGGCAGAGGGTCTGCATGCTGGCGCCGCAATCTTTTAAGGTGATATCCATCCGTAACTTTTGTTCCGTTCTCTTGAACATGCCACGTGTCAACGTAGTGTTACGAAATATCTTGCTAGTGTTATTAGTCATAACAAGCTTCACACAAACACAATTCACATTAGATTAAGGCGCTAAGCCGGCCTCATCTGATATTTTATTTTTAAACTAAAAGTTAATCCTTATCCGTCCTCGGTCAGAGACATAGTGTAAATCTCCAGGTAGAAAGCCCTGCCTAAAACATTGTGACTTGCATGCTAGCATTAAGCCTACATTAAGGTACTTTATTTCTTTGTATAAGCCGAGAATGTGTGTACTGATTATACATACCATTCGGTTTGAACACTAAACTTGTTTACATTTTTCTCACCTGTAAGTAATTCCTATATAAACTCTTTCATAGTTTTGAGTGATAAACTATGTGGCGCCCTCTTCTAGCAGCACTATATGGTGACAGCTGAAAACCTGAAAGTACCTACCTCCTGAGATTCTCTACCTAATCTAGCTAGTGCGGTGCATGACATCAAGTGTGGACGACTCTTACGAGCCCGTCAAGTCGCTCTCACACCCAAGTGACTGACAACCGTCACAGCTCGCTATCATACACGGTTGCACGTTACATTCTGGCGCCCAACGTGGGGCTTCCAGGTTAAAATTTGAACGGTTTTCACTGTATAGTGTTTTTTTGGTACTATTTCTATATCTATATCAGATGAAATTGGATTTGGTTTGTGTGAGGCTTATCTTTTGTTACTGAAACAAAACTCTTACTATATAATCTGTATCATATATTGATATCTACTGTTCATTGTGTCAAAAATATTTACCGTACTGTGTGAAATATTTAGCATTAGTGTCAACGAGTTGTGTCATTTCTTTTACCTTTACTTTGTAGAGTAAAGCATGTGTTAGTGCTCCAACTGGACACAATATATGTACTGTATGTTAGTACAATAACTGTCAAACTTGACACTTTAATTTTCTGGACCCGACTTAAAATATATTTTTATCGGACTTGTATATGAAACTCACTTAACATAACTGAGTAGGTATCAGACCTATTGTATATTTCTAAATAGAAAGTTAAGTGTGAATATTGTAATCAGCTGTTTTTACTTATCTGTTTTATTTTCTTACTGAGTGTTGAACACTACTATATCTTGTCAAACATGGCTTTACAAATTGAAGTGGATAATCTGACTAAGGACGAATTATTATTTGAATTACAAGCGAGAGGCCTAGAAATAATTCTAATAATACAGTAGATGAACTAAAACAACAATTTAAATCTGCCAAAGGCATTTCTCTGGATAACACAAAAGCGAACACTTTCATCTCAGGCTTGTCCATCGATGACGAATTTCAGGTCTGCGAGGGAAAACTGGATGCAGTGTTAATGGCTGATCACTCATCGTCGTCGTGTCGAAGGAGGTGTCTGTCGAAGCTCTCTCATGTCATTCTGAGGTTAGAGAAATTGGTTTTAATAAATTCTGAACAGCGGCTTAGGAAGATAGCGCTTGTGTCTAAGGCGTTCAATGCCATTGAAACTTTAAAGTGTAATCAGACACCTGGCTCATCTTCTCAAGGCACTGGCACGAATGTTGTTGAGTCTATTCCGTCTGTAGTGTGTCAAAGGCACACTTCTCAGGTGCTCAAATGGGGACTTGTGTATGATGGTAGGGTACCGCCTCATGACTTTATTTTCCGTTTGCAAGAGCTTAAGTGCTCATCTGAGGTTTCAGACTCTGAACTGTTGAGGAATGCGGTTCACCTTTTTTCTGGGGAAGCTTTGATGTGGTTTCGCACGAATAAGTCACATTTTAACACTTTTCAAGATTTTGTAGAGTCGCTCAAAGATGAATTCCAACCGGTAGAATATGAACGGTGTCTATTGAACCAGATTAGGGCTAGGTTGCAGGACAAGAGTGAGTCGATTAGGTCTTATATCAACATCATGGAAAGTTTGTTTTTGCGTTTGTCAGTACCTATCACAGATGCGGAGCAACTAGATATTATAATGACCAACATGAACCCTTATTTCATTTCGCGTCTAGCTTTAACTGAAGTACGTACCGTGCGGGAACTTAAGAATATTTGTGCGCGTTTAGAAGTGTCAAAGTTTAAATGTGAAAACCGCGGATTTTTGAACACTGGTAGAGAGCTAGTCATTCCTAATTTTTGTAGTGGGATCTCAAGCCACATTCCCTCAACTTCTAATGCTAGACCTCGTATCGTTAGCCAGGGACAAGATAGGGCTACTGTGTCTTGTGGAAAATGCGGTGGCAATCATCATCACTCTCATTGTGACGCATATCCTACAACTATCTGTTTTAGGTGTAAGAGGCCCGGAGTCCTCACTAGAAATTGTCCTTGTTCAAAAAACTAGGTAGTAGGTCAGAGACTTCTAAGAATAATAATAATAATAATTTTAGAGTCACTCGTGTCTCTGACCAATCTACACAAACACAAGTATGTATGTCTGACTCGTTAAAACAGAGTTCTTACCGTCCTCTATTTAAGGAAAATGCAGGTGATCCTAGGCCATTTCTGTCTGTAGGTATTTGGCATGTCAAAGATATAATAAAATCTCAGCCAGACCAAACAGTCGTGTAAAGATAAATCCTTTTTGCACAGCTGATGAATAGCTATTAGGTATTTGCTGAAATATTTTTGCAATTAAAACTTTGACAATAACATTTCTAGCTAACTCAATGTGTAAATATGAACTTTTATTTCATATTATGATTGACGGATGACCGATGTTTATCTGTTGCACTTTGATAAAGCATAATTTGACAACTGCTGATTAACAAATAATCCAAGTAGGTATTTAGGTAATAAACGAACCGTTATATACACATTGTGTTTGTCAATGTGAAGCCTAACATGGATTTCATATAAACAAAGAAACGTTATTAAATGAGTCGCATATAGGAACGTAGCCTTTCCTAGGTGATTGCTCTCGAGTAATTATTATGCACTCAAACGCAGATTCCCGGACTGTACAGTCGACCTCAATATTAGGATACATCTTCGAAATGGCCAGTCGAAAATGTTAGTTAAAATTGCATAGGGTTAAATTTTAAACGGATAAGTATATGCGCTAACTGTAGTTCGTTAGGTAAATGTATAGGTAGGAATATAACTGGACTCGTAGTCAAGATCATGGACGTGGGGACGCTCACGGACATGTCAATAAGAAATAGATTAGGAAAACGCGTTAGTTTAAGTAGGTAACTGTCGACCTTAAGTTAAGCTGCTTGGAACTTAGAGATCCATCTATATCTCATTCTGCTACTAAATAAAATAGTCGTTTTATCTAAAGACAATAAGTCTTCTTATCTCTGCTCTTGTCATGTAGACACATCTGTCTTTGTTTATTTTGATAGTCGTTATTTAAGGATACCTGGGAGGAAAAGGTGTCTTTGTCGATTCTGTCGGATTTATGCTTTGTGCATTGAAGTGAATAGGTATTCTATCACAGGTATGTGTTTTCTTAACATATACAAGCGCTGGTTTTAATCATAGACAGAATCTCTTTTAAAGTTCTATTTCCATGACTCATGTTGTTTTATCGTGCTAATTGAAGTTGTGATATTTCAGGACATTGTGTCAACGTGTATAACCTCATGTACAGTCGGCGGAAAATTTATTTCGTTATGGAACTCTTTTCCGAAACTTGTGAAAGTCTAGCGTAAGATTATTGTTGTGTTGCAATGACACCTGTCCCAATACCTCATTCATCGTAAGTTTTTTTTTGAGTATGAACTCATATGTAAGTTCAAGGGTCGATGACCTCACATGGGGTCATGTTAGGTCAAATGTCAAATGGGTTAACTAGGGGCAATGTGCTTCAGTGGTGGCTTTGTTTGGAGTTTGATTACTTCACTGTCTCTGATTGTTTTAGGACTTTATTTAAAAAAAAAAAAAATTTTTTTTTCAAAAAAAAAAAAATTTTTTTTTGTCTAACTGAAGCGGTAATGTTACGCGTTAATTTTATTCCTAGATATCTCGTTTGAGACTCACAGCGCCATCTACCGGCGAAGGATGGCGAGCAGTGACATAACGTCAATTTCTGGTTTGCCCTAAAGCTGCGTTCTGTTGTAATGTTGGTACGGTGTATAATCAATGTGTTTTCTAGTACATTATAGGTATTTTAAGCCTACACAGTTTATTACTTTGTTAAAAGTTATCGTGGTAAAATTGGAGAATAATTTTTTTTGTCTTCATGCGGTGAGCGCATTTTGGTAAATGGCCCATACTCTCTATGGTCTTGAAGTGGAACGCGGCGGAACGCATCCGTTCTGATTTTGACATCTGGAGTAAGAGCGGTGAGGCCTGTCACTCTCTGTCAGGATGCCGTGAGCAGTGCACACGTATCTCTGAGGGCACTCGCTAAGGCTTCGGCCATTTTTTTTATAATTTAGAGATGGGTGCTTAGACCCAAACGCATCTCGTTGAAAATAACTGCAACGACACAGTGAACAAAAGGTGAGTGCGTCGAAGTTTGTCGTGAATCAAGTGATCGTGTTATTTTTGCGGTTACAAGGCCGATCTTAACGAAATCTGTTGTTTTTTTGTCGCAGCCTAACTTTAACATTTTTAACGAAATGAAGTGAGGACATCGTGGTCGCGTGTGGACCGTCACCAAGCCTAGATTTGAACTCTTGCCAGGTGAGATGAGCAGGATTTCGTTTACGTAGTGTTCAAAGAGTTTGCGTTGAGAAGTCGTGCACGAGGTTGTAGTTCGAGGATTAAATGTTTTGTGGTTTTCAGTGATTGTTGTGCTGGCCGCTACCGGCGGGCCAACATAGGCAATTGAGCGGTCGAAGGGCGTGGCGCGAGACT
Source organism: Notocelia uddmanniana (assembly GCA_905163555.1). Lineage (NCBI taxonomy): Eukaryota > Metazoa > Arthropoda > Insecta > Lepidoptera > Tortricidae > Notocelia > Notocelia uddmanniana. The sequence goes on along the minus strand of LR991059.1, from coordinate 20,475,357 downwards.
TTGCTGACGTCTGTGCATGCCCCACCGAAGTCACCGCGACGCGGAGTCACTTCTTGAGGCTTCGTGGACCGAGGAGGGACAGGCAGAGGGTCTGCATGCTGGCGCCGCAATCTTTTAAGGTGATATCCATCCGTAACTTTTGTTCCGTTCTCTTGAACATGCCACGTGTCAACGTAGTGTTACAAAATATCTTGCTAGTGTTATTAGTCATAACAAGCTTCACACAAACACAATTCACATTAGATTAAGGCGCTAAGCCGGCCTCATCTGATATTTTATTTTTAAACTAAAAGTTAATCCTTATCCGTCCTCGGTCAGAGACATAGTGTAAATCTCCAGGTAGAAAGCCCTGCCTAAAACATTGTGACTTGCATGCTAGCATTAAGCCTACATTAAGGTACTTTATTTCTTTGTATAAGCCGAGAATGTGTGTACTGATTATACATACCATTCGGTTTGAACACTAAACTTGTTTACATTTTTCTCACCTGTAAGTAATTCCTATATAAACTCTTTCATAGTTTTGAGTGATAAACTATGTGGCGCCCTCTTCTAGCAGCACTATATGGTGACAGCTGAAAACCTGAAAGTACCTACCTCCTGAGATTCTCTACCTAATCTAGCTAGTGCGGTGCATGACATCAAGTGTGGACGACTCTTACGAGCCCGTCAAGTCGCTCTCACACCCAAGTGACTGACAACCGTCACAGCTCGCTATCATACACGGTTGCACGTTACACATAGATCTAAGGTGCTTCAACCGTCAATGTTGACGATTGGGCTGCCCAGCTCAAGTGATCTCTTATATCAAACAGTTATTATAGTGTGGAAGGGTCACCAATTACGTAAACAATAATACACGACAAAATTAAATTGTACACCGACGATACAAAGACTGCATTGAAGCAGCTGTTTTTGTATTTAAGCATATGAAGATGAAGACAAACAATTCCAAAGTATCGCAAATTTATTTTGATTTACACGCAATAATAGACCTAATTGTTAAAGGTTATGCTGAAAAATAGCGTCATCAATCAGAAGGAATTATGATATTTCGGCTTTGACATATCGAAACGTCAGCTTGTTTACAATACGTCAAATTCTGCTATGGCTTACCTCAAATTTATTGACACACCGTTATACTCCCAATTGGCTGAAACTTAAAGCTTAGAATGGTGTATGAGGATTTAAATCACCCCGTTTCATAGACCATATTTGCACCCCCAATTTCATCCCTTTGAGGGTGATTATCGGGACAAAAAGTATACTATAAGTTAATCCAGATTACATACTGTTAGTATACAAAAAATCATCTTGATCTGTTCAGCCGTTTTTGCGTGATTGAGTAGCAAACATTCAAACATCTAAACTTTCGCATTTATAATATTAGTGGGATATAGGTACGAGTAGTTACGTGGTTAATAAATTACTTACAACATGCGAAAGTTGATAGTTCTTATGCATCATCAAGAAAAATAATGTTATAAACTGGAATGTAACCTACACTTATAACAATTTTATGATAAACATAACATCATGCGGAATTTTAGGCTCATTAAGCGCTTCAATTTTTTTTAGCTAATCCTATCCATTTATTGACATTATAAAGGCTTCTGTGAAAATCATCAATTGCTCAAAGTTTTACATTTCATTTCATTTCATAAATTTATTTGTATAAAATAAGGGTACAATTAGGTGTTACAATTTTATAGCATGTCCTTTCCTTATTTTACCATTATCTGGTGTACAAATATTTAAAAGTCAACTGAACATTAATAAAAATAATTTAAATTTGTATAATAAAAGAAAAACATTCAGGTCAAAAATGCAAAATATCTAAAATTTATAAATAATTAATGACATATATCTAGTAATTACTTCATAATTTGTTCAATTTCATATTAATCACATATCATTCTTATAAATTACAGTTAGTCAAAAATTCATCAACAGAGTAAAAGCAATTTTCTAGTAAATAATTATACAAATTTCTCTTAAATAAATTTAGTGGCAGGTCCTTGAAATTATCAGTTAGGCAGTTGAATATTCGTATTGCCATTCCTTGAACATTGTTTTGGACTAATGCAAGATTCGTTCTGTGCATTACAAGTTTGTTTCTATATTTACCTCGCTTTGACGTGGTAGTTATCGTCTTGAAATTTAATAGGTGTTTTCTGATAAACATGCACATTTCGAAAATGTACATAGCCGGTAATGTTAATATTTTTTTGGTTTTAAATAATGGTCTACAGTGTTCCAGATAATTAGCTCCACATGCTGCCCTAATGCATTTCTTTTGGGTCTTAAAAATTTCGTTTGCGTCCACTGAGTTACCCCAAATCACAATGCAATATCTTAAAAGGGATGCAACATATCCATGGTATGCTGTCATAGCCGCTTCTTCAGACACCACATTCCTGATGCGGTGCAAAACATACACAAAACGATTTAATTTAGTACGTAAGATGTCAATATGAGCTTTCCAATTGCAGAAACAATCAATAGTCAACCCTAAGAATGTGGTTGACTTTACTTCCTCTACCTGCGAGTAGTACAAAAGATCTTATTATCGATTTAGATTTTGTTTATAGGAAATCTACTAAGTAATGTTGAATTTATTTCTTAGCTAGACATAACCAGACGCTATCGAACAGCGAAAAAGGGGCTATATGTCTTATGAAAAAGATTTAAAGTCTAATAACTGGAATTTGACTTGGACCAGTGCCGCGTAGTCACTAGCATGGCTTTAGAACTCGCGGCAGATCTAGGTTATCGAGTGCTTTTACCTTGCTTAGGCAAGCAAAGGAAATAAATTCGTCTTGGCAGAGGAAACGTAGTCTGAAATTTGAACAGTGTGTTGCGGTCCCCGCCATATTATTTATTTGTAGGAAGAAAATCTAAATAAAAATAAAAAGGTTGGGTTAGTCACCGATACGACCTTCAAACCTTCAAGAAAAGAGCGTACTCCCATCTATAAGGCCGGCAACGCTCTTACAACCCCTCTGGTGTTGCGGGTGTCCATGGGCGGCGCTAATCGCTTATCATCAGGCGATTTGTCTGCTCGTTTGCCTTCTATGTCATAAAAAAAGGCTACGATAGAGCCAAGATGCGAAAGAGAATTGTTTGGTTTGGTGTTATTGCTTTTAATTTTCAAGCTTTGCCATTTTGTTGTTATACCGGCATAATAACAAATTACGATGCCTGAATATTAAAAACACTAACGCTAAACCAAACCGGCCACACAATAATAAAAATAGTCTCTACCCACTGCGATTTCAAATAACTCCTGAAAAGAGGACGTACTCACACGGGTTGACAGCGGAGCTTTAGTAATTTGTTTTAAGATTCCGTGCCCAAAGAGTGCCCATTTGGGCACGAAATCCTAAATGAAATGTTAGAAAATATATACATACCTGCATAAAGGGCATTGTGTGTGTGTTATACTCAAACTCGAACAAAATAGTTTACAATTACTATCTTGAACGTCGAGGTTATATAACTGGCTATGATTTCAAATACTGTAAACATTCATGAGATAGAATGTCCTTGTTCATGAATGTTTTAAACTAGGTGATAGTCTAGCTCGAACTTTATTAGAGCTTGACTTAAATAGATTAATCCGTTGCCTTAATAGGGTGTAAGTTTAGTTTAATGAATATTTAATTACACCTGTGAACGCGATGGCATTCAGTAATTAATTATGAATCTTGAGCATGTTTACACGGGTTATGTAAGAAAGTGACCTGGGTAAACGACTTTGTCATGCAACTGGCCGGACAACCGGCTGAGGGAACGTAACATTGGGTTAGGTTCGGAATTAGATCGAGTCGACCGTTCTCCTGTAAATCGGAGATAGTTTGAATGTTTTGCGTAGATACCAGTTTTGATATCAGCGCGTTCGAAGTGATCGAACTATTGTTAGCTCGACGCGGGGCGCGACAATCAGATAACTCCAGCATTGCAGTAGAAATTACGTTTTGGTTTCTCAGATAGTAAATGCTACGTGCTACGAATACTCGTATGTTACTTTATTTCAGTTCATGCCATTATTAATTATCAAATGTAAATATATTTTTTTACTAGGAATATATATATCTATACATATAATAAAGCTGAAGAGGGTCGAAACTCTGTACATCGAAGATATTCGAAAAAATGTTGTCTGCGGATACTTAAAATCGATAACAGAACACGTTCCAACAGTTTTTAGAATTTTTGTCTGTTTATCTGTTTGTATGAACGCGCATCACGTGAAAACGGCTGATCGGATTTTGATGAAAACTTTACTAATCTGTCGCGTAAATACCCGGTCAGGTTTTAGGCTTTAAAAATTGTGCAGATTTGGGTTAAAAGGGGGTAAAAAGAGGGGTTGAATTTTGTATGGGAACTACTATAATCCATGAGTTACAGGTATGAAAATTGGTAAGCATATACTTGACGACAAAGGAAAAACATCCTTATTTAAAATTTGTGAAATCTTAAGATAGAAACTGAAGAAAAGTAAACGCAAGCGCTGCGCCGCGGCGCTGCCCAGTGTGCGCGCCAGCCACCACGGTCTCTTCAAATTTTGAACACTATTATGATTTATTCCATTAAGTAACTGTGACTATAAACCCGAATTTCAGTCCCGTTTTCTAGCTTCAAAAACGACATAAACAACTTTGTAATCCTATATAAAAACATGCAATTACAATGTTACTTTTGCCGTTCACTTCATGTGCACTTACTTTATACCATAATATTATAAATGCGAAAGTTTAGATGTTTGGATGTTTATCACCGAATCACGCAAAAACGGCTGAACAGATTAAGATGATTTGTATGCTAATAGTATAAAATCTGGATTCACTTATATATATATTAAAAGTGTACTTTTTGTCCCGATGATCTTCCATCAAAGGGACATTAAATCGGGGATGCAAGTAAGGTCTATGAAACGGGGTGGCTTGATCCTCATACGCCATTTTTCGATTTAAGTTTGAGCTAATTGGGAGTATAACAGCGTGTCAAGAAATTTTAACTTAAAGCATAGCAGAATTTTAAACAAGTTGAAGATTCATTATCTCAAAATTATCATAAATCCTTCTGATTGTTGACGCTATTTTTGAGCACAACCTTTTCGCAATAAGTTCTACTTTTCGTGTACATCAAAATGCATTTGCGATACTTTGGCATTATTTTTATTCATATGCATACAAAAACAGCTGTTTCAATACACACTTTGTATCGTCGGTGTACCATTTAGTTTTGTCGTGCGTTATTGTTTACGTAATTGTTGACCCTTCACACCATAAAAACCGTTTAATATAAGAGATCACTTGAGCTGGGTAGCCCAATCGTCAGCATAGACAGTTGGAGCATCTTAGATGTACACTTAGAGTAGGGGCGAAAGTCTGTACATGGAAGATATTAAAAAAAAATTGGCTGGGGATACTTAGAATCGATAACAGAAATCGTTTCAACAGTTTTAAGAATTTGTGTCTGTTAGTCTGTCTGTTTATATGTCTAGGCATCACGTGAAAACGAACGAATGGAGTATAATTTACCCTCATTAATATAGCAACTTATATTGTATGAATATATTATATTAAGGAAAAGGAAATAAATAAGGCTATAATAATAATAATATGGCAACTGGATCTTCGGCGACGACATAGCTCGGCCTTCGGCCTCGCATGCCTTGCCACTCTCCTTCGCCTTTTCAGTCATCAACCTTACATGAAGAATTTACTCTGTTGGGAGGCTCGGCCTTCAGCCTCGCGTCTCTCGCCTCTCTGCTTCAGGCATTCGGCCCTCAGCCTTACATGAGAAGAATGAATGAATATTTTCGGAAATATTCACTCCAAAAGAAAAAAATGTGTCCCCCCTCTAACTTTTGAACTATGGGTCCAAAAAAATATTTTAAAAATCATGAAAGGAGAGCTTAATAAGGACTTTTAATAAAAAATATACCGGAAATGATCATTTAAGCCATTTTCGAGTTATCGTAAAAAGTCTTCCCTTTTTAGTCAAAACCGTATCACTTGTAATACTGTGGCCGTAAGAAACGCTGTGAACGTATTCCCTTTCGCTTCTTATTAATTCATATTTTTAATTTAGTCAATTGGGTAACTACGGAACCCTGCACTAAGCATGGTTCGACCTGTTCTTGGCAATTTTTTATTTGTACGTATAAAGCAAAATTACTGTCTGAAAAACGGACTAATATATCGGTTTTAAAGTACGTATAAGTGTAGAGTGAGTTGATTCGTCGAGATCCAAAACACCCGAAGCGTTTAAGAACTTGAACCCAGGAGGACCGGAGAACGCCAGGTCGTATATTTCATACCCATCAAAAATATAGATGTGAAAAAATGCAAGGTTTATAAACGGTTTTTTTAATACAAGAAGTGTGATCTAACTGGAACCAAGTTCTTGCAGTACTGGGACAAAATGTATATTGTGATAAAGCTTATACTGTTACTATTACTGTTAGGTACTGTTAGGCACTATTTGTCTGATCTGGCTTTAACCCTTTTCCAGGCCGCGCCAATCTAAAAGGATTTACAAAAAACTAAATATATACTCAAAATAGTTACGTTATGGTGATTCATTTCAAGACCAGTCACTTTTTACGAAAATACAATGTAATTTGAGCCTTAAATCAGAGAACTAGGATTGAAATTCTATTGACACGTATGTGGTCGATGAAACGTACTACGCCTGGAAAAGGGTCAATAAACAATTAAACTGAAACATGGATGTTAAACGTTACTTAAATACAAATTCAGTGACGACTGCATAATAGACGCAGTGAAAAACCATGGGTCCTCACCAATGAAACATCGATGATCATAATCAACTAACTGTGCCCGAGGCCACCTTTTTAACACCTCACCAGTCGCACTATGTAAGTAAGCGTGCTGCAGATCACTGTTAGGTCCCTTGAGAAACTACTATTCGTAGCAATATCATTTACCATTTACTTAGTTTCATGTTAGTTGGTAATTTACCATTTAGTCGGGACTTCGATAGTCTGCAGTACAATCCAACCTAATAAAATTGCCTCACCAATATGTTATGTATGGTATGTTGTAGCAGAATTCAATTAATGAATGCTCGTGTCGTGCACTTGGCGCGGATATCAATAAAATGCTGGAATTGGTCGACAGTTCAGTAAACTTCACGTAACTTCGTGTTTTGAATTATGTACGTGTAGTACACTAACATAATTTAAGATACGAAGTTTTGAAGCATCAAAACAAAAGCTTTAGGGTATAAAGTATTTTTTCGGACGTACGATAGGCGATAGGTATGTAAATCTTACTGCAATTTTTAGTATGGAGAATGACATTATGATCTTTACGCACGCTCGTAAACGTTGAATAATTATCCAGCTGAAGTGTCTCAAATCTATTCAACAAATTAACAATTGATTCATCCAACAAAATGATGTTTCACGAAGCTTAACTCGTCACTTGAAACAACTTGTTAAGATCAGATTAGACTTGACGATACTCGTTAAAGAAAGTACCTGTAATTAGCAGAAGCTCTCAAAAGTGGGTACATATTCCAGGCGACGACGAACTTAATAGGAATAATGTGAGTATAAATGGGAAAAGTTAACTCGTTTAGGAGTTCCTTCTCGTCTGCGGGACGGTACTCAACAGGCCACCAGACGGACCGAATTTCCCGACTACTTTACAATCACCCCTTTTTGTAAAATTACACCTTCGACGTGACTTGACTGGGAACGCCGAAAGCAATCAGTGAGGGTGCTTGTTCTAGTTTCTAATGGAGACTGTCGGGCTCCGTAGGCGTTTTGGCTCACACTGACAATTAAATATCAGATGTTCGGCTCTAAAGTAAGCACCAGTTGAAAACGAAAAAGATGTAAACAAACAATGTAATGAATTTGACATATTACTTATCAAATCGGTGTCAGATGGCAGTCGCTTGCCTAAAAACTAGTTCCTGCGCCTTTTCTTGGCATTAATTGGTAGCGGAATCAAATGACATATTAAATTATTGTTAGACACAGTACCTATATGCTACTATGTTGGTATACCCGAAGTTACTTAGTTACTTATTGCCCCCTTTCTAGATGCTGGCCAAGAGCAATCCCATTTTTAATAAAAAAAAACCTAAATTACATTTTAATTTAGATTTTTTAAGATGCTTTATTTATTTACAGAAACATTATCATATTCATTAATTTTTCATGAATTTAATTGCGAACAAAATGATTTCAATCACTTTTTTTCCAGTATCGTTTAGCAATAGTTATTTATTTCTGACGTTGAAACTGGACCTTAATACAAAATATCATCGTCAGTACCAACTTGTTTCGTGTGTGGGACTGAATAAAATCATATGCATTTTATGCAGCACCAGAGCGTATGTGTTAAGTCTTAAAAATACATCCTAGCTCTCATATTAACCATAAAGAGGGTTAGAACAAGTTTAGTTTCTATGTTTTCTTTGCTGTTTCAAATATCTTCCTCTATTCTGTTTACTCTCTACTTAACTTTTTAGGTATATACTAAGCACTCAACCATAACAATTAACTATGAATGATTTCATGTAGTTACCTATGTTAATTTACAACTTTACATATTCGTCATGTAAGATAAATATATATAATAACAATTTAATACACTTTATAATAATAATAATACTTTATTTCAGATCATAGACCCATGCAAATTAAAATTAACGTTCCATACAACACTATTACAATATAAAGTTGACTCGTAGAATTGCAATCTGAATTTTAACTTCACTTTCCGTATAATTCTCTTCAAGAATAAGTAAACAAATGCATTAATCTATTGTTGGGATTTAGCCCAGATTTCTCCTCTTTGCAAATATAATGTCTGACGAAAGTAATCACATCATTTCAAACTCTAGCTGCTAGTTTCCCCAGTTAAAACGAACGGGTTTGTTGCTCGGATTCGATTTCGGAACTCGTAAGCAAAGTATTAAAATCGGATTTAACGAACCGATTCCCAATCGAGTGATTCGGTCGGCGTTCACCACACTCGATGTACATAGTTTACGAACTGAGTACGTTCGCATAAAGAAAATGATTGCGGACTACTCGTGGGTGAATTATTGCGTTAATTCAATGCCATGTTTATGGCAAAAGTCAAATTATTAACCAATTCAAAGTGAAAACTTATAAACCATTCGTAAAAGTCAAACCTATTGTATTTACTTAAAATGTCGTTTCGTCGCTGATGCTTTTCTAAAAAAAACGAAAATCTTTTTTTTTTTTATGATAGACTGACCAGCGATTGGCCTTAGTCTCACCTGATGGAGAGCGATGACAAGGCCTAAGATGTTGCTTACTGAAAACTGCTGTTGTTGTTGTTTATTACGAAAAAGAAACTGCTTATTAAATGCATGACCCTGAAGCTCGGAACGCATAGAGCGGGCGCGGCGCGGTGTGAGGCGGAGGTTTTGCATTTTTGATCTTTCCGAAACTTTCAACTATCGATTACTGCTTCATATGTCACACATGCCGCCTCCGCTCTATCGCGCTACCGAATACTGCACGGTTTTTGTGCGACGTGACCCGGACCGCGTTCGCTTTACCGCAAAACCGCCTCCGCCCGCAAGTACGCCGCGCTGCGCTCTGTGCATTTCAAGCTATAATAAAATTTATCTAAACGTTGAATGTTATGAAGGTGGTCCACTGCTTTACAATAAACAACACAATTCTGATAAAAATGACATAAGTTACGGTACGTTTTTACATGTACAATCATGCATCTAAATTGGTCGGTATGAGAAACTATCCCAATAGTTTTGGAAAAACGTCGCGAGGAGTTTGGATTAGAGCTGTAACGAAAAACTGTGCATGTTTTAGACAACCCTTATGGTCGCCATGTCCATCCGACCATCTGTTCGTGGCTTAGGTAGTAACCATTACTACTAGAAAGCTGTAATTTGGCATAGGTAAACATATCAATCATACCGACAAAACGCTAGAATATAATCTACAACTTTTTTAGGGTACTCCCCGAAATGTAAAGTATACAGGGTGTTTGGTAACTAGGTGCAAAGACTTTCAGGGATGCTAGAGGAGGTAATTCGATTTGTTTTAGACACAACATGCGTTGTACAAAGTCAATAAGTTTCCAAGATATGCACCATTTTATTTTGAAAATTTTATGTTTTCCATCCATCCATCCATATCAGCCCTAGGACGTCCACTGCTGGACATAGGCTGCTGGTGCTGGCTGCTGGGCATATGTTTTCCATACTACCGTACATTTGGAAAATGTTTAGATTTTTTTCAATATTACCTTGTTCCTGGCTTGTCGTAATTTTTCAATAACTGTAGGAACTAAGGAAGTTTTTGAAATCAATTGAGTTGGGACTAATGACTTTTACTGCTTGTATTGACTTGCGAATTTTTCTCCATATATTTTTGCATAACTTATTGTGTGGGATTTCGTTCGATAGCCCATTCAAAAGTAATGCATTTTCTTATCATTTTTAGGGTTCTGTATCTCAAAAAGAAAAAAACGGAACATTTATAGGATCGTCCGTGTGTCTGTCTGTATGTCCGTCCGTCAGTCTGTCCGTCACAGACAATTTGCTCCGAAACTACCCGACCGAAATAATTGAAATTTGGTACAAATATGTAAATTGTGGAATTCTTTGGGGGAGGCCTATGTCCAGCAGTGGACGCCATTCTGCTGACATGATGATGATGATGTAAATTGTTGGCCCAAAGACAGACAGGTAACGTAAATAAATGAATTTTCACAATGGCCACTTTTGGAGGCCAATGAAAAAATAAAAAAAGTTTTGCAGACTATGATATTATTTATAATTTCATTTCATCATCATTATCATCATGTCAGCCGAAGGGCGTCCACTGGACATAGGCCTCCCCTAAAGAGTTACACAATGCCCAGTCCTGCGCCACCCGCATCCAATTTAATTTAGCCGGACATAATTCATGTATCTATACTTTTATATTATTCGTGTTATACATTTTTTTTTTTTATGTTGTGTTGTATTGTATCTTATATGACTGAATGAATAAACGTTTGATATTTCATGATAATAATTTTAAATTATTTAAGGAAATAGACTAAAATTGACCATTCCCCTATATCTCCAAAGCTACAAGGCCTACAATTCTAAAAAAAATGCAAATAATAGTCCTTCTATCTACATATTACGTGTACAGAATGTGTGGTACCGGGTTAGAATAGCACCCGCCCCTATCTTCCTTGGGGCGTCGTAAGAGTCGATTATGGGAACCAGGTTGAAGTTTGTTGTGGGCGATGGGCTAGCAAACCTGTCGCTACAATATCACATTTTTTCCATTTATAAACTGACAATTGCTAAAAGTGGCACGGAAATTAATTTCGTGTGCTCTGCCTACCCCTTTTTGAATATAAGCGCGAGTTTATGTTTTTGTGGACGAATAACATTTATAATTTGATTAAATTTTGAAATTAGTGTTTCATAAATAGGTCTCCTATTTTAAAATTATGAGTTTTATAGTTATTTTTATATTACAGAAAAACCTATAAGAAATCTATAACTCCAACGGTTTTAGAATTATCACTGTAAATGCCTTGCCTAACAAAAGGACGTAAGTGAGTTTTCTATGCAGGTACCTTTTTTATTTGGTTCAGAAATTACTTTTAAGTAACGCATAATGTTACGAGTGGACAAGTACGGAACCCTACATTGCGCGCCGTCCGACAGCACATGGCCGGTTCTTTTCATGGAACATTAAAATTATTAAGTTGTTTTAGATTTTTTCAGCTACTGCACTGCGTCTTCTTTTCAGTAAATGTAATGAAACGTGTGGGCTTACTGACTACATCCGTATTTGTGGCTTTTAGGAGCGGCGTAACATTAACTACAATTTAATTCCAAGAAATTTGCCGGTTATCAAATATCAAAAAATTATTAATTCATTGTTTTTTTTTGAAAAAAAGTCAAGACCACAAGCGTGCATCAGTAAGATCTTGGCAAAGTAGAAAATACCGCATAAAGCCTTAAATAACCTTAGCTTGTAACGTCATATTAGTGTCCGGCTCATGCATCATTAAGGGAAAGCGTCGAGTCGTGTGGCATAACAAGCTTGTCCAGATTCCCCGGATTGCGCGTAGTGCATGCATGCATGTGACCGGTGCATGCTCGCATCAAATGGCCTAATATGTACGTACACAGGTGTTCATAATTTACTTTCTGGTTGGATACCTTCAAGTAGAAAAAATAATATACTTACATATTTGTGATTAACTGCCTGAAACCTACATAAAATACTAAATAGTTGTACTTACGCATACACAAATTTATTCAAATAATACTCTATGTAATGTTTTCTTATAAATACTTGTACTTAAGCATAAAATCATTTATACAAATTATACTCTATTTAATGATTTCTTAAAATACAGCCAGTTACTCAGATTTTATGTAAATTCTAACCCAATGCAGATTACATTGCGCGAAAATGAGGCTAGAAATTGTTTCCTGATGTATATTGTAATATTTTATAATACCTACGCTATTATCTCAGTACACTTTTCGATATTTTAAGTAAAACGATACACCGCGGGATAGCTACGCAACCTTTTCTAGCGTGCATAAGGCAGGCCTACATATATATATGTATATATATATATATATATATTCATACATATATATATATATATACATTCATACATATATATATATATATATATATATATATATATATATATATATATAGATTTTCCATATGGAAAAAAAATAGTTATGGTTAACCAAGATCAGTTAGAATGGGACAGATAACACGATCATTTTCAGCTGTGTTGTGAATTGTATCCATTTAAAAGCACACCAACATGTCAAATCCCATATAAACCGGAATGTCACAAACGTCAGTTCAGTACAATTTTCATTTATGAAAACGGAGACACTGACAGGTGAAGACCTGTCAGATATCACTTACGAGTATCTGTCTCTCTCAAACTTACTGATTTGTGCATTCATGAGAATAGCTCAGATGTACAGAAATCGTTCAACTATATCCTGTGAGCTTTACTTATCGTACGTTCGGAAAGTTACGTGATTCTGATTACCCTGCTATCTCACACAAACCAAATGTTGTTGGTTTGTGTGAGAATCGTTGTTTTTTATATTATCGTTATAAAATCATGAAAATAAAACACTTCTGTTTACAAATACATTCTATATATATATATATATATATATATATATATATATATATATATATATTATCTTAAAATGAGCCAAATCTATTTCGTATATATTGAAATGATAGTCAGAAAATTTTCATCAGTAACTGGTATTTCTAAAATTTAGAGATAGCTAGAAAAGTCTGTAATACACCGTCTACGTTAAATCCTAACGGATTTTTAAGGGGCAGTACTAATTAAATGTAGTTACCTACTTGAAGTATGTTCCTTCCTAGATAAATGAATAAATATAATTTCGTTAACTTATTTATTATTTTGGTTGCGCATGTTAATCTAATTGTTAAGTTATGAATTTTAATTAGGAAATTGATTATTTTGTACTATTATGATGTATCATTATAATTTATGCAAATAAAAACATATAACTTTTTCTATGGGTATAGGAAATACTAGTATTATTAGCATATGACTTTAATTCTATTTAGAGAACATAAACACTAAATAATAACTCATAATTGTCAGCGTTAATAGACCTAGTTTTGTTGTCAGACTCAACAAAAACCTACTTATTCGGTGTTAGCGCTAGACTCCATTGCAGCACTTCAGTTTCAATCCCCAATCGTTTAGTGGCATCATCGAACTCGGATTGTTGATACAAACGATTTGCCTGGTTTATTTCAGAGTATAGGCAGGTTGATATTGATGTACGCGTTGTCACGGCCACCGCATTAAAGGGATCCTACGCGGCATAAATTTCCCAGTCCTAGCTGTGAATAAGTGGGCTTTTATTTGTTACGTCACGTACCGAAAGGCCTTTCTTATCCATGTGGTCGATTTTTGGTCGCCGCTTCACATCCTAATCGCATTGCAGTGTTCTTCGAATGTCTGCGTCGGTAATGTGTAAGAACAAGCGCACAAAACATAAAGAAATACGATTAGGAAGTTAAGAGATGAACCAAATTGAAGCCTAGATTGTTGGACTGTTGTAAAAGTTTCGTGTTTACATGGTTAAAGTAATAATAAACAGAGGATCACTTCCTTTCTTTGATTCCTTTGTTGCCTGTGCGGAAAGAAGAAGCAATAGAATACCCCGAGAAGACAGATAAGTTTTTTTTTTTCGTTATGGGTAATTTTTTTAAATAAACTACGTAGATATTATACATTCTGAGTTACATACTTAATCAAAGTTACTTACTCAGCTTTTCTGTTAGGAATACTGTAAGGCAAGATTTTAATGATCCCTCATTAATATAATCGAAATACTAAATCTACATTGTTCAATTTCTTAAATGACGATCTGTTTTGTTAATAACCCTACTTTCATGACAATTGTCGGGGGTTTTCGTGCACGGTCGACGAGCAGTATATCAAGGTATAACATTAGTCATCGAGCGAAAGAAAATCTTGAGGAATATATTTGGTTCAAGGCATTTTATATCTTTCCTTTTTCAGTCAGTGAGAGGTGATTTCGCCGGGGCCAGATCGCAAAGGGTTCGCACGTTCTGTACCGCCGATGCAATTTCCTTTTGTGGCGGTCATTCGTTAAATTTTCACCGGTGGTTGGTGGGATTCAAGTACACAACGGCACGCCGCTGGCATGAACATTTTAATTCAACCGGTCAAACAGTACGAGTTACCGATAAATAACCTTAATGAAAAGCAGATTCTATTGTATACATGGTCAGATTTATTAAGCGTCTTTGAACTAAGTACGGGCATTGTTACACTTTACCGTATAACAATTTTTCGAAAGCCTTTATAACTTTATGATTTCATGTACCTATATAATTGTTCCGTGGAGAAAACGTTTGAGCTCAGCTATAGCGTCATTAGTTGTACCTACCTACTTACTAAAGGCATAATTATTTTGGAAATGAATAGTGATTAAAGTCAGTCTTCAGATCCGGTAAAGCTTCAGCGTGAGTCAGACGGCTGTACTAATTGGCATATGCATGTTTCAAACGCTACACCAGCACAAAACTTCATGGTTCTTCCGCACTGGCTGTTACAAATGTTAAATAACAGCAAATATTTCTCTTCAAAATCAGAGTGTTATATTGACTTATCCTTGTTACACTATGTTATATAAATTTTAAAACAGTCAGTGTGGGAGCACTATTAGAAATCTGATGTAGGTACAACCAGAATGGTGGTCACGATCACTTGACGTTTTTAAACGTAGGTACATAAGGTTGATTTAAACGTTAGAATTTGAACTTTCGTGTGTCGTGTTTAAAACTAAGTACTTTAGTACGGTTAAAACTCACGTTTTAATTGTCAGGGTGACATGTTTCGAACTCATTAAGAGTTCTTCCTCGGGATGAGTGCATTCGTAGCGCAGTTTTATCGCACACTGTCGGTGAATAGCGAGTTCAGTATGCTTGCCATTTATCGGGGGGACTATCTCTTACTCTGACCTTGCACAATGCCTGCAGGCCAGACCTGCTCCTCTGCCCCTACCCTGTCGCCGCGTACGTCAAGAGGTTTGCGGCGGGCGGCGGGAAGAACCGTTTTAGTAATAAAGTGATATAAACGTCATTTTCCCACTCAAAATTAAACTAATTTGTATCAACTTGAAGTACGTTTGAAACGTTACGCGATCTACTGCTGAGTTACAGCATCGTAGTATCGCGAAATTAATCATTTTGTAAAAAAATAACACAAGCAAATTCTGAATAAAAAATACCATTTATAGCAAATACTTTGCCAGTTCCAGTATCGTAACTATAATTATAAGCCCGACACTC
Organism: Notocelia uddmanniana; assembly: GCA_905163555.1. Lineage (NCBI taxonomy): Eukaryota > Metazoa > Arthropoda > Insecta > Lepidoptera > Tortricidae > Notocelia > Notocelia uddmanniana. The sequence continues at coordinate 20,459,453 of LR991059.1, read as the reverse complement.
GCATAATAATATCAAAGTATTTGCAATCAGCGATGTCACGAGCTATTGAAATGAATATCTAATTTTGTTCCAGTATGGCCAGCATATGACCGCACGCGACCGACTTCTGTCTGCGTGCTACTCGTAGCTAGATTATTCATCTCTTTCTAATTATTCAGAATTGTATGGAGTATGTAACATGGAATTAACCTAAACCTATTTACGAATTAATTAACTCTGTACTGTTCTCTGATCACACAGGCAAACTGTCCCGACAACTTTGTGAGACCCTGATAACTGTTATGTTTTTATAATCCGTTTATTATGTGATAAATAAAATAAATAAATTAGAACGCTTAGGTAGAAAGAGACGGGCAATTTATCTTGCGTGTGAATAAACATAAAGCTAGGGTATATAAACATATTTTGACTAAAAGACTAAAAATAGACATATTTCACTCAAGAATACAACACTTAGGTACACATATATGTAGATACTCGAATAAATTTAGTTTTAGGAGGTATTGTAAGTGAGAAAAACGATCAGAGCTTCGCTATAGTTCGTAAAAAATGCAACTAGAATGAAATTAAATGCAGAATGAAAATGAAATTTTAATCACAAATATCGTTGCGCGCATTTGTCGTATTGTAACATACAAAGTCTGACAGGTCGGTGGTCGCAACGAGTCGGGCGGACTGCAATACCGTGCCGGGATTTCATAGTGCGACCCATTTATTTCATTTTATTTTTATTTAACCTCTAGAAAAGACCACAGATTATTTTACTAGCGAAATCTTAGATGTATTTTGTGGACGTTGAAAGCGTTAGAAAGAATAATGTGCCGCAGTATTAAAGTACTGGAGAGGGTTTTTAAAGATCAATCTATTAGATTGAAATAGTAGCGTTAGGTTGAATGGTAGGACCACTGCTAGTGTAGCTTAGCCCATGTATAACTACTGTTCACATTGATACTATGTTTTAGTGTTGCTTTTCTTATAAAATTACTAGAATATTTTTTCTAATTTGGAACAGGGAAGAATGATAATTAGATAATTTACCTGCCCTCAGCGTGCGTGGGCACATTTTCACCAGTAGACCGATTATCTATTTTGATAGTAATTATCATTTCAAATACTTATAATAGGTAAAGCTTAACATTGGTTAAAAATGAATATATTTAAATAAAATCCTAACAAACAAGTTGGAATTTTCTTAAATATAAATAATACCTATACCGTTTTTGGGTTCTTTGTTACTTAAATTCGTTACTGGACTAGTTTTCAAAAACCTTTTTGAGATAACATTGTGAAACTTATCACAAGTCACGGGGCAGGTTAGCCACTGAACAAATTTTCACGCTACGCTACGCCTAAATAGCAACGTACAAAATAATCCGTCTTTGAAAAGTAACTACCTACCCAAGTAGGTAGGTAGTAAAGAGTTTGACCTTTCAAGAAAAGGCTGCCTTTTGCGTCATTCAATTTTAACGGGCAAACATTTTGTGAAAATCATGAAAGAAATACGCGGACTGTTATTCGCTTTACATAAGTAGTTAGTATATGTGTACCTTTTCGAATTATATTTGAATGAATGTAGGTACCTTTATGAGGGCCTCTCCACTAGGGTATGCTTACAGCTCGGCACATTCAGAGCTTGAAAATATAAATCGCTTCAGGTATACAGACAGCTGAATAAACTTTCTTAAGGTAAACCATAATGTTATACTACACTTTATAACAGAAATTTCAATTTTAAAACTCCATATATATATTTTAAAATTCCCGTCTGAAATCCAGTCTGCTTTAGGTCCATATGTCTCATGAATTATTCAGTTGGAGCCGCGGCTTGTCCGGACTGGTGACACATATGTATACCAACCCATCGGGAACAACAGATACATATGGCATACATCTGCTATCTCCGGCGCCGCTTACACTTTCCCGGCCGATTATATGTGTAATTATGTCGGCAATAAATCACATTAGCGGACATTTATGCAGCTGCGATGATGGTGTGTATTTGTAACGTGCAAAACACATACATAGATAGGCATACGGACATAGCTAGTTAACCTACGCAGTGAAAAAGTGCGCAAAAGGGAGAAAAACGGATCTGTCACACGTTAAGTAGGTATACAGTTAGCCATGAAAGTGATCTATCAATTTCGACTCTATAAGTTGTACATAGATGAATATAAATATTTATTAATCTCATTTAAATATTGTTAAAGCATTACGAGTAATTAGTTGTTCCGAGTACGGTATTGATATGAGTGGGTACAGCCAGCAGCAGTAATAGCTAAGCAGAATCCACACATTATCTTGACATTAGAGCTACTGCTAGTAGCACAACTCACCTACAACAGCACTAAAACAATGGCTGAGATCTTGAGCCAAGAGCGATACATACGCAATATGAGGATCTTTATTAACGCCCGAAGCGAGTGAAAATTTTCGCGTCTTCATCCGGCAGAAAAAGGGCGTTTTCCGCACGCATAGCGTGCTGTAGGCAATTGCCACTTCATGACCAAGAGCGAGGCAAAATTAATTTTTGCGCTTGTCCTTTTCCATAAATTCCTTGTTGAACTGTAAGCCAACAGCTAATAGTATCTGAGTTTCTTCTCGATCGTTAGTCTAACTCTACTAAGGCAGTTGCTGACTTGGCAATGCGGAATCTGTTTGCAGTATTTTGTACTTTACCGAGATCTTAGAGATGTCCTCCAGATTTTCTTACTTCTTAGTTCCGGTTACTGTAAGTATTAAAAGTAGCCGGTGGGATGTGATGTTCGTATTTTATGCAGTAATGTATTTTTTCTTTCCTACTCGTATATTTCTCTTAGTGATGGGTGTCCTGAATGAATTAACATGCAGAAAAAGTTAATTAAATAGACAATAATGTAACATGTGATTATACTAATATTTTTAATTGAATTCTCTTTTTTGTTTAAATATCGATTTCATTAAAGATTTTCATGTACCTTTCTACACAAAACTTGTTGTAAAATGAGTGCTTTGCCTATAAGTAGTTCTAGTACCGTAAAATGGGTTGAGTACGGTTCGCGGGGAGAGTTGGGTTACGAATGGGGAGAGAAGAGATGAAAGGGGGGTGAGATGGGATTTGAAGGCAACTGCTACAAAAATAATGTATTCCAATTTAAAATGGAGCTATAGTAATACTCATAATAATAAAAAAACGATCCAACAATCTTCCAAAATCACCTTTGTATGAAATCCCATCTCACCCCAATTACGAGGGACTACGGGGTGAGGTGGGATTTCCTGTTTATCGTCAAAGTAATGAAATGGAACAACCCAAAATAAAATAAAAACTAAAATACAAACGTCCGAAACACTTATTATATACACCATTCAGTTTGCATATGTAAATATAAAATGTTATCGAGGTTTGAATGGCAGTTTTGTCCCTACTCACCCCATTTTACGGTACGTATTTTTCTTTATTAAATTTAACTCAAATGTAATTCAAGTCAAAATCATTTATTTATTCATAAGAAATTCTTGCCGAACACTTTTCTGATTCTGAATGAGTGTAGACCTGTAGATTAGTAGCTCTAGTACATAAGTCATCATCATCATCATCATGTCAGCCGAAAGACGTCCACTGCTGGACATATGCCTCCCCCAAAGACTTCCACAATGACCGGTCCTGCGCCACCCGCATCCAGCGGACACCCGCGACCTTCACCAGGTCATCAGTCCACCGTGTGGGGGGCGTGCCCACGCTACGCCTTCCGGTACGTGGTCGCCACTCGAGAACCTTTCCGCCCCAACGGCCATCGGTTCTACGTGCTATGTGCCCCGCCCACTGCCACTTAAGTTTAGCGATTCGGAGGGCTATATCGGTCACTTTGGTTCTGCTGCGGATGGCCTCATTCCTGATGCGATCACGCAGAGAAACTCCCAACATAGCTCTCTCCATTGCCCTTTGGGTGACTTTGAGCCTTCTTATGAGGCCCATAGTAAGCGACCACGTTTCAGTGCCATATGTCATCACTGCCAACACACACTGGTCAAAAACTTTTGTCTTGAGACACTGTGGAATATTGGACGAAAAGATGTGCCGTAGCTTCCCGAACGCTGCCCAGCTGAGTCGGATTCGACGATTAACCTCTTTCTCGAAGTTGGACCTACTTAACTAGACAGTCTGTCCTAGGTATATGTAATCGTCTACAACTTCGAGCGTAAAGTGTCCGATTGTTAAGGGATTTGGTGCGACATAGACATTTGACGTGATCTTCGTCTTGACCATGTTCATCCTTAGACCAACTCGCTCGGAGGCTTTACTGAGGTCATTGAGCATTGTACTTAAATCCTCCATGGTCTCAGCCAAGACTACTATATCGTCAGCAAACCGAAGGTGAGTGAGGTAGTCGCCGTTTATGTTGATGCCTAGCCTTCTCCAGTCGAGAGTCTTGAAAACATCCTCCAGTGCAGCGGAGAATAGTTTAGGATAAATAATATCTCCTTGCCTGACTCCCCGCTGCAACGGAATAGGCTTTGAGTTCTGGTCCTGGAGTCGGACTGACATAGTGGCGTTCTTGTACAAACTTTTCAGCAGTTCGATATACCGGTAGTCCACTTGGCACCGTTGGAGAGATTGTAGTACAGCCCACGTTTCAATCGAATCGAAGGCTTTCTCGTAGTCCACGAACGCTAAACAGAGGGACAGGTTATACTCCTCAGTCTTCTGTATAACCTGACGGAGCGTATGGATGTGGTCTACGGTGCTAAAGCCTCTTCGGAAACCGGCTTGTTCGGGAGGCTAGAAGTCATCTAGCCTGCGTGCGAGACGGTTCGTAATGACTCTTGAAAACTTATAGACATGGCTCAGAAGTGAGATGGGTCGGTAGTTCTTCAGTAAGGAGTTGTCACCCTTTTTGAAGAACAGCACCACCATACCTCTGTTCCATGCCTTTGGAGTTTTCCCTAGTTTAGTACATAAGTATATGGTGTAAACCTTTATACACATAAATAAATATTAACTAGTCCTATAGTAAGCTCAATACTGCTTGTGTTACGGGTACCAGACGACGATATATTTAATAGATATATACCCAAATAGTTAGAAAACATTCAAGTCTGAGGAAAAAAATTCGTATGCCAACTTTATAAACAAATGCCCTTACCGGGATTGGAACCCCGGACTTCCAGCTTCGTTCACTACCTTGTGTGTTAATCTAGAAATAAGAATAAAGTAGGTACATTTTCATAATAATTGAAACAAAAAAAAAAAAAACAAAATCGGCCGACGTGGTAAAGAGTTATCAGGGAACATATATATACATAAAAAAAAGAAAAACAAACATGCTGTTGCGGCCGGAGCGCCTACAGGGGAAGCGGGGGCGCGACGGCCCTAAGCCTGTTGGTGGAATAAGAGGCCGAATCCGCCATGCGACGATCCCCACCTACACTCTCGCTAACGTTGCCTTACATGCAACACACGCGCTGTACAATCGTACGCGCCGTAGTTAAGATTATTTAAATATAACTTTTTTTATATCTACAACTTTGTGGAATCAAGATTATAGAAGTCCAGCAAATCTGTGTCTTCCTTATTTTCAACTAAGACCCCTAAGTCTTAAACATATGGTGACCCCGACGTGATATCTACGAGAACTACGCCGCCATTTTCTGTACAACGAGAGTCTACACGTCGAGAAGGACGAACAAAGGTCAAGCCACTGAAGGACGCTGAAGGTCCATGTGCTTCGTTCCAAGCTGCCAACCACCCTTACTTCAAGCCCGCCGGTCATCCTCAACGAGCCGCAGCCAAGGTTTAGCAAGGGAAGTGCACCGTTCCATTTATTCCTTCTCGTTCCAATGTTTCCCCCTCTATTTGACTATTAAGCTCTGCCAATTTCTTTAAATATTTTCAGTTGCACAAGCTTTAGTCCCTTATTATTCTTTTATTTGCATTGCACCGCTTAGCTAATTTATTTTAGTGCCAGCACATACCCACTGGTCGCTCTGTCATTTGTCTACGCTGCATTGCCCTTAATTGATTGATTTAAACAAAACAACGCAATTTGCCATTTTTAAGAAGGCTTGATTACTTTACTGCCAATTTTATTTGCAAACCTAATCTACCTTAATAGGTGCAACTGTCACTCTTAATTACTATATTTTTCATCTCTGCAGCAATAGCAATTAATATCTTCTAATTTCCTAAATAATTAAAAATAATCCACTATCCTCGTAAAATATTCCATGACGTTGCGTAACACAGTTGTTTTTGCCTAGCAGTGCTGTCCAAACCGGTCCCCATTGTCCCGATCGCCGGCGCTAGTATCGCTGCGCTTGCACCGGGCCGTTGCCAGGCGCATTGTTACCGAGCGCGCTATTACCTACCTAGCGCATCACGTGCCACCACGGTGACTGCGGACCTAAGCCGGACGAATTTACGTAACCTTTTATTTTATTTGAACTTAATACTTGTGTTCATCCTCTTGTTTCGAGTACTGTGATCATGTCAGCCTTGATAAATTCTAGAAGTTCAATTAAAGGTCGCATGACCAAATTTCGTAACTTCCTTGATAATTTAAAACGAAGTGATAGTATTTCGCCGAAAGAAGTGGATGAATGCTCCATGAGGTTGGATCGCTTACGTGGACTACTAAATAAGTTTGATGAATTGCAAACTCAAATCGAGATTGCCGATCCCACCTCACTGGACTCGGAAATTGATGTGAGAGAGGAGATAGAGAAAGAGTTCTACTCATTGATATCGGATGCCCAAAAATTCATTGATTTGGCAAACGATAAACCTGAATTTGCGAGTGTAAAGTCGGAGGTTCAAAGTCAATGCAATCATCATGAGAATGAGTTGAATTTCCGACTGCCTTTAATTAAAATCGCTAGTTTCGATGGTTCGTACTTTAAGTGGTTAGAATTCCGTGAATCATTTGACGCGCTCATTAATAAAATTGAGAGAATCAAACCCATTCACAAGTTTCACTATTTAAATTCTTATTTAGAGGGTGAAGCCGCACAGGTTATAAGTAATTTGGAAGTTACCGAGGCAAACTATACTGAGGCCTGGCGCCTCCTCTGCGAGAGATATGACAACAAGAAGCAGTTGATAAGCAATCACTTAATTTCTCTTTTTAATCTTCAGCCCATAGGTCGCGAGTCGGCTAAGGCTTTACGGTATTTGATAGACCATGTATCCAAAAATTTACGAGCCCTGAATACTTTGGGCTGCCCCACTTCGCAATGGGACATTTTAATTATTCACATGGTGTCATCCAAGTTGGATAACAACACTTCCTTAAAGTGGGAAGAATTTAAAAATGATAGTATTAATGATGATTTGCCATCCCTGGCCGATTTTAATCGGTTTTTGAAGGGTCGTGCCGATGTATTGGAATCGGTACAGCGAAATAGGTCTGAAAAAACAGTTTTTAATAATAAGCGTGAACCTTATTTCTCCCACAACAAGCAAGAGAAAGCTGCCGTGAAAACTTTCACAATTTCAGCCACTCCCAGCACTGCGCCTGTTGGTCCTACTTCGTGTGTCTTCTGCCAAGGTGGTCACCGGATCTACGACTGCTCGTCATTTCGGTCGCTGTCAGTTGAGGATCGGATCTCCGGAGCGGCTAAGTTGAGGCTCTGTCTCAATTGTCTGCGTAAGGGACACACTTCACACCGCTGCAGAGCCGTGCCTTGTCACACTTGTAAGAAGCGCCATAATACTTTGTTACATAGGGAGGTTCCTCAGGTTGTGGACATGCCGGTTGCGCCTGAGCCGTCGCCGCCGCAGTTATCGCCCGAGCTCGCGTGTAATAATATGACCGTCGCGCATTCGAATAATGTGTTATTGTCAACAGCGCTTATTGATGTGTATAATCCGGATACTAACGAGTATGTTACCGCGCGCGCGCTCTTAGACCCAGGTAGTATGACGTCACTGATAACGAGTAGTTTGAAACAAAAACTGCATTTAATTCCGCAGCCAAACGCAGTTAATGTAGTGGGGGTAGGGAACGTTCCCTTGACCGGCACGCCCGAGCGTTGTGCTATACAAATACGTTCGAAATACGACAATAAGACGCAGATAGATATATCGTGTTTAGTTTTACCTACTATTTCAAGCAATTTGCCGCAGAGGTATATAGATATCTCGCGCTTGAAGATGCCTCACAATTTAAAACTGGCTGATCCCACATTTAATAAGCCGTCGTCTGTTGATGTGTTGATTGGCGCGGATCTGTTCTGGCATTTAATTGGATCGGAACATATTACTTTAGGCGATAGTATGCCCGTCATGCGCAAATCTAAGTTAGGTTGGATTCTGGCCGGACCGATAGGTATTTCCCCAATGTCAAACGATGTTTCTTTTAATAATTCTGTTCATTGCAATCACTTATCGACTTGCGATAGTAGCCTGAATGAATCGTTGACAAAGTTTTGGGAACTGGAACAGATTCCTCAACCTACCAAGCCTTTTACAGATATGGAAAATGAATGTGAGCAACATTTTGTGACTCATACCTATCGGGACGAGAATGGCAGATTTTTTGTGCGCCTACCGCTAATTACTGAACCTGATTGTTTAGGGAATTCGTTTCATCTAGCGAAAAATTAATAAGAACCCTATGCTTAAAAAATTGTATCAGGAGTTTATTAGGGAATATTCTGAATTAGGCCACCTGTCCGTGTCTGCCACTGCCATTCCGGACCCTTCCTTCTTTGTACCCCATCTGCTTGTGCTGAAACCCTCCAGTGAATCCACTAAGATTAGGGTCGTATTTAATGGTAGCGCCGTTACTTCTTCAGGTTATTCCATAAATGACTTGCAGATGGTAGGCCCCACGATACAAGATTCGCTATTTAATATTTTGCTGCGGTTTCGCACTTACACGTATGTGCTCACCGGTGACGTCGAAAAAATGTATAGGCAGATTAGGGTGCAAGAATGCGATCGCGATTTACAGTTAATTCTCTGGCGAGAGAACGAAAATGAGACGTTACAAACTCTTCGTCTCAACAGCGTCACTTACGGCTATTCCGCTGCCAGTTTTTTGAGCACTCGGTGTTTATGGCAGTTAGGTGAAGAGTGCAGTGACACTAAAATTAAAACGATAATTCAAAACGACTTTTTAGTCGATGATTTGTTGACAGGGGCAGACACGGAGGAAGAGCTCATTTATATAAAAAAATCGGTCGAGCAGGCTTTATCAGCCGGTTGCTTTCCTTTACGCAAATATCGCTCTAATTTACCATCTGTGTTACAAGCTTCACAGAACCCCAAGCCTGAAGGGAGTCTAATTATTAGCTCCTCCTCTTATACGCTAGGCGTAGGCTGGGATTCTGCCTCAGATGTTATTCATTTTCCGACCGAATATACGACCAAAAACAAATGTCCCACTAAGCGATCTATTCTTTCGGATTCGTGCAAAATATTCGATCCGTTAGGGGTGCTTTCTTTGTTAACCATCATACCAAAAATATTGATCCAAAAACTATGGATATCGCGGATCGGGTGGGACCATCCCGTTTCCGAACCGATTAAAAGTTTGTGGTACAACTTTGTTAATAGCTTGCATTATTTAACTTCGCTTCAATTACCACGTCATGTTTTATGTAATTCTCCTGTTAAAATCGAAATGCATTCATTCTGCGATGCTAGTCAGGCCGCTTATGCTAGTTGCATTTATTTAAAGTCAGTCAATGATAATGGGGATATCATCGTAAGATTATTGTGCGCCAAAGCCAGGGTATGCCCGGTCAAGGCTATTACGGTCCCTCGCGCAGAGCTATCGGCTTGTTTACTAGGCGCGCAGCTCGCATCAGCTGTTTCGAAGACATTACGTTGCAAGATTTCGCGCACTGTTTATTGGACGGACTCGTCTATATGTTTATCGTGGTTAGGTACTAATTACAATAAACTGAAAACGTTTGTATCTAATCGTGTGGCTAATATTTTGGAACTCACTGATGGCAGTGAATGGCGTCATGTCCCCACTTCTCTCAATCCGGCAGATTACGCATCTCGCGGGATTGATGCTAGTAAATTACCTAACTTAGGTATGTGGTGGAACGGACCTTCTTTTTTGCGTGAACCAGAACAGAATTGGCCACAGTTCTCCGCGAACCCTGGAATTGACTTGCCCGAAATGAAGGTAAACGTTAACTTACTTAATAACGAAATAAATGAGCCTATTGTTATCGATTTCGATAGGTATTCGAAACTAAAGACTTTGCAACGATCATTAGCGTATGTACTCAGATTCTTATACAATTGTTTACATCCGACTGATAAACTCACAGGTGTTTTACAACCTGAGGAACTTAAACGGTCGTTTAATAAACTAGTTGGTTTGGCACAACAAGACAGTTTCTCTCAGGAATTGAAGATTCTTCGTGACAAACAAGTCCTTAGCGCTTAAAATAAAATTATTTCTTTGAACCCGTTTATTGATAACGAAGGATTAATGCGCGTAGGTGGAAGACTTGCCTCATCGTTTTATGCGTTTGAAAAACGCCATCCCCTGATACTGCATTCGAAGCACAGGCTTACCAAATTGTTGTTTCGGCAGGAGCACTTACGTCTTCTCCATGCTCCTCCCCAGCTGCTTCATAGCTCCATTAGAGAATTCGTGTGGGCAGTTCGCGGACGCGACTTAGCTCGTACGGTGGCGCGCCAGTGCGTCACGTGTCGCCGCGCCGCTGGCAACACTTCTGCTCCGCTAATGGGCCTTCTTCCGCAGGAACGCGTTACGCCAGACTTTCCCTTTTTCCCTACATTGTCTCTGCTGTTGATTTCGCGGGCCCTTTCCTAATTACTGACAGGCATGGTAGAGGATGCAAAATTACAAAATGTTACCTAGTTGTTTTCGTGTGCACCCGCTACAAATGCGTACATTTGGAGGCCGTGAGTCAGCTCTCTACCGACTCCTTTACATTATCATTGCGCCGTTTTATCTCTCGCAGAGGAAAGCCGCGCGAGCTTATATGCGACAATGGTCGAAATTTTACAGGCGCGGCCAAAGAGCTCAGCGATTTTTTAAAGGGTAAAACTGATCTCTTCTCTAATTTCGCGTCTGACGAGGGCATTAAATTCAAATTTTCGCCGGCTTATGCAACTCATTTTAATGGTTTAGTGGAGGCTTGCGTTAGATCGGCAAAATATCACTGAAAGCGAATTTTAGGTAATGCACATTTAACTTTTGAGGAGTTGGCAACTTTATTTAGTCAAATAGAGGCTATCCTAAATAGCCGACCCTTGTGTCCCTTGCCTTCATCTCCTAACGATTACCAATCTCTTAATCCAGGTCACTTCACCGTTGGCCGTGCTCTGACGTCACTGCCATCGCCCAGCGTGTTGGATATAAACCAAAACCGTTTAGATAGGTTTCAGAGGCTTGAGTCATTGAGGCAGCATTTTTGGAAGCGTTGGCAGCTGGAATACATCTCCGAGCTCCAGCAGCGGAAGAAATGGCGTGTTCCTGGCAGAATATTTCAAGTGGGCGACCTGGTACTTCTCAAGGAGATAAACGCTCCTCCACTTCACTGGCGAATGGGACGAATCGCCAAACTGTTTCCCGGCTCGGACGGCATTTCCCGAGTGGCTGACGTAGCCACCACTACGGGCACCTATCGGCGAGGTGTAGCCTACCTCTGCCCTTTACTGGACGAGACGGACGAATCCTTGAAGACAGGAGTCTTCAAGGGCCCCCAGGATGTTGCGGCCGGAGCGCCTACAGGGGAAGCGGGGGCGCGACGGCCCTAAGCCTGTTGGTGGAATAAGAGGCCGAATCCGCCATGCGACGATCCCCACCTACACTCTCGCTAACGTTGCCTTACATGCAACACACGCGCTGTACAATCGTACGCGCCGTAGTTAAGATTATTTAAATATAACTTTTTTTATATCTACAACTTTGTGGAATCAAGATTATAGAAGTCCAGCAAATCTGTGTCTTCCTTATTTTCAACTAAGACCCCTAAGTCTTAAACACATGCAGAAGAAATGAGAACCCTTTTCCTTTTATTGAAGTCGGTTAGAAATACATTGAATTAACAATAATAGACCTACACGTTGTGTAGTCTAATGGCAAAGAAATATTGATCTACAAATTCATTATGGAAATCCGCAAAGTAACTCATAATCCTATCAATTACTTCATATTAAAAATGAAAATTTCATTATTACGTAATTGTCTATCTAAAGCAGCGAATGAAAAAACCATATAAGCACAACTAGCGGCGCAAAATGACACCACCAGATCAGTGTCCAAGAAGGTGGGGCGTCAAAACTGCGTGCAACGGCTGTCTAGCAAGCACATGGCGGCGCAGCGTAACAGTTGTATTAGGTGAAATCTCAAAAATGAGAAATATGGCTTATTAGTCTGTGAAATGGTGTGTTAATCACTCTTTAAAACATGAAAAAAATATATGCAATCAATTTCATACATAAATAAAGCGGTAAACATATTTGTTTTATTTTTTAGTCGGAACCGATTTTGTATAGGGATGGTGTTATGCCACTTTACATCATCAAAATGTTAATACTGTTAATAGGTGAATGAAAAGATACCTAAGATACCTATTAAACATTTTAATTTGTTTAGATACATGCTTTCATGCACATAACTAATTTGTGTACAGTGTTCGAAAAAGGTAGACGAATTCCATAATAAATATTAATAATAAATAAATATTAGGGGACATTTATTTTAGTACAATTACAACTAGACTATTGATTCTAATGAGACTATATAACTATATGAGAGAAGCGAGAAATAAATATTTTTTTACAAGTACTAAAACCGCAATAAAAATAAAAGAATAAGTGTGTAACTACGCTATACATACAATATATACAATTATTATCAACTACACAAAGATGGATGGATTTAAGAGCCTCGGTATGATTGTGTTAACTTATTAAAGAGTTCCTATGACCACTTTCCGGTTCCATCATCAGATCAGCTCGATAATAATATTATCATAATATTGCATTGTTACTGAATTTGCATATATATATTAGCTCAATCGGAAATCGAGAAGTGGGTCTAATTTAGCTCCTAAGATTTGACTCACACAAACAAAAAAGACATAAGTACTGACACGGCAAGTTAAATAAAAGCTTGTAAAAAGGAGTTAACGTACGTATGTTAAATGTTTGCGTTGTCTGAATGTACTGTAAAAGTTTCGATTACGAGTGGTTGCTGTTCTCTATGTCTAACAGTGTTTAGCAAGCTATAAATTATGTACATGGTCGTCCAATATGCATAGTATAAGTCTGGTACAGCTTAATTAGCGACTAGTTAGATTTTCGTAAGGTTATTCTATGATATTTAAAAATAAAATATAGCTTAACATCTAATTTAAATAATACAGCGGTTTTGCGTACGAAGATGACTTTTTGTTGCATACAACCATCCACCCGCTAAGCGTTGTCGTTGTCACCGCCATTTTGACACATACTCGTAAAACGTAAGCGCTAGGATACCAAACACAGCCAGTCATTTTGAAATTTACCAATCACGTTTATTTTGGGTACCTAATAGAAATTTGTTTTGGGTACCTAATAGAAAATCGGCTGATATTTTTGGCAATTCTTATTGGTACAACACCGCGCATGCGTATTTAGAATAAAGTGGACTTTTGTACGAAGCTCGCGTTCTATGCTTTTTTCGTTCACTGATCTTAAGTCTAAGGTTAGGATACACAGGACATTAGCTACATAGTCGTATAGGTACAGTACATTGGCTTGCCTGTCAGTACATGAATCATGTGTTTTTGTCGATAAGATTTTTTGTAGGATAACATAAATAGGTAATTATTTCATTATTAGTATCATTAAGTCTATACGTATACTACAGTACTGTACTGATTATGACAAAACAATTATGCTGCTACTACATCATCAGATTCCGATCTATAAACGATTAACTCAAAATTATTAATATACCGGAGCTAGTATCGCGTAAGTTTCGATAACTCCTGATTAATGTTGGTGGAGCACGCAACAATTTGCCGAGGTGTGTGTAAGACTAACAGAAAAGTGATTTATCCTGTTAACTTGCTTCGTCTGGGTTGGCCTAGTGGACCAATCGGCCGAGATATATGGCTGGATAAACACAGTGCCATGTACGGGTTTACAACGCAGATATATGGGGCATTTCAAATGCTTAATATAGACTGCATTAGGATCATGAGCGCGATGCGATGCGGCATGTTCGCAAATCGCCCAACGCTACGAGGGTAAAACTGAAAGTTTCGGGAATAGAAGAAAATATGCAGTATAAGTGAGTTTATTTATTTTTATTGTTTTTCAAAATATTCTCCTTTGTATTTCATGCACTTATGCATGCGTTCAAACCAGTCCATAAAGCACTTTTTGAACTCTGAAGTAGGGGTCGACAAAATGGCTATTTTATAGGCCTCCACTGCTTCTTCTGGCGTCTGAAACCGCTGACCACGCAGTTTGTCCTTGATTCTGGGGAATGTAAAAAAGTCGTTGGGACTTAAGTCAGGGCTATATGGAGGGTGGTCCAATATTTCGACTTTTTCACCGTCCAGGTACTCAGTTGTTGTCCGAGCGGTGTGTGGGCTGGCGTTGTCGTGGTGAAGGATGATGCGACGACTAGGGTTTGTTTTTCGGAGTTCAGCAAAGACGTTCGGCAAACAAATAGTGGTGTACCAATCAGCATTGACTGTTCTACGATCCTCAAGAGCCACAGTAGCTACGTGACCAGATTTAGAGATAAACGTAGCCACCATCTTCTTAGCCGTACTGCGAGAACGAACAACTTTTGTGGGTTTGAGCTCGTCTTCGAGGACCCATACTCGGGATTGGTTTTTAGTTTCAGGCTCATAAGCGTATATCCACGACTCGTCACCTGATACTATGCTAAAAACAGCATTTGAGCGTCCCTTGTTAAATCTTTTCAAAGTTTTGCGGCACCAATTGACACGGACTATTTTCTGCTCGTCAGAGTGGTGAGGTATCCAACGGGAAAATAACTTTTTCACGCCTAATTCTTCTTTTAAAATAATTTGTATTTGACTCATTCCAATACCCAGGTGCTCTTGAATTTCCCGATATGTCACATGTCGGTCTTCATTTATCAGACGACGCACAACATCGACGTTTTCTTGCGTGACTGCCGATTTTGGTCGACCTTCACGCACTTCGTCGGTGAGGGATACACGGCCACGTTGAAATTCTGAATACCACCTGTATATTGTAGTCTTTGAAGGAGCTTCAATATTAAAAGCAGCAACCATCCGCTCTTCACATTGTTTTTGTGTTAGTCCACTTTTAAAGTCATAATAAATCATAGCTCTGAAATTTTCACGGCACAATTCCATTTTAAGCAGTGACTCGACGACTTCAATAAACAATTGAAACCGAACCATACTTTTTTTTTTCTAAGTGGCCAGTGTGTTGATATAAGGAAACTTCAGAGATTATAAAAGGGTATAATACATGTTAAAAATAAATTAATAAGTATTCGATTCCCGCCACTTTCAGTGCAAGCCTCGTATTGTAGATAAACAAGTACCTAAATCTTCGTAGGACGATCGGTGGTAGTTTATTGACGTTCATAGGTGCATGTAATATGCCTAATTTGAAGAATAAATTACTTATACTTTTTTACTTTTGGATTACGATCAGTCGCTGTTACATAGAGTAAATACATAAACAAATAATAAATATTTGTGACACTCTTGCACAAATTGACCTATTCCTAAACTAAAACTGGAGTTAATTACCAGATGTAGTGTCTAGTTATACATTGTGTCTGGCAGGTCGTCTGCCAAACGATAAGGGCGGGTTTGTACACATGCAAGACATTTCAGGCCAATTAATTAATACTTATCCCGCCCACAGTCTATTTTTATTATAATTATTATTCAATTTTATCTTGGATTTTTCAGAAGATTATTTGAATATCTATGTTTTTTAATTGTGACAGCACAAATTAAACGTTTTTGTAATTTTGTATATCTAATGTATACGTATTCTTTTCATTTTTATTCAAGTCATCGATTTGTCCATTTTTATGTCGCCTTGAAGGTAGTCTGCATCACTACTGGTTGTTTTAACCGACTTCAAGATTTCAAAAGAGGTGGTTATCAATTCGGTTGTATGTTTTTTTTAAATGTTTGTTACTCCAGAACTCCGTCATTTCTGAACTGATTTTGAAAATTATTTTTTTGATTGTAAGTATATATATCCAAGTTGGTCCCGTTTTTGTCAAAACGCAGTTCTGATGGTGGAATCCATGAGGAAACGAGGGAATTCCTCAAATCTTAAAGGCATACATATAGTGATTTTAGTATTTTCATAAACAAATCAAGCATTTACAAATAAATAAGTAACATTTGATGAAATGGAACTGCTGATGATGATCAGAATGGAACTCTTCAAGGACGCATAATTCACGTTTGGCGATTTGTTATCTTCTTTATGTTTGTCAAGCAAGCTAGGTTTTCAAGACACATTTTTGTCAAGCTTGATTTCTGATGGAAGATTCCATGAGGAATTGAGGGTACTTAGTCTTCTACCATTATAAACATATTTATAGCCATTTTTATTTCATTGTATGGAATCTAAGAGTGCACCATCTAAGTATAATAGTCTTTCACCGGCCTTCCTCATTGAAGTCGGTTTTTTTATCTTTAAAATTATAATCATTAGTTTTAACCACGCGATAAAAACAATGTTCGCTTGGGATATTTGTACCCATAAATTGAAGAACGGTATTTGGCAACAAAACTGACGAATGTAATTGACTGAGAATATAAATGCATTATAAAACTACCTCATTGGAGCTCAGCGGTAAGGCAAGATGCTACATGCGACTTTCAATCTGGAGGTTGTGGTCTCTAACAAAAATTAGCACTAAAAAGTTTAAATCACACACAAACGGATTCCTGAATCAAGAATGGTTAAAGAAAATCCACCGTACTTTTACATGAGCTATCCGAATATAGGTACACGTTACACACGAACACACGATGGGTTTTTCAAGAAAAAAAATGCATCCCCCCACTTTACACTTACTGGAGGTACCCTTTATTTTTTTTCAAGATTTTATACTTTTGCAGAAGTAACGGTTACTGAGCTAAGCCGCAGACAGATGGATGGACGAACAATGGCGAAACTAAAAGGGTTCCGTTACTGCAGAAACCCTAGAAACTCTCGCAGTTACGAAATATCATTTGATATTTTCGGTGAAGTAAAGTTTGGTAAGGAACCCGGTCTAATTCCAAAATGGTTTTGTTTTTACGCCAGATTGGGTGATCAAATGGCAATCGCTATTGTAAAATTAATGGTTACTTGATATTAGGTGCCAAAGCGAATCCCGTGGTCCTTTAGTATACAGTCGGAAAAACTATAGCATAATGAAAGCATTAATATAATTACATTATACAGAGCCTTGTATGTTTCATTGCTGTGCAAAGACCTTCCCCGCTTCTTTAATTGACCGAGCAAGAGAAGCGTCTCCGTTTCTTTTTCGACAAAAAATCTTTCGTATGTCTGTCCGGATGTTCTCCTCTACAGGTCGTATTTCTCAACCGATTCTCGTAAAATTTTGTGAGCAGGTTCGATAATTATTATAGACATTTTTTGGAAATATTGAAATTCTAAAAAAAATGCGACGTCTACAACTCACAGAGTCACTAGTGATAGCATTTACTACAATAAAAATATTAGATATTTAAAACCTTATTAATTCCTTATTTTGTTTATTAATTTTAGATTACAAGGTAGAAGTTTGTGTTTATTTGTTAGGAGTACAATTTTCGGCGCTCATTTTCACGTGTAGATAATGCTTGCGAGCTTTAAGATTAAATAACTAAGATCAAAGACTTTGAGTATTTGGTTACAATTCTGTCTGGACAACCGGCAGATTGCACGAGTTCACTCTATCACTCCCGGGGGTATAACCAACGTAAGCTGATTGAGTGACAAAGGTCTAGAACAAACCTAAGTTTACTTGTCCCAAGCGAAGAAGTAAGTTTATATAGGTAGGGTTCTGAAAAGTCACTTAATTCATTATTACTATGTAATAATGTTAAAGGATAAGCCGACGTTAATTTAATAAAAATGAATTGAAATGAAATGTGTTTTCTAACGTGGGTGATTCTCATCGTTACAGTTAATTGATATCCTTATCGTTAAGTGAAAGTTAAGGAAATATAAGAGAATTTTCAACATTTTGTAGACACCAGTTTACTCGTGGGTCTCTAAATGACAAAATAGTTAAAGCCAAACAGAATCACATAAATTTCGTTGAGTAACTTGAATGTCGGTAAGGATAAATTAGGAAAATATTAAAGTTTAGGATGAGAATCAACCGGGCCAAACAGAATCACATAAATGTCGTTGACAATTCGGACTCGGGGAGGACAAATAAAAAAAAAAGTAAAATTTTAGGATGTGATTCATCCAGTCCCGTGGACACCAAAACTAATACAGAATATTAACAGTCCATGGCGCTTAGAAGAATTTACTGCAAAGCCTGCAAGGCCTACAGATCCTTGCAACTCCAGGGTGTCACAATGCGCGTTGCCAACCATAATTATGTTCCTCCAAAATACCCGGTGATTTGGATGTTGCTTCTTTTATAACTAACTAAAACTTAGTAACTTAGTCACATTAGGTACTTGCGTGCAAAATAAATGCCGTACAAACTGTTTCACGTTGTGTTTTTTTCATCAATCATTTTGCAACACATGGAAGCGACTTTTTGATAAACTCTGTTTGACTATTCATAAATTTATTCCGGGACAACAAAACGCGATATTCAAACGGAAGTATCAAATATAGCAGTATTTTTTAAAACCAGTTAGATTTAATCGAAACAATATTCGTATTTTATTTTAGTTATTGAACAAGCTTGACTTAAGAGCCCTTTTACGAAATACAAGATTTTCATAGTCGAAAATATCCATGTTTTTAATAATTGAAAAAAAATAAGAAGTAACTTTATATTATGTTGCTACAAATATCTTATTTGATGTAATGAACGATTTGTAGTAGTAATAAATAAAAATAAAAAAGCAAAAAAAAACCTCTTTTTCATATTAACGAAGTTTCGAATAATTTTAAATTAATCAAACTTTAAAATTATTCGACTTTGGTACATATAGGTAACTTTTCTGTTTCTCAGAACAATAACGTCAAATATCTGTTTCAGACTCTTTTCTTAATAAAAATGTGATAGGGCCTAAAAAATATGACATCTAAACTGAGAAAAATACACTAATAGCAATATACGTTAGATACAGGTAAACAATCCGAGAAGTAAATAAAGAACCCGTTGAAAAAACTAGTTAAAAACTATTGCTTATATGTATTGGAGAATCACAATTTAAAGTGCTTTCACGGAGTTCTAATAAATGAGTCATAGTTTTGCGTTTTGAAAAACTACGACAAAGTAACTTTTAACGAGACGGCAGCGCTAACCCTCCTTTTACTTTTATAAGTGATATCCGTGGCTCGGTATAGTAATTGGGAGCTCCCGAAAATATGTTATGGATTTAACAAAAACTGTTGACAAGCAGAAATCTAGTTTTATTTCGTCACTTTTGATGTATTTCTCGCGCTCAATTCCACCCACACCTAAGCTATACATAATTATATCACCGATTATTTAACACAATGAAATGCGAAGGTGCTATCCCTACGCACAAGTGTTCTAACTGAACCTGGTCGAAATATATTGCTTTCTAAGTTCTGCTGTTTTTCAACAGAATTGGACTAATAAATATGCACTTAGGCGGGGTAATTATAATTAGTACGTAACGTTTTCGAGCGTGCGTAAGATGTCTAAATTAAATTTAGTTAAAAATGAATGGCAGTTAGATTTACCTATCATGAATGAAAAGTGACGTGATTGCCTTGAGGGACTCCAGAAATAGACATGTCAATTTGGTGAGTTTAACTTAGTAAGTTGCGGTCTTCTTCTTGGTTTATAAGTTTCTATTGGAATAATTAATATCAGTGCGTCGGCGTCGCAATAGTCCTCCCACACATCTTGGTTATACATTTGCCTATATAAAAACCAGCACACAATCTGTAATTGGGTCCCTATTCATTAAATGTATATTTTCTTGTTAATTTCCAACACAAAACTAAACTCGCACATGATTCCTAAATGAAAAGTTTCATCGCAAGCTCGTCAGCTATTCTAATGTGGACCGTGAAGGGCAAACTGTGTACAAAGCGACCCTTTTAAACGAAAGTAAAGCATGCGAAAATGTAATTAAGAACACTGGGTTAATTTCCCTTTTACGTGCCTATACGAATTAGCGGCATTATTGCGCAGGTATTAGCCGAATATTCACAGGATTCTGCTCCTAATGGAGCTCCCAAAGTGCTGTCCCGTATAAATATACCGCTGGACCATGGAATTAGATACAACTTTAAATTACTTTTCGAAACTCATATTCGAACGTCATTGAACATAAGAATGAAAACGTATAATTTTGTTAAAAAAAATGAGTTTCTATTTATTTTTACCCAAGTAACTTAAATACTTTGAGTCTTGGCCGGCTCTGAAATTAATTAATTTGTACCGTAAAATGGGGTGAGTAGGGACAAAACTGACATTCAAACCACGATGACATTTTATTTTTACATATGCAAACTGAATGGTGTCTATAATATGTGTTCCGGACGTTTGTATTTTAGTTTTTATTTTATTTTAGGTAGTTCCATTTCATAACTTTGACAATAAACAGGAAATCCCACCTCACCCCGTAGTCCCTCGTAATTGGGGTGAGATGTTATTTCATACACAGGTGATTTTGGAAGATCCAACAGGATCGTTTTTTTATTATGAGTATTACTATAGCTCCATTTTAAATTGGAATACATTATTTTTGTAGCAGTAGCCTTAAAATTCCATCTCACCCCCCTTTCATTCCTTCTCTCCCCATTCATTTTTCGCAAAGGGATGTCGGGAGGGAGCTGCTGTCCCTAAACATCCACAAGTCGAGTGGGCCGGACGGCATACCAGCAGTGGTGCTCAAACTTTGTGCTCCTGAGTTGTGTCCCGTACTAACGCGACTGTTCGCGCTCTCATACCACAAACGGCAAGTTCCGTCTTCATGAAAGACTGCCCTCGTGCACCCTGTGCCTAAAAACGGGGATAGATCAGACCCATCGAATTACAGGCTTATCGCTATCACCTCCCTGCTCTCCAAGCTGATGGAGCGAGTCATCAACACAAAGCTCCTAAGATACCTAGAAAAACACGATTTGATCGGCGACCGTCAGTATGGCTTTCACCACGGTTGCTCGACTGGTGACCTTCTAGTGTATCTTACTCACCGGTGGGCTTCTGCCATTGTGAGTCAGGATGAGGCTTTAGCGGTCAGCTTGGACATAGCGAAGGCGTTCGATCGGGTCTGGCACCGAGGTCTTCTGTCGAAGCTACCATCCTATGGACTGCCCGAGGGTTTGTGCAAGTGGGTTGCCCAGTTTCTGTCCGGCAGATGCATAAGAGCCGTAGTAGATGGCAGTTGCTCCAAAAGCATGGACATTAACGCTGGCGTCCCACAAGGCTCCGTGCTATCCCCGACGCTGTTTTTGCTGCATATCAATGACATGCTATCTATTACGGCATCCATTGTTATGCGGATGACAGCACTGGGGATGCTTATTACACGGGCCGTGCCAACATTCCTCGTTCCTGTGTGTTAGAGAGTCGTGAACAACTTGTGTCCGAAATTGAGAGCACTCTAGTCAGAGTCTCTGAGTGGGGCCAGGATAATCTGGTCCAGTTCAACCCCACCAAGACACAAGTATGCGCGTTCACGGCTAAAAAAACCCCATTCACTGTAGCCCCGCGGTTCCAAGACGCAACCCTCTCCATCTCAGAGACTATTGGGATCCTTGGTGTCGATATTTCCAGCGACGTCCAGTTTCGGAGCCATTTAGAAGGCAAAGCCAAGCTGGCATCTAAAAAACTAGGTGAGCGAAGCGATACTTCACCCCGGGACAGAGACTTCTTTTATACAAGTCGCAAGTCCGTCCCCATATAGAGTATTGCTGTCACCTCTGGGCGGGAGCACCTGGATACCAGCTTGGGCCTTTTGACTCGCTCCAGAGACGTGCTGTGCGAATCGTGGACGATCCCAAGCTCACGAGCGATATTGAGCATTTGAATTTAAGGAGAAATTTTGCCTCCTTGTGCGTGTTCTATCGCTTATATAATGGGTTGTGCTCCGAATAACTGTTCGACATGATGCCTACGGCCGCTTTCTACCATCGCACCGCTCGCCGTCGGCAGGGCATTCATCCTCACACCTTAGAACCTAAATGGTCGCGTACGGTACGGTTTCCGAGGAATTTCCTCCCTCGGACGCTCCGATTGTGGAATGAGCTCCCTGCCGAGGTTTTCCCGTCGGACTACAGTATGGGGTTCTTCAAGAAAGGAGTGTATAAATTCTTAAAGGGTCGGCAACGTGCATGTGACACCCCTAGGAGTTGCAGGCGTACATAGGCTGCGGTGACCGCTTACCATCAGGCGGGCCGTACGCCAGTTTGCCACCGACGTAGTATATAAAAAAAAACTCTCCCCGCGAACCCTACTCACCCCATTTTACAGTACACATTTAAACTCCACTGCCTGACAAAAATACTCAGGCATGTTTTTTAAAATATCCGACAAACACATGAACATGAGCTCCAATGAAAACCCATCGAAAGATTCCGTTCATACTTATTCCAAGTGAGGGGCTACAGTCTTACCAGAGCAAAAACATCACATGTTTGTTACATGTCACGGTGAATTGTATAAATGCAATAAATGTTACATTGTACTCGTAAATGTTCCATAAATTCCTCCGACTTGTCTTATTGGGTCATGATGCATATTTATATTTAAGGATGAAGTATAAACTCAAATAATAAAGGTTTGCCACGCCATGACCAAGCAGTTTTTTCCCATGTAAGGCCTCTCTTCATTTGGCAGTGCGGAGTTGGTGTACCTGTAGAAAAGTTTGTGGAATAGCGTTAAATTAATCCCAGAAAGTTTTCACTTTTTTTAATTAAATATGTTTAAAATCGTAAATTCACAAGAATACTCATCCCCTACTCTACACATAGACAAAACGCCGGTAGGAAACAATGTTGCCATTTTAATTTCAATACAACACTCTTTCCTCGCCTACAAAACAAAATTGAGCATGTGTATTAAACACACATACCAAAAAAACTATTCTAAATATTGTCCACGTTCCAGTAGTTGGTTGACATGTTGTTTCCAAGTTAATCCATCCCTATATACGTTACACCAGGTTCTAAAACCTCAATAATTTTACCAAGGGACCAACTTTTTTGGTTTTTCCTTAGGTCACGTGCCATGACTTTTTCCCCAATTGTAAAATGTTTAATTTTATTTTTACTATTTATAATTAACTTTAATTGATCCGAGTCTACTTTTTCAGCAATCGGGTTAGGTCTAAGCAATGAAAAACGACCTCTCAACTCTCTACCATACATTAGTTTTGCTGGACTTTGACCAGTGCTTTTATGCATTGTGCATCTGTAATCAAAAAGAAACAGGTTACAAGCATATTCCACAGTATGTCCACTCTCAACAATTTTTATAATATGAGATTTAAAAGAGTCTACAAACTTCTCCGCTAAGCCATTTGTGGCCGGATAGTATGGTGGTGTGAATATTTGTTTCACGCCCACCAGACTACAAAATCTTTTAAAATCTCCGCTTGTCCATGTTAGTCCTTTGTCTGTGACCAAAATTAATGG
Source organism: Notocelia uddmanniana (assembly GCA_905163555.1). NCBI lineage: Eukaryota > Metazoa > Arthropoda > Insecta > Lepidoptera > Tortricidae > Notocelia > Notocelia uddmanniana. Next base: position 20,435,713 of record LR991059.1, on the reverse strand, counting down.
ATACCCGTAACGAATAAAGATGCTCTTGAATGCCTCTATGGTTTTTTGAGCTGTTATCTTTGTCATAGCAATTGCTTCTGCCATTTGGAATGTGCATCTATAACAACCAAAAACATCCTTGAAAACAACGGGCCCAAAAAAACAGCATGTAGCAACAGCCACCAGCGGTCTGGCATAACCGCTGGTGGCTGTGGCCACACTGCCAACTTGGCTTTTTCTGGATTTTTGTGGTTTTGTAAACATATTAAGCAATTTTTTGTTATATTCTCAATAATATCATCCATGTCCGGCCACCAGAAATATGATCTAGAGATTTCTTCACCTAAATGGCTTGCATGTAACTCTTGCATTATATCACCCATTATCGCCTTAGGTATTATCACCCTGTATCCCCACAACAGACACTCTTTTTCTATTGAAATCTCATTCTTCCTTGTAACCCGGCTAGCCGGCGGGTGTGTTATTAAAACTAACTTTAAATATGTACCACCACCACCACCATATCAGCCAAAGAACGTCCACTGCTGGACATAGGCCTCCCCCATATTCACGGGGGGTATATGCCATAATCGCCACGCTTGGCATGCGGGTTGGCGATCGCAGTATCTCCACCGCACTCCAGGGATACTGCTGCGCATCCCCCGGAGAGATTGCAAATCCGTAAACTTTTTAGAAATCCGGATTTTCGGATTATTTTTCAGAAAAATACCGGATTTCGGATATAATCCGGATTTTGACAAATGACCTTGAAAATCAATAAAAGCGCCATTAAATCGCTTTTTTGAGTCAGTTAAGTATAGAAGAGTGGCACGACTCCTGAATGGTCATTTAAGGCTCATACCACTCTTACGATGCTAAACAATAGGTGTAAAAAATACAATAGAAGTATTTCAACTCTTTATTGCTTCTATAAAATTGTCATCTAAGATTATTATTATAATGTCCTCTTCTTATAATCATCATCTTATTCGATGGCACAGAATAATGAAATATTTATATATTTATGATTTTAATTTGATTTGTTTCACTATTAAAATAAAATAAAAAAAATAAAAAAAATATTGGGGGACAATCTTACACAAATCGACCTAGTCCCAAACTAAGCAAAGCTTGTACTATGGGTACTAGACGACGATATATATACTTATATAGATAAATACATACTTAAATACATAGTAAACATCCAAGACCCAAGAACAAATATCCGTGAAAAATGCACAAATAAATGGTATTAGATTAGTTTTGTCTTTGCCTAAGATACAGGGATATAACCAGGGATGTAACAGAGTTCTGCTTCTGCTTCCGCAAATGCGGAAGTTCCGCTTGAATTTACACTTCCGCATCGCATCCGTTTCTGCTATTTTTGATGCGGAAGTCATAGCGGATGTCAAAGCTTAGCGCGGCAGTGGGACCCGGGTATGTCCTAAAACTACGACCAAGACCACCGGGGAATGGGCAGCAGCATTCCTAGAGTGCGGTGGAGATACTGCGATCGCCAACCCGCATGCCAAGCGTGGCGATTATGGCATTTACCCCCCATGAAATTGGGGGAGGCCTATGTCCAGCATCGGACGGCCTAGGGCTGATATGATGGTGGTGGGGACAAATTTATGATATTTAAGGGGTTAATTAATGAGTACAACCGAGAGAAACGCATTCCCATGAATGAGTACCCACTGTTGTGGTGGAAAACTAGTACTAAATATCAATCGCTACATGCCATTGCGCGCCAATATTTGTCGTGCCCGCCAGGTTCCGTGGCGAGCGAGCAACTTTTCAGTGGTGCAGGCCTTATATATGATCCACTTAGAAACAGACTGCAGGGAGACAAGGCGGCGAAGCTTTTGTTTATAAAATACAATTTACTACTTTTAGAATCACTCCAATTGACTTAAGTACATTTGTTATGTAGGTGCCTACTGCCTACTAAACTAACATTGAAAACAAACTTTATTTAGGTAAAAGTAAGTGTCTTAAGTGTTATGTTCTTTAGTCAAGCAATGATACTTATGTTACATTATGGTAATAACACGATTAAGTGTTTTATGATTACAATCAAACTAATTTTATTCCTCCTTTGATGTAGGTAACCAAAAGCAATATCCCGGTACAATTCAAAAGTGCAATTTTTATTTTTTAATAAGCAAAAAATATATTTTTATTTTCTTAATACCTTAAAGTTCTAGGTAATGCTCTTTTTTATTTTTAATAGGTAATAGTTTCCTTGTAATGTCAAATCAAAGCCTGATGATTTGTCTTGATTCTATGAAAACCTAATCACTGTATTACCTACTAGGTAAAATTTTATGTTTTTTTATTTTTTTAAACCTAAAAGGTCTCACATTTTTAATGCTAAAATAAAAATTATTAATATTTAGATTATTATTTTTAAACGGACCTGCCCTTAAGCTCCGCTTCTGCTTCTGTTTCCGTTTCCGTTTTAAGTTCCGCTTCCGCTTTCGCATCCGTTAAACTAAATTTTAAACATCCGTTTCCGCTTCTGCTTCCGTTAAAACCACTTCCGTTACATCCCTGGATATAACCCTAGTTTAGGCGCATGCAACCATTTGTAACTTGTAAGTAGGTTCAAGCACAATGTAACATTAGCTATAAGGATTTTTTCAATAAATCATTATTATTATTATTATCTATATTTTTCTTATAACTTAAGTTAGGTTTTTTACAAAACATTTATAAAAGTAAAATATAATAATACACTTACAAAATATAAAAGCATTATAAAAAACCTAACCTAGAGTGCCGCCCGTAGCGAGGCGGGGCCTAAGCTACCGGTGGTTAGGGCGACAGAGAGAGGAACCTCCGGACTATCCGCGCCGTGTCCAGGAGTACCGCCTTCTGTATCTGACCCTTGACCCAACCATCTAGCGAGAGTCTCTTGAGATGTTGGTCGAGACTCTTCGCAATTAGACCGTTCGTTTATTATTATTATTATCTTTATTTTTCTTATAACTTAAGTTAGGTTTTTTACAAAACATTTATAAAAGTAAAATACAATAATACACTTACAAAATATAAAAGCATTATAAAAAACCTAACCTAGAGTGCCGCTGGCAGCGAGGCCGGGCCTAAGCTACCGGTGGTTAGGGCGACAGAGAGAGGAACCTCCGGACTATCCGCGCCGTGTCCAGGAGTACCGCTTTCTGTATCTGACCCTTGACCCAACCATCTAGCGAGAGTCTCTTGAGATGTTGGTCGAGACTCTTCGCAATTAGACCGTTCGCAGAGACGACTATCGGGACAATAATCGTTGAATCAACATCCCATATGGCGGTTACCTCATGTGCCAAGTCTAGGTACTTGCTGACTTTGTCCCTCTCAGCTTTCACGAGGTTCTCGTCATGGGGGATGGTGATATCAACGAGTACTGCCTGGCGCTTCAATCGATCTGTCAGCACGATATCAGGCTTGTTGGCTACAATAGTCCTGTCCGTGATGACAGATCGATCCCAATAGAGCGTTGCACGACCATTTTCGAGAACTGGCGCAGGTGTGTACTTATAATACGGCACTTCGAAGTCCACATGACCGTGTAAAAGAGCAAGCTGCTGGTGAATAATCCTGGCCACCAAGTTATGTCTGTGCAAGTACTCGCCGTTAGCAAGATGACTACAACCAGAAATAATATGCCTGAGTGACTCTCCGGGACGGCGGCATGCCCGACAAATGTCGACCGTACCGTCCTTCAGGATATATTTCCGGTAGTTGTTCGTCATGATAACCTCGTCCGCAATTGCACAGACAAAACCTTCAGTTTCCCCAAAAAGATCCCCAAAACGTAGCCAGTTCACCGATGCGAGCAGGTCTACATCGAGCCCCGCAAGGGCCTTGTAGAACCGCCCATGTAGCTCCTTACTCTTCCACACCGTCCTGCGGTCCTCGGTGCTTAGTACTTTAAATCTGCGCCAGTTCTCGTTTGCCATGGAGAGCCGGGTGAAAGATGCGTCTACTGCCACTACGTCACGATGCATCCCACACTCACTGTTTAGAAAGTAATCCCTGAGACTGCATACCTCGCGGTTGTGAAGGTCTTTAGCATTTAAGAAGCCGCGACCCCCAAGCTTCCGCGGGATGTACAGTCTCATAACAGAAGATCGTGGGTGTAGCATACGGTGCGCAGTGAGCAGTACACGCACCCTTCGATCTAGGAAATGGAGCTCAGTCTGAGTCCACCTTAATATGCCAAAGGCCACCCAGGCGTTGAAGGCGCGAACCTTATTGCCGCCCGACAAAAAACTATTGAGTACTTTTGTCAGGCGACAGAAGAAGCGCTCCTTGACCGCTCGCTTGATGTCTCCACCCTCTATACCCAAAGACTGTGACATACCAAGATACTTATAGGTTTCTACTTCGGAGAGAGATCTGAGAGCCATTGTCTCAGAAATATGTAAATTTGTGGAATTTACAACTTTCCCCCGCTGTACATGCATGACCGCACATTTATCGACACCATTTTGATGGCACTACTGAAGACCTCTGTGGTTTTCAGTAGCTCCTACAGGTCATGTTTATTTGGTGCAAATAGTTTAAGGTCGTCCATGTAGAACAGATGAGAAATGACCTCACCCTCGCTCCGTAGCTGGCAACCTAGCCCTGAATCGTTCAGCAGGGTACTGGGCGGATTCAGCGCTAGGCAAAACCACAAGGGACTCAGACTATCACCCTGAAAAATACCTCGCTCAATCCTGATGGAATCCTGCGGGTCAGAGGGGCCCTCTCCTTCCCGGTATGACGAAGGACTGTGGTCCACTGCCCCATGCAAGCAACTAAGAAGGATCTCAAAACTGCATCAACTTTATACAGTTCTAAGATCCTCTCCAGCCATGAATGAGGCACCGAATCATAGGCCTTCTTATAGTCAATCCAGGCGGCCGAGAGGGCTCCTCTGTTTATTATTATTATTATTATTATTATAATGAACTATATCAGTCTTCTCTGATAAAATTGGGTTCTAGTTTAGATTAAATAAGGTGGGTATTATGTAAATATGACTTAATAGCTTATTTGCATTAGTCAGGATTGCTGCAAGAACATGTAATTTAGATTTTAATTTTATAAAAACAAATCCGAAAATCCAGATTTTTACTTATAAAATCCGGATTAGAATCCGCTCGTAAAATGGCACCGAAATCCGGATTTTCGGATTTCTTTTTTTTTTTTATTAAAAATGGGATTGCTCTTGGCCAGCATCTAGCCAGGGGGCACAGATGAGGCCGACGATGAAGCGAGCTCACCCAGAAGATGCCCATTAACTCGTGCCTTAAAAAGGTCCAGGTTATATGAACTCGGAAATACAGACGCCGGCAGAGAATTCCAAACCTTAGAAGTGCGCATTATAAAAGAAGATGCAAAGCGCTTGGTTCGAATTAGAGGAATTTCGACCAGGTAAGGATGGTAGCCAGCCGTACGTCTGGATGTCCGATGGAAGAAGGGGGAAGGCGGTATGAGCTCATGGAGCTCCTGAGCACACTCACCGAAGTACAGTTTGTAGAAGACGCACAGACATGCTACTTTGCGTCGATGTGCTAAGCTCTGCAGCTTATTTCCCACTACCGTACTGCCGCCAATGAGCCTCCTGGCTCTGCGGTCCACCGAGTCGAGTGCGGCAAGTTGGTACTTAGCCGAGCCATCCCAAAGGTGACTACAATACTCCATGCAAGACCGGACTTGGGCTTTATATAAAGATAGAAGCTGCCCAGGGGTGAAGTATCGCTTGACCTTATTTAGGATGCTCAGCTTTTTGGCCGCTGTTCCGGCTTTGGACTCGATGGTAGTGCCGAAGTTAAGGTTTGAGCTTAACGTCATGCCAAGCAGCTCGAGATCGTTGGCTACAGACACGGTTGTACCTCGGAAAGTAGGAGCTAGATTGAATGAGCTCCTTTTTGCGGTAAACAGACACGCTTGCGTTTTGGTGGCGTTGAAACTAACCAGATTGTTATCACCCCATTGGGAGACAAGACTTAAGGTTGAGTTAATTCGCTCTACCATTGTCTCTTTCTCAGACTGAATTTCATCACGACCAGCCCCCGTGCTGGACAAATATCTCTCCATGACCGTACTGTCATCTGCGTATGCGACCACTCCTGGTAGAAGAAGGTCGTTAATATGAAGCAGGAAAAGGGTGGCGGAGAGAACAGATCCCTGAGGAACACCGGCATCTATGGCCATGAGGTCCGACGAGCAGCCATCAATGACTACTCGGATTGACCGCCCACTCAGGAAATCAGATATCCAGCTACAGAGGCCAGAAGGAATACCGAATGCAGGAAGCTTGCGAAGCAGACTAGCATGCCAAACCCTGTCAAAAGCCTTCGAGATGTCAAGAGACACGGCAAGAGCCTCACCGTGTTTCTCGATGGCCTCGCCCCAGTAGTGCGTAACATACACAAGAAGATCCCCAGTGGAACGGCCCCGGCGAAACCCATATTGCCGATCACTGAGAAGGTCGTTAGCTTCAAGGTAAGTCAGCAGCTTACTGTTCAGAACTCTCTCCATAACCTTACAGAGTATGGAGGTAATGGCGATAGGTCGATAATTGCAGGGATCGACACGACTACCTTTCTTGGGCACTGGTTGCACATTGGCAAGCTTCCAAGATGCCGGTACGGTATTCGTCTTGAGAGAGAGACGATACAAACGTGTAAGAACAGGAGACAACTCGGGACCACAGTGCTTCAGAACCCTTGCAGGTATACCATCAGGCCCACTAGCTTTGTTGACGTCTAGACTCTGCAGTGCTCTACGGACCTCTTTGTTATGAATCGTGACCTCCGACATCGAGGAGCCACATTGAGGTATTGATGGTGGTAGATGAGAGCCAGTGTCCAGACGCGAGTTACTGGCAAACAGAGAGACAAAGAGATTGGCCTTCTCTAATGCGGTGAAAGCCAGCGAGCCATCAGGCTTCTGCATGGGAGGAAGCAAAGGACGACAGAAATTGGTTTCGATCGATTTAGATAAGGACCAGAACTGCTTACTACCTGGGGGGTAGGTTGCTAGTCTGGCCCCTATTCTACGAATTTGATCGAACCGAGCCTTACGCATCACCCTTTTGCACCCTTCACTTCGGATTATCCGGATTGCAATCGCTACCCCCGGTGGTCTTGGTCGTAGTTTTAGGACATACCCGGGTCCAATAAATATGTACAATAAAATATAATCAAAATAAAAAATATATACAAACAAAATGGGATCAACTTGATCAGTCAGTACGGAGCTATTTGCAAACTAAAGTCACTGGCCTGAGTGGTGGTCCTTAGTCCCGATGGTTAAGGTCGTAGAAGGTGATAGGCTCGGTAATTTCTTGAAAGCAGCGTGCAGCTCAGACGGATATATTTATATGAGCGGCGATGTACGGTGGAAGAAGCCGTCCGAAGAAAAGTTGCCAAGTATAAAGAGCTGCAAACAATCCTATTTCTTAGCACAGGTTCAAATCTATCCGAGCCTCATATAGTCTAGGGGCCAGTGACGGCTAAATGAGGCTTGGATTAGGTTTAACAAACGACAAGAAATATACACAATATCATAAACTTATACACAACAATTACCTGCATAAGAGGCAGCCCTTGTATGACACTATGTATTTATATAAAATATTTACACGATTAAACTTTCTCGAAGTGTACAATGACATGAACTGTACATTAACCATAAAAAACAATAACTGTAGTAAGTTTAAAAAGAGTTTTTAATTATGTTCCAGCGAAATCAAATAGATTTTGAATACCAACAGCACATTTTTCAGAGAATCTCGGCCAGGCAAACAAAAGAAGCTCGTGAAAAGAAATCTACTTCTTTTTATTGCTGGCCAGTACGCTGGCGGCTGCATCGCGAAGGTTTTGTCATGTTACATCCTCTTAAAATATGGCTCATAGTCTTTACCTAGATCATTTTTAAGTGGCCAGTCGTCTCTACAATATCTCAAAACATCACATAAAAATTTATCTTTTTTTGTTTCAATTTGAACATCTTTCCAATTTATTGTATTTAAATTTGATGTATCTATGTAATTTACGGTGTTGATCTCATAACCTTTTTGGATTATTCTAAAATTTTTACATCCATTATCCTCACACTTTGCAACGCGAGACAAATAATCTGCTGGATTGTTTTTTGATTTGATGTGCTGAATTTCATAGTCAAATGCACTTAAAAAAATTGACCAATATTGGTATGCAATATTTGGGACCCAATATTTTCGCTAAAGCCTCATTATCGGTTTGCAAAATAAAGCTGCCATATTTGGTATGCAATATTTGGGACCCAATATTTTCGGTAAAGCCGGTTTGCAAAATAAATTTCCTTCCAAATAAATACTCATAACACCCTTTGGACCAAAAAAAAATGGCAAATGCCTCCTTTTCTAAAATTGGGTACTTCATTTGGCTGTCATTAAATTTTTTACTAGCAAATGGTACTGGCTTTACGACATTATTGTTGTCTTTTATCGACAACACTACCGCGGCCCCAGTATCCGCAGAGTCACACGATAAAATGATAGTTGCATTAGGATCAAAATGTGATAGAGAGGACGTGTTTGCAAGGGCTATTTTTATATTTTTAAATATACTATCACACTCAGCAGTCCTGTGGAATTTATCTTTTTTTAAACAGTCATATAATGGTTTAAGGATTATTGCCATGTTTTGCAAAAACCTATTTAAATAGTTAGCTTTACCTACCCAAGAAAGATTTTAACATTTTTGTGGACTGGGGGCGTGGCATTGATAGCAGTGGCTCGATATTGTTCTTTATAACCTTTACACCATTTTTATCGACTTCAAATCCAAAAACATCCAGTTTCTCTTCATGCATGAATCTTTCAGCCATTGTGTATGATACAACATACATAAAATATAATAAATACAAGGAACGGAACGTTTTTGGTTTTTTTTGTCGTTGGTAGCAATGACCGGATGGCGGCCATTACCCTCTCTTACTGATATCGTCTAGCTATGTAGACACCATTCTGTACATTGTACATTTAAATAAATATTTTTATGTGGAAGAAGGAAGTCTATATCTTTCTGACCTACATAAAATGGTCCTTCATAACCGTGAGTAATAATCGCGATGCGATTAAGTGGCCATTGCAGATACTCGTCGCAGAATATTACGTCGTGTTACAACGTGAATTGTGCAGTGCAGTACATCGGCGCCATTATAACCCGACCGTGTGCGGTGTGCCTTGCTATCGACCATATCGATTGAGCGCGGCGATCTCCGCAACGACGCCGGGTAACCTCAAAACCACGCTTGTATTCACTTGGCGCGGTTATATCTTCAACAAATTGATTAAGCTTGCTGTTTTTAAGTGCCAACATAGGCTGGCGTGGCGTATTGTTCCAGTACATCTAACAAATAAGGTGTTATAGTGCGCTACATTAAAATGGTCGAGAAGTCGGAGGAGGTGAAGCGGCTTGTGGCGGGCCGCGGCCAATGCAAAGGCGTCATCACGAAGATGGATAACTGGCTACGTGCAGTGAGCCTCGACGACTCGAATTTAGATCTCTTGAGAGTAAAAAAGGACAGGTTGCTAGCGGCGTTCGCACAATATTCCGAGCTAAACATAGAATTAAAGGTACTAGATCCAAACGATAAAGAGGATTTTGATCATGTTGAGGATCAGTTCTGTGCATTGCTGGCACAGTTAAATGGTTTGATAAGCGAACTAGACGAAGACAACAACGAACGAGGTAAGCGGAGTGACTTCAGCGATAAATCGAACTTTCAAAGACTGCCTCGGATAGTTATCAATACATTTAGTGGTAATTTAAATGAATATCAGCACTTTCTGTCCATGTTCACGTCAGTTGTAGACAAAAACGCTAAACTGTCACCTTGTGACAAGTTATATTATTTGCTGTCTTTTTTGGCGGGCGAAGCACTTGATGTAGTGAAACATTTGCCTCTCACAAGTGATAGTTATGAAATTGCAATTGAATCGTTAAAAAAGAGATATGACAACAGGGCAAGGATTGTCACACATCACATAAACAGTATTTTGGATTTGCCACAAATTACCAGGTGCACTCCTATGGCACTGCGTAACATAGTAAGCGTAGTTAAACAGCACCTTGGTGCCTTAAAAGGTTTAGACCAGCACACAACTTATTGGGATAGTTTGTTAGTGTGTATTTTTCAAAAGAAATTAGATCAGTACACTGTAAGGTCTTTTTATCTTGAGTAGCAGTCCACGGACATGCCTTCATTAGATTCACTGTTTAATTTTGTAGAAAAGAAGGCTGTGGCATTGGAAACATTGTCGCAGACCTCCACCTCCAGCCCTCCGCAATGCGAGAGGCCTCGGAGAATGTCACTTGCATCTACTTATGGAGCAAAGTTGGACGAAAATAAAAAGAAGATAAAATGTAAGTATTGTCTTTCGCAAATTCATAGGTTATATGTTTGCCCAAAATTCAAACTAGCCAAGGCTAGTGAGCGCATAGAATTTATGGACAAAAATAAGGGATTCTGTAATATTTGCTTGAATGAGCACAGCGACAAGTGTAAATTTAACTTCAAATGTGCTGTATGTAAGGCGGCTCATAACACTCTGTTGCACCAAAATATTCCTGTGCACAATTCTGATGAAGAGGAACAGGGTCAGGTCTTACCGACCACAAGTAAGGTGGGTCTAGTATGCAGCAATCAAAAAGATGTAATCCTTCCGACAGTTCAAGTCCAAATAAGGGCCAATGATGGTACCTACATAAAAACCAGAGCGCTTCTAGATTCAGCTAGTCAAGTCTCATTTATACTTTCCGATTTAACAAATGATTTGAAGTGTGCTAAGCAAAAAGAAAATAATGTCATTTTAGGAATTGGCAGCGGCCAAAGGCAAAGTAGTGAGGTAGCAGATATTACCATACACTCCTGTGTGAATAACTTTAGGGTTAATGTTAAATGTTGTATCGTCAACAAAATTACAGAGGACATGCCACAGTTTAGCCTTTCAAGGGAAGCATTACATATTCCTAACAATATAGTACTTGCGGATCAGCATTTTGAACAAACTGCCCCGATAACGATTTTATTGGGTTGTGATGTGTTTTTCCAGGCATTACTGCATCACGTCAGGCCGCTTAGTCTGGGCGGGCCTTTCTTAGTGAGCACACAATTTGGACACGTGGTTGCAGGGGCCGTGCCCACTCACCATGGTTCAGTATATAAGACAAGTTTATTTGCAACAAGCACTAAGGTCAGTCAATCTTGTTCAATATTAGACTCTGAGTCAAAGCAACTTGAAACAATTCTTGAACGATTCTGGGAAGCTGAAAAGGTACCAGAGATTTTTCCTGAAGCAAATACAGAGCATGAACTTGCTGAAATTAGTTTCCAGCAGTCCGTCAAATTAAACGATGGTAGATTTCAAGTTGCATTGCCTTTAAAACAGCCGCTGACTGAGCTAGACCTAGGAGATTCGTTTTCTAGCGCATTACAGCGTTTTATAAACTTAGAGAAACGCCTATTAAAGGATAAAGAGTTGTATAAAAAATATAAAGAATTTATAACTGAATATCTTGACCTTGACCATGCTAGGGTGTATGATATTTCAAATTATGATCTAAAAAATGATGTGGTTTATTTTCTTGCACATCACCCTGTTTTTAATCACAATAGTCAAACAACCAAAATGCGTTCTGTCTATGATGGTGGTATGCTAACAAAAAATGGGATTTCATTGAATAATGTCCTTTTAAATGGACCGATTGTCCAGGCCGAGTTGTTTGACATCCTCATACAATTTAGGTTTCCTAAATACATACTGCTTGCGGATATCAAGCAAATGTTCAGAATGATTTTGATTGATCCTAAACATTGGCCATTACAAAATATCCTTTGGAGGGATGATATTAACTTGCCAATACAATGTCTCCAATTGTGCAGATTATCATATGGCCTTAAATGTTCCACGTTTGTGGCAACAAGGTGTCTGTTTGAATTAACAAAGCGTTTTGGCCACGACTTTCCGTTGGCCGCGGAAGTATTGTGCCAACAAACATATGTTGATGACATAATTACAGGACATGATGATGTCAATATCTTATCAAAAATTAAATCACAGTTGATAGAATTGCTGAAGTTAGGCGGGTTTGAATTGCATAAGTGGTGCGCAAACAACGAACAGCTCCTACAAGGCATTCCACAAAACAAACTAAGTTTTCATGATAACGTTGACTTAAATACTTATGACCTGTGTGTGAAAACCCTTGGCCTGCGATATAACATTAGTTCAGATCAGCTTTCTATTACATGCCCTGAAACTGAAATTCAAGAAAAATACACTAGGAGACAAGTGTTGTCATTTATAAGTAAATGCTTTGACCCGCTAGGCTTAGTAGGTCCAATTTTTGTATTTTCAAAAATAATATTACAAAAAATTTGTAAGCTTCAACTGTCATGGGACGATGTACTCCCATCAGACTTAAATGAGGAATGGAAATTATTTGCTGAAAACCTCATACAGATGTCTAGTATAAAAATAAACAGACACATTGATGTGAGGCATGCTCAAAGATTAGAGTTGATTGGATTTGGAGATGCCTCGAGCCTAGCTTACGGTTGTGCAGTATATATAAGAGTTATAAATACCAATGGCAGTGTCTCAGTCAACTTGTTATGTTCGAAGTCAAGGATATGTCCAATCAACAAAAACTTGAGCACACCTCGCCTTGAATTGAACAGCGCTTTGATTCTGGCTATATTAATAAACCGGTTGTACAATGTACTTAAAAAAAGATATGAGCTTACTGTATATTTATACCTAGATTCAAAAATTGTTTTAGCGTGGCTGGGTATAGAGCCACTAAAATTGCAAGCATATGTTGCAAATAGAGTTAAGCAGATAACTGAGCTTACTTGCAATTTCCATTGGCTGTATATTCCAACGCACTGCAACCCTGCAGACTGTATATCTCGCGGGGTGCAGCCGCATTTATTGCAATCAAATGCATTATGGTGGCATGGACCAAGTATGTTACTGAATAAAGATTATGTACATACAACTTCAAAAGTTGAACATCATACTGAATTACCAGAGTTAAAGCGGGTTACAAATAAAACATGTAATGTTAGCCAGACATTAAACCCATTTAATTTCATAAAAAAATATTCGAGCATAGAAAAAATAACGCGAGTGATGGCATATGTCCTAAGATTTTGTAAAAATTGTAAAACAAGTGTTGAAAATAGATTAAAAGATGAATTTTTACCGTCTGAACTTGTTGATGCATTAAATCTGGTAATAAAGATAGATCAACACAACAATTACGCCTCAGAAATATCCTGTATTAAAAATAAAAAACCTGTAAAAGGAAGCCTAAGCTCATTAAATTGTTATTTAGACAAAAATGAGATGTTAAGAGTAGGAGGACGGTTACAAAATTCCGATTTGACCTATTCCACTATGCACCCAATTATATTGGTAAAGGGTTCAAATATCACTAAACTGATTATTGCCAAGGCTCATAAAGACTTGATGCATAGCAGTCAAAAAGGAATTCTATCATATCTCAAGGAAAGGTACTGGTTAATTGATGCGCTTAGAGAAATTAAAGGTGTGATTCACAAGTGTATTATTTGTTTCAAGCTTAAGGCTAAACGCGCAAGCCAGTTAATGGGATCATTACCAAAAGAAAGAGTTCGGGTTGCTAGAGTGTTTGAGAATGTTGGAATTGATTTCGGAGGCCCTTTCTATTTGAAATTTGCCCGTGTAAGAAAACCGGTAATTTGCAAAGGATATATATTAATTTTTGTTTGTTTCGTCACAAAGGCGATTCACATTGAGTTGGCTTCAGACATGACTTGTGATAACTTCCTCAATTGCTTGAAACGTTTCATAGCTCGTAGGAACAGACCATCTCAAATATTCTGCGACAATGCCGCGACTTTCAGATGTGCCAATACGCAGTTACAGGAATTGCATAAGTTACATGAGTCGAGTGAGTTTAAAAAATCGGTTAATCTTTTCGCCGCAGACAAAGGCATACAGTTTAAATTTGTACCGGCATATAGTCCCGTATTCGCTGGTCTATGGGAAGCGGGAATAAAAAGCGTAAAATACCACCTTAAGAGAGTGGTTGGTAACAGCGTACTGACATATGAAGAGTTCAACACAGTATTGATCCAAATTGAGGGCATATTAAATTCACGGCCCCTTACAAGTATGTCATCTGACCCTGATAATATGTCTTATTTAAGTCCGGCTCATTTTTTAACAGGAGCAACTTTAACATGTTATCCTGAACCTGATTTGACGAATGTATCGGTAAATCGCTTATCCTTTTGGAAGCAGTGCACTCAAATGCAGCAAAATTTCTTTAAACAATGGTCAAAGCAATATTTAACCATGCTACAGAACCGTCCAAAATGGAAAGGCGAGGAACCTAATCTAACCATTGGCACATTAGTTGTTTTGAGGTCAGACAACATAAGCCCATTAAAATGGCCAATGGCTAGAGTTGTAAATGTGTACCCTGGAAATGACAACAAGGTACGAGCGCTTGATGTAAAAACTTCAAATGGCTACATCATGCGCACTAGCATAATGAAAGTGTGCCCACTTCCAATTGATGATTAAATGGGCCTTTAATTACTTAAGATTTACTCTTCTTTAAAATTTGTATTTTTGACTAACTGTTATAGTTAGTATCAACCTTTCACTCTAACTTTGTTTGCTGGGGGTAGCCCTTGTATATGCAAACAAGTAGTAGTTTAGTTTACTTCTTAGTAATTGCGTTCTTGAACAAGGATGCCATATGCAGATTTAATATTAGAATTTAATATAAGCTCCAAACAAGGCTCATGTTAGTTAATAGTTAAGATAGGTCAATAAAGTCTGATGCAGGTTACCACTTCTACCAGCATAAAAAAAACAATTAGCTGACATAGCTATGTTAAAAATATATGTACTGTATGTAGTATAAGATTTGCATATGCATACAATTAGGATTTATATAGTATAAAGTGTGTGTTTGATATTTATCAAAAAAGGCTACAAACGTTATTCGGCTGGGCCGCAGTTTATGTATGATACAACATACATAAAATATAATAAATACAAGGAACGGAACGTTTTTGGTTTTTTTTGTCGTTGGTAGCAATGACCGGATGGCGGCCATTACCCTCTCTTACCGATATCGTCTAGCTATGTAGACACCATTCTGTACATTGTACATTTAAATAAATATTTTTATGTGGAAAAAGGAAGTCTATATCTTTCTGACCTACACATTGTAATACCTGTTTTAACTTCTCATCAGTTTCTTGTAAGTTTTTCCATATATATAAATATTATCAATATAAACTATCACATCTAGACCACTTAATTTTTGAGTTATCAGTTTCTGGAATGACCCTGGCCCTGTAGATACTCCAACTCTTTGTCCAATGGGGCTTGTAAATAAGCCTCACGCAAGTCTAATTCACAGAAGTACTGGTTACCCTGCATTTACATTAACATATTATCAACTGTTGGCAGAGGGTAATGGTCAAGCTGCAAATACTTATTTATAGTGATTCGATAGTCACCACATAACCGAACTGATCCATTACTTTTAAAAACTGGTACCACTGGAGTACCCCATTCTGAATACTCCACTGTTTCTATGCGTTTTAGCTCAACTAATCTTTTAATTTCTTCCTTTACTTTATTTTTTAATGCATATGGAACAGTTCTCACTGGCTTAGCATCGGGTTTCAGTGGCAAATGGGTTGGCTCACCCTTATACACTCCCATGCCCCGTTCAAAAATTGATGAAAATTCATTTTTTATGCCTGTTAGTAGTGTGTTTTTACATGTTTCCTGACAGATCTTTAGATCCTCGTTAACCCTTTGTTCAAACCTTGGGTAGCCATAAGTTTTCAACAACACCCAACGGTACTGAAGTTGACTGATCAAAGTTAGTGAATATAACATTTCGCTGTTGCAATTTTAGGTTAGGAATAAACTTTTGTTTTTCTGAGAAGGTTATTGTACTCACATCTGCTCCTGTGTCAACTTCAAACTGTAAGGGTGTTCCATTTGAAGGTACGCTTCATTGAATGGCAATAAATTAGAGAAAACCAATACTTCACTTGAAAATGGATGATATTTAATATTATAAAATTCACCACACAACAATAAAAATATCAGAATAATATTACATAAAATTGACAACCTCTGTCATCTTTTCCCGTCATACTCAGCCAGTGCGATCAGCGGCTAACGTCTACAGAGGTTTCATACCGCTGTCGCCACATCAGCCTCCCCCGAGATCCTTAATGAAGGTATCGTTCGGGAAACCAAACCCGACGATCAGAACGGGTCGTTCTAGGCTCAACAAGGACAGGAGCAGGTGGAACTACTTCCGGAGTTGTTTTAGCAACAGCGACGGGTGGTGTACTAACACCATCTGGTTGTTCCAATAGAATATAAGCCGGCTTTAGCCTATCAATAGAAACAGAAACTGAATTCCCGGACATTTCAATTTTAAAATATTTATTGTTCCTTTCTAAAACCCTGTATGGACCTACATAAGGTGGCTGGAGAGACTTGCGTACAAGATCTTGCCTAACAAAAACGTGTGAAGATGTGGCCAAATCTTTAAATACAAAGGTTTTGTTGGTGCCATGACGTACCACTGTTGCAGGCTGCATCTTTCTAATATGCAAGCGCAATCTGGCTAAAAAGTCAGTATAGTCAGTTAGTCCGTCATTTGTTGGGTGATTGAAGAAATCCCCGGGGAGCTTAAGGGGTTCCCCGTAAACAAGTTCGGCAGAACAAGCTGAAAGGTCATTCTTCCATGCACTGCGTATGCCTAGTAGTACTAGTGGAAGCGACTCTGTCCAGGTATCGTTTGCATGGCACATTATAGCCGCCTTCAGCTGTCGATGGAAACGTTCCACCAAACCATTGGCAGCTGGATGGTAAGCAGTTGTTTTTAAATGGTTGAAACCAGTCAAAGACGAAATCTGACGAAACAAGTGGGATTCGAACTGCCTACCTCTGTCCGTAGTTACCTTATCAGGACATCCAAAACGAGATATCCACGAAGTTATAAAAGCCTTTGCAACGCTTTCGGCAGTTATATCTACAATCGGTACTGCCTCGGTCCATCGAGTAAATCTATCGACGGCGGTAAAACAGTACTTAAAACCGTCTGAGCTAGGCAATGGACCTATTAAATCCAAATGAACGTGCGAAAATCGCGCTGAAGGAGGTTTAAAATCGTAAACAGGAGAGTGAACATGTCGAGAAACTTTAGACTTTTGACAAGGGATACAAGTTCTGGCCCAGTAACGACAGTCTTTTCTAACTCCTGGCCAAACGTACCGTTCAGTAACCAATTTTATTGTTGCTCTTGCGCTAGGATGACTAAACCGATGAAGTGAGTCGAATATTGTCTTTCGGAAGTCTGGAGTTATATAAGGACGTTTAATAGGCCCGGATATGTCACAATACAGTTTTGTATTCGCATAAGGCACTTGGCGTAGGTTAAGTGATGACCCGTTTTTTATTAAGTTATTGAGTTCTATATCCGTGGCTTGGGACGTAGCTAAAAGATAGGGGTCTAGTCCGTCAGAAATGGCGTCAACTCTTGAGAGTGCATCAGCTACGACATTGTACTCGCCTGCGATGTACCTTATGTCAGTAGTAAATTGAGAAATGAAGTCTAAATACCTAAACTGTCTTGGAGAGCAGGAATCATGAGATTTTTGAAAAGCTGAAACTATAGGTCTATGATCTGTCATAATAAAGAAAGAAGAGAAGGCTTTATTTCCACCATGTGACGGAAATATTTCACTGACTCGTAAATTGCCAATAGTTCCCGGTCGTAGGCGCTGTATTTAGTCTGGGCTGGAGTTAACTTCCTAGAAAAGAAACCGAGTGGTTGCCAGTGACCGTGAACTTTTTGTTGTAATACGGACCCTATGGAAAAATCAGACGCGTCAGTAGCAATAGCAAGCGGAGCTCGCGAGTCTGGGTGGGCTAAAAGAGTGGCGGTTACGATGCTCTGCTTACAATCGTTGAAAGATTTCACTAATGCCGGGGTCCAATTTATAGCGGTACTACTTTTAACAGAAGGTCCGCTGAGTAATGCGTGCAGCGGAGCCTGCAGGTGGGCAGCGCCAGTAATGAAACGCCGGTAGAAATTAATTGCGCCGAGAAAACGCCGAAGTTCTCTGATTGTTTTAGGCTGAGGAAAATCTTGTATTGCCTTGACCCTATCACCGATAGGTTTTGAACCTTTCGAGGAAACCAGATAACCCAGGAATTCAATTTCTGGAACGCCAAATAAACATTTTTTCGGGTTTAGTAAAATCCCGTGTTGGCTAAAACGTTCGAAAATCAAACGTAAATGTTCCTCGTGCTCCTCCTCGCTTCTAGACGCTACTAATACGTCATCTATATAAGGAAAACAGCAATCAAGACCTCTCAAAACCTCGTCCATGAAGCGCTGAAAACTTTGCGCCGCGTTCCTTAAACCAAAACTCATGAACGGGAACTCAAAAAGACCGAAAGGGGTCGTGATTGCCGTTTTAGGAATGTCTTCAGGTGCGACAGGAATTTGGTTATACGCTTTAACTAAATCCAATTTACTAAAAATCTTACAGTTAAATAGATTATGCGAAAAATCGGCAATGTTACGAACTGGGTATCGGTCTGGTATCGTACGAGCGTTAAGCGCACGGTAATCGCCACAAGGACGCCATCCGTTATCCTTTTTTGGAACCAAGTGAAGGGGAGATGACCAGGCACTTTCGGATCTCCTTGCGATACCAGTACGTTCCATGTCCTCAAATTACTGTCGCGCGATTTTTAAACGGTCCGGAGCCAGCCGCCTAGGTCGTGAAAATACCGGGGGGCCTGGAGTTGTCCTGATATAATGCTGTGTGGTGTGCTTACAAATACGTTCTTGAGGGCTGCCCATAGGTCGCAATATATCAGGATACTCTGCCAATAGCTTATGATAACTAGCTGTACCGGAAATTACTTTAATTTGCGGACTATTTGAAAATGATGCCACTAATGCTGCCGACGTAAGCAATGTCGTATTGTCAATTAAACGCGAGTTTCGAATATCCACTAATAAATTATAATAGGATAAGAAATCTACGCCTATGATGGGCTTATTTACGTCTGCAACCACAAAACGCCAGACAAAAGTACGCCTTAAACCAAAATCTAGTGATAAGCTCAAATAGCCATAAGTTCCAATAACTGTATTATTCGCGGCAAATAATTCATAGTCCGTACGCCGACGCTTTTGTGCTCGCAGGAAACTTAAAGGGTAAACACACAAATCTGACCCTGTGTCAATTAAAAATTGGAGCTTAGATCTAGTGTCAGTGACAAACAAACGATTAGACACCGAATTACACTCGTCGCACTTATCACTATAGCTATCAGTCGCAACATGCGACTGTTTAATTAGTTTTTTGGAAAGTTACAAGGTGGGATACACTTAGCTGCTTTGTCAGCGAACATGAAATGGTACCAGCAGTGACGCCGGCCGGCACCTGCGCGTGACTGACTTCTAGACCGACCACGCTGACTAGGGCGGGACCTTGTCCTGGATATAAATTCACGACGTTGCGCCGATGTGGTCATTGCATCGACCTTCGCTGTCAAAGCTTCAATCTTTTGGCTTAATTCGCCGACAGCGGAAGATGGCATAGAAGATGTCGAAGCAGCAGACACATGAGGAGCAGATATAAATGAGCTGGTATCGTACGCCTTATCAGCCATTCCGGCTAATTTATCCAGGGAAGTCGCGTCATCTTGCATCGCAATCAGGCTCTGAAGCAAATTTGGTAGGCGGCTAGACCACGACACCCATGAAAGTAAAATATAAATATAGAAATAATTACGATAGTCTATTTAAATATTGCAAAGTGTTAAACATATTCGATAAGGTCGAACTAGCAATTATAACACAGTATTGTACAAATATACCCAACCATAAGAAAATATTTTTTAAGAAAAAAAAACCGACTTCAATGGGGGAGGCCGGTGAAAGATTATTATACTTAGATGGTGCACTCTTAGATTCCATACAATTAAATAAAAATGGCTATAAGTATGTTTATAATGGTAGAAGACTAAGTACCCTCAATTCCTCATGGAATCATGGAAAAACCTTGTTTGCTTGACAAACAAAACGAAGAGAACAAATCGCCAAACGTGAACTACGCGTCGTTAAAGAGTTCCGTTCTGATCATCATCAGCAGTTCCAGTTCATCAAATGTCACTTTTATGAATGAAAATGCTTGATTAGTTCATGAAAATACTAAAATCACTATTTGTGTGCCTTTAACATTTGAGGAGTTCCTTCGATTCCTAATGGATCCCATCATCAGAACTCGAGAATGACAAAAATCAATCGTGAAAATAGAACTTGCTTAACAAACACAGCTAGAAGGACAGATCGCCAAACGTGAACTTTTCGTCGTTGAAGAGTACTGTTCTGATCATCATCAGCAGTTCCACTTCATCAAATGTCACATTTTTGTATAATAATGCTCGATTTGTTGATAAAAACACAAACATCACTATATGTTTGCCTTTAAAATTTGAGGAGTTCCCTCAATTCCTCATGGATCCCATCATCAGAAATCAAGCATGACAAAAATTTATCGTGAATATAGAACTTGCTTAACAAACACAGGTAGGAGGACAAATCGCCAAACGTGAACTTTTCGTCGTTGAAGAGTTCTGTTCTGATCATCATCAGCAGTTCCACTTTATCCAATGTCACATTTTTGGATGCAAATGCTTGACTTGTTGATAAAAACACAAAAATCATTATATGTTTGCCTTAAAGATTTGAGGAGTTCCCTCAATTCCTCGTGGATCCCATCGTCAGAACTGCGTTTTGACATAAACGGGACCAACTTGGATATATATACTTACAATCAAAAAAATAATTTTCCAAATCGGTTAAGAAATGACGGAGTTATGGAGTAACAAACATTAAAAAAAAAAACCCAACCGAATTGATAACCTCTTCTTTTGAAATTTTGAAGTCGGTTAAAAATAAGATCCACCCGTCTAATCTTCCAACTTATGAAGTGGGAAAAAGCAACAATGAATATGGACAGAGGGTATGGAGCTGTATTCTCCCTGCAATATTTAATAGACTTCCCAGTGATGTATTACTCAAAATGGAGGGTAAAGCCCGTAGGAAAACAAGGAATTTAGAAAACAGCATATGCTGCAAAACCAAAAATAGATGTACCCAACCTATTCATTAGATAAAGTAGTTAATGTTCCACTAAATAATGAACTATAGTTATAAGTTAAAAATTGTATTGTAATTAAAAGTAACGGCAAGGCTCCTTAAGTCATAAAATGTTTTGTAATTAAGATTAGTAGTTAAGTTTGTACAAAAATACCTAAATATTATTATGAAATAAACAGTTTAAAAAAATCTTTTTTTTTATATCAAGCTATATCAAATCTGTCGTTATTTCCGTCAAACACAGTACACAGCCGGGGTGATCAACGACTAATATCTACGGGGAGTTCATGCCGCTGTCGCCACATACCAATTCAATATGTGTTAATACTAACGTCAGTTTATAGTGATAGTATGCGACAATTTTGGGAAATATGGATGACATCAGTCGAATTAGAATAGAAATTATTTATTTGCATCAGGCACACAATACAAAAATAATAAAAGACTAAAAAAATAAGTTGTGTGTCAGCAAAAAGGATCAGGCTCAGCATGATGCCATAGCCTGGCGGCTGCAGCGCTGATGAAATTCAGGAGTTATTCTTCAGAATGAGCGTTCTCGAGTCTAGCGGCGGTATCGTTCTGTGCCCCGGGCCTCTCCACCCGCCTCAAAGCCTGTGACGCATGCGCTTTTAGGGCCAGTCTTGCGCACGAGTTGTTGTGGATTAAAATTAGGTATTAAGAAATATATACCTCATCATAATCGAGCAATCTATCTCCATCTTGAATCTGGATTTTCAATATCATTCGATATTGACAATGATTTTTTATGGTGAATAGGTACTTATTTAATGTCATTGTAAACCTATTTGTGAAATTATTAACAGTAGGTATGGCAAAGCATATTTGTAATCTAATTTTACTTTGAATTATGCCTAGTTATTGAGATACCCTATGAATAATATTTTTGCAGCTAATTCACGTTTATTTTTAGGGTTCCGTACCCAAAGGGTAAAACCGTGACCCTATTACTAAGACTCCGCTGTCCGTCTGTCACCAGGATGTATCTCATGAACCGTGATAGTTAGACAGTTGAAATTTTCACAAATGATGTATTTCTGTTGCCGCTATTACAAAAAAGACTAAAAACAAAATAAAATAAATATTTAAGGGGGCTCCCATAACAAAAAAAAACTTTTCAAAAGTTGCTCGTCGTGTTCATCAGGCGCTGGGTCTCGAAATGTATGGGAAAACTAAAATCCGACTCGCACTTGACCTAAATTCTACTAGATATTATTTAACATTCTTATTACTGATAAAAATATTAAAAAATATAATTTAATACATTATATTAAAAAAAGGTTATAATAAAGTGTCTAATGTTGTTTAGATAAGTCTTCGTGCTCTAGTCCGACTCTCAATTGGTCGATTTATTTTACATTGATAATTACATTAATTGGGTAAAGGTACATCTATTCACTCAACTATAATGGAGTGTAATTAATACGTACATACATACTTATTTTAGGATTTAAACACAGAAACCGAAACAAAAACACCAACTTAAAGTTAATGAACTTCGAAAATACAAGCGTAAGAAATTAGTAGCACTTCTCGATGTTTCTTACAACAAGACAACTAAATTCATGACAGCGTTTCTTGTTAATAGTAGCCAAATACCAAATTCTGGAACTAAAGGCAAAGTTTCGCTGTCTGTCGCAAACGGGGCAACTGTTGTCTGGCGTCTGTTCTGATACGTGTCATACGTGAGATGATTGGAAATATTGAGTTAATTTAACTCAATTGGATAGTCACGACAGAGCATTTTTTTAGGGTAATATAGCCGTTCTGTTACCTTCCTTATAAATGTGGTATTGTGATGATTTTCTTTCTAATATTTCATATTACGAGTAAATAATCCTTGTATCGTACCTAGTGAAGTTTAAATCTTTCTGAGATTCAAATTTAACTTTGAGGGTCCTTGATAGTTAAAAACACTTATCTATATATATGTAGATCTATCTTTATTTTTTTGGGACAATATAGGTACACTTTTGTTGTTTTTTTTTCTCTTCGTTACTATTTTATACAGGATTATTGCGGCCTAATATCATTGATTTTACATGCATTTTTTGGATTTTTCAAAAATCCCGTTTCATACATCACTCCAAATCGACTTTCAAGCTGTTAACCATTTTTTTCTGCTCCACACAATAAATGCAAATGATAGCTCAGTTACAGTCTATAAATTAAATACAAGCATCGTATCCTTTGACGTGAGCGTAAGGTATTGGCAGTGAGCGAGGTCAAATATGTTGCCCGCAGGTTTTCTCGATGTTCTACAGCCGTCAAAACCTTTATACTTAAGCCTTATAGCCTAATACCGATGACTCTACTCGAGCACCCTTTGGTGTTCAATATATCAATGTACACAGGATGTTGTTTGGACTACCTACGTGGTACGAGTACACGTATGTGGGGTGAGACCCGCACGGACAGTTTTCAAACGATCTTACGCTATAAAAACGTGTCGATGCTGGGCCACCTCCGGGGAAGTACCAAACACATTCTGAGTATCATTGGAGACAGGTATGACTGCCCAAACTTGTAGCACTGTGTCGCAATTAAGGAATTGTACATATTACGTTAAAAATCTAAATTGTAGTAATAATTGTAGTTTATATTATGTGAATTTAGAGTACCGTACTATAATAAGGTTAAGCAAAGTACTAATAACTATGGATGTTTTTTTCTTGAAGGGAACAACAAGATAACTGTTAAATTTAATTGTGTGATCATTAGGTTTGTCAGAATAAAAGGTTTTCATTACAGTGTTTCCTTTGTTCAGGCACAAAGTAGCTATCTCTTTGAAAAGTAAATCAATTAAAAAATCAAGAGCATTTCAATAAAGGATTTAAATCCAACTCTTTTATTATGATGGAGAACGAAAGGAAAGCGGCGTAGTTTAATTGTAACATCATTACATCACCTATTGGCAAACATCGTACATACTTACATATATAACAATCATGATGATAACGTAGCGATCCTAGATATGTCGATCGGAAGTTTAGAGTTTATGTTAAAATACAATTATTATTAATTTATTTGGACCCGGGTATGTCAACCGTGACATACCACCGTGGGATGGGCAGCAGCATCCCTGGGGTGCGGTGGAGATACTGCGATCACCAATCCGCATGCCAAGCGTGCCGATTATGCCATTTACCCCCCGTGAAATGTGGGGTGGCATATGTCCAGCAGTGGACGTTCTTGGACTGATATGGCCGTGGTGTACAATAATTATTACATGATTTCTAATTGCTCATATGTAGTTCGCAGGAACTGCTGCTCACTCAATTCCATTTTTGATATAAAATGGCTACACAAAAAAAAAAATATATAATTTAAGGGGTTACCGGACATTCCAATTGTCGCAGGGCAAAAGCTATATGTAAAACAATCTCCTCACTTGTGTTAAAGAACCTGCATATATCTCTAGCTATCAGTACACCGAATCGTCAAGTTCATAAAGGGACAAGGCCGCTTGTGATTCTCCTGGAGTCATAAGCGTCCATAGGCCTCGGTGTCTGCTTACCACCCGACAGGCCGTAAGATTGTTTGTCACCGTCGTTGTATTTATATTACTAATATATAAGTAGTATATATATTACTAATAGAAATATTCCGAGCTTTAATGCTTCTTGATCACTTATATCTATGTCAACCTAGTGCCTTTTCTTCAAATAAAATTTTCTCCATTTTCGCTAAACCAATTTGGAGAGAGCAACAGTACAAACGCCGAGGGTAGCGGCCTACGGAATGCTGCAATCAGAAAATAAATAGGGGCAGAATATCCGTTCTATTAACTGACGGAGTGCGCACTGTTCGTGAACAAGAACATGTTCGTCTGCAAACTGAATTGGACTATATCATTATAGGATTGGATAGATTTAGGCGTTACTTTGCCCAAATCCAAACATTGATTGAGGTTTTACTAATGTTTTCGGTTTGCTCGGTGGACGTGGCGCAAGCAACATCTCCTGCCAGCACCTCCTGATGCATCATCAGCTAGCTCGTAGAGAGGCGAAAAACGTGTCGAGGTTTTGTCTATTTTTGGTGGTGGTTTTTATTTGCATATTTTGCGTGCGGAAGGAGAGTGGGAACATTAAAGTGGATACATTGCATTACGAGTATTAATAATAAACCTAATAAATCGTTTTTAGTGAAATAGCAAAGAAATATTGTTCTAGAAACTTATTATAGGATTTCTTGTACGCACACAGTAAATAAAATTGTATGCAATTGGATGAAATGGGTTGCCAGTACTTTTTCCCGGTGCCGTGCTTTGAAATATAAGCAACGATCCTCCAAGAGCCGAGCACGATACACCTAACTTATAAAAATATTCCTAGCAAGGAGGATTTTACTTTCGTTATTCAAGTTGCGCACACCTGACTTCTTGAGATGCAATGACAATTTGTCGTCTCTTTGCCAAATTTGAGCTTATTCTTTGCAGAGCCATGCTGTTCTTGCTCCGTCTCTTATATTTTAATGATAGACGTATTCCGGAAGTATCTACAGTGAGTTTAATAAAGTTGGTGAAATAGAAATTGCAAAAGCTTTATTCGAAATAGCCTTTGTACGTTTGTTCTTTTTACATTTAGCAAGATAGCCTATCTAATTATGAATGTCCACAGTCAAAATGTTCTTTCATGTTTGTTTGCACTATTTCCTGGATTAAACAATCGAATTGCTTCCTTTTTCGGGTGAAATACAAAACTTAATGCGTGTGTTTTTCCTTTCTTTCCTAACCTGACTTTTCCTTGCGAAATCGATATGTTTCGGCAAGCATTTTCATCGAAATACTAACTTTGAAGTTCAGTCGAACATAAATCACTTGAGTATTTCCATGGTCTCCAATTTTTAATATACTAATAGTATGCTCGGAAACTTACCCACTGGGAACATTTATATTTCAAAAATACTAACAAATTCTCAATAATTGTAGGATAAGGGAACAATGTGTAGGCGTTTGCATCCTCGGTATGGGGTAATAGAAATACTTGTTTAGTTTTTTGCATTAAGGTTTTAAGTAACTATACTGAATTCAAAATAATTAGGTATGATACAAAGGAAAGACTTGGTGTCTACAATCCTTGAGGGAAGTTTGCGAACGGATTTTTTTTGAGACCTCGCACCCGCACCTCCCCCAATTGTACTGCTGAGGCCTGGCCTCGCTTGAGGAGCGGTTAGGTGTTGTAGCTGTAATTAAATATTTTACGATTTTATAACTCACTATTGTATTCCTTACTATGCTGAAATTACAATAATATACAGTTAAATAACGTGTGACTCCGATCAAGTCCAGATGAAGAATCGCATAAAAAATACAGTTTCCTCAAGAATGCGGTTTGACAGGCATTCTAGAACACATTCAAAATATGTAGAATTGTATACATTTATGGTACCACATGGCCAGACTCATACTGTATCAACCTCTACAGTACTCTAAAACTTATTACAAATGTATCCAATTCATCCCAAAACTTGTAAAGTTGTTACTCTTTCAAATTAAAGAATGCTGGCATAGATCGCTCTTAAACGAAAACACCGCCCCTTGCTTAATTAGTAGTAGTAACTCTGTTTATTGTAGAAAAACACACAACAGATAAGATTTATAACAGTAAAAGTTAAGTACAGAGGCGAACTTATTTTTAAAGGATTACTGCCATCTTTATCTTAATATTCTTCCCTTTTTTATTTTTCAGTCCTAATTTTATTTCATTTTAAGTTGCACTATAATAATCGTATTATTTGTCAGGCTCGCTATTCCTTTTAGGGTTACAGTTACCTCAAAATAATATTCTTTCCGTAAATCAAAGAACGTGTAAAAAATATTTAGCATTATTACGTCTAGTACACGGCAAAGGCGGCGGCTCCTACGTTATTCATGAACCACACCTCCGCTTCCGACTGGACTTAGTGGGAAATTTGTCCATTTTCCTTTCAAAATTCTTGAATACTCCACTCAAGTTTTCCAGAAGTTAAATAAGAAACTCGTTTTGAATATAAGTAATTCCCAACAGCAACAAGTTTGAGCATTAAGTAAATTTGAAGACGGTGATTTTGTATCGAAGAAGTTTCTGTATATGTACTTGTAGTACACTTCTTACTCACCGCTTGAGCAATTAAATGTAACGATTTTTACGATTGGCGGTGTTGCCCCACGGATAGGTATTTTAATCGCGTAAATGAATCCAGCTATGTGTTGTTTACTCATTTCGTAACAATGTACAATAAGCCAATAATTGATAAACTAAAATAACGTGCGAGAATTCAAAACTACTGTGGCAACTATCCGCACCATGTACATACAATACCAGCCGTGGTTCATTAATATTTTCACACTAAGCTTTCAATTAGCGATTTCTGCAATTAAAAACTCTTTTTATCGACAAGCTAAAGCAAGAGCTATCATAACTAAAACTGCAACGATGCTGACCTAGAAATGATTGCTAGATCTGCTCCAGAATCTACTAATCGACATTTTTGTCTCACTCTGGCAAAACCGGTCGAGTGAGAAGGATAATATGACCGTAGCTTTGACTCTGAAATTGGGAATTGGACCCCCGATCTCGATCACGTAGCAACGGTATCAAAGTCCGCGCCAGATCTGCATCTCATAGAGAATGCACTAATTGGAATCTGTGTTTAATCGCCGCTTGTGCAAGCACGCCGCTTTTGTCTACTCACTTTGCATTTTGCTTAAATACATCTCACTATCATCACGGAAAAACGGAAGTGTCGGTAGGCATTTTATATTAAATTGAAATTATATACGTTTATTATATCGTGTAATTAAAGTTATTTTGCAAGGAAAGTTTGGAACTTGTGGCGTCTATAGTTTCGAGGATATGTTGCTATCCAAAAATCTATTGACTTAGAAATACAATAAGATCGATTTAGATATTACCGGATTAAAAAAAATATTAAACTTTTGACATTGAATCAAGAGCAAGTATGTCAACACTTCTTCACATTATTACAATGGAAGATGCAAAAGTGTTACCTTAATTTTGGTTTTTTGTACTCGTAATCTAAGTTTAAACGTAGTGAATTAGATATTTTTTTAGATAAAAATGTTATTATCACCACTATTTAAGACACAAGACCTTAATTTTCGTCTTATTCAAGGCTTGGTAAGGCGGCCATTTCATCGGAATCTGTGAAGTGCTGACATTATTGAGGACTTCCATATTACAACTGTGATCATCATCCCCAGTTTAGATTTACTTAATTTGTGGTTTCCGAGAGCCATTACTTGGTAACCTATAGAAAATACCGAAATCGGCATATGAGTGCCTATCAAATTCGAGGAGTTCCCTCGATTCCTCCTAGATCCCATCATCCGACCTTCACCAAATTTATATGGGACCAATTTGGGGGTACCTGCTTTGAAACAGAAAAATAAGTATCAAAATCGGCCAACATAGTCAAGAGTTAACGGGGAACAAATATACATAAAAAAGCAAACATGCAGACGAACTGAGAACCTCCTTCCTTCTATTGAAGTTGATTAAAAAAATAAAGATAGAATTGTTTAAAGAGGATTTTCAGACGAAACTTGTCATTTTTTCTATCGAGCCAAATTTCCAAACCGTATTTTTAGGGACAGCAAACATTTTCATTAGAATATGAATACATATTAACATACCCGTATATTTTTTTCGCTTTACCAAATCAATCATTTTGTTAAAACACTTTTAAAGTTCAATTTAAGTAATATCAACAGCTTAAAAAGCCGACACGAATTAGACCTAATTATTTAGCGATATATACAGTGTGTAAGTCTAATACGGGCGAATCTCTTAACGGTGGTTAGTATAGGACAAAGTAAAGGTAATTAGATAACATTTACTTAAAGTTGCAACAATAATTTTGTCCATACAAAATAATTCAGCCCGCAATGTAATGCAAACACGCTCACGTTGTTGTATTGCTAGTGAACATTTGACATTTCGGTACCGCAACCATGTTTACAGTACATTGCTGCTGAGAAATTTAAAAAATAATTATTATGGGGTCGTAATGAACTGTAATTTTAAAAAAACTTTTTAATTCATGATTACACTAATGAATACTATGTCCGATTTAATTTATCGCCCGTATTAGACTTACACACTGTATAATATATAGTTAAGTTTCCTCGGCTATTCTGCACGCATATTATAAGTAACTCTACGTATAGTATAGGTAGACGTAGTTTCTTCGGGATTGCAGAGTATTTGTACGGACTAATTTGCTTTATAAATATTTTACTTTATAGTCGTACTAAATGATATGATAATATTTACAATTTCATAACAACCTAGGGGTACCAGTCTAAGTACTTGAAAAGACAAAATAAACGTTATATGTATTTTGAAAAGGTATGTACCTAATATGTTTTGCTTTAGTCAATACACGCCACGTTGCATCACATATAAGGCAAAACCTTGACACAAGATTCAGTATCGTCTGCAAAGCGGAATGTCAACGGCGGCATCAATCACTAACGACGCCCGGGATTACTGAAACCGGCCCGTCACCCTCCGGTTTACGCGAATTTACATAAATAACCTCATCTGTATTCAGCATGCAGTGCTGGAGACCATGCAACAACATGTGCTATTCTACTTGCAGACCTCTATTATTAATTGCGGACAAGTGACGCAAGGGAGCTATGGAAACTCGCCCGGCCAGACCGCCGCCCCGTTGTTTCTAGTTTAATAGAGGTTCGAAAGTGCTTTCGGCTCTACTTCTACTTTGTTTATTGATTCATACCACGGCTTACCTACCCCTCGACACCGTATTGGATCGTGTGTTTTTAAATACATTTTGTATATAATTAACATTTTCCAAGCGGAGTAACTTTGCTGCACTGTTTACTACTTGTTTCAACGTTTCACAGCCGCCGTGGCCCGTGAGCGCGAGGGCACTTCATAATAATATGGCTTAACAACACAGTTAACCCTGAAAGCTGCTATTAAACAAGTTGCTCGTAGATTTAAATTTTGAGCTCGTAAATTAACCCTTCATCCTTTTGAAATAGCAAAGGGCTGGGACCTAATGGTCTATTTGCGAAACGTAATGGGCCGGCCAGGCCGAGCTTATTAGACAATTTGTACATATTCTGACTTCACTCTATTCATTAAAAGGCTTTACGCTAGATCCATATCAAAACCCTCTGCTACTTTACCTTAACCCGAGAATAAATTAGGAACATAAGTATATTGTACTCAAACATGAACGTTTTACCAAGTTCAGAAGAAAGTTGACAGATGTACTTATCATGAAAAGAAGAAAAAACTATGTTCAGTATATACCGGGTGTACAATCCAAATGGGTCAGTATGGTGAAGTCGGAAACTATGAGAGATAGCGAGATCTGTTCTTAGGAACCATGACGTCGATTTTAGATTTAATAATAATTACATTCAAACTTTTTTACTAACTCTCATACATAACCGGGAATCGAACCTGGTCAATAATTTTAATTAATCTTTTTATTCAACAGAATGGCTTTCATTTTGAACATTTACTGAAATAAAATAATTATCTTATTGGTGGGTTTTTCTTTCAAGTAATTAAACAAGATTCCATTAGTGTTGTGCTTCTTGCGACTTGCAGAATTTATACACATTGATTTTGACCAGGTTCGATTCCCGGTTATGTATGAGAGTTAATAAAAAAGTTTGAATGTAATTATTATTAAATCTAAAATCGACGTCATGGTTCCTAAGAACAGATCTCGCTATCTCTCATAGTTTCCGACTTCTCCATACTGACCCATTTGGATTGTACACCCGGTATACTAAACACAAACGTAACTATTAGGCTATTTATTTTAATCAATCCCATCTCACTTGAAAACAAATAAGCCGGCGATGATGCATATGATGTGCATAGTTCTAAAACGTAACAAGGTGTTAGGATATGGATACGAGTAGTAAACCACCAAACAATCACAATAGTAAAGCGTGTTTAGCGTTAAAAGACATAACATGACAGTGGTTATGCCCGCGCCGCGTCCGCTGCAATCGATGCCGCCGCCGCAATAGATCTCTTGATTCGCTACTACATAGATATAAACATAAACAATAGATAAGCGTGTAACAACACCGCACTAGAATTCCTTAAAAATATGTATTGCAATCGCCACTTATCGTTCACTTTACGTTCACCCTATCCGAAATGATAAAACCCGCGGACCCGGGTATGTCCAAAAATTACGACCAAGACCACCGGGGGATGGGCAGCAGCATCCTTGGAGCGTGGTGGGGATAGTGCGATCGCCAATCCCCATGCCGAGTGTGGTGATTATGGCATTAACCCCACCAAAATTACCCCTAATTTAAAAATTTGCGGGTATTTAACTAGACCTTCCAAAATAGTCAAAGTACATCCTGTTTACAAACACAACATTACCGCCCAATATTACTAATTCCAGTCATTCGATATAACTTGGAGCTTGAAAACCTATTGAGTACTAAGATGATGAATTTTATTTGCTCTAATAATTTGTACTCAATGTGTACTCGTAGTAACACGTGGACCCACGACCACCTCGAGGATGGGCGAAAGGTCGCCGCCGTCTTTTGCGACCTGTCCGAGCCCTCGATATGATATACCAGTCCCTCCTTCTCAAAAAAATATGTCGTTACAGTTTCGCGAGGGTCGCCACTGTCGTTTTTTTTTTGAAACACCGTAGACAAAGCAACGGTGTCCTCCTTCTTCAACGTAAGATCGAACCTGGAATATATTAATTGATAGTCCAAGCTGTAAATGCTCTTAGAATGAAACTTAGCTTTAGTGTAAATATTAAGGTTTTGCAATAGACTCTGTGTTGACCTGGTCCCCTCACATAGATTAACTATGAAATATTATAAGTTAACATCAGCGTTTTTAACCTTGTCCAGACTCGCCCTAACTCTTTGCTAAAATATCTTGTAATTTTGATTTTAATCCAAGGTTGTTGATCTCTGGGGCTTGTCTATTCGTCGCAATTACTGAGTGCCATATGACCTAAGATCCTAATAGAAATAAAGTCGGACGACAGTGCCATTGTTTTCACCAAAAAATGTTTACTTGTTGGCTTTTTGTTTTTTTAAAACAGCAATTAATTTGATTTTCCATATAAAGTCTAAAGCAATATAGACCGTTTTCAGTGGTAGTACTGGGAGCCAGCGAAATTTGACTATGACTCTCATTTGTGTCTATTTACGAGTTCTAATTATTATTAGTGCCATACAAACATTTATTTGATAACTGGCAATGCGAAACAAGTTAGAAAACTTGCCATTAGGCAACATGGATGCCAAGTGGATTCAACAATTCAACATGTACAATATCTTCGAGATTTATTTTATATTGACCTCGTCGGATCAACACACCAGTCGACCTAAACTCGATGTCGGAGTGGTTCGAAATGACCATAAATTGGGGAGAGTGGGACGAAAATCGCAAGTCCTCGCCCATACTTCTAAAAGTTTCAGAAGTGCTTGAAAATATTCGCGGATACAACTTTGGCGCACGTTTGTAGAACTTGTTTTTGCAATATTATTTGACAAAGTGCGAGACAAACGCTAACTTTTACATTCTTCATGTCATTATAAGATCATATCTCATATTAAACATTTGGATTTATCCCCATTCTTAATTTAAATCATGTAAATTGGTGATGATATATGTGATTAAAAGGTTTAAAAGGATAGCCAATTTCAGAGACCCAATTAAGGTTTGGGTAAGTATCGCCACCCAGAAAATGTATGCAAATTCCTAAATTATACGTGATTTTTCATAAATGTTAAAGGGACAGGTTGGATAGATTATTTGTTTAGGATAATTGTCATCCATTCTACTTAAAAATATTTCATTAATATCGTGTCCATGTATCCTCAAACATGGGTTTTAATATTACATTTTTATTATTCAATACATTTAAGGCAACTTGTGGCGAGCTAATAGGGAGTATAGGTAAAAAACTCAAGAAGGTGACCTGTTGTATGTAGTTGTAGCGTGTTCGAATAGGCGTTTGTTTTGTTTGTGTTGCACATTTTAACACGTCGCAACTACATACAACAGGTCATCTAAGTGTTTTACCTATAGCGACCTACGTACCTGAGTGGTCCTGGGGGTGTTTTGTGGGTTCGTTGTATGGACAGCCCTCCCCCTGCCTCTGGCTTCCCTTACCCGGCTGACCTGAGTGGACTCACGAGAGCTTATTGCTCGGAGGTAGATGTGATCACCTAAGTGGCGAGTTGGATATACATAGGTATGTTTAAACTTCAGTGGCACCTCTCTGTTGCCCTTTGGCCATTTTTTAATGTCTCTATTTATAGAAGCCAAGCAGAGCGAAAGTCATTGTTTGCCGGAGATAAAAACAAATTGGCCATAGATCCTCATAATAGTACTAAGTTATTTGAGCATGTTAGGTGCAATTTTCTTTAAAAATATGTAAGGATAAGGAGGAATAGATCGTAATTTCTTCAAATTAAATTAGACTCGCCACTTCATTACCGAAAGGTCTCTTTATGTTGCCCCTATACTTGCACTAAGTGCGTGTCCCGTGTAGAACAACGTATGCTGGTTTACTTGTGTATACATAAATACTTACTTAAGTACTTATGTTTTCAGTAAGTATTTATGTATAAATAATGTGCTGAATGCGGGTGGCGCAGGACCGGTCATTGTGGAAGTCTTTGGGAGGCCTATGTCCAGCAGTGGACGTCTTTCGGCTGACATGATGATGATAATGATGAATGTACTTATGTATACAAATTGTTTAAGACCCTATCTATCTTCTATCTATATATACATATAATAAAGCCGAAGAGGGTCGAAAGTCTGTACATGGAAGATATTCGAAAAAAAGTTGGCTGGGGATACTTAGAATTGATAACAGAACACGTTCCAACAGTTTTTAGAATTTTTGTCTGTTTGTCTGTTTATCTGTTTGTCTGTTTATATGAACGCGCATCACGTAAAAACAGCTAACTGGATTTTGATGAAAACATTACTAATCTGTCGAGTAAATACCCGGTCAGGTTTTAGGCTATAAAAATTGTGCAAATTTGGGTTAAAATAGGGTAAAAAGAGGGGTTGAATTTTGTATGGGAACTCCTATAATCCATGAGTTACAGGTATGAAAATTGGTAAGCATATACTTGACGACAAAGGAAAAACATCCTCATTCAAAATGTGTGAAATCTAAAGAAAGAAACTGAAAAAAAGTAAACGCAAGCGCTGCTCCGCGGCGCTGCCCAGTGTGCGCGCCAGCCACCACGGTCTCTTCAAATTTTGAACACTATTATGATTTACTCCATTAATTAACTGTGACTCTAAACCCCACCTCTGGATGTTTGTTACTCAATCACGCAAAAACGGCTGAACAGACCAAGATGATTTTTTGTATACTAAACAGTATATAATCTGGATTCACTTATAGTATACTTTTTGTCCCGATAATCACCCTCAAAGGAATGAAATCGGGGGTGCAAATACGGTCTATGAAACTGGTGATTTAAATCCTTATACGCCATTCTAAGCTTTAAGTTTCAGTCCATTGGAAGTATAACGGCGTGTCAATAAATTTAACTTAAGCCATAGCAGAATTTGACGCATTGTAAACAAGCTGACGTTTCGATATGTCAAAGCCGAAATATCATAATTCCTTCTGATTGATTACGCTATATTTGAGCATAACCTTTTAGCAATTAGGTATATTATTGCGTGTAAATCAAAATAAATTTGCGATACTTTGGAATTGTTTGTCTTCATATGCTTAAATACAAAAACAGCTGCTTCAATGCAGTCTTTGTATCGTCGGTGTACAATTTAATTTTGTCGTGAATTATT
The DNA here is from genome assembly GCA_905163555.1 of Notocelia uddmanniana. NCBI lineage: Eukaryota > Metazoa > Arthropoda > Insecta > Lepidoptera > Tortricidae > Notocelia > Notocelia uddmanniana. The sequence continues at coordinate 20,400,636 of LR991059.1, read as the reverse complement.
TTTTACGGAATTGGTAACCCTTCACACTATAATAACTGTTTGATATAAAAGATCACTTGAGCTGGACAGCCCAATCGTCAACATTGACGGTTGAAGCACCTTAGATCTATGCACAAAGTACAATATATATACTGAGATAGAGATACCAGTGAAATACTCCACATAGATCGTAGCGCCGTTGTGTATTTAGTAAGAACTAACCGCACGACCGCTGCATCCCTGTCACTTCAATATGGAAGTGCGATAGAGATAGCAACAAGTGACATCTGGTACAAACAAGTTAAAATAACATTTCCATAGAAAAATTCGTACTTTGAGCTGAAAGACCCCTAGATCTATGCTTATCCGTATACATATAATACAACTGTAGAGGGTCGAAAATCTGTACATTGAAGATATTGGATAAATCAATGGAGCTATTGGAGGGCCCTTGGTATCGAAACACATTTCAACAGTTTTAAGAATTCGTGTCTGTGTGTCTATCGGTTTATATGTCTAGGCATTGTGACTCTCGGCCTTCAGCCTCACGTGCATTGCCGCTCTGCTTCAGGCCTTCGGCCCTCAGCCTTACATGAGGGGCCCGCTCTGTTGGCTATCTTGCCACTCTGTGTGAATGATCGGCATGCCTTTAGACTCGCATCCCTTGCCCCTCTGCATCAGGCCTTCGGCCCTACATAAGGAGCCCGCTCTGTTGGAACTCTCGGCCTTCAGCCTCGCGTGCATTGCCACTCTGCTTCAGGCCTTCGGCCCTACGTAAGGAGCCCGCTCTGTTGGGACGCTCGGCCTTCAGCCTCGCGTGCGTGTCACACGCTCACACGGCTCCGGGCCTTCAGCCTTATATAAGGATCCCGCTCTATTTGAATGCTCGGCCTACGGCCTCGCATGCCTTGCCACTCCATTTCGGCCCGTTAGTCATCAACTTTACATGAAGAATCTACTCTGTTGGGAAGCTCGACCTTCGGCCTCGCGTGTCTCGCCTCCCTGTTTCAAGTCTTCGGCCCTCAACCCAACATAAGAAGCCCGCTCTGTGTGAATACTCGGCCTTCCGCCTTGCATGTTTTGCCACTCTGCTTCCGGCTTTCGGCCATCATACTTACATGAAGAACCCGCTCTGTTGGGACGTTTTACACTTTTATCATTGTACATGTAATATTTTACGGGCTTTATTTGTCTTGAATCGGTACATTTGATATTCTGAAATAAGCTTAATCATTCGTTTTGAAAGCACGAGGACGTAGCACCAACTCCCGTTACAATCGGACACTTTTACTTGAAGTTGTAGATGATTATATATTATACCTAGGACATACTGTCCAGTTAGGTAGGTCCAACTTCGAGAAAGTGGTTAATCGTCGAATCCAACTCGGCTGGGCAGCGTTCGGGAAGCTACGGCACATCTTATCGTCCAATATTCCGCGGTGTCTCAAGACGAGGGTCTTTGACCAGTGTGTGTTGCCAGTGATGACATATGGCACTCAAACGTGGTCACTTACTATGGGCATCATTAGAAGGCTCAAAGTCACCCAAAGAGCAATGGAGATGGCTATGCCTGATCTGAGTATCTTTGCGTGATCGAATCAGAAATAAGGGCCATCCGCAGTAGAACCAAAGCAACCGACATAGCCCTCCGAACCGCTAAACTTAAGTGGCAGTGGGCGGGGCATATTACACGTAGAACCGTTGGCCGTTGGGGAGGAGAGGTTCTCCAGTGGCGACTACGTACCTACCGGAAGGCGCAGCGTGGGTAGGCCTCCCACGATGGCCCAAAATGCGGATGGCAAAGGAACGATCATTGTGTCACTCTTTGGGGGAGGCTTATGTCCAGCAGTGGACTTCTTTCGGCTGATATGACGATGATGATGATTCGTTTTGAAAAAAGGATTCCTATCAAATATGCCGTGCGCGGTAAAGAGCATATCATATTGAATGTAATCATTTATTAAGGGGGTGTAAAGAAGTGTGAAAGATGTATGGGAAAACAAATAATTCTAAAGTGAGGATGACTTAGAAGTCGCAGGCAAAAGCTAGTTATAAAATAAATACGATTAACACTGATATACCTACTCTACATAAATATGATAATCACTAATTATAATATTTGCACAATTAGAATAAAAATGAAACATTGCTTATTTAATTTTTATTTTAAACCTTTTTTTGAAAATTAGCTTTAATTATCCTCTGTTTCAATTATATCGTGGATTTTAAATTCTATTTTGTGATTTAATAAAAAGTATAAAAAGACATTCGATTTTCGTTTTCGTTCGATTTTCACATTTGTAATGAAATGACGGCTACTTGTATGGAAAAATTATAGCACGGGTAAAAAAGTGATTTTTTTTAAAAGTTATTATAAAAATTATTTTACATGGCTATGAATTAATATCAACCAATATCGAATATCTCATATACATAGTGAATACCCTTTTCCTTTTTCGCTTGATCTACTTCGGAGATAAAGTGGAATATTTATTTTTAACAAACCTTAAAAATAAATTTCAAAGATTTTTAGAATCAGTAATTATTTCACATACACTTTACCTAGTATAGTTCATTCGCTGGTCTGAGAGTGAACAGCTACAAAGATAAGCCAGTTTTATTTGTTACCACCACCATATCAGCTAAAGGACGTCCACTGCTGGATGGACATAGGTCTCCCACAAATTCCCGGAAGTATATGCCATAATCGCCACGCTTGGCATGCGGAGTGCCGATCGCACTATCTCCACCGCACTCCAGGGATGCTGCTGCCCTTCCCCCGGTGGTCTTGGTCGTAGTTTTAGGACATACTCGGGTCCCCATTTTGTTAATCGTTTGCAAACTAACATAAGCGATTTCTTACATAAAGAAAAAGCTAAGTTGCAGTAAAGGTCAATGTCTAATGACGTCAATCCATCCATATACTAATATACTTAATATTATAAATGCGAAAGTCACCCGTCTGCCTGTCTGTCTGTTACCTCTTCACGCTTAAACCGCTTAACCGATTTAGATGAAATTTGGTACAGAGATACAGTCCCGGGAAAGGACATAGGATAGTTTTTATTCCGGAAATCGTTATTTAGGGGTGAAAAGGGGGGTAAAAGTTTGTATGGGCGCCTACTAGACATTAAATAGCAATTATTTCTATAATATCGTTTGCTATGAGTGTAAACCCGCTAAATCGATTGAATTTTTTTCGTTTTACCCACCATTATGTAGCAAAAAAAAAGATGCATCACCTGAGAAAGACAGCTACCACTGCCAGTTATTTTAACAAATTGCTAATCACATTATGAGTTCCCTCCATGTGTTTAAAAGTTATCGGCTAACTCCAATATACCCGCCATTTTCGTAAGAATTTTGGTCGCTTAGATGTGTGTTCTCTCAAAAGATGTTTGAACTGTGTTTCGTGTTATTGGTGTAAACGAAGAAGTATAACATCGCAAAGGTACCTATATGTTTTATTATTGTTTTTTTTTAATCTTTTGTGGCTTTTGAGCTGTAAATCCAATACATTTACTGTTTTAGGGTTAGGTTAACATCTTCTCCAAATCAATGGGAGTTTTTATTCTTACTATCGCGATGAACGTACTTAGCAGGTAATTTGCATATACTCAAAATAATTTTGTTGCAGTGTCTTAAGACGAAAGTGTGTGTGTTGCCAGTGATGACAAAATGGGCATTGAAATGTTGTCGCTTACTATGGGCCTCATAAGAGGGCTTATGGAGAGGGCTATGCTGGGAGGGCTATTCTGCGTGATCGCATCAGAAATGAGGCCATCTGCAGTAGAAGCAAAGTAACCGACATAGCCCTCCGAATCGCTAAACTTAAGTAGCAGTGGACGGGGCACATTGCAAGTAGAACCTTTGGCCGTTGGATAGGAAAGTTTCTCGAGTGGCGACCACGTACCGGAAGGCGCAGCGTGGGTAGACCCCCCCACAAGGTGGCCTGATGACCTGGTAAAGGTCGCAGGAGTCCGCTGGATGCGGATGGCGAAGGATCGGTCATTGTGTTACTCTTTGGGGGAGGCCTATGTCCAGCAGTGGACGTCTTTCGGCTGATATGATGATGATGATTCGTTTTGAAAATAGGATTTCTATTAAAATTTTGTCCGTGCGCGGTAAAGAGCATGTGATATTGAATGTAATCATTTCTCAAGGGGGTGTAAAGAAGGCTGAAAGATGTATGGGAAAACAAGTAATTCTAAAGCGAGAAGAGTTCTATGCAGACGAAGTCGCGGGCATAAGCTAGTAAAAAAAAAATGCTTTGGTTTTTTTTAGGAATTACTGATATTATCGACCGATATTAGACAAAAGAGATTAAGTATAGAAAAAACTTAAAAATATAGTACTTATTCTTAACTAATGTTTATGCAGAGCTTATTAGGAAAGCGCTCATTTACAAGTTGGGCAGGGTGTTCATAATTATGATAACTAAAATATGGAATATTTCTATTCCTAGTCTATCTTACGAATAACTAATTAAGCTAAAGTCATTTAGATAATTTCCTCGACTTCATTTGGAGTCATGGCCGTTCGTCCATAAGCTTTAGCCCATTTACCCGCATAAATGGCTATAAGCGGTTCTATGATCGAAGTTCGCTCGTATTTCTTCTCTTAGGCAATTCCAGTTTTTGAACGACCCTTGTTACTTGAGAAATTCATTTTGAAACAATTTTCGGCCGTCTTTATTTTTCCTTTTAGAAATGGTCAAGTTTATGTTAGCAGATAGGCAAATTATGGTGGAGGGTATTGCGATTGGGTAATGTCTATGAATTATTCTTAACAGTTGTGACTCATTTTACGAATTAATTAAAATATCCAGATATGATAACTGCAAATAGTCATATTTCCTACATTCTTTATCTACCACGCCTTTGGCCTACTTTTGCTAAGGTCTTTTTCCTATTTAGGTATAAGCCTTCCTCTATCTTGCGCCATTTTTATACGTGTTTATTACTATATTAATTACTATATTTCAGAAGGTATAATTGGACTCCCGAAGAGTAAGAAACATGGCGCACGTACTACTATTAAATCGACAAATTCTATTTAATTATTTCTCACGAAGGTTTAAATTCATTGATTGGTCATAATACTTTCTTTTCTCTTCTTCAAAACTGGTTTGACTACTTACTACCAAAACTATTGCAGTGCTATCACTTAACAACCTCTTTGGGGGATCAAAGTTGCACCACGTCCGTAGGGAGTACCCACCGTTACCCTACACGTGACCCCTGGGTGGTGCTAAAAGTGCAACAAACTGGCAACCGTACTTGTCTTCTCGAAGACCTCACGGTTCAAAAATAAATGCCATACGATTATTATTTTTATTTACAACCTCTTTACCTACTTATAAATTTTGACTATGACTGTAAACACCAGTTGCCTTTATGAATGATGTACCAGGAAACAAACGAAAAACCTGGGAAGGACCAGGAGCACAAAACGTGCCGTCAAAAGTGCGAGCAAGGTAAACACACATGCGAAAATTTTGGCACCGGCCACCGACAATAAATCACGAGACATTGACAAACACGACTGCACGCTGCAATCGCGGATGTCGCTGTCGACACTTCCGTGTTGCGATGAGTAATATCCCCGTTCGGGCAGACAAAACGTCTAGCGAACCTAAACCCAACAACTACAGCAACAGATATGCTAGCATGATCGGTTTTTTGACGGAAATTTGTCCTTTCCAGCAAGTATGTAAGTGCGAAGGGCACGACTGCTTCATCATGTTATTTACTAGCCAGGTATTTGCTTCTGAAGCATATTTTTACGTATTGAGAATTTTATAATTTTTCATAAGTATAATTTGTTGTCGATGGAGGCCCAAGGCAGTCGAAGTCATTTGAATGGTAAACGTCGTAAATATTACGGTTAAGCTGATATTGGTGTTTATGTTTAGCTGTGAACTGTAACGCTGACTGTATGAACACATAAATAAATGCTGGTAGTTACGGAAGCTTCACTATATGCACCAGGACAGGATGCAGCTGCGTTTCATATGTTTTTTTTCCAAATTCCAAATATTTTATTTCACGTAGTTTAATGTAGGTTTAATGGGTAACTTATTGTTACCCATTTAACCTTTAGTGCTCGCAATTTGAGCACTTATACTCACGCGGCGGAAAAATGGTATTTTGTTAATTGTAATGGTCAAGCTGTTCAATAGCTGACCGTGTATTCTTTACCTAAGTATATTTGTCAGCCTGTTTAGCCTAGTTGGTAGTGTCACTGCCTCCGAAGTTAGAGGTCCCGAGTTCAAATCCCGGTAGGGGCATTTGTTTCTGTGGTGAGCAGAGACATTTGTTCCTGAGACTTGGATGTTTTCTATGTATTTAAGTATATATCTATTAAATATATCGTCGTCTAGTACCCATAACACAAGCCTTATTGAGCTTACTGTGGGACTAGTTCGATGTGTGTATATAATTGTCCCCTAATATTTATTTATTTATTTATATTTAAAGATTATCGTGCACAACACAAATGATTCACCGTAAAAGAGGAGAGGATTAATGCGATACACTTGCATGTTCACTTGTATTGACTTGCTTGGTCAAAGTCAATGGGTCATGTGCACTGACGTTTGGCGGAATTTTTTTAATCGCGCGAGCTTTCATAGTAATAAAATTCACGTTTGGTTTTTATTGTAGGTTGCAATATTGGATGGTATATTTAATTTTGCAGAGGTATACCAAATTTATCAGGATTCTCCTTTATCGAAATAGATATAAAGTACATCACTAGTGGCTCTGTGAGCTTCACACATCGTGATTATTTTTGTTCGTTTGACTCCACAAAAAGTTCTATATAATTATCAAACCTAGTTACAAAATTTCACGAGAATTAGATGAGAAATACGACCCGATGCACAGGAGAACAGCCGGAAATCCGGAAATCCGCCGGCTGGAAATACCTACGAAAGAGCTTAAACGGAGACCTTCGTTTGACTCGGTCATTTAAGACCATAAGTACTATGTACGAAAGTACCGCCTGTTAAAACTGTTTAAAAATAATAAGAATATATTTATTAATAAAAATCAACATATATATTTTTATTTTTATTAAAACAAATTTCGCCGGCCTGGCCGTTCGCGTGTTGATGTCGGACGACTCGGTAGTACCTCCAGGTCCTGAAACTCTGGCTTCCTTGCAGATGAAGCACCCAACCCCGTCCCGCCCGTTGCGTTTCCCTCGAATGCCTGATCGGTCCATACAACCTTTAACGGTCAACTTGGACGAAGTGGTCCAGGCGCTCGGGACGTTTCACAACGGGTCCGCCGCGGGTTTAGACGGAATTAGACCAGCTCATTTGAAAGAGCTTACTTCCAGTTCCGCTGGGGACACTCGCCAACGGTTACTCGAATGTCTCGTTAAACTGTGTAATTTCTTACTCAGTGGGCAACTAAACCCCGAAGTTTGTCCATATATTTATGGAGCGTCTTTGTGCGCATTAGCTAAAAAACGAGGGTGGTATACGACCAATTGCGGTCGGGAGCACCTTTCGCCGATTGGTAGCCAAGCTGGGATGCCGGGCGGTTAGGGAGCAGATGGCCGCGTATCTCCAGCCTCATCAGTTAGGTTTCGGTACACAAAGGGGGAGCGAAGCCGCTATTCATGCCGCGCGCACATTTGCAGCGGAACCAGCCCGGCTAGTATGATAGCTTATACCGTCACGTTTTATGTGACGTTTCAGTACATTTTGGCCATATAACGTGACGGTATAAGCTATCACACTAGCCGCGCAGGTAACGCAGAATGTGTTATCATCAAACTGGATGTTAAAAATGCGTTCAATACAGTGGAGAGTATACCAAGTATATCACTCTCCGTCAAACCTGTTCTATAACGGCTCCCGTATCCATTCTCAAGTGGGTGCGCAGCAGGGGGATCCACTCGGACCGCTTACCTTCAGCCTTGCTATCCATAAGGTAACGTCATCTCTGAAGTCACCCCTGAACATATGGTACTTGGATGACGGGACCTTGGGGGGAAAGCCTGAGCTGGTAAAGCAAGACTTAGCTTTTCTACTTCCCCGTTTTAAGGAGATGGGGCTGGAGGTAAATGCGGCGAAGTGTGAGTTCTTTGGCTGCGGGTCCACTTCTTCATCTTCTTTATATTCATTTAAGTCCTTGCTTCCTGATCTTAAGGAACTATCACGCGGTACGTTTTGCCTACTGGGTTCTCCCATATTCCCAGATGCCATTCCATCTGCTATAGATACCAGGAGACAGCTCCTATTGCTCGCCCGAGAACGTCTCAACAATATTGGTGCTCATGTTGCTCTGGTTCTGCTGAGAATGTGCTTCGCGGTTCCAAAAATAACTAATCTCTCACCACCCCCACGTGGTTGTGCCCTGATGAGGTGTCGTCTTTTGACGAAGCTTTAAAGGAGACAGCAGAAGCCATTTTGAATCTATCCCTCTCGAATACCCAGTGGAGCCAAGCGTCTTTGCCCTTGCGTCACGGAGGCCTGGGTTTGAGGCACGCGGGGGACGTGGGTTTGCCAGCTATTCTCGCATCCGCGCATAGGGTCAGTGGCCTAGTCTCTAAAATTTTAAATTCTCATGGAGACAAGGTCACCATTCCGTTCGTGAGTGATGCGCTGGTACAATGGACGGATCGTTTCCCAAGTGCGTCAGTGCCGAAGGTTCCGCATGTGCAGAAAGCATGGGATGATGTTGGGGCCAGGGACGCACTTGCGCGTCTCATGGATGGTGCTACGGGTGCGGATTTGGCTAGCTAGGCTCAAAGCAGTGTCACAGACGGAAGCGGGGGCGTGGTTGCAGGCTTTGCCAGCTCCTCACTTAGGAACACTCCTCGACAGTGACTCAATGCGTGTGGCAGTAGCTCTCCGCCTGGGCTGCGATGTTTGTATACGGCATGAATGCATCTGCGGATCCATGGTGGAAGCGAATGGTCATCACGCGCTGAGTTGCTGTCGTTGTTCAGGAAGATTCCCGCGACACCACGCCCTCAATGACATCGTGCGAAGGGCGTTAGTTTCCGCTAACATCCCGTGTGTACCTGAACCACCAGGCCTTTGTCGCACCGACAGCAAGAGGCCGGATGGGCTGACCTTGGTGCCATGGCAGAAGGGGAAGTGCCTCCTCTGGGACGCCACGTGCGTCAGCACTTTCGCTGCCTCGCACCTCGGCCGAACGGTGCAGACAGCGGGTGCTGCAGCGGAATTTGCGGCGGTTAAGAAGCGGGACAAATATTCAGCCCTGACTTCTTAACTACCATTTTGTACCACTGGCGTTTGAGACGACAGGTTGCTGGGGGTCTGAGGCTGCCTTTGTAAAAGAAGTGGGGCAAAGAATCAGGGAGAGAGGGTCCGATGCTCGCGCGGGTTCTTACCTGGTGCAAAGGTTGTCTATCGCCATTCAACGTGGTAACGCGGCAAGTGTGATGGGTACCTTTGCGCCAGGTACAACTCGCGTGGGCTTATTTGACTAGGCTTAAATTCCATTAAGTCTAATTTTTCAATTCGTGTTTGTGTGTATGTTTTAAACTGTAATAATAATTGTATTTAAATAAAGGATATACATTTGATCAAAAAAAATACAAATATGATACGTAGTAACATTCTTTTTTGTATTCAAATAAAAGTATATGATTTATAAAATGAGAGTATTTATAAGTTTAACTTTAAATTGTAGTAGTATTATGTCCTCTGTTAATGAGGACCTCTATAAACAAGACAACCTTTTTTTGAATCTGGATAATTAGTACGACCCGGAACGTAAATAAAATAAAATAGCTGGTCCTTATATCACATATCCAGATTTCATAGTATTACGGCAGACAAAGCTTATAATAATAGTAGGGATATACTAAAAGTATCTATTTCTACACCAATTTTCAATTTTCAGTTTTCAATCTCATCTTTTAATTTAAAATCAAAACAGTAATTAAGGTAAATCAGATATGAAATAAAAACACGCAAAACCGTTACAAAACTTACATTTCTTATAACAACTAGCAAATATAAGATAAACAGACAGCACCAAATTAAACTCGAGTTTATTTTAGCTTAAACTTTCGTTTGTTGTAGTAATACACACCACACCGCAACCGTACTGGATGACATGTATAGAAAACACAAAGGGAGCGGAGAATGGTGTAGACCCTCATTAAATTTATTCAGTCCCTGGCCATGACAAAAGTAAAGTAATTCATGCGTAATTCTTAAAAGCGAAAGAAAAAAAATATACTGGGTGGAGTAGAACGATGGGCTTTCCTGTAAACTGGGAATAGGTTAGCCTTAATATTTATAACCATTTTAGAGTTATAGGTTTTTGAATATCAATTAAAAAATAGCATATTTCAACCCTACCTTATAAGAAAACTAGTGACATATGGCACTTCAAAATATAGACCCTTAAATGTTAAATCAATAGGGTTGTTACTATATTATGGCATAATTTTGTTCTTTTTCTACCACATGTTTCTAATGATTATTGGTCAATTATATGGTCTTATTAAGAAATAAACATAAATCCGAGTAAGAATGACACTTTCCAATTAAATAACTTCTACAAACTTAATTGCCGTGTCGCCTATAATGGTTGCATGTGTGCTAGTCATGTGACATCCAATATGGGTAGAGCGGCCTTGTACAGCGTTAATGAATTTAATGTTAGGTTATTTCAATGTTTTGAACAAAATCTTTTTCTGATGCGATCACGCAGAATCGCTAAACTCGCTAACGTGGCAGAGGGCGGGACACATAGCATGTAGAACCGATGGCCGTTGGGGCGGAAAGGTTCGCGAGTGGCGACCACGTACAGGACGGCGCAGCGTTGGTGGAGCCCCACAAAGTGGACTGACGACCTGGTAAAGGCGGCGGGAGTTCGCTGGATGCTGGTGGCACAGGGCCGGCCAATGTGACACCCTTTGGGAGGGCCTATGTCCAGCAGTGGACATCCTTCTGCTGATATGACGATGATGATGAACGAATTCGGATGTGACCCCATAAATATCATTTATACTAAATTAATTACAAAAAAAATATCAAAATTGTATTTGTCAATCAGACTAATCGTTTCAGCAATTAAAGTGAAAAGGTAACAGACAGATAAGCAGGTAGAGAATTGACAACATTTCAAATTTTTAAGTAGTATGAAATCTTAACTCATTTCGTTAATTTGGTAACAAGAAACCCCAAAATATTTTTTTTAGATTTTTATAGCTATTAGTTTTCTAAATATTCACGAAAATGTGAAGAAAGCCCATATCGTAGTAATGACGTCATTACTATGAAATTGTGACAGTCACAGCGCACAAAAAGAACAGCAGTTCACTTTCTTTAGTCAATTTGTCTTAGTAACAGTGCTTCTGTATGATTTGTTACGCTGTGACGCCTTACTTGTCACTTACTCTCTTTTGGAATGAGGAACTTTTGAAATTGATTTATTTATATGAAATTGGGATATTTTGGAGAATTTAAAAATGTGGTTTCACTTAACTTTTTATCCTCTATTTGATTTCACCGGGAAAAAGCCTGCTTAAAAAAATGAAATGTTGTCAATTCTTATATCTGTGTAGACACACAAACATACTTTCTCATTTATAATAGTTATTAGTATGGATCATCAAAGCGCTTGTGAATTCTTTGAACCGGAATTGCAAACGTCTATGGGCTACGGTGTCTGTTTACCTCCAGGCAGACCGTAGAGTGGTATTCCACCGCCGTTGTATAAAAAATGTAAACTGAAACAAGGATCATTCAGGTTCATCAGGTCAATGTGGTGATTATTGTACATGTTCAAATGTATCACACACATCACACATAATTATAGTCACATAATAAATGTACATATAGTTATGTTGAAAAACCTTATCTGCCACTAGGACTACGTAGTCGTAGTTAACTAAATATTAGTACTTAGGTAGGTACTAACCTACCTATTTACTCAATATTCCATCACAGTTTTTAAGCGTCCATTATAAAGAAACTTTTATAAGAAACAATAATTCATGCTTTCATAAATAGCCAGATAAAAAATACTTTCTCTATTGATCTCTGCTATTTCCAACCTTTAATAAGGGCCAGTTCTTTTAATTAAAATAATTAAGAAGAAAAATAAAATAAACGACAGCTATTTATCGAACATTCTTTGAATACTCCTTAAGTTTTCGACGTTCCTTGATTGAGTCAAACGATGCCATAAATAATTAAGTAAAAGTATTTTCCGTTAAATGTTTTCTAAAAGAAACACATTTTGTACTTTATTCTAGAGGTAAATAAAGCCATTGTCATCAATTCCTATCCTTGAAATGTACTTACTTTTGTAAAGGCAATTAATATCGCGCAAATGAAATTAAAACCACCGTAGTATGTCCTAAAACTACGACCAAAACCATCGGGGGATGGGCAGCAGGATGCTTGGAGTGCGGTGGAGATACTTCGATCGCCAATCAGCATGTCAAGCGTAGCAATTATGGCATAAATTTACCACCCACGAAATTGGGGCAGGCCTATGTCCAGCAGTGGACGATCCTTCAGCTTTGGTGGTGGTGGCAATTTAAACAATTCCAGAAACCGTCGATTAAATTCCACAAATGAAAAAGAGCCGTACCTGTTTTAAGAACTTATTTTAGAAATTTGATCTCAGTTCAATCCCGGTCGTGTCATCATCATCATCATCTCCCTGCCCTTATCCCGCTTATGCAGGGTCAGCGCAACATGTTTTCTTCCTCCATTCCTCTCTATTATTCGTCATTTCAGCGCTTACTATTTTCTTTCTCATATCCTCTCTCGTGTGAAAAGGGATATTTGAAAATTGTTTATCATCTTGATATCTGGACAAAATAACGTAACTTTATTAAGCACAAACATAGCTAACAACCATCTCCACAAACAAGATTTTCAATGAAAACAAACCGCACATCGTTTGGGATATATGATGCCACATGTAGATACACAACATGTTATACTTGTGCCACGGAGTTGGTAAGTGTTTTTGAAGATCTAGATATTATTAGGAGGCCGAGAGGCTTTAATAACTTAACTTAAACTTGTAAAATTGATACCTTCCGAGCCGAACCAAACCTTCTTTTTCACATTTACGTAATAAAAAATAAATAATGAAATATACTAGCTAAGTAGGTGCATTAACAAACCATATTACTATTATACATTTCCCTCTTTTATTAGGTAACCAACTCCTTTAAAAAGCGGGGCCGCTTGATTATCCTCAGTTTTGGTTCGTATCGAGAGGAGCTGGAGGTAGTTCGTGTTGTAACCAGTTAATGGAATCGTGTCGTCGCGCAATGCCGATCCAGATTAACTTTAATTAAGTGGGTGACGTTGGAACCTTCCGCTCCGAAGACATTTAACTTGTTATGATACGTAGCTCTTGATATACAAAAACAATCAAAATATGCTTGAGTTTATAAAACTGTTTATTTAGTTTGGCGCAATTATTTTAATTAAGCTCCAAGTACTTTACTATTTTTGTAATTTTATTTTTAGTGAGGTTTTAGTTTCGCTAATAAATTATTTTCTTCTTATAGTTATGTAAAATTTGTTGAAAAATAGACTTATTAGCGCAGAACCCATTAAAAGTCATGATGCTCTGTTACAGTACTAACAGCTTCTGAAGACCTTTTGGCCAATCGCGTTCACGGGCATTTCTTCAATGCCAATGTTTTCATAGAGCTAAACTCCTGTATATTTCAACATAAAGGGTTTTTTTAATATATTCCTTTGTGCGGAATCTAACTTACGACTAAACTAAAGATAACTCAGTAGAGCGATTGGCAGCGTATGCCAGGTTTCGCAGGTTTAAATGCTACTCGGGGCAGTAAATTTTTCAATTTTTTGATTTCAAATTTTGTTAGCAGACGTTAAGTTCTGCTTAATACAAATTAATAAACTGTCATCTGTAATATTGCGTTGCAAAACTCAGATAGCTGACGTAGCTCACACAGCCGCCAGACTTAAATGGGACTGGACCGGGCACGTCCGCCGTATGCCGGAAGACTTGTGGGCTAAAATCATGACGAAGTGGGTACCACAAAATCGAACATGGCGTCGCAGCAGGCCGGAGATGGCAAGATGAACTCGAAGTCTGTGATCAAGACTGGTGGGAAACTGTCCAGGACAGAAAAGGAGGCAGGTCTTTGCCCAGCAGTGGGACACTATTTAATTACTCTTACATAAAAAATAATGTCATCTAACTTATTACATGGCTTTCCCGCTTTGTTAAGAAAAGCGTCTGGGGCGGAAAGTATTAAAGGAATTAAATATTCATATTCATATATTCGTAATATTAATATTACATGACAAAAATTTATAATACGTATTCTATACAATCAATTCTATAATATTAATACTATATTAATAGATGCGGTATCCGATGATTTACTACTAAAATGTTACCTACTGTAAAAATATTTCCACTAGTTCCACACAAGGTTTCCTTGTAAATAATCACAGAACATGAATGTACAAGTAGCACATTATCCAAGTACAAATGGCTACCATTACTTGCGAAACAAATGAACAGCGTTATGTAAACGCTAATATTCAAGGCCAGACACATTCTGGCCTACCACAAAATTATAGGTACTTGCGGCCACATTAGATGTAAATGACTAACACGTCCGTGTTATCTCGGCCTGCAAATTCACTTTGGCTAAGGCTATAAAAATGATACATGGCAGCACTTCGGGCCCGGAACGCCTCGGGGCTTAAGGCTTTAGGGGCTTCGTCCGTACGGAATGCGTGTCCCATAAACATAATCACCCTCATCAGCTGTTGGTTAATATCGATAGGAGACGACGCATACATTTTTATGGTGTCCCGTTTACGAGCTGTGATAGAATTCGCCTGCTCATAAATTTTTATTGCTTCGGTTCTCTAGGGGTAAAAAGTTGTAATAGCTCTGATTGGATTGTCGAGACGGGAGTAATTAATGTTTGTATGGCTGGGTTACTCTTGTAATTATGTTTTGTCTGATTGTGCGAAATATTAAATATATAGTGAGCTCGAACAGTTCAACGTTTTTGGTCTACTGGAAGATGTACATACATACCTAATATTGTTATTAAAGATGTGAGTATGCGACCTTGAAAAACTTTCGTATCATTTGCTTTGTTATCTTATTTTCTGAGCTAAAAAAATCACAGTTACCCACACGGAAATTGAGCTTCCCGTACAATATATTATCCCTATAAATTTACCTGACGTGCCCAATATTTCAGACGTTTTCACCGACCTGACCTCTTTTAATAAATCCTAGTAAGTACCTACGTGGATTGAATGCTTCGGGTTGCCTTAGATTATGCTGGGCAAACAAGTGATTCCATTATTACCGGTCAGTCCCTCCATCTACACGGCACTATAACAGGCTTCCGTCCCAAGTAGAAACTCACGTTTCCTCAATAATAGGTGAACAATGCCCTTTATCTTACAAATAAGTTCGCGCCACGGAATAAATATCGTCGAACCCAAGATATAACGGCACATATGAAATGCGTTGTTTGTTATTCCTCTTACATATTAAAACATAAAAACAGTTCGAACAAAAAGATGCGATAGTAAAGTTTGATCTAGATTGTCCCGCACTGCAATAAAAAAATAACTCGTTTTTATTCAGTTTCTAAAGTTACGGCTATCGAGCGAACTGCTACAATCCTTTGTATTGTGCAAAAAAACACAATATTTATCGTTTAGCGACACAACTCGCTCACTATATTACAATTAGGTTCTGGGTTGTGGGTGGTGCGGACTAGCACGCCGTTAGACGCAACTGTGCGAAGATTGTCAGACCCAGGTGAAACGAATGCTGGTAATAAAGTCTGCTAATGTGTCACCAAATATTTGAAATGCTAGGGTATACCCACAAATATCATTGTTTCACAAAAGGCAAACTTGAATCAAAAAATCCCCGCATAAGAACACTTCACCCTGTGTGGGCGGGATAATCTCAACCCCGAAAAACTTCAGCGAGATTAACTCTTGAGAGCAAAAACTCTTTTGTGCAGTGTGGAGAAACAAACGCAAGTCTGAAGTGACGCGAGCTGGACATAGGTCAATCCGAGCTCCCGCTGAGTGCGGATGATTAATCGTCGCGGGTGGTCTCGGAGCAGAAAATAACTATTTCTCATCTTTTGAAAAGGCTGTCCGAGCAAAACTGCCACAGGCAGCCGTGTTACAGCTAAGTGCCTTACATATCCATTTGCCTTGAATGCTGATTCTATTATATGGGTTATCGCCCCTGGACCCGCACGCAGTCACAGTGGATGGATACGCGTATCAGGGTGACATAGTAGACGATGACTTTAATACAAAAGTTGTGGTGCCAATTGAAAGAATAAAGGTAGTTACTTGATAATAGTTATTTGTTATACAAGGGTGCAAAGTTGTATTTTACCCGCGAGTGTGGAATTGAAACACGAGCCAGCGAAAGGATTCTATAATTGAACCACGAGCGAAGCGAGTGGTTCTAAAATAGAATCCTAAGCGTAGCGAGTGTTTCAACACACGAGAAGTAAAATACAACTTTGCACCCGTGTGTAACACAAAACTTTTCTCCTCACTATAACGAGGAAAGTGCAACATGCAAAAAAACACAGTTCCAAAGACATGATTTTCATCACAGGAATCACTGATTTTTTTACGATATTATAACAGAAAACTCTGAAAGTTGTGTATATTATTTACGCGAGTCGGAGTCGGTGACAAGTTGTGTATATTTTAGTTGACATTGACAATGATGACATTTCTGACGATGCGTTTTGAAATTGCATTGACTCAACTTGTGCGTTTACAATTATACTCAAAGTCATTATAAAAAAAATTTACTTATAGAATTTTAAGGTTTACGACTTAAATCATTAAATAAAGCTAAATTTGGTATTTTTTATTAAATTCTCAAACCATTTATTTAATGATAATTGATATCAAACGAACCATTAATATGTGCGTTTTACGTTTTATTATCTGTCAAAAGCTACTCAAACACGCTCCAAGGTCAAATTACTTTCCCCACTTGTGGCTAAAATGCGTTTTTACCCGCTTGTTTCAAAGGATAAAAGACGGCTTTCCGAGCTAGTGAGGGGAAAAATATTTTTAAATACATTTTAATGGGAGTGAATATACTTTTTCAATATTTATAATTTTAATTTGTAATTTACATTTTTAGGGTTCCGTACCTCAAAATGAAAAAAAGGAACCCTTATAGGATCACTTTGTTGCCCGACCCTTCCAAGACCCTTTATCTCGGGAACGCGTGGAGGTATCAAAATGAAATTAAAACCATATACTGCGGTTTACAGTCTCTTGAAGCTGTAAAAAAATCAAACTTCTAAGTTTACGTAAAAAAAGATACGGCTGTTTATACGGCAAACAACGTACACACGACACTCTCGAGGAATCAAAATTTATAGAGTACGAGTACCTATTTTCCGTTGACCTATAACTATGACATTTTGCAACTAATATGTACTAGAAGTACAGGGAAAAATCTGAAAACTATACATTTGTTATTAAATTATAAAAAATATAGAGACTCGATTCCTGAACTATTAATATTATATTATGTACTTATCTACAAAGTACGGAATCATCGGTGGGCGACTCCGACCCGCACTTTTCCGGTTTTTTAATTTAAATACTTACCTACATGTAAACGTAAAAGTTATTCATCATCAAACTAAACAAAAAACACATGTAAACTGAAATACAACATAATATTTGATCAGCTATCGTAAAACCCGACACAAAAATGCAATTTGAAATCAATGTTCGTATCTTTATTTCTAATTTTATTTCCATTTGGCTGCGTGCATCAATATTTTTATCTCTTTGAGCATACAATGTCTTTTTACCTTCTCTTCCCGGATATTATGTAATACAATGTCTTTTGCTAAAATACCTTCAATATTTTGTTATGATTTTAATGTGATAATGTCATACACATAATTTAAGTTTAAGTCAAAATAGATACTTAGGTACACTATATCCGGGGGCCAAAATTCCGATTTCAGTATTCCGTATTTTTGAGGTAATTAACTTATACTATTCCGAGAACATGTAACCAATCTGGTAACAGTACCCATTGCCATACGAATACGAATACGTTGGAAGCAGGTAAATGCCTACGTACAGTCAACCAAAGGCGTCAAGTAGACCTTATTTGTTCAACAAGAAAGCAAAGTAGATTTTTGCTGCGAGTGTTGATGTTGAGTCCCGAGCAAGCTAAAGATTCCATAATTTCTACGCTCGTGATTCAAAATTAAAATCTTGAGCGTAGCGAGGGACTCAAAGATACGAGATGCAAATATCTTTGCTTTTGTGATACATACAACTTTTCACCTCAGCGGCGAGAACATAAACGCAAAGGAATAGTGACAGACAGAATGAAGTTTAAATGTTCCATGTTTGTATTATACTCTGCAATATGAAAAGATGATCTACGACTAACCTATCTATGATATGAAAAAGATTTTTTCCCGCTCGCAGCAAAATTGCATTTTGCTCACTGACACCATGTTCGTGCCGCTGAGGTTAAAAATATAAAACATATCCTAACGCCCCTATAAATAGAGCCGTGTCAGATATTGGTGCTAGTGGCCATATAACTGACTAGAAACAAATTGATTAGACTCAAATACCAGGTACTCGTGCCGATGCAAGTATGCTGGAGTTGCGGGCCGTACACTTGTTTGCCACCGAAGTGGTATAAAAATGTACGTTATTTTAATGTCGTAAAATTAGTCAGCGTAACAATATTGTACGATTCAATATTTATGTACATATTTTGTGTATGTAAATAGACCTTATTGTGGAAGTCTTTGAGGGAGACCTATGTCCAGCAGTGGACGTCCTTCCGCTGACATGATGATAATGAAATAGCCCTTATTATGACATTGACATAGAGGGTTTTGCTCGAGGCTGATGCAATTGTACTAGTTGTCGGTAATAAATAATTAAATAAATACAAAATTGGTACATATGTATGCCCTCAACTACCAACGGGCACTACGGAGAGAAAATAAATTCATTGTATAGAAAACTAGCAATGTTGTGGCAACTCAAAAGTAAATACTTTGGCATGGGATTATACGTTGGCATAAGAAACACATCTTCTTGTCATAGCATATTTTTGTTATTTTATGTAATTCATGGATGTAAAATAAAATAATGGAGTTTTTTTTTCTGAACTAAGCCCTGTTGGTAACAAAGTATTTATACCTATTAAGGAATCTATTTTGCATTAAATTTAAAGACACAGATTTTCACATTATGGTGAAATTAGTGTGAAATTTATCACTTTTTGTCTTTGCTTTTCATATTACAACGTATTTATTATTAAGGTGCAACGACAACAACAATTTCCGATACAAATGTTAATACTTATTTTTTTATAGATATACATACTTCTTCCTTTATTTTTTCACCCAAAAGCTTGGAGTAACTAACACTTTCACTGTCAACAATTTCGTAGCGCTACGTTGGTATGTAACAGAAAGCGCATATGAAACAAGCGCCCGCCTAGGGTTCCTGACACTGATAGTGGTTCGTTCCAAGAAATTTGTTATCTTGAGCAGGGTTCCAGACCCACTTTAATATGGTTATGTCATAATAAACGTGAGCAGAAACATTTGTTCCTGAGACTTGGATGTTTTCTATATATTTATGTAAAATATATGCATATATAAATAAATAAACAAATATTGGGGGACAATCTTACACAAATCGACCTAGTCCCAAACTAAGCAAAGCTTGTACTATGGGTACTAGACGACGATATACATACTTATAGATAAATAAATAAATACTTAAATACATAGAGAACATCCAAGACCCAAGAACAAAGTCCGTACTAAATGCACAAATAATGCCCTGGCCGGGATTCGAACCCGGGACCTCTAGCTTCGGAGGCAGTGTCACTACCAACTAGGCTAAACAGGTCGTCAGGGAGGTCAGGTCAAATCAGGGAGGGGGCGGTCAGGTCAGGGGAGGTATATCTATTAAATATATCGTCTTACTAGACACAAACCTTATTGAGCTTACTATCATCTGAAAGTATTATGGAGTCAATCATATGGTAGTTCGATTGGTGTAAAAAAAGTCCCCTTATATTTATTACTAGCGTTTGCCCGCGGCTTCGCCCGCGTACTAAGCGTAATTTTTAACCGTCTACAAAAGAGAGGTTTTCTGTTTGACTCGTATGTATGTATGTACGTATGTAGGTATGTATGTATGTTTGTCCACGATTATCTCGCGTTTGACTGAACCGATTTAGATGCGGTTTCCAGAAAAGTAGTTGTAATATTCTGGGGGTTTCGGTATACGAAGTTTGGTGATTGTGATTCATTAACAGATGAACAGATGAAAAATCAGTATACATTCTGATAACTGGCAAACTCATTTGATTTTGGCAAAAATAAGGATCGAAAACTATTACCATACATTTCCGAGAGGCCGAAAGCATGTCTTAAATGGCCCTTAGTAAATACTATACTTAGTATCTGTGTACTACTGTAACACCAATAGAAGGTTTGACCAAGCAGCGGTCATAAACTCTGGTCCTTTGAAGTATAGAAATACGTCTAATTGAATATCACGTATAACCCTTATTTTTCCTAAAATAAAATTTAATAGGTAGGTTTTGCCAGTTCCCATTGGAGCATCGAAAAAGAAAATTTGGCATCACTTCCATTCGCACTACTTACTATTTGCTCGTATACTGACTTTTGTTCATCTGTTAATAAATCATAGTTATTCCTGACTAACCCCTCTAAAGCTATCACATACCCAAAAATCTGTTAGGATACGCGGGGCTCGTTCCGTACCTCAAAAGCAAAAAGAGACCTTTATTCCCAATTCACGTGTGGCTGTCTGTCAGTCCGTCAGTTACAACCGATTTGCTTTAAAACTACTGGACCGATTGAATTGCAATTTGGCACAAAATATCAAGAATTTTCATGTCCATAATATTACATTAAAACTGGCTAAGTGCGTGTCGGATCACGCACAAAGAAGGGTTCCGTGCCGACACCTACTTGTTCACATTTAAAACCACTATAGGAAACTCACGGCACTTACCTAAGTCCTTTTGTTTGGGCAAGACTGTTTTTCAACGTTATCTCAAAAAATGTTAAACCTATCTTGTTGAAGCCAAAAGTCGCTGAAAGCATTTACTAATATGCACCATCTCAATTTTTTCAGAATCTTAAAATTCATAGTTTGGATATTACAGTGAGGAGACACAATTTTTACGACTTACAGCTAATTTATACTAATATTACAAAGATGAAATATTTGATTGTTTGTTTGCATTGAATAGGCTCCGAAACTACAGAAGCGATTTGAAAAATTCTTTCACTGTTGGAAAGATACACTATTCTCGGGTAACATCAACATGGGCTATATTATATTTGCAAAAAAATTAAGGATTCTTACTAAAACTCCAATAATATAACCCAAAATTTAAAAAAATACCTAAAATATTATTTACATCGCGTGCGCTGCGAACACTTTTGATGATAGAATAACTATTTGTTAATTATTTGTATGGACCGGGCTGCTAGTATGTAATACTAATCTTAAGGTTGATTTAAATGGAAAAAAATATAGAAACCTCTATATCGTTTTCAAAAGCCAATCTCTGGCATGTATGGACCTCGGATTCATATTAGGAGACCTCTCGGATGCTCAAATATCGATTTTGAACGCAATCGGGACGGAAAAATAGAAAATCAATATGACCGCCACTTTCACAAATTTTACCTCGGATTCGTATTAAGAGACCTCTGGGACACTCAGATATCGAGTTTGAACAAAATCGGGACGGAAATGAAAAAAATAATAATATGGCTGCCACTTTTTCCTAATTTTACCTTGGATTCATATAAGGAGACCTATCAGACTCTCATATATCGATTTTGAACGAAATCAGGACGGAAATGAAAAAAAAAGAATATGGCCGCGACTTTTTCCAAATTTTACATCGGATTCGTATTAGAGGACCTCTCTGATGCTCAGATATCGATTTTGAACAAAATCGGGACGGAAATAATAAAAATCAATATGGCCCCCACTTAAAAATCGAAATCAAATAATTTATTGCACTCATGTTAGTATACAGTTGTTCTTCAATTATAGATTACAGTTCATCATGAACCCTGTAAGGGCACAGCAATGAAATAGTATATTTAATCCTTATAATACTTATTCCAAATTTTACCTCTGATTCGTATTAAGAGACCTCTCAGACGCTCAGATATCGATTATGAACGAAATCGGGACGGAAATGAAGAAAATCAATATGGCCGCCACTTTTTCCAAATTTAACTTCGGATTCAAATTACGAGACCTCTCGGACGCTCAGATATCGATTTTCAACGAAATCGGGACGGATATAAAGAAAAGCAATATGGCCGCCACTTTTTCCGAATTTTACCTCGAAGTCGTATTAGGGGACCTCTCGGACGCTCAGATATCGATTTTTGTCGAAATCGTATCGGACGGCACTGATTAATAAAACCACTTACATTACATTGAATCAAAAAAGGTCGTATCTCCATAGGGAACTCACGGCACTTCATGCACCTTTAGATCTAATAAGGAACCTACAGCAGTTTGAGCTGTGCGTTGATATGTCACTCACTCAGTCAGCCAGTTTGTTCTTGCAATTTGGCACAATTTTTTAAAAGTTTTCATGTCCACGATATTTAATTTCAAAATCAATGCCATTTTCGAAATCAACGACCCAAAAAACCATAAAAACGACACCCATATTAATATTTAGACATTCCAACCCCCTCGCACCCCAACAGAGGGCATGGTATTTCACGTCCTGCACGTGGGATTTTAAAATCATTGCTGTTTTCGTAATCAGCGACCCGATAAACCATAGAAACAATACCCATATTGATTTTCAGAACTTGTTACCACATTTCCCCCTGTTAGGGGTTGATTTCTCAAAAAACCTTAAATACGTGTTTACTTATTTATCGTTAGAAATACTCCCGTGAAGTTTCGAATAAAATTGTCCATCTAATCTTGATTCCCCCTACAAACTTCGGACCCCCATTTCACCCCCTTAGGAGTTGAATTCCTTTCTTAATGCACCTCTAGACCTGATATGGAACCTACATACTAAATTTAGAATCTCTAGAACCAGCAGTTTGGGCTGTGCGATGATATGTCACTCACTCAGTCAGTCAGTTATTTCTTGCAATTTGGCACAAACTTTCAAAAGTTTTCATGTCCACAACATTAAATTTCAAAATGGATGCCATTTTCGTAATTAACGTCTCAAAAAACCATAAAAACGATACCCATATTAATATTTAGACATTTCATCCCCCTCGCATCCCCAATAGGGGTGTCGGTATTTCACGTCATCCACGTGCGATTTTAAAATCATTGTTGTTTTCGTTATCAGCGACCCAATAAACCATAAAAACAATACTTATGTCGATTTTAAGAATTTGTCACCACATTTCCCCCTTTTAGGGGTTGAATTCTCAAAAAACCTGAAACACGTGTTTACTCATTTATTGTTAGAAATACTCCTGTGAAGTTTCGAAATAAATAGTCCAACTAATCTTGTTTCCCCATACAAACTTCGGACCCCCATTTTAGCCCCTTAGGGGTTGAATTTAGTTTTTTTTTATTGGTATTGGGATTACGTTTGACCTTAGTCTAACCTGATGGAAAGTTAAGACAAAGTCTAAGATGGAACACGCTCACCCAGAAGATGCCTATTCACTCTTACCTTGAAGACATCGAGGTCATATGCTTCTGGAAATACAGACGCCGGAAGAGAATTCCAGACTGAAGCAGTGCGAATCAGAAATGATTTGTTAAACCGCGTGGTGCGGCATGGAGGGAATTCGACTACATGTGGGTGAAATCCCATACGGCGCCTAGTACTCCGATAAAGAAAAGTCGAAGGGGGGATAAGGTCATGGAGCTCAGCAGCACACTCTCCGAAATACAACCTATCGAAAATTGCCAGACAGGCGACCCTCCGCCGATGCTCCAAACTTTGGAGTTTGGTTCCAACGAGCGCAACGTCGCCTATCAGTCTCCTGGCTCTCCGGTCCACCGAGTCCAAAGCACCCAGCTGATATTTGGCTGCACCATCCCAAAGATGACAACAGTACTCCATACACGATCTCACCTGAGCTTGGTACAGGTGAAGCAACTGCTTCGGTGAGAAGTACCGTTGGACCTTACAGAGGATACCCAGTTTTTTAGCAGCCGTTTTTGCTTTTGACTCGATGGAGCGACCGAAATTTAAATCACTGGTGATATCCATGCCAAGGAGTTCAAGATGGTCGGATAGTGGCAAGGGTGTATTTTGGAAAGTAGGAGTGAGGGTGAAAGAACTTCGCTTGTTGGAGAACAGACACGACTGTGTTTTACGAGTATTGGCGTTGAATTGTACCAGGTTGGTTTCTCCCCAATCGGACACTGACCTAAGAGATAAGTTGAGACGCTCAATTAACGCCTCTCTAAGGGACGAGGTCTCCACCTGCCCCGAGCGCG
The DNA here is from genome assembly GCA_905163555.1 of Notocelia uddmanniana. NCBI lineage: Eukaryota > Metazoa > Arthropoda > Insecta > Lepidoptera > Tortricidae > Notocelia > Notocelia uddmanniana. The sequence goes on along the minus strand of LR991059.1, from coordinate 20,376,128 downwards.
CCGCAGAAAAATATCTGTCCGCCACGGTACTGTCATCTGCATACCCATAGATACCAGGACATAAAAGATCATTTATGTGCAGCAGGAAAAGTGTTGCAGACAGAACAGACCCCTGAGGCACACCGGCATTGATTTCCAGTATATCAGAGGAACTTCCATCGACGACCACTCTTATTGATCGTTCTCTCAGGAAGTCGGAAATCCAGGCGCGCAGGGAGGCGGGAATCCCAAACGCTGGAAGTTTGGCAATAAGGCCATCGTGCCAGACTCTGTCAAATGCCTTCGAGATGTCAAGTGAGACCGCAATTGCCTCTCCGTGCCTTGCCAATCCTTTCCTAGTGCACCCCTTGACCTTATAAAGAACCTACGTGCTAAATTTGGAATCTCTAGGACCCGCGGTTTGGGCTGTGCGTTGATATGTCAGTCAGTCAGTCAGTTTCTTCTTTTATATATATTTAGATATCTACTTAATTGGATTTCCTTTGTGTGTTCTACTTTAAATTGTGTTGGTGTTTTTGTATTCAAACGAGGAATGTTTTCCAAATGTTGTTTATGCCCACAAAAGGCAAGATAAGTGGATTATTTATGGTATTATACATGGGAACACTCCGAGCCTTAATCATGATTTAAATGCGGAACGATAACCTAACAACTCTCCAATACTCAATACGAGGGTATTCGAACTATATTTTTATGATAACGATATCGTCCATTTTGTTCCCAGATTTCATGTTGGTATGTACCTACTCAAAAGTAAAAAATAATGGGTACAATTTGTATGGATATTCAATACAATATTAATAAATGTCCATTTGGTGATGGGTGATTATTTTTACTATTTCATTAATAAGTAATAGAATGGTTTGAACGATTTGGCAAGATTTATGAAATTATGAATCACAAAATGGGTACATACATCACCGCTTGGACACCTGGATACCTAATTTAATTTTCTAATGAACAAAAAAGAACCTTTTCTCGAACCGTCTCGTCTCGTCCCATTTTAAATTAGCAGTATCTTCGTCCCAGATAACACCAGAGAGCCCAAATTCATTGATTAAGACGTAGTAAGGGATTACATATTATGAAATATACTAAGTGTTTTATTGATGCCTAAAACACCACGATTTGGCCGCTCACTCATCAAAACCTCTAAGGCAATTTCCGATATCCTAGAAAGATGAAATTTGGCATAGACGGATTTAGAGAGGAAGAAGGACTTACATACAAAGAACAGAAAATTTAAGAAATCTGTAACTTTCACCCTTATAAAGGGAGGGTACCTATTGTACATGTATGTATACAGAACTAATAAAACTAGGGTACCTATTCTCGATGTCCTAGAAAGATGAAATTTGGTATGGAGCCTAATTCACATACAAAGAACACAAAAGTTAAGAAATCTGTAACTTATGCCATCCCACACCCAAATAGAGGGGAATTTGTATATAAAATAGTAAAACTATAGGTTGTTTGAGAAGAAAATTATGAAAACTAGGGTACTTTACAAAAAGAAATGAGATCCCATCAAAAAATATTTAATGTAAAGTTGGTGGCCAAGACTCACAAGCTCGTAACGCTTTCGTTGTAAAAAAGTTATCAGATCCCAGGAAAAGTCAACCCTGACTTAACTAACCCTGCACTTTGGTTTAAAAATATGGCTTCGCAGTTTCATAAATGTATTGCATGTTAAAGTCAAAATATTCGTTATTCAAATAGGCATAGCAACAAGCACTTTCGAATTGTCAGTTATAAAATTTTACCAAGAGAAATTAATTGATGCTATTATTATTATTTAAAATATTATTGATCGCTCTAGATATGTCAAAATTAAGAAATTATTATGTAGTTAAATTTACAATAGGAACGTCAAAACATAAATAATAATAATAAGAAAAAAATATAAAAAGGAACTCTAGTTTCTAGAATAAAATCAAAATGACAAAAAAAAACTAAAGAAAATAACATTGAAGACTTGCGAAGCACGTTCCCACCCTAAATAAGTTAATCCGACCTTCTGACTCTATCTGAATGCTACATATTATTTTAACTGTACATGTAAATTATGTAATATCCTGATTTCGTGTTACATTAACTGTGATAACTGTTCAGTTACAGCAGTTGGGTTAACATAAATACGATTTAACTTTGCTTGTAAAATAGACCACTGTGCTTATTATCTGGTAGTAAATTCCGTGTTAACATATGTACAGGTCCCGATATATCTAAACGGGGAACGTTTATGGGCAGTAACGTGTGACGTACCGTGAACTCGGTCGTGCTAGGTTGTCATTCATAACGTTTCATCCCATCTCAGACGAACCAGTGTAAGTCAGAATTCATAATACGCGTGTCAATACGAGTCTTGGCGTCAAGATATACTACAAGAAGTGAGAAGAATCAAGTGGTGAATACATACTTGCAGTATCTCTGCGTGGTTGTCGGTCGACTTCCGATTCCGACATACATCGTGTTCTAATCTTAAACGGTGGAATATTGCTTTGGCTCAAATGGGGTAAGGCGACGAATCACCGAAGTAAATCAAAACTGTATCTCGATTGAGAAAATATACCTTGGTATCTTACACCAACCTTAGGACGGTTTGCCTCCAACTTTGTTTGCATGTAAAGCTATACCTTAGCTATAGTAAGGCTTTTTTTTTTGTCTCGTATTTTTGAATTTTCAAAAGTTAACGTATTTCAGACAATATGGATGAGTGAATTTCTGCATTGTTACAAACGAGCTCAATTTAAAGTAATAAAATCATAATAGTACATTACGATACAAGTGCAGAGAACAGGAAATTCGCAACGAATGGTGATAAATTGAAACAGGACCGAAGGGAGTGTTTTAAATCGACACGAGTTGCGAATTACCTCTTCGTACGTGTATCGTACAACGTTTTACAGTACATATGGCTCTTTAAAGTTTCGAAATATGCACGTAATCTGCTGATTACCGCACGAAGCACCATATATACTGTAAAATATTTTGCAATGCATGTTACACAGTCATGCTATTGAAAATATGTATAGGTTACAAGGAAGTTTTCAGACCGCAGTATAATAGCAACAGTGCGTCATTACTTAGTAGAATTTTTAGTTTTCGGTTTTGCTGCTAATACAGTTTGTTTGGCAAATTACTACATGAGGGCGTTTTAAACGGTTGCGTTTGTTACATTATCATTTACTAAAAAGTATATTACAGCGTCAGCTACAAAAAAATAATTGGTCAATCTATGTTTTCGTTTCTTTGAAAAAATTTGCTATAAGAATAAACTGGAAAGAAACCAGTCTAATCTTAAGAAGGTATAAGTTTTACTCAAATTGTAGGTATTCTCCTTCGTGAAATCTTGGGAATAGTTACCAATTGCCAAAGCGGATCCCAAAACCGGTGCCACGAATCGAAAATGAAATATCTGCCTCTCTGTCGCACTTGCATATTTGAGTGATAGAGAGGGAAATACTTCTACAGAATGCTTTCGGATGCAGCTGGGAAAACGATAACAATATGAAGAAGAAACTAGCCATGACATTTGATTTTTTTTATTACGCTCCGTTACTAAGTAAGCTCATGTGATCGTCCTCGTTTACTATCCTAACTCGTAAAACTTATATGTGCCCGGTGCGAGCTTGGCCTTCACAGTTACGGTTTGCCATCAGGTGCAGGAAAGCCTGAAATGTAACACACAGACGCAACACAGTGCTCACAGAGACGTCTGAATTCAATAATGATTATTCAACGTATACCTCCAATTTGTTATATCGTACACAACACACAACACAAAATTAGGGTTTGACATTACACAACTAGGGTGGTAAAGCAAAGAAAGGTTGAGGTCGCAGATTTTACAGCCCGAACTGTAGGCGAGGGACGTATATATATGCGATCGAAGTCTTTATTTATTACCTACCGTGTTGTGTACATCATTTTATTACTACACTCGGCTAGAAAGCGGCTTTTTCCGTACGCGTAGCGTGCGGTAAAAGCCACTTTTTTGCCAGGTGCGGCGTAATAGCTATTTACGATACATGTGTTGTAAAACAAAGAAAGGCCGATATCGCAGATGTTTGAGTGTCGAGCCGCAGGCGAGGGTCATAAATATGCGAGAGAGGGCTTTCTGTTTTACGACCCGTGTTTTGTACACAATTTAAGTCACCACTAGGCCAAAAAGTGGGTTTTTTCCGGACGCGCAGTGTGCTGAAAAACGCGCTTTTTGGCAAGGTGTGGTGTAAAACATTTTATGTCCAGCGATTTTTGGCCGTTACTACAGCGTACTTTGGTATATATGGAGACTAATAAGACCGGGTATTACCGTTACACCAAAAGTCATATCAAACTTTAATAACTAAGTACATTTTTGAAATGCTATACCTACAAATTAAATAAAAAAACCGGCCAAGTGCGAGTCGGACTCGCGCACGAAGGGTTCCGTACCAGAAAAAAGGCTAAAAGCTGGTGCCATTAAACACTTGTTTTATTGAGTTTCCTTTTGTATTTGTTGTTTTAGCGGCAACCACTCTGGTGTATGGGTATTATTATTATTATTTTGATTTTAGTATTTGTTGTCGTAGCCACAATAAAAATACATAATCTGTGCAAATTTCAACTGTCTAGTGTATTACGGTTCTTGAGATCTAGCTCGGCGAGTGGTAGCCATGAAAAGGGCTAAAATATCACGTTTTTTGTATGAGAGGCCCCCTTAATTATTATTATTTTGTTTTTAGTATTTGTTGTTATAGCGGCCACAGAAATGCACAATCTGTGAAAATTTCAATTGTCTAGCTATTACGGTTCTTGAGATACAGAGCCTGGTGACAGATGGACGGACGGACGGACAGCGAAGTCTTAGTAATAGGGTTCCTTTTTTACCCTTTGGGTACGGAACCCTAAAAACGACCACCTTACTATTTGATATTGTACTTGACTTTGATATTGTACTGTATGCTAAATAGGTAATTTATTGAAATTTCTAACACTAGCAATAAGATGATAAAAACTTAATTACTAACAAATATTGTATGAGTCCATATTACTCGAAATAAATGATGATTATTATTATTATTATTTGGCTTACTTGATAGTAACCCTGCCTAGGAACCGGAGGTCCCGGGTTAGAATCCACAAATATTGTTCCTGAGTCTTGGATGATTTCAATGTATTTAAGTATGTACTTTATCTATATAAGTATGTACAGTACGGTACGTCGTCTAGTACCCAAAGTACGAGCTTTGTTTAGTTTGGGACTAGGTCGATTTGTGTAAGATTGTCTTCCAATATTTATATTTATTTTATTTATTTTACATTAGCGGGATAGTAACGCTATGTTTCGAGAGTGCGTAAGGTACCTAAATGTAATTTCCCATTATAAAAATGGCACTTAGATTTACCTACATATCGTACTATCCTGCTGGTCTCACAGATTTTGAAGTACAAAACCTAGCCTAAGCTGCATATACGAGTGACCTAACTGACATTGTGGGTGATATGTTTTGAACATTTTTCAGTCGAAACGCGGGGCGTTCCGGTCGCGAGAATACTCGTCATGAAGTGGATGATTGATTTTTGATTGTAAATGTGTAGTAATAACTGAAATATTTTTAAAAATAGCTTAGTTTAATCACATTTTAGCGCTATCTGTGAGGTTTGACGGCCTGTTTGGCCTAGTTGGTGACACTACCTCCAAAGCTAGAGGTCCCGGGTTCGAATCCCGGCCAGGGCATTATTTGTGCATTTACCACGGATATTTTGTTACTGGGCCTTGGATATTTTCTATGTATTTATAAGTAAGCTTTGCTTAGTTTCGGACTACGTATACTCGTATTTTTGTGTAAGATTGTCCCCCACTATTTATTATAAATATTTTATTATCTTTTACCAAAAATGGATGTTAGTTCTCTTGATAATAAATAAAGAAACAACCCACGATAGAAGACTTAATTCATTTTTACGGGTTCACAGTTTACATAAAGTATCTGCATAGAGAGGTACTCTTTAAAATAGATCATGCGGTGAGTGTGGGTTGTGGTGTTATAACAGTGGCACTTGGCAGTTTTCTATACACTATGTTGTAAAACCATGAAATTTGTTGGATATTTAAGAAAACTGCCAAGTTAAAGCTCAAAATGCACTAAGCCTCAATAAATTAGTTTTACTGTAAACAATCTAGTGCCAGGCCTGGTACCTTTTCAGATAATCTACGGAACTTGGCACCCATTTAGATCTCAATTCTTTTGTCGGTGAAGACGGCAACCACGCATGGCATATTCTTAATATTGGACTTGGCTCCCATTTTCACAATTTTATTATTATTTTGATGGGATTATATTTAATTCAACTTTTTTTTAACCGTATGCACCTGATCTTGGTACTCACTGCTTCAAAGTACAACAATTTATACCAGAGATGAAAGTGAAAGACAACAAAATTATATTGTTCACAGCATTATAAAATTAGAAATATAAATAAGTGTACTGCTATGATTCAACTTTGGCTAAGGCACAGATGTGCAACTAATTCCACATAGACGGAAGCGTGCAAGCAAGCTTAATAAAAGCCCTTAGACAGACTGAAACATGTATGCTATAGATTCTGTTAATGGAAATAGCTTTATTAAGCTAGGATATAAATATGATGTAGGATACAAGCATAAAACAGCATGTAAATACGTACCTATTTCAGAAAATAATTGTGTTAGAAGATTGCCTAAACAAACATATTGAAGTAGAATATATAAAGAATTGTATGCGCATGATTACGACATCCTGCTTAGATCTATACTATTTCCAATAAATAAATATAATATACTGGGCTTTTTGGGCGCGACAAATTATAATTTGATTTCAATTCTACATTTATTCAGGTAATTCAATTTAAATGTTTTTTCAGACCATATTAGCTGATTCATATAATTATTATATTGTTAGTTAAAATTTAAAAGCTATTAAGTTATACATTTTTAACCTCAGTGCCACGAACATGGCGGTTTTGCTGCTTGAAAGCGTTTTTCATTAGCTTATTTCAGTATCCTAGGTCAATCGTAGGTCATCTTTTCAATACTGCGGGGTGTAATACATATTTGGAATATTTAAACTTCATTCTCTCTGTCTCTATTATTTTGCGGTATTTGTTCTCGCCGCTGAGGTGAAAAGTTGTATGTATCACATGATAGTAAAGACATTTGCATCTAGTGTCTTTGAGTCCCTAGCTACGTTCAAGATTCTAAAAAAATATTATAGAATCTTTCGCGTGCTCGGGACTCAACATTAACGCTCGTAGCAACAATCGACTGGGCTTTCTTGTTGAACAACTAATTATAGTGAATTTCATTAAATTCTACTTCTAAAAGCCATTAGAGAACTTATAACAATTTAGGTTGCGAGATATTTTTGTAAGGTATGGTTTTAAATAAAAGTACTTTGAATAAATACAAGTAAAAAAAAATGTGACACGGCATAATACAGCGATATTGTCGGCAAATGGCAAAATATTGTATGGAAGTTCTTTTTGTCAATTAAGACAGATGAAATAGCCGACCAAGTTAGAGCTTTTCGCCTTATTCCGAAGGAGTAACGTGCAAAAGTGTAAACGTTGACAACCTTAGTACTTTTAGGTGCTAATCATTGAGCATAATCACTTATCCCACTAATTTTGTACTAAAGCAGTAACGCTGCTAACGACAATTTCAAATTCAAGAGAAAAATTGAAAAATTTAATCCTGCTCGGAGCATTAAATTTTTCAATGTTTCCCTTTAATTTGGAACTTATCCCACTATTTAAGATCTAACACAGCTAATGGAATTATTACTAAACACAGCTTGCACACTGCCCAAACAACCAAAAGTTGTTGTAACTGAACTATTCCTTTGTGTAAGCTTTGTGTATTCATACGTATTGCGGAACCAGCGTTCCGTTTGGATTTAATGTTCAGTGAATCAAGTGCAGATACAAGTTAGTTAGGTATTAATTTTACATTTTGTAAAAACGGTACCGTTCCTAGTTTTGCGTGGATTACTCACAAAAGTACATGTTTAACAATTGAATGACAATATTATCGTTTATGCATGTCACACGCATGTCTAAGTGACGTTCTGACTTCAGTTTTTCAAAATCTTACTATGTTGAACATAACACTAAAGCCTAATGCTCGCAGTTTAGTAATATTTCTACCTCTTTAGTAATTAAATAATAATAACAGCTAAGCATGTTTATACTCGTACTTTTAATGTCATTTCCATATTATTTAATAGCTCTTTCATAATGTCAACTATTATGCTTCTGATAGACTCACACGCTACATTCCTGCTTAATCATTTCAACGCACGCAAACTGACATTTGCAATGGTATGACACGCAATAGCGCGGCTGCATTTAATCTGGCATTCCAAAAAGACGAAGTCTCGTCTCTTTCCCGTTAACGTCAATGTATAATGCGGAAAACAGACGAGCACATAAATTGACATCAATGGAATAGAATTTGCTGATGAATGAGGGACATATCGTTCATTAGCCAGTATTAAACGCGCTGAAACAATTTTGCGATGGACCTGGGTCACACCGATCGTTATTCTAGTTTTGGTTTAAGTGGTCCATAATCCAAATGCATTAAGTGAAGTTTTGTATAGCTTCAAGAACAAATTCATATACAGCGTTGAAATAAAATAAAATGCTGATTTAATTTCCATCAAAATCTTTATTTTTTCTGCAGCTTAAGCTGGATCCCAGCTAAAAGTAATAAGGAGTTAATTGGCGGATAAATGTAAAAATAGGATAAATGTGTAAATTGTATGAATGGTTCTCAGATTAAACTCTACTTACTCGTATTCCAGTTTGGCTGAATCGTACTTAATGTGGGTTGCACCAATCTGTCTGTGATCGTTAAAATCTGAATATATGAAAAGTTTGACAAGTTTTTATGGGATGACAGCCTTGCGGTGCCACGCATTAACGTTGGTCGGTCTGTAATTTGTAAGTTGTATACAACCCGCCCTAAGAGAACCCGGAGTGAGGACTTAATGTCAGGTCAGATTAATTATTCATTTTCCGAATCGACTGAAACGCAGCTGAAACCAGCATAAAATGAAAATTTACATTATTTGGAAGATAATGCGGTAAAATAACCCATACAAATAATTCAAAATGACTTCGAACATTATTCACGCTGATTTTTAGTCATGCTGCATGCATAGGCTTTAAGTCATGTGAACGAAACACCTGGAGACGAAGCTTGTCGAAGGCGGCAGCAGCCGCTCCGATTCTGCTATTAATTTCATATACCTTGTCATGTTGATGTCAACGGGCATTAGTGGATCAGACCCATTAAACATCACACGATTTTGCAGGACAGATAACGATGAATCATGTAGCAGCTGCTATCTAAGCTTAACTACTGGATCATATCTGGAAAACTGGCTATCTATACTGCAGCACTTTCTAGACCTCAGAAACAAAATCATCATCCGCTCACTCACATTTTCACCGGACATGGCTATCACAAATCCTACCTATTCACTTCTATGTAAATTACCTATGCCCTTATTGTCCGTGTGATGGAAACACCCCAGAATCTATAGAGCTCCTTTTAAAACCATCAAATCATCTTTTATTATTTCCATATAGAACCTTAAAATCTGCTGAATTTCATTCGTAAAGAAACAAGAATAGCGCTATTTGGAATACCCAACCACCACCATAGCTTGAAAAAGTTCAACTGTAGATAGTCGAATCCAATTTTGACATATTGCTCATTTCACCTTATTCATTGACGTAGAGAATCAAAAACTTCTTTAGAAATCTTGGTAGATGGGTATATTCAAGATTCGAGAGTTCAACCGCTTGTACTCTAAATGGAGACTGTATTAAAAAAACACGTCATAGTTGCAATGAAAAGAGGTAAACTTTCGTCCATCTGTCCATAACTTTGAAATTTGTTCAGTTGGTTATACTATCTCCGCTGAATAACAAATTTACAGTACGATGAATCAAGTCACAATATGCACATTTTATTATTTCAAGTTTAAAACAGAACTACTACGTAGTAAATATAAAAGACGCCAACTTTATTGTATAAGGCTTTTAAACTCGATTCAGAATGAAAGGCTGATGCTCTTTTCCATGTGTTTGCTTAAATTTGGGAAAACAATAACAACTTCGAGAGATGGTTGTAGATAAAACAGTGAAAATTCCAGAACAAACTCGATAATTTTTAAAACAAGATTTAAAAAACTAACGATTCTGATATGTTAAAGCCGGTTTTTATATACGTAATAATCAGTTAGACCAAATGCCAATTAAAATTTTATAACACTGAACCTTATATCTGCCGGCCATTTTGTGAGTCATAAATTTGTACATTGGTAGAAATAAAAATCAAAAATATATTGGGGGACAATCTTACACAAATCGACCTAGTCCCAAACAAAGCAAAGCTTGTACTATGGGTACTAGACGACGATATACATACTTATATAGACAAATACATACTTACATACATAGATAACATCCAAGATCAAAGAACAAAATCCAATAAAACAAAATAACGCATTGCACTTCATAATCCATACAAGTTTTAGATACATTAAAATCATAATAACAAATAACCGTCAATAAGTGAAAAACTTTAGTCCCTTGCCATTATAAATAATAAGAGCTGATTAATCCGTATTCTAATATACTTGTATTAATTATTTTGGAAAGACCAGTCCCAAGCTGCAACGTTTTTAAGAAGAGCCACATAATTTAGATCCCGCGAAGAAAGTTATGACAGGCCATTTTATCGGTAACAGCTTTGTATTTTATGACACTGCCCGAAAGTAATCTCTGGACGGCGGATTTGCTTGCATAATTTACAGCCCAGTTACGGCTCAGACTGTGTCTCGGTCTGCTTTATGAATACTTCTGAAACGGAACTGCTTTCTCGTACAAATTGCACTATGCTATATTCACCGACCTTTGATCGTAGATATGGCAGTATATGATTCGTATTAAAAGCTGCTTTAAACAAATCACTAGCTCTAAAACCATAAAGGGCTTTCAATTTACGAGTAAGTTCATATGAATAGTACCCCATAAAATGTAATATCACTCAGGATTTCAACACCTTAAAATAATGTTATCGCACCAGTGAATGAGCGATGAAACTATAAAAAAAAGATTAACAAAATCTTGTGAGTTGGGCAGGCGCAGTTAAAATAATAACATTCTAAATATACGCCGTTCATTAAAGGTAGACGTGCCTATCTTTTACGCATCGTCTCGAGCCATAAACGCTTTCCTGTATTGAACCAAACATAGCGACTATTTTAGGAACGTACGTTGCTCGGCAAGAGTATTCTCCTCACGCCAATAATATTAGCTTGCACGTAACTTCTGTGTTTGCGAGCATTACTGGACACAGATTTCAGAATGCTTTGAATGAACATTATTTGCGTTTGTTGTAGCAATACTGTATGGAATAACTTTTAGTAGATATGCATTTACTTAAATGAGAACTTCAAACAGATCATGGATCTTTTGTAATTATTCTACTACCTTATGCTAACAAAAAATTCACAGATCTCGTGCACTACACGACCATCAAGGTACATTGAAAATGAACTCAACAAAATAAAAAAATGCATTACATTTGCTAACGTTATGCCAATTTAGTTGATATATAATATATAAACATAGCTCACATACAAAATTCCTATTAAATTGGCAATTTTTTAAAGCGCAGCCAAGTTACGGTAACCACATAAAAAAGCATTTGCCACTTTACTAATATTCACGCAAGATAACGGCGACTTCAAATTAACTCGACCTCCAAACTTCGACTATAACTATGACAATAATTTTCAAAGTCGAATTCAACATGACACCCTAGGCCCCAGGAGAAGGATAAATTATAGATTAGATTAGATTAGATTTTTTTTATTTCATGATAAGGAATTACAATATAAATTTGCATACATGTCAAAATTATACGAATTGCTATCATGATCGTCATAACAAGGAAAATAATGATAATAATAGCACAATGTCAACATAGGTAAAATAATATAAACGATAAAAAGTAAAAAGAATTATATGATATCATAACCTTGATTAATTGTTTAATTTTCTCGCTGGAGCGAACGAAAAGACATTTTCAATGTCAAAAGTTTTAACAACAAGTTAAAGCAGTACAGGAGCACAGATACATTGTGGTTTTGTGTTCGTGTGAATTTGGGAATCGGAGATATGTAAAAATAATTAATTAAAATACTAAAAAACCCGACTGCGTTTCTGTGTAATTTGGTGCCAAAAATCCGCCATTTATTTTTAATTTATTTTGATATACCCAGTGTCACTCTCACAGTAAATACGAATCTAACGACACCTCTCAAGCTAAAATCCATCGAGCCTTCAGGCTGCAGAGCGTGCTAAACAATTATACATACATACGTACTCTCGAAAAACATAACCCTCACTAAGTTGCAGCTTTAAATTATTCGTATGAGTCATTAAAAACTCAGTATACCATGTTCAAAGTTTCATTCTAAATACAAAAGTTCACGCATAAAAAAATATTTAAGAGGATTGTGAAATAATTTTTAAGAAAAAAAACCCGACTTCAATGGGGGAGGCCGGTGAAAGATTATTATACTTAGATGGTGCACTCTTAGATTCCATACAATAAAATAAAAATGGCTATAAGTATGTTTATAATGGTAGAAGACTAAGTACCCTCAATTCCTCATGGAATCATGGAAAAACCTTGCTTTCTTGACAAAAAAAAAACGAAGAGAACAAATCGCCAAACGTGAACTACGCATCGTTGAAGAGTTCCGTTCTGATCATCATCAGCAGTTCCACTTCATCAAATGTCACTTTTATGAATGAAAATGCTTGATTAGTTCATGAAAATACTAAAAAAAATATTTAAGAGGATTGTGAAATAATTTTTAAGAAAAAAAACCCGACTTCAATGGGGGAGGCCGGTGAAAGATTATTATACTTAGATGGTGCACTCTTAGATTCCATACAATAAAATAAAAATGGCTATAAGTATGTTTATAATGGTAGAAGACTAAGTACCCTCAATTCCTCATGGAATCATGGAAAAACCTTGCTTTCTTGACAAAAAAAAAACGAAGAGAACAAATCGCCAAACGTGAACTACGCATCGTTGAAGAGTTCCGTTCTGATCATCATCAGCAGTTCCACTTCATCAAATGTCACTTTTATGAATGAAAATGCTTGATTAGTTCATGAAAAATCACTATTTGTGTGCCTTGCATATTTGAGGAGTTCCCTCGATCCCTAATGGATCCCATCATCAGAACTCGAGCATGACAAAAATCAATCGTGAAAATAGAACTTGCTTAACAAACATAGCTAGGAGGACAAATCAACAAACGTGAACTTTTCGTCGTTGAATTGTTCTGTTCTGATCATCATCAGCAGTTCCACTTCATCAAATGTCACATTTTTGGATGCAAATGCTTGACTTGTTGATAAAAACACAAAAATCACTATATGTTTGCCTTAAAGATTTTAGGAGTTCCCTCAATTCCTCATGGATCCTATCATCAGAACTGCGTTTTGATAAACACGGGACCAGCTTCGATATATATACTTACAATCAAAAAAATAATTTTCCAAATCGATTAAGAAATGACGGAGTTATGGAGTAACAAACATAAAAAAAAAAACATACAACCGAATTGATAACCTCCTCTTTTGAAATCTTGAAGTCGGTTAAAAAAGGACGAAATACGTCTAATTTAGCTTATATTTTTGAGCATCTCTCCGCATATACTCGTACTTAGTCTCAGTCGGCGCAACATTTTTTCAAAAAGTAAGCACACACCAGCAGCAGCACACTTAATTATCTAATTTTCCTTACATCCGGCCCGGGTTTTTTAAATGACCAACTTCAAGCTTTTCTATACTATGATGGGGACAACATTAACATGGAGTGATTAATAATAACTACGATTGAAGCCTATGAAGCCCCAAAACATGCTAGCATTTTGTATAATTAAACAGTAATGCTGCTAACGAAAATTCTAAATTTCAAATTAAAGGTGATAATTTTTAAATTTCTCCTATATCCCTAAAGCGTTGTAAGAGGGAACTAGTGAAAGATTTGCAATAACTGAGAACAAAGCCAACTGGCTAGAGCGCCAGTATGTCGCAGGTTCGAATCCTGCTCAGAGCACATTTTTCTATATTTCCCTTTTATTTGAAATACTAGCGTTTATTCCGGTTACATACTAGAGGAACCCAGGGCCCCTTAGTCACATGACTTGGCGTAAGCACTAGTCTTACAAAAATGACTGCCATTTGACCTCTTAGCCAAGAGGGATAACTAGCCACTGCTGGGATTAGACAGGTTTCCTCAAAGTTTTTCTTCACCGAAAAGCTACTGTTAAATGGTCAGCGGTATTTAGTGGTAAGTAGTTTAAATGAATATTATTTAGTTAAGTTATTTAAAAAAAAACCCATAGTCTAAACCCACGACCGTCTTTAGCGTACTATTTGTGTCAGAGCGCTCGGCCACAGTGGTACAGATTAATATCTATACTAATATTATAAAGCTGAAGAGTTTGTTAGTTGGTTTGTTTGAACGCGCTAATCTCAGGAACTACTGGTTTGAATTGAAAAATTATGTCGGATAGTCCATTTATCGAGGAAGGCTTTAGGCTATATAACATCACGCTGCGACTAATAAATAGGAGCGAAGACGCGGACGAAGTTGCGAGAAACAGCTAGTAATAGTTAAAGTGGAGGTGGGCTGGTGGTGATGATATTGATTAAACGACAACTATTTTTTAATAACTCGGTGACTTTGATCAACACCTGCATGACAGTGATACGTGGAAGAAAAGGAAGTTTTTTTTTAATTAAATATCAATCCGTACAATTTGATTTCATATTCAAAACAGACATGTCGAATATAACGTGTCATAATACAAAAACATTATCTAGACCCTGATAAGAATATCTGGCTTGTCAAAGCACTAAATGGGAAGATGTCACGTCGCCAGCACTCGTTCTCAAGTTTGCCACTTACTAGTAGACAGCGCAGCTTCTCGTGCGTTCAACTTTTCACATAAAACGGATAAGTTCACATACTATTACTTTATAACATAATAGATTGCTAATTCCTATGTAGCATATTGAAAATCCCCAACTTTAGCCAGTTTGAAACAGCTTCTCGGGTCAAGTCGAGAATACACTTAATTCTGTATGTACATTCGATATCAAAACCGATTGCTTATACCATAATAATTATAAATTGCATAAAAATTGAGGTATTTTTACTGATTGGCTTTCTCGCTTCATTAGTTCCATGCTACTTGCACTGAACAAAGTGTTAACTATTTCAACAATAGGTACTTAAACTACCTGTTAAGTGATTAAACTATAAAAACTGCCTCCATTAATAATTTTTGGATTCATTATCCGCTAGTCAAATCAAATCACGTTCACTACAGCCTGACCCTATTATTATTTCCGTCATAACAGACCACGTCAACACAGTTGTTCTAACTCGCAGGGTTCAGATATGCTAATTAAAACCTCAAATTGGGTACACGCCTAACCGGAGAGAGCTGTGGCTTTGTTAACGGCTGCTGTGTTCGCTTGCGGTGTATTTACAACACTGATTTGACGTACGTAGAGAGTTGGTTATAGTTTGAAACTAAACAGTGTAGGTACACTGGACAGCTCGGCGTCCACTTTTTGCCAGTGGCACTGAAAAGTATGCGAGTCAACGAACGAAAATGCAAACACGGAAATATGGGGGCTCGTCGTATACTCACGCCACGTAGCTGTTGTCACAGGTGTTTTTGTGACGGTTGTTTATTTTCCACGCTGCATGCACTAAGTTTTTGTAGGCACTGACAACGCAGAACTAGTTGTTTGTTAACAGCTATACAGCGTGTATTTTTAATATTACCTCAAACCGTAACCAAACGTAGGTTTAAGTACTATGAACAGATATTACAAGGTAATTTTTCTCAAACATGCATTGAAATATTGATGTTATGTTCCTTATAATAGGCTGCGAA
Organism: Notocelia uddmanniana; assembly: GCA_905163555.1. Lineage (NCBI taxonomy): Eukaryota > Metazoa > Arthropoda > Insecta > Lepidoptera > Tortricidae > Notocelia > Notocelia uddmanniana. The sequence continues at coordinate 20,360,091 of LR991059.1, read as the reverse complement.
GTATGAAGTTTCAGGTGCGGCTAGGACAAGATGTCGTTAATGGAATTTCATACAAAGCTTGCAGGCCTAGGCCGACAAAGTCCTCTTTTTTAATTTTCATTCCACGTAAATTTGTGGCACAGGCATCATGACATTCTGCCACTGTGCGTATTAAAAATATAACTTTGATTTTTTTGTTGTCTATTTCATTGCATGTTTGAGAAAAGCACTATACATACCTCGGCAGGAAATATGGGGTTGCCCGCCTCAGATCTATCCTCAGATCTATCTATATGTCTTCGGCCGGCAACCCCTTTCGTCCCGGCCTCTGTAGTAATGCACTATTAAGTTAGTCTTAACCACTAAAGCGTAATTAATTTTTGTTTTTTTTTTTCGAGCAGCAATGTATTGCGTACACTTATTTGACACATGGAAGAGAAGGGTCTAGTATAGTTTAATTATTATCGTTGCGTATTTCCTTCATGAGACTACTTGGCAGCCAAAACCGAATAGTTATTGCGTCGAATCATTATTTACTAGCCAAACATTAAAAGCAAAGAATTCTTATTAGAAAATAATACCCACTTACCATGTAATTACAAAACAAATGTCTTGCTCCAAAAAATCACATACATTTTCATTTCATATTACCGCATTTTTTAAATTGCTATGAAACTCTGATCCTACTATTAAATTAGTATTATTTTAATGTAGAACATTTGTTACAGTAAATAATCAACAATCAATTGACAAGATAATGCCAATGTCACACTTCAACCCGATACTCGATACCTACCACAGAAATAGCTACGTACTTGAATAAAAAGCTTCTTCAAGGAGTATTCATTTCATTCAAAATTGATTTTAAGGTATAATACAAACTACTAACCTAATGATAACTAACTTCAGCAGACTCAGGCAGACTACGCATAACTGTTCATTGGCTGGTAAGAATTATGCTACGGTAAAACAAATTTGTTTTGACGTAGATTGTCTTGTAAATCGGTGTCATCAACTTCTGCACAATGCCAAGACCATCAATTTAGTTCTCGGGAACTAGCCGATATGATTTTAATTTATGGTGAAACTGGAAAAAGTGGACGGCGAGCCATAGCTTTATACAGGGAGCGATTTCCAGATCGTAGGGCACCTCAGGACCCTCGCCTTATTATTCATGCATTACAGCGAGTTCGTGATAATGTGACAGTTGTGACGTCACGCCATCGCCAGTAAGACAAAGTAGCGATACATTGCGTGCTGAATTATTTTATAGGGGGAAAAAAAGAAATTAGTTAAGAGTTTTTATGCAACATCGGTTCATAGCACTTATGCCTACGTCTGGTTAAAATTTAAGGTAATATTAAAAATACACGCATACTGCGTTTGATCGTACTGTACTTTGAATACTCGTATTTTCACGCGTATCTAATATATTACATCATGTAGCATTATGCATCTACAAGCTTCGGTGACCGCTTTGAGTGGTTACTAACTGAGCGGTCGAGCGCGCTCCGTTGCTTGGAAGGCACGCTAAGCCGTTGAACTTGGCTCTATAACAGAAGTCGTTAAGACAAGGTAGAGGCCTTCGGGCTGCTTGAGAACTTCTAACAGACAAGCTGCCCAAGCCAAGCCTAATCCCATTAAGGTTTTATTTCTCCCTAAGTTTGGAAGGTCAGATGACAGTAGCTTGCGTAAAAACTAGTGCCTACGTTAGTTCTTGGGATTAGGTAGTAGATCTTAGACATCATTCAGGGTGCAACTGCACTGAGATAACGATAGGATGATGATGATGATGATGAAGCATATGAGCAGACCAATACATGAAAATTTGGATAAGATTTTTCAATCCGATTGATGAATTTGGAAATTACATATATATAATTTTTATTAATTACCTTTTTGTCTTATCAGTTTATTGTGCATCTAATATTCTGTGATGAAATTACTATTAAAATGAGAATGAAGAACAACTTCTATCGTAAATCCATGCTTAAAAACGCATTTTAATGTGTACCCACAGTAGGCAATTTATGTAGGTAAAACATAAATGCTAGCCGGTTAGTTTGACACAAACATGTTGCAAATTATTCTTTTTCTCATTACAATGGTTTCATATTATTCGGGTCCCTTATCCGAGAACTTGCGATAATAATGAGAATTTTAAATAATCAGGGCGTGCCAGGGCAGGATATTACTCGCTGATGTCACTTCACTGCTTTATAAATATTTAGGTCACCTTTCCAAATTTGAATTCCTTCGTTTTTGAAAATATTTACCAAAAGAAAAATATTAATATCTTCGGACACAGAGGTAGCAAATCAAGTTTCAGCAAATTGCTTTAAAGGTGTCAACTTAATGTTAGCTCATAAAATAGGAAACTAAGTATGCTGGTACTATTTCTAGTTATTTAAGTATTTATTAATATATAAAATTAATATAAGTATGTATGAGGCGGTCATATAGTAACGTTATTACAATATTTCTAAATGTATAAGTATAATATAATACGTAGGATATAATTGCTCCGAAAGGAACTTAACATGGACCATCATCAAAGGGCTACAGAGAGGATGATAGAGCTGCAGTTGGGGTAAATTTTTTTCAAAATATAATTAACCTTATAAAAATCATATATTTTGCCGTCGAAAAACGCATATTTTATGACTTTTAGAACATTGAGTGAAAAAAGGCCCCAAACTTTGTAGGAAACTACATTTTATTAATCTTCAGCTTTTGATACTAAATTAATACTTCGTTCATACGAGCGGCAGCTGTCTATTATGTAACAAATAATTCAATTTATATTCGATCTATTTATAAGTGTGTTTCGTTTTCTACATTTGGTGACATGTAATGAAGGAATCTCTTCTTCTTTGAAGAAGGGATCATGAGCTTTGCTGATTTGATAATTGATGTCAATACTATTGTCGCCTCGTTTTAAATTAAAATATTACACGTGTACCCTTTAGACGCTTTGTGCCAGATTCGCATAATGCCAGATTCGCATAATGCCAGATTAATTTATTTTTTCCATATCCTATTCGCCACCCAAAATAGCACCCTGAATGAAGGCGTATGGTTAATTTGGCTTATTAACTACCTTTGGGCCGATGATTGTTATACCTATTCATCCAAATTTCAGCTTTGTACGCCTTCTAGTCATTGAGAAAATTGCGTGTGACAGACAGACAGACAGACAGACATACAGACACCGGAGTGATTCCATAAGTCTTCCTATGTTACCAAATTTGGTACGGAACACTAAGAGTCACACTTTTTTATTCGACACTGTCAGTCCTTTGTAAATAGTCCTTGATAATATGATAGATAACAGTGAGTAGTGATTACCTACTTGAACTTGATACTGGCCATATTCTTTACTATGCAATGTCATTCAAATTAAAGAATCTATAGGATACTGCAATAAAATGGACGAAGAATTTTGCTTTTTGGAAAATCAAAAGGGAAAACCTACGTTACTACAAAATGGGTATCGTTTTAACCTAAATGCGAAAAACAAAAATGGCACCACCAATTGGCGTTGTACCAATCGCAAATGGTGTAATGCATCGGTAACAATAAATAATACGAATACAAGTATCATAAAACAATCTGTTCATACTTGTCAACCCGAACAACAATGAAGTAAGCAATTTGAATTTCTTGAAAAAGATTATCAATTTAAAAATATCCCATCTTACTAACTCGAAAAGAATGAAGTTTAAAGAAAATAAGTTCCTTTAAAGGATAATTATTATTTAATGATGTGTTAAGGCATTTATTTCTTTTGCGTTTATTAAGAACGCGTTGTCTTAGAATAATGTGTTTATTTTCAAAGAAGCTTTTGTATTATTTACTATTATGACTGTAGAAGAGTGCCCATTAGTGATTAAGATATTTTGCGTGCGACTTGATTCCGTCATGCAGACAATATTTATCTGCTAAATATGCTTCTAGAGAGAACGTCCATTTTAACCGTCTACCAACACACAATATACCAATTATCACATACTTATTTCTCTGTTTCTCCTATATTGCATTGTTATCCACGTTACACGGTTACAATGATGCCAAAGACACTGCATAACATAACGCTCACTTGCTTACATTGGGGGCGGTGTAAACGTAATAATGTTAATTAGGATGTACAGGCAGATTGTCGAGAGCACTCATGACGACAAATGGGTGCATAAAGCGACCGCAATGACACGACAAAGTTGCGGAATATTCCGCACGACAGATTTAGAAGACCGCACGACAACCGCGGCCGGACGTCGACGCCGCTGCGCTGTGTCGCCGGCAACTGCGAAATACCTTTAGAACAGTAAATATCAAAAACCAGCCAAGTGCGAGTCGGACTCGCGCACGAAGGGCTTCGTACCGCATGATCTATAAAAAGAGTCCGACTCGCACTTGGCAGGTTTTTGATTTGGCCATATATGTATGATTTGGCCGAATATTTCCGGCTTCTAAAACGAAAACAGACAATGTTACATTGATTATTTATTACCCATCTCAGTCTGTCAAGGGCATAAATATGTATACATTTTTAGTCCTTATACTACTGAAATGAATAAAAAAACCGGCCAAGTGCGAGTCGGACTCGCGTACGAAGTGTTCCGTACCGCATGATCTATAAAAAGAGTCCGACTCACACTTGACAGGTTTTTAATATGTGTTGTTATAGCGTGTGACTGTGCAAATTTCAACTGTCTAGCTATTACGGTTCTTGATCTACGGTTCTCGGCGAGTGGTAGCCATGAAAAAGGGCTAAAATATCACGTTTTTTGTATGGGAGCCCCCTTAATTATTATAATTATTTTGTTTTTAGTATTTGTTATTTAGCGGCAACAGAAATACACAATCGGTGAAAATTTCAACTGTCTAGCTATTACGGTTCTTGAGATACAGCCTGGTGACAGACGGACGGACGGACAGCGAAGTCTTAGTAATAGGGTCCCGTTTTTACCCTTTGGGTACGGAACCCTAAAAAGTATGAAAACTACAAGGCTTTTACATAACTTAACGTATAAAATAGTGTATCATCAAAGGTGAACAAAATTCACGGTTAATATCAACTTTTTTGAATAAATTAGTAACCATTTTTTTTATCATAGCAATAGTATCCATAAAATAAAACATAATAATAAATTATCGTAATAGGCTTGCTTTGACTATAATTTATAAATTAGCCGTTTAATGTAAGCCCAATATAACATACTTCAATTTTCAAAAGTCTTATTTTTATTCAATGATAAAATGTCTGTATTGTAAAGTTTAATGAAAACACTCGTAGGAAAACAAAAGTGTATAACCAATATTTTTCGATGCGCGTTGGCATTGCCCATTTCACAGATTTAAATAACGCAAACAAAGAGTAAAAACCATGTCAGAAAATAGTCCCGAGCAATGAAGGGTGGATTAACACTGGCTAGAGTGTAAAGGGGTGTATACGCTGGCACCGCTACTGCCCGATAGGCAAGCGTAATAAATAAAATGCAATGGCCCAAACGACTCATCCACACACGAAAAAAATATCCACTATAAATGGGAACGTTTGCATTTTATGCACCACATTTACTTAAACGGAGTTCGATAAAAAGATAGACTTTGTGAAATATCGTTCATGGATTTAGTGAAAAGCCAACAAACAATACGTCAACTTACATTAGGTGTACGTGCTTGCTGAAATATTTCGAACTATTATCAGATCTGATCTCACTAAAATACTTTGGCCAATATAATTCAACAAATCTATTGAAACAGCACATCAATTGCTTTTTTCTATAATTTTATTTTTTCAAGCAAATCCGAGGATCACTGAGTCATCAAAGCTCGTAAAATTTATCCCTATGGTACACTATTTTCAAAATGAGTGGGCGCAAAATAAAGCCGTTCGAGCCAGCATCGGCATGACTCCCAATTTACTGTCAGGCGCATACATGCCGGCTTGATTGGACCGTGAACGCCTACGGTATCAAAAGCTAAATGTATGGACTCATAGTGATTTTTACATTTTAGGAGAGAGCATTCGTAGTTGGTCCTCTATTCGACCGATCTGTTTTGCATGCTATTTCGGCTGTTTACTTTTCGTTAAAGGGAGAGTTGTTTAGTATTAATTTTTAATCATGTATATGTAGATAGTCAATAAATACCTTCAAAGGAAAAACATCAAAAAATTTAGTACTGTAACTTGAACATGTTATACACTGTTACTTTAAATCATGGCTTGCGTATGGATATCTGTAGGTAACAAAGCCGAGTTCCATGGTTGATATTCACAATGCTTTACTTCACCTCACCTAGGTCAAAGATCATGGGGCTAACAGTAGTAGTTTACTTATTTATTCGCATGGCATTCAATTTAGAATATCCCATCAAAAACATAAATGTGAAAATGGCAGCCAAGTTCAATATGCGAGGCGAGGTTATCGTCTTCACCGACAAAAGAATAGAGATCTAAAAGGGTGCCAAGTTCCGTAGATTATCTGAAAAGGTGCCAAGTCTGGCACTAGATTGTTTACAGTAAAACTAATTTACTGCGGCTTAATGCATTTTGAGCTTTCAGTCAGTCAGTCAGTCAGTCATTATGAAATTTGGGGTTCTAGTTGTTCTGAACTATTCTAAAGGATCTTAATATATGTACCAAATTTAATTTTTATATGATAAATAGATTTGGAGTTATTGGGGGGTCAAACGTGGCTCCAAACGGTTCATGTAAAATAACACACGGCTGGCTGCTGTCCGCCAGTTCCTGCGGTGAACTTGGCTGGACACGCTGCCGCGTGTCTAAATACTAAAGTAAGTTTAGTAATATTATATTCGACGACCACTTTGGCTTAAATGGTAGAGACTCTCTCTCTGTCTACGAAGCCGGAGGTCTCAGGTTCGATTCCCAGTCAAGGCATTATTTGTGTGATGAGCAGGAACAGTTCTTGAGTCTAGGACATTTGCTATATACTTAAGGGGCTCCATGTGCCAATGACTTCTCATGTTTTTGTGGCTTATCGTATTAACAACAACGAGGTTTACCGAAATAGTATGTCATCTCTCCTTCAAAACTCACTGTTTGCGAGATATACGGCAGCAAATTTTGGCAATTTTAGGCTAAAAACAGTTTTTTGGACGCAACTATGGTGAAAATAAGTTAAAAATAAAATTCTCTCTTACGTTTTGAGAGAAGTAAATAAGGAACAGTTATGTGTACTTACCGAATATATAAGTGCATAAAAAACATACTAATATCGAAAATAGAGCTTTTTTAGACCATGTTTGAATAAACCATAAAAAAGTATTCACTTTTTTCCAAATTCGGCTCTTGAAAATGTAGATAAAGGGTTGAAGAACCGATAATCGTTGGTGCCGTAAATATATCTTTAGTTATAACGGAGGGATATCAACTCAAATCTCGTCAAAAATCGATGAAAAACCTATACAGCCCCTTAAGTATTTATTTAAATCTATGTTACATGAGCACTTACGCACCATAATATATCCTGCGCAATGGACTGTTTCTAGATGCTGGTTTCAACGAGACGTAAAGTCCTGTGGCGATGGAGCGAGGTAGAGAGGTCCGTCTTTGCAAGTCGGGCTTTGTCTGAGGTCTGCACATAGGCGGCACGGGGAGAGTGGTCGTTTTTGCACTGCAATGGAACAACAGTGCAAACTGGGCAGCACCCCTTGCGACAAAGCAGCCCTATTTAGGGAGGCACTGCTTTCCTCGCCCAGCCGAGGAGGGAGCTAGAAAAGGTGCTCTAAAATCTGCTTGTTCCGTTTAAACTGGGAAGGTAGTAGCCACGGCTGCCTATGCATCCCATTATGTCGTGGTCGAATTATAAAAAGAAAACGGAAATCCTCAAAGACACCCACAACAGCCAACCTTATTATTGGCGCATGGAATGTACGCACCCTCCTCGATATCTCGTGTTAGTAATTCTTGTCCTGAGCGAAAGTCAGCTATAGTGGCACGAGAACTTCGCCGCTACAATATTGACATAGCTGCAATCAGCGAAACACATCTTGCTGATGAAGGAGAAATAACGGAACATGGCGGCGGGTACACATTCTTTTGGAAGGGTACTGCGGCGCTCGAATCCAGACGTTCAGGAGTTGGTTTTGCCATCAAAAACGAGATTGCTGGGCGCTTAGAAGAGTGTCCTGTTTATATATCGGACCGAGTCATTACACTTAGACTTCACTTAAAGAACAACAACTACATCAATCTTATTAGCATATACGCGCCAACCCTAACATCTATCAACGACGCAATTCTTCTTCAAGATGATCTTAATAGGCTAATCAATTGGTGTGCAGAAAATCGTATGACACTGAATGCGAAAAAATGTTCGTTCATAACTATCACACGTAAAATACACACGATTTCATCATCGTACAATATTTCTGGCGATGAACTCCCCAAAGTCAGCACTGTACGTGATCTAGGAATTATTTTTGACTCAAAACTCACTTTTATTCCTCATATTGATTCGGTACTTAAGAAAGCGTCAAAAATTTTAGGGTTTATTATAAGGAATGGCAAGGCATTTCGTAGACTGAAGACGAAAAAAATGTTATACTACAGCCTTGTACGTAGCCACTTGGAGTATGGAAGTATCGTCTGGCGACCACATTACGCAACTCACTGCCTTCGCATCGAAAGGTTGCAAAAAAGATTCATGTGGCACTTGGCTCGCTCCACAGGTCTTGCGAGGAGATCTTTCTCATATGTGGATAGATTAAAACATTTTAAAATAATATCACTAGAGAGTCGTAGAGATCTTCTGGACCTCCTATTTCTATTTAAACTAGTTAGAAACACAATTGACTGCCCACAGCTCCTTAGTAAGCTTCGATTTTCAGTGCCTCGTAGAATACCACGTTTTGCTACCAAGCCACTGTCTTGCCCCCTGCGTCGAACCGTGTTAGGCTCTTCCTCCCCTTTACCACGATTGAGCAAATTACTCAATAAATATAGTGATTATGTCGACATAAACTTTGACTCAATAACCAAGATCAGAAACTTGTTTATTTAGTTTAACTAATGTTCGTTGTTTTTCTTAACTGTGTAAGTCCTTGTTTATATTATTTCCAAGCTGTGTTTACCTGTAAGTAGTTATACATTAAGCATAAGATGCATTGTTAAAAACTATTTATAAGTATGAATGTACTAACTGTTGGTAAACCTTTAATAAAATAATAATAATAAAAATAATAAAATAATAATAACCCTAGATAAATCGGACGACATAAAAGATCAGTTCTACGAAGAACTCACGCAAGCATTATCAAAAATTAGGCCTCGGGAACAGATACTTCTACTGGGAGACTTTAATGCTAGAGTTGGTCGCGATTTTGAGGCTTGGCCTAATGTTCTTGGTAGACATGGAATCGGAAAAATTAACACCAATGGGCAAGAACACCAATTACTCAGTCTCTGTGCTCAATTTGACCTTTCAATTACCAATACCTTTTTCCGACTTCCAATAAAACACAAGGCTACATGGATGCACCCACGATCAAAGCATTGGCATCTTATTAACTATGCCATTATACGGCGACGAGATATGGGCCAAGTCAGAATCACGCGTGTTATGCGAGATGCTAACTGTTTGACTGATCACCGACTTGTGCTGACCAAACTTAACATATGTCTCCGTCGCCCTTGTAGGCGGAATGTAGTAAAAACTTTGCGTACTAATGTGGAAGAACTTCAGCGCATGCCAACGAGGGAAGCATATGTAAAGGCCTTGGATGATGCTTTATCTACACTTGACGTTGAAAATGATCCTCTCTGATATGTATTGTAGGTGGGTAGATTAAGATTCATACACCTACCGACGTACGCTAAATAAAAACAGTCTCGAACATACAATTGTGCTGTGTTATTTGCCTCCTCACTAATACCCAAATACAGGACATTTTGGCGAACGAGGATGTCGACAACGTTGCCTTTAAACGTTAAAGAGTTTAATTTACGCTCGGGAAAGTGGAATACCTATATAAGCCAGCTAACTGCATGGTTTGATATAAGCGACGTGAAACCGGACGACCGAGCTAAGTACCTCATCGCAGTGGTCGGAACCGAAACTTTGGACCTAATAATAGATTTGTGCTACCCAGTAAACCCCGATAAAGTGAGTTACGATAATATTGTGTCAAAAGTGCGAGAACATCTATCACCTAGGCGATCGGAGTTAGCGGAACGCATGTGTTTTCGGGCATGCAAGCAAACGACAGAACAGTCGATTAGCGAATACGTGGCGCAACTCAAACAATTATATACGTGGGCGTGGGCGCAACTCAATAACTTTACCGGCATCGCATATCTAGAAGAGAACTTGCGCGACCAGCTGGTATACGGTATGAGAAGTGAGGCGATTCGTTTTAGACTACTAACGGAGACCAAACTAACGTTCAGCCGTGCAGTGGAAATAGCGACCTCACTCGAGGCGGCGGATCGAGACTCAAAAGCAAGTGGACCTGGCAGCGGCGCCGGGGCCACAACATCGACGGCGATGTCGATGAGAGACGAGGGCGTGCATGCGATGCGCGCCGGCGGCGGTGGCGGCGGCGGCGCGCGCGCGCCCCCGCGCCGCAGGGAGTCCACGGCGGCGGCGCGCGCGCGCTGCCCCCGGTGTCTGGGACCTCATCACCCTCGGCGCTGTTCTTTCATTAACACTGAGTGCTACGTGTGCGGCAAGAAAGGACACATAGCGAAAGCGTGTAAGAGGCGAAAGGCTCACAGTGTTAACGTGTGTAGCGAGTCTATGGGCCACGGAAGCGAGGAAGAGCCTGTGGAAGACGAGGAAGAGTACGACGTGCCGCTGTACGTGGTGGGCGGCGACGACCACGACGAGCCGTGGTGGCGCACGGTCAAGGTCAACGGAGTGAACGTACGAATGCAATTGGACAGTGGATCGGCGGTAAGCGTCGTGTCGTACAAATTATGTTGTAAACTGTTTAATAATATTAAATGGGTACCTACAGCCATAAATTTAAAAATGTATTCTGGTCAAAAAATAGTACCAAAGGGCACCATTCCATGTGTCGTAATTTATAATAATAAAACCATTACCAATTTGAGTTTATTAGTAGTAGATTCGAAGGACAGCCCTCCCATTATGGGACGTCGGTGGATGACGGCTTTAGGTATTGATTGCAATGCTAAACCAGTATATACTGTTCTAAGTAAGCGTGACGGCATGGGGACTCAGCTCGCTCAAGCGTTTCCGCAGGTTTTTGCGCCGGGAACGGGCAAATTTACAGGCAAACCTATCCAGTTGACGGTGGCGCGCGACGCGCAACCCGTGCTATGCAAGCCGCGGCCCGTGCCGCACGCGCTGCGCGCCTCCGTCGAGGCCGAGCTGCGGCGCCTGCAGGCCGACGGGGTCATCTCCCCGGTCGAGACCAGCGAGTGGGGGACGCCCGTTGTGCCCGTCATCAAGCAATCGGGCGAGGTTAGGTTATGCGGAGATTTTAAAATAACGCTAAACCCGGTACTGGAGGACGATAAATACCCGATACCCCGTATAGACGAGATCTTCTCAAATTTGCAGGGAGGTCAACTTTTTAGTAAAATAAATTTAAGTCACACCTATCAGCAGTTACCACTTACGGAAGAATCGAAGCAGCTGTGTGTGATTGTTACACATAAGGGTAGTTTTTGCTATAACAGGTTGCCTTTTGGAATTAAATGCGCGATGAGTAAATTCCAACGTGTTCTTGATAATTTATTCAAAAATATGAACTTTATTGCGGTGTATTGCGATGACATTTTGGTAACTGGAACCGATGACAATGACCATTATAACCGATTGTTAAGCGTGTTTAAAATATTGTCAGAGGCAGGGCTGAGAGTAGCAGAAAAAAAATGCACCTTTTTCCAAAAGTCGGTCTCGTATTTAGGATACGTCATCGACGCTAATGGCCTAAGTACACAGCCGAGCAAAATTAATGCAGTGCAGTCCGCTCCAGTACCGGACACCGTCCCCCGCCTAAAGGCATTTTTAGGCTTAGTCAATTATTATGCTAAGTTCATACCCAATATAAGCACCATCTTGCACCCATTATATGAGCTGCTTAAAAACAGAACAAGTTTGTGTGGACCAAAGAATGCAACGAAGCGTTCAACAAGGTTAAAGCTATGCTAGCAGCTAAACCGGTGTTGGCACATTATAACCCAGAAGCTCCTCTACGGGTGTATTGTGACGCATCTCCGTACGGGGTGCGAGCGGCGATGATGCAGCCGGGAGAGGGAGGCGAACGGCCAGTGGCGCACGCCTCACGCGCGCTTACCCCACCCGAGCGAAACTATGCGCAAATATGTCGTGAAGATTTAGCTATAATTTTCGCCGTTCAGAAATTCCATCATTACTTATTCGGCAGGCGTTTCACTCTAGTAACGGATTGCAAGCCGTTGTCCCATATTTTCAGCCAAAAAAAAAAGTATTCCACAAATGGTGGCGGGACGTTTGCAGCGCTGGGCCGTTATTCTCAGCGGATATGACTATGAAATAGATTGCGTAAGAGCCGATCAAAACTGTTTTGCCGACAATTTATCGCGTCTTCCGTTAGATGTTATGAAAGATGAGCCGAAGGTTAAGGACTCATGTGAATTTTTAAATTTTATCGAGGACGGTATATCGCTTAATCATCGTGATATAGCTAAAGCGACTCAACAGGACTCCATATTGAGTAAAGTATTTAACCATTTAGGTAGGGGCTGGGAGTATTGCGGAGATGAAGATGTCAAGCCGTTTTGGCGCGTACGCGATGCATTAAGTCGCGAGCAGGGTTGCATCATGTTCGGGTACCGTGTGGTAGTGCCGGAAGCCCTGCGCGGGCGGGTGCTGCGAGAGCTGCACGCAGCACACAGTGGCGCCGTGCGGACGAAGGCGTTCGCACGCGCCTATGTGTGGTGGCCCGGGCTGGGTACGGACGTGGAGCGCATGACGGCCGCGTGTGCCGTGTGCGCGGCGGAGCGCCCGGCGCCGGCGAGGGCGCCGACCCACCCATGGGAGTGGCCACAGGACCGGTGGTACCGTGTTCACGTGGACTTTCTTACTCCGTCAGCGGGTACATATTACTTCGTCCTGATTGATGCCTACTCTAAATGGATAGAGGCGAGCAAAATAAAAGGGACACGAGCCGTGGATACTATAAGCACGTTGCGCGAAATATTTGCTCGTTTCGGAAATCCGTATGAGTTAGTGTCGGACAACGGGCCTCCATTTACAAGCGGGCAGTTCGAATCATATTTAAAGAAAGAAGGCATTCGGCACATTCGCATTTCTCCTTACAAGCCCAGTAGTAACGGTGCGGCCGAAAAATCGGTGGGATTAATTAAAGGGTGTTTAAAAAAGGCAGAGCGAGATAATGTCGATGTAGACGAGGCCTTACAAACATATTTACTTACTCATCGGTGCACCCCTCACTCCACAACGGGTAAATCGCCAGCGGAGTTAATGTTGAAGCGCAACATACGCAACCGTCTTGATCTGCTGCGACCTGACACGCGAGAGTTTGTGCGAGAAGCTCAAAGAAAGCAAATAAACAAAGATACATCGTCTCGTGAATTCCAGGTGGGCGCAAAGATAATGTATCGTGTGTACCAACAAAATAAGCAGTATTGGGTCACAGGTTCAATCATGGAGCGTGTAGGGCCACTGACGTACCGTATACAGGGGGCTGATGGGACTGTTCTCAAAAGGCACGTAGATCAATTACTGGCGGATCAGAGTAGGGTAGACGTAACCGATAAAAAAATGATAACACAATATTGCAACGCCGCTGGATTGAACCCGGCGGCAGCGCGAGGCGCCACCACTGAGTCACCGCGCCTCACGGGTAATAATAGAGGTCAGCCGATAGCACCGGTACCGTTAGCAATAGCGAAACGCGTTCGTCGTCCACCGATAAGGTACGGGTTCGAATAAAAATGTAAACAAATGTGATTATATAAAAAACTTGTTACTTATATAATATATATCATGTTGTCGTTATAACTACTAACGTAAGAAAAATATATTTTCAAAGTGTAAGTGTTAAAATATCTATATGAGGTAAACATTGTAAGTCAGCTTTTGGTTTCGTTTGGCGACTGCATTATAAGGATTTATAAAAATAAGTTAATCATACCTAATCAATGTTAAGGGGGGAAGGATGATATGTATTGTAGGTGGGTAGATTAAGATTCATACACCTACCGACGTACGCTAAATAAAAACAGTCTCGAACATACAATTGTGCTGTGTTATTTGCCTCCTCACTAATACCCAAATACAGGACACTCTCCATACATCTTGGCAGGCATTGTCAACTCATCTCGTCGAAGTTAGCACTCAAGTTTTGGGCTTACAAACTCAAAAACGGGAGGACTGGTTTGATGAAAATGATGTAGCATTCACTGTAGCACTTGAAAAGCACAGATTGACAAATTGCTCCGAAAACAGAATGTGAGGGCCCGCGATGATGGTGTACAAGAGAGTATAAAAGAAAGTAATGCAATGATCCGGAAGCTAACACGGGAAGCCAAAGATAAATGGTGGCAGGATAAATCTCGCTATTTGCAATCGCTATCGGATACCAATCAGCTAGGAGCTTTCTATGACAAAGTCAGGAAGCTATTATGATCTGCTAATCATAGCTCTGAGCCATTAAAATCACTTGATGGTGTTTCACTGACCGCCAAAGAGGAGATAATGAAACGTTGGGAAGAACATTTTAGCCATCTACTCAATGTCGATCGACTAGCAGATCTAGAATTCATTGGTGCACTTCCAGAGTTCCCGCCTCAATCTGAACTCGTAGCCCCTCTGACTATCAGTGAAACCGTAACTGCCATCAAGCAACTGCAAAATAAAAGGGCAGTAGGTACCGATAATATCTGCGGAGAATTATTAAAATACGGAGGTGACCATCTGCACTTCATCTTGTGGAAGCTATTTGTACGTATGTAGGATGAGGACAAGTACCAGAAAGTTTCAATATTTCTCGCATCTGTTCGCTGTACAAGAATAAAGGAAGCCGTTCCGACTGCGATTCATACCGGGGCATGAATCGCAGTCGCCTCCGTGCTGTCAACTCCGGGAAAAGTATTTTCCAGGATACTCTTAAATCGCCTGCTGCCTCTATCTGAATCGATTCTGCCCGAAACTCAGTTTGGTTTCCGACCAGACCGAGGGACCTGCGAAGCCATCTTTTCAGTTCGGCAGCTGCTTGAAAAGAGCCGAGATCAAAATCAACCCATGTATCTTTGTTTTGTTGATCTTGAGAAGGCATTCGACAGCGTCCCTCGTGAAGCTCTCTGGTTAATATTGTCTAAGTTGGGATGCCCTGAGAAATTTGTACGATTATTACGGCTTCTGCATGACGACATGAAGTACTGCATTTTTATCAACCGCGAGCAATCTGACCTTTTTCCCGTTACTTGCGGGGTTAAGCAGGGTTGCGTTCTTGCACCAACTCTATTTGCACTGTACTTTGCCGTAGTAGTTCGTGAGTCTTTGGGGGGTTTGTCAGAGGGTGTCGGTATTCGTTTCCGCATGGATGGAGGACTTTTCAACATCGCCAAATTTAAATCCCGTACTAAAGTGTCTCATGCACTTATGACTGAAATCATGTACGCGGATGATCTGTGTTTTGTTTCGAATACTGTAGAAGGCCTACAGACTCTAATGTCGAATCTCAATGACGCTTGCACTAAATTTGGCCTTAAGATAAATGTGAAGAAGACAGAAACCATGAGTAACATGGATGTCTCTCACGGTGAGCCTAGTATTGGTGTGAGTATCGGTGGAGAAGTTCTGACGCAAGTGGAGAAGTTTAAATACCTGGGCAGCACAATAACATCCAAATGCGACCTAGAATTTGAAATAAATGGCAGAATTGGTGCTGCAGCTGCTGCTTACGGCAAACTCCGACCTAGGGTTTTCCGCTCCCATGATCTTAAACTCTCCACGAAAATAAGTATCTATATGGCTGTCGTGCTGCCAAACCTGTTGTACTCATCTGAGACATGGGTCCTCTACCGCAAGCACATCCGCACACTCGACAGATTCCACCTCAAGTGTCTCCGGGACATCATGAACATAAAATGGTCGGACCACATTAGAAATACAAGTGTTCTAAGGCGCGCTAATGTCGGAGGCATTGAGGTAATATCTGATGAGGTGACAGCTGCGGTGGTGTGGACATATGTCAGGCATGTCAGATGAGAGAGTGGCAAAGCGCATCTTCTTTTCAGAACTCCAAAATGGTAAGCGAAAGATAGGAGGCCAGTACCTTCGATTCAAGGACGTTCTGAAAAGACATATGAAAAGATGCAAGGTAGAGCCTTCGCAATGGGAAAGGAAAGCAGCACGACGGTCGGAATGGCGTCGTTTCATCCATGAGCGGGTTAACGCTTTTGAGACTGAGCGATGTAACGAGCTCGATAAAAAGCGAGACGAGCTCAAGGCGTGTCCACCAGCACCCATATGCTACAGTTACGTTGGCGGGGTGTTAACCTGCTTACAGTGTGCACGTACCTTTTCCAAGAAGATTGGATACATAAGCCACTTAAGAGCGCACGAAAGAGTAGAACAGCA
Source organism: Notocelia uddmanniana (assembly GCA_905163555.1). Taxonomy (NCBI): domain Eukaryota; kingdom Metazoa; phylum Arthropoda; class Insecta; order Lepidoptera; family Tortricidae; genus Notocelia; species Notocelia uddmanniana. The sequence continues at coordinate 20,343,526 of LR991059.1, read as the reverse complement.
GCACTCAAGTAGTGCATAAGTTTAAATTGAGATCCAATCTCAATTTAAACTTATGCACTACTAATATTTCCTGACCGACCTCAGCGACTGTGCATCCTGCACAGTCGCTGAGGTCGGTCAGGAAATAATCATCATCATATAAAATAAAATAAAAATATTCCAAGTCTCTTGAGCTCACAGTAAAGATGTTACATTCAAATAAAATATTATAAAAACATTGCACTACTAGTAACTAGTTTAAACGGACTTTTTATACAAATAGTACATAAAAACCCTCGTACACAATCTAATTAGTAAGAAAAAACATATTAGTATTAAAGCTTGAATAACTTTCCATAAACATCAAAATCTATGATGGCGTCCAATACTGTTACTAAATTGTGTTATCTATTTGTATTTTCACCCAACTTTATATAATCAGTTCAAAACAAACGAAACAGCGAACGAAGCAAAAAGCTGCCATCCACTAATCCATAACTTCACAACTAAGTTAAAGAACATGGGCATGTGTAAATGTAATTCAGGCTAGGGAGAACTTTCTGTTGAATTCGTTTAAAGCTGTGGGCACAGTGGAAAACTTCAATCCTGCTGCGAAAAATCCCTTTTGCAGAACCCGTATTATGAAGATGGTGGATGAAAGGAGTAAATGGCGCGAAATAATCTGAGCTCTTAGTTGTACGGAGCTGAAAACGAATTTATTGCCCCTCGATACTCTCCTTGGCACCTTAATAACGCACTAAAATGGATATATACGACACATTTTATGTACAATTTTCGGCGGTTTTATAAAAGATGGAGTGAAATATTAACATTACAGCAGTTACTGGCAGCTAGTCCTACTTTGCATTGGTCCATTGGAAGTAGCTAAAATCGAAATGTAACAAAGGCAACTAATAAAATTACCAGCAAAATAACTACTGATGTTACTCTCGAATCCAAGAATATAGTTGATTACCCAAATACAAATACCTAGTTTAGCAATCGTTGCAGCTATTGTACTTATTTTGTTCCCTTCAATTTATAATCAAACCACCACCAAATCTCATGCACCTATTTTCATTATAATTTCATCCAAATACTATACAAATATTATGATTAATTTTATTAAATAGTTTAAATAAATTATATTTTATATTTTATTGAAAAAGTATTTTAACTCACATCCACAGGGTGCCAATGAGAATCTGTTATTAAGGCTCCATTTCCAGGTTGTCATAGGACCTCAAGATTTGCCTGGACAGAGAAAGAAAAAAAAAACATAGACACTTGAAATTTTCATGAAATGTTTTTGCTGCCTACGAAATACCCTTTGCTTGCTAATCAGATAGTTTTCTGAAACAAATCCGGACGTTAGCCAACAATCATAAAAAAGTGTGTCAACCAACCAGATTTCCGTCCATCGCGAACTGTAGGAATGGCCAACAAAAATCCCGTGTTGTTAAAACATGCACGTAAAACTCGGCGAACTTTTCGCGAATTCGTTAACCGGTAAAATTGTGTGAAAACTTTTCCCCGCAAAACAAAAGGAGAAATCGTGTCAATCAATACAAGTTCTGAATAAATATAGTCGAACATGAATGGGTCGAAATCTGTTAGGCCTATTTGTACACGAAATTGAATTCAAAGTTAACTGTTTAATATTCCAGTTACCACAATTAGTTAAGTCTATTCCACGACCTCTGAGGAAAGTTTGGCCTGTTAGCTGAATGGTTTATGTCCATAATAGTGATGATGTTTGCTCACGGTCAAGGGAAATAACTTTTAAAATGTTGGTTGGTGCACGATAAATGTTATTTTTTAGTAATTTGGCTTCACAACAGTTACATCACATCGGAATATAGAATTGTTCCGTATTTGATACATACTATTAAATTTCATGAACGGGAATTACTCGCAGAAGCATCAAAAATGGACTAAGTTCTTCAAAAATTGAACACGAAACGCACCCGTTTTAATAATCCCTGACTATTAATACAACATTTCGATTCACAACGCACGGCGTAATAATAGGTCACCATCACACACAGTAAGATTATGTATGTTTATCCGCCAACAAACTATCCTCAGTTTGACGGAAATTAATATGTACCTACCAATTAAGTTTTTGAAAACTAAATAAATAATGTTTTCTATGAGAAGGTCTCAAATATACATTCAAAATTATACGGCTGGTTGATGTAACCAGGGACAAAAGAGCTGGCAGCTTCCTCGCCCAACGCATAAGTATTGCGATCCAGCGAGGAAATGCTGCCAGCATCCTCGGCACCATGCCACAGGGGCCAATTGTAGACTTAGGTTTTTAGATTTGTAAGGTTTTAATTTAGTTTATTTAATAACATTCAATATTTAGTAATGAATACATTTGTATGTTTCAATTAGTTTCTCAGCTGGAAAACATACTATATTGCTATCAACTACTATTTAAAAAAAAGTAAATTTGTACATAATAAAAAGGAATTATTAACATATTTTTATATAAAAATTTCATGTTTTGTTTGTATACTTTATTAACTTTAAAAACAATCGGCATGCAGAACATTATAAAATTATTTTTGCAAAAAACATTTGATTACATTACGTCAAGTTCAAGCATATGCCATGATATATTAAACTACATAGTAGCACATGTAATGATATATTTACTACGGAGTGCATTCCATCCAAGTTTAATTAACTTTGATCTATATACAGGATGTCATTATAGATTTCCGTTCCTTCAAGCATATAGCCGTGTATAGTTATAGAAACGACGTAGCATTTTTAGTTTTTAAAAATTCAATATATTATTTACATTTTCATACAAAATAATTTATTATATCACCAAGGATTAATGAAAAGTATGACAATTCGGAGTTCGAATGATACGCACGTCAACGTCACGTTGTTTAATTGTTAAGGATCTTTTATACTATACTAGGGATGTTAATTAACGAAAATGAATTCTTGAATATCTTCGAAATTGCACGAACTGGGGTACTAGTGTCTTAGAGAAGATTACTTTATTTCATCTCAGGATTGTACCCTTGCAATTAACGGAATTCAATAAAAACGCCGTATATCAAATCAATACAATTGTAACTTATTTTAAGTTAAGAACTAACTTATTTTACTTTGATCTCATTTAAATTAACATGAAATCTCTGATGAATGATTTCTGTTGGATGCACTAAATTCATCTTGTTACGACCAAGAAGTAAAAAAAATTAGAACTTTGGTCTTAAGTTGCATGCCTCATTTTAGTATAATCTTGTATAATTTTTAGTGCTTCATTTTTGTCACCATGCTGTGAAACCATGTATGTTTTGGAAACGAATAAAGTTTTTAGCTATCTATCTACCAAGGACGTCGTAATACGTCCGAAACATCGGGGTAGCTAAAATAATTCCACGCAGCCAAGTAAGTCCCTCGCTTAATTTAAATAACAAGTGAGTATTGAGTTCATTATAAAATTTATAATAACTTAACTTAATAACTGATCAATAAATGAAAGAATGTAATAATGTCTTTTTGAAAGCTAGTCTTATAACTAAGTGAGTCACAACATCAATTTCGGTCGGCTCCCTCCATAACGGTACTAAAAGCGCAGTATTCCATTAAGTGGACTATTTACTTTAGGCCGGTGGTTAGTCATAAAACCTTTGAAGCTTTCGATGCATTAATTTCAGACCAAATCTAGTTTAATAACATACTTAGATGAACGACGTTTGATGACGCGTTTGATTTTGATTGGAGGGGTCTCACTATGCCAAGGGTGTCGGGTTCAAATCATTACAATAGAGGTGCCCAACCGGGGAAGTACCTTACAGGTAATCACAGCCACAATAACACTACTACTACTACACACGTGGACAAAGAATACGGGTCGGTAAAATACCTTCATATATTCCTAAAATAGTACAAGGTAGTACAGTTTTTTTTTAAATCCTGTCATAATCTTTGTTTAATTTCACATTAAATTGCAAACATAACCGTTAAAAAAATAACGTTATAAGTTTAAAATCGGGCTCGTAAACCGCCATGATAAAAAAACAACGTTCACGGAACGAGATACCAGAACGTCATTTTTGGATAGGTATTGATATTTTTATGATAGGTTGCCGGAAATTACTTATACACGGTGCTCTTGAGGAACCCAAATAATTTAGCCAGCGTATTCCTGCCCATATTTATAAAAAAAAAGTCGTATAAAGTAATCTGGATTCAGCATAGTTTTCGAGTAATTGATGATTTTTGTTTTAAAAATATTCCAGTATAATGCACCTTTATGATAGCGACGTTGCAAGACCGACACATCATCTGACTGACGTAGACTGCATAAATCAATTTCGTTCCTCTGTCACTATCATTGTTTAAGTGTCAACCGTTAGTGTACTTTTTTCCCAAAAGCTCATAATAATAAATTAATAAGTGGAATCTAAAAGTTCAATAGCAACATCTAAAGTATGATCATTCTTTTCGTTAAATCAACGCCTAGAACAGTATTTTTGTAAAATCTTGATAAATAAAATGACTAAACGTTAAATAAACGAATAGATAAATTCAACAAACTAAAATTAAAGTATGTAGTAATAAGTATTTATTCATTAAAATGCATGCATATTCCTTTTGATGATAATAGCGATGGCTTTAAGTTTTTGCTAAAAATTGGACAAGTTCGAAGTGTTTTTGCTAACGATATTTTGTTATGTGAATTTTGTTATTGTTTAAATTAATTAAAGTTTACGATACCTAAGTATTTTGATATTATTTCCTGAAATAAACCAACACAGATTTTAATAAAAATATCCATTTATTACACAGCAAGCAAACAATATCACTGTCAGGAATTACAATGCCCGATCTGTATCCAGTCGATCTATCTCGCTATATCAGCTGTACAGCTACGTGCACTTCATTGAAATCCGTGACCGCTAAAGTAGAAACCACCACAGCACTCCGAGTATTTTCTGTTACAGCATCCTTAGTACATTTTGCACCATGACGCACTCAAAAACAAATTTATTTACTTTTCTTTCAACTGATTTACTTTGACTAGTACAATTATTATTTGCAAGTAGATTACATTCGTCGCATCGTTCAAATCAATGAAAACAATGTGACACATCATGTTCATATGACTTACGTCATTAGTATCTAGTATTAAGAAAACACACTCCGAGGAAATTTAAGTGGCCAGTCTGGTCAATAATCCATGGAGTTAGATAGCATGGTATTAGTCTTATTAGAAATCATTTAAATATCTAGTTACAATAATGTTTATTAATAAAATCTAAATCTCAGTCTAGTTTATAGCCATTTTTGGATTTCTAGCTGCAGATAAGTACTCTGAGGTACTGAAGGAGATTTGAAATGTTTGTAGTTTTTTTGTTCTGACATCTACAAATACCTATGATTTGATTGATTGTCATTTTCTCATTGCGTTGCATATGACGAAAACAATTTATTTCTCAAAAAATTGTTAGCATCGACGATGGCGCTTACATTCCCACCGCAACACGTCGGTGATATAATTTTTACGTATGGTCTGTGCAATGGTAATTCTGTGCGGGCCGCTGACGAGTACAGGCGAAGATTTCCCAATCGGCGTGTGCCCTATCATGCCACGTTTGTAGATATATATCGACAACTAAGGGAAAGAGGAATTCGGCCACACAACTCCGAGCGAGCTGTGAGAATAAATGCCGCAACTGAAGACAGGCTGCTGAATCTAATAACTGAAGATCCTACGCTATCAACTCGAGGTGTAGGAATCATTTGTGGAGTTGATAAGATGGAGGTGTGGAGGTGTTGGAAAAGGTATGGTCACCATCCTTTCCACTTCAGGAAAGTTCAGGGGCTCATCGATAATGAGGGATTTTCAAGGGTTGTGTATTGCCAAAGAATAAATGAAAAGCTTGTTCGGAACCACAATTTCCTCAACACTGTTTTATGGACTGATGAAGCCCAATTTACAAGATCGGGAGTATTCAATTCACATAACTTCCATATTCCATATGTGGATGGAGTTAGTGTGAACATGTGGGCAGGTATTATTAATAACATTGATAGGGCCCGTAGAACTTCCTGCTCGATTAAATTCGGAATACTACCTAAATTTTTTGCGTGAAGATTGAAACATCCTCCTCGAAGACATCGATCTGGAAACTCAACAGTCAATGTGGTACCAACACGACGGGGCTTCCCCCCCACTATGGCCGCATTGTTCGGGATTACCTAAACCAAGAGTTTCCAGATCGATGGATTGGTCGAGGATCTGAGACAATACAGTGGCCTCCGAGGTCTCCTGATCTAACCCCGTTAGATTTTTATCTATGGGGTACTTTGAAGAACATGGTATACGCAAAACCAATTAATTCAAGAGAAGAATTAATCCAAAAAATCACTGAAGCCGCTCAGTACTTGAAAAACAGGCCTGCTCAACTGAACGGACAAATACGCACACGATTAAATTTGTGTATCGAAAAAGATGGATCACACTTTGAAATTTTTATACCGTAACATCTAAAACGAATAATATTTTAAATTGTTTTTTCTGCATTTTGGATTAAAAACTAAAAGAACCTTGGCTATGTACAACACAAATATAATCTTAAAACATACCAGAATATCTAAATATATAGTGAAAGTGTTTAATTGATTCAAAATTATAGTAAAGCAAAAATATCAACATTCATAGCTAATGTCAACATGTTGAAAGCTCCCAACAAAATTGTGTTTTGAAGAAATGAATACAACTGCAGTCAATACAAGCAATCTAGAAACCTGCCTGATCTGCTCCAAAACCTTTAAAAGAAATGGCCTGCAACGTCACATACGTGCTGCCCATGGTGAGCAGCCCTCTTTGCAACAACAAGCTTCCACGCAACACTCGCCATTTGCATCACCACTAGAAGAAGCATATGGGTCGCCCTACCTTAATAACACTGGGTCGAAGACAGGTATATGGCAAAAAAGATGGAACGACATATGCTCACTTCATGGAAAACTTTACGATCTCCCTTTTGGCACAGCCAGCAGAAAATTCGTTCACACACTTGCCGATGAAATAGAACACCTAACCAAGCTGAATTACCCCTCAGAACGATTACTAATTTACACTGCCGTATTGTTACAAAGGGACAAAAACATTAAACAAGCTAAAGATATTAGCAGATTACTCGAACGCCGCCTTAAACTGTGATGTGAACTGTTGATATTTTAATATCAGAATCGATAAAATCCGACAAATCTGTTCAAAATTCATATAGTCGAAAATACCACAATAACGATGAAGCAACACAAACATTCACAAGACTAATTCAACGTGGCAAAGTCCGCGAGGCCCTAAGCTGGTTATTAACCAAAGATACAAGCAAAGTCCTGAATAGTAATGACGAAATCGATTGTACCGGTAAAACCGTCAGTGGCGCACTAAGAGTAAAACATCCTCCTCCTGCAAACCCCAACCCTGACTTATTCGCCTTGGTCGAGGGTTTCGCCAAAATGCCACCATTATTAGATGTCGACATAACTAGTAACCACGTCGAGCAAATTGCAAGAAATCTACATGGTGGTGGTGGCCCAACTGGCTCAACTTCCGAAAACTGGAAGGACTTTCTCTTACGATTCGGCGAGGCGAGCCTGCACTTAAGAAATGCCATAGCCCAACTTACGATGAAACTGAATAACGAACACGTACCTTGGACACAAATACAAGCCCTTATGTCGAGCCGTCTAGTAGCTCCGGATAAATGCCCGGGCGTGAGACGCATTGGAATTGGAGAATGCCTTAGAAGAATCCTCTCTAAATGAATGATCTTGGCAACCGGATCTGAAGTCACCGAAGCATGTGGACAATGGCAACTCTGCAGTGGCCTCAACTGTGGTATCGAAGGAGCCATATATGCAATGAACGTCACTTTTGAAAAGAAATGTCACCCAAGCTCGGAATGGGGAATGCTCCTCGTTGATGCCAACAACGCATTCAACAGTATAAATAGGCAGCTTGCTTTGTGGCAGGCCAGAATATATTGGCCACATTGTGCCCGTTTCCTGTACAACACATATAACGGCCATGCCGAACTTGTTATTCGAAACTCAGACACAAGAATGTATAGCAAAGAAGGAGTTACCCAAGACGATCCACTGGCTATGCCACTATGTGCTCCCGCAACATTACCCATAATCAATAAACTAAAAAAAGAACAGAATACAGTCCAGACATGGTATGCTGATGACTCATCGGTCCAGGGAAACTTCAAAAGCCTTCGTAAATGGTGGGAACAGATCTGCAACATAGGACCGGCATATGGATACTTCCCTCAACCTAAAAAGACAATCCTTATTGTACCAGAAACGGACAAAAATAAAGCGCGGCAGATTTTTAAAGGAACTAACATTACCATCACCACAGGTTCACCCTTCCTTGGTAGTTACATAGGCAAAGGAAAACAAGACTTTATAAGAAACAAAGTGAAGCAATTTATTTCAGTAATCGAGAAATTAACACATATCTGTAAGGACTCCCCCCAAGCAGCTTAAACAGCACTTGATAAAGCTGCCCAATTCAAATGGTCATTCCTACAACGTGTAATCGCCGACTCTAACGAACTTTTTGAACCACTGACACTTGCACTACGTACAAATTTCATGCCAACTCTGATGGGTAGCGACATCACTGCCGATGAAGCCGCTCTGTTTTCCCTACCTGTGCATAAAGGTGGCTTGGCAATATCCAATCCGTTCACCGAAAATAATTTGAGTTACAAAACCTCCAAAAAAGGCTGTTCAATCCTCTCATCAGCTTTGATCGGAACACAACATGTTGACCTAGCACAACACAATAAATCCCTGATTGACGCACGTAAAGAAAGCCGAATGACGAAAGAGGCTCGTGATAACGAACTCTTAGACACTATATTAACCCGCCAAGACAAGACTGGATCAATAAAGAAATTATAAAGGGAATAAATGCTAGAAACTTGATATGGCAGCAACTAAAACGTAACCCTGAGGACGAGAAACTGGGTCAAGAATTCAAAACACAAAGAAATAAAGTGGCAAATGCTATTCAAAGAACGAAGAAAAGTTACTACTATAAATCTTTCACAAATTGCAAGAATAATCCCTCGAAGATGTGGAAGCTTATCAATAGTCTATCAACAAATAAAACAAAGGAAAACTCGGTGCCAACAAAACTGGAAACGGAAACGGGAACTACCTCCAACTTAAAGGAAATGTGTGATGTTTTTAATACTTTTTTCTCCAATATAGGATCAAAATTAGCAAATGAAATCCCCAAAAACATTAGCAACGATATGATTTACACTTGTACCTCAACACCAAACCATACCAAATTATCTAAATTCAAGCCTGCAACTTCCGATGAGGTCTCTAAAATAATAGATAACTTAAAACTTAACACGAGCTGTGGCATAGATGGAATTAACACCAAGACAATTAAATGCGTAAAAAATCTTATACTTGAAGAACTTACTTTGTCTTTAAATAAATGTCTTGATCAGGGTGTTTTTCCTGATAGCTTAAAATTGGCGAAAGTATCTCCAATTTATAAATCGGGGAGCAAATGTGATCCAAGCAACTATCGTCCAATCTCAGTCCTTCCCGTCATCTCGAAGATTTTCGAGAAAATAATATATAGTCGACTTGAATCACATTTAAGCTCATGTAATTTCCTCTATGAAAAACAATACGGATTTCGACCTAAATCTAATACGCTGTCAGCGACAATGGACCTTGTAACAAGAATTAAAGTTAACATAGATAGTAAGAAAATAGCATTAGGTATATTCATAGACCTCAAAAAAGCATTTGACACAGTCAGTCACAACATACTCTTACAAAAATTAGGTGAATTAGGTATAACCAACGAAGCGTTCGACGTCCTAAAATCGTATCTTACAAATCGCTATCAAGTTGTCAAAATTCAAAATTATCAAAGCGAATCAAAAAATATCACCTGCGGTGTTCCACAGGGATCAATACTGGGACCATTATTGTTTCTTATTTACATTAATAATATAAAGGAACTCGACCTGAAGGGCGATATCACACTCTATGCAGACGACACTAGTCTTTTTTATTTTGGTAACACTATAAACGAGGTTATACAAGATGCACAAAACGATCTTAACTTGTTAAACATGTGGTTTCAATGTAATCTACTGACCATCAACGTAACGAAAACAAATTATATAATATTTGCCGCAAAAAACAAAATAATACCGGATTTTGATCTTTTAACAATAAATAACGAAGCGATCAAAAGAGTAGATAGCGATAAATATCTAGGATTAATACTCGATAAGAGCTTAAGCTGGAAACCACACATTGGTAAGATAAAATCTAAACTTACCTCCTTAACCACAGCTCTGCGAAACTATGTCAACATTCTCCCACCGCAAGTGCGCCTAACTATATATAACTCCCTAATAAAACCGCACATAGACTATCTTATCGAAGTGTGGGGTTCTGCTGCTAAAACCAACCTGGAATCTCTCCAAATAGCACAGAATAGACTAATCAAAGTATTATTCCAATATAACTTTTTAACTCCCACCAAAACACTTTACCATGGAACAAAACTCTTAAATATAACTCAATCCTACGTATATCACAATTGTATTTTAATACGAAAAATAATCAAAAATGAAATCTTATCACAGCTAAAATTTACTAGAAAATACAACGTGCAAAGAATAAAACTACGAAATGCCAATGACTTAATTCTTCGACCGCCGCGAACAAGTTATGGAAAAAGAAGTATACTCTATGAAGGTGCTCAATTATTCAATAAACTTCCCAAAATAATTAGAGAAGCTAAATCAATGCCCATTTTTAAGGCCTTACTTAAAAAACACATTTTTAATACACTTTAATTAAAAGTAAATAATATGCGCCAAAAAAAAACTATTGCTATTACTTTCCTACGCTACTGTACGCAACATAAAACCCTTTTACCTACACGGAATATAAAATACGAAATCGTGTTCCGATAATAATAATAAGCCTTTGTAAAAATAATATTAATATTTTACGTAATAAAAAAAAAAACATAAGTATACAATTAAATATGTTATAGTAGTACGCACTCATTACCCACACCAAAAATACTATTGCAGTGTAAAATATTTTTCAGTAATAATCATAATACACGTATCTAAAATAACTGCACTAGCAAATCTATATACAATACACTGATAAACTAAAATAACTAAGAAATTGTAACGAATGTATATACTGAATGAACTACGCTCAGCGTATGCGTGCCGTATCTAGTTGTAAGGATTCTGTGTATTACTTGTTTTGCTTAGAGTTGTAGTTTGCTGCTTGCCGTGCGCGCGGGCAGTAAATGTTTATTTGTACTACCCTCTTTTTTATGTACTAATTAAGTGTTTTTGTGCGCTCATAATAATGTAAGTTAATTATTTATATGTATCTCATGCAAGTGAATTGTACAATTCTTTATGAGATTAAATGATCTTAAACCCTTATATTAGCCAACCTACCCCCTAATAAAAGAAGAGCTATAGAAAGATCAATCGCATTGAAAATGAAAACAAAGTCTTCCACCTGGCTTTCCGCTATACCAACGAAGAAAGATAACCTGGACTTGTCTCCTCATGAATTCAGAGACGGGCGTCTCTAGGGCAATACGCTATCATAGAACCCCAAACTCAATGCCACCCTCATGTGATGGATGTGGCAATAGTAAATTAAAATCGACCATGCTCTCTGTTGCAAGACTGGGGGGCTAATTTCAAGACGGCACAACGAAATTCGTGATCTATTTGCTGAATTATGTCACTAAGCATGGAGCAACGTCACAATAGAACCCATAATCACAGAAGGTGACCTTGGATTACGCGGCGACTTATCTTGCCGTGGCGTATGGAATGCTCAGAGAGAGGCTCTTTTCGATATCCGTGTTGTAGACACTGACGCTCCCTCTTACATTGCACGCCACGTCACTTCTGTCCTAAAATCTGCTGAGGCTGAAAAACAAAGAAAATACTCCGCTGCTTGCGAAGCGAAACATGCTACCTTCACCCCTCTCGTGACCTCCGTCGATGGCGTATTCGCACCACAGATGACCTCCTTTGTCAAACACATTGGCGAAGCCCTCTCAGACCGTTGGAATAAATCACTGAGTACGATACTGGGTTGGCTTAGAACAAGTATATGCACTGCCATAATGGGGAATGTCTGAAAATTTTAAAAGTCCTTGATTATTTTTCTAATGGTAGGAATAACCCTCCCCATGAACAGAAAAAAGTTTCAGATTTTTCGGTTGCGGCATATAATTTTTAAAATAATAAACATTTTATATCACCTCGCGTCTGCCCCGTATCAGACTACTACGACATTTCTAAGTCCGTCGAATATTAAAAAAAAAAAGCCTGCTTGGATCTGTGGTACGCAATGACATTGACAGTTCAAGTCATACGACCAACCTATGATGAACTGTCAATGTCATTGCGTACCACAGATCCAAGCAGGTCTGAAAAATCTGAAACTTTTTTCTGTTAATGGCGACGGTTATTCCTCCCATTAGAAAAATAATCAAGGACTTTTAAAATTTTCAGACATTCCCCATTCGAGCCACCAGTATGTGCATACGAGGCACACGCCACAAATTCAAACCTGCAGCGAAACTGTTGGGGTTTGACGACGGAGCAGCCATTCCAATCACTACCTAACTAAACTTCACCAGACTGTGCATTGCAGAGACGTGATTTATTATTACTTTTATTTGTCATATATTATTATTATTTGTAATAAATATAATGCAACCTATTATTATTACTAATATTTTAAGTTATTATATTAAAACACAATGTATATTGTTATGTGAATAAAGGACTATGACTATGGCTACCGAATATTAACGCGGTGATATTTTGCTTAATATTTAGCTGCAAGCACTCTGTGACTTCTTTCAAATGTGATATTAAGTTTTCACACATGCACAGTTCTACAAAATAAAAAAAATATTATTGAATAAACGTGCGCAAATACTGGAAAATGCGCAAGATACAGGCAGTTTTCTTTGGCTGAATGTCATTATTCCTCAGTGGATTCGATTTAACAGGGCGTTGTCAGAATTCTTAAAAGTTTAACGCAGCGGAAAATAATGGGGTTTCTTAGGATTATTATACCACTTAGCAGGAAAGAGTTTAAACTTTTTAAATTTGGGCGGATGAAAATTAGACATCTCGCGAGTTTCTTTTTAATCAAAACTCGAATAGCCAAGAATGTCAAGTGTTAAAAATGCAGAGGCATCTAATCTTCCCATTTGGAAAACACAACTGATGTTTTATGCAATAGTGAGGTGGCAGCGAATGTTTCATTATTCTAATGCTGCGGTGTGCGCTATACAGTGATACCTACGTATTCGTATTGTAGGGCAGGTGTTGCAAAGTAAATGTAAATATTTTATTGTGGAGGCACAAACAACGCCTGTGAGATCAATAAAATTTGTTTATCTTGTAAAATTCTCTCTGCTATCTGCTTTATAGATTGTGTACGATCATGAATAATTCAAACATACGGATGGGCCAGGACCAGTCCATTTGTTTTAATGTTTTGCTTGATGAACTGTGTAACTTTCCATCTATTTTGCACGGGTAATGAAAAGGTCTATTTCGATTCACTAAAATACTACCGGATATTTGTAAAAGTGCAACATTTCGGTAGTGGTTTTAGTGTTAATTTATGAATGCACGTACTAAATATCTCGTGTTTTAAACTTCTTTCTAGTCAATAAAAAGCATGAAACCCGTTTCAATACATTTCCTACTTGTAATTTCCCTCAATAATATAAAAGCTGCTGGATAAAATGTTCAGTGACGTTTTGCATAAACAGTGTTGTAATGAAACATGTTAATATTATGCGCGTCTCCGGCTGAAATCTCAGACTTACGCTCTCCGGGTCCACGGAGGTCGGACAGGTTAACTACCCCTGTGAATTAACATCGTGGGCTTGAATAAATTTATATTTATTACGAACATAAATTCGTACTTAGTAAGAGCATTGTAGCATGTTAAGTAGCGGGGTCATTTGAGTCATTTTGTGGAACAAAGGAGGGGCGGTAAAAGGGCTGTGTACATTAACATGTTGTTTGCTAGTGACCACGGCTATTTGTCACACCGCCTTAGGCCGCAGGTGAACGGCACAAGCTGCAAGTTCCGCCCACCCCCTGCACTCATAGATTCTCATTTGAATAGGCTTTTGGTTACTGTTACACGACTTTCTCATTGTTATAGTGCATTTGAAAATAAGGTTTTTACGAAGACTGAGGAGTGAGTATACTTTAGTAAAAATTCCATTAATTCCTTCGATAAGTTCTAAGTTGTGTCAAACATATAGTAAATATAAGTTTGCGAGCTTTTAAGTAACGGGTGGACAACTACGGAACCCTACATTGCGCGTGGCCCAAAACGAACTTGTTTATTTGAATGTTACTGCTAAAATATGTTTGGTGGGCTTATTATGGTAGTAGAGGGTACCTATACCAAGTCAAGTGTACCGCACTAAATTCCGTTCTACACTTTCAGACACTTGGGGGCGCGTTTTCGAAGCTGAAGAAAATTCGCACTATGATTTATTCAACTCGTTGATCAATTTTACTTAAAAATTGAACTTTAGTAAGTTTTAGAAAATTGAACATTAATAAAGGGTTCTGTAAATTTTAGTATTTTTGAATTTCTGCATTATGCGACACTACTAAAGCGAAGAGTTTCTAAACTAAACTTTACTAAATGTAAATTAACTCTAAACTAAACACCAAATGAGAATCTAAAGTTCGTCGTTCCCAGCTTGAAACTAGTTTTTCATTGCCTAGCATTGAAAAATAAACCTTGTTATCAATAAAGAGAGCCTTTTGTTTGAAAGGCAATTTCAAAAGCATTACCCAATTCCATTTTTTCCTCAGAAAATGGACTTTCTAGGCTCATCCGACTTAGAATCAATAACGTTAACGATTCTAGAAGACGATATTAAGTGTCCCTAGAACTGTTTTGTTACTTTGCATACATTTATGTATAGCGATAACAAAATTGACATCGAAATTTATAATCAAGGGTACACTTTTTTCTTAATCTAGAATCGATAGCGTTATTAATTCTGAGTCAGATGAGCCTAAGAAGTCCATATTCCGAGAAGTTATAGGAATGTCCTATTTGAAAAAAAAAACCTAAAATGGGAAATTTCAATCTTGTTGTCAAATAACAACAAAATTGACGTCGAGAAACGAGTTTGCTAACGTAAACTATCTTAATGTTAGTACGCCTGACCCATTGGAGAATTCCTCGTAGTCATAGCTAAGTGGAATGAATAGAGCAAAGTGATCATTAAACGGAGTGAATAGTTAACAACTCGTGTTTCTGTTTCAAGTAGTACGACTCCTTAATGCGACTAAATACTTAGGAATTATAAGATTGGTTTCGTCTGCGTACAGTTTCATTGGTTTTAAAAAGATGTCTCGATGTAATTAATTTACTTGTTGTAAATTGGAAACGAATTCGATACACATACAAAATGACTGGGAAAGGACTAAATTTTTCATCATTAATGGTTTGGATTCGTCTATAATTTTATTGATTCCGTTGTAACATAAAATTACGCATTTAAATTGTGTGAAAAAAAATTCGTGTCTAAATTAAATTTTGACAAATTAAAATCCTTACAAAAGTTTGCTTTTGACTCGTTTACCACTACATCCTATATTAAACATAGTTAAAGTATTGCGTCTAATAATATCGTAACACGATACAGCCTAATCAAAACCAATCATAACAACATTATTAATAACGAATATCAATCAGAAGTGAGAAACAAGTCCTCTATGGAAGGAATGTACTAAAATAACACGAGTTATAACGATTGCCGACCCTAACGCCTAAATTGCTGTCCTATAGACGTTGTTAACAGCGTAGACTGTACACGAAAACTTTGTATATACTTCCCTTGATCAATATCACAGTATCATAGACAAGGCATTTAATACATTAAACATCATTCGTCGCGGCCCAAAATTGGGGACAAGCCCGTAGCGTACATGTCAGCAACTTTAGGCGTACGTTCGGCAAACATTAGTGTCGCGAGTTTCAAACTCAATTACGGATGCTGTAACGATCAACAGACGGTAAACCAGAGCAAGCCTGAAATTAGTTCGAGCCCCGAATGGGTGTTATTGTAATTACTAATACAATTACAAGTTTTGTAATGTCAACAGTGCACCGGTTGGCATTGTTTGGGTTGTTTTAATTGGAAAAGTATTTGATGGGACGTATTGATTAGTAACTCACTTCAGCATGAAAAGCATTGCGAAAATAATTATTTTACTGTTTTATTGAATGTGGAAAGTTTTAACCTGCTTTCTTTCTGAGTTTTATAACGTTTAATTGTGCTACAAAATTGAACGTTACTGAAATTACCCATGATGATTTTTTCTATTAAGTAGAAACGACAATTAATACAAGGAACAAATTACAAAATAAAAATAAAAACCGAAAATTGCGAGTTACACTCGCGTTCCGTACCAATGTGCGTAACTTTAAGAGCTGGTTCCCACTTGTCGGATGTCGGGTCCGGATTTTAATCGGAAGGTCCAGTGGCAGAACATTTTATATGAAGCTGTTCACATTTGTCGGACACCAATTTGTATAAGCCGCCGACACCCGATAAAAATCCGGATCCGACATCCGACAAGTGGGAACGAGCTCTAAGAGTAAACATTAGCTGAGCTCTTTTTCAGATTACAGAATTGTAAACCACTATTTATAGCCTTACCCTAAAAGTGGCCTGGATTTTTAGTTTGTTTCTTTTTTCAAACATGCAATGAAATATTGATGTTATGTTCCTTATAATAGACTGTGAAGTATGACGTTTCAGGTGAGGCTAGGACAAGAGGTCGTTAATGGAATTTCATACAAATCTTGCAGGCCTAGGCCGGCAAAGTCCTCTTTTTTAATTTTCACTCCACATAAATTTGTGGCACAGGCATCATGACATTCTACCACTATGCGTATTAAAAATAAAACTTTGATTTTTTTGTTGTTTATTTCATTGCATGTTTGAGAAAAGCACTATACATAACTACATGCCTCGGCGGGAAATATGGGGTTGCCCGCCTCAGACCTATCCCAGTCTATATGTCTTCGGCCGGCAACCCATTTCGTCCCGGCCTCTGCTGTAGTAATGTACTATTACGTTACACTTCCGTCGAAAATTTGTCATACAATTTATATGTTAACTTTTATTTCACAACGGAATCAATTAAAATGGTTCCAATATTTGGTCCTCGCCCAAATTTAATTGTATTCTCTTGAATATACATGTTTCATTTACGTTATTCCATTGTTTAATAGTCTAATCAAGCTTTCATTTGTTTTCCCCGGTATCAGATGTTGCGCAATATGTATAAAGTGCTAGAATAGAAACGTGTCCGAGCATTTCATCAACTTTATCTCTCCTACAGTAACTAGCTGTTATTGTTCTGTTCACGAAGTGAGCAGAGAACATGGCTCATTCGCCACCACTGGCTCTATTGATTAACGAACAAGAGGACAAAAAGTAATAAGCAAAACAAAAACACCAATGAAAGGCTAAAGTATGTATATACTACGGTACCTATAATTTCAAATTTCACAGCGACTTACAAAGTTATGTAAAAATTAAAAAAAATAATTTTAATTGTTAATCGCAAAAATTAAATAATAATATTTTAATATGGTTTTCAAGTTTCTAGAATTATTGAATGTAGCCAGACGTCGATTCTTTATCAATTAATATTTAAGTGAAGGCGGTGTCTATGATTGTGTATTGTGTTGCACATATTATGATTAGAATATGGCGATTTGTAAGAATAAGGAGAACATATTTTTTACCGATTAAATCAATTTATAGTGCTTAGGCAAAAGCTGTGGCACACTAATAATACCTACCCACCCATAGAGATATTAAGAATTTATATTTGTTAGTTTGTAGTAATGTAAATTTGATAGTTTCCGGATTTGTTAATCGAAATTCAAAATTTCTTTCAGCAGTATAATATACATACAAGGACCCCTAATATTGATTTATTTTATTCATTTAATAATGTTCACGAAATGGTGCAATTTTTTCACCGATTAAATCGATTTTTAGAGCTTAGGCAAAAGCTGTGGCTCACTGATAATACCTACCTACCCATAGAGATAATATTAAGAATTTATATTTGTTAGTTTGTAGTAATGTAAATTTGTATGTGGCGGATAGTTTCCGGATTTGTTAATCGAAATTCAAAATTTCTTTCAACATTATAATATACATACAAGGACCGCTTGGAACAGACAAAAGCTATATTTTATTCCGCGGCTCCGCTTGCGTTCTTTGAAATACCCCGGCGACCAATCGTGAAAAAATTGCACCATTTCGTGAAATTTATTAAATGAATAAAATAAATCAATATTAGGAGCCGTTTTTTACGCAAATCGAACTAGTTCCATGGACCTCATAGTTATCTCAATAAGGATTGTGTTATAGGTACTAGATGAGGATATTTAATAGATTTATACTTAAATGCATGGAAAACATCCATGTCATAATGCTTCTGCTTACCACAGAAACAAGTGCCCTTACCGGGATTCGGACCCGGGACCTCCAGCTTCGGAGGCAGTGACACTGCCAACTAGGCTAAACAAGCCAACAATAGGCAAAGGGAGGAAATAGATGAAATGGGGGTTCACCCCCATTTCATCTATTTCTTAAACAAGAATACGCGGGCATAAACTAATAGGTAATTATTACATGTATTACATGTACAGTCAGCATCAAAAATAGCTATGCACATGAAGAGTTCAAAAATCGTCACTTTAAGGGAACAAGATCTTTTGAATATAGAAAACTCCCGTGTGCGTAGCGACTTCTGATCCTGAGTTATTGATTTATCAATAGTTTAAATTGCAATTTAAGTTATTTTGCTAATACTGTGCAGTTAATAACTTCTCAATGTCGATAGTTTTGGAGTTATTTGTATCATGACATGACGTCGAATATAGAACAAATATTAAAAAATAAATTATCCATCCACCATATCAGCCAAAGGACGTCCACTGCTGGACATAGGCCTCCCCTAAATTCACGCGTTGGCGATCGCAGTATCTCCACCGCATTCCAGGGATGCTGCTGCCCATCCCCCGGCGGTCGTAGTTTTAGGACATACCCGGGTCCAGGACATACCCATTTATACATGCCTTGAATAAAATGGAGTCTTTTTTTTTTGAGAAATTGTACCTAGAATTGTAATACTTTGTTAATACTCTAGTCTAGTTGGAAGACAACTAATAATGTCGAATCAATCGGATAGAAGAGAAGCAATTACGACTACAAATAATATTAAAAAATAAGTAATAACTTAACGGGACTTAATCGGATACAATTGAAAATTATTCGCGTTTTTGAGGTTTAACCGGCGTTACCTTTATACTAGCGTAGAAATGATTATAGAAGTCGGCGGTTAAGAAGTCAATCCTGACAGGTGATGACAGATGTCAGAATTGACTTCTTGACCGCCGACCACTATAATAAAAACTAAAGTGCGTGCGTGTAGTTCAAAAAACCTGTGCCGTTAAAACACAGACCAGACAGGTCAGTGGGTTAAAATACGTTGATGCCCACTTACACGACTCGCAACCAAGTATGTTGTGATAAATATTTTTAATTACTTTAGGTAGATATATTTTAGTTTAATTTACTGTTAATATAAAATGTTTTTTCTCAAGAGTCATAATCGCTGTAAACGAAGACAATATTAACATTTTGTTACAACAAAATTTAAATTTAATAAATTACATGATAATACAAAAACTTAACATTCGACTTATAGACGTAATGGGTCGAAGTTCTTCTACTAGTTTCGTGATTTACGTTATACGTCTTTTTTCGGCGTATTTAGGCAATTAAATATTTACCCTTGGGAGAAATTACTAGATTTTTTCAACTATGATACGTCCAACCTTTTATAGTGTTTAAGTGGTTTAAAGCACAAAATAAATTCTATTACACATTTCCAACGCACCTGCATATTCATTTCATTTTCTTAAATTTCACTTTTGGCGCCACTTGGCACGGCCCGAACGTTGCATTATGCATTTTGCTAACGAACGCGTGCTACGCGAGCCACGTACCTTAAATTTGAATTGAACATTTTAAACTGCAAATCTACGTAGGATTTGACTTTGTAATAATATTTTATATGGAACTTATTGTTTTATTTGACAACGATTGAGCTTGATAGTATTTTGTTTCGATAAATAGATCTTATTGGTGTTTATGAAGAAGTTTAGTACTTTGAATACTAGGAATAAACATAAACTAAATTGTTAATCGCCTTGCCATGGATTTGGGCTCTTTAAGAATCAACGACATTGAAAGTATGTTTTTAAGTCATTATAACCTTGATAATATTAAATAATAAAGTTGAGAGTATAGTATTTAATAGTAGCAACCAATAAAACCAAAGATAGGACATGGTAGTGTTTTCATTAATTTAGAGGATATCGTACGTTATACCTAATTAAGAAATCATTATTAATTTTGGAAAATTTACTAACCACCGGGTTAACGCAAACATGCGTTCCAAGAACAATACAGTACCTGTTCAAAAAAATCCTTGATTAATGATGTACTTACAAACTGTTACGAGGGCGCAGTACGTTTGGTTCTCCATACAAACGTATTTATGCTCTCATTTTAAAACGCCATGCTAGAATAACATGAAACTTTGTGTACACAATGGGATCCAGCTTGTCTAGGGCGGAAATTAGTTTCTGTTGCTTGAAATTATAATGGCGAAAAAATACAGCGATTATTAAGGTTTTCATACAAGCCGTAAAAAACTCAAAAAACCGCTGTATTTTTTTTCTTTTTCAATTTCTAGTAACAGAAACTAATTTCCGACCTAGGTATGCCGGATCCCATTGTGAATACAAAGTTTCATGTTATTCTAGCATGGCGTTTTAAAATGAGAGCCTAAATACCTTTGTATGGAGAACCGATCCACGCCGATCGTACTGCGCCCTCTTAAGTATGATTTGCTCAAAGAAGTCACACATACAATGTTTCAGGGTTATATTAGTTAACTAAAGCACTAGGTTTATGAATATCTTAATAAGATTTGTTAATAACTAATTTCACAGTTTTATTAATTTTTTATCACCAAGCAATTGACTTGATGGTAATGTCAGTCTACTATTACAATACTAACAGTCTATAGTTTTCAGTGTTAATAATAAGCAGTGATCGTATTTTTGTAGCATTTTCGGTGCAGCGTAGTGATGTTAACGGAGTTGGTATGGACAAAACAATTTAAACGGTTAATTAACCTTAATATTAACGTTATTAACGCTAATGAATCATAAGAAATAAAATAGTTTATCCCAAATCCGTTAACACCACTACGCTGCACAGAAATTGTTATAAAAGTTACGACATAAGCATAGAGAAAATTAATTTGGTCTTCAGTAATTTCCTTACATTATGTTAATTTGTAGCAAACTTTTTGGTGTAACTAAAATTGTTTCATTTCTGAGATTTCAACTTTGATTTGACAACAGTAGTCAATGAATAATAATAATAATCGTATGGCATTTATTTACGAACCGTGAGATCTTGATGAATGAAATATGTCATTAAAATACCACGTGCTACCAATTTCAGCCGTGAGAGATACCCAACTCGTAGTTATCGTACGTAATGCGCGAGTGATTGTGAGTGCGTTCGGGAAGAAAACTGGCCCGGGACTGAAGACCGAGCAGCTATCCAGTTATACCAGTTCCAGTTACTAGGGATGAGTTACCGCTTCCAAAGACCCCTAAGTTACGTTATTATTCATCTGACGCAGAGAGTATCATCGGAATTACCGGAAGATATTGAGTCATAATCATAATTACACAAAATACTCGCAAGTTAGAAAGTAGGTATTGATTTTTATACTGTGTATTTAACAAGCGTTTATCTTTTGATTAACTTTATTTTTCTTAGCCTACATCACAGTAATAACGTCACATCATCTCAGACTGAAACTTTAATTGCCAAGCAGCATCCGCCACCACATCAGCCCAAGGACGTCCACTGCTGGACATAGGCCTACCCCAATATCATGGGGGGTAAATGCCATAATCGCCACGCTTGGCATGCGGGTTGGCGATTGCAGTATCGCCACCGCACTCGAAGGATGCTGCTGCCCATCCCCCGGTGGTCTTGGTCGTAGTTTTAGGACATACCCGGGTCCATACTTGCTTATCACGTTCCTAACTTCTTTCTACTAAATACGTACGAAATGCATGTTTTTTCGATGTAAATACTATTTTTAGTGTATTTAAAACTTAAACAACGGACGACACTTGGGACAGTTAGCTGACAAATAGCGTCAGGAAATTATTATGTCGTACGATTATTTTCTTAATTGCAATTATCAACATAAGTTAGCTAATTATATTCCTTAAGTACAATACTAACTACCATTTAAAGATAAGTATACAATAATCACACAGTAAATAGGTACAAAGTCCTGAGTTTATATATGTATAATATTGTAATTCTCATATAAGCGAATTTTGCAAATTATTAGTGAGAATAAAGATCTTAAAACCATGTCTTTTTTCATACAACGGCAGTGGCAAACAAATGCTAACAGCATGTTTGCCACTGTCGTTTTATAAAGAAACTGTAGTATATGACCGCTAGCTATGGTGTAGCCTGTAGTGGATATATTCACACATACTTACTTACTGCTGTGGCGCAACGACTCCGACACCAAAAACCGCCAGGCTTCCCTGTCCATGCCTGTTTCAGTCCTGTGCACTTCGTCACCCCATCGGTATCTAGGACGCCCCGAGGCCCCGACGGCCCGAGTACGCTTTCTGGACTGCACGATCTTCACCCATTTGGACTACGTGCCCGAGCCATCGGAGTTTCGCGGATTTCGTTTCTCCTATGTTGTTCGACTCCGACACTAGATCTTAGATCTCTTGATTTGGGAGTCACCAAGTGCCGTCCGCTCTACGAGTGGGCCCCAGAATTTACGATACCAACACAAAGGGAAATACGATATTTACACACACTTACATAAAATGTATATGTGCTTATTTTTTACACCTACCAACAAGTGTCCGTGATGAGCTTTTTAAAAGTAACCAAGCGAATCTCGTTTCTAAAGGTCGTCATTTTACCTTTTTCTGCCAGACTTCGGGTTCTGTGTCCTCGTTATGCCTTTTCACAGTAAACGTGTTTAATCCAAATGATTAAATGGTGAAGCTTTTAGGATGTACTTAACCTAATAAAATTCATTTGGCGGACAGAGCAGGAGTAAGTAGTTTTGGAACCAACTAAAAGCTTTCCGTGTGGGGCCCTTGAATGCTGAAAACGTGTACCATTCAGTTGTGTGTAATCAAATTATGGAATAGGTGGATACTTCTATTCCAAAATTACTGAGAAGATAACCTAAATACTAAAGATTTGTTTTGTAGGTGTACAAAATAATGTGCCATTTGGCATTGCGTTTGTTAACATTATTATTTTGGAAAATATATTAAAGTGACATGCTAGATACTAGTAGGCAATACTTATTAATTTTCGTCATTGAACAAAATAACCATCACTACTAAAATAAACCCAAACATAAGGTCTTTAGCATTTGATTTACTTACTAATACCATCACTTTTATTTAAGCGCCATCTAGCGTTAGTAACGGAACTAAAATTGAAAATTTTGAGTGTAGGGTAGCTAATTCATACAAGTTGTCACTAAAGAAGTATCCACTTGAAAAAAGGATACAACAAAAAAAAAACGCAGACATTCGGTTAATTAAAACCGTACTCAAATCGCTCCTTGTGTTTGGGATTGGGAATAACAATGCCATAGACAAACCTGTTTTTATCTTATATTATCCCTAGTTTGCGGTGTGCTTTTAAAATAGACAACAATACATTTAAATTAAAATTCGTTTTTTAATTAATGTAATTGTAATTATTATTAAAATTGATAACGCTTCGATAACCCATCGCATCCATACGCATGCTAAAGTTTTATGCGCCTAGTGACGGCCTGTTTAGCCTAGTTGGTAGTGACACTGCCTCCGAAGCCAGAGGTCCTGGGTTCGAATCCCGGCCAGGGCATTAATATTTGTGCATTTATCACGGATAATTGTTGCTGGCTCTTGGCTGTTTTCTATGTATTTATCTACATAAGTATGTATGTATATCGTCGTCTAGTACACCCATAGTACAAGTTTTGCTTAGTTTGGGACTAGGTCGATTTGTGTAAGATTGTCCCTCAATATTTATATTCATATACTGGCTTTTGCCCGCGACTTCGTCCGCGTATAATTCGTTCTCACCTTAGAATGTTTTTTTTCCCATACAATCTTTCTCAAGCTCAGGTGGACACCAGGAAATTAGGGAGCCTATAACGGCTATAACGCCTCAGATGATGATGATGATACAATCTTTCACCCTTCTTTACACCCCCTTAAGAAATGATTACAGTCAATATGACATTCCCTAGAAATCCTATTGTCAAAACGAATGATTAAGTGCTTATTTCGGAATATCAAATGTACCGATTCTAGACGAATGAATCTCGTCAAAAACATTACATGTACATTGTACAATCGTAAAAGTCTCGCTACGCAGTTCTGCCGTAAAACGGTATCCCAACAGAGCGAGTTCTTCGTGTAATTATGATGACCGAAGGCCGGAAGCAGAGCGGCAAGGCATGCGAGAATAATCACACAGAGCGGGCTTCTCATGTAAGGCTGAGGGCCGAAGGCCTGCAGCAGAGAGGCGAGACACGTGAGGCTGAAGGCCGAGCCTCCCAACAGAGTAGATTCTTCATGTAAGGTTGATTACTGAAAAGTCGAAGGAGAGTGGCAAGGCATGCGAGGCCGAAGGCCGAGCTATGTCGTCGCCGAAGATCCAGTTGCCATATTAATGAGGGTAATTTATACTCCATTCGTTCGTTTTCACGTGATGCCTGGACATATAAACAGACAGACAAACAGACACAAATTCTTAAAACTGTTGAAACGATTTCTGTTATCGATTCTAAGTATTCCCAGACAACTTATTTTCGAATATCTTCCATGTACAGACTTTCGACTCTCTCCTAAGTATACATCTAAGATGCTCCAACTGTCTATGCTGACAATTGGGCTGCCCAGCTCAAGTGATCTCTTATATCAAACAGTTTTTATGGTGTGAAGGTTCAACAATTACATAAAAAATAACACACGACAAAATTGAATGGTACACCGATGATACAAAGTGAGCATTGAAACAGCTGTTTTTGTATTTAAGCATATGAATAAAAACAATGCCAAAGTATCGCAAATGCATTTACATGTACACGCAAAGTAGAACTAATTGCGAAAAGGTTGTGCTCAATAATAGCGTTAACAATCAGAAGGAATTATGATACTTCGGTTTTGACATAACTTGTTTACAATTCTGCTATGCTTTAAGTTAAATTTCTTGACACGCTGTTATACTCCCAATTGGCTGAAACTTAAATCGTAGAATGGCGTATGAGGATTAATCCACCCCGTTTCATGGACCTTACTTGCATCCCCGATTTATTATTCCTTTGATAGAAGATCATCGGTACACTTATAATATATATATATAAGTGAATCCAGATTATATACTATTAACATACAAATCATCTTAATCTGTTCAGCCGTTTTTGCGTGATTCAGTGACAAACATCCATACATCTAAACTTTCGCATTTATAATATTAAGTAGTGGGATTATGGTATAAAGTGAGTGCATATGAAGTGAACGGCAAAAGTAACATTGTAATTGCATGTTTTGAAGAGACCGTGGTGTCTGGCGCGCACACTGGGCAGCGCCGCGGCGCAGCGCTTGCGTTTACTTTTTTCAGTTTCTATCTTAAGATTTCACAAATTTTGAATGAGGATGTTTTTCCTTTGTCAACAAGTATATACTTACCAATTTTCATACCTGTAACTCATGGATTATAGGAGTTCCCATACAAAATTGAACCCCTCTTTTTATCCCTTTTAACCCAAATATGCACAATTTTTATAGCCTAAAACCTAACCGGGTATTTACTCGACAGATTAGTAAAGTTTTCATTAAAATCCGTTCAGCCGTTTTCACTTGATGCGCGTTCATATAAACAGACAAACAGATAAACAGACAAACGGACAAAAATTCTAAAAACTGTTGGAACGTGTTCTGTTATCGATTCTAAGTATCCCCAGCCAACTTTTTTTCGAATATCTTCCATATACAGACTTTCGACCCTTTATTATATGTATAGAATACTATATTGAGACGTGTACTTACATGTAACATGGACACACGATTGTGTGTCACAAGTAACATGCGCTATGAAATTGTTTTCACAAACTCAGGACTCTGAAAACAACACTAACGGGGACAGCCCTGACCTACACAGAACTACGTTCGCAAAAGCAAATTTACTGTTCTCAAGTACCAACATTGCTATTGACGTAATTTAAGTTTATTTGTAAGTAGTTACTAGGCGAAAAACACTCAATTACGTTTTATTCACTGCTAGATGCTGCATGTAATTACCAAGTACTTTTTTCTTTGTCCAGTTTATGTATTTATATTCACCTCTTTTTTGATTAGATATCTCAATTATTATTTTGAATGAATGAATGAATGAATGAATGAAGCATTTATTCGAAACACAGACACTACAACATTAACATACACTACAAAATATAGAAACAAAGGTTACAATGCTGCAAGTGTTTCGGAATAGGATAACACTCAGCATGTGTCGCAGCACAAAGTGTTACGACGCTGATTTTCAGTGTACCCATTGACACGAAAATACAAACACAAAACGATAAAAAACATAAATTACACTAAGCGAGATACAACAGAATGTAGTGTGCGTTGAATTATTGCGAAAATCATGATTAAAAATATAGGTAGGTGATGAATAATGAGTTACATGTTATTTTGTCACGATTAAAGTTATGGCGTTTTAATGTAATACATTTATATCTTAGTATGGCGTTCCGCCAGACCAACTAAGTTGGTCTGGCGGAAGACCCTAGAGCTAGATTAACCCGGCACTATACCGAAGATATCCCGGACATCAGTCTATACGAGATTAGAATGGCTCTTAAGCAGCTGAGGAACAACAGGGCACCCGGTGAAGACGGAATTACAGCGGAACTCCTGAAGGCGGGTGGAAAACCGGTCCTTAGGGCCCTTCAGAAGTTGTTCGACTCCGTCTTACTGGAAGGGAAAACTCCAAAGGCATGGAACAGAGGTGTGGTGGTGCTGTTCTTCAAAAAGGGTGACAACTCCTTACTGAAGAACTACCGACCCATCTCACTTCTGAGCCATGTCTATAAGCTGTTTTCAAGAGTCATTACGAACCGTCTCGCACGCAGGCTAGATGACTTCCAGCCTCCCGAACAAGCCGGTTTCCGAAGAGGCTTTAGCACCGTAGACCACATCCATACGCTCCGTCAGGTTATACAGAAGACTGAAGAGTATAACCTGCGCCTCTGTTTAGCGTTCGTGGACTACGAGAAAGCCTTTGATTCGATTGAAACGTGGGCTGTACTACAATCTCTCCAACGGTGCCAAGTGGACTACCGCTATATCGAAGTGCTGAAGTGTTTGTACGAGAATGCCACTATGTCAGTCCGACTCCAGGACCAGAACTCAAAACCTATTCCGTTGCAGCGGGGAGTCAGGCAAGGAGATGTTATTTCTCCTAAACTGTTCTCCGCTGCACTAGAGGATGTTTTCAAGACTCTGGACTGGAGAAGGATGGGCATCAACATAAACGGCGACTACCTCACTCACCTTCGGTTTGCTGACGATATAGTTGTCTTGGCTGAGACCATGGAGGATTTAAGTACAATGCTCAATGACCTCAGTAAAGCCTCCGAGCGAGTTGGTCTAAGGATGAACATGGACAAGACGAAGATCATGTCAAATGTCCATGTCGCACCAACTCCTTTAACAATCGGACACTTTACGCTCGAAGTTGTAGACGATTACATATACCTAGGACAGACTGTCCAGTTGGGTAGGTCCAACTTCGAGAAAGAGGTTAATCGTCGAATCCGACTCGGCTGGGGCGCGTTCGGGAAGCTACGGCACATCTTTTCGTCCAATATTCCGCAGTGTCTCAAGACAAAAGTTTTTGACCAGTGTGTGTTGCCAGTGATGACATATGGCACTGAAACGTGGTCGCTTACTATGGGCCTCATAAGAAGGCTCAAAGTCACCCAAAGGGCAATGGAGAGAGCTATGTTGGGAGTTTCTCTGCGTGATCGCATCAGGAATGAGGCCATCCGCAGCAGAACCAAAGTGACCGATATAGCCCTCCGAATCGCTAAACTTAAGTGGCAGTGGGCGGGGCACATAGCACGTAGAACCGATGGCCGTTGGGGCGGAAAGGTTCTCGAGTGGCGGCCACGTACCGGAAGGCGTAGCGTGGGCAGGCCCCCCACACGGTGGACTGATGACCTGGTGAAGGTCGCGGGTGTCCGCTGGATGCGGGTGGCGCAGGATCGGTCATTGTGGAAGTCTTTAGGGGAGGCTTATGTCCAGCAGTGGACGTCTTTCGGCTGACATGATGATGATGATGATGGCGTTCCATGAGTCACCCACGGTAATGGCTCAAAATCAGAAATGTTGGTGTTTGACACCTTAGCATAGTGCTGATGAGCCAGTGTCAGGTTCACAGCCGCGGGGATACACATTTTTTTGTGTACGTTTTCATGTTAATATGCCTTGCGTGTTTATATGTGTGTTTAAGTTTGTGATCTTATGTATCTAACGTGAATATAAATTTACCTTTTATGTATTTTAAATGAATTTTTGGCTAGTTGTGTGTCTTCTGGTGTGTCTGTTTGTGTGTATTGTTTGTAATGTAATATTTATTTTCTTTCTTTTCTTATTTCGTGATTCAGCCCCGGCTTGCTATTGTTTTGCAAGTCTCTCAGTTTAGAAACAAAATTCCGTCTAAATCTACAGGCGGCGATCCCTAAATTATTTTTTACCTTTCATTCCGTTCACTAAATGAGTAGGTTTATTGGATTAAGTCCAAAATGCTTTGCCCTTAATTGGGGCTTTCCGACAAATAACTTTTCTGTTTTCTCAAACTCCGACAGCTATTAAATATTGCTCGTAATTAAATTGCCGGAACTAAATGGGCAGGATCTCGCAATTTTTAGGGCATGCATTTTTTTCTGTAATCCTTATTTTATTATTAATCACTGTTAAGTAGTCTAGCGGTAAAAGGCACGTGACTTTCAATTTCTTGTGGGTTTGAACCCCGACTCACATAACTGGGTTTAAAAAATAACTTACTGGTACATCATCAATTGGTATTCAATAGATGCGTTTTGGTTAAGTAAAACGTCGTTAAAAACCGTCGTGAAAAACCCAACGAGGCTTTTCCTAATGGGTTGCATGGTTGGCAGACTATTTCCTTCGACATATAGCGGGATACGATGCCAAAGCAGACAACAAGCTTCGTTAGAAGACAACGAGAAAAAAAACACTTGGAGGTTGATGACTAATTATTAAGTTCTCATTAATCGAGTTTCCATTGTATTCTTGATCGTCGTTGAACTCGTCGTGTATTTAAAGAGTAAAGAGTACTCGTAAGTCGTGTAAAGTAAAGTAAAGTAAATAGTAAGGTAAAGAGAGCCTAAAATATCGTAAAAAAACATTGTTTATAGAGCGGCGTAAGCGGAAAATAGATGACTCGAGTTTTCAATATTCTTACGCCTGTGTTATGCATAATGATTTTCAAGACATTTGCGAGAAAATAAATAATTACAATGTTTCATACAACAGAACCAATCAAAAATTTACTAAATTGACAACTTTACCCCAATGTGCAGTGCATGATCGCCGGGGCGTTCATTCAATATTTCAACCAATCACGCCAATCTGATCATACACAAACACATAACTCCCTGCGGATATATAAAACTCCATAACGCCCACGGGAGGTTAATCGGCTATAACTGCTCTATACGTCTGCGTACAATAAGGCCCTTTATGAGCAAGTTTGATGAAAAATATATAAATAAACATATATCTGAAAGTAATGAAATAATTGGGGGACAATCTTACACAAATCGACCTAGTCCCAAACTAAGCAAAGCTTGTACTATGGGAAATAGACGACGATATACAAACTTATATAGATAAATACATACTTAAATACATAGAAAACATCCAAGACCCAAGAACAAATATCCGTGAAAAATGTACAAATAAATGCCCTGGCCGGGATTCGAACCCGGGACCTCTAGCTTCGGAGGCAGAGTCACTACCAACTAGGCTAAATAGGTCGTCAAATTAATGATAAAATGATAAAATAAAAAATAAAAGATGATAAAATGATACATGGTAATTTTTAGGGTTCCGTACCCAACGAGACATTATTACTAAGACTCCGCTATCCGTCTGTCACCAGGCTGTGCTGTACCTCATGAACCGAGATAGTTAGACAGTTGAAATTTTCACAGATGATGTATCTCTGTTGCCGATATATACGAGTAACAATGTATACTAAAAAATAGAATAAACTAAATTATTTTAAGGAACTCTCATACAAAAAACGTGATTTTTTGCAGTTTTTATAGATAATGGGACGGAACCCTTCGTACGCGAGTCCGACTCGTACTTGTCCAGTTATTTCGATTTTAGAGTTCTGTACCGTAAGAAACGGACCTATATAGGATCACTTTGTTGTCCGTCTGTCTGTCTGTCTGTCAGGACCCTTTATCTCGGGAAAGCGTGGAGGCATCGAGATGAAATTAAAACCATATATGTACTCAGGTCTATAGTCCCATTAAGCTGTAAAAAATAAACTTATAATTTAACGGAAAAAAAAGACACTGCCGTTTATGCCGCAAAAACGAATATTTTGACACTCTCAAGGGAATCAAATTTATAGGGAAGTCAGATTACAGATTCAAATTACTAAGCCAAAGTGGTGGTGGTATTATAAAACTATTGCGTTGCTTAGATAATGATTGACAGACAGCGCATAGCCTCAACCGCGTGAAGATGACAATGGGGACATATATTTTTTAAAGTACGTAGACATGTACTAAGAAAGGATTTT
This sequence comes from Notocelia uddmanniana, assembly GCA_905163555.1. NCBI lineage: Eukaryota > Metazoa > Arthropoda > Insecta > Lepidoptera > Tortricidae > Notocelia > Notocelia uddmanniana. Next base: position 20,312,376 of record LR991059.1, on the reverse strand, counting down.
TCGAAATTCAACCCGTAACGGGGTGAAATAGGGGTTGAACCGTTGTATGGAAATTGTTCATTTCGAAACTAATACGCTTGAATCTTTGTAAAACACGAAACAAAAGATATAGGCTTTCTAAGCGAGAAACAAAATAAATGATAGAGGGATATTTATAAATCTTATGAAGGGGTAAAGCAGTGGTTGAATTTTTAAATGGGCAATGTCTGCTTTTTAACCGACTTCAAGTTTTCAAAAGAGGAGGTTATCAATTCGGTTGAATGTTTTTTTTTTTTTTTTGTTTTTTTTTTTTTTAATGTTTGTTATTCCATAACTCCGTCATTTCTTAACCGATTTGAAAAATTTTTTTTTCGTTTGTGTGTATATATATTCAAGTTGGTCCCGTTTTTTTCAAAAGGCAGTTCTGATGATAGGATCCATGAGGAATTGAAGGAACTCCTCAAATCTTTAAGGCAAACATATACTGATTTTTATGTTTTTATCAACAAGTCAAGCATTTGCATCCAAAAATGTGACATTGGATGAAGTGGAACTGCTGATGATGATCAGAACAGAACTCTTCAACGACGAAAAGTTCACGTTTGGCGATTTGTCCTCCTAGCTGTGTTTGTTAAGCAAGTTCTATTTTCACGATTAATTTTTGTCATGCTCGAGTTCTGATGATGGGATCCATGAGGAATTGAGGGAACTCCTCAAATGTGAAAGGCACAAAAATAGTGATTTTAGTATTTTCATGAACTAATCAAGCATTTTCATTCATAAAAGTGACATTTGATGAAGTGGAACTGCTGATGATGATCAGAACGGAACTCTTCAACGACGCATAGCTAACGTTTGGCGATTTGTTCTCTTCGTTTTGTTTGTCGAGCAAGCAAGGTTTTCCATGATTTCATGAGGAATTGAGGGTACTTAGTCTTCTACCATTATAAACATACTTGTAGGACCTTTGGCAGGGTCCACGGTTAAATAAGTAAACTCTTCTTAAATAATCCTTCGTTTTATTTACATCGTTATAAAATATGTTACTCCGTTTAACTCGTCTTACATACTCAAACATACGTCATCTCATTCGCCATTCCAAAGCAATTCAAACTACATTCGAACGTTCCTTATTCATCATCAAACAGCCAGCACCTTACACAGCTATCAAAAAGTACCAATCCCACACTCGGCCAATCCTGCAATCATGTACTGGTCCCTCAGTCATGCACCTTCAGACACCGCACTTACCCGTCACCAGCTGTCACATCTTACCTACGTCTTCATAGCACACCCTGTATACATCGTAATATAAAATACATCAGAAACACTATCTACTCAATATTACACCATACAAATAAAACCGATACTTAAAGAAACACAAAAACACATAATAATACACTCTGAACACCGCCTTATCGAAGTCCCGCGTGCTGCCTGCCTGCACAAAGCCGTTGCTTCGCACACTCTGGAAGCACTCCTTGCGCCCTCCGTCTTCCTCCAGTCCGATGGTAAGCTTCCGACAAGGACTTCTCTTCGTCTTCAATTGCACAACTGGCACTCCTATATTGCGATCAATTTTGCAATTGCGGTCGACAATTCGTTCTGGCTGCTCCTTCCGCACATTTTCACTCCTCACGGCATCGTCTTCTTCGCTGTTTTCATAATTTTCGCGACATTCGTTAAATTTATTGCAATTTTTTTCACTTTGACGCATAAGAATGTAATCTGTATTTTTTTTTCCTTTTTGGTGTTTGAACTCGTTCAAAATTGAAGTTTGCGTGGGTAAGAGCAAAGACTACTATGAATATATATGGTAAGAGCGCTTCGTCGTGCGTTGAAATATCGTCGCATTTGTTATGGATACTTTCATGCTTTTCAGGTCCATCGTATTCACTATCACCAAACTCGTGTAGTAACGCCCATTTTAATTCATGCCACGTATTGAAGGGGTCCTCTGAGCGTAGCCACAGCGCTGCCGTGCCGCATAACCTTCTCTTTGTCAATACAAGTAGCTGACGTTCTGTCCACCCATACAAAAGGGATTTGGACTCCACGTCTTCAACAAAACCTTCCACGTTGCAGTCGTCATCCGCCGTAAAAATAGGCAACGTTAACATCTGTCGATATGTCTCGTTCATATTTTCACCTTCATCTTCGTCCTCTTCGTATTTAATTATTCGTCTTCAAGTCTTTTTCGTCTTCCCGTCGTCTTCTAGTCTTCGTCCTCGTCGTCTTAAATATTCGTCATTATTTTCTGCGTCGTTGTCTAGGGTTTGATTTTTCTTCCATATCCCGGAGGGGCCCCCAAAATTGTAGGACCTTTGGCAGGGTCCACGGTTAAATAAGTAAACTCTTCTTAAATAATCCTTCGTTTTATTTACATCGTTATAAAATATGTTACTCCGTTCAACTCGTCTTACATACTCAAACATACGTCATCTCATTCGCCATTCCAAAGCAATTCAAACTACATTCGAACGTTCCTTATTCATCATCAAACAGCCAGCACCTTACACAGCTATCAAAAAGTACCAATCCCACATACTTATAGCCATTTTGTATTTTATTGTATGGAATCTAAGAGTGCACCATCTAAGATTAATAATCTTTCACCGGACTCCCCCATTGAAGTCGGTTTTTTTTTTCTTAAAAATTATTAAGAATAAACTGTGGTCAGAAACTTGAACCTAGGACAACTGAAGAAGAACATTTTTTAAAACTTACTCCTAAAGAGGTGAAAAGGGGCTTGTACTGGTGTTTTAAAATTATATTTGGAAACGTTAAAAATTTAAAAGTTTGTAAATATGTTCTTTATTTATATATAAACAATATAACTGATATAGCGTTTTCATCACTTTTCGTAACATGCTGAGTGCGTCGATTCATGAAATTCATCCCCTAAAAGGGCTGATAACAAGGATTAAAAGCCAAACTAAAGCTAAGAACACTAATTTAGGAGAGCATCATTATTTTATGACGTGTAGACTATCTTTAAAGAGTTATAAAACAATCGTCTCATGAAAGAGTGAAAACTTACAGACATGAATTATTAAGTATAAAAAAGATAATGAAAAGTAAAGTAAAAGTTATTTATTCTTCAATTTAGGCATATTATACGCACCTATGAATTCGGAAAAATATGTACGTTCCTTCTCATTTAGGAAATGAAATTAAAATTTTGTATAGGGAACAAAAGTTCTATTTATTTAGGAAAGAAACTTGAAAATAAAATGTCTACTGCGGTATTACCGAACCATATACTTAGACATAGACATCATATATTGGTAATGGAGTGTACATTACAAGTCAATATGTTCATACATGTTTCATGTGGTCATAGGTATATGTTTTACTTCATCCATACGGTGTGGGGTGTTGTGGGATTTGGATAGGTCTTTCAAAATGAATAGAGGTAACTACGGTACCCTACACTGAGCATAGCCCGACATGATCTTGGCCGATCTTTTTATATAACAGCTGTAACTAATTATCAGCCATCAAATTTCAAATTACCCGATTGTTATCGTTTTAAGTACACCAGCGCTTAATAAGCATGTAATATTGTTACCTTCCTAAATAAATAAATAAAATGTTGTGGTTACATCTACAAACATAGTTTTGATGTAGTACCTACTGGGTAATCAGGTAACTTTTCGGACGTACGTTAGGTAGCTGTTATTTTTATGGTCCCGTAGCCAGAATGGCGAAAACAGAAACCTTATAATTTCGTCATGTCTGTCCGTCCGTCCGTATGTCATAGCCGATTTACTCGGAGACTCTAAGCACTACAATTATGAAATTTATGAATTTTGGTAGGAAGGTGTATTTTATGAACCGCTAAATAAAATGTTCAATTAGGGTGGGGCAAAATGTACATGTAACAGGAGATGTTTTTTTTAATTAACTTAGATGTATGGGGTATTTATGGATAGGCCTTTGAAAATAATGTAGAGGTTCCTAAAAATTTTTCCAATGAACTCAACCGTTGGTGAGATATTAGCAGTCAAAATCATAAAAATGTGAGGAGAGCACTTATTTCAAGAACTTTACATCATAAAATTCTAAAAAAATGAGGTGGTGTACTGTAGGGAGACTGAGCTACGGGGTACAATTATTGAATCTTTATCGTATAGCTTCTATATTTACATGCACAACACCATAATCCGACCTCTCTTCAGGGCGGACTCGCCTAGTCTGACGCCTTCAACTATTATTCCACTAGACAAAGACAGTTGACATTCTAAATTTAATTTCAACTAACTGCCAGTCCCCGTCTTGGAAGGAGATCTGTAAAGGTGGTTACACAACCTTTACAGTACATTAATAATTACTTTCAACGATTTTTGGTTTGAACAATATAGGTCTAACAGTTTTAGAGTTGTCGCTGAAAAACTGTCTTGCTTCAATAAAAGAACGTGAGTGCCCTGAGTTCCCTATGAATATACGACCTCTTTTGATTATCGTATTGTATTGTATAATGGTTGTAATTGCGGACTAGTAGGTGACGGTGCGGAACCCATCTTTGTGCGTGACCTGACACACACTTGGCCGGTTTTTACCATGGAAAATGACTTTTAGATCTACATTACGCACGCTCGAAAACGTTGCGTAATAACTCTGCTCTTTAATTCAAAGATAAGATATAGTCCGTCAAACTGCATATTTTCCTTTTTCCGGAGTCTACACGTTATACGAGCAATCACGGCTGTAAACGTTTTTGTTTGTTACGCTACCCCGTTAAATGGACGAATGATTGAATAATGCCTTTGTCTTGGAAATGATGTACATCCTGTGGCAATAAATAAAGACTGACATGGAGCGATGCTGGTACAGGGAAGATTGACAGCTGACGACGCGGTTGGCCGACGTCTGGGAATGCCAAATGAAAGTAATTACTTCTGCCCCAGATCTTAAGTCAGTGTGGAAAGTGTCGATGCCATTTGGGTGAACACCGGCTAATTATGATTCCTTTCGATAAATGTTTTTCATTACGTATAATTATATAATTGTCATTGTCACTATAATAATAATAATAATGATAATAATGGTACGGCATTTATTGTCACTAGGAATATGGGAGAATATTCAGGCTTATCATCTTAGGTGAATCTTTATATGAATTGGAACAACTTATACTAACTATTGGAATTGGTCTTTTTTCTGACAACCTGTAGTGCTTTTAAACATGAAGTAAAAATCTATATTTAGACTAAAAATAGGACCTACCGTCCCTTTTAATTAAGGCGTTGACAATACCCCAATTGGATTCACTTTAACAGTATTTTTGCCGAATTTGTGATGAATTTTATTCGTTTTTTAATTTTATTATGTCTATACCTAACTACAGGGCAGAAAATAAAAATCGGACATTATATTCAGCTTTACTTCGAATCATTCATAACCTCGAGCTAATTTCGACGAGTGCAAAAGGAATAGTTTACTTAGAACCAGAACATACATACATACGTACACGAAAAAAATTACACAATCCATAAACATGTATATAATAAGGAGGATTTCAAAAAAACTATCTAAAATTCAAGAATGAGTTTACAAGTACACACGATATCACACATTTAGGTATGCATGTTTTTACAGATGATCTCAAAAAAGCATTTCCAAAACTACAAAATAAGTGCAATTAAAATAGTCAAGTTCTGACAAGGTTCTCAATACTTCTACCAGTTCTACCTAAAAATATAAAAAATATATGATGAACCTGAATATCAAAAGTTTTGCTCCTTAAGCCTCAAGTACTAATACGAATTTATTGGAGAACATTACAAACACAGAACATCCAAGTGCTACTAAAAAGGACCTTATGAGACTGTGTTCCTGCTAATAAACGTAGTTTATTTAAATTGCCACTTAATAAAAACGCAAAATTTTCAGAAACTGAATTCTAATATTTTTAATCCACCACCATATCAGCCCTAGGACGTCCACTGCTGGACATAGGCCTCCTCTAATTTCATGGGGGGTAAATACCATAATCGCCACGCTTGGCATGCGGGTTGGCGATCGCAGTATCTCCACCGCACTCTAGGAATGCTGTTGCCCATTCCCCGGTGGTCTTGGTCGTAGTTTTAGGACATACCCGGGACCATATTTTTAATAAATCATGCAAATTATAAATGTTTATTAAAATACACACGGAGGTTCCCGGTGGCTTAATCACAAACAATTTATGTTCTAAAGAGAGAAGAATAAAAATAGGAATTGTAATTTTTATGTTGCTATGTGATCATTAAACTCGGGTTTCCACAAATGTCAAGTATGCAAGTATCATCATCATCATCATCATCATCATATTATAATTTAAGAGGTTGGTTCTTGTCGGTGGAGTAATTTCCAGCTTATTCTGCATTCAGCTTTGTCCTTTACTTCTCTATATGATAAAGCATTTTTTTTTCTTTTATTTGTCCCTTTAATCCATAATATATGCAAGTATAGTAAGAAAATATAGATAGTAGATGTGAATGTGATTCTTGCTGACCAAATTATTACTTTTATGTTGCAAAGAGCAGTGAATAAAATAAGTCTATTAAATAAACTGTTTTCCCCCAAAAAGACTTTCCTTAGAGTATAGTAGAGTGATATATCAGATTTATTTGAATAAATATTAAAATCCCGGAGATCAGTCGCTGTGCTACTCACTGAGTTTTACAACAGAGATGTGTGAGCGCGACTGGTTGCAGAGAACGGTTGTTAGCTTGAATATCCAAATAATACGAGCATTAACGTAGCATAATGAAAATATATTTAGGACAACATATTTGTCAACACATAAACAATAATAATGTCAAGGCAGACAATTATTCGAACACACAGTTCTTAGTATTTAAATGTAAACACTAGACAGCCGCATAACCAGTATTAAGCAACATGCACATTAAAACCTAATAAGATGCCGCATTTCGCATTACTTAAAATGTAATTTAAGAGCATCAATGTTTTTAATTCGGAAAAATCAAAGCATTAAAAGTTACAAATATATTTTATAAGACATATCATTTGTAATTTAAAATATGTTTTATTTTCTATGTAGCTAGTAAAATATTTAATAAGCTTCCCGATAGGATCACGAACTTGCCATTGTCAATGTTCAAGACAGAGTTAAAAAAAAAACTACTTACTGACTGTCGATGCAACTTATGTGGGAGACTGTATCCCTCGTACAACGCATGCAGCCTACCGTACAGCTACGCGTCATCGAGAACCAATCAGGGACGATATCACGTCATCGACGAGCGTTGCGATTGGTCGAGGATTTTGCCACGGAGGAAGCGGGGGACAACTCTGCGCATTTTCTGTTCACCTCATCGTTTATGCACGCATTACGTGCCATATTTTCACTTACTTTTCTAATTTCGATATAAACGTTTTACGTTAGGTAAAAGGTACATAGGTATTTTCATTAAAAGTATTGTATGAAAAGCCGTCTACTACATTACTGCTGCTCACCCTCCTTCAAGATGCTACAAGCCTTTTATTTATATTGTACGCTTATATTATGTTGCTATGTAGAATTTTTTTGTATGCCGAAAGGCATAACATAGTGGAACGTTTTTTTTTTTACTTTACCTCTTTTTGATGTACCTATGTTTACGAAATAAACACTATTGACTATCGAACGTACGCACTTGAAGAGCACGGCATATCGAGCTACCACTAGTGAGCAGACAAGACAAAATATTTTTGGTGTTGTCAGCGACTTAAGCATTAGTAATTTTGAGAGAGTTTTAAAAAGAGTTCAGGTTTGTAATGTTTTCTTTAAACTATAAGTTCCAATGGCTTGTATTATTGATGCCCATTAATACAATGTCTGCTATTTTTACCGCAAAGTGAAGTCAAATAACCTTTCTCAAAACTTAATAATTTCAAACTTCCTATTCCAAAATTTATCGCCATTTAAACTGTCAGATCAGTGACGGCTGTTTAGGCCCCAAGTTAATGAAATATCCGCTCAGAAGGAAACTGCTCAACCCAACATTACTATAAAATACCAGAATCATAATTACGTTGATCAAAAGATATCATTTCTAAAGAAGTCCATTATATAATTTTGAACGGTGACGATGACGGCTGGGCTATTAAATTTGAATTAACGAATATCCGTAGTAATTAATGTGATCAGTGTGATCACCATCTAATTGATTCAGAAATTTAATCAGGGTTGTTTGTCTGAAATTAAATCACGTCAGAAATTACACTGGGAATTGATTAGAGAACATTGACCTCGAAAGGTTTTCAACATATTGCTCGTTACAATGTTTAGATGGCTAAGGCCTTGTTTAGATACACGTATAGACGCAGGCTGTGATTATCTCTATATTTATTTTTATTTATTTATTTATTAGGAGATAAAAACAGAATCAGTCAAGAGAATATAGCGTATTGGTATGTTGGTAAAATTACTTAGGTATAGACGTTACCTTAAACATATCTCACTGTGAACACAAACATTTTAACACGAATAACGCTAAAAATATATATTATCTCTATAGAAACGATTTCAAATGCACAGGTCAATCTAACCCAACATATTTCATAGATATAATATTCAAGTGAATCTCTAAGAGAACTTTTTAAAGAAATTAACGTTTTCACTGTAGCGTCCCAATACATTTATGAGAATATTATTTATGTCATTAAGAACGGACTCGTTCTGCAAAAATTCTGATATCCATCATTTAAATACTAGAAATAAAAATAAAATTGCCACTAAAAAGTTTCGTGTTCGCAAAGTATACAAGTCTTCTGTCGGTCAATGTATCCGTTTTTATAATATAAACCTGATGAAATTTCTAATTTACCCTTTCCAGTCCTTAAAAATTACTTGAAAAAATCGTTGATGTCAAAAGCTTATTACAGGGTCGAGGATAGGGCGTGCAGTACCGGGACCGGTTCCAAGATTTTTATTACCCGGTTCTGGGTTGGGGCCGGTACCAGGATTCCCGGTTCTTCCGGTTCTTTACGCTTAGCTGATTTATTTATATATTTTTTTCTTTAAGACATAATTTAACTGACAATCGTGCGGGGTTTCCAATGCCGGGATTTATTTATTATTATAAAATTATTCCTTTTCACATAGTTATACAATGAGAAAAATTGAGATACATCCCCGTGGACTGAACCATTTAACGTAATTCGATGAACAAATTATAATACCACTTGCAACAGGGGAGCACCAATCGACATTGATAAAAACTACTCCGCTCAACAAACATCCGGGCACACTCCATTACTCCATTTTGTACAAGTACCTTGCAATTGCCCGCATCGACTGGCGTTTATTTTCCGTGTAGCTGTTTATTAACTCTTTTCTTGACTCACAAACCGATATTGACATTAAACTCTTGGGAAATAGAAGTAAGTTGGCTGGGATGACGTTCTAATGCTTACAAAGTAAGAAATGTATTCTAAAGTGAAGTTAAATAACTTTTCTCAAAAATAGCCGTAGAAATGAACGTTAGTTACTTGTTGTACATATATTGGAAGACAAAGTGTACAGTTTATGGTCAGTCATAAAATAAAAAATTAAAAATTGAACGCATGAAGGGTCGCCTAAAGGCAACCCAGCATTTCGTCGCTGTATTGCAATACTGATGCGATGAGCGAGGAAGCTCTGTGCTGGAGCAAGTATTTATATCACTGAATTCTTATGATTTCATGTGGGTTACTTTCAAACTTCCTCGTATTTTTTGGGAAAAGCACTATACATGCCTTGGTCGGAACAGGCATTGCCTGCCTCGTATTACTAATACAATTTAATGCATCCCTAAGGGTATGATTATATTGTGATGAGTGAACTTTGTATAGGAATACGATTAACAAACTGCGGGTAAAGCCCCATACAACAAACTAGTATTATTAATCGGAGTATTCTTCATTAATATTAAATTCAAATTCAAGTATTTTATTTCAGATCTAGTGATCCATATATTGTTAGTTACAATTTTACTAAAATATAATCTTTTTAAATATTGTTTAATAAGTAATAATAAGAATAATATTTGAAAAAGTTCTGCCGCTAACAAAAATATTACCCCAAAACTTGGCAATTTAGCTGACACTGAAATTTCATCCTTATTTATTTCGTTTGCCTATTATTTGTTTGTTGGTTAAACCTACTAATTCGTCTCGAGCAGTCAAAACACTGAACGTAATCCGATTAGGCGGCTGTATCGTAGAAAAATAACTACTACTAACTAAGTGCTGGAAAGAACTTTTGGGCTGGGCGTATTTTTCCCCATGCCGCCTTTACGTTTTCTAAACAAACGATATTAAAACAAATGTTATTGCCGTGTTCACATCACTGAAAACGGACAATAGAATAAAATTCTTAAAGTGAAATCTACGTGAGAGCATACGGACGTAGTAGGGAATAAAACTTGAGGAGATATTTTGCATGAGTTCTCAGGCGTATTTCCTGCTTTGCCTTATTTCCCTCGGGATAAGTCAACTTATAGAGGACATAAGTTGTACCGATATCGAGACAGGTATACGCACACAATACTGGAATCACATGTTTGGGTATTCTTGCAAGGTCCGACCGTGTAATATTTTGCCTCTTCGTTCCAGTGATTGCTTTTCAATATTTGACGATTGTAGGTATTACGTTGAACCGTATTGGACTGCTATTTAATAATATTGGAGCGCAAATTGTTTTGTTCAAATGCGACATGGCGAACAACCACTACTTTGTTAAAAATCGTCACTTGAAGTTCCTGATTGATTTTATATTAAGTTAGGTTATAGAAAGTTAAACAAGCAAGAAAATCACGGCCACGGGACAAATTTAACCAGCTGAGGCTCTATTCGCGATGAATAACATGTTGCAATCAAATTAGAATGCAAAACGCAAGCGCAAACCGAGCCTCTGTAGAAAGCTATTACAAAATGTGGAGCTGTTAAAAAGTTAATAAATAACTTAATAAATATATCTCGGACTGACCACAATCACAAATTGTTTGATTAACCATCATCATCTTATACACTCGTACGTTCTAACTACAGCAGGGAACAGGCAAATAATATGGGAGGGATATAACTAACTAACTAGTAACACTAGCCCTAATGGATTGAGGACTTCTCATACACTTCCGAATTTCTTCGCAGGTTTCCTTCGTGTAAGGAAAAGCTAACGGTTAATATCAAATGATATTCCGTATATTCATACCCAAGTTCAAAAAACTCGTTGGTACGAGCTGAGTTTCGAACTTACCACCGCCACATGCTTTAACCACTAGCAGATATTGTGCTAAGTTGAAAACTATGACAAATGTGGAGCTGGTGATAAATTTATGTAAATTATTGTTTACCTTCTTAAAACTGGGTGAGAACTTTAACTTTTATGTCTGACCGCAATCACAAATTTGTTTGATTAACTAACATCGAAATAGCCACTAAAAAAGCCAATGATGACGGCCCTTGTAATCCACTTAAATGGAGCATGCAAATATGTGCCGATGCACCTTGATAGGATCGGCCCAATGAGTGTATTTAGGCCGTCGTTATACCGACACGCCAAGCCTATTACATTACATTACTCGTACTGTAGTGCTCGGGCAAGTCCGTGTAAGTACAAGACAATTTGTCGTTTTCCACCTTGAGTTTATCAATTTTTACAAGGAATTGGTTGACTAGTGATTTATTTCATTTTTTATCTGTATGAAAAAGGAAATGTTTACTTTCTTTAAAGGAATATTTTTTTCTAATGCTCTGTGGGAAGTAGTGGCCATTATAGAATATATTACATATTGAAATGGTTTGCAATTTTCGAAGCGGAAAACTTGCACAACGTTTCCTCACCTATACTTATAATTGCCAAAATTTCAAATTTTCAAGTAGTTTGAAATATTCATACATTTCGTTAAATTGTTAAGAAAAAACACAAAAATAATTTATTTTTATAAACACGAGTATGACGTCACAAGGCTGAATTGTGACAGTTAAAATGCACAAAAAGACAGCATTACACTTTCTTTCACAAATCCGCCTAATAATGGTGCTTCTGTATGATTTTTTACGCTATGACTCTGTGACGCCTTACTTGTCTCTTTTAGAATGAGAAACTTTTGAAATCGATTTTTTTAAATGAAATAGGGATATTTTCTAAGTAAAAATAAAAAAGGTGACTACTTTTTTAATTTTTTTATCTTCTACTCGTACGTGAGTTAATCGAAAAAAAGACCTCTTAAAGAAATGAAATGTTATCAATTGAACATTGGAAGTTAGTATACAGGTTGTGGAAAATATAAATACACGAATTTAATGGCCCGGTTGCGCGACAGCATACCCAACAAAGGTCTTGCCTTTTGAAGTATATCAATAGGTGCATAAAATTAGCAAAACCTGGACATAATTCGATTACTGTAATTTTCTTTTTCTATGATTTAAAGAATAGTTAGTTATACTTAAAATAAAAAGAATTAAACATTTTAAGGCTTCGCGTCAATGTTAAAAAAACTAAATATTTAACGGATTTTGATTTCGTAAGTAAGCCATAATAAATAACTTTGTAAAAGTACCTGTATTATGATATGAAAAAATATCATTTAATCAATTATCGTGATTTTTTTTTGTTTAATATGTTTCTTATAGTTTTGCCGTCAACGTTTGTGTCAGTGATCTGGAAAGGTACCTAGTCACGACATTTAGTTACCGAGTTACATGAGTTTTTGTGGAAGCTGGTGAAAAAGTGCCAAAGTGGGTTTGTGTTATAATTGGGTTATTTACATCCTAAGGAGTGTGTACAAGAATATCAGTAAAATTATGTTTTTTTAGTATATTTCTCCTACTATAAAGTTTAGTAGTCAGTTACCCTTGTCACGCCATGTCTTAAAAGCCTTTAAATTTTGAATAATTTTGTCAATTTTTCCATTGGGGGTAGTCAAATACTTCTTTCTAAGATAGGGTATAGGATCCCACCACCACCACATCAGCCAAAGGACGTCCACTGCTGGACATGGGCCTCCCCCAAATTCACGGGGGGTATATGCCATAATCGCCACGCTTGGCATGCGGGTTGGCGATCGAAGTATCTCCACCGCACTCCAGGGATGCTGCTGCCCATCCCCCGGTGGTCTTGGTCGTAGTTTTAGAACATACCTGGGTCCATCCAAGGGATCCGGGTCCAGGGTATAGGATCGGTCTATAGCGAAATGATTTTTGAACCAAAAAAAAATGTTTTTTATAAGAATGAATGTTTTCTTATAAAAAACATTTTGTACTAATATAAACTTGCATGATATATAAAATTCAATAATTCTATCATTACAGACCTCTACATTACATTTACTTACTTTATTTTGTTTTGTACTAAAACAAAGTATTTTGATTTAATTAACCATTCCCGGAATAATAAATATTTCACCAAGCCTATTTCATCGATATCGATACAGAATTGCACCTTTACTATCGTGTGTCGTGACGCGACCATGCTGAGGATAGATTGAGGGAAAATACCGATTAGGTATATGTCTCCTACTAAAACCACACCAAGGTCACCTCGCGTCACGAGGTGTTTCTGTATTAATAATAATTTATTGATCTCGAATTTAGTCTATGAAAAATTGAGCTGGGATTTTAGTTGTTTGACGTATATAATTAGTATTATAATATTGATTGAAAGACTGATAAATCATAAATAAGTTTAGTTATGTACACAATTGAGTTATAAATGTTTCTAGTTTTACTCCATTTATGTAAGACTACCTTTTTCCCGCGACTTTATCCGCGTGCAACTCGTTATGTTGTCGGCTATTAGGGTAAACCTGCTACCGTCATATTATGGAAGTTTACAGATGAAAGTAAATAGATCTTCATATTCTTCATGTAAATCAAAAGGTATTTACTTCTGAAATAAATAAATATATATATATATTGGGTGTTGTGCGAAAATAATCATCATTATCATGTCAGCCGCAGGACATCCACTGCTGGAGGTAGACTTCCCCCACAGAGTGCTACAATGCCCGGTCCTGCGCCACCCACATCCAGCGGACTACAGCGACTTTCACCAGGTCATCAGTCCATCTTGTGTGGGGCCTACCCACGCAGTGCCTTCCGGTAAGTGGTCACCACTCGAGAAACTTTCCGCCCTAACGGCCATCGGTTCTACGTGCGATGTGCCCCGCCCACTGCCACTTAAGTTTAGCGATTCGGAGGGTTAGGTCGGATAATTGGGTTCTACTGCGAATACGTGCGATGTGCCCAGCCCACTGCCACTTAAGTTTAGCGATTCGGAGGGCTATGTCAGATAATTGGGTTCTACTGCGGATTTCTGATGTGATCACGCTGAGATACTCCCAGCATAGCCCTCTCCATTGCTCTTTTGGTGACTTTAAGCCCTCTTATGAGGCCCATAGTAAGTGACTACGTTTCAGTGCCCATTATGTCATCACTGGCAGTGGCAACACACTGGTCAATGACTCTCGTCTTGTGATACTGTAACTAAATTATTTTTGACTATGAAAAATACCTGCTGAGTACGTTTATCGCGATAGTAAGAATAAAAACTCCCATTAATTTTGATAAGAGGTTAACCAAACCGCAAAACAGTGATTGTATTGGATTTACAGGTCAAAGGCAAAGAACTATTAATAAAAACCAATAATAGTACATACCTTTGCGATGTTATACTTCTTCGTTTACATCAATAACACGAAACACAGTTAGTTATCTTTTGAGAGAACACACATCTAAGCGATGAAAATTCTTACAAAAATGGCGGGTATAATAGAGTTAGCCGATAATTTTTAAACTCGTGGAGTTTTACTCATCATGTGATTTAAGCAATTTGTAGAAATAACTGGCAGTAGCTGTTTTTCTCGGACGATGCATCTTGTTTTTGCTACATAATGGTGGGTAAAACGAAAAAAAGTTAAGAAATGGATTTAGCAGATGTACAAATAATTGCTATTCAATTTCTAGTAGGCGCCCATACAAACTTTTACCCCACTTTTCACACCCTAAGGACTGATTTTCGGAATAAAAACTATCCTATGTCCTTTCCCGGGACTCAAACTATCTCTATACCAAACTTCATCTAAATCGGTTAAGCAGTTTAAGCGTGAAGAGGTAACAGACAGACAGACATGATCCATACCATCATACTATCATAGAGGGTGACTTTTGCATTTATAATATTAGTATGGATGGATAATGACTTAGCGTGACAAGGTACCCAGTTTAGTAAAATGCTAAACTTTATGTCTTACACGACTAAAACAGAAGTCTTTATAAATAAGAATACATTGATTTCCGCTATAATTATCCTAAATAACATTTTACTACAGATATTTCTTGCATTATAGGTACTAAAATAGTGATCTTCGAGTTAAAGTTACTAAAGTTTAGTAAATGTCGTGACAAGGTACCCTAGTTACGTTTCCATACAAAAGTTTCGACCGAGTCACTAAATTTTATTGTTAAAAAAAACTGCTTTAACACCATTTCTATTATACTATTGTGGTACACCACGCTAAATACCATTTGATCTTGTGCATGAATATACAAATTATTTTGTTAATATTATAAGTGATCTTTTTTGTAATTGTTAAAATTGCAGTAATTATTAAATTTCTTTATGATTATAAATAAATAAATAAATATTGGGGGACAATCTTACACAAATCGAACTAGTCCCAAACTAAGCAAAGCTTGTACTATGGGTACTAGACGACGATATACATACTTATATAGATAAATACATACTTAAATACATAGAAAACATCCAAGACCCAAGAACAAATATCCGTGAAAATAGCACAAATAAATGCCCTGGCCGGGGTTCGAACCCGGGACCTCTAGCTTCGGAGGCAGAGTCACTACCAACTAGGCTAAACAGGTCGTATTATGGAGTTTTCTTTCATTCAATTGTCCCAAAATGCCATAGAATAGTATGTTTAAGCGTGAAGAGGTAACAGACAGACAGACAGACTTTCGCATTTATTATCTGATCGATAGTATGGATGGATAATGACTTAGCGTGACAAGGAACCCAGTTTAGTAAAATGCTAAACTTTATGTCTTACACGACTAAAACAGAAGTCTTTATAAATAAGAATACATTGATTTCCGCTATAATTATCCTAAATAACATTTTACTACAGATATTTCTTGCATTATAGGTACTAAAATAGTGATCTTCGAGTTAAAGTTACTAAAGTTTAGTAAATGTCGTGACAAGGTACCCTAGTTACGTTTCCATACAAAAGTTTCGACCGAGTCACTAAATTTTATTGTTAAAAAAAACTGCTTTAACACTATTTCTATTATACTATTGTGGTACACCACGCTAAATACCATTTGATCTTGTGCATGAATATACAAATTATTTTGTTAATATTATAAGTAAGTAGTCGACCTCTTTAGCCTAGTTGGTAGTGTCATTGCCTCCGAAGCTAGAGGTCCCGGGTTCGATTCCCGGTAAGGGCATTTGTTTCTGTGGTGAGCAGAGACATTTGTTCCTGAGACTTGGATGTTTTCTATGTATTTAAGTATACATATATCTATTAAATATATCGTCGTCTAGTACCCATAACACAAGCCTTATTGAGCTTACTGTGGGACTAGTTCGATTTGTGTAAAAAATGTCCCCTAATATTTATTCATTTATTTATTATAAGTGATCTTTTTTATAATTGTTAAAATTGCAGTAATTATTAAATTTCTTTATGATTATAAATAAATAAATAAATATTGGGGGACAATCTTACACAAATCGAACTAGTCCCAAACTAAGCAAAGCTTGTACTATGGGTACTAGACGACGATATACATACTTATATAGATAAATACATACTTAAATACATAGAAAACATCCAAGACCCAAGAACAAATATCCGTGAAAAATGCACAAATAAATGCCCTGGCCGGGGTTCGAACCCGGGACCTCTAGCTTCGGAGGCAGAGTCACTACCAACTAGGCTAAACAGGTCGTATTATGGAGTTTTCTTTCATTCAATTGTCCCAAAATGCCATAGAATATGTAAATATGATGAGAAACTAACAGTCTAAATCTCATTTTTTTTTTTTTTTTTTTTTTTTTTTTAATATTAAATCCCATTTATTTATAATCATTTGAATACAGCTTAAAACATACACACAAACACGAATTGAAAAATTAGACTTAAAACAATTTAAGCCTAGTCAAATAAGCCCCCGCGAGTTGTACCTGGCGCAAAATTTTATGAATTGGGTATAATTAACACTTTCGTGTTTCTTCCACCCTGGCATGTTCAACCTAGGAAATCAGAATACTTTACATGTATTTTTAGATAATTCACCTTTATTATAATTCTTTAATATCCAAAGATTATGATGATACCCTTCACTATGTAACTTCGAAGTAGAAGTGTGTTTTGCCACTATAAACTTTAAATGCAATTTTCTCAACTTGTGCATTTCGGAAGTCAAAAATTCAAAAATTTATATAAAAATAGTGGTTCCACCTACAGTCATTATTATTTTTTGTATTGATAGCAAATTTAATTTACTTTTTGGAACTATGCATAACTATACCTGCAACAAGGTACTTTTCCATGTGCACTGACACATTTTATTAGTACTATAAGAAACATATTAAATAAAAAATATTGATTGACGCAGAAAGAAACTTGTGGTTCGCAACAGCCTATGCCAGCCGTCCGGAAGAGCTCCGCAAATAACTCGTTTTATCACTTCACTACATATACGTAGTATAAAACAGAGTCGCTTCCCGCTGTCTGTCCCTATGTATGCTTACATCTTTAAAACTAAGCTACGGATTTTAATGCGTTTTTTTAATAGATAGAGTGATTCATGAGGAAGGTTTACATGTACAATACATGTATAACATAGAAGAAAAACACAGATAATTTTAGAGGTTTCTAATGTGATGTCGTAAATAAATTCATTTTTAGCTTTCTTAAAATATTCGTATACGGGTCTAATACGAAATTTATTTACTTTCGTGTTGTGTGTCGTGCCCTAGATAATTAGTAGCATAATAATAACAATGAGTAGCATAATGAGCAGGTAGAAAACTTTTTCAGATCTACCCTTCACATTTTGTTAACTATTGTGGGGTAACTAAATGTTGTGTATGTTGACAACTTGCTGGGACGTCAGTCTGCCACGACCATGACCAGTGCATCCCGTGTCGGAACGTCGGTAATTAAGGTAAATAAACAAATTTCGTGTTAGACCCGTATACGAATAATAATTTTAAGAATGTGTACAAAGCGCGAGAGTTTAATGTTACATTTCTTGCGCTTACGTACATTGCAAACGCTGGCTGAACCCTACGAGATAGATCAAAATAGTGTAGTACAGTATTGTACACCGTAAAAAGGTCTACAAAAAAATCCGCGATGGTATATGTGATGGTATATGATGGTAAAACGGCTTAATGGTTTTAGAAGCAGCTTTCACTAACGTGTAGCTTGATTCTTCCAGATGGTTATGTTGTGTAATTTATGTATATTTATCATATGAATTGCGTGCGAAGCACGGGGCGGGTCGCTAGTATATTATGAAATAAAAGAGGTGGAACAAAAAGCCGAAACTGTTCATTAAAAGGCCACCGACCCATTCATTAGCCTTATACACGGTTTTAAATTAACGAAATGGCAATTTCCACTGGTTATCATTTATCTAAATGATTTCATACCCGCAGTTAGGATTGAATATACAAACGATTCAGCAATGGACTGTTCACCGTTATATCTACAACGTGTTCGCAATTTGTTCTGTATATCTTTCGAATTAATTGCAATGACGAGGGTTCATATTGTTTTGCTTCGTAATGAAATTCCTCTGTATTGGACTATTTTCACTACGCCATAATCAAAAACGATACAATATGGGTAATTCAATTATGTAGTCACAGTGAATGCAATATTATCAATTGCATACTCCAATTGAAGGTTAAACGTACCCATAGTACATTGCGATGTAATAATTAAACTGAATTGTATCTACCTGTAACATTAATTATTATGATTAATTTGATGTAGTTTCACAAGCCGCGCGACATATAAATAGGTAGTCAGGTAGACTAGAGTATTCACTCAAGACAATAGCATTAATTACGTTAGCACTTTGATGCATGAAAAAATGGTCGAATGCGGAGAGATTGCGTGTAAGTTTGTAAGGGATGATGTGATCATATTTTCCCTGTTAATTTTATATAAACATTAGTCATATTATGAAATCATTTCTATATTTTGGCTGGGTTAACTTGTGGTAGATATAAAATTTGCCCAAAAATGACAAATAAATGTTTGAGAGAACACAGTAAGGTTGTCGTCTTGTCGTCTATCGCGCTAAAAAAAACTTAAGTGGATGTGAGCTGGACACGTAATGCGGTGCAAAGACGGCCGATGGACCCGTGAGAGTACGGAGTGGTGCCCGCGATATGTGACTCGTGCACTGCGCTGGCGAAACGAGCTGCAATGCGTGCACTTAGATGCGCCTCACTGCCGACCGTCGATCATGGAAAAAAGCGGGGAGGCCATTGCCCAGCAACGGAATGACCTGTATAATATCGTTCAACTTGGTTGTGGAAACACGTTACTAGTTCGCTCTTTGCGTTGATGCGTAGATTACCCTAACTCAACAGAGCACGTGCTATGTGGTCGAGCCACCGGGATAGCGTGGTTCGTTGTTTTCAAGATGTCAAATTATTTTGTGGCCTTACATAATGTACGTGGCGACCACGTACCGGAAGACGTAGCGTGGGCAGGCCCCCCACACGGTGGACTGATGACCTGGTTAGGGTCGCGTGTGTCCCCTGGATGCGAGTGGCGCAGGACCGGTCATTGTGGAAGTCTTTGGGGTAAGCCTATGTCCAGCAGTGGACGTCCTTCGGCTGATATGATGATAGGGTAAATGTTTTCAAACGTTTAGCTACAGTTAGCAGAATACTTCTAGAAGTGTTGAGTTCTTTAACGTGAATAAAACTTGCAGCTAAATTGTGATACGATTCGAACAGACGTTGCTCCACTGGGTGGATTGAAATAAAACATGCGGCTAATGCGGAATAAAACTACCGACGTCGGTTGAATCGTTTACCATTAGACTGCTGTTCAAATTGAAATTTAGAGATAAAACTACTTTCAAGTTCTTCTAGCTTCTTATCGTAAACTCGTTTGTATTTGTAAGAGAATACCTCTAAGTGCTGATACATAAATAATTGAAAACAAAAAAAACTGCATAACAGATGATGTCACCGTAATTAACTCAAGAGCAACGTCGGGAACGATCAAACAAGCTAATTCCGCTGAAATCGCATGCACAGTATTGCACAGTGTTCGCGTATCTTACGTCCTAGCGGGAACTTCAAACTAATCAGGAGCACAGCACTGTTCGCGTTACGCGTGTACGATGTACGTAATTTATTAGCGTTTATTCTCATATAGCAATGTGTAGGGATGTTCCATTACGCAGACTCCGTCGAGATGGCTGCTCCAGTGTGTTTCGGGAGACTGGAAGTGGCGGTCGCTCCCGGTCCCGTAGCCGCCCAACTTGCCGAGCCGCGCTCGGTGCTAGTGTTTGAACGTTCCCGGTTCCCGCTTTCTCGGATTGGATAGTTGACAACTTTGAGAGCCGCTTTGACGGTTGGAAATGATAACATAAGTGCTAAATGAGTTTACTGTTGGTAAGTTTAATCATGTAATTTTGTTGATTATTAATAAAATACTAGGGTTTAAAAGGTAACGCTGAAAACCTTTGTCTCCATAACTATATTGTGTACTGGAATGGAAAACATCACAACGATGTTTTTTCCAAAATAGAGAAAAAGTGTTGTTTATCTGTACTTAAAAATGTTGCACGCTATAGTTTACACCTAATTTATGTGAAAGGAATTGAATAGTGTTTGAGATTTAACTACGGATTTATCGACCGAGTTACAAAATAATATGGAAACTCATAGTGAAGTACAATGAAGATTATACCTATGTAGAGAGAGTATGATGATGTTTTTATATACGTCTGTCGAGGTAACTACTTAAACAAGTCCATTTTTCAAACTACCAAAAATATTTAGATATTTTATTTCAATATTGTACCAATGCGAGTCATCACCAATTTAGCGGAAAACTTTAAATTGTAAACATTTTAGACACATATATACTTTAGAAAAATAAGCAATAAACCCAAAGCTATTACCTTTTGATATATTTTATCGTAAATACGCAATATAATTTCAATTCATTTCATATAATTGAGTAAATATAACGCCCCCAGCAATAATTCACAGGAAATTGCGGTTGTTCCTCTATCTAGGAGATTTAAAAAGCGGTCCGCATTTTGCAAGAGAGTGCCAATATTAAATTGGAATCAAACTCTCAGTGTGGGTCGCCCAGGAAGGGCTTAACTTGTCAGCCAGCTTTGACTTGACGTGTGGCGCGTTTATCACCTTCCCTCAGTTCGGGATTGCTCTAATTCTGTCTTACATTATACATTTAGAATAATGGTTTATTTAATTTTTACAGCACATGCAAAGCACTTGCAAGCAGTTGATGTATAATGTTATGGGTAACGCTTAATTATGTTAAATGCATACAGGATTTCGCTATTCGATTTTTTTATTAGGTTTAAACTCTTTTATACTCTGGCTAATAGTAAAACCGGCAATGGGGTTGATATTTAGATACTAAAGATTCAGTAATCAATATGTATAACATAACATTAGTCATTTATTCACAATTGATCATCTGTAATAAAAAAATAATAAAACGGCGTAGGAATGTGACGACCCCATCGCCCACTGGATTTCCAGTGCAGTCAGTCAACGTAGGGCAGCTTGTGGTGAGCTGTTAGGGATCAGCGACCCTATGTACCCGAGTGCTCCTGGGGGTGTCCTGTGGGTTGATTGTATGAACAGGCCCCCCGCCTCTGGCTTGCCTTAACCGGCTGTCCAGAGTGGAGTCGCTGGAGCTGTTGCTCGGGGGTGAATGTGATCACCTAAGTGGCAAGTTGGCTATAATAATATGTTTAAAGTCCAGCGCCACCTCTCTACCCCCAGCCCTCAGCACCGGTGTTGCCCTTAAGCCATTTTTAATGTCGCTATTTATAGGGGCCCATCTAGCAGAGGGCGAGTCACCGTCTGCTGAGATAAAAATGTGAGACAGTTTTATTTTATTAGGCAGATATCCGTTGTCTCACTCAATAGCCCAGCCATTAGTCCATCATATTCACCCAATAGTCCGGTTCATTTAGATTCCATCAACCAGCAATAGTCCCTGTTTACCCTGGCGGGTGCTGTCTCTGTGTGCATCCCATGACACGGGCAGGGACAGCATCCGCTCGGTGTACCCCTTGCATTTCATTAAACTGTCGAAAGGGCCTCTACGTGTTGGCTATGTGGTACTGGTTGGTACTTCGGTACCTCGGTACTTCGGCTCCGCGCTCGCCTTCCAAAGGTCCGGGACACCATTGTCCCGAGAGCGGAAAGGACATACAATAATAATATAAAATGTTGTTTAATTTTAACAGATACAAACTAAATATTATCTTTAAATTTTATCTTTAAAATACAAAGAATTTGAATAAGGGAGTCTTCACAAAAACTTCATTTAAAATAAGAAATACTTTATTTATTTTTAAAGCATGATTGGGTATTAAAATTGGAGTCGCTGTGACAAAACGATTGTATAGGTAAAAAACTTAAGAAAATGACCTGTTGTATGTATTTGTGACGTGTTCGAATAGACATTACATATTTAAAATGTGTAACACAAACAAAACAAATATATTTTCAAACACGTCACAACTACATACAACAGGTCCTTCTTCTAAGTTTTTTACCTATAGCGAGGTTCGTTACAGCAACTTTCGGATTTTAATACCTAATAATGTAACGTTTCATACAATATTTTTTCAGTGACAGCAAAATTTGATTTAAATTAAAAATTGAAATGGTGGCAGAATATGGAAATTGATGCGTGCCTCTTATAAAATATCAGTTGTATAATAATAATGTATGTAATTTATCTAATTGGGTTTAAAAGTTACTTAAATTATTTCTTGAATGTGTACTCCATTCCAACATACTTTCATACATAATTGTGACTGCGACATGATTTTGATTGCTATAGACATCTGAGGTTTGGAGACCTGGTGACCTAACATACAGGTTTCCCCTAGTCCAGACACTATAATAATATATATATATATATATATAATATTATAGTCTCCGCTGCACAAGTTACATAGCTAAATAATAATTACCTATAGTCCTAAGAGCACCTTATGAACCTACTCTTTGTATACTTTGTGGTGGAGTTAATAAACATTTTTTCATTTTCGTTTTCATTTTTCAATGTATGTAAATCTATTACGGTTCTCCCACCAGTCATATTAATGCTTTGTTTGTGTTATAGAATTGAATTGGTATAAAAAGTTAATGGTTTTAAAACTGCTATCAGTCATTTAATTGACAGATCACAATACTGAAATAGAAAAATCTACCTAATTTATGATTACTGGAGAAACATTACTTACTCTTCATGATAACAGGCTTATATCTTACTATTTATTAAATCATTATTAAGTTAATGGCGAAAATAAACTACTTCGTAGTTATTAATGGCTATCTTTCTCATAATTGTAACATACATGGAAATGGAACTCACAGCATGGTTAAGGTTGGTGTTACAGAAAAACATTGAAGAGTTAATGGCATCAGAAAAAAAAATTAAAATGCATATTCAAAATTTTTAAAACGCGATTGACGTCAGAAACGAACTTTCGAACCGACTAAAATCGGTCGAAGTTATTGACAGGGGATTTGGTATTAAAATAAAATTAAAACAAAAATAACCATATCAAAATACCTGCTAAATATGGCGATGAATAATCCATAAATATCCTCAAAATGTAATAATCCTCTGAACTTGAGGGAAAATTCAGCGATGTTTTAGAATTAGCAAAGTTTGTCAGAAATTTCGGTGATTACGATGAAGCACCTACAATTTATTTACCAATAAATTCTTATAGTAAATAGGTATTCAGTCTTAATTCTATTAGTTATTTTGGTTCCAGCTCATTGACCTCAAAGCCTCCCCTTTTCTTTGGCACTTTTCCCTGATGAATGTAACTGCCACTCACATAATAAATAGTTCCTAGTCATCTCGGCTCTTCTCGGTCTGATTGTTCCGGTGACCATCACGATGAAGCTCATTATCGGCTCTCGACCCCACATTCGGGGTATGTACTTTAGTTTTCTGTTAAGTAACAAAGGTGGTGGTTATTGCGACTAGCGAACAATTTCACTAGGACTTGTAAATACATGCGGAAATGTCCCTTCAACCTTGTTTTAAGAGTCCGCAGTAAGCTCGGTTCCCCATACAAACGTAGTTTCGCTCTCATTTTAAAATGGCATGCTGGAATCATTTGAAGCTTTGTATACACAAGGGGATCCGGTACATCTAGGTCGAAAATTAGTTACTGCTGTTTTAAATTATAATGGAGAAAAAATACAGCTATTATTAAGGTTTTCATACAAGAGCTAAAAAACTCAAAAACTCGCAGTATTTTTTTTCCATTCCAATTTCTAGCAAGAGAAACTAATTTCCGAACTAGATATGACGGATCCTATTGTTTATAAAAATTTCATGTTATTTCAGCATGGTGTTTTAAAATGAGAACGAAACTACGTTTGTATGGAGAATCGAGTTTGGTCGAGTGTACTGAGGACTCTTAATATTGTTAGCCCAATCCTCATCAAATTCTCTGTTTGTATATTTATTAAATTTTGTCCTAGATAGACATAACATCATGAGATATCAAACATGAAATGATACCCTTACGAGTAGATTGTTTAAAACGAATGTATAGTGGTCAAAAACTATCTACATATCATTTTGTTAATTTTGTCCTGAGCTATTATGTGAAC
This sequence comes from Notocelia uddmanniana, assembly GCA_905163555.1. NCBI lineage: Eukaryota > Metazoa > Arthropoda > Insecta > Lepidoptera > Tortricidae > Notocelia > Notocelia uddmanniana. The sequence continues at coordinate 20,287,505 of LR991059.1, read as the reverse complement.
AATAATGAAGACTGAATCGCGTTTTAGGATTCGTAGTAGCTTTCATTCAGTAGGTAATTATGTCCCGTTCAAATAGCAGACGTGGGTGAATTTACAGCGGGACCATTACATTGTTCGCTCATAATCGATTTATGAGATGTTGGAATGATAAAAATACCTTTCCCAAATGTGCATTGAAATATTTTCCTAAAATATAAGTAGAGACGGCAAGAAGAAAAGAGTAATTGCATACCTAAAGTTAGTAAGCATACGGCTTACAATTAGTCTCATTGTAAGCAAACACTGTAGACTTTGGAAGCTTGCTAGTCCATAAACTAGTTGTTGAACGTTTCGAATCTTTAAATGATTTGAGGATTCGTTGTGCTGACAGTTAGAGTTTAATTAACTCCCAAATAAATACAAAAATAAATTACCAAATATAAATAATATAAATGAACTTTATTCTGCAAGTAGGCCGCAATGGCACTTTTCAAGTCAAGCTCTACGAGCGTTTCTGCAAAAGAAGACCACTGCCGAGAAGAAACGCCGAAGAAAACTCGACAGTCAGTCATTTATTCCCAAAAATATGCTTATCACAATGATAATACTTAACCTTCTTAATATAAGTAAATCTTAATAATGAAACAAAAGAGAAAGACCTACTTTATTGAATAATAATAATTGACGACCTGTTTAGCCTAGTTGGTATTGACACTGCCTCCGAAGCTAGAGGTCCCGGGTTCGAATCCCGGCCAGGGCATTTATTTGTGCATTTTTCACGGATATTTGTTCTTGGGTCTTGGATGTTTTCTATGTATTTAAGTATATAAGTATGTATATCGTCGTCTAGTACCCATAGTACCTACAAGCTTTGATTAGTATGGGACTAGGTCGATTTGTGTAAGATTGTCCCCCAATATTATTATAAAAATAAGAAAGCCAAAAGCATTAGAAACGCTATAAAATTACATTTGTTAAAAAAACTTGTAGTTATAATACATAATTTAAGATAACAATGTATGATTAGAGTAGTTTGATAGCAACTCCTTAACTTATAAAATCTTTTAATTTAAGATTAAAAGTTAAGTTTTTGTCTTAACATTTATTGTATTTTTCTTCTGAAATAAACAGTTTAATTTTTGTTAAGAATATTTACTATGTGTAGTTCAACAAGACAACATGTGTTTACTAATTTCCTAGACGTGATACAATGAAAATATACATATATAATAATTATAATACACAAATACAAAATAAAACTAAATTCTCAACACGGCAAATCCTCGGAAGCTCTAGCGACCTTACTGACCACCAGAAAAACTACCCGTCATAACTACAAACTACAAAGGAAGTACCTTTTATATAAATATATTATGATCTCCATATTCTTTGAAAATAATACCTTTTTTACATATTTACATGCTTTGGCATGTGATAGGAACAAAAATAAAACAGTATCTATACTATTTAAGCTCTCCAGCAATATTTCCAAATTGATTTAATTAAAATAAAACGCCCAATTGCGTGTCGGACTACGCACTATGAAAGGTCTCGTTCGTACTACTATATTACGATCAAATGCTGTTACGATTATCTAAGTTAATAGGTGTTAAACCATAATAATGTAAACTATTTTGTGTTTCGTGTATATGCAATCAAAAAGTGTTCGGCAAGAATTTATTTGGAACAAATGATTTTGTTTTGACTTTGACTTCTACGCTACATTTAAAACCACTATCCTGTGCTTTGAATTAAAAGACCTCGTATCTACATAAGAAACTCACGACATTTAGGTCCTTTTGTGAGAATGGCAGTTTTTCAGCGCTAACTTAACTATTGGACTTATAAACTTCTTATAAGTTTTCCTATAATCTGTAACTAAAGATATTTTTATATTATTTTTTTCAAAATTTTAGGCTCAGTAGTTACGGAGATAAGGTTAGGGTGACAATTTACGCCTTTTTTTCTTAAGTAATTTGAAAACTACACATAGGCATCAAATGTTTTTGAGATGCTTAATGCCATTTCATTTAATTTGTCATACGATATATGCAAATTTTATTTCATGATTAAAGACACAAACAGTCGTTTACAAAAATTGTTTGTCATTTCTTTACAATTTAGATCTGGAGTTTCCTTAAGTATATATTTAGGAGTGTGTACACTGTACACATGCTCAACAAACAGATTACGTTAAAATATATTATGCGTAAGGTAACCGTTTGTAGGTTCTCGATATAATTTAATAATAAAATAAAATTTAGTTCACAAGAAGTTACTGCAGATGCTCTAAGGATGCGTCCTTTTACTTTTTCGCTCCTTTTACAGGCCACGCCCTGTAAACAAACATGTATGTTTTTGTTTGACACAAAATCATATCATCAAACATAATATTTTAACAAGCAATTATTGAATTGTTCTAAGTAACCTCAATTTCGTTAAACCTTTTAATTGAAAGGCAAATTTACAGCGAGTGTACAGTTGCGGCGATAAATGGCTGCCATTCGTCACTAGCTACGTTGTACGCGCTACGAGAATAGTGTCGGGTGACGAAAACCGTACACCATAAAACACACTGTATGTAGTTCTAAATTATAACGTGTAAAGACAAAACTCGGGTGCAGAACAATAATTTAGAACTGGAGCACCGAGGGTTCCGTACGAAAATCAGCTATAAAGGTTTTTTTGATTTCATTAAAGTAATCTAGATACAGATAATACTGTACTAAGATTACGATTTTTCATCAATAACTCATTAAACATAATTTAATAATAGAATTTATGAACGGAAGAATATAAAGTATTCAATAACATAAGTACCTAACTAATATTACATTACATATTATTGTTATTCTCAATCATGTGATATGATTAGAAAATCTTCTAGTGATAAAATTCTGACATACATGGATGGTAATGATATTATTTCAATATTTTTCTCATACTAAAAAAAACCGGCCAAGTGCGTGTCGGCTAACGCACAAAGAAAGGTTCCGTACCAACACCTGCTAGTCTACATTTAAAACCACTATACAATACATTAAATCAAAAAGGTCGTATATTCATAGGGAACTCACGGCACTTAAGTCCTTTTGTTTAGACAAGACAGTTTTTCAGTGATTTCTCAAAAAAGTATTTATTAATGTTCGTCAGCACAATTTTTTTCAGATTTGTACACTTCATAGTTTGGAAATTAGAGGTGGGGGACATATTTTTACGAATTTAACAGCTAATATCTCGCAAACGGTTGACTTAAATGGAAAAGTTTATAAAAACCTCTATTTCATTTTTGTAGCCCTATCCATAAATACCCTACACGCCTATGTGCGTAGAATTTTTATTATCATCCCCCAGTTACATATGTATGCCCCCCCCCTTATTTCATACTTTTTCGTAATTTCACATAATTTTTTATAGCGGTTCATAGAGTACTGTAAAGGTTGTATAACCACACAGTAATTATATAAGATTCCTTACTAAAAAGACGTGTTAATTCTACCCCGTAGCTCAGTCCTCCCTACAATACACCTTTCTACCAAATTTCATAATTTTAGTGTTTATAGTCTCCGAGTAAATCGACTGTGACATGCGGACGAATGGACAGACAGACATGACGAAACTAAAAGGGTTCCGTTTTCGCCATTTTGGCTACGGAACCCTAAAAAGCATAGTTGTTTCAAAATTTGCAACTTTTTCATACGATATCCCAGTTAAACTAATAATCGGACATTATTTTGTCCCTTAATAAAAAAATAAATAAATAGGTACATTACAAGCAATCCAGCGCGCGAATGATGCCTGTATATCAGGGTACACCAGATAGGGACAGTGCGTCCGTTAGGAGCAGTTGTGACGTCATCGGTAATAAGTAGTTGTTCGGACGCAGGGTTGTACAAAACGTATTTCTTTGTTTTGACATGTGATTAGCATCATTCCTATATTGTTCGTTTGAATAGATAGAAAAAAATGCGTGTCTAAGTAAATTTAAAAAAAAACCGGCCAAGTGCGAGTCGGTCTAGCGCACCGAGTGTTCCGTACAACTAAAAAACAAATCTGATTTATTAACGTATTGGTATTTTCTGGTAAAATATACGTAATGATAAACAAATCACTAAATTTCAATTTGATATGTCAATGGGAATTTCAAAAAATCTTCGGAACAAAATGTGTGTCGGACGGACACGCGAGTGACAGCAATTGTGTTCCAATTTCTCCACATCCCAAACATTCATGATCTAAGTGCATATATTCTATCCAAGAAAGAGTTGTTTAATTTTCTAGTTAAGAAAGCATATTATTCCATAAAAGAGTATTTAAATGATTACGACAGTATATAATAAACTACTACATTACGAATATTTGTCATTATGAAAAATATTATTATAATTAATTTCTATTTTAAAAATAAGTACTAAGTGTTTTAGGTATTCAAGGTACAACGTGCTCTTACTTGATCTGTTCCTATGTAATTCATACCTAATATTACGCACTATTATAAATAGACTCAAGTGGTCGCCAATATTTATGAATTGAACCATCCATAAACATAACAATGACGGTCGTAACTTGATTTAATTTGTCGCGCGATTCGCGCGACGGTGAGGCGGCCCCGACTGAGAACGGGGGAGACCGGCCGACACGTCAATCATTTAGCGCGTAGCACAAGCGGCCGCGCACACATCGCTGCGCGTATGTGTGCGTGAGCCGCGGATGTACCTTTTGTATGGAGTGTCCTTACCCGGTGTACCCTGTGTATATCCATGTTAGTCACCTTACCAAGAGGACCTTTATTTTGATTTTTTTTTTAATATTTACTGTTACTTTTTTTCTTACCATCCATAATAGTTATTTTTTAAGAGTTTTTAACATATATACGTGGCCTGTTTCTAGATAATAAGGATTTCTATTTTGACACCAATGACAATTCTTTGTAATCATTACTCAAAGAGTACATCCGAACGTCTGTCAAATTAAACCAGCTTGACAGAACTGGTTTACCACGAGGCAGCCTGACCCAGTGGGGCGAGGTAGCCGAGAGGATGACCTAGCCGCTACCGTGGTGATGTGGTCCGAAGACCATTTTCTCGTTTTCAAAATTTGAAAAGGCAAAATCAAGTTTTTTTTTTAGCTAACCCCATTTTCATGTGTATCTATTTCACAGGCGCCGAGGTAACGTTTCAGAACAATCGAACGAAATACGTTGATATTAAGATGAATGTACGTATAGTCTGATATTTTTATTTACGAGTAAAGGTTAACTGAAGTGGTTTTTAAGTCACATCTAACCTGTCAGTTGTGTGACGAAGCATATGCGTTTGATATCAACGTTGATACAATAAATAAATAACAGACAACTTAAAAAGTTGAAAAAGGCCCTGACATTTTCATTTCAAAGTTTAATATCTCAAAAACGGGTAAACCGATTTTGATGAAACATGTCCAATAACCAACCCCGACATCAAGACTTTCGATTAAAAAAATACACATGTTAAACTTGTAACACTCCGCTTTTACATTCAGTGTCTGGGGTTAGTAAATAAATATTAGGTGACAATTCTTTTTACACATCGAACTAGTCCTATAGTAAGCTCAATAAGGCTAGTAAGTGTTATGGGTACTATTATACGACGATATTTAATAGACAGATATACTTAAATATATAGAAACATCCAAATTTCAGAAAAAAATATTTTATTATTAGAAGTTACTCGGTCGTTATTTTTCTTTTCATTTTTTCCATGGGAATTTCTCGGCGAATTGATCAACAGAAATCAGCAAGCATTGCTGCTGACCATTTCCCATTGTAGCATTTTTCAATTTGCATAATATCCTGATGAAACCATTCACCATGCTCATCTGATACGGCACCAAGATTTTGTGTGTGACATATTACATCCTAAAGCTTCGTAAGCAGAAAGAAGCTCTCGATTGATTTGGCGGTAGTTTTCAGCTTTCGTATTCCCTAGAAAATATTGGCTCTGTGAATTTGAAAATATTTTATATAGAATGTAAACAATTAAAAGACCAGTTTGATGTAAAGAACTGATGTAAAGTCACAGCGAATACTGCGCATGCGGTTTGTATTACCATAAAAATTACTTTTAATAGTTTTCTTTCTGTCTCAAGTCGTTAATTTTTTTTTGTATGTATATATACTATTCTTGTTAGTTATTTTAGTATTTAGTTTTAGTCATTAAGTTTGTCTGTGTCTAAATAATTAACTAATTATAATGTTGATAACTTAATTCAAACGTATCACAAGTTTCTGATCCATAAAATAATCTAATAATAGATAGCAGTCGTTAGGAGGTTCGGAGAATAGATACAAAACACATTTTTCGCTATTCATAGACATGATAGGTGGACAAGGTCACCCGTGGGCTCTCATTTGGCATGTGCCATGCCGGACCCGGAATCACGTGTCAGGATTTGGCTGCCAGCGTCTTGGGAAATGGGCCGCGCAATTCATAATTCATTTTGCTTTTTATAATTGGTCACATTTTACGAGGGTCAAACTAAAACTTTCGGAAATAGAATAAAATAGACATTTAAATTATGTTATAAGTTGGAGTTAAGTAATTATTTTATTTGCCATCCATTTTTTTGATACATTTGTTGGTATTTTTCCGCTACCCAAATGTTGCCTGGAAGAGATCACTCTTTAGCGATGTTACCGCCTGTTGTTTACCTCTAGTTTTAAGATTTTATACTCTGTATTAATAGTCGAATTTATGTAGATGTGCAATAAAGAGTATTTGTATTGTATTGTTAATTGAAAAAAAGTATTTTTAATTATTTTCCAAAGTATTTGCTGTTATATTTTATGGACATTTTCATGCGTCGTTAAAGTATTTATTGAACGCTTAAATAGAGATCAACTAAATGGCCATTTTAAAGGCCTCCACTGAAGAGGACTCCGGAAGAGATTCCGGCACCTGAAACCGCTGACCATTCGACTTATCCTTGATATTGGGGAATGTGAAAAAGTCATTAAGGAGTTTAAGTCGGGGCTGTATGAGTATGCCCACAACACTGCGTAGCGGTGCCATCATCCTCCTATAGCGTTATTCCCAATACAGTTGCATCCTGAAGGATCCGCTACCTAATCCCAAGAATTGGCGTAGACACTAGATTTTACGGAAGCGACTGCCATCTGACCTTCTAACCCGAGGGGGAAACCAGAGCTTATTGGGTCAAGTGAGTGGGCAACTTGACTGTTAGAAGTTCTCAAGCCGTCCGGATGCCTATAACTTGGCTTAACGACTGCTATCACAGATAGCAACCGGGATCAACGGCTTAACGTGCCTTCCAAACCACAGGGGCGCTCAGTTAGTAACCACTCAAAGCGGTCACCCATCCACTGCGTAGCGGTACCGTACCGCCAAAATCGGCGGTGCCCACCTGTACTAACTACAGAAATTATATCATCGATTTTGCGGTGCTACGCCAAAACGCAGTGTTGTGGCCACGCTGTACGGTCTAGTACGAGTAGTTTGACTTTTTCACTGTCTACATACTGAGTTGTTTTCCGAGCGGTGTGAGGGCTGGCATTTCTTGGTGAAGTAAAATGTGGCGACTAGGGTTTTTTCGGAGTTCAGCAGAGGTACTCGGCAAACAAATAGTCGTGTATCAATTGGCATTGACCGTTATACGATCTTCAAAAGGAATAGTAGCCACATGACCCGATTTGGTGACAAACTTAGTCATCATCTTCTTAGCCGTACGGCGCGATCGATTAACTTTTGTAGGGTTGAGCTCATCTTCGTAGTTCGTACTCGAAATCGTTTTTAGTTTTAGGCTGATATATCCACGACTCATCACCTAATACGACATTTCATTTACGACACTGCATTTGAGCTCTTTATTTCAATTTGAAGTCAAGTCACACCACGAACGCGTGGTGTGACTTGACTTCAATTTTTTTTATAATTTACTTAAAATGTTAATTTTATAATAAGGTCACATAAAACTTGTGTAATATTTTGTAATTTATTCCCTCGTTATTCTTAATGCTAATTAGCAACATCTATACCTCTTACAAGTAGATACTCACATTTCAATTATAATAAGGATTAAATTAACTTTGGCGTAAGTAAATGGCGTGATGCTACAGGCAATATTGTCTAACAAGAGAACATAGCTTTTGTAAAACAGACGTAGTCTAAAATATTTAGGTGATGTTTTCTGATACCTACGTGAAATATTATAATGCTGGGTTTAGGATCCATATATAACATTTTAACGGATTCTAGAAAACGTTTTTTTTTTTCGATTTCTTTTTCTACTACGAAAGTAAGTTTTTGAAAGGATAAGAAATGTGCCGTTACCGAGAAACGCGAACGCGAACGCTTGGAAATCAAAATCAGCAAGGCCAGGAATGTAGGTAGACATGTGTAATAGGTGAAAAACTTAAGAAAATGACATGTTGTATGTAGTTGTGCCCTGTTCGACTAGGCGTTTGTTTTGTTGGTGTTGCACATTTTAAATATGTAATGTCTATACCAATGCTCTATGAGTATAATTACATACAACAGGTCCAATTTCTTAAGTTTTTTGCCAGTATTCTGACGTTAACATTTTATCATAGTGGCACTGCGACGGTGGCAAACAAGCGTACGTCCAGCCTGATGTTAAGCTTAGATATGTTGTTAGTTGTGTCAAATACTAATAATAAATAAATACTAGGGGACAATTTTTTACACAAATCGAACTAGTCCCATAGTAAGCTCAATAAGGTTTGTATTTTGGACGATACCTAGACGACGATATATTTAATAGATATACAGGGTGTGACCCATAATAGGAGCAAAAAATTAATTAGCTATTGAGCACTATTGAGCACACGCTATTGAGTAATTATTTCCAAATGATTTCTATTAAAAAAAAAAAAAAATTGATTTTTTTTACCGCAAATGTAGCTTACTTGTCCTACAAATAAAAGTGTTTTCAAATAAAAGGTTATTATTACCTTTTATTTGAAAACACTATAAAATTATTAAAAAAAATTAAAAATCCGAAAAATATCCTTTCAAACCAAAAATGCAATAACGATTACCTATGAGTCATAACTAGCTGCTTCCTCAAAACCAGCATTGACTGTCGCGCTATAATGTCGTGGTGCCAAGATCCATTACTTGGAGGAGTTGGAGGTCATAACTTTAGATCGAAATTTCTCCCAATTGATTAAAGATATATAATTTTTGGAGACAAGAAGTTACTGTAAAAGTAGATGCTCTAAGGAAGCGTCCTTTAAATTTTTTGCTCCTATTACAGGCCACACCCTGTTTACTTAAATACATAGAAAACGTCCAAGTCTCAGGAACAAACGCTTCTGCTCACCACAGAAACAAATGCCCTTACCGGGATTCGAACCTGGGATAGAGATCCCAGAAGAAGCTAGAGAGCTGCTGAGGCAGTGTCACTACCAACTAGGCTAAACAGACGGACAAATCACTTTGTTATGAATTGTAACATGAGTCATATACTAGTACATATATTATTGTTCTATGAACGTTACTACACATTTCATAATAGACTCTTTGCTAACAATACTTGTAACGTTCCATTATAAACCCATCCCGTTTAACATTGCTTATAAACATAAAACGTTGCGTTAATCTACCTTGAATTCGTTTTATCTACAGAGAAATCAAATGATTAAAGAGTTTACGAGCAATTCCCCAAGGATTTAAATAGCAAAGAAAAATACAAGAATGCTGATGACAGGCGTCTTATCGAATCTCGATTGGGATGCCATTATCAAAACATACCCTTTTCACTTATCATGCTCCTGAAGTTCGAGTAAGGAAAGCTCTTTAGTCATAAACTACACTGCCAAATTCAAATAATGTGTTTGCGCTAAGCTGTTATTGAACCCAGATACTTGTTTTGATCGGAGGTTTACAAATAACAAACTAAAGCGTAGTAATGGATCCAAACGGCACATTAACAATGTGTAAAACATAAAAAAAACTCTTGATTAATTAACTCTTGTGCCATATTTTAAAGTAGATAATTAAAATAAAATTGGATATCTTGACGTGTCAGTTTTTTTAATTTATATTTCATTCGACATTAATATCATCATCATTCTCTTGCCCTTTTCCCATTTATTTGGGGTCGGCGCAGCATGTTTTTTTCTTCCAAATATCTCTGTCACGCGTCATCTCTTCATTCACATCTTTCCTATTCATATCATCTCTCACACAATCCATCCACCTTTTCTTTGGCCTACCTCGTTTCTTGCATCCATCCACATTCATATCCAATACTTTTCTGGTTACATGGCTTTCATCCCTCCTCATTACATGCCCGTACCACGCCAGGCGATTGGCTCTTAGTTTTTCGGCAATGGGCGCTACTTTCAGGCTTCCACTTATATACTCATTCCGAATCCGGTCCATTCTCGTCACACCACACATCCATCTCAGCATTCGTATCTCTGTAACATGCAGTCTCGTTTCATCCATCACCTTTGAGGCCCAACATTCTGATCCATACATGACGACAGGTCTTATTACAGTCTTATAGATTTTACCCTTCAATCGAAGAGGCATTCGGGCGTCACAAATTGTCCCCGAGACCTGTCGCCATTTCATCCATCCGGTGCTAATTCGGTTTTTCACGTCACGGTCAATATTGCCATCGCACTGCATTAGTGAACCGAGGTACCTAAAGTCAGAGCAGACCGGCAGCGTAACGCTATCCAGCTGTATGGGCGTAAAACCGGAGAGACCGCCGAAATCGCAGAACATGTGCTCTGTTTTGGATCTGCTGATCTTCAGGCCAACATTCTCCAGTCTTTGTCGCCACTCCTCCAGTCTGCTCTGCACCTCGTGACCGTCTTCGCCGACAAGAACAATATCATCGGCGAACAGCATACACCAGGGTGCCTCCTCCTGTACTTCCGACGTCAGAGCGTCCATAATTAACAGGAAGAGGTAAGGACTTAGAGCCGATCCCTGGTGCAAGCCCACCGTGACGCTGAACCTGTCGGTTGTGCCAGCCGCCGATCGAACGCGAGTACAACATCTGATCGACCGAATTAGCTCCACATACTTCCCAGGCATACGTTTCCCTTTCAAGGCCCACCACAAAACCTCCCGAGGTACTCGGTCATATGCCTTTTCGAGGTCCACAAATACCATGTGCAAGTTTTTCTGCGCATTTCTGTATTTTTCGCACATTTGGCGAAGGGCAATAATGGCATCCGTGGTACCTATACCTACCAGGCATAAAACCGAATTGGTTTTGTGTTAAAGCACTCTCTTCTCTCAGCCGTCTCTCAATCACTTTCTCTCATACTTTCATACTATGTGACATGAGCTTTATTCCTCGATAATTATTGCAATCCTGTATATCTCCCTTGTTTTTAAAAATGGGCACCAGTATACTGTCGCACCATTCATCGGGGATACTCTCTTCCTGCAACAGCTTATTGAAGAATAAAGTCAACCACTTGCATCCGTCCTCACTTAATAACTTCCACACTTCTCCTGGTATACCATCTGGTCCTACATCCTTGCCACCTTTCATGCTTCTCACAGCGTTTCTTACTTCATCCATACCTATATCCCTTACTACACCTATATTTACGGGCTGGTTTTCGAGCACCTTATTCCAGGGATTTTCTTCATTCATTAACCTTTCAAAGTAACCTTTCCAACGTTCCTTTATATCATCATCTGTCGTTAATACCTTGCCCGCATCATCTTTCACCCATTTTATATGAGTAATATCCCTTGCATTTTTCTCTCTAATTTTTGCCAAGCGATACAGCTGCTTATTCGACATTAATAATCTTACATAATTTTAACAGCAAATTGCATAATTACGTATATTTGGCAGATATTCTAACAGTACGGCTCCCAACCACAATATCGAATCATTGACAATAAAAAAATCCAGTTGGATGGCAATATATTTTTTCCGACAGCAACAATCGTAAGCAACGTATTTCTGTACGCAGTGACGTTATCATTTATGTGATTTATCGTTTTCCCACCGGCGAAAAAATTGCAGATCCTGTTCTGACACAGTTTTTATGATTGGAAGTCTGTCTCAGTGCGCTTCATAGACACAAATCCAACGTTTAGTTGTTAGATTAGAAGTAAATGTTCATTAATAAATTAGGTACGGTTAGGGAATGTGAAACACATGTTATCATTTTGATAAAAGCGATAACACATATGTTTCAATTATTCTTGCCCGTACATAAATTTTACACCCAATTTTCAGAGACTTGAAATATGTAATATAATCTTTAGATATGTTTTACGGTATTGAGTTGTATGTAGGTATATTACTTTATAATTATTAATGCGTCTCAACACTATCACGTGAACGTGTCTGCAAGTAACATAGATATATTATACTCGCAAAACAATATTACATATAAAAGAACTGACATGAACAAAATGAAATATATTAGAGAAGCTCGATTGTACAATGTAAAGTTACCTCCATTAATTAAAATAAAAACAATAAGATCACAAAATAACAGCAGAAATCCTATTCCCATAGGCTTTGGCCAGCCCTACGTATATTACCAGATATTTCATCGTTACAGTGAATGTACATCTAGAGAATCCCAAAGCTCGCAAAGAAAGCTAAACAAATCATTGCCCATTGATATTAAGAAGAGAATTAATTGGCTACTCTCGACAGTAGATTAGCGACCTCGATCCCAGGCAGACATTTGTCAATGTAATCATCTTTTCATGCGGATAGGGGCGATCTCGGGAGCATTTATTAAGTGTACAAAGATTATGTATACATTTTTCGCCTTTTTGTAATAACAAAGCAATAAGGCGCTTAAGTATTAATAAAGGTATCTCCGATAGATTGCAATCTCTGCTGAAAGATCGCAATCGTCTTTGATTTCAGCAACTTTTGTTTATCTTTATATTTGCCACATACACTTTTAAATTGTTATAAATTGTTTAGTAAATAAAACAGCAGGTTTTCGCAAAGGTCTGCAGTACCTATGGGGTTCTTCAAGTGAGGAGTGTAGAACACCCCAGAAGTTGCAGGCGTCCATAAGCCGCGGTGACCGCTTATCATTATATAGGCGGGCCAGTACGCTGGTCTGCCACCGACGTGGTATGAAGAAAACTTTTATTCTAGTATAACTGGTATAGGTAGGTGTTAACTGGATCCATATATACCATGCCATACCCAGGTAACACACCTTCTAGGCGAATAAAAAAGCTAAATAAAAATGATTAAAATTGATAAGCAACGTCCCAACAAGACAAAGTGGGATAAAATATTGGGCTGAAGGGTATATTTAAAAAAATCAGAAAAGCCATCCTGAATAATACAGCAATGAACGAGACGTGCCTCAGACTTAATTATAAGCAAACGAAAAAGCGCCTTGCGGCCTTTCTATGAACGTTTTTCGTGTTTTGGGCTATTACAAATGATGGCGTATTTTTAAATTATAAATATTATGACCAAACACATGTCCTCAGTGTTGCTGTGTTTTCGACGGTGTGTGGTCTATTATGGAAATAAAGTTGAAGTGTGTTTTACTATCAACATAATCTTTGTATCACTTGAGGATTAGCTCATCCCTCGAATGTATTGTATTTATTAACCACATTTCGGACTTATTAAAATGTTCATGACCACGTGAAGATGTGCATAGTTTTTAAGGTTCCGTACCCAAAGAGTAAAACGGGACCCTGTTACTAAGACTCCGCTGTCCGTCCGTCGGTCTGTCCGGCTGTAACCAGGCTGTATCTCATGAACAGTGATAGTTAGACGGTTGAAATGTTTCACAGATGATGTATTTCTGTTGCAGCTATAACAACAAATACTAAAAAAACAGAATAAAATAAATATTTAAGGGGGCTCCCATACAACAAACATGATTTGATTTTTTTGACGTATATATAATGATACGGAATCCTTCGTGCGGGAATCCGACTCGCACTTGGCCGGTTTTTATTACAGTGCTGTCTCTTATTCTAAAGTTACACTCCGTCGCTGAACGTCGAGGTAAATCAGTAAATATGTTGGTATATTTTTAAATCTCGTATAGCTAGCATGGTAACAAATGGATGTTTATGGCCATTGCTTTGACCTTCCATTGACCGAGCGAAACGAAGGTCTTCGTTTCAGCTTAGGCAAAAATGCTTCCGTATGGCTGGATTTCGGTTGTTCTCCATTACAGGTCGCATTACGCAACCGATTCTCGTGAAATTGTGGGAGCCTGTTTGATAATTACAATTAGGTTTAGTATATATAGGTTAGGTATAGTATATACACTAGTATATAATGTATGTAGTTAAACTAGGCAAACATTACAAATCATTTCATACAAAAGTATACAGCTAAGTACATTCCGATTACGATGCGCTTAGTTATACCTTATTCATTTCCAGTGATAATTTTATTCTCTCTCTCTATAACATTTCTTTATCACAGTATTAACCTGCTTTTCCTCACATAACGTCCTTTTCTGTGTCACATTAAATAAATGGAGCAGTTAGAGGGGATCACGGGCGTTAATAGCATAATGGCCGATATCACATGACGCTTCGTGTCAGCTTAGCTCTAGAAAAAATAGAATTATAATGACTGCATGATGATAATAGAATTATAGTGGCTAACAGCAGAACTGTGTCAAGTATATGTAAATTTAAATATATACTAATACCACAGAATAAGTAATAGTACAAGTACAGAAGGTTCTCTGTTAACAAATCCCCCGTTTAGGTATGCCAAACGTGCCTAAACGTGGCCATCTCTTTCTATCGCACGCAACGTGCTCTTTCGAGGCCCCGCCTTCAGCGCTAGGGTTATTACCAGCGAGAACCTATTTTAATATACGTACTTTATTATTAGTAAGTAGTGTTGTTTACAATACAATTACGAATAGTGCTTTTAAGGTTCCCTAGCCAAAATGGTGAAAACGGAACCCGTCCGTCCGTCTTTTCGTCTGTATGTGACAGCCGATGTACTCGGAGACTATAAGCACTATAAATACAATTAAAACATTTAGCAGGAAGGTGTGTTCTACTCGTATGAACCGCTTCATAAAAGTGATGTGAAATGACGAAAAAATATTAAAGTAGGGGGAGGGGGGCACTCCATACATGTAACCAGGGGATACAAAGTTTAATATAATTTTTAAAGGCATCACTTTAAAAAATAAAAAGAGGTTTCTTAGAACCAACGTTTTCGTTTTCTTTTATGTCAACCGTTGATGAATACCAAACTCAATGACTCTCAGTTTTTTGAGTGATAACTGTCAGTTTTTTTAAAAATTTAAGGTAAATACACAGTAATTGGGCAACTATATAAAGATATTTTTTTATTGATTTTATATCTATATCTATACATTATACTGCAGCACCGCGAAGGCGATTTATTAAGGTCCATAGCGGCTAGTCCAGGAGCTAGGACTCGTGTAGGTATCTTTAAATGGCCTAAAAGCGAACGGTCGCATTTTTTTCTCTAAAATCCATTATAAATGTAAATGTACCTGCTGCAATACAATAATGCTGTGGTTTTGACATTATTATTTAACACGAGACGGATTATTTTATGATCGTACAGCGGTACAGCAGCGCGTGCGCGTGCGATCCGTAACGCTGCGCCGCAACCATCGAATAGTCACACGACATGTGAGCCGGCGGCCGCATGTACTTTGCGCGGCGCGATGACGTCACGGTAGTAAACCACCCCTGCTAATACGCGCTAATCTCAGGAACTACTGGTTAGAATTGAAAAAATATTTTTGTGTTGGATAGCATTTATCGAGGAAGGCTTTAGGCTATATAACATCACGTTAAGTTAAGACCAATAGGAGCGAAGACGCGGAAGAAGACACGGGCAACAGCTAGTAATCAATATAATCATGTGTTACATGCTGCTTTACGATAATAATCAATAATTATGATTGGGGATGTTTGTATTATGCTCTAGATATTAATTTTAATTCGTAGGCTAGGTTTTAACAATAAGGTACTTGACAGCTGTAATTAATCATTAGAAAACGTATTGTTAACTATCAGGTACTTAAATTTAAATAATAAAATTCCTAGAGCCTAAATAACCAGTTATATTTCAATAAAAATGATGTGATAAATGAGAAAGTGCGGTGGAGAAACTTATGGCATTTACCCCCCATAAAATTGGGGGAGGCCTATGTGTAGCAGTGGATATTCTTCGTATGATATGGTGGTGGTGGTGATGTAAAAAATTAATATTACTTTTATTTCATAACAATTATGCAAAACAAAATACAAAATTTGAGTTAAAGCACTTTTAATGTATAAAAAATAGCCTTGTATATGAATAAAGGTAAAATATAGAACTATAAATACAACACTTGAAATCATTATAAAAACCAAACGAAGGGTGCTGCCACCAGCGAGGCTGGGCCTAAGTAGTACATGGACATCAAGCCTTAAAAGGGTGATATCGGGTTAAAGAACTTTATTTCTCAAAAGAAATTTACATTTCACTTATTGAGAAACATACTTAAATATTATAATCAAAAATATATTTTTGTGAGCACCGCGAGGCACTAACTACTTAAATAGGATATCCTTCGGGTAATCATAAATTGGGTAGTTCTGTTTTTTTTTTTATGTTGCCTTTAGTGAAGTGGTAATGACGATCCAAGTTTTCGACCTCGGAAAGCCTCCGGAACATTGTAATTTTTTTGAAAAATCATTAAATTTTCAGTCTTTTTTCAGTTTCTACCAATTTTTACCAACAGGGACCTATTTTACGGCAAATATTACTATGTACACTTTAAAGAAGACTACATTTTCAACCAAATGAATGTACTTTGGTTACGTTAGACCTAATAGTTTCTAAAATACAGCTATTCAAATGTTAGCGACATTTCCTAATTTTTTTTTTGAGTTTAGAGGTGTCTGTTCAACATTTTTTCTACTGAAGGTGTGTTTAGTTTTAACTTTTATGTATAAGGTGTTTACTATTTATAATAACAAAAAAACCATAAAGCCATCATTCTACAAAGCCTTTAAACCTGTGAGTCTGGATGAGAAGCAGCAGGGGAAGGATATGTACGTAGTTGTTAGACGGTGGATATCTGCTATACAAAGTTGTGTGGCCTTGGAATGTGTCTTTTGAGAAAATTTGTGCCAAGTATGTCCAATACTTGCAAAGTCGCTATTGCTCCCATATAACTGTAGTTTTCGTTGGTTATCCATCTGACGCTTCAAAAAAAAACACCAAGAGCTCTGAACGTCTCCGTAGAGTTGAAAAAAAAGTCCTCCCCTGATGTTATCTTCGACGAGACAACCATTGCTCCAGTTGCTCAGGATAAGTTCCTATCGAATGATAGGAACGAGTGACCTCGTTCGACTCATCAACATGCTAAAGGTGCACCTGGAGAGGAACAATATGCTGACCGGTTAATAGTTATCACAGCCATTTCCATGTCCTCGACATATGACGTAGTGAAGATCGCCGGCGAGAACATAGGATAGGAAAAAAACCAGATATCACTTACTCGACGGATTCCTGCACGCACCAAGCAAAACCCGTAATTGCACTGTATCATTATTGTACGTAAGTTCGTGTCTTTAGGTCAGATACCGTATTAAAATGCATGAAACCTATATAAACATAAACAAACTCTCTCTGACAAACTCTATTATTTAAATTGTGGTTTATATTCAATTTCATGGACACACCATTCCTTGTTCTATTAATGCTTAAACAAATAATTTCAAATTTTATAATAATATGAATCCAATATGTATATTATCTTACGATTTCATGTAAAAACAATCATTCAAACTTTAAAATTAAGTGCTATCGATATGACCTTTTTGGACTTAACTTTTTACACTTAAGGTATTTGCAGAAATATATACATGTAATAGAACGTTTTCAATGTAGCAGATTATATTAAGTCACATATTGATTTAACCACTATCCGTAGATTAGGTAACTATGAGCAAATTCTGATTTGGAAAGCAAGCTAAACCATTCACGATGATTCATTCATCACTAACGAATGAACTTAAGTTCGCACAAACTTTTCCAATCTCGGAATAGATTTCTCGGTACCCTGGGTAAACCTATTTATTACTTTAATGTCAAAGCAAAGTGGTTAATTACATTTGTATTGCTAGATAGAAATCCAATGAGAAACTAATGGAGACGTCAGTTTCTGTAACTTAATGGGTCTTATACCTGACTTATTGTTTAGATTTTTTGTCATGGCGACTCTTCTTCTCATTTAATATGTTTGTGAGTGAGAATGTTAGTTGCAGTTTTTTTTTAATTACTTATGATTAATCCATTAAAAAAGGTTAAAAAATTAATAAATATTTATGCCCTCGACTGTACATAATTATCCTTGTCATCTTAAATATATAAAAGAAGAAACTGACTGACATATCAACGCACAGCCCAAACCGCTGGTCCTAGAGATTCCAAATTTGGCACGTAGGTTCCTTATAAAGTGTAGGGGTGCACTAAGAAATAATTTTTCAAAATTCAACCCCTAAGGGGGTGGAATGGGGGTCCGAAGTTTGAATGGGGAAACATGATTAGTTGGACTATTTTATTCGAAACTTCACAGGTGCATTTCTAACCATAAATGAGTACCATAAATACGTGTTTTAGGTTTTTTGAGAAATCAACCCCTAGAAGGGGGAATGGTGGTGACAAATTCTGAAAATCGACATGGGTATTGTTTTTATGATATACCGGGTCGCTGATAACGGAAACAACAATGATTTTAAAATCTCACGTGGAGGATGTGAAATACCATCCCCCCTGTTGGGGTGCGAGGGGGATGAAATATCTAAATATTAATATGGGTGTCGTTTTTATGGTTTTTTGGGACGTTAATTACGAAAATAGCATCGATTTTGAAATTTAATATTGTGGAAATGAAAACTTTTGAAAATTAGTGCCAAATTTCAAAAAATAACTGACTGCCTGAGTGAGTTACATATCACCGCACAGCCCAAACTGCTAGTTCTAGAGATTCCAAACGTAGTATGTAGGTTTTATATAAGGTCGTGAGGTGCATTAAGAAAGGATTTTTCAAAATTCAACCCCCAAGGGGGTGAAATGGGGGTCCAAAGATTGTATAGGGAATCAAGATTAGTGGGCATGTGGGCAACTTGACTGTTAGAAGTTCGCAAGCCGCCCGAAGGCCTCTAACTTGGCTTAACGATTGCTGTCGTAGACTACAGCCGGGATCAACGGCTTAGCGTGCCTTCCAAAGCACGAGAGTCAGTTAGTAACCACTTAAAGCGGTCACCCATCCAAGAACTGACCTGCGCCCACATTGCTTAACCTCGCATACCACACGCGGTAGGCGGGTGCCGCTGGGCCACGAGCGCTCTAAATTCTTGATAGTTTAGATAGATCGGTTGTAACAGACGGGCTGACAGTAAGGAGTGCGAATGGAAGTGAGGCCAAATTTTCTTTTTGGATGCTCCAATGGGAACTGGCAAAACCTACCTAATGAATTTAATTTTAGGAAAAATAAATGTTACACGTGATATTGAATTAGCCGTATTTCTGTACTTCAAAGGACCAGAGTTTATGACCGCTGCGCACTGCTTGGTCGTTATCAGACCTATTGGTGTTACTGTAACAGATACTTTTACTAAGGGCCATTTAAGACATGCTTTTATTTCATCGGCCCTTTCCCCTTCGGCCTGTCGGAAATGTATGATAATAGTTTTCGATTCTTTATTTTGCCAAAATCAAATGAAATTCAACAGTTTGCCGGTTCTCAGAATGTATACTGACTTTTCATCTTTTCATCTGTTAATGAATCACAATCACCAAACTTCGTATACCGAAACCCCCAGAATGTAACAGCTACTTTTCTGGAGACCGCATCTAAATCGGTTCAGCCAAACGCGAGATAATCGTTGACAAACATTCGAACCTCTTTTTTGTAGACGGTTAAAAATTTCGCTTAGTACGCGGGCGAAGCCGCGGGCAAATGCTAGTATTCCAATAAGCGAACAGCTTAAATACTAAATTACATACATATCGCGATAAAAATAAGTTGAAATTACAATCCCGGAAATATATGGCCAATAAAATTTAATTAGAAGACATTAACAATGATGTATAGCCGGCTATGCTACGGGCATTAGCGTAATTATATTGTGATTTCGGAATAATCGTGTGATTAATGGCTTATACCAACTTCAACTTCTGTTAGCTGTAATAATTATTCCAATTCGCTATTTTACGATTTTATAACGATATGACTTTAAGAGGCAACTCACAAATGAACTTGTAATTTGAATGCTGATTTACGTATATAGTGAACTGTGTTCAATTTCGAAATTCAATGGACAAATCAGTGCAATAATAGTACATTATTGTCGAGGCATGGAATGAGGCAATTTCAGGATGAGTATCAGTTTCAAACAGACGATTTTGTGAGCCCGTTTACTTAATTCGAAGTCTGCAAGTGCCAACCCGGGCGTGGCTGATACCTATAAGGCTTGAAAAGTGGGGGTAAAAGGCGAGGTTAAAATTAAATTTTGATAAACATAACATTAACATGTTGCTTCTCCGCCGTTTTTTTAACAGAATCGCTAGTTAATACCTATATTTCATTTTACTATTCAATGCCTATATTTAATTTTTCATGTAACTTTTTGGGGAGAAATAAAAAACTATCACGTATTGGACTAAGACATATAGGGTTCAAACTCTTCCTAATAGTGCAGTAGCAACCGTTTAGCTGGCAAGGAGAGGAGACATTTGGGCATAACAAAAATTACCACAATTACACAAACGAATTCCACAATCAAAAAATGATTTTTAAAACTCAGAATATTTTTGAACGAGTTATCTAACGATCACACCATGGGCTTTGCAAGAGGATAAAATTCACCCCCACTTCACATGTAGGGTAGGTACCCCGAGAATTTCTTACCTATTTAAGATTTTATTTTACCACTAGCTTTTGCCGGCGACTTCGTCCGCGTTGTACTCGTTCTCGCCTTAGAATTATTTGTTTTCCCATACAATTTTTTTCAAGCTGAGATGGTTGGACGGCGTCGAAAAGGACACCAGGTCTTTAAGGGTGTATTCTCTAGAAATCCTATTGACAAAACGAATGATTAAGTGCTTATTTCGGAAAATCAAATGTATACCGATACTAGACGAATGAATCCCGTCAAAAAAATAACAATTATAATGATAGAAGTCTCGCTATGCAGTTCTGCCGAAAAACGTATTAGTCCCAACAGAGCGAGTTCTTCATGTAAGTATTATGGTCAAAGGACCTGAGTAGACTGGCAAGACATCATTCCAACAGAGCAGGCTCCTTATGCAAGGCTGAGGGCCGAAGACCCAAAGCAGGGCGGCAAGGCACGTGAGACCGAAGGCCGAGCGTTCCAAGTGTCCCAACAGAGCGGGTTGGATGGGCGTGCCAAGTCAAGCCAAGAGTATTATACGCGATAATGAAGGCGTGGTGGAGGGCGGCAAGGCACGCGAGGCTGACACCAGAGCGTAGTTACTATGTATAGGTTATTTAGGACGACATCATGTGTCTATTTTTCTTTCTTCATCTTTCTATTTATGTGCTATAAGTGACCGAATATTAAGTAATCGGCAAAAGTAATAGGATTACAAAGTTCCACATGTAGATTTTATATCTAAGAAACGGGACCGAATTTTGGGTTCAGGGTCACAGTTAAACGCCAATAACTTTCTAATTTTGGACAGACGGCGCGCACACTATACAGCGTCCTGGCGCAGCGCAAGCGTTTACTTCTTTTTTTCAGTTTTTATCTTAAGATTTCACAAATTTTGAATGTGGATGTTTTTTTCCTTGTCGTCTAGTATGTGCTTACAAGTTTACCCCCTTTTAACCCAAATTTGCACAATTTCTATAGCCTTAAACCTGACCGGGATTTTCTCGACAGAGTAGTAAAGTTTGCATCAAAAACTTTTCAACCGTTTTCACGTGATGCGCGGTCAAGTAAACAGATAAACAGACAAAAATTCTAAAAACTGTTGTAACGTGTACTGTTTGTTATCGATTCTAAGTATCCCCAGCCAATTTTTTTTTCGAATATCTTCCATGTACACTTGTACAGACTTTCGACCCTCTTCAGCTTTATTATGTGTATAGATAGATTTTGTCGGCATGATTGATTTGTACAATCATCTTAAATTACATCATTCTATTTTCTGGGTCATTGAGCTAGCAGAAGAACAGCAAGCAGGACATGTCGAAATTATAATGATTCCTTGTTTACAACGGAACCCTTACTAGATATTTTTAATATTCCTTACTTTCGGAAACAGTGAATTTGTTTAAGTAGGTACCAGGCAGTTGTTGCATTGATGGCCAGTTTAATTTGCTCGTGCAGTTTACGGCGATATATAATATTATCCACTCCCGACGTATATATATATATATATATATAGTATTTAGTTTAAGCCTGTACCAAAATGTAACCTAGCTCCCATATTCCCAATCGAAACGACAAATTTAAACCTAAACCTCATTGATGACAGATATTTTTGAGCCTGTTGTTCTATCAGATATTACTGACAATCCATAGATGACACTCAGTGGGCCAAAAGAGGACCTTTGGTTCGATTTCATATATTTTGCTAGGATTTTGGGTTATTTTTGCCACTGAGTGTAGAAAAACACCATATAATAAAATGACAAAAACCGTATGATAAACATGAAACGATGAGTAGGCAACTAGGCATAAATCAACTTGCAAACGAGTCGCTATACAAACAATGATGAATGATGAGTTTGTGGAAGCTGTCCATAGCATTGGGTCTAAGTTCTTTAAGGCCTAACGGACTCACAGAGCCAAAAGGCTTTCTATCTACACTCAGAAGCTCATCGAGGAAAGGAATGAAATGATTCTGCAGTCTACAGCCGATGCGAAATTATACAGGGAGCTCAATAAACAGATCTCTAAGTCCCTTACCCGCGATCTGCGGCAATTCAATACAAATCGTATTGAAGAGGCCATCGAGCAGAATAAGGGCTCTAAAGTTTTCTCAAGAGATCTGTCTAATGGGCAGAGCCAGCTCGCCAGATTAAAAACTGAAGATGGTAGAATCGTTTCGTCTAAACCTGAGCTTCTGAATGAGATAGAGTGCTTTTATGGACAGCTATACACGTCAACTAGCAGACCCAAAGTTGGTCTGGCGGAAGACCCTAGAGCTAGATTAACCCGGCACTATACCGAAGATATCCCGGACATCAGCCTGTACGAGATTAGAATGGCTCTTAAGCAGCTGAGGAACAACAGGGCACCCGGTGAAGACGGAATTACAGCGGAACTCCTGAAGGCGGGTGGAAAACCGGTCCTTAGGGCCCTTCAGAAGTTGTTCGACTCCGTCTTACTGGAAGGGAAAACTCCAAAGGCATGGAACAGAAGTGTGGTGGTGCTGTTCTTCAAAAAGGGTGACAACTCCTTACTGAGAAACTACCGACCCATCTCACTTCTGAGCCATGTCTATAAGCTGTTTTCAAGAGTCATTACGAACCGTCTCGCACGCAGGCTAGATGACTTCCAGCCTCCCGAACAAGCCGGTTTCTGAAGAGGCTTTAGCACCGTAGACCACATCCATACGCTCCGTCAGGTTATACAGAAGACTGAGGAGTACAACCTGCCCCTCTGTTTAGCGTTTGTGGACTACTACAAGGTGTAGTACTGTAGAAAGCCTTCGATTCGATTGAAACGTGGGCTGTACTACAATCTCTCCAACGGTGCCAAGTGAACTACTGCTATATCGAAGTGCTGAAGTGTTTGTACGAGAACGCCACTATGTCAGTCCGACTCCAGGACCAGAACTCAAAGCCTATCCCGTTGCAGCGGGGAGTCAAGCAATAGATGTTATTTCTCTTAAACTGTTCTCCGCTGCACTGGAGGATGTTTTCAAGACTCTGGACTGGAGAAGGCTAGGCATCAACATAAACGGCGACTTCCTCACTCACCTTCGGTTTGCTGACGATGTAGTAGTCTTGGCTGAGACCACGGAGGATTTAAGTACAATGCTCAATGACCTCAGTAAAGCCTCCGAGCGAGTTGGTCTAAGGATGAACATGGACAAGACGAAGATCATGTCAAATGTCCATGTCGCACCAACTCCCTTAACAATCGGACACTTTACGCTCGAAGTTGTAGACGATTACATATACCTAGGACAGACTGTCCAGTTAGGTAGGTCCAACTTCGATAAAGAGGTTAATCGTCGAATCTGACTCGGCCGGGCAGCGTTCGGGAAGCTACGGCACATTTTTTCGTCCAATATTCCGCAGTGTCTCAAGACTTTGACCAGTGTATGTTGCCCGTGATGACATATGGCACTGAAACGTGGTCGCTTACTATGGGCCTCATAAGAAGGCTCAAAGTCACCCAAAGGGCAATGGAGAGAGCTATGTTGGGAGTTTCTCTGCGTGATCGCATCAGCAATGAGGCCATCCGCAGCAGAACCAAAGTGACCGATATAGCCCTCCGAATAGGCGGGGCACATAGCACGTAGAACCGATGGCCGTTGAGGCGGAAAGGTTCTCGAGTGGCCACCACGTACCGGAAGGCGTAGCGTGGGCAGGCCTCCCACACGGTGGACTGATGACCTGGTGAAGGTCGCGGGTGTCCGCTGGATGCGGGTGGCGCAGGACAGGTCAATGTGGAAGTCTTTGGGGGAGGCCTATGTCCAGCAGTGGACGTCTTTCGGCTGACCTGATGATGATGATGATGACTATGACGATACCGGTTGTTTTTCAATATGAATGTTGTATTGGCACGTGCGGTTGCGATGGTACCGAGATACACTGATAATTTTAGGTTTCTAATGTGATGTCGTAAACAAACACATTTTTTGCGCTTACATTGCAAACGCTGGCTGAAACCTACGAGATAGATCAAAATAATGTACTACAGTATTTTACATCTTAAAAAGGTCCACAAAAAAGTCCGTGATGGTATTATGTCTATCTTTTATATAAATAGATTCTGTAGTATATTTAGTATTCAGTATTGTAGTATTTTTACATTCATTACCATACTTTCCAAGATGATCTTTTTTTACATGGGTTTTAGGGATCTTTAACACGACTTAAGAACAAAAATAATCTCATTGAATGTTGATTTGATCTACAGGATGTAGCCTGGAATAGGAGCAAAAAATTAAACGGTACTCTATGGAGCTCACCAGAAATTACATACATCCAAGAGATTTCCATTGAAAAAAATGTTTTTTTTTTTGCAGAAATAGCTTACGTGTATTTTTTTTATCTATTGGACTATATGAATAGCTTTAAGATCACTAATAATTGATAAATAAACTTAAAAAAAATCCCAAAAATATGCTTTAAGTCCAAAAATGCAACATTATTATGAGTCAGAACTTGATGCTACCTCAAAATCAGGATTGAATGCTGCCCTATTATCTCATGATATCAAGATTCATTTCTTTGGAGGTCATAACTAAAAATCAAAATTCACCTTATTTAAAGATTAAATCAACGAATTGCAAACATATATTTTTAGGCACAAGAGGTTTCTGCAGATGCTCTAAACCAGCGCCCTTTTATTTATTTGCTCCTATTACAGCCCACACCCTGTATATAACCCTTAGTTACGTCATCATTCTCTAATATCGTTTGTTGTGTAAAATATAACTGCTTCACTAAGGCAGTGGGACTTCTCTAGATATAGTTAGGTATCAATACCTACTCGTAACCAAATTAATTGGGTATGACTATACCCAAATTAATCGTACATTTTTGAAATGATCATATTTAAAACTTTACATGTTCAAACATCAAACAGGCAAGATCACAACAAATTAAACCATAATGTTGGGTTCTTCGGTATGTCATTCCATTATCTACCCAATTTCAACAATTTCGAAAAAGTTTATTTACCATTATTCACCCCGCACACAAATCCCCAGAACCTGTTCTATATGTAAATTGTTCCACTGATATACAGCCGGCTACTAATCTTTATTGAATAAATTTAAAATTGTTTACACACTGTTTTGTCGCTAGGGTAAATTAATTAATGCAATTAACGTACTACTAAAATATCGTTATTGCAGCAAATTACGAGTACGTATGTACGTACAGTAGGTACTTAGTTATTATATTATTTCCGAAAGTCCAAAATATTCAAAATAGTTTAATCAATACTCCATTAAGTATCAAATGAAGCAGATATTAGCTTCATTCGAACACGGGTGCATATTTCTGTTTCAGTCAATAATTGCATTCGGCTAATAGGTCAAATCCATTGTAGGTTTTAAATCAAAACGTGTTTTAATAACTAGTAAATCGGCAACAGACAGACATCTTCCACCATGCAATGGACAAGTTAGTAAAAATAAGATTTAGGTTTTGTGACATCAGGGAAGATTAAATTCAGGAGACGTGAGCAGGACCAACACTACATTCATAGTAAATGGCAATGAATCGTTCACTATTGTATTTAAGTGAAACACCCATACCTTTTTCCTGTATTTAAATTTTTGTTAAGTTAAAGTTTAATTCTCTACAATCATGGTCACCCTACATCAATTGGTTTATAAATAAATAAATATTCAAAACTAATCGGACTCAGATGACATTCAATTTGACACGTATCACTTGACTGAAGTATTCTGATTGTAGAGTGACCATGAATTTCGTAAATAATTTAAAACATTTTGCTTTCAACACCAAAGACAAATGAACGTTAATTTCACTAATAGTGGCACGAAGCAGTAGCTTATGATCTACTGAATCCGTAGTGTTGATCTTGCTCACGTCTCTCGAACCACCTGTATAGTGAAGTACGTTTCGAATTTTGTTGAGTTGAATGCAACATTTTTAAGCTACACGTTAACAATAAACCAAAAATCTACTTCTTTATTATAAAAGTAAAAATCCTAACTGATCCACTGACGAAGAGTCAAAACTACTGAACTGTAGGCTATGTATATTATGTAATATGTAACCAACCACTATTTTTTTTACGAAATTCCACAGAATGCCCATTTTTTACGCGACAAACTTGAACCTTTGTTCTCGTAGATTGGCTCTTGGATACAATGCTAGAAAAATATTTTAATCATTTTTTAAGCACGAGACTTGATTCTTTGGATGTAGACTATTAAAAAACAAGAAAACTTGTATCAGCAAGAAAAGTAATAATTTACCAAGCAATTATACTACTAAAGCAGAACTTTTTTGTCCCTATAGCCGCCAGATCGTCGAGTACACGGAAGAACCAATGCACGATGTTATTGACATGACGTCCAATCAGTATGGCTATTTATACGCGATTCTCCGGCGCAAAATGTGGACTGTACGCATTTCTAATGATCATCCACATTCCGATACTGCAAGGCGAAGAACAGCCCATGTGCCCCACACTAGCAGACAACCCAATCTGCCCGTGCTATAGCTTCAAAGAAGGTGAGTATTGAGAAAACAATTTGTAAAATCTAATTTTAAATTAATAAATTCGAATATTAATTAAGCTCATGAATTTGTAGTAATTGTTCTTTCAATGAGCTAATAAAGATATACATTTGAGCAGCGCTTATAAATTAATAAGCTTATAAACACGAAATATTTGTGCACTTTATTAGTACAAATATTTTATTGGATAGGATTGATTTCTTTACTGGCCTCCGGTGATACAGCCAAATAGTAGACATTGGTTGTTAATCCGTAAACCCCGTCACCCGAGTGTTTACGCATGTCTCCCGTAGCCACAATACCGTAGTATCCGTGTAATTTATTAGTTTCACTTTAAACATTGGTTCATTTCAGGTCTCTTTTTGGAGTGTCCCAGTGCTACTCCCGGCGCTGTAAGAAATGTGTTATCCAAGATAAGAGGAACCATCCAGTCCCTATCCATCTACGACCTGGAGCGCTCCACGACAGAGCTAAAAGCCGATTTATTTCCACAAAAAACAAAAATTATCAACTTACAAATTTCACAATCCGGCATTAATCAAATAAGTTCTAATGCTTTCATGCCGTTAAGCGACTCATTAGAATCCCTCAGCATAGTTTCCAGTAAATTGAACCGAATTCCCCAGGAATCATTCAATGATTTGCACAGTATCGAAGCACTAGATTTACAACTTAATGACATCGAAGACATACAATCTAATGCATTCAAAGGACTTAGACTTAAGAAACTTAGTTTGAAAGGCAATAAAATAATAAATATTTCCGATATTGCGTTTCATAACTTAGAGGAATATTTGACTGAGCTGGATATAACTGAAAATTTTCTGAACTATTTTCCTTTGCAAACTTTAGGGAAGTTGAACAAACTCGGCAATTTAAGGCTGGCTTGGAATAAAATCAGTTTAATCCCAGTTGACCTTAATTATACGATATCAAGTTTGATAAATTTAGATTTAAGCTCAAACGCGTTTACAAAATTAGAAAACAACTGGTTCAGATCTATGCCTAATATTAAAACATTAACTTTTTTTAGTAACCACATTCAAGTTATAGAAGAAAAAACGTTTTACTCTTTAGAACAATTAGAAACGCTTGATTTAAGTCGAAACAAAATAACAAAAATAGAAAAAGATACTTTTCAAAAGAATCGAAATATACGCACAATCGATTTGAGCCACAATCATCTCCATTACATCAGAGGCGTATTCGCAAATCTTCCTCGTTTGTCAGAGATATTTTTATCGGAAAATAATATTCTCGAAATACCGAGCGATGCATTTAGCAACGCTTTAGGATTGACAGTTCTTAATTTAGAACATAATGCTGTACAAAAACTAGATGATGGCTGCTTTGCATCTCTTCAAAATTTAACGCAATTACATATGGGAACAAATTATTTAAGAAAACTTCCTCGTTACATTTTTAAATTTAATAGCAAGTTAGTCACTTTAAGTTTAGATAATAATAAAATAAACGATCTAGACGAATTACTATTTAATAGTTTAGTCACATTAAGAGAAATCCGGCTGCAAAATAATAAATTAGAACATATAAAGAGGAATGTATTCAGTCCTTTACCAGGACTTTTGGAATTACATTTACAAAATAATCTTATACAGAATATAGATTCACAGGCTTTTATCACTTTGAAAAACCTCCAGCACATTAATTTGCAAGGCAACCGACTGACCACTATTGGAGATGTATTTCCAAATAGGAATTCGTCCTTAGTATCGATACAACTGAGTGTAAACTATTTATCATTGCTGAAAAATAGCTCTCTCAGGGGCCAAGTCAACGTGCAAATAATGTGGCTCAGCCAGAACAATATAAAGTTATTAACAGCTAATTTATTTAATGACTTGTTCAATATCCAGAGGTTGTATTTGAAAAATAATAGCATTGTACATATAGAGAACAAAACATTTAATCAGTTAAAAAAACTGAAGTTCTTAGATTTAAGTAATAATAAACTTATTAAGTTAAATAATGAAACCTTTTTCAAAATTGTAACGTTGGAAGAACTGTATTTACAATTTAATAATATTAATCAGGTGTCCAAAGATACCTTTAAGTTTCTAACCAAATTAAGAGTTCTTGATTTGTCCGAAAACGAAATAATTGTCTTAGATTTCGACATTTCGTCACTCCCAATTAAACAACTCAGACTTAATAAAAACTCAATATCAATAATTGAGGCAGACTCACTCAAAACTTTACCAAACTTGAGCGAGTTAGAAATGAACAGTAATCTGCTAACTTGGGAGGATATCATTCAAGTTCAGATACCTGGCCTAAAGTCTTTGGTTTTATCCCGAAATAACTTCTCGGTATTAGACAACAAAACTTTTTCTCATTTACCCTCGTTACAAGCGCTGTCGTTGGAACTATCAAACATATCCCAATTGCCATCTACAACTTTCATTAAGAATCAAAATCTTTTGCGTATCAACTTGGCGTTTAATACTCTTAAAGATTTACACAAAGATGTGTTCGCCTACACAACTATTTTACAACAATTAAATCTTAGGGGAAACAGTTTTACTGATTTTCCCCACGTGGCTCTATTCAACGTCACATCCCTTGAGCACTTGGATCTTTGTCAGAACCAGCTAGCCAGTGTTGATTTTTATAAATTTATTGGTTTACAAAACTTGAGAACACTCAGTTTATGCGAAAATAAGATATCAGTTTTAAATGGCTTTAGTTCACCCGCGCTAAGAAATCTATTGACTGTTAATTTAAGTAGAAATATGCTTACAGTTCTTCCACCGAATTTTTTTCAATATTCACTAGGGTTAAAGGAAATAGATTTATCATATAATCTTTTTAAACATGTACCTAGTAACGGTTTGTCAGACGCCGTGCTTCCAGCGCTGACGTCTCTAAACATGTCGTTTAACCCGTTAGTGCAGTTGTTGCAAACATATCCATCTCGGCAATATCCAGCTTTAGAAGAGTTAGTTGTAAGAAAAACCAATTTAACAATCATTACAAGCAAGGATTTTGAAAACTTTCCAGCTCTGAAGAGACTAATTCTAGTGGGAAATTCAATAGACCGACTATCTCCTGGTGCTTTCTCTAAACTGCATAACTTGAACGTACTAGATTTAAGCCAAAATAAGTTAGACAACATCCCAAGAGAGAGACTTCAAGGATTATATTTAGTACGATTATTAAATTTATCTCGGAACGTCATCCGGGACCTCGAAGAGTTTACAGCGGACCTACATAGTTTGCAAAGATTGGATCTGTCGTCGAACCACATTAATCGAATAAATAAGGACATATTTCGGGGATTGCCGAGTCTCACAGAGTTGTACTTGAGTGGAAATTGGCTAGCAGCAATATCTCCGGATGCTTTTCGACGTTTGAATAAAATAACGCACATCGATTTCAGCCATAACTACTTCGAAGTAATAAAATTGAATGTTCTATTGTCATTAGAAACGCAAGTCAGAAGCATTTCATTTAATGGTAAGCATGTATTTTGTTGTACAATGTTAGATTAGTGAGACATCTTAACTAGTGCTACTTTTAGTCGGCCTGTTTAGCCTAGCTCGTGGTCACACGACCTGTTTCAGTGGTGAGCAGACACATTTGTTCCTGAGATTTGGATGTTTTTCATGTATCTATACATATACCTATCTTTTAATTATATCGTCGTCTAGTATCCATAACACAAGCCTTGTTTTAACTTATAGGTACTATTATGGGACTAGTTCGATTTGTGTAAAAAATATTTATTGTTATTTATTTTTCCTATAATAGTTATTTATTAGATAACTTATCTACGGTTACGTAAATACACAAGTGGTTTTTATAAAACTGTTTAGATAAGACTCATACCAAGAATATACAAGAATACTTAACCAAAAATGTATTTACGATATCGCATATACGTAGATAAACAAATACTTACCTGTAAATATACAGAAAATCCAAAACTCGGGAGCTAATATTCGTGTTCATCACACACATAAATGCCCTGACCGGGATTCGAACCCGGGACCACTAGCTTCGTAGGTAGGGTCACTATCAACTAGGCTAAAGCGGTCGTCAAGCTTACACTATAATCATAATCTTTATTATCCATGGTATTCTACAGATCTTGAAAAACAAAACAGTCTCACATGGGCCCAGGTAGTGCGTAGCATTTATAATAATAAATATGTAGTAATATCCACTAAATATGTACTAATATTATAAACGCGAAACTTTGTAAGTATGGATGGATGTTTGTTACTTTTTCATGTAAAAACTACTGAATGGATTTTATTGAAACTTTACAATGCTTATACATCAGAATAACACATAGGCTACAATTTATAAAGATATTGTGTGAATTGTCCAAATACTAATCCTGCGCAGACAAAGTCGCGGGCACCAGCTCGTAAAATATAAAAATTACATAATTATTAAAAATTACAATTACATCATCAAATTTTATTATCCTTATGAACTAAACATGAATTATTTATAAGGTTAGAATAATAATAATCAAGTAATTTCAACTAAGCAATACAAATAAAATAATAATACATGCACCATAATTTATATCTATTTGTATATAATCAAATTTATTTTAACGTGACATCAGTCATGAAGTCTTCAATCGTATAGTAGCATTTATGTAGCAGTATGTTTTTCAACTTGGCGTGGAAAGCATTTTCTTTATCTCTATTGACTAGATCTTTAGGCATATATGATACATGTTTATTTTTTCAGATAACCCACTAACTTGCAACTGCGAATCACAAGATTTATGGAGGTGGATGCAAGACCATCACAAAATAATACTAGAAGGCAGTGCTAACCTACGATGCGAACACCCAGAAGAACTGCACGGGCTTAGTTTTATAGAGTTGTCTTCTCAAAAACTTTGCGACTTGCCAATTGTAATACGAGTCGCTATACAAGACATTACAACTTACACAGTCAGCGTTTCTTGGCAAAGCCGCTACCAGAGTGGTTTAAATGGCTATAGAGTGGCTTATTTCGGAGATCAAAACCCTAGCGTCGTAAGTAGTTCATCTTTCCGTTAAAGATTTCACCGGCAATCGCCATAAAATGCCGCTGTAAATAAATTAATCGCTGTAACTTTCCGGATAACGAGTTGTATAAAATACGTACGGCAACCTTTACAACAAACATTTGAATACAAAGGCTGTGCATCACTTCAATGGTCCATAAAAAATATTTATGGTGCTACTGTGAATCCATTTAAATCTTCGTTTTCAGCGACGGCTCATGTGCACAGATTTTTCAACTGCTTAATATGAAAACTTGAAAATTGTGGAGCTTTGTTTACGTTAGACGTTATTTGTTGCAGATTCGCGGGAAAATAGTGAACGCCACACAAAGGTCCATAAGGCTGAACCACCTGACACCGGGCGCGCACTACACTATTTGCGTCATTGCTTTTGGGAACTTCGGAACGTCAACGCTCTCCGATGCATCTATGCCTGATGCGAGGATTGCCCTCTTACCAGAAAACTCAAGTACCAATTTGTACGGTGATGAACAGATATTCAATAATTTACGACCTTACATGAACGACTCTGTTATAAGCAAATGTACCACTGTAAACACAATAGAAATTTTCGGCTCAGCTGTAGATAGTCCATTCTCTAATACATACATGGGTATTGCTGATATATTAACGAGAAGGCTTAGTTTAGTGGTGGGTTGTTGCATGGGATTCATTATATTTGTGGTTTTAGTATCAGCATTAGGTTATATAAAAACAAAGAAACGTCCAGTTATTGCCAAAGTAGAAGTGCAGCAGGCCCCGCAGTATATATCATACGATGACTTTTCTGCGCCAAGCGTAGAAGTTCAAACGACGGACATGGATGTAAATACAATTATCACTGATAAAAATAAAAACACAATGCAAACATGAGTGTAATACAACTTACCTCTACGTGAGTATCCTTTATGAGTAGCGGGAATTTTTCATTTTAGTTCCCTTATGAATAGGACTGAGCAATGCCACTCACGATAGGTAAGAACCTTTTATAACCCTCATCGTCTTTGAAACTTCTCTCGGAAGTTTGACAGACACGAATGAATTATTACGATTCGGGGCTATCAATAACGAAATGTGTGATAATCGAAAAAGTTTAATAATAAGGAACATGCGATAGACAACATTTGGGTCTCTTTTTCACACAAAACTGAAAAACTAATTTTGTGGCTACTTTCACCATTTTAGGTGGTTGTAAAAAGCTTAGCATGGTTTCGATGAAAACAAGCCAACACAACATTTACACGAACTTAGGCATGAATTGCAAGGAGTAAAAACAGTTTTAAAATGAACGCCCACCTTTAAGACATCGTTTTTAATATGTGTTTTTATGTATTGCGGCTCTTTGTACGCTGAAGTCAGATGTGAGCGGAAACATATGAGGAGCGATCAGTTTAAGATTGGTATACTCTACAATATTATCACCAAAATGTGAGGGACTTAGAGGATAATTCCTTAAATGTAAAAATATGCCAGCCAAAATAAAAATGTAATTTGTCGTAGTGGAAATCTCTTGATCCCTGAAATGAAAAGTAATTGGCATCAAAAGAACAAGATATTTTGAAGTTGTTTACACAACCCACGCCTTTTCGTGTTCATGTATTTGTGTCGAAGTTTCCCTAATGGTATTTACCGGTCGTTATTTTATTTAGACCCTTAAATGTGGGCACTTTAACGTTGTTATATTTGAGTATTGACCCTGTTACTCGTTTATGTTTGCAACGTTTCACGTTATACTGATGATACTTTATTACACCAATCAAGATATATGTGATTATTTGTAACTAATTGTAATTATTTAGGATAGGTATATATGAGTAAAATTATTGTGTATAATCACCAATAGTTTATACTCACTTTGGTAGGTGTTACTGTATTATAAGATAATACATTGTAAATTACTTATATTAATACGTGCCACGCGGAAAACGAATATTTACTTAGCAACATGCAAATTAGTATCGAATAGATAACAACTGAATAATTGATTAGTATAAATTTACTGTATATAATAGAAGATATCAGATGCATTGTAGTTATATCATTGTACCAAATAATCTCGACTTTATAATCCGTTTTCAAATCATCACAATCTGTTTAAAACTTGTACAAAGACTGTAGTATTAATAAAAAAACTTTTAAATTATACTGTTTTCTTTAACTTGTAGAGAGTTCAAAATTTAACATTGATAAAAGTTTGGAAGTGCAAAACCTATTTGTCCAATAAAATCAGGCTTTGGGAAAAGCTTTTAAAAATACTTTTATACAAGTAAATTTTTAACAAAAGAAACATGGACTCCTACTTTCCAGACTCCATCCTCCTGCTATATAATTTGAGGAGTTCCCTCGATTTTGCCATACCCCATCCCTGCTATATAATTTGAGAAGTTTCCTCGATTTTTCCAAGATCCCATCATTTTATCCAGACTTGGTGACATGGAACTAGAAAACATAATAATAATAAGCAAATAACCTCGCTAAGAGACTATTTCCACGCCAAAGCAGAAAAATCGCCGTTGCACAGATTCACAGCTGAAATAGATAACCGTTACACACCCTTAAACCTACATGACAAGAGCACGCAGCATAATCAACAAATCGTGAGCCTACAGCAAAAGACATCCGTATGGGCCCAAAAGTCACTACATCGAAGACATCAAGCCGATCTCGGACAGGCGTTTGTTGACAAAGAAGCATCAAACTCTTGGCTGAGGCGAGGCGATCTCTTTCCGGAGACCGAGGCCTTTATGCTGGCAATACAAGACCAAGTAATTGCAACTAGAAATTACAGGAAACACATTACTAAAGAATTATCCCGGCAGACCGACACATGTAGACACTGCAGTAGCGCTCCAGAAACCATCCAGCATATAACAGGCGCGTGTAAATCCATAGTACAAATAGACTACAAACATCGTCACGATCAGGTCGCATCCATAATCCACCAATACTTAGCCCACAAACACAAATTAATTGACAAACAGCTGCCATATTACAAATATATCCCCTCCACAGTATATGAAAATAGTCAACACAAGCTGTATTGGGACCGTACGATTATTACCGATAGAACTATACATTTTAATAGACCTAATATCACATATTTCGACAAAACTACAAAAACTATCTACTTACATCATCGACATCGCTATTCCCAACACCCATAACATCCAGACTACGATTAATGAAAAATTATCATTATATAAAGACTTAGCCATTGAACCAAGGCGCCAATGGCATGCCAGTGTAGTCCATATAGTCCCTATAGTTCTGTCTACAACAGGAGTAGTTCCGAAAACATCAAGCAATAGTCTAGAAACCCTTCTAATCCCAACCCACATTATACAAACCCTACAAAAAGCTACAATACTAAACACATGTCGATTAACTAGATTTTTTTTTTACATCATCAACAATATCAGAAAACTCGACACATTAATAATAAAATTCACTTATGTTTATTATGCTTGGCTATGGCCCGCATAATAGACAAAAAAACCCCTAAGAAGGAGAAAATAAAAACTACGAATAATAATATTGGGGGACAATCTTACACAAATCGACCTAGTCCCAAACTAAACAAAGTTTGTACTATGGGTACTAGACGACGATATACACACTTACGAGTATATAGATAAATACATACAAAACACCCAAGACCCAAGAACAAATATCCATGCTAAATGCACAAATAATGCCCTGGCCGGGATTCGAACCCCGGACCTCTAGCTTCGGAGGCAGTGTCACTACCAAACTAGGCTAAACAGGCCGTAAATACAATACCCTTTCAAACAAAAAAAGAATTTTTGAAATTGGACCACTAGTCTCCGAGTACTCGGTGACCATACATAAAAAAAATATTCCGATGAATTGAGAAACTCCTCCTTTTTTTGAAATCGTTTAAAAAGAGAAGAAAACAGTCAACCTTTTATGCATATTTGATTTCATATTCAAGCCTAAAAGATACAACGCCATTGAGATCAGAAGCAAAACTCATTTATTTCAAAACTACCTTCAGCTGTCATTACAAATCAATCCTAGAAGTACCCATCTAAATACATAACATACCTTTCCATCCAATTAACAAGCTTAAATCAACATACAGATTAGCACTAAATATATCATTAACAATCATTCGGTATTCCTATGATATCAGGCCATAATTCTGGGGGAGGTATTTCAATAGGCTCTGATGTTATTGAAGATTGAGACCCAAACCCAGGTGGTTGTTGGTCGCATGTAGGAGTTGCCATAGACTGGCTGGTCGCTCGAGATATGATCTGATCTGCATGGCGACGATGCAGCTCTCCATCTTCCGTTCTCACCAAATAAGTACTGGGCCCCTCTACCATCTCCACCGTGCCTTTTTCCCATTTCAGTCCTGGGGTGTACATGCGCACGAGCACTGGCTGGTGTTCGCGGAAGGTGCGCGCACACGGCCGCTGCGCCGCTCGCTCGAGCTGCTCTTCGGCTCGGCTTGGCGTGCTCTCTGGGTGTAAAATCGACACTGCAGTTCTATATTTACGTCCATTAAGCATTTCCGCTGGTGTTTTATTCGTGCAACTATTGGGCACGGTTCGCAAAGCGTATAATGCTTTCGCCAGTTTTTCTTTTCAGGGCATGTTGCAGGTTGCCATTTTCTTCAATTTATTTTTCAATGTCTGGACAGCTCTTTCAATCTGCCCGTTTGATGCCGGGTGATAAGGTGGGGTGAACAGGTGCCTGATGTGGTTCCTCTTCAAAAATAAATTGAAATCTTCTGAGGTAAACGTTCTGCCGTTGTCCCACCAAAACATCCGGCAAACCTTGGGAGGCGAAAATACGTCTTAGGATTGTGATTATTGACTCTGAGCTCATAGATGGAACAATTTCTGCCTCTATCCACTTGCTGTATGAATCGATTAGAAGTAGAAAGGTTTTCCCTTGAAAAGGACCGGCAAAATCAATATGAACTCTGCTCCATGGTTTGTCTGGTATGACCCATACTTGTGGATCCTTAGGTGGGTTGTTCCTCACCAACTGGCAGTCTTCACACTCAGCCACTACTCTCTCTATGGCCTTGTCAATGCCAGCCCACCAAAGATACCCTCTAGCATATGCTTTGGTCTGTACTATGCCTGCATGTGGGGCATGTAATAATCTAAGTACCTTTTGGTGGAGCGAAGCTGGTATAATGACTCTGTTACACCACAATAAACATTCTTTATTATGTGAAAGAGCCTCTCTGCGGATCCAATATGGTTGCAATTCCGGATCTTTATTTGAGCGCGGCCACCCATGAAGTACGTCAAACGACACCCTCTGTAGTACAGTATCCTTCTTGGTTTCCGCAGCAATGACTTTCACGTCGAGGTTCCATCCAACGGGCTGCTCCGCTAGTAAAAGTACGTCGCCCAAACAGTCCGTATCCACCCGTGTAGAAGAAGTGTCAGGCTCTGTCCATCTACTTAAAGCATCCGCATTTCCAATAGATTTGCCCGGTCTATATTTAATGGAATAACTGTATCCGTTCAATTTCAACGACCATCGTAGCATTCTAGGCGATATTTGGTCAGGAATTGGTTTATCCGGGTTAAATAAGCCAACCAAGGGTTTATGGTCGGTAATGATGCAAAACTTCCGTCCGGCTAGAAACTGATGATACTTGTCCAGACCAAACATTATCGCGAGCGCCTCTTTATCGATTTGCCCGTAACGTCTTTCGTGAGGCTGTAATGTTCTTGATGCCATCATTACCGGACGTTCCGATCCATCTTTCATAACATGAGCCAATATTGCTCCCAAACCATAATCTGATGAGTCGCAAATTAGCAGCAAATGTTTATTTAGGTCATATCCCACTAAAGTACAATCAGACGACAAAAGGCTTTTAGCTTTATTAAACGCTGCTTGTTCTCTGTCACCCCATGCCCATCGTGTTTTCGCTTCCAAGAGCCGGTACAAAGGTTCTAGCAACGTCGCCTTGTCAGGTAAGAATTTCTCGTAGAAATGCCCGCAATGTCTCTTTGTTTGTGGGTGCTGGCTTAGCCTTAATTTCGTTTACTTTATCTGGAGACGGGTGCAGCCCTTCAGCATCCAGCATATGTCCCAAAAACGTTATGCTCCGTGAAGCAAAGATGCATTTATTAATGTTTAGTCGAAATCCCATGTCTTGAAGTTTACGTAATACCGCATCCAATCTTTTACTATGCTCCTCCATATTTCTCCCTGTGACCGCTACATCATCCAAGAGACATGCGACGCCGTCCATGTCTGCCAGGGCCGTAGACATGACTCTCTGGAAAATGCCGGGTGCTGCACTCACTCCAAAGGCTAGACGATTCATTTTCATCAACCCGATGGGTGTGTTAAGAGTCAGCAACATAGCCGTGTCCTCGTCAACCTTGAGCTGAGTATACGCCTGCTTTAGGTCCAATTTGCTAAATACGCTTCCTCCGCTAAGCTTTACGAATGCCTCTGTCGACGTAGGAAGAGGATATGTGTCAACATCTATTGATGCATTAACCGTCGAACGGTAATCGCCGCATATACGTAATGATCCGTCATCTTTCTTTACAATCCTCAATGGAGTGGCCCATTTGGAATATTTGATTGGACTTAAAACACCATCCTTAATCATTTGATACAGCTCATCCTCCACTTGCTGCCTCAGTGGGAATGGCACAGGGCGTGCCTTCATGAAACGTGGCGCCGATCCGGGCCGGACGTGAAGTGACACTAATGGCCCTGTATACTCTCCCAAGCCCTCTTTAAACAAATTCGGATACTCCTTTTTCCACATAGCTATTTTATCTTCTGACCAGCACACGCCAACCAACTGTAGGCCCAATTTATCAAACCAGTTTCTGCCAAGTAGGGTCGGTCCGCCGCCCGCAACAACAACAAGTTCACACTGGGCCTCTTTATCACCTAAAACCACTCGTACGTGTGCCAGCCCTAGAACCTTTAACGGGGCACGGGTCCATGTAACTAACTTCACATTTGTCGAATGTAATGGAGGTGGGTTGGACCACAACTTCTTGAATGTATCTTCAGCTATAATGCTCCTCGAAGCTCCAGAATCAATTTCCATCAATAGTTTAGCACCATTAATGACCACATTTGTTGTAATAGGTGCATGGTAAGCGCAGACATAAATCCCATTCATATCTTCATGATCTGACTTCGAGTCGCAGGAACATTTGTCTTCGGTCTGGTGCACCCTGCCCTGTTTCTTATTGCAGGCCGGAGCTATGTGACCATGTCTTTTACAATAATAACACTGCGCCTTACTAAAAGGGCACCGTTCATTCGGTTTATGAACGCGGGCACAATGTTTGCAATTAATTGATTGGATTTTATCGATTTCCATCTGGTCACTTTCGTGATGTGGAGTTTGCACAGATGTACTAGCTTCGGGGTACAAATCAGGGAACGTCGCCTGGTAATTAAGACAATACTGAACAGCCCCCGTGTATGTGAGGTCCTTGGTCTTCAACAGCTCGCGGCGCAGGCGCTCGTCACGCACCCCGAGAACCAGTCTATCTCTCAACTGACGTTTAAGATCGGCAAAGTTGCATTTTGCAGCAAGCAAACTAATCGAGCCGATAAACTCTTGCACGCTCTCTTGATGTAATTGTACGCGTTTATGAAACTTTCCGGCTTGTAAAATTTCATGTCCAAAACATTGATAATGTCCTCAAAAGAAGCACTAGTTGGCCGCAGCGGGACTAGAAGTGATGCGATAAGCGAATAAGTGTCTTTGCCGCACTGAGATAAAAACAATGAGCGCGCCCGCGCGGTGTCGTGCGCGGCGCCCGCCACGTCCAATGCACATAATAATTGTTCCTTATAATCACACCACTTGTCAGTTTTCGGGTTAAAATGTCCGGGAAGCACAACATTAGAAAGATTACTATTCATTTTCGCACAAATTAC
Organism: Notocelia uddmanniana; assembly: GCA_905163555.1. NCBI lineage: Eukaryota > Metazoa > Arthropoda > Insecta > Lepidoptera > Tortricidae > Notocelia > Notocelia uddmanniana. Next base: position 20,247,156 of record LR991059.1, on the reverse strand, counting down.
ATTAATTTACCACAGTCGCCAATAAAAGATACAACGCCATTGAGATCAGAAGCAAAACTCATTTATTTCAAAACTACCTTCAGCTGTCATTACAAATCAATCCTAGAAGTACCTATCTAAATACATAACAAAGCCAAAACTCGCTGTCCCGGGAGTTGCTATTTTACCTAAGTATTAAGAGTTGTTAATACGTAGCTTCGTTCACCATTATCTTTTACCAAGTCTGTTAATCAATTTAGATATAGGGGAAAATCGGTTATATCGCACCACTTTCTGCTCTAACGGGGTAATTTTGTTTGTTATATTACTTACAAATATGGCATATAATGCATATAGAAGTTCAGTGTTTTGGCTTCTTTAAATATAGCAAAAAAATATTTTGTTCATTTTTTAACTTACCTTGTTTATAAATTATGTCGTTACATAATAACACTTTAGTTAACATCAAATCCTCACGAAAATCTAACATAAATTCCTCTCTTACTTATATTCATGCTTAGCCGTTTGCCATTTTTGATTAATGTTATCGACAGTAATACCTAAAACGACGAACCAACGTAAGTAAACCAACGAAGCACTATTTGTTGCCCCAAGTGTAAATAAAAGAAGTTATTTTATAGTAATTTTTACACAATTTGTACTATTTAACCGGCGGTACGATATCACCGACTTTCCCCTACAAGTGCCCGGTTTTGTGATTAACTTAAAAATCATGCTTTCGACATCGTTCTACATTTTTCAAACCCTGTAAGTACTTACCTCTGAAAAGGAGTTGGAGATACATTTTCATTGATTCAAGATGTTCTCTATTAAATGAATTAGATGAATAATTCAGAAAAGACCGTGCGTCCCTCAGAACAGTTCATTCACATCCTTTGCGTTCATAAAACACAAATAAGACGATATTGGGTTAAGACTGTGGAATAAACTTGATTGATTGTGAGTGTCAATCTTTTAATGTAATATACATTTCAGATTACCGTCATTTTTTTGCGGTGGGCAGGGCTGGTAGTTTTCGTGCCGTGTAACGTCACGCTCCATATAGGGTGATTTTAATCCCATCAAAAACTGTAAAAATAGGAGCATATAATAATTCTATATTAAGAATATCCGATGCGTGGTTATCGTCTTCGCCGACAAAAGAATAGAGATCTAAATGGGTGCCAAGGTCCCTAAATTATCTGAAAAAGTGCCAAGTCGGGCACTAGATTGTTTACAGTAAAACTAGTTTAATACATTTTGAACTTGAACTTGGCAGTTTTCTTGAATATCCAACAGCTTTCATGGTATATTATAACATACATAACATACAAACTGCAAAGTTAAGTTTCAAAATGCATTAAGCCGCAACAAATTAGTTTTACTTTAAACAATCTAAAGCCAGGCTTGGCACCTTTTCAGATATCCTATTTTAATATAAAGTACTTTACAGATAAATACGTTAATTGCAATTTGTTTTTTTGATAGAGCCGTACATTGTTATAAAAATATAAAAATGCAGATTTGGACACCTATTTTCTTCAAGATTCATCAAAAAACTTTAAAATGATTATATAAATAATTACGTTGACCCAAAGAAATTTTTTGGGGCCTAAGAAGATAGGAAATGTCAAATTAGGCAATCGATGGACCAAACAGCCTGTATATAGAATTTGAGATTTTGGTTAACCTTTAAACGGAGACAGTTCTCAAAAGGTGAATAAAGGCCGTACTATCTGTCTCTATCTATCCCGTTCTAACTCATTTTGGTTAACCATAATAAGCCACGGAGGCAACTATATGAAAAATGTAGTTACTTAAGACTGCGGATCTGTTGGTATTATTAAAATAAAGAAACGCCTAATTTCAAATGACCGCCACCACTTTTATACGTTTAAAACTGAAGATACGAAATCAACAACAGACATGAAATGAAAAAACAGTTACCGTAAAGCTGAATCGAATCGCGCAGAAGTTCGCCCACAAAGGAGTGCGGCGACGTCAAAAATGCGATTGTTCCAGTCGACGGCGATTCGAATATAGACTGCCGAGCTAGCTTTGCGCTTTAAATGGTTGTTTGCGATTCAAATACGAGTAGAATCTTATTCTGTGCATGGTCTTGGAACGAAAAAAAATACGTTGGAGTTGAATCTTACAGGTCTCTTACCAATCATGCAGGTCAGGACTGTACGTGTCAATAATTGAGGGTGAGTAAAGTATTTTGATAAATAAATACTCGTGCAAAGTTACTACTATTTACCTTCATCGGAATGACGTAAGGAACTCTGAAATATAATGGCCAGGATAGCAATAGCTTCATGTAGGATATTAGTGTTTATGATATGGCGTGACTCATGGAACTTCCTAAAAAATAGTTCGTTTAAGACTGAGAACGTGATTTAATGTCAAAGTCAAAAATGCCCTAATTTTTAGTGAACTCATCCGGATTTATTTTATGCTCAACCTCGCTGAAATAACGGATGGGTTCAGATGGATAGGTTTCGGTATTGACAGAAATCCTATTAAGGGGCAGAGCGACAGTAAATAGACCAATGTTTGCACGGATTTTTGTGACTGAGTTATGCTATTGTTAAATCTTCACGCCATATGAAATAAAAATAGAAAACATTTATTCGTTACAACACGACAAAAGACAAATACTAAAAACAGTAATAATAGGTATTGCACGAAATGGTTCCATCTCAGCAGTGTGCTGGCGCGATTACCAGCGCTGATCTTCCGATGGAACCAATATGACGTATGACAATCTCGCAGTCGTCGATAAGTAAGTATGGGTAGTCATCTGCAACAATATCAAGGTATCTACGCAAAAATATCTGAAGCGCTTTACATATTAAATATTGGGTTGTGTGTTATATTTGCGGGCTGTTTTTCACTCATCAAGGTAATATTTCGAACGTACGATAGGAAAATAATGATTTTTAGTACCTTACGTACGCTCGGAAACTTTGTGTACATGGAAGGTTACGTTACGGACTCAATGCACGTCATAGGTTTCTAATGTTGTAGATACAAAATCACCACTGTGCAAATATTATACTACAATGCCGGTAGTTCGGCCTCTGCAAGTCAATCGGCAAGAACGTAGATATAAATGTCACATTTTATAAAGACAATTGACAGTGGTTTTATTTTGTCTTAACGCTTGTTCGAAAAGTTACGCAGGACGGCTTCCAAATTTCATCTTTGTGCAATGCAGAGTTAAATATTTACCGTAAAGCTTCAGTCATCGATCACTGTGCTCTTAGTCATCGATAATTTAGCTAAAGTTCCTTTATCTTTGTGTGGCACTTTGACACCGGTTTTAGTTAATAGAGGTTTGTTAAATTTATTAAATAACCCCCAAATACAAAAAATTAACACAAATTCCAACACTAAATTAAAATATGAAATTTTAAAAAGACTGCTACGGGTAGGATTACTTTCAATTTCTCAATGAACCTTTAAGGAAGATTGAGCCTCAAATTATAAATGTCGCTGTGCGCCTCCCCGAGGCGTTGTAAGAGGGAACTGGTTGAAATATTTGATGACCGCGCTTGATTGTTCCGATAGCTCAGTTGGGTAGGGCCATTGGTAATGTATACCAGAGTGTCAAAGTTTCAAATCCTGCAAGGAGTAGCAAATTTTTAAATTATTGAATTTTGTTTCAAATAAATATTTACATAAACACAAATCAACCTAGTCCCAAACTAAGCAAAGCTTGTTCTATGGGTACCAAGCGACGATATACGTACTTTTACAGATAAATACTTAAATACATTGAAAAGGTTAGCTGGAAGAGATCCATTATAGGGATAAGTTCGCCTTTGTACTTTTACATTTTGTTATTTTGCTTCGACTGTTATTGTTTTTTTTTTGTGCAATAAAGTGTTATACATACATACATACTTCAAAAACTCAGGAACACAATATTCGTACTCATTACATCACACAAATAAGCCCTGGACAGGGGTTCGAATCCGGGCCTCCGGCTTCGTAGGGAGGGTCACTACTAACTAAGCCAAAGTGGCCGGCAAAGTTTGAAGTAAAAAATTTCGTTAGCGTACGCTATTGCCTAATAAAAATATATTTTAACCATATGTCTTGATAAAGAATAATAAATAATAAAATAAATAAATATCAGGGAACAATTTTTTACACAAATCGAACGCATATGACCAAATTGATGTATACTTATATACTTATATATACGGGATGTATATGTAGATATGTGTTGAAAAATATCATCGGCATCCTGATCACACTGAAAGTGTGTGTAAATTGCGTTGAATGATAATTATATTCGAACTATGCGATAAACAATTATCACTGACTGTAAAATCTTCGCAGGTCCGTAGTTGATAAATGAATAATTGGACTGTAAATTAAGGAGCTGGTATAATCCAAAATAGAAAAATGTACATAAATGTGAGTGTTACGTGTTATGAAAATTGTGCATTATAATTTGACTAGTTATGAATTTTATATTACACTAGCATTTGCACGCGGCTTCGCCCGCGTACTAAGGGAAATTTTTGACCGTCTACAAAAAACAGGTTCGTATGTTTGTCCACGATTATCTCGCGTTTGGCTGAACCGATTTAGATGCGGTCTCCAGAAAAGTAGTTGTTACATTCTGGGGGTTTCGGTATACGAAGTTTGGTGATTGTGATTCATTAACAGATGAACAGATGAAAAGTCAGTATACATTCTGAGAACCGGCAAACTGTTGAATTTAATTTGATTTTGCCAAAAATAAGGATCGAAAACTATTATCATACATTTCCGAGAGGCAGAAGGGGAAAGGGCCGATGAAATAAAAGCATGTCTTAAATGGCCCTTAGTAAAATCATGGCCACCCATCTCATACAACGTATAATTAATACTTAAAAAAATCTCATAGATGGCGCTACAGGTATCACTTGAAATTATATTTCACGTAATCTTGAGAAAATAATGATTTTTACACCCCAATAAATTCACATAGCATATTTTAGTCTCAAACATTATTCTACACATGAAATAGATACTAAATTTTGAATTTTACTAAATACAATAAAATTGATGCCTTACGTGTGAGCTTCCAAGCTTGCCACGTATTATTAAGTTTTGTCACTAGATGGTGCTATAACAGCGCTATGTCTATTTGTCTCTGTCACACGCGCACAGTAATAGTGCCCTCACGCTCGCACGACGACCGACGATAACCTTGATTGCCAGCTGCAGAGATTGTAAACCTTAGGTTCGCAGGTATACGGACGGGATCTTACGCACGTGTTATTTTGCTTGCAATGTTATTGGTCCCATGATCATAAGCTGTAATATTTTAAAGCGGTATTCTATAGTGGGATGAGTTTGTGGGCACATAGTTCTCGGACTCGTTACTTGTTAAATCGCTGTTTAAGTTACGTTTGTTGTGTTTGTTATCTTTTTTGTTACTATTCGTTGAGTTTATTTGCGTTGTTAAATTTTTGTTATTAAAAGCTGGTGTTATTAAAAACATGGAACCGACTCCTTCTACCCCAAGTGCCTCACGCCCCTTCAAGGTGTTTGTGTCACCACGGAAGAAACGGAAAATGTCTCATTTAAGTGAAATTTTGTATAATCCATATAATACGTGATAATCTAGTAATCTTAGCGTTTTATTTCTTCCACTTTACCTATATATATTTATTAAAATGTCTAGAAATCTTTAAATTGTTAATTGAAAAATTACCTACCTTTCCAATTTTTTTGACGTAATTAAGTTTTTTATTGTGTTTGGTTCTTCACCGTATATACATATTGGCTATATTTATTTTAGTAAACGAGAAAGACCCCTTACTGGAAATTTTACTGAAATAAATAAGAAAATAAATAAATAAATACAACCGAAACGAATCGTAGGAAACCGTTAAGAAACCAATAGAAATCGTGAAAGTAAATTTGACAGATGTCCCAGGTAAGAACACATTTCTGCAATGGTGTGCGCTGCGATAAACTAGCTTACCTCCACCACCTACTCCGCACATAGCCAATAGGTACCTTAATTAGTTAGAATGGCAATGAGAACAATAAAATTCAACGGAAACAAGTAAAATGCCCTCTTTAAATGTAATAGATATTATTTTGAATTAATTACACATCCTTGCCATAATTCATTGAACACAATATAAAAATGTTGTTGACCACTGCACTGGTTGTAGATGCAACGGTCAAGGTCGTTCAGCGTTCGATATTCACTGCTCGGCGACCGGCCTTATGTAATGTATGGCCTACGCGCTTACGCGTTTCGTTTTTGAATGTTCTTATGTGATGTGTAATATGGTCTCAAAAATATTACTTGTATATTATAAGTATGAAATAGAGTATTAGGTAAAATAATGTGTTCCAAAACATAAAACACATAACACCGTTTTGTCTTCGTGTAAGTATTAAAATCTAAGCTCAAATAAGTAACGTAACGAACAACGTATTATCTTTAATAATGCAATGGAAGTAACAAACCTCACAGACGGTTTGTGTACAAACATTGATGCGTAGTTTTGCGTGTAGCTTCGTTTCGTTGGATTCCAAATAAGTTATAAGCGCTTTTTTAGTTTTTTACTCGACTGCGCCAGAAGGATGGTTATGTTTTTTGTAGAGTATGTACGTATAAATGTATGTATTTATGACGTATGTATGTATAATTGTTGGCACGCTCTGCAGCCTGAACAGCTTAATGGATTATTTTAGCTTGAAAGGTGCCGTTAGATTCGTATTTACTGTGAGAGTGACACTAGATATATCAAAAAAAAAAAAGCGGATTTTTGGCGCCAAATTGTAAATTACACTGAAACGCAAACGGGTTTTAGGATTTAAAATGGAATCCTTAAAGATTCGTCATGTCTGTCCGTCCGTCCGTCCGTATGTCACAGCCGATTTACTCGGAGACTATGACCACTACAATTATGAAATTGTGTGTGTGAAGGTGTATGGTTATGAACCGCTATAGAAATATGATGTTAAATTATAAAAAATAAATATTAAACTAGGGGGGCAACCCATGCATGTAATAGGGGAGTATTTTTTTTCCAATGCACATAGGCGTGTAGGGTGTCTAAGGATAGGCCTTCAAAAATGGCATAGAGGTTTCTAGATAACTTTTCCATTTAAGTCAACTGTTGGTGAGATATTAGCTGTCAAAGTCGTAAAATGTGTGTCCCCCTCTAATTTTCAAAAAATGAAGTTTAAAATTGTGAAAAAATCAGGATGTTGTACATTAATAAATCCTTTTAACGATTTTTAGTTTTAGTAAAATAGGTTTAATGCTTTTTGAGTTATTGATGAAAAACTGTCTCGCCAAAACAAAAGAGCGTAAGTGCCGTAAGTTTCCTATGAAGATACGACCTTTTTTACCCGACAGCGCCAGAAGGAGGGTTATGTTTTTCGAGAGTATGTATGTATGCATAATTGTTTGGCACGCTCAGGGGCCTAAACGGCTCGAGGGATTTTAGCTTAAGAGGTGTCGTTAGATTCGTATTTACTGTGAGAGTGACACTGTGTACTTATATAAAAATAAAAACAAAACGGCGGATTTTTGGCGCCAAATTACAAAGGGGCGCAGTCAGGTTTTTTAGTTTTTTTAATTAATTAGTCTTGTTTATTAAATGTATTGTATAGTGGTTTTAAATGTAGATTATGAGAGGTGTCGGTAAGGAACCCTTCTTTGTGCATGGTCCGACACGCACTTGGCCGGATTTTTTTGTTTTTTATTTGATTAGTCTTGTTTCTAATAACGACGCCCAGGCCTTCTAAATGGATATTGTGATTTGTGTTCTTCATCATTCGCGACTGTTTATGTGTACGGATTCGGACGAATACAGCACTTACGACGACTTAGCACTGACTTCGGACCCTGGCAGAAAATCTACGCATGACGACGTGGCTTTTGAAGATTATAGAGTTACAATAATAATGTCTTGTTCAGTGGAAAAGATTACAAACAAATTATTATATGTAGACGGAATTAATGGATTGTAATTAAATATATTCACCTTTTTTTAGGTTTACCCGACGTTTCGGATGTGTCACAACACAACATTCTTAATCGAGAGCTGACTGGAATGGGCATAAAAAAAAACCCGTGCGGCTAGATGTTGATATCCGCTCACGCGAGTCACGTTCGTAACCAAGCTTGAAGTGACACATCCGAAACGCCGGGTGATTCTCAAAAAGGTAAGTAAATTTTAATGGTCGCGATTAAGTCTCATTTACCTACTAACGTAAAGGAGTGAAATCTTGCCAGTTTAGTAGTACCTAGTAGCACTTCAGCAAACGATTTGTACTAAGACAAACGAATATAAGTCTACGAAAGAAACTGCATTAACACACTACAAAAAACTATTGAAGGGAGGCGCATTCCAATGCCTCAAAATTGGTTTTATTGTAAAGCCAACCGCCTTCCGTAAGTAAAAGTTTTAAACACGTAGTACTACGATTAAATATCGAACTGTAAAGCAAATAGTGACTCAGGAGAAGCGAGCGCTCCCGAGCTTACGCATACAAGTATGATGAACCCGGTTTCGTATTTAAAAGTTTCAGAACCTAAAAACACGCTGCTGTCAATATATAATCAGCTGTCAGGCAACCAGTGACTCAGGACAGGCGAGCGGTCCCGAGGTTACGCATACAAGTATAATCAACCCGGTTTCGTATCTAAAAGTTTCAGAACCTAAAAACACGCTGCCCTCAATATATAACCTACTGTAAGGCAACCAGTGACTCAGGACAGGCGAGCGCTCCCGAGATTACTCATACAAGTATAGTGAACCCGTTTTTGCAACCAAAAGTTTTATAACCCAAAAAATTCGCCACCATTAATATAGAACAAACTGTAAGGCAACCAGTGACTCAGGAGAGGCGAGCGCTCCCGAGCTTACGCATACAAGTATGGCGAACCAAGTTTCATAACCAAAAGTTTAAAACCTAAAAAAATACGCCGCCATCAATATATAACGAACTGTAAGGCAACCAGTGACTCAGGAGAGGCGAGCGCTCCCGAGCTTACGCATACAAGTATGGCGAATCCAGTTTTGTAACCAACAGTTTTAGAACCTAAAAAATACGTCGCCATTAATATATAACAAACTGTAAGGCAACCAGTGACTCAGGAGAGGCAAGCGCTCCCGAGCTTACGCATACAAGTATACTTAACCCGGTTTTGTATCAAAAAGTTTCAGACACTAAAAACACGCTAACGTCAACATATACCTAACGACAACATATGTAAGGCATTAATCAGTGACTCAGGAGAGGCGAGCGCTCCCGAGCTTACGCATGAAAGTATGGTGAACCCGGTTTCGTAACTAAAAGTTTTAGAACCTAAAAATACGCCGCCATCAATATATAATGAACTGTAAGGCGACCAGTGACTCAGGAGAGGCGAGCGCTCCCGAATTACGCATACAAGTATGGCGAACCCGGTGTCGTAAACAAAAGTTTTAGAACCTAAAAATACGCCGCCATTAACACATAACGAACTGTAAGGCAACCTGTGACTCAGGAGAGGCGAGCGCTCCCGACCTTACGAATACAAGTATGGCGAACCCGGTTTCGTAAACAAAAGTTTTAGAACCTAAAAATACGCCGGCATCGATACATAACGAACTGTAAGGCAACTAGTGACTCAGGAGAGGCAAGCGCTCCCGAGCTTACGCATACAAGTATGTAAACCAGGTTTTGTATCTAAAAGTTTCAGAACCTAAAAACACGCTGCCGTCAATATATAACCAACTGTAAGGCAACCAGTGACTCAGGAGAGGCGAGCGCTCCCGAGCTTTTGCATACAAGGATGAGGAACCAAGTTTCATAACCAAAAGTTTTATAACCTAAAAAAATACAGCGCCATCAATATATAATGAACTGCAAGGCAACCAGTGACTCAGGAGAGGCGAGCGCTCCCGAGCTTACGCATACAAGTATGGCGAATCCAGTTTTGTAACCAACAGTTTTAGAACCTAAAAAATACGCCACCATTAATATATAACAAACTGTAAGGCAACCAGTGACTCAGGAGAGGCAAGCGCTCCCGAGCTTACGCATAAAAGTATACTCAACCCGGTTTCGTATCAAAAAGTTTCAGAAACTAAAAACACGCTAACGTCAACATATAACGAACTGTAAGGCTACCAATGACTCAGGAGAGGCGAGCGCTCCCGAGCTTACGCATACAAGTATGGTGAACCCGGTTTCGTAAACAAAAGTTTTAGAACCTAAAAAATACGCCGCCATCAATACATAACGAACTGTAAGGCAACCAGTGACTCAGGAGAGGCAAGCGCTCCCGAGCTTACTCATACAAGTATGTAAACCCGGTTTCGTATCGAAAAGTTTCAGAACCTAAAAACACGCTGCCGTCAATATATAACCAACTGTAAGGCAACCAGTGACTCAGGAGAGGGGAGCGCTCCCGAGCTTACGCATACAAGTATGTAAACCCGGTTTCGTATCTAAAAGTTTCAGAACCTAAAAACACGCTGCCGTCAATATATAACCAACTGTAAGGCAACCAGTGACTCAGGAGAGGCGAGCGCTCCCGAGATTACGCATACAAGTATGGCGAACACGGTTTCGTAACTAAAAGTTTTAAAACCTAAATAAATACGCCGCCATCAATATAATAATGAACTGTAAGGCAATCAGTGACTCAGTAGAGGCGAGCGCTCCCGAGCTTACGCATACAAGTATGGCGAACCCGGTTTCGTAACCAAAAGTTTTAGAACCTAAAAATACGCCGCCATCAATATATAACGAACTGTAAGGCAACCAGTGACTCAGGAGAGGCAAGCGCTCCCGAGCTTACGCATACAAGTATACTCAACCCGGTTTCGTATCAAAAAGTTTCAGAAACTAAAAACACGCTAACGTCAATATATAACAAACTGTAAGGCTACCAATGACTCAGGAGAGGCGAGCCCTCCCGAGCTTACGCATACAAGTATGGCCAACCCGGTTACGTAACTGAAAGTTTTAGAACTTACACACGCATAACTATGACATACATAAAAAAAATGAGACGAACTGAGAACCTACTTTCTTCTATTGAAGTCGGTTAAAAGGTTAATATATTTATACAACTTCTAAAACAATTAGTCAAAAAAGTCAAAAGTCAAAATATTCTTTATTCAAATAGGCCTAGCAACAAGCACTTTCGAATCGTCAGTTATAACATGTATTAACATATATATTAATTAATTATTTAGAGCAATTTATTGATGCTATTATTATTCTTCAAAATAAATATTGTATTGTTGTAGACATGTCAAAGTAAGAAATTATTTTGTAGTAAAATTCACAATAGGATCGTCAAAACATAAATAATAATAATAATAAAAAATATATAAAAAATAGAAATCTAGACAGTTTCTAGAATAAAATCAAAATATCAAAAAAAAAAGATCATATTAATATCTAACGCCATAATGATTAATTCATTAATATTTCAGTCACAATTAATCCCACGGTGTTTTATCATTCATGTAGTCATGTGTGCTATAATATGCTTTCGATATGAGTTGACGCTTTACATAATTTTTAAATTTATTAATAGATAATTCAGTTACATTTCTTGGAAGCTTATTATAAAACTTCACACCATTACCCATGAATGATTTTCTAATTTTCTGTAGGCGAGTGGTGGGCACTGCGAGTTTGTGTTTATTTCGAGTATTAATATTATGTATGTCACAGTTCTTCCTGAAATTTACAATGTTTTTATGTACATACACAATATTATCATAGATGTATTGACAATGCAATGTCATTACATTAATGTTCTTGAACTTATCTCTAAGTGAGTCTCTATGGTTCATTTTATATATTGCTCGAATAGCCCTCTTCTGCAGAACAAAAATGGTATTAATATCTGAAGCACTGCCCCACAGTAAAATACCATACGACATAATACTGTGGAAGTAACTAAAATATACTAATCGAGCTGTCTTCACGTCTGTCAGTTGGCGGATCTTGCTCACGGCAAAAGCTGCAGAACTCAGTCTATTCGAGAGATTAGCAATATGGGGACCCCATTGGAGTTTGGAATCTAATGTTAATCCAAGAAAAACTGTACTATCCACTAGTTCCAATTCCTCATCTTTCACAATGACACTTGTTTGATTGTGCTTAACGTTAGTCGTGACAAACTTGATACATTTGGTCTTTTTCTCATTTAACAATAAATTGTTGACATTGAACCAATTAACTACTTTAGAAATAGCATTGTTTATATCTATATTAGCTTGTTGCTGTCGTTTGACTTTGAATATAAGAGAGGTATCGTCTGCAAACAATACTATATCATGGTGGGTCTTTACGAGGTATGGCAAGTCATTTATGTAGATAAGGAATAGGAATGGTCCCAATATTGATCCCTGCGGTACACCCATCGAGACCACTGATCCTGGAGATCGCTGTCCATTCACATCGACCCTTTGTATTCTACCATATAGATAAGATTTTAGCAAATTCAGTGCCGATCCTCTAACTCCATAGTAGTGCAGTTTTCTGATTAATGTTTCATGACATACGCAGTCGAAGGCCTTGGACAAATCGCAAAAAATACCTAAGGCATCCTGTGACTCTTCCCAGGCATCGAATATATGTTTAGTTAGCTCAACAGCCGCGTCGGTTGTCGAGCGACCCCGCGTAAAACCAAATTGCTTATTATGCATTAAATTGTTTGCATTAAAATGTCTTATTAATTGGGACAAAACTAATTTTTCAAAAATTTTACTAAATGTTGGTAGCACAGATATTGGTCTAAAATTAGTGGGGTCAGAAGTGCTACCTGATTTAAATAAAGGAGTTATTTTACTATGTTTCAATAGATCAGGAAACTCACCGCAGTCAATACTGTTATTAAATACAACTACCAAGTCAGGCGCTATGACTTCTATTAGAGATTTGACAGCATGGACAGATACTCCCCAGAGATCACCAGTTTTTTTGACATTAATTGATTTAAACGCCTTTATTACATCTGGGGTACTAACATATTCAAAATGAAGATTTCCACTACATTCTGAGGCGTTATCTTTTAACAATGTAACGGCAGACGAAGGTGAAGAATTTAATGTCTTTGTTGTGGATACTGGTATCTCAGTGAAAAATTTTTCAAATTCTGTTGCTACTTCTAAACTTGAATCTATAATTATGCCATCAATTTTTAGTTTAAGATCATTCATTTTGTGCTTTGATCTACCAGTTTCCACATTAATTAATTTCCATGTTGTTTTGATAATGTCCGAACTATTTGTAATTTTCTGGCTTATAAAATTACGTTTAGCTATATGACAATCTATTTTAAATTTCTTAGAATATTGTTTGACATGTTCCTTAAATTCATCACTCATATTAAACCGGCGTTCCTCATATAAAGCATACAGTGCTTGTCGACGTTTATGTAAGTCCTCAGTAGCCCACTCACTAAAAACTGATGTCCCACCAACCACGACCGATTTGGATGTAAAAATCGCATTATAATGTTTCATAAAAGTGTGAAAAAATGAATTGTACATTTCGTTTGGACTCATATCGGAAGACAGAAAGGGTAGCGCCTGGACTAGACTTTGCTTCATTCGTTCCATACGGCCCGTGGTTACTGGTACAATAGTTATTTGTTTCCTCAGGGTATTTCTTCTTAATGTCTCAAATACCATTAATTGACCTAAGTGATCTGATTCTAATTTACTGATTACACTTTTAGTGATTGGAATAATATTAGTGAAAATGTTATCTATACAGGTGGCGCTTGTAGCAGTGACTCTAGTAGGCTCCGTAAATATATGACTCAAATTACAAGATTTGAAAAGATTCAACAATCTGATACTTGTTGTTGAATTTTCTAAAATGTTTACATTGAAGTCTCCGCATATAAGTAATTTCTTATTAGAGAGTGATATTTTAAGTAGCACGGATTCCATTATGCTTTCAAAAAGGTCAAAATTACTTAATGGCGGCCTATACACACAGACAACAATAAATTGCTCTAATTCTACTGCACTTATTTCTATGGTCCGTTCAACAGACAAGGATACAATGTCCTTACGTTCCTTAAATTTTAATTTATTATGTAATATTATTAATGACCCACCATGTATGGAACTAAGTCTGGTGAACGAACTTCCCACCTGGTGGTTATTAAATTGAGGCATTAATTCATTATTTTTTAACCAGTGTTCAGTTACACACAATATTTCAATATTATAATCATTCAAAAAGAGTTCAATCTGTAAGTCTTTTTTATACCCAAAAAAATTAATAATTTATACCCAAAAAAACCTGACTCCAATTTTGTACTTTGCATATTCTTCCCACTTCACCACCTGTACTGCTTTCCGATAGCAAAGGAGGTGGTTACTACAGATCCCAACCAAGTCACTTTATATGGGCCGATGATATTTGAGGAGTTCCGTCGATTCCTCAGGGAACCCATACTGACGTTCAGTTACTCATCATAAGTTCCACTTTAAAATGTGTATTTTGACGAGAATTAGTGGCTACGTCAACGAAATTTTATCGTAATCTGTGAAATGCCTAGATCATTGAGCAGTTCCATAAGTGTCATCTGTGGTCATCATCACTAGTTCCGCTTCACCAAAGTTGAGGTTTCAGAGAGGCAATGCTTGATTAATTACAGAAAATACCGAAATCGGCATAAGCGTATCAAATCAATTCGAGGAGTTCCCTCGATTCCTCCTAGATCCCATCGTCAGACCTTCACCAAATTTATATGGAACCCCGTTGAGGGTACCTACTTTGATACAAAAAAAGAATTATGAAAATCGCCTAATGTGATCAGGGAACATATCAATGCCAATACAAGAAATAAACGTGTTATATAAGTAGGTATTAAACATTTGGAATCGCACAACGATGAAGGAATAAACCGAATGAATGCTTTAGGTATATTATTCGTTTTGAATAAACACAACCTTAAAGAACCCCTGGACGTCGCGCGTCTCCACTCGCTGCCAGAGAAGTCACGCCATCTAGTGACATCTTAACATTACTAAACTACTAGCCACGGCGACAGCGTCACAGTCGTGTTAACCCAGTTACTGCATCTAGTGTTGGAACTATGGAAATAAAAATTGCCTACCGAATAGCCTACCTTAGGAAGGCACGCTTTTTCTCTATGGGATTGGGTATCTGTACTAGTATTCTTTGATCTGTGGTAAAATTATCTGTGTACTACAGTAACACCGATAGGTCTGTAAACGACCAAGCAGCGCGCAGCGGTCATAAGCTCTGGTCCTTTGAAGTACAGAAATACGGCTAATTCAATATCACGTGTAACATTTATTTTTCCTAAAATTAAATTTATTACGTAGGTTTTGCCAGTTCCCATTGGAGCATCCAAAAAGAAAATTTGGCCTCACTTCCATTCGCACTCCTTACTTCAGTCCGTCTGTTACAACCAAGTTGCTTTTACTGGATCGATTGAATTGCAAATTGGCACAAACTATCAAGAATTTAGAGCGCTCGTGGCCCAGCGGCACCCACCTACCGCGTGCGGTGTGCGAGGTTAAGCAATGTGGGCGCAGGTCAGTTCTTGGATGGGTGATCGCTTTGAGTGGTTACTAAATGACTCTCGTGCTTTGGAAGGCACGCTAAGCCGTTGATCCCGGCTGCAATCGTTAAGCCAAGTTAGAGGCCTTCGAGCGGCTTGCGAATTTCTAACAGTCAAGTTGCCTACTCACTTGACAAAGGGGGGTCGAAGTTGCACCACGTCCGTAGGGAGTACCCACCGTTACCCTACACGTGACCCCTGGGTGGTGCTAAAATTGCAACAAAAACTGGCAACCGTACTTGTTGATTTAAATGGAAAAAAATATCGAAACCTCTATGTCGTTTTTAAAAGCAAGTCCATAGATACCCCACACGCCTATACAGGGTGACCCATTCAAATCGGTCAGTATGGGAAAGTCTAAAACTATAAGACATACGAAGATTTGTTCTTAGGAACCATGTCACCGATTTTACAAGTAGAGAGGTACAAACAACCATAGAGACAATTTTACATGCCTGAACTTGTTGAATATTGTAACGGTGGTCACTTTGAACACCTACTATGATAAATTAAAGTATGTGAAAAAAATGCATTTTATTCATTTTAGACATTATGTTTCTTAGAGACATTTACTGCTTAAGACCTACACAAACGATATCTGTATAGAAATAGTGTAAGTTTATTTTTTCAAAACAACCGGGTTCGATTCCCTAGCTGGGTACAGTGTTTTTTTTTCAAATGTATGAATGCAGTTTTTCTTTTTATCAAAATCGGTGACATGGTTCCTAAGAACAAATCTTCGTATGTCTTATAGTTTTAGACTTTCCCATACTGACCGATTTGAATGGGCCACCCAGTATAGTAACATTAAACTTTTTTTGGATACAGGCATGTATGGAGTGCCAAATTTTACCTCAGGTTCAGAGACCTCTCAGACGCTCAGATATCGATTTTGAACGAAATTGGGACGAAAAAAAAGATAATCAATATGGCCGCCACTTTCACAAATTTTACCTCTGATTCGTATTAACAGACCTCTCGGACACACATTTATCGATTTTGAACGAAATCGGGACGAAAATGAAGAAAATCAATATGGCCGCCACTTTTTCCAAATTTTACCTCGGATTCGTATTAGGGGACCTCTCGGACGCTCAGATATCGATTTTGAACGAAATCGGGTTGAAATGAATAAAATCAATATGGCTGCCACTTTTTCCAAATTTTACCTCGGATTCGTATTAAGAGACCTCTCGGACGCTCAGATATCGATTTTTAACGAAATCGGGGACCGAAGGGGAAGAAATCAATATGGCCGCCACTTTTTCCAAATTTTACCTCGCATTCGTATTACGAGACCTGTCGGACGCTCAGATATCGATTTTGAACGAAATCGGGAAGAAAATAAAGAAAATCAATATGCCTGCGACTTTTTCCAAATTTTACCTCGGATTCTTATTAAGAGACATCTCGGACGCTCAGATTTCTATTTTGAAAGAAATCGGGACGGAAATGAAGAAAATCAATATTGCCGCCACTTTTTTCAAATTTTACCTCGGTGTCGTATTTGGGGACCTCTCGGACGCCCAGATATCGATTTTGAACGAAATCGGGACGAAAATAAAGAAAAGCAATATGGCCGCCACTTTTGCCAATTTTTACCTAGGAGTCGTATTAAGAGTCCTCTCGGACGCTCAAATATCGATTTTTGTCGAAATCGTATCGGGCAGCACTATTTAATAAAACCACTTACAATACATTGACTCAAGAAAGGTCGTATCTTCATAGGGAATTCACGGCACATCATGCGCCTTTAGACCTTATAAGGAACCTACATGCCAAATTTCATGTAGGTTCCTTATAAGGTCTAAAGGCGCATAAAAAATAAAAATAAAAAATGAAATTTGGTAAGTTTGGTTTGGTTTTTAAATTTGGTATCTCTCGAGTCTCGAACCAGCAGTTTGGACTGTGCGTTGATATGTCACTCACTCAGTCAGTCAGTTTCTTCTTGCAATTTGGCACCTACTTTTAAGTTTTCATCCAAAAACAACGCCATTTTCGAAATTAACGACCCAATAAATCATAAAAATCACACTCATATTAATATTTAGACATGTCATCCCCCTCGCACCCCAACAGGAGGGGATGGTATTTCACGTCCTCCACGTGGGATTTTAAAATCCTTGTTATTTTCGTTATCAGCGACCTAATAAACCATAAAAACAATACCCATGTCGATTATCAGAATTTGTCACCACATTTCCCCCTTTTAGGGGTTGATTTTTCAAAAAACCTGAGACACGTGTTTACTCATTTATCGTTAGAAATACTCCTGTGAAGTTTCGAATAAAATAGTCCAGCTAATCTTGTTTCCCCATACAAACTTCGGACCCCCATTTCACCCCCTTAGGGGTTGAATTTTGAAAAATCCTTTCTTAGTGCACCCCTACACCTTATAAGGAACCTACGTGCCAAATTTGGAATCTTTAGGGCCAGCGGTTTGGGCTGTGCGTTGATATGTCAGTCAGTCAGTCAGTCAGTCAGTCAGTCAGTCAGTCAGTCAGTCAGTCAGTCAGTCGGTCAGTCAGTCAGTTTCTTCTTTTATATATTTAGATTATTGTATATTTTATTAAAAAATATGTAATTTGGACTGAAATTTTTATGGGCTGATTTAATTTAATAACATACAATGACATTAAATGACTAAGTTTTATAATATGAATTGAAGCATACAATTTTGTTTAAGGAAAAAGGATTAAAAAGTCTAAGTTTTAAACGATTCTGAACACTGACACTGAACATAAAAGAAAAATGTAAAAATATACCGACGGATTGAACCTTCTTCACTCTTAAAAAAAGTATGAATATTGATAATTACATAATTAGACTAAAGATTTAAGTATATAAATGCGTTTCTTATAATTATGGATTACGCAAACCTACAATGATTTCATCCCATTACAACCTCTGTTATCTTGATATAGCTAGGAACGTACACCCCCAAATCCAAAATAAAGGCTCTTGATACAATATTAGGCGAACTTAAGCCTAAACATATTAATTTTAGCTACTTAGGCGTAGGCGTAGCCCGCACGTCACACATTATGTGTTCCCGTTCATACAAATTTGTGCCTAGTGGGCGTGGTCTGGCTGTGAATGTGTTAATGGGTATTTTCAAAATAAACTCCCAACTTCCTCTACCAAAATTATGCAAATCAGTTTATCGTGCACCCAACGCGTCATGTCTCTTGTCAGTTTATGTGTTGTTGCAGGTCGTGGCTAAATCGATCATCTCTTCAATCACTGTCATCGTTAATCGATTCTTAAAAAATCGGCCAAAAGCATGTCGGGCTATGCTCAGTGTAGGGTTCCGAAGTTGCCCAATAAACTTAATAAAAAAGTCAATAACAAGTAAAAGGGAATAACTTCGCAGCGTTTCATACGTCTTTTACTAAGAAGGGAAGACTCTTTCTTTATGCTAACTCAAAAACAACTTAACTTATCATGTCCGCTGTAGTTTTCGTTGAAATTCCTTAGTTAATTAAGCTTTACTTTCATGATCTTTTTTTATATTTTTGGTCCCCTTTTCTTTTGGAGTGATTAGTTCCGAAAATAATTTCTTTATCAAAAAATGTTTGATTAAGTCCTGTATTCATTTTGAAAGACCCATCCAATAACAAACCACACCATAGGTTGAACCAAAAAAAACCTCCCACTTTACTTGTAGGGGTAATACCGTTAATTTTTTATTTTACCACTTTGTCAGATTTATTGATTTAGAAATCCATACCAAATGCCATGCCATGCAGCTTTCTAGCACTAACAATCACAGGACAAAGCATCGGACAGATAGACAGATGGACATGGCGAAACTATAAAAGTTCCTAGTTGACTACGGAACACTAAAAAAAATGGGTAACCTACAACGTCATTTACTTCTAAAGAATGTAGAATACAATTACTTTTGCAAGTAACGCTATTTTGAAACGGCATTAAACTACGCATGAAGAAGCTGTTCATTAATTTGAATTTAGAAATGCTTGTTAAAATATCGTAGCGGTTTTACGATGTTTATTTAATGGTTGAATAGTTGAGTTAAAAGCCAGACCACCGTTCTGTAAGATCTCTGTAACAGAAGAGGGTTGATTTGTGAGTTTATATTATTTGAATTAGTCACGACAATTAAGGTATGCAAAAGGGAAATATAATATTTTTTATTTATATTTATTTATTTATTTTATTTTGAGTGATCGTTGTAGATTTATTTTTATAACGATAACTTTTATAAATTTAGACTAAACTTTTCATTAAAAACCTATTATAATAGGGATAAAATCGCGGGTGATTTGATTACAAGGTACGAGTAATACAGAATTTCTTAGTGACCTAGAATGTTATCCCACATTATATTCGTGTCATTAAAAAAAATTAAAGATAATTTTTAAACCTTTCACACTTTGCCTAAACTGTGAACATTTCAGCCGTAGATACATTTGTAATCTCCTGTAAAATTTTACTTAAGTTTCCGAAATATTCCCTTCATGATTAATTTGACTGGTCAAACGACAAGTAATTAGCTGTCTAAATTCAAAAGTTTCATGCCAACTAACTTCTAAAAAGTAATAATAAGAATTAATATGGCAACTACGGCTTAGAAACATAACCAGAAATAACAACAAATTATTTTTTTAGAACCAATTAAAAAGCTAAGTAAGTTTTTTTTTAAAGAATCTTTAACTTTGGCAAGTTAAGTATAAGCCGCCCATCGCTAGTTGCAAAAAGCCTGTTCGCGAACAAGTATGTCATAACAAAACCTAAACGTCGAGTGACCTCACAAAAGTGATTTAAATTATACGCGATTACATAAGTACCGTTTACTAAAACTATTTTTTTTAATCTGGTGTTTCTTATGAAATGTTTTTTTTTGGACCTGACTCTGGCTTTATAGGCCGTGCCCATTAAAGCGTTAGTAATACGCGGTGTGAGAGTTGCTTGGGGAAAATCCAGGGGAAACCTTCGACACGACCGCGTGAGCGGTTTCAACACTGGAAGACTCTAAGATTATGAAAGCGTTGCAGAAACAGTCCCCTATAAGAAGTCTTTTCTCTCTGTAGGTCAGTCCCTCGTGTCTGAGGATCGTGGTCAGCTTCCGAGTTGCACCTAGATTATGTCTAGCGCGGCTCTTTCCACCAATAACGAACATGAGATACTTTTAAATCATCACAATAGACAAAATCGAAGAGGTTTGATTGGAGGTGCATCATTAAATTCTATGCATTCAGACGGATTTCTTTTCGCAAATAAATTATTTTTCTTAAACCGTATATATTTTTCAATGTGATTATAAAACACCTAACCTAACCTAGTAGGCACTTGTTATACAATGTTTTCTTTTCTCATCGAGTCCCGAAAAGTTAGTGGATGACGTTTAGAAAATTAAACTAATGCCAACGGAAAAATATGCGTATATAGTTCACCCATCAATACACCCAAATTTCTCAATACATTTCGTGTGATTTCACAACTGCAAAACAAATCAACAGCCGTCAATTAAGCTATCAATATTTGCATGCTTAGATCTGATGGCACATGCAGCGCTAATGGACGCGACCGCATTTACTTTGGCGTTTGTAACACAATATGAACACTCCGGCGCCATATTATAGGTCAAGTGTTTACGAGTAGGTACTTGTGTTAATGTGCGTACGTCCTGTATAAGTAGACTCTCTAAGTAGCACGGGGACAATCATCAATATGTTTCGCACGCTCGTTTGATACGTCAACTCAGGTCTACTTTTGTGTGTAACTACCTTAATGTGTAAAAAATAGAAACGAAAAGAGGTTGACCGATTTCTTGCCTAATTATGTAGGTGTGTGAGATAAAACGCGAATCAGATAGCCACTGAAATGGAATAAGAAGAGAGAAAAACTAGCTCTTAAAAAATGAAAAACAAATATCAAGAGCCATTGTGATCGATCAGTTATAAAGCTTTGAATTCTGACGCTAGTTAGGTAGCAAATACATCTAGAAATTTATGTAGATTGTTTACTTTAGGAAGAAAATAGGGCTACTTTGATCATTAAGGTTGTAATACAAAAGCAGCACTACCTATTAGCAGTTAAATACATTTAATAAAGAAGAAGTTATCGTACTGATATTTATTTATAAGGTCGGAACAAACTGGTCTGATAAAAATTACCTCTCGAATTAAAGTATCCCAGCTTACCGATACTTGAATTTATCAAACTAACAATGAATAATGTTTATTCCGTAGTCACTTGTTTATTCAGCAGCAGCAGTTACCATGGATATTCGTAAAAAATGTGGTTTACCAGCGCTCATTCAAGCAGTTTGGAAAATACAGCAAGCACGGCAATCACTCTGTTGTTGAGTCTGGGTACGTACACTGACTACGTACGTACTTTATTATTAGGGCTGGATTGCATTGAGGCGCCCACTTACCACATCGAGCGATGATGTCATATATAATGGCACAACACGACGAGTGTTTCTTTAAAGTCACTTATGACATCATTGGTAGAGAAAAAATAGGTTATCTGTTTATTCGTAACTAGCTCTTGCCCGCGACTTCGTCCGCGTATAATTAGTTCTCGCCTAATTATGATTTGTTTTCCCATACAATCTTTCTCAAGCTCAGGTGGACACCAGGAACTTAGGGGTGACATGTTGGAGAAGGAAAGCCACGAATAGATCGGACTGGAGATATTTGCTTGACCAGACTAGCCTAGGGCCCACCCATGGCTAGAACGCCTCAAATGATGATGATGATACAATCTTTTACCCTTCTTTACACCCCCTTAAGAAATGATTACAGTCAATATGACATTTCCTAGAAATCCTATTGTCAAAACGAATCATTAAGTGCTTATTTCAGAATATCAAATGTACCGATTCTAGACGAATGAATCTCGTCAAAAACATAACATGTACATTGTACAATGATAAAAGTCTCGCTACGCAGTTCTGCTGTAAAACTTTATCCTAACAGAGCTAGTTCTTCATGTAAGTATGATGACAGAAGGCCGGAAGCAGAGCGACAAGGCATGCGATAATAATCACACAGAGCGGGCTTCTCATGTAAGGCTGAGGGCCGAAGGCCTGAAGCAGAGAGGCGAGACACGCGAAGCTGAAGGCCGAGCCTCCCAACAGAGTAGATTCTTCATGTAAGGTTGATGACTAAAAAGCCGAAGGAGAGTGGCAAGGCATGCGAGGCCGAAGGCCGAGCTATATCGTCGCCGAAGATCCAGTTGCACTATTAATGAGGGTAAATTATACTCCATTCGTTCGTTTTCACGTGATGCCTAGACAATAGACATATAAACAGACACAAATTCTTAAAACTGTTAAACCGATTTCTGTTATCGATTCTATACTTAGAATATTGTGTATGTTGGTTGGGGATACCTCCCCAGCCAACTTTTTTTCGAATATCTTCCATGTACAGACTTTCGACCCTCTTCTAAGTTTACATCTAAGATGCTCCAACTGTCTATGCTGACGATTGGGCTGCCCAGCTCAAGTGATCTCTTATATCAAACAGTTTATATGGTGTAAAGGGTCAACAATTACGTAAAAAATAACGCACGACCAAATTAAATGGTACACCGACGGTACAAAGCGTGCATTGAAACAACTGTATTTGTATTTTGCTGTTTATATGCTTAAGCATATGAATAAAAATAATGCCAAAGTATCGCAAATGCATTTAGATGTACACGCAAAGTAGAACTAATTGTGAAAAGTTGTGCTCAAAAATAGCGTCAACAATCAGAAGGAATTATGATACTTCGGTTTTGACATATTGAATCGTCAACTTGTTTACAATTCTGCTATGCTTTATGTTAAATTTCTTGACACGCTGTTATAATCCCAATTGGCTGAAACTTAAATCGTAAAATGGCGTATGTGGATTAAACCACCCCGTTTCATGGACCTTACTTGCATCCCCGATTTAATATACCTTTGATGGAAGATCATCGGGACAAAAAGTACACTTATAATATATAAGTGAATCCAGATTATATACTATTAGCATACAAATCATCTTAATCTGTTCAGCCAGTTTTGCGTAATTCAGTAAAAAACATCTAAACTTTCGCATTTATAATATTAAGTAGTGGGATTATGGTATAAAGTGAGTGGACATGAAGTGAACGGCAAAAGTAACATTGTAATTGCATGTTTTGAAGAGACCGTGGTGGCTGGCGCGCACACTGGGCAGCGCCGCAGCGCAGCGCTTGCGTTTACTTTTTTTTCAGTTTCTATCATAAGATTTCACAAATTTTAAATGAGGATGTTTTTCCTTTGTCATCATGCTTACCAATTTTCATAACTGTAACTAATGGATTATATGAGTTCCCATACAAAATTCAACCCCTCTTTTTACCCCCTTATAACCCAAATCTGCACAATTTTTATAGCCTAAAACCTAACCGAGTATTTACTCGACAGATTAGTAAAGTTTTCATCAAAATCGGTTCAGCCGTTTTCACGTGATACGCGTTCATATAAACAGACAAACAGATAAACAGACAAACCGACAAAAATTCTAAAAACTGTTGGAACATGTCCTGTTATTGATTCTAAGTATCCCCAGCCAACTTTTTTTCGAATATCTTCCATGTACAGACTTTCGACTCTCTTCAGCTTTATTATATGTACTAGCTTTTGCCCGTGACTTCGTCCGCGTTTAATTCGTTCTCGCCTTAGAATGATTTGTTTTCCCATACAATCTTTCTCAAGCTCAGGTGGACACCAGGAACTTAGGGGTGACATGTTGGAGAAGGAAAGCCACGAATAGATCGGACTGGAGATATTTGCTTGACCAGACTAGGCCCACTCGCGGCTATAACGCCTCAAATGATGATGATGATACAATCTTTTACCCTTCTTTACACCCCCTTAAGAAATCCTATTGTCAAAACGAATGATTAAATGCTTATTTCAGAATATCTAATGTACCGATTCTAGACGAATGAATCTCGTCAAAAACATTACATGTACATTGTACAATGATAAAAGTCTCGCTACGCAGTTCTGCTGTAAAACGATATCTTAACAGAGCGATTTCTTCATGTAAGTATGATGACTGAAGGCGGAAGCAGAGCGGCAAGGCATGCGAGAACAATCACACAGAGCGGGCTTCTCATGTAAGGCTGACGGCCGAAGGCCTGAAGCAGAGAGGCGAGACACGCGAGGCTGAAGGCCGAGCCTCCCAACAGAGTAGATTCTTCATGTAAGGTCGATGACTGAAAAGCCGAAGGAGAGTGGCATAGGATGCGAGGCCGAAGGCCGAGCTATGTCTTCGCCGAAGATCCAGTTGCCATATTAATGAGGGTAATTTATACTCCATTCGTTCGTTTTCACGTGATGCCTAGACATATAAACAGACAGACAAACAGACACAAATTCTTAAAACTGTTGAAACGATTTCTGTTATCGATTCTAAGTATCCCCAGCCAATTTTTTTTCGAATGTGTTCCTGCCCAGCTCAAGTGATCTCTTATACCAAGCAGTTTTTATGGTGTGAAGGGTCAACAATTACGTAAAAAAATAACGAACGAATAAATTAAATGGTACACCGACGATACAAAGTGTGCAATGAAACAGCTGTTTTTGTATTTAAGCATTAGAATAAAAACAATGCCAAAGTATTGCAAATGCATTTTGATGTACACGCAAAGTAGAACTAATTGCGAAAAGGTTGTGCTCAAAAATAGCGTCAAAAATCAGAAGGAATCATGATACTTCGATTTTGACATAATGAATCGTCAACTTGTTTAAATTCTGCTATGCTTTAAGTTAAATTTCTTGACACGCTGTTATACTCCCAATTGGCTGAAACTTAAATCGTAGAATGGCGTATGAGGATTAAACCACCCCGTTTCATAGACCTTACTTGCATCCCCGATTTTATATCCCATTGATGGAAGATCATCGGGACAAAAAGTACACTTATAATATATATAAGTGAATCCAGAATATATACTATTAGCATACAAATCATCTTAATCTGTTCAGTCGTTTTTGCGTGATTCAGTGACAAACATCCAAACATCTAAACTTTCGCATTTATAATATTAAGTAGTGGGATTATGGTATAAAGTGAGTGGACATGAAGTGAACGGCAAAAGTAACATTGTAATTGCATGTTTTTATATAGGGTTACAAAGTTATGTAAGTAGTTTTTAAATCTAGAAAACGGGACTGAAATTTGGGTTTAGAGTCACAGTTACTTAATGGAATAAATCATAATAGTGTTCAAAATTTTAAGAGACCGTGGTGGCTGGCGCGCACACTGGGCAGCGCCGCGGCGCAGCGCTTGCGTTTACTTTTTTTTTCAGTTTCTATCTTAAGATTTCACAAATTTTGAATGAGGATGTTTTTCCTTTGTCGTCAAATACATGCTTACCAATTTTCATACCTGTAACTCATGGATTATAGGAGTTCCCATACAAAATTCAACCCCTCTTTTTACCCCCTTTTAACCCAAATCCGCACAATTTTTATAGCCTAAAACCTGACCGGGTATTTACTCAACAGATTAGTAAAGTTTTCATCAAAATCCGTTTAGCCGTTTTTACGTGATGCGTGTTCATATAAACAGACAAACAGATAAACAGACAAACAGACCAAAATTCTAAAAACTGTTGGAACGTGATCTGTTATGGATTCTAAGTATCCCCAGCCAACTTTTTTTCGAATATCTTCCATGTACAGACTTTCGACCCTCTTCAGCTTTATTATATGTGTAGACGACAGACCCTACCCTCCCCTGATGTACCTAGCACGTAATTTAGAAACAAATAAAGATAAGACGTTAGCTAGGTAAATGTAAGAGTAACCCTGTTATTTAAAATGGAATATTTAAGAAATATTGTCATATTTACGTAAATATTAGAACCTTGTCGCACTAACCGGAAGGAATAACTCTTTAGGGCGAGTTTATTCATTTCAGCAAGTATTATGACACAATTCGAGTGATTGCGCAATAATACTTGGAAGTTTCCATACGCAGTAGAATGAAAGATTGCGTAATAATGTAAAATATATCGATCGTAGATCAAAATTACGCTATGAAAATGGCATGTTTTTGAGCTAACTCACAAACAGTTGACTCTGAGACAATAAGGTTTTTATTATATAAAGTAGGCGCTGAGGCGCATATTATAAGCCCTGTTTGAATCACAGGCACTAAGAAATGGTCGCGCAGCGAATTTCTTAAGATTGAATAAATTCAGAATAGTCGTTTTTAAACAACGTTCTTCCCTCTCCAAGCCAATATTAGGGGGACGCTGTCCAAGTATAAAGGGTCACGTGTGACCACACCGAACGCCGACTCGATGAGTCCTAGTACAGGCCAGTGAGATAATCACAGCCTCCGCAATCCGCGGAAAACCGCGAGATTTGTAAGATTCCCTATTTATACTCGGACAGCGCCTCGTAGCGTGCGCAACTTCATGGTGCTCACGTTACGGTCAGCCATTACGAAAGAAAGGAGGTGAGTTCGCAACGTACTTCACTTAGTACCGAAGAGACACTCCAAGGAAGAAACCCAGAACAAGAAAGAAAAAGTGCGTTGGGAACTCAGCTCAGGAAAAGTTTAGGAATCTAGACATTGTGTCCTAGATTTAGATAAAATCAGTGTTAAAGTCATTATAAATAAGTAACTTTATTATATACAGTGTTAACTTCCAAATACGTTTTATTAAGAACATAATCTGTGATAAACAATATAAGCCATTTACAATCCGTCCGGACTTCTTATTTACTTGTTACGAATCATAAGAAAAAGCAGAACCAAGGTGGCACCAAAATTAGAGTAGAGTCAGTCACTGTTATTTTATGAGAGGAACTACCAGTCATTTGTATACAGTCCACTTTAAACATTTATATTTTTGGGCCTAATCAATCAGGATTAGTGCATCATTTACAATATGTATAGAGTATAGATAGATAGATGAGAAGTTACAAATACACATTTGCTTAAGACATCATTATCATATCAGCCGAAGGACGTCCACTGCTGGACATAGATCTCCACCAACATTGGGGTAAAAGGCCATAATAGCCACGCTTACATTATAGCCGCACGCGGATTAGCGATCGCAGTATCTCCACCGCACTCCAGGGATGCTGCTGTCCATCCCCGGGTGACCTTGGTCGTAGTTACTAGTACTTGGTAGGGTTACGGTGGGTACTCCCTACGGAGGTGGTGCAACTTCAACCCCCCTTTGTCAAGTGAGTGGGCAACTTGACTGTTAGAAGTTCTCAAGCCGCCCAAGTACAGTGTGGTACGAGTGTAAGTAGACAAAATACACGGAGTAAGTATATACGTCTTTTGTCTATTATAAAGACCGATAGCTACTAAGGATATTTTTAGTAATTTCTTTAGTAAAAGAAAATAATTGTGGTAGTTCAAAAATATTTCGTGCTTTGATTTTGATCCAATATTTCGTGTTTCGTGTGATGGCATATGGCACTGAGACGTGGTCGCTTACTATGGGCCTCATAAGAAGGCATAAAATCACCTAAAGAGTAATGGATATGGCTACGCTAGGAGTTTCTCTGCGCGATCGCATCAGGAATCAGGCCATCCGCAGCAGAACCAAAGTAACCAATATAGGCCTCCGAATCGCTAAAATTAAGTGGCAGTGGGCGGGGCATAAAGCACATAGGACCGGTGGCTGTTAGGGCGGAAAGGTTCCCGAGTGGCGACCACGTACTAAAAAGCGCAGGGTGTTGGGGGCAGGCCTCCCACAAGATGGACTGATGGCCTGGTGAAAGTCGCAGGACGCTGCTGGATGCGGGTGGCCCATGACTAGGGCGTGCTCCCGGGAAATACCGGTTTTCAATTTCCCGTGAAATTCCGGGATTTATTTGGAATCCAAGGAACCGGTACCGAGCACCGAGTCCCGGTTCTCCGGGTTCCTTCCATAACGTCAAATAAAAAAATATTTTATCAGTAAATGTAACGCACCGGCACCGGCAACGTCGCATTTTTCGTGAATCGTGAGAAGCGTGAAGTGTGCGGGGCTTAGAATTGAATTGAAAAAGTTACCATTATGCAGAGTACAACGCGACAACAAGAAAACAACTTAGACGATTCTGAAAAAGTCAAGATTTAAAATGGTTCTGTTTGAGAATGGTGATGATCGCGGTAAAAATCTATCATTAGCTTATAAATATCTGAGTGCTATTCTACCGAGAAGTGTACTCGTAGAACCAGAAAGGATTTTTTCATCGGTCGGTTATATTGTCAATCGACTGGGAACATCTCTAAGTGACCGTACCATCGATGCCATTAGTTTTCTCAACAAGGACATAATTATTACCAAGAAAATAAATGCAAATAAAAAAAATAAGTATGAGAGTTAGACTAATTTATATTATCTTAAGTTGAAATTTAAAATTGAAATAATCATTTAGATTTAGACTGATTTATACCTCTATTATCTAAAGTTCAAATTTAAAATTCAAATAATCATTTAGATTTAGACTGATTTATATTATCTTAAGTTCAAATTTAAAATTTAAATAATCATTTAGATTTGGACTGATTTATATTATATTAAGTTCACATTTAAAATTGAAATAATTATTAGCGTTTCGTCAAGTTAATTCGACATACTTAAATAACTAGTCAGATTTAGATATTGTAACTTGTATAACTTTGCAAAAGTTGATTATTTTTTAAGATCAAATGTAAGGATTTACGTTTGTTTTTTTTAGTATTTGGCAATGACCTGAATACCTGATTATAATTTATTACTAATATTTAATTTAGTTTCCATAATGTTGATTATTTTCTTTACAGAGTTTAATAGATGTTATACACAAGACTTGTTATTCACCTTGCTACAAATACAATGTTTTTGTATAAATCACATTCTAAATATTCTAATTCATTTGTTTTTGTGTCTTATTGATCTCCAGTTTTCCGCTTTTAAGCCAATGATTAGATTAGATATTGCGTTAGTCCTTCATGTTGTATTATTTGTAAGGTGATTCGATTTTTGTTAACGAAGAACGATATTTGTTTTATGTAGATTATTATATTGCTGTTGCTGCAAATGTTACAATTATCTTAAGTTAATCACATTTAAAATTGAAGTAATCATTAGCGTTTCGTCAAACTAATTCGACATACTTACATAACTAGTCTGATTTAGATATTAAAAGTTGTATAACTTTGCAAAAGTTGATTATTATTTTTTTAATTATAATTACAAGATGATGCGTGATAATAAAAAGAATGTTTAGAATATGGTGTTTTTAAGTATTACTTACTACACATGTTATGTTAAGTAAGACTGATTGAAGTGTTTTATTTCTGAAACTATTTTTTTATTTTTTCCCCTATGTATAACATTTTCCAAATCATTCCAACGATTTCTTTTTCAATATTATTAGAGTTACTTACACGATTGTAGGATTTATTACTACTATAATACCGGGATCCGCGGTATTGTAGTCGTAATAAGTCCCGGGATTGGAAGCCCCGCATGGTTGTCAGTTAAATTATGTCTTAAAGAAAAATCTATGAAAATAAATCAGCTAAGCATAAAGAACCGGGAGAACCGGGAATCCTGTTATCGGAACTCTTTGGGGGAGGACTATGTCCAGCAGTGGATGTCCTTCGGCTGATATGAAGGTGATGATTCTTATAACTGAATCAGATTAGCACGGCGCAAAATACTGCTTGGCTCCACAGGGCGATTGCGGAAAATTTTCTACGCGCGTTACTTATCAACTGTCATTTTCAAGAAGGAATAACGAGAGTTTAATATGTTTCAATGCTCGTTTGAAAAGTAACGCTACTATACCGTATGTACTGAATTTTCTACTCGCCCTCTATATAGCCGCCTGCATACCTGTATGCTGACCCCGAGTTACGAATACTAAATAATCGTATAGCAGTTTTCTCTTAATCGCAATAAAGAACTTTTAATATTGTTTGTACTCGCGAGAATCATTTATTAAGGTTCAGAAATATTTTATTAAAAAATTGTTGCTTAGCGATGTAGGTGACATTTTAAATGAGGTTTTAAAGAAAATTTGAAATCTGTACCTGAATTGTCTTCATTCAAAAACATCGATTTCAATTTCGCAACGCGATATTTTCTACTCCCGTTAAATATCGTTCGCAACGCCCGTTCAATGAGACGTCATCAGAAACCTATTAAGTTGCATAAGCGTGCCATACATTCATTACTAATGTCCCGTCATTTGGATTCGGAGTGATGTACGGATCTTATTGCCGTAGCAGCTGCGGTTTCCTCATTAATACGATAATTATCTCGAGCGGGGAACGCATCAGTATCATCGCAACGGGATACATTTTCATCTTCTTACGGTAATTATTTCGCTGATATATAATTATGTTAACCCATTCGATTAATTTTACTGCTAATATGATAGTACTTATGAAAATCAGGTGATCTAAATGATTATCAAAAAGTAAAGTAGTTAATTATATAACTTACCAACACAAAAAAGTTTAAAATTCATTTAAAATATCAATATTTCAAAAATGGGTGTACTAATAAAACATGTCTAAGGAGTCTTGCTTGAAAATATGCTTTCAAATAAAAAAGCGCACTCAAATCGGTTCATCGGTTAAAAAGCTGCGGTGCCACAGACAGACACACATATACACAGAAACACAGATACTTATGTTAAACTTATAACACCCCTCTTTTGCGTTGCGTTGGGGGTTATAAAAGATAAACATTAAACGGGCCAAAGCAGCAAAATACTTAATCCAAATATATAAAGTTCTGAATACTCGTATACGAGAGATATTTTTTGTCTGAGCCGCGAAAAAAAAATCTCCAAGTAAAACAGCAAATAACTAATATTTCAACGTCAACAATTATTATAAAAATTATAGAAATGAAATATATCAACCAAGATTTTGGAATTGCAGACATGTTTCCATACATGCAAGCATTTGTTCCTGTTACGAGTATTTGGGGATGTCCAGGACATAAAGATTCCTCAATCATTTATCAACTCTAGGTCAAATATGTCAAAATTAATTATTTCTATAAGCTTCGGGTGAAAACTGCATTGAGTTAAAATTTGACATAACCACTTCATAGCAGACCACCACCACCATATCTGCAAAAGGACGTCCACTGCTGGACATAGACCTCTCCCAAATTCACGGGGTGTATATGCCATATGCTTGCCATGCGGGTTGGCGATCGCAGTATCTCCACCGCACTCCATGGATGCGGTTACCCATCCCCCGGTAGTCTTGGTCGTAGTTTTAGGACATACCCGGGTCCCATAATAGACATAAAGTCATATTTAGATCTGTAACATTGCTTTCGGTACAATACAACCTAGCAGGTTTAATTACTTAAAATATTATCATTTGTATAATTTTTTTCTGTTTACTACGTATTTTTTTCTGGATATTTTTCGCTTAGCATATACACACTTATTTCATTTATACGTGTTGACATATATTTATCCTGATTATTTGCTTATTTTGACAATGTTCCCACTACGTTTGATACCTTACTTGTAAGATAGGAACTTCGAGAAACCAGAAATTAATGCGCCGCTGCTAAATGCTAAAAAACTTGTTGAAAAGTAGCACCAACTTAAATGAGCTTTACTCAACTTGGTCCCAAGTTAGCACCCTTACTTACCTACCGTCTACTTTTATATCCAAATATTATGCAGAAAGTAGTGGTTAGAATGAAAATTTTGACTAAATCTTTTGAGACACCGTAAAAATCATGCCGGTGACAAACTCGTTAAAACTAAATAAGTTTTACATTATCTTTTTAGTTCTTTAATTTTCTTGGGCTTCTTTAACCGTAGAATACTATTCAAAACGGGATATTTACCATGTATGTTAATATTGTTGAGTTCCCGATGTTTCGGCGCTAAGCGCACCACCTCATGCCGTATTAGAGAGCATATCGACGGTCCCAATTAAAAGAGTCGGATCTGCAAAATGGCAACTTTACAGGAGAGGCGATCAAAGTTTGGCAAAGAAGTTTTGGTGCATAATTTTGACAATATTTGGAGTATTGATATGAAATTTGGAGTCAGTTCATATTTTTATGTATCCTTAAATTGAGTATTAACAAATATAGAAAAAAATCACTAGAAATAGCGGAAATGAGAGTTGATACGTTTTTAACCGGAATCTAATACATACAATTTGTCGGAAGTACCACATAAGACTTTTTTGTCCGGACATGTATCACTGTTGTTTGTCGGAACTGCCATATACAACTTTTTTGTCTGGATATGGGTCATTGTCGTTTGTCGGAAGTGCCACTTACGACTTTTTTGTCAGAATATGGGTCTTTGTCGTTTGTCGGAAGTACCACTTACGACTTTTTGTTGTCATGTTACATTTGTTTTTTGCATGTCAAAAGTGTCACTATTGATAATTAATGACTATTTTTATTTGATACATTTTATTATTATGTCTGTCGCCAGTGTCATTTTTACATATTTAAGTATTTATCTAGTATAATCTTGTGATGAGACCATTATGATGGTTGAATAATTTGTATTAGTTATGTTATTAAATAAGAAAGATAATTTTCGGTAAATATTATTTTGAGTAACATAAAAACGTCAAGAAAAAAATCTAATACCGGTCGTATTGCTCCTTATTCAATTTTACTTCTTTTAGGAGTTTCCATTACCTTTCCACTCTTTCATTTTAATGTATTAAAAAAAGTTTTTTTTTTAAATTACACTTTTGACACCGTAAAAGTCACCAATACCATTTCATGCACAATCTAAGGTTCTTCTTCAGCTTTTTTTCCAATGAGCTAAGCAGTACCGCTCTTCTGGAAAGTAAATCATTTTCCGGGAACAATACAATTGAAATACACCTCACCTCAACTCAAACATTTACAAACAGCTGGTATTCAGGTGACAGCAATACTCAATATCATCACATCATTCCCACGACGTTGTGATATATATAATGGAAGTTCTCTCCTAGGGCATAACACTTTTTTGCACTATCGTCCAAAAAGCTAGGTTTGCTCACCTTAATTTATGCATGCTAGCTTGGCTTTGCCTTCTAAGTGGCTCCGAAACTGGACGTCATCAGAAAATGTCGACACCAAGGATCCCAATACACTTTGAGATGGAAAGAACGGTGTATTGGAACCGTGGTCCCACAGTGGATGATTTTTTTTAGCGGTAAATGCGCATACTTGTGTCTTGGTGGGGTTAACCGGACTAGACTGAACATAAGTTATTTGCGACTCTCTAACACAGAGGAACGAGGAATGTTGGCACGGCCCGTATAATAAGTATCCCCGGTGTTGTCATCGGCATAACAATGCATGCTATAATGCATGTAACAACAGCGTAGGGGATAGCACAAAGCATTGTAGGATGCTAGCATTAATGTCCAAGCTTTCGAAGCAGGTGCCACCTACTAATGCAACTGCCGGATAAAAAGCTGGCGATCCATCTGCATAAACCCTAGGGCAGTTGGTAGGATCGTAGCTTCGATAGAAACCCTTGGTGCCAGACCCGATCAAACGCCTTCGCTATGTCCTAGCTGGCTGCTGAAGCCTTTCCCTGACTCTCAATGGCTGAAGCCCACCGGTGTGTAAGATACACTAGAAGGTTACTGATTCGATGATAGTCATTGATTAAATCGTGTTCCACTAGGTATCTTAGGAGCTTTGTGTTGATGACATGACTCCATACCCTTGGAGGGAAGGAAGGTAACGATAAGCCTGTAATTCGATGGGTCAGATCTATCGCCCTTTTTAGGGACTGGGTGTACAAGAGCAGTCTTCCACGAAAATGGAACTTGCATTTTGTGGACGTTTAGCAATAGCAGCTCCCTCAGGCAGAACATTTCTCTGCGAAAAACCAATTTCTACCATGGAATACCCACACCAGTAGCTGGAAGTACGGCCCTGTCGTCGTCGTCCAAACTAGAGTTCGAAGCAAAGAGCCCAATGTATCTGCTTTCTCGTTTGTGCTGTGGGTCAGGTCTCCAGCTGTTATTCGCAGTGATGGTAAAGACGACGGACAAAAATTTCCCTCTGCAGCTCTGGCGAGCGGCCAAAAAGCGAAACATCCGGAGGGATATCCAGTAAGCTTCTCACCCATTCTGCCGATAAATTGAATGTCTTACACCTCGAGGCAGTGTCTAATTTGCGTTTCACATGAAATAAGTTTGGATCCTTAATAGCTTCGGCTTTAGTTCAAGCCCTGTATGCGGTTAGGTAACGTGCTCTAGTATACTTATGAGGCCAATTAAAGCTAGCTACCAGGGACTTGGGGATAAAACATTCCATACTCGCCAGGATCGTCTGAGTGACAGCAGTTGCACATGAGTCTGGATCTTTTGATGTGAAACAAAGCTACTTTCACCGGTAAGTACGATGCGTAAAATCTACAAATGATATGAAAGTGCGTACATTAAAAGGTAACAATAATTTAGATCGTCACAATCATCCATTGTGTGGCGTACAATATTAGCGCAGCGTTTACGTAGTTCTGCTGACCTATACTGCCACATGCGCCTCAGTCCAGTTGGCCATGGCGGTTCCGGCTCACGCATAGTGTCTGTGTCCGGACGCAGCAGTGATCGGACAAGCCGAGTGATGCTTTTACTGAGATGGAATACCCGTCCGGATGTAAGGTCAGCAGGTCTAATAGAGAGCTGGTATGGCCCTTGATATCTGGTATTCTCGTGCGAGAACGTACCGGTTGCGACATCCATCACACATCACACCATCGGACAGAGCAAAATTCGCGAACAGACCTACCCACGTAGTCGGTGGATCGAGAACTGCGTCACTCGACATGGTGGGCGTTAAATTCTCCTAAGATTACCAGCTCCGCGGAGGGGTACTGATTTATAAGGTTCTTTTCAAAAATCATGAATGCCTTGCGTGTACAGTAAATACTACGACGCGTTCAGCGTGCTGTTGCGGCTGCCGCGATACTGTTGCGTCAGGCATGTTCGCGGACGCGCACGTGGACGGGTTCCATACGACGCTGCGCAAGCGCTGTGCCACGACGCTCCACTGGGTGCGCGGCAGCCGCCAGAGTCTCCTGACCGTCGTGGCGGAGAGATGGTACAGTGGCCTAGTCAGACACTGGTCCTCTCATCATTTAAGTTTAAGTAATAACATTATATGGATTCAAATAGTCTGAAATAAATGCATTATTTTTATTGTAGGCTCACGATATATATAAAGGTATAGGACAAACCGCGAAACATTTGATGAAATAAGACTCAGAACCGATAGTGTCTTAAAATTTAAACAAAAATTAACTCCGGTAATCACCTTTTTTAACAATATTTAATGACACGGGAAATAAGAAAATAAACGGTTTTGAAACGCTGAATATTCGTCCTAAAACTATAATTTATATAATCGACACGTGGCAAATTTGTACCTCGATTGGGTTGCTAAAGCTCTTACGTACACTAGCTATGACTTTAACTACTAATTGCTGGTGTAGTGTGTTTGTATGAACCAGCAATGAGTAATTATTTAAGTCATTGCAAAAAGAAAACTATCATTTTAAAAGGGGGGTCTCTGGCACCGATTTAAGACTCAATAAGTCAGCTAAATAAAAAAATGCAAAATGCACGCGAAACTTTCAAGGGACTCTGACTTGGCAGTGTATTTCTGAAAGTCATTTTTGTATACAGATGTATGGAAGGGGAAAATGTGATGTCGGTAGAAAATGGCAAAGTTTAATAAATATATTACGTTTGTAATGTAAATTAAAACAAGATTATTTATTATTAGATATCGATGTTTTAGACTCTTGAACATTCCATTTCTCCATAGAAACAAAATTCTTTGAGTTTAGTAGTAAATATATATACGAGTATGTAACACACGACAGATTTCAAAACCTCATTCTATATAGTACTCTAAACATTTGATGCGCCTGTGAACAATTTGCTAGGTTTTTAAAAACGGTCAAGATAAATAATGATGTCAAACTTTACCTAATTAAGATAAGTGGGCCAGTGCTCATCACTGACCCAATACATGGCAAATTCAATCTTATATCGTAACGAGGTGGGCATTAAGCTGTCGAGTATAACAGTCAGTGTCAGTGTGTCGTTTATTGTCGGTGGGAATTGACTAGCAAATCGTATTTCACCACCATACTGACATACAGTCGCTTGTTCAAAAATGAAACAATACTAAGTATCGCAAAAACACCTATTTATTCATTTGAAGAAAAACAAAGAATATTTTTAATAATAACATTGCATCTCAAAACCTATTCCCGTGTTATTTGAGTACCTATTTTCCTCGGTTCACCAAATCGTGACATTGCATAACGATTATTGATTATGCCCCGCGCTCCAAATGTTGTGTTGACTGTACTAAACGCTCCAACCATTTACCGAGTTGAGATGTGTCGTTGAATTGATGTTTAAAAGTTTTTCTGATATGGCTTCTGTTAGATCTACTATGAGGAGATTTAAGATGATATTATTTATGT
The DNA here is from genome assembly GCA_905163555.1 of Notocelia uddmanniana. Classification (NCBI taxonomy): domain Eukaryota; kingdom Metazoa; phylum Arthropoda; class Insecta; order Lepidoptera; family Tortricidae; genus Notocelia; species Notocelia uddmanniana. Next base: position 20,210,140 of record LR991059.1, on the reverse strand, counting down.
TAAACGGGGTGTTTGGTACGAAGCCACTTTTAATCAGAATCTTAATTAGACCTTGTTTATGTAGAGAAGGCGCCAGAAGGCCCGTGATAGTAACTACTCATCCCATTTCAAAAACGAATTTATCAGTACTTTTAGAATGGCCCTTTTGGATGGACATACTTAGGTTATAATTTAACCTGCGGCAGCCCTTGCATTCATAGTAATACGTGAGCGGAGCCGCGCGGGCCCGCTTAGCATGAGGAAGCCTTTACTAAACAGTGGGTGGATACAGGCTGAAATGATGATGATGATATTGATATAGAGTAGGAAAGACACGTTCGGTAAGAAGAAGGCGTATGCTATCAAGTCATTATGGCGTTTGCATCGTCACTTAATAGCACGCGTTTCATACACATGAGTCTTACTTTTATCCTGATTCATACAAGTACAAAATCTGTTCGCTTTCTCTATCACAATTAGGTAGTCACGGAATAATAAGATTCGTCACTTTTCGACCATAACAGCATTAACATAGAGTTGAAAAGTAACAAATCTTTTCATTCCGCGACTAAACGTAAGTAACACTTTCTAAGATATTATATCCGATGATAGGATGATTAGCTCGTATGACACAGAGCAGTTGTTTCTTCAAACTTAAACGGGCGAAAACATAACGTTTATTATAACGTTTAAATAATATTAACGCAAAAATGACAGACCAAACTAGCGTATATTTAACATGTTGTGTAGGTACGGTAAACTGGGGTAGCTAATCAAACTGGGGTGACAACAAACAAAAAGCAATTTCTCATTAATTATTGTTTTTATTTTCATGTGACCTTGGTGTATCTTGGCTTGTGTGCATCTTGGTGTTTAGTTAAATAAAGTTACCTAATTTCCAGTAGTACCGCTTTTCTGTTACATTCTGAATGATCGAAGTAGCTCATTTTTTTTCCCAAAGTAACCCCAGTCCACGCAATCAACTAGGAGATCGCGTTTTCATATATCGACATGACGTATTTATACCTGAGTTTGATTACTGGAACTAAAATCTTTATTTACTACTAGTACCTAGTATTTCATTATTATATTATGGAAAGATTACGAATATAAATTATTTAAGATCACCCAAGCCGAATAAAATACGCTGAAGGCGCTTTTACTCAGTGACGCGTTCAGCGCGTTCTTATTCTGATGCATTCAGCGAAGCAGTTAATTGACAGAAAACCATCCCTTATTAACCGACTTCAATAAAAGGAGGAGGTTCTCAATTCTTCGAATTTTTCGAATTTCGAATATTTTTTTATTTAAAAACGGGATTGCTCTTGGCCAGTTTCTAGCCAGGGGGCAACAATGAGGCCGACGATGAAGCGAGCTCACCCAAAAGATGCCTATTCACTAATGCCTTAAAAAGATCCAGGTTATATGAACTCGGAAATACAGACGCCGGCAGAGAATTCCAAACCTTAGAAGTACACCTTAATGTTAAACCTTAATGTTTTGCACCTTAGATCCTCAACTTTGGGTCAACTGGGTAGATGCTATCCAAGAGCAATCCCATTTTTAATAATAAAAAACAGACGCAAGTATAAATACTGCACGTCCGTGTATTTTAAGCTTAGGTGTAGGCAATTTTAACAGATTTACAATGAGCAAGAATCACATGCAAGTTAGGTTCGAATCAACTAAGTAGCCTTAGATTAAATAAAGGCTAAAATACTTAATCCGTTGTAATTAAACGTCAAAACTGTGAGCAAACTCATAACTTGTTTGGTATTTACTACTTAGTACAATTTCGACCAAGTACTGGCTTTTTTCTTGATTGGCCTGTACAAGTTATGTTTGACCACAGATTAAGTCCTTTTTTTAATTCGACTCTGTGAATAAACCTGGAACATAGACGTACCTATACAACACGCCCGTACACCAATGAAAGCGTCTCGTGTAGGGGCATACGCCTGTACCGTACCCGTGCCGTACACGAGACGTATAGGACGTATAGGATAACCCCAAGGAGTTAAATTATAAACAGTGGAATTAATATGGTTCTCGTTCGACTATTCTGAACACTTGGAAGGATTATACCAATAATAATACCTACTAGCCTAAGTACAACGGTATCTTTCTCCTCTCGTACAATATATATTTTAAACGCAAACTGAATTAATTTATGACTTCATTCACAGTGGAAAGTCCAGTCTGAGCATTCGCGCTAAAACTTTTTATAACGCGCTGACCTAGATGTCAACTAGATATTTCCTGCAATAAATAATTAAACTAAACGATTCAGATATTCTGAAAGCAGCTCAGCTTTTATAAAACGAACCATGGTACTGATTCCAGAGTACATCTATATAGGTATTTAGTATTAGATTATATGTTGAGAGCGCAGTACGCTCGGTTCTCCATACAAACGTATTTATGGTCTCATTTTTAAACGCCATGCTAGAATAACATGAAACTTTGTATACACAATGGGATCCGGCATATCTAGGTCGGAACATAGTTTCTGTTGCTTGAAATTATAATGGAGAAAAAATACAGCGATTATTAAGGTTTTCATACAAGCCGTTCATGAATTTTTGACTCTGTAGTGAAAGTTGACAACGAATAGAAAATCCGCCTAAGCCGCAATGACACTATTAAGATTTCAACATCCAAACTTCAAGGACCGAACGCTAATTTCTTTTTCGGTACCTATTCAGGAATGTACTTTGCTACTTTGGGCTCGTATGATTGGAACACAATTTATGTGTACATATTAAACCCGTTTTTTAATCCTTACTTTGACTGTTGTATATGGAGTGTTCGTGGCACAGCGGCGCCCGCGTACCGCTTGCGATATGCGAGGTTAAGACTGCGCAGTACGTTCGGTTCTCCATACAAACGTATTTATGCTCTCATTTTAAAACGCCAGGCTAGAATAACATGAAACTTTGTATACACAATGGGATCCGGCATATCTAGGTCGAACCATAGTTTCTGTTGCTTGAAATTATAATGGAGAAAAAATACAGCGATTATTAAGGTTTTCATACAAGCCGTAAAAAACTCAAAAAGCCGCTGTATTTTTTTTCTTTTACAATTTCTAGCAACAGAAGCTATGGTTCGACCTAGATATGCCGGATCCCATTGTATATACAAATTTTCATTTTATTCTAGCATGGCGTTTTAAAATGAGAGGGTAAATACGTTTGTATGGAGAACCGAGCCAGACCGAGCGTACTGCGCCCTCTTAAGCAATGTCGGGCGAGGTCAGTCCATGGATGGGTGACCGATTTGAGTGGGTGACCGATTTGAGTGGTTACTAACTGAGCGCTCTCGTGCTTTGGAAGGCACGTTAAGCCGTTGATCCCGGTTGCTGTCTACGATATCAGTCGTTAAGCCAAGTTAGAGGCCTCCGGGCGGCATGAGAACTTCTAACAGTCAAGTTGCCCACTCACTTGACAAGCCTAATCCCAATAAGGTCTAGTTTCCCCCTCGGGTTGGAAGGTCAGATGGCAGTCGCTTCCGTAAAAACTAGTGCCTACGCCAACTCTTGGGATTAGGTAGCGGACCCCAGGCATCCTTCAGGATGCAACTGTACTGGGAATAACGCTAGGAGGATGATGACTTTGACTGTTGTATATCACTTTACTTACAGACAGACTCAGTTAAATATAATGTGGTTTTTTCAAGCGAGTTTATGTGGGTACAGACAAAATTATGAAGTTTATCTAAATATATAAAAAAAGAAACTGACTGACTGACTGACATATCAACGCACAGCCCAAACCGCTGGTTCTAGAGATTCCAAATTTGGCACGTAGGTTCCTTATAAGGTCTAGAGGTGCACTAAGAAAGGATTTTTCAAAATTCAACCCCTAAAGAGGTGAAAAGGGGTCCGAATTTGTATGGGGAAACAAGATTAGTTGCACTATTTTATTCGAAACTTCACAGGAGTATTTCTAATGATAAATGAGTAAATATGTGTTTCAGGTTTTTTGAGAAATCAACTCCTAAAAGGGGGAAATCTAGTAACAAATTCTGAAAATCGATATGGGTGTTGTTTCTATGGTTTATCGGGTCGCTGATTACGAAAACAAAAATGATTTTAAAATCCCACGTGGAGGACGTGAAATACCATCCCCTCTGTTGGGGTCCGAGGGGGTTGGAATGTCTAAATATTAATAAGGGTGTCGTTTTTATGATTTTTTGAGTCGTCAATTTCGAAAACGGCATTGATTTTGAAATTTAATATTGCGGACTTGAAAACTTTTAAAAGTTTGTGCCAAATTGCAAGAAGAAACTGAGTGACTGAGTGAGTGACATATTAACGCACAACCCAAACTGCTGGTTCGAGAGATACCAAATTTGGCATGTACGAGTAGGTTCCTTATTATAAGGTCTAAAGGTGCATGAAGTGCCGTGAGTTCCCTACGAAGATACGACCTTTTTTGATTCAATGTATTGTACGTGGTTTTATTAATCAGTGCCGTCCGATACGACTTCGACAAAACTCGATATTTGAGAGTCTGAGAGGACTCTTAATAGGACTCCAGGGTAAACTTTGAATAAAGTAACGGCCATATATCAATTTTCTTCATTTCCGTCCCGATTTCGTTCAAAATCGATATCTGAGCGTCCGAGAGCTCCCCTAATACGACTCCGAGGTAAAATTTGGAAAAAGTCGCAGTCATACTGATTTTCTTTTTTTTCGTCCCGATTTCGTTCAAAATCGATATCTGAGCGTCCGAGAGAATTCTTATTACGAATCCGAGGTAAATTTTGGAAAAAGTTGATTTTCTTCATTTCAACCCGATTTCGTTCAAAATCGATATCTGAGCGTCCGCCGAGAGGTACCCCTAATACGAATTTGAGGTAAAATTTGAAAAAAGTGGCGGCCAAATTGATTTTCTTCATTTGCGTGCCGATTTCTTTCAAAATCTATATCTGAGTGTCCGAGAGGTCTCTTAATACGAATCCGAGGTAAAATTTGTGAAAGTGGTGGCCATATTGATTTTCTGTTTTTTTCGTCCCGATTTCGTTCAAAATCTATATCTGAGCGTCTGAGAGGTCTCTTAATACGAATCTGAGGTAAAATTTGGCACTCAATACATGCCTGTATACAAAAAAGTTCAATATTACTGTATATGCGTGTGGGGTATCTATGGATTTGCTTTTAAAAACGACATAGAGGTTTCGATATTTTTTTCCATTTAAATGGACCTTTAGATTTTTTTAAATCGTATGGCATTTATTTACGAACCGTGAGATTTTCGAGAAGACAAGTATGGTTGCCAGTTTTTGTTGCAATTTTAGCACCACCCAGGGGTCACGTGTAGGGTATAGGTCGATTCACAAGAGCTGGCGCGGAATGTCTATGAAATTAATGACAGCTACATACATTTTCCGCGCTAGCTCTTGTGAATCGACCTATAACGGTGGGTATACTCCCTACGGACGTGGTGCAACTTCGACCCCCCTTTGTCAAGTGAGTGGGCAACTTGACTGTTAGAAGTTCGCAAGCCGCCCGAAGGCCTCTAACTTGGCTTAACGATTGCTGTCGTAGACAGCAGCCGGGATCAACGGCTTAGCATGCCTTCCAAAGCACCAGAGTCAGTTAGTAACCCCTCAAAGCGGTCACCCATCCAAGAACTGACCTGCGCCCACATTGCTTAACATCGCATACCGCACGCAGTAGGCGGGTGCCGCTGGGCCACGAGCGTTCTAAATACTTCATAGTTTGTGCCAAATTGCAATTCAATCGGTCCAGTAAAAGCAACTTGGTTGTAACAGACGGACTGACAGTAAGGAGTGCGAATGGAAGGGAGGCCAAATTTTCTTTTTGGATGCTCCAATGGGAACTGGCAAAACCTACCGAATAAATTTAATTTTGGAAAAATAAATGTTACACGTGGTATTGAATTAGCCGTATTTCTGTACTTCAAAGGACCAGAGTTTATGACCGCTGCGCGCTGCTTGGTCGTTTACAGACCTATTGGTGTTACTGTAGAACTGTAGTACACAATCACCAAACTTCCTATACCGAAACCCCCAGAATGTAACAACTACTTTTCTGGAGACCACATTTAAATCGGTTCAGCCAAACGCGAGATAATCGTGGACAAACATACGAACCTGTTTTTTGTATAGACGGTTAAAAATTTCGCTTAGTAAGGGCTAGTGTAATATAAATATACAAATTATTGGTGGGACATTAGCCGGCCGGCAATATTGCTTATATTTGATTGGACTGCAAACAAGCGCCCATTAGGGTAAATTTATGGCAATACTACTTTGTAATAATAGACATAAAAGCGATAGTGTCAATTACCTAACTTATGCATTTCCTCTGAATGCCCATCATTCAATAAACCATTTCGTTAATAATAATTGACTTACTTATTCGAGGCCTCAAGTTAGATTTTTCACAATAAGTATTTGGATGAAAAGTAAAATATACGTACAGCAACATTTACAAAACATAAAAAAGTGTAATCTGTAGGGTGCCGCCAGCAGCGAGGTGGGCCTAAGCTACCAGTAGTTAGGTTAGAGCGACAGAGAGAGACCTCCAGATTATCCGCGCCGTGTCCAGGAGTACCACTTTCTGTATCTGACTCTTGACCCAGCCATCTACCGAGTCTCTTCAGATGTTTGTCGAGACTCTTCGCGATAAGTATTATTATTAACATTAATTTGATCATAAATTTTATATGAAACATCAATAGGTGAGTTTAAAATCGATTTTAATATAAAAACAATATTATAAACGTGAAAGTTTCTGCCTATGTACGTTCCTCTTAATCTTAAAATCTTTGACTGATATAAGGGGAAACAGGGGTATTTATGGTTGCGGCGTGCATCAGGTTGATCTCAATGATATTTTCCATACTAAAAATGGCAGTCAGATCTATCTAATGTAAGTGTTAGTTAATAAACGTTCAATACACATTTCCCCTCGCTATAAAACCATTAAGCCAAAAAATATGTTTAATATAATGAAAATTTAAAAGAACCCACTAACGAAATCTAATATTTCCCTCGTCAAAGTGAAAGCTGTCTTGGAAATAATAACAGATCATTTTAATCTGCTAGCAAACGTTCGGCCGGCAGCCTCTGGCGTTAAGACGTGATCAATTATCCACGTGGGTCGCTCAGCCACCCACAACGGCCAATTCCGGCTTCGAAGAATTTAAATTTTAATATATTTAACATTTTTTGCTGAGACAAGAACTTCGGGAAATTAAATCCCGTTTATTGTACGAGTAAAGTAATAAAAAATTGGTTGTGTGGTTGTGATATTAAACAGTTACCAATTCTTGTACTTCGCCATGCCAAGAGTTCCATACCTATTCACCACAGGCACTGTTTTACGATAGCAAATGCAGTAGTTACTACGGAAAATAGCCAAATGTTTTAGGCCGATAATATTCTGACGAACCCTTTAGCTTGTTTGGCAGTGACCCTGCCTACGAAGCCGGAGGAGGAGGAGGAGGAGGAAGAAGGGTTCGAATCCTGATCAGGGCATGATTGTACTATTACGCCGTACTAAATTCACCTGCGAAGGTTTTTGATCGGCCTTACATAAGACGCTGCAGTCACAAGTGAGCGCTCAACTTTCAGAAGCGCAATATGGATGGAAACCTCCTGCATCTTATGGCGTTATTAGTACCGGCCTTGGATGCCGGTAAAGAGGTAGACATAGCGTACTTCGATTTTCGCAAGGCGTTCGACACGGTGGACAACGACATTCTGCTTACGAAGTTTGCGAGGGCCGGTTTTGTCAGTAATCCAAGTGTACTGTAATTTCATTCAGCCGTGTGCGCAGTCCAGTGCACCATAATTATGATGTCGGTGGAAAGCCTATGCAGCGAGCGACGGAAGTTCGGGATCTCAAAGTTCCTATCTGCAATAAAGCATTTCGTAACCTCGGTTTCTTGTCGTGCCAAGCGAATGACTTTACAAACATCTCGGCGTTAAAAGCTGTGTATGAAGCTCTCGTAAAGAGTCACTTCGAAGGTAGCGCCGCAATCTGGAGTCCATGTAAAGCTAAATACAAGCTCATGTTTCTGATTCTCTACTTCAAGCTGTATTACGGAATTCAAAAAGTGAATGTTCCTAATTAAATAATATTTGTTTTGGTTGCCATAAATAGTAGGGAGGCCAAGTGGCTAAAATCAAACTTCTGCTTGACTGAACAGGTGCAGACCAACAAGTGGTATCGTTGGATTCAGTCAATCTCCCGAGTATGAAAAAAGCGGTTGTCGCTCTTTAAATTGGTGGAGGGGATAACTATGACGTCACAAAGGTGGCGGCACATGGTATTAAATTTTGTCAATTAACTCGACAATTACGCATTCGATTTTAACAGTTGAGATGTCATATGAAAGCTGATTAAATAACAAACAAAATATATTTACAAATTATATAGCGAGTCATATACCTTTTTCTTTTTAGAAAGCCATAACATGAAAGTGTTTTTGCGACAGCTTTCATATCTTTAACATTTAGTAGGTACCCGTAACTACAGGAGAGCTATTTACGTTATTCGAAAAATAAGTAAATCACTTTAAACAAGCTCATCATTTCAGCCGAAAGACGTCCACTGCTGGAGAAAAGTCTTCACCAAGGATCTCCAAAATCACCTGTCGTGCGCCACCCTTATCCAACGGCTTGATGGGGGCTTCTTCATACTGCTTAGACAAGCTCTGAGGGGCACAAACTATGTCACAGTGTCAGTAGTAATTGCGTAACATAGAACAATTATTAGCTGTCATTTTTCACATAGATTCACCCACCCACTAGTCATCACCCTGATCCATAGAGCAACTATTTATGTTTGATTATTTTTTTACCGTGACCAAAAGGTGGTCTGGGAGATATCGCTTTTTAGCGATAAAACGCCTGTTGTTGAACTTTGCTTGTATTTCACTATGCTGTTTCGGATCTATTTTTAATTTTGAGGTGTGTAACAAAGATTATTTGTATAGTATTACGTATATAGATCTACCTAACATACATACAAAGCGTTACACAATCGACCCGCAGGTCCCAGTAGAATAACACGGAGATGGTGGCTTGACGTCGCCATAGATGACATGTAAGCCAATGGACTCAGTTTATGAAGATGATGTTGAAGATTGCACAAAGTGCAACCGGGATTACTGCTAGAATCAAAAATTATTCATTATATCTCAAGACTTGTAAATTGTAAAAAATAGGTATGTTTAAAATAAACACACTTGCCAAATCCATGAGTGGCATCCTTATTCTATATACCTACGATCTTAGTAAATTAAAGACTTAGGCTGGGTTGCACCGACTTACGATCACAGACTGATCAACGTTAAATATGGCGCCGGCAGCTGTCATCCCATAGAAACTTGTCAAACTTTCCATACATTTAAATTTTAACGAACACCGCTTACGATTACAGACGGTTTGGTGCAACCCAGCCTAAATGCCTACTCAAAACACTGTGTACAATAATTATGCTGTGGTGATCTTATTCTAATTTTATTTTCTCAAACATGCGCCTAAATGTATGCATTAATGTCACGAAAAGAGGACATGAAGTTCCCTGTTTACGGCTCCCTACATTACTTCTTGGCCGGCGGCCAAGAAGTAATGTATGGAGAATGTATGAAACTAACATTATTGTCCGCTGCTCTAACTTTTTAAATTTCTTTACTAAATCAACTGATAAAGGAATTACATAGAGCCAACCGCCACGATTTTGTATATATACTCGTATTTTTAATTCGTTATGTAAATTGATAGTTTTTTAGATATTTCCGGTTTTTTTATCGTTCTTGTATTTTTGTATTTTGTATTTTTTTCGAATTTTTCGAGTTTTGTGTATTTTTTTAGATTTTTCGTGTTATTTTGTAGCGTTTTTTGTTCTTTGATATTTTTGGACTTTTTTAAAGTTTTTTCTAAATTCTTTTGTACTTTTCGACATTTTTTTTGTTTTTCCATGTATTTGGTATTTTTTTTAGTTTTTACGTGTTTCTTGGTATTTTTTAGTTCTCTCGTGTTTTTTTTAAATGGTGCATGTATTTGTAGCATGTTTCGAGTTTTTATTTAATTTCCGTTATTTGTCGTGATGCTTTGCTAATTTTGGACGTTTTGTATTTTTTAGTTATTTTTACATTGTAGTTTTTTTATTGTTTTTTTTTTTAACATGTTTGAGAAAAGTACTATACAATCCTCGGCCGGAACAGGGATTGCTGGACGAGTTTGGGATAAACGGCCGAGTCGTAGACGAGGCCGGATAAAACGAGTCTCACGCTCACTTACTTCACGGCCTCTGCAGTAATGTACTATTATTATTAATTACGTTATTAAAATTGGTAGTGGTGTTGGTGTGTTGTGGGCGCATGGTACTTCGTTCGGAATAAATATATACTCGTACGTAATATACCTACTCGTATATGTATGAAGATGAAGAAACGTGCGAACGCAAGCGTAGAAATAATCGTCACTTATGTATTTTTGTATCATTTTCAAAAATTCTAAATGTAAATTAATAGAACGGTAATGCGTCGATTGATTAATAATAGTATATTTGATGTAACCCCGATGATGTGTGATGTAGTATGTTTGATGTGGACCCGGGTATGTCCTTAAACTACGACCAAGACCACCGGGGAATGGGCAGCAGCATTCCTAGAGTGCGGTGGAGATACTGCGATCGCCAACCCGCATGCCAAGCGTGGCGATTATGGCATTTACCCCCCATGAAATTGGGGGAGGCCTATGTCCAACAGTGGACGACCTACGGCTGATGTGGTGGTGGATTTGATGTAAAAGTAATTTATATTTTATATTCTCCCTTATAACATTGTACATACTTGTTCTATTGAATGTTTTGTAAATAACGTACAGATATAGGATATACACTGCATATTTTTAATATGATTTGTTGGGAATCAAAATACCTTTAATATGATACCTCGTATGATAAAATCGGATAAGTAGTTATTGAGGAATCACTACAAACGTGACAAAGTATGGGCCTACTAGCGCGTGAAAGCGCCCCGCGCGGCGCGCTTTCGACGGATAAAAATCAACGTAGTTTCGTTATTTATGATCCAATTTCTAAAATTCAAAAAGGAAAATGTAGATAAGAAGTGTAGCTATCTCTTTTAAATGAAGTATTTTTTGAGTAAATCGATTATTTCACTGCTTATTTTAAACTTCAAAAAAAGACAATTTTTTTTTTTCAAAAAAGAATAAAGGTATATGACTTGCTATATAATTTTTTTTAATAGATTTTGTTTGTTATTTAATCAGCTTTCATATGACACCTCAATTGTTAAAATCGAATTCGTAATTGTCGAGTTAATTGACAAAATTTCATACCATATGCCGCCATCTTTGTGACGTCATAGTTATCCCCTCCACCACTTTAAAGAGCGACAACCGCTTTTTTCATACTTGGGAGATATTACTGAATCCAACGATACCACTTGTTGGTATGCACCTGTTCAGTCAAACGAACTTCATTATTTGACGACTTTTTTCAAATTGGCCTCTCTACTAAAAGTCAAAAGTTCGTGAAGTCTCATCAATTCTTCTCACATGTTGTCAAAGGATTTAAGGGCTGCTCTTATAGAACCTTTTAAACTTTGCTCCCCGCTTGTATATTGGAAATTGGAGAATTTCTGAAGTACTCAACATGAGTAATTATATGATTCGGTTTATTTTATTGTTGTGAAGTACAGTAGGGTTGTAAAGTATTTATTTATTTTTATTTATTTATTTATTAATAGTAAATTACAAACGGAAATATATTACATAGCTCCACAAAACTATTTTTTTTTTTTAGTTTGACTGTGGAGTCTGGTTTCAGTCTCAAGATAATCCAGTACTTATGGGCTAAAATAAGAGTTTAACTAATGATAAGTGGTAACTCATTAATGATCTACAAAGGGCAAATTAACCTTTTATAGAGCATCCATGAGGTACTTTTTTAGGCGGTATTTAAACATAGATTTTTTATGTTCATGGACAATATCCGCTGGTACAGTATTTAGTAAGTATGGTATGCGTTTTCTTAATGTTCTATCTCCATAGTAGTTCGATACTCTGGGAACATCGTATTTGCCGGTGGTTATTGTCCTTGTATTATGGTCGTGTTTAACTAATTGTAGGTATTCTTGTTTATCATAGTTATTTACAGCTAATAGGTATTTGAGTTTGGATCGTACTGGTAGGATTTTACATATTTTGAACAATTTTTTGTAGTCTTTTTTGCAACTAGCTTTAGTTTTTTTGTTAACAAGTACTTTCAGAAAGCGAATTTGTAACAGTTCTAATCCTTGTAAATTGGTTTCAAAAGTAAGACCATAGCAATCAAGGGCATAGAAAAGGATGGATTCAACTAATGACTTATATATACATTTTAAAGTGCTAGTAGGAACTTTGTAACTTAAATGATAAAATTTACCTAAGAGTATTCTTAACTTACTACAAATGAGATCTACATGAGTTGACCATGACAAGTTTTCGTCAATTTTTAAACCAAGATAGGTAACTGAACCAACTTTTTCTATTGGCTTGCATTTACAACTAACCGGATTGATATTATGGTGAAGGCAGGTAAAGCTATGAGTAAAAATGGGTGGGATATTTTCCTTAGGAGGTAAGTACGGAGAGTGAATGAGCATAAATTTTGTCTTGTCCGCATTCAACACGATCCCGTTGTCATGGGACCATTTGACAACCGCATTCACGTCCTCCTGCACGAGCCGACACGTCTGCGCGAGGTCGGCGCCGGCGCGCAGCGCGCACAGGTCATCCGCGAACATGTGCGCCGAACAGTGGCGCAGCACGCCACAAAGGCTGTTCACGTGCATCAAGTAGCAGAGAGCCCCACAGCCCGAGCCCTGCGGCACGCCACACCGGACGGTCTGCTCGTCGCTGAGCCCCGCGCCGACCTTCACACGGAAGGACCGCGCGGTGAGGTAGTCGCGAAACCATTGATTCAACGGCCATCCCACCCCGCACTCCTCCATAGCTCTTAAAAGCGTCTCAGTTTCGAGCGTGTCGAACGCTTTCTTAAAATCAAAAAATATGGCTACTACGAATTGCTTTTCGGATAGATAATTGTTGATCTCATCAGTAAATGCAGACAACAGAGTGTTGGTACTTTTTTGTTTTTGGAAACCATGTTGACATTGATTTAATATACTGTTACGCTGAAGATAATTTCCTATTTGGTCGATTATGCATTTTTCTATAACTTTGTCTACACTGGATAGTATGGATATGGGTCTGTAATTTGAGTATATTTTTCGGTCACTTTTCTTATGAATTGGACGCACAATTGCCTGTTTAAGTATACTAGGGAATTTGGCGTGGTTGACGGATAAATTAATTAATTTGGCTATTACTGGACTTACATTATTTACAACAGTTTTTAGATCAGACATGCGTATGAGATCGCTACCTGGTGATTTATCGCTGTTCATGTTTTTAATGACACGATTGACATAATCAGCCGAAACAGGTTGCCATCGCATACACATATCCGAGTTTCGTACATAGTTTTTTCTATTTAGCCATTTTTCATTACAAGAATGTTTTATATTTTCTATTTCTGTTATAAATGTATTTGCAAATTTATCACAGATCACTTTATCTCCACTTTCTTTTATATTAGATGATATGATGGAATCTAATGACTGCTTTTCATTACCCATCATGGTATTTATCTTATCCCATATCTTTTTAATATTTTTATTACATGCTAAAATTCCCTGTTTATCATATTCATTTTTACATTTAGTTATTGCTTTTGAACACTTATTTCTATATTTGGTATATTGCAGCCTTTTCAGCATATTTTTTGGGTCATTACTCCACAGTTCAAATAACCTATCACGCTCACTTATCATTTTCTTTAAGTTCACATTTATCCAGGTTTTATTATCTCTATTGCTACTGCCTACGATTTTTGTTTTATAACACTCGGTATAAATATCTACAAACAATTTTCTAAAAGCATCGTACAATGTTATAGGGCACTCTATTGACATAAGTTTATTAAAATCAGTTGAAAGTAATTTATCTCTAACTAGTCTATTGTCTAGCACCCGCCGAGAGGCAGCGGGGGTGGAGGCACCGGCCGGTGTTCGTCGCGCGCGCCGTCGATTCCGCGAACTCGAGTTCGACGTATTCGCGTCGCTTTGGGCCTGTTTCCATTCCACTGCTAACGAGACGTAATAGTGATCCGATAATTTATGTTGGATGACTGCTGAGTTGAAGGAGACCATCGGTGCTCTAACATAAATATGATCTAAGCAAGATTCTACAATGTTACCCATTAATACTTCCTTACGCGTTACTTCTTTTATACATCTAGTAAAGCCATATTCATATAAAAGATTTTCATATGTTTCTACTGATTTGTCATGAGCGTTTAATAAGTTTATGTTAATGTCACCACAAAGCACTACTTTGGAATTATCTGGTAAGCAGTTAAGCAAAGTACGAAGTTCGTCAAAAAATTGTAGTATTTTATCCTGTTTATTTATTTTCGGTGGTCTATAAAGAGATACTAGATGAATGGTCTCACCCCGGTTGTCAAGTGTAATGGAAACACACTCCGCCGCGCGCATGGCTGTCGTAGCCCGAAGCGCGGGTGCGCAGGCGCGAGCGAGGAGCGACTCTCGCGAATACACCATGACCCCTCCCCCGCTGCGACCCGCACGGGTATAACTATTCATGTTGAAACCTTTAATCTTATATAGATTTAATAAATCAAAATGTAAATTTGGTTCAGTAATAACAATAACGTCGAGATCATACAGATGACTATTTAAAGTTACAAGTAGTTCGTTATAATTTTTTCTTAACGAACGTATATTTAAATGTATTAAGTAAAAACCATTTCTATAATTCAATGAACTGTACCAATCGTCTAAGTTACTAAAAATAGGCGTATTGCTTGTACTGTTAGTAATTAGATCTATGTTATTTAAGGAAAGCATTTTTAAGTGGAAAGTATGAACCACATAAAATATAATTATTGAAGTTAAAAGTAAAAATGAAATATAATGTACCTAATGTATATTTACTTCACTTTGATGAGACTGTTTATTTCATTTTCGACTCGGACCCATACGGTCTTGTCTCCTTCTGCTTTTTTAACTAAGACCTTCCCGTTGGAAATCCAGATAAACTTGTAAAGTCCGTGAAGCTTCTGTTTGGCGTTCCACAGCAGGGTGCGCGTCGCCTTCGTGAGGTCCTCGTTAATGAATATCCTGGTCTGCAGCGCGCCGCCGGTGACGGTGCTGCTGGTGACGTCCTTGAGGCTCCATCTCTTCGCGAGCCATGCGTCGCGAGTTGCAGTGCCCATGTTCTTAAACCCTACTGTTATCGGCGCATGTTTATCCTCTTGTTTTCGCTTGTGGCCTCTCTTGATCCATTCAATATCACTAGTATTGACTTGTAGCGCATTACCAATTTTGTTGACAATCGTTGAAAGATTTTCATTCGGTAGCTGTTCTACTCCCACTATCTCAATGTTTTGCTGTCGAGTAGATTGTTCGTAGTCGTGTATTTTCTGCTCTAGTGAAATATTGCATTTTTCGAGATATGTGCACCTGTTATTTATGCTCGTGACAGTTTTTTCAAGGGTAACTATCTTTAGTTTCGACTCTTCGTGTTCGACTAGTAGCGAGTCGTATTTCTCAGAAAGAACACTCATGCTCGCTTTGATTTCATCTAACTGTTTTTTAAAACTGGGTATAGCACTTACTTTTTTCTGAATATCTTTCAAAATTTTTCCATAGCTCATACCCTCTGCCTCTAGTTCTTCTCCATCTGAGTCTTCATCAGCACAGTTGTGGCAATGGGTTCGGTTTCTACCTGATTTCAAATCCGCTTCCAAGCCCCTCACACAGGCCCTATGAAAAGTGCCTGCACAAGAGCCCTGGCATACGAAGTGGGATCCTTTTCTTGATAACACCTTTTTACACTTTTGACACTCCATGATAGATTGTTTCTATTAATTTACGAGCTCGATCGAAATGGCGCGAAACGGTGCCGCAATAGACAACGCGCGCGCGTATAACATTACTTCGATCTGTTTATTACTGGTTTCAAGTGTGCGTGTAAGTAGGTAGCAAAGTTTTAGTGTAATTCAAATTAAACGACAAAAATTTACTGCTTTTAGCATGATCCAAATCTGCGATACCTATCCTAAATTTCTCGTTAGCATTAATTAGTAAAGCTTTTTGTATCATATATTGATACAAAAATTACGCAATACATGCATTTATGGAAGTTCAGCAAAAACTTAGACTCGCAGTTTGATTGCAATATAAAACAGTATGATAATCAATTTTGAAAACGTTAATATTTAATTGTGAACTAATTTAATATAATATTTTGAAACATGTAACAAATACAAATAAAAAGCGTAAGGCGCGGGATCGATTCCATTCTTAGGCGGTGTGCGAAATCACGTTCATTTATTTGTTCTCTGTATCAAATAACTGAAAATTTGATCATGGTTAACGAGGAAGTGTTAAATAAACAAGAATCAAAACATACTTAACAAAGTAGTTTGATCTCAGCGAGCCTCATTCATCTATTGTTGTAAGAATAATTTTGTAATACTCGTTTATAAAGAAGAAAAGAACTTTAATTTGTAACTAACATGAAAATTTTCATAGCAGTGTTTGATTTGTTAGAATGTCTTTCCTAAACCTAAATACTTGTTAGCTAAACTCTCAGTTTATCTAACAAGCATTTTGTGAAATCACCTTAAACACTGTTTTGCAATTAGTTATTCAATTGGGTATTAGATTAGAACAGTGGACATTTGATTAGTTATTTCTTTGATTTTTTGTAATGTTACTGACTTTTTGCTAATTAACGGCAATTTTGTCATTTGTCTAGGCGCCAGAACGATCGAAAAGTTCCGTTCAATTAGTGTCAGTACCAAAAAATCTATTTTTCTACTATCATTATCGCTAATAGAAAGTTACTTTATCTTCGGGCTGAAAGTTACAAACGTTTACTAATCGCCGCCAATGACTCGGCGATTCTGAACACTGAGCAATCAATTACACCGTATATCCTTCGTCACTACGGCCCCCACTGCAGTCACTTTTGTATAAAATAGTATAATCATAAGACGTTCCAAAACAAATACAGATGTGGGTAAACAATAACGTCGCATTTCTAGTGCATATGATTTTATGATGTGACCTATACGTACGGTTCGTGTTGCCTGTATGGTTTAGTACTGCTCTCGATTTGGATACAGTGATTTTTTATACCTATTTGAATTATACTATAAATACCCGCGTACTCGTACAGTTCTCTCTTTTACACTTTCATACGTCACGTCAGTTATTATTTAAAAAAAACAGTAAAATTCAAAAGGCATTGAAAAATAATCAGTTTTTCTGTAATAAGTAAATTGTTAATTGCATTTTGATGCCATTTATATTTGAGTAAGAAGTGAGTATTATATGTACTTACATAATTATGTCAACATATATCAAGCACAACCACAACAAAGGGGGTTGGGCTGCGAGTAGGTACGGGCCCGTTCAAGCTGTCAAATACAAATTCACCGCGATCAAAAACTCAATCACATCAGCAAACAGACGGTAATCTGGCCGATTTCGTTGCTGTAATGAATTAATTTCGGACAATGATAAATTGCGTCAGTATAAAAAATTCCCCTCTTTGTTAGCTTTTTACTTGATTAAGAATCGCTATTAATGAACGTTGGTAAGGAATGAATTGTGCCTTATAAGGTAAATGTCCCTAAGATCGACAGTCTCGACACGTTAATGCCCAATAGATGACACTTACAGACCACCTATGTCATTATGACATAAGCTTAAAAGTGCCATGTACTCAGTGTCGAGCACTGGGGCATTAACCTTATAAAGAATAGGATTTTTCTCTCGTTACAGGTAGTTTAACAGTCATTTAAGACTGGGAAAGTTATCAATCATCAAAGAGTTGCCTTGATTCTCTAAGCCCCGCTCCCGTGTAAGAGATACGCTTATGTCTAGGGACCGGACAGTTTGTGGCCTATCTTAATGTAAAGAAAAGTGCCAGACGCTGTTTATTTTTTTATTTAATGAATAATGATTGAATGATTTATTTGTTGGACCCGGGTATGTCCTAAAACTACGACCAAGACCACCGGGGGATGAGCAGCAGCATCCCTGGAGTGCGGTGGAGATACTGCGATCGCCAACCCGCATGCCAAGCGTGGCGATTATGGCATATACCCCCCGTGAATTTGGGGGAGGCCTATGTCCAGCAGTAGACGTCCTTTGGCTGATATGGTGGATGGTGGTGGTGGATTTATTTGTTGGTATGTTTCATGCTCCTTTAGCGTAAAATATAAGTTAGTACCTGTCCGACTTTGTAAAGTTATAATCGTATTTTCTCTTTTGAAATTCTAAATGAGGAAAAATACCATCATTTTAAGTTGATTGTGTCGTTTTAATAGGCTGAGGAAAAACATTAAAAATAACACTCAATTTTGGATTTTTTAAAAGAAACGCTTATGTCTTGAGCGCACGAGAAAAATAAGATGCTACAATCCTACGGAAAGGACAAGCTTTTTGAACAAATTACGATAAATATTAGATTTTATGAAGTTTTTATTCATATATCGTCTTGTGAGAATTTAGATGAATTAAAATACCATTTTAAGTTTATTGGGTCTAAAAGAAAATAGGAAATCAACGAAACTGCAAAATTGCACATAAATAATAACATTTGTAAGTCAACAAGATACGCCTACTCTAAGAAAATTCTACCTGTATACTCGTAGTTTAACTTTCACCATAAGAAATAGCTACGCCCTTACAGGATTTCCATGTAACTAGAATATAATAATTTTACCTCCTTCTGTAACCATAGTTTTGCAGTAAATATGTATGAGGATGAGTATGAGTCTCAACTTTGGATTTCTTTTCTAGTGAGAAACAATCATATTATAATAGCCAAGAATCAAATGTCTGAAAATCAGTCATTTTGAATTCTTAATCATCAGATCAGTACGCCGCCGCCATTTCAAAGAACGCTAGATTTTCCGAGGAACGGTCGTATTACAACCGTACAAAAGCGTTGTGAAAGCAAATCTAACGTCGTTTAAACAGCATAGGTATTTAATATAGAACATTTCACCGGTGAGTGACAGGATACTTAATTCCTTACATTACTTGTATTTACCGAAGCACCTCAACCGTTGATAAACTCCTTTCACTCGTGCCTCAAACGCCAACATTTTAGCGCGGCTATCTACAATTTTATTGCTGTTTAGACGCCATCTTTACATTTTCCGTCAAAAACATTTTCCTGCGAGTGAACATAAAAACGTCTTCGTGTCAAAACGATTCACCGAATGGGTAAAGGAATTCTCACGTCTACGAAATGTGGCAAGATTTGCACAAGTGGAAGCCCTTTGGGAGATCCACTGTAACGAAGTCGAGGGTGGGCAGGAATCCAATATCTGAGCGCTGTACGCCTATTACCCCGCCGGAGTAAAGGGTTACGACTGCGAACTAGTCCTGTGATAACTTTTAATAAATGCTTTGAAGCTTGATAACTTCACTAATGTTCTAGGCCATATTTACGACGCAAAGTCATTAACTTATGAAAACGTGGAGCAAAACGTCTGAAAACTTTCCGATATATATATACCTAGCTTATTTTTATTGGATTAAAATTATAAGGGACATAACTATTTTATCTAATGTGCGAGACGCGGCACGTAGGATAATCTAGATCAGTTTCCCAAAATGTTTAATTCCGCGAAGCAATATTCCCAGTCACATTTTCCCACTTGTGTTTATTTTCGTTCATGTATTTCTCAATAGATTAATATTCTAATAGGTGTTGTTAACAAAAAGGATTAGTACTAGTTTTCTTCAAAATTATATTCGGTTCTGGCGCTTCGCCGGCCTCTGTCGCGGCACGCTCGCTTTGCTCGCTCTACTCGCGCGCTGAGGGGTTATAGTTCTACCAACACTCCTCTTCCCTGCACTCGTCGTCGTACCTAATGGAGACCTTGTGTCTAGGGAAATTTCCTAAGGAGGAAATCTGCTCTGCTAGCGTCCGCCGAAGCGCCAGAACCAAATATTAGAAAAAAATGCAACTAGTGCTAATTCCTTTTTTTTGTTCTATGTATTTTAAAGATTTATTACAAATGCGTAGTTTTCTGATTTTTCTCTGTACTTGTAGTATACTGCAATGTTATTTACCAAAATTCATAGTTGTATGTCAACGGGAAGGACTCTATAAATTTTGATTTCCTTGAGACTGTCGAATACGTTTTATGCGACATAAACGGCCGTATCTTTTGGTTGCGTTAAAGTAAAAGTTTGATTTTCACAGCTTCAAGGCACTGTAGACCTGAATGGCCTGACCTAGTTATAATTTCCATTCAATACCTCCACGCATTCCTGGGATAAAGGGTCTTGACTGACAGACAGACAGACGGACAACAAAGTAATCCTATAAGCGATACGTTTTTTTTTTGCTTTTGAAGGAAGGAACCATTTTTATTTTTTATTTTGTGTTCTTTCTTAAGGCGACAATATTTTTTTTATTTAGATATAATTGTGGTGTACTTCGGATAAGTAAAGCGGAAATGCATTTTTTTCTTCATATAACAAACCTATCGTATTAGGCTACGTATAGACATCATTGCTCATTTAATGTGGGTTTTTATTAACCAGTTTTTGATTCAGCTATCCATTTGCTTTATTTTAACTATGCATTTGAAAAGTGCATTGTAAAGGAATAAGAGCTTTTGACAACTTCATATGCTTAGCTACTTTTAATGCTGACTGTATTCTTATATCAAATATCCCACGTCTTTAATAGTCTTTATTGTATTTCTAAATGGAGAGATTCTATGAAAGAGGACTCGTTTTGCGGAATTAAATGTCCAACTGGCAGTGACTTGTTATTATATTAACAAACTTTTATTTAACTTCCACTGTTCGTATATAAGTATGTTAATATGTAAGTAGTCATGAGCATTTTCAATTCTTTTTACAGCCACTTGCCACTTATGCAAGAAATTTGGCATACTTATGCAAGTTTGGTGACAATACAATATTATGGCACCACCGAGCTGATCTGATGATTGAAACAGAAGGTGGCCATAGCAACTCCTAACTACACAAGATAAACTCATCGAGTTCAGGCACATTTGAACCATCTCAACGAGTAGTTGATGATTGTGAAATTGACGATAAAAGTTTTTACCAAAAATGAAATTTTTGACGTTTTTTTTGGATTACGATCGCTGACGATTTTGTCTGTGATTATTTTGTAATCGCTCTATCGAATCCTATAAATGAATTTTTGTAAGACAGAGGTTTAAATTAAAACATAAAATAATTTTATTCATCATATCAGCCGAAAGACGTCCACTGCTGGACATAGGCCTCCCCCAAAGACTTCCACAATGACCGGTCCTGCGCCACCCGCATTCAGCGGACACCCGCGACCTTCACCAGGTCATCAGTCCACCGTGTGGGGGGCCTGCCCACGCTACGCCTTCCGGTACGTGGTCGCCACTCGAGAACCTTTCCGCCCCAACGGCCATCGGTTCTACGTGCTATGTGCCCCGCTCACTGCCACTTAAGTTTACGCAGAGAAACTCCCAATATAGCTCTCTCCATTGCCCTTTGGGTGACTTTGAGCCTTCTTATGAGGCCCATAGTAAGCGACCACGTTTCAGTGCCGTATGTCATCACTGGCAACACACACTGGTCAAAGACTTTTGTCTTGAGACACTGCGGAATATTGGACGAAAAGATGTGCCGTAGCTTCCCGAACGCTGCCCAGCCGAGTCGGATTCGACGATTAACCTCTTTCTCGAAGTTGGACCTACCTAACTGGACAGTCTGTCCTAGGTATATGTAATCGTCTACAACTTCGAGCGTAAAGTGTCCGATTGTTAAGGGAGTTGGTGCGACATGGACATTTGACATGATCTTCGTCTTGTCCATGTTCATCCTTAGACCAACTCGCTCGGAGGCTTTACTGAGGTCATTGAGCATTGTACTTAAATCCTCCATGGTCTCAGCCAAGACTACTATATCGTCAGCAAACCGAAGGTGAGTGAGGTAGTCGCCGTTTATGTTGATGCCTAGCCTTATCCAGTCCAGAGTCTTGAAAACATCCTCCAGTGCAGCGGAGAACAGTTTATGAGAAATAACATCTCCTTGCCTGACTCCCCGCTGCAACGGAATAGGCTTTGAGTTCTGGTCCTGGAGTCGGACTGACATAGTGGCGTTCTTGTACAAACTTTTCAGCACTTCGATATACCGGTAGTCCACTTGGCACCGTTGGAGAGATTGTAGTACAGCCCACGTTTCAATCGAATTGAAGGCTTTCTCGTAGTCCACGAACGCTAAACAGAGGGGCAGGTTATACTCCTCAGTCTTCTGTATAACCTGACAGAGCGTATGGATGTGGTCTACGGTGCTAAAGCCTCTTCGGAAACCGGCTTGTTCGAGAGGCTGGAAGTCATCTAGCCTGCGTGCGAGACGGTTCGTAATGACTCTTGAAAACAGCTTATAGACATGGCTCAGAAGTGAGATGGGTGGGTAGTTCTTCAGTAAGGAGTTGTCACCCTTTTTGAAGAACAGCACCACCACACCTCTGTTCCATGCCTTTGGAGTTTTCCCTTCCAGTAAGACGGAGTCGAACAACTTCTGAAGGGCCCTAAGGACCGGTTTACCACCCGCCTTCAGGAGTTCAGGTGTAATTCCGTCTTCACCGGGTGCCCTGTTGTTCTTCACCTGCTTAAGAGCCACTCTAATCTCATACAGGCTGATGTCCGGGATAAATGTAAATAATTATTAGAGGTACATAAATATTTGTGGTCCAAATGTCTTATAACAACTCAGTAGAACTCGACACTAAAAAGGCTAAAATGGCAACGCACGTTGTAATTCTGGATTTGCAGTATGTTCTATGGTTCATCCAAACTTGCACCATCGAAAAGCTTAAGCTCGCTGCGCACCACGCGATTAGCTGCGAAATTTTGGATACTTTTTTCACTCGTTCTAAACGCTACAAATTTTTCGACTGCAAACCATTTATTTTTAATTGGGGGGACAGTCATACACAAATCGACCTAGTCCCAAACTAAGCAAAGCTACACCCGGTACGAGAGAACGATACACATACCTAGATAGCTAAATATATAAAAAAACATCCAAGACTCGGGAACAAATATTAGTGCTAATTACACAAATAACGTATTGACCGAGAATCGAACCCAAAGTGGTTGTCAAAATGTAGTACGTTTCCAGTTCACCCGCAGCTTGCTTCTTTTGTGTAAAGAGATTCTGTCTCAAAATGACAGGTAGGTTACCTGCATATATATGTTAACCATTTGTACTTTGTACTAAGACTATGTAAATTCTAGACACTATTCCCAAAATTAACTAATTTCTATGATCAAATACAGGCAAACTGAATATTTAATTCCCAACAGTTGACCGTGAATTATCGCATTGACTTCCGATTGCCAGTGTCGTGTAATATAATGAAATCCTGCTGTCATTGACTCAGAGTCGGTGAACCGTAAGTAACTGGTAGAAACAATAGATTTTGGTTAGTTGTCACCCGCATAATCTACACCTCAAATACATCGAGTAGTAGCCTTCAAATTGCTCTTCGATAAACCCTTTTAATTTTAGATGGCTGGAGTTTGATCCAACGATCACTTTGACAGAAAGCCGGGTCAGGTGTATCAAGGCCATCCTCGCCCCATATAGAATTAGTAATCAAATGCTTTAATGTAGTAATCAGTATGATATATCTGACTCTACCTCCGTAACTGTAACCACATCTGGGTACACCATTAGTATGGTACACCCCCTGACAGTGAGCACAGGAGAGTTACGTAATCTCTCCGAAAGTCGCAAAAGTAGTGTTCAAGTTTTATCTCATAAATAGTGTATAAACCGCTCACAGCTTAACGACCCTCGCAGGCCACTTTATTCTTTGCATCAAAATTAGAATAAGAAACATCAAGTGTCAATCGTAGAAATAGAATTGTAAGAGGCCACATCCAGTTAGTCAGGCGAGGTGTCTCCCGGAACTGTAGCTGAAATTCTTGCTTCAAGTGGAGCTTGTATGGACTATTTACTACATCCCGGTCGTAGGGGCAGCCTCGCTTTGATTAAACCCTTTCAGCCCCCGCTCGGGTACTCGTTTTACTTTTATCTACTTCTTCAGTCGTAAAAAGACCCCGAAAATATTTCGTCTGTGGACGTAAATGACTGGCATTTTCAAGTAGGATTAAATTTGCTTGTAGTATTCGCCAAACTACGGTACCTTGACATATTACATAGAGATTGATACTATTCTTTTCTTCATGTTCAAGGCAGCTAAGTTTTCAAGTCACGTTGACTTTTAATCGGTGATCAGTCGATTGCGTGATGTTTTGAGCGTGCATTATGTAGATCTAAATGCTGTTTTATTAAGCAAGATGATGATTATGATTTGACATATCAAACATAACGTTTAAACATAGTGTCATAACGCTTGTCAAAGAAGTAATTCAATTACCGGTCTTGAGTAAAAAAAAATGGTAATAACCAGCTAAAATAGGTTTCAATGGATGGACCCTCTCTTTAGTAAATTAATACTAATTCCCATGTAATGCATGGCCATCCCACGTTAGGCGGAAATTTGATAAGGCTTACGTCATAAGCTCTTATTCTACTTGTCATGCATGTGACAATTACCACAGACATCAGAGAAAAGCAAACTCGCAGTATTAAGCCAAATAATTTTTCATATAGTTGTCTCGTTAAATCCTTATGATGCTCCAAAATAAGTTAGTATGCGACAGATATTACGATCATTAACGCCTGTTTTTTTTAATAGTTTATTTCTAAAAAAGTTTTACAAATCATATTAACGAATTGTCTCCGTTTAAAAGCACACCAGGGTGTTAAATCCCATATAAAATTAACACACCACAACGTCAGTTCAGTACAATTTTCAGTTATAAAGACGGAGACACTGACAGCTGAAGACCTGTCAGATGTCACTTGTCTGTCTCTCTCAAACTTTCTGATTTGAGCATTAGTGAGAATAAATCAGATGTACAGAAATCGGTCAATTTAAATGAGTGGATCTGCTTTACTCTGATATCTGTGACAATTACTGACAACTTACTATGTACTCATAATCATAATAGTCATAAATAAACATAGGTTTAAGGTTGGTTTCAGAGACAGTTTTTTCAAGGAGGTTATGTGTAACACAAGACAATGTTTTTTAACTAAAAACTATTATATAGTTCCAGTGAATCCTATTCAGGAAACAGACGCTATGGTTCCAAACCAAGGTACTGAGTGTAAGGTAAACATTCCAATGCTTGACACCGTCTTAATGCTATCTAGAAACTCTCAATTTTCTGTCCTATTAGAAGATGTGAACTAGAGGTATAGGTAACAGCAATTGACAACATTTCAAATTTCCAAGTAGTATAAAATGTAAACCCGTTTTGTTAGTTAGGTAATAAGACACCGTAAAATATTTTTTGTAGCTAAATTAGTTAAAGAAAAAAATTATAAAGGTATACACGAAAATGTGAAGAAAGCCTACCATCGTCTATGTAACGTCACAAGTCACAAGGCTGAATTGTGACAGTCACAACGCACAATAAGAACAATTACACTTTCGTTAGTAAATCGGAATCATTATAAAGATAATCAGTATTTAATGATTCTCAATTATTTTTAGGGTTCCGTACCCAAAGGGTAAAAACGGGACCCTATTACTAAGACTTCGCTGTCCGTCCGTCCATCCGTCTGTCACCAGGCTGTATCTCAAGAACCGTAATAGCTAGACAGTTGAAATTTTCACAGATTGTGTATTTCTGTTGCCGCTCTAACAACAAATACTAAAAACAAAATAATAATATTAATTAAGGGGGGCGTTTTTTGCTGTATCTCATGAACCGTAATAGCAAGGAGGTTAAAATTTTCACAGATGTTGTATTTTTATTGCTTTTTATTGCTTCTTTTTATAACAAATACTAAAAATAAAATAAAAATAATATTTAAGGGGGGCTTCCATACAACAAAAGTATTTTTCTACCGTTTTTTGCTCGATATTAATAATGGCTACACGTAGACGCTAGAAATAATTGCAAATTATTAAGGTTATATATTTACTTTAAAATAAATAGTTAAAAAAAAAATAAGTATTTAGGAGGGACTCCCATGCAACAAACGTGTATTTTTTAAAGATATACATATTGGACAGCAATTGAACTGCTATTCGTAGTACGTAGGTAATAATTTTACTATTAAGTACACTTGATTTATGCTACCTACCTGTACACGATAGTCAACCAAAAGTTGATTATACATTACAAAGTAATTCAGTAATTTATTTATTTTGCAAAAGTAGCGAAGTTACAATATTTAAGATCTATACTGATTACGTTGGCGGGTCGTGAGGCACCCATATTATTATTATTTCTGGTACGGAACCCTTCGTGCGCGAGTCCGACTCGCACTTGGCCGGTTTTTACGCTTTGACGCCTGACATAAGTAAGCAAACGCAAACTTACACTCTTTTTGAATGAGGAACATTTGAAATTGTTTTTTTTTTTATATGACTTAGGGATAGTTTCGAGAAGTTAAAAATGTGGTAATAATTTTTGATCCTCTATTTTGATTTTATCGGAATAAAATCCGCTTAAAAATACGGATTTTTGTAAGATTCATTAATATTACTCATTGGGACATTAACCAAGTGATACTTAAACAATGAAAACCACAAATAACAAGCTAAGTTTAGGGACAAGGCTGGGTTTCAAAATATTTCGATATTAACATGTGTTTTCAATATTAATAAACTTTGTATTTAAGTACACACAATATTACATTACCAAGATATAACTGGATATTCTATGAAATATTTGTATGAAATTTGAGAATCAGATTTAACTGTCTTTGAGTATCGTAAGGTTGAGAGTGGCTCTTTTGTGTCTAGACACACGGCTGTGTGTCAGCCAAGTTCGCAGAACAAACCATTTCGGGCCACTTTTAACATTCCAGTAACGTTTTCTTTTAAATTTGACGTACACACTTGCAATTTGGTGAGTGATTTAGTGGTTTAGCGGGATGTATTAAGACCATCTTCCAATGACCGAATCAGGAATTTCAATAAACAAAACCTCTTACCGTTCACGAAGAACATCAACATCCTAAAATCACTATTTTTACACTGCAGTGACTCCTCACCTAAATGTTTGACTACCTCCAGGTGACCTAGAACTAGAACGTTAAAATTTGGCATCAAACTAGGTAATTGTGTGTAATTATATCAAGGAAAAAGGGAAAAACAGTGTATATTTTTTTTTTCAAATGGTTAATGAAATTTTTCCGCGCTCGGAGTGAGGTAATTTGCGCACCTCTGGTAATATAATATTAAAAAAGAAATAGCTTTACACTGCAGTGACTCCTCACCTAAATGTTTGACTACCTCCAGGTGACCTATAACTAGAACGTTGAAATTTGGCATCAAGCTAGGTAATTGTGTGTAATTATATCAAGGAAAAAGGGAAAATGTATGTGTATATGTATTCGAGTACAAAGACACCTCGAAAAAAAAATATTTAGACATAAATTTTTACGTTTATAAGCAATTTAGCAACTATTATTTAAGTGTAACTAACTTTTTTTTTTCTCTTGAATAGTATTGGAAACTATAGGTCTGCATATTATTAAGATAACTGTTAACAATATCTTTGTATGACTGTTTGTTTCATAATAAATAAATAAAAAAATAAAAAATAAAAACAGTGTACATTTTTTTTTTCAAATGGTTAATGAAATTTTTCCGCGCTCGGAGTGAGGTAATTTGCGCACCTCTGGTAATTTAATATTAAAAAAGAAATAGCTATTACTTATTTGACAAAATCCCATCAATAACATAAATGTAATTGAAATGTCCAGATTGTATGCACCAACTTTAATCTGAGTGCAAAGTTAAGTAAATAGTATGTCATTGGAAACGATCTGATCTAGTCAATCAAGTGTTCTAATAAATGTGTTTAAGTTATATTATGGGAATTTAATGAAGTAGTTAACTTTATGTTCATATAATCCAACTCGGGAAAAGTAAAAAAGAGTAAACTTGCCAAGTAAATAAGTAAGCAAATAACGTAACAAATCAATTAAAGCAATATAAGAACGTTATGCATGACATGAGGGGCTTTGAAAGAACTTGGTTCCCAGTTAGATCTCATTTCCTTTTACAAGCGAAACTGTTTACGGACTTGGCAGTTTTTCACATTTTTGTTTTTGATGGGTTAATAATATATTATAGCACTACTATTGTTTACTCCAATAGCAAGCGTAAGGACCAATCGAAACCATACCAACGGAATTTAATAAAGTTATCTGAGATACATATTACAAATTTGATCCTACTTTAGTATGAAGCCTCTCGCATTTGAAATAGAGCATATTAATTCATGGGACGGCATATCACATGTCTAAGACGAAACTTAAGCGAGTTAATTGATATCTCATGAATGCTTTGTCTGTATGAACATTAAGAGTGCTCTCATCAATAACATTCGGTATCAATGTAAAAACGATGTGTGTACTGACTCCGTCAACAGAAATCATCACTTCATCATCACTACATAGTATAAAACAAAGTCGCTCCCGCTGTCTGTCTGTCCCTATGTATGCTTAGATCTTTAAAAATACGCAACGGATTTTGATGATTTTTAATAAATAGATAAATTGATTCCAGAGGAATGTTTATATGTATAATACATGCATAATATAGTGGAGATACACTGATAATTTTAGAGGTTTCTAATGTGATGTCGTAAATAAACACATTTTTTGCGCTTACGTTGTTTACGCTGGCTGAACCCTACGAGATAGATCAAAATAATGTACTACAGTATTATACACCTTAAAAAGGTCTACAAAAAAGTCTGTGATGGTATATGTCGATCACTTAAGTGTAACCCACAATAGCCATTTTTTATCCTTTAGTTTTTATTAGAAATAATGGCTTATTTACTAAGCGATTTTAATTAATACCGCATTAATCCTTATCTAATTAAGTACCTTAAATACATTTTACATTTAATATAGATCAATATGTCCTTTACAGCATATAATTTAAATGAATATTTTCGAAAATATTACAGATTTAAAATGCAGGGAGATAGACCCGTGCGAAGTCGGGACGGGTTGCTAGTGATAAATAATACACGAACACATATAATATATTTTTGTATGGAATAGCTATTAAAATAAGCATTTTAGTCCGGGAAAGAAACTTTCAGTTGTTCGAGAATTGCACATTAAATCCTACACTATATTTTTTTTTCCAATCTGATAGAACATTATTTTGGGATAATAAGTCAAAGGTTTTCCCCAAAAAATATATTGAGCTTTTCCGAAAAAAAATTTTTAAAGTTTATATTTTTCATTAAATATAAACATTAAATCCTACACTAGAGATTTTTGATCTAAAGGGACTAACATATTATTAAAAACAGTATTTTAAAAAATCACCTCTTATATCGTAGAGCATATATAAATAATAATAATAATATTGAAATAAATTAATAACAGCTATACATTAATTCAAAAGTTGGTGATTTTTGACTATACTGTCAGGACAATTATTTTACCCATTCTTAAAAAATAAAACCACCGGGGATTTTATTATTACTATTTTTTAAACAATTTTAACTGATTTTAGTACAGACGCATTAATTCTACAGTAGTTTTTTTTAATACACCTTATGGCTATAAATTAAACCTACCATAATATCAAATAATCCCTCGTTAACACACTGAGCATTTACTACAATTGCCAAATTATTGATTGTAAAATAAACGTGATCGGCGTAGGGCGCGAATCAACAACGTTAGCAACGAGAGCCTCTAGGTACGATACGATTCTAACCTGACTGCACAAGGGTTTTCAAGCGTGTGCCCAGTAGATACGTCTCATATTTGAATGGCGCCATCCGGTCGGAAGCGGTGTGAATTTTTTATTAATTATGTACCAAAGCGGTTTGATACAATTACAAATGATTGTAATGTATAACATATGAGATGTAACTAGAGTGCTCAGCCCGTTTGGTGTATGGGTACACATCACATCAAAAACATTATTTACCTACATGTGAAAAGATGGAGAAAGATTCTTATACCTATTTACTACAAAAAAGTTTTGAGATGTAATGTTAAACCAAGTCGATTATTTTAGTCAGTACCGAGGAGTGTCAATAAATGTTGTTACCTACAAACCTAAAGTATACAGGGTAGAAAAAACAATATATTCATTTTAAATAAGTAGTGTTACGGAGTTACGGATGTTTTTTATTTCACCTTTTATTGTAATGTTGTCTACTATTTCTGCGACTGATACTCATTAATGGTTAAGCGTTTAAAAATATTTAAAGGCTTAGAGAAAACAAAATTACGATTGCGTCCTTTTTGTAACGAAAGTGGATCATACCTACAAAATATATGGGTAACTCAACGAAGGAATCAGTTAAGTTTGATTTTAATTAAAGCCCTTAACTATGTAAATTTCTATTAATAACGACCCAAATATAACAATTTAAACGAATTAAATCGCGGTTATTCTGTTATATTTCACAGAATATACGAAACGCAGTACGAGATTTTATTAGCTCAAATTGTTTTATTGTTTATAACTAATCATCAATGTCTTACCTCTTAAACAATGACGGCCAAAATTATCAATTACAAGGGCAAACCCTAAAAATCGGCCCAATTCACATAAAAGCAGCATTATAACTTTTATGTAACAGTTACATATAAGTACTTAAGGTAAAAGCTAATACATATATTTGATTCAAGATTTCGAGCTAACATGGTCACACTAGAATATTGTTAAGAACGGGGTATTTACCATGTATATTTGAATATTTATCATCAAAAAATATAAAATATGCCAAATAGTCATCACCATCGGGTGATGTACACAAGGTAAGGTATATGGTATCAAAAGTTTTGTTCCCTAAAAGCGTGGATTCAGGGCACACAAAGTTTTTTTGATAAAATTGGGAGTTTTTCAACGCTTAATTAAGCTGAGAGCGTAATAAAACTATTTTAAGTCTAAGTAAAATACTGAAAAGTACATCGAATATGCTCTAAAATGATGAGATTAAAAAAAATTGCACGAAAGCACATTTACAATTTGAATGGAAAAGGGTCATCACCATCAATTATAAAATCCAAAAAAAAATATTGTAAATCTTCCTTTTGTTGATAGTTGAGGATTAAAAAAATTGCTTAAAATACTATTTTATCACATACAAGGACAGACATGATACTAGTATGAATAGTTTTTATAAAACATCAGAGCACATTTTGTATGTAATGAAGTCCAATTTTTGGGCCTTGCCCGCAAATCAGCGGAACCTGTATGGCAGGTATATTAGAAAAATACAGGTAATTCATATTGGTTCATGCTGCGACATATAAAGAAGTTATTTTCACCAGTCATGCTTATAGTAGTAACGCCCGAGAAGCAAACAAACTTACACATCATCAAATGAAAGCTTTTCAATAGTCATTTCTAAACCTAATTAATTACTTTAGCTGGATTCAGATAAAGTTCGACTTTGTACACTCCTATCCAAGGTAAACATGTGGAAATGGTGTGTTTAGTGTGGTTAAAAGCATTATTTCATGCATTTACAACATAATAATTGCAGATGTAACATAGAAATAAAAACCAAATGTGATTGATTGATCATTTATTAAACATTAACTATAATATCCTTCTACAAATCACTGTGTTTAATATACGCGCTCTCTTCAATGCTCGAGAAGAAATTTCGTGTCCCGAATTTCGTTATATAAACTCAAATATTTTTCATTAATATACGCCATTTTTTAAACATTGTTTTTATTCAATTGCCAACACTGTTTTCTTATTAGTATATCTATGGATACCCCACCTGCTGTTGACCATAATAACTTGTATACCAACATTTGAAGTGAACGTTCGTTCATGAGTGTATCCAGTTTATGTAACACAGTATTATTTGGTCATTTTAAAGGTAACTTCGCATTCATTTGTTTTATACATACATAAACTCACGCCTATATTCCTAAAAGGGATAGGCAGAGCACATGAAAATTATTTTTCTGTGCCCTTTTTAGCAATTGCAGGTTTGTTTTATAATGTATACAAATTATATATATCTTGAAAATGTTGTGTCTGGTGTATGATTTAGGTCTCATGCATGAAACGTATGAAATAATAAAAGTATATATTCAATACAATACAATACAAAAACTCTTTATTGCACACCTCAATAAATTACATAGCTTATTATAACAGCGTATATAACTTAAAACTAGAGGTAAACAACAGGCGGTCTTATTGCTAAAGAGTAATCTCTTCCAGACAACCTAGCGCTAAAATAGCAACAAACGTATTAAAAATGGGTGGCAAACAAAAAAATTACTGAATTCAAACTTATATACAATCACATAAATATTAAAGCACACATACATAAATAATACTAATTAACATAAATAGATACATTCCTACATATATAAATAAATATGAATATATATATAAAAGCAAATATGAAAAAATATATATTCATTGGGATGTCTCAAGTTATGAGTTTGTATTCCTTTGGGAATTGTTTTCGTCACTTTTATGTAGCTATGTAACGCTTTTATTAAACTTTTATGAAACGTATGTAGCACTTCTGGTCAGTTTTGTACGTGACACACTCTTACATAAAGAACTGACCATAAAGGTAACGTAAAGGCACCATCACATTGGTTTATCATCATCACACTTAAAAAATACTTTAAGTTTGATGATGAGGAAGATAAACCGATTTAAACATAATTTATATAAAAGTATACTTACGAATATCATTGACACACCTAATAATACAGGATTTTTAACAATTACGATATTTCTTGTACATATGAATATAGGTACCTTCCTTTGGAATTTTGCTACTTTGCATTTTGTTACTTTTTGTATTTTTTTAGGGTTTCGTACTCAAAGGGGGCGTAAAACGGGACCTTATTACTCAGACTCCGCTGTCCGTCCGTCCGTTTGTCTCTATGTCTGTCCGTCTGTCACCAGGCTGTATCTCATGAACCGTGATAGTTCGACAGTTGAAATTTTCACAGATGATGTATTTCTGTTGCCGCTACAACAACAAATACTAAAGCCAAAATAAAATAAATATTTAAGGGAGCTCCCATACAAAAAAAATAAACAAAAAGTTGCTCGTTGTATTCATCAGGCGCTAGGTCTCAAAATGTATGAGAAAACTAAAATCCGACTCGCACTTGACCAAAATTCTACTTGAAAGTATTTATTACTGATAAAATATATTATTATTTAAATTAAATTAAAAAAGGGTATAATAAAGTATCTAATGTTGTATAGATAATAGTACGGAACCCTTCTTGTGCGAGTCCGACTCACACTTTGCCGGTTTTATAAAACATGTATATGTTTTCTAATTTATGTGACACTGTTAACATTAACGCCTATTGTTGCTTTTATGTTAGGTACATAAATACTTAATTAGAATCACGCTCAAAATTATTCTACATTATTTTGCGCACTGTTTATAAATGTAAAACAAATGCAACAATTATATACCTAATTATTACCAACACTGTCGTCCGACGCCGGCAGGACGCGAAGCGCGCGCGTGGTATACTCATACTTACAACGAAAGTATACCTCTCCTTTTCACTCACATCATTGGAACGCGTCGCACCAATATAGACGGCATAGGCTAGACACATAATAGTAGGCAAATTCGCGCGAAAGCGGTGTTTTTAAAAAGTAGGCCGCAAATGATTCGATGTTTATTTCGATTACTCTTGAAGCACTTGATATTTTTCGGAGATTTTTTGAGTACGCGTGTTAAATAAATAGACAATTGAAGAAATGTTTTAATCTCGAATGTAGGTTTTAATGCAAATATAGTATAAGCAAATAAAAACCAAAATTCATCGTAATAAATAGATCCAACTAAGTCACCTTGGTGAAAAATTACTAATATGTTTAGATTCATATTTGTAGCCAATTACCAAATTTTCGAATTCTGTATGAATTTGTAAGATCCATTTATAGCAATTATAGAAAAAAAATCAGAAAACTGAGTTTATTTTGATAAACTCGATGGACAAACAGGGGATAATTTTTATCATTAGTCATAACTTATTTTAAAATATATAATTGATAAATAATCCCGAGTGTAGGAATTAGTGAAGACATTGCGCCAGTGATTGACATTAATATCTTCAATTTACTGAAATGCTCAATTGCTGCACTGGGGATAAACGCACGATGATAATCGGAAGACCTTATTTAATGAATAGAAAAAGCTTCCAAAACTGTAGGTTTTAATGTGAGTAAAAATTTTTCTTTCCCCGACTATTTGACATTTGAGGGGTTCGAATACCGGTAAGGGCAAATATTTGTGAGACGAACATGAATATTTGTCTAAAGGTGCTGAAAGTTTTTTGTGTTTAAGAATTTATATCTATTAAATATATTGCCGACTACTACCCACAACACAAGCTTTAGTAAGTTTACTAAGGTCGATTTGTGTGAGATGAACCCTCTAATACGTATAATGATTAATGTAATATCAATGTTGCGTAATAATGCGGTGTCCCTATTCGTGAAGTCAATGTATGTGTTAGTGTAAAGTTTGTTCAAATATAAGTAACAGAGATCGACTTAAGAAGCGCAGCACAAGCTTAAATTCGAGATATTGCCCACATACCACATACACAATTACACACTCACGCTCGCACGCATGTAGTTAACTTGCAATTAACGGAAATTAAAAATATATATAATATCATTATTTCTCCATTATTAATATGTACGAGAAAACATAAAGCTGATTTCCCTCAGGTATTACGAGTATGTTGCTTTTCTACGTAAACTCGCTGCCAGATTTAAAAAACATTAACAAGCGTTAGGTACGATTTAAAATTTATTAATGCATTTTATGGAGAAAAAATATGTTTTTTATATTTTAAAATAGGTACATAGTAAAAGGGATCATTATTTATAATTAATACCATATAAAAATTTCGTTGGAAGAAGAAACGAATTTAATTTATCCATTATACCCGTGTCCGATTTATCCCAGCATGTACGTAACTTTTTAGCTCCGGGGAGTAAACCAACCGTTGTGAATGGCCAAGACTTTTTTTTAGGATTCCCTTTTCTTCCCACAAAGAAACTCGAATACATTTTAACGAACGGCCTTTTAAAAGAAAAAGTTCTTTGAAGCTTATTAAAGAGTCCCGTTTTCGTGGACTACAACCCTAGGGCAAAGGAAACATTGCATAATGTATAGGTGTTTCTTCTTCAAATCTGCAGGAGTCGAGATATATTCCGTATTATAATAGCAAGAAAAACAAGCGAGAGTTTTTTGATTTAAGATAAAATAAGGCCAATTACAGTGAAGTGGAGGGACAAGTTTATTGGCAAGATTTTATAATTTATTGAGAACGGAAGAATGTAGGCGAAGTGAAAATCCGATTTAACTCTCTCCTACCTGGCCGCAATCGCCGTCTAGATTCGATTCCCTGCACCCTGAATGGAAATTGGATTTGCAGTTCTGCAGAGCTATGCATTATTGTAGCTACCTAGAACTTAATGGTTTTCAAATAGCCTGTTTAAATTGAAAGTACCTACAATTGTAATAATCTACAAAGTAATTTAATTAATATTCTAAAACATATAATTTCAACACAGTATCGATGAAGCTACTTTTTGTGCTGGCTTCTTACGTGTTAAATAAAGCCACGTAGGTTTGTGACAATATGTGCAAATCGATACACAAATGCAGAGTGCTGTTTTCATTTTAGCTCATGACGCTGACGCGTCAATCAAACGCCGCGTGCGGGCGACAGTTAAATTGCTCAGATATCGGCAACCCACGTGCTTATCTGTGGAATGATTGAAAAACAAAGCACTGCTTTAGGTACCCTAATCAATGTTTATTTTATAACCTTCATAAAGGTTTTATAAATTATGCAGACCGGCATACGTATACTATACCTTGTAATGTTACTTCAACCATTTGGCATTTATGAATTGACGTTTGTAGTGATGAGGCTAAAACGTATCGTTTGTCAAATGAAGCGATTATTAACGAATGTGTAAATGATGCACTAATCCTGATTGATTAGGCCCAAAAATATAAATGTTTAAAGTGGACTGTATACAAATGACTGGTAGTTCCTCTCGTAAAATAACAGTGACTGACTCTACTCTAATATTGGTGCCACCTTGGTTCTGCTTTTTCTTATGATTCGTAACAAGTAAATAAGAAGTCCGGACGGATTGTAAATGGCTTATATTGTTTATCACAGATTATGTTCTTAATAAAACGTATTTGGAAGTTAACACTGTATATAATAAAGTTACTTATTTATAATGACTTTAACACTGATTTTATCTAAATCTAGGACACAATGTCTAGATTCCTAAACTTTTCCTGAGCTGAGTTCCCAACGCACTTTTTCTTTCTTGTTCTGGGTTTCTTCCTTGGAGTGTCTCTTCGGTACTAAGTGAAGTACGTTGCGAACTCACCTCCTTTCTTTCGCAATGGCTGACCGTAACGTGAGCACCATGAAGTTGTGCACGCTACGAGGCGCTGTCCGAGTATAAATAGGGAATCTTACAAATCTCGCGGTTTTCCGCGGATTGCGGAGGCTGTGATTATCTCACTGGCCTGTACTAGGACTCATCGAGTCGGCGTTCGGTATGGTCACACGTGACCCTTTATACTTGGACAGTGTCTCCCTAATATTGGCTCTGAGAGGGAAGAACGTTGTGTAAAAACGACTATTCTGAATTTATTCAATCTTAAGAAATTCGCTGCGCGACCATTTCTTAGTGCCTGTGATTCAAACAGGGCTTATAATATGCGCCTCAGCGCCTACTTTATATAATAAAAACCTTATTGTCTCAGAGTCAACTGTTCGTGAGTTAGCTCACAAACATGCCATTTTCATAGCGTAATTTCGATCTACGATCGACATATTTTACATTATTACGCAATCTTTCATTCTACTGCGTATGGAAATTTCCAAGTATCATTGCGCAATCACTCGAATTGTGTCATAATACTTGCTGAAATGAATAAACTCGCCCTAAAGAGTTATTCCTTCCGCTTAGTGCGACAAGGTTCTAATATTTACGTAAATATGACAATATTTCTTAAATATTCCATTTTAAATAACAGGGTTACTCTTACATTTACCTAGCTAACGTCTTATCTTTATTTCTTTCTAAATTACGTGCTAGGTACATTAGGGGAGGGTAGGGTCTGTCGTCTACATACTCCCCGCCGTCTGAAGACTCAGACTTTGTGGCTACGGTAGCTCTAGTCTCAGGCTTCTCTGGTTCGGGACACGGTGCGGGCTATGGGCTCGACGCAGGCTCGTGACTCGACGTAGGCTCGGCGCTCGAAGCAGGCTCGGTGCTCGACGCAGGCTCGGTGCTCGGCGCGGCTGGCACTAGCACGGCCAGCCGTGATGAGGCTCGACGTAACACGCCGTTTGCTGTGCGGACATCCACGTTCCGCACTTTTCCGTCGGGCCCTGGATAGGTGGCCACGACTAGCCCTCGCGGCCATACGTTGCGAGGGCTTGCGGGGTCGGCGACCAACACTAAGTCGCCGACGTGGATCTGTTGGTTCCCACCGCCGGAGGATTGACGGGGGGCCAACAGTGGGTAGTATTCTTTTACCCATCTTCGCCAGAAGTGGTTGGCGAGCGCCTGTACTTGGCGCCATCTTCTTCGGTCATCTTCCTCGCAGGGACCGATGACTAGTTGCTCGTTCGCTGACAACAACAGGAAATGATTCGGTGTCAGCGCGGCGTCGTCTTCATTGTTTATTGGTACATGGGTAAGTGGTCTGGCGTTCACTACGTTCTCTACTTCCGCCAGAAGTGTCAGGAAGATTTCTTCACTCGGCGCCTTCTCTTTTAGCGTGTAGCTCAATGCATTTTTAATGGTTCTCACCATTCTCTCCCAGCTGCCGCCCTGTGATGGCGCAGCCGGGGTGATGAAACGCCAGTTCAGTCGATGCTGCAGTCCGTATTTCTGGAGTGCTGGCAACCATTCTTCTCGGGCCGCCTTTAGTTCTAAGGCGGCCGCGTGGAACGACGTTTGGTTGTCGCTCCACATGGTTTGTGGCCATCCACGACGCGCTGCGAAGCGTCGTAGCGCGTTGATGGCACTGTCGGTTGACAGGCTGTGCACGACTTCTAGGTGGACCGCACGTGTCGCCAGGCACGTGTACAGGGCGACCCACCTCTTCTCGCGTCGCCTGCCGATAGTTACCCACAGCGGGCCGAAGTAGTCTTGGGCCGCGTGGGTGAAGCAGCGTTGGTAGGCCTCTAGCCGCTCAGGCGGGAGGTCCCCCAGAGGCTGCGCGCGCGGGATCGCGCGACGTAGGCGGCAGAGTGCGCACGCCTGTGCTACGGCGCGCACGCTCGGCCGCAGATGCAGTATCCACATGTTCTGCCTTAAATCATTAACAACACTTTCATTATTAACATGCGCGCCCCGGCAATGGGCGTGCTTTATCAACAGTTTGGTGTAGGGCTCCCTACCATCCAAAATGATGGGCTTCTCAGCCGTGTACCGTACTGGTGCACGGCTCAGCCTGGTCCTCATTGTCAACAGACCGTCTGACGAGAGCTCGGGATCGAGCTTATACAACTTAGACTGCTTCGTTAGCTTCTTTCCAGCAGCTAGTGTATTTAATTCTTCTGGGAAGCTATTTCGCTGGCTCCTCTGCACCAGCAAATGCTCCGCCGCTCGTAGATGCCTCGCTTCCAGCTGTCTCCTTCTGTCACGAGACTTCAGCCTTTCTATAAACAACAACATGTACCCGACTGTCCTTACGACGCGTTCATGGCTACTGAACCGTTCGATGTCCGGTAGCGCTGTGGCCGGTTCATGTGTTGTCGCGAGGACTACCTCCTTCTTTCGCTGCTCTGTCGGCTCCACGCTCTTGGTGGATATGACTGGTGGCCATTGGTCCTCCGCCTGGCTCCAGAAGGCGGGACTCGTGGACCATCTATCGTTGATGCTCACCTTCTGGCTCGTTCGCAGGCGGGTGGCATCTTCCGCTGGGTTAACTGCGTCGTGCGACTCACGTTCGCACGTCGCGTGGTACACCGTTTGTTCGTTCGTTCCGAGATAACCGGGGTTCTTACCGAAGAGCGCCCACCCCAGCGCGCTCTTTATAGCGACGGGGCCGTCTCCTGGTCCGGTTCGTATCTCCTCGGGTACCAGCAGGTGCCAGTGGTCGGCACCTAACAGCAGCTGCGGCGCACCGTAGCTGCACACTGCACCGCGGGCTTCTCGCAGGTGCTCGTATCGATCCAGTAGATCTTCGTTGACGGTCTGGCCTCTCAGGCCGAGGTTACTTACCGTTCGTAGTCTTACGGGGTAAGCTAAGCCTCCATTCCTTGACCGTACATAAGCCGACACTCGTTCGGAGTGTCCGCTGTGCGCGATCCCTCCAACGCCGCGCACTGTCAGCTGATCCTGTGGTCCAGTAGCTCCAATCAGGTCAGCGACTTTCTGCTCGAGGAGTGAGACGGTCGATCCCTCGTCCAGCAAGCAGTAGATATGGGCGTCGCCCTTGGGGCCCGATATCGTTATGGGGAGAACTTTGAGTAATACCTCGGTAGCTTCCTCGGCGTTACTCGCGTAGCTGCTCTGCTCTACCCCGCTGTCCAGGTTCGGTTGGGTGCGGGGTCCACGAGTCGCTCCCTGTGCCGTGCCTCGTTCACACGGTGTCGGCGATCGTGGTTCATCCTGGTGGAGCAGCTTGTGATGGGGGTGTTGGCAGCCAGGAACACTGCAGCCTTTCGCTCGGCATTGAGAGCGCTGATGCCTGGCGTCCATACATCTGAAGCAGATTCTGTTCTGCTTCGCCCAGTCCCATCTCGCCGGTAGTTGCAGGGCCTGCAGTTTCCGGCACTCGTTCGTTCGATGACTCGCGCTACAATAGAGGCATACCTGGACCCGTGATGGCTGTACCTGTTCGGTCACGTACGCCACCTTTGAAGGCAACGGCTGCGGCGGGCCCCATCGGTTCTGCTGGGGCGGCGGCGGGCGGTTGTCATTCCGGTTCTGGGTCTTCGGTGCGTTCGTCTGTGGCGGTGCTCCCCGTGGCACGTTCTTCACGGTGGGAGCGCTAGCGTGGGTGAATTCCAGCTGCAGATCACTCTCTTCGAGCAAGAAATCTGCCATCACCTGGATTTCTGCTAGGCCGCCGCTCCTCTGCCCTCGGGCGTAGTCGCAGTAGCGCGATCGGAGATGCGGACTCAATCTGTCCGTCACCTCGCGCACTAGTAGCGGGTTGTTCGCGTAGTGCGCATCGTCCAGATCCATAAGCGCACTTACTATGTTCATGACCTGGATGGCGAAGGTGTTGAGCTCGTTCGCGCTCGACCCGACGCGTGGCAGCTTCTTGAGATCTTCTAGCGCCTTGTCCACTAGGAAATCTTTGCGACCATACTGCTTCGTCAGTATCCTTATCACCAGGTCTGGTGTGGTCGCCGTCGACAGGATGTGCTGCACGCACGCCTTCGCCTCACCTTTGATCGCGGCCCTCAGGCGCGCGACGTTCTCGTAGCCGCTAAACTTATAGCGTTTGTTGCTCTCAATGTATGTGTTGAGGAAGCAACGCCACTCACTGACGTCCCCGTGGAAGTGTGGCAACTCGTACACCTCCTTGGTTGCTGGACGGGCTGCGCTCTGCATCCGTTCAAACAACTCTACCATACCTTCTGGGGTCGTCGTCGCTGTGAACCTCGAACGAGGCGTCATGGGCTCGTTCACGCGTTCTGGTTCATGCTCACCTTCGTCCTCGTACTCCAGTCCCTGGGTTGGAGAAAGGGGGCGCCGGCCGTAGTTCATGGTCGCGCGCTCCAGCTTCTTCGGTTCGGTTCTGATCGGGATCCGCTCTCCTGGACGCCTCGGCGTTTCTTCCATTTGAGCGAGGACTGGTACACGTTCGTACGAGACGACTGGTTCGTTGTCCCGGGTCCGTAGCACTCGACGGTCTTCCACGTCGTGTCGCTCCGCGGACTCGTCCACCCATCGGGTGATTCGGTCGCTACCACCGGAACTTTCTGAGTCTATTTCTGCAATTCTTGCCTGTAACCGCCTGTTTACTAGGTCGGTTTCGATCGCCAGCTGTTCTCGGCGCAGTTGCACCAGCTGTTCTGCAGCCTCGGCTTCGGCTTGCAGTCGTAGGCCTGCGGCGCGACTGCTCCGGTGCGAAACCGTGCTCGCCGGTCTCGGAGATCTGTGTGGGGTGGACTGGACGAGGTCCGCGAAAGCAACATTCCTCGATGCTGCTTCGCCACTCGTCGCTGGGTGATGCTCAGCCCGTTCGCGATCGATGACGCGTGTTCGGTCCCATGCGTCGTCGTCTGGCTGTTGCTCCCGTGGTCGCAGACGGCCGCCGTCCTCGCGGCGCCATCTTCCCCGTTCGTGGATGCTCGGAGATCTTGGTGGCTGTTCGTGCACCAAGGCCGTTGGCGCGGCCCCGGTGCCAGTTCGGTGTCTACTCACATTTGCTGTCTTCCTGGGCCTCTTGTCCGAGGGCCCCTGCTCTGCCGTTCGCTCCCGACGCTCGTTCTGAGCGTGGAGTGCAGATGGAGGGAACCAAGTCGGTTCGGAGAATGCCCCAGGGGCACCGGTGATGGTGCCAGCAGCATTGCTAGCACTGCCAGCTGGATCGCCGTCGGCGCCAGCGGCAGCGCCAGCATTAAAGCCAGCGGTGCCACCAGCGCCAGCGGCGCCAGCGGCGGCGCTAGCGGTCTTCGTTCTTCTTCTGTCCCTTTGTTCCCGTTCTGCCGATCGCTCCGGGCGCTCGTTCTGGCCTCGGAGTGCAGATAGGGGAAACCTGGACTGTTCGGAGATGGCCTCTCGGGCCATAGTGTCGGCGCCAGCGTCCACACCAGCGGTGCCAGCGGCGCCAGTAGGTCTGCCAGCCATGCTAGCAGACGTGCTAGACATGCCAGCAGGTCCGCCAGCCTTTCTGGCAGACGTGCCAGCCATGCCAGCCGATGTGCCGGTCATGCCAGCCCTTCCAGCAAGCCTGCCAGCCATGCTAGCAGACGTGCCGGCTACGCCAGCAGGTCCGCCAGCCTTTCCGGCAGAGCCATGC
The DNA here is from genome assembly GCA_905163555.1 of Notocelia uddmanniana. Lineage (NCBI taxonomy): Eukaryota > Metazoa > Arthropoda > Insecta > Lepidoptera > Tortricidae > Notocelia > Notocelia uddmanniana. Next base: position 20,167,908 of record LR991059.1, on the reverse strand, counting down.
TAGCTGCAGCTCCAGCGACGCCAGCGGCGTCAGTGGTAGCGCCAGCAGCCGATCCAGCGGCCGCGGCTCTTCGTTGCTGCGCAGCATCCGCGCCCTCCCTCAGGAACAGGCGTCGCTCCTCCGCGTCGCGGTCCGACGTTCTCGACCTCGTGGTCATGACGCGCGCCGAAGGAGAAGATCGGGATCGGGTTCTCCGATTCGCGGGCGTCTTCATTCGCCCTGACTCAGCTCAGTATGACGACCTAATTGACTAGTACCGACTTTAGAAAGACACACGTGATTCTGAATCGCATTCAGGATCGATCAGCGTTCGGCTGATATACACAAGAAAACCCTACTCGTACTCGTTCCGACGAGTATATGCACTTAAATCGCTCGGATATTAAGTGCGCATCAGCGTTCGGCTGATATACAAAACAAAACCTACTCGAACTCGTTCCGACGAGTATACGCTCTTAAATCGCTCGGATATTAAGTGCGCATCAGCGTTCGGCTGATATACAAAACAAAACCCGTTCGTACTCGTTCCGACGAGTATACGATCTTAAATCACTCGGATATTAAGTTCTCACAGTCAAAAAACAATATAAACCACCGTAGCTATACGTTAACACTACTGCGCATTAAGTTCCGACACCCTTAATCACAGTTTACAAAAATAAAATCCGTCCACTATTACGCGTCGCGTAAATAAAAAAAATAAAAACTTGTTCTTTAAATAATTATAATTTAACACTACTACGCATTAAGTCCCGACGCCCTTAATCGTAGTTTTCCACAACAAAAATTCGTTCACTACTACGCGTCGCGATTCGCGTCACGACGCACTTCGCGAATGTTCGAATGTTCGGCACTGAATTTAACACTTGCACTGATATCCTAAAAGATTCGGATCGCTAAGGACCAAAATGTAAATGATGCACTAATCCTGATTGATTAGGCCCAAAAATATAAATGTTTAAAGTGGACTGTATACAAATGACTGGTAGTTCCTCTCGTAAAATAACAGTGACTGACTCTACTCTAATATTGGTGCCACCTTGGTTCTGCTTTTTCTTATGATTCGTAACAAGTAAATAAGAAGTCCGGACGGATTGTAAATGGCTTATATTGTTTATCACAGATTATGTTCTTAATAAAACGTATTTGGAAGTTAACACTGTATATAATAAAGTTACTTATTTATAATGACTTTAACACTGATTTTATCTAAATCTAGGACACAATGTCTAGATTCCTAAACTTTTCCTGAGCTGAGTTCCCAACGCACTTTTTCTTTCTTGTTCTGGGTTTCTTCCTTGGAGTGTCTCTTCGGTACTAAGTGAAGTACGTTGCGAACTCACCTCCTTTCTTTCGCAATGGCTGACCGTAACGTGAGCACCATGAAGTTGTGCACGCTACGAGGCGCTGTCCGAGTATAAATAGGGAATCTTACAAATCTCGCGGTTTTCCGCGGATTGCGGAGGCTGTGATTATCTCACTGGCCTGTACTAGGACTCATCGAGTCGGCGTTCGGTATGGTCACACGTGACCCTTTATACTTGGACAGTGTCTCCCTAATATTGGCTCTGAGAGGGAAGAACGTTGTGTAAAAACGACTATTCTGAATTTATTCAATCTTAAGAAATTCGCTGCGCGACCATTTCTTAGTGCCTGTGATTCAAACAGGGCTTATAATATGCGCCTCAGCGCCTACTTTATATAATAAAAACCTTATTGTCTCAGAGTCAACTGTTCGTGAGTTAGCTCACAAACATGCCATTTTCATAGCGTAATTTCGATCTACGATCGACATATTTTACATTATTACGCAATCTTTCATTCTACTGCGTATGGAAATTTCCAAGTATCATTGCGCAATCACTCGAATTGTGTCATAATACTTGCTGAAATGAATAAACTCGCCCTAAAGAGTTATTCCTTCCGCTTAGTGCGACAAGGTTCTAATATTTACGTAAATATGACAATATTTCTTAAATATTCCATTTTAAATAACAGGGTTACTCTTACATTTACCTAGCTAACGTCTTATCTTTATTTCTTTCTAAATTACGTGCTAGGTACATTAGGGGAGGGTAGGGTCTGTCGTCTACAGAATGGTTTATTGAATCGATTTTACAGCCGTTTTTTTTAAATGTTTTTATGATGCCTTTATATATTTTATATCACATGATTGTACCAGTCTCCTCAAACAAAAAAATGTTACTTATTATTTATGGCGTTCTATATTCCATACAGTAAGAAATATTTTAAGAAAAAATAAGAAAGACAGACATATTCGCTTAATCACATTATCGCTATGCTGATGCCGTAGCTGGTCGGTCTGTCTGTCATTTATGTAAATAAAGGGTTTTAGTAATATTTAGGTGTGCCTACAATTCAACAAAGAGGTCTTCGAACCTTTTCTAGTGTAAAATCGAACCACCGTGTGTACACTGCGAAATATGTTATTTTTCTCAAACATGCAATGAAATATTGATGTTATGTTCCTTATAATAGGCTGCGAAGTATGACGTTTCAGGTGCGGCTAGGACAAGAGGTAGTTAATGGAATTTCATACAAATCTTGCAGGCCTAGGCCGGCAAAGTCCTCTTTTTTAATTTCCATTCCACATGAATTGTGGCACAGGCACCATGACATTCTGCCACTAAAAAATAAAACATTGATTTTTTTGTTGTTTATTTCATTGCATGTTTGAGAAAAGCACTATACATACCTTGGCGGGAAATATGGGGTTGCCAGCCTTAGACCTATCCGTCCTATATATGTCTTCGGCCGGCAACCACTTTCGTCCCGGCCTCTGTAGTAATGTACTATTATTTGTTTCGCACGCCGAGTGGAATAAAACCCGTAGTTTTACTCGCGCTGAACGCAGGCATAATAAGCTACCGTCCGCATCCCCATCCATGTCAGCAAGAAAAAAGGGGCTGGAGGCCTGGAACTAAAGGCCAAATAACGAAAGGCGTTGATTGAACTTCAGTGCGATAGAGAGTGATATCTAGTACCAAACAAGTAAACTAACATCTCCATAGAAAAAATCTTACTTCGAGCTGAAAGGCCCCTGGTATCAGTGGCTCTTATGTTGTATATGTTTTTACAGCTGTCACAGATTTTTCTCTGTCATTTATGTCAATCAATAAAATTGCACATATTTTCCAACATTACGGAGTTTTACTAATATTTAGGTTTACAGCGTCAACAGATATTTTTTTGGTTATAAATTTATCGTTTTAAATATATGCGTACCTAATCGATTTCTATCAATTTATGGAAATATCTTCTGAATCGAAACGACAGACTTGGTCACAACACTAGTTTTAAAAAGAAAACGACATAACACGTAACTGTTCGGGTGGTGAATTATTATCGTAAAATACTCAACAACAAGGAACTAAAAAAATGTAACATAACTTAAATTATGTTTAAGAAAAGTAAAATATTATTTTTATTTACTTGTAAAGCCCTAATACTATTTCGTGATTTTATTTATAATTCCGATAAGTCTTGCGTGTTTACGTTCTATGGGTGTTGTGATGTGTCAAATGGTTGAAGTTACAGATTACAAGGTATAGGTAATAATAATGTTCTAGCCGATTTCGGCCTCAGCGACTGCGTATAACTAAATTAGGTATCACCTTTTATACTCTTGCACGACTAGAGCGATGTTGTTCCACTCTCTGATGCGCTCTCAGATGGCTAGCGTACCCGATCTTCCTTATAAAGGTACGAGCGCATTTTGAGCAGGTCAATACTCCACCGACGTAAGTGTAGCGAATGGCTGCTGGTGGACGAGCCTTGAGCTCATCTCGCTTTTCAAGTTGGTGCCTAATGTCTAAAATCAACTTGGACCGCGTACTATAATACATGCTGCGCTACACGAGACGACACCTATCAGGCGACTAAACTGATGGCGGTGGAGGCGAGAAATTTCATTGTCGCCTGACAGGGCTCGCATTATGTAGCCTGGACGTGAGTACTTATCAGCAGAGTCCGGGTTGATGGCATTTTGAACTGTTATTCATGATTACTGATTATAAATTGTTAAAATTCCTACTGGTGGTTTAACTTGTGTAGGTGATAAGAAACATTTCTTCAGATTTTGTAATACATTCGGCGTTAAAAAAATCGCACATCTCGAAAATTTCGTTTTGAGCGAATATAGGTCATACATAAGTGATTATACCCTAACAAAATTTATACCTCCTACCGACCTCTAAAATGAGTTATTTATTGTTTTCATAGAAACCATCATCGCCAAAAAAAATGAGTTTTAAATCAAAAGTCCCGAAATACACGTTTGGCGGGTCACTGCGCTGCGCCCTACGGACGGGTACAAAAGAGGGGGTAAAAGTCAATTAAGGGTAATTTGCTATCCAAACATCACTGAGGTGACAACTGAATTAACAGCTACAACAAGAAAAAAACCTTGGAAAATGGATATCACGCCAGAAGAAGCAGCTCAAGTAATTGCAATACTGAAATCTGGACTACGACAAGCTGAAGTTGCTCGACGTCTGAATATCAGCGGATTTCGAGTGGGACGAGTATTCCAGCGGTTCGAGGAGACTGGCGGCTACATTAGAAGGCATGGATTGGGGAGACGACGCTGTACTTCCGGTACACACGATCTGTACATTGTGACGACTTCTATGTTGAGTTGTTGCTGTTGAGCTCCAGCAGCAGCTTCGAGCAGCTTGCAGAACGTCAGAGAGCGTCTCCACAATCAGAAGAAGACTACGAGAGAGGAATTTGTTGCTCTGTAGAGCCGCTACCGGCCCCTAATTGAATGCACACTACCGGATTGCTAGAAGAGGGTTTCGCACTCGTCACGAAAATCGGACATTCGCCCAATCGACAAAATCCTCTTTTCTGACGAGGCGAGGTTCTGCCTTTACTCCAACGATAGGAGGGTGTACAGGACACAGGGGGAGCGGTACACAGAAGCATGCACCATAGAAACCGTCGACTACAGAGGGTGGATCTTGCATGTTCTGGGGCATGTAGTTATAATAAATTCCTTCACAATACGTTTTCCGAATAGTCTCAAACAAATACATAATAATTGACAACATAAAAATAGTTAAATTTTTATGTTGTAGATTTTTATTACAGTACATATTATGGTGCTACTTTACCGCACGAGTGTGCTAATCAGCAGATTACGTGCATATGTCGAAACTTTAAAGAGCCATATGTACTGCTATGTTATTCACAAAGCCAGCCAGAGGTGGGGTGAACGTCCAAGACCGATGATGTCACAGCCCACCCCTAATATATATAGACGCCGGGACTCATAATAACAACACGTAATCGGAGGTTTAACGCATTGGTCCACTCGAGTCATCACCAGACGCCCGTCTATTTGACAGTGCACCTAATTCACATACTTCTGACATTGACAGTCTTCGACGGGTGAAAGAAGAGACGGACGACCGAGACATTGGCGAGGTAGGGATTGACTCATCTGCATTAGTATTATTTTATCGATAATATTGTCTAAGTATATCATGTTTTAGGTATTACATGCGTAAGTTCCACGGCATACATTAGCTTCACGGTTTGACGGAGTCAACTTTTTATGGCTTCATAGTTTATTATGTATTTCAATCGTTCTGAAGATATGACTAGTTATTCATGGTCGTTTACGGACGGACGAACAGACATGACGAATCTATAAGGGTTCCGTTTTCCCCATTTTGGCTACGGAACCCTAAAAATCAAACGTGTATTACCGCTCTTAACAAAATAAGTATAGGTAGATATAAAATAAAAAATAAATAAAATAAATATTGGGGGACAATCCTACACAAATCGACCTAAGCAAAGTCCCAAACTAAGCAAAGTTTGTACTATGGGTACTAGACGACGATATACATACTTATATAGATAAATACTTACTTAAATACATAGAAAACATCTAAGACCTAAGAACAAATATCCGTGATAAATGCACAAATAAATGCCCTGAACGGGATTCGAACCCGGGACCTCTAGCTTCGGAGGCAGAGTCACTACAAACTAGGCTAAACAGGTCGTTAATATGTAGTAATATGTTATTAAATTTTCCGTAATGAATACGGAATGATTAGAAGTTAAAATAATCCCCCCTAACTTAAGTAATATTTACTCATACATAATTCACGGTTGGATCTCCGATACAATCCGCTGCCTTTTCTGACTCGACTTGCTACTTACTTACTAAACTTCTTTACAAGAAAATCAACTCATCGATTGTCAATTTTGACAGCAAATGCCTGAACCGGTTCCATATATGTAGAAAATACTAATTAAAAGGAGAGACTACTGTAGTAGCGGGCCGACGGAAATTTATTTCCTATTTTGATCTAAATTTACGTATATAACTTGACAGATATATTACAACTAAAATTGCACTATGTATTAATTAGTGACCACAAATTAGTGACCATGAGCAAAGTAGATAGTACCTACTCACTGGAATAAAACTTATGTTATGGAGGTCTTCAATCAACAGTCAAAAAACAATTTTTTGACATGATGCCGACGGCCGCTTTCTATCATCGCACTGCTCGCCGTCGGCAGGTTCGAAGCGCGACCGTTTAGAACCTAAACGGTCGCGTATGTTGCGCGAATGGTGTGCGGTCTCAGAGGAACTCCCTCCCTCGGACGCTCCGGTTGTGGAATGAGCTCACTGCCGAGGTTTTCCCGAGGAACTACAGTATGGGATTCTTCAAGAAAGGAGTGTATCGGTTTTTAAAGGGTCGGCAACGCGCGTGTGACATCCCTGGAGTTGCAGGCGTCCATAGGCTGCGGTGACCGCTTACCATCAGGCGGGCCGTACGCTTGCTTGCCACCGAAGTGGTATAAAAAAATTAAAACAATCTTTAACTTAAAAGTTGTTAATCACTAGTTAAGGATTACATCTTGAATGAAACCGAATTTTCAAATACTAGGTAGAAGTATAAATAGGCAAAGAACCAATTAGTTAGAGAAAAAATATACGAGAGCTGGAAAGGGCCCAGAAATCCTGTCGGTCGGGGCGTATAAGATTATTAATATACTATTACTTTTAAGTTAACCTTTTTTCATAATACGGTATTTTACAACTTTACAACACTCAAAAAATATAATTTTTACGTTACCAATAAACAAATCTTACGCTAATACTTAGAAAAATCAAACGTCAGCTTATTTATGCAATTTTGAAACACTTGCGTGTTAAAAACGTGTTTAAGGTCGAATATCATTCGACAAGTTTCAAGTGTACCCTAGTAACGCCAACAAATAATACTGTATTTTACTGATAGTCAAATCAGCAACTTTTTACGAAACTTCAAAAACGCTATCTTACTATTGTTTGTAAGGAAATATACCTAATGACGTAATGACGTCACAATTTTCTATGGTCAAACTGCGCCCTATTTTTAAACATTTTTAATATTTTATAGAGAAAGTTCCCGTGCGTTTCAGACATATTAAAATATGATGAAACGGGTGATTCACGTTTTAAGGTCAACTATCGATCGACATGTTTCAGGCCGGTTCGCAGACCTTAATCATAAGATTCATGAGTACTTATCGCAGCGGCAGTTCTTTTAACACCTCCTTTACTCTTTTAATGCTAAAATAAACGCCGCCGCGATAAGTACTCATGTCTAGGGACTGCGAACCGGTCTGAAACATGTCGAGCAATAGTTGACCTTAAAGATGTGAATGACTCGTTGACCTCGGTGACATAATTAGTGAACATGTAAACACACAACTTTCAAAACAGAAATGGCTTTCAATTAAACTCCGTACATAAGTTCCAAAAAACTCATTAATACGAGGCAGGTTTCGAACCCACGACCGCCACTTGACAGCAGCATTGATAACTTCAAGCACTAGCACTACATCTGTGAATAATTTAAAAACAGTGTTGTGACTTTAGAGATAAAGTTTAATTTTAACTGTCAATGTTTTAAAAGATAGCGGTCTAGTATAGTTCTATATAATGTCTTTGATGAGAATACCTTCCCGGCTTACACAGCGCTCGGTCGTGTAGCAACGATATCACGAGCCAAAGAGAATATAATCACTACGTTTCACAAGCGATGACAAGACCGGTTATTTTTGTGTAATGTTATATAATTTTAATTCTATGCTTTTTATTTTCTATAATTTTGTACATGATATAATGGTAATCATATACAGCGACAAGCGCACAGCATACGCACCAACAAACACGACCTGCAAAGGAAGATACGGAACATAGGTCCAGGTACTGTTATGCTGCAGCTGTCATGATGGAGTAACGGCTTCCGATCACCGAGAAACCGAGAACTGAATGAAAAAATTAAAACAACTGGCAGCAGCCATAAGATCATGTTATGGTAACTTAGAACATTGGAACCAGACCACTTGGCATCTGCCATCTATCCCGTGTTAACGAAACTACTTACTACTTTTATTTCCTAAAGTCATGTTCACAAACAAAAATTCAAAAAAATTACAAACTATTTTCAACAAATAATAAAGATAAAGTAGATTCGAATGGTAGTACGTCCTAAAATGTTCTGGTAACACAGCGGAATGTCATTTGTGAAACTGCTTTCGTTTTTTCGGTTAAATTTTAAATTTATTTTCATAACTTATAGATAGATAGATAGATAGATAAAAACTTTATTTGCGTATATGACTTGACAATACTTGCAATTAAAAAAGAGTGCTTTAACATAGATAAATCTTACAAACTAAAACTATGCTAATGTATCATCAATTTAATTTATTGTCACGACATAGCCGCGAAAAGGCGCCGACTCAGCATGTGCTGTGACATTGCTGTCGCAGCGCTGGTATTCTGCCGGAACCAGGCAGAGTGTGCAAACGGGGTTTTCAGCTTGAGCGTTACATTTTCGTGCTACATAGTGATGTGATATTTGACCAATGGCAAAAAATACATAATTGTTTACAAATAACTTAGCTTAGATTTACAATAGACACTAGTAACAAGTAACTATCCACGAAAGTTTTAGGTACTTGACCGTTTTTGAAGAAGGAGTAAGTACTGTTGTATTTAGATTTAAACGAAGGTTTCGAACGTATTTCGCGAATTGGCGGAGGAATATTGTTCCAGCACCTCGAAGCCAAATACCTAAAACTTCCCCGGAATGATGCTGTCTTATACTTGTATGGAACCAAAACACATGCCCTAGATGATCGGTGTTTTATTGCCATGGACGACCAATTTAGTTTCGTGTACAGATAATCTGGGCTACCTGTCTTAATTACATCAAATAACATCCCAGCAAATAAATACTCCCTGCGATATGACATATTCAACATATTTGCTTTATTTAAATGGGGTGTAATATGAGAACGCGGAGGTATAGGAAAGCAGTATCTTGTACAGGCAACTTGTATAGTTTCATAAAGTTCCTATTATTTTAATCGAGGATCTTAATATTATTTAGACGTCGAGTTGAGCTTAGGCTCCTCCGTTCATAATTACAATCTTGTTTTTAAGAGGGGAGTCATGAGGTAGGGCTCCTGGTGTTGTTTTTGCTATGAGATTAAAAGACTTGTTATTGTATTATTTGTTGCGATAAGTGAGATTTGAGTTATGAGATAAGCAGACACATCATGTCCTTCAAATCTTGCTGCATACCTGGTTGCAAAACTCGCGAAGGAGATGGTAAGTTCATGATACATAAAGCCGTGTCGATGCAACTTATGTGGGAGACTGTATCCCTCGTACAACGCATGCAGCCTACCGTACAGCTACGCGTCATCGAGAACCAATCAGGGACGATATCACGTCATCGACGAGCGTTGTGATTGGTCGAGGATTTTGCCACGGAAGAAGCGGGGGACAACTCTGGGCATTCGCTGTTCACCTCATCGTTTATGCACGCATTACGTGCTATATTTTCATTTACTTTTCTAATTGCAATATAAACTTTTACCTATGTACTATTTTCATTAAAAGTATTTGTATGAAAAGCCGTCTACTACATTACTGCTGCACATCCTCCTCCAAGATGCTACAAGCCTAACCACAACCATATCCACGCGCAAACATAATTTGGACCTTCGACCTCGGATACCAACCAGCACCGTGGCTAAAAGGATATTTGGCAAGAGTAACGTAATCGGCAAGATAGCCATCGGCAGCAGCTCAGTGTTTTCGGTGAGGCGAACCGATCAAGAATAGCCACTCTGTCTCATTACAGTTGTGATACGAATTAATTTTAAAATTTCAGTGACTGTGTCATCTCAGTGCTCTGCCTACGTACGCATCGCATATCGGCCAGCTCGGCAGCTGAAGCTTTAGCAGTTGCAAGTAACGGAAGTAATTTCAAATAAATTGTAAGTACCTTGCTTTATTAAGTCCCAACCAAATGGCTACCGCGGAAGAAAAGGCTCAGGAAGTTAAAGATTTAGTTAAAAAAAGGGGTTCTGTTAAAGGTAGACTCACTAAATTCATAACATACATAGAATCGTTCGACAAAGTTTTATCTGGCAATCAAAAGGCCGAAGTAAGGCTCCGTTCTCAAGGCGCCAAGAACCTATTTACCGAATTTAATAAAATTCAATCTAAAATCGAAGAAATTCTTCCCGAGACCGAGTTGGAAGCTCAACTCGACGAACGCGATGATTTTGAGGCCGAATATTACGGTATAATGGCCGAAGCGGAATCCATGTATAAGGACGAGGTCAAAAATGATTGTCAAAATTCGGTTGGAACGCTACCTTCGGTGAAATTACCTACCATATCGCTACCTAGCTTTGACGGATCACATGAGCACTGGATTGTTTTTCGCGACACATTTATATCGTTAGTACACAACTCACAAGAAATTTCGGACATACAGAAATTTCATTATCTTAAATCGTCACTTACGGGTAGCGCGGAACTAGTTATAGACTCGCTTGAATTTTCGACTGATAATTACAAGATTGCATGGGAGTTACTACTTAACAGATACAACAATAACAGATTACTCATTCACAACCATGTAAAGGCCTTGTTTTCAATGCAAACGTTGCAAAAAGAATCACCCGCGTTGCTTAGGAAACTTATAGATAACGTATTAAAAAACATACGTGCACTAAAAGCACTAAAGGAGCCGGTACATTCGTGGGATACTTTGCTTATATATATGATCGTTTCTAAGCTTGATTCTACCACCGAGCGAGAGTGGGAACAACACAAAGGGTCTTTATTGTCTAAGTCAACCGAGTCAAAATTAACTCTTGACGATTTACTAACCTTTTTAAGAGGCAGGGCTGATATGCTGGAAACTTTAATCGTCACGCACAGCAAAACTAATTCACTAGACACAAACACTAAAAAATATACGCATAATAACTTCACTCCAAAGGTGCACTGTAATGTTATGACAGAGAAGCCGCAAGCGAAAATGCCCTTTAAAAAACAATTCAAGCTGTGTCCAATGTGTAGTGCAAAGCATCCTTTATATTCATGCCAAGCATTTTTGGATCTAAATATGCATGATAGAATAAAATTTGTCCATGATAAAACTCTTTGCGAAAACTGTCTACGCATTGGCCACACAGCTGATTTGTGTAGGTATGGGCCCTGTAGGAAATGCGACAAAAAACATAACTCAATTATTCACCGCGATGAAGTTAATGTTATTTTAACAAGTAAATGTTCAGGCACGTCGAAGGCTAGCCAAAATAAGACTAATGAGTCTTACACCTCTACTGCCGCTTCTAATTGTTACTCGATAGCAACACATGCATATGTTGACCGGGACCAGGTACCCGATGCACACATAGATGTTCATTGCGCGCAGGCATCATTAGTGCAACCGGTTTTGTTGTCAACTGCGCTTGTGGAAATAGTAGATAAATTAGGTCTAGGTCACAGGGCACGCGCGATTCTTGATTGTGGAAGCGAACGATGCATTATTTCACAATCATTATGTGACAAGTTAAATACGCGATTAGTACAGTCCACTCAAAAAATTAAGGGTGTAGGAGGTTCGATATCACAATGTACGCAAATATGTGACGTCGAACTTAGATCTTTAACGAGCAATTATCATACTCGCATGAAGTGTTTAGTATTACCGCATATAACCTCCTCATTACCCTCTGTTGCCATGCATAGCGAACAATTCGCAATACCGGGCGGAATTATTCTTGCGGATCCCAATTTTTATGAGAGTCAACCGATAGACCTGCTAATAGGGGCAGATATATTTTGGGATTTGCTACAAGACGGCACGATTCGTTTAAGCAACGGGCCTGTCTTACAGAATTCGCATTTAGGCTGGATAATTTCTGGTCCGATTCATAATAAAATTATTAAAAGCACTAATGTCAAATGTAACTTCATGCAAACTATAGACATGCAGGTTTCTATAGACGAGCAGTTACGTAAGTTTTGGGAGCTCGAAGATGCACCGATTAGTCATTGTATTAATAATTCGCTCAATGAGGATGAGCGTATTTGTGAGGATATGTTTGCACAGACAACAAAACGACTCGATGATGGCAGGTTTTGTGTATGCATCCCGTTCAAACAGTCACCAGAGTTGTTAGGCGAAACGCGTAAACAAGCCGAGCAACGATTTTACGCGTTAGAAAAACGGCTAGAACGTTATCCTAATTACAAACAGATGTATAGCGATTTCATTAAGGAATATTGTGATTTAGGTCATATGGAGCGCGTAAATTCATATGGAACACCGTACTATATATTTGTTTATCACGGTATATATCGTGAACACGCTTCTTCTAGCAAGATGAGGATCGTTTTTAATGGTAGTCTTGCATCCACGTCAGGGCATTCACTTAATAGCTTGCAGTTCGTAGGGCCGGCAATACAAGGCGATTTGCTATCCATATTAATGCGATTTAGGGAAAATAAATATGTTGCTTGTGCAGATATTGAGAAAATGTACCGCCAAGTTTTGATCGATGAAAAACAGCAGGACTTGCAATTAATCCTTTGGCGAGAAAGCCCTTCTGATCCCTTACAAGTATACAAATTACGAACTGTAACATATGGCACTAGCTCAGCCGCTTTCTTAAGTTGCAGGTGTCTGAAACAATTAGCACAAGAATGTGATGACCTTGAGATCGCTAATGTTATTATGAACGATTTCTACGTCGACGATCTAATTTGCGGCAACCCTAGCAAAGATAAATTAAAGCGAATTTGTTCCGAAGTTAACAAAGTCTTGCAATCGGGTTGCTTTCCATTGCGAAAATGGATTTTTAATTTCGAGTTCCCGGAAGTCACCGAATTAGTCGATTCATCGAAAGAATTGTCATTAGGTGATAACGTCTTAAATAAAACATTAGGGTTGGGATGGTATAACCGCTCTGATGAATTATTTTACCACACCAAATTTGAAATGGACAACAAGCCGATTACAAAGCGCGTCATATTATCGGTTTCTTCGCAAATTTATGACCCGTTAGGGTTGCTCAGTCCATTTATAATTACCGCGAAAATGCTGTTACAAAAATTATGGTTATTAAAAGTGGATTGGGATGAATCGGTTCCAAATGACATCATGCAGGTTTGGATGCGGTTTGTCACTGATTTATCGATATTGGAAACAATTCGTATCCCGCGTTATGTACTGAGTGACAACCCTAATCGATTTGAGTTACATATTTTTTGTGATAGCTCTCTCACTGCGTACGGAGCTTGTGCATATATTCGCACAATTGATAACGATAACAAGGTCACAGTCAGGTTGTTATGTTCCAAGGGAAAAGTCGCACCTATTAAACCTGTTAGTATTCCAAAATTAGAGTTATGTGGTGCCTTGGTGGCAGCCCGACTGTACACAAAAATAGCCAGTTCGCTTCGCAGTCGTATTGATAATGTTGTATTTTGGACGGACTCGACAATCGTGCTTGGATGGCTGCGCATGTCACCAAATTTGCTTAAAACATTTGTCCAAAATAGAACTGCCGAAATACATGAGCTGACACATAATCATCCTTGGCGTCACGTACGAAGTGAAGAAAACCCTGCCGACCTTATTTCGAGATCTCGGCCGTTAGATTCGCTATGGTCTTCTCCGTTCTGGGGACAAGGTCCGCAATTTCTCCAAGATATTTATTTTGAAATTGGAACCGAATCACTAAATAATAATCATGACATTACCTATTTGCCAGAAGTGAAAAATAACATTACAAACGCTTGTATATCAAGTCAAGTCATTGAAGGTTGGTTTCCATTTCACCGATTTTCACAATTTAATCGTTTACAGCGTACAGCCGCGTATATGTTAAGATTTATATACAATGCGCGTAATAAACTTAGCAAAAAAACTGGGTCATTAAGCGTCGACGAGTTAAATGAATCTGTTTTATTGTTGGCTAGGCTATCACAGCATGAGTCATACCCCGATGTGTACGATTGTTTATCACGTAAACAAGTATTAAGTAATAGGCATGGTGCAAGTCTAACTAAATTGAATTTATTTCTTGACGAAACTAAATTACTCAGGGTAGGAGGTCGTTTGGAAAATTCAAGCCAGTTTAGTTTCGATAAAAAACATCCTATTTTGATTTCGTGTAAACACCAGTTAGGCGTATTATTGTTTCGTTTCGAACATAAAAGGTTGATGCACGCGGCACCTCAGCTGTTGTTATTTAATATAAGGGAGACTTGGTGGCCAGTAGGAGCTAGAAACTTAGCGCGAAAGATTGTGCACGATTGTGTCACTTGCAAACGCATGCAAGGTCAGACTTTGACACCTATCATGGGCAACCTACCACGCGAGCGTCTGGAACCAGGATATCCCTATATTTACTGTGGGGTTGACTACGGAGGTCCAGTGCTTATTTTGAATCGCAAAGGTAGGGGTGCTAGAATGATAAAATCATATATCTGTTTATTTATATGTTTTGTCACGCGCGCAATTCATTTAGAACTCGTCAGTGACCTCTCATCAGATGGTTACTTATTAGCATTAAAACGTTTCATATCGCGAAGGGGTAAACCTTTAGAAATAGTTTCCGATAATGGAAAAAACTTTGTCGGGCTGATGAACGATTTTGAAAAATTTCTCTCGAGTATATCTGGAGATATACAAGAATATGCTCTATCGCAAAAAATAAAATTTCGCATGAATCCTCCGTATGCTAGTCATTTTGGTGGGGCCTACGAAGCAGGTATAAAGAGCTGCAAATACCATTTGCGACGTGTTGTCGGCAACGCACATTTGACATTTGAAGAGTTGAGCACAGTGCTCGCTCAAATCGAGGCCGTGCTCAATTCCAGACCGCTCACTCCAATGTCATCTAATGCCAATGATCTTTTGCCATTAAGTCCAGGCCATTTCTTGATTGGTCGTCCACTGACTGCACCTGTGTGTGCTAGCCTGAACAACGTCCCTGAGCATCGGTTAACGCGTTACCAAAGAGTCGAACAGATTCGCCAGCACTTTTGGGCCAGATGGTCAAAGGAGTACGTGTCGGAGCTGCAGGCGCGTTCAAAATGGAAGTTCCAGTCAGACGATCTCAAGGAAAATACGCTGGTCGTCATCAAAGAAGATCACTCTCCACCATTGAAATGGAGTTTAGGTCGTATTGTTAAGACTTACCCAGGCAAGGACGGTGTCTCGAGGGTTGCAGACATTCGAACCGCAACGGGCATAGTGAGGCGCGCATTTTCAAAGATATGCCCACTTCTCCAATCAGAGCAGTAACCACGACGTCATCATAAGAACTACCTATAGAAGACTTTACCGTTTGTAAACCAGGAGTTTCCAAGGCCGGGAGTATGTCGATGCAACTTATGTGGGAGACTGTATCCCTCGTACAACGCATGCAGCCTACCGTACAGCTACGCGTCATCGAGAACCAATCAGGGACGATATCACGTCATCGACGAGCGTTGTGATTGGTCGAGGATTTTGCCACGGAAGAAGCGGGGGACAACTCTGGGCATTCGCTGTTCACCTCATCGTTTATGCACGCATTACGTGCTATATTTTCATTTACTTTTCTAATTGCAATATAAACTTTTACCTATGTACTATTTTCATTAAAAGTATTTGTATGAAAAGCCGTCTACTACATTACTGCTGCACATCCTCCTCCAAGATGCTACAAGCCTAACCACAACCATATCCACGCGCAAACAAGCCGTAACTAGTATATCTAATAAAGTTGTAAAACGGAATGTCTGTACATTGAAGATATAAAAAAGTGAAATCGACTATTTGAAGGACGAATTGAAACATATTTTTATGTTTTGTATGTTTCCTTGCGGCATCCTCACGTCAAAACGGCTAAACGGATTTTAACTACTTTTGGTATACGGGTAGCTGGCCATTCACAGATGATTATAGGATACTTTTACTGAAGTAAAAAATTGGGTTATGACTTTTTCCTTTTCGCGAACGCAGTTTTTAATCAAATATATAGTGTAAATCAGAATTTATTTTCATCAGTTTATAAAAATGAAAGAGTATGAAAACAGGCATTGGCTGTGCTATCCAACTCGTGCCAGTTTTGATATGTTTGTCCAAATTGAAGAAATAATAAATAATATCCTGGATAATTATCCAACAAAAAAAATATAAGCGAGTGTCTCAAAGTTATCCTCACTGTTAACATTGATTTCGGGCATTTGACGTGTGAAACACATAAAAAAAGGCTAATAGCATATTTTGTTAAAAAAACTGTGTGATTTTTTATATTAAATTGGTGCAAACTAATCAGTAATGTATTATGTGGGAAAGCACAGCCGATGGACGATTCAAAAATTGTCAAGTCTGCCTTAGAGCACTATAAAAAATATAAAACTAGAAAATTATTTTTTGTCTTTTATTTTATATCAAACGCACACATATCCTCAGATGCCATGTAAAACTTCAATCAAGTAAGTTTTACTGGTCACCAGAAAATATTATTACGATTAGCTGTACTGCCTACCTATATATATACTTTAGTACCGTTAACACGGGATAGATGGCAGAACGTATCGGTTGCCTTAAAATACGCCCGAGTTGCCAGTCTATACCCCAGTATACAATAGTAGTCTTTGCATAAGATGTCGTATATGACTGATCGAGAACACACAAAGCAAAAGAACAAACATAAAAATTATCGATATGCTGCATTGTCATACTTAATGATTATATTTTAGAGAAACTGGCCACCTGTACTATACTAATTAAAAAGGTTACATAATTACTTGCATTTTATTTACATTTATTCTCTTACTCATAAACTAAAGGAGATCTAGTACCCAGGGCCCACACAAAGGCCACAAGTGTTGGAGCCGTCACGGTCAGGGTATATGTATGTGTATATAAGTGCGTATGTCTAAAATTGTTTATATAACAATTATATAATCGGAACAATAGTTAATAACATACAAGCCCGTTTTTATTCAAAAAATCAAATTATTCAAATTCAGCCCCTCTTTTTACCGCTTGCGTTCGAGACGACAGGGTGCTAGGAGTATCAGGCTTTAGCCTTCATAAATTAAGGAGGGCGACGAAACTAGGAGAGGGTTTGATACTCTGGTTCTTGTTTTGTGCAAAGGTTGTCCATCGCCATCTAACTGGTCCAACGGGTAACGCAGCAAGTGTGATAGGTACCTTTCCGCCGAGTACAACTCGGGGGGGCTTGTTTGACTAGGCTTAGGCTTTGTAGTAAGTCTTTTTTGTGTTAGTGTTTTTATAATAAATTAATGAAAAACTTAATAAAATATTCTTAATTTTATTCTAAAATATAATACCTACAGTACCATTCATTTGTAACAAATGCTATGCTATGAAGAAAACTCTTTCTTCTGAAATAATGAGGAGTCCTTATACTGTCATTAACTTCTGGTTCTTCATTTTACTAATTTACTAAGCCGGAATATATTTATAACGAATGGTTGAAATATTTTTCCTTCTACTGCATGATCACCAAGTAGAATTTCTTCGAAATCCTGCAATACAAGAATACTTTACATGCTTACAGCAACTAGTACTTGGTAATTAAATCATCGACAAACCTCTCCCAGCTAACATGAAATAAATATTTAGGTAGGTGGATATTAGATTAATAAAAGTGTTAGGCAGATTTTCTTTCCAATGTACATGTTAATTTTCATAAACACTCGGCAAAACATACATAATAGGTTACCTGCCCGTCACAACACTGAAATTTACAATAGAAGACATCAATGTAGACAACCAAAGGCATTGTTATATAATGATCCCCAACATCAGGAAATTATTTTTTCAGTCGAAATACTGATTTCTTGTTACATTTGCACTTATATTGTACTTCTATTTTAAACATCTTAGCACATGAAATATACTGCTGACATCAAATGCCAACTGCCTTAGCAACTCCATAGCAACTACACCCGCGACGGCCAAGTACACCGACATTATGAGGGGTGTAAGGTGGGGACATCGTTTTTGACATTAACGTGTCGTGGCGTACGTCCCCACCTTTTCAAAAATACTTTGTGAATACGTGTAACTGTCAAACCATCTCACCTCTAGTGATATTCTAGTTATCGATGTACTAATCGATTGGGTTTATGCGTTAAAACTATCCTGATTCAAGTAATATAAACCGCTTATTGGTTTAACAAACTCTGCGAATTAAAGTAAAAATGATTTTTACAAAATTTGTGTATGAAATATCAAGTGCAAAGCCTACATTTTATCAAATTAAAACCATGTTACGTATATAGGAGTTAGACTGTACTGGCTGACATATGACAGGTGGAGCGAGCGTTTAAGGTGGGGCGAGAGTTGAGGTGATAACTACAGGTGGAGACGTACGTCTTTACGCCACAAGCCAATACTTTTACAAGAATACCACTTCTGTAAAACGTTGTACGATACACGTACGAACAGGTAATTCGCAACTCGTGTCGATTTAAAACACTCCCTTCGGTCGTGTTTCAATTTATCACCACTCGTTGCGAATTTGCACTGGTATCGTAATGTACTATAATAATACATGTTTAAGTACCATTGCCGAAAAACCTGCTTTCAAAAAAAATGCACTCAAATCGGTTTCGGTTACGATTCCACAGACAGACAAACACATATGCATGTTAGACTTACAACATCCTTCTTTTACTTTCCGCGTCGGGGGTTAAAAAGGGGTGGTTTCTTAATATCAAATCTAGTTGATTATTTGATATTTTTGTGTTTCTAATTTAATGGCATTTTCAACTCTGACCATTTTTGTTAGAAAGATAAGAATTGCAAATTATTTGCTTGACAAATAATATGTGTATAAAACTAGTGATTCATGATCAACAATTAATGCATTGATGGACAGTAGACGCCTATAGGCGTAATTCTATTGTTATTTCTATTGTGTCTGGAATAGTGCCCATCAAAGTGTTAAGTAGGTCCAGGGTACAACTAATTAATTGCTTAAGTTTATGAATGAATCTTACGCGTTTATACGACACAATAGAATACACTATAAGTCGTTATATTACGAACCTGCTCATCAGTTAAATGCTTATTTATTAAAGCTATATATTGTCACAGATATCAGAGTAAAGCAGATCCGCTCATTTAAATTGACCGATATATGTACATCTGATCTTTTCTCACGAATGCACAAATCAGAAAGTTTGAGAGAGACAGACAAGTGACATCTGACAGGTCTTCAGCTGTCAGTGTCTCCGTCTTCGTAACTGAAAATTGTACTTAACTGACGTTGTAGTGTGTTAATTTTATATGGGATTTAACATCCTCGTGTGCTTTTAAATGGAGACAATTCGTAAATGATCGTACTATCTGTCGCATTCCAACTCATTTTGGTGCATCATAAGGATTTAACGAGAAAACTAAATGAAAAAATATTTGGCTTAATACTGCGAGTCTGTTTTTCTCTGATGTCTATGCATATTGTACATGTAGTTTTAAAACGTTCCACTTAAGTATCATATCGTTGCAAACATCGACAAAATTCTAGTTTAATACAAACGGTATTTTTTACTTTTATTCTACTAAGTACAGACAGAAAATAAAAATTACTTTCAAATCCATTGCTATCTAAAACTTTAATAAAAGCATCGTATGTTTTACTAAGTTTATTGAAATTATAAATTCCTAATCAGTGCTCCATTTTTTACCAACTTCAATAGAAGGAAGTAGGTACTCAGTTCGTCTGCATGTTTGCTGGTAGTTTTATTTGTTTTTTTTTTATGTATGTATGTTCCCCGATAACTCTTGACCACGTTGGCCGATTTTGATAATTCTTTTTTTGTTTTAAAGCAGATACCACGATATTCGTTCCATACAAATTTGGTGAAGGTTTGGTAATGGGATCTAGGAGGAATCGAGGGAACTCCTCGAATTTGATAGGCACGCATATGCCGATTTCGGTATTTTCTGTAAGTAAACAAGCATTGGCTCCCGGAAACCACAAATTGTGGCATAGCAAGTAATAAATTGGAGTCGGTTTTTTTGGTATAAATTATTATTGACACAAGACATGTCTCAACCCCTGTTTTAAAATAATTGACACCTCGTATTCTTGACAGCTATTGTCACATATATAGAAACACAGCTTAACTCATCTCTGTCCAGCGAGCACTATAGGTTTTATGGTGAAGTTTTATGTCAATGACGTTTTTATCCATTTTGGCCACATAACGTGACCTTGAAAGCTCATCTTAGCACATCTTTGGTGGAAAAGCACCCTTAGAGGTAGTTTTAAAATACGCACTTCCCTCTCCTCCTAGTAGCTATTTTTGTAATGTGAGTTTCTGTGTATTGAGTCATACATAGGAGCATGCTTAGATTGCTTAGGTATGTCAGATGCCACCGGAAATACACTGAATGAGCTGGAGCGAAAGATTGGTTATTGTCTTCCTACAATTCATTACTTAAATAGCTTCCATAAAGTCTCATCATGCAACAACTTCCAATCTATACTTTATCTTTAGTTGATTATTCTGGTTCCTCTCTGAATAGAAATACAATTAGCTTTACCGGAAGCGTTGTTTGAAGATTTTAAGTGATTTTAATTATCAGTCAGGAAACGTCCATCAGGCAGAAAATGCTTTGTTATAGAGCTTCGTCGGCCAAAATGCCGTGTTTTTGTTAATTTTAGTAAAATTAGCTTTCCTTGTGATTTTGTGATTAATGACGATTCACTTTTCAGAATTCATCCAAACCTAGCTTATCTCGAAATCAATAATAGCAAAGTTTGCATTGCACGCAATTCTCGTACACGGCTTTTATAAATACGGATAGACTTGATCTTAATTAAATATGATATTACTTAAAATTTGATATCGTCACTTTTTAATCCTAGATAAAATCGCGACGATTATCTCTTATTTATCAAAATAAAATAAGTTTGTAGGATGTTCTAGGACTTAGACAAATTATTGTATCGCGGTCACACTCGTATACTATATTATATTTATCCTCTATTTCCTCTCGGGAACAAGGACATCGTATTACCTATTTATTTTAACAGATAAATAAATGCCATTTGAGAAGGCGACAAGAACTAGGAAGAAAATATCATAAACATAGAAAACAATCGTGATTATATAATAGCATTGTTGTATAATAGTACAATTATTTATTCAGAACATTAGGTATACATAAAAACAAATTAACTACCTAAAAATAAAAGTAAAATTGAAAATAAAGTTGTTTACCTAACTATATCTACCTACTCATGCAATTTATACCCGTGATGCACGATTCTGACCTCACGGCTAGTTTGTTTAAGTAATGCAATACATACAGGGGTGTCAACCCGTATATGAGCATGAACTCATGCATATTTGGTTTAATAATATCGGGAATTGAAATGAAGGTATTCGTTATCGCAATCGTGTGAAATAAAAATTAACATTATTATATTATTCGTCGGTAAAGTTGACAAGTTTTGTTAAATATCCACAGCTTTCATGGTATTATAACATACTGCATAGAAAACTGCCAAGTTAAGGCTCAAAATACATTAAGCCGCATTAAATTCGCTTTACTGTAAACAATCTAGTGGCACATTTTTAGAAAATCTACGGAACTTGACACCCATTTAGATCTCAATTCTTTTGTCAGTGAAGACGACAACCACGCATCGCATATTGAACCTGGCTGCTATTTTCACAGTTGTGTTTTTGATGGGATATAATAACTTTTTGTCAAACTTCACCAAATGGTGCTTTTCAAGAGCGAATGCACGAGTTACCATACAAAATATCAAAATCGCTATAGCTGCACCTCAAATATTTGAAGAGAACTCTTCAGGACACTATGATCAGATTCTGACCTGATAACTATTGGACCACCACTTTCTTTTTATTTATCACTGAAGTATACCGTTTCAAACAAAAAAGAATCTTCCAAATCGGTTAATAAATGACGGAGTTTCTGAGGTAACAAGCATAAATAATAATAATAGTTTAACTGAAAAAATCACTGTTTTCTGAATCTTTTTGATGTAGGTAACCTGGAAGTGGGTTAGGTTTTTGATTACTAGTCAGTCAGTGGTAAAATTGCCGTTTTTTGGATTTTAATATCTCAATAACTATTTCGTCCATGTTTATGAAATTTGGGGTTCGAGTTATTCTAAAAGATCTCAATACATGTACTAAATTTAATTTATTTATGTCAGATATGTAGATTTGGAGTTGTTGAGAGGTCAAAAATGGCTCCAAACGGTTCGAGTAAAATAACACACGGCTGCTGTCCGCGAGTTCCTGGGGTGAAAGCATCATAACTATGCTTAATTTTGCCTAAAGTCTGAATTTTCACGATTTAAATTTTCGTTTAACTAGTAGAGCCACAGAAAGCTAGTCTAAAGTAGTAGAGCTACGTCTATTTTTGACAAACTGCATTGCATCTTTTAGTAATGTTCAAGATTTGTATCCACTATTCAATTGAAATGTCAGCACAGTCACACTCGCAATGTAAGTCGTCAGTTAGTCAACAAACGGTGACAATACAAAACAATAGTACTCGCTCCTCATTACAAATTTGCAAGAAACCGTTCTTGGATCTGCAGCAGCTTTCGCTGCAGATAGCTACATAAAGTATGCGGCTCACAGACGCCGAATAATCATGCAACAAAGCCCGGGCAAAAGCATTCTTGAGTAATTAGTTACAGACAAGGCCTTTGATTCTGTAGACTGTAGGCGCGGATTTCTGGACTGTTGATAGCCGCAACCAAAGAGAATATAATCACTACGTTGCCGCAACTGTAACGTATTTTGAAATGGTCCGTGTTGCACTCCAAACTAACACCTAATTCTAATGTCATATTATGAAAAAGTAAAAAGAAAAAGTTATTTATTCAATTTAGGCATATTATATGCACCTATGAATGTCAATAACTACCACCGGTTCGGAAAAATATACCTCTGCTAAGTCGATTAATCAAAATTATACAAGGTGGGCCCTGTAACTGGATGGAGCAAATATTTAAAAGTACGCTTCCTGAGAGCATCTCAAAAATTATCCATTCCGAGAAATTTTGATCTAAAATTAGGACGTCCAAGTAATGGATCTTGACACCACGAGATTATAGCGCATCAGTCAATGCAGTCATTGAGGTAGTATCAAGTTATGAGTCATAATTGTTTTTGCATTTTTTGTTTTCAAGGATATTTTTGTTTTTTTTTTCAATTTTATTGACTTTTTAACATAAAAATACACGTAAGCTATCCTTGAAGAAAAAAATATTTTCAAATAATTGTTGGCCCGCTAAATAGTCCACTGATTAATTTTTTGCTACTGTTACAGGGCCAACCCGGTATTCTAGAAGCTCATTGACGTAAAAAAAACTATTGCACTTCCATTTGCCCAAATTATAACTTAGTGGGTGGTGCTAAAAGTGCAACAAAAACAGGCAACCGTACTTGTCTTCTCGAAGATCTCACTGTTCGTAAATAAATGCCATACGATTAAATAAATAAATAACTTAGTAACTTTCAATAAAAATGTTGCCACATTTATGTAGGTAGCTTACAATGAAGATTTACGTAATTATACATTACTAGCATTTGCCCGCGGCTTCGCTCGCGTACTAAGCGAAATTTTTAACCGTCTACAAAAAACAGGTTCGTATGTTTGTCCACGATTATCTCGCGTTTGGCTGAACCGATTTAGATGCGGTCTCCAGAAAAGTAGTTGTTACATTCAGGGGGTTTCGGTATACGAAGTTTGGTGATTGTGATTCATTAACAGATGAACAGATGAAAAGTCAGTATACATTCTGAGAACCGGCAAACTGTTGAATTTCATTTGATTTTGGCAAAAATAAGGACCGAAAACTTTTATCATACATTTCCGAAAGGCCGAATGGGAAAGGGCCGATGAAATAAAAGCATGTCTTAAATGGCGTAAAAGTATCTGTGTACTACAGTTCTACAGTAACACCAATAGGTCTGTAAACGACCAAGCACCGCGCAGCGGTCATAAACTCTGGTCCTTTGAAGTACAGAAATACGGCTAATTCAATACCACGTATAACATTTATTTTTCCAAAATTAAATTTATTCGGTAGGTTTTGCCAGTTCTCATTGGAGCATCCAAAAAAAAAATTTGGCCTCACTTCCATTCGCACTCCTTACTGTCAGTCCGTCTGTTACAACCAAATTGCTTTTACTGTACCGAGTGAATTGCAATTTGGCACAAACTATCAAGAATTTAGAGCGCTCGTGGCCGAGCGGCACCCGCCTACCGCGTGCGGTGTGCGAGGTTAAGCAATGTGGGCGCAGGTCAGTTCTTGGATGGGCGACCGCTTTGAGTGGTTACTAACTGACTCTCGTACTTTGGAAGGCACGCTAAGCCGTTGATCCCGGCTGCAATTGTTCAGCCAAGTTAGAGGTCTTCGAGCGGCTTGCGAACTTCTAACAGTCAAGTTGCCCACTCACTTGACAAAGGGGGGTCGAAGTTGCACCACGTCCGTAGGGAGTACCCACCGTTACCCTACACGTGACCCCTGGGTGGTGCTAAAAGTGCAACTAAAACTGGCAACCGTACTTGTCTCCTTGAAAATCTCACTGTTCGTAAATAAATGCCATACGATAAAAAAAATTAAAGGTTGATTTAAATGGAAAAAGATATCGAAACCTCTATGTCGTTTTTAAAAGCAAATCCATATTACCCAACACGCCTATATAGTAACATTAAACTTTTTTGCATACAGGCATGTATGGAGTGCCAAATTTTACCTCAGATTCGTATTAAGAGACCTCTCGGACGCTCAGATATCGATTTTGAACGAAATCGAGACGAAGAAAAAGAAAATCAATTTGGCCGCCACTTTCACAAATTTTACCTCGGATTCGTATTAAGAGACCTCTCGGACACTCAGATATCGATTTTGAACGAAATCGGGACGAAAATGAAGAAAATCAATATGGCCGCAACTTTTTTCAAATTTTACCTCAAACTCGTATTAGGGGACCTCTCGGACGCTCAGATATCGATTTTGAACGAAATCGGGTTGGAAATGAAGAAATTAATATGGCTGCCACTTTTTCATATTTTACCTCGGATTCGTATTAGGGGACCTCTCGGACGCTCGGATATCGATTTTGAACGAAATCGGGTTGAAATGAAGAAAATCAATACGGCTGCCACTTTTCCAAATTTTACCTCGGATTCGTATTAAAAATTCTCTCGGACGCTCAGATATCGATTTTGAACGAAATCAGGACGGAAATGATAAAAATGAATATGGCCCCCACTTTTTTTTTAATTTTACCTCGGATTCGTATCAATATGACTGTGACTTTTTCCAAATTTTACCTTGGAGTCGTATTAGGGGAGCTCTCGGACGCTCAGATATCGATTTTGAACGAAATCGGGACGGAAATGAAGTAAAGCAATATGGCCGTTACTTTATTCAAAGTTTAGGTACCTCGGATTCCTATTAAGAGTCCTCTCGGACGCTCAAATATCGATTTATGTCGAAATCGTATCGGAAGGCACTGATTATTAAAAACACTTACAATACATTGAATCAAAAAAGGACGTATCTACATAGAAAACTCACTGCACTTCATGCACCTTTAGATAAAAACAGATTAATTACCAAAAAAAAAACTAATTACAATAACATTAAAACTAATCACAAAACTGAAATAAAACTAAATTAAATCTAAAAATGGCCCCCGCGGCATTGTGCCGAAGATACTGGCAGCATTTCCTCTCTAAATAGCTAAGCTAATTCTTTGGCCGAGGTAGCTGCCAGCTCTTCGGTCACCTGTGGCATCAATAGGCCTCTTCGACAATTCCTTGAAGAGGCTTAAAGCCCCAGGACCCCACGGACCGAGAGTCTCGACGCCGAAAGGGGTGAACAAGTATTCGGCGCGGAGACGGCTGTATTTGCCGATTTTAGCACGTTCGGCCGCCTCCGCTACAGCCGCCGCCCTCGTGGAGGTTCCGTGGAGATGCGACGGGGCTAGTGTATCTACACATGTAGCATCCCACACCAGCACCCGTCCCATACTCCACGAAATCAAAGTCATCCCGTCCGGTCTCTTACCATCGTTTCTTGACATGCCGGCAGGTTCTAAAATGGCAGGCACGTTGGCTGATGCAAGAGACCGGCGGATGATATCGTTGAGAGCAGCATGTCTGGAGAAGCGGCCGGCGCTTCTCTGGCAGGAAAGTCCGTGGTACCCTAGCTGGTCCACGTCGCTTCCGCAGGGGCAATCATGTGGGGCGCAGACCGGGACCCCGAGACGAAGACAGACTGCAATGCGGAGTGTGTTAGGGTCTAAAAGTGTACCAGTGCAATAGGATGGATGAGCATGGAGCCAGTAACCTTGAACCAACTGCTAGAAGTCTGGCTCGTTCCGTGGTACTAGAATGGCTGAGTAAGGAATCGGCGGTCATTTTACAAGATATGTCATCCCAGCATCTCTGTGATTTTGGATGTTCTGGAAAATTTTGACCGGGGCAAGCAATTAACCAAGCATTTTTTCCGTCCTCCAAGCCCGAAGTGTCATGGTGTGTGGGAAGGATTTTACCTATGAGACTAGACGAGCTATGGACGGACGACAAAAAAGCTAGTAACGCGATACTAGAAATTTTGCGGATCCCTAATCCACCGTACCGGATGGGAAGGGATCCTTGGGTCCAAGACTGTTCGCTGAATTGAATATTCAGGATTGATTCTAAATTACTTTTTATCAAAATATCTATTTTTGACAAAAGATTTTGATGATTCCAAAGAGGGCAGCAGCGAAGCAAGTAGGTTAATTTTGGGACATAAAGGCAGAATTTAACAATTGAAAGTGCGTAGTGGGGACTGATTTCGAGCAACCGATGAGAATGATTTTCGAATTTGGAAATACAATTTTGAATACAACCAGGATAAAATTCTTCGAAGATAGGGGACCCTAGGAGGCAAAGAGAACTCTTATCTACAATTTTGATGTCAGCTGCAAGTTGGTTGAATCTGTTTATGACGTTGTTGCAGTTATTTGGAATGTAAAGTTCGCACTTGTTGAAATTTAATTCAAGACCAATAGAATTGAATTTATCAGTAATTAGTGAAAGGTCCGATAGCACAGTATCAGCATCGCCTCCTAAAGTCCCATCATCAAGATACCACACATTAAATTTTGATGCCAAATTTTTTATGATAGGATTTATTGCCAAACTGAAAATTGCTGGCCCCAGCGGATCACCTTGCTGGCAGCCAACTTCAGATGATAACTCGTTCGACCGATACATCAACTTCGTTGGATCCGCGTAACAGTGAAGAAGATAATTATATATTTCAGGAATGTTTGATTTTATTTCTACCCGCAAGGTATCTCTGTTTATGGAATTAAAAGCATTCTTTTTGTCAATTTTGAGCAACACTTCGCACTGGCCGTGGCTGAGGAAGGTGCGGAGGGCATGCACGGCGGCCTCACAGCCTCCTTTGACGCCGAAACCTAGCTGTATAGGTTCAAAAAGATTTTGTAACTTCTCTGAAATATACCGAACTGCAATTTTAGAAGCTAGGCGGCGAAGTGTTGCGCCAACAGCAATTGGCCTCACCCCTCCGTCCTTTTTGGTCAGGGCGATGAGGTTCGCGCCGTACAAAATGGGTACGATATCTGGATGAATGTTGCCCGAATACATTAAATTTATTAAATTGGCAATGCGGATGATGAGTTTCTCACCAGCATCGCCTACAGAAGGGGATGTCAAGTCTTTTAAATTTTGGGGTGAAAGACCATCAAGACTTGCATCAGAACCGTTTTTGAAAGAAAAAATGGCATTTAAAACGTCTTTATTTTGGATCTGCAAGCATGAGTGGATTGCTGTTGGAGGATCAAAAAAATATGGAGTTGTTGGAGCGGGAGGATGTTTGGTCTGTAGGGCCGAAAGAGTATCTGGATTGTCTGGAGATAGCACGTCATTTGAAAAAAGCAGACGAGCGGCACCTTTGAGATCTCCATCACTTATTTTGTTTTCAATAGATTTTAATTTGTTAGGAAATAAGGTTGGTTGTTTGTGAGAGGTCGGCGGAATGAAATGGTCAGTGCAATTATTCTTAAATTTTTGCGTTAAATATACATCTGAATTGTCTTGTTTCGCGTGCAGAACTAAATATGGAAACAGAAAAAGATTGTGCCAGTCTTGCGGAGAGTTAAATTCAAAGCATTTTTGTAAGGTTTGGGAAAGGTGATTGGCGACGGTGATCCTGGGTCACGGGGGATCCGTTTCACTAACTGGACGTTGGTTTTTAGATGACTTAGGCGGATATAAAATGGCTGATGAATAGGTGATGAATCGTCTAAATTTAAGGGAGAAGCATCTTGACTCAGGCAGTTACGGTGGCATTTGGCTTTGTGAATGTTTAGGCCCTTAACAGTTTTAAAAGATTTTGCACACAATTGACAGGGATGATTTGTAGTCGCCGTGCTATCACCAGACTGGGTCGCGGTCTGCATCAAACTAGGTCAAGAATATAATTACAGATAGAGTACAAAATATAATATAAAAAACACTCAAAATAAAAAAGTTAGTCACTCCACTTCTTTGCATAAAACTATGAATGTTGTAAGTACCTGTATCAAAATTTCACGGCGCAGGTATCAGTAATAATCTATACATATAATAAAGCTGAAGAGGGTCGAAAGTCTGTACATGGAAGATATTCGAAAAAAAGTTGGCTGGGGATACTTAGAATTGATAACAGAACACGTTCCAACAGTTTTTAGAATTTTTGTTTGTTTATCTGTTTGTCTGTTTATATGAACGCGCATCACGTGAAAACGGCTAAACGGATTTTGATGAAAACTTTACTAATCTGTCGAATAAATACCCGGTCAGGTTTTAGGCTATAAAAATTGTGCAACTTTGGGTTTAAAGGGGGTAAAAAGAGGGGTTGAATTTTGTATGGGGACTCCTATAATCCATGAGTTACAGGAATGAAAATTGGTAAGCATATACTTGACGACAAAGAAAAAACATCCTCATTAATTAAAATTTGTGAAATCTTAAGATAGAAACTGAAAAAAAGTAAACGCAAGCGCTGCGCCACGGCGCTGCCCAGTGTGCGCGCCAGCCACCACGGTCTCTTCAAATTTTGAACACTATTATGATTTATTCCATTAATTAACTGTGAAACCCCAATTTCAGTACCGTTTTCTAGATTCAAAAACTACCAAGCGCTTTGCATCTTCTTTTATAATGCGCACTTCTAAGGTTTGGAATTCTCTGCCGGCGTCTGTATTTCCGAGTTCATATAACCTGGACCTTTTTAAGGCACGAGTGAATAGGCATCTTCAGGGTGAGCTCGCTTCATCGTCGGCCTCATCTTTGCCCCTGGCTAGATGCTGGCCAGAAGCAATCCCATTTTTAATAAAAAAAAAATAATAATAATAAAACTTTGTAATCACATTAATATTATAAATGCGAAAGTTTAGATGTTTGGATGTTTGTTACTCAATCACGCAAAAACGGCTGAACAGATCAAGGTGATTTTTTGTATACTAAACAGTATATAATCTGGATTCACTTATAGTATACTTTTTGTCCCGATAATCACCCTCAAAGGGATGAAATCCGGGGGTGCAAATATGGTCTATGAAACTGGTGATTTAAATCCTCATACGCCATTCTAAGCTTTAAGTTTCAGCCTATTGGTAGTTTAACGGCGTGTCAATAAATTTAACTTAAGCCATAGCAGAATTTGACGTATTGTAAACAAGCTGACGTTTCGATATGTCAAAGCCGAAATATCATAATTCCTTCTGATTGATGACGCTATTTTTGAGCATAACCTTTTAGCAATTAGGTCTATTATTGCGTATAAATCAAAATAAATTTGCGATACTTTGGAATTGTTTGTCTTCATATGCTTAAATACAAAAACAGCTGCTTCAATGCAGTCTTTGTATCGTCGGTGTACAATTTAATTTTGTCGTGTATTATATTTTACGTAATTGGTGACCCTTCAGACTATAATAACTGTTTGATATAAGAGATCACTTCGGCTGGGCAGCCCAATCGTCAACATTGACGGTTGAAGCACCTTAGATCTATGCACAAAGTACAATATACATATATACTAAGATGGAGATACCAGTGAAATACTCCACATAGATCGTAGCGCCGTTGTGTATTTAGTAAGAACTAACCGCACGACCGCTGCATCCCTGTCACTTCAATATGCAAGTGCGATAGAGATAGCACCAAGTGACATCTGGTACAAACAAGTTAAAATAACATTTCCATCAGATTTCTATAGAAAAAATCGTACTTCGAGTTAAAAGGCCCCTGGATCTATTCTTATCCGTTACATATAATACAGCTGTAGAGGGTCAAAAATCTGTACGTTGTAGATATTGGATAAATGAATGGAGCGATTGGAGGGCCCTTGGCATCGAAACAGAACACATTTCAACAGTTTTAAGAATTCGTGTCTGTTTGTCTATCGGTTTATATGTCTAGGCAGTGTGATTCTCAGCCTTCAGCCTCACGTGCATTGCCGCTTCGGGCCTTCGGTCCTCATCCTTACATGAGAGGCCCGCTCTGTTGGCTATCTTGCCACTATGTGTGAATGATCGGCATGAGGAGCTCACTCTGTGTGAATGATCTGCCTTTAGACTCGCATGCCTTGCCCCTCAGCATCAGGCCTTCGACCCTACATAAGGAGCCCGCTCTGTTGGGACTCTCGGCCTTATGCCTCGCTTGCATTGCCACTCTGCTTCAGGCCTTCGGCCCTACAAAAGGAGCCCGCTCTGTTGGGACGCTCGGCCTTGGGCCTCGCGTGCGTGTCACACGGCTCCGGGCCTTCATCCTTATATAAGGATCCCGCTCTATTTGAATGCTCGGCCTTCGGCCTCGCATGCCTTGCCATGGATGCAAGTAAGGTCTATAAAACGGGGTGGTTTAATCATCATACGCCATTCTACGATTTAAGTTTCAGCCAATTGGGAGTATAACAGCGTGTCAAGAAATTTAACTTAAAGCATAGCAGAGTTGTAAACAAGTTGACGATTCATTATGTCAAAACCGAAGTATCATAATTCCTTCTTATTGTTGACGCTATTTTTGAGCACAACCTTTTCGCAATAAGTTCTACTTTGCGTGTACATCAAAATGCATTTGCGATACTTTGGCATTGTTTTTATTCATATGCTTAAATACAAAACAGCTGTTTCAATGCACACTTTGTATCGTCGGTGTGCCATTTAGTTTTATCGTGCGTTATTTTTTACGTAATTGTTGACCCTTCACACAATAAAAACTGTTTGATATAAGAGATCACTTGAGCTGGGCAGCCCAATCGTCAGCATAGACAGTTGGAGCATCTTAGATGTACACTTAGAAGAGGGTCGAAAGTCTGTACATGTTAGAATCGATAACAGAAATCGTTTCAACAGTTTTAAGAATTTGTGTCTGTTTGTCTGTCTGTTTATATGTCTAGGCATCACGTGAAAACGAACGAATGGAGTACAATTTACCCTCATTAATATGGCAACTGGATCTTCGGCGACGACATAGCTCGGCCTTCGGCCTCGCATGCCTTGCAACTCTCCTTCGACTTTCCAGTCATCAACCTTACATGAAGAATCTACTCTGTTGGGAGGCTCGGCCTTCAGCCTCGCGCATCTCTCCTCTCCGCTTCATGCCTTCGGCCCTCATCCTTACATGAGAAGCACGCTCTGTGTGGTTATTCTCGCATGCCTTGCCGCTCTGCTTCCGGCCTTCGGTCATCATACTTACATGAAGAACTCGGTCTGTTGGGATAACGTTTTACGGCAGAACTGCGTAGCGAGACCTTTTATCATTGTACAATGTACATGTAATGTTTTTGACGAGATTCATTCGTCTAGAATCGGTACATTTGATATTCCGAAATAAGCACTTAATGATTCGTTTTGACAATAGGATTTCTAGAAAATGTTATATTGACTGAAATCATTTCTTAAGGGGGTGTAAAGAAGGGTGATAGATTGTATCATCATCATCATCTGAGGCGTTATAGCCACGGGTGGGCCCTAGGCTAGCCTGGTCAAGCAAATATCTCCAGTCCGATCTATTCGTGACTTTCCTTCTCCAACATGTCACCCCTAAGTTCCTGGTGTCCACCTGAGCTTGAGAAAGATTGTATGGGAAAACAAATCATTCTAAGGCGAGAACGAATTATACGCGGACGAAGTCGCGGGCAAAAGCTAGTACAAAATAAAGATCAAAAGAAAGCACCAGGCAGTAAAGGAAAAGCAGAAATACACAAACACATAAAAATATTCATTGCATTCATTGTTTTTCTTGATGTAATGTTTTGACAGCCATATGTCAAGTCAGCCGTCCGGGCGTAGGGGGCGCAAATACTAGGGCTGCGGTCTCCGCAGAGAGGTTCCGTTAGCTGTGTGTTGTCTATTTATACGTGCACTTTGGTTGGAGTAAAAGATGAGGCAAATAATAGACTTGGCATATCATTTAATATTAATTTCTAGGAAAACCGTTTCCAGTACGTGTTTTTCCGTTGCTAGGGTTTTTTTTTAATAATCACCTTTAGACCTTATAAGGAACTTACATGCCAAATTTGGTATCTCTCGAACCAGCAGTTTGGGCTGTGCGTTAATATGTCATTCACTCAGTCAGTCAGTTTCTTCTTGCAATTTGGCACCTACTTTTAAGTTTTCAAGCCCGCAATATTAAATTTCAAAAAAATGCCATTTTCGAAATTAACGACCCAAAAAATCATAAAAATCACACCCATATTAATATTTAGACATTCCAACCCCCTCGGACCCCAACAGAGGGGATGGTATTTCACGTCCTCCACGTGGGATTTTAAAATCATTGTTGTTTTCGTAATCAGCGACCCGATAAACCATAGAAACAACACCCATATCGATTTTCAGAATTTGTCACCAGATTTCCACCTTTTAGGGGTTGATTTCTCAATTAACCTGAAACACATGTTTACTCATTTATTGTTAGAAATACTCCTGTGAAGTTTCGAATAAAATAATCCAACTAATCTTGATTCCCCGTACAAACTTCAGACCCCCATTTCACCCCCATAGGGGATGAATTTTGAAAAATCCTTTCTTATTGCACCTCAAGACCTTATATGGAACCTACATACTAAATTTGGAATCTTTAGAACCTGCAGTTCGGGCTGTGCGTTGGTATGTCACTCACTTAATAAGTCAATTATTTCTTGAAATTTGGCACAAACTTTCAAAAGTTTTTATGTCTACAATATTGAATTTTAAAATCGATGCCATTTTCTTAATTACCGTCCCATAAAACCATAAAAACGACACCCATATTAATATTTAAACATTTCATCCCCCTCGCACCCCAACAGGAGGGATGGTATTTCACGTCCTCCACGAGATATTTTAATATCATTGTTGTTTTTGTTATCAGCGACCTGGTATATCATAAAAAGAATACCCATGTCGATTTTTAGAATTTGTCACCTCCTTTCCTCTTTTTAGGGGTTGATTTCTTAAAAAACCTGAAACACGTATTTACTCATTTATTGTTAGAAATACTCCTGTGAAGTTTCGAATAAAATAGTCCAACTAATCTTGATTCCCCACACACACTTCGGACCCCCATTTAACCCCCTTAGGGGTTGAATTTTGAAAAGTACATTCTTAATGCACCTCTAGACCTTATATGGAACCTAC
Organism: Notocelia uddmanniana; assembly: GCA_905163555.1. Lineage (NCBI taxonomy): Eukaryota > Metazoa > Arthropoda > Insecta > Lepidoptera > Tortricidae > Notocelia > Notocelia uddmanniana. The sequence continues at coordinate 20,133,839 of LR991059.1, read as the reverse complement.
ATACTAAATTTAGAATCTCTAGAACCATTAGTTTGGGCTGTGCGATGATATGTCACTCGCTCAGTCAGTCAGTTTTTTCTTGCAATTTGGCACAAACTTTCAAAAGTTTTCATGTCCACTACATTAAATTTCAAAATCGATGCCATTTTCGTAATGAACGTTCCAAAAAACCATAAAAACGACACCCATATTAATATTTAGACATTTCATCCCCCTCGCACCCCAACAGGGGGGATGGTATTTTACGTCCTCCACGTGGGATTTCAAAATCATTGTTGTTTTCGTTATCAGCGACCCGATAAACCATAAAAACAATACCCATGTCGATTTTCAGAATTTGTCACCACATTTCCCCCTTTTAGGGGTTGACTTTTCAGAAAACCTGAAACACGTATTTACTCATTTATCGTTAGAAATACTTTTGTGAAGTTTCGAATAAAATTGTCCAGTCAATCTTGTTTCCCCATACAAACTTCGGAGCCCCATTTCACTCCCTTAGGGGTTGAATTTTGAAGAATCCTTTCTTAGTACACCCCTAGAACTTATAAGGAACCTACGTGCCAATTTTGGAATCTCTAGGAGCCAGCCAGCCAGCCAGCCAGCCAGCCAGCCAGCCAGCCAGCATAACTAGGACGTTCAAAATCTTACAATACACGTTCTAAAACTTACGAGCATAAGTAGGTATGCTACTTGCCAGACAAACTTAGGTCGCCAGGGTTTCTATGTGTGTTCATAATTTGCACTTTTCGTCGTTATAATTTGAGCAAACTTATTACGTCTGAGGGTTCATTTGTAGAAATGAGTTGAAATCAAAATCGTACTTATTTAATGTGCCGGTTATACGCGAGTCAAGACTGACATGCCAGAATGAGCGCGAAAAAAACAGAAAACTGTTGTAATTTCGATATTATTACGAGTATGTGAAGATAAACAGATCATTTTAAACATATTAGTTAACCACGTTTTTCGAGACATGCGACGCTTAATGATATAATCCGCCGGTCTCTTGCCACCGTCAATGTGCCTGCTCTTCTTGAGCCGACTGGCATGGTCAGGGACGATGGTAAGAGACCTGATGGGGTGTCTTTAGTTCCTTGGAGCGTGGGACGGATGTTGGTGTCGGATGCTACCTGTGTAGACACACTGGCACCGTCTCACCTCCAACGGACTACAGTAAAAGCAGGTGCAGCGGCGGAAAACGCCGAAATTCTAAAGCGTAATAAATACAAGGGCCTCGGCAGAGAGTACATGTTTGTACCTTTTGGCGTCGAAACTCTAGGTCCATGGGGTCCCAGCGCGCATAAGTTATTTGCAGAAATTGCGAAGCGTCTGGTTGACGTAACTGGTGACCGAAGAGCTGGCGGTTTCCTCGCTCAACGTATCAGCATTGCGATACAGCGAGGAAATGCCGCCAGCATCCTCGGTACAATGCCTCAAGGGCCCGTTTTAGATTTAAGTTAGTTTTAATTTTCTTTATATTATTTTGGTTAAGTATTCTTGTATATATTTTCGTTGTACATAAATAAATGATTATACCACAGTGAAGTTCGCAAATACTACACATAAGGCTCTATTTTAGAACTGCTGATATTTATAACGATGATCGGTAATAAGTAGTAGCAGTTTTTTTATACCGTATAGTCAAGGGACCTACGGCGTGATAACATTTATCACAAAAAAATCTCCATCGAAGTAAACCTGTATTAACTTAATATCTTTCATCTCTTTCAAGAGTTAAGTGAAATTGTATTCATGGGTCTTAATAACATGATCGCGTGTGACGGGTTATTATTAATTATGGCGCCATTGCTACCGTAAATGCATTTGGAACGACAAATGTATAAAGCTTTTAAGCAAATGAAACTCATATATTATGGAATAACGCACTCGTAACTCGGTGATATAAGCCGCTAGGAAAATTGCCTGGCACAATGTAGCAGTGATACGTATCGCTCTCATAACTTGTTTTATGCGTTTTTGTAATAGTTTGGTGAAATTATTTGATGACGCGGTACTAAATAGCGTTCCCATGTCTGGCAGTGAATGGCCACAGTAACAACTTACAAATAGGTCATAGACAGACTAGAAAACAAAGAATTTTCGTTCTGTTTCTGAAAGTTTAGGAAATTAGAACCTACTCATGATGTGGTGGTACTGGGTTCAAATGAATAGGTTTCGCGTTGCCGCGTTCAGTGTAGCTGTGCTGAACACATGCACAAATGGGGCTTCAGGTCGGACATAAATTATGCCTGCGGCCAGATCCAATCGGTGTTCGATTACCGAGGACTGCCCACAGCTTGCCATCTAGGGTGGAGGGTGGTATCGCCAAGATCCACCAAGCTGACTCAGAAGTTTCAAAGGGGTTAGACCGCCTGCCTTTTACTGAAACCTGTTTGATTGTCCCAAAATATCCACGGAAGGAACCTCGCATTACTTAATTATATTGAGTACAAAACTAAACTAAATATGTTACACATTTAATTGAATTGAGCAAACTGTAGATACGTCGCGTTAGGACAGGTAATATGTATGTAGTTAAATATTACACAAAGCGCGTACATATTTATCTTGCTAATCTACCTATTTGACTCGCAACTATGGTTATCAATAAGATTGCAGTTTATGTGTAATATTGTAATATTTATTTTAACCTAGAAAAGCAGACAAATACACAAACTTTTAACAAATAACACGTGACAAAATTATGCTATCAAATTATTTTCTTCATCCGTCCTGCACCTAACACAACTTGTAGGTAAGAGGAAGATGAAAGTTAGCAATATGGCTACCATTAGCAAGTGTCGGTGATACGAAGAAGCGACACTCAAACTTTCAGGAGTCCAATACATTTCCGTAAACTGATATTATGATACAGGGAAACTTCGGCAACTACCTATTATAACAAGTTGGCATATAATATTTGTTCTGATAAATGTCTCCGCTTGTATATCGTCAGGGACAAATTAGGTAAGTTGCTGAGTTACTGTATGAAACCCATTGGTGGGCCATTGATAGCGAACATTAAAATCGCAAATTAACGGCTAGTTTTTATTTTTTTATAAGATATTGGGACCACCTACCAGTAGCGTATATAATATATTCAAATTTGCAACTACGAAAGACATGTGCAAACTTCGTTAAAAAGAGGTTAAAGTTTGTACAGGAAGCAAAACTTTTTTAAAGACAAACATTGAAATTTCGTATCAAAGTCTCTGTTTAAATACTTACAGCAATTATTTTGCAGCAATTATTTCAGCGTTTTTCGAAATTCATCTCCTAAAGGAGTTAAAAACGGTTCATAGTTTGCAAGCTAACCAGTATTTTTTTAAACATTAAGCCGTTACATACATACATATATACATAAACTCACGCCTTTATTCCCAAAAGGGGTAGGCAGAGCACATGAAAATTATGTTTCAGTGCCACTTTTAGCAATTGCAGGTTTATAGATGGAGATGTGATTTTGTAGTGACAAGTTGCTAGCCAATCACCCACTTTGTACTACAACCTTCAATATTAAGCAGTAAGTTTGCAATTTTCGTAATTTCGAATGGTAAATATGACTGGCCAAACGAGGAATAATTCAAAGGAATTTGGTAAGCGTACAAACTTTGTTTAGCTTAGAAGGAATAGGTACTTTAGTGTTTTATCGTTGAAAAAGTTAAGAGGTTAAGCTGCTTAATTCTAACTAAGCAAAACTATGAACTGTTTTTTTCTGCTTAAGAACAGTTATTTAACCAGAAAAAAATATGCAAATAAAAGTTGTCCGCGTTAATCTACGATTTGCATTGAAATAACGCGTAACCGAACCAAATAGGCCATTACGTTTGTCGTACAACAACAAACATCGCCGTCACATCAATCAAGCTGTCTTTATGTCGACAAGGGATCGATCCAAAGAATAACTACTGTATACATTTTTTTTTATTATGTCGATTGCGAAGTTCCTTGGGGTTACTATTAATGTCATCATTCATTACGCGACTTTTTCTTATGTATACATATCAAATGATATTTGTTGTGCTGCTTAAAAATCTACAATGGGACAAGTTTAATCATTCCGGTAGACCAACACATACTAACGGAGAAACATATGTGAGCATATAATATATACAGACGACGAAACGACTTAGTATATTTAGTTCGTCAAATTCAAGATATTTTTTTTCATTTTCATACAAAATAATTACCTATATCACCAAGGGTGAATGAAAAACAGCCTTTAATGTGGCGTTAAGCAAAAATTAATGTCAAGTATGACAATTCGGAATTCAAATGACACGCACATCAACATTGTTTAATTGTTAAGAATGTTTTATACTTTACTAGGGTATTAACGAAAAACAATTCTTGAATATCTTATGGTGCGATGTGTCTTAGAGAAGATTACTTTTTTTCATCTCAGGATTGTACCCACGCAATTAACGGAATTCAATAAAAACACCCTGTATATTCTAAAAGTTTGTAACATACCTTGTTTACAACGTAGTACGGTATTTTTAAAATATTACTACCCTAAAAATTATTTGTCTGCCGATATCACGCCGACTAGCTCGCTTCTTCCGACGTTTTGTTTTATTATCCTCATTTCAAATATATATGTATGTATGGTACATATCGCTGGGCAAAGTTAGAGACCGTGACGAAAAAAGAGTCACCGATGTCACTATTCCCCCAGTCAAAAAAAAACAGAATTTTTCAGCTAAAGTTCCTCGACTCCTGTGGAAAATAAGAGCATATTTCCCAAGAAGCAGACATGAAACATTTGTTAAGATTTTTATCATAAAATATGTTTTTTCCAAGATTCAATTCCAGTTACATTAAGAAAGAATAAATTAATAAAATTAAAGGTAAAAAAAATGCTCCAGATCGCTGCCAAACGGTAGTGTATCCAGAATAAAAGACAATGGTCACGTGAACGACCGGTCCCTACGCGCAAATATAAAGCCACTGTAAATGGCTCCATACTTGCGCCGTTTGAGACTCTCAGCTGAGTCAGCAGCGGAACCAGCCCTACACAAAGTCCCCGGAAGATGTCACGACGCCAGGTTGTCACGCACGTAGCGTCTCACACTGGGCGTCGACCCATCTTCCAGGGAATGAGCATCATTCCGTCATCCCGTGTCAATCCAGTAGGTTCGAGGACTGCAGGGACAACTGCGCTGACAAAAACCCGCCGGATAATGTCGTTAATGCTGGCATGGCTCGGAATGTGTCCCGCTGTCTTGCATCATGAGAGACCGTTGTTAGCGAGCCGATCGACATCGTCTCCGCAGTGGGAGCGATGAGGGGCGACACACGTCACTCCCAGACGTAGAGGTATGGAGTGCCTGAAATTATTATTTCCTTTAAAGTGCCTAGGTGTTTAGAGGGAAAGCCACATACCAGATTCCCACTCCGCAGACGCATGGAGATGGGCACGCTTGGCAGGGCATTATTCCGTACCAGCCCGCAGAGTGGGAGTAACGCTGGGAGTGTAGGGTTTGTTTTTAAGCCAATAGAGTTAACGTCACGATTATCCGTGTACCAAGGCGTCGTGCACCTTTATTAGTAAATGTTGCCTAGTATATCATGATACCGTATTTATAAATAAGCCAAGTATGTATATCCGGTTTAATAACATCACAAAATTTGGAACGTACGCTATTGAATGGGATTAAATAAGACTTACCTACGTGTATATTGTATACTATATTCCTTTCCATCGGTTTATTTTATTCATTTTCATATTGCCTTTCAACTCGCCGGATTATAAATGACTTACGGCATAAAAACACGGAGTCAATTTTGCAGAGTGAAATAACTGAAAAACAAGGCTTAAACAATTGTACTGATGGGTGAAAATAATTGAAAGGATCACAATGACTGAAAATTAAACAAAATTTTTGATCTTTGAAGTATTATCATACAATGGTCAGAGCATTCAAAATTCCAAACATTATCTATAGACAAATAAGAAACTGAATATGGAGAAAGAGTCACTAAAAGAATAAAAATATGATTTAGTTAATTTTACCTTTAATTATATATGTAAACTTTATGCTAATGTCCACAAATTGTTTGGATCTACAAACCACAGAATTGGTGTATGTTGTTTGTGCACCCATTTATGTTTACTTTTTGTTTTAAAATGTAGGTTTTTTTACAATAAGTACATTGCCTTTATTTTATTTATTGCCTTTATTCCGATGTTACAACGGATATCTTTTTGTAATAAGTTCAATACGGTGTGGAATAATTAATAAAAAATAAAAATGAATGAAAGTTGATAGATAGTTACTAATTTACCCATGTGATAATTTTAACATTCTCATAATTTCTGAAAACCAGGCGATTATTTTATTTGATTTACGCAAACTAGCAAACTCTGGTTAACAGTTGTAATTTTATGTTATTACTTCGAAACTCAGCAGAGATGTTGGTTTGTTCGATAAGAAAGTTTAGTTCGTTAAGTAGGCACATTAGGGGGAAACAGGAAAACATTAGGGGGTGTCGACGACAGTGGCCCGCCGCCAGACGCTACTAAAATATGCTACCCAATTGAACGCACCGACTTCATTCCCAGTCCCGTTAACTGCAAGAACAAAATCTCAAGGCAATGGTGTAATTTGCACAGAATAATATTGAATCTTGAACAGCTATTTGCACTTCTTTCATTTAACGAAACTTTTTCCTTGTTCTGCATTTTGATTCCTGTCTGTCTCATGGGCAAATTTGTTTAACAAATGAACAAGCAGTGTGCACGTTTTGTAATAGGCAAACCTGAAAGTATAAGTAGTTACCATGCCTACATATTAGGCATGGTGGTTGGTGGTTTGACTTAGGTGGGGTGTGGTAGGGATGGTGGGTAGGTACGAGTATCTATGGTTTCTCGGTACGGCAACAAATAGCAGGTATTTTACTCAGTTCTAGGATTCCCTAAATATCTACTTTTGTGAACACGAACTTCTGTGACACACAGCATTGACATTGACGCAAATTAAACAAACAGATACGTGTTAAAAATCCGCCTAATTTACCCAAACACAATAGACAGGTAATGGTCTCATTAATATTATACAGGATTTCATAATATTTGATACGAACATCATTACCGTCCAGCAGAGCACAAACGAGCTAACACCCAATCCCCGACGGCGCCGTAACACTATTTTGTTAAACACTAACACGCAAATTGCCGACATGTTTATCAACGCGAACTCGAATCGCGTACATTCGTAACTCGCTTTATGTCTAATTACGTTATTTATCGCATAGTAGACATACATATTACTACACAGGAACAGTTTTACGCTGCTGTTTGTATTGAATTAAGGTACGCGCTCAGCCTAACTAGTGAATTTGGGGTGCAAATTAGCCGCGTCCGACGACAGAGGGTGAATAACAACAATCCCAATTAGTGAGCAGTTACTGAGGTGGATAGTGAGCAAGTTCGCATCGAGCTGATTGTGCTTCGTTACAAAAACTCGATTAGTTCCTGTTAGTTCAGGTGGGACCTTGCCGAAGCCTGCGGCCTTCTTGGTACTGTGTTACCAAGAAGGCCGCAGGCTTCGGCAAGGTCCCACCGGTCCGGACGTATATGTCCGACCAAACTACCATCTTAGTCCCAATTCCATGTAATTATTAATGCTATTTCGAACGTGCCCGCCTCCTGGCGGTTTCCTCCCCCGAGTCAGGACACTGGCTACACGCACTTCCTTCGCGACAGATAGGCACCGTTCTGGACCCAGGCACTTTAAGAATCGCTTGTTCCTTGAGGCTTGGGGCCAGAATATGTATCTCTCACACATGCGTCTGTGGCAAAAGCGTCGATGAGTCAGGTAAGCATGGCCTCTCATGTATAAAAAGCGCCGGCCGCTTATACCGCCACGGCACTATAAACGATTTGGTCCGGCGTTCGCTTGCCACCGTGTCTGTACCTGCTATCCTGGAACCTACAGGCAAGAGACGATGGCAAGCGACCTGATGGTGCCACATTAGTGCCGTGCTTTGGTGTGGGACGCAACATGCGTGGATACTTTTGCTCAGTCCCACATCCAGGTGACTCGCTCTAAATCCGACGCTGCAGCTGACCAGGCCCAGGTGTCGAAGCGCCGCAAATACTCGTCTTTAATTAAAGACTACGAGTTTGCGGCGCTTGCGGTGGAAACATTGGGTCCCTGGTCAGCTGACATGAAAAGTTTTATGAAGGCTATGGGTAGACGTCGAGGTAACGCCGCCAGCGTTATGGGCTCCATGCCGCAGACCGATCTACTGGACGGGGTCTTCCATTTATGATTGGGTAAATTAAGTTAGTTTAGTTTTTAATTAATTTGTTATTTTTTGCTTCATTGTTAATGCTATTAAAGATGAAAAAAGAACTAATATAAAGGTAGGTACAACTCTTCCAGTACCTACTTCATGGAAAACGGTTTCGGCTTATAAACAAGCAAACACTTGACCGTTTTTGAAGCCAAAAAGTAATATTAGATTGAAACGTATCTTGTTTTCTAATGATCTTAATAAAGTACTATGTTGTATTTTGAAGAATTAATTATTTCTTATGAATGACAAATCATAAGAAAAGAAAACGCCCTGCAAGTTCTGTTAAAAAAATATTATCAAATACAGTTCCTTACCAAAATCCTCAAAGGGTGGCCGTCTAGTTGTGGCATAAATCAGTAAATGTGGACTGACCCACGCTAAACCTAAAGAGGTATCGAAAGCTGACCCGTAGAGCGCGCTCCAAGCGGGCTTGACAAACGTCCAATGTCGCTATGGGACCACAGAATATAAGTACTGGTATTGGTGCGTGGTCCTTAGGTATATCATCGCACATATGATTTTTCCATATAATATGATGATATATCATCATCATGTCAGCCGAATGACGTCCACTGCTGGACATAGGCCTCTCCTAAAGACTTCCACAATGACCGGTCCTGCGCCACCCGCATCCAACGTACACCCGCGACCCTTACCAGGTCATCAGTCCACCGTGTGGGGGGCCTGCCCACGTTACGCCTTCCGGTACGTCGTCACCACTCGAGAACCTTTCCGCCCCAACGGCCATCGGTTCTACGTGCTATGTGCCCCGCCCACTGCCACTTAAGTTTAGCGATTCAAAAGGCTATATCGGTCACTTTGGTTCTGCTGTGGATGGCCTCATTCCTGATGTGATCTCGCAGAGAAACTCCCAACATAGCCCTCTCCATTGCTCTTTGGGTGACTTTGAGCCTTCTTATGAGGCCCATTGTAAGCGACCACGTTTCAGTACCGTATGTCATCACTGGCAGTACACACTGGTCAAAGAGAGACACTGCGGGATATTGGACGAAAAGATGTGCCGTATCTTCCCGAATGCTGCCCAGCCGAGTCGGGTTCGACGATTAAACTCTTTCTCGAAGTTGGACTTACCTAACTGGACAGTCTGTCTTAGGTATATGTAATCGTCTACAACTTCGAGCGTAAAGTGTCCGATTGTTACGGGAGTTGGTGCTACATGGGCATTTGACATAATCTTCGTCTTCTCCATGTTCATCCTTAGACCAACTCGCTCGGAGGCTTTACTGAGGTCATTGAGCATTGTACTTAAATCCTCCATGGTCTCAGCCCAGACTACTATATCGTGAGCAAACCGAAGGTAATAGATGTACTCGCCTTTTATGTTGATGCCTAGCCTTCTCCAGTCCAGAGTCTTGAACACATCCTCCAGTGTAGCGGAGAACAGTTTAGGAGAAATAACATCTCCTTGCCTGACTCCCCGCTGCAACGGAATAGGTTTTGAGTTCTGGTCCTGAAGTCGGACTGACATAGTGGCGTTCTCGTACAAACACTTCAGCACATCGATATAGCGGTAGTCCACTTGGCACCAGTGGCGGCTGTACCTTAAGTGCGCTCGTGCGTTGCACCACCAAAAATTTAACACCATCAATACCATCGTAATCAATAAAACAATCGCAATTATCTGTACTATACATACATAAATTACATTAAAAAAATGCAAAGTAATCACTACGCTATGTTGTAGTCTTTAAAACTCTTTTTCGCTCAGTCTCAAAACCTCTCCGTGCGCTTCGTGGAGCGCTCGCACTAGCCAGTACAATGTCTATGAGAATCGCGTTAGAACGCCGGGGGCGTGAGACGGATGATACTCCGTACAAAATCTATGAAGAAATAGGCAAATCTTGTGTGGCGCACGGAGCCCACACGAGGCGGCCAGCGGCGGTATTACCCGACCAAGCGAAGTAAACGCTAAAAATATAAAGATTTCTTGCGCGCCAATTGTCAAGTTGGCTTAGTTGGTTAATAATATTAACATGGTCTGCACTTTTCTCGTATCGCGCCATCATTTGTATTTCGTGTTTATTATTTGTTTTTGTAAAGTGAGTGTGACTATCTTTTATGAAGTGATGAACTGTGTGTTTAATGGAAAAACTAAGTGTGAACTTGAATATCGACAATATTAAAAACAATAATAAAACTTTTAGTGATTGATAAATTAGAAATAAAATCGACTGGGCCACGAAGGTCATGTCTTAATATAAAACAATTTGCCATTGACCAAAATCGACGGATTGAGGTAATGCATAAAAAATTAAATTGTTAGTAGGAACATGTGGTTGTATTGCAATTTTTGAGTTATAGTTATATATTATAGTATTTCATAAATCCATAAATTAGTGCACCACCGGTTTTCGCAGTCAGCAGCCGCCACTGCTTGGCACCGTTGGCGAGATTGTAGTACAGCCCAGGTTTCAATCGAATCGAAGGCTTTCTCGTAGTCCACGAACGCTAAACAGAGGGGCAGGTTGTACTCCTCAGTCTTCTGTTTAACCTGACGAAGCGTATGGATGTGGTCTACGTTATAATACAACCGTATTGCAATTTTTGAGTTATAGTTATATATTATAGTATTTCATAAATCCATAAATTAGTGCACCACCGGTTTTCGCAGTCAGCAGCCGCCACTGCTTGGCACCGTTGGAGAGATTGTAGTACAGCCCAGGTTTCAATCGAATCGAAGGCTTTCTCGTAGTCCACGAACGCTAAACAGAGGGACAGGTTGTACTCCTCAGTCTTCTGTATAACATGATGAAGCGTATGGATGTGGTCTACGTTGCTAAAGCCCCTTCGGAAACCGGCTTGTTCGGGAGGCTGAAAGTCATCTAGCCTGCGTGCGGGACGGTTCGTAATGACTCTTGAAAGCAGCTTATAGACATGGCTCAGAAGTGAGATGGGTCGGTAGTTCTTCAGTAAGGAGTTGTCACCCTTTTTGAAGAACAGCATCACCACACCTCTGTTCCATGCCTTTGGAGTTTTCCCTTCAAGTAAGACGGAGTCGAACAACTTCTGAAGGGCCCTAAGGACCGGTTTTCCACCCGCTTTCAGGAGTTCAGCTGTAATTCCGTCTTCACCGGGTGCCTTGTTGTTCTTTAGCTGTTTAAGAGCCATTCTAATCTCATATCTGTCCGGGATATATTCGGTATAGTGCCGGGTTAATCTAGCTCTAGGGTCTGCCGCCAGACCAACTTCGGGTCTGCTAGTTGACGTGTATAGCTGTCCATAAAAGCACTCTATCTCACTCAGAAGCTCGGGTTTGGATGAAACGATTCTACCGTCTTCAGTTTTCAATTTGGCGAGCTGGCTCTGCCCAATAGACAGCTCTCTTGAAAACACTTTAGAGCCCTTATTCTGCTCGATGGCCTCTTTAATACGATTTGTATTGGCGCAGATCGCGGGTAAGAGACTTGGAGATCCGTTTATTGAGCTGCCTGTAGAATGTCGCATCGGCTGAAGACTGCAGAATCATTTCATTCCTTTCCTCGATGAGCCTCTGAGTGTAGATAGAAAGCCTTTTGGCTCTGTGAGTCCGTTGGGCCTTAAAGAACTTAGACCCAATGCTATGGACAGCTTCCACAAACCCGTCGTTGAATTCGTCCACATCGCCACCTAGACAATCAAAACGGTTTTGGATTTCCAGCTGAAAGCACTCGGGGTTTTGGATTTGGACTGCTGCTGGACGGAGCGTAGACTTCATTAGTCGAGAGCTCTAGCTCATTATTTCTAAACTCTAGGTCTAAATTGTAAAGAAATGGAATTTAATCAATTTGACGACCTGTTTAGCCTAGTTGGTAGTGACTCTGCCTCCGAAGCTAGAGTAGAGGTCCCGGGTTCGAATCCCGGCCAGGGCATTTATTTCTGAATTTTCACGGATATTTGTTCTTGCGTCTTGGACGTTTTTTATGTATTTAAGTATGTATTTATCTTTATAAGTATATCGTCGTCTAGTACCCATAGTACAAGCTTTGCTTAGTTTGGGACTAGGTCGATTTGTGTAAGATGGTCCCTCAATATTTTTTTATTTTTTATTTTTTGTAAAGAACTGTTTGTTTCTTAAATAAATAAATTATTTCGAGACAAGACAAGGTACCTGCATAAATTTTGAGAGATACTCTAAAGAGTATCTGAAAACGACTGGTTAACTTAGATTTAGTGAAGTTTTTTTAAGGGAAGAAATAAAAAGTTACCGCCCGGACATAGGGGAGGGCGCAGATTAGGTGGTTATATATGGGGGGGGGGGCCGGGTATGTCCTTAAACTACCGGACCAAGACCACCGGGGGATGGGCAGCAGCATCCCTGGAGTGAGGTGGATATACTGCGATCGCCAACCCGCATGCCAAGCGTGGCGATAATGGCATTTACCCTCTATGAAAACGACACAAAGGCCACGGCCCCGAGGTTCCAGCGGCCCCCGGTGCCCTGGTTTTGGTAGCGCCCAGGGTACTAGCGGGGCCAGGGTTGCTAAGAATCTCCGGCGAAGATCCAGCTACCAGCACCGACGACTTCTGGCCCTGGCAACGTACAACACGCGTACACTGCGGACCGATGAAAAGATAGCGGAACTAGAGGAAGGATTGAGCAAGTTGCGTTGATATGTCGTGGGGTTATCTGAAGTCCGAAGAGAGGGGGAGGACACGATAACCCATTAAGTCCGGCAACTTGCTCTATTTCCGGAAGGGCGACCGACACGCACTTTCCCGTTTTTTCTTAAAACCAGTGGTGTAACCAAATCCGTCGTTATTCAGATGACAATTCCGTAAAGTAATAGAAATCGATTAGGTACGAATATTTAAAAACGATTTATTGTAATCAAAACAAAAAAACAATTAAATTAAATCATAAAACACGACTTCAAAAAATAGTTAAACAACGAACGCACCGCGAACGTATCCGTACCGTGTTAGGAGTACAATAGTAATCGATTTCTAAACGAAACAAAGATGATTTTGAAAAAACAAATCGCTTATCAAGTGTGCTGTTTGTCGAAGTTTTCTTGGTATAACTGTGCGCCATGAAGTAAGAATAAGACTGGAGCCCGGGAAACACACAAACAAAGATGTGTGAAAGAGAAGTAAGCATAGACAATATCATACCGTATGATTCATACGTGGAGAATACGTTTTAGCCTCCTCACTACTAACGTCAATTCATACATGTCAAATGTTTGAAGTAACAAATTCCTTGTTTTATTGAATTATTAATGAATCATCATAAATATCTTAATCAATTACAAATTACAATGTATATCGAGAAGTGCGTGTGAAATTATATTTCCTCTCTTATGGATACATGTTGCTTCTATTATTCATGCTAGCTAGACTGATGCATTCTCAGCCGGTGTTAAAAACCGAATGTTTTTAAAGAATCCATGGTACAATCAGCCTCCTGTGCAAAGTCATCACTTCTCTGTTGTTTGTAGTGAAGATATTTTTGCAGCAGACTGTACACCTTTTATGTCCGTGGTAATGAGAAAAAGTATGATATAATGTAAGCTTTCAAGTTTGTTTTCTTTACAAGGCGATATAAAAATCCAACTTGAAAAATAAAATTGCTACTAAAGTTGAGTACGGAGCACTAAGAGGTTTTCACAAATATTTACGCTAAATTATATGCAGTGAACAAATACAATCTTAAAACTGGCCAGAGCTGCAGTTACAATAAAATTAAGCAACACGGAACTAAATCTGCTTTAAAGTGCTTTTTGAAAATGAAAAGCTCTTTGTTTTATATGGTTCTTGTGACATTTAATAATATTTTCAGAATGTAACTACGAGGTTTCTTTGTAGCTCTAAAAATACACAGTGGCTTTAGTTACTGTAAAGGTACGTAAGAGTTAATGCGATTTCTTCTCTTTCCTCGGTTAAAATTATTAGTTGCGTTTTTAACTTAACGTCTATTGATATATTCTCAACGTTAATGAATTATTGTGTGAGTAGAGTACAATAAGACGAAGGTCGTGTATCGTTTTTAGGGTTCCGTAGTCAACTAGGAACCCTTGTAGTTTCGCCATGTCCGTCTGTCTGTCTGACTGTCCGTCTGTCTGTCCGAGGCTCTGCTCTGAGATTGTTAGTGCTATGAGACGCTGCGAAGCCTTTGCTTGTTATTATTTGATATTTTTAATTGACTCATTGGGCAACTACGGAACCCTGCACTGAGCACGGCCCTACATGCGTTTGGCCGATTTTCTCATTAATCTATATTGTCGTCCCGCTGTTATATCCCACTCTTACTTTGATTGCCATAACTCCCGTTTCTGTGCTTTTTCGGACCGGACCGGATCAGGGAACGCACCTAAGTCATCTCGCAATCTCCGCCTAGGCCTCTCCTGTCTGCGTCGCCCTTACAGCATCCACTTGTGAATGTCGTTAATGCTATATTAATTTTTGAAACATTATGAATCTGTCATATGCAAATCATATACATTTGCCTAAACATCAGTACATTCTGCACGTTATTCTAAGAGTATATTATTTGAGAAAGGCACTGTTTGTTATAGTACACTGTCTAAAGCAAATTGACTATGTATGCAGCACCCTGAGAATTAATTTGTTAAAATTAAGACCCCCATAAAAAGAGCATGAGGAAAGCTAAAGTTTTAAATAAATTTATTAGATGGTAGGCAAATCGAAAACATAAAATCAAAGGTATTCAGCGCTGTAAATGTATAAACCTTTTCAAATGAAACCTTTAAAGAGCTACATACATTCGGCAGCAATTGTGTATTCCAATATATTATGTTTATTACATTTTTTACCATATCTTCTACGCCAGCTAACATGTTAATGAAAAAGTATATATACCTTTGTGTGTACAATATATTTGTACGAAGTTCCCTTGGTATGTTATAAGGAAATAGCGACTTTCATGAGCCCTGTCTTCAATGGTCGGAATGATAGCGGTTAGTACATCAGATAGGGACCTGAAAAAAAGATATCTCTTTCTATCATTCAAACTAAATATATTGCGATTTTATAACTGAAATTCTGTTCTTATAAGCTAGCTTTTGCCGGCGACTTCGTCCGCGTGAACTACTACTCCCAATGGATGAATTCGGTAGGTTATTAACTACTTACCGCAGTTCAGACGTTTTTGCGTTTCAGAGTAACAAACTTTACTAACTTTTTAAATATTTATTGTATTCACTATTTTCATGTTGCATTGAATCACTTAGTATTTTATGGTGCACACTGCAATAAAACTGTATGAATAGAGTTCAAAAATACGATGCTTTTATTTTTAATGCACTCGTCCAGTCCACCATATGTTGATCTCCGATTCAGAACAGTTTGTATCGGTCCTTAAGACAGAAACAAAATGATTCAATTTCAATTACAATTATACTTGTAGTTCATGGAGTAGAGTGGCGGAGTACCTGACGTAGAAAAACATAGGTCAGTTTTAGTTGACCCCTGTATTCATTCAAATAGACTTTATGCAGGCGTATATATCAAGGTCTGTTAAGTCCTTGTACGAATACTCGAACCTTTACTTTATAACTAATTCATTCTACATAGACAATTTTAGCCTCTATTTTAACCCCCTTAGAGGACGATTTCCAATAACGCTGAAATTATTTTTATAAAATCTGCATGAGGAATGTGTATACAGCGTACCTTAAATTATATACTTCTTATATAAAGAATGACATGTTTTGCAGACAAACTTTCAACCCTATTTGGTGAATTTCTAAATCCCGTGAAAGCTCTTTTCATATATTTAGATAAAGCGTTGTTGTACGAAAACCCAAATAACTAAATTTCAATCCCTATTTAACAAACAATTCTGAAATTAGTTTTCTAGTTTTTACATGAGGAATGTGTATAATGAATTAGACTTCTTATTCAAAGATTACATGTTTTCCGTACAAAATATCAACCCCAATTTTACGCACTTAGGGCTTAAATTTCGAAATACCGTGTAAGAATTTTTCATATCTTTAGATGAAGCGTCTTTATACAAAATCTTATACTCTTACTTGAAAAATCACACGATCTCCATACAAAACTTTAACCCCAAATTTACCACCTTAGGAGTTGAATTACTAAAAATCCCTTCTTAGTGGTTATTTTAACCCGCTTAGGGGTAGGTTTTTAAAAAACCCTGAAAATACTTTTCTTGTACGAGGGCTGTTCCGAAAGTTTTTAGCTAATCTCACTCTATTCATGCGATATATTTTTATTTACACCATTATGTGGGTAATTTCAATAGTTATGAGCTGAGATAAAATCGTTAGTAAGCAGCAAATATTTTTTTCACAACATTTCTTTTACCAAAAGGCCCTTTGCATGGGCTCTTAAAAGTTTGCGAAAATAGTACTATTTTCGATACCTAAAAATAGTTTTGGCAACGAAATCCCTAACAGCTGTAGTGGAAACTACCCGGGATGACTTCCTAACTTAGTTTTGCTGATTTTAATGTTAAACTTACTGTGGCATGTCAATACATTCTTGAAAATATAATGTATGTTCGAAAAAATATTCAAGAATTCAAACTCAACAGTGATATCCACGACTACAACACTAGAAGTAAACACAAGATTGCAGTGAAGGCCAGTCGTCTCCGGAAGATTAGCACGTCGTTTGTGGGGAACTGTATACGATTTTATAATAAAATACCCATCGATATAGTTAATTTTCCATTCAGTAAATTTAAGTCTCATATTAAACGTTATTTGTTAAGCCAGGCCTATTATACTGTCAACGATTTCTTAAATGACAAAAATGCTTTTAAGCCAGTGATAGTTAAATCCTGTTAGTTTTAATATACATATGCTTCACTTAGCATATTTCCTTGTATAAATAGCTCTGTCGTTTTATTTTATGAAACATGATGCTGTTTCTCGCCGAAGAGTCATTTTAATCTTTCACATTATTAATGTCCGGCAGCCTGAATATGTCATGCTCGCTTAAAGGGCTTTGCTTACGGCGGCGTCGTTGATCGGGTCGCCACCTTCCCTAACAGATGGTCGAGGGAGGCGATGGCTGAGATACGCGTCATACTCGTGATCGGGTGCTGTTTGTGGAGTCCGGTCTGTTCATGCTTGCAAGGGCAAAGTAAATACCTTAATACTAGTGTTATTTTATTGTATGTAGATTGACGAGAGACATAATCCTGTTCTGGATTAGTTTTATTGTTATTGACGCTTAGAGACCTTATACATCTCTAACAATATTAAGTTTACTTATTTTAATTTTACCGCTTAGAGATCATTTACATCTCTAAGGACTTTGAAATAATTGTATTTAATCGTATTTGGACGCTCAGAGACCATATACATCTCTGAGATATTAAATTAATTTTATGTTGTTTATTCGGACAGATCGTATTCAATACGTCCTTAATATTTGTAAATTTATTTTTATTTAATTGTGAATCAGTATATTTTTTAAATCATTATTATTAAGTAAGATTGTCAGTTTTTTTTAATTGTATAAATTCACGCTTTGACTTGTAAAAGTGCCCTTGTGGCCTATTTGCAGAATAAATATTTGATTTTGATTTTGATTTTGAAACCACTAAATGATTTTATTTAATTTAAGTTTTTTATGTGATGATGAGCAGTCCCTAGTCTCCCGACCTGGACGAATATTCGACACACCTGCTCATTGTCGCTAATTTTCATGCAATCGAAACAGATTACGTGGGTAGAGACAGGGAAGATTCATACTTTGCGGTGTATAAAATTTCGTTTAGTTGTGGTGACGTATTAATCAAAATGGGCCAATTAAAAAAAAACCCAAGCTACTTTCATCAATAGTTTCACCCCAACACATATGTATCGAAATTACCCGCATAATGGTATCATTAAAACATACTCGTATATGGCATGAATAGAGTGAGAGCAGCTAAAAACTTTCGTAACAGCCCTCGTATGATAATAAGCAGTACACAAAGTGTCAAGTCTCTCACCTAAAATTTTACTTCATCTCCATACAAACTTTGCACCCTATTTAACCCGCTTAGGGGTGGATTTTTCTCAAACCCTAAAATCACTTTCCTGGTATTGTAATATGGAGTCCGTACACAAAGTTCCAAGTATCTCACTTGAAATTTTACTCCATCCCCCATACAAACTTTCAACTCCCTTTTACCCCCTTGAAAGTGGAATTTTCAAAAATCCCTTCTTGGTGGGAACTTACCTTATATAAACTACCTAGTGTGAAAGAATCAGCTTTTTAGCTTCAACGGTTTGGGCTGGGCGTTGATTTAAGTGAGTGAGTCAGTCAGTCAGTCAGTCAGTCAGGACTTTTACGTTTACTATAATACAGCCGTATGACTTCCTTGCGAACTTATATTTTAAACATAACTTTTTAGCAGTTTTATCTAAAAATTGAGTATTTGAGTAAGTAACATTTAAATATAATGTACTCATGGGAGTTTTTCTCAAGTAACATTTACCCTGAATCAATTTGAATGGAAAATTAAATACGTATATCATATTACGATCAGTAAGGCTTATATACTTTCAATCCCTAAAATATAAATTTGTATTGAACACACACGCTGTATAATCTACCTATGCACTACAAATAAGACGTCAAGATGTAGTCACACCTAATTGGAAATAAACGGAAATCCGAGACTGCGAAACATGTCTGAAACTGAGGCATGTTTCATGGCACGGACACACGGGCAGCGGACGAAACAGCCCCCTGGCTGAACGACGCGGCCGTAAGTGCTTGTCTAAAGCAGTTTAACCGGTTTGAATTTGCGCAATACCGTATCTACTTTTGATTGCGGTTTAAGTACAACATGTAGTTGTAGGTAGAAAATTATTTTAACTATTTTTAAAATTATCATCCAATGCATTCAAAATAAACTGTAAGATTCCCAATGGTTATTCGTTAGCTTACAAGTAATTTTTTAACAAAAAAACACCAACTCCATACTTTGCCAGACCCCATAATATAGACGGAGCGTCACGAACAACAAAATGAAGCCACTTTTCTAAAGATGTGTGCGTATCAGTGTTGCTACTGGAAGGAAAAAGTCCCTATAAATGGGGTAATTCGTTCACGTTCTCTGATTTATTCGTAGAGGGTACAATAAACCAGGATAGGCTAATAATGAAGATGATGAATACTAGTAACCGTTAGTCACTAAACTTAATGGGATACTTAGCATCCTATTTTGAACCCTTGTACTATTTTGTAAGAAATTCAAAAAATTGCAAAAGAAAACGTTCCGTTTTGGTAACAGAATTGAACTATCTAATATCTACCTATTGAAACTGCATGCATGCTGTACGCATTTTTTGCATTTCCCAAAAAACAATGTTTAAATTTCTATTCAATATGACAGGGCTGTCAACCTTAAGTGGGTAACAAAAAGTCTTTGACTGTAGTACGTGCGAATTTAATTGCATACTTATTTTTTGAGATTAATAAAATGACGGCATTTATAATGACGGTGTTTCTAATTACAGGAAAAAAAGGCCATGTAGAAATGTTAGTATACATTTTATTGATACATTTTATTAAAGAACAAAATATTTTCAACTAAAGTTAGTTACATTGTAACAGACCCTGAAGAAACAGTGAGTCTTATGCATTTTATTTGGGGTTTATTGAATGAGAATCTATAAAAAAAACGAGTAACTATCCTTTCAGTTCGGTTCGTCACTTCATCTAAGCTAAGTGGTCGCAAACCGGCACATCAAATTAGCTGGTCGTTAACCGATCTATCGACCCTATACCTACGGCAGGGGTAAAAAAAAACATACTCTGGTATCCCTCGTGCTTTATGTTACGTCAATCAACGTCAACTGAATGTCAAGGTTTTGTGTTCCAAGCGAAGTAAAATTTATTCTCTAAATAGTGTTTTAAAGTATTAGTTCAAATTTTACAAATGAAAAGTTATATTTTTTGGATTTTTGCACGTCCTGTTGTTATTTTTACACCCCTTAAGCACGTAGGAGACATATTTTCAGTGTTGGTTCTTGGCGGTAAGTTACAGCATGTCGACATGTACTGAATAGTTTTGGGCTTGGTTTTGGTTTGTGTATGTGTGAGTGAACGTGTATTTACTTTGTGGGCTTGGTTTTGATGGCTTCACTAGGTTGTTCGTGACACTCCGTCTATATTTTTTAGTTGGTATGAGACCCCATCCTCTTGGCATATAATTCGAGGAGTTCCTTATTTTGCCTTACCCTATCCGCTTAGTATATAATTTGAGAAGTTCCTTCAATTTTTCCATGATCCTGTCATCATATCCAGACTTGGTCACAATGGGACCAACTAGAAAACACACCCTTTCAAACAAAAAAAAGAATTTTTCAAATCGGTTTACTAGACTCCGAGTAATGGGTGATTTTTCATACAGTTGTCTCTTTAAATCCTTATGATGCACTAAAATGAGTTAGAATGCGACAGATAGCACGATCATATTTGGCTGTTAACGAATTGTTTTAAAAGCACACAAGAATGTTAAATCCCATATAAACTTAACACACCACAATGCCAATTCAGCATAATTTTCAGTTATGAAGACGGAGACACTGACAGGTGAAGATCTGTCAGATGTCATTTGTCTGTCTTTAAAAAAATCTTTTATAATAAAGATTAGTAGTTAAGATTTGTGTAAAAACAATAACGTATTTATGAAATAAACAGTAAAAAAATTTTTTGTCTCTCTCTAACTTTCTTATTTGTGCATTAATGAGTATAGAAATCGTTCAGATTAAATGAGTGGATCTGCTTTACTCTGATATCTGTGGAGTTCAACTTATTGAACGATTTTTGTACATCTAATCTATTCTCACTAATGCACAAATCAGTAAGTTTAAGAGACGCAGATAAGTGTTATTTGACAGGTCTGGACCTGTCAGTGTCTCCGCTTTCATTCATAAGTGAAAACTGTACTGAACTGAACTGACATAGACAAATCTCATAAAATCCAGAAGAATTATATGAGATTTTACATTTTGGTGTGCTTTTTTGTCCCGTTCTAACTCATCTTAGTTAACCGTAACGATTCAAAGAGACAAGTATATTAAAAATCATCTTGCTTAACACTACGGACCTTTTGGTATTATTAATCTAAGGTCAAACTTGCCATAAATCAGATTTTAACGAACATCGCTCCCATCGCGTAGTTGATTTGGTGCATGCAAGCCGCAATGAGTTGCACAACTTCCCACACGAAATAACAGCATTTCACTTTAAGTACATAGTAGATAGTACACTTCTTTCAGGTGGATTTTAACTTTTTATAAATATATTATAACTATTTATCTAGAATTTCGGATAAAACTGCCGATCATCAAGTCGCCAATGGCAAAATATTACACAATCAAGTCAGAGTACCTACGTACGTAGGTATATGCCAAGTAGCCTGCAGTGCTCGATCATGTGAACTGTACTAAAACTGTACAGTCAACTACAAAGGCAATACGCCTACTACATTAAATATTAGTTACGTACAGCTTACTAATTTAATTACAAAACATAATTAATCACGTGTTGCATATATTACACGCACACAATGTAGTATCAGATATTAAAGCACATGAGGAAGGTCCATTGCATTGGAATTCATAAACCTTTTTGTAG
Organism: Notocelia uddmanniana; assembly: GCA_905163555.1. Lineage (NCBI taxonomy): Eukaryota > Metazoa > Arthropoda > Insecta > Lepidoptera > Tortricidae > Notocelia > Notocelia uddmanniana. Next base: position 20,111,966 of record LR991059.1, on the reverse strand, counting down.
GGTTCCGTAGTCAATTAGGAACTATTGTAGTTTCGCCATGTCCGTCTGTCTGTCTTTCTGTACGTCTGCCTGTCCGAGGCTGTGCTCTGTGATTGTTAGTGCTAGAGAGCTGCAATTCTATCTGACAGTGTTGTACAATGAAATCTAAAAAAAAATATATATACTAGGTGGCCCATTCAAATCGGTCAGTATGGGAAAGTCTGAAACTATAAGACATACGAAGATTTGTTCTTAGGAACCATGTCACCGATTTTGATAAAAAGAAAAACTGCATTCATACATTTGAAAAAAACACTGTACCCAGCTAGGGAATCGAACCCGGTTGTTTTGAAAAAATAAACTTACACTATTTCTATTCAGATATCGTTTGTGTAGGTATTAAGCAGTAAATGTCTCTAAGAAACATAATGTCTAAAATGAATAAAATGCATTTTTTTCACATACTTTAATTTATCATAGTAGGTGTTCAAAGTGACCACCGTTACAATATTCAACAAGTTCAGGCATGTAAAATTGTCTCTATGGTTGTTTGTACCTCTCTACTTGTAAAATCGGTGACATGGTTCCTAAGAACAAATCTTCGTATGTCTTATAGTTTTAGACTTTCCCATACTGACCGATTTGAATGGGCCACCCTGTATAGTTGACTACGGAACCCTAAAAATAGAACTCTTACTTTTAGACCATAGCACGTGTGGAAGAATAAGAAATATCAGTAAATATTTCATAGAAAATTAGACTACCTACCTTATATTACTTTCAGCTTTACAAAGATATATATATGAATTGTAAGTAGCGCTAAGCCCCCTCCTTTTCATGGTATAACTCTACAAGCTCCGCTCAATAGAGTTATAACACAGAGATTCGCTCATTTAAGTTGAACGATTTTTGTACATCTGATCTATTCTCACTAAAAGAAATAATTTGTAGTTGCACTGTTACAGCAAAGTTTCCTAGCTAGTGACTCCTGACATTCGTTTAAATTCGACAGAATGGAGCTAGCCAAATCTGACCCAACTGTCGAGAAAAAATCGTTTCACTTATTAAGAGCCTCTTTATGTGAGCGCTCAGCACTGACAAGATTACCCGTGTAATTCAACCTAGATGATTTATGAGTGATACGATTTATCGAGTTCCAGAATTTGAAATGATTGATCAAAATCTGAGTAAAGACGAGAAAACGGTCCTATTGCAAATGAAAATACACACAACTCTAATCTTGCGTACGAGGGTTTCGGAGTTGGCGGTGCAAGTTACATTGTACCGTTTAGGGCAGTCTAATAAGATTCCGCAGAAGCATCCAGCCGGCCTGTGGCTGGACGGGCTGATGCGCGGTGTCAGCGGTCGTCTGAAAACGGGAAGTAATTAAACTTGCTACTCAACTATTATCTGTGGACCTCCTGGAGTCAAAACTTCGTCTTGTCTGGGAATGCGAAACTTTCGCGTTGAAATTAATCCTTACCCACTTTATACTCGATCTTTGTAAAAACAGTTGAGAGCCATTTATGAGATGAAATTTCTCCTGTTATTTAAATAGTCGTTGACTTTCCTGCCTTTGAGGATGGAATATTATTAAAAATGTTTCTGTTATAAAATCTAGAGACTATATGTCTTGAATGTGGTAAATCACATGTGTATAAATTTGTTTTGTTTCTTGTGTAGTGTACTTACTACCTACTCTTAACTATAATAATAATAATAAAACAAGTTTTACCTATTAAATGTATAAACTTAATATAAAACTTAAAACTAAACTTAATTCTAAAAACTTATTATTATATAAATAAATATATATAATTAAGTGTTAACAACATGCATTTAAATATGTACTTAACAATAATACTTATTTGCTAAAAACAAATTGTCAATATAAAATATTTCGTGTGATGCGCGGACGAGAGAACTAATTTTCACATTAGATGCAGCGAACACGTTACCTGCGCGTGGCCACCGGCCGTGCGCCCGCGCCGGCCCGCCGGCCGCGGCCGCGCCAGTACTCATGTCGCTACAGCGCTGACCGCACGCTGCTCGTATGCAAAAATTAACTCGCTCCGCTATACGCTTGCGCTTTGAAATTGTTATTTAATTATTGTGCTTGTGCCTTTGACTTTTCTCCTTTGTGCTTTCGGACATTCTGCGGCAAAATTATAATTTTTCTCCTTCTTTTATATGTACGTGTTAGAGTGCATTAAATCGTGTTGTTATCGTTCCTTCGGACTTTTAATTCATGGACTCCAAAGTTTTGGAACCTACCAACCACACTGGTGACCCCGAGAAAGAGCACATCATGCCAGGAAGCGATACCGAAGTTAGCAGAGTTGGAGTGAGGGTACCGCCATTTTACCCCGATAATCCGGCGTTATGGTTCATGCAGCTCGAGAGTCAGTTCGAGTTGGCCAATATAAAAACGGATGCTACAAAATTTCACTACGCCTTAGCTCAGCTGGATTTTCCTACAGCATCAATAGTGGAAGACATAATTACTGCACCGGCAGCGACAGATAAGTACGAGCAATTAAAAACCGAACTTACTAAGCGGTTATCAGTTTCGCGGGAGAAGAAGATCCACCAGCTTCTTACGAACGAAGAGTTGGGAGATAGGAAGCCGTCACAGTTCCTCAGGCATTTGAAGAGCCTGGCTGGTAAGGACGTTCCTGAAGATTTTATGCGATCGATATGGACCAGCAGACTACCTACGAGTACGCAGACCATCATCGCGTCCCAAACGAAACTACCCCTGGACGAAGTAGCCGAGTTAGCTGACCGCATCCATGAGGTCGTTCCACCAGGACCACAAATAGCGGCAGCATCGATGACAGCAGCAGCTACAACGTCGTCAGCTCCACATTCCCTGAGCCAGGAGGTCGCGGCATTATCCCAGCAGGTACAGACACTGATGTCAAAGGTGGACAGAATGTCCCGACAACACGGACGGTCGAGTACACCTCGGAGGCAAAGTGGACGTGGACGCTCATCATCAGCACGAAGGTCGAACTCTAATTATAGGAAGTTTCCAACGTGCTGGTACCACCATAAGTTCGGAGACAAGGCTACTCGGTGTGTACAGCCCTGTGATTTCACGGGAAACGGCCGACGCAATCTGTAATGGCGGCCGACGATTGCCCGAGCACAGGTCGCCTCATAATAACGGACCAGCGTTCAAAAACACAATTTTTAGTGGACACCGGTAGTGACCTTTGTGTGTTTCCTCGCTCAAAATTAAAAACTCACTGTATAAAAAATGATTTAGTTTTAAGCGCGGCAAACGGTACAACTATTAATACGTACGGCTATGTTAATTTCATTTTAAACCTAGGCTTACGCCGTGACTATGCTTGGCGATTTATTATTGCAGATGTAACGAGGGCGATAATAGGAGTGGATTTTTTATCGCATTATGGTCTCGTCGTCGACGTGAGGAATCAACGCCTCATCGACGGCACGACATTGCTTGCGACCCCGGCGTTGCTTGCGAGAAAAACTGTGGACGTCACTTCGGTAAAGGTAATGTCTGGTGATTCTACATACCACACCATTCTCGAACAATATCCCGAAATAACACGCCCACATGGAATACACCACACACCTACACATAGTACAGTACACCACATACGTACTACGCCCGGGCTGCCAGTATCGAGTACACCTCGTCGGCTGGCGCCAGATAAATTGAAAATAGCGAAGGCAGAGTTTGACGCTATGTTAAAGAGCGGCATCTGCCGGCCGTCGGAGTCCCCGTGGTCATCCCCGCTCCACCTGGCCCCAAAGAAGAATGACGGATGGCGTCCGTGTGGGGATTATCGCATGCTGAACGCGAGAACCATTCCGGACGTGTACCCAATCCGTCACATCCAGGATTTTGCGCATAGCCTTGCTGGTTGTACCATCTTTTCAACCATCGACCTGGTCAAGGCTTACAACCAGATTCCCCTGAACCCTGACGACATCGCGAAGACCGCCATTACGACGCCTTTCGGCCTATACGAATTCCCTTACATGACGTTCGGGCTTCGTAACGCCGGTCAGACGTTTATGCGCTTCGTCGATGAAATGCTCAGGGGACTTGACTTTGTGTACGCCTACCTCGACGACTTTTTAGTCTTTTCACAGGATCGAGAGACGCATGAGCAACACCTACATCAACTGTTCCGCAGGCTCAAGGAATATGGCATGGTGGTGAATGCAGCAAAGTGTGTCTTCGGCGTATCTGAGGTTACCTTCCTCGGGTACCACATTACAGCTGAAGGAACTACACCACTGCCCTCCAAGGTCGAGGCAATTCAGAGCTTCCCTACGCCAAAAACGGTCAAGGAGTTGCGTCGTTTTTTGGGGATGCTCAATTTTTACCGCAGGTTTATTCCAGGCGCGGCTAAACATCAGGCACCCCTAAACGCTCTGCTGGTAGGATCGGTAAAAGGGTCCCATCCCGTGCAGTTTTCCACACAGGAAGCAGATGCGTTCCAGGCTTGCAAGGACAGCCTTTGCCAAGCAGCTATGCTAGCCCACCCAGACTGCCACGCGAAGCTCGCATTGGTGACGGACGCTTCGGATACCGCAATAGGCGCGGCGCTCCAGCAGTTACGTCAGAATGAGTGGCAGCCGTTGGCATTCTTTTCGCGGAAGCTGAGTCCAGCGCAGGTAAAATATTCACCCTATGATCGTGAACTTCTAGCGATTTACGAGAGCGTGAAGTACTTTCGACATATGGTGGAGGCTCGTGACTTTACGATCTATACCGATCAGAAGCCACTCACCTTTGCATTCCACTCTCGTAAAGAGAAATGCTCCCCACGACAATTTCGACACCTAGATCTGATAGCCGAGTTTACTACTGACATCAGGCACATATCAGGTAAAGATAACGTCGTGGCGGATGCATTGTCCCGCATAGAGGAGATCTCGCAACCTGTTACTGCTGAGAGGATAGCTTCCGCTCAACAGGCAGACCAGGAACTGAAACAGCTACGAGAAGCAGGGTCTTCGCTACAACTGCAAAAGGTAAAAATCCCGGGCTCGCATAGTTACCTTTACTGCGACGTCAGCGGCGTTGCTGAGAGGCCATTTATACCCCAGGAGCTACGCAAACCAGTGTTTGATGGTCTCCACTCCTTAAGCCTCCCTGGTGCCAACGCCACAGCCAAATTGGTTGCGGAGCGTTACGTCTGGCCGGGAGTCAAAAAAGACTGCCGCGAGTGGGTACGTACCTGCCTAGCTTGCCAGCGCTCCAAGGTTACTCGCCACGTCTCTGCTCCTTTAGGTAGCTTTAAATTACCTCGAGCCAGGCTTGCTTTTATACACATTGACCTAATTGGCCCGTTGCCATTGTGCAAAGGGTTCCGCTATTGCCTCACAGCCGTGGATAGGTTCACGCGATGGCCAGAGGCAATACCGTTGCCAGACATCACGGCTGAAACGGTGGCACGGGCTTTGCTGAGCGGCTGGATATCCCGCTTCGGTTGCCCCACAGATATAGTGACGGATAGAGGACGTCAGTTTGAGTCGGCCCTATTCCAGCACTTATCCACCATTGCCGGGTTTCAGCACCGCAGGACGACCGCGTACCATGCAGCTTGCAATGGCCTCGTGGAGAGATTCCACCGGCAATTTAAGGCTGCCATAACCTGCCATGGGGGTAACAGCTGGGTGGAAACACTTCCGCTCGTGTTACTGGGGATACGAAGCGCCTATAAAGAGGATATTCAGGCTTCCACGGCTGAACTTCTTTATGGGCAACCTTTACGCCTCCCAGGAGACTTTTTCAACCCTCAGGCAGACGAGACCATTGACGTGACGGATTACTTGTCACGACTTCGTGGTTCTCTGAGAGATTTGCGCCCATCACCAGCCGCACGGCACAGTGGTAAGCGTACTACGTTTGTCTTTAAAGACCTATCCACCTCAGAATTTGTTTTTCTCCGGGACGACACGATTGGAGGATCCTTGAAACCTGCGTACACCGGACCTTACGAGGTTATTTCCAGAGGGGATAAGGTCTTCAGGATAATGTTGAACGGTAAGCAGTCATCAGTATCAATAGACCGCCTTAAGCCGGCCTTCATACTGCGTGACCCAGACACCTCACATGTTACACCACCAGACCACATTACACATCACTCAACTTCACCCACAGATCACCAGACATCACCTAATGCCAGGGATGACACTGTCAGAACGACGCGGTCGGGACGCCGCATTCGATTTCCCGACTATTATCGCCCTTGACGGTCTCTGGGAAGGGGTGATGTAGTGTACTTACTACCTACTCTTAACTATAATAATAATAATAAAACAAGTTTTACCTATTAAATGTATAAACTTAATATAAAACTTAAAACTAAACTTAATTCTAAAAACTTATTATTATATAAATAAATATATATAATTAAGTGTTAACAACATGCATTTAAATATGTACTTAACAATAATACTTATTTGCTAAAAACAAATTGTCAATATAAAATATTTCGTGTGATGCGCGGACGAGAGAACTAATTTTCACATTAGATGCAGCGAACACGTTACCTGCGCGTGGCCACCGGCCGTGCGCCCGCGCCGGCCCGCCGGCCGCGGCCGCGCCAGTACTCATGTCGCTACAGCGCTGACCGCACGCTGCTCGTATGCAAAAATTAACTCGCTCCGCTATACGCTTGCGCTTTGAAATTGTTATTTAATTATTGTGCTTGTGCCTTTGACTTTTCTCCTTTGTGCTTTCGGACATTCTGCGGCAAAATTATAATTTTTCTCCTTCTTTTATATGTACGTGTTAGAGTGCATTAAATCGTGTTGTTATCGTTCCTTCGGACTTTTAATTCATGGACTCCAAAGTTTTGGAACCTACCAACCACACTTGTATTATCGCATTTGACTCCAACAAAAATGATCCCAAGTTTAATATTACGCATACAGATTCCGGAAACAACAAATGGTTCAACAAAACCCACACGACGGGTTTTGTAAGAAAAAATATTGCATTCCCACTTTACGCGTAGGGGAGGTACCTCATCCCAACCGGAGACGGACGGGCATCGTGGAACTATAAGAGTTCCTTGTTTACTACGGAACCCTAAAAACGTCCCAAACGTATTTATCCCCATTTAACGAACATGGCACGTGAAACACAGTGAATAATACAGGTCCTTCCTATTATAGCCCCGGAAAAGTCTCCCAATTAGAAGGCAAATTTTATGACTGCCTACTGTCCTGTATGCCATTCAAAGGCAAGGGACCGGAACGAACCTTAAATCATTTATAACTGTCTTTCTTGTTCCTCTCTGCGTTAAGATGTGTTTTTTAGTACGGCAGGATAGTCGTAAACATTCAGTTGGAAGGTGTAATACGTATTATGGGGTATAATTTAAAAAATATCCAGGGAAAGTTTTCTCTTCTATAGAAAAAGAACCTGGAATAAGCTTTCAGTAATTTCACTTCAGTTTTTTTTTTATATACTTCAACGGTGGCAAGCAAGCTTACGGCCTGCCTGATGGTAAGCAGACACCGTAGCCTATGGACACTTGCGACTCCAGAGGAATCACAAGTGCGTTGCCGACCCTTAATTGACTTGGGGATGCACTGTGTTCAGGCTTCAGGCAGAGGGACCCGCAGATGTCTCCAGCTAGAGACATTATGCAGGCCCCTCACTCCCAACATCGGGAGCTCTGGCAACCTTACTCACCACCAGGAACATAACACCACATACCTACCTAAGGGGCAAGTAGTGATGTTATCATGGCTGCGGTCTTCTGTAAGGTGGAGGTACTTACTTCCCCGGTTGGGCTGCTGCAAATTTGAGCGATATGACGTTTCGCTGTACCCTACCTCTACTAAATCTACTAACTCAGTGTATATGTACCATCTTTTTGGGATACTCGCAAATTTCTTCTTTCTCTTCCTTTCAAAAACAGTTTCAGTAAGACAAACCTGTTACCTAGTACCTGTTCACGTTCAGTTCTCCAAGCACAACTTAATTGGCAAAATTCAGGGAGCTCTAAATGGTCCATATACATTGTAGCGATGCTACTTACATTTTAGAAGAAGAAGAAGAGGTTAAGGCATGTTCTGTAACATAGATTTTCATGCGAAATAACATTGTCCGCATATCGTAGTATGTAGGGACTGATTAGCTGATTACTGACCTTATAAATGATTAGTCTAACGCCTTTTCAACAACCAGCAAAGCATACAACTGCCGCTGGAGCCCTAGAAATTCCATGCACTTTCGACAAACTTCACTGGCTGATTTGGACACTTTACCAACACTAAAACATAGGTTGTGGCACATCAAAATGTTCGTCGTGACACGGCGCATTCATTTATACTAGTAATTACGTTCATTAACGCGAATTGGAAGAAATAATAACAGGGTAAATAACAAATAATTATGACACATTCCAGTCGGTAGATTATAAACATGTCAAATGACAGTTCTGATTCGCGCAAGCGACACAAGTTGATTTCGTTTACGTCACAGTTTAAAAAGTCGTAACATTAAAACACGAATAGCTGAAAAAGTTCATTATTTGAAGAAGTTTATATTTAACGTAATTTCATAATTAATTGAATGTGCGTCGACTGTAACTTGGCGTTCTCGCCTCTCCCGCGCGCGCGCGCGTCGCGCTTGCAAATAGAAATGTTATAGCTTGTCCGCCATGGTTGCCAAACAAGCATTATTTTTGTAATTGTTCCTAAGCTGTGTCAGTAAGGTGAATCGTGTGACGATGTGCATAGTGTTTGTGCGCGCCGCCGTAATGGCGTAGTGATCATGCGCTTAGAAAGCCACCGTAGGTTACAAGCTTTAGAGCTCGTGGGCTTGTGATTCGTTCACGCGCTTGCTCTTGAAGGCGCCCTGGCGACTGCGTGCCTTCGGAGCGACCTGCGTGGACCAGCAGGCCGAGGTGCTTCACACGAGCTCCCCCAATCTTCGGGTACCGAAGAACCCGTGAGTTCGTCTCCGGCTCCGGGTGCGGTTCGGTGCAGTTGCGACGGGGTGGCACTGTCGCATCGCCGCCTGGCCGCGATTGCGTCGGCCGTGACGTCAAGGTCCCACAATACGGGACAACACAGGGACGCGACGCTTCCCGCCATTTTTCCTGCCTCCTGTCAGTTCAGCGAACTGACAAGCGACGACACCACCACCGGCTCCGGCGTATTGATGGACTGATGTGAGTGACGTGCGATCTGGTCGCGACGGACTTCCTGCGTAAGTGACTTTCTTTATACATCTTGGCCAAGATTAGTTCGCGCTGCGTTTCTCGTATTCGTCGGTTAATATCGGGAGCTCCCACGCTCGTATGCGTTGCGGATAACGATTTGTAGCCCTATCATAATTAGTCGTTTGTAGAGCCTCTGCGTGGGCTAATAAGATGCAAAGTTGAGATATTGTAAGTATTGCATGTTAAATTCTTTGGCCTTTTTAATTCAGTCCTTGCAAATACACCAACCCAAGGCAAAACCAAGAGGACCTTTGAACTAATGGTTCAATGACTTGGTCCGGCTGAAATCCGAGCAACTTTCTTCAATACTTTGTAACGAGTAACACCACATATCATCATCATACACCATACCCATTACCATTTTATTCGTTACAACTTGTACTTATTGAATGCCAGCTGAAATCCTCAGCATAACACATACCATGAGCTATTACGAGCACGCAAGCCACCGCAAGCCGGCAAACTTACCGAGGTAACAAGTTGCAGATCGTACTCGGAACACACCCGATACAATGGCTAAGAACATAAGGCTGTGTTTACCTAAAACATCTTAAATTCTCAAGTTACATTATAAACGCAATGTGATTTCAGCAGAATTTCACGGAGGCGGTATGCCTGCGACACTTTATTTCAAAGTTACTAGCCCATTAGCTGATGTTGACAATGCTTAATTTATGTTAGCCCTTTGTTGTGTAGCAGCGTGCAAACTCAAAGGAACACTAACGTTGCGAGTTCAAAGAGTATCGAGTTATACATAGCTTTTCCAATATAATATACAGTTGTATGCTGTTATAACAAACTTTTATACTTTGTAAAGATTATTTAATGAATCCACGAAAAGATAAGACGGTAGTTGTGGTACTGGTATTTTTTAACTGTAAATATTTTTTACTAGCGGAATTATAATTTCCAACCGAAATGAAAAATTTAAAAAAAACCGGCCAAATGCAAGTCGGACTCGCCCACGAAGGGTTCCGTACATTATCTATAAAAACGGCAAAACATCACGTTCGTTGTATGGGAGTCCCCTTAAATATTTATTGTATTCTTTTTTTTAGTATTTGTTGTTATAGCGGTAACAGAAATACATAATTTGTGAAAATTTCAACTGTCTAGCTATCGCGGTTCTGGCGACAGACAGACGGACGGACAGACAGCGAAGTCTTAGTAATAGGGCCCCGTTTTTACCCTTTGGGTACGGAACCCTAAAAACTGATCACCCCGGGCGGGATTTCAACCCGCGACCTCTGGAATCCGTCGATCGCTCTTTCTAATTGAGCTACCGCGGATAATGCTCGAGGTGACGGTGAGTTTATATTCTTTGCTCTTTAATCGTTAAGAAATTCTAAGGCTGGCACATTTTTGTCATCGTCAGCCCGCAACTGCTGGAAATAAGCCTTCCTGGTGAATGGTAGGTATTCTTTATTGTTTTGGGACTTTTCGGTTCCATTGCATTCTTTCTCATAGAAGCAACGGGTTTAGGCAGCACAAGCGAAAAACATGCCGAATGAAAAATTACGTCACAAGGCAAACCCCGCACACTGCATTTTTTTTCCATACTTAACCCCGATTCAAATAGTTGTTTGTTCCGATGACTTCGTAATACAAAATAAATCAAATAATGCTCTTAGCAAATCGGGTGAGCTAAAAATTTCTACACCTATGGCGTTAAATAATCATATCTCAATTTCATTCAGGATTTGCTACGTAGCACTATGTATTCTATATTTTGTGGTTTTGGGTTACCTCGATGGACGTGAAAGTGAGTTTGTGAAACATATTGCAATACAATTGCAATGTGAACCACCGAACATAAACCAAGCCTTCAAGGTAAATGACACGGCGCCGGCTGTCGGAAGTGCCGCCCACGGCTAACTGCAAACACTCTTCACGCAATGATAAACACTACTACCGCCTCTTTCATTACCCAGTTGGGTTTGTCTGCTTTACATCCCCGTTGCAATTTCGTGCCGTCGTTTTGACACGGAAACTCAGTACGCGTGAGGGACGCGTGAAACTCCTTGAAATGTGAATGAAATAGGAAACGATGAACAAAAATAAAGCTCCCGATCGTCCTTGTCTAAAGTGGTGCTAAATTGCTTTTGATGCTGACGGTACAATACTCAAACTCACATGAATCAAAAACTCGAGGTCGATTGATTTACACTCATAATACTCATATCCAGATTCACTAAATTGATGTGACCGAACGATCATGTGTTGTGCATTGAAATGAAATCAAAATTAGATCGCGTATGTCTCGAATCGGCCCCTGTTTTATTACACAGTTTACGTCAACGATGGCCGCTATGAAACGAGCGCCCGCCGTGAGATGCGGCGCCGGTTGCCGGAAGCGTCCGCGGCAAACTGCAAATATGCTCCGCTATCATAAACACTGCTCGATGCCACAGGACATGTGTTTAATCAATGCCAGGTATACGTATTTGAAATAAGCAAAAAACTCGTCTGTTTGACAAATGAGTGAAGGTAAAGGCCCCAACGTTTGAAATCCAAATTTCAATAATTTACACCCAGCTTGACAGCGGGCCACCGTGGCATGGGCTGCTGCCAAACTGGGCGCGTCCCTGCTGCTTCATCCCTGGAGTGCGGGGGAGATACTGCGATCGCAACCCACATGCCAAGCGTGGCGATTGTGGCATTTATCCCCCATGAAATTGGGGAAGGCCTATGTCCAGTAGAGGACGTCCTTGGGCTGAGTGATGTTGGTGTCAGCGGGCGTATGATGGTTGCCATTTTGTCACTTATCGTTATGGATATGACATTTGTCACGTTCTGACAAGTATGCAAGTGCGAGAGTGACTTGTGCGTTTTATCTACCACGATAAACCATCTTAAAAAGGCAAATATCATACGGCTCCTGCTTTAGAAGACTTCCAGATTGGTCGGTGGTCGGTGCGGAGGCTGTACGATATGAGAAAACTCTCAGCTGTCGGTATAAACTGTCTGTCGAATCGATACGGCATCTTGCTACACCCCTAGATTTAGGCGACTTCTTGACTTGGCGGCGCGGGATTATATTCTTCTCTTAATAGTTTAACATACATAAAATAAGAGTTAGGTATGTTTCAATTAATATGCATATAACATCTTCTATACATATAATAAAGCTGAAGAGGGTCGAAAGTCTGTACATGGAAGATATTCGAAAAAAAGTTGGCTGGGGATATTTAGAATCGATAACAGAACACGTTCCAACAGTTTTTAGCAATTTTGTCTGTTTGTCTGTTTATCTGTTTGTCTGTTTATATGAACGCGCATCACGTGAAAACGGCAGAACGGATTTTGATGAAAACTATACTAATCTGTCGAGTAAATACCCGGTCAGGTTTTAGGCTATAAAAATTGTGCAGATTTGGGTTAAAAGGGGGTAAAAAGAGGGGTTGAATTTTGTATGGGAATTCCTATAATTTATGAGTTACAGGTATGAAAATTGGTAAGCATATACTTGACGACAAAGGAAAAACATCCTCATTCAAAATTTGTGAGTTCTTAAGATAGAAACTGAAAAAAAAGTAAACGCAAGAGCTGCGCCGCCGCGGCGCTGCCCAGTGTGCGCGCCAGCCACCACGGTCTCTTAAAATTTTTGAACACTATTATGATTTATTCCTTTAAGTAACTGTGACTCTTAACCCAAATTTCAGTCCCGTTTTCTAGATTCAAAAACTAACTTAAAGTATACCAGAATTGTAAACAATTTGACGATTCATTATGTCAAAACCGAAGTATCATAATTGCTTCTGATTGTTGACGCTATTTTTGAGCATAACCTTTTCACAATTAGCTTTACTTTGCGTGCACATCAAAATGCATTTGCGATACTTTGGCATTGTTTTTATTCATATGCTTAAAAACAAAAACAGATGTTTCAATGCATACTTTGTATCGTCGGTGTACCATTTAATTGTAACATGCGTTATTTTTTACGTAATTGTAGACCCTTCATACCATAAAAACTGTTTGTTATAAGAGATCACTTGAGCTGGGTAGCCCAATCGTCAGCATAGACAGTTGGAGCATCTTAGATGTACACTTAGAAGAGTGTCGAAAGTCTGTACATGGAAGATATTCGAAAAAAAGTTGGCTGGGGATACTTAGAATCGATAACAGAAATCGTTTCAACAGTTTTAAGAATTTGTGTCTGTTTGTCTGTCTGTTTATATGTCTAGGCATCACGTGAAAACGAACGAATGGAGTATAATTTACTTTCATTAATATGGCAACTGGATCTTCGGCGACGACATAGCTCGGCCTTCGGCCTCGCATGGCTTGCCACTCTCCTTCGGCTTTTCAGTCATCAGCCTAACATGAAGAATCTACTCTGTTGGGAGGCTCGGCCTTCAGCCTCGCATATCTCGCCTCTCTGCTTCAGGCCTTCGGCCCTCAGTCTTACATAAGAACCCCACTCTGTGTGATTATTCTCGCATGCCTTGCCGCTCTGCTTCCGGCCTTCGGTCATCATAATTACATGAAGAACTCGCTCTGTTGGGATAACGTTTTACGGCAGAACTGCGTAGCGAGACTTTTACCATTGTACAATGTACATGTAATGTTTTTGTCGAGATTCATTCGTCTAGAATCGGTATATTTGATATTCCGAAATAAGCACTTCATCATTCGTTTTGACAATAGGATTTCTAGGGAATATCATTTTGACTGTAATCATTTCTTAAGGGGGTGTAAAGAAGGGTCAAAGATTGTATCATCATCATCATCTGAGGCGTTATAGCCGCGGGTGGGCCCTAGGCTAGCCTGGTCAAGCAAATATCTCCAGTCCGATCTATTCGTGGCTTTCCTTCTCCAACATGTAACCCCTACGTTTCCTGGTGTCCACCTGAGCTTGAGAAAGATTGTATGGGAAAACAAATCATCCTAAGGCGAGAACGAATTATACGCGGACGAAGTCGCGGGCAAAAGCTAGCTATTAATAAATCAACAAAAGTCATAAGGTACTTGAAATTTTTAATTAGTATCGCGACAAAATACCCACCCGGCCGCACCCATCGCCTTCAAAACAATAAAAATGTTTTTGATTTACTTTAAGATCTCCACAGAATTTAACCCTACTAAATAACCCCAGCTCAAGTCCACAACGAAACCAACAAATTACATTCCGTATCCACTTAATGTAGTACTGTGTATTCCGAGCTGGACTATGTGGCTATTGAGTTTAGGTAGACAATGGACAATTACACTATTTTCTAACCTTATCTAAAATTGAAACCCGTATTATTGCCAAATATGTCCCTCGGGTTGAGATGCTTTAAATGTAATAGCAGGCGCCAAAACCCACTGTGACCAGACAATTTCATTCCGTGAAAGACAAAGGACTATTTGTAGGTATACAAAGAGGACGGCCGGAACAACCAAAGTTATTGCAGAATCGCTCTACAATAGTTATTATTGAGTATGTATCTATACATATAATAAAGCTGAAGAGGGTCGAAAGTCTGTACATGGAAGATATTCGAAAAAAAGTTGACTGGGGATACATTACAATCGATAACAGAACACGTTCCAACAGTTTTTAGAATTTTTGTCTGTTTGTCTGTTTATCTGTTTGCCTGTTTATATGAACACGCATCACGTGAAAACGGCTGAACGGATTTTGATGAAAACTTTACTAATCTGTCGAGTAAATACCCGGTCAGGTTTTAGGCTATAAAAATGTGCAAATTTGGGTTAAAAGGGGGTATAAAGAGGGTTTGAATTTTGTATGGGAACTCCTATAATCCATGAGTTACAGGTATGAAAATTGGTAAGCATATACTTGATGATAAACTAAAAACATCCTCATACAAAATTTGTGAAATCTTAAGATAGAAACTGAAAAAAAAAGTAAACGCAAGCGCTGCGCCGCGGCGCTGCCCAGTGTGCGCGCCAGCCACCACGGTCTCTTCAAAACATGCAATTACAATGTACTTTTGCTGCTCACTTTATACCATAATCCTTATACTTAATATTATAAATGCGAAAGTTTAGATGTTTGGATGTTTGTCACTGAATCACGCAAAAACGGCTGAACAGATTAAGATGATTTGTATGCTAATAAATAGTATATAATCTGGATTCACTTATATATATTATAGGTGTTCTTTTTGTCCCGATGATCTTCCATCAAAGGGATATTAAATCGGGGATGCAAGTAAGGTCCATGAAACGGGGTAGTTTAATCCTCATACGCCATTCTACGATTTAAATTTCAGCCAATTGGGAGTATATCAGCGTGCCAAGAAATTTAACTTATAGCAGAATAGTAAACAAGTTGACGATTCATTATGTCAAAACCGAAGTATCATAATTCCTTCTGATTGCTGACGCTATTTTTGAGCACAACCTTTTCGCAATAAGTTCTACTTTGCGTGTACATCAAAATGCATTTGCGATACTTTGGCATTGTTTTTATTCATATGCTTAAATACAAAAACAGCTGTTTCAATGCACACTTTGTATCTTCGGTGTACCATATAGTTTTATCGTGCGTTATTTTTTACGTAATTGTTCACCCTTCACACCATAAAAACTGTTTGATATAAGAGATCACTTGAGCTGGGCAGCCCAATCGTCAGCATAGACAGTTGGAGCATCTAAGATGTACACTTAGAAGAGGGTCGAAAGTCTGTACATGGAAGATATTCGAAAAAATGTTGGCTGGGGATACTTAGAATCGATAACAGAAATCGTTTCAACAGTTTTAAGAATTTGTGTCTGTTTGTCTGTCTGTTTATAAGTCTAGGCATCACGTGAAAACGACCGAATGGATTATAATTTACCCTCATTAATATGGCAACTGGATCTTCGGTGACGACATAGCTCGGCCTTCGGCCTCGCATGCCTTGCCACTCTCCTTCGGCTTTTCAGTCATCAACCTTACATGAAGAATCTACTCTGTTGGGAATCTACTCGGCCTTCAGCCTCGCGTGTCTCGCCTCTCTGCTTCAGGCCTTCGGCCCTCAGCCTTACATGAGAAGCTCGCTCTGTGTGATTATTCTCGCATGCCTTGCCGCTCTGCTTCCGGCCTTCAGTTATCATACTTACATGAAGAACTCGCTCTGTTGGGATAACGTTTTACGGCCGAACTGCGTAGCGAGACTTTTACCATTGTACAGTGTACATGTAATGTTTTTGACGAGATTCTTTTGTCTCTCATTTGATATTCCGAAATAAGCACTTAATCATTCGTTTTGACAATAGGATTTCTATGGAATGTCATATTGACTGTAATCATTTCTTAAGGGGGTGTAAAGAAGGGTGAAATATTGTATCATCATCATCGTCTGAGGCGTTATAGCCGCGGGTGGGCCCTAGGCTAGCCTGCTCAAGCAAATATCTCCAGTCCGATCTATTCCTGGCTTTCCTTCTCCAACATGTCACCCCTAAGTTCCTGGTGTCCACCTGAGCTTGAGAAAGATTGTATGGGAAAACAAATCATTCTAAGGCGAGAACGAATTATACGCGGACGAAGTCGCGGACAAAAGCTAGTCTTAAGTATTTTATTATAACTTAAGGACTTGTTGAGTTTTGGTTTGCTGATAATATCCTGGCCTAATATTGGATATTATTGGCCGGATAATTATCGACATCACTCAATCTGTAGACACTTAACCGAAACTGAACCAATAAGTACATAGTTTCAAATACTTAGTAGTTTGGAGGTAATTTAAGTTAGATGTTTCACGAAGCATTATAGCTTCAATGTGTTACACGTGATTGTTGCCACGTATATATGTAATTCCTCCCTTCAAATGTCTTGCAATCTTGTTATTAATGATTTACGTTGTAGTTCCATATTATCCTGTGTTTTTTAAAATAATATTATAATACTTTGTACATTAGAAAATGCATCGCTAGTGACTAGTGATCAACCTGAAATTATAACTCTATAGATGACGAGCTTCTTGTCAGTGTGACTACATAGTGAAATTTAAGCATTTGTCGGCCTGTTTATCCTAGTTGGTAGTGTCACTGCCTCCCAAGCTAGAGTTCCCGGGTTCGAAACCCGATAAGGGCATTTGTCTCTGTTGTGAGCGGAGATATTTGTTCGTAACACTTGGATGTTTTTTAAGTATTTAACTATGTATCTTTAAAATATAATATTGTCGTCTAGTACCCATAACACAAGCCTTATTTGGGCTTACTATGGGACTAGTTCGATTTGTGTAAAATTTGTCCCCTACACCCTAATATTTATTTATTTATTATTTATATGGTTAGCAATTTACCTATCAGGAAGGTAGGTAACCTACTAGAGCTAGTAGAATACGAAGCTTGTGATTTATGTACTTTCAGGGTTCCGTACCTCAAAAGGAAAAAACGGAACCCTTATAGGATTACTCGTGCGTCTGTCTGTCTGTCTGTCCGACCGTCCGTCTGTCACTGTCTATTTTCACCGAAACTACTAAACCAATTACGTTGAAATTTGGTACATATATGTAGTAAGTTTGTGAGCAAAAAACGAACATATAACGCAAACAAATGAATTTAAAACACGGGGCCATTTTTGGGGGGTAAATGAAATAATGAAAAATAAAGTTTATCAAACTATATCGTGGTACATTATTAAATAAAAGAGCTCATTGTGTGCATCTGAAATATATATATATATAAATATATATATTTTGTAGTTTTAAAATCCCTCATAGGGATAAGTTCGCCTTTATACTCTGATTCTGTGTGATATGTATATGATCTTTTAAGCTGTTATTGTGTACAATAAAGTGCTTACATACATACTTCATCATCATCATCATCATGTCAGCCGAAAGACGTCCACTGCTGGACATAGGCCTCCCCCAAAGACTTCCACAATGACCGGTCCTGCGCCACCCGCATCCAGCGGACACCCGCGACCTTCACCAGGTCATCAGTCGACCGAGTGGGGGGCCTGCCCACGCTACGCCTTCCGGTACGTGGTCGCCACTCGAGAACCTTTCCGCCCCAACGGCCATCGGTTCTACGTGCTACGAGTATGTACATACTTATACATATAAAATAATAAGTTTAGAAATTATTTAATAAAATAGCCAAAAATTACCATCCCCCCTTCATCTCCGAAACTAAAGGGTCTAAAATTTTGAAAAAAAAGCACAAAATAGTTATTTACCTACAAATGACAGTTAAACCTATTAGAAATGGGCAGTCAAGCGTGAGTCGAACTTATTTAGTTGTACGGAACCCTCGGCGTGCGAGCCCGACTCGCATTTGGCCGTTTTTTTTTAAACGGTATCTAGTCTTATACAATATTATAGTAACCCTAGTTGTAGTGATTCGGAATAAACTACGAGTTGCTAGTAGGTAGATACGAATACATGGAGTCATGTGTGGTGGCTCGCGTCTTACCCGTGGGGTAGTTACGTACCTAACTTTTCGAACTTACGATAGGTATATCTAACTGTCATCTTCAGTGCGGAAAATGACATTTAAATCTACTTTATGCACGCCCAATAACGTTGTATAATTAAGCAATTACACCGCTAACTGCAAAACCAGTTGCAAGTAATAGCTTAAATAAAAGAGTCATTCTGCATTTGAAACATATATATGCAAGTTTTCAAAGTAGTTACCTAATTGATATGTTATGATAAACCGAATTTATTTTTACACAAATACCACATTCAATTTGGCCCCACACAAAAAGGTTTATCGTTGTCCAATATAATGTATTCGCAATTTGTTTAAATTAGAATAAATAGAGTGGTCATATTTCTGCGATATCGCGTTCACCCCAAACGTGCCGACCCAAGTTTTACCTTTATCACGTTCCGGTTTGTTTTGTTCATAATATCAGTTTAGATTTAAAACAAACTTCGCGTTTTGGATATTATACGTTCGAAACTTTTAACATAAACATGACTTGCCAAGATACCGCTCCCAAACCGCAAGTAAAATCCATACAGTTTATTCGATATCCTTTTGCTTCTTGGTATTTTATTGATCTAGATTTGAATATACTGGTAGTATGATTAAGTTATGCAAACTATGCTGCGTTTGTTAGAATATGAATACAATTGGTAAATATGTATATAACTATTAACTAGAACGTTGAGCTGATACACTGCCATACTGATACACTGCCATAGAATTATTTAACTATTGTGTCGTACAAAACTTTGTATAACATTAAGATTAAGATAATATTGTTTTAAAAGTCTTCCTGCAGACAAACTGTATAAAACAGTTTTGCAGGGCCTGTTTTTAGTGGTAATTTTGTTGTATGATTAGTAAATAAATAAATAAAAAATAGTGTTCATGCGTGGGGCAGCAAATTTTGGACACAAAGTAAAAGTACCGATACTTTAAATTATCGATTATGTTCTTCATATCTCTATCATCACGTAAATGCTTTAAATTTGCCACTTGTATCTGCAAAATACCTCCGCTAAAACGATTCCAAAGAATAAGATTTGAGTAAGTTTACTTTTACATTAACGTGGCAGGAAAATTAACAAGAGGGCGCAGTTGCGGTACAACCTGCATGAGAATGGCGGTTTACCGCAGTTTCCCTTGCGAGGATGTATCTTATCTTATCGTTACTTTATCTTACATCTTGAAGCAAACAGAATAGTAGGTGCTACTTAGTTTCGAAAACAGAAACAATCGTGACATAAATACAAAACACGTTTCACGTCGAGTCAGTCGAGTAGTGGACGCAATGCAACGAATAGCAATAGAAATACGAATGGCATTTCAAATAATTACGCAAAGTTCGTGAGCGTCGGTAAGGTAGTTTTTAAGGTTCCGTATCCAAGGGGTGAAACGGGACCCTATTACTAAGACTCCGCTGTCCGTCCGTCCACCAATCCGTCTGTCCGTCTGTCACCAGGCTGTATCTCATGAACCGAGATAGTGAAATTTCAACTGTCTAGCAGTTTAAATTTTTAACAGATGATTTATGAATGTGATTAATAAAACTAAACTTTTATTCAATATAATCAGACATAATAAAATAACCTATAAAAATAAAATAAGCAAACTTAAAGAAAAAAAAATTGTCCCAAGTCGCCATCAGCGGGTAGAGTGCCCAGAAGGCTGGCCGCATTGCCACGCTGGATGGCAATGCTTATTCTTTGTGCGAAATATTGGCCAGCCCTCTGGTCACCTGTGGTCTCTATTAAGCGCGCCGACAAATCTTTGAAAAGTCGACGCGCACTTGGTCCCCATGGTCCAAGTGTTTCGACCCCAAACGCCTCAAATAAATATCCACTCCCCAGGGAGGCATACTTGCGGCGTTTGAGGTCTTCGGCTGAGGATGCAGCAGAGCCGGCATTGATTCTGGTGCCTGGAAGATGGGTCGGAGCAAGCGTGTCTACACACGTAGCATCCCATACAAGGGGACGGCCCATCTTCCAGGGCACCAGCGTCATGCCGTCAGGCCTCTTGCCGTCGTCTCTCGATAGACCAACAGGTTCCAGGACAGCGAGCACCTTGATACTTCCTAGGGCTCGTCGGATAATATCATTTATGCCCGCGTGCCGTGGAATGCGGCCTGCGCTTCGGCCGCAGGAGAGACCATGGTGACCAAGACAATCCACCATAGTACCACACTGACAGCGATGTGGGACATTGGTTACAGTCCCTAGCCGCAGACTCGTAGCCAGCCTGAAAGTATGGTCATCCAGCAAAGTACCTATGGTGATGGAGGTGCTTGCAGCCACAGACCCGACTCCCATTCTGCAGTCGCAAGGAGACGAGCTCGCTCCGCCGGACTAGTTGACGTATCTAGAAGGTTATTCCGTACTAGTCGGCAAAGCGGCTCGTCCCATTGCCTCTGCGAACGTAGATTGTGGGGCAGGTCTGTGTTAGGACAGGTTAAGGCCCATACGTTTTTGGCCTCGGAGCAATGCGAAGCCTCTGGGTTTCCGAGAGAGGGGGCTAGAATTGCCCCGATCAAACCCTGAACGCTATGCACCGAGGACAAAAACGCAGGGAGTGACACGCTAGATACTTTGCGAATGCCTAAGCCACCGAATCTGATCGGAAGGCTGGCTTGCGTCCATGATCTTTCAGTGAAAGGGATATTAAGAATGGAGGTTAGTGTTTGTTGTATTAAAATATCTAATTTTGATAGTAAACTGGGGTGTTTCCAAAGATGACAACCACGTAGAACGTATGTGAATTTAGGCACGAATAAGCAATGTCGAATGATTGTATAAGCTGTGTGCATATTAATATTGAGTAACAGATGATGTATTTTTGTTGCCGATATATCAACAAATATTAGAACCAAAGTAAAATAAATATTTAAGGGACCTCCCATACAAAAAACAAACTTTTAAAAAGTTGCTCGTTGCTTTCATCAGGCGCCGAGTCTCAAAATGTATGGGAAAACTAAAAACCGACTCGCAATTGACCAAAATTCTGATATTATTTAACGTTATAATAAAGTGTCTTATTTATGTTGTATAGATTAGTACGGAACCCTTCGTGCGCGAGTCCGACTAGCACTTGGCCGGTATCATTTTCCATAGTAATAAAATAAAAATGGCAGGTAGATCTAATAATAAATACCTATAGTACGTTTGAAAAGCTTCGTAACTACCATGCTGGTCCTAATGAGACAAAAATGATGGGTGGTTTTGAGAGTACATTTTTTTTCTCATCTTGTTAACGGAGTAGAAAAAACTTTATTTGTTTCCTAGAAAAATAATTTTATATTCTTTTTTATTGTATTTATCCATTAAATTATTATTCGCAAGCACTGTATCTCGCTGAAAGATATTAACTATAAGTACTTGTAATTTTGGAGCATTCTTGTCATAAGAATAACTGAGACCTTAAAAAAGTTGATAAAGTCCCGACATTTTCTATTCAAAGTTCAATATCTCAAAAATGGCTTAACCGATTTTATTAAAATATGTCTATGAACCATCGATGAAAAAAACCTGCTTTCAAATAAAAAACCGCATTCAATCGGTTCACCCGTTTAAGAGCTACGATACACATACACAGAAACACAGATACACTGATACACATATTAAACTAATAACACCCCTGTTTTGCATTCCGCGTCGGGGGTTAAAATTAGAGCTAAGTTCCATCCATTTTATAATTCATAAAAAAATATATACGTTTTTGACAGGTTTGCAGGAAAAAACTACGTATGAATGAATGACCTGACTAATATTTAGCAAATATGAATATTCGTATTCGTTGCGTCACTAAATGCTGGCCTACGGTCGTAAAATATATGAACACCTACCAGCTATCATCAGTCTGTTTGGCTTCTACAATGGATACTAAAACACGTTCCAGACGTCGAAATATACACGCAGCTAAAAGTTATGTTACTCAAAATAATGTATTAAAATTGTGAAAGTCGAATTCAATATAAAAATGGCTAATTTGCCTATAAATGATATTTTTTCAATGCGAGCGCTGATTGGCAAATCCGCTCTTAATAACTTGGTTAGGTATGAAACTTTATTGGAGTGTTACCAAGTCTGAAACTGCACATAAAAACACCAATTAAACCTAGCCCGAACTTCGCCAAATGAAAACTCGTTTACGAATCAAAGCATACTTTATAGCCTGTAAAGTAGGGGAGAAACTATAAGAAACCATCAAGAGAAAAATGAAGTTACAAGAGTTGTTATCCGACGAGGGTTCGCCGAGTTACGGGCACTAAAGCTAATTAGCCAGCTCCGAAACTAAACGATAATTTAGATGGGAACACGCGATGTCACCTCCGAGGACGATATTGTTCATCCCGCGGCTTTATTACGAAAAGGTGTGATTGTATGCTATAAAAACTAGGACCACTTTGGCTTCTGGCTGTTTTAAACAAGTATAGGTATGAATGCCCCGTTTTAAACAAGTTTATGTATGTATGTAGTTGTGTCTTGTTTTAATAGACATAACGTACTCGTATTTAATATTTGTCCCCCACGAGGTGGACTGATGTCCTGTCTCTTAGTTAATGTCACGGGAGTTCGCTAGATGCGGTAGCGCAGGACCGTTCATGGTAGTACTCTATGGGGGAGAACAATGTCCAGCAGAGGAGGCCTTTCAGCCGTTCATCAAAAAAACACAAAAAACACTACTAAGTGACACGAAAAAACCAAAAAAAAAATACAAAAATACTTGAAACATTCGAAAAAAACAACATAATACTAAAAATGCTACAAAAATACAAGAACGCTACAAAAACCAGAAAAACCTAAAAAAAAAACATTTACATAGCAAATTAAAAATATATATACAAAATCGTGGCGGTTGGCTCTATGTAATATTTCGTTTATCAGTTGATTTTAGTAAACAAATTTAAAAAGTTAGAGCAGCGGACAATAATGTTAGTTTCATACATTCTCCATCCATACATTACTTCTTGGCCGCCGGCCAAGAAGTAATCTACGGAGCCATAAACAGGTAACTTCATGTCCTCTTTTCTTGACATTAATGCATACATGTAGGCGCATGTTTGAGAAAAACCACTTACAATACATTGAATCAAAAAAGGTCGTATCTTCCTTCATAGGGAACTCACGGCACTTCATACACCTTTAGACCTTATAAGGAACCTATATGTCAAATTTGGTATCGCTCGAATCAGCAGTTTGTGCTGTGCGTTGATATGTCACTCACTCAGTCGGGCAGTCTCTTCTTGCAATTTGGCACAAACTTTTAAAAGTTTTCATATCCGCAATATTAAATTTCAAAATCAATGCCATTTTCAAAATTAACAACCCAAAAAACCATAAAAACGACACCCATATTAATATTTAGACATTTCATCCCCCTCGCATCCCAACAGGGGGGATGGTATTTCACGTAATCCACGTGGGATTTTAAAATCATTGTTGTTTTCGTTATCAGCGACCCGATTAACCTTAAAATAATACCCATGTCGATTTTCAGAATTTGTCACCACAACAAACCTGAAATACGTGTTTACTCATTTATCGTTGGAAATACTCCTGTGAAGTTTCGAATAAAATAGTCCAACTAATCTTGATTCCCCATACAAACTTCGGACCCCCCTTTCATCCCCTTAGGGGTTGAATTTTGAAAAATCCTTTCTTAATGCACCTCTAGACCTTACATGGAACCTACATACTAAATTTGGAATCTCTAGAACCAGCATTTTGGGCTGTGCGTGTCAGTCAATTATTTCTTGCAATTTGGCATAAACTTTCAAAAGTTTTCATGTCCACAATATTAAATTTCAAAATCGATGCCATTTTTTAATGAACGTCCCTATAAAACCATAAAAACGACACCCATATTAATACTTAGACATTTCATCCCCCTTGCACCCCAACAGGGGGGTGGTATTTCAATTCCTTTACGTGGGATTTTAAAATCATTGTTGTTTTCGTTATCAGCGACCCGATAAACCATAAAAACAATATTACCCATGTCGATTTTCAGAATTTGTCACCACATTTTCCCCTTTTAGGGGTTGATTTCTTAATAAACCTGCAATACGTGTTTACTCATTTATCGTTAGAAATACTCCTGTGAAGTTTCGAATAAAATAGTCCAACTAATCTTGATTCCCCATACAAACTCCGGACCCCCATTTCACCCCCTTAGGGGTTGAATTTTGAGAAATCCTTTCTTAATGCACCTCTAGACCTTATATGGAACCTACATACTAAATTTGGAATCTCTAGAACCAGCAGTTTGGGCTGTGCGTTGATATGTCACTCACTCAGTCAGTCAATTATTTCTTGCAATTTGGCATAAACTTTCAAAAGTTTTCATGTCCACAATATTAAATTTCAAAATCGAAACCATTTTCGTAATTAACGTCCCTAAAAAGCATAACAACGACACCGATATTAATATTTAGACATTTCATCCCCCTCGCACCCCAACAGGGGGATGGTATTTCACGTCCTTCACGTGGGATTTTAAAAGTATTGTTGTTTTCGTTATCAGCGACCCGATAAACCATAAAAACAATATTACCCATGTCGATTTTCAAAATTTGTCACCACATTTCCCCCTTTTAGGGGTTGATTTTTCAAAAAACCTGAAACACGTGTTTACTCATTTATCGTTAGAAATAATCCTGTGAAGTTTCGAATAAAATAGTCCAGCTAATCTTGTTTCCCCATACAAACTTCGGACCCCCATTTCACCCCCTTAGGGGTTGAATTTCGGAAATTCCTTTCTTAGTGCACCCCTAGAGTTTATAAGGAACCAACGTGCCAAATTTGGAATCTCTAGAACCAGCGGTTTGGGCTGTGCGTTGATATGTCAGTCAGTCAGTTTCTTCTTTTATATATTTAGAAGAAGAAGAAGATTTAAACAACATAAGATAAAAAAGAAAAAAAAGAAAATATTAAGACAGCCGCAAAGTCAGGTCATGAGACTTGTAACATTTTTCGGCTTGCAGTGATGAAAATGGCACGTAGAAGCTTGAATGGCTTAACGAGTCTACACGGACAACGATGCAAGCTATAGTAGCTAATAAAAGATAAAAGATCTACCAGTATACAAGTGCTTGGAAAGATCAAACATAACAAAAGGTAAAACTGTTGTCAGAAATACCGAGCAAAGGAGATAAATTGTAGTAAGCGGCACCAATCGCTTCCAGCCCACTAGAGATGTCATAACTTTATCTTGTTTGCATTATTTCACAGCTGGCTGATCGCTCGAATCTGCGTGGAAATGTGACATGAATATTTCATCATAGCAAATTTACAAACAAAAATGTTGCCACGGAAATGGTTCCAGGGGTTGGAATTGCCCCTTGACGAATTAGACACATCACTCTTTTTGGCGACATGGGATGGACTCGAGAATTGAATAACGTCTATCAAAGTACCGCTTTGTGGACAACCTTAGTCGATTATAATAGCTATTTACGATACAAGGGTTGTAAAACAAAGAATGGCCGATATCGCAGATGTTTGAAGCCCGAGCCGCAGGCGAGGGTCATAAATATGCGAGAGAGGGCTTTCTGTTTTACGACACGTGTTTTGTACACAATTTTACGTCACTACTTGGCTAAAAAGTGGGTTTTTCCGGACGCGCAGCGTGCGGAAAAACGCGCTTTTTGGCAAGGTGTGGTGTAAATATTGTTTTTGTACTCCTCGACTATTATGACCAATTAATTATTTTTATAATGACCTGTAATTGTAAAGATGACCTGTGACGAATGTTATTAATATTTTTTTCATTGTCATTTTCATTAAGGTCTGAATTAAGACTTCGTAGACCAAACTATAATCACATACTTTTTCTCTATGGAACTCATAAGACAACAATTTAGTCAACTATAATGAAAATTGCCCAATCACGTGTCAACGTTATTCAACTTTAATGAACGGTACGGTTTAATAACCGCGCGCGCGCGTGATTGGCGCGCGAAAATACATAATATATCAACGACCAGGTTACCGCAGGACTAGTTTGTTTAATTATTTCGATTTATATAATTAATTCTTATCGACTCTGAGAAGAAATATTCTATACAAAAGTTATATAATTAGCTTTTTAAATCTCGTACCTTAGTTAGACCGGCACTCGACTAAAACAGCATACATTATATAACGATTGCAAAAAATACTATTTTGTAACACATCCAATGCAACTCCACGATCAAGAAAATTGTATTTAGTTCCTTTTAGGCTGGATCGCGAAGTTTATTTAAAAAATCGGTTGTGACTTCTTCTTTCTTCTTTATTATAAAGACTTTCAACGAAAACTATAGCGGACATAATCAGTTAAGCCGTTTGTGAGTTATCGTAAAAAGTCTTCCCTTCTTAGTAATATACGTATGGAACGCTGCGAAAGTATTCTCTTTTGCTTGTTATTGATTTCTTTTAAAGTAAGTTCATTGGGCAACTACGGAATCGTACACTGAGTATGGCCCGAAATGCTCCTGGCCGATTTTTTTCAATTCTACAATAGTTTCTTTTACAATCTTAAAATTTCCTGTATTATAAACAACAATGGAGGAAATAATACAATTGTAGTTAATCTTTATAGAATCATTTTTATTTAGTATAAAATTGAAACCGCTTTCAGTATAATTAGGTATGTAAAAAATTTAAAGATTTAGATGTGCCTAAATGAACACAAGCCAAAACGGTTCTCTAATCCACGTTTCCTGAAAGAAAGCAATCGCCATTCCCACCTAAGTCCGTTCGGATTATACAAAAATATACGAAATTGTCAGCCTGTAAAATTTATTATTGCCTGCTCCTTGATTTATACAGTTTCTGCCTCACCGCGGCACTGAGCTACCCATGAGATTCGATATTATCTTTGACACTACTTT
Organism: Notocelia uddmanniana; assembly: GCA_905163555.1. Taxonomy (NCBI): domain Eukaryota; kingdom Metazoa; phylum Arthropoda; class Insecta; order Lepidoptera; family Tortricidae; genus Notocelia; species Notocelia uddmanniana. Next base: position 20,084,510 of record LR991059.1, on the reverse strand, counting down.
TGTTACAAAACATTTTTATATAGGTTATTTGATCTTAGTTAAGTGCAAAGTTTTATGTATTCACCATTTCCTTGCTTTGTACAGCTTTCATTAAATATCCCGAAATTCTAAACTCCATGCGAGGAAACTTCCAAACAGTATTTAGCTCAGAGAACATGCTCAAAATCTAAATCGAAATCAAAGGCCATGTTTGAAAGTAGGAAGGAATATCATCAAACAGCGGTACCTAACCAAAAGACCCAAAACTTAGTGAAATTATATTAAACTTATACATTCATTCATACGATACATCTGCAAGTTAAAACAGGCTCGTCCCTTACGTCCCTTTAACATAATGTAAGGCTAACAAGTTAGTACGCTGACTGGTACATTTTGTATGGACTCTCACATTACGTATTAATGTATGGATAATTGGGAACATTTTTTATATTATAATTATAATCAATCGTACCGTAATCATACCGTTTTCGTATCGTGATCGAATCGTATTGTTCTGAGCGGGAAACTAACCAAAAATGTCCAAATGCTTACAATCTATCTATACATATAATAAAGTTGAAGAGGGTCGAAAGTCTGTACATGGAAGATATTCGAAAAAAAGTTGGCTGGGGATATTTAGAATCGATAACAGAACACGTTCCAACAGTTTTTAGAATTTTTGTCTGTTTATCTGTTTGTCTGTTTATATGAACGCGCATCACGTGAAAACGGCTGAACGGATTTAGATAAAAAACTTTGTTAATCTGTCGAGTATAATACCCGGTCAGAGGGCCTACTCCGAACTTCGAAAATCGAACTTCATGTCCTGCCGTCCCTTTCACTCTCGTGTTATACACGATATGACGGAAAGGGACGGCACGATACGAAGTTCGAAGTTTGGAGTAGGCCCTCAGGTTTTAGGCTATAAAAATTGTGCAGATTTGGGTTAAAAGGGGGTAAAAAGAGGGGTTGATTTTTGTATGGGAACTCCTATAATCCATGAGTTACAGATATGAAAATTGGTAAGCATATACTTGATGACAAAGGAAAAACATCCTCATTCAAAATTTGTGAAATCTTAAGATAGAAACTAAAAAAAAGTAAACGCAAGCGCTGCGCCGCGGCGCTGCCCAGTGTCCACGGTCTCTTCAAAACATGCAATTACAATGTTACTTTTGCCGTTCACTTCATGTGCACTCACTTTATACCATAATGCCACTACTTAATATGAAAGTTTAGATGTTTGGATGTTTGTCACTGAATCACGCAAAAACGGCTGAACAGATTAAGATGATTTGTATGCTCATAGTATATAATCTGGATTCACTTATTTATTATTACAAGTGTACTTTTTGTCCCGATGATCCATCAAAGGGATATTAAATTGGGGATGCAAGTAAGGTCTATGAAACGGGGTGGTTTAATCCTCAAAAGCCATTCTACGATTTAAGTTTCAGCCAATTGAGAGTATAACAGCGTGTCAAGAAATTTAACTTAAAGCATAGCAGAATTGTAAACAAGTTGACGATTCATTATATCAAAACCGAAGTATCATAATTCCGTCAACAATTGACGCTATGTTTGAGCACAATCTTTTCGCAATTTCTACTTTGCGTGTCAAAATGCATTAGCGATACTTTGAAATTGTTTTGATTCATATGCTTAAATACAAAAACAGCTGTTTCAATGCACACTTTGTATCGTCGGTGTACCATTTAATTTTTTCGTGCGTTATTTTTTACGTAATTGTTGACCCTTCACACCATAAAAACTGTTTGATATAAGAGATCACTTGAGCTGGGCAGCCCAATCATTAGTATAGATAGACAGTTGGAGCATCTTAGATGTACACTTAGAAGAGGGTCGAAAGTTTGTACATGGAAGATATTCGAAAAAAAGTTGGCTGGGGATACTTAGAATCGATAACAGAAATCGTTTCAACAGTTTTAAGAATTTGTGTCTGTTTATATGTCTAGGCATCATGTGAAAACGAACGAAGAGAGTATAATTTACCCTCATTAATATGGCAACTGGATCTTCGGCGACGACATAGCTCAGCCTTCGGCCTCGCATGCCTTGCCACCCTCCTTCGGCTTTTCAGTCATCAACCTTACATAAAGAATCTACTCTGTTGAGAGGCTCGGCCTTCAGCCTCGCGTGTCTCGCCTCTCTGCTTCAGGCCTACGGCCCTCAGCCTTACATGAGAAGCTCGCTCTGTGTGATTATTCTCGCATGCCTTGCCACTCTGCTTCCGGCCTTCGGTCATCATACCTACATGAAGAACTCGCTCTCTCGGGATAACGTTTTACGGCAGAACTGCGTAGCGAGACTTTTACCATTGTACAATGTACATGTAATGTTTTTGACGAGATTCATTCGTCTAGAATCGGTACATTTGTTATTCCGAAATAAGCACTTAATCATTCGTTTTGACAATAGGATTTCTAGGGAATGTCATATTGACTGTAATCATTTCTTAAAGGGGTGTAAAGAATGGTGGAAGATTGTATGATCATCATCATCTGAGGCGTTAAAGCCGCGGGGGGGCCCTAGCCTGGTCAAGCAGATATCTCCAGTCCGATCTATTCGTGGCTTTCCTTCTCCAACATGTCACCCCTAAGTTCCTGGTGTCCACCAGAGCTTGAGAAAGATTGTATGGGAAAACAAATCATTCTAAGGCGAGAACGAATTATACGCGGACGAAGTCGCGGGCAAAAGCTAGTAAATAATATAAACTTTTAAGTGAAAACGCAACATACGAGAAGAGGTAGGCTTAGTTATATGTAAGTAGGTTCTATTTTCGACTCAAATAATTATTAACCTCATGACTATAAGTTATTAAAAAGAGTTATGTTTTATTTATTTACTTTTATTTATTTATTCTATTTTGGTTTTATAAAATAAGTCTTTAATATATGAAACAAAGCGTTTATATCATTTAAGAAGTCAATTCTTTGCGGTGTATGTATAAGCTGTTCCACATAAACTCAAAATAATCCGTGGGCTGCTAAATATCTCTCAGAACGACCAAAATTTAGGCGTAGTAAAATTCCTTAGTTTAGTTTTAGTCTTTGCTTGTCTACAAGCACCATATGTACGGCGCTTTTCCTAATTAGTTTCAATTAAAATGCTGCGTCACACAAAATCCTTCACGAATTTTAGAATTAACGGGGTTCACGCCCGGCTTGCGTTACGATATTAGCCAATGAAGCGTGGTATATCTGCGCATCAAAGGCGGATTTAATTGCAACCGGCTTACGCACGGTGATTTAAATTCAGAAAAAAATTAGACTCGTATTGATGGATTACCAATCACAGTTCCGATTAGCCTTACCTTTACCTTTTAGGTACTTACGAATACATTTTAAAATGTTTATCTAAAAAATTGTTAAACTTTAGATCCGAAATCGTTATCAACTGTCATATTAAATGATTGACAAGTTCATGTCTGTTTATGTGAATCTTTATCAACCAATGTCAAACAACAGAATTAAAACTGTTACTATTTTGACCTTTAACAATGACTAATAAATTTTCACATTAACAGGCATGAAATTGGTGGGAAGTGGCTATCAATTAATACGATAATTGATAGGCACTTCGGTTCTAGTCGTATTACGAATTTTCACGATGGGAACAGTATACTCGTATTTATTAACTACATCTGAACCTGAGTTTAAGATTTAGTTTTAATTCATTGTATCTACTGAAAATCAGCGTTGTCTTACCGCGTGCCTCTCGACCCATGCTGAGTGGAGTCCTTTTTTTAATCAATTTTCTAAATGAACTATTGAGTAAACCTGAAAAAATATCATTAGTTATCGTTGGATATTTCATTAACCAGTACGTTTGATTTACGTGTGTGTACATTCAATACATGACAAAAGAATATTGAAATGAAGCTATTTGCAACTTAAAATTTGCTACTGTTTCTAATATACTAGTACCTCCTAAAAGGGTTTGCCTTTATCTAAAGATTTTACTTTGATTTCAACACTGGTCAGTTTAGCGTAATATCGAACTTAAATATGTATTTAATCGCAAGTTGTTCCGTCGGTTACTTTGGTTCTGCTGCGGATGGCCTCATTCCTGATGTGATCACGCAGAGAAACTCCCAGCATAGCCCTCTCCATTGCTCTTTGGGTGACTTTGAGCCTTCTTATGAGGCCCATAGCTCTCCGAATCTCTAAACTTAAGTGGCAATGGCCGAAGCACATAGCACGTAGAACCAATAGCCGTTGGGGCGGAAAGTTCTCAAGGGGCGACCGCGTACCGGAAGGCGGGCAGACCCAAACACGGTGGACTGATGACCTGGTAAGGGTCGCGGGTGTCCGCTGGATGCGAGTCGCGTAGGACCGATCATTGTGGAAGTCTTTGGGGGAGGCCTATGTCCAGCAGTGGACTTCTTTCGGCTGACATGATGATGATGATGATGAAGTTTGTCCGTGCGCGGGTGAAGAGCACAACATAACTAGCTAACAGTAGCTAGCGAGCGAAACAAAATGTTTGGAGTCAACGGCCGGCCACTTTTTGATATTTACACTTACTGTGGTCATAATTGCACCTTATTGAAAACTTATACGCGGAAAGCACTGCAAGGGTTCGTATCGAGGATGAAACGTCGACCCAGTTCAAGCCCGAGAGAGGCGTGAGACAGGGCTGCATATTGTCTCCCAAGCTTTTTAACATTTACGGCGAGTATATCTTGCGCAAGGCCACCAAGAACTGGGATGGCGGCATATCGATCGGAGGGAAAAGGATTTGCAACCTGCGGTTTGCTGATGACACAACGCTGTTGGCTTCTAGTGAGGCTGAGATTAGTCAACTGTTCCAACGAATAGAAGCAGAGAGCATCAAACTGGGACTTCATGTCAACCATGCCAAAACGAAGCTGATGTTTGTCCACAGAGACCTTTTTCCTCCACGTAGTTTTGAGCTCCAAAACCAAGAATGTGTCAGTTCCTTCACCTACCTCGGCTCACTTATATCCAACGACGGTAGCTGTGACAAAGAGATCATCCGGAGAATTCAAATAGCTAAGGGGGCGATGAGTCGGCTAGATAAGATATGGAGGGATCGCGCTATACAGAGACAAACTAAGATCAGACTTGTACGCTCCCTGGTGTTTTCGATCTTTCTATATGGCTCAGAGACATGGACTATTCGGGCCAAGATGAAAAGCCGCATCGATGCGTTTGAGATGTGGTGCTGGCGTCGTCTTCTGCGGATACCTTGGACTGCAAGGCGAACTAACCAGTCCATCCTAGAGGAGCTACGCGTAACTCGCCGACTGTCGTCAGTCGGCTAGATAAGATATGGAGGGATCGCGCTATACAGAGACAAACTAAGATCAGACTTGTACGCTCCCTGGTGTTTTCGATCTTTCTATATGGCTCAGAGACATGGACTATTCGGGCCAAGATGAAAAGCCGCATCGATTCGTTTGAGATGTGGTGCTGGCGTCGTCTTCTGCGGATACCTTGGACTGCAAGGCGAACTAACCAGTCCATCCTAGAGGAGCTACGCGTAACTCGCCGACTGTCGTCAGTATGCCACGACCGCATCCTCTCATATTTTGGTCACCTCTCACGACGTTCTTCCGATAGCCTGGAGTCCATTATCATGACGGGAAAAGTTGAGGGCCGGATGTCACGGGGCAGACCACCCGCTAGATCAGGGGTTCCCAAAGTGGTCCAGGTGGACCCCCAGGGGTCCACGAACGATGTGACAGGGGTCTACGCTGGAGTGGCAAAAAAATAGGGGTTCACAGTTTGTACGTGGGGGTCCACGAAAATTTATCTGGTTTCGATGGTAAATAACGAAACAGATAATGATTTTTGTATTATTTTTATAGCCTGGACGACTGATAAATATATAATAAAAATATTGCGTTCCTCCGTGATAAATATTTCGGTGAATCAAACTACCTATACTATAATACTATATTATTAAAATTACAACTTTCGGCTCCAAAACTTGTCGACTGCAAGTCTGCAACATATCGCGAACGAGCTGTTGGACAAACGAACAAGTCTAGGCTTGCGAAGCACCGTCGCGTCGCTATCGCCGGCGCCGATCAAAACGCTTGTTCGGACGTGCAAAGGGACGAAATACCTATGACTTACGGTAATGTGCTGTGCTTGTATGCACTTGTTTGATTCTTCACCAATAAATACGAATGCTAAGAACAAACGTTACTCATTTGTTTCCGGATTTCGACTACAAAAGTAAAGTGAATTGCTGTTGTTCCTGGTTGCCAGAATCGTGTCGGAAAAGTAAGTACATTATTTGTTTATTTGCTATACAATCTCTTTTTGTAGTTAATATATTTGTCTTCTTTGTGTATGATAGACATGTATGAAATATGAAATAATGAACATTACGATTATTACCTACCTACTTCCATAAAACAACAGACAGCCGAAAAAAGTTTATTAGTATTCTTTTTTTGATTCATAGCGAAAAATTATAAATTCTGTTCTATAAAATAGCCATATCCTGTTAAGTAAGACTAAGAAGAAGTTAAGTAAGAATGTTAAGATCACAAAAACTTTTTTATACTTACAGGTAGCTAATTTGAAACATGGCGGAGCCAAAGAAGAAAATTAAGTGTCGACAGTACAGTGTGGAATATTTAAAATTTGGCTTTCTTCCATCAAACGCGGACAAGCGATTGCCCATGTGCCTTTTATGCAATAAAGTTTTGAGCAATGACTCTATGAAACCATCGAAGCTCGAAGATCATCTAAAAAGGTGCCACCCTGATAAAACAGGTAAAGATTTGAAATATTTTCAATCATTGAAAGAAAAATATGAAAAGAGACCCACCCTGCAAGGTATGTTCGCTTCAACATCTGAAAGTAACGATGATGGCTTGCGGGCATCTTACAACATCTCATTACTCATAGCGAAATCTGGAAAACCCCACACCATTGGTGAACAGTTAATTTTACCCGCTGTTGAAGAAGTTTTAAAAACTGTTCTGCACAAACCTCCATTTGACATACTCAAAAAAATTCCTTTGAGTAACAACACTGTACAAAGACGTATTGACGAAATGAGCTCTGATATTGAAAGTTTCTTGTGTAATTATCTGCAAACAACTCATTTTTCTATTCAACTGGACGAGTCAACTTTATCATTATATAAAAATCAATTCCGTTCACAAACGTTACATCGGCGGCAACAGATGGAGCTCCTGCAATGGTCGGGAAATATCGTGGGTTCATAAGCCATCTAAAAAAAATGATACCAGATTTAACTGCAATTCACTGTGTCATCCACCGACAACACTTAGTAGCAAAAAATTTGAGTGCTAGACTGCACCAATCGCTCCAATTTGTGATTAACGCGGTTAATAAAATAAAAAGCAATGCTTTGAATACGCGTTTATTTGCCCAATTGTGCGATGAAAATGATGAAGACTTCCGACGATTGCTCTTACACACTGAAGTACGCTGGTTGTCGAAAGGTGCATGTTTAACAAGATTTTACTCACTTTTTGAGTCTGTCTTGGAGTTTCTGGATAGTAAAGCTCCAGATTTAAAAGAAAACCTGATCAAGTTCAAAGCAGATATCGCGTATTTGACAGATTTGTTCAAAAAGTTTAATGATATTAACTTACAACTGCAAGGGGACAACCTCAATTTAATTAAAACAAAGAGTGTGATTTCCGCTTTTCTTGGAAAATTGAAGTTAATGAAGCAAAACATTAGTCGACGCGAATTTTCCCAATTCTCAAGCTTGTCACAGGTAGAATGCGAGGATGATGATATTCAGACATATGTTCAACATTTGATTGCCCTGCATGATGATTTCAAAACCAGATTTGAAGACATTCTCACGATGGAAATACCACCATGGATTATAAATCCATTTGATGAAATGGAAGTGGAGAACGTGATATTGCAAGAGGAGCTACTTGAGCTTAGCACTAATGAGGAGCTGAAGGTGAAATATAAAAAAGGGTATCAAACTTTTTGGCTGCAAGCAGAAATACCCGAAAAATATCCTGGACTGTGGAAAATTGCGAGAAAGCTTTTGATATCATTTCCCTCGTCATATCTTGTGGAAAAAAGTTTCAGCACCGTTACAAACCTTTTAACGAAAAATAGGAACAGACTGAATATCACAGAACGAGGAGATTTGCGATTATTCCTGACAAAACTGAACCCAAATATTGACAATTTGTTGTCAATTCATCAAGCTCATCCCTCCCATTAATTTTGAGTGTCATTGTACTTAGAAGTTACGTAACAATGTTTAATTTTAATTATTTTACGACTGTTATTATCATCATAAATATTATAAAGTACTCGAATAAACACAACACAAGCAAAATATACTATATTTAATTTTATTTCACCACTCCGAGATTTAGATTTGATTGATTTTATTTTATTTGATGCTGGAATAGATAGGTTGTGAGTAGATGTCAAAAAAGTAAAGTATTTATTATTGACAGCATATTAACCAATCATTTTTCACTTTTTTTTCTAAACCTGTAAAGAACATTTATGTCACACCTGGCTAAAAGTGGATTTTTTCGCCCGATACATGTGCGGAAATAGCCGCTTTTTCGCCAAACGTTGACATAAAATGATGTATACAACACGGGAGATAATAAAGAAAGCCTTGATCGCACATTTGCGTCCTTCGCTTGCAGCTCGGGCCGTAAATATCTGCGATCTCGGCCTTTCTTTATATTATCTCCCTAGGTGTACATATAATATACTATACTATTTCATAGTTATATCGTCACCAGAGTTAGGTAATAGTCACATTTTTGTAATTTTTTGGGAATATGGTGTAGGCTGTAGAGTAGGGGGTCCACCAGAACCAGCAATTTTTTTAAAGTGGTCTATGAGAAAAAAAAGTTTGGGAACCCCTGCTTTAAAGTGTGTGTATTAACGACGTCACGCTATACCGACCAACATCTACATACTTACCTCACTTGTTCTATCAACCTATCGCAACTTGATAATCTGACAAGGCCTTTAATATCTTATGAAATATAGCGATATCATAGCGATATAATTCTGTTACTGATTATACATAAATCACCATCAATGCTCCGAATAACAATCTAAAAATAACGGTATAATATCGTTTTAATATTGACGTCATGAAAATGAAGTTTGTCAAAGCTGTCGATTATTAAATATATAGGAAGAATAACCTTATTATATCGCTTAAACCACTATCGCTTTAATATTGGTACTTTTGGATTTTGGTATAAATGTGCATAAAATTTCGTTTTCAGCAATGTTAAAATTTTCATATAATATAATTATTTATATCACGAAGGGTGAATGAAAAACGGTCTTAAGAGTTAACGTAGAGTTAGGCAAAAATTAATGTCAAGTATGACAATTAGGCATTCGAATGACTCACACCTCAACACTGTTTAATTGTTAAGGAGGTTTTATACTATACGAGGGGTGTTAATTAACGAAAATGAATTCATGAATATCTTCGAAAAATAAGTTATCACTTTTGCATCTTATTCCAACAACCCGTAATCCGCAAGCCGGATGCCAAGCGTGGCGATTATGGCATGTACCCCCTATGAAATTGGGGGAGGCCTATGTCCAGCAGTAGACGTTCTTGGGCTGATAAATAAATAAAATAAATATAAATATTGGGGGACAATCTTACACAAATCGACCTAGTCCCAAACTAAGCAAAGCTTGTACTATGGGTACTAGACGACGATATACATACATATATAGATAAATACATACTTAAATACATAGAAAACATCCAAGACCCAAGAACAAATATCCATGCTAAATGGACAAATAATAACCTGGCCGGGATTCGAACCCGGGACCTCTAGCTTCGGAGGCAGTGTCACTACCAACTAGGCTGAACAGGCCGTCCAATGATATGGTGGTGGTGGTGGTGCTGGCATCTTATTCCATTGTGATAAGGTGAAAAAGTGTTAACTTACTTTTGCTCTTTACTGCATGTGCATGTATAAGCTAGATGTTCTATACTGGCTGTAACGACGTTTGTCTTCAGTAACGGCTTTTATATTCCTAACAGCTATCTGTACCTACTCGCAACACGTATACACGATATTAAACTTCCTTTTATTCAACTAAAGTGGTTTTCCTCTGTCATTAAAAAGCTATGTACTAACTGTCTATGTATGTATGTTACTTAAAAACTGGCAACCGTACTTGTCTTCTCGAAGATCTCAAGGTTCGTAAATAAATGCCGTACGATTAAATAAAATATGTATGTTACTTTACTGTAATTATGGTTATTTGGACTGAAAAGTAGGCACAACTATAAACGTAGGTTGAAACCACATCCTGGCAAAAATTACATTTGCAGTATTACATTTACCGGGAATGAAACGAAACAAATAGCTTTTTCGATGTCAGTTTCAGATTCACCCGTGGTCCCCAGCGGCACAAAAGCCACTGACTATATTTCTTATCAAACTAAAAATAATTTATTTCTTTGAATAAAAACAGAAAGGCATCGTCAAAACATCTATCCGATTCACGCTCAACGATAATGGGAATATATATTGATGTTCTTCTGTCCCTTTCGAGTAGCTTTGCACATAAAAAAAACTATATATTTTGTCTCCCTTCAATATATAAATTGGGAAGTGCGGTTAGAAATTGGAATTATTATCAGAAATAAGGATAGGGCACAATCGCTGCTGAAAACTTACATTTTATTTTTGTAAAAATATGTAACGTTTTGAGGCCTTCAAAGTTTTGCAGATACAATTTAAATATTTTGTCATGGACACGCCGCTTACATAATAATATTGTTTGTACTGTTTTGAGCCGGATATTGTTATAGACTCATTTTCCTTATCTACAAACTTAGGTTTAACATATTTTTTTGTTTCAAAATGCTTAAGTATTTTATTTGGGATTGAAATCGTTCCTCTTTATAGTAGGTGCGGACATGTTCTCGTTAATCGCAATGAGCAAGGTTAGATTTAAGCATATATTCTTAATATTAAGTAAGCAATTCTTTTTCTGTTGCAATAAAGAAAACAGTCGTTTTCGTTAGCTGGAGGCTAAAAATTTCTTTGTTAATACCTAATTGATGATATATATACTTCCATCTAAATTTTTAAGCCACACAAAGATAATATGACATCGCTTAACATAACAAAGTCCCGATTCGACAACTATTCTGAAGGTTACATTACAATAATAATTATAATCGTATGGCATTTATTTTTCGAACCCTGAGATATTTGAGAAGACAAGTACGGTTGCCAGTATTGTTGCACTTTTAGCACCACAAAGGGGTCACGTGGGGGGTAACGGTGGGTACTCCCTTCGGACGTGGTGCAACTTCGACCCCCCTTTGCAAGTGAGTGGGCAACTTGACTGTTACAGGTTCTCAAGCCGCCCGAAGGCCTCTAACTTGGCTTGATGGCTGCTGTCATAGACAACAGCCAGGATGAACGGCTTAACGTGCCTTTCAAAGCACGGGAGTGCTGAGCATCCAATACATACATTACACGCTCCACATACATTACAATAAACTCAAGGAACATTAATTACCGACAAAGTTATTAGATGCTGTGAAAATATCAACAAAATGTATGTTACTAAATTGTTTGAATGAGGGTATAATGTTAACCATGCATGACCCGTAAATTAAATTTATGCCTTAGTTAAATAAATTATACATTTATCCCCGTACCGTTTACATGTTCCACTAAGCAGGGCTATTAATTCTTTTATTTCAAGTGCGAACTGGATGAATTAAAAAGCCATTACTGACTCAGAAATAAATCATCCGCCTTCCGTTGCAACATTCGCTCAGATGGTTTAATTTACATTGAGAGGGCCGAGTTCCGCTTAATTCCCGATCCGGGGCGGGCTGCTCCAGATAGATAAAACGCCATATTTATGTTAGAATTTCTTATGCAGTTATGCCTCTTTGACTACAGCGGGCCGTGGCTGCTCCCGAATTTAACGAGTTGTTGACTGTAGGCTGGCCCGGCCCCCGAAATTACGAGCCCCGGATAATTTTTTTGTTAAGAAAAATTAGGTAAAAAAACGTTATTAATGTCGCTTTTTGTTGAACGTGAAAACCTCAATTAATGTCATTCTTGACTTGTCCAAATAAACCATTTAGTGGCAGTGAACGTTGGGGAATTTGCACAACATTTTATCGAAGCCGCTGTATATGGCAGCCTTCGCTATGATCAGGCAAAGCGATTATCGTTTACTTATAGTTACTGACTAATGCCGTTAAAACTTGGCAGGATTATGAATATTGGATTTCAACGTTCTATAAAAAATAATACATATGACAAGTAAATATCCCCTAAAGCTTGAAACTCACAGAGCGGGCGCGGCGCAGTGCAGGGCGGCAGCGGTTTTGCACTTTTAGGGTTCCGTACCCAAAGGATAAAAACGAGACCCTAGTACTAAGACTTCGCTGTCCGTCCGTCAGTCTGTCTGTCACCAGGCTGTATCTCAAGAACCGTAATAGCTAGACAGTTCAAATTTTCACAGATTGCGTATTTTTGTGGCCGCTATAACAACAAATACTAAAAACAAAATAATAATAATAATTAAGGAGGGCTCCTCCCATACAAAAAATTTTTTAGCCCTTTTTCATGGGTACCACTCGCCGAGCTAGAACTCAAGAACCGTTATAGTTGAAATTTGCACAAATTATGTATTTTTATTGTGGCTTTTTCTGGTACGGAACCCTTCGTGCGCGAGTCCGACTCGCACTTGGCCGGTTTTTGATCTTTCCGGAACTGTCGATTTCTGCTTCATATGTAACACACGCCACCTCCGCTCTATTGCGACGTGATCTGGACCGCGACCGCTTACCGCAAAACCGCCTCCGCCCCGCAACGACGCTGCGCCGCGCTCTATGCGTTTCAAGCTTTATTCATAAAACTTCACAAACCTCTGTTAAGTAAAATTTGCTTTGTCTCTTTCTCACAAACATAAATGTCAAAGTGACAGATATGGTCAAACGAATTTTAGCGGAATTTCAACTAAAATGGGTTTGATGGACGTTTATGACTAAGGGAGTTAATAAATAGTCTTTAAAACCGTGATATTACATTTCCCCGCAAGAGTTTTAAAGAACCAGACACATGCTATGGTAACAGTCTAGGTATCATTTTAAAAGTATTTAACAAAAAAATATGCTTGCCTAATTTAGAAATAATACAGACCCGGCGGCAGCTAGTTTGTGGCCTTCATTTCTTTAAGGTTAATGTGAGAATGAGATCATTTCTACTTCTCATCTTCCGCGGGCCACAGAATCCGCTCCTTACAACAGCCTTACAAGAACTTGCTGAAGCAGCTGCCGTCCGCTTATTGTTAGAGCTAGAGTTACTGCCATAGAGAACAGTAATCAATATCTTAACGCCTTCCAAAGCACGGACGCGCGCAAGATTGTTTTCAGTATACTTAGTTTTACCTAGTAGATTTAGATTCTTTATTTCATAATATATGATTGCAATACAAGTTAACGCTTGCTTAATCTATTCTATACGAATATACTATATGTATAATATGGGTTTTACATTAAAAATATTCTCAATTCACGTTCAAATGCGTCGTCGTCGTTGTAGTACTAGTACCCACTGATAAATGTGATATGCAACATATTTTTATCACAGGTAATATTTGAGGGTCAAATATGTAGATGTACGTCATGCTGAACTACTTGTACTTAAGGTCTACACGATTGAAAACCTAGTTCACTGTATTTGCTTCAAATTTTCAAATAGCTATATTAAACTATTTGTGTTGGTACGGAGTTATCCCCGTCTAAAGAGCCCAAAGTTTCAAGCGACAGGTAAACTAGGGCGTTAAATGTGAATTGACAACTTGATTGTCGCTCAAAGAGACGAGGGTTCTCTGTCCCTCTAATGTGAGAATGCATTGATGTTTACTTTGGCGGCGCTCGAAGGTATAAGCCGACGATACTACACTGCTTGTACAGTCCAGTTTGAAAACATGTGTACGGAAAAGTGATTTAAATTATGAGAAAATGCCTTAACTGTCAAAAGCATAGGTTGCTTAGATATAGGTATTAGATCCTAGGGAACGCATATTTATGAAATCGACTGATCTACACTTGATCAGCTCTTCACATCCAAGGTTATAACGAAACGGAGCCTTTGCATGATATGACGACAAACTTTAGAGAGACAAACATTTTCAATCATATGACATGATATGAACTGTTGTCTATAAATTAATTACGCAAATTATTCATTAATTGACGACCTGTTTAGCCTAGTTGGTAGTGACACAGCCTCCGAAGCTAGAGGTCCCGGGTTCGAATCCCGGCCAGGGCAATTATTTGTGCATTTAACACGGATATTTGTTCTTGGGTCTTGGATGTTTTCTATGTATTTAAGTATGTATTTATCTATATAAGTATGTATATCGTCGTCTAGTACCCATAGTACAAGCTTTGCTTAGTTTGGGACTAGGTCGATTTGTGTAAGATTGTCCCCCAATATTTATTATTTATTTTATATTTATTATTCGTAGAGAGATGTGTTTTTTTACACTTTACCTTACAAAAGACTGCAGCCATAAGAAATAATACTACTATTAAGGCGACTTCGGCGAAACCATTAGAATTATTCTTTTAAGAGAGAATATAAATTAACGGAATGCAATAAACTAGTTCTTTTAGCTTGTTTTATGGAGAAAATGTCGTTATATCTTAATTCAACGATTGCAATCATATCATGAAAATATATCACAAAGACGGTTCACAGATCGTTAGTTCCCATTAGTTCCGACGACTAGTTATCGCACAATCGACCGCCCGGTACACTGAGCTGCAAAAACAGCTGCCTCGTATAAGTGATACATAGGGCGATAGGTAGATTAGGTATTGAGTAAGTGAACAACAAGAAACAAGATATGTTGAGTAAAAAAGACGAGCCACTGAATATGGGTTCTGCGTGGTCAATTATAAATAATGAAAATCTTGAAACAAGAGTTCATGCAGATCACTTCATTGAGCCAATCGGCGTTATAAGTTATAATGTACTGTGATGTAAAGTTAAAAGGTAATTCTAAAAAATCTGACGTCTTTTTAGAAGCCGTCTTAACATCCATCACCTGTATTAACCGCGAAGTCAAGTAGGGTCAAATTACACAGTACTTTTACTTATTTTGATTCCAATTGATTGCTCAATACTACAAAGTCAGGTTAGGTGTGTACTGCAAAAAAAATAGCGGTTTAAACGATTTTCTTGAGAATTACTAAGTAGCTACATTTGGTCATAAAAGGTGTGATAATTTTGAATATGGATTTGATAGAAATACGAGTAATCAAAGTACGCTGCGTAAAGTCACGAGTCTATTTATAGCACCACTGTGTAAGAGTGTACCCGTTGCTATACTACAGCCACTCTTGTAATATATCATTCGTGCTAACAATGACGTCACGCCGCCAAACTGTCTCCGAGTCGTTAAAACAATCGTAATTAACTCAGTTAGCCCGTTACGACTATTTGCGGGATTACTTTTAACTGACATTAAAAGGAGGAGTTATATTATATTTCGTTTTTACAAATACTTATGTCGGAGCAGGCTCAAAGACGTGTGACTGAGGGGCCTCGTAACTATTTACTCCGCTGGGCATGGTATGGGTATGTTCGAGCGATTTTGACGCTTTATGTCAGGAAAGCAGAATGTCAGATTAGCAGGATGCCAGATTCGCAAAAAGTCAGATTCTCAGAACGTCAGATTCGCAGAATGCCAGATTCTCAAAATGTCAGTTTCTCATAATGTCAGATTCTCATAATACCAGATTCGCAGGCTGCCAGATTCGCAGGCTGCCAGATTTGCTTAACGCCAGGTGGTTATAACCATACGTCGGACTATAGGGGGCAGTTTGAGGGCAAGGTAAAATTTACAAAATAATTAACGCTTTTAAAAATTGCTTGCTTGCTATGATATTTGGAATTTCACATTATAAATACTAGGTACCAAATACTAAGTACAAATACTCGAAAGTGAATTGATTGATTGAGTCGTCAAATTCAAAAATAGACAATCCACATTATTAGATTTAAGAACTTTGACGTTATAAAGTGGCCAGTATGTACTATTACCTACTCGTATGAATGTAAGTAGGATGCACTTAACTACTAGTCGATAATATTCGTTGTTATCTTAAAATAAGTGCAATCAAATTATTTATACAGAGTGCAATTGTATAGTGTTTACAGGCTATTATTTTGCAAGTAAAATATAAGGTGAATGCCAAACTGAATGTGATTCGCACCTCACGCCGGTGTGCAAGGGGGGTAGGGGGTTTATACAAAATGTCAATGATTATTATGTTATAGTAATATATTGTTGCTCAAAATACAAATTCATTGCGAAAATAACAAAAGAAAATGAACAAAAGCGGGCTTAATACCTACTGGCATTCAGTCAACCACATGGCCAAACAGACATAAAAAAATGGTGCAATGGGATGATTAAGTAATGTTACCTATTCTATTTAAGTACCTATTTCGTCGCGGTGCGTATCCGACGACGGCGATCCCTACAATTTCCTCTGATGAAACAGAGCCCCCCTTGTTTCCGTTTACCATCAGCGAGTTCAGAGTAGACAACGGACTTTGGGAGTACCCACAATAACCACCTGGCGTTAAGCAAATCTGGCAGCCTGCGAATCTGGTATTATGAGAATCTGACATTATGAGAAACTGACATTTTGAGAATCTGGCATTCTGCGAATCTGACGTTCTGAGAATCTGACTTTTTGCGAATCTGGCATCCTGCTAATCTGACATTCTGCTTTCCTGACATAAAGCGTCAAAATCGTTTTTATATGGGGAATTGGCAATTTTTTAAGAAGCTTCCCAAACACAACACAAGAATTTTACAGTCAAAAATACTTTTGACCTTATTATTTCTGATCGGAATGCGATACTAAACCACGCCATTTTTGTTACATTCTGTATAAGCGTATTCGTGAGCGTACCTACCCAAACTATTTGTCTGGCACAACTTGCTACAAATTTGTTTGTCATGCAACTAACTACACCCGACCCTTTTGCATTAGGGTAGTTTGAAAGAAATTGATGCGTTTTGTCTTGTTGGCGTGTTGTTTGAAGCATGAAAATGATTTTCCGACTTTAGGTACTTTATTTTCTTGAAGATACTTTTCTTTTAGCCGTTACTCACTGATATTTTTTGTTATTACTGGCAACTATCCGAGTTGTAGGTTGCAATAGTAATGTATAGTTAGTCCATTACAATAATTAAATTTCTTTTTATAATATAACACATGTGTCTACTTACTTAAATGGCGTTTATTCTTAAAAAAATTGATTTTTCTTACTCAAAATCACATCATTTGTAATCTTTGTTGGTTTGCACTGCCCAATAACTTATTTCTATTCGCTGTATCGCTATCTGAAGGTTGTCTGGAAGAGATCGCTTTCTAGCGATAAGTCTGCCTATTGTTACCAACTTACCTAAGTTCCGTTCATGTTTTACTATTGTAAATATTTCCATGTACATAGTGCACAATAACGCATTATATTATTATTATTAATCACGAGCAATCTTGATTGATTATGATAAATTAATTTTCCCAAATGACCCCCCACTGACGTTTTTTAAGGTTCCGTAGTCAACTAGGAACCCTTATAGTTTGTACGTCTGTGTGTCTGTTCGAGGCTTTGGTCTGTGATTGTTAGTGCTAGAAAGCTGCAATTTGGCATCTATCTATACATATAATAAAGCTGAAGAGGGTCGAAAGTCTGTACATGGAAGATATTCGAAAAAAAGTTGGCTGGGGATACTTACAATCGATAACAGAACACGTTCCAACAGTTTTTAGAATAATTGTCTGTTTGTCTGTTTATCTGTTTATCTGTTTATCTGTTTATATGAACGCGCATCACGTGAAAACGGCTGAACAGATTTTGATGAAAACTTTACTAATCTGTCGAGTAGTAATACCCGCTCAGGTTTGAGGCTATACAAAATTGTACAGATTTGGGTTAAAAGGGGGTAAAAAGAGGGGTTGAATTTTGTATGGGAACTCCTATAATACATGAGTTACAGGTATGAAAATTGGTAAGCATATACTTGACGACAAAGGAAAAACATCCTCATTCAAAATTTGTGAAATTTTAAGATAGAACCTGAAAAAAAAGTAAACGCAAGCGCTGCGCCGCGGCGCTGCCCAGTGTGCGCGCCAGCCATCACGGTC
This sequence comes from Notocelia uddmanniana, assembly GCA_905163555.1. Lineage (NCBI taxonomy): Eukaryota > Metazoa > Arthropoda > Insecta > Lepidoptera > Tortricidae > Notocelia > Notocelia uddmanniana. The sequence goes on along the minus strand of LR991059.1, from coordinate 20,066,312 downwards.
TCTTCAAATTTTGAACACTATTATGATTTATTCCATTAAGTAACTGTGACTTTAAACCCAAATTTCAGTCCCGTTTTCTAGATTCAAAAACTACATTTATAACTTTGTAATCCTATATAAAAACATGCAATTATAATGTTACTTTTGCCGTTCACTTCATGTGCACTCACTTTATACCATAATCCCACTACTTAATATGAAAGTTTAGATGTTTGGATGTTTGTCACTGAATCACGCAAAAACGGCTGAACAGATTAAGATGATTTGTATGCTTATAGTATATAATATGGATTCACTTAAATATATTATAAGTGTACTTTTTGTCCCGATGATCTTCCAACAAAGGGATATTAAATCGGGGATGCAAGTAAGGTCTATGAAACAGGGTGGTTTAATCCTCATACGCCATTCTACGATTTAAGTTTCAGCCAATTGGGAGTATAACAGCGTGTCAAGAAATTTAACTAAAAGCATCGCAGAATTGTAAACAAGTTGACGATTCATTATGTCAAAACCGAAGTATCATAATTCCTTCTGATTGTTGACGCTATTTTGAGCACAACCTTTAGCAATAAGTTCTAATTTGCATGTACATCAAAATGCATTTGCGAGACTTTGGCATTGTTTTTATTCATATGCTTACATACAAAAACAGCTGTTTCAATGCACACACTTGTATCGTCGGTGTACCATTTAGTTTTGTCGTGCGTTATTTTTTATGTAATTGTTGACCCTTCACACCATAAAAACTGTTTGATATAAGAGATCACTTGAGCTGGGCAGCCCAATCGTCAGCATAGACAGTTGGAGCATCTTAGATGTACACTTAGAAGAGGATCGAAAGTCATGGAAGATATTCGAAAAAAAGTTGGCTGGGGATACTTAGAATCGATAACAGAAATCGTTTCAACAGTTTTAAGAATTTGTGTGTGTTTGCCTGTCTGTTTATATGTCTAGGCATCACATGAAAACGAACGAATGGAGTATAAATTACCCTCATTAATATGGCAACTGGATCTTCGGCTACGACATAGCTCGGCCTTCGGCCTCGCATGCCTTGCCGCTCTCCTTCGGCTTTTCAGTCATGTAAGGTTACATGAAGAATCTACTCTGTTGGGAGGCTCAGCCTTCAGCCTCGCGTGTCTCGCCTCTCTGCTTCAGGCCTTCGGCCCTCAGCCTTACATGAGAAGCCCGCTCTGTGTGATTATTCTCGCATGCCTTGCCGCTCTGCTTCCGGCCTTCGGTCATCATACTTACATGAAGAACTCGCTCTGTTGGGATAACGTTTTACGGCAGAACTGCGTAGCGAGACTTTTACCATTTTACAATGTACATATAATGTTTTTGACGAGATTCATTCGTCTAGAATCGGTACATTTGATATTCCGAAATAAGCACTTAATCATTCGTTTTGACACTAGGATTTCTAGGGAATGTCATATTGACTATAATCATTTCTTAAAATTTTCCGTCTCGACCGAGGATACAAAGGGCCTGGGATATCATAGCTTCAGCTTCAACCCTAAAGTCACTCATAGACTCTGCAACAGGCAGGGACCGAGCGAGGCTTCTGGCGTCAGCTAGACCGGAGTCCGGTCAATGGCTTCACGCATATCCGTCGCCTAACATCGGCACCTTTATCAACCCTGAGACGCTCCGCATAGCCGCCGGTCTCCGGCTTAGGGTTGATCTCTGTGCCGACCACAGGTGTGCTTGTTGTGGTTTCTGTGTAGACCGCCTCGGCCACCACCTGCTCGCCTGCTCTTCGGGTGCCGGCCGCCTGTCTCGTCATGCTGCCATTAACGACATTCTGAGAAGAGCGCTCGTCAGTGCCGGCGTTCCCGCTGCCTTGGAACCCCAAATAGTGCGGAACGATGGCAAACGCCCCGACGGGATGTCGTTAATTCCCTGGAAGATGGGGCGTGCATTGGTGTGGGACGCCACTTGCGCTGACACGCTAGCGGCGTCCTACCTCCCATTGACCAGCAGGCATGCGGGCGCGGCGGCGGACACTCGGGAGCGCCAAACAATAGTTAAATACAGTTGTCTCGGCGCCTAATATGAGTTCGTAGCGTTTGGCGTCGAGACACTTGGCTCGTGGGGCAGGGGCGCACAGATGCTCCACAAGGTGCTTGGCAAGCGGCTGAGGGAGGCAACGGGCGAACCTCGCGCGGGCAGCTTTCTCGCGCAGAGAATTGCAATCGCAATCCAGCGCGGGAACGCTGCCTGCGTGATGGGCACCCTACCCAGGGCATTAAATTTTAATAGGTATTTTTAATTTATAACTTTAATTATTTTAATTGTAGTTAGTTTTAGTTTTGTGTTCTTAGCTATTTATTAATACTATGTATGTATTTTTATTTTCTATTTAATAAATAAAGTATTTTATTATTAAATTTCTTAAGGGGGTGTAAAGAAGGGGGAAAGATTGTATCATCATCATCATCTGAGGTGTTATAGCCGCGGGTGGGCCCTAGGCTAGCCTGGTCAAGCAAATATCTCCAGCCCGATCTATTCGTGGCTTTCCTTCTCCAACATGTCACCCCTAAGTTCCTGGTGTCCACCTGAGCCTGAAAAAATTGCAATAACATGCCAATTATTGAACCGATAACCCGATTAGCATATATAAAGAGGAACATTGTCGGACAAGTTTCGGTTAATCCCGTAAAGGGTCGCCTTAGATAAACTCGTCCTGGGTTCGGATTACAGTGTCGGAAGTTGGCTTAAAGCGGACACTCGTGACACTATCGCCGGCCAATGTTCCACGGATTATTACCGGATTTCTATCACTTCATATAACTTTCACGCTAATTGTTATTGAGGTAAATCCTACTCTGCTTGGGACAGACTGTCACATATTTTTCCTACTTATATCCGAAACTAAAGAATTGTAGGTACAATAAAACACAGGGTGTTCTTACTGATTTCAGATCCTTCAGGCATATAGCCGTAGCCGTGTATACTCATAGAAATGACGTAGCATAATTTAGTTAATCAAAATTCAAACACATTTCGTTTTCATTTTCATACTAATAAATTGATTAATGAAAAAGGGCCTTTTGAGTAAAAGTATGTCAATATTCGAAATTTGAATGACACGCGCACGTCAATAAAACCACACGCACACACAAACACACACATAGGCGGATATAAAAGGTACACAGACTTGTCGCCTTGACGTACTTAAGTTTTGAATGATATATCAAGCAAATGTGTTAGAAAAGTTTCGCGCAAGAAGGTGGATGATTGATTAATGTGATCTTATAGACGGGCACTGAACCTTTGTTTAGGTAGGTGGTCACTTAGGAAATTAGAGCTGTATGCCATGCCATTACAGGATTAAAAAAACAACATTGTTTAATAGTTAAAGATCTTTTATACCTACTATACTAAGAGTGTTAAGTAACAAAAATGAATTATTGAATAACTTCGAAATGGTACGAATTGAGATACAAGTGTCTTAGAGAAAATAACTTTATTTCATCTCAGGAATGTGCCCTCGTAATCAACGGAATTAAAGAAATTACAGCCTGTACAATAGGTATAAATAGTTTAGGCAATATGAAATGAGCGCCTGTTATCTGCTTTGCGTAAACACTAACTAGAGCAAGCTTATATATGTTGACTAGCTGACCCGGGGAACTTCGTAACGCCCAACTAAACTTTTATCTAAACATAGTATTTCATTAACGTAATAAATTCCACAGAATAATATTTTATGCCACTGTTGTACTAATGTGCATTGTTGTATATACAGGTGGGCCCTTATAACCCGAAAGATTTAAACCAACGATTCTAGAGCCTAAATACAGTATATTATTTATTTAATCGTATGGCATTTATTTACGAACCGTGAGATCTTCGAGAAGACAAGTACGGTTGCCAGTTTTTGTTGCACTCTTAGCACCACCTACGGGTCACGTGTAGGGTAACGGTGGGTACTCCCTACGGACGTGGTGAAACTTCGACCCCCCCTTTGTCAAGTGAGTGGGCAACTTGACTGTTAGAAGTTCTCAAGCCGCCCGAAGTAGAGATATAATGTGGTATGACATATAGTCCAAAAATCCATAATTTAAAAGATATTATTTATTTAAAACAAATCACAAATTGAAAAATATAGAGTATATAATGTGGTATGACATATAGTCAAAAAAGTAGTAGGTGGCTTTTTGTACTGAAATAGTAATTTAATTAAAACAAATAATTTGGGCTGTCTTGATATAACATTATTTACTCGTAGTGTCGTCAAAAATACATGGTTAAAATCTTTCGGAGTATTTGGGCCCCCGGTATATAGGGTAGGCAACACTGAAGGGTAGGGCTACGATTTGATACTGGTGCGGGTTGCGATTTGAGCCTTAGCGATCATCGGAAGTAAGGACACCGTGCACCGCATCGCAAGTACCTACACCAGTTATACACCGTTGCGTACAATACTGTTTCTACGACTCATTTCCAATAAACAGGATTTTTTTTGACTTTTCATGTGCCATATTTTCTCCAAGTACCTAGGTATAGGTAGGTATAGGTTTACGCGGGCTGGTTTTCCGCAACTCGACGTCATATGCGCCTATTTTGCGTGATGGGTTGTTGACGCTACACGTGCCAACCCAATTCTACCAGAAAGCCTAGCAGACCCTTGATGTTGCCGACGACTTCTGGCAGCGACCTCGGGGATCCGAGGTATTTTGCCCGGTATGCTGCCACTTCAGGACATGTCAGGATGACGTGAGCGGCTGTCTCTTCGTCCTCCATGCAGGCTCTGCAGAGAGGGCTATCTGTAACACCTAAAGTGAAGAGGTGCTTGTTTAGTAAGGCATGTCCAGTTATGGCCCCTGTTAGGAGACGGAGTGCTGGCCTTTTCAGCTGCATCAGCTTCCTAGACAATCCGGGGTTGATTGTCGGGAGGGCCTCCCTGGTTTGCCTGCAGGTACCTAGGTTATGCCAATATTTTTGGTGTTCTACCTTAGTGTTCTGTCTTAGTGTGCTGCGCAGCCATGCAGGAGGTAGAGGTATTATAGGCTCTGGACCCTCCATACTGGAGTCTGAACCCTCTCTAGCTAGTGCGTCCGCTGCGTCATTACCACGTGACCTTTGTTACTGTGACCTTTGATCCACTGCAGGGTAATTCCATTGTCGGTACATACCTCTGTTAGAATCTTGTGGCACTCGTATATTAGCCCTGATGTTGTTGTGTGCTTTTGCAGAGCTTGTAGCACTGATCGACTGTCAGAGAGTATACGGATGGGATATCCCCTTACCTCCCTGGAGACGATTGCGTGGGCGGCCATTATTATGCCCATACACTCTGCCTGGAAGACTGTGTTGTGGACTCCTAATGGTGTCGAGATATGTATGTTCAGGTCTTCGGAGAATACACCCGATCCTGTGCCTGACCTTGTCTTAGACCCGTCCGTGAAGATTCTTAATTCCCTAGGGTTAAGACCCTCGTGGGGGGTTTCGTACAGTTGGATTTTGTACTTTTTGTCAAAGACGAATTGTCTGGGTATCATATCGTTTGTCGCCTCTAAGAGAGGTTCCTTACCTATTGCCTCGTATAGTATTTCGGTATGTGGTACCCTAGGCAACCGCCAAAGTTGTTGTTTCTTAAGCCGTATAGCAGAGGCTAGGGCCTCTTGCCTGATAAAGAGGTGTAACGGCGGTAGGTTCGTGATGACTTCCAAGGCCGCGGTAGGCGTGGTTCTCATGCAGCCTGTGGTCGCCATGCATGCTAATCTTTGGAGGCGTTGTAGTTTAGCTTCGACTGTGGTTAGCGTGGTGCGAGGCCACCATACTATGGCGCCGTAGCTTACCATTGGTCGAATTACTGCCTGGTAGAGCCATAGGGTGATTTTGGGGTCCCCATGTTCTACCTACCATTCTGCGACACTGCCAGAAGGCGACTGTAGCTTTTTCAATTTTGTTGTTTAGGTGGCTGCTCCAGTTCAGTCTGCTGTCGAGTATTACACCTAGATACTTCACCTCAGATGACAATTGGAGCTCTGTATTGAACAGCCTGGGTAGTCGGTAGTTACCCAGATTCCGTTTGTTAGTGAACATTACCATCTCAGTCTTCCTTGGGTTGACCGATAGTTCGTTGTCGCTGCACCAGCGTTCCACGATAGAGAGCGCAGAGCGGGTGACATCACAAACTGTACCTGCGTGGATGCCGCTGGTGAGTATCGCTATGTCATCGGCATATCCAATGGCGTAGTGACGACTGTTGTTTAGCTTGGTGATCAAGTCGTTTACCACCATGTTCCAGAGGAGTGGTGAAAGGACACCTCCTTGGGGGCAACCTTTTGCCACACGTGCTTGTCTTGTTTTGTCCTCCCCGAGTCTGATGACTCTCTGGCTCAACATGTTATTTATCCATTCTATCATGACTGCGCTCACTCCATGTCTCACCAGTGCCGCAGTTATGCTGGTAAATTTTGTTTTGTCGAAAGCACCTTCAATGTCAATAAAGGTGCCTAGACACATGGTCTTGTTTTTGATCGCTACTTCAATTTTGGTAACTACCGCGTGAAGAGCAGATTCTGTTGACTTACCTGAACTGTATGCGTGTTGGTTCGGGTGTAGGGGCAGATGGACTAGTGCTTTCTCCCTCAGGTGCCTGTCACATAGCCTTTCCAAGGTCTTTAGCATAAAGGAGGTCAGGCTTATTGGTCTGAACGACTTGGGGTCCGTGTAGTCTCCCTTACCTGGTTTTGGTATGAAGATGACTTTGACTTCTCTCCATTGTCTCGGCACGTACGTGTGTGCCAAACAGGCACACAGGACGGTGGTGATCCTGTGGGTCAGTCTCTCCCCAGCCCACTTCATCAGTGCAGGAAATATACCGTCTGGTCCTGGTGACTTGAACGAGTCAAAGCTGTCTATGGCCCATTGTGTTCTGCAGGGTGTAATTACCTCGTTGGCCAGTCGCCATCCTTCCTCTGTTGGGATGGTTTCCTCATCCGACCACTCGATTGGACTCGTTATTTCGCAGTCCGGGAAGTGCGTCTGTACGAGTACGCATTGTGTTTCCTCAGGTGAGTTGGTGAGGGTGTTGTCTGGCTTTCGCAGGGATCCCAAAGTTATGGTTGGATTGTTGGAGAGGACTTTCCTTACCCTGTTAGCTTGTGTGGTTGTCTCAATGTTGGTGCAGAAGTTTCGCCATGAGCTAGTGCTTCTGTATCTGAGCCGTTTTTTATACCTGGACATGGTGTCCTTGTAGTTGTCCCAATCCTGGTCTGCCCCAGTGTTCATAGCTCTGTTGAGCTGCTTCCTCATCTTCCTCCTGAGTCTCTCCAGCTCAGGTCCCCACCAGTTAGCTTTGTTGCCGCCGCCTGTTGGTGGAATGGATAGAGGGCATGTTTGGTGGTAGCAGTCCATGACGGTATCCGTGAGGAATCCTACCTGTTTTTCTATCTCCGCAGTGCCCATTATTTTAGGGGGACCCATTTCCCGTTGTAAGGCCTCGCCTATGCGCAAAGCGTATTGGGCACGGTCCGTTTTGCGGGGGTTCCTTCGGGGCACCGTCGCTAGTGTATTTACCTGAATGTCGAAACGAATCCACCTGTGGTCTGAGCATGACAATTCGCTTGATACATGCCAGCTTGAGATGTGCTTCGATACTTCTTCAGTTGCCAGGGTCAGATCAATGATTGTCTTGCTACGTCTGTTCACAAACGTAGGCGTTGAACCTGTGTTGATTATGTTTAGGTTTGTAGTGAATAGGTATTCGACGAGCTTCTTACCTCTATCGTTGCCTGTAGTCATTCCCAGAGTGTGCGTTGGAGTCGGTGCCTACGATGAGTTCAAGCCCCGCTTCTTCGCAGTAGCTGACCAGCCTGGCCAGGTCGTGTGGTGGCGGGTCATCCGCTTCCGGCATGTAGACGGAAGCTATAACCACCTCCTGTTGTTTGTCGTCCTGCGCTCCTCGCACTTTTATGGCGCTTATGTCTCTGGAACAGAAACTCATTAGAGGGTGCGCTTGTATGTTATTTGTAGTGTAAATGCAGGCTCGGGGGTTTTCCGGACCTACTTGTACTGTCAACTTACCTTCCGCATTGGGGAGTCCGCAGACAGAGCCCTTCCTGACCCACGGCTCCTGGATCAGTACAATGGTTGTTGTGTTGACCTCCAACCACTTCCGGATTTGAGCCGTTGCGGTTTGACTGTGGTGGAGGTTGGCTTGGAGGCAACTACTGATTGGAGAAGAACGGGACGGCGACATCGTCATCGATCTCCTCCGTCAGCATCTCCTCCTCCTCCTTGTCCTCCTCCCTGTGTACTGCCAGCTTACCTAGCTCCTCCACGCATTCCTCCCCGCTTTCCGAGTGGTCGCGAAGAAGGAGTTCTTCTTCGTCCGTCTCGGAGGCAGGGTTGGTCTGCTCTGGAGCAAGGGGTTCAGGTGCCTGGTCATTGGCAACCGTCACCGTGGCGTTCTCAGTGGGAGGGAGGGTTGTAGTACCTGCATCCGTGGTGGTAGTCGTTTCGGCTGGTGGGTGTTCCACGTACTTGCCTCGGGATCCCTCGAACTTAACGTACACCGAGCGCAGCATGAAGCTGAGCCGGCGCCCGCGTTCCATCAGGGATCCCACTACCGTCTCCGGGATGCTGAGGGTGACGAACGTCTCCGTCGCCTGCTTGTCGAATCTGTGAAGCAGCCATTTGTCAATGTCTGCCCACTTGTTTTGATAGCGCAGCGTGTGTGCTACCTCCTTAGGATCGTCGTGGATCCCAGGCAGCAAGATGCCGATGCGCACGCGCTTCGGCAGCTCGCTAGGGCGCTTCACTACCAGCCCTTGCCCGTCGGACAGGGTGATGGTGGCCACACTGCGCTTCAGCCACTCCAAAGTAGCCTTGTCCTCGCACCACAGCCTCAGGGAACCGTTGGAGAGCACCGGTTTTCCCCGAAATCTTGGGCCCTCGGACTCGCTACTTCCAGGTTGCATCGCCTCCTTGACTAGAAGGCGTCCCACCTGGTTTTGTACCTCAGCGGATTGTTGCGAGCTCAGGTGTTCCGCTGTGGCAGTGGTAATGGCCACGAGCAGGTCCGCCTTCACAGCCTCCGCATAATCAATCCGGGGCGTTTCCCCAGGAGACCCGGTCTTCTGCCTTTTTGGCTAGCCTCTTGGAGAGATTGTCTCGTCAAGACGTGCCCTTTTGGTGGAAGGTCGGGTCGCTTGGGTACTCCCCCCTCTGGGTGTTCTGTGGGCCCCTTTCCCTTGGGGAACGGTACGGTCTGCTGCTGGGGGTCCAGCTGCTGCCTGCGCCGATCCTTTTTTGGGAACAGTACGGCCTGCTGCTGGACGTCCAGCTGCTGCCTGCGTCGATTCCTTTTGGGGAACGGTACGGTCTGCAGCTGAAGGTCCAGCTGCTCCCAGCGCCGATCTCTTTTGGGGGCCGGTACGGTTTGCCGCTGGGGGTCCAGCAGCTGCCCGCACCGATCCCCCTCGGAGGTCGTCCTGCTGACGCGGGGTCGCCGGGACTGTACTGTCTTGGCCGGCTAGTCGCGACTGTCTCATCTTTGCGGCGTTGCTTTTTATTGTTTTTGTGGTACCCTGCCTTGGCATCTGGAGCTGGCACCACGCGCTTGGCGCGTTTAGCCTTCGACGCCTTCTTTTTTTTCGGCAAGGTCCACCCAGCATTCAGCCGCAATGTCGCCTCGTCCCATGCGGGTTCCACCGCGGCGGTCTGCTTCGGTTTGGTGGATTTATCCCCCACTGAAGCGTCCGCCGCTGCTTCTTTCCGCATTGCTGACGGGGTACGGCCTTCCACCTGTACCGGGTCAGCGTGTTTTGGGGGGATGCTAGGCCTCTTGGTTACTGGTTCCCCAGTGGCCTTCCTGACCTCCCCACGGTCTACTGGTCTGTGCGACGGTGCCGTATAAACAGCGCCGCCGCCAGATGTGTTGGCGTTACCTTCAGGAGTTGTCTGCGCATCTCTGAAGGCACGTGTCGAGGTGCAAGGTACTGTGCTAGACACAGCGCCCGCACCTGTCTTGGTGTCGGGTGCAGCGGGGGCTGCGCCGTCTACCATTTCTTTTTGGGTTAGGGATCTTTGTTTCTCCATTTTTTGTCCAAAAACTATTTCACCTCTCGAGCTTCCCACCCTCCGTGGAGCCCGCACCTTTGGGGATGTCCCTTAGGACACCAGGAATACCCAAGAGGTATAATCATGGTGAGGTGGTACTCCTGCGCGACATCGGGTGCTGCAGACTGGCGGCTGGGTAAGACGATCCGATCTTCCCCAGTTGTTCCTCCAGACCTTGCTCCGTCAGCATGGCTGAGTCCCTGTGTTCTCCCAGAGAACACCCCCCCCATATCTGGCCTGCGGACCGTACCACCTCGACCGTACGGGACGCGTGTCCATTCCCTGTGATGGCTGGCCACAGGGCTGCCGTTTCGCCTGAAATCGGGACCAAAGAGAGCGTGTTGCGTCACGGTAGTAACTAACCCCGACTCCGATTAGCTCAACTCTCCAGGACTCCTTCATCCGAACTCACGGCGCTCGACTGCGCTGGACCAGCGCAGGTAGGTGAGGATAGTCTGCCGAGGTCACCTACGACCCTCGGCAGAGCCGTGGAAATTAATTCCGAAGGAGGGGAAATTGGAAAGGGGGGGTGTCAGGAGTTGTGGAGGGGATGTGTTGAGTGAGGGGGAAAGGAGGAGGAAGGAGAAGTTTGGAGCACAGGATAAAGGTATAGGAATACTCAGCTGGTGGGATTTTCCAGCTGGGTATGGCCTTTCTTGCTTAGCTACTGGTGATCCGGGGTAGATGGTCAAGGTGCGGCGCCCGTTAACGACCACCAGTATTTCCAGGGTGCACGGTCCACTTCCTGGAGAAGCAGACTCGCCCCTGACCTGCGGCGGCAGAGTCAGAGGCGACGAGGACGTGCAAGAAAGACTTGAGTAGCTGTGCCGGTAGTCCAGCGCCGCACACCTGGACGAGCACACCCACCCTGCACCCCCTCCAAGTACCTAATTGAGTGCTGTAACTTTCTTCGTAGTTTTTCAAAAGAATCAACGTGTAAACACCTTTTCTTTACGAACACAAATAAAGTCTTCTTATGTAAGTTATATTATTATTATTTACCCGCTTAAATATTTTCGTTTTCAATAAAGAAATTTGGCGGGAAATCAAAAATATCCGAACTACCTCCGAACCCAACTACAATGCACCCATAAGTATTAGTAGAACATGAAAAAATCTTAATTTAAGGTTAGTGTTAAATAACAAATAAAAAATGATTAATGTATTTCTTTATTACACAAAAATAATGGCAAAGTTGCTTTCAAATGGCAGCACTGATATTAATTTTGAAAATTTCACTTGTACGCACCATGAATTTAAAAATTCAAAGCTATACAAGTAACTTGTGTATGAGTGGGGTATCGTTGTTCAGCTCGTTGATGTATCTTTTGTTTCAAAACATGTTGTAAAACAAAGGAATGATATGCCACCAAAAGCGCTTTTTGTTTTTTGCGAAGTGCTTTTTGTTTGCATAATGTATATTATTACGTATATTTTACCACCAAATACGAAGATATCAATCAGATTCTTCAACATTTCCTTATATTTCTCATGAAAACCAACTTAACTTTGCGGTTGGGACGGAAGCCTAAATATTCGAACCCGACACGCATTTGGCCGGTTTTTCAAAACAAATCACAGACAACATGTACAATATTTTCTTTAGTATATTACAATATCTTTCTAGATTTTAATATACAATTTTCCGTTATTTATAAGAACTATAAGTTATTGGGAAAATCCCATGGAAATCCACTTTTGTTGACAAAAACCACAGATTCTATAGAGATGCGTGGCATCATTGAGCACGGAAAACCTTTTATACAGATAAATTAAAAACTTGTTTAAAATGGTTGACAGGGTACCATGTAAATAACCTCCTTAACTTGGGCGGGTAATTGTATGTCTACCGCAAAGTCATCATATCAAACAGTTTGATAAGGACAACGAATGATGTCTCTCTCTGACAATCTTATTTGAGGTCTTTTACACTGTTATTATTATCACGCAATAAATTCATATCACGATACGCATCACGTGGATATTGACGAAAAATCCAAACCTTTTTGGAAACCACGATAATATTGACACCTGCACCCCATTGTAATAATATTAATCGTGTAAAGGGCCCCATTTTGACAACTTTTTTGTGTTACCTACTGACAACACTGACAGTGACAGATATGACGGCGATTAACTTCAGGAAAAAAAAGAATATCCAATGAGGTCAGATATTTCGAAAAATTAAATAAATTTCACAGTTTAATAAAATGTACCCTATGGCAAGGCCACGATAATAATCTACCTGTAAAACAAAAATTGTATAAATCGATGCAGATCCTGAGATCCTTCGGGACACAAAATCGTCTCCTCAGATACTGGCTGGAATTTTAGAGATTTATTATATAAATATAGATAACAGCACTAATCTTTTATCTGAGAGTCAGAGAGATTCAAATTAATTTTGTGTAACACTCGATTATACCGATATTCCCAGAATGGTATAACATATTTAACTTAAGTCGCTTCGGCAGAGAAATGGCTACTATCAGATTGAACAGTATCAATTTCAACCTGCTGAACAGTTTGAACGACAAGATCCAAGTATTCGACGGACTTTTGTTAGATATTGACAAAAAGTTCTTAGTGAGATAGCCAATTCATATTTTCTGAACTATAGTATGATCATTATGAATAATCTCTTTGTTTAATTGTTTGTTTCGTTATACAACACTTATTTGACGTTTTTTTTTTCTATTGGTGTGATTATATATTTTTTGGAAAGCACGCTAAGCCGTTGATCCCGGTTGCTGTCTATGATAGCAGTCGTTAAGCCAAGTTAGAGGCCTCCGGACGGCTTGAGAACTTCTAACAGTCAAGTTGCCCACTCACTTGACAAGCCTAATCCCAATAAGGTCTAGTTTCCCCCTCGGGTTGGAAGGTCAGATGGCAGTCGCTTCCGTAAAAACTAGTGCCTACGCCAACTCTTGGGATTAGGTAGCGGACCCCAGGCATCCTTCAGGATGCAACTGTACTGGGAATAACGCTAGGAGGATGATGACTTCAATCACAATCGTTAAATAATATTGGATTAAATCAAAGAGGAACAGTGAACCCTTTATCTTATAGAAATTAAGGGCGTTTCAAATTATATAATCACGGGAAGCTACGTCCGTTAAAATTGGAATCACTTTAAGGAAATTACAAAAACGTTAAGTTATTGTGGTTGACTGGAATCCGTCACATGTAAACCATGAGTGGGTTTCACGTTGTTACTGCGAGAAAATAAACTAGTAGGTATATTATGTACCTGCGCTTCTTTGTCATTTTATACAGCGAGCTCCAGGCAATGTTTATTGAATCAAATCGTTGTCCACATGCGCTCGGCGAGCGCACGTAATGTGTTCATTGTGCTGAAAGTGGAAAAATGTGACGCCCGGTAACATGCTTATTTTAAGATAACGTCAAGCACAAACTTATTCTGTGTTTCGTTGGGCTAAGATCAAATTGGTCTTTCACGCGTAGGTAGCGTATGCTTATGGTTTGCATATGTATAATTGAAGTACCTACTAATAAAGGTTAACAGGAAGTGCACCCTTATGGATAAGTTCGCCTATGTACATACATGCCTGATCTGAGTAAATTTAAACTTAGACACCTACTTAATATCTACTTATTGGTACAGTAAAAAGTTCCAATAGGTACAACAATAAATGTATGTATATGTAAATGTAAGGTGCATCCAAAATCCAAATTAGATGCCACTACTTTCAGAGCTGATGGTACTCGTCCTTAGAAGTAGACTAAAGTATAAAACAAATTTAAAATTCGTGTTAGTTTTTGGAGAAAATTAGGAAAACAAGTGTGCTACGTAATAACACCCTGTTAATGAGATAATCAGATTAATCAGTATTCAATGATTAGAACTTCTTTGATTATCGTATGAAACCTATTGACTGTCTCTTAACTGACCACTTCAACTAGCATCCAATGTGCTCAGACATAAAATGTTTACCACATTGTCAGTTAAATGAACAGCATGATTATGTTTGGGTAGCGTTAAATTAAATGATTTTGATGTAAGTTAACATCTCTTAAAGTATTGGCAGCTGATTTGGAAGCACCTTATATAAGTTAGTGAACTAAGTCTAACTTTAAGTCCGCATAATGTCACGGGTGGAGAACTACGGAACAATATGTACATTGCGCGTGGTCCGAATTCACCTGGCCAGTTTTTTCTGAAACCGTATATCTTACTCTATTGTTAGAAAACAAAGCTAACCTAATGTGCTAAATGCGATGATTTTATCGAAAGATCTGTAAAGTTAATGGTTTCAACGTTTGGGAAATGAAACTAAAAAAAGCTAAATGAAATTTGAAAGGCTCCCATCGAGCAAATACTAAAGATACTGGAGTTAGGCGCAACAGGGCCTCTTTGTATATTGCATTTCGCTTTTTAACGCCGTCTGCGCGATTTTATATCAACCATATTGCTTAAAGTTATTAGTATTATATCGTATATATTTTTGGTTTAAAGTATTAAGTTACTTTTCGTAACAATACATTATCTCTATAATATCTGTAATAAGCACTACATATCAGCAATAAAGATTACATCACACAATTGCTTGCTATAGGCAGCAAGTTATTTACTTATTAAAACTAAAATCTAAATGGAATTTGACCTAAAGTAACAACAGCTTCACTGGACTGTGATTCATTTACAACAACTGTTTGTGGCCTATTGCTGCTACGCGTACGGAAAAAGCCACTTTCTGACTAAGTGTAGTAATAAAATGATGCTGCGATCTCAGCCTTTATTTGCTTTACCACCCTAGTTGTGTAATGTACTATTAGGATATATGCGGCAGAGAGTTATTACAATATCTCTAGCAGTCAACACTACATTGCTAATCAACATTCACTAGATTTCCTTACCTAATTGTTAGCAATTACCGTTAAAAAGCAATAAGCGTTGCTTTACAATGTAATCCATTTTGGTTTGTTTGTGTTTATTTTACCGTACCTCCAAGTTAGGGAGCATTATTAAACCTTCTTACATTGTGAGGCTTACGACTCCGCGATTAGCCAGTCTCAAAATCACTTGAAAATTCATTATGATTTCAACTCATTGTTGAAATTGAAAAATTAAATATAAATGTGCATGCTAAGTGGGTAGGTCACTCGGACAGAAAGGCATGAATGAGGCGCCCAAGAGCGGCGCTCGCGACTTTCCTCGCTGAATAATTCATTTAATCCTTTCAATATCGCCGACTGAAGGCGGAAAGCGAGCTTAGCTGTTTTTGTCATTCCCATTGTGTTTGTACAAACAATAACTCGCGTTCGTAAAACAAAAGTTATTGTATCCTGATTCCTGATGCGACATCAATAACTCTGTGAAACTTGAGCGAAAGTTAGCAAATTTGAAATTGAATTCGAGTTCATACAATTCATACGGTGTTGAACAATAAAAGTTTTTGTGTCAGTATTATATGTTAAATATTGTTTGTTAATTAAAGTAACGTGAAGATAAGAATATTCATTTAAAATATTATAATATGTTTTTTTGTAATGTCTCGATTGTGAATGCGAAATAACGAATTCATTTCTTTTTGCACCCCTGCCATGATTATATTATAGTTAAGTACGTACCTACTTATCTTTAACGGTTACAACCCAATAATTAATTTAACATAAACATTAATTAATGAATTGAACTTATTCCGCTATTCAACCATTCAAGTTGCTCAATTAAAGCGCTTATACTATTATAATACAGGTCAATTCGCATTGGTTAACCGAATTCACAATTGTAACGGGCAAACGAATATAAATCCGAAGTAATGACCAACGAGTCATTTTATGCTTCACAATTCGTTAAACGTAATTATGGGAGTGCGTTAATTGTGCCGCTTTTGTACTTCATTACATAAAATTGTATCAATATATGTGTGAGTGTAATTTTACCAAAAATGGGTATTTTATATTCTCTTTATTTTACTTTTGAATTGGACGGACATTAAAAGAACAAACGACTATAAACGTCTTTTGATTTATTGGATCAATTTCATCTGTTGTCTAACACGACTTACAAGTGATTTGTTTGAGTAAACAGAACTTGACAGCAAAAGAAGTAACCAGCATCTGCACTGGTGGAGTGGATAAATGAATTTTATTATTATATGTCTTTTCCGCTCACGGGACAATGGTGTACCGGACCTTCAGAAGGCGTGCGCGGAGCCGAAGTACCGAGGTACCGAAGTACCAACCGAGTACCACATAGCCAACATGTAGACACCCTTTTGTCAATTTAATTAACTGTAAGGGGTACACCGAGCGGATGCTGTCCTTGCCCGTGTCATGGGACGCACACAGAGACAGCACCCGCCAGGGTGTACAAGGACTATTGCTGGTTGATGGAATCTAAATGAACCGGATTATTGGGTGAATATTATGACTAATGGCTGGGCTATTAAGGGAGACAACGGACGTCTGCTTAATAAAACTGTCTCACATTTTTGTCTCAGGCAGACGGTGACGGACGACGGAGACGGTCGCCCTCTGCTATATGGGCTCCTACAAATAGCGACATTAAAATAAATAAAATGGCCTAAGGGCAACACCACATTATAGCCAACTCGCCACCTAGGTGACCACACCCACCCCCAAGCAACAGCTCCAGCGACTCCACTCTGGACAATCGGTTAAGGCAAGCCAGAGGCGGGGGGCCTGTTCATATAACCAACCCACAGAACACCCCCAGGAGCACTCAGGTACATAGGGTAGCTGCTCCCTAACAGCTCGCCACAAGCTGCCCTACGTTGACTGACTGCACTAGATATCCAGTGGGCGATGGGGTCGTCACATCCCTACGCCATTTTAGTGTTATTATTACTGGTAATATGATAGCGTATAGATTCTACCACAGATTTAATAATAATAATGAGGATGCAGTCCGTCTCGCACTTACATACTGGGTGGTATTGGTAAGGTGAATGTTTTACGTCCGACATAAACCCAATTATGCTAGTTAGACTGGTACAGTTAACGTGGTATGTAGACAAATCTCAAATGGACTCAGTAAAGTCAGAAAATTCCTGCCTCGCACTGTGTGGAATAAACTGTCACCTGCGGTATTTCCGCATCGATACGACCTTCAAAACCTTCAAGAAAAGAGCGTACTCCCATCTTAAAGGCCGACTACGCACTGAAAATCCCTCTGGTGTGGCGTGTGCCCATGGGCGGCGATAATCGCTTACCATCAGGCGATTCGTCTTCTAGTATGCCTCCTATTTAAAAAAATCGGCCAAGAGAATGTCGGGCCATGCTCAGTGTAGGGTTCCGTAGTTGCCTAATGAACTTTCTTTAAAAAAAACGATGACAAGCAAGGGGAATATTTTCGCAGCGTTCTATACGTCTTTTACTAAGAAGAGAAGACTTTTTACGATAACTCAAAAATGTTGAAAGTCTATCCCACCAAAAACATTTCATGTAAAATACTTATTGCCAAGACGACCACATAAGGTTTATCCGGTGAAAAAGATATCAGATCTCATGTAGAGCCAAGCTTCTGAATGTACACGGCCTAACTCTACCGACCCTAACTTCAACAAATTCTACATACCTATCAGTAAATATGTATGGCTTCGCCGTTTCGCTACCGTCGTGGAGGTGATGCGAATATTTATTATCTGATCTGAAGTAAGTAATGGTGATCTGAAGTAAATGTATGGTGGGATTTCAGTTCTTTTTGTAAGTTGCTAGGCAGTCTTATTAATAGGTTTTTTAGTTACTGTCTACAGTCCCGTGTAAATTTTCATGTCATAATTCATAAAATTGGTGAATGTCTCATGTAAACTTCCACCTCATTTTCTTCATTTTAGGAGTTGGGGGACGAAAGTTATAAGTTTATGATTTTTTTTGTAGGTTGTATACTAAACTTAGATTACATACCAATTTTCAGCTTTCTAGCACTTCAGGAAGTAGCCAAACATTTTGATTATCATCAGTGTGTCAGTGACGAAATCGGTGTATTTTAGATATCAATTAAATCTAAAGTATTAGAGCTATTCAATTGAGACTTTGTATGTTTAATTAATCTATTATTGATACATATCAAAGTCGTAAAAAGTGTGTTCCCACGCCTGCGCCTCTAATTTCCAAACTATGAAATTAAAAAAGATGATGTACAATTGTAATAATTTCAACGATTTCTGGTTTAAACAAGATAGGTTTAACAGTTTTTGAGTTATTGCTGAAAAACTATCTTGCCCAAACAAAAGGGCGTAAGTGCCGTGACTTCCCTATGAAGATACGACCTTGTTTGATTTACTGTATTGTATAGTGGTTTTAAATGTAGATTAGGAGGTGTCGGTACGGAACCCTTCTCTGTGTGTGACCCGACACGCTCTTGGCCGGTTTTTTTTCTTTTGGAGTGAATACTTCCGAAAGTTTATCTTTATCAAAAAATGTTTGATGAAAACCTGTATTCATTTTGAAAGACCTATCCAACAACAGGGGGGTAAGGGGGAGAACAGCTCTAACATCTTGCTGGCCCCAAATGTCAACCTCACCTGCCCGCGCTGGCGCTTCTGTCGACGGCGGTGGTGTTTACCACCGCGGTGCCCCCTGCTGGATAACAGACGAGGCTCTGGCGACCGAGCCGTGGCGGTATAACCACACACCTAACCGGGCAACCGGCTAGAAGAGGTTTCAGTAGCCTTGGGGTCTAAATAACCCTAAAAAAGACTGGCGCAGAAGGCAACGGGAAACCACTGCAGCTATTATCCCAAGAGAATCAACATGAAGGTACAGTCAAAGATATTTGGACCCGCCGATGCGACCCGCTTAGCAACCGGCGCCGCGCTGCGTCCGGGGCACGTGGTGGGAAATGGGCTACCGGCCATGATGGAGTAGGAGACCAGGCTCCTCATGGAAATTCTACTACTGGAATCTCCTTCAAGCTGCGGCAAATGCAGACGATAGGGGCATGGAATGTACGCGGCTTGCTTTGTCCCGGAAAACTTGCCATCGTGAAGAAAGAGATAACCAGATGTGGGTTGAGCATTTGTGGACTAAGTGAAACTCATTGGAGAAGTAATGGTCATTTCCTCGCCGACGACCATGTTATTTACTTCTCTGGCAATGATAGTGACAGCAAAAATGGGGTTGCAATTCTTGTTCCTAAGAAACAAAACAACAGCGTTTTGGGATATGAAGCAGTCAATGACCGTATAATTCGAATCATACTTAAAGCATCTCCAGTGAATCTGAACATCATCCAAGTCTATGCCCCCACAAGTGCTGCAAATGACGACGTTATCGACAGTTTCTACTCTGAACTGGATACGACTATTGCTAGAATCCCCAATAGAGAGTTGCTTGTGGTCATGGGTGATTTTAATGCCAAAATTGGAGAAAATTCCAATCATCTTAGCAGTTGCATTGGTAGATTTGGGTTGGGAGTGCGCAATGATAGAGGGGAAAGACTCATACAATTTGCGACTGAAAATGGCCTGGTGATTACAAATACTACATTTAAACACCATCCCCGAAGGTTGTATACATGGACATCACCAGACGGAAAGCATCGTAACCAGATTGATTACATCTTAATCAGAGATCGATGGAAGACTACTGTAAGAAATGCCCATACACTACCCGGAGCAGACTGCGGATCAGACCACCAACTGCTGATTTCAAAGTTAAAACTTAAACTCATGGCTGCACGAACACCTAACAAACCAAGTAGACTACTAGTAAAGGACGGTTCTAAGTTTCGGGCAGCTATTCACCAAGAATGGGCAAAATGGTCCGAAGATAGTCTTATGGAACAAACATCAGACGCAATATGGGACCGAGCCAAAAACCTTATTGAACATGCTATTTCCGAATCCGAGCCACTCAAAATAACACGTAAACGTCAGCAGTGGATGACAGACGGCACTCTTGCTCTGTTTGAAGAGAGACGTGCCATGAAAACCAAAGGAGTAGAGTTAAAAGACCAAAACAGACTTTCTGCTAAAATCCAAACAGAATGTAGGCGAGATTACAACGCATACCTTTGTGAAATTTGTAAAGAGGTAGAAGTTCACGCAAATAAACTCGAATCCAGGGATCTGTAGCAGAAAATTCGTTTTATTACCAAAACGCTGTCTTCCAAGACTTGGGCTATTGAGGATGGCAAGGGCGAAGTGGTAACGGACCTGGATAAAATCTCCGAAGTATGGAAGAAATATTGACAGTCTTTGTTCCAGGACCCACAATCACAAAACTTTCCGGATACGGAACCCGACAAGGAGGATCTAGAGCAGGACATTCTCAAATCTGAAATTGAAGCAGCCATCAAACATCTCTATCCTACAGGAGATCTACAGGTAGAGACACAATCCCAATTGAAACAATAAGAGCTTTGGGAGAGTATGGCACGCATATTTTTCACGTCCTTTGCAATCGGATTTGGCGAACAGGAGTGTGGCCGGCGGAATGGGCACATACAGTTTTCACTCCCCTGCACAAAAAAGGTTCCACAAAGAACTGTAGCAACTACCGACTGATTGCTCTTATATCACATGCAAGTAAAATATTGTTACATATTCTCAATGAGAGATTGAAATCGTATCTGTCTAAGGAGATTGCGCCAGAGCAAGCCGGATTCATGAAGGGGAAGGGCACTCGGGAGCAGATTTTAATAGTTCGCCAGATAATCGAGAAAGCTAGAGAATTTGACAAGCCGACGTACATTTGCTATGTTGATTTTTCGAAAGCATTCGACTCGGTAAAATGGCCCGTCTTATGGAATACGCTGTTAAAAATGGGTACTCCGAAACACCTTGTCCATCTACTTCGACAATTATATGAAAAAGGTACAGCTTCGGTGCGTACGGATGATATGTTGTCAAGCAATTTCCATCCGAGCGCAGGTGTCCGTCAAGGATGCATAGTATCACCGCTTCTGTTTAACGTGTATACCGAGCTTATCATGCGAACAATACTGGAGGACTGGACGGATGGTGTCACAATCGGTGGCTACAAGATCACAAACCTGCGTTATGCAGATGACACAACCTTATTCGCAACTAGTCCTCGTTATATCGAAGAATTACTTTCCAGGATAGAGCGTGTGAGCCTTGAGTTTGGATTAAAAATAAATCGCAACAAGACCAAAATAATGATTGTAGACCGCATAAATAACAACTCGCCCGAGGTGACAAAGATTGCGAACTGCGACGTGGTGCAATCCTACATTTACCTTGGAGCTTCAATATCGAATAATGGCGGATGCGTGGATGAGGTGAAACGACGTATGGGAATGACTAGAACTGCAATGGACAAATTGAAGAAAATATGGAAGAATAGAAACATAACCAAGGCTACCAAAACCCGGCTCGTACGAACCTTCATTTTCTCCATATTTTTATACGCTGCAGAGACATGGACGCTTCGAGAAACTGAGAGGAAAAAAGTTGATGCTTTAGAAATGTGGTGCTGGAGAAAAATGTTGGGGATATCATGGACAGAGTTCAGGACGAATGTCTCCATCCTTAAAGAACTTCGCATCAAGCAGCGTCTATCTGCTTTAGTGCAAGCGCGGATACTCAAGTTTTTCGGCCATGTCTCAAGGCGAAACAATGACTCCATAGAGCGACTTGTCGTCCAGGGCAGAGTAGAGGGAACCAGACCACGTGGGAGATCACCCATGCAATGGACCGACCAGATCAAATCGGCTGTTGGCAAACCTCTGCATGAGTGTACTCGATTGACCGCAAATCGGGAAATATGGCGGGACATTGTACGGCGAGCAACATCGACGCCTGACAGTACGGATAACTGTTGATCGCGACCGCTCTGCAAAGAGTGCAACGACTAAGAAGATCCAACAACACCCCACACCATTGGGTTGAAGAAAAACAATCATCTCCACTTTACGTGGTAGGTACCCTTAAGTTTTTTTTAGTTTATTTTTACAACTTTGTCAGTTTTGTTGATTTATACATCCATACCAAATTGCAGTTTTCTAGCCCTAACAATCACAGAGCAAAGCCTCGAACAGACAGACGGACATGGCGAAACTATTAAGGGTTCCTAGTTGACTACGGAACCCTAAAAAGGTACATGTCCCGGTTGGAATCATTTTAATTTTTATATTTTACGCTTATTGATGGTAAACAATGTGTAAATGTGTAAAGAAAATCTGCAACTCTTTTTGAACTTATAGTAGGTTGTGTCGATGCAACTAGTTTTTATGGTTAATCAGGCACTCGAGTTCCGCACGCCAACTTATGGGCACCCTGGTAGCTAACTAATAATTTGATGCGATAACCTTTTCTTAGCGGTAGGTACGAGTATGACGTCTCTTCCGATTTTTAGCCAAAATGTTTATAAACGAAGAACGCAGTTAAAGTGTTAATCCAAATCTAGACACGCGGCAGCGTGTCCAGCCAAGTTCACCCCAGGAACTGGCGGACAGCAGCCGTGTGCTTATATTACACGAACCGTTTGCAGCCACTTTTTACCCCCAATAACTCCAAATCTATCTAACATAATCATTCGATAATATACTCCGTCATTTATTAACCGATTTGAAAAAATCTTTTTTTTCTTTAAAACGGTATACTTCAGGGGTGTTCCCATAGTTATCAGGTAAGAATCTGATCATAGGGTCCTGGAGACATCGAGGGAACACTTCAAATATTTGAGGTGCACCTATAGCGATTTGGGTATTTTATAAAGTAACTCGTGCATTCGCTCTTAAAAAGTACCATTTGGCGAAGATTGACAAAAAGTAATGATATCCCATCAAAAAAATAAATGTGAAAATGGGAGCCAAGTTCAATATTAAGAATATGCGATGCTTTGTTGTCGTCTTCACAGACAAAAGAATTGAGATCTAAATGGGTGCCAAGTTCCGTAGATTCTCTGAAATGGTGCCAAGTCCGGCACTACATTGTTTACAGTAAAACTAATTTACTGCGGCATTATGCATTTTGAGGTTTAACTTGGCAGTTTTCTATGCAGTATGTTATAATAACATAAAAGCTGTTGGATATTCAAGAAAATTGCCAAGTTAAAGCTCAAAATGAATTAAGCCGCAGTAAATTAGTTTTATTGTAAACAATGTAATTCCGGACTTGGCACCATTTCAGAGAATCTACGGAACTTGGCACCCATTTAGATCTCAATTCTTTTGTCGGTGAAGACGACAACCAAGCATCGCACATTCTTAAGAGGGCGCAGTACGTTTGGTTCTCCATACAAACGTATTTATGCTCTCATTTTAAAACGCCATGCTAGAATAACATGAAACTTTGTATACACAATGGGATCGAGCTTGTCTAGGGCGAAAATTAGTTTCTGTTGCTTGAAATTATAATGGCGAAAAAATACAGCGATTATTAAGGTTTTCATACAAGCTGTAAAAAACTCAAAAAACCGCTGTATTTTTTTTCTTTTTCAATTTCTAGCAACAGAAACTAATTTCCGACCTAGGTATGCCGGATCCCATTGTGTATACAAAGTTTCATGTAATTCTAGCATGGCGTTATAGGTATGATTTGGTTGGTTAGGTACCGTGGATGACACCAATATAAACACCCTATTTCACTCCAATGTGTATAATGTCAAACAACACAGAAGGTATATCCAAAGGCGGAAGATAGTTAACACAGAAGAGAGTAGCACAGGAAGAAAGATGAAATAAATATAATATAACAATGTTCATGCGCAAGCGATTGCGATTAGTCGTACGTAAGCGTATAGCGGTCGAGAGCGGCGTGCGCTTCGCGTCAGAATCTCAGGTGGACTGGCGACCGCATGGCGATCGCCGGGCGGCCGGAGCCGGGCTGCGCATGGACCGTTATCCGTGCGCGGTCGCATTGCATTGCACCGAGCTGTTGGCACGTCAAGAGTATTGACGGATGTAATGTAAATATGTGGTATGTATTATATATATGTGTAAATATAATGTATTGTTTATTTGTGTGATTGTATGAGTAAATGTAAATAGTGTATACGTGTATATAAATAATGTGTGTAAATATTTAGTAGTAAGGGAAATATAAATATAAGTGTAGGTATATATAAGAAGTATTTAGTTATAAGTATTTACTACTGTTAAAGGGCAAGTAGCCCACATCACTCCCCCCCAGAGACCTGGTTAGGGGCGATAATAATCTGGGAAACGTACTTGCCTCCCAGAACGAGTGGTTCTAAGTACGTTTGCTTGTTGGGGATCAGAACTCGTTTCGTCACCTGTCTGCACTGAATTTGGCGGTGTGACTGGTGTGAACGTGTCCTGATCTCTATGTGAATTTAAGTGCTCAGACATGTAATATGCCGGTTTAAGCCGATCTATGGTTACTGTAACCGGTTTTCCCTTCAGGAGAAGTTTGAAAACTTTGTCAGTTCTCTCCAACACTTTGTGAGGACCTGAATATGCAGGTGTCAGAGGAGCGCGTGAAGCGTCTTCACGTAGGAAAACGTATTCACTAGTCGCTAGCTCTTTGAACACAAAGATTCTGTCCTTGTTATGGCGTGAAGCTGGGATGGGCTTCAACTTCGAGGCGAATGAGCGTAACCGCGCGGTAAAATCGGTGACATCCGTGGTTCCGGGTAAGCTGGGGTCAAAAAATTCACCAGGAAGGCGCAGTGGCTCGCCGTAAAGCAATTCGGCAGAGGACGCTTGCAATTCCTCTTTAAATGCACTGCGTATGCCAAGAAGAACATGGGGCAATACTTCCGACCAATTGGCATCGGCATGGCATGTAATGGCGGCTTTGAGCTGTCTGTGAAAACGTTCCGCGAGGCCATTACAAGCTGGGTGATAAGCTGTCGTGCGCTTGTGCTGGAATCCTATGGCTTTGGATAGATATTGAAACAGTGTGGACTCAAATTGTCGACCACGATCTGTTACAATATCTACTGGACATCCGAACCTGGATATCCAGCCGGTCAGTAGTGCTTTGGCCACCGTCTCCGCCGTGATGTCCGCTATTGGTATGACCTCTGGCCAGCGCGTGAAGCGATCTATAGCCGTCAAGCAATAGCGGAAACCTTGTGAAACAGGGAGCGGACCGATCAGGTCAATGTGCACCTGTTGAAAACGAGCACGAGGCAGGGCGTATGTCCCTAAGGGTGCAGACACGTGTCGGCTCACCTTTGCTCGCTGACATGGTACGCAAGCTCGTGCCCAGTCTCTGCAGTCTTTCCTCACGCTGGGCCACACAAAACGTTCTGCTACCATCTTAGCAGTTGCGTTGGCACCTGGGTGACTTAAAGAGTGGAGACTGTTGAAGATCGTTTTCCGGTACTGCTTGGTAACGAAGGGTCGAGGAGTCGGCGTACTGACGTCGCAGTACAAGGGTTCACGACTTCCTGGAAATGACATTCTTACCAAGCGTAAAGAAGATGATGACAAGTACTCTGCAAGCTCAGGATCAGACACCTGGGACTTGGCTAGGTCGGCGAGATCGAGTGTTATCTCCAGTTCCTCTATCCGAGATAAGGTGTCGGCCACAACATTGTCTTTGCCGGAAATATGCCTTATGTCGGTTGTGAACTGGGATATGTAGTCCAAGTGCCTATACTGCCTAGGCGAACAGTTATGTTTCCTTTCGTGGAAAGCAAAACTTATAGGCTTATGGTCAGTATAGACAGTGAAATGTCTCGCCTCCAGCATGTGCCTGAAATATATGATCGCTTCATAGATCGCGATTAGTTCACGATCATATGGCGAGTACTTGGTCTGAGAGGGACTAAGCTTCCGGGAAAAGAAAGCTAACGGCTGCCATACCTTGTCCTCTAGCTGTTGTTGCAGGACCCCGCCCATGGCCACGTCTGATGCGTCTGTTACCAACGCAAGCTTTGCCCGACAATCTGGATGAGCAAGTAAAGCTGCGCTGGACAAGCTTTCCTTGGTCTCTTGGAAAGCCTTCAGAGCATCGCCGGTGAGGTTGATGGGTGTAGAGCCTTTGACTGCTCCGCCTAGGAGTGCGTTGAGGGGTGCCTGAATTTGGGCGGCGTGCGGCAGAAATCGCCTGTAAAAATTGGCCATACCCAAAAATCTCCTCAACTGCCTGACGTCCTTAGGTGGCGGAAAGTCGCGTATGGCCTCGACCTTCGTGTCTAATGGTTTGGTACCGCTCTCCGAGATCGAGTAACCTAAAAAAGTTACCTGGGGAGCACCAAAGACGCACTTAGACACGTTGATTACCATGCCGTAGTCCCGAAGCCTGGTAAAAACTGCACGTAGGTGTTGTTTGTGCTGCTCTTCGTCTACAGAAAACACTAAAAAGTCGTCCAAATAACAATAAACGAAGTCCAGCCCTCGTGTCAGTTCGTCCACGAATCTCTGGAATGTTTGACCCGCGTTACGCAGGCCAAACGTCATGTAAGGAAATTCGAACATACCGAAGGGGGTCGTTATGGCCGTCTTCGGTATGTCCTCTGGGCACACAGGTATCTGGTTGTAAGCCTTTACAAGGTCAATCGTACTAAAGATCTTACAACCAGATATGCTATGAGTGAAATCGTGAAGGTGCCGGATTGGATATTTATCGGGCACGGTACGAGCATTGAGCTGACGGTAATCGCCGCAGGGGCGCCAGCCGTTATCTTTCTTGGGCGCTAGGTGGAGCGGGGATGACCAAGGGCTATCAGACGGTCTAGCTGTACCGTTAGCTAACATACCTTCGAACTCCTGTCTGGCCACCTTCAACTTGTCTGGAGCGAGGCGTCGTGGAGCGCAGGATACTGGAGGACCTGGAGTTGTGCGAATGTGGTGTTGTGTGTTATGTGGTATTGTGCGTTGCGTGCCAGCAGGTCGCGTGATTTCAGGAAATTCCTTTGACAATATGCGATGATAGCAAGATACGCCGGTCAAGACCTTAACAGAAAATATGTCATCACAAGAAGCAGAAATTGCAGAAGAAGTTAAACTAGTGGTATTATCTACAAGTTTTTGGTTCCTACAATCCACCATTAAATTATAAAATGACAAAAAGTCAACACCAATTATTGGTTTAGTAACATTCGCTACAACAAAACGCCATGGATATTCGCGTCGAAGTCCGAGGTCCAGGTTAAGATGTGCGTAACCGAAGGTATCGATGGTCGTCCCATTAGCTGCGGTGAGCTTGTACTCCGTCGGTGCTCGACGTTCTCGCAGTAGTGACTTGGGGAAGACACAGAGGTCGCTACCAGTGTCGACCAGAAACTGCGTCTTCGACCTTCTGTCGGTGACAAACAGGCGACCGGAAGAAACAGGGCTATCAGCTGTCGCCATCACCGACTGCCCGCAGCGTTTCCCGACTTCTTGAAGTCGCAGGGATGTACGCACTTGTCTGCCTTCTCGCCATGCTTTGAGTGGTACCAGCAAATGGGAAACTTCCTGTAGCTGGACTGCGACCTGGTGCTGGAACGGCCCTGCCTTCTGGGACAGCTGCGGTTTCTGGGGCGGGATCTCCCACTGCTGCGATCTTGAGTTCTTAGAGCTTGCACCTGCTTCCTCAGCTCAGCGATTTCTCGCGCCATAGCATCCATGCTGGATCGCGGCTGGTCAGAACCGCGAGTGTGGCTTGTGGAAGCGACGTGTGATGAGCAGGCACAACGTGGGCCGATGTCGTGAATCCTGTCAGCAAGATCTGCGAGGATATCCAATGATGCAGTAGGGTGTGCCGCAAGAACAGTTTGGATGCTCGCGGGTAACCTGTTGGTCCACATCATGCGTAAGACGTCGTCTGTAATACGCTTGGCTGCCAGGCCCTGCAGATGACGCAGGAACTGAGAAGGCTTGCGGTCTCCAAGTTCCTCATGATGGAGAAGCTGCTGGATCTGACGCTCGTTGGTGTCGCTAAGTCGGCTGATCAATTCGCTTTTTAGCTTAGGATATTTGTCCGTAGCTGGAGGATTGGTGATGATATCCTTTACCTCCTTTGAAAATTGACGGTCGAGCTGGCTGATGACGTAATGGAATTTAGTCAAGTCGTTCGTTATGCCGGCTATCATGAACTGACCTTCAATTTGCGAAAACCATATCTCCGGTTCTTCCGGCCAAAAAGGTGGGACGCGTACTCCAACTTTGCAAATATCGGATGACGGTGCAGTGGAAACGCGCTCTTCAACGGTCGGCGGTTGTGCGCTCGGCGCGTTGGCTGTGCCTTTGTTCTCATCGACACCGCCACCAAGCATTATTCTCAATACTTTTACGTACGATTTCTGGATAAATCCTCCTCTTGGTTATGTGTTCTTCAGGGGTCACCAGTATAGGTATGATTTGGTTGGTTAGGTACCGTGGATGACACCAATATAAACACCCTATTTCACTCCAATACGTATAATGTCAAACAACACAGAAGGTATATCCAAAGGCGGAAGATAGTTAACACAGAAGAGAGTAGCACAGGAAGAAAGATGAAATAAATATAATATAACAATGTTCATGCGCAAGCGATTGCGATTAGTCGTACGTAAGCGTATAGCGGTCGAGAGCGGCGTGCGCTTCGCGTCAGAATCTCAGGTGGACTGGCGACCGCATGGCGATCGCCGGGCGGCCGGAGCCGGGCTGCGCATGGACCGTTATCCGTGCGCGGTCGCATTGCATTGCACCGAGCTGTTGGCACGTCAAGAGTATTGACGGATGTAATGTAAATATGTGGTATGTATTATATATATGTGTAAATATAATGTATTGTTTATTTGTGTGATTGTATGAGTAAATGTAAATAGTGTATACGTGTATATAAATAATGTGTGTAAATATTTAGTAGTAAGGGAAATATAAATATAAGTGTAGGTATATATAAGAAGTATTTAGTTATAAGTATTTACTACTGTTAAAGGGCAAGTAGCCCACAGCGTTTTAAAATGAGAGCCTAAATATGTTTGTATGGAGAACCGATCCACACCGATCGTACTGCGCCCTCTTAATATTGAACTTGGCTCCCATTTCCACATTTATGTTTTTGATGGGATATTTATTAATTTTATTATCAAATAATTGTACATGCTAAATCAACGTCCCAGTGCTAGTTTTACTATTGATAAATTCACATAATTCCGCTGTTCCCTCATTACCTAAATATTTATTAATATTTAACAAAATACAATTGAATTTTCCCATTAAATGTACGTTTATTAGATTAAAGGACTAATAATCTAGTACTATTTTTCGAATACACATTTACCTTGCAAGATTTAATATTATATAAATTTTGTAACCAAACATTTATACCATATAAGTACGTTTATATAGACATGTAGATATAAACAACTTCAATTACTCAAATATACTTTAATTCTAGAGAAGGAAAAGATGTGTCTTACATTGTAAAAAACAAGTTCAGTAAATTTAAATGTCTCCAGAGCATTTAGTTCAAGGGTGGAGTCCGTGTTGGAATCAACTCGTAGCTTCTTTTACTTTAGCGGACTACATAAAGGCCATACATACTTACTTTTATACAATATAAAACTGTTAATTCTAACATTTATAATACGTAAAAAAGGCAGTTTTTTAATATTCTGTTTTTTGAAAATAACATTTCATTTATTCTGTGTAAAGTTTGCTTTTCCTAGTAGGTACATTCCTTAAAGTCGGTTATTACTCGTCAATTACTTCTTATGACATAGTTTATCTTTTAAATTCATTAAGTATATATATATATATATTTTAATACACATAGACAGACATACATACTACGTAAATGTTAAAAGTTACAGCATTTCTCACTCGGCCGCTGTTTGGTGTTTTTTTCGAATTGTCTTTCCCTGTTACATTTTACACCATAAAATATATCTGAAAAAGTTTTTACGAATGTAGCTAAAACGGCACGTTGCGACGCGCCGTCTCTATAGAGCTACTTTTAATAATGCCACTTATCCGAGAATACGCGAAAAATCACTTTTAAATTTGTTTGCTCTCTACTAGTTTTCAGACTGATAGTCTGAAAGTTTTTTAATATCTCCTTGCTCCCTTTTTTACCGTGTGATAAATGGCTTCACACGCTCTGACAAAAGAAATAGGTGTGATCTGATCGGTAATAAAGAGATTACCTATATCAATTACCTTAAGTGAACCTCAACTTTACTTCTTGTTTTTAATATTGGCTAGAGTTTTGGAATAGATGAAACTAAGTTACCACTCAGCACTGTGAAAAGATGGAAATCTTCAATAATATTATTATTCATCATCATCATGTCAGCCAAAAGGCGTCCACTGCTGGTTCCACAATGATCGGCCCTGCGCCACCCGCATCCAGCGGACACCAGCGACCCTTACCAGGTCATCAATCAGTCTACCTTGTGGGGGACCTGCCCACGCTACTCCATGAAGGATTTAAGTACGTTGCTCGATGACCTCAGAAGATCATCAAATGCCCTTGTAGCACCAGCTCCCATTACAGTCGGACACTTTACAATTGAAGTTATAGACAATTATATTATTAATTATAAAAACATTATTAATACTCGTAATCCTTGATGTCGTGGCCTTATTGTTGTGACCTAAACCTAAAGAAGGTGAATATACTTATATTTTTTGTACGCGGTTAAGTCCTGTTTAATAATATAATTATATGAAAATCGTGCAATATTAAATCAACATCTTATTATCTTATTAGTAATTAATTATAAATGATAATATTACTTCCAACGCGACCGGTGAACAATGTTGTGTACCCAGCATTGTTGTGCTCGTTCAATAATTTGAACACCTTCCGAAATAAATCACGGAACAACGCAGCCGTGAACAAAAGTGTAAGACGCGTTCGATATCTGAGCAACAAAAACAAACTGGGATGGGGGAGTTGTCAGGAGACGCGTAGTCAGCGAGAAATGGAGTAACCCATTTTAAACTAGAATGAATTGCACGTCGTGGACTACAGGTCCTCTGGAATTTTGCCCACTGACACCGGTAACGGACGTCCGCTTCCATCGCCGAGCATCGCTTTGGCAAGAATCTGAGAAAATAACTATAGTAATAATGAATAAAAAGAAGAATAAAAAAACACGGCTGCTGTGAAAAAAAAAGCCGTTTGACACAAGCCTTCGTTACAAGGTGTAAGGATTATAGAGGAAGAAAAGTTTGGGCAATCGAGTCCTATTAAATTATTTGAAATACAAAATAGAAAAACATTTATTCGTGAGTTCGTGACACATGCAATTAGGAAAGTAGCAGAAAAAAGCATAGGTACCCACCAGCGGTGGTATTTCGTAACGAAATACATTTAGACGCATAAAAATTAACTTTATAGTACATGATTTTGAAATTCGCATTTTCATCACTATACGTACTTATGTATACGTAGATAATCATATAAATCTGTGGTGTTGTGATTCCTGAGGACGAGTAAGATTGCCATAGCTCCTGAGAAGGCGTTGCGATGACAGTAAGGATCTTGCATCTAACTTTCACCGCAACGAATCTTGAAAGCCTGTAACTCCTACATACAGTCACGCTTATATTTCCAAAAATTTAGCCCTGGCAGAGCACACGAAAATTAATTTCAGTGCCTCTTTACCTATGTAAGTTTATAGACGGACAAAATGTGATATTGCAGTGACAGGTTGCTAACTCATCACTCACATACAGCACACTTCAACCTGGTTCCCATAGTCGACTCTTACGACACCCAAAGGAAGTAAGGGGGTGGTGCAATTTTATCCCGGCTCCACACGGTAACTCCTATGGAGCCGCAATCGTCCATAGGTGCTTAACAATGTTTTCTTAAGTACCGTTGGATAAGCCATGTGGTGGTTTGTCTCTGTCGTGGTTCGAGTGTTCGCTCGTTTAACTTCCCGTGTGTTTTTGGAAGGCTCCAGGCAGACACGCCCCGGTAACTGGGCACAAACTACCGCACCAATATTGACTTTTGCTCCTTCAAACTTCCTCATTCCGTCTTTAATTAATTCCTTTTTTTATCGAGTAATTTTCAACCTGAACGAAATGAGAGTACATTCAAAATTCGAATTAGGGATATAAGCATGCTAAATCAAATTGCTAGCTTCCAATATTATCAAAAACAAATATAGGATTCTATTTAACATTGTTGTCGTAAAACTATACCGTAGACAAGGCTATTCCTTACTGATTTAGTTTTATATTTCTTTCAATAAAAATAGAATTCATTCAGTGTTGCATTAAGAGTTCTACGGCACATAATAAGAAATAGTACAAGGCTACGTAGCAACTATTTAGAAATACGTCATTCGATGGCGTGTGTTAAGCTCTTTATAGGATTTAAGTTAATATTAGGTACATTTATGAATGAGTTAATTATGGTCACAGCTGCGCTAAGCTGCAATACACAGGTATCATATCGTACACCTATAGGTATATACCTACGTAGATATGAGCATGATCTATGTAAATGTGTCCACCTCCACCACCACCATATCAGCCAAAGGACGTCCACTACTGGACATAGGCCTCCCCCAAATTCACGGGGGGTATACATTGACATAAGATATAGAAATAGACACACAATGCCGAACATAAATAACTAAAAATGTGGTGCAAGATGACACTGGCAGTTACATTCCAATAGCTGACAATAACGCTTCTTTATAGTCAGAGTCAAGATAAAAACTTCATACAAAAAAGAACTTACAGACATTACGAGTAGCGTCAAGTGTCAAATTTGCAAACATAAGAACCAACATAGTAAAAACTTTTTAGTGAAATGCCACTGTCGTATACTGGCTACCAATGTTTACTTTATAAATGTCAAAAGTGAACCGTGAAAGTACCTAATGGAGTCGCTTTGGTTATTTAAATTATATTTATATCGATAATATTTTTGAACAAAAATAAATTCAATAAAACATTCCTTTTCAACATTCACACAATCTGTGATTGTTATTTTTCTGTGTTAGAGATTAAGATGTTTACCTTCATGAAACTCTTGAGCAAGACTATAGGTAGTTATTTCATCATTTATGAAGTGTGTACGTGTGTGTGAACTTGGATGTGCCGCACAGATCGTGACCCATCAATGGTCCTGCCGGAAGACCAGCGCTGACTCCTGAGTCAGCACCATGCTGAGGCGGGACCATTTCATGGTAAACTTTGAAAATTATAAAACTTTTTAACATTTTGTCTGTTTGCCATGAATAAAGCTTTTCTATTTCTATTTCTATTCTATTAAAATACTGACTTCTGCCACTGGAGCAGCATTTGTAGTTTTACAACTTTTGCTTTGCAAGTCATCGTCATCTATCTCTGACATCTATAAAACAAAGATACCGACTATGAACTTGAAAGATAAATTATTTAAATATATTAACGTTAAATTGATTTTTATTACATCAATTCATATAAGTATATGAAAATGTTTTCCTCTGCATGATTTTTCACGCTAAAATTATATGTTCAAACAGAATTTGAAAAATGTAGTTTGAGTCGGGAACGAACGGACTTACGTTCAAGGAAGGTTTAGCAGTTGCAGTTAGTCGATTTAAGCCTTTATTGGTCCTGTATATGTCGGAAATAGGGAAATAGGCCGAACACACAACACTCGTGTGGCTTGGTTTACAGAGTGCGTCACGTTTATTTTGCGCTTAAATAGCGGTCCATTCTGAACGTCGCTGAGGATGTTGTGGAAATCTTGAATTAAAACATAAATTTATTCCTTACTAATTTCATGTAAAAAAATATTGACCTAATAGCGACTCTTTACATTTTGTTTCTTGATAACCTTTCATTTGAACTAACAAAATTATTTACTCAAAACCATGAAATTACCAGGACTTTACATAAATTTTGTAATGTTATCAAAACAACTAACCTAAAGAAGTATATTCCGTCTTTTTCCTTGTTTTTTTTTTGTAGCTATTAAAGCAGTTTTTCACAGCAGATTTCGTCATTGTTGGACAACTGTCACTGTCTGCGGTCCAAACACGACTAAACAGGAAAGTACCGCCCGAGTCGTGCGGGCGGTACTTTCACGGGGGCCATTTTTGTGAGCTGATTGTGAATCTAGTTCTATAATAGTACATAAATGGGGGGTATACATTGACATAGGTATATGCCATAATCGCCACGCTTGGGATGTGGTTTGCCGATCGCAGTATCTCCACCGTACTCCAGGGATGCTGGTGCCCATCCCCCGGTGGTCTTAGTCGTAGTTTTAGGACATACCTGGGTCCCTGGGTACTCGGGTGTGAATGCGTCAATCAGTAGAAATTAATAAAGATTAGTGGAAATGTGGATATCACAAAAAGCATGATACGGATACACAAGGTTTATCTGTGACGTTAGTATCCCATTGTAATTTTATTTTTATGTGCTTACACGTTAGCTTGGCGCATCCACGTTACAATTAAATGGTAACGCGAAACATGCCTCTGATCGACTCCCATAGCACGTACCTAATACACAAATAGGTATATCTTGTGACACTACTTTACTAGTTAAGTAATTAGTAAATGTGCTATAGGTAAAACCGACTAAGTACGAGTCGGCCCACGTAGACTACCTATTTTACAAAGCTAAGATGGGAGATTGAACTAGATATCAAATAGCTATGTACACAAACAACTGTCAATTTTGAATGAAATTCATTTTTACAACTTCTTATTATTACCAGCAACAAAAATCATAAGTATCAATACTCCATAGATTTTATTTAAACAACACCAATACGTTATTAAAAACGCCTATTGCTATTTAATTCATATTGTTTTTTAAGCATTCTTACTTTTATATTTCATATAATCTGAACGTGGTAATTTACTTCAAATATTTCAATGGGTTTCTATTATCCACTGCTTGGGTTATTGCATTTTTTTATGATGGTAACCTATTTGTTTACACTTGTAATCTCTCATTACGATACCGACCTTACCAATTTCACTTAAGTAAGTAGCCAATGGATATTTTAAGAAGGTTGGCTTTTACAAGTATTTTTTAAGTGTAACGGCTTTCCTTTTTTATACTAAAGGGGGGTGGGGCACTTGATTTTAAGGAAAAAAACCTTCAAGTCCATACGCAATTATATTCTTAATCGAAAAGTAGTTTTATCTACACCCATGTAGTAAATCCTCTTTAATGTGTTCAAAAACCATCCGTAAATACCAGCTTAACAATATATCCCGAAAACCGCCCGCCCTCCGCGCGCGCGTCCGCAATAACTACACAATATGTCATATCGTTATGAGATCATGTACAATTTTACAGTACTACGTGCGCGCGCGCCGTCGACGACGCTGCGCTGGGCTGTCTCGTTAAACATGTTTCCTCCTGCTGGTTCAATGTTACATATGAAACAAATGAAAGAGGATTTAATATATGGATCTATATAAACTAGTGTATGCAACTGTACATAATCAGGCATAAAACACTTGTGTGACCTCATTTATGAAACTCGGCTGTGCCTCGTTTCATACAACTATGTAGGTATAAGGCTGCTAACTGGTGAAACTATGTAGGTATAAGGCTTCCTTGTTTACTACGAAATCCTAAAAAGGATTAAACGCTTCGGTAGTACCGATCCGCATTTTCATTTTATATTTTTACTTTTAAAGGTTTTTTTTAATTATTTGATACAGTATTCAAACAATGTGTACCTATTTGATAATATTAATATATTTTTCAAATTTAGAAATACTTTGGAGTTTAATTTAAAAAGCTAATATTTCATTAAAGAGCGTATGAAGGTCCCACCCAGTCTTTTGAATATCGATACATAATTAAATTCTTTAAGCTCCTCATCCTGCCATTAAAACCAAAATATGCGTACTTTCGTTAAGCATGAACACTTCTAAATGGAAATTCCGAAGTTAGGTTCGTTAACAACCCAACTTTATTCATTAGCCTGTATTGTCTACCGAATTTATTCGTCAGGTCGAACGCGTGGCGGTCGAACTCTGACGTTTTGGCTTCTTCACTAAATATTTTCGTACTGTTTTGTTTATCTGGCGTGTTTGGAGTGCCAACTGGTACATAATATTATTAACACGAGTTTTCATCTCCTGCTTATATTTGATTAAGCTTGGGAATTATTTCAAGGAACGTGGTTCGTTTTGTTGGTTTAATTTATAAAAAGGTTAATTTTGAAAGCATTTTCAAAGTCACATGCGTCGTAGAACCGAATCCGAAGCCGTTATTTCGAGTATATACATATACACGAAGTGCCTATTCGTTTGTGAGACGAATATTCGAAAACTCGATTTGTTATAGTATCGAACGATATTGTGACCCAAGAAGCAGGAAGGTTGTCGGTTAACTGACAAACTGTGCATTCTCATTATAATAATTTATACCAAAAAAACCGACTCCAAGTTTGGACTTCGCTATGCCACAATTTGTGGTTTCCGTGAGCCAAGGCTTGGTTACCTACAGAAAATACCGAAATCGGCATATGCGTGCCTATCAAATTCGAGGAGTTCCCTCGATTCCTCCTAGATGCCATCATCAAACCTTCACCAAATTTATATGGGACCAACTTGGGGTAGCTGCTTAGTAGTAGTAGTAGTAGAAAATCGGCCGACGTGGTCAAGAGTTATCGGGGAACATATATATAATTCTACTGAAGTCGGTTAAAAAGGTGATGTGTGCTATATATGAGTAAATGAAATACACACACGTCCGTTCACTAGCTGATATACTTAAAGCAAATGTCATGATAGGGTAGACATTTGACAAGAAATCCGATAATCGAAGTTTCAATTCATTGTTCAAAACCAGAAAATCTATTGAACTTTACAGGCAGTACAAATTGATAGCCTGAGATAATATTTATAGAGTCATGGGTTTATATTTTATTTTATTGTTGTTTGTATTAAGTAGGTAGCGGGTCCCGGGCATCCTTTAGGATGCAACTGTATAATATAAGACTAGGATGATGATGATGTTTTTTTTTTAATTATACTTAATTTATATTGCTCCTTAAGCATTCAGGTGTTAGAAAACTTAGAATGGGAAATTATAATATTAATAGAAACAATTCGAATATATATATATATATATATATATATATATATATATATATATACACAGACCCCTAAAAATGTACAGTCGCGAACCACAATTGTTGAGAGACTTGCCAGAGTAACTTCGCCGTGTAACGCGTGTAATGAAACTGATGAATGGCCGATGCAATGTTATACTCGATGTTGTGTCAGTTAAATACGAAACATTGTTACTCGTATGTCAAATATTCAGTTTGGTATGACTTGAGATATTTTTCTTATATACGAGAATAACAGATTAGCTTAGCTATTATAATATAAAAAGAAAACCTTCTCTGACAGGTTAGACAGGCGGCATAGATCCTCATTACATTACGCTAGCGGCATTACCTCTTTGAATCAGGGATCGGCAACCGGTATTCTCTCCAGCCGATTGCGCCAGAAGGAGGGTTATGTTTTTCGAGAGTATGTATGTATGTATGTGTAATTGTTTGACAGGCTCTGCTCCCTGAACGGCTCGATGGATTTTAGCTTGAGAGGTGTCGTTCGATTCGTATTTACTGTGAGAGTTATGGCATTTACCCCCCATGAAATTGGGGGAGGCGTTTGTCCAGCAGTGGGCGTCCTTCGGCTGATACGTTGGTAACGTCCCAAATTAAGAAAAACATTTAAGCAACTAGAACACAAACAATGTCATAAAAAGGTTACGTATCATGTTCATATCTTCAGGCACAACACTTAAATCGGTTTTATCAAATCTAGCAGAATATCCGGAGTGAAATCACTCGTTCCGTGTTAGTGTTTAGTTTGTTCTCACTCGTGGCACTCAGTTTTCCGGCCTTTGAGCATTCCAGACCAATTCTGGGCTAATTACGAAACTTTCCGAATGAAATGTCAATGTCGAAGGCTTTGTTATTCTATTGCTACTACCTAAGTAGTTGGTTTAAGGAAATTGTGAAGTGAAACTTTTTGACTAGTTCTCGTGTGTTCGTTTGTGTTTCATGTCCCCCTGTCGTGGGTGTGTGGTTTGATTAATCTAATAA
Source organism: Notocelia uddmanniana (assembly GCA_905163555.1). Classification (NCBI taxonomy): domain Eukaryota; kingdom Metazoa; phylum Arthropoda; class Insecta; order Lepidoptera; family Tortricidae; genus Notocelia; species Notocelia uddmanniana. The sequence goes on along the minus strand of LR991059.1, from coordinate 20,028,345 downwards.
AAACTTTATATCCACGTAAATGCTAAATATTTTTTCTTAATTTTACACTTTCTTACCAGAATCAGAATCAGATTTTTTATTTGTGAAACATAGGTAGGTACAATAAAGATGGTATGTGTAGCGAGTTAGTTCTCTACGTTTTACCCACCTAGCGTAGGTGTACAAATGTATCGATGAGTGCTTGGCATGCAGCACGCATATTTGTTAAATTCTGTATATGTAAAGCCATATTTTTCATATACAGAATTTATCAATTACGTCATATCTTTAAATAGACCGAAAAATTAGGAGGTTTTTTTAATATTGGTAAGCCATATTTTTCTTCTAATCTACGAAAGGGATCTAATGTCATCTTCCTACTTAGAAATGTCAGTTAGATAAACCTAACATAAGTTGGTCTTACGTAAGTTCTCGCAATTATGACCACCATCATCAGTCGTTCCCTCAATGCTGAGGATCGTGACATCATGTCCTTTTATTGCTGACCAGACTTCTCCATAGGCTCCTATCACCCGCCTTATGCATGGCCTCGTGCAGATGTAGTTGCAAGGGTGCAGTGATTTGGGTGCTCCATCTAGCGCAGGGGTTCCCAAACTTTTTTTTCTCATAGACCACTTTAAAAAAATTGCTGGTTCTGGTGGACCCCCTACTCTACAGCCTACACCATATTCCCAAAAAATTACAAAAATGTGACTATTACCTAACTCTGGTGACGATATAACTATGAAATAGTATAGTATATTATATGTACACCTAGGGAGATAATATAAAGAAAGGCCGAGATCGCAGATATTTACGGCCCGAGCTGCAAGCGAAGGACGCAAATGTGCGATCAAGGCTTTCTTTATTATCTCCCGTGTTGTATACATCATTTTATGTCAACGTTTGGCGAAAAAGCGGCTATTTCCGCACATGTATCGGGCGAAAAAATCCACTTTTAGCCAGGTGTGACATAAATGTTCTTTACAGGTTTAGAAAAAAAAGTGAAAAATGATTGGTTAATATGCTGTCAATAATAAATACTTTACTTTTTTGACATCTACTCACAACCTATCTATTCCAGCATCAAATAAAATAAAATCAATCAAATCTAAATCTCGGAGTGGTGAAATAAAATTAAATATAGTATATTTTGCTTGTGTTGTGTTTATTCGAGTACTTTATAATATTTATGATGATAATAACAGTCGTAAAATAATTAAAATTAAACATTGTTACGTAACTTCTAAGTACAATGACACTCAAAATTAATGGGAGGGATGAGCTTGATGAATTGACAACAAATTGTCAATATTTGGGTTCAGTTTTGTCAGGAATAATCGCAAATCTCCTCGTTCTGTGATATTCAGTCTGTTCCTATTTTTCGTTAAAAGGTTTGTAACGGTGCTGAAACTTTTTCCACAAGATATGACGAGGGAAATGATATCAAAAGCTTTCTCGCAATTTTCCACAGTCCAGGATATTTTTCGGGTATTTCTGCTTGCAGCCAAAAAGTTTGATACCCTTTTTTATATTTCACCTTCAGCTCCTCATTAGTGCTAAGCTCAAGTAGCTCCTCTTGCAATATCACGTTCTCCACTTCCATTTCATCAAATGGATTTATAATCCATGGTGGTATTTCCATCGTGAGAATGTCTTCAAATCTGGTTTTGAAATCATCATGCAGGGCAATCAAATGTTGAACATATGTCTGAATATCATCATCCTCGCATTCTACCTGTGACAAGCTTGAGAATTGGGAAAATTCGCGTCGACTAATGTTTTGCTTCATTAACTTCAATTTTCCAAGAAAAGCGGAAATCACACTCTTTGTTTTAATTAAATTGAGGTTGTCCCCTTGCAGTTGTAAGTTAATATCATTAAACTTTTTGAACAAATCTGTCAAATACGCGATATCTGCTTTGAACTTGATCAGGTTTTCTTTTAAATCTGGAGCTTTACTATCCAGAAACTCCAAGACAGACTCAAAAAGTGAGTAAAATCTTGTTAAACATGCACCTTTCGACAACCAGCGTACTTCAGTGTGTAAGAGCAATCGTCGGAAGTCTTCATCATTTTCATCGCACAATTGGGCAAATAAACGCGTATTCAAAGCATTGCTTTTTATTTTATTAACCGCGTTAATCACAAATTGGAGCGATTGGTGCAGTCTAGCACTCAAATTTTTTGCTACTAAGTGTTGTCGGTGGATGACACAGTGAATTGCAGTTAAATCTGGTATCATTTTTTTTAGATGGCTTATGAACCCACGATATTTCCCGACCATTGCAGGAGCTCCATCTGTTGCCGCCGATGTAACGTTTGTGAACGGAATTGATTTTTATATAATGATAAAGTTGACTCGTCCAGTTGAATAGAAAAATGAGTTGTTTGCAGATAATTACACAAGAAACTTTCAATATCAGAGCTCATTTCGTCAATACGTCTTTGTACAGTGTTGTTACTCAAAGGAATTTTTTTGAGTATGTCAAATGGAGGTTTGTGCAGAACAGTTTTTAAAACTTCTTCAACAGCGGGTAAAATTAACTGTTCACCAATGGTGTGGGGTTTTCCAGATTTCGCTATGAGTAATGAGATGTTGTAAGATGCCCGCAAGCCATCATCGTTACTTTCAGATGTTGAAGCGAACATACCTTGCAGGGTGGGTCTCTTTTCATATTTTTCTTTCAATGATTGAAAATATTTCAAATCTTTACCTGTTTTATCAGGGTGGCACCTTTTTAGATGATCTTCGAGCTTCGATGGTTTCATAGAGTCATTGCTCAAAACTTTATTGCATAAAAGGCACATGGGCAATCGCTTGTCCGCGTTTGATGGAAGAAAGCCAAATTTTAAATATTCCACACTGTACTGTCGACACTTAATTTTCTTCTTTGGCTCCGCCATGTTTCAAATTAGCTACCTGTAAGTATAAAAAAGTTTTTGTGATCTTAACATTCTTACTTAACTTCTTCTTAGTCTTACTTAACAGGATATGGCTATTTTATAGAACAGAATTTATAATTTTTCGCTATGAATCAAAAAAAGAATACTAATAAACTTTTTTCGGCTGTCTGTTGTTTTATGGAAGTAGGTAGGTAATAATCGTAATGTTCATTATTTCATATTTCATACATGTCTATCATACACAAAGAAGACAAATATATTAACTACAAAAAGAGATTGTATAGCAAATAAACAAATAATGTACTTACTTTTCCGACACGATTCTGGCAACCAGGAACAGCAATTCACTTTACTTTTGTAGTCGAAATCCGGAAACAAATGAGTAACGTTTGTTCTTAGCATTCGTATTTATTGGTGAAGAATCAAACAAGTGCATACAAGCACAGCACATTACCGTAAGTCATAGGTATTTCGTCCCTTTGCACGTCCGAACAAGCGTTTTGATCGGCGCCGGCGATAGCGACGCGACGGTGCTTCGCAAGCCTAGACTTGTTCGTTTGTCCAACAGCTCGTTCGCGATATGTTGCAGACTTGCAGTCGACAAGTTTTGGAGCCGAAAGTTGTAATTTTAATAATATAGTATTATAGTATAGGTAGTTTGATTCACCGAAATATTTATCACGGAGGAACGCAATATTTTTATTATATATTTATCAGTCGTCCAGGCTATAAAAATAATACAAAAATCATTATCTGTTTCGTTATTTACCATCGAAACCAGATAAATTTTCGTGGACCCCCACGTACAAACTGTGAACCCCTATTTTTTTGCCACTCCAGCGTAGACCCCTGTCACATCGTTCGTGGACCCCTGGGGGTCCACCTGGACCACTTTGGGAACCCCTGCTTTAAAGTTTTTGTGAGAGAGGCCATTACTCGCCAACAAGCTGTGTCACGGAATAAATAATAGTATAACTGTACTACTTTAAGTTTATACCTATTTTGAGTTCAATAAAAACAGGCCAAGTGCGAGTCAGACCCGCGCGCGAAGGGTACCGTACTATTATTTTTACAACATTAGACACTTTATTACAACCTTTTTTAATTTAATTTAAATAATAATATTTTTTTAATTTATTTATCAGTAATAAGAAACTTAAATAATATCAAGTAGAATTTTGGTCAAGTGGGAGTCGGATTTTAGTTATCCCATACATTTTGAGACACAGCGCCTGATGAACACACGATATGCAACGAGCAACTTTTAAAAGTTTTTTTGTATGGCTCCTTTAAATATTTATTTTATTTTGTTTTTAGTATTTGTTGTTATAGCGGCAAGGCAACAGAAATAAATACATCATGTGTGAAAATTTCAACTGTCTATCACGGTTCATGAGATACAGCCTGGTGACAGACGGACAGACAGACAAACAGACGGACGGACAGCGGAGTCTTAGTAATAGGGTCCCGTTTTACCCTTTGAGTACGGAACCCTAAAAAACTAGTCCAATGCCTTTTTAGGTCGAATTAATTTATACTAACCTTTTCAAATTTAGTTTTTCAGGAAAGAAATGTCGGGTTCAATAAATTCTAAAAGTGGGAAGTAAACTGATTGAAACCATCTGTGTGGAGGAGACGAGGGTGCCGGACGACTAACGACGCCGGCTTGTTTACGTTCAGAAATTATGTCGCCGTTCGGTACCGCTTACGTTTTACTCAACGTTAACTTAAATGATATTTCCATTACTCCTTTTAATTACTTCGATTTAATGAATTAAAGTTCTTCGGAGTGTTTGTTCTAATAACTTTAACAGGATTCGAGTCCTTTCTAACTTGGTTCTTGTGACGTGGGTGTAACTTTAAATTACCTGTTATGAACCTATACGTGCTAAAAGGTACGGTGCGTTTCTAAAGATGGTGTGTAAATATATAACAAAAGTTGTAATGTAAATATCGCGAAAACCGCAACTAGGTAAATTCAATGTTTAAATACCAATTAAAAGAAAACAGAAGAAGTAGTACCTACCTACAATCGATTAGATTATACTATAATGTAGTTTAAAGAACCGGCTTGGTCCATAAGATAAAGGTGATCGTAGTTTTTGTACTCTGATATAAGTTATTTTAAAGCAGTTATTGCAATTTAATACAATAGAACGTAGCCCACTCCAATTTATCTTGCTTCCTCCATTGCTATACTCGTAAGTATTGATATGATCAACACGTGAGCAAACAAAAGCATGTTACGAATACCTAATTATTATCTAATGTTTTAGCTCTCCAATATCTGATGCATCACATAGCTTTTTGTTCTTTCGGTTTAAAAAAGTTTTTCAATGAATATAAATTTATGCAAGGATTCATAAAGCGGAAACGTAACTATTCACTGTTGATGGTTCATAAAATTGCCCAAATTCTGACAGTGTATTTTGGGTAACACGTATGACACATTAGATCCCGGGAAAGGTAAATGTCCCTTAACATATAAAGTTTTGGGGAGACCGCGTGGGTACGGGCGCAGAATTTGGACATCGGGCGAAATGCTCAATAAAATACGAACATCCTAGTAACAGATTGGCAAACAAAACTTTTTACTTTAGGTCTATAAACGAAAACAGCGAGGTACCTACGATAAAATTTATCGAATTCATTCATTGGACACTTTTGTAATAATTCGCGTTCCGGCTTTGTAATTAACCCGATCCTTTTAGAACGGCTGAAATAATACCAGCGGACCTTACCTGTGAACCTTTATATACGCTGGAAAGAATTCCAAGGTCCATTTAAGTTTGTTTGTAAAGTAATTCTGCGCGCGCGTAGCCGATGGTGGGTGCGTCAGATACTGGCGACCGCGACAGTTTTATTCAACCGCGGGCATAATCTTTGGATTACCCCTGAAGATGTTAAGGCGAAGAAATTATAGCGGAACTTTCTTTTAAGCTTATTAAGATGCTGCTTTGTAGGTGCTTTATCGTCGAGTTTAACCCGATCTGGTATTTAATATAACATTTAAAAACGGTGCTGAAATAACAAATATTTATATATACGTAACTAGCCCTAACACAGGCCTCGGTCTTCTTGGGCTGTTACTAGTCTCTAAACGCTTGTCTAGATAAATATGTAACAGCTACAGCTAATAGTGTTAATTAAGTCGTGTATTTAAATTGTAAATTAAATAAAAAACAAAATAATATAAATTAAATAAATACATAAATAAATGTCGTAACGAATTCTGAAAATCAACATGGGTATTGTTTCTATGGTTTATCGGGTCGCTGATTACGAAAACAACAAGGATTTTAAATTCCAACGTGCAGAACGTGAAATACTATCTCCCTTGTTGTGGTGCAAATCGGTTGAAATGTCTAAATATCAATTTGGGTGTCGTTTTTATGGTTTTTTGAGTCATTCATTACGAAAATATCATAGATTTTTAATTTAATATTGTGGACATACTCGTAAAAATTCTTGATAGTTTGTTCCGAATTGCAATTCAATCGGTCCAGTAGTTTTAAAGCAAATCAGTTGTAACAGACGGACTGATAGACAGCCTGATCCTATAAGGGTCTCTTTTTTCTTTTGAGGTACGGAACGAGCCCCGCGTATCCTAATAGATTTTTAGGTATGATGTGATAGCTTTAGAGGGGTTAGTCAGGAATAACTAAGATTCATTAACAGATGAACAAAAGTCAGTATACGAGCAAATATTAAGCAGTCCGAATGGAAGTGAGGCCAAATTTTCCTTTTGGATGACCCACACCGCAATACTTTAGCATACGTACGCAGCAACAAATGTTTGATGGGTGGTTTGACTGTTTCGACCGAACCTGCTTGCTTGCGACTACCCCTGAATTCCTGTTTCGCCATGACCACAAATAAGTTGCAGGGGCAAACTCTCAAATTGATCGGAGTAGACGTACGATAGGACTGTTTCTCCCACGGACTGTTCTATACGTTTGTGGCGTACTCCCGTCTAAGCTCACCTCCAAGTGTGGTTATATTGCTACCGCCTTCAAACATTGCAATTTTTTTTTTGTTTATAATTAAGTACTTTAAGACGTATATAGCATTGCATTTAATTATCTGTATAGAGCAGTTATATGTATAGAGCAGTTTTCCAGTTTGATATAAACTCCACATAGACATTTTCCTAATAAATTGCAAGATGAAACAGTGGGGAAGCGATGAGTCGGACACCCAAGAGTTTACCATACCGCCTGTGTTTGAGTGTGTGTGTGTGTGTTATTTGTCAATCTCTACCCAGTAATTTTGCCCTGCGATATATTTACTTCATAAAAAAAAAACTTCGAGGCGAACGGAAGACGCGGTACAAACACTGTTTGCATCTAAAAAATACGTAGATATATCTGACTTGCAATGACAAATTCACAAAAAAGTTTGAATTTAGGTAAATAACAACATGACAAGCATATCCAAACGTGGAACGTTTGTATTATGGAACACCAGGTGCGTTATGTTCAAAGTGTTTAAGAACTCTACTGGATGGTTTACCTTCTGCATCGTCATTATTTACCATCATATTTCTGTACTTCAAAGGACCAGAGTTTATGGCCGCTGTTTGGTCGTTATCAGACCTTCTATTGGTGTTACTGTAGTGCACAGATACTTTTACTAAGGGCCATTTATGACATGCTTTTATTTCATCGGCCCTTTCCCCTTGGGCCTCGCGGAAATGTATGATAATAGTTTTCGATCCTTATTTTTGCCAAAATTAAATAAAATTCAACAGTTTGCCGGTACTCAGAGTGTATACTGACTTTTCATCTGTTCATCTGTTAATGAATCACAATCACCAAACGTCGTATACCGAAACCCCCAGAATGTAACAACTACTTTTCTGGGAACCGCATCTAAATCGGTTTAATCCAACGCGAGATAATCGTGGACAAACATACATACCTACATATGTACATACATGCATACGGGTCGAACAGAGATCCTCTTTAATGTAGACTGTTAAAAATTATGCTTAGTACGCGGGCGAAGTTGTGGGCAAACGCTAGTTCAATATAAGGCATCTTCCAACGCTCGTGGCCCAGCGGCGCCCGCGTACCGCGTGCTGTTTGCAAGGTTAAGCAACGTGGGGCCAGGTCAGTTCTTGGATGGGTGACAGCTTTGAGAGGTTACGAACTGAGCACTCTCGTGCTATGAAAGGCACGCTAAGCCGTTGATCTCGGCTGCTGTCTGCAACAGCAGTCGCTAAGCCAAGATAATTCCTTCTTAAGGCCTTCGAGCGGCTTAAGAACTTAAAACAGTCAATTTGCCCACTCATTTGACAAGGGCAGTCGAAGTTGCACGACGCCCGTAGGGTATTTCTACTTGATTTCTACCGCTACCCTGTGTACACGTGACCCCTGGGCGGTGCTATAAGTGCAACAGACTGGCAATTACTGACGTCGCATTGAATTCTTCACTAGGCGGAATACATACTGCCAGTATTACTTAAGCGCATAGGTATCATGCTCGGAAGCAGGGCAGTATTGCATTTCAGCATTCTGCGCTAGTCAGGAAGCACTCATTTAAATGTAGGCGAGCAGTAACGAAGCGGTACTTACTTGAAGGCTGGCAGTTTACTATAATCGGTAAATCCATGGTCCATGGTCATGAGGTGTTCCATGATTTTTTTATATACAACCACGGTGGAAAACAAGCTTATACCTGCCTGATAGTAATCAGAGATCGTTGCCTGTGGATGCTTGCGACCCTTTATTTTTTTGAGGATTCGGCTTGAAGACAGCTAGATGAAGATATACAGATCCCTCACTTTCAACACAGCGTGCCCTCGAAAAGTCTGGCTCATCACTACTATTATCTACCAAAGGCAAAGACCACCTGGGCGTAAAGTAAAGTAAAATATTGTTAATACACTGTCAACCTGGGGGTGTAAGCAACTTTTATTCATTTGAAATCGGCCGTCGCTTGCGTTTCCTTCTACGCAATACTAGCCTTTTGTGTCATAACGGAACTCAGAAATGGAACAAGAAGAAAACAGAATACCTTCGTGTGTATGACTTCATGTAAGTTGCTAAAAATGAAAGGTCCCATCTTAATAAAAATATGAATACTGGAAGAAATGTATCAGTAAAAAGCATTTTGTTTTAGTTTAGAGCAAGTTAACTTGTAACTCAATATGGAGGTCACCCTCATGCAACCTTCGACTGATGCTCTGCAATCTGTTATAATATTAATAATAATAATCTTATGGCATTTATTTTCGAACCGTGAGATCTTCGAGAAGACAGGTACGGTTGCCAGTTTTGTTGCATTTTTAGCACCACCAAGGGGTCACGTGTTGGGTAGCGGTGGGTACTCCCTACAAACGTGGTGCAACTTCGACCCCCCTTGTCAAGAGAGTGGGCAACTTAACTGTTAGAATTTCTCAAGCCGCCCGAATGCCTCTAACTTGTCTTAACGACTGCTGTCATAGACAACAGCAGGGTTCAACGGCTTAACGTGCCTTCCAAAGCACGGGAGCACTTAGTTAGTAACCACTCAAACCAGTCACCCAATCAAAGACTGACCCCACCCGACATTGCTTAACCTCGCATACCGCACGCGGCACACGTGCGCCGCTGGGCCAGGAGCGCTCCGCTGTGCTATAATATTAGCACCAGATTTACTTCAAATAGTAAATGTGGTGTATACTTGTTAACGGAGAGCGGCTCAAGAAAATGTCTTGTCAAAATACAATGTGACGCTTTCATTTACAAATTCAGGATGTTTGTTGCCAGTCATGTTTCGGTATGAGTGTTAAAGCGAAGGCAAGAAAATTATTTTGCAGAGCTCTCTATAAAATCCAGAGATTTTGTCGCGCTGCTTCAGGCCCGAAGGTATTTCCGGGGCTCAGTGTTTTATGGTAAGTTTATTATTTTATAAAAAGGGCCTTTTACGGCAAACTTGATAACACCCTAAGACATTGAATGGACAAAATTAATATAGCCGTCGACGCATTGTCTTTAAGGAAATGAAAATGTTGCCTTGTTAGTCTTGTTACACAGGTCAGGTCATCAGGTTTTTCTCACAGGGCTTATATTATTCGTAACTTCAACTGTAACTAATAATGTACGTATGTAGAAATGTAATGAATTTTTGCAAGTAATAAATGTAACCGAAGTGGCGGCAATCCGTTAAAGACGTTAATTGGCATCGCATTCTGACTAGAAAGACATCTCTCATCATAGAATTTATGAGATTGGCTCTTGTCGCTCGAGTAATTTTCAACCTATTTTGCATTGCAGCTTTGTCCTTCACCTGTATACAGGGTGTGGCCTGTAATAGGAGCAAAAAATTTAACGGTACAATATTGAGTTCTCCAGCAATTATTTCCAAATGGTATTAATTGAAAAAAAAAAACTTTTTTGTTCGCAAAAGTAGCTTATATGTGGGCGGAGGTGGGTCCAAGTGCAAGGAAATTTTGCGACCGGTCGCTACTTGCGTTGGGTCTGTCTCTATGGTAACTGCCTGTCCGGCAGTTAACATGGTGAATGGCCTCGGGGGGAGCTCAAAGTTGCCAAGATCCCCAAGGCAAAACTGATTGTGCTCCTTCTCGAGGTTACTGCCTGTTAGCTGCCTAGTTCTACCGTTAGAAACAGGCAGAACGGAAACAATCAGTTGAGCCCAAATTGTTATATCCCAACCTATCCTATCCCGCTTATCCCCTATAATCAGCCGTAAGCGATGACGTGGCATGTCGCAGCGGGCTCTCCATCCGCAAAGAAGGATGGTTAGCGGTAAAATGCCACCCACGTGTTTGTGCCGTGCGTGGGGACCCGTACCGATGGAGAATGTCGTCCTGGTAGCTGAGCCGATCAGCAGTCGGAATAGATACTGCTGTGAGGCAACACTCTACTTTGGGTCAGGATTCATTTCACACGGGAGGTCTTGGTCCAGCCAACTGAGATCAATCGGCTGCTGCGTTGACAGTAATCTGGACGCGAGGCGAGTTTCCTGGGGTGTGGGGTCTGTAGTCGGCGGAGCACGAGTCACGAGTCGTCTGAGGAGATGACGAGTGTCTTGGCGCCGTGCGGACTCATAGATAACACACTTTGGGGGGCTATGTCAGATTGGTAGCCCTGGTGCATTCATGCATCCCCGAGTGAGGGCTCCGTGGTGGGTGGGGAGCCAATCTGATGAAACAAGGTCGATGGCTACATGGATACCAATGTACCTAAGACGAAAGGAGGAGAGAAAGCCGTACCCGAAAGGGATGAGGCCAAGGCGCCTAGCGCACATGCTGCACCGGCGGTACGCAACGCTGTCCCAGACAGTGGTGCGAGAGCGGGTAGCAGTCAAGTAAGGGGGTCCGTAAGGACGCAGAAGGCGCCTAGCGCAAATAGAGGCAGAGGACATGGTGGAGCGGTCCGAACCGGAGGCACCGTCCGACCTTTTCCCCTAGGGTCGAAAAGAGGACGCGCCCAGCAGGTCCCCGAAAGGAGACCGACTGGTGCGGGTGCCGGAGGAACGGTAAGCGGAACTGTGTCCATCTGCAACCGGCCGGCCGGAATACCTCTTCCAAATCCTGCTGGCGTACCGGTCGCCGTTGATAGCGTGTTTGCACCCCAGGGCGCGGACGCGCGGTCCGGTGGAGGAATAGCCTCAAGCAGGAGGCAGAAGAGGCGAGATAACGCCAAGGCTAGGGCTCGACTCTCGAGCGAGGGCACCTCCCAAGATGCACCCAAATCGGGGCCCAAGGAGGTGCAGAAAAAGAGACCACTGGGAGCCAGTGGGGACTCCCCTCTGCCCGCCAGTGACCCCAAGCGAACGAAGACTACGACATCGTTTGCTGAGGTGGCTGCGAGTGAGAGGATGGCCATCGTCCCAGTGGTCTTTCCAGCCGAAAGAATTGGGGTGGGGCATCTGGGGGCCATCCAGGGCTTCATACTGGAGCTCCTGGCTGATGCTCCTGATCCCTTGCCCCGAATTACTTTCGGCAACATAGTGGCGGGCGCTCTCCACGTCAATTGCCAAGGGAGGGAGTCCGCCACCTGGCTCAGTTCAGCAATCGGGGAGGTGGAGATCGCTGGACTGCGCCTAAAGGTCGTGCACGCCAAGGATCTTCCTAAACCAGTCAAAATGGCCTGGAAGACGAAGATCATTGGTGGTCACGACATAAAACTGCTCCTCCGTGTGTTGCAAAGGTATAACCCTACGCTACACACGGAGGAGTGGAAGGTAGTCGACACCATGACGTCGGCAATGAACACCAGGCGCATCATACTGATGGACCGGGTGTCTGCCGACGTCATTAAGGAGGCTGGCTACCAACTGCACTCGGGGGTCGATCTCAGCACCTTCAAGCTCCTAGAAGACGCCGAAGAGAGGGGGCTTGGAGAGGCTGAGGATGGCGCTGGTGCAGGAACGGGCGAGGGGGGACAGACGCCTAGGGAGGCCCAGGAAGGAGGGGCGCCAGTAGTGGAGGCGCCACCAACCAGGGGCGAAGAAGCCGAGGCGGCTGAGGCAGCCAAGGAGGAGGGACAATCGGTGTCGGAGGCGGGGGATGGGGTAGGATCCAGTGGGGGGCGCGCCGGATCTCGTATGACCCGAGAGTCATCGCCGGTATCGGCGATTGGCTCGGAGGACTTGCGAGGTATGGCAGAGCTGTACCTGGAGAACTCCCTGTCCCCCATGTCCTGCGACGAGACTGTCCAGGAGGCGGCTGCTGACCTCAGCATGCCCAAACATTAAAAAGGCCAATGGCGGGTATAAGGTGTGTACAAATTAACTTACAACACAATAAGGCAGCCACTGCCCTTCTGGCACGGCAGCTTAAATGCGACAAGTTCGATATTGCTCTTATTCAAGAACCATATGTATATAAAAATGAAATAAGAGGCTTAGGTGGTACAGGAGGAACGATTGTTTACCTGTGTCCAGACAATGATATGAGGACATGTATCTATGTCAGAAACGGCATCAATGCTATGCCTTTGTATTCTTTCTGTTCCAGGGATCTCACCACGGTGATGATCCAGAATAAGGGGGAGGGTAGAGAGCTCATCTTCTCATCAGCCTACCTTCCCTATGAGGCAGCGGATCCTATCACACGACAGCTGCGGGATCTGGTTGCATATGGCAGCCGGGCGAACAACAACCTGGTCATCGGCTGCGACGCAAACGCGCACCACGTCGTCTGGGGCAGCTCGGACGTCAACAGGAGAGGAGAGAAAGTACTGGATTTCCTGGTGAGCTCTTCTTTACAATTATTGAATAAAGGCAATGAACCCACTTTCGTCAATTCTAGACGAGGAGAGGTAATTGATATAACGTTGGCTACTAACAACACTAGCAATAGTATCAACTCATGGCATGTATCTGATGATATTTCCCTTTCGGACCACAGATACATTTGCTTTAGGTACCAAACTAAAATACGAATAGCTACGGTACGTAAACGGAATCCCAGGAACACCGACTGGTCGGCTTTTAGAAGTGACCTGAAGTTGGACCTAGGTGACCCAAAAGGTAAGCTAAACTCTATTATTGACATAGAATTTGAAGCAGACAAGATCGTAGAAGCTGTATATACGGCCTATACTAATAACTGCCCGGAGAAAAGAACTCTGGCCAAAAAGGTACCCTGGTGGAACCCAGAGATAGCAAAGCTCAGGAGGGAAACTAGGGCAGTATTTAATGACGCAAAGTCAGCTAATGACTTTGGGTTTTATGCACAAAAGCTCACAGAATATAGTAAAGCTGTGAGAAAGGCTAAGAGGAAAGCATGGATAAACCACTGCGATCAAATTGAGTCCATACCAGAAGGAATGAGACTGACAAAGGCGCTAGCTACTACGAAGTCGGCCCCGCTAACAACCATTAGAGGTTGTGACGGAAACATGACAAAAACGGGGTTAGAAACCCTTAAGGTGATGTGTAACACACACTTTCCGGGCTCGGAAATACACCAGAGCATAACGGACGGGGAGACAATTAGTGCGTTGGAACAAACCACAAAAACAACAAGGCACAATTGGGACACGTCCAAAAAAGTAGTAGATCATAAAAAGATAAAGTGGGCACTCTCTACATTCCAACCGTATAAAGCCCCGGGACCGGATGGAGTCTACCCCATTCTACTACAAGAAGGCGCTAATGTACTAATCCCGCATCTAAGTAGATTGTACAGGGCGTGTTTAGCCTTCGCACATGTACCGCGTGTGTGGAGGATGGTACAAGTAACCTACCTACCCAAACCAGGCAAGGCGGATTACAGCGAAGCCAAATCATATAGGCCAATTAGTCTATCATCATTCTTCCTAAAAACTTTAGAGAAACTGGTAGATAGACACATAAGGGATGGCCCTTTAAAAAGGCATCCACTGCACGAATTACAATGTGCATATCAGCCAGGGAAGTCAACAGAAACGGCACTGCACCTGGTAACAACCCGAGCTGAACAGGCTATAGAGAATAAAGAACTATGCCTGGCGGCTTTCCTAGACGTGGAGGGAGCGTTCGATCGTACCACGTATAAAGCTATTAGCGAAGCGGCTGCTGGACACGGCATAGAGCCAACCATATGTAAATGGATAGGCAATATGCTAAACGGCAGACTAATAAAGTCATCTCTTCTAGGAGATGAGATAATAGCCACGGCCACAAAGGGGTGTCCCCAGGGTGGGGTACTGTCGCCGACTCTATGGAGTCTGGTGGTGAACTCACTCCTGGAAGAACTCAATAGTGGTCCTATTCGCACGGTAGGATATGCGGATGATTTAGTGATACTAGTTAATGGAAAATTTCCAAGCACAGTATCAGGAATCATGAATGAAGCACTGAAGAAGGTGGAGAAATGGTGCAACTGTCACCAATTGTCCATCAATCCAGGCAAAACTGTAGTAATACCATTTACTAGGAAAAGGACCCTTCGAGGCATACAGTCTTTAAAACTGTACGGGAGGGTGCTAGAACTGTCCAATGATGTGAAATATCTAGGCATCACACTGGATAAAGAACTGAACTGGAAAAAGCATACTGATCTCACCATAACGAAGGCACTGAGAGTGTTTGGGATGTGTAGATCGGCATATGGCAAAACATGGGGTTTGAACCCAAAGGTACTGAAATGGATTTACACCATCATGGTGAGGCCCATTCTACTGTACGGAAGCCTGGTATGGTGGCCAAGGACTTTAAAGAGCACATGCAGGAATGACCTAATAAAGGTGCAACGAACAGTATGCATGGCTATAACAGGGGCGTTTCGAACCACGCCAACGGCGGCGCTAGAAGTACTACTGGACCTACCGCCGCTTCATATAGTGATTAAGTCGGAAGCGCGCAAATCCCTCTACAGACTGAGGCTTCTTGGGCTGTGGAGCGATAGCAAGCCGAAGACGAAACACACAAACATGGAAACGGACAGTTTCTTAGACAGAATAACAAACATGGGGTGCGACAAAATGCAACCCAAGTTTGTGTTCCACAGGAACTTCAATATAAAAGTTCCCTCGAGGGCAGAGTGGGCTGAAGGTCTGGAATCACTAGATACTAGTGGTGAAGACAATATCTGGTACACGGATGGATCAAAAATGGGATCCGGTACGGGAGCAGGCATCTATGCAAAAGACTATAAAAGTAGTGTAAGCATGGGGCAATTCGCGACTGTCTTCCAGGCGGAGACATATGCCATAGTTGCCTGTGCACAGGAGAATATAGACAGACGAACTAAAGGAGAGACTATCTATATACTCAGTGACAGTCAAGCAGCCCTCAAGGCGCTTACAGCGCCGAGAGTGGACTCTAGACTAGTTTACAATGGCGTACAAGCTTTGAATAAGCTTGGAAGGCATAACAAAGTGCAACTAGTATGGATACCAGGGCACGAGGGGTTCATCGGCAACGAAAAAGCAGATGAACTGGCAAGAATGGGATCTACAGGCCATTTTGTAGGTCCAGAACCGTTTGTGGGACTCTCGCAGAGAACCATAACATCGGCCTTAAAGGATTACGCCAAAGCCAAACACCAACAGGAGTGGAGGATTGAGGCGGGCTTAAGGCACTCAAAGCTCTTCATCGAAGGAGTGGACCCAAGCTGGACCAAGAAGCTTTGGAAATTCAGCAGAAAGCAACTTAGAATTATAACTGGGGTGTTTACAGGTCACTTCGGGGTCAAGGATCTCTTGACCAAGATGGGACTATCAGACAACATAGACTGTAGAATGTGTGGCGAGGATGACGAGACAATGGAACACCTATTGTGTGAATGTCACGCCCTTGCCAGACAAAGAATGAATGACTTTGGTAATGGCTATCCAGAACCAAAGGAATTCAGAGTGCTCCCGCTGAGCTCCATCATCCGGTTTGTGGAAATGTTGGAGAGCAGCTTGGAGCAACTATAAAGGAGGGGGCAATTGCACAAAAGATCCCATTGGGTCGAAGTGCATCCGCAAGGGCCCTCATATAAATAAGATAAGATAAGATAAGCTTATATGTACTTTTTTACTCTACTGGAGTGATAATAACAACTATTTATTCAAAAAAACACTAACAATTTAAAAAAAAAAATCCCAAAAATATCCTTTTAAAACAAAAATGCGACAACGATTATGAGTCATAACTTGAAGCAACCTCAAAATCAGTATTGACTGCCGCGCTATAATCTCTGGGTGCCAAGATCCATTACTTGGAGGTATTGGAGGTTATAACTTTAGATCAAAATTTCTCCCAATTGAAAAAAAAATCATTTTTTTTGACACAAGAGGTTACTGCAGATGCTCTAAGGAAGCGTCCTTTAAATTTATTGCTCCTATTACAGGCCACATCCTGTATATGAAGCATTTACTTTTGAGGCATTTATTAAGAAATACATATATAGATCAAAATCATGATATAATATGATATATGATATGAGAGCTGGCAGCTTCCTAGGAAGGAAAATAATTACGAGGTAAATGTTGTTAGTGTCAAAATAAAGCTTGATAGATGTAAAAAAACCGGTTTTACAACATAAACATTGCAATTCAGTAAGGAAACGCTTTTTTATTTATATGTGATATACTTAGTTAGTTCATCTTATATTGTACATATTCTTATAAATAAAATGATCAAAATTCACTGTACTCGTATGGGCACTTAGCAATTTTTTTTGTTTCCAAATCCTAGATATTTTCTGTCGCACGAAGCTTTCAGTTTACGAGTGTGGCTCTTTGTTTGTTACACAATAATAAATAAATAAATGAAAACTTAAGGTTAATAAGTCTTGGCTATAAACGATAAGTATTTACGGTGATATATACAAGTTCTAGGTAATTTATAATACATATTTGCTTGGTGCTCTAGTAAAATGAAGTCTCCAGATCCAATGACTGTGGTAAAGCGATTACTTATTCATGGACTCGCTTGTCGTGTCACTCGTTTGCGTCGAGTATTTCCCATTTCGCATCCCAATTCCTGCAGGAATGTTTTCCCTATTCCATTTTATATAATTCCCGCTATTTTTGTAGTTCTGTGAAGCAAATTACCGAAATTATCAAAAAGTAACTATGACTTAGACAGACCCGACGAATATCATCACACGAGCGAAAATTTTAATACCTTTGAATGAATGTAATATAATATTTCATTGTAATTAATTTTCTCGTGTATTTAATGTTATATTACGGTAAAAGTTGAGTACGTAGTTGATGTGTAGGCTCCCTACACGTCAAGATATCTTATTCTAATCGGATACACGGTTTCATGAATTAGGAAATCTTATTTTTGCAAATGTAATTAATACACCTATTAATTTCATAGCTACACCTACCTATTCAAACATTCATCATCATCATCCTAGCGATATCCTAGTACAGTTGCATCCAACTGGTTTTATTTTAACGGAAGCAACTGCGGATTAGGTTTGTCAGGTGAGTGGGCGAATTGACTGTTTGAAATTCTCAAGGCGCCTGAAGGCCTTATTGTAATATAAATGAGTATTTTATTTATTAGAACCTTATCATCGTACTTGTTTATTTAAAGTCACTTTTGTGTTCCACTGTTGACAAGCAATCGCTCTGGGGTCGAATAATAATGTACGGTTAGTCAGCTAGTGGGTTTCAATCTTGTGTATAAACAGGATTTCGAATTTCGTTTTGGGTATACAATAAAGGTATATCCTAACATTTCTTGCCACCTATCCATACATTATTAGATTTATTAGGACATAAGAAACATAGCAGGTCATGGCAGTGACGACCCGACGGGTAAATATTCTGATAATTAGCTTCCGAAAGAGTTTTCCGATGAGAAATAATCACATTACTTTACATGTGTTTTGGTGATTATTCATTTGGAATACTATTTAATACAAATAGATTTAGTAAGCGTAAACACCATGACTGGCGTGTGAGCAGGGTGAGGGTGTGTGAGAGGATAAGTAATTCCACACACTCCTGTGGAAGCAGCCGCGGTAGTCAGAGTTGTCTGCTTATGCTTAAGTAATCATATTGTTCTATTCTTGGTAAAGATTAGCCAACTAATTACTGACGCATTAAAGACACAGATAGGTAAATATCAATGCATATTGTATTCCCATTTCGTCTGCGCTTTAGGTACGGAACCACGAAATGTAGGAGCTCCGGCGCGTGTCATAATGTCCTTTTTTGTAGACCTAATTTATGACGTGGAACACGTAGCGCGAAAATGGCGAACGTAAACGAATATGCAGGTTTAATTTAACGGCCTGTTGTAAAGATGACTAAGGTAAGTCTTTAATTATTAACAAACCACCGGCTGGGCGCATGCTTCCTCTCTTGGGACTCGAAGCTAAGAGCCGTTTATGTAAAAAAAAACAATACAAAGAGAATTTAGTTAGTAGATTAAGGACGTTTTATGTTAAGGGGAAATAATGTATATTTAAATTAATTTACATAACAAAGAGCATTTTGAGAACTCGCAACATCATCTTTGAAGCAGTTTATAAGCTAAGTTTATTATTCTGGATTTCTAGTCATTCATTACAACGATAACATAAAACGTATTTTATTTTTAGTTAAATCAAAGTTAGCAGAAAAATCAATGTAGGTATTTACCGGTATTTTCAATATCATCACTTGGCTTAGGCCAGGATTCATTGACGAATATTAAATTGTAATACTCAATTACTCATAGTACTACAACGACGACACGACGAGGACATTACGTAAAGCTTCGACGTTTGGTATGTTACCTAATAAATTAATCATAATGCGCTGACATATACCAACACTAGATGACATACTATCTATATATACTAATATATTCTACTGAAACAACCCCCTGTGCGTGTTTATGATGGCATAACGTTTAGACTCATCCAATTGGTTGTACGCTTGTTACAGATCTATTTTACTGAAATACATATTAGCATTTAAATTAACCAGGACATCTTCTATTTTAGGTAGTGGATAACGATCGACCAATAAGCACGGGTTGAAGGTAGTTTTATAGTCTGCGCAAATCCTAAGTGAGCCATCTGGCTTATTTATAGGTACCAGTGGGGAGTCCCAGTCGGAGCAGTCGACGGGCTCGAGGACGCCGGCGTGCAGCATGGCGTTCAGCTCGGTGTCCACGCGCTCGCGCAGCGCGTACGGCAGCGGATGCGCGCGGTGGAATACCGTCACCGCTCCCTCGCGTACTCTCAATTTTGTTTTCTGCCTTTGTATCGCCCCAGTCCGTCGCTGAACAACTCCTCATATCTGCCAAAAAATTCATGACCTCATCACTAAACTGTGCGCTAGCGTCTTTTACTATAAAGTTACAATTAAATTTAGGTATTTCTATGTCCAGCTCGGCCAGCCACTGCCTACCTAACAAGGAAGTTGTGCCACCCTCCATTACAAACAATTCTAATTGTTTACTACAACCATTATACCATTATACGTTATCATTGGCCGTATGATACCTAACGGTTTTATAGTGCTTCCGTCGTAAAATTTTAAAACAATATTATCATTTTCTATCGCTAGATGTGAGAAATATTGGTCATACTTGACTTTGTTTACAGAAGAAATCGCCGTTCCCGTATCTCATCATCATCATCATCATGTCAGCCGAAAGACATCCACTGCTGGACATAGGCCTCCCCCAAAGACTTCCACAATGACCGGTCCTGCGCCACCCGCATCCAGCGGACACCCGCGACCTTCACCAGGTCATCAGTCCACCGAGTGGGGGGCCTGCCCACGCTACGCCTTCCGGTACGTGGTCGCCACTCGAGAACCTTTCCGCCCCAACGGCCATCGGTTCTACGTGCTATGTGCCCCGCCCACTGCCACTTAAGTTTAGCGATTCGGAGGGCTATATCGGTCACTTTGGTTCTGCTGCGGATGGCCTCATTCCTGATGCGATCACGCAGAGAAACTCCCAACATAGCTCTCTCCATTGCCCTTTGGGTGACTTTGAGCCTTCTTATGAGGCCCATAGTAAGCGACCACGTTTCAGTGCCATATGTCATCACTGGCAACATACACTGGTCTGGTCCCGTATCTACCTGCATTTTAATGACATGACTGTATTATCGATTTGTACTGGTAAACTCAGCGATTGGTAGTTATTTAAGCATAAGTAGTGTAATTCTTCCTCGATATCTCCGCCGTTCTCCTCGCTGTATCCGCGATCGGCCTCCGCAGAATACATGGCACTCCGCGCTGGCCCCGCCGTTGTTGGCCCTCCGCGCCGCGTTGGGGCCCGCGCTCCGCCACGGCCCGCTCCAGCCGCGCCTCGTCGCAAGTGGCCCGTCCGCTGACACTTGCTGCACTCATATTCCCTAAATTTGCAGTTAGCATAATTATAACTCCGCGCCCCACAAGCTTCGCACGGTCTTTCTTGTCGGCCATTAGAGCCCCGTCGCTGCACGCTGTGACGTAAATGTACTAGAAGACCTCCCTCTACTCGCAAACATAACGGTCTGCGCTTCGCCCGTCCTGCTCGAACCTGCCGCTTTAGTCTGATCCACTATATATGACGACCTGATTAGCCTAATTGGTAGTGACACTGCCTCCGAAGCTAGAGGTCCCGGGTTCGAATCCCGGCCAGGGCATTATTTGTGCATTTAGCACGGATTTTGTTCTTGGGTCTTGGATGTTCTCTATGTATTTATCTATATAAGTATGTATATCGTCGCCTAGTACCCATAGTACAAGCTTTGCTTAGTTTGGGACTAGGTCGATTTGTGTAAGATTGTCCACCAATTTATAAAACTATTACTGCTTCCCTTTGCGGCAGTTAGTTCGAGGATTTATTTCGGACTGACGTAAGATACCTCTCATACAATGGGGTTGACAGCTCTTATTCATCTAGCTACGTCACAGTACTGCAACTTGTCCTTGGTCCTCAGGGAAATCTGAAAAAAAAAACTACAACTTTCAATCTGGGTCCCGCCCTCGCTTCCATGCACGTGTATGCACCATAATGAGTGCACGAAGCAAATATCAAAGCGATGAACCGAGTAGAGACCCTGATTAGTTTCATTTAAAATCATCCACTTCGTATAACATAACACTGAGCTTAACATTTACACCGATCTTAACAAAAGTAACTGTTACCCCTTTTCAACCACGCCACTCCACGCGTTAATGGATGCTGCTACGTACCGTCGAATGAGATTTAATGGTCTAGTATTAAACATTACCTAATAACAGAGCGCTGCTAAGAGCAAACTTAGCGTGCCAACTTGTACGCGCAAGACTTAGTTCTGATGCATTAACTTTCAATAAGTAAACTTCTGAAGTGATGACATTCAGTTTAACTAATTTCCGTACCATGATCGATCTGTATAATCAAACTAATAAGGCTAGAGGTTTCGTAGGTGTCAGTATTGGGGTGATAATAGTAATAATATCATGTAGATGTGTAATTCATGAAATTATTATTTGTTGGAAAATTAGGAAAGGCTTACTTGCGCGTTTGTCGGTACAAAGGCGGTACGCTATAGCAAGCTGTCCTCTGTCAGTGTCAAATGTCATTTAGTCAGTACTGGTTTTTTACTGCGCGCCTACATTAGCGATTCCTGAGAGCCTACTCCTAACTTCGAATATCGAACTTCGTGTCATGCTGTCCCTTTCACTCTCTGACGATACACTATATGACGGGAAGGGACGGCACGATACGAAGTTCGATTTTCGAAGTTCGGAGTAGGCCCTCTGACTGGCGGATGCGTGGACGCGAGGCGGGACGAATGCAGTACTGCCCAGCTTCTGCGAACAATAGTAGTACTTCGTGAATGTGATACCGGACAGCATCGTGAGAAGTGAAAAGCGTGGGCGACATTAGTAAGCCTAAGTAAAGTGTCACTGTCCAGCGGTGTCAGCCTAGTTCAGGTAACTTAACATCCCGGTGGTATGTGAGAACGTAGTCTAGCCGAATTGGAAAGAGCAGCAGGCCTGCTACCTCCGAACGTAACTACTAATAATTCTCCAGTAAGGCCGGATTCGACCAAACAAGATTAAACTTCAAACGGTACGGATTTATCTTGGAATAAACCTTGGGTGAAACCAGCATAAATCTCATAAATCAATACGAAGTAAAACCGTTTTTCAACCCCTGACGCGCAACGCAAAAGAGGGGTGTTAATACGTGTATGTATGTATGCGTGTGTCAGTCTGTGGTATCGTAGCTCGTAAACAGGGGAACCAATTTGAATGTGGTTTATTTGAAAGCAGATTATCCAGCGATGGATCTTGTTTTATCAGAATCGATTCAGCTATTTTTGAGAAATTAATAAGAATATAATTTATTGCGCACTAGACTACTACTTTGATATTGATCTTAGAAATTAACATGTCGGGGGTTTGTCAACTTTTCCAAGTTGTCAGTTATTAATAAAAACGTTACGCCATTTGCAAATTAATAGTGATTCGTGGTATTTCAATTTCAACTCCTTTTATTCCCTTTTTGCGGCGTTTGAACTACAATATGTCTAATCTCCAACCAAAATAAACCGAATGAACGACGGTCAGTCTGAATTAGAGTCCGGGTCCTTCTTTTCACTCGAGGTAACCTTTGTCGAAATGCATTATTTAAAGAGACAAAAAGCCTTTACGCAGACAGAAAATACAAAAGTGATTGCCAAAAATCAAGAGGGACGGTATCTAAAAAAGGACAAATACGACAAGGATGAAAAACATTGCATTAAAAGTAGGGAATCATTGAATCAAATAGACTGTTGGTTTTGATTGCACCAATGATATGTTTAGAATTTTCCTATGAAAGGGTTCCCAGCAGGATGTGTCCGCTTGAGCGCTGCAAGCCACAAATCCGTGCTTATTCATTGTGCGGGGCTACATTTTTCCCGCAGGTGGCGAGTGTTTGGCGCAGTTTAATCGACTAAACTCCATTGTGGGCCGCGGCTACAATGGATTACCTGCTCTTGTTCCGGCATCCACACACTTTGCTACGTTTGCGGATTTTGCAGTTCCAACTCGGCACGAGTTTGATCCGATTGCAAATAGTATTGAAGGTTTGCGCACCGCTTTCTGCTTAATGCAGGATTAGTTTTGTACTCTGCATTGTATTGATGCGGTGTATGTTTCTAATAAGCTCCTTTTAAAAATAACTCTCTTTTAGATACGTTTCCATTCCGTTGGTATTCTACTTCTTAAAGTGCTAGATTTGGATAATTGTATACTTTTGCCTAGGTTCCTTAGCTTTTATGAATAAATTTAACAAAAATCTTAATGCTTATCTAAAGCTAATGTGGTATAAAAGATTTCATTACAAAATATTTCATGTTGTACCTACATATATTCACACTCGTTAGTTGAATATTGTCCGTTTTAATTACTAAAGTTCACTGAGGCAGTGGGTGCACTTACAATGGAAATGTATGTCTTATCTAACTAAATACGTACCAATAGGTTTGTATTTACCTACAAAAAGTAAACTAATACTTAATTTAACAAAAACTCAAACAATTTATAAAAATAATTTACGTTTAAAGGAGTAAAACAAAAACTCTTGATCAAAAAAGTTTTTCCTCATTCTGGGAACGGCAGTGAAATCGACGTCATTAATCGAATTGCATTGCCAGCGCCGGAATACGGTATTGTTCAAACCATCCACTTGGTTCATCTTATTCACATCGCATTTTATTACGTCTCACTCACGTGCTCATACTAGCACCGATACCTTTCAATGGGAGAAAAATATAGGTTTTGGTTTAAGGACCTCTAATAATCTTATACCTCGTATGTTTATAAGTTTTGAGACGACTAAATATTGGAATAAATTTTAATTATTTAAGTATTTTATTATACTTACCTACAATTATTTTATTAATTTTACTTGACATCGGTTTGTTTAATTAAGAAGTACAGATACTTTTTAAACTGTATTCCAATACTTTATGATATATGCCATTTATTGCGTCGGCTACACCTAGATACTGACACTGCGAGACGCGCAACTTTTCATCAGGGATGCTCATGGTTCTCTTCCAGTGGCTCATTTATGAGAAATCATTTATAAGTGGAATTGAGGGCATAGTTTTAGCGCTAAATTGTGCGTTCATAAAAGGTAATTTTGGCCTTAGAGACTCTATAATATAGAGTAATTAGGAGTACTTAGAGCCAGGCTCGAAGAAAGCTACTACTTTGAACTGATAAAACAGTTTTTTTTCCTTTAGCAGGTTTCGTACGAATTTTATTTTTGCGGCGGCTATCTTTAAAATCTTGTCAAAAGACTCGTTATTTTGACAAATAAACATGCCAAATAAACTTTGACAAGTGATTCCCATTGTCGGTTTTAGTACATGGATAATTTTATGGCTTAATTGAAGCATCTAGTGGTCAAAACTGACGGAAAAGGCTACCTCATACGCAATACCCGATCACATTATAAACCTCGCATTTTGATCCGGTTGCGGTACATTCTGTGCAATAGTCGAAACATCTATCGACATTTTGGTGTCCAATTTCCGCCGCCTTAAATTTCGTTCTACCATAGACATTATCTTGTCAGTGAACAAGGCCTTTTTCGTTTCGTGCCAGCACCTATGAGTGACCATCGCTTTTAAAGGCTTGAAACTAAAATATAGAAGGAAATTTAAAATAAACTACATCTACAGTATAGTGGTTAAATAAAAATAATAAGCTTCACGGAAATAATTTTAATAATAGATTTATCTAAAACAATATTCGTTTCAAAATGTATGACCATACGAGGTATTATACCTAAATGTGATTATAATTCTAGCTGTCTATTTATACCGTTAAACCGATTGAATGAAATCTTGTATGGTAATAGTTTGGATCCGGAGGAAGGAAATGAAAAATCATACCTATGGAGAGAAATTTGGATGGAAACTTTATATGGGGATATAAGGAAGACAAACGAAAAGCAAGACAATTCTATAAATCTGGAACAAACACAAAATAAACTTTAGTAAATGAAAAATTACTTTACCTAAATTTAAACGTGAAACATAACAGAACAGGCTGCGAACAGTAAACTAGTTTTTCACTCTTAGATTCAAAATTAAATCAACTAACTAGTGATCTACTTTCGAATTCTATTTCACCAGAGCCTGTTATAGCTTAACTCCATTAGAGCTGTTGCACTGAAATGGTGTAGACAATAACTAAATCAGCCGACTAACGCTGGCATTGCTTATGCTGACGTGTTTAATTCTGCCGGCGTAATTCTTTTAAGAATCGACGAGGGCAGCTTTATGAAATACTGTTTTATAACAAGTATTATTCAAAATTGGAGCTAACGTTATTAATACTAGCTTTAATAAAGTGTACACTGTATTTCCAATGAGATGTAAGTTTGGTTTGTAGTTTAAAGTAATGTTTAATGATTTTTATACGCGATTACTATTGAAAGTCGTCTTTAACTATATACCTATATAATTCCTAATTATTACTGTTATCATTTGATTGATTCAAATGATTATAACGACAGACTTAATGGAATTAATAGACACAAAATTTTAAATTATCAATCTATCGAACGCAAGTACCTACGTCGTATTTGAATAAGTCTTGATAAAGTAATCTGGAAGTATGTGGAAGCGACCACGCGAAATCAAATGGTATTCAAGGATAAAAATATGACGCTGCTCTGAACGTTCGTTCTCCACCGGACTTAGGAAAAAATGTATTCTCCGTTAATACATGATTATCTACAAGAAGATAACTATACAAAGATATACTCAATTATTATAACAAGGTTCAGGAGGCACATTTCTATATTAGACTACCTGTAGTAGAAATTTCAACATGAAATTTCTCTTTATTATCAAGAAAAAACTTAAAACACTTATCCATTTGCTACCTCTATGTCTAAATCATTATTAAGGTTAGTAATATTATTAGGTATATCCAGTATGACAGTAATGACCATGGATGAATTGGAACACCAAAAAGTATAGTTTTGATTGGCCTCCTTTTAGCGAATCGAATTTCCAAATAAAAATTCTGCGTCAATACGATATCCGAAAATAGAATATCCATTTGATTGGTGCTAAAAGGAATGTATGCTGATTGTATTTATTTTTCTACTCGCAAGCTTTTTTCGTTATTTCGACGAGCAATGCCAATTTACGGTATGGATGTCACGATTGTCAAAAAACAGTCTCAATTACATCTCGCAGACATTAATGGTTCGTATTAAATGCAATGGTTTTCGAATTTCAGTCTAATCCGACCACTGGACACGAATAAAAACCGATTGGCCTTTTTTTGGCAGTACCTATTAGGTATGTTTAGATACATTTAGCCATTACACGCAGATAGGCAGTACATTTATTATAATAGAAAATAAATGTAGCTGGGAGTACATATTATATTAAATAATCGCCAAAGTTGATGTTCCATTGTTATATGTGACCGGAAACATATTTGGAGGGCGAACATTTAAAAAAAGGTTTTATCTAACTTCAAGCCTATAACGTTTATAGTTCGTTTTATTTTTATTAACTATTTTGAGGGCTTTTCCTAAATTTGAGAATCGATTAGTGAACATTTGACAAATCCTGATGAGTGTAATATATAGCTAAAAGTCGTTTTGTACACTCATCTGTTATATAACCAAGTGGAAATTGACATCAAAATCATACGAGGTAGTCCTGTTTTTTTATGTATGTTGTGTGGGTCATTAAGAGGAGGGTTAATCAGAATTTGAAACATCGAAAAAGTGAGCTCGCTGCATTAAAGTTTTTGGCTGTATTGTGGTTAAAATTATGATTAATTTGTTGCTACAATTTCCCAACGACAGTTCTATTAACTCTCTAAGAAACAAGCTACGAGCTCGTATAGCCCTTCGGAGATGGGCCATTTAATCTTTCGGAGCAATTATCTCAAAATACATTCATTCAATATTTATTTCTGAACAAGCCGTTGGCCACGGAACATTGAAATGTTAAAAACGGAACCCTTAGACATAGCTATAATTTTATTGGTAATACGTTGTTTACATTTAACATTAATTCGTAGATTTATTTATTTTTTATTAATTATCGTATAATAATCATCTTAAAATGGACCTAAAAATGAAAGAAAATATATCTAAATTAAAACTAAACCAAACTAAAATATATCTAGAAAATTGGGCCCCCGTGGCATGGTGCCGAGGATGCTGGCAGCGTTTCCTCGCTGTATTGCAATACTAATGCGTTGGGCGAGGAAGCTGCCAGCTCTTCTGTCACCAGTTGTGTCGATTAATCTCTTGCTCACCTCTTGAAAAGGAGGTGAGCACTGGGACCCCATGGGCCTAGGGTCTCGACGCCAAAAGGCATAAAAATATATTCTGGTCCGAGATCCCTGTATTTGTGGCTCTTTAGGTTTTCAGCCGCCTCAGCCGCCGCACCACACCGAATGCTGGTACCGCTGAGGTGGGAAGGAGCAAGTGTGTCCACGCAAGTTGCGTCCCACACCAGAACCTTTCCCAACTTCCACGGAACCAATGACATCCCATCCGGTCTCTTTCCATCATCTCTTGCTAAGCCGGTTGGCTCGAGAAGGGCTGGCACGTTGATTGAAGCAAGAGACCGGCGGATGATATCATTCAGTGCGGCGTGGCGAGAAAAGCGGCCTGCGCTTTTTGGACAAGAAAGCCCATGGTGTCCCAGTTCATCGACTTCACTGCCGCAGGGGCACCTGTGTGGAGTGCAGACTCTGACGCCTAGCCGGAGGGAGGTTGCCAGGCGGATGGTGTCAGGCTCCAAGAAGGTCCCGGTGTTTGGCGAAGGATATGCATGTAGCCATTCACCGGACTCTTTAGCACCTGACGCGAGCAACCTAGCCCGCTCCAGTCCGGTGCTATTGCTTAGTAATGAATTATAAGTAATTTGGCACAATTGGTCGTCCCAGCTCCTTTGGCAATTTGGATGGTCCGGCACATCTTTTCCCGGGCAAGCAATTGACCAGGCATTCTTGGCCTCCTCCAGGCCAGCCAACTCAAAGTTTGACGGGAGACCCCGTAAGATTTTACCAATGAGAAAAGCTGAACTGTGGAGGGAGGACAAAAAGGCTGGTAGCGAAACATTTGAAATTGAGAAAGAGGGATGCTTGGGTCCAGGACTGGTCGCTGAGCTGTATATTCAAAATAGACTCTAAAGTTGATTTGATAAGGTCATCTAAAGGTAATAAAATATTTTGGAATTTCCAAAAATGGCTGCAGCGGAGGACATATGTTAATTTAGGTACGAATAGACAAAATTTTATTATAGACATTGCGTAATGGGGGCTTATTTCGAGGAGACGGTTTGCATAGTTTTGGAATTTAGATATTGAATTTTGTACATAAATAGGAAAGGAATTTTCGAAAATTGGGGACCCTAGGAGGTACAGAGAGTTGTTATTGACTAATGTTATGTTAGGTAACAAATTGCTAAACTTTTGTTGAATTTCAGAAGAATTTAATTGTAAATCCGGAATATAAAGCTCACATTTATTGTAATTTAAATCTAAACCAATGTTATGGAATTCGTAGATTATATTAACAGGATCATTACATTTTAATACATTAACATTATTTATTTATTTATTTATTTATTTTATTAAGGAGAAACAAACAGAAGTAAATGTACAAAAAGAAAACATAACAGTCCAAGTACTTAGTTGGTAAACATGCATTTACTCCCTTGAGAGTTCCCACTGAGACATAACTATTAAGCAGGTATAGGTATAGGTATATTTATTATTATTAGCATTTCATTTTTCTAAAAGTTCAATACATATTTAGTTTCTTCGTGTCCATCTGTCTGTCAGTGTGTCACAGACATTTTACACGAAAACAACTAGGGGTATTGAATAAAATTTGTAGTGTAAGTATACTGTAGTTATGTAGTCAAATCACTACTACGTAGTGGTAAGCAGGGTGCGCCCGACATAATGGAGTGAAGCTATTATCTATACCTCCAGTCTAGTTCGGTGATTATTCCGTTGTAGTATGTCTAATTTTCGATTTTATTCTTTATAAACCTACCCGGCGTTAGTGTCTATCACGGTGGTAAATTTGGTTATTCTATGTTGTAAGGTTCTGGAGGAGTAGAGTCACAACCACATACGCGAATCGGAAAAAAATTATGGGGGCACTCCATACACGTAACTGAAACTAAAAAAAAAGATTATTTAGTGCCCTTAACTTTGTTCTCATCTTATTGTATGCAATAGCGACACTTTTGAATAGTCGAGGTAAAACAATATTCTTAACTAAATCATGTTTCGATGGGAAGCGATTCCATTCGGATTAATTGACAGACCTGTCAATTAAGCCGAATAGGGATATCCCCTTTCGATACCACTTTTATTTCATGTCTAGGAAATACTGATTTTGAAACACGACATAAAATTTGAGATATTCTAATAACAGTTATAACATGCAAGACTCGTGTCGCAATTCAAAATATTCAAATATCAAATATCAGAAAGAGGAGAATGTCTCCATTAACACACCCAGTGACTGATTGCGTATATCGCGATTATTTAGCAATAACCTGATCCATTTACGTACGGGTGAGCAGTTACGCCTAAAGTTTGGTCGTTAGGAAAATTGCTACAGTCCTCAGAAGTCATGTGGCCATGAATAAATTACAGCTAGATAGGTTATATTAAGTGACCCGAACTACCATGTTATATATAAACAAATAAATAATTTGTGATTTTTAAATAATTCACTAAAACTAATCATAAAATGAATTCAACAAAAATAAAATATAATATACATAAATATATTATATATTCTCGCGTACACGAAACACGTGTATCGAATTAAAATATAAAACTTAAGCCTCTAATCGGCCCCCACGTGCTAGAACGGTCGCGAGCAAAACATACAATACAAATCAATGCGATTAGTATAATAGACCCTCAGAGGAGTGAGTGCGGAATGTTATTTTATTATGATATTTAGCTAGATCTCATTATCATCATCATTAATTTAAGAGCCCTGCTCTTGTCGGTAAAGTAACCGACATTCCGTTTTTTTTTATGCTACATCTTTGAGGTCCCGAT
This sequence comes from Notocelia uddmanniana, assembly GCA_905163555.1. NCBI lineage: Eukaryota > Metazoa > Arthropoda > Insecta > Lepidoptera > Tortricidae > Notocelia > Notocelia uddmanniana. Next base: position 19,998,028 of record LR991059.1, on the reverse strand, counting down.
ACGACATAACATTAACCTTTCTTTTTAGCTTGATCTATAAATGCACGACTCGGCCTTCCCCTTTCTCTTCTTCCCTGTGTGTTATCTTCTATTATAGTTTTATGTAATTGTCATATCGTATCAGGTGCTTTAATATATTTTCTCTTCTATTTTCTATCGTCTTCAGCAAGAACCTTTTCTTTCCTATAAATTCAAATACTTCTTCGTTAGTTTTTCTTTCAGACCAACTATAATACCTTCCATCTTCCTCCAACACCACATTTCAAATGCACTCAGTCTATCTCTGTCTTTTTGCATTAAGTCCACTCTAAATCTAAATCATCGGGGGAGACATTTGTTCAGCAGTGGACGTCTTTCGGCTGATATGATGATGATGATGATTGGGTTTATTACTAATTTGACCAACTGTGATTTGTTTTGTGTGTGTGTGTGTGTGTGTTTGTGTATTAATGTATACCTGTAATGCATTAATTTGAATGCATGGACTCCACAGGTAACACATTGTTTTTATCCAAATGGATACACAGGACAGAGTACGTGTTAATAAATAACGTATAAGATTATGTCACACCGAATGAGTTTGTCTCAGTTAAGTCCTTATTTATAGAGTCAAGACAATTACAAAACCCAATTATCGTAGACTCCCATCAGAAAGTGTTCGCGTAAAGACAAAATAAATTAAACAGTCCCATGCCGCTCACGAATTTTCTCCTTCGTAGAGGGTAAATATTTCTGAGTTCACTTGTCAAATGGAATTTAATATTTCCAGCAGTACCTATTACATTTCGAACTGTGACAACTTGACAAGTAATTCATTCAAACATGCTTTAATACGTGGAAGGGCACAATTCTGGTCGATTTGCACACATAAACGTTTCAGAAATCTCGTTAATTGGTTCTGGAATAAACTTCAATAACTAAAAGCATTATTTTTTTTTCAAAAAGAATAGAACTAACGTAATACTGAGTGCGATACGATGGATATATCTGATTGTCTATTTGATTCAGCTTCGATGTCATTTACTGTCTTACCATAAGGGAAGGACATATGGACGTATTAGGTATAGTTTTTTACCTACAAATATTTTTAGTTTCTGTTTATATATATATATATATATATATATATATATATTAAATGTGTGCAGGTGAAGAGCACGGCATTTCCAGCTACCACTAGTGAGCGAACGAGACAAAAATGTAGGTCTTCTCGGCGTAGAAACATTTTTTTTATTTGTTGATGAATTTAGAAATAATTTATAACCTTTGTATTAAACTGATGTCTAAGCTATACCGAAATTTTTCATAGAAATCAGTTCTGTAATTTTTAAGATAAAGGGGAACGTACATCTATCCATCCATCAGCACAAATTTTCACGTTTATAATATTTTTTAGGATTAAAATAATCAGTATTTCTTTAAATCTAAACAGAAATGTGAACCGTTTGCGACTTTTAGCCTTTAGGCGTAGGCTAATGACGTTAGATTAAAGGAACCTTCATTACATAAAAACGTTTACGATTATTTATAAGCTTGTAAATTTGTACGAAAACATCAAAATTTATATACAAAAGCTAAAGAACGTCACACCTGCACTCTAAACTTAAGACATATAAATAAAAAATAGCTCTCCCAACAAGTAATTTACAGATGAGTAATAAAACGCCCATGTGACAACCATACACATCTATATACATATAATAAAGCTGAAGAGGGTCGAAAGTCTGTACATGGAAGATATTCGAAAAAAAGTTGGTGGGGATACTTACAATCGATAACAGAACACGTTCCAACAGTTTTTAGAATTTTTGTCTGTTTGTCTGTTTATATGAACGCGCGTCACGTGAAAACGGCTGAACGGATTTTGATGAAAACTTTACTAATCTGTCGAGTTAATACCCGGTCAGGTTTTAGGCTATAAAAATTGTGCAAATTTGGGTTAAAAGGGGGTATAAAGAGGGGTTGAATTTTGTATGGGAACTCCTATAATCCATGAGTTACAGGTATGAAAATTGGTAAGCATATACTTGATAACAAACGAAAAACATCCTCATTCAAAATTTGTGAAATCTTAAGATAGATACTGAAAGAAAAAGTAAACGCAAGCGCTGCCCTGTGTGCGCGCCAGCCACCACGGTCTCTTCAAAACATGCAATTACAATGTTACTTTTGCCGCTCACTTCATGTGCACTCACTTTATACCATAATCCCTATACTTAATATTATAAATGCGAAAGTTTAGATGTTTAGATGTTTGTCACTGAATCACGCAAAAACGGCTGAACAGATTAAGATGATTTGTATGCTAATAAATAGTATATAATCTGGATTCACTTATATATATTATTATCTTCCATCAAAGGGATATTAAATCGGGGATGCAAGTAAGGTCCATGAAACGGGGTGGTTTAATCCTCTATTTCCATTTTTTAATCCTCAAGCCATTCTACGATTTAAGTTTCAGCCAATTTGGAGTATAACAGCGTGCCAAGAAATTTAACTTATAGCAGAATTGTAAACAAGTTGACGATTCAGTATGTCAAAACCGAAGTATCATAATTCCTTCTGATTTTGGACGCTATTTTTGAGCACAACCTTTTCGCAATAAGTTCTACTTTGCGTCTACATCAAAATGCATTTGCGATACTTTGGCATTGTTTTTATTCATATGCTTAAATACAAAAACAGCTGTTTCAATGCACACTTTGTATCATCGGTGTACCATATAATTTTATCGTGCGTTATTTTTTACGTAATTGTTCACCCTTCACACCATAAAAACTGTTTGATATAAGAGATCACTTGAGCTGGGCAGCCCAATCGTCAGCATAGACAGTTGGAGTATCTAAGATGTACACTTAGAAGAGGGTCGAAAGTCTGTACATGGAAGATATTCGAAAAAAAGTTGGCTGGGGATACTTAGACTCGATAACAGAAATCGTTTCAACAGTTTTAAGAATTTGTGTCTGTTTGTCTGTCTGTTTATATGTCTAGGCATCACGTGGAAACGACCGAATGGATTATAATTTACCCTCATTAATATGGCAACTGAATCTTCGGCGACGACATAGCTCGGCCTTCGGCCTCGCATGCCTTGCCACTCTCCTTCGGCTTTTCAGTCATCAACCTTACATGAAGAATCTACTCTGTTGAGAGGCTCGGCCTTCAGCCTCGCGTGTCTCGCCTCTCTGCTTCAGGCCTTCGGCCTTCAGCCTTACATGAGAAGCTCGCTCTGTGTGATTATTCTCGCATGCCTTGCCACTCTGCTTCCGGCCTTCGGTCAACATACTTACATGAAGAACTCGCTCTCTCGGGATAACGTTTTACGGCAGCCTGCGTAGCGAGACTTTTACCATTGTACAATGTACATGTAATGTTTTTGACGACATTCATTTGTCTAGAATCGGTACATTTGATATTCCGAAATAAGCACTTAGTCATTCGTTTTGACAATAGGATTTCTATGGAATGTCATATTGACTGTAATCATTTCTTAAGGGGGTGTAAAGAAGGGTGAAAGATTGTATCATCATCATCGTCTTAGGCGTTATAGCCGCGGGTGGGCCCTAGGCTAGCCTGCTCAAGCAAATATCTCCAGTCCGATCTATTCGTGGGTTTCCTTCTCCAACATGTCACCCCTAAGTTCCTGGTGTCCACCTGAGCTTGAGAAAGATTGTATGGGAAAACAAATCATTCTAAGGCGAGAACGAATTATACGCGGACGAAGTCGCGGGCAAAAGCTAGTTTACAATAAATAGCCTACCTACAGAAATAGCTAAAGAGGTATGTAATTTTCTAATGTACATTTATATAAGTTAATTTTGCAATACCTTTACAGGGTGTCATGTTGTATTCTTACGTTAACAGTTATTTAAGACCTGCTGTATACCAAAAACATGAATGCAATAAAGTTATTATATATATATATATATGTCGAATTGTGAAGGCGGCGCCACCAGTTCACAATGATTTTTCTTTTATTTTAAACGGATATCCGTATTTCAACCATTTTTTCTTTTTAATTGCGAATAGTTGTCAACAGGTGGCGACACTACTTGACGGATACCGCCATTAATTCAGTTCTGTTTGTAGTAACAATTTTGTTTTATTGGTTAAACTTAATCTTAATTTGAATGGCAACTTTGTTTAGATTTTAGTTGGTTAATTTGTACACCATTTCCGTTGATTATTTTTTTGTTCTGATTGACTTTTGATTATTATTTCAAAGTTGATTGACTGGAAACTCAAGCGATGGGGTGATCGCTCTGCTCTGATTGGCTAAAGTACCCCACCTTCGCTTGGACATGGCTCTTGGCGGGGATTAGTCTCAACGTTAGACATTCAGACTGCGGAGGAGCACATTCAGCTTTGAGTCGTAATCGAGACAACATCCACGCCAAGAAACTTGTCAGTTTCCATCAAACTATCTTTATATCTAGGTATCCTAAACCTAGTTTAATTAGTTCTGTTATCCAATAATGTCTTAAGTGCATTTAGTGCGATATTTCGCTTATTGTAACCAGTGCTTATAACCTTTAAATTGTGAAGTGCAAATAAAAGTTAAGTAATCGTGTTATAACGTATTTTCACTTAACAACGTGGTCGCAAGACTATCGCTACGTCCGATACCCAAGAAAACGCCCAGTTTCCCGCTCCGGCCGACCCCGGTTCCACATCAGAAGTGGGATTAAATCGGGCTCAAAGTGATGGACCACGTGTTGATGAAAATTTGCTGCGAATACTATTGGAAGCACAAAACCGTAACATGATGGCTTTGATTAACTCAATTCAACCTGTGAGTACCCGCAAGATTATTTTACCGGATTTTGATCCCGAAAAGGCAGACGGAGATGCACGTGCATGGTGTGCTACTGTAGATATATGCCTCACTGATCATGAACAACAAGGTAGTGCTCTGATTCTGGCCCTCAGTGGAGCATTAAAGGGCAATGCATCGCATTGGCTTTCTCAAGTTTCTTTTGCGGGTATGACGTGGCCTCAATTCAAAGATCTTTTTCTGGTCCGTTATGGCTCAATCGAAACTCGCGCTGCTACTCTAATCAACATGCAGAATAGCAAGCCCAAGGACAACGAGAACATGGCGTCGTATGCGGCGCGCCTATCAACAACATTAATGGCACGATTCAAGGATATGACAATGGAACAGATGACCTTGGCCATGGTACTGGCCCACGTGTCTCAATTCGATGGAAGGTTACAACGCATAGCTTTCACCACTGAAATCAAGACTCGAGAACAAATGCAACGCGAATTACAAGCCAGCTCCTATATGAAGAGGAAGAATAATGACTACGCAAGTGACGCATCCTACAGCAAGCGACCGCGGCCAGCTGCTCGTGGGCCACCACGTTGCTTCTCGTGTGGGAAGCTTGGACATCGCAGTACTGACTGCCGCTCCAAGGATAATAAAAGGTCATGCGATCGTTCCACTTTTCCTAATGCTAATTTTTCAGCCAAACCGCCGTCAAATGCGTCGAAAATATCGTGTTACAGATGCGGACTTCCTGGTCACTTTGCCAACAAGTGCCCACGTGCTCCAACCTCTTCGGTGGGGAAGAACGTTCCTGGCAACAGCGGCGCCGGAAGCAACAACAACTTCAGCGCGGCCGCATCCAATGGCGGCAACCAGCGTCGTGTGGACCTGTGCTGCGTCAGCAACCCTACTGGGCGCATGAATATTGCCGGTGAGTCATTCCCTTTTCACTATGATTCGGGTGCCGAGTGCTCTCTCGTTAAAGAATCCATTGCTTCCAAATTCCCCGGTAAACGGTTGAATAATGCTGTGACTTTAACTGGCATCGGTCAATCGAGTATTTCTAGTACTGTGCAAATTGATTTTTAAGTAGAAATTGGTAACCTGAATTTGGAGATATTATTCCATGTCGTACCTGATAAATGTCTTAGTAGTGACATAATGATTGGTCGTGAGATTTTAGCTCAAGGTTTGAACGTAAACATGACTCACGATAAGCTTACCTTTTCCCGTTGTGTAGGAGTAAATGCTTGTTCGTTGAGTAGTAAGTCTGTTGAGGTTATTTCTTTTAACAGCATCGATACCGACATACCTACTGAGAACTGAGATCAGCTTGTTCACATATTGGAGCAATTTGAGGCGTCGTTTTCAACAGGGATTGCTAGTACGCGAGTCACTACGGGGCAGTTAGATATTCGTCTAGTTAATCCAAGTAGAACGGTTCAGCGACGTCCCTACAGACTAGGTGCAGAAGAAAAGGTCATTGTTCGTGAGAAAGTTAACGAGCTGTTGGAGGCAGGTGTTATTAGGCCGAGTTGTTCTCCGTTTTCGAGTCCGGTGTTACTTGTCAAGAAGAAGGATGGTTCAGACCGATTATGCGTCGACTATAGAGAACTCAACGAAAACACAGTCGATGATAGGTATCCATTACCTCTCATCAACGATCAGGTAGCGAGGTTAGGTAATGCCAAGTGGTTCACAGCTCTTGATATGCTAAGCGGCTATCATCAGATTCCTGTTGCACCTGATTCAATCGAAAAAACTGCATTCGTCACACCAGAAGGGCAATGGGAGTACGTCACAATGCCATTTGGTCTGAAAAATGCTAGTTCCGTCTATCAGAGGGCAATTATGAAGGCGCTAGGTGATCTGGCATACTCTTTTGTGGTAGTTTACATAGACGATGTGTTGATCTTGTCGTCTACCGTTGAAGAAGGTATCGAACGTCTACGTCTCGTGTTAGATGTTTTGACAAAAGCAGGTTTTTCGTTGAACTTGTCAAAGTGCTCGTTTCTGAAGAAATGCATAGAGTATTTGGGCTATGTCATAGAAGACGGTCATGTGCAACCCAATCCGGGTAAAGTCGAAGCGCTAACAAAGCTTTCTCCCCCTACTACTTTAACCCAGCTCCGTCAATTTATTGGCTTAGCGTCGTATTTTCGGCAGTTCATACGCGACTTTTCCAAAACCATGACTCCTCTCTACAGATTGACGAGTAGAAAGAACAAATCTCTCGATTGGTGACCAGAGCATGAGAAAATCCGTCAAAAGATCATTGAGCAACTAACTAGCGAGCCTGTGCTAATGATCTTCGACCCAGATCTCCCGATCGAAGTTCACACCGATGCGAGTGCGGATGGTTACGGTGCTATTCTTCTGCAAAAGGTTGACAATAAACAGCATGTAGTCGCTTACTACAGTCGTCGTACATCTCCAGCTGAATCGAGATACCATTCATTCGAGCTCGAAACCTTAGCGGTTGTCAACGCTGTCAAATATTTCAAGCATTATCTGCAAGGTCAAAAGTTCAAGGTTGTCACAGATTGTAACTCTGTCAAGGCGTCAAAGGCCAAAGTTGATTTGTCTCCGCGAGTGCATCGTTGGTGGGCGTACCTTCAGTCGTTCAACTTTAGCATCTTACATCGTGAGGGTAGCAGGATGTCTCATGTTGACTGTCTGTCTCGAAATCCTGTCCCTGCTGCTTCTTCAACTCCTTTAAAGCGCGTAGATCAAAAGCGAGTCGATATAGCGACTTTGTCTGACACTTGGTTGCAAGCGGAGCAGGAGAAGGACGAGGAGATTTGCAAAATTAGGTCTGATCTGCAGAATGAGGTCTTGTCGGAGGATATTAGGAAAACTTATGAGGTTCGCGCTAATATCCTTCATCGTAAAATACAGCGTAATGGACGCACTAGGTGTGTTCCTATGGTTCCTCGTGCTTTTCGGTGGGCAGTTATCAACAATGTGCACGAGTCTATCATGCCTCTTGGATGGGAAAAAACGCTTGAGAAAGTGTATGATCATTACTGGTTCCCAGGAATGTCCAAGTATGTGCGTAAGTTTGTTGATAGTTGCATCACATGCAAATTGTCTAAGCCCCACTCTGGTAGAGTCCAAGCTGAATTACACCCGATCCCCAAGGCGGCTATCCCTTGGCATACAATCCATATAGATGCTTCGGGTAAGCTGAGCGGTAAAAATCATAACAAAGAATACGTCTTTGTTATTATTGATGCTTTTACGAAGTTTGTTCTTTTGGTTCACTCGAAAAACATCGATAGTAGCAGTAGCATCAGAGCTCTCAATAAGGGTATTTTGTTGTTCGGCGCTCCGCAACAAGTCATCGCGGATCAAGGACGTTGTTTTTCTAGCAAGGAATTTGCGAACTTTTGTAGTAGCCATAATATCAAATTGCATCTTATCGCAACCGGTGCCAGCCGTGCTAATGGCCAGGTCGAAAGAGTCATGAGTACGTTAAAAAGTATGTTGACCTCGGTAGAAAGTAGTAAAGATCGGTCCTGGCAGGATGCCTTAGGTGATATTCAGTAGGCCATGAATTCGACAATCAACCGTGTCACCAAAGCAAGTCCTCTTGAGCTGTTGATAGGTAAGGTTGCCAGACCACTTAATTTAATGGCTGTAGATGATGACGATGTTATTGATATGGAAGCAATGAGAGAGCAAGCGTCCCGAAACATGGTGAATAGTGCAGAATATAATAAAAAAAGGTTCGATAGTAATAAAGCTAAGATTCAAAGCTGTGTTGTAGGTGATTACGTTTTGATTGAGAACGAGGAAAGAAATCAATTAAAATTAGACCCAAAGTTCAAAGGTCCCTTTAAAGTTATTAAAGTTTTAGATGGTGATAGGTATTTGATAAAATCACTCACTTCTAACAGAACTTACAAATACCCCCATGATAGAGTAAGAAAGATGCCTGAACAGCAGGTTCCCGTCGAATTAGATATTGTTTGTGATGACGTTGATAGTGCCAGTGCCACTGATTCGGATTAATGTGATTGGACATTTTTTTTTTGCTGCTGGAATTCACTTTTGACACTTTTTTATTCTCGATGGACTGAGGACATGCCCGACGGACAGGGTATTTACTTACTACTGACTTTATGCTTTCGATTGAAGGCATGCCCGATGGACTGGGCGATGTAATGATTGCGTCAGAAGTTCCGGAGCATGTACGAGGTGCACATGGACTGCTTTTTCTGTGCAGTATACTCTTTGCGAGGAGTAGCACTTACGCGGCTGAGATGGTTAACTTCTGACGATGAGTGACTTTGACTTGTGACAATTTTTTTTTAGTATGCCGATGGACTGGCATGTCATCCCATTTGCGATGGAGGCACCGAAGGACTGGTGTGTTTGGTTACTAGTAAATTCCAAATTAATGACGCATAAACTATGCTTGGCACTATCAAGTCTGATAACTTTTAACTCGTTTTGATGAAAACACTATTTTTGTACCATTAAGTAATTGTAATTAAATGAGTGTTATCATTGTTTAGTTTTATGGCAGAATAGCCGAGCGAAATACTTTCCTCTTTTATTTTGTCAACAGATGCCGCACCCGAGGACGGGTGAAAGTCAAGATGACCGTGTCGAATTGTGAAGGCGGCGCCACCAGTTCACAATGATTTTTCTTTTATTTTAAACGGATATCCGTATTTCAACCATTTTTTCTTTTTAATTGCGAATAGTTGTCAACAGGTGGCGACACTACTTGACGGATACCGCCATTAATTCAGTTCTGTTTGTAGTAACAATTTTGTTTTATTGGTTAAACTTAATCTTAATTTGAATGGCAACTTTGTTTAGATTTTAGTTGGTTAATTTGTACACCATTTCCGTTGATTATTTTTTTGTTCTGATTGACTTTTGATTATTATTTCAAAGTTGATTGACTGGAAACTCAAGCGATGGGGTGATCGCTCTGCTCTGATTGGCTAAAGTACCCCACCTTCGCTTGGACATGGCTCTTGGCGGGGATTAGTCTCAACGTTAGACATTCAGACTGCGGAGGAGCACATTCAGCTTTGAGTCGTAATCGAGACAACATCCACGCCAAGAAACTTGTCAGTTTCCATCAAACTATCTTTATACCTAGGTATCCTAAACCTAGTTTAATTAGTTCTGTTATCCAATAATGTCTTAAGTGCATTTAGTGCGATATTTCGCTTATTGTAACCAGTGCTTATAACCTTTAAATTGTGAAGTGCAAATAAAAGTTAAGTAATCGTGTTATAACGTATTTTCACTTAACAACGTGGTCGCAAGACTATCGCTATGTCCGATACCCAAGAAAACGCCCAGTTTCCCGCTCCGGCCGATCCTGGTTCCACAGTATATATATATGGGTGTATATGTGGGTGGTGGTTGGTATATATATATACTGTATTCAAAATATTAATTTTCTATGGAGCCTGTTGATCTCGTTTTCATATTACATTAATATTCGTTCATTAGCTTTGTACTTAATACATTTATCACCAAAACAGAATTGAGCAGTCTATTTATTCTTTGTCAATGAAACATTTTCCTTATCGTCCGATTTCTTATTAGATTGGCGAGGAGTAAGTTCCGCTTTCACCGGCAGACCGGCTTTCTCTTATTGTTGTTATTCAGTTAGCGAAGGGATGGCCACTGACGCGAGTAACGAAACTTGACTTGTTATGTCCTCTATATTCTGTTTCGTTATTGTATTAATACTGTTGTCTTATTATTTCTTAGGAATCAAACGCAATAAAACGAAGGTCCAATTACGCGCTAAACTCGTATTTATTGTCCATATACAATCGGCGCTTTATTACCGCTGGGAGACACTACGACGGATATTCGGGTAGATTAATATGTTCGAGGGCACAAGCACGTTCAGGAAATTATTTACTATACTGTTTATACGTACATCTACCGCCTAGTGGCTTTGCAGTTTCTAGAATGCTTATTATGGAACAATGACGCCAATATCGATAAGAGCCTTGGTTTATGGACCAACTTGCTTAAATACTGAAAAAAAGCTAACATTTTTATTAATTAAAAATGGGATTGCTCTTGGCCATCTAACCACACATGTTGTAAAAATAACACTAATAGTTTTAGTGCTTCTTATCTGCCTGTCTAGTAGTTTTTTTTTATATGTACACTTAGCTTCATGTACCTAAGTTCAATATTTTGGATTTTAACTACCTGTGTAATGATTATAGTTATATTAAAATACGAATATGTGTTGTTACAGAGATTTTCAGATTGTTTTCAAATTAGACGAATCTGTTTTAATTTTTAATTTTTTGACATTTGTTGTCACTATGGGCTCACGTATCTACATTTCTTCAATTCAATTTAATCTATATTAATACGCCTCCAGTTTGGTGGCGTTTGTCGGAAATATTTCCGAATCCAACATCTATCGAAGAAGGCAAGTTATAAAGGAAAATAGAATATTAAATCACAAAACCCCGGACTGGCCCTGCACAAACGTTGTTTCGCTCGACCGGGTTTTTACAATCATAGCCTCTTTTTAGTCTTAGCATATTGGAGAAACATTTAGGGGATATTGCTTGTGGCAATTTTGATATGCTAATGTCGGCAGGTAGGTTCTGCATCCTCCAGGGACCCGCCGCCTGTCTCTATTGCGAAATTTCAGGCTTTCTCTTTGTCTTTTACAGTTATATCTACATAGATATTAAATAGTCCCGTATTTTTATTCATAAAACCGGTTCGCTACGCTTTTTGCAAATTTGAGCTTTAACTGAATACTAATTTGATATACGTATTCAATAATCCAATATTGAGCTGAGGGTGTAAGCTCGACTGCTCTGAAATGGATATTGACGCAGCGGCTTTTATTAATATTATCTAATTGCCACGTTGTAGGGTTCCTTAATAAACAAAGGAACTCCTAGGAACTGTAAAGAGCTAATTTTCGTTATGGCCTAATAAATAGTGTCCCTCCGGGGCTGCTTTTTCAAATAATAGCTTTGATTATCTCCAACAGACATTATCGACTCGACTGTTGTAGTTATTCATTCATGCGCATGCACAAATTACGCATTTTTTTTAATATTACACAAAAGAAATTTGAACTTGAAACATTAATAAAAACCGGGCAAGTACGGGTCTGACTCGCGCACCGAGGGTTCCGTACAACGATCGTGTACCCGTTCCAAGAAATTGAACGCCATGGGTACAGCGCCATCTATCGCTGTTTGAAATGTTTTTTAATGATATAAAATATAATGTACATAAAGTTTTCATTATATTTTTTCCTGTATTAATTGACCTCGTGTGTTCATAAGTTTTGAGACGAATATTTGTTTTAAATAAATAATTATATGAAAGTAGGTATGTATTTCTGGCCCGATTTTTATTGCCATCAAACCACTATACTGTAACTGAGATAAGTAAATACAGTTTATTTAAATTGGCTTTTAATATTTTTGCCTTTAAATGCGGTGGTCTCGTTTACGTGTCCGCACGAAACGAAAAAGGCCTTATTCACTGACAAGGCACTGGTTAGAAAGGGCAGTACGACAAATTGTACACTAAAATGTCGATAGATGTTCCAACTACTGCACAGAATGTACTGCAACCTTATCACCCTGTGAGGTTCACGCCTTTTCACTCATACTCATTAGATACTCCTGATTACTCTTTTTGGACATTAGTATATTTTATGAACATAAAATTTAGAGCTAAACTTGCCGTAAATTCTACTCAAAATAGTTTCTCACAAATGAGCCACTAGAAGAGAAGCAAGAGAATCCCTGATAACAATTTTCAGCAGTGCAGCCAAGGCAATAAATGGCATCTATCATAAAATATTGGAACGCAGATTATATATAATTACTTATTAATAATTTTATATATAATTTGTATGTTTATTAAACAAACTTTCATTTACAATATAATTTTAGATATATAATATATTTTGTGAGTACCTAAATTTATTATTTATTTAAAGATTTTTGTTTTTCTAGGTAAGAATCCTGTTGGTAGTTTTTAATTTACTTTTGGTAAATTAAAAGAATTAATTACCTAAAAAACTAAAAAGTATTCGTAAACTTCGGAGATAAGGGGGGGAAATTTACCTACTCGTACCATTAAAAAAAGAGAAAAGAAAAAAACTGTTTTAGAATGTGCAATTCTAGCCCTTTGATAAGACACCCCTCTTGACTTTGAACTTTTGATCCCCCTTGTATCGGTAAATTTTCACAAATAATAAAAAAATATGTTATATGTGGGTTGGCCTTGTTTATTCCAAATTTCAAATCTATAGCATAAATAGTTCTTGAGATAATTAGCAATGTGACAGACAGACAGATAAAGCAGCACCATGAGGGTTTCTTTTTTAAAGTTTTGCTACGGAACCCTAAAAAAAGATTCTAAACCTTGCCTTTTACAATAATTACGTTTCTAGCAACAATTACTCTTTTTATCATGTAAGACAAATTTTCATTAGAACGTACACTAATATATATTTTCGCATCATTTGCTTTGCTCCGGACTTGAGGTGACATTTTTCCCCCAACGCGGAAAATGGTTTGGAAGCCTTCCAAATACTTAGACCGTTTGGATAACTTTTGGAAACATAACCTTTTATTATTAAATATTATTAATACAACTTAGAACGATAAAACTTTAATCTAACTCGATGCAGTTGAACTGATTCCATTTTCAGTCAGTTTTTATTTTGATAAATGCTGTCAAACCCTGAGTTATAAGGACTGTCACTACAAGCTCAATTTCTGTTTGGTGCTGCTTAAGCGCATACATTTATGAGTAGGTATAATCTCCTCCTCAACATAATGTTATTATGGCATCACACCGGCCACGTCGTCCTCAGCTAAGAACGGACAGGACATTGACGTATCGTGTCTGAGAAAACTCCGATCCAATTTAGGAGTCGAATCCGATGAGTGTCCCTTGGGATCTGAAGCTTTTATTCATGGAACAGAATTTTAAAAGGAAAAAAGGAAGATTCCAATTTTATTAAATCTACCTACCTATATGACGGTCGAATATATATCGCTTATTGGCAGGAAAAAGCTTTGAGTGGTGACAAATAAATAGGGAGTATAACGTTTCTAAAATTGTGTCCGATCCTCTTTTACCAAAACCCTCATTATTCTAGGTCGTCGGTAACGGACTCAAATGAATATAAAATCAAGAGCGGTAAGGAAAACACTTCATATTTACTAGCTACAAAATTGAGAGGGAATTTGTAATTAAATAGCGAAGCGCCGTGTTTTTTAATCGTATTTCGTAAAAGAGATTTTGTTTTTCAGTCTGGTTTAAGTACATAATATATATCTTTAGGGACTAAATAATTTTTGAGAAAAAAAAGACCGACGTCAATGGGGGTGGCCGGTGAAAGATTATTATACTTAGATGGTGCACTCTTAGATTCCATACAATAAAATAAAAATGGCTATAAGTATGTTTATAATGGTAGAAGACTAAGTACCCTCAATTCCTCATGGAAAAACCTTGTTTGCTTGACAAACAAAACGAAGAGAACCAATCGCCAAACGTGAACTACGCGTCGTTGAAGAGTTCCGTTCTGATCATCATCAGCAGTTCCACTTCATCAAATGTCACATTTTTGTATGATAATGCTCGATTTGTTGATAAAAACACAATAATCACTATATGTTTGCCTTTAAGATTTGAGGAGTTCCCTCAATTCCTAATGGATCCCATCATCAAAAATCGAGGATGATAAAAATTAATCGTGAAAATAAAACTTGCTTAACAAACACAGCTAGGAGGACAAATCGCCATTCGTGAACTTTTGGTCGTTGAAGAGTTCTGTTCTGATCATCATCAGCAGTTCCACTTCATTCAATGTCACATGTTTGTATGATAATGCTCGATTTGTTGATAAAAACACAAAAATCACTATATGTTTGCCTTTAAGATTTGAGGAGTTCCCTCAATTCCTCATGGATCCCATCATCAGAAATCAAGCATGACAAAAATCAATCGTGAAAATAGAAATTGCTTAACAAACACAGCTAGGAGGACAAATCCCCAAACGTGAACTTTTCGTCGTTGAAGAGTTCTGTTCTGATCATCATCAGCAGTTCCACTTCATCCAATGTCACATTTTTGGATAAAAATGCTTGACTTGTTGATAAAAACACAAAAATCACTACATGTTTGCCTTAAAGATTTGAGGAGTTCCCTCAATTCCTCATGGATTCCATCATCATAACTGCGTTATGACAAAAACGGGACCAACTTGGATATCCATATCAGCCCTAGGACGTCCACTGCTGGACATAGGCCTCCCCCAATTTCATGGGGGGTAAATGCCATAATCGCCACGCTTGGCATGCGGGTTGGCGATCGCAGTATCTCCACCGCCACTCTAGGAATGCTGCTGCCCATTCCCCGGTGGTCTTGGTCGTAGTTTAAGGACATACCCGGGTCCTAAGGTCATACTTGGATATATATACTTACAATCAAAAAAAGAATTTTCCAAATCGGTTAAGAAATGACGGAGTTATGGAGTAACAAACATTAAAAAAAAAACCAAAAAAGAAAAGACATACAACCGAATTGATAACCTCCTCTTTTGAAATCTTGAAGTCGTTTAAAAAGAAGTTTGTACTATTTAAACGTTCGCAATTTTCACACATTAGTTTAATTAACGATACCTGATAGCGTTCATCACATAGCAAATCAGAAAATTACCAAGGATGTTGTGTCACATCCGAAACTTCACATACATCCAAATAGATTAAATTAAATTAAATTTGTTAATTTTACTACATGCGATTAAGCCCCGTTTAGTAACAAATAATTAGATGCTTACCTAAATGTATAATGATGTTGAAATAGAATCAATATTTTAGCGCTATAGGAAAACAATGCAGCTTACGACTGAAAACTAAAATATTTCAGTAGACAAGAATTGTTGGTATATATGTAGCTTCCACATTTTTCATAAAATGTTGTATGGAAATTTTAAGCTGATCCGTGCAATGAGGTAGAAGTGACTGATAAGGTAACAATCATTATTTCCCATAGAGGACCTAGTAAGTTATACACGCAAGTCAAGAGGAGGAAACTTTACGTGGAATTTTGGTTTATGTACAGCATCAATTTTTCATTTCGGTTGGTAGTTAAAATCAGATTATTCTGTAGTTCTAGGTAAGTAATAGCTGTAATAACTTGTTTGTTTTATTAATATTAAATGTCTTTCCCGCTCATGGGATAATGGTGTCCCGGATCTTTAGAAGGCGTGCGTGGAGCCAAAGTATCGAGGTACAGAAGTACCAACCGAGTACCACATAGCCAACACGTAGAGGCCCTTTTGACAATTCAATGAAATGAAAGGAGTACACCGAGCGGATGCGGTCCCTGCCAGTGTCATGGGACGCACACATAGAAAGCACCCGCCAGGGTGTACAGGGACTACCGTAAAACGGGGTGAGTAGGTTTCGCGGGGAGAGGTGGGTTATGAATGGGGAGAGAAGGTTTGAGAGGAGGGTGAGAAGGGATTTTAAGGCTACTGCTACAAAAATAATGTATTCCAATTTAAAATGGAGCTATAGTAATACGCATAATAAAAAAAATCGATCCAACAATCTTCCGAAATCACCTTTGTATGAAAACCCCTCCCACCCCAAATACGAGGCACTACGGGGTGAGGTGGGTTTTCCTCTTTATCGTCAAAGTTATGAAATGGAACTACCCAAAATAAAATAAAAACTAAAATACAAACGTCCGGAACACTTATTATATACACCATTCAGTTTTCATGTAAAAATAAAATGTTATCGTAGTTTGAATTTCAGTTTTGACCCTACTCACCCCATTTTACGGTATTGCTAGTTGATGGAACCTACTAAATGAACCGGATTGTTGGGTGAATATGATAGACTAATGGCTGGGCTATTCAGTGAGACAACGGACATCTGACTAATAAAATTGTCTTTCATTTTTATCTCAGGCAGACGGTGACTCGCCGCCTGCTAGATGGCCTAAGATGGGATAAAAAATGGCCTAAGGGCAACACCGGTGCAGAGGGCTGGGGGTATAAAGGTGGCACTGGGCTTTAAACATGCAGCCAACTCACCACTTAGGTAACCACGTCCACCCCCTCGACAACCGGTTAAGGCAAGCCAGAGAACACCTCACTGAACACCCCCAGGAGTACTAAGTTACGTAAGGTCGCTAAAAAGTAATAATGAATATGGTCGGAGGGTTTCGAATATAATTCTCCCTCACACTGTAAATAGGTTTTCTAATGAATTAATATATAAAATAAACGGCAAAACAAGTCGGCACATTAGAACTATTATTCAGCATTATATATTTCAAACAATAAACATGCAAGTATCTATACATATAATAAAGCTGAAGAGGGTTGAACATGGAAGATATTCGAAAAAAAGTTGGCTGGAAATACTTAAAATCGATAACAGAACACGTTCCAACAGTTTTTAGTATTTTTGTCTGTTTGTCTGTTTATCTGTTTCTCTGTTTATATGAACGCGCATCACGTGAAAACGGCTGAACGGATTTTGATGAAAACTTTACTAATCTGTCGAGTAAATACTCGGTCAGGTTTCAGGCTATAAAAATTGTGCAGATTTGGGTTAAAACGGGGTAAAAAGAGAGGTTGAATTTTGTATGGGAGCTCCCATAATCCATGAGTTACAGGTATGAAAATTGGTAAGCATATACTTGATGACAAAGGAAAAATATCCTCATTCAAAATGTGTGAAATCTTAAGATAGAAACTGAAAAAAAAGTAAACGCAAGTTCTGCGCCGCGGCGCTGCCCAGTCTGCGTGCCAGCTACCACGGTCTCTTCAAATTTTGAACACTATTATGATTTATTCCATTAGGTAACTGTGACTCTAAACCCAAATTTTAGTCCCGTTTTCTAGATTCAAAAACTACATATATATCTTTGTAATTCTATATAAAAACATGCAATTACAAAGTTACTTTTGCCGTAAGATTAAGATGAGTTGTATGCTAATAGTATAACTATAATCTGGATTCACTTATATATATTATAAGTATACTTTTTGTCCCGATGATCATCCATGAAAGGGATATTACACATACGCTATTCAACGATTTAAGTTTCTGCCAATTGGGAGTATAACGGCGTGTCAAGAAATTTAACTTAAAGCATAGCAGAATTTGAGGTATTGCAAACAATTTGACGATTCAGTATGTCAAAACCGAAGTATCATAATTCCTTCTGGTTGTTGACGCTATTTTGGAGCGTAACCTTTTCGCAATTAGTTCTACTTCGCGTGTACATCAAAATGCATTTGCGATACTTTGGCATTGTTTTTATTTATATGCTTAAATACAAAAACAGCTGTTTCAATACACACTTTGTATCGTCAGTGTACTATTTAATTTTGTAGTGCGTTATTTTTTACGTAATTGTTGACCCTTCACACCATAAAAACTGTTTGATATAAGAGATCAATTGAGCTGGGCAGCCCAATCGTCAGCATTGACAGTTGGAGCACCTTAGATCTATACTTATGTATCTATCTATACATATAATAAATCTGAAGAGGGTAGAAAGTCTGTTCATGGAAGATATTTGAAAAAAAGTTGGCTGGGGATACTTAGGATCGATAAAAAAAAACGTTTCAATAATTTGTGTCTGTTTGTCTGTCTGTTTATATGTCTAGGCATCATGTGAAAACGAACGAATGGAGTATAATTTACCCTATTTTATATGGCAACTGGATCTTCGGCGACGACATAGCTCGGCCTTCGGCCTCGCATGCCTTGCTACTCTCCTTCGGCTTTTCAGTCATCAACCTTACATGAAGAATCAATTCTGTTGGGATGCTCGGCCTTCAGCCTCGCGTGTCTCGCCTCTCTGCTTCAGGCCTTCGGCCCTCAGTCTTACATAAGAAGCCCGCTCTGTGTGATTATTCTCGCATGCCTACCCGTGAAGAACTCGCTCTGTTGGGACAACGTTTTCCGGCGGAACTGCGTAGCGAGACTTTTATCATTGTACATGTAATGTTTTTGACGAGATTCATTCGTCTAGAATCGGTACAGTTTGATATTCCGAAATAAGCATGTAATCATTCGTTTTGACACTAGAAATCCTAGGGAATGCCATATTTACTGTAATCATTTCTTAAAGGGGTGTAAAGAAGGGTGAAAGATTGTATCATCATCATCTGAGGCGTTATAGCCGAGGGTGGGCCTGGTTAAGCAAATATCGCCAGTCCGATCTATTCGTGGCTTTTCTTCGCTAACACCTAAGGTCCTGGTGTGCTTTTCGACGCCATCCAACCACCTGCGTTAGAGAAAGATTGTATGGGAAAACAAATAATTCAAAGGCGAGAACGAGTTATACGCGGACGAAGTCGCGGGCAAAAGCTAGTAATAAAATATATATTATGTAAGTAAAGTAATAAAATGCTAAACGTGTTCTCGCAATCAGGTTACCTATGTGTTAATGATGTTTTTTGGAGGACTCCTTGACTAAAAAAATCTTTTATAATTAAGATTAGTAGTTAAGATTTATGTAAAAACTATAACGTATTTATGAAATAAACAGTTTTCATTTTTTTTACTCCCTAACAGCTCGCCACAAGCTGTCCTACGTTGACTGATTGCACTGGAAACCCAGTGGGCGATGGGGCGATGAAATAAAAATTGATAAATTTTTTCTATCTCATTATAATAAGAATTATGAAAATATTTGAGATGTATATTCTGAATCAACCCATGAAGAATAGCAAGCAAAGAAAGTCGCGAGAGAAAACATATTCTACAAATTAGCTGCTACATTGTTGGATTACGGGATTGGACAAAAAGGCTGCTGGTAGATGAGAAGTCGCGATTAAGTGGCTGCAAGTACGTGCTAAGGAAGTAATACGGTCAAAGTTGGAGGGTTCATCGTCAGCGACCTAAGTTCTGAATGCTGTGTAACTTTAATTAGAATTCCCACATGAAGGCGCTTGCGTCCCGATCTGACAAATTAGTCTATCTACCATCTTCCCGAACTAACCCCGCTTCTGTTTAATGAGAAAATAATGTTTTCTCCAGTAACGTAACAATAATGTCGCTCGTAAACGGAAGAATTCTCTTAAATATTTTAAACGGTAGAAAGTGGACTCTAACGACCGCTTTTGTGGAAAATATTAATACTTAATTTTGGTGGCAGCAGCAGTGTTTGACATATTCCTTATTAATTTTTGGTAGAAATTGATTTTCAAGCTGTATATCTTTTAAAAGAACGAATTAAACTAACTAGCCAAAGTCTAAATATATAAAAGAAGAAACTGACTGACTGACTGACTGGCATATCAACGCACAGCCCAAACCGCTGGTCCTAGAGATTCCAAATTTGGCACCTAGGTTCCTTATAAGGTCTAGGGGTGCACTAAGAAAGGATTTTTCAAAATTGAACCCCTAAGGGGGTGAAATGGGGGTCCGAAGTTTTTATGGGGAAACAAGATTAGTTGGACTATTTTATTCGAAACTTCACAAGAGTATTTCTAACGATAAGTGAGTAAATACGTGTTTCAGGTTTTTTGAGAAATCAACCCCTAAAAGGCGGAAAGGTGGTGACAAATTCTGAAAATAGTAATGGGTATTGTTTTTATGATATACCGGGTCGCTGATAATGAAAACAACAATGATTTTAAAATCTCACGTGGAGGACGTGAAATACCATCCCCCTGTTGGGGTGCGAGGGGGATGAAATGTCTAAATATTAATATGGGTGTTGTTTTTATGGTTTTTTGGGACGTTAATTACGAAAATGGCATCGGTTTTGAAATTTAATATTGTAGACATGAAAAGTTTTGAAAGTATGTGCTAAATTTCAAGAAATAACTGACTGACTGAGTGACTGACATACTCGTATCAACGCACAGCGCAAACTGCTGGTTCTAGAGATTCCAAATTTAGTATGTAAGTTCCATATAAGGTGTTGAGGTGCATAAGGTCTAAAGGTGCATGAAGTGCCGTGAGTTTCCTATGAAGACACGACCTTTTTTGATTCAATGTATTGTAAGTGGTTTTATTAATCAGTGCCGTCCGATACGACTTCAACATAAGCATATTTGAGCGTCCGAGAGGACTCTTACTAGGAATCCGAGGTACCTAAACTTTGAATTAAGTAATGGCCATATTGAATTTCTTCATATCCGTCCCGATTTCGTTGAAAATCGATATCTGAGCATCCGAGAGGTCCCCTACTACGTCTCCGAAACAAAATTTGGAAAAAGTGGCGGCCATTTTGATTTTCTTCTTTTCTTTCCCGATTTCGTTAAAAATCGATATCTGAGCATCTGAGAGGTTTCTTAATACGACTCCGAGGTAAAATTTGGAAAAAGTCGCAGCCATATTTTTTTTTCATTTCCTTCCCAATTTCGTTCATAATCGATATCTGAGCGTCCGAGAGGTCTCTAATACGAATCCGAGGTAAAATTTAGAAAAAGTGGCGGCCATATTCATTTTTATCATTTCCGTCACGATTTCGTTCAAAATCGATATCTGAGTGTCCGAGAGGTCTCTTAATAGGAATCTGGGGTAAAATTTGTAAAAGTGGCGGCCATATTGATTTTCTTTTTTTCGTCCCCATTTCGTTCAAAATCGATATCTGAGCGTCCGAGAGGTACATACCAGAGATTGTAAAATAAAAGTTTAATGTTACATACGTATTATATAGGCGTGTGGGGTATCTATGGATTGGCTTTTATACACGATAGAGGTTTCGATATTTTTTTCCATTTAAATCAACCTTTAGATTATTTTTTCCAAGTTCCGTAGGTTCTCTGAAATGGTGCCAAGTCCGGCACTACATTGTTTACAGTAAAACTAATTGTCTGCGGCTTTACGAATTTTGAGCCTTATCTTGGCAGTTTGTTATAATACCATAGAGGCTGTTGGATATTTAAGAAAACTGTCAACTTAAAGCTCAAAATGCATAAAGCCGCAGTAAATTAGTTTTACTGTAAACAATGTAGTGCCGGACTTGGCACCATTTCAGAGAACCTACGGAACTATAATATTAATCGTATGGTATTTATTTTCGAACCGTGAGATCTTCGGAACACAAGTACGGTTGCCAGTTTTGTTGCCCTTTTAGCACCACCCAGGGGTCAGGTGTAGGGTAGCGATGGGTACTCCCTACGGACGTGGTGCAACTTCGACCCCCCTTTGTCAAGTGAGTGGGCAACTTGACTGTTAGAAGTTCTCAAGCCGCCCGAAGGCCTCTAACTTGGCTTAACGACTGCTGTCGTAGACAGCAGCCGGGATCAACGGCTTAACGTGCCTTCCAAAGCACGAGAGCGCTCAGTTAGTAACCACTCAAAGCGGTCACCCATCCAAGAACTGACTTGCATTCACATCGCTTAACCTCGCATACGCGGTAGGTGGGTGCCGCTGGGACACGAGCGCTCTAAATTCTTGATAGTTTGTGTCAAATTGCAATTCAATCGGTCCAGTAAAAGCAACTCGGTTGAAAGTGTTGTAACAGACGGACTGACAGTAAAGAGTGCGAACGGAAGTGAGGCCAAATTTTCTTTTTGGATGCTCCTGTTAATGAATCACAATCACCAAACTTCGTATACCGAAACACCCAGAATGTAACAACTACTTTTCTGGAAACCATTTAAATCGGTTCAGCCAAACGCGATATAATCGTGGACAAACATACATACATACATACATACATACATACCTACGTACATACATATATACGGGTCAAACAGAGAACCTCTTTTTTGTAGACGGTTAAAAATTACGCTTAGTACGCGGGCGAAGCCGCGGGCAAATGCTAGTAGAAATTATATTATTCAAGACCTAAATTATTGTCACCTACGTACGTGCTGTCACCAACTGTTCATCTCGAATCTTGATAAGCGTGACATTGATAAATCATTACAATATTGATCAATTATTTGAAACACGAGGGGGGAGAGGTTTCGCCACTTTCCGCGGTCTGGAGCCAAACTCTAACTTTGATTAGGTACGTTCGTCTGGTTTCACTAGACATGTATTACACCTACGAAATTGACACTTTGAAATCAAACATTTAATTAAAGTGTTCAAATGTTTATTGAGTGGTTTAGATTTGGCCAATATCTTTACGTAAGCTGATTATTTACCAATGTGTTCGTATTCGGAAGTCATGGTATTCATACGTCATCTCGCTGATAGTAGGAGCATTCAGCTTACAGAAATCTCGAGCTATTATGGCTTGTACTACACACCACTATTTGCTATTCAGATACCTACTTATGTGATGGTGTGGAAGACCAGGAGGTGATGAGTCAGGTCGCCAGAGCTCCCGAGGATACGCTATGCTTAGAGTGAGGGACCTGCATGTTTGTTTATTTAACAACGAATCCTCAAGTCAACAATTGTTCTGCAGTAAGTCCAGCAGGGTAAGTCAAGTAACTTTTCGAACGTGCGATAGGTATATTTAACTGTCACCTTTACTTTTGAAAATGACAGCTAAGATCGAATTGGACAGAGCGAACGCGGCGCGGTGCGGCGGCGGAGGCGGTTTTGCATTTTTGATCTTTTCGAAACTGTCGACTGTAGATTACTGCTCCATATGTCACACACGCCGCCTTCGCTCTACCGCGTATTTTTTTGGTGCAATGTGCCGTGCGTCCGCTTTCCCGCAAAACCGCCTCAGTTCAGCAATGACGCTGCGCCGCGCTTTGTGCGTTTCAAGCTTTAGATATATCTTACGTACACTCGATAACGTTACGTATAACCTCGCTGGATAGGCGTTTAGACCTGGTCATGGAATTCATTCTCTGTTTTTAAATATATATCTATTAAATATATCGTCGTCTAGTACCGATAACACAGGCCTTATTTAATACCCTTTCTGACACATGATTAGATACAACTGTAGGTGATTAACAGCTCTTTATACTCATTCTTTATTCAATTCGTTCTCGTCACTCTACTCATCCATCGCAGCATTGTCGTTTCATCCGCCACCTTTGCGGCCTATTTTTTGGCACACCCTCATGCGTGTCTGTGGTCATCCACAGGTCTTATAATGGTCATTGCAGATTTTGCCCTTCAATCAATGAGGCATTTGAGCGTCACATATAGTTCCCGAGATAGATATAGCAGATATTTATAAATACTTATTTAAATACATAGAATTTATTCAAGATTCAGAAACAAATATGCTTATCACTCGCATGCCTTTACCAGCATTCATACCAAGGATCATCAGCTTCGTAGGCAGGCTAACTATAACCACTTAGCTAAACCGATAGTCAATAACTCCTACGTATTGGATAGATTAACTCTGCTAATGCACATAAATTCATTCTTACCTTTTTCCGAGCATTATATGCAATTAAAATACAAATCCATCATTCACTCAACAACCTTCTGCGCACGGACCTCACCACCGACTGCTCACTGACATTGAAACTAGCGTGATGCGCGCTTAGACTAGTTTTAACGAAGCAATGCTGGGTAATCGGGTTGTAGTATTGTATTATCACAATCTTGAATGAAGGTATGCAAGGCATAAACATAGTCAAGGGATTTTAGCGTTTTTTGAGTAGTACCAGTTAAGTGTACATAGTTTTCAAAAAAGTTAATAAAAAGGTAAAAGGACTTTAAAGGTATTTTGTTACGTTTGTGTTGATAAACGTTTTTATAGTTTTGCTTCATGAACAAGAATTGTGAGGGAAAGTGTCAGTTAAAAGCATTTAGATATATTATAGTGTAGCAATGTCTGTTAGTCAGTTTTTAATATTGTAAACCCCCGAAAAACATGGGCTTAACGATGTTGGGCGGTTCTGTATCTTCAAAACTATAAATCATAAAAATATAAGCCCAAGATCAGTCGACGGACAGTAAAATTAACTCTTAGAATATGTCTAAAACTCAATAATGGCCATTTGAGGGTTAGTTCGGTTCTAAGAATTGGACGGCAGTATTGAGCTTGCTATGGGACTAGATCGATTTTTGTAAAATTCATTGAATCGTTATGAGTGGATCATCTTTGTTTATTTATTTCATTCACAATGCAGTTAAAAGTAGTGTATATCTACTAACCTGTATTATTGAGATTCATATGAATGATGCAATCGAAGTGTACGGTTATGTATATGTTGTTTAACGAGCTCCATTTTGTTATTGTACATGTATACTTACTTAAAATGTTACTATCACAATCATACGTTAATAATGATTAATAGGACCTTAGGCTTTATTAATGTTATCATAGTTAGTTCACAACATTACGGTTAATAAACAGGACGCATGGGTATCTTTAATAGTAATAGGTAGTAACCCTCTACTGTTAATGTGTGAACTAAAACGTGAAACGCGCTATTTTGACTTGAGATCTACATAAATAAATTCTTTTAGTAACGCATGACCTGTCAAACACATTTGGATCATGTGATTTTAAGCTACCACGGGATATGGACTAACCCGAACTAACCGTCCTCTTTTTGGCATTAAGCCACGGCTAGTAATTCTATTTATTTTGTCATGTAGATATTGAGATTGCCGTAAAAGTATTGATGTACTTAGCCAATTTAATATTTTGGTTCACAGAGTGTGTTTTATTTTAAACCAAACTATGGAATATTTGATAGGTGGCGGAGGCGTTTAAAAAACCCACTCATATTTTAGAATTCCGTAGTAAACAAGGAACCTTTATATAGTTTTGTCAAGTCCGTCTATCCGCGGCTTAAATATTTCAGTAACCGTTGCTACTAGAAAGCTGTAATGTAGCACTTAACTTAAGAAATGTACTTGGAAAAGGAAACTTTTGTACAATTTCCATTGATTACTTAGCCTGAGTTGCGCCAACTTACGATCACAGACCGATCAACGTTAAATATGGCGGCGGCAGTTGTCACCCCATAGAAACTTGTCAAACTTTCCATACATTCAGATTTTAACGAACATCGCTTACGACTACACACGGTTTGGTGCAAGCCACCCCAAGACAGTTACTTGTTAGCTACATATGTCAAATATATAGGTATATCGTAAATATAAATTTGTGACATTTTAAATCCACATAATGTCACGGGTGGACACTGGACACGCACATAGCCGATTTTTTATTATACATGAATTCCGACCACATACGCAGCATGCAAATATTTAGGATTGTGTGGAGAAGCACATGGGATGGGGTAAATAGCCTCAACGGCTTTTCAGGCTGGCTGACTGACTGACATAATAATAATAATAATTTTTATTGCACAGAAAATGTAAATACAAAAAAAAAGGAGTTATAAAATAGGCATGGGGTGCATGACATTTGAATTTGCCGAGATTCCAGGGGTCCCCGCACTAGGCTAGGCCTGTATCGCGGGAGACCAGCTATATATTTAAATGTCATTACTGACCAGCTATATATTTACATATCAACGCACAGCCCAAACCGCTGGTCCTAGAGATTCCAAATTTGGCACGTAGGTTCCTTATAAGGTCTAGGGGTGCACTAAGAAAGGATTTTTCAAAATTCAACCCCTAAGAGGGTGAAATGGGGGTCCGAAGTTTGTATGGGGAAACAAGATTAGTTGGACTATTTTATTCGAAACTTCACAGGAGTATTTCTAACGATAAATGAGTAAACACGTGTTTCAGGTTTTTTGAGAAATCAACCCCTAAAAGGGGGAAATCTGGTGTCAATTTTTGAAAATCGATTTGGGTGTTGTTTATATGGTTTATCGGATCGCTGATTACGAAAACAAGAATGATTTTAAAATCCCACGTGGAGGACGTGAAATACCATCCCCTCTGTTGGGGTCCGCGGGGGTGGGAATGTCTAAATATTAATATGGGTGTGATTTTTATGATTATTTGGATCATTAATGGCATAATTTCGAAAATGGCATTGATTTTGAAATTAAATATTCCCTATGAAGATACGACCTTTTTTCATTCAATGTATTGTAAGTGATTTTATTAATCAGTACCGTCCGATACGATTTCGACATAAATCGATATTTGAGCGTCCGAGAGGACTCTTAATAGGAATCCGAGGTACCTATTTCCGTCCCGGTATCTGAGCGTCCGAGAGCTCCCCTAATACGGCTCCGAGGTAAAATTTGGAAAAAGTCGCAGTCATATTGATTTTCTTTTTTTCGTCCCGATTTCGTTAAAGTAAAAGTAAAAGTAGTTTATTCTTCAAATTAGGCATATTACATGCACCTATGAACGTCAATAAACTACCACCGGTTCGGAAAAATAAACCTCTGCCACGAGAAGAACCGGCGTAAGAAACTCGGCGAGGTGTCATTTTTTCAAAACAATATACATTGTATAGTTAAATATAAAATTACAGTCTCAGTTACTACAAAAATAACAAGCTACAGTAGAAAACCTATTTTCGCGATAGATTAGCCGTGCAGGACACTATCACTGCCAAACATCCCTGTCCATGATGTAATCGTTTACCTTATAATATGCTTTTGAAATAAGTGTTTGTTTTACTACAGATTTGAATTTAGAATTGCTAAGTTCAGTAATGTGTTTTGGAATTTTATTGTAGAATTTAATACAATTTCCCAAGAACGACTTTTTCGCCTTTACTAGTCTATAGAAGTTATTTTCAGTTTCCCAGTGTTTCTGGTGGCTATTGGTTTATCAGCGTTCGTTGGGAAATTGCACAAATTCTTCCTAACATACATTATTATTTCAAATACGTATAGGGACGGCAGGGTTAGAATATCTATTTCTTTGAAAAATTCTCTTAATGAGTCACGCGACCCCAAGTTATAAATTGCCCGGATAGCCCTTTTTTGCAAAATAAAAACAGTTTCAATATCTGCAGCTGATCCCCACAAGATTAGACCATAAGTAATTATACTATTAAAATAAGCAAAGTAAACTAACCGTGCCGTTGCCACATTGGTAAGCTGCCTTATTCTCCTGACTGCAAATGCAGCAGAGCTCAACCTACTTCCTATCGCTGTTATATGGGAACCCCACTGCAATTTTGAGTCCAATGTAATACCTAAGAATACAGTTGACGTAACAAATTCTAATGTTTGGCCATTAAGTTTAATATTTGTATCTAAGTTTCTATTTGACGAGTTCGCTAGAGAGAATTTCATACATTTAGTTTTTTTCGGATTCAACACTAAGTTATTGGCAGCAAACCAGTCAGATATCATGGACAGGGTATTATTTGGTTCAATGAGTTCAGTATCTTTCCTATTTACCTTGAACAGTAATGAGGTGTCGTCTGCGAACATTACAATGCCTGATCTTCGGCTTACCATATATGGTAGATCATTTACATAAACAAGGAACAGGAAAGGGCCTAGAATAGACCCCTGAGGTACTCCCATCTCTACCACTGTCTCTGACGAAAGGGCTTTATTTATCGCTACCTTTTGATTTCTCTGTGTTAAATATGATTTCATAAGATCCAATGCATGTCCTCTGATACCATAGAAATTAAGCTTACAAATTAAAGTTCCATGATCTACACAATCAAAAGCCTTGGAAAGGTCACAGAACACTCCAATGGCGTCATATGACTCTTCCCAAGACTGCAAAATAAATTTATTAAACTTGCACCTGCATCAGTAGTTGATCTACCTTTCGTGAAACCGAACTGCTGTGCGTGCAAAATATTGTGTGAATTAAAATGAGAAACCAATTGCGTAAGCATTATTTTTTCGAATATTTTGCTAAACGCAGGTAGGATAGAAACTGGACGATAATCAGAAGGATTATCTCTATGACCTGATTTGAAAATAGGAACTACTTTACTACACTTCATTAAGTCTGGAAAAATGCCATTGTCTACACAACTATTAAAAATGAGAGCTAGAGTGGGTGCAACGACCTCGAGAATAGATTCCAGTACCATGACTGACACGCCCCATAAGTCCTCAGTCCTCTTTATTTTTAACATTTTAAAAGACTTCAGTACATCTAGAGGAGAAACATGATGAAATTTGAAAATATTAGTGACTCTAATTTTACGTTCTCATTCAGAAGGGATTCTGCTATTTGTGGTAGATGATGCCAAACTTTGAGTCGTGACTATAGGAATTTTGGAAAAGAAATTATTAAACTCATCGGCTACTTTTAGTGCATTAGTAATTAAATTATCCTCTATTTTCAAAGAAATCGTGGACTCTTTATTACTTCTCCTGCCCAGTCTCTGTGTTTATTATTTTCCAGACAGTCTTGGCTTTGTTATCTGAGGACTTTATTTTATTATTCAAGTGCATTGCTTTTGCCTTTGTGCACACTGTTTTGAATAATTTGGAATAATCCCTAACATACTGATGGAAGCGTTCGTCAGTGGTGCAAGATCTCCTTTCATAAAGTTGGTATAAGTTATCTCTACTCTTTCGAATTCCGGTAGTTGCCCAATCATTAAATCTCATTTTATTGTTTATTTTAATACGCTTTTTACTACAAGTCCTATTAAAATTCGTTACACACTGTATTCAGAAGCATTTTGAATTGATCATTCGGATCATTTGATTCTACCTGGGTGTTCGGCATGGCGACTAGTAGATTTGACTTTAGTAGTTCTAGTCTACTTTTACTCAGGGGTCTTATTTCTATAACGCGATCTGGAGGTTTTACTTCGCAAGGTAGCCTGACCATCTGCAGCTTTATGATCCGACCGGACTCCATTCACTATGCTTCTGTCTAGATGAGGGACAGTTTAACCAAATATTATCTATGCAAGTGGCAGAGTCGGAGTAACTCGGGTAGGTGCTTCAAATAAGTAGTCAAAATTGAACGATTTAAAAAGAGTGATGTACTTATCTTTTTCGACTGATTGTGATAAAATATCGATATTAAAGTCGCCACAGACCACTACTGGTTTTTACCACTTATTGCTTTACTAAGTACATCCTCCATAATTTCTATAAAAGATATTAAGTCACCTGATGGTGGTTTATAAATGCAAAATATCAGATACTGATCCGTCTCTGCACAAGCAATCTCACAAACACGATCAACAGAACAACTGAGAGGTCTTTACGTTCTTTAAAAGTTAACCCATTTTTCACTAAAATAATAGAGCCACCACCCTCTGCGTAGTTCTGTTGAATGCGCTGGCCAATACGTAATTATTTACATTAAATTTCATCATATGATTCTTTAACCAAGTTTCTGTTAAGCAGACTACATCTACATTAAGCTCTTCTGTAAATAATTCTAAATCTAGTATTTTGCCAGTGAAGCGATTTATATTTTGGTGTAATAAAATTACACTATTGTGCTTCTCCATTGTCCCAACAGTCAGTTTAAAGACAAATCCGCTATTGGAGATGTCGTCCTATCCAAGGGGGAGGGGGAGCTTATATTTCCAAAAACGGAATTAATAAAAGATGCTAAAGATTTAGCAAGTCTGTCAGTTGTAATACGGTAATCACTGATAGCATTATTAGTGTCAAAAAATATAACGTCACTATGACGGCACGTCAGCTTATACATAAGCTTATTGAGATTACACGCATGACTGTTAGCACTGCAAGGAGAAGCAGAATAGGGTAACGCGCCTATAATAACATTTTTAGCACCTAGCTTTGACAGGCATTCGAACTCAGTCTTCATCTCAGAGTACCTAATATTTGAGCCATCACCTAACATTAATACAATTGTGGTCTGTTCATTTATATGGACATCTTTAATATTATTTATGATTTTTTCAAATGAGGCATCGGGCATACAATAATTTATAACACAGCTGTTCTGAATATTATTACATAAAATTTTGCCCAATCCTCGTCCTACCCTATCTGAGAAAACCAGAGTTCTATTTACATTATTACAGGCTGGGGTTATTTTTTCCGGTGACACCGGCAAGCTGCTGTTCGACACAGATGAGTAAACTGCATCTCCGGGCAGAGGGTGAGCCTGCCGGAGCGCATACTCACATTCACACGAAGACTGCTTGGTAAGCAGTGCTTCCAAACATTCCTCGTTGTGGTGGCACAGCTCCAGCAGTTCATCCGCTGCCAGGATATGTTCACTAATTTGCTTCTGAGACATTACATATTTATTAGTTAGATCTTTCAAAGAATTTTGTAATCTGTTCAGTTCGGCTTGCAGCTTGTCAGTGTCCGTTTCATAAATGGTCCTACTGTAGCATAATTGCTCTTTGTAAGAATTTAACTCTTTCAAGACACAGACATGATTTTTTCTCAATTGAGTAATTTTATGAATATTATTATACTGTCTGTACAATCGTTTTGATTTTTTTATAAATCTATTTAACTAAACATACTTTTTGTATTTCTTATAACTTTTAAAACAAACTTGCTTATCATAAAAGGAGTCCTCTGTCAAATCTATTACACTAGAAGGTCCAAAATTGCTGCAATGCTTTGCATAAGCGTTTGGTGTCACAAGTTCTTCAAAGAGCCGCTGAGTGTTGTTTATTTGCTGGCTCTCTGCCTCTTCTTGCAATTGACGGACCACCTTGTGGGCATCGGAGAGCTCATACTCTAGGTGATCCACACGTTGCAGTGTCCGCTCATGGATATCACAGCACTCTTGAAGACTGTTCAGTTTCTCCAACAGATGGTCACGCTGTATGACAGTATCCGCATGCAAAGCATCCAGGTTGGCTAACTCACATTTGAGTCCTGTGTTTTTTTGAATAATCAATTTAACCTCCTCTTCACTTTCATCTCGTTCCCGCAGTAGCTGGTCACACAGAGATTTAGATTGCTTTAGTTCCTTGAGTGTTGCATTTAATTTCCTTTCCAGTTCACGTACTGTGGCCTTGCGTGTCATAACTGAGCTAGACATGTTGAGCTAGCTGGACACACAGCTCTCCACAGCACCTGAAATATGATGGCAACACGACTAAACACCAAGCAAGGAAAGCACAGTCGAGAGAGAGTAGGACTGAACAGATATTAAGTGTATAGATAGAATATAAATATGAACGTAGAAGGCAGAATTGAATTGTGAATATAAGAGTGAAAATATGTATGAAAAGAATATTTGACAGAGTGAAACACAATTGGCATAAAAGTTATGAATCAGCTGACCGAGTCCGATGTCAGTTCCGAGTGAGGTTATGCTTGTAGTTACTTATTAATTTAATACGGGAAGTATTCAAGTTAAATGTTATTTAATGTAACATAAAATGCAGCTATGACTTATTTATATTGAACACAATACTCCCCAGATTAATCGTTGAAGTTTCAAACGATGATGCGTTACGATGACGTTTGGCCGGTAGCAATTTTAGTTCTTCTTTTTCGTCTTTACACTGTCTCTCGCGATTAGTTTATATAACTAACACTATATTTACACACTATCACTTGATTTAACACTAAGTAAGTGTTTTTTTTATATTTAATTATATTATTTTTACAGCTGTGTAAAATTTGACGTCTATGCTTGGCGGTGTTGCCAGCATCATCGTTCAAAATCGATATCTGAGCGTCCGAGAGGTCTCGTAATACGAATCCGAGATAAAATTTAGAAAAAGTGGCGGCCATATTCATTTTTATTATTTCCGTCCCGATTTCGTTTAAAATCGATATCTCAGCGTCCGAGAGAATTCTTAATACGAATCCGAGGTAAAATTTGGAAAAAGTGGCAGCCATATTGATTTTCTTCATTTCAACCCGATTTCGTTGAAAATCGATATCCGAGCTTCCGAGAGGTCCCCGAATACAAATCCGAGGTAAACTTTGAATAAAGTAACGGCCATATTGATTTTCTTCATTTCCGTCCCGATTTCGTTCAAAATCGATATCTGAGCGTCCGAGAGGCCCCCTAATACGACTCCGAGGTAAAATTTAGAAAAAGTGGCGGCCATATTGCTTTTCTTCATTTCCGTCCCGATTTCGTTCAAAAGCGATATCTGAGCATCCAAGAGGTCCCCTAATACGAATTTGAGGTAAAATTTGAAAAAAGTGGCGGCCATATTGATTTTCTTCATTTTCGTCCCGATTTCGTTCAAAATCGATATCTGAGCGTCCGAAAGGTCTCTTAATACGAATCTGAGGTAAAATTTGGCACTCCATACATGCCTGTATGCAAAAAAGTTTAATGTTACTATATAGACGTGTGGGGTATCTATGGATTTGCTTTTAAAAACGACATAGAGGTTGCGATATTTTTTTCCATTTATATCAACAAGTACGGTTGCCAGTTTTTGTTGCACTCTTAGCACCACCCAGGGGTCACATGTAGGGTAACCGTAGGTACTCCCTACGGACGTGGTGCAACTTCGACCCCCTTTGTCAAGTGAGTGGGCAACTTGACTTTTAGAAGTTCGCAAGCCGCTCGAATGCCTCTAACTTGGCTTAACGATTGCAGCCGGGATCAACGGCTTAGCGTGCCTTCCAAAGCACGAGAGTAAGTTAGTAACCACTCAAAGCGGTCACCCATCCAAGAACTGACCTGCGCCCACATTGCTTAACCTCGCACACCGCACGCGGTAGGCGCCGCTGGGCCACGAGCTCTAAATTCTTGATAGTTTGTGCCAAATTGCAATTCAATCGGTCCAGTAAAAGCAACTTGGTTGTAACAGACGGACTGAAGTAAGGAGTGCGAATGGAAGTGAGGCCAAATTTTCTTTTCGGATGCTCCAATGGGAACTGGCAAAACCTACCTAATAAATTTAATAATAGGAAAAATAAATGTTACACGTGATATTGAATTAGCCGTATTTCTGTACTTCAAAGAACCAGAGTTTATGACCGCTGCGCGCTGCTTGGTCGTTTACAGACCTATTGGTGTTACTGTAGTACACAGATACTTTTACTAAGGGCCATTTAAGACATGCTTTTATTTCATCGGCCCTTTCCCCTTCGGCCTCTCGGAAATGTATGATAATAGTTTTCGATCCTTATTTTTGCCAAAATCAAATGAAATTCAACAGTTTGCCGGTTCTCAGAATGTATACTGACTTTTCATCTGTTCATCTGTTAATGAATCACAATCACCAAACTTCGTATACCGAAACCCCCAGAATGTAACAACTACTTTTCTGGAGACGGCATCTAAATCGGTTCAGCCAAACGCGAGATAATCGTAGAAAACCATACAAACCTGTTTTTTGTAGACGGTTAAAATTTTGCTTAGTACGTGGGCGAAGCCGCGGGCAAATGGTAGTACATATAATAAAGCTGAAGTGGGTCGAAAGTCTTTACATGGAAGATATTCAAAAAAAGTTGGCTGGGAATACTCGAAGAATCGATAACATAACATGTTCCAACAGTTTTTAGAATTTTTGTCTGTTTGTCTGATTATCTGTTTATATGAACGCGCATCACGTGAAAACGGCTGAACGGATTTTGATGAAAACTTCACTAATCTGTCGAGTAAATACCCGGTCAGGTTTAAGGCTAAAAAAATTGTGCAGATTTGGGTTAAAAGGGGGTAAAAAGAGGGGTTGATTTTTGTATGGGAACTCCTATAATCCATGAGTTACAGGTATGAAAATTGGTAAGCATATACTTGACGACAAAGGAAAAACATCCTCATTCAAAATTTGTGAAATCTTAAGATAGAAACTGAAAAAAAGTAAACGCAAGCGCTGCCCAGTGTGCGCGCCAGCCACCACGGTCTTTTCAAATTTTGAACACTATTATGATTTGTTCCATTAAGTAACTGTGACTCTATTTTCAGTTCCCGTTCAAAAACTACATATTAAAACTTTGTAATCCTATATAAAAACATGCAATCATAATGTTACTTTTGCCGTTCACTTCATGTGAACTCACTTTATACCATAATCCCACTGCTTAATATTATAAATGCGAAAGTTTAGATGTTTGGATGTTTGTCACCGAATCACGCAAAAACGGCTGAACAGATTAAGGTGATTTGTATGCTAATCTATACATATAATAAAGCTGAAGAGGGTCGAAAGTCTGTACATGGAAGATATTCAAAAAAATTGCCTGGGGATACTTAGAATCGATAACAGAACACGTTACAACAGTTTTTAGAATTTTTGTATGTTGGTCTGTTTATCTGTTTGTCTGTTTACTTGACCGCGCATCATCTGAAAACGGCTGAACGGATTTTGATGCAAACTTTACTAATCTGTCAAAAAAAATCCAGGTCAGGTTTTAGGCTATAACTTTTTTGCATATTTGGGTTAAAAGGGGGTAAAAAGAGGGGTTTACTTTTGTATGGGTACTTCTATAATCCATGAGTTACAGGTTTGAAAATTGGTAAGCACATACTAGACGACAAAGAAAAAACATTCACATTCAAAATTTGTGAAATCTTAAGATAAAAACTGAAAAAAAGAAGTAAACGCTGCGCCGGGACGCTGTGTAGTGCGCGCGCCAGCCGCCATGACGTACGAATGAGGTACGTCGCGTAAACTGTTATTCGCTCATTTTTTTTTTCTGGTGGGTAGTATTTAATGCCGGTTTTAGTATTTTCCTAGCATGCAGTGACGCGACCAAAATACTACCCAAATGTAAAAAATGCAGATCAGGCCATAGAATCGTGGCTCAGATGATTCTTCGGCAAATGAAAACGATTATATTTCGTTTAACCGAAGTGATTCTTCTGGTGAAGGAGCCGGAGGCGAAGCTCGCGTAAAAATTAATCAGGAAAATCAATCGGTACATTTGATTTTCCGAAGTAAGCACGTAATCATTCGTTATGACTATAGGATTTAGCAATTTGTCCTTTTCGACGCCGTCCAACCATAGCAAATTAATTTTATTAAATTAAAAAATCAATTTGAATACGGGCATTGACATGTGCCTCTTTAATAAAAATAAATATTAGTTGTATAATATTGTATGGACATTCATTTTGATTCTCATTTTTTCTGGTTAGGGGGGGGGGGGGGGGCGAATGCGTTGCGCGTCAGCTTGAGAAAAGTTGTATGGGAAAACACATAATTCTAAGGCGAGAACGAGTTCTACGCGGACAAAGTCGCGGGCAAAAGCTTTCGAATTAGTGAGTGAATTTGAGCTGAAGATTAATGTTAACATTAATACCTACATGTAATGTAATGGAGCGTTCGTGGGCCAGCGGCGCCTGCGAACCGCGTGCGATAAGCGAGGTTAAGCAATGTGGGCGCAGCCGCAGGTCAGTTCTCGGATGGGTGACCGCTTTGAGTGGTTACTAACTGAGCGCTCCCGAGCTTTGGAAGGCACGTTAAGCCGTTGATCCCGGCTGTTGTCTATGACAGCAGTCGTTAAGCCAAGTTAGAGGCCTTCGGGCGGTTTAGAACTTCTAACAGTCAAGTTGCCCACTCACTTGTCAGTTTGACACCCCCCGGTCAAAGTTGCACCACGTCCGTAGGGAGTATCCACCGTTACCCTATACTTGACCCCTGGGTGGTGCTAAAAGTGCAACAAATCTGGCAACCGTACTTGTCTTCTCGAAGATATCGCGGTTTGAAAATAAATGCCGTACGATTATTATTGTGCAAAATTTGAACCAAATTTATGTATATCTTTATATTTTATATTGCTTGTAACTACTAATTATTACTTGTAACGTAAATCATATGCGTCATTGCTTGCTAGCGGCATCGGATCCGTAATCCAGTTTGCAGTAATGTTTCACAGGTATTTAACATTAATCCCGTATCGTTGGTACTTGAAACAACAATGCATCAAGAAAAACAAAACACTAGTTCCAATAGCGAGGATTATCCCTGTATTGCAGTGGAGCTTCGAAATAAAATGCTTCTATTGAACCCCAATCCAATAGGTAACTTCCCAGAACTCTCATTACAAAACTTTGCTCTTGCAAAAGTTACCTTTGTGTTCATAAAATAGGAATCATATTTAAAAAACAATCCAGTATAGATAAAACGATGCGAAAATACCAACCGTTTCGTAAGCTTGCGTTCAACAAAGGTGGATGGATAACTTGTCTTACAAAATGTTTCGCGAACGGAAACCGTATCCGCACACCCCACGGATTCTTATAAACAACTAAAGAATAGGAAACATAAAATGAAGAAAACCTTAGATAATAATTCTTTTATTTCCACCGTGTGCAAGGTTGTGTGGGATATCTGCGATATCTGAAAGATTTAACAATAGTTTCAAGTATCAGTACTGTAATAGATTCCAGGTTTCTACCAAAATGGTAAATAAAAAGCGGCCAAGTGCGAGGCGGGTCATGCGCAATGTAGAGTTCCGTAGCTATAGGATTGACTACTTAACTACTTGGATTATGTCAAGTTATAAAAGGGTTTGAATTGCACATTTTGAAACAGTTTTTGCGATGGAAATTCGATTTATGTAAGATACGAGGGTGGTTAGATAAGTAACTTGTTTCGGATACCGATAGATGGCGTTAATGTAATCTATGTAACTATTCACAAAGATTATTTAATCAAGATAATTTATCTGTGGCCAAATGTCATTTTTGGCGGGAATTTTAGATTTGACAGTAGTTTAAACAAAAGTGATCGGAGTAGCGCGGCAAAATGGAGAAAATAGGAATTCGTGGTGTAATTCAGTTCTTTTTTTTGGAAGGTAAAACTGCAAAAGAAATCCATGAAAGGATTTTACCTACATTGGGTAGCTCGTGTCCTTCCTATGAGACAGTTCGACTTTGGGTGAATGAGTTCAAGCGAGGCAGGACAAGCATTGATGATGCACCTCGTCCTGGAGCCCCAAAAACGGCGGTTGTACCCGAAATAGTCGATAAAATCCATGGTTTGGTTTTAACCGACAGAAGATTGAAGGTACGCGAATTAGCTGAAGCCACAAACATCTCTTCTGAGCGGGTGCATTTTATTTTGCACAACGAACTGCACATGAAAAAGCTGTGTGCAAGGTGGGTGCCGCGGCTGCTCACTCCAGAACAAATGCGTGTTCGTATGCGAACATCTGCGGATAATCTCCAGGTCTTTGAAAGAAATCCAACAGACTTTATTCGCCGTTTTGTGACAATGGATGAAACCTGGATTCATCACTATATTCCGGAGACGAAACAACAGTCCAGACAATGGGTTGGTCGTGGTGAGCCAACTCCAAAGAAAGCCAAGGTCATTCCATCAGCTGGAAAAGTGATGGCATCCGTTTTTTGGGATGCAAAGGGGATTCTCTTAATTGATTACCTTGCGAAGGGAAAAACCATTACTGGGGCATACTATGCATCACTGTTGGACCAATTGCATGCGGCGATAGCCGAGAAACGGCCAGGTTTGGCAAGAAAGAAAGTAATGTTTCACCATGACAACGCACCGGTGCATTCAAGTCGTGTCGCTGCACAAAAATTGTCGGAATTACGGTTTGAACTCCTTCCTCACCCCGCTTATTCCCCGGATTTGGCCCCGTCGGACTATCACCTATTCCCCAAACTCAAAATCTTTTTATCGGGGAAAAAGTTTAACTCCAACGAAGATGTGATACAGGAGGTAAACGCGTATTTCGAGGACCTCGATGAAACGCATTTTCGTGAAGGCATCGAGAAGTTGCAGAAACGTTGGGGCAAGTGCGTCGAGCTTCGAGGGGACTATGTCGAAAAATAAAATATATACAATAGCTCAAAAATTTTTTTTTTCATATCAAACCAAGTTACTTCTCAAACCACCCTCGTAATGTAGAAAAAAATACTATCTGTGTATATTTTACAGGAGAAATAGAATATTTTTGTTATTCAAACTCATATGAAACAACTTAATTTTTTTTATTAGGTATAGTAAACAGACTTCATACAATATCATGTATAGAAAACATATGCATATTATCGCTTATGAACTAGCACGAGATCCAAAACAAGTGTACACGGCATGTTTTACAATTAAGCGCAAATGTTAAAATAATAAAACAATAACGTAGCTACAGTGCAAAACATGGAACTAAACCATTTAAACATTACAAAATAAAGGAGTGATAAACGTTACATTTTGTAAGATATCGCCAGTATAACTAACTAGCCGTTTTTGTGACGGTATCAATGGCACATCTTTAAAATGTAATTAATAAGTATCATTTGAAAAAACTGTAACACTCGATCCCGAATCAATTTAAAATTTTAATTTTAATCCACGAATAGCTACTGTTTCTACCATGGGTTCCCCCCGCAATGAACGGATTGTAAATACCTCACCATCATCTCCGAAGTCCTCGTCTCCGGCTCCATTATCTACGTAATTCACTTTAGATGGACGCATCTTACGTAGATGGCCCTTGACGTTGCACTTCCTACACACATAGTCACTGTACTGACACTCCGTAGACTTGTGGTTGGTATATCCACATACGGAATACTTAGGTTTCCCGACACGACCGCTTTTGATAGCTGCTGACTCCTTGGTATTACGTAAAATCTTAAACAGCGAGTCCGGCGCCGCGGTGGGTGCGGCCGCTCCGCTAGCGCTGGCGGCGGCTGCGGCCCGCGCGCAGCTAACATTCTTCGCAATTCCACGACTTTGCTGAGCGTCAAGCCAGCCAGATCTTGGGCGTACAAGATCTCTCTGGACAAGCTATCATTCCTATAATAAATCGATCACGCAGCGCTTCCTCTATATTGGCAAAGGCACAAAGTGACGTCAGACCGCGAAGTCTCGCTGCCCACTGTGAGTGAGATTCGCCGTGTTGTTGTACCGCTGCGTAAAAATTATGCCTTTCGCTAAATCCGATGCCTTTAGGGTTGAAATGCTTGTCTAGCGCTTGAATTATGTCATCATAGGGCACCACTTGCAAATCCTCATGACGTCATGTTTTTTTTTAAACGCGGGTATTCGTCGCCACTGATAAGTCGATGGACAGGAACACAAGTGAAACAGCCGGTAGCTAGCCATGCACTGTTTATTCATGTATAGATAACGAGGTGGGCGCAACCACACACACACGTATATGCATACGCTAGTCGCATACATAACAGTTTTATTAGGCAGTCGTCCGTTGTCTCACTCAATAGCCCAGCCATTAGTCCATCATGTTCACCCAATAGTCTGGCCATTAGATTCCATCAACCAGCAATAGTCCTTGTACATCCTGGCGGGTGCTGTCTCTTTGTGCGTCCCATGACACGGGCAGGGACAGCATCCGCTCGGTGTACCCCTTGCATTTCATTAAATTGTCAAAGGGGCCTCTACGTGTTGGCTATGTGGTACTCGGTTGGTACTTCGGTACCTCGGTACTTCGGCTCCGCGCACGCCTTCCAAAAGTCCGGAACACCATTGTCCCGTGAGCGGAAAAGAAGTGGAACTGCTGATGATGATCAGAACAGAACTCTTCAATGACGAAAAGTTCACGTTTTGGCGATTTGTCCTCCTAGCTATGTTTGTTAAGCAAGTTCTATTTTCACGATTTATTTTTGTCATGCTTGATTTCTGATGATGGGATCCATGAGGAAATGAAGGAACTCCTCAAATCTTAAAGGCAAACATATAGTGATTTTTGTGTTTTTATCAACAAATCCAGCATTATCATACAAAAATGTGACATTTGATAAAGTGGAACTGCTGATGATGATCATAACAGAACTCTTCAACGACGAAAAGTTCACGTTTGGCGATTTGTTCTCCTAGCTGTGTTTGTTAAGCAAGTTCTATTTTTTCGATTAATTTTTGTCATGCTCGATTTTTGATGATGGGATCCATGAGGAATTGAGGGAACTCCTCAAATCTTAAAGGCAAACATATAGTGATTTTTGTGTTTTTATCAACAAATCGAGCATTATCATACAAAAATGTGACATTTGATGAAGTGGAACTGCTGATGATGATCAGAACAGCACTCTTCAACGACGAAAAGTTCACGTTTGGCGATTTGTCCTTCTAGCTGTGTTTGTTAAGCAAGTTCTATTTTCACGATTGATTTTTGTCATGCTCGAGTTCTGATGATGGTATCCATTAGGAATCCAGGGAACTCCTCAAATGTTAAAGGCCCACAAATAGTGATTTTAGTATTTTCATGAACTAATCAAGCATTTTTCATTCATAAAAGTGACATTTGATGAAGTGGAACTGCTGATGATGATCAGAACGGAACTCTTCAAGGACGCGTGGTTTACGTTTTGCGATTTGTTCTCTTCGTTTTGTTTGTCAAGCAAGAAAGGTTTTCCATGATTCCATGAGGAATTGAGGGTACTTAGTCTTCTACCATTATAAACATACTTATAGCCATTTTTATTTTATTGTATGGAATCTAAGAGTGCACCATCTAAGTATAATAATCTTTCACCGGCCTCCCCCATTGAAGTCGGTTTTTTTTTTCTTAAAAATTATTTATTCACTATTTTCTTTACACTACTGTCTTCCCTGAAACAATGTACATTTTAAAGTTTTATACATATTTATGATCATATCATTGAGTAGTACTCAAAGTTATTTGGGTATCAGATTACAAGTGTATTAGTATCTATGTACAAGTGTAACTAATTTAGTATTTTAGGTCGAATCCTCATTATTTAGTAATATTTAATCTTAACAGGCTATATGTACTAAATCACAACTAATTGTAAACCTTATTCTGTTAGTAATTTATCACTACTTTTGTATTATAATTGGCAACGTTGTTTTGCGTATAGTTCTTGTAGCTAAGTACCTCTCAATTACTTTGTATTGTTAAGTTAGCGTATATACCTAAGATTATCTCGCATGTTGTGTTTACCTATAATTGGTTGTGCATTAAGCTAACCACTGCCGAATGTACGTTATTTTTAATGTCATGATGTAGCAACTGTTGGTAAACCTTACCTAAATAAATAAATAAATAAATCGTTTTACACTAATAAAGTTGCAACATGTACAAGTAATATAAAGATTATTTTGTTCGTGTCATTTGCTTCCTTTATGTGATCGACTAGTAAAATATCAAGAAGTGGCATTTACGCTATATGACATTTCAAGATCGAACATAATTTATCTAACCTCAAATTGTTTACAATAGCAAAATTACAACCAAATAATGATTATTAAGTCAATAGCTGTACATCTTTGACTCGATTCATAAATATGAAATAAAGTTTTTAGTAGTACGTACCCGTCATATTAGCAGTTCGTTTGTGAACTTCTTCTAAATGTAGCAATAACTTTCCAGTTTGAAATTCGGAAAATCACGTCAGTTGCACCTGATATTTTACTTCCCGTGCTTCACTATGAATTGTTTAATTAATTTTCACTTTATTTAGATATTTTCGTCGAACAAAAACTGGGTAAACAACGATAATACTTACCAGTAGCAATTCAATGTTTATTTACGGACTAATATTTGACAACTTTGACATGACACTTGTTCTATGTTAGTTCCATTTTATTTAATTTCTACTCTTTATTGTCAGACTATACCAAAGTATAGTTCGCAAGGGATATTTCCCGGAACAACATGATCTAGAGCGACGTCGCTCTAAAGTCGGAAATCCATTAAACTCATCTAATGTAACAACAACAATAGCGACAATATCCGGATTATTCACAATTTCATTATCCAAGAAAACCCCGGGAGCATTTTATATTTTCGTTTCAATAAACGGTCTTTTTATGAAATCAATTTGCTATCAACGAATCAGTCTAAATTTTCATTATAGTTGGCAATCGGTGTTATTATTATTTTTAATAAACTAAAGCGTTCATCATTTTTATCAATAAATAAAATATATCATCATCATCATATCAACCGAAAGACGTTCACCGCTGGACACAGGCCTCCCCCAAAAAGTGCCACCATGATCGGTCCTGCACCCACCCGCATCCAGCACCCGCATCTTAGAGCGTTCGTAGGATCCTAAAGGAGCCTAGGCAACCTTGGAGTCCGCGAGTATTATGCGACTCGGTGCGGGTTGCTTCCGTGAGATGGGATCCCACTTCCCTCGCACGATTTCCCCGAAGTTCACGGTCACATTGTCACGTTACGTCGCCTTCCAAGTGAATTGAAAGGCGAGGTAAGCAGACTTTTTTTTTAAAAGAAGTTGAAAGTAAAAGAAGTAAAAAAAGGTAAAAGAAAATGCTCAAGGTTGGGGTAAGCTTTTATTTGGACATTTATTGTTATTAAGGCACTCACAGATATTAGATATATAAAAAAAATAACTATGGAAGATTAAAAGGTCAAACACTGTAAATCTTAAGTAGGTAGCTCAAAAATTTGGAGCCTCGAGACAGAAGACTCGGCGTCTCGAGCAGATTGATACGGCGACTCGAGTAGGTTGGCGCGTCGGCTTGAGTAAGTTGGCGCATCGGCTTGAGTAAGTTGATACGACGGCTCAGGTTAGTTGGCACGACGGCTCGAGTTAGTTGGCACGACGGCTCGAGTTTGTTGGCACGACGGCTCGAGTAAGTAGGTACGACGGCTCGAGTAAGTAGGCACGGAGACTCGAGTAAGTAGGTACGGAGACTCGAGTAAGTAGGTACGGAGACTCGAGCACGGTGGCTCGGGAAGAATGGCTCGGCGTGTCGAGAAAGATGTCACCTTGTCTTTAGTAGGAGAAAGAGGGTTTACGTCGAAGTAAGTACGTGAGCACGAGGTCTTCTTGAAGTGCAGGGCCTGGCTTGGCCCTGCACTGACCAATTGCGACTTGACTGAAGAAAAGTCGGCGAGAAACTGCCTTGTCCTAGGCAATGTTCGGCTTTTATACTATTTCTTGCCGTTGTTCGAGAATCCATAGTTCTAAATTTACAATTTCAAAATTTACAGGAAACCAGTTTACAATTTAGACGTAAAATGATTACAACCTTAACTATAAATGAGTTTTGACAATGTCCGTTGCTATGACGGTCGATAAGTAAACATGTCAAAAGTATTAAATTCTAGGATAATTATATTTGTTTTCGTATGAAAACAACAAAATAATTGAAAATATAAAGCTATATCAGACAAGGTAAGATTCTGGCGTGTTTAGTGTGTCCCATAACATAGGCAGTGCCGGAAACATTGAAATTTTCGAAAGTAATCAAAGAAACAATATTTTCCTATCGTTGCAGTGATTCAAGTGAAATGTTTAGCGAAAGAAACAAGGTAACGAACGAGAAAAAGCGCATTGCCGCAACCAGCAAGCGAGGGCGAGCAGATGCTCTTAAACACAAGGTATGCTACAACATTGTATGAAATGTGTCATGATTTGACGCGACGTTATTAGTAGTATACGTCAATAAAAAAAAATGCAGTAGGTACGTTCAACCAATTTGATTTCTGGGCCACTTCGTACCTTGTCACGAGTAAAACCAATATGAAAGTTGCAGACATTATTATCACTGTGACAATGTAAGACGTGACACAGAAATAAAATTGTTTGACTGCACCTACTGCATTTTTTGACATTGAAAATGTCTTTTCGTTTGCTCCAGTATAGGGTCCCATTTCACGAAATAGTTCGATCCCCTTATATTTCAGAGAGTTGTGAAGGTATGATATTCAAACTAGGCTCAAAAGACGCGTATTTACAAGATGTGTAAGATGCAAAGAGAATTATTTGAGAAAGTCCAGAACGAAAAAAGTTTTGGCCGAAATAGTGAAAAAAAATTCAATTTCCTCCGATTTATTCATTTTGGCACTCGATATTTTGGAAACGAAGAATGATATCAAAATTTTGATCAAAACTCCTCTGGACAATTTAGTCGGCTACAATTTGAGCCTGAAACAAAGACGATCGGGTCAAGGGTTTGCGCTGTAGCCTAACCTTTTTGAAAGAAGTCAAAAAGTCAGAACGACTATTAGTAGGTAATATATTTTTTTTAAATCAACACAATTGTACAATTGTAGTTAGTTTTAGTTTTATATTTCAAATTGTTTAAATTAAACATGTATTGTTTCTATAATAAATTATTATTAATTATAGTTCGAGACAACAATAGCACATTATTGCAGTGCCCGGGAAATAGCAATTCGTGGATAAGTCAATGATGTTTTGGAAGACCAATATCTTCCAAAACCTTGGCAAATAAAATAGTTGATTGAGATTGCATAAAACAAGCCATTTTATCCGAGACAATTTATCGACCCGAGCCGCAGGCAAGAAAGATATAAAGTAGAGGATAAAATGAGTTTTATACATGAGTTATACATCTGATTTTCACTTCGATTGCGAAAAAATTAAACAAATAATCAAGGTTATGATATCATATAATTTATCCTTCTCCTGGGGCCTAGGGTGTCATGTTGAATTCGACTTTGAAAATTCTTGTTATAGTTATAGTCGGAGTTTGGAGGTCGAGTTAATTTGAAGTCGCCGTTATCTTGCGTGAATATTAGTAAAGTG
Source organism: Notocelia uddmanniana (assembly GCA_905163555.1). Lineage (NCBI taxonomy): Eukaryota > Metazoa > Arthropoda > Insecta > Lepidoptera > Tortricidae > Notocelia > Notocelia uddmanniana. The sequence goes on along the minus strand of LR991059.1, from coordinate 19,953,148 downwards.
GCAAATGCCTTTTTATGTGGTTACCGTAACTTGGCTGCGCTTTAAAAAAATGCCAATTTAATAGGAATTTTGTATGTGAGCTATGTTAATATATTATATATCCACCAAATTGGCATAACGTTAGCAAATGTAATGCATTTTTTTATTTTATTGAGTTCATTTTCAATGTACCTTGATGGTCGTGTAGTGCACGAGATCTGTGAATTTTTTCGATTGAGGTACATGTGGTGCTCCAGGTTTTTTTCGTTTAAACTTACGCTCTATTTTTTTTTTTTTTTAAATCTGTTGACAGAACTTAAAACATTGTAATTTAATTTAGATTAACACACATAAACTGTACATAAATTTCATGTAATTTTTGTTTAGAATTGAAATGTAGCAGGACACAAGAAAACCAGCAAAGTATTAACCCCCAATATTTATTATTTATTAATTATTATTGCGGAGTCTATAGGTAGTAAACAGAAGTGCTTTCAAACAGACCAGCAAACAAAGTAGCATTGCAATTCAAAGAAATAATATTTTCTGGGCAGAGAGAAATCTTTTATATAAAGAAAGTTGAAAAACGGGGTTCTTGAATTAGCCGCGTCCCCGGACGGGGAAGACACGTAAAGAAAATAATTTAACTTAACCATATTCTCTCTGGACAGCTACACTCGCTACAAGAGAGATTGCTAGTTTAACCAGCTAAATGTTACTCTTGATTGTTTTTTTTATCTAGCAGTTTTTGTTTTTATGTTTAGCAAATGGGTTATTTATTCTGTAGAGCATGATGAAAAGAGTGGTTAATGAACCTGAACAAATTTATTTGACAGACACACTATCTATAACTTCGTACTTCGTTTAACTTTCTTTCAATGGGTGTGGATGCAATCAAAGTTCATAATCAAATCCAAACACGTCAATAGTTCGTAACCACTGACACTCTACAAAAAACCTCAAATTACGAGGCCATTATCTTCTTCAAATGCCATCTCCTACCGGAGGTCGGCTATCATATGGGCTATACGGACTTTTGACACGGCCGCGCGGAATAAAGACCTTGTGCTCAAGTTGAACCAAGTGCGAAGATTCTTCAGCCACGAATGGCGCCTGGTCTCTTTTCTCGGATCTTCCCTTGTATAATGACTTGCAGGAGTTCGTATTTGTCAATACGCCTTATATGGCCTAAATATTGCAGTTTGCGCTTTTTGATAGTTTTGAGAACCTCGACGTCAACTACCAACCAACTGCAGCACTCTTTCATTCGATACTCTATACGTCCATGATATTTTCAAAATTCTTCTGTATACCCACATTTCAAAGCTTCTAAGCGATTGCTCATAGTCTGGGTCCCATTATAGGAAGGCAAAACAATAAAATTGGATTTATATTGTGACACGACAAAAATATCTATGTATATGTATGTAGGATGGCAGCCTTCTATTTTAATGAAAAGTATTGAAACATAAATTCTTACAATTAATGCATTATAAAATAAAACAGATAATAAACGATGAACATATTCGGTACCTCCTTCGTATGAAAGAATTTTTTTATCAATATCAGTTAATAAATACTCAAAATAAAACAATGTTTTTCTAACAGATCCTAAACACAGAAAAAAAATCTGTCCAAAAGTTGGTGGTTCAAGATTTTATTGTAAACTGTACCTTTTTGTATGCATAGTCATCAACTCATCACCTACTCGCTTTAGCACACGGCGAGTTTATTATCTTGTGTAGTTTTGGAGCTGCTATTATGGCCACCTTCTGTCACTATCAGATCATGAGGTGGTGTCATAATACTTAATTGTCTCCGAATATTGCGAACGCAACGCTTATTTTTTGTATAGTGTCTAAAATGCTTATTATGCGTAGCAAATCACGCCTACCAGGTGCAATTAGTATACGAGCGGCTTCTAAAAGCCACCAATAGCAACGCACATATGTTTTATCCCTGCCATTAGAACAAACATTAATTCCAAAACGTCAAATCTTGCTCGTCATTGCCTACTCTTTGTTCTTACATTCAACCACTAAAGCTAGGTTGCATCAAACCGTCTGTAACCGTAAGCTGTGTTCGTCAAAATTTGAATGTATGGAAACTTTGACAAGTTTCAATGGTAAGACAGCTGCCGGCGCCATATTTAATAGTGATCAGTCTGTGATCGTAAGTCGGTGCAACCCAGCCTTAGTAGGTAACTGTAAGGTCGCTACAGCTCCCGAGGATGCGCTCACGATGCGCTGTATAGAGAGAGTTGAAGCTGCTTATGTCTCTCTCAACACAGCGGGAACCGTCAACTCAATAAAAGGTCGGTGACGCGCTTATGATTCTTTTGGAGTCCCAGGCGCCCATAAGGCTACGGTGTCTTTTTACCATCAGGCAGGCTGTAACCTTGTTTGCCAACGTCGCTGAATAAAATAATATATTTTTAAGCCAAACCATTTTTGTAAACCAGAACTTTTTGAAATATACAATAGTCAACTTTCATCGTAATTTTATTTTAATCTTCGAGTCGTCGAACTTGCGAGTACATAAGTATGCAAATTTTAGCCCTATCAGTTGAGGATAGCTGGTCTAAAATTCAGTTGCCGTATTCATCCCACATACACATACTAATTAACTAACAACGCAAATCAAATAAAAGCTTGTAAAAAGGGATTGAGTTACAAGCTAAGACTATGACAGACCTCATAAATATGATATGTATATCGTAAAGTTCTTGATTAGCTCATCTGAATTCATAATTTTCGCATAACATTATCACATCTATCAATAGTTGTTAACAGTAATGAGTACACGTAGCCGTCTAGAGTACATCGTAGTGTACCTAAATATACAGAGCTAATTGAATTGCAGTGTAACCGAGGTATAAACACCGTGCAATCTTGTTCAACATGCCATTAAAATGTGTACATTACGTATACGTATATGAACACGCCGGTTGCCCTTCGGGTAGACAGAGACTAAGCGTAATATCTATGTATATTTTTCACTACTCATGCTCTAAAAGTTCGTCTTTACGCTCTGCATAGGCGACATAAAGTCGCTTTTTATGCTCTAGAGCATAAAGTAAAACCCACCCTCGGCGCGCGGTGCGCGTGCAGACGTGCCCGCGACGGCACGGCGCTGCCGCCCGCGCTCGACGAGCAGAGAAATATAAATTTGATTAATTACTAGCTTTTGCCAGCGACATCGTCTGCGTAGAACATACATCTTTCACTCTTCTTTACACCCCCTTAAGAAATGATTGCATTCAAATTGACATGCTCTTTACCGCGCACGGCAAATTTTAATAGAAATCCCATTTTCAAAACGAATCATCATCATCATCATCATATCAGCCGAAAGACGTCCACTACTGGATAAAAGCGTCCCCCAAAGAGTGACACAATGACCGTTCCTTTGCCATCCGCATCCAGCGGACTCCTGCGACCTTAACTAGGTCATCAGTCCACCTTGTGGGGGGCCTACCCACACTGCGCCTTCCGGTACGTAGTCGCCACTCGAGAACCTTTCCTCCCCAACGGCCAACGGTTCCACGTGAAATGTGGCCCGCCCACTGCCACTTAAGTTTAGCGGTTCGGAGGGCTATGTCCGTTACTTTGGTTCTACTGCGGATGGCCTCATTTCTGATGCGATCAAGCAGAGATAGCCCTCTCCATTGCTCTTTGGGTGACTTTGAGCCTTCTTATGAGTCCCATAGTAAGCGACCACGTTTCAGTGCCATATGTCATCACTGGCAACACACACTGGTCAAAGATTCTCGTCTTGAGACACTGCGGAATATTGGACGAAAATATGTGCCGTAGCTTCCCGAACGCTGCCCAGCCGAGTCGGATTCTACGATTAACCCCTTTCTCGAAGTTGGACCTACCTAACTGCACAGTCTGTCCTAGGTATATATAATCGTCTACAACTTTGAGTAAAAGTGTCCGATTGTAACGGGAGTTGGTGCTACGTGCTCGTGCTTTCAAAACGAATGATTAAGCTTATTTCAGAATATCAAATGTACCGAATATTACATGTACAATGATAAAAGTCTCGCTACGCAGTTCTTACGTAAAACGTTGTCCCAAAAGAGCAGGTCCTTCATGTAAGTATGATGGCCAAAGGCCGGAAGCAGAGTGGCAAAACATGCAAGGCGGAAGGTCAATTATTCACACAGAGCGGGCTTCTTATGTAAGGTTGAGGGCCGAAGGCCTGAAGCAGGGAGGCGAGACACGCGTGGCCGAAGGCCGAGCTTCCCAACAGAGTGGATTTTTTACGAACAGTTGATGACCATCAAGCCGAAACGGAGTGGCAAGGCATGCGAGGCCGAAGGCCGGGCATTCACACAGAGCGGGATCCTATTGTAAGGCTGACGGCTGAAGGGCCGGAGCCATGTGGCAACAGAGCGGGCTCTTTATGTAGGGCCGAAGGCCTGAAGCAAAGTGGCAATGCACGCGAGGCCGAAGGCCGAGAGTCCCAACAGAGCGGGCTCCTTATGTAGGGCCGAAGGCCTAAAGCAGAGGGGCAAGGCATGCGAGTCTGAAGGCCGATCATTCACACAGAGCGGGCTCCTCATGCCGATCATTCACACAGTATGGCAAGGTAGCCAACATTGCGGGCCCCTCATGCAAGTCTGAGGGGCCGAAGGCCCGAAACATAGCGGCAATGCACTCGAGGCTGAAGGCCGAGAGTCACAATGCCTAGACATATAAACTTAAAACTTGAAATGTGTTCTGTTTCAATGCCAAGGGCCTTCCAATCCCTCTATTGATTTATCCAATATCTTCGATGTACAGATTTTCAATCCTCTACAGCTTTATTATATGTACGGATAAGTATAGATCCAGGGGCCTTTCAGCTCGAAGTACGATTTTTTCTATGAAAATGTTAGTTTAACTTGTTTGTACCAGATGACACTGGGTGCTATATCTATCGCACTTGCATGTTGAAGTGACAGAGATGCAGCGGTCGTGCGGTTAGTTCTTACTAAATACACAACAGCGCTACGATCTATGTGGAGTATTACGCTGGTATCTCTATCTCAGAATATATATTGTACTTTGTGCATAGATCTAAGGTGCTTCAACTGTCAATGTTGACAATTGGGCTGCCCAGCCCAAGTGATCTCTTATATCAAACAGTTATTATGGTGTGAAGGGTCAACAATTACGTAAAAAATAATACATTACAAAATTATTTTACACCGACGATGCAAAGACTTCATAAAGCAGCTGTTTTTGTATTAAAGCATGTGAAGACAAACAATTCCAAAGTATCACAAATTTATTTTGATTTACTGGTATATTCGGTTATGCTCTAAAATAGTGTCAACATCAGAAGGAATTATGATACTTCGGCTTTGACATATCGAAACGTCATCAGCTTGTTTACAATACGTCAAATTCTGCTATGGCTTAAATTAAATAATATATATATAGTTATTCTTCTATGCGGAACGAAGACTAAACCAAAGATTATAAAAATCGACCCAGCCGTTCCTGAGTTATGAATATGGTGTAACTAACAGGACTTTTTTATATGTATATAGATTATAATGGTTCTAATTTCTATCATAATTTTACTGCCCCGAAAATTTGCATATAAAAAAGTAAAGGGCTTAAGCCTCGTTTTCCTTTAATATAACAAACAGTCCTTCTTAGAAGAAATGCAAAACTGTGACTTAAAATAGGTATTTAAAGACACGAAGTTTCAAGTAAAAGTTTCAAGTTAAACTTTCAATATTTAAAGAGGCCGTTCCCAGTAATTGCTTAATTTTTCGTTGAAGACTGGGGAGGTTATAAGCAGATTAATGCGGAACCGTGGTTATACATATACGGCATCTTTCTATACTTTCGAGTTTAATGTTCTCAGAAACAGTCCATATTTCAATCTGTGTAACAAATCTGTATTTTGGCATTTAATTAGTCTTTTCTCGAAAGCGTAGCACTAGCGCAGTCCCGTCATATTACCATCAAGTTACACATGGCAGGAGGAAAATAAATTCAGCAAAAATAATGTATTTTCTCAAAAGCTATCACTTGATTAAACCAGTACCATTTTCTGCGGGCATAATCCAAATCCAACAGAAGAAAGTGATTGAAAAGACAAAAGAGATTTTTCATAAAATTTATCTAATATACCTACCTACATAATCTTCAATAGCCTGATATTTTAATGCAAGCCACATTCTGCAAAACTCGACTATGATTTATCTCGCTAAGCTGCCCGCTTGAAAAGCATTACGTATATTATTAAAACAATAAATATGCGCTCCGAGTACTACAAAGTATTTACTATTAAGCTGTGTGCATATTATAACGGCACACTGCAAAATGCACACAATCTCTTGTCAGAGAATACTGAAACTTGTTAACACAGCAAATCAAAAGTAGTCAGTAATCATTTAAACCTGCATGATTTTTGCTAATTATTATTGGTTAGCGGGATCGCGTATAACAGAATTTTTTGAGGTTTTAGCCGACGTTTCGAATGTATCGCAATATCCGTGATCCATCCGTCATTTTTTTACTAATAATAATTGTCAGTAATATATTTATGAAAGTTTATGTCCCGCGTTTAGGTATTTCAGCTACACTATCCAATAGCGTCCTACACTTGCGTGATGATTTCGCATATGTACCTATTTATTCATTCAGGAAAGCAAACCCTGGGATCAGCTATCTATTGGCGTACCTACTACGTTAAATCCGAATTAAAAGCGGTCTATTATTGCTCAGTGTTTACCCGACTGTGCCAGAAGGAGGGTTATGTTTTTCGAGAGTATACGTATGCATATATACATAAGTATGTATGTATAATTGTTTGGCACGCTCTGCAGCCTGAACGGCTCGATGGATTTTAGCTTGAGGGGTGTCGTTAGATTCGTATTTACTGTGAGAGTGACTCTGGGTATATCAAAATAAATAAAAAGCAAAATGGCGGATTTTTGGTGCAAAATTACACAGAAACGCAGTCGGATTATTTAGTTATTTAATTAATTAGTCTTGTTTCTAACAAATACTCAATCATAAAGGCACCAATCATATTTCTACATCTTCTTTATAAATATTTTATCTTTATTGAACATTGACTTTCACGCCCGCCGACCGAGCTTACGTTTCAGGAGAAATGCGCGAAACATATTAAATTGCAGTTGGGATGCGACAGTGATACTTATACGAGAATGAACCAAATTGTGGCCTAAGTTAGTAAAATTAGTATTTTATATTGTGTATTTAATGTTTTGTACTATGCACCTAATTAACACATTAACGGTAACTAACCGTTACGCCCTGCAACGTGACTTACGTAATTGAGTAACATAGTATGTAAGCATTAACCATCTCTAATTACTGTTTACCTATGTTCACGATGTTTTTTTCCCATATACTTTACTAATAAACTTGAAAAATTCGTATACGCTCTTAAACAATTGAGATTAGTTGCAGGAGAAAGGACCGCATTGCTCGCCTATCATGGCTACGTAACCTCAGTCTTAAAATATGGCATCCTAATATGGGGCAATTCAACAGATGCTACCAAAACCTTTGTTATTAAAAAAATATGTGTAAGAGCAGTTTGTGGAAATAGACCTAGGAATTCCTGTAAACCTTTGTTCTAAAGGCTGGGTCTGCTTACACTGACTGGCTTATACATTCTCGAGTTGGCGTGTTATGTACGAAAAGAGACTCATCGTACAACATACCGAAGTTCAAACAACGACTTAGGCAAAGAGATGAGAGTAAATTACTAATGTAACAACCGCTTTATTTAAAAAATATTAGTACTTATTACAAGACAGATTATTTGTAATATAATTAAAAAAATGGCTGACAAATAAATGTTTTATACACTTAGAGAATTTTTGAACGAATAAAATATATCATATTATAATTATATCGATAAATAAGTTTAGTGTTAATGTATATAATGTTTATACCTGAATAATTATTATTGTTTATTTTAAGCTCAATATTTGCATGCCTACTGTTGGCTAAACATGTGAACCTTAATAATACCTATGTCACCGTCAGAGCTACCATGTTTAAGCAAATAAATCATTCATTCGTTCATTCATAATATACACATCTCCGGTGTTACTATGATTGGTTTCACTTAAACCTACGATTATCCCTCTACTAAACCTCTACATATCTCAGTTCAATTATTTATAACAAACTAGACGCTACTGACCAAGCATCATCTACTGTGTTAAAGCATGTACGCCCTTTGGCGTGCGTTTTATGTCAGTAGCAGGCGCGGCCGGCCGTCACTTAGCATACGAGATATACCGGGATAACTTTATATCGCAATCTCCAGCGTCTCTGATTTTTAAATTCAAGTGCACGCCACGAGTATTATGTAAAGTGATTCAAGAATCACAGGCGGTTGTTGACATACGGCGTTTGAAGCTAGCAACGTGGATTCTTTTTATACGGAGTTATTTCGAGGGATTTGCTTTTCTTTTAATATTTTTGAAAGATTTTCAATATTCCTTTGTACGCATGCATAATGAAATATACTTACAATAAAAATGTCGGGGCTGTTTATTTTTCAGTCACTAGTTGATATATCATCATCATTATCATATCAGCCGCAGCCGAAAGAGGTCCACTGCTGGACATAAGTGGCATGAAAAGCTCGACCCGGGACGAGAGTAAACTACTGACAAAAAAACTAACTTCTCAATAGGGCTGGTGTTCCTAAAGATAATAGTAGCATGATTTATGTGAATATAAAGTGGCACTCAGTATTAGAACTCAATTCCCTGGCACTTCAACGCCTCGTTTCCAAAGTACGTAAGTATTAATTTGCAGCTGAGCGCCGTTACGGAAGTCTTTCTAATGAGAGTACCTGAAGAAGCTCGTTCGAACAATTTATAGCCAGCACTTAGCGGAACACTCACGGTAACGTGTAAGTCAGCGAAGTAGCCGGTTCCTATAAAAACACGACTTCCTTACAAGATGCATCTCTGCAGCAACACTCTTTGACTAAATTCAGTGAGAGGTAATTCACTCGAGATCAAAAAAGTTGTGATAGACGGACAGCCAGAGTCACACCATAAGGCGAATTCCTGATTTGGTGGGGCGGGATCGATATGTGGAATTTTGTTCTTTGAAGTGATCTGTCTCTCTGATGTCGCAGAGATTTCCTTACTTGACGAAATACTGTCAGTTACGTTTTCACATAGTAGTAATATCATGCGCGGAATCGAGGCAGTATTTCATTCATATCGTTCCGCTTCAGTCAGTCAGAAAGCACTCACTTAAATGTAGGGGCGCAGTAAAAAAAATTACTGACTCGACTGATATTGATACCGCCAGCTGACAGTTTCCACAAATCGTACCGCCTATATACCGACACCCGCGACCCGGGTATGTCCTTAAACTACGACCAAGACCACCGGGGAATGGGCAGCAGCATTCCTAGAGTGCGGTGGAGGTACTGCGATCGCCAACCCGCATGCCAAGCGTGGCGATTATGGCATTTACCCTCCATGAAATTGGGGGAGGCCTAAGTCCAGCAGTGGACGTCCTAGGGCTGATGTGATGGTGGTGGTGCGTATACCGACAAATTGAGAAGTCGCCTAAGTATTCTTGTTTTTAACCCCCGACGCAAAAAGAGAGGGGTGTTATACGTAAGTTTAACGTGTCTATCTGTGTATCTGTCTGTGGTATCGTAGCTCCCAAACGGATGAACCGATTTTCGTTTAGTTTTTTTTGTGTCATAGATAACTTTATCCCGAGTGTTTTAGCCATTTTCCATGAAAATCTGTCGTTTTTGAGATATTGAGCCGTTTTTCAGATATTGAGCTTGAAGTGTATGTCGTTGAGGGTTGTAATTAACAACTCAAAGTCGGGTGAATACTAACTCTTTATTCAAAGGTTACATCGTCTTATATAGGCTGTTACAGTTGTCCTTAGGTATTATAGGTAAAACTTAATACATTATCTTTATGGCTATTAATTAGTATCGAGTATCGTATTACAAGGTTTTATTGGTAATAAAATGTGCAATGAAATATGATATTAATCAGGTGTTCTATTCTAATACATGCTCATGTAAACGCACACAAATGCGTGTGTTCATATACACACTACACCTTTCCCCTTTTTTTTTGAGACAAAAATAGTCGATACAATTTTTGGCTTTATGTTTAAATATAATAAATTGTTATTCTAATGACACATTAAATATTATTCCAAAGTATTGTATATAATTCAAAGTTAGTGACTGTATATAATATAAATAAAAATGAATGACATACTTATTTGTTGTTGAATTATATTTTTTTTTGTGAAATTCCCCTTTTTTGTTTAATCGGAAATGGGGAAACACTATTTTTGGCTTAATTTTAGTCTTAATCTACGTTACATACATTCGGAAATATTTCTTACAACTAGTTTGAATCTTAATTATAAAGTGCATTAATCCTGTAATGAAAGTTTTCTATAACAATTTTGTAAACATAATTATTGAATGTGTAAACCGATTTCATTACATCTGTGTGGAGTAATCATTATTTCTATTGTCAATGTGATACAGTCATTATTTTTATGGTTCTAATTATATTGTTGTAATTTGATACGCTTCTGGGTGGCATTTAACATTTCGTTGTGATAATGTATTTGTGTTTGGGTTAATGCAATGCATTTTTAGGGTTTCTTATCTCAATGGGAAAAACAAATCCTTTATAGGATTAATCGTGCGTCTGTCTGTCTGTCACAGTTTTTATTCTCCGAAACTACTACTGAACCATTTACAATGAAATTTGGTAGGTACACATCTGTAAGTGTCTGAAGATGGAAATGTAACGAATACAACTGAATTTTAAACTTGGGGACTTCTTTTTTTTTTGGGGGGGAGAATGAGAAAATTAATAAAAAAAAAATTTTCACACTATATAGTGTTACGTATCAAATGAAAGATCTCAGTTATATCTATTTTTGTTTTTTTTTTTGTTTTTTTTTTTTTAATTATCAGTTTAGTTTTTTTCAGAATGTAGAGGTAAAAAAAAATTGAATATTGTTTTTGTTTTTAATTTAACCTGTTTTGTTTTTATTTATTTGGATATTGGTGTTGGTTTTGTTTTTATCGTGTTTTTCTTATATCATTCATCAATTGTTATTGATTTAATTTGGTTTTGTAAATTATTGTTTGTCGTGTCTGTTTTGATATCTTAATCTTAAGTAGTTTATTTTATACGTGTAATTTACTATTCTTGGTCGTTTGAGTTGCGCTTGGATTTATTGAATGTTTATGTAGTTGTGGTTTTTGTGTTGCATTATTTTTATAAATAGTTCATTTGCGGCGGATGTTTGAGTTTTAGATTAAAATTGGAGTTGCTTTATTACATGGATTTTGGGGGTGATTAATTTTTTAGTTGTTTTGGTTTTCGATATGGCTTTCATAGATACTTAATGTGCAGGACGGCGAATTAATATTAGTGTTATTTTCGATAAGAGTGCCTTAGTTAAGTTCCCTTAGATTATTCATCTGTTAAGTTCATTGTTAGTCTTAGGTAGATCTATAAAGAAAGGACTGCCAGATGTGTCGAAACCTCACAAACCGTGAGAAGAAATTAGCAATAGTTTTAATGGTTTAATTGTACGTTGCCGCCCTTTAGGGATATAACTGCCAATTGTTTGCAATTCATATTTTTGGAATTGATTTCTATTTTATTAGGGTGTGCACTAAAACACCATTTGTTCTGTATTGTACCTGTGAGTTGCGACGTGCCGATGGGCCGAACAGACAACGGGCCGGCAATAATGCCTAATGGTTTATTACTTAGGGTAATAACTATACCTTTCTCGAAACCCATGAATAGCGCCCGTAAAATTGTAATTTAGGGATTTTACCAAATAAGGGTCAGCGGACGAGGCAGGTCTGAAGAGAGGGGCGGAGAGTCAGACAGTATAATATAGGCGGCACATACGCCGCACGGTCACTGGGACTCTGGTAGTCGAACACTCCACACTGGTAGACGAACACTCGTAACTGAGAGTTAGTCACTGGAAAACAGACACTGCAGGTTAATCGGGAAGGCTCTCTCCTCTCCCACTCGCCTCAGGCCTGCCAGTCCACTGCAAGTAACCAGTCATAGGTGCACTCGTGCACATGTTGGTCCTTCGGAGCCGAATAACGAATTGAAGAAAGAAGACTCAAGTCTGAAAATACAAAATTCAAGATGGCACCGGTAACGAGATCCACAGGGAAAGGACGTTCCCTCGCCCAGCTAACCTCTCAAGCGGAGGGCTCCACGGCCGAAGGAGCACCGTCATCACAATCAGCGGCAGCCATAGTAGACAACACGGTGAGCCAGCCCGCGACTTCAGAGACGACACCGCCGTTATCTCAAGAGTCGACAGACACGCCGTTAGTCTCTCGCCCGCCTGCACCGCCGCTGACGAAATCTGTGAAGACAACTTCGAGCCGGCGCGCCCGCCGCATCGCCAAAGCACGTGAGGAGATGCTGAAAATCGAGTTGGAACTCGCCCGAGCCCGCCTAGCGGCCATTGAGGCCGAAGATGATAGTGAAGATGACAACGCCACAGTGCTCTCCTCCACGCTACTAGATACCAGAGTCGGCGCCTGGCTGGAGTCAAGCCATCGCGAAGTTCTCGCGACCACCCAGGAGCCCCTTTTCCCGGAAGAGCACCCCGTCATAAAAGGAGCCTCAGCCCCGCCGCCGCTGCCGAGCGCCGCGGCCGAGCTCCCCCCGCCCCGTACCGCAGCCGCCGCCGCCGCCGTCGCGGCGCCTGCGCGAGCGCCCGATGCACCGTTAAATACTGCCGCCCCCGTCTTCGCCCCCGCGCAGCCCTGCGCGCCCCGCCGTGAAGACGCAACGGTTGCATCCATAGGAAAGAAATCAGCGCAACAAGTCGACATCTCCGAGCTCGCCGCCGCTATCGCCATCGCCGCACGCGCCGGTAGCGCACCCCGATTCGTCACCGAGCTCCCTGCCTACGGAGGGTCACAACAAGAGTGGCTTTCATTTAAGGCCACGTACGAAGAATCGAGCGCAAGTTTTACTGAGATAGAAAACATCGGTCGCCTGCGAAGAGCCCTTAAAGGAAGGGCAAAAGAAGCCGTTGAAAATCTATTAATATATCAAGCCCCAGCCGCCGAAATTATGAAAACTTTAGAGACTAGATTCGGAAGGCCAGACTCGATCGCACTCGCCGAGTTAGAACGACTTCGCGCTCTCCCTCGCCTTACGGACAGCGCCCGCGATGTCTGCGCGTTTTCATGCCGCGTTGCGAACACGATCGCTACGCTACGGGCCCTCAACCGCACGCAATACCTTTACAGCCCAGAAGCTACGAAGGCTATACTGGAAAAGTTGACGCCGACTCAGCGCTACAGATGGTACGACTTTGCCGCCACAACCATCACGAAAGCAGAACCCGAACTAATTAATATTTCGGCATTCCTGCAACGCGAAGCGCAATACTGTGCGGCCTACGCCCAGCCCGAAGTCGCCGAAGCCCCTATCAACGTAAGAAGAGCGCACAAGACGTTTACGACGATCGATAAGCCCGCCAGCAAGTGCTCTTACTGTCAAAGTGAAGCTCACAATATAGTGAATTGCCCGAAGTTGCAAGAAGTTGAAACACAGCGATGCAAGAAGAGGCGGCGCGGCGCAAAATCAGGTGGCGGTTTATTCCCCCGTCCGCCCCGTTCATGGGCGGGGCTTGGGAACGTATGGTGCGAGCGGTGAAAGACACACTATATGCCGTTCTGAAGGAGCGCCGCCCAACAGAAGAAGTCTTTGTGACGACGCTAGCCGAGGCAGAGAACATCGTCAACAGCCGACCGCTAACCCACGTGTCCGTTGACCCCGACGCCCCCGAGGCGATAACGCCAAACCACTTTCTCCTCGGGAGCTCCGGGCGAATACAGTCGCCCGGCACTTTCAACGACCAGGACTTAGCTGGCCGAGCAACATGGAGAACCAGCCAACGCCTCGCGGACCATTTCTGGAACTGATGGGTCCGCGAGTACCTGCCCACACTCCAAGACCGGCGGGAGCCGTACGGACGCGGCCGTCCCATAGAGATCGGCGATTTAGTACTCATCGCCGACGGTACTCTCCCTCGCAACACATGGCCAATGGGTAGAGTGATCGCCAAATACCCAGGCCCAGACGGAGCGACGAGGGTAGTGGATGTCGAGACGAAGGGCGGAGTGCTGCGCCGGCCGACCAAGAAGCTGGTGATCCTGCCGACGGAGCCTGCTGCAGACCTGCACGCGAAATAGGAATGCAACGCTCACCCGAGCGATGCACGGCGGGAGAGATGTGCAGGACGGCGAATTAATATTAGTGTTATTTTCGATAAGAGTGCCTTAGTTAAGTTCCCTTAGATTATTCATCTGTTAAGTTCATTGTTAGTCTTAGGTAGATCTATAAAGAAAGGACTGCCAGATGTGTCGAAACCTCACAAACCGTGAGAAGAAATTAGCAATAGTTTTAATGGTTTAATTGTACGTTGCCGCCCTTTAGGGATATAACTGCCAATTGTTTGCAATTCATATTTTTGGAATTGATTTCTATTTTATTAGGGTGTGCACTAAAACACCATTTGTTCTGTATTGTACCTGTGAGTTGCGACGTGCCGATGGGCCGAACAGACAACGGGCCGGCAATAATGCCTAATGGTTTATTACTTAGGGTAATAACTATACCTTTCTCGAAACCCATGAATAGCGCCCGTAAAATTGTAATTTAGGGATTTTACCAAATAAGGGTCAGCGGACGAGGCAGGTCTGAAGAGAGGGGCGGAGAGTCAGACAGTATAATATAGGCGGCACATACGCCGCACGGTCACTGGGACTCTGGTAGTCGAACACTCCACACTGGTAGACGAACACTCGTAACTGAGAGTTAGTCACTGGAAAACAGACACTGCAGGTTAATCGGGAAGGCTCTCTCCTCTCCCACTCGCCTCAGGCCTGCCAGTCCACTGCAAGTAACCAGTCATAGGTGCACTCGTGCACACTTAAATTGTTTTATATAATGTGTGTGGTCCATTTATTTGCATTGATAATTATTTTAGTTATTCTATCTATGGTTTGTAATGTAATATGTGTGTTATTTTGTTCCATCTCATTTCATTTCTGGTTATTTTGCTATTTGTAATTGATATGATGTTTATTTTAATGCAAGATGTAACAGTTTAAGTGTCAGGGCTGTGATTCCTTATTTGGGTGGGTTTCTTGTTACTATTAGGATCTTTGTAATGGTTTTGATTTTAATTAGTCATTTACTTGCGATCGTGATGTGGTGTATGTTAGCGTTTCGACGCTCCGGTTGTGAAATGTTGAAAGTTTAGAACTGAATTAATAATTTAACTTGACTTTTGTTCAAAAATGTTAACTGATGTTTGGGTGATACGATTTTTTTTTTGGGAAGTGTTTGTTATGTGTTGTACGCGTGGTGTCGACGTTGTTCGGTGAGTTTTTTAATAGATTAGTTCTAGTTTCCAATTTGTTTTACAATATTGAATTTTGTTTTTTTTTTTTGATTGTTAAATTTGTTTTTTAATTAGAAATATTTATCATTGCGTTGTTTTTCTGGGTGGTTAACACGTTTTTTTTATTATTGGAAATTATGAAAATGGTTGCTAGTGTACCTACTTTTTAGTGGGGCCGTTTCTGGGCTTGTTTTTAAGTTTTGATGTTATGCTCAGTATATGGTGTTTTAGTTTGATTATTTTGGATTTCTGAGTGGATTAAAAAAAGTTTTTTAATGTGTTTTTGTTTTTCGCGTTCGTTTTATTAATGGACCCCATTTTTATTTTTGGAAAATTTTATATGAATCCTGTATGTTTTATTTTATATATGATTTTTTTAATAGCTCGTTGTGAGCATATGTTTTTGGTATGGTGAAGTTTATCTTTTTTTTTAAATTTTGAGTTTTTATTTTATTAATAATTTTTCGGTGATTACGTTTTTGGATCAACGTGGTGAATTTATTATTATTATTTGTTTATTTTAAATTTAAATTTGACTGTGGTATGTCCTTTAAGTGTTCTGTTTTTGAATGATTTTGTGATTTCCTTTTGAATTTTAATTTTGTTTTTTTTTTTCGTTTGTATTGTTTTATATATACCGGTTTTTTTTTTTTGAAAACTATTTATTAACTTATTAAACTTGTATGCTCGCTTTGATGACGACGCTTTTTTTTAGGGTTCTGAATTTATTATATTTGCGTATTTTTATATATATATATTTTTTTGTATTAGATTGAAGTTTTATTTACGAAGTAAGTTTATTTTATTTTCGTGGTTTAGGCCATTTTGTTTGTACGTTATTAATTATGGTGAAATATTATTTAGTGTTTATTTTTTTCTTCCGCGGGTTTCGTACGTACTTTATATTCGTTTTATCTTTATTTGGTTTTCTTTTTATGAGCTCGTATTTCTTGTGACTGTTAAGTCTACGTATTCATTTATTCTGATTAGCCATTTTGACGTCCGTTAACATATTTTTGTGCCTGTCACTTAACATTTTACTTGTGACATTGTAATGTGCATTTTATTTAGTATTATTTGAAGAAAATTGGTACTTGGCATGCAATAACTTTTTGGCCGGCCGACCCTTTTTATTACTGGGATATAAGGATTTAATAAAATAGGCGCGCAAATATACCTCTTATTAGGCATTTGACCTTGGTAGATAGCTTACATACATTATTATGACCAATTGCCCTCATGATTGATGCTCGATCGAATCCTGATTGGGTGTCATGGATTTACTATCTGCCTTAGGTGGGTATATACCTCCAGACAGTAGCTTTAAACCCTAGCATAAGACTGGGTATCCAAAACGTTTTTGAATGGTACTTTTTATTAAAAAAATAAATACCTACGCTAAGGAGATCTGTCTGCCTTATTCCCGTAGTACCTTGCTATTTTACGCTCAATGGTTCCACTCGGGTTTTCCGTTGATAGCGTATTTTTTTTTTGCACATATATGTATGGTTTTATTCATTTTATTCACTCAACGGCAACTTTCGGGTTACCGGAGATTATAGTATTACTTATTTTTATTTTGTACTTGTATGTAGTACGTATTCATTTATAGGTAGGTGGTACCTTTCAGACAGTTGTTTTAACACCTGACATTCTTGGTGTCCAAGGCGCTTTGGAATGGTACTTTTTGTATAAAAAAAATACCTGCGCTAAGGATTTACTGACGGTCTTGTTTATCGCTCGATTTTAAGTTTATCATTTTTTGTGTGTTTGGGCTAATTTTTGGATAGTTTTTTTTTTATTTGTTTTTGTTTTTTTTTTCTGATACATATAAGATTGACAACGACTCTCAGTTGATCAGGCTAATTATCTAGTGAAAATCTTATGTGCACCATTTTGAGATAATTTCAGTTTTCTTCATTTTGGCTAGTTTTTTTATTTTGGGTAGTTCTTTTTTTATAGATATTTATTTTTTGAACATTAATTAAATTGTTTGAAGGATTTTTGATTTTATTTTTCATTTTATAGTTATTTTGATTTAAAAACGCGTTTTTTATTATTGTGTTTGGTTCGTCATCAAGCGGCATTTACTTATTGTTTTGTTTTTCTAAACTATTTATATTATTATCTTGTTTTAGTTTTTGTTTTTTGGTAATTGCTACGTGCTATATGCGTAGTTATACATTATATGATTAAAATAATTTAAATGAAATGAAGTGCCTTAATTCCTTAATTATTTAAAATATGACGCTTGTTAATGATGGTTTCTGAGCCGTCGGTGGTTTATAATAGTGATTTATGTTTATTTTCGATTTATTTTTGTTTGATGCTATTTCGAGAATGAAACTTAATGTTTTGTATGGATTAGTATTATTGAAATTGAAATTATTTATTACGGACCGTGATCCATATCATATGTTAGTTACAATAATAATATTTTTTTATTATTATTAAGTTTGGATTTTGTAATATTTTTGGTTTCATCTGTTATTTTGTTGTACTTGTATGTACATTTTTTTTAAATCATTATTTAGGGTATATAAGTTCATTATTGCTAATTAGTTTGTTAAATATTCACTGAATTTAGGCACTTATATACGAAATTATTTATATCTATAAACTGTATCTTTACTTGTATTATTTTCTAATATTTAATAAATTTTTATGATACTGTTATTTTATTTTATTTATATCTAGTTTTTACGTACTTGATTTATACTATTTTTTTTTACATTATAGCTACTTATTAAATTTTAGTTAAAATAAATTGAATACCTCTATTATTCTTATTTTTCTGAGCTGATGGTGATGAAAGACTGCTGGGCTGGTGGTGATGAGAGACTGCTGGGCCGATGGTGATGAGAGACTGCTGGACTGGTTCGCAGCAGAAGTTATTTGGGCTGCATGGCTGGCTTTCTTGAAGCGACTTTGCGGGCTGGGCTGGTGTGCGGGCTGGATCAGTAGGCTTGACTTATATCAGGGCTGCCTCAAGCAGCCCGTCTGGCAGGGTCGCCATGAAGTGTATGTCGTTGAGGGTTGTAATTAACAACTCAAAGTCGGGTGAATACTAACTCTTTATTCAAATGTTACATCGTCTTATATAGGCTGTTACAGTTGTCCTTAGGTATTATAGGTAAAACTTAATACATTATCTTTATGGCTATTAATTAGTATCGAGTATCGTATTACAAGGTTTTATTGGTAATAAAATGTGCAATGAAATATGATATTAATCAGGTGTTCTATTCTAATACATGCTCATGTAAACGCACACAAATGCGTGTGTTCATATACACACTACAAGCTTTGAAATGAAAATGTCGGAAGTTTTTCAACTTTTCTAAGTTGTAGTTATACCTTTTTGGTATGGAATCCTAAAAACGGGTACACATGGAGGCACGACCCGACCATAAAACTGTAACAAATTTCTTGTGGATTAGTGGCGCACATTTTCATTGTAGTTAAATTTTCAACGTAATTAATTCCAGTGTGAGGTTAAAATCAGTTGCCGGTGCCTAGTCTTGAGAATCAGCATGAGTAATGGAAGATTTCCTTTAAAATATGAAATCTGCATAATTCTACATTGTATTCATTATTATCAGTTTAATATCTTGACGAGGTATTCACGTTTTATAACCTTATTGATAAATGAAGTACTCATTCATACCTGAGATAACAAGCTTTGCTCTGTACTAACAGAGATAATATTAAAGCCCTAATCCCCACACAAATAGCTGGTCATCATTAGACCCTCATTTAGTGAGTGGTACCTATAGAATACAATGCCACTAAAGCTAAACATGTTACCAAAATTTGGCAGTTGACTGATACACGCACCACTATTACTATTACCCTACCATGCCATTCCATGGATGCCAAATTAGTCCACCATACCACCATATCAGCCCAAGGACGTCCACTGCTGGACGTAGGCCTCCCCCAAATTCACGGGGGGTATATGCCATAATCGCCACGCTTGGCATGCGGGTTGGTGATCGCAGTATCTCCACCGCACTCTAGGGATGCTGCTGCCCATCCCCCGGTGGTCTGGATCGTAGTTTTAGGACATACCCGGGTCCTTAGGACATACCAAATTAGTCATGGTAGCTTAAAACAGCAGCTTTAAAATCAAATTGAACGCATAAATCAAATAAAAAATATTCGCAATGTGAAAATTAGGTTAGTACGCCACAGATGAAGCCCCTGTAATAAGTATTAGAGTATTATAATTAATATACCAAATTGATTCTTATTTCAGCAAAATGTTAAAGACAAACAAGATAAGCCGTATACCAAGACTGTCTCTAAGCATGTTTTTGGTAAGCCTTTGAGCAATTAAGCGAGGATGTTGTAGGTAAACTTACTTATGAAAATGTCGCTACTAAGTTATGAAAATTGTAAATGAACGCTTAAGAAAATATATTTGTGCCACCTCGAAAGAACATTGAATGTAGGTACATAATGTCAGACAATGTATTGTTAGTCGTAAGAATTTGTTTCTACTTCAGCTATTGTAACAAATGTTCGTGCTCAAACTTTTTTTCCGAAATAGCTATCTAATAAGTCGTCGATACTTTTTTCACAAAGCTTTAATGGGTTCCTATAATTTTATTTTTAAACAATTAAGTACAAGAGTTTATAAATAAATATGTATTTTTATTGTAGGTACTCGCTTTAACTTCGATACAATGGACCTAGGAAGGGTGTAGGTGTAGCAACAATCAGGTAATTATAATTTATAACTATGTACAATTTCTTGCCTAATTAATATTTTTGACTGATTTTTTTTATTAATTTGCAAATTATTGCGTTATTTTGATGGTTTACTGTCCGTATACTATAGTAACACCATTTTAACATGTGGCGAGAACCCAATTAGGAGCCCGATAGTTGTTGTGTAGTCAAAATCTAATAAAATCTGACAATAAATACAAATATCTTTATTCTGCATAAAATGTGGTACAATATGGCAACATTATTTAAAAAAGGACCATAATATAACCCTTTGAACGCCATCATATTTGAATGAAGTGTTAACGTTTAAACCAATAAAAACAATTCATAAATGATTTTTTTCATGATCAAAGTACGCCTTCACTCCGACCTTTTTAATGGTTGTTGGCGTGGTGGGCACGAGTGGCACGACGACAAACGACCACTTTATAGGCTCATGGCGTTCAAAGGGATAATTTAGTTTTTTCATACATGATGATTGACGTCAAATCATCGTAAATTAGTACGAGTACATCATCGCCTAGTACCCATAGTACAAGCTTTGCTTTGTCGGCCTGTTTAGTCTAGTTTGGTAGTGGCACTGCCTCCGAAGCTAGAGGTCCCAGGTTCGAATCCCGGGCGGGGCATTATTTTTGCATTTAGCACGGATCTTTGGTCCTGGATCTTGGATCTTTTCTATGTATTTATCTATATAAATGATGTTAATCGTCGTCTAGTACCCATAATACAAGCTTTGCTTAGTTTGGGACTAGGTCGATTTGTGTAAAATTGTCCCCCAATATTGATTTATTCATCGGCATGTTCTTTTTTGTGTATGTATGTTCCCCGATAACTCTTGACCACGTTGGCCGATTTGACCTCCAAGTTGATCCCATATAAATTTGGTAAAGGTCTGATGATGGGATCTAGGAGGAATCGAGGAATTTCCTCGAATTTGATAGGAACGCATATACCGATTTCGGTATTTTCTGTAGGTAACCAAGCATTGGCTCACGGAAACCACAAATTGTGGCATAGCGAAGTACAAAATTGAACTCGTTTTTTTTGGTATAAATTATTATTTGCTAGTTTGAGACAAGGTGCTTTTGTGTAAAAAATATGTCCCCATTATTTATTTATTTATTTATTTTAATGGTGGTATTACAGTCACAACCCATGTTATTTTAATTTTGAAGAATTATTTAATTGGAAAGACGCGCAAGTTAATATTATACCAGGTTAAGTTAATAAGCTTCTTTGTGAGGAAACCTAGTTAATGTTTCCTCCTTATGACTCCGACAAGTTTCCAATTCCAAGTCACAAAAGGATCTGGGAGCGTCCAAAGATTCTAGTAAGAACTTTCATTTAAAAGAGCCCAACCGACTTCTCAGCAAAGCAAGGAACATTACTTTCCAGAAAGATAAGTGCCGTTTATTTTATGTGGTTACTTGTTTTCAACATTCTTAGTAGTTAATATTATTTTTCACTAATCACTTGGTACTGTCTGCTAACGAAAGCACAGAATAAGTAAGGTTAATTCTAGCTCGGAGCATTAGACATTTACATTTTTAGAGTTCCGTAGTAAACAAGGTAATCGTTACTAAACTCTAATCGTTACTACTAGAAAGCTGTAATTTGGCACGATATACATATCAATCACGCCGAGAAAACGGTACCAACCAAGATTTCATTCTAAGGGTGCCCACTACTGCGTAAATTTTATGCATCGTACCCACAGATGTATGAATATAAGAATATAGTATTCTATGCTCTGAGATCGTACCCGTGGAAGCAGCTTTATTTCACATCAGAAGATCCATACTCCTGTTCCGCCGATGTCGCGGAGACGATCCTGGCGTGTATGGAATGTTTTATTCCCAACTCGTTGGTAGCAGCTGGACCGAAAATGCGACCTTGGTTTAATTGGATCACCTGTAAGTATGCTAGAGCACATAAACATATGGGACCGAGGCCGAAGTTAGTAAGGATCCAAACGTATCTGATGTGAAACGCAAGTTAAACGCTGCCACAAGGTCTAGCAAGATAGTAATTGCCAGAGCTAATTTCAATTTCCCCAGCCGAATTGGTGGTTAGTAAAATGTTGACCCCCTGTTACACGTATGGGGTGCACCCACGTTTAATATTTTCTTCGTAATTTAACATCATATTTCTATTCGTTTTCGCCATTTTGGCTACGGAACCTTAAAAAACTGACATGCATAGTAATAAATATACCTAAATTGAAGCATAAACACAGAAACTATTAAACCATAAATCGCATTTAAACATTTCACTAACAATGTCATTTTACCTACTTGTCATCAGTTTATCATAAGTAGCAATGCAAATAAATTGTTAGAGATGCGTATTCAGCTCGTTTGACAGATGAACGATATTTGTCAGCGCCATGCGGGCTGGCAGCTGTTGGCGGCAAACTTCAATGCTTACACGACTTCAAATAAATGTTAGTCCTTGGTTTGCGAAAGTTACGAGATAAATTTGCATTCGTACAATACGTATACATTTCAACATGAATATATACTAACGAAATTATTAAAGCAGCGGTCGGAAAATTGTGTTTTTCTGCTATCAACATACAAGCAAATGCGAGTGCAAATAAAACAGGACAGTAAAATAGAGTGTTTGCGGTCTGTGTGTTGTTAATAACAAGGAAAACAAAATTAATGCTGACTTTTAACGTGGGAATTAAACTATAGGTATTTTGCCATCTGATTTTAGTTGGGGTGAAGAGAAGAGATACAACATTCATCATCATTTTTCACAGTTTTGTTTACCTACGCTAAATTCATTTCGGCTGTTTTAATATCTTTTAGTAGTGCGTCAAAATAGCTAAATACATATGTATATTGTTATTTTTTGCTGGTATGCAAATACATAATTTTATGCCGTCGTTTGTAATATGCTGTCTCAACAAACTACCTAAAAGAGTTTAACTATCAGTACTGTTGATAACTTGATACCTATTTATATTCCAATATAATGAAACTGGTCGCTCACGTCACGTCTTTAAGATCGAAGGTTTTTAAACAGTGTTGAATACTACGTCTGCGAAGAGTGGACGAGACTTTAGCATGTGACGTTTTGAGTATTGTGTGTAACCCGGTATTGAACAATTGTGAAGGAAACAAAGGTATATTCTCCACCGCCACCGCCCGCGTCGCGCGGGCAGGGCACGCAGTACTAAAAGAACCGGCCGCGATAGGTACTCATAATTAAGGACCGCGACCCGGTCTGAAACATGTCAAGCGATATTCGACCTTAAAGACGTGAGTGACTCGATTTTATTATTGACCGAGTGAGCGAAGCGTCTCCGTTTCAGCTTAAGACAAAAATTATTTCTCTTCACGTATCCTCTCGAGATAAAAAATAAAAGAAATAAAAATAGAAAGAACAAGTTACTTAATTGAGACCAGACTATTACAATAGTTGTGTGTGTGTGTGTGTTGAAAGTCAGTCAAAGTAATTTATTTGTAAACATAGGTAACAAACAGTGTTAAAAGTTTGGAACAAAGAGAATAATATAAAAACGCTATATGTTTCGCAGATAGGCATACAAATTTAATCTTGAAAATTAAACCAAATAATATGTCATAGGTACATTTATATCACATGTAAAGGAGGTAGAGACGTAGGGTGGCCACGGTACTTGTCATACCGCACTCCATGCTACCGAGTGACCGTAACCACGTAGTACTACGTATAATTATTATTACTACTTAGTACTATTCTGCGCCGTAACCACGGAGAGAGGGCAACATCGCGGCAGCACGAGGAGCGTAGTGTGGCAGGATTATAATTTTAATTTGTAATAAACATTACGATATGTTGCGGTGGAATCTGTACGTACATCAAGAGAAATATATACGGTTTCATAATTTATTTCATATAAACATGTGTAATTTTTAACCCCCGACGCAATAAGAGGGCTGTTATAAGTTTAACGTGTCTGTCTGTGTGTCTGTGTATCTGTGTATCTGTTTGTGGTGTCGTAGCTCCCAGACGAATGAACCGATTTTCGTTTAGTTTTTTTGTGTCATAGATAATTTTATCCCGAGTGTTCTTAGCCATGTTTCATGAAAATCTGTTCAGCCGTTTTTGAGATATTGAGCTTTGAAATGAAAATGTCAAGGGTTTTTCAACTTTTCTAAGTTGTGGTTATAATTAAAGAAAAAAAATTGACAATTTATGTGTTTATAAAAACTGTATACCGTCATACATACGTAATAATATACTCGTAGATGTTAATATTAAATGAGATACCATAAAAATTGTAGGTAATTGTATGTTAACACATTTTTTCATTCATTAGCATTACTTGGTTTCTTGGTTATTGGTGAACGTTATCTATTTTCAACTTCGCTAGAGTTATTTTTTAGTTACAGTGACTCGGTTGCAGATAGCGAGCAGTTTATAGTAAAAGTTTGTCTTCACAGCTCTGTTCGTTCACTGGATTCACTGGTCAGTATAGGGTTCCGTTGCATGGTAGGCTCTACACAGTAAAATAAATAAAAGTTGTCTTGCCCAGCACGGTAATTGTGTATTTTTTCATCGTGAGTTAGGACACATGAAGTGGTATTTTGACGTTTAAAAAAATATAGTTCATATGACGTAAACACACACATGGGTACACGTATTCGAAAGGCAACGCTGTGTAACTTTTGTTCTCTAGTATTACCACAGCGAATCTTTGAATCAATAAAGGATCGGTAACGTGCTTATGACTCCTCTAGCGTCACATCAGACAGGGTAGGGTTATCATCACCAGGCAGGGTAGGTATATCAGCATCAAAAGTAGCTACGACTACAGAATAAGAGTTTTTGACTCCTTCATATGCGTAGCTATTTTTAATGTAGGCTGTACTCCCATTTATTTTTCCAAAAAGTCCGTTTATTTTCAGGTGAATCATAATACTCGTAGACGGTAGTCTATACCTACACCCGGAAAGCGCGTACTTTGTGAAGTAAAAGAATAGTACATTACGATACAAGTGCAGAGAACAGGAAATTCGCAACGAGTGGTGATAAATTGAAACACGACCGAAGAGAGTGTTTTAAATCGACACGAGTTGCGAATTACCTGTTCGCACGTGCATCGTACAGCGTTTTACAGTACATATGGCTCTTTAAAGTTTCGACATATGCACGTAATCTGCTGATTACCGCACTTGTGCGGTAATGTAGCACCATATGTACTGTAATAGTACATTACGATACAAGTGCAGAGAACAGGAAATTCGCAACGAGTGGTGATAAATTGAAACACGACCGAAGGGAGTGTTTTAAATCGACACGAGTTGCGAATTACCTGTTCGCACGTGTATCGTACAGCGTTTTACAGTACATATGGCTCTTTAAAGTTTCGACATATGCACGTAATCTGCTGATTACCGCACTTGTGCTGTAAAGTAGCACCATATGTACTGTAAAAGTAATTTATTCTTCAAATTAGGCACATCCACCTATGAAAGTGCCGTAAAGGTGCATTGTTTTAATTATTTTGTTTGGCTGTCTAGACTGAGCAGGCACGGTATATTCTCTTTTAAATACCTTATAGGGATATTTTTGACATAGATTAATTTTGAGAATGGGTTCATCATGCCGAAAGACGTCCACTGCTGGTCATAGGCCTCCCCTAAAGACTTCCACAATGACCGGTCCTGCGCCACCCGCATCCAGCGGACACCCGCGACCCTTACCAGGTCATCAGTCCACCGTTGAGAATGGGTTATTTGAACTTATATCTCAATTTTCTGACAAGGGAGTGAATTAGTGAACGAAATATTAAGCAAAAAATTACGGAAAACCCCTTTTCGAATATAGTTGTGAACCAGTATAGTTGTGAAAATTATTGTACTATGTGTAGTACATACAATATTTTTCTTTACAGCGACAATTATTACTGCCTTGCATCAGCATGAACCACTTTTGAATGAAATGTGTAGAGATACAGGTACATTATTATACTTGATTTTGGAAGTGTCCTCTTTTATGCTACTCCCGTTTCAAACTATACGTTATACACATACATACCATTTACAAGATGTTATGTCTGTACACAAGAGGACTTTATATGTTTTTGCTATCTAGGTAATATTGTGTAAAAACGGTAAATAGTTATTGCACCTATTCCTATTTTATTCGTTATTTTCATTGACATGCCCACCGAGGAACCTTATATGTGCATATTGTAACATTCTAGCCTCATGAAAATTAAATAATTACTCAAAATAAATTAGTCTATTAACCTACCAATCAAGGATCTGCAAGGCGATCACGAAAATATTGACGTATGTTAGGAAAATATAACTGTCATTTTTAAAATGGATTTTTTTTTTGTCTGTAACCTATCGATTGGAAAGGAACGTGCTAAGTACATTATTAAAATTATTGGCATGCACATTGAATCTAAATTGTCCCAATATATCAAATTAAAAGGTCGATAAACAAAAAAAAACATAAGAAGGCATGCTTTAAGCATGGTCGCCATGAGTAGGTACCAAATCAATTTGCTGTTATTTTTTACATGAAGCATGATGGGCGGCAGCTTAT
The DNA here is from genome assembly GCA_905163555.1 of Notocelia uddmanniana. Taxonomy (NCBI): domain Eukaryota; kingdom Metazoa; phylum Arthropoda; class Insecta; order Lepidoptera; family Tortricidae; genus Notocelia; species Notocelia uddmanniana. The sequence continues at coordinate 19,926,416 of LR991059.1, read as the reverse complement.
TCCCAGTAAACGAGCGCTTTGTGGTGCGCCATGTTGTTTTACGAGTATGCATTCTTTTAAAACTTTATTCTGCTCGTTTATGACACGTAATGGAAGTAGACTTTACCGCCAATCTTGGGCATTCCCCTTTTGCATTATTTTGAAATAAAAGTTAAATGTGACTTTCAGATGAATTACGTCATATTTAAAGCTCCATCATCTCCCATGGGTGACTGACGCTGCCTGGCATAGTCAGTTCAAAATTAGTACCGAAGCAATTATACAAGTACAGTGAGCTCAAGAAGAAGTGTAGTATCTTAGTAAAAGTATAGTGGTGAATAAAAGTGTTCCGCAGTAAAGTGGTGTATTATCTGGACCTCGAACAACGCATGAAGGTATCAAGCTGATATTTATATCAAATACTCAGGTCTACTGCCCCTTGGAGCTGTGAAAAAATCAAACTTATAAACCAACGCAATCAAAAGATACAGCCGTTTATGCCGCAAATTTCCGTAAATTTTCCGACACTCGTAAGGGCATCAAAACCTACACGTTACTTCCCGCAGCTCAGAATCTTGAAATTTGGTACGAAGCAACGTCTTATAGCACAAATAAAGGAAAAATTAATTTCTAATTACATCATATAATAAAAATATTTTTTACGAAACCCTCGGTAAAAGAGATCGGACTTGCGATCTTTTTTACCTGTAAATCATACTTATAGGTGTGCATGCAATGGTTAAAAGCTGACCCGAAGATGATCCTCATTAAAGGTATCATAACAAAAATGGTACCTGGAGCGGTAATTTAAGAGCTTGTATTTAAACTGCCTCGGTATCTCTTTTGCTCAGGCAGATAGTCTAAAGCACAGACTAGATTATAAGCGATAGAAGAGTCTCATACGAGTATATTCTTCTCAATCATGCAATGAAATATTAACGTTATATTTGGAATAATAAGCCTGCAAAATATTTTCAGGTCCGGCGAAACGAGTGGCCCATAATCGAATTTCATACCAACGTGTCCTAGGTCGCCAAAGTGACCGTGTCCACGAATTGCTTTTTCCCGGCATCTGCAATTTTTTGCTACTATCTAACTCTAAAAGTTTACATAGTGCGTTGTCCGATCTTTGCGCAAAAGGTAATTGTTGAAAAATCTAAATGAAGTCGCATTACTCCACAAGACACAATATAACTGAGCAGTCCTGTGCTTTGGATGGCCCGTTAAGCTGTTGATCCCGGCTTCTATCATAGACAAAAGTCAGCTTGAGAACTTCTAACAGTCAAGTTGCCCACTCACTTGACAAGGGGAGTCGAAGTTGCGACACGTCCGTAGGGTCCCATGGGTGCTACTAAAAGTGCAACAAATTGGCAACCGTGCTGTCTTTTTTTCGAAATGATTGTTTTACGACAAAGAATCCCCAAAATAAATTGAGTTGCGTGGCGTTACAACAGTAAGTAAAGTTATAACTACATGCCAGTATAAAATCTATGAAAGGCGTAATATTGCTGCACGAAAGTTTAACTTCAGGTGTTGCTGCTAAAGTGAAGAATGTTTCATCTGGACCCACTCTTAGCCATTAAATAATTAAACTAATCAAGTACTTACTTAACACTGGGTAGTGCGACGAAAACCCCCGAAAATAAAGAATAATTAGATTATTTTAGGAAAAAGGTATTTTTTTTTAAGGATAGGATCCACAATTATTATTCATAAGTTATTTAAAATGTAATTAACTTCATTTAATTTCAGTGACACCGTACAGTTCCACATTTGTGTTACTTCTATCGTTAGATATGTATTTTATTTATTTTATAGCTAGAAACATCTGCGGGTCCCTCCCTCACTCCCAACACAGCGCATCCCCAAGCCAATAAAAGGGTCGGCAACGCACTTGTGATTCCTCTGGAGTCACAAGTGTCCATAGGCTACGGCATCTGCTTTTCATCAGACAGACCCTAAGCATGCTTGCCACCGTCGTAGTATAAAAAAATGTGTTACTAGAATAAAGTTGTTTACAGTAAATGTAATTTAAAAGCTTCGTGAAACCAATTATACTCGTAGTTATTGTGTCTCGATGACGGTTTGTCTCGATAACGGATATGATACTATATTCAGTTACATATTATCATATTAATCAGTTCGAAGAATCGAATTTCTGTATAATAGTAGATTGTATGACTAGTGTCTAAAATAAGCTATAAGTAGGAGATGGTTGATTCGAAGGGGAAATATTTCCCATTTATATTTATTTATATTTTATTTTTATTAGTGTACAACACTTTGTACACTCTACTTTTGACTTCAATTGCGAGAAAATAAACAAAGAAAGATTATCCTCCCAAAAATAACAATAAATTCTACACCCGCTGTAGAATTCATTGTTCTAGTATTTTACTTTTGTATTTATTGTTCCGCCAGAGTCGCTGTTGTACAGCGAATATGGCGGTATGTTTTTTATAAACTGCTTTGACACGTACAAAATACTGACAGGACATAAAGACACCGCAAACAAACGCTACTGCCCAGCCATTGTGCGCTTCAAAGCGTTGATCAAACTATTGAATCACTTTTATATTAGGGTTCCGTAGTCAACAAGGAAGTCTTATAGTTTAGCCATGTCCGTCTGTCTGTCCGAGGCTTTGCTCTGTGATTGTTACTGCTAGAAAGCTGCAATTTGGTATGGATATATAAATCAACTGACAAAGTCGTAAAGAAAAAAAAATTAAGAGTACCTACACGTAAAGTGGGGATGATTTTTTTTTGCTTCAGCCCTATGGTGTGGGTTGTTGTTGGATAGGTCTTTCAAAATGAATAGAGGTCTTGATAATACATTTTTTGATAAAGTGAATAATATCGGAAATATTCACTCGAAAAGAAAAAAAAATGTGTCGCCCTCTAACTTTTGAACTATGGGTCCAAAACATGAAAGTAAAAAAAACTTTTAGCCGATGTAGACGTATTCTGGTTGGTTGATATCAAATAAAAGTTTTTTAAAGAGTGAAATTAGTGTTTTGTGATTGGTGGACATATAGTGAAGTGTACCTACGAGTACTTACTTACTCCGTCCGCTGGCTTAGCAACCAGAAGTGAATCAAGAACCAAGGCCTCCGATACGAGTTGACGCCTACGCGCCCTATTCTGTGCGATCTCCTCCTTTTTTGAAGTGAAATGTTTTGTAAATCATAAATATGTGTACAGGGGTTAAACGTACTACATTAGCCCCGCTTGATAAGTCTAATATGACCAGTGATCGTAACTTTTGTAGCATTTTCGGTGCAGCGTAGTGGTGTTAACAGAATTGGGATAATTGATTTAAACTCTTATGATTCATTAGCGTTACTAACGTTAATATTAACCTTAATTAACAGTTTAAATTGTATTTGTCCAAACCAACTCCGATAACACCACTACGTTGCACCGAAAATGCTACAAAAGTTACGATCACTGAATATGACACATTATTCGAGCATGAGAAGTGAAAAATACTTTTGTGGTAACATTAATTTCTGCTTGATAGTAAAACTAAGTGTATACTATCTAAGCAGTTTGTGAACTAGGTTACGTGATGGTTGGTGTCGTCAGTCCTATTTTGCTACTTTGTTCTTAGAAACAGACGGGTGCTGCTGACATCATCGCCACTGTAATTAAATCTACTTACTGGGAAAAGCGTCGGTTAGTGGCCTGTGATTATACAAGAAACCACGTGTATGAATATGCGGAGTCACCATTATTTTATCTATGTAGACAAAAATGTTGTAGGTATAAATATGTTTCGTACAAAACCTTACCATTTAAACTTTCTAAGACTTTAAAAACACTAGCATTGAAAGAAATTAAAATATCGCAAATAAAGGACTTTAACATTATTATATTATACTAGCTGTTTCCCGCGACTTCGTCCACGTCTTCGCTCTTATTGGTCGCAGCGTGATGTTATATAGCCTAAAGCCTTCCTCGATAAATGGACTATCCAACACAAAAATATTTTTTCAATTCGAAACAGTAGTAGTAAAAGAAGTTCAAAGACAAAGTTTTTATTAAAATGAAGTCAAACCATTTTTTGTTTTGTTAGTTCGACCATTTTACCTTTTTATTATTTTGCTCCTGTTAACGCAACTCTGTGTAAAAATAAAATTTGTTTAAAATGAGTATTCAAAATGGCTGTCATGATCGTCTTCCACGTCGCATCGCTGCTGTGGGGTCTGAATAAACATTATGCATTAATGAAACCCGAGTTAACCCGACTCGAGTTTCTTTGTGTTCATCTGATAATTGACTTATGCTAATTCTCTGAATTAAGTAGTTATTTGAAAACATCATTTAAGCGACTTCAATTCAATACGTTAGTTTCACTATGCTTGAGAGAAAGTTTTACATACTTTGAATTACGTACTTCACTACTTATTAGCACGGCTTACGGTGTAAAAATTTGGAATAACATGACTTTTAAAAATGTGTGTATAATTATTCAGTTTTGTAAGAGGAACCTTCAAACTTAAGCTGTGAACTATTATTTTGTGTGTTGCATTTCCTTTTTAAGTGAGTTAACATTTAAGCTATGGTATTTATATTTTATATGCACAAGCAGAAAATATTTCACATTTAATCGAATAAAGTCTAGATTTCAAGTACATTTTGAATTCAAACCGCCCGACAATCATATAGATGTTTCAAAGGCCAGGCGCTAGCGGTCATTGCTTCAACGCATCCGATTTCGTCGGCACTGGCTTTACCTTTGCTCTTGTGCAAAGTGCGCCCAATAACGACATAATCGCGAGGCCACCTCGTTCGGATGTACAGTCTGTATCTCTTGTGTTTTTGTACAATAAAGAGTTTTATTACTACTACTACAGTCAATCAATTTGATTTCTGAGCCACTTCGTACCTTGTCACAGTGACAATGATATGAGATCTCTAGCAGCTTTCATATTCATTTTCACTGTGATAAGGTTGGAAGTCAATTTCTCAGAAATCAATTTGGTTGACCGTACAGACACCATCCTTGGTTAAATTCGGGAATATGCATGATTTTCCGTACCAGGAAAACGAGACGCCAGTCGTGTTGGCTTCTGAAATTGAATAATTCTTCGAATCACGTTTTGCATGCGTATCGTTTGTTAATATTATTATTTAAATGCTTATATTGATGCTGTAGGTGAGATTTTTAGCCGTAAATCTGTTTTTGTTGCCGATTGTGTGTATCCGCCTGTCTACAGCTTGATCTGTAACGTAGACAGTACTGTAACAATGAATTATTAGTTTTGTTCTTAATTCTCTATTTCTAAAGCTTAGGGCGAAATGGGAGGCTTTTTATCTGTAAATATCTGAGGTGCCCAATATTTTTCTATTTCGGGGTTTATATATTTATATATTTTAAGGTTCATATCTGTAACTCCCAGCTAATCGCCAAAACGTTACAGAACTTAAACCAAACAATACAATAAAAATAAACATATTGCGCCTACACAATTCTATAGTTTTATGTAACGTATAGGGGTTGGTCTCTTGATAAAAGTTGTTCAGAATGGCTAGCAAAATTAGCTCCTGAAATGTTTCCAGTAATAACAAATTCACCGTACCGTAGTATCGACCTACACAATTAGGCACTTTAGGATGTTTTTGTTTCTAGAGTTCTGTACCCGAACTCGTCTGTCACACAGGTTATACAGACAGACTGTTGAATCTAAACTCTTAAAATATTAGGATTTTGTTGATCCAAAACTATACGAATTCTAAAAAACTATTTTTAAGGTCCCACATAGCTAAAGGGGTGCATGAAATAAAAATTGACCAACCCCATCGGGTGGAATATTATTGTTGTTAAGCTCGTTAAGTGGGTAAATACTACATTTATTGTCTAAAAACAATAGAGTTAGAAGTCACCAAAGACGGCTTTAAAAAAATAGTTTCTTAACTTCCCTTAGACATATGGCCTTGAAATTAGGTGATAGTGTTTATTGTTAGGAATATTAAAGCATAAGTTTAAGCTGTGGTTACCTATAATTAGATGAACATCAAACTAAAATGTTACTTACGATACTTCTGGATTTAGTATGATGTATTGTCTGTTGGTGATCTTAAATAAATATATTACTGATAAATACTAATATATTAATAATCAGATTTTTGTTTTGAACTTCCCTCATCTTTCCATCTAATTTAGATTTGCGGAACGGACAGAAATAATGCGGGCGGCGGCGCACCACTGCCACGATCTGGGCGCGCTACGAGTGTTTCGAGCGGAGCGTAGCATTCGGACGGCTTATAATTCTACATTTGGTACGGAACCCTAAATATGCGAAGTCAGACCTGCACTTGCCCGGTGCAAGAGGCGCGCGCTGTCTAAACGTTATGGATTTCAATATAATATGTTGTGACAAAAGGGTGCTATATCCCGTCCATGTGGCACCGCACGCGTTTTACGTACGTGGGTTTACGCGGTCTTATAGGCGGTTTTTCCATCAGCTCTTTTTTATTTTGTTGACATATATTCCTACCTTTATCCATTTGTTTTTACTTACTATTGTAATATATAAATAATGTGCTCTTATTATGGGATAAATGCATCTAATCTAATCCAATCTATAATTGTAAATGTCCTACAAACGGATATGTAATTCTACTGTTCTCAATCTAGTGTGGCAAAGCAGCCTTATGTCATGTGTCAAAGATATGGCTTGGATATGATATTTAACAAAAAAACGAATGAGTATGATGCTCGGTGTTATAACTTGGTAGTCGAGCACTCGCTTTTTCCATGCAATTTGGAGGAGATATGCGGCTAGTGACACTGACAGCATAGTAGTTTGCCACTTGCCACCTTTTGTAGGCAACGTGAACCCGACGTAAGAGGTGGTCGTATGCAAATATAATTGCGGGGGTGCAGCGGACGCGCGCATTAGCAGCGCTTTGTGCGGGATGACTCGGTCCATTTCACACTGGGGCAAATTAGCCGCTTCCGACTTCACTGGTCCACGCCTGGACTGATTTCGCCACGGTTATTTGGTTTGCGGTGATAGCTCATTTGGTGTTACCGGTTTGGATTGCGATTTATTATCGATTGTTCGAGTAATTGTAATGAGTTTGTTTAAAAGTTAATATAACACCATTGTGTCAAAGACAGGTAAAACAGCTATTACAAAAAAAACAATAATTGTAAATTCTTCCAAATAAAGTGACATATAACTAAGTCTGCGTCTCACATGATTTAACACAAATCTGATTCCTTTAACAAAGAGCTGAGTTATTCTTTTCATATCGCATATGTATCGCATGCAATAAATAAAGTTAGTTTTATTAACTCTAAGAACACTTTTCTCGAAGTTCATTCTCACGGAAAACATTATACTTTTGACTCAAACGAGGATCATTTTCCGCGCCGGTGCGGCCCTGCATACAAACACGAGACCGCTCTGTTCCAATTAACCTCTACTCACTTTGAAATTCGCAATTGTGAACCTATGTAGCTACAGACCCAGAGGCATTATTCCGAATTAAAACGTTGTACGACTGTTTATTTAGAGTATATTAAGTTCAAATTCAAGTGGTAAAATATTGGGCTTACTTAATCGTACGAGTAGCTGACAGACTTACTACTTTTCGCAGAGTTTGTAACAATCTAAACTTTAGTTTTTCACTCGTTTCTAAATACCTTTTCGTAGCAGTGTATTTATTTGGGTAAACTTTAGATATTTATGTAGGTATTCTATCTGAATAGTTGTATATATTAGGCAGGTAATTATGATTATCTAACTACAAATATTTACTTGGTATGTCTGTAGATGACAGGAGTTTATCCATCTACAAATTTGTTGACTAGAGTTAGAAAAATACTTAACACAAGTGTTAGTAACATCGTTACGGGCGGGGTCAGTTGTAGACCCTTTACTTACAAAAGCTTAGAATATTTTCCGCAATAAAAAAAAAAATATTGAATCACAATTGGGAGCAACGGAGGTAGTACGAAATCCTAAGATGTATTTCTCGTACTTGCGATTTGCGATAAACTACCTATTTTAAATCAGGATAATGATCTCGGACCAGAGTATAAGTTTTCGTTACGATGATCTTGCACTCTGAGTATTATTATGGGTTATTATTCTCTTTTGTGTTATCCTAAATCTCTAAATACCTTTAGGCTTTGTTTGAATCAACGTTGTGGGTTCTTTCCTTCCTGTATTACTACTCCCGTGTGGCCGCGAGATAAGGTTATTTTAAACGGAATTTCGCTACGAGCTAGCTTAGAAGCGCCCGAGTTTTCTGAAGTTGAAATCGATTTTGGTTGAGGTGGACACGTTGTTTGCGTTTTCTCCATCTGAGTCAATTTATTTCACTTTGCTCTGTTTTGAATTACGTACCTACTCTGATAAGAAATGTAACAATTTCATCTTTCAACAGTCTTTCAATAATAAAAAACTTACAGAACTTAGCTTTTCGTTCCCTTTTCTTGCAATTCTTCAAGTTATTATGTACCAATATACACCAAGGAGCTAACTATATTCTAAAACAATTGTAAAAAATCTCCAAGTCTCGACGTGCAATCAGACTATAAACAAAAGCAAATGGAATAGTAATTATCTGCCATTTGGTTAGTAAATAGACACTCGCGGTCCAGTGACGCCCGCGTACCGCGTGCGGTATGCGAGGTTATGCAACGTCGGACGAGGTCAAATCTCGGATTACCCCCTCGAGGTCAGTCAAGCCGGAAGTTTTTCGGCACCCATGACCTCCTTGTAGTGGACTCAGGGGGGTCCGCTACTGTACAACAAAAGCCACGGAAGTTTTCTATCTAAATATATAAAAGAAGAAACTGACTGACTGACTGACTGACTGACTGACTGACTGACATATCAACGCACAGCCCAAACCGCTGGTCCTAGAGATTCCAAATTTGGCATATAGGTTCCTTATAAAGTGTAGGGGTGCACTAAGAAAGGATTTTTCAAAATTCGACCCCTATGGGGGTGAAATGGGGGTCCGAAGTTTGTATGGGGAAACATGATTAGTTGGACTATTTTATTCGAAACTTCACAGGAGTATTTCTGACCATAAATGAGTAAATACGTGTTTCAGGTTTTTTGAGAAATCAACCCCTAAAAGGGGGAAATGTGGCGACAAATTCTGAAAATCGACATGGGTATTGTTTTTATGATATACCGGGTCGCTGATAACGGAAACAACAATGATTTTAAAATCTCACGTGGAGGACGTGAAATACCAACCCTTCTGTTGGGATCCGAGGGGGTTGGAATGTCTAAATATTAATATGGGTGTCATTTTTATGGTTTTTTGGGTCGTTAAATTCGAAAATGGCATTGATTTTGAAATTTAATATTGCGGTCATGAAAACTTTTAAAAGTGCCAAATTGCAAGAAGAAACTGACTGACTGAGTGAGTGACATATCAACGCACAGCCCAAACTGCTGGTTTGAGAGATACCAAATTTGGCATGTAGGTTCCTTATAAGGTCTAAAGGTGCATGAAGTGCCGTGAGTTCCCTATGAAGATACGACCTTTTTTGATTATATACGATTTCGACATTAATCGATATTTAAGCGTCCGAGAGGACTCTTAATAGAAATCAGAGGTACCTAAACTATGAATAAAATAACGGCCATATTGATTTTGTTTATTTCCGTCCCGATTTCGTTCAAAATCGATATCTGAGCGTCCAAGAGGTCCGCTAATACGACTCCGAGGTAAAATTTGGAAAAAGTGGCGGCCATATTGCTTTTCTTCATTTCCGTCCCGATTTCGTTCAAAATCGATATCTGAGCGTCTGAGAGGTCCCCTAATACGACTCCAAGGTAAAATTTGGAAAAAGTGGCGGCCATATTGATTTTCTTCTTTTCTTTCCAGATTTCGTTCAAAATAGATATCTGAGCGTCTGAGAGAATTCTTAATACGAATCCGAGATAAAATTTGGAAAAAGTGGCAGCCATATTGATTTTCTTCATTTCCAACCCGATTTCGTTCAAAATCGATATCCGAGCGTCCGAGAGATCCCCTAATTTGAATCCGAGGTAAAATTTGGAAAAAGTGGCAGCCATATTCATTTTCTTCATTTCTAACCCGATTTCGTTCAAAATCGATATCTGAGCGTCCGAGAGGATACGAATTTGAGGTATAATTTGGAAAAAGTGGCGGACATATTGATTTTCTTTTTTTTCGTCCCGATTTCGTTCAAAATCGATATCTGAGCATCCGAGAGGTCAAATACAAATACAAATAATTTATTTTGCTTAAAATATGGTACAAAAGATGGTCAGACAATATTATAAATAACACATATTTCACCAGTATCTGGCATGCAAAATATCATATCTTACAACTAAAACTAAGTTTAAACATTCATAAGTCAAGGTCTATATTTTTATATTATATTACCTACCCCATTCGAAAGATGACATGTATTCGGCGATGGAATAGAAAGCCCTTTGCACAAGCCATGCTTTTAGTTTCTCTTTAAACATTTTTCAAGGCAACTGTTTCATGTTACTATCTAGTCTATTATAAATTTTTATACTCATACAGAAAGTGTTTCTGCCATACAAAGCTGTTTTTTTGCAAGGCATTACTAGCCTATCAGGATACCTCGTATTCAAATTGCTTACATCTCGATATGTCTTGAAAAGTTCTGGGTTCATTTTTACAAATACGCATATTTCGTATATGTACATACATGGTACTGTCATTAACTTAAGATCTTTGTACAATGGTCTGCAAGATGTCATAATATCAGCATCGCAAATTGCCCTAATGCATTGCTTTTGAGCTATCAGCGCTCTATTTGCATGGTGCGAGTTTCCCCATAGAATGATGGCATACCTAAGTAGGGAACAAACATAGCCATGATACGCTTGTATGGCTGCCTTCTTACTGCAAGTTTTTGACAGCCTCCACAGAGCATACGCAAAAGAGTTTATCTTGCCACACATTTTATCAATGTGACTTACCCAAGAGCACTTTTCATCCAAAATAATACCCAGAAATGTTGTTTGACTTGATTCTTCAATATGTTCATTATCAAAAGATACCACAAGTGGCAGTTTTTTACAATTGTGACTTGTGAATTGTAGGTAAGTAGTTTTTCTTAAATTTACAATTAGGTTGTTATTGTGCATCCATATTACAATTCTAGAGATTGCGTTATTAATGTCATTATTATATTGATTTATGTCAGAAAGCGGGATAACAATAGATACATCATCAGCAAAAAGCACGCAGTCAAATTCTGTTATATCAGGAAGATCATTTATATACAATAAAAAAAGTAGGGGCCCTAAAACACTACCCTGTGGTACCCCAACTCGGTTTACTTTAGTGGAAGATTTATATACCGTCACAGTATTTTTATCATTTATATTTGACACTTGTACAAACTGTGTCCTGTCAGATAAATAACTTTTAGCCACTCATTAGCTGTGCCTCTGATACCGTAAAGCTCACATTTTTTTAGAAGAGTTTCATGGGATACAAAATCAAATGCCTTAGTCATATCAAAGAAGACAGCAGTCACCGGCATACTCTTATCCATGTAGCTCATAACTTTATTCATTAACGAAAAGGCAGCTAATGAAGTTGATTTACCTTTTTGAAACCCATATTGTTCGGCGTGTATTAGATTAAATATATCAAGAAACTTTACTATACGCTTATGCATAGCCTTTTCAAATATCTTTGATAATACTGGGATCAAAGAAATTGGTCGATAGTTTTGTATGCTTTCTTTGCTACCCTTTTTGTGTATTGGCTTAATTAACGACATTTTGAGAGGTTTTGTCGGTCTCTTAATACGATTCTGAGGTAAAATTTGGCACTCCATACATGCCATAAAAAGTTAAATGTTACTATACAGGGTGGCCCATTCAAATCGGTCAGTATGGGAAAGTCTAAAACTATAAGACATACGAAGATTTGTTCTTAGGAACCATGTCACCGATTTTACAAGTAGAGAGGTACAAACAACCATAGAGACAATTTTACATGCCTGAACTTGTTGAATATTGTAACGGTGGTCACTTTGAACACCTACTATGATAAATTAAAGTATGTGAAAAAAATGCATTTTATTCATTTTAGACATTATGTTTCTTAGAGACATTTACTGCTTAAGACCTACACAAACGATATCTGAATAGAAATAGTGTAAGTTTATTTTTTCAAAACAACCGGGTTCGATTCCCTAGCTGGGTACAGTGTTTTTTTCAAATGTATGAATGCAGTTTTTCTTTTTATCAAAATCGGTGACATGGTTCCTAAGAACAAATCTTCGTATGTCTTATAGTTTCAGACTTTCCCATACTGACCGATTTGAATGGGCCACCTAGTATAGGCGTGTGGGGTATCTTTGGATTGCTTTTAAAAACGACATAGAGGTTTCGATATTTTTTTTCCATTTAAATCAACCTTTAGATTTTTTTTTAATCGTTTGACATTTATTTACGAACCGTGAGATCTTCGAGGAGACAAGTACGGTTGCCAGTTTTTGTTGCACTCTTAGCACCACCCAGGGATCACGTGTAGGGTAACGGTGGATACTCCCTACGGACGTGGTGCAACTTCGACCCCCCTTTGTCAAGTGAGTGGGCAACTTGACTGTTAGAAGTTTTCAAGCCGCCCGAAGGCCTCTTACTTGGCTTAACGACTGCTGCCGTAGACAGCAGCCTGGATCAACGGCTTAACGTGCATTCCAAAGCACGAGAGCGCTCAGTTAGTAACCACTCAAAGCGGTCACCGATCCAAGAAATGACCTGCGCCCACATTGCTTAACACCGCATACCGCACGCGGTAGGCGGGTGCCGCTGGGCCACGAGCGCTCTAAATTTTTGATAGTTTGTGCCAAATCGCAATTCAATCGGTCCAGTAAAAGCAACTCGGTTGTAACAGACGGACTGACAGTAAGGAGTGCGAATGGAAGTGAGGCCAAATTTTCTTTTTGGATGCTCCAATGGGAACTGGCAAAACCTACCTAATCAACTTAATCTTAGGAAAAATAAGTGTTAAGGATGATTCACAGTAGACCGTCTAGATGGAATCTTGTAGGTATTACTGTGACCTAACGAGGTTCATTTTATTACTTCCTTGTAATATTAAAATATTATGTAACTTGATGTGTGCAATAAAAAAATTACTGACTTTTATTCGTTTAAAGGATGATTCACAGTAGACCGTTCCGTGTCCGGGCCGGCCCGTTTTCTATGACAGCAAACGCAACGGCCGGCGTATTTCTCTGGAAGAATACGGGCCGGCCCGGACACGGAACGGCCTACTGTGAATCATCCTTTACACGTGATATTGAATTAGCCGTATTTCTGTACTTCAAAGAAACAGAGTTTATGACCGCTGCGCGCTGCTTGGTCGTTATCAGACCTATTGGTGTTACTGTAGTACACAGATACTGTTACTAAGGGCCATTTAAGAATGCTTTTATTTCATCGGCCGTTTCCCCCTCGGCATCTCGGAAATGTATGTTAATAGTTTTCGATCCCTATTTTTGCCAAAATCAAATGAAATTCAACATTTTGCCGATTCTCAGAATGTATACTGACTTTTCATCTGTTCATTTGTTAATGAATCACAATCACCAAACTTCATATACCGAAACCCCCAGAATGTTACAACTACTTTTCTGGAGACCGCATCAAAATCGGTTCAGCTAAACGCGAGATAATCGTGGACAAACATAAATACATACCTACATACGTAAATACATACATACGGGTCACACAGAAAAGCTCTTTTTTGTAGACGGTTAAAAATTACGCTTAGTACGCGGGCGAAGCCGCGGGCAAATGCTAGTATAGAATACAAGAATGTCCGAAAATCGGGCCCCATCCAATATTTAACCACGACCCATAGTTTGGGATATGCTGGCCTAGTCTGTAGTGATGTGATTTGAATCGCTAAACGTTTGTGCGTTTGCTTACTATATATTGCGACTTCGGGGACGAAAATATTAAGGCTCGTTTTGAAGTTGGCCCGCGCGCAGTCGAAAATATTCACCTCTTTAGGAATCCTTTATAGTATCGCTGTCTGTCCATCCGTCCGCGGTTTAGCTCAGTAACCGTTACAAAGTACTACCATACAGTAATTACTTTATCCCATCAAAAAAAAATGTGAAACTGGGAGCCAAATATTAAGAATATGCGATGCGTGGTTGTCGTCTTCACCGACAAAAGAATTGAGATCTAAATGGGTCCCAAGTTCCGTATATTATCTGAAAAGGTGCCAAGTCTGGCACTAGATTGTTTATAGTAAAACTAATTTATTGCGGCTTAATGCATTTTGAGCCTTAACTTGGCAGTTTTCTATGCAGTATGTTACAATACCATGAAAGCTGTTGGAAATATTAAGAAAACTGCCAAGGTAAAGCTCAAAATGCATTAAGCCGCAATAAATTCGTTAAACTATAAACAATATAGTGCCAGACTTGTCAACTTTTCAGATAATCTGCGGATCTTGGCACTCATTTTGATCTCAATTCTTTTGTCGGTGAAGACGACAACCACGCCTCGCATATTCTTAATATTGAACTTGGCTCCCATTTCTACACTTATGTCTTTGATGGCATATCATTACTTTTTGTGAAACTTCACCAAATGGTGTTTTTCAAGTGCGAATGCACGAGTTACTTATACAAATACAAAATACCCAAATCACCGGTGCACTGAAAATATTTGAAGAGTTCCCTCGATTTCTCCAGGACACTATGATCAGATTCTGACTTGATGACAATAAAACACTCCGTAAGTAACATACAGATTGAAACAAAAAAAGATTTTTCCAAATCGGTTCATAAATGACGGAGTTCTGAGGTAAAAAGCATAAATAATAATAATAATGTCAAAACTACAAAAAACACTATTTTCTGATTTTTTTATGTGCACACACAATTACCAAGCTGGATGCCAAATTTCACCTTTCTAGGTCACCTAGAAGTGGGTTAGGTTTTTGATTACTAGTCAGTGAGTGGTAAAAAAACCGTTTTTTGTACTTTAATATCTCAATAACTATTTCACCTATATCTATGGGGTTATATGTTATAGTTATCTTAGTACATATACCAAATTTCATTTTATTATGTTAAATAGATTTGAAGTTATTGCGGGGTCAAAAGTGGCTCCAAACGGTTCGTGTAAAATAACACACGGTTGCTGCTCGCCAGTTCCTGGGGTGAACTTGGCTGGAGACGTTGCCGCGTGTCTAGATTTATGCTACCAGAAAGCTGTGATATAGCATGGGTAATGGTGGTACCATAAATATTTATATTTTCAAGATTTTATTGTACCGTTTGTCGTTGTGATATTACAGCTTAATTAGTCCATGCCATATTATAACTTTTTAGTAGTAACGGTTACTGAGCTATGCCGTGGACTGCGTGGACGGACAGACAAACAGAAACTATAAGGGTTCCGTTTTTGCTATTTTGCCTACGGAATCCTAAAAAGCGTTAATCTTCATAAAGATAAGTCGAAAGCGAAATCTATGGAAAGAGGAATATATTAAGTAGTCATTGCAAGCACAAGCAGAGCACATGAAATTTAATTTTAGGTACCACTTCTAGCAATACGGTATTTCACTGATAGTCAAATCAGCAACTTTTTACGATGTTTGTAGGGAAAAGTGCCCAATGAAATCACAATTTTTTATGGTATAACTGCATCCTTTTTTTCATGTTTATATAATATTTAAAAATCTTTAAAATTGCATAAATAAGCTAAACCTTGATATTATTCGAGTATTTTCGTATGATTAAAAAATTGTTTTTTAGAAAACAACTTTAAAAAAAATGTTTTTTAGTGTTGTGAAATAGGTAAGTATCATAGGATAGTATATTAGGTGTACAAAAATCTAATGCAACAATACATATGTTTAGGTAATAAAATACAATAAAGCAAATTCGGTTCACAGACTTTTCCTAGTTGTATTTCCTTTTTAAAATGAAACAATAAATATGCAAAATACATAAAAAAGTTAATGTGTTATAAATGTTATAATCATAATTAAGGCCTTTGTGCGCGTATAAACCAATCCACTCATAAAATAACCTTTCGATTTCCAGACTGATCTTTAAAGCTAGTAGCATTAACCTAACCTATAATAAATTAAACGAGCTTTTCGGCCTGCGGCTTTGATTTAATCAAAGTTACTTTAATCTGCAAGCGTTGTTTAATTTTAAACGATGTTACTTTTAGGATAAGCCTTTTCTTATCAGGAAATAGCGAACGGTGCGCAAGTGTTAGGTAAATATTTAGGCAAACTGTGTAATCCTGAGGGTTTTTGCCCGTCGTCGTCGCCTCACGCCTGGCATCCCTTTGTCCTGCTTTAGTGGGAGTCCTCTTATCATCGCGCTTTGTAATGATAAATTATTATTACCGCACCCCACTTTACCTGTCGCTGCTGAGCGAATTTCAAACTGCTCTAAAGTAGCTAGCGCAGATAACTAGTAACAAATGGCGGCGTTGAAATTTGCCGCCTGCGGCGATGCGTGTAGCTACGAGTATGTACCTAATTAGTTAATTGTATTGTTATGATTTATGGTTTACAAAGGTTTGAGTATCAATTAATTTGCGTTATTATTTTCAACGTGGCTGCTTTTTACGATAAAATTAGACATATTGTTTCAGCTATGTGCTGTTAATTAAAAGGAACACACTATATTATTTAGAATTTCCTAGACTTACATGTTATGATGTACTTAATAGCAAATTGTTAACCAAGGGTTGAAAACCATCTACCCGATACCAAGAGCTAAACACTCTGCTTTTCATTTAGAATACGAGGAAACAAAAAAATATACAAAATATTTTCCAAATCAATCAAATCATATCGAATCCATTTTAAAATAGTGTGTGGACCACTTTGGCGGGAACTGTTAACTGACGTTAATAATGTTTGTCTGTGGACCATTTTCTGGATTCGGTTCTTAAGGAGTTACATTTATTACGTATTGTATTGCAAACTACCAATAATATTTATTATATTTCCATAATTTAAAATTACAATCCATTAAAATTGTGATTATATTTGATGTCTAGGGGCGACATGCCTTACTTTCAATCCGGTTCTTAGGTCAAACTCGACCTAGAGATACTTTCGCAGTATGAGGAATGAAAACAATATGATTATATACTCGTAGCAGTTTTCTCATAAATCCTTCATTGAATGCTGGAATGTATCACTTTCCCCTCTCTATACCCTAACCATTCACTCCGTATATCGCGTTTACTAAACCTGTTTCAGTTCCACGAATATGAAGAAACAGTTTCTCTATAATTTATACCAAAAAAAACCGACTCCAATTTTGTACTTGCTACTTACGCCACTATTTGTGGTTTCCGTGAGCCAATGCTTAGTTACCTACAGAAAATACCGAAATCGGCATATGTGTGCCTATCAAATTCGAGGAATTCCCTCGATTCCTCCTAGATCCCATCATCAGACGTTCACCAAATTTATATGCGACCAATGTCGGGGTACCTGCATTCAAACAAAACAAAGAATTATCAAAATCGACCAACGTGGTCAAGAGTTATCGGGGAACATATATACATAAAAAATAAAAGACTACATAAAATAAGCTTACTTATATGGTTTTTTTTTTTTAATATGTTGAAGATAAAGATTACCTGACAGAAAAACTTACACAGGAATTTATAGATTTAGATTTAGATTTATTTATTTCACGATAAAAATTACAATATAAATTTGCATACATGTCAAAATTAAAAGAACTCTTATCATGATCGTCAATAACAAAAAATAAATAAAAATATGATTCAAAATGTCAATTGATGCACAAAATGGATATTGTATCTCCTACAAGGGATCGTCAGTACCATTTCACAAAATAAACAATGTCAACTAGTATAATTCTAACAGAATGTGATTAGGGAAATAGGCATTAAAAATAGACAGAATATTCCGTAAGTAATGTCAATGATACAAAATAAAGTAAAATAAATAAATGGGTAGCTCCAAATAAGGATTGTCATCACAATATTGAAAAATACAAAAAAGCTATTTAAGAGTCATACAAGAAACAATGTCAATAAACTAAATGAAATACTTGAAATTTTATATCTATGAACTCCTTAACGGAGTACAGAGGGTTATCCAACAAAAGATTTCTCAGTTTACGCCTAAATGCTTCGTCACAAGGTTCGTTTCTTAGATCGGCGGGTAGGTGTTCAAAATAGGTAGGACCAATAACCCGGGGATTTTTCCTTGAAAGCGCCATGCGACGTGGAACTGTTCTCAGGCGTCCTGATGAACGTATCTGTTTACCGATTACATTCACTCGTGTAAACTGGGAGATGTTTTTCCGTACAAATAAAAGTAACTCTAACAAATGTTGTGAGTAGTGCGTCATTATGCGTTGTGTTGTGAATATATTTTCTTTTTTTTAATAATTGTATACACTTAAATTCTTATTTTTTACATGTAATGAACATAATTAAAAAGGCGGCCAAGTCGTGTCGGGCCACTCATAATGTAGGGTTCCATAGCTGTCCACTCGTGATATTATGTGGATTTAAAATGTCACAAACTGATATCCTACTTATAATATTATAAACGCGAAAGTTTGTAAGTATGGATAGATGTTTGTTACTCTTTCACGTAAAAACTACTGAATGGATTTTAATGAAACTTTACAATAATATAGCTTTTACATCAGAATAACACATAGGCTACAACTTATAAAAATATTTTGTGAATTGTCCAATTATATATTAGTATTAATCCTGCACAGACGAAGTCGCGGGCACCAACTAGTTTACTATAAATGTATTTGACATGCCTAACAACAAACCTAAGTAATCAATGGAGGTTGTACGAAAGTTAGCTTTTCCAAGTACATTTCTTAAGTTTGGCTATACTCGTTAACTATATAGTAATATCGACTTAGCTTTGATATATTTCCTTTTACGTCATTATATACAGGGTGGAAAAATAAGTCGGGCCCTGGAGGGAAACTACCTTAAAACGTTGAGATAGCTCAATTTGCTGAAAGGAAACATTACTTTATTTCTCCTAAGCATTAAAACAGATTTTTGAAAGAGATAGCTTTTTTCAATACTAATTGTGTAAAATGACTTTTTTTTGGGCTCTCTTGTATCCTAGACTATGATTGTCTCTAATAAGTTTTTGTTCCTTGATAAAAATAGGAACTCGAATTTTTTGCTATCTGTACGTACATTTTTAAAAGAATCTGTGATTGCAGTTTTAATGCTTAGGACACAGAATAAGTAATAGTAATAGTACAAGTATTCTTATGCTTAGGAGAAGTAAAATAATGTTTCTTTTCAGCAAATTGAGCTATGTCAACGTTTTAAGGTAGTTTCCCTCCAGGGCCCGACTTGTCTTTCCAGCCTGTATATACTACTACCATGATGTTTTACACTTACCTAGTAGCAACCGTTTAGCTGGCAGAAGGGGGAAGGTCACTAGACTTGACTCCAACAAAAATATTAACTTTAAACATTACTATCACGCAAACGGATAGCATAGGTATTCAAAAAAATATTTTAAAAGACTGACATTCTTTTGGTCACTTTGCGTATAGGCACATAGGGGAGATAATAAAAACCAAAAAGCATTCTATAACGGTTGTTGACCTAAGCCGCGGGCAGACGAACGGATATGGCGAAACTATAAGAAACTATAAAATCCCCAATTAAAACCGTTTTATCGTAATTGGAAAAGTATGTTACTGATTCAGAATGAGTCTAAAAAGGTGTCAATATTAACCCAAGCGGGCGATATGCAATTATGTAGTGCCTATAATAAATCTGTGACAATTAACTAAAATTCGGTTTTAGCCACATTTTTTTGATTTGAGCTGTAGGGTGGGCAACTACCAAAAAGAAGAGAATCGTCAAGACCAGTTCCTAGTGAGCCTGCATTGTACAATTTTAAAAACAGGTTCTAGAAGTAAATAAAAACCATCCTTAAATATTAAGCGGGTAGATAAGAATGTGTAATGAAAAAGCGGCAGGTATGCGCGTCTAAGTATCGAGCTTGTGCTTGTTCGCAGATAATTTACAGTGATTAAAAATTATCCAACGAAGCAACAAGGCATTGTAACATGATGTAGTGTTTTTTGTGTGGTCATATTCATTTCTATACAGTTTAGTGTGATCAAGTGTAGTGTAAAGTGTGTTATTATATGTGGCTCTTGGGCTTGTTTTTTGAGTACGTAGTAGTGTTGTACTTATATGACGGTTGAAACCATTTTATCATTGCTGCAGTGCTAACCCAACACATTGCACATCATACATACAAAATATTTCCATAATTCGTTTAAAACCAAAAGTGTGCAGTACTAACGATCAACGAGACTATAAAAGTAGTCGTGCATAAACAATGTCGATTTCAAAACACGCATTTATAAACGGCAATACAATACAAGTATGAAACCGCGATACTTTAGATTAAATCGACAGTTTAGACAGTGAACCATAAACACGAGCCAAGCCCAAGTGCTTATTTAGTGCCGAGGTACGTTTTCGCCCGAACGCTGTCGGATAAAGATTCTACCATTACGAATCCATGCATATCGCCAAGAGTGCTGCTTTTTGATCACCCGTACCTTCCGGAACAAGCGTCGATAAAACGGGGTTAGCCTTACTAATATTTTCACCCACTAAGAAATACATCATTATGAAAACTGGCTAGGTTCACACGGCGACTATTCGATTCGATATTTTCTCGCATACGGTTTTACCGTATACGAGACGGCCGTTCACACGGTGCGAGGTCCATTCGTTGAGTGCTCGCCGACATGGATCCTCGTATTCCAATTCTTTTATATTGGTATTTAAGAAGGAGGCATCGGCGCCCGATAAAATATTGGGTCCATCCTTTATTAAAAACAGGTCTGCATCGAGAAAGATTATTTGAAGTTTTTTTTCAACAGCTGAGAAACGATGAACGAGTATTCTTCAATTATTTTCGGATGTCAATAGCCAGCTTTGACAATTTATTATCAAGATTGAAGCAGACCACCTTGCTACGTACTAATACCAACATGAGCGATTTATTTTATACTCGTCTAATGATTTATCCCATATTATGGGTCGATCCTACGATACTACTTCGCCAAAGACGTTACAAACACAACTGCCTGCGCCCGCGCCCCGCCCCGCGCACGTCTCTCCGTGTCACAGACCACTTAACCTATAGACCCCGCTTACAAGGGCGCCCGCGTAAGCCAAGCCTAAGCTCAAAACACGTCAAGTGGTCACCACGCCCCCAAATATGCTCTTAGTATGCGGCCGATCGTTGACGAAGTAACGTGCAATATTCGACGCATTACTTGGCTTATAAAGTGCTCTAAATATGCCTTTTTGTATGGTTAAATTGTGTGGAAAGTGTAGCAAGACATCTAGTCTTCAAAAAGATGGGATTGCATTCCACAGGTAAGCTATTTTTTACTTTTTTACCACGATAAAACAATAATAATTAAAAAGTCAAGGTTATCAAGTGAAGGTTGTAAACCTGGCGACGCGTTGATGTCTTTCAATGTCTGTCTCTTTCTTTCGCTCACTATTTTTTGTAGTTCTGTCTTTGTCTAACCATTGCAGTCTCAAGTAGTGATGTGATTGATTGATTATTTAAACTTACGTACTTAACTGTTACTCGTGAAACAATATTAAATTATGGTGGAATATACGTAGGATACAGAACAAAACTTATATTTTTTAATTAAATAATGGAAATTTATGTTACATGCATATGTACAATTATAAAAACATCACAAGACAAGTGTGTTCAAATCAAATTTATATCCTAACTATAATACTACAAATATGAAAGTCACTCTGTCTGTATATCTGTCTCTGCGCGTCTAAACTGCTAAACCGCAGATGAAGTGTCTTTGCCTCCGAAGCTAATGTCCCGGGTTTGATTCCCGGTAAGGGCATTTGTTTCTATGATGAGCAGAGACATTTGTTTCTGAGACTTGGACGATTTGTGTAAAAATAATCCCCTAATATTGATTTATTTATTTGTATTTGTGTTAATGATTATGATCACGATGTGTTAATGGACCCGGGTATGTCCTTAAACTACGACCACCGGGGAATGGGCAGCAGCATTCCTACAGTGGCGGTGGAGATACTGCGATCGCCAACCCGCATGCCAAGCGTGGCGATTATGGCACTTACCCCCCATGAAATTGGGGGAGGCCTATGTCCAGCAGTGGACGTCCTAGGGCTGATATGGATGGATTATGATTATTGTTCTTATACATTTATTCCTATTACCATACCATAGGATACATAGGAATAACATATGAACTGTCTCAAGTCACCTTACTGTATACTCTACAGACTGTACAGGCGAGAAATTTGATTTCTGGGCCACTTCGTACTTTGTCACAGTGAAAATCAATGTGAAAGCTGCTAGAAATCTCATATGACTTGACACTGTGACAAGGTACGAAGTGGCCCAGAAATCAAATTCCTCCACTGTACATTAAACAATAAGCATTTATATTTAGTTAGTATCTTTGAATTAAAAACAATTTAAATTGCTTTTCGTATTTTTATTGATTCCAATTTAAAACTTAAATTTACACTTATATTCTGTAGTATCTTTTTCGAGTGTGTCCCATCACTACACAAAATGGCGCGCATCACGCACCGTACACGTGATTGCTCGTTGACCTTGTACTAGCCAATCACAGTGCACTTGTCGCCCCCCGCGCCCCGCCAATTTGGCAGTTTGAGATTCAAGACAAAGTTCTATGAAGCGGTGTCTATAGGGTTAAGTGGTCAGTGCTCCGTGTGAACGAAACAACGTAAACACAAACGCCACTGAGCATCGCATTCGATAAAATCGTTTCGACTACGGTATTCGATAAAATTGCGCCGTGTGAACCTAGCCTAAAAATAAATGTTTTATTTTTGTCTTAAATGTCTAAAAAGACGCAATATAGCTTAAACAAAAACAAATATTATTATAGTTACCATTTTGACTTCTCTATATATTGAGATCAGATGAAAACTTTAAAAAACGTACATGCAAATTTGGGTCCAATTTAATTTTACTATTAAGAGATCGCATTTGAATGCACGTCATAATTATACTAACAAGGTATTTGGTTACCGATTTTGCTTTTAAGAAAAGTTAGGTATTATACATTATCTTATGATTTTTATAAAATACGGATAACCGTATTTTATAAGATAATGACCCCGGATTTTTTACTTAATATATCTAACTAGCTGTTGCCCGCGGCTTCGTCCGCGTCTTCGCTCCTATTGGTCGCAGCGTGATATTATATAGCCTAAAGCCATCCATGTATTATTTATCCAACACAAAAATATTTTTTCAATTCGAACTTCGAAGCAGTAGTTCCTGAGATTAGCGCGTTCAAACAAACAAACAAACAAACTCTTCAGCTTTATAATATTATTATAGATTAATATTTGATACTTAATATTAATATCGGAATAAATAATAAAAACAACGGGTTATCGAATTATGTCCAGGTTTTGCTAATTTTATGCGCCTATGGTTCTTCCGGGGTCATTGCTGTACGAGTATGAGGCCGGGCGGACCCTCAATGTATGGTAACATTGGCGCTAACCGCCCCACACCGATTTGTTTGAGTTGTCCGCCCTAGGCTCGACACTTTTGCACTGCACACACTTCCAAAAGCGTTTATGGTCGAGTCCCATTGCAATAAATACTTCATTCATTAGGCACATATGCACAAAGCAAGATGTGATTTTTAAAATTTGTAACAATTCAAATAACTGCGATTTGAGATTCTGTTTAAACATCCAGCGCAATTTGGCATTGCAAACTATATTTACGCTCACTATTAGGAATAAGGTCGAAAATCGAAATCCTAACTGCCCCGATGAGGACTCTGCTTGTGCGCGCGCGCAGTTGCTGACAGCTGATTCTTCAACTTTGACAGCCGGGCGCCGGGCAGTTGACCCGCGGCAACGTATTTATGAGAGTTAAACAAACCGAACGATGTTAAAACTGAAATTACAGTCGTAGCAATAGTTTTTAGTAACAGTCAACAATGTATTTCATTTGCCACTAATTAACACATTTATTTGAAGCCCCACCGAGTGTTTATATTCGGTTTAGCAATTTTTATCTGCAATTTTAACGGCGCGAAAAATAGGTACTTATGCCCGGACGGTGTCGGTTGCGTCTCGTCTTAGACGACAAGACGCATGCAGTTACAGTAGGCAATTGAAGATCTTATATTATATTATATTGGTTCGCCTAAACTAAACTAAGGCGAGTTGTCGGCAAGCGTAGCCATACATAGATGCGTTTGCTCGCGGTGAGGTATTATCGCACGCTACGACACTCCCAGTTCCAAATGATGTCAGTGTATAAATACGAACTGTCGTCCTAACACTGCTTACAAGGGTTTACAAACTAACACGTAGTTACGAAGTGGTATTCCGAACAAATGTATTTTGTAAAAAGTATGATCACTCATTTCATATACTTATAAACTATGTATGTATACGCATGTTATTCGCACGAGGGCAACCGATGACAGTGAAATCTAACACCGATCACAAATCTCGGGAATGAGGAAACAACTGGATATAAAAAGAGATACACATTATATTTTCGCCTTTACTTAAATCATACATCTCGCAAGACTAACTAAAATAACAAAAGCCCTTCCGGTACATTGTTCGTTCGTGACATTTTGCCTTCATTATGAACATCGAATATATTCTTATAAACCGCGTTTATTACGGAGGTATTTTTTCGCTGTCTCGTAAATACTGTTCTGGGGTTAGTGTAAAACAATACAGCCCGTTCTAGAGCGTTACGTGTTCTGACTGCCGAGGCTTCCTTGCAATGTCTCTCTCAAACCAGACGCAATATCTTTTTTCCGGAGCATAGGATACACTTAATTAATTATTTTATTCCGGCTTGTGCCACGTTTGCACTCGGGGATTTGTTACGTGTGATGTGCGCTCATTTCAGTGTCTCATTTTATAATAACGCTCTGGTGCGCTCGTCGCCCAGCGGCGCCCGCGTACCGCGTGCGGTAAGCGAGGTTAAGCAATGTCGGCCGGAGTCAGTCGTTGGATGGGTGACCGCTTAGAGTTAGTTTGCTAACTGAGCGTTCCCGTGCTTTGAAAGGCACGTTAAGCCGTTGATTCCGGCTGTTGTCCATGACAGCAGTTGTTAAGCTAAGTTAGAGGCCTTCGGCCGGCTTTAGGACTTCTAACAGTCAAGTTGCCCACTCACTTGACATGGGGGGATCGTAGTTGCACTACGTCCGTAGGCAGTACCCACCGTTACGTTACCCTACACGTGACCCCTGGGTGGTGCTAAAAGTGCAACAAAACTGGCAACCGTACACTTGTCTTCTCGAAGATCTCACGGTTCGGAAATAAATACCATACGATTATTATTATTATTTTATAATAACGAAGATAGTTTCTGCTTGAGATAGTTTGTGATTATATAATAAAAACCGAATGACGCGACAAAACAAAATATCTTTGTGTCTTTGCGTTATAAATGTCGATTGAACACCAGTGAATAATGAATAAGACGATCTAATACGCTAGCCCGATGTGAAATCACATGTTAATAAATAATATTTATAATTAATATTGGGGACAATCTTACACATATCGACCTAGACCCAAACTAAGCAAAGCAATGGGTACTAGGCAACGATATACATACTTATATAAATAAATCAATACTAAAATACATAGAAAACATGCAAGACTCATGAACAAAAATTCGTGGCAATCAATGCCGTGACCGGGATTCAACCTGGGACCCCCGGCTGCGTAGGCTGCCACCACCAACTAAGCCAAAGCGGTCGTTAACATTTTACATCTTTGTAAATATCTTAGATACCTATTCGTATAGCTTATGACACTAAAGTGGCGTATCATGGCCCAAATTTTACAGCAAGCCTGGAAAATCCACAACGCTGATTAAACACCTTTTTATCGATACCTATATATTTTTATCATAACTATACCCAAATCATAGGTTTCCTTTCACTGTCAACAATCAAATATTAGAATGTGTCCCAGAAAATTAGGTAAACACTGGAAATAAATTACACTACGGATATTATTAATAATTCCTTGCGATTATATTAAATTTATTGTGCTGCGCAAATCAGTATTGATAACAAATCCGTCGCGCAGCGGACTGCGCGGATGATACTAATAAATATGCTAATTCACGCGCCCCTGAAGGCTTTTCCCGGATTTTCATCTTTCCCATACCGATGACGCAGGCAAAATAAAAGCTGCTATATCAGAAAATGTACCTGTGAACAGTGTTGCAAGCCCGGCTTGAATAAAATTAACATCTTTTTCAAAAATAATTGTTTATACACAGTATTAAAGTATTTATCATGTGGCAATTATTTCGAACCATGAGATCTTCAAGAAGACAGTACGGTTGCCAGTTTACTTGACTATGTCTTACACAGTATTCACTAGCTGTTAAAAGATATTTTATTTTCACCTATTATAGCGGAACACCTCTTACTGTAATTTGAAACAAAGTACCATATGTTTCTATCAAAAATGTAATTTTTGGTACAAGTTTTTACTGTAGACTACATTTTCCCACAATCATCAACCTCAGCGGGTCTTGTCGGCCTGTTTAACTTAGTTGGTAGTGACACTGCCTCCGAAGCAAGAGGTCCCGGGTTCGAATCCCGGTTAGGGCATTTGTTTCTGTGGTGAGCAAAAGCATTTGTTCCTGAGACTTGGATGTTTTCTATGTATTTAAGTATATACCTATTAAATATATCGTCGGTTAGTACCTATAACACAAGCCTTATTGAGCTTACTATAGGATTAGTTCGATTTGTGTAAAATAATGTGCCATAATATTTATTTATTTTATCAACCACTCGTTGAGACTGTTCGAATGAGCCCAAACTCGATGAGTTTATCTGGTGTAGTTTAAGAGTTGTTATGGTCACCTTCTGTCTCCATCATCAGATCTGCTCGATGGTACCTTAATATTGTATTGTCACTGAACTTACGTAGGTATACCAAAATTCAGCTCAATCGGATACCGGCACGTGGCTGAAAGAAGGATTGCATGTTTAGATGATATTTAGGTACTACCGCATTCACGGAAAGACTGTTCAAAATCTGTATACCAATAAGCAAGATATGTTTAACCGTTTAACCATAAAAGCGATCTTTATTTCTTAAAGCATAGAGCAATCTGCAGTAAAATATTTATCATATACCTACGTACTGACTCATACGTGTCGTTATGTAGACGTAGGTAGGTTTATAATGATAAAATTGCATTATCGTAAAACTGTTACGACGAAAGCATCTTTGAGTATTTTTGATTCGTAATCGGATACTTGAGTGCTATTTCTGAAGGTTAATGCCAAAATGCGCCGTTTACGATGTATGAAAAAGGGATTTGAGAACCCTCGGGGAAGGAAAGTATCTATTAAATTATATAGGCGTGCATATGCTAGTCATGTGTTACCGTGATGACGTCGTAATGACCGTTTTTATAGGTGCGTGCGCCGCATCGTATTTGCATGATGGCCGCGTGCGCGAGATCACTGGGTACCCGCAAGCTTCGGTTAGGTGCTTGTTCCACGAATGTGAAGGTGAACATTAATTTAATATGATTGACATAATACGAATAATCTTAGTTCATATAAAACGAACAAAAAGTCTCAGTCTATTTTAAAAACTCGGCATTCTAACACTAACGTCTTCATGTATCCTAGAAGCTTAGGTACCTCTGTCAAACACATAATGTTTTTTCTTAAAAGCAAAGACCGTCATCTTGCCCTGCCTACATCTAGCTAATAAATATATCACTCTGGTGCACATATGATGTGTATAAAAATATAAATACCATTTAGCCCTTTTTGGAAGTTCCCCCAGTTTTGAGAAAAAGTAGACAGCATCATCCATTTACAGATGCAAAAAAAAATCTACATCCACATTAATAACAGGTAATTGTCGGCGTTTTTTCAGTACACGGTACGTTGCCTCTTACAGATAAAATCCTCACGCCCTCAATTTGTGATTTTGTTGTAGTGTACTTGAGTGACACAGAAAATGCCTGGCAATTAGCATGCCCGGGTTAATCCCTGATAGACAATAATTCATTAAGGTTGGCTGTCAGGGCATTGTAGTTCATCATCACTGCCCCTGCGGAGTCGAGGTAGACAGTCTGGGTTCCCACGACCTTTCGTGCACAAAGAGTGCCGGCCGCTTATCTCGCCACGCATGCATCAATGGCATCATCCGTCGGGCTCTTGTCAGCGTCAACGTGCCTGCCGTCCTAGAACCTCCAGGCTTGGTCCGTGACGACGACAAAAGACCCGATGGCATGACGCTTATTCCGTGGCAGATGGGACGGCCGCTTATCTGGTACGCTACCTATGTGGATACCCGAGCACCGTCCCATTTAGCCTCCAAGTCTTTGAGGGCGGGCGGGGCGGCAATAGCGGCAGAAGACACGAAGTGTCGCAAATATGCTAGCCTGACAAATAGCCACATATTACCGGCGTTCGCGGTCGAAACTCTCGGCCCTTCATTACTGACGTTTCGAAACGTCGAATAATTAAATTTCTCGTTAGACCCTTACTTATACGAATATTTTAAGAATGTGTACAAAGTGCGAAAGTTTAAAGTGTTATTGAGTTCTTGACGGCCTGTTTAGCCTAGTTGGTAGTGACTCTGCCTCCGAAACTAGAGGTCCCGGGTTCGAATGCCGGCCAGGGCATTTATTTGTGCATTTATCACGGATTATTGTTCTTGGGTCTTGGATGTTTTCTATGTATTTAAGTACGTATATATTGCACTTTATTGAACAAAATTTTATTATATGAACAATTTTAAACAACTTAAACTAGACCTAGAATAGAACTAAATTAAAACTAAAAACTAATACTAAATAAAATTAAAATAAATCTAAAAAATTTGGCCCCTTTGGCATGGTGCCAAGGATGCTGGCAGCATTTCCCCTCTGTATTGCGATGCTAATACGTTGTGCGAGAAAGCTGCCAGCTCTTCGGTCACCAGTGAAGTCGACTAGTCTTTTAGAAAGTTTTTAAAGAGTTTAAGAGCATTCGCACCCCACGGGCCAAGGGTCTCGACCCCGAATGGCATAAAAATATACTCGGGGCCGAGACCCCTGTACTTCTGGACTTTAAGCTTTTCAGCCGCTTTAGCCGCCGCACCTGCTTGGTTACTGGTCCCGGTGACGTGGGAAGGGGCCAGTGTGTCTACACAGGTAGCGTCCCACACTAGTACCCTTCCCAAACCCCAAGGAACCAGGGACACACCGTCCGGTCTCTTGCCGTCGTCTCTGGCTATGCCAGTTGGCTCCAGTAGAGCTGGCACATTGACGGATGCAAGTGACCGGCGGATAATGTCATTCAGTGCGGCGTGTCTAGAAAAGCAGCCAGCACTTTTTTGACAGGAGCACCTGTGTGGAGCACAGATACGGACTCCAAGCCGAAGACAGGTCGCGATGCGAAGTGTGTCCGGCGTGAGGAAGGTTCCAATGTTTGGTGAGGGATACGCCCGGAGCCACTCACCGGACTCCCTCGACGCCGAAGCCAGTAAACTGGCCCGTTCGCGGCCCGTACTACGGTTTAGGAGGCAATTCACTGACATTTGGCACATGATGTCATCCCAGCTCCTTTGACAATTTGGATGAGTTGGGAAATCCTTGCTCGGGCAAGCACCTGACCAAGCCTTCTTGGTTTCGTCCAAGCCCGCAGTCTCATAGTTTGAGGGAAGACCCCGTAGGATTTTACCTATGAGACTTGCGGAGCTGTGGACTGAAGACAAAAAAGCTGGCAAGGATACACTAGAAATTTTTCTGATCCCTAGCCCACCATGACGAATCGGTAGGGTCGCTTGGGTCCAGGAATGGTCGCTGAGCTGAATGTTGAGAATGGATTCCAATGTTGACTTGATAAGGTCATCTAAAGGTAAAATAATATTTTCGAATTTCCAAATAGGGCTACAGCGAATGACGTATGTCAATTTAGGGACAAAAAGGCAGAATTTAAGAATTGTAATTGCGTAATGAGGGCTTATTTCGAGAAGACGATCTGAATAGGTTTTGAATTTGGAAATTGATTTTTGTATATAATTTTGAAAAGAGTCTTCAAAAATAGGAGACCCTAGGAGGCAGAGCGACTCGTTGTTAACAATTTTTATGTTCGGAGTTAGGGTATTAAAGTTTTGTTCAATATTGTTGTGATTAGGGATTGAAGTTGGAATGTACAATTCACATTTGCTAAACTTTATTTCAAGACCGATGTTCCTAAACTCGGTCTTGATTGTGGACAGGTCGGAAAAAACAGTATCTACGTCGCCTCCTAGGGTTCCATCATCCAGGGACCATACGTTAAATTTAAAATTTAGTTTTTTGATAATAGGGTTAATTGCCAAAGAGAAAATTGCTGGCCCGAGAGGGTCACCCTGCTGACAGCCGACTTCTGAAGAAAGCACGTTTTCGCGATATAGTAATTTCGTTGGGTCTGCGTAGGATAGAAGTAAATAATTGTAAATTTCGGGTATGTTATCTTTTGCTTCTGTCAGCAGGGTGTATCTATTTATCGAATTGAAGGCATATTTGATATCGATTTTGATCAACACCTCGGACGTCGCGTTGGAGAGGTACGTGCGCAGGGCGTGTACGGCTGCTTAGCAGCCCCCTTTGGTGCCAAAGCCTAGTTTAGTTGTATTGGTTCAAAATGAGGTTTTAATTTAGATATTATGTGCCGGACTGCTAATTTGGATGCGAGACGCCGAAGTGTTGTACCAACGGCTATAGGTCTCACCCCACCGTCTTTCTTGTTTAGGGCGATAAGGTTAGCGCCAAAAAGAATGGGGACTATGTCAGGGTTAATGTTTCCTGTATACATTTTATTTATTAACTTTGTTATGTAATTCAGAAGCTGTTCACCAGCATCGCCTGAAGAATGTGAAATGAGATCTTTTAGATGTTGGGGTGAGATTCCATCCAGGCCTGCTTCGGATCCAGTCTTAAAAGAAACAATGGCCTCGAGGGTTTCTTTACTATTGATTTGAAGACATACCTGGCCGTTATAGCCGTTGGTGGGTCGAGAAAATATGGGGTTGAAGGAGCTGGGGGGTGTTTGGTCTGTAAGGCCTGAAGGGTGTCTGGAATGTCTGGCGACAGCGACTCACATGAAAAAAGGAGACGAGCTGCACCTTTTAAGTCCCCGTCGCTGATTTTATTTTCAATATGCTTTCGGCGGTTAAAAAGTCCCGGGTTCTTATGTGTATTTGCTGTGGAGGGCGGAAAAGTTTGATTAGAGCAGTTGTTTTTAATTTTTTGGGTAAGAGAGGTGTTAAGAGTCGTCTTCATTGACGTAAAGCGTACGATATGAGAACAGGAAGAGATTGTGCCAGTCATCGATGCTATTACTATCTATGCATGATTCAATGAGTTTGGTAAGATGGGCCGCGACAGTGATTCTAGCGCCACGCGGGACTCTTTAACTACTGGGATACTATGTTTTAAGTTGCTGAGATGAATATGGAAGTACGTATTTATTTATATAAGTATGTATATCGTCGTCTAGTACCCGTAGTACAAGCTTTGCTTAGTTTGGGACTAGGTGGATATGTGTAAGATTGTCCCCCAATATTTATTTATATAATTTTCTTTTGTTGCTTGTACGGTTTACCAGCTTGTGTCTAATTCAAGCGAGGTATTTGTGTACCAAATGTATAATTGTAAGTTCTACCTATACCTAGTTTATTAATAATTTAATCTAGATGGAATCTTGTAAGTATTACTGTGACCTAACGAGGTTCATTTTATTACTTCCTTGTAATATTAAAATATTATGTAACTTGATGTGTGCAATAAAAAATTTACTGACTTTTATTCGTTTAAAGGATGATTCACAGTAGACCGTTCCGTGTCCGGGCCGGCCCGTTTTCTATGACAACAAACGCAACGGCCGGCGTATTTCTCTAGAAGAAAACGGGCCGGCCCGGACACGGGACGGTCTACTGTGAATCATCCTTAAGGAGACTCATTTTAGGAATATGTTCAACATAGGTGGCGTTTCCAGACTTAAAACATCATTGTACTTGTCAAATAATTAAAATATGCCGTTACAAACTTTAGCCATCATATTCGACTAAATACTAAATAATTCATATCGTAATATATAAGTACTCGTACATACCCAAACCCATTAACGCACTTGCGTGGTATCTTGCTCTTTAATAATCTTACAAATATATTGATATTATTAAAGGAGATGATATAAAGTTTAAAAAACAATATAAATCTTACGTGAAAACCTCAATTATTGATCGCCGTTATATTGGATCCATTTATACGTATGGGTGAAAAACTTAAGAAGATGACCTGTTGTACATATGTAGTTGTAGCGTGTTCAAATATACATTACATATTTAAAATGTGCAACACAAACAATACCAACACCTATTCGAACACGTCACAACTACATACAACAGGTCATCTTCTCAAGTTTTTTTACCTATAGTATATACCAAGTATATACCTCCATAATGTTAATGTACCTATTAATTATAACACTTCCGTTAAACATTATGGCCATAGTTAAACAGTCAGCAAATATATGCCAATTATTAGCGTCTCATAAAACTGTATTAAACAATAGGGTTTGGCCAGGTTTGGCGGTATCTGTCGGAAAATTTCAGCATTTTTTCTTGGAAGTGCTTCAAACATGAAAATGGCATATTTAACGTTCAACGGGATTTAATATGTCGTAAAATGTTATTTATACGACGTTTACCCTACGCGCTTCCGCGGCAACGGCAGATTGCATTGGCATTCGATATTTTAAAACCGTTTGCTCTAACATTATTGACGCTATTAAATCTGATGTTTCACAAACTGTTTAGCTGTACTAATTTAATCGCGATAGGTAACATTATGTGGTCAAAATGTCTTCAACACCATACTTTGGAGCCTATAAGGTCGGTACCTATGGCTCCAAAGTATTATTTTCGACTAGAGTACTAATAAATATTTTTGTATGCTGGTGTTTCCGGCGGCTTGTGTTGGCTATTTTAAAAGTCAATAAAATTGGCCAAGAGCATGTCAGGCCATGCTCAGTGTAGGGTTCCGTAGTTGCCCAATGAACTTAATTTAAAAAAAAACATTAACAAGCAAAAGGGAATACTTTCGCGGCGTTTTATACGACTTTTAATAAGAAAATAAGGCTTTTTACAATAACTCAAAAACATTTTAACTGATCATGTCCGCTATTCGTTGAAAGTTTAGTAGGCATTACTATCATGATTTTTTCATATTTTTTGGACCCGTAGTTTAAAAGTTAGAGGAGGACACTTTTTTTGGAGTGATTATTTTCGAAAATATTCACTTTATCAAAAAAATGATCGATAAAGATTCATTTTGAAATATCTATCCAACAACACCCCACACCATAGGTTTGAAACAATAAAAAATCATCCCCATTTCACGTTTTAGATTATATTTTACTACTTTCTCAGCGTTTTTGCTTTATATATCCATGCAAAATTGTAGCTTTCTAGCACTAATAATCACAGAGCAGCCTCTGACAGATAGACGAACAGACAGATAGACAGACGGACATGGCGAAACTATAAGGGTTCCTAGTTGACTATGGAACCCCAAAAAAGGGTTAATCTAAGT
This sequence comes from Notocelia uddmanniana, assembly GCA_905163555.1. Classification (NCBI taxonomy): domain Eukaryota; kingdom Metazoa; phylum Arthropoda; class Insecta; order Lepidoptera; family Tortricidae; genus Notocelia; species Notocelia uddmanniana. Next base: position 19,892,747 of record LR991059.1, on the reverse strand, counting down.
AACTGTGCAAACTTTTAATGTATGTATATGTACGCAATCCTCATTCTAAAAACCGATAAATATCCATCTGGGCATTTACGACTATGAAAGTACTTACCTACTTGTACAAAACTATAACAAACCGTGTAACAATCTGTAGGACGGTAATAATGTATCCCCCTATTACGTCTCGCAGATGAAATCTATCCTACTGAATCGAATGCGGCATGAATACGGAATCACTAACACATCTGAAAGCAGTCAAGCTCTAACGAAATTTCATGAAGGAAATCCAAAGTGGGGCAAAGTGATGGCAATGAATTGTATACTCTTCAAGTTCCAAACAAGTCGGCGAAGAATTCTCGGTGCCTGTAAGTACGTACAAAGTGAGCAGTCTGCTTCAAAATAACTCAAACATAACAAATGCACTCAAGCTTTTACCGCGCGGCGTTTGACGCTCCTTCTATTTGTAAACAGGGGTTACGGAATAACGAACGAAAACGAACTTAGGTAATTCGATGTAAATAAAAACGATTGCCGAATGACTGCCAGCTGGAAGCGTGCCTAGAAGCACAGCGCCGCAGCAGGGTGGCTTTTCCGTTGCGAGTTTTATTTTCAGATAATCTGCCCACGCACGTACTCGTACTCTCGCGAACCTTGACAAAGAGCTTTGTGATAAGACACTTGGACGACTGTACTAGATAGCTGAAACTGCACGGTACCAAACTTGTGACAGTTCCCAGGCAATAATCCAGTCCAACAATGACTGTCAATAATAAAATACTGCTAACACAACTCTGCATAAAAATACTACAAAGTAATGGTAAATATTTGCTTCGGAATGTCAAATGCACACACGTTTACGCATTTTTAATACGAGTAGTATACGTTTTTTCCCTTTAGTGCCTACTATTTAACCGCTGCATAGACACATAGTGTGACGTGTGGTATTGTTTTAGAGTATGAAAATATAATTATAGGCATCATTTTGCAGCGGCAGTACGTAACTCCATCGCACGGGGAAACATCGATTAGACTCATATTTGCCATCGAGAATCGGATCACGTCCGTGCTATCGCGGCTCATTCGATACTCATTTATTACGACATAATATGCTTTGTACACTCTTATGTTTATTTTTCGCATCATTATTTGCGTGTCAGCAAAAATGAGCGGGTAATATTATTGATCAAAATCAGTGTCAGAAAAAATAAGAGGGCACAACCTTCCAAATCAACTGTATAGTCAATAAAGGCAAAACAACTCGATACCTGCAAAGAGAAAATACTAACGCTTCACTCATTACAACTTTCACGTGTCGAGCGTAAAAAAGAAATCAATCAAACCCACTCTTATAGTTACATACTAGTTGTAAATAGGTACCTATCTACTGAAACGGAAACTAAGTATAATAAAGCGCCAGCAAGTTATGCCGCTACTTCTATGTTGTCGGTTTACATGAAAGCAAAAACAGGCAGTGTTTGCTGGGTAATTTAGTATCTTTAGACGATTTCTGTGGTAACTCTTTGATGGTATTTAATATTTAACAAAAGACACAATTAGGTATATCAACACGATACCTATACAGCAGCATTATTATTTCATTTCATCTATAGAAGTGAAATTGGTCACAGAATAGAAAAATTGGTCTAATTAGGCTCGATTGTATAAAAAGATCCGTTGGACCTTAATGTCGATCAGTAATGTCAAAAAATGTACTGAGTTAACTGTCGATCAGTTATTGTTAAAAAATGTACTCAGACAAATTTTGGTAAATTTGATCTAAAATTTGGTTTACCGATTTAATAAAAAGCGCGTCCTTACGATGATCTTGTTTATCGTCCAATTCATACTGTTTCCATTTTTTCTTGTTTTACACGATTGTGGATTGACGTTAGTACTTTACAATAATCCTAACGGAGGAAATCTAATCTTAAAATCACTTGATTTATGTAACTTCCTAAATAGACCAACTTCCTAAATAATTTACGTTTCAAATCGCTTCGGCCTTTTCATCACATAGTCTGATATTTTAAAAAGACAAATTAAACAGGTTATGGAATTTATTTTCTACAAAATTTACGAGCTTGAGGCGTAAAAAGTTTTTTGTGTGCACGTCACAATCATTCCTTTCAAGGGGTTAGTGTTCATTGGGTGGAAATAACAAAGACGATAAAACTGTTCGCTTGGAAAAAGGATATTGAATGAGGTCAGACGCATATATATATTCGCACTCGTGCAAGCAAATGTCGAGGCGTGTCGGGGCAGCCGTTTGCGCACAGTTTTTACAGTCCCATAGAATGTGTCTTATAGCCATATCGTTACCAAAGCGATATCACTGTGAGATTATTTTTTCTTATTTGTTGTATCTCAGTTTATTATCGCAATCAAGATAATGGTTTTGTTTTGTCACATGGAATCTTGTTAAACAGAGATAATTGTATGAGCGATATTAGGTTTCCTTACAGTAATTAATCAGGATGTAATCGTGTCGTTCAAAGATGTTATTGTTATTTTGCGTCTATTTGAATTTGTGTTACGATAACTACCAAATTGGACGTGGAAACAGAAATGTATTATCATTAAAATAAATGAAAATAATCATTTAGCACCTACACAGTTTTTACACAGTGTATAATATACACTCCGATTTATTTAGATTACAAGGAGACATTTATAAATTTTATTCACTAGAAAGTAATAATATAAATTTAGCTATTTAACTAATTACTGTAAAGACAACAAGCAAACTCAAAAAACACGTTAACACGAAAAAGTTATACTTTTATTTTTGAACACAATTTATATGCCCACTATCGTATTTATTGCGCTGTGTCTCCACAAATAATATAAATCCGTTTTATGTTTGGTTTTTACTACTTTCTTATGAGGCGCATAATCCTGGTCAACAATAAAGCAGCCGAGTTTAAAGAACTTTCCGCCCCTGCAAAGATGGCAGATGAGATATTTTAGAGATGTGTGAACTGCCGGTTGCTGCCTGCCAATCTTTGCAGTTTCTTGGCACCGCTTAGAATTACGTGGTCTCGATATAAAGAGATTCACTAGATTGAATTGGCTTCTAAAAGAAACAGTTTTATGTGAAGAACAGCAGCAGAAGGTAAAATAAATTGATAATCATTTTTGAGTTTTGTCGCTTCGTTCGCCCCTCTTTTAATTAGTTATAACAACAAAGCGGCTCGGTCCTGCATTAGCCAAATCCATACCAGTAATCCCCCAAATTAAAAGGAAAATTACAGCTTAATTAGCAAAATGGATCCATCTTAACTTTTGCTTATAATTATGTCAAATTCGTAAAAAAGAAAACAAAACAGAAATAATAATCTGAGTTCGGATATTTCTCACATTTTTCACTTAAATACTTTCTTTCGCTTCGTGTAATTGAAACAGGACGAACAAATTGCAAAGAAAGACTCTCCAATTTCCTTCATTAACTTTTGCAATAGGAAAATAATTGTACCTCTGCGTCTTTTTGGTTCTCTACCACCCGCGTTGTTTGTCTTAATTGATCTATATTAGCTGACTTCGTCAGTCTCCGTAACTTGAGAAAAAATAGGAAAGTAATAATAATAATCGTATGTATGGCATTTTTTTTCAAACCGTGAGATCTTCGAGAAGACAAGTACGGTTGCAAGTTTTTGTTGCACTTTTAGCACCACACGGGGGTCACGTGTAGGGTAACGGTGGGTACTCCCTATGGACGTGGTGTCTTTGTCAAGTGAGTGGGCAACTTGACTGTTAGAAGTTCTCAGGCCGCCCGAAGACCTCTTACTTGGCTTAACGACTGCTGTCATAGACAACAGCCGGGATCAAAGGCTTAACGTGCCTTCCAAAGCAAGGGAGCGCTCAGTTAGTAACCACTCAAAGCGGTCACCCATCCAAGAACTGACCTGCGCCCACATTGCTTAACCTCGCATACCGCACGCGGTTCGCGGGCGCCGCTGGGCCACGAGCGCTTCGAACAGGAAAGTGATTCAGTTGCTTTGATACGCCTTCATGCCTTAACTACCACATGCATATACTTATATGCACCTATGTAGTAAAACGCAGGAAAATCACAACGGTTTCATTTGATATCTAAAAATGCAATTGCCATAAGTAAACAAAATACGCATGCCACTAGACATAGTAGATGCACGTAACAATTAAATTAATACTACGTACATAGTATACCTATTGTAACGGAACGCAATTAGACTATACGCATAACGGAACGTAAAATAAGTTATTAGTTATTTTAAACTTCGTGAAAATAAAGTAGTTTTGAAAGTACTAGCGAATGTCAAACGTAAGGATTAAATAAAATCGTAGACATTCTTCCAAGGAACACAGAATTCACGAAAGGTTTAACAAACTTTGGATTAATATCAAAACTTGAATTCTACCAGTAGAAGAGTTATGTAATCCTAGTACTTTAACGGTTAGAAAAGTCCCTGGAGATCTTGTCGATGGTTCAAACTACTTGTTAAAAATAACCTAGTTTAAATTTCGAATTACACTAGTTGGGACTTATGTAATCCTAGCACTTCTATGGTTGGAAATGTCTTCGATATAACCAAATAGGTCGAGACAGAAATATTTTAAGTTTAAATTTCGAATCAAACTAGCTGAGAGTTATGGAACCCTAGTACTGCAATGGTTGGAAAGTCTTCAATAAGATCAAAATAGGTCAAGACAGAACCGTTCTAGTTTAAATTTCGAACTCCACTAGCTGAGAGCTATGGGACCCTAGTACTTCATTGGTTGGAAAAGCCTTTAACGTAATCAAAAAGAGGTCATAATGACGATTCTACCTGCTGTAGTTTAAATTTAGAACTCCAATTATTCCAATTCAAATTTCGAAATTCTACCATAGCTGGAGTAGACGAAAGGACGTAAGAGTCTCTGTCAATTTTGGGTATAAAAGGGGCTCGAATTTGTATTAAAATCACTTAGAATTCATCACTCAGACTGTCAAGATCTCTGGTCTACGTAATAGTAAATATTTCGTGGGTGAAATTGCTGTCCTAGGGGTGGTTCGTCGTTATGAGGAGTTACTCTTCATGATGAGAAATCATTCTTAGACAAATGTAACTAATATTTTATGGGGATTTGTGCTATTTCAAGTATTTCAAAAGACCAGAATCTTGTCCAGGCTTCAGTTTGCCTGAGGAGTCTTGCTCGCCTAACGGTGTCAACGAGCAGGGTTCAGAGTCTTTAGTTACCAGATCTAAGGGTGGTCTGGCGTCTACCTTTTACCTACATGGAGACGAATCAAATCCCTTACGTTCCTTCAATGCCCAGCTGACAACGTAGACATGGCTGCCAATATGGGGTCTCAGCATAGAGGTGTATACCTCGCTTGTCGAAATTGTTCAGTATTTGAGGAACGGTCTTGTTAAATATATTTATATATAAATCTTATATACACAATAGGGCGTCTTACTCACTGTATCCTAGCCTGCGGGCGCAGTGGGGGGAGACATCCAACACGGGCCCATAGCTTTGCCATTCTCAGTTTAGCCCACTGAACTTTCGTTGCATAGGTTAGCGATTCGCAGTCAAAAGAGCTGAATTTGGTAAGGGATTTATGCTCTTTCAGTTTAACGAGTTTACTGGGGAACAGTAGGGTAGCTTCACACACATTTATTTGGGAAGTAGGGTTTAATAATTATTTTAGGTTTGCCGTTAGTTTTGGGGATATGGGAATACTTAGCTAAGATAAAGTTATTATTTTTGATATAGATAATGGTGGTTTCTTGAGTTGCGATTTCTAGCAAAATGATTAACATTTACTCAGCATAAGCTAATTTAGTGACGAGCTGAGCCGTTCGTTGAATTAAGCTCTCCAAGTGAAGAGCAGAGCAGTTCACTGGGATAAGCTAATTTAGTGACAAGCTGAGCAGATCATTGAATTTAGCTTTCCAATGAGACGAGCTGTTCACTTCTTTTAGTTTATTTAAAAGTCTGGCAGAGTAGTTCATAGGTATTAGGGTACGAGGGAGTAGGGAGAGTAGGTTGTTCAGGGTCAGGGCCAGATTCTGGCGAGGAATCACCAGGATTTTGCCCGCTTCCGATGATGAGGCCTTGCGGCGATTCTCCTCATCATACGGCGCGTCTTCCGAAGCGCTAGTAGATGCATTTGCTAGGTAGAACCATATTCTTATGGTTTAGTCTCTTTTACAAACTGATTTTATCCCGAGCGCTCCTAAAGGCCATCCGAACGAATTGATCGGATAAGCCTAGCAGAGTACTCCTGTTAAAGTAACTTAGGTCATTTGGACGAAATTGTCTTACACTCCGCATAGTGAAATAAAAGATTGGCGGGGGCTTGTCCATGTCTAAGGTCGAGAGCCACGGGTCTCTGGTTAGTACCGGAGGGGGATAGCAATCCCTAGGGCGGCTGGAGGAGCCCTACCTTACACCAATCAATAAAATTGATTATTTTTATACGAATCTGTAAATAAGCAATACATAACAGGATATGAGCTATTCAGAAGCTAGGTACATAAAGCTTGTAGGGATGGCAAATCTTTTAAGGATCATATATAATTGGTATTCAATTATTAGGAAGACAAGTCCAGAACCTGACAAGTATTCACATAAAAGAATTTGGGTTTTACGGTTCATAACATTATTGGGTTCTACCCTAGACGATTCACGTTGGCCATTTCTAGTTTAAGTTGTAGTTAGTTTAATAAAATCACATCGTCAAAATTATACATTTAATTAAAAATACACAAGGGGGAGCGGGGGGGGCGTTACACTATGCAGAAGCAACGGGTATAAAATAAACCAACAATAAATCAATTTCTGGTCAAGGCGGCAAAGAAAAAGCCCAATACAAATCAATCATAAATAAATAGTTCAGTGACTACAATGAGATGTATGAGTATTCACTTTTACACCTAATTTCATTGTAATAAGGTCTAATTTGGATACATCTCTTTGTAGTGGACTGGACCTATGAATCAAGAATGTTCAGAAAAATAACACGAGGTCTTGACAAAGAACAAAACGGGGATTTTCACGTCTTTATGATAGTATTATATGTAAAGCTAGCTGATTAGGTCCCATTCAATAACTATGCATTTAACATGAACAAGAAATGCAGAGCGATTAACAGACAGTTAATGAGCGAAGTAATAAAGATAATCTATGTTTTTATAGAGACCAGCTATTATTCGCAACGATAACAGATTTGTTCGCCCTTTCTGGGTAAATCCCAATATTTTATATACGTACCTATAAAGAATATGTTGTGTATTAACATACCTAAATACTACTTCTGAGTTTAACATTTATAACGAAGTTTGCTAGTTTCTTCTCTCCTTATAGCGTCAAATTTCAAATAAGTAGTTAGATTACTATGAACTGTACTACATATTAACAAAATTCCCGAAGCAAATGAGTAAAACAAATAATAATTAATCCAAAGATACAGAGTTCGATTCTCGATCACATCACTAGTGTACACGTTTCAGTTTTCATGGTTCCGTAAACCTTCCACTGTCCGTCCGTCCGTCCGTCTGTCAGTGGACTCTATTGTCGTGAACTGTAATAGGTAGACTACCGGCAATTCATGAATGTACTAACTAGCTACGGACAATTTATGTTCAACGTGTTAATTTTATACTAAACAATTAAAGTTAAAAACTGTCATTACAAAACTTTTGGGTATAATTTGAGATTATAACATGTCAGTAGTATAAAATATACATACACATACATAAACTCACGTCTAAAATAAACAAGTAATTATCGTTTCAGTTCATCAACGCATCCATCTGGTCATAAACTGGCATACTAAATTATCTGGTCGCTAATCGGCCTATTGGACCCTATGTTTAATTTAGCGGGAATGGCGCCATTTTTTTCTATAAACTACATTGACATAATAAACAGTTCAGTTCAGTTTATTTAATTCATTTACAATTTTCATTGTGTTTGAATATCTTAATATTAAATAAAACATAATCTACAATATATCATAAAAATAATCACACAATTAAATTAAATTACAATAAATAATTTCTTAACACATTGTCCAAAGACTAAAAGAAAATAATCTATTCAATAGTAATAATAATAAACTAAAATAATACAAATAAAAATAATAATCAAAAATCATCGATGTCATAACAGCATTTTTCTAATAAATACGATTTTAACCTATTCTTAAACATTGTGAAGCTTCTTATTGTTTTGAACTCTGTAGGCAACTTGTTAAATAACCTGACTGATTGCACCCTGGCACTGTGCTCCACAACCGCCAGTCGCGGTGCTACGATCGGATTTAATTTTTTTGTTCTGGAGGATTCTCGCAGCTCCATTTCAGTTTCAGTCTCGTAGCGACTGCGATGCTTGACGACATCGGTTAAGAGAACTAGTATGTAAAGACTGGGCACCGTAAATATTTGCAGCCTCGAGAAATGGTCCTTACAGCTTTCCCATGGAGGAATCCTTACAACATAGACACCTCGAATACGTGACAGTACGCGGAATTAAAAAATCACAAACTTATATTTACCATACAGCGAGTGGCCTGTAATAGGAGCAGAAAATTAATTTTTACTATTGAACTCTCCAGCATCTTCAAGTGGTTTCAATTGAAAAAAAAATTTTTTTTTGTAAATTTTGTTATGCATGATAGCTTATGTGTATTTTTTGCTCTCCTGGAACGATATTAATGACTCTTCATTTTAAAAACACTAAAAACTGATAAAGAATGTTTTTTAAATCCCAGAAATATCCTTTAAAACCAAAAATGCAACAACTTATTTTGAGTCATAACTTGATGCTACCTCAAAATCAGCATTGACTGCCGCGCTATCATCTCGTGGTGTCAAGATCCTTTATTAGGAGGTCATATTTACCTACAAAAGACCTTATATGTATACAACATGAAAGCAATTAATAAACTAATGAATGAACTTTAGATCGACTCTTCTCCTAATTTAAAAAATTAATATTTTTGAACCAAGAAGTTATTGCAATTATCGCAGATATGCTCTAAAGGAAAAGCCCTTTTAATTGTCTGCTCCCATTACAGGCCATAGGCATATTTGACATAACTAACAATATATCTAAGTAATCCATGGAAATTGTACGGAAAAATGATTTCTAAGTAGATTTTTCAAGTTTGTCTATTACTCGTAAACTAATAAGTTCTACTTAGCGGTGATAATTTTTCTTTTAATTTCGTTATACATAATACCATAATATTTTTCACATATCCAGTTGCAACGGCTGCCTCCAACAAAAATTAGCACATTAAAAATTTAAAGCAGGTAAACGGATAGCTTAATCGAAAAATGGTTCAACACAGCTCACATTATTTTTAAATGAGCTATCTATCGATATCATACACCATGAGTTTTGCAACAAAAAAATGCGTCTCCACTTTACGTGTAGGGGAAGTAGGTATATATAGCGTTTTTTTGGCGTCATTGATATGTATAAATAGTTGTATACTCATGCCAAATTACATCTTTCTAGTAGTAACGATTACTGAGCTAAGCCGCGGACAGACAGATGGACGGAAGGACATGGCGACGCTATAGGGTTCCTTGTTTACTACTTACTTTACCTTAAAAATGTAGTTGACATAAGTAAACAAAATACGCGTGCCACTAGACATAGCAGGTGCACGTAACAATTAAAATTATACTACGTACATAGTATGCCTATCCGGTAGCAATGAGTATAAGATAAGCAAGGAACTTTAAGGGCTGCCACAATAAATCACCGTAGTAGGTATATATAGCGTTTTTTTGGCGTCATTGATATGTATAAATAGTTGTATACTCATGCCAAATTACATCTTTCTAGTAGTAACGATTACTGAGCTAAGCCGCGGACAGACAGATGGACGGAAGGACATGGCGACGCTATAGGGTTCCTTGTTTACTACTTACTTTACCTTAAAAATGTAGTTGACATAAGTAAACAAAATACGCGTGCCACTAGACATAGCAGGTGCACGTAACAATTAAAATTATACTACGTACATAGTATGCCTATCCGGTAGCAATGAGTATAAGATAAGCAAGGAACTTTAAGGGCTGGTCTGGTCGAGGCGGCATAGAAAAGGCCTAGCCACATAATCTTAAAAAAATAGTTCAGTGACTACAATGAGATGTGAATAACTTTTACACCTTATTTCATTGTAATAAGGTCTAATTCGGATACATCTCTTTGTAGTTGACAGGACCTATGCATCAAGAATGGTCAGAAAAACAACACGAGGTCGTGACAAAAAACAAAATGGGGATTTACACATATTTATGATCTGTAAAGAAAAGCTAGCTTTAGCTCCTATTCAATATCAATGCATTTAGCATGAACAATAAATGCAGAGCGATTAACAGATAGTTAATGAGCGGAGTAATAATCATAATCTATGTTTCGAAGACCAGCTATTATTCGCAACGCTAACTGAGTTTGCCCTTTCTTCTATGTAACTAAATCCCAATATTTTATTCAGGGTGGGCCCTGCAATAGGAGCAAAAAATTTAACGGTGGACTACTTAGCGGGCCAGCAATTATTTCCAAGTGGTCTCAGTTGAAAAAAAACATTAGGATTTTTTTTCTTCAAAGATGGCTTACGTGTTTTTATATTACTTTTCTGAAGTGACATTAATGTCAATTTATTTTAAAAAGTCAATAAAATTGCTTTTTTTTAGTTCCGTTAAAATCCTTAAGAACAAAAAATACCAAAACAATTATGACTCATAACTTGATACTACCTCAAACACTGCATTGACTATTGTGCTATAATCTCGCGGTGTCAAGATCCATTACTCGAACTCGGAGGTCATAACTTTTGATCAAAATTTCTCCGAAACGAAAATTTTTGAACAAAAATTATATACCAGGTATTACTACAGATGCCCTGAGGAAGCGTCCTTTTAAATATTTGTTCCAGTTACAGGGCCCCCTTGTATAAAGAACATATATTGTGTATTGACATACCTAAATACTACATCTAAGTTGGACATTTATAACTAAGGTTACTTTTTAAGTTTCTTTTGTGTTTTTTCTCTCCTTGTCGCGTCAAATTTCAAATTATTGGATTACTGATGAATGGTGAAGCAAATAAGTAAAACAAAAAATAATTAATACAAAGATACAGAGTTCCATTCTCGATCAGCCCCACTAGTGTCCACGTTTCAGTTTTCAGGTTTCCGTAAACCCTCCGCTGGCCGTCCGTCGTCTATCAGCGAACTGTAGTATCGTGAACCGTAATAGGTAGTTGATTTTTTTTTCAAAATTTGTATAGGCACCATAACAGCAAAAACACCACGAAACATTCGTGGAGCAAGCTATGGACATGTTTGTACTAACTAGGTACGGACAATTCATGTTCCACGTGTTATTTTTAAACTAACAATTTAAGTGTCCTTATTAGTTAAAAACGATATGAGATCATAATAATTTATTATAATAGTATAATGTATAACTAGGATCCAAAGATGGTTATTTCCCCGTACGAAGTGAAAGAAAATAGATTGAGGGAAAATATGGCTTTTAGATCAGAGTTGTACACTCCACTTTTCATTTGGATTGCGATAAAAATAGATAAACAAAGATTATCCACCCAAATCCACCATCCAACCAAAATGAACAATAAATTCCACGGCGACAGTAGAGTTGTTGCTAGGCCGGTTACAAGATCGGCGTTAGTTTGCGACCACCTGAAGAATGAAGTTTTCTGTATGTATTCATATTTTCCTTCGGGCTAAAACTTTAGGCTTGCTTGATAAGTCTTAAAATATGACACAATATTCTATGATAATTCTCGAGCTTGAAAAGTGAAACGAATAGTAAGATCTCACATAAACAGATTGAGCATCCGTCCAGTATGCAGACAACGTATTGCAAAATACACAAGCTTCATTTCGTTACAGCTGATTAAATATAAAGAATTCTTATTCCTACACGATTAATAATTTAATTTCTATTCAGCGCCACAATCTCCACAATTTTCTAGAATATAACTTAACAAGGTCGTAACAGATTCTTTGTGCAGCATCTTTTCTCCTACAACGATAACTGGAGTGCCTCTATTCAAAGCAGGTAATTCTTAACAAGCAGTTTAAATTATTAAGTTCAATGAAATTTGATATTGCAGCTTTAGTAGCAGGAAGAATTATTATATCAGAAAGCCTACAGATATAATTATAATTGTGTAAGGATTTTGTCGCATCGAATACTTAACTGTTATAACAATTTACAACAGCGTTGCCCGAAATCATATTTTATTTACTGGAATCTGCCTATTAAGCCCTCGTTAGCAAATTGGCTATTGATTAATTATGTTTACTGGGCCGTAATGTAACTCCGTATTTGCTTATATCGATGTGCAGGTACCTATCTAATTTCAATTACGAGCTTGATTAAAAGATGTTCGATATTTGATTAATCAGGAGATAAAAGCCTCGCCTTAGCTGTAGGTCGAAACGGGATAACCACCACAAAACAAAGACTATACAGAAAGAGGGCAAACAAAATATGAGCCTCTCTCTGGATATGTTTCATTAAGTAAGCGTTTTCCGACTTCCGCCAGTTCCGCCTCGAGCCCCGCGGTTTTATCTTTTCCCTCCGGAACGAGATAAAAAGTAGACTAAGTGGTGCTTTAACTTTGCAGGTTTTTTGGAAAATTAAACAATATTCTATGCTGAGCGCGGCGCCAAATGGCGATGCCGTTACCACTTAATTTGTTTCAATCGCAAAGCATATGAGGAATAGGAGGTGCAGTAAATTCTTGTTTACTTTAACTCCTATTTCGTCGCCCGCTAACTCTGCTTGTACCTATACGTTAGCGTTGATCTGTCATTTTAGTAAGCAAATTTCAAATTAGATGTGCATGACGCACGCTCGAAGACGACGTCAAGAGGCGTGGTTTTATTGGCAGAAAGCAATGAGCCTAACAAATCCCACGTGGGTTCTGGCGATGGTATTCACGTGCGCCCGGTTTTTCCAAAGATAACAAGACTCGACTCCACTCGTGGTATTTATGGTTCTATTGTGTTCTCGCGATGAATCTTAGTTGTAAAGAAACTTTGTTGTGTTTTAGTACCGACAACGTAGTCGCTTGCTCATTAGTCAATAGAAGCTATTAGAGCTCATAAACAAAAATTAACAATAATGCGATTAGATGCCCAAATTCTAATGAGCACCCCCCACTCAAAAGCCATTGTTATTCTTTTACCTGTCTCGTATATAAAGCGAGCTTCCCAAAGTAAACTTAGATGTTTATTAGTAGTGCGTCAAGTAACACGGATAGTGCGATCTTCGATTTGCTATCAATAAACGTTACAACTGATTACTGAACTCAAGTGTCTTCCGAGTGCTAAATTCCAGTTTCGTAAAATGAATCAAAATCCAAACACCCTCCTCGCGTCAGTGAGCCCTTGCGTAAAATGCCAAGTTTGTTATAGTGGGTATAAGCAACTTTTGGAGCATTTATATTGGCGCCACGGCACTGAAGGTGTCTGGTGCAACAGTTGCGGGCTCAGGCGCTGGGTATACGCAGACCACGTTTGTCACGTGCTACCCATAGAAGAGGATGAGCAGAACAATGCTTCGGGTTCTGAAGACTCCCAATACTTCTCCGAGCGGGAGTCTGAATTTTGCTATTGCGGGCGGAACACCTCATCGCCAATGATTGGATGCGACGGCCCGCAATGCGAATATCAGTGGTACCACTTCGAGTGCGTGGGGATCACGATCCCACCACTTGGTGACTGGATCTGTCCAGAATGCTTGAAAAGGACTAGAATACAGGTGAATTTCATGTACCAATTCGCAGTCTAGATTTATAAAGTTCAATAGTTTTGCCTATTAAGCCTTCTGAGACGTACCCAACGTTTTACTAGGCTTAATGCGTTTTTCCTTAAATAGTAGTTATTTAACATTTGTGATCTCACATATAGGACACACAAAGATAACATAAAGGAGATGTCTAAGTAAAATTGGGAAAAATAACTATTTCAAAGAAAAACGCACGTTAAAAGGGGGATAAGTCTAATTATTTCCTGTCAAAGGGACCAAAGGGACTAAACATATTGCGATATCTTATAGGTACATAGTAGATACTTTGGTCACGCATGCGCTCGCTCCCACACACGCAAAGCCTAATGTGTTAGATATACTAATTTGTATGTATTTTAATTTCAGAAATCAAACGAACAGGCTAAATTACAGACATGAACACACGAAATATGTAAGAGACAGCAAATGCACATGTAAGTAATAAACATTCCATTCCTGCTATGTAGTTTAGTTTGATAGTCAGTAATAACATAAGTTTCTTGTGGAAAACCGTGCATTAAGAGCTGGAAATACTGTTTTTTTTATAAATAGGAAATTAAAATTTCTCAAACCACTGATTCATTTTCCCTACCTTAAGTAGTTCCGAATTAGAATTTAAACTCATAACTAGTAGATAAATCCAATTAGGAATTTTTAGTCATACAATTCAAGCGGCATAATATTAATGAAGAATGGATACATATCTACTGAAATAAAATAAAATTAATAACTAACAAGACATCACTTGTAACCATGTCGTCTTATCCCGGTGATATTCACCATTGAATGGAACATACGTTAAGGAACATAAAGGACTCACTTTGTATTATTCAGAAACATTACATCTACTGTATAACTTATTCGTATATTGTTTTCTTCTAGCACCCACCCGACGCCACAAGATAGCCGGTAAAAAGAGGGCGGTGGCCTCTGCCCCGTTCACCCTCCCACCGGCACTGGGACTGGACACCCACTAGACTCTACCCCGGATCAGCCTGAGCCAGTACCCGCCAAACTTGCCCATCTCTGTAGCTAGCACCATCGAGAGTGCAGATGCCACTTGGTCCGCCCCCAACGGTCACCGCTCCAACCAAAGGGAAAAAGGTGAAAGACGGAGCGACCGCCTCCACCCACTGGACTTGCGGGGCAAATTACCACCACTTTCAAGAAGAAACGGCTCTCAAATGCCCTCTTGCCGCAGCACCCAATGTCTGCCACACCGCAACACCCGCCTCCCTCAGAGCGGTGACGGCCCCCGTCCCCCTGTGAGGCACCCGCGAACTGCGGGCTGACCAACGTGGTGCCCGGGATGGCATTCGCAATCGCGCCGCGCTCACCCCCGGGGGTACGCCTGCGGAAGTCACCACGCATGACTGCCGTGCCTGCACCGACCGCGGTGCCCCATTTACCAGCCGCCGCCACTAAAGCGCCACAAGCTACAGAAAACATCCGAAACGCTGCAGCACTTACAGCAACAGCCGCATCAGAACCCTCACCCGCAACCCGAAACTAAATTCCAGTTTCTCATAACTCATAATGAATTAAAGTGCAAGTTCTAACATCGGTAAGCCTATGCGTAAAAAGCCAACTTTGTCTTCCGAGTGCTAAATTCCAGTTTTGTAAAATGAATCAAATTGCAAACTTCAGCGGCACTGAAAGTGTTTGGTGCACAACAGCTGCAAACTCAGGCGCTGGGTTTACGCAGACCACGTTTGTCACGTGCTACCCATAGAAGAGGATGAACAGAACAATGTTTCGGGTTCTCAAGACTCCTAGTTTTACTCCGAGTGTGAGTCAGAGTTTTGCTATTGAGGGCGGAACTCCTCATCTCCAATGATTGGATGCGACGGCCTGCAATGCGAATATCAGTGGTATCACTTCGAGTGCATGGGGATCACTATTCCACCACACTTGGAAATTGGATCTGCCCAGATCGCTGCACAAGGATTAGAATACATGTAAATTTCATGTACCAGTTCGTAGTCTAGTATATAAAGTTCAATACCTACTTTAAAAAAGTCTAACAAAGCCTTGTGAGACGTACCCAACGTCTCACTAGGCTTAATGCGTTTTTCCTTAAATAGTATTTATTTAACATTTGTGTTTTCTCATAAAAAATAGCTAATCTAATGATTATAATGCGGAGATGTTTAAGTAAAATTGGGAAAAAATTCTTATTTCATACATAAACGCACGTTAAAAGGCGGATTAGTCTAATGATTTCCGGTCAAAGGGTCTATCGGACTAAACGTTTTGGGTTAATATCATAATAGGTACTTTGATCACGCGAATTAACGCTTGCTCCCACACACACAAAGCGTTATGTGTTAGATATACTAATTTGTATGTATTTTAATTTCAGAAATCAAACGAGGAGATAATATACAGACATGAACGCCAGAAATATGTACCAGACATTACACATGACAATTGCACATGTAAGTAATATAATAAACATCCCATTCTTACTATGTGGTTTGGTTTGATTGTTAGTGAAAACATAGGTTTCTTGTTTTTATTGTAGTTTTTAAATATTTTTACAAAGCACTGCCTCATTTACCCTACCTCGAGTGGTTTTAAATTCAAAACTTACCCGTACATTGTTCTCTTCCAGCACCCACCCGATGCTGCAAGAGAGGCGGTAAGAAGAAAGTGGTGGCCCCTGCCCACTCCACCCTCTCCACCGCTACCAGGACTGAACAGTCTGAGCACCCACCGAACCCTACCCCGGAGCAGCCTGAGCCAGTGCCCGGCAAACCTCATAGGTCCTCATAGCTTGCAACATTGAGGGAGCAGATGCCACTTGATCCACCCGCAACGGTCAACCAAGGGGAAAGATGTGAAGATAGAGCGGCCATCGACGCCCACGCGAAAGTTGCGGAAGAACTGATGCAGATCCTCCTTTACCTCGCCGCAGACAGGACTGGGACCAGTACGTAGTCTACATGAGCAAATACCTATCCATCCTTCCCCGTTTCAACCCCGGAAGAAGTCGACCGACTTGCCGAGGAGTACACTTTTTGTACCACCAATGTCGTGATCTACTCCACCGTCGAGACCGGTGCCAATCAAAGGCACTACCAGCCGAAAATATGGCTAACGGCTACGCTGCGCTTTGTTATTCACCTGAACACTGACTCAACTGGACCACACTACTATTATTCTGCGACTTGGACCAAACAACAGAGAAACGACGCTCCGACCCCGGCTTCCCCCTAACGGGCTCCACAGAAGGGCCAAGTGACGAGCGAGAAACTCAGAGCTGCCGAGGTCGCGACGCATAGAAGCGCCCCCCGCGCTACTGCGCTTCGGAACTACCCAGTGCATTTGCACCAAACATCGTCGGGATGCAACATGCGCGCACAAGAGCAACTCCATAAAGAAAACTGCGTCATGCCAGCAAGAAAGCCGCACAGCTGACATTGAACCACATCCGGAGCGCCGTTCTACGAGGCCTACGAGGAACTCTATACAGCGCCACGAAGATGCCGCAGCAATGGGTGCGGCCTATCGTATCCTGCGAGACGCGAGCACACCCCTCCTAGCCCTACAAGTGAAGGCGCCGGAGAAATACTTTTCGGAAGCTCACTTATGCCGCCATGTCTGCAGCAACTCTAGCTAGCCGCAGAAAATCCGACCGACAGCAACCGCTAAGCTGGAACATCGCATTTACAATAAGAAAGGGAGACCCTCCCTCCTCGCCCGTCAACTCGTCAGACACCAACGCAGCGTCGCACCCTCACCACACTGCGCGGGACATAATGTGTTATATAAACTATTTTTTTATGTATTTTAACTTCAGAAATCAAGCGAGGAGAAAAGGAAAGTAAGGGAGGAAGGAAAGGTTGCAAACTTGATTATATTTCAATAAAATTTACTTTGAATATCGAAACGTGTCTTTTCACTGAAGTACCTAAATAATTACCACTAATACAACAGTAGTGAGTAAATTGATGCGAATAATTGTGTGGGTTAATTATTAATTACAACATATATAATCATGACAAAGTGACTAGAAAAGTAATCTAAGATCCCAATATAAATGATGATAAGTATACAGTTAGGCCTTCAAGTTACATAATTGCCAAAAGTACCTATGCTACTGGAATAAAGATCTTTAATAACTTACCTGAATGTCCTCGAGTCACTCGAAGGTACTAAGTTCAAAAAGGAACTAAAAGAATGGCTGGCAAAAAAAATGTTTTTACAATCTAAATGTATATTTCGTATAGGTTCAATAATACTATACGTCCGAAACGGGCAAACTGTTGATACCTACCTTTCAATGTATGAGATGAGATCTTATGTACACAGTTTTGACAGTAAATGTATCTATCTATCTATCTATCATCATGAATTTAAGAGTCATACCCTTGTCGGTGTAGCCGATGAAGCATGCAGTTCTCTCCACCTTATGATTTCTGATTTCCTCGTACTACACGGCTTCTACTTCCTCGCTTGCCTTCTACTTTCCCCTCCATAATGTTGCTTATAAACGAATCGTGTCGTACAAGGTGACCAAAAATTTACCCTCTTTCTATCTTCTATTGTTTGTAGCAATCTTTTTTAGTAATATTGGTAACAATAAAACCTTGAATAGACAATTTAAATATACTGGTGTTACCTATAATTGTAACATTTATAATAAGCCAAAAACATATAACTTTTGTCATCAAGCATCCGCCTCATATTTTCCCAGCTGTATAGGTACTGAGGAGGTCCAGGTCCACTATGGCCTAAACCCACAAGTACCCAAAATTGTCACGTTTAAGTTTACATGTTACTAATATTATTGTTTGTATAAAATACGCGCAGGAACATTTTGATATTTACATTTTCTCTTCAACGGTGAAGGGTTCTTAAAACCTATTTTGTCGCCTTGCCGACTAATCGTCATACATATTTCCGCCTTCCGAGATTTTGTTTCATGAAAAATATGATAAAAGTCTTCCCAAACCAATGGACGCGGAATCGGCACTTGCCGATAGAAAAAAAACTTTATGTCTGCGTAGACAACAAGCGTAATAAGAGCGTAAACGACGTAGACGTGTCGACCGCCGTCGGCCGAGCCGACCCGAGCTGAACCATGCCTTTGTAGCTCTCATTGCGTGGACATAAAGCATTTTTCTAGCAGCTTTTGATGATTCTGCATCGAAAGATGCAGGAAGACCCTAAGTTGGTACCCATGAAAGTGGTCTACTAGGCTGGCTCGATGACCCCAGAAAGAGGATCTTGGCCCCCGACACAAGAGAACGCAACTCGTCTCCTTTCTGCGCCACCTCATGCCAGTCGGGTAATCCGAGGTAGGCCATGAGGGCCTCTTCACTCCAGCGGTATCTGGGACGACCAACCGGACGGTTTCCATTGGGCCGACCCACATACCCACGAACACGTAAATAATACAGTCGAAAAATGCAAAACCATTTTCTTTGCTGATTGTAGGTGAACGATTTAATCAATAAAATTAACCTAGATATCGGTAAAATATTTTAGCTAAACCCTACTGTAGATACCCATTAATTTCCTCCTGATAGTGATAATGCACCTAAATATTTAATTAGTAGGGCATTATCACGTCGCGCTATGGTTAATCTTTTAGGACGGCGTAATCCACATGTAGCCAGGATTATTGCAATATATTACCAACTAGCGGATGAACTGTTTATTCACTGAGAGCCAACGCGTAATGTTGTTTGTTGGTGAATTGTATTTTATTTACAAAACGTATCGTCACAGAATAAACCATAAGTAGTATCGTATTAAGTATTTCCATCTAGATTGTCTATTCAAGGTTTTATTGTTATATATTTTTTTAGTACCTGTCACTGTAATTTTATATTTAACTATACGATGTATATAGATAGAGTACTCACGTCACAGGCCTGACCTAGTCAGAGGACTACTGTCTGTTCAAATGAAACTACTGTAATTATTTAACTTTATAAGCTGTATTATCTCTTGTTGTAGTGTTGTTTAGTAAATAAAGAAATCTGTATTGTATTTGTATTATATTGTATATTGTTTTAAAAAATGACACCCCGCCGAGTTTCTTACGCCGATTCTTCTCGTGGCAAAGGTTTATTTTTCCGAACCGGTGGTAGCTTATTGACATTCATAAGTGCATATAATATGCCTAAATTGATGAATGTATTAGTATTTTCTGTTAAGTGAAAGCTGCATGGTTACATACTCTTAATAGAGTTAATTGTTACAATTAGTAATCTATTCCTTATCCTTGTCGAAATGTCATACAATACAACCTAGTATGTACATCTACAAGCAAGCAATGTACATAAGTACAAACACAAACTGTATACAAACTTTTATGCAGAGGTCACGTTTCTCAGCAGCTGACTGTACGGTCAAAAGCAAAAATACGTATCGATTTAATCCTCTCATAAATTTAATAGGTCTTAATTTAATAGGGCTTTTAATAGGTCTCTCTCTAACATTCTCTCTTTATTATTATCTCTTTTTAATATTCTTCTTTATAATAATTTCGAATGTTAAAGTAGGAGCCCGGACGAATCTTCACTACAATATTCCTTGCCATGTTCATAGAAAGGGAGTCTTCATTTTTAGGGTTCCGTACCCGAAGGTTCCAAGCGGAGCCCTATTGCTGTGACTCGCTGTCTGTCGTCTGTCACATATTTGCTCCGAAGAATTTTTAACTTCAAATTTGGTGATAATGTTATTACTAATGGCTCTGTGAGCTGTAGACCTAGGAAAAAAAAAATAACTCGACAAAAAAAATCTATATAATCATCGAACCTGGTCACAAAATTTCACGAGAATCGGTTGAGAAATGCGACCTGTAGAGGAGAAAAAACATCTGGACAGGCAGACAGACAGACATACGAAAGAACTTTTGTCGAAAGCTGAAACGGAGACACTTCCCTCGCTTCGCTCGCTCGGTCAATTACGTATATTTTACCCACAAATACCAATGTATATAAGAATCATATTTGTTTTAGTTGTACGGAACCCTCGGTATGCGAGTTCGATTCGCACTTGGCCGGTTTTTTTTAATTCATGTGTACTTGATGTAGGTCTACCATTTAATGATTTTCCGAGCAAACATGCGCTTCTTTTTCCAGATTTTCAACTAATTCTTAGATCGTTTACGTTTAGATGTATGCTAAGCTATTTACCACAAAGGAAATTGCAAAAAGTTAGCAAGCGGTGCGGCGGGAGTAACAGCCACCGTGCACCTGAAGTTGGACGTACCGACGCTAGTGCTACGGGAATTCTGTGCTCCGGATATAAAAAGACATGTTCTGATAGGAAAAGTATTTCAGATACGGTGCTTTGACCATTAATATACAAATAACGGTCACGCTTCTAAAATGTGTACAAAATTTTAGTGCGGGATATATGTTATAATTATGGTGATGTATTAGTTTAGACGTTTAGACTAAGTTTAGTCATTCAGATTTTCACACCGTTTTATAATACAATCATTTCATAAATACAAGGTACGTGTTTTGACCCCTTCATATGCGTAGCTACTCTTGATGCCGACTGTACCATATGTGGTAAGATAAAACGTTGTTTTTGTAAATTACCTTATTGGGGCAAAAAATGTTTTGTTTAATTTAGTGTTAAGTCTTTCTTGAGGGCCTACCGCGGACCTAAAACGACATATTTGCCTCTGTCGCACTTGCATATTCAACCAACAGAAAGGGAGCCTAGATTCTTCGTTTTCGGTTCACGGTAGGCTCTCAGCAGATACATCTAATATTTTAAGGCCTATTTTTGTTGCTGGACAGATTTGTAAACTTGTAAATTGCTTTTGAGGATTATGACTTCCACCATATGAGCCGAAGGACGTCCTCTGCTGGGCATAGGTCTCCCCTCGCCCAAGTACATGAGGGGTAAATGCCATAATCGCCACGCTTTGCATGCGGATTGTCGACCGCAGTATCTCCACCGCACTCCAGGGATGCTGCTGCCCATCCCCGGTGGTCTTGGTCGTAGTTTTAGGACATACCCGGGTATAGATTTTTGCTTATTGTGAATCCAAATTGAAGGTTTCAAGTGATGTGTTAGAAAAGGCACATTTTTTGATCAATATCCTTTGTTTTATGAATTGAAACCATATGGGTATAAAATTGTAAATATCCACAATCTCTACCTACCAATTAACTATAGCGACGTAATCTTTAGCAAAATTACCTAGGTGCATACAGTGAATTACTACTCGTATAGAAGTATCTTATGAGCATAATAAGCTTAGAAGTTTAGTACCTACTTAAATTATGTAAAATTCACAGCTGAGCTGGTATTCACAACGCCTATCTACAGCTCAATAAAACCATTCTAAGGCTGACCTCTTGTGCATAGTCGTTACGTTATCAGGGACAAGTTATACGAGGCGTGAGACGATTCAAGACCAGTTGTGAATTGCAAAGCTCGTCTCGTCATCATCATCCGAGCGTTATTCCCAGTACAGTTGCATCCTGAAGAATGCCTGGGGTCCGCTACCTAATCCCAAGAATTGGCGTAGGCACTCGTTTTTACGGAAGCGACTGCCATCTGACCTTCCAACCCGAGGGGAAAACCGACCTTATTGGGATTAGGCTTGTCAAGTGAGTGGGCAACTTGACTGTTAGAAGTTCTCAAGCCGCCCGGAGGCCTCTAACTTGGCTTAACGACTGCTATCAAAGACAGCAACCGGGATCAACCGCTTAACGTGCCTTCCAAAGCACGGGAGCGCTCAGTTAGTAACCACTCAAAGCGGTCACCCATCCAAGGACTGACCTCGCCCGACGTTGCTTAACCTCGCATACCACACGCAGTACGAACAAATTGACGCAGTCGACAAAGCTTCTCACCGTCTTGCGGTCCGCAACCAACTCGCAAATTAAGCGCGCGGTTGTTTTAAGCGTCAATTAAAATAATTGGTATAAAAACTACAACATTTAACATTATAATAAAATAATAAATAACAATAAAATGCACGTAAAACTTTAGTACGTAAAGATAATTAAATAAAACCAATAACTAAGAATGACTTTTAAAAAAAACTATGTACATCACAGCTAAGTAGACATTAGGTACTTTAGTTAAGAAGAAGCATTTTAAAATTTTAACTACTTAGATTTATGTATTAACATATGTCCCCCGTTCTTGTAGTTTTTGTTTTGTCACGAGTATTGTATTTTATTTTATGTATAGTAAATAATTTACATATTCTTATATATACATAATTGATGAAGACAATACGAACAAAGGTGCACGAATAAATTAGATTAGATTTATGTATTAACATATATGTCCCCCGGTCTTGTAGTTTTTGTTTTGTCACGAGTAGTGTTGTATTATATTTTATTTACAATAAATAATTTACGTATTCCGTATTGCTATACATATATAATTAACAAAGACAATACAAACAAAGGTCCATGAATAAATTTTATGCAAACAGCTCTAAGACTGGGATACGAATGATGAATTCCAAGAATCAGAACGCAGTAAATAATAACAACGGAAAGTCGGCAACGCTACTTAGACAAATGCACGCTTTCCTGTCTTTTCCCTTATTTCAGCCCGCGTATAACATGGTATACAGGTATTGTGCAACATTCCCTTGAGAAATACCTGTTCTGGTTTCTATTACGGGTAATCCAGCGCCCGCCAGCATTTGTCCACCGGCACCTGCCGCAATCCAAGCTTCAATTCTATTTCAGAGAGATCTGAATATAAATTGAATTCTCAGCCACGTCAGCCATTGCCTGCAGCCTGCGAGGTCGTGCCATACTAATTGATTTAGTGCTTGACCGCATGAGGAAAAGGCTAAGACCGCTAAGCTGAGTTTATTCTGCTATCCTCGGTCCTTATATACGTTTTTGTTTTTGACGGGAAAACGTAGCGCTTTTAGGTGGAAGCGAGTGAATATATGTTTATTAGGGTTCCGTATCCAAAGGGTAAAACGGGACCCTATTACTAAGACTCTGCTGTCCATCCGATTGTCTGTCCGTCTGTCACCAGGCTGTATCTCACGAACCGTGATAGTTAGGCAGCTGAAATTTTCAAAGTAATTCTGTTGCCGCTATAATAATAAATACTAAAAAACAGAATAAAATCAATACTCGTATTTAAAGGGGCTCCCATACAAAAAACGTGAATTTTTCCGTTTTTTAGGGTTCCGTAGTCAACTAGGAACCCTTATAGTTTCACCATGTCCGTCTGTCTGTCTGTCTGTCTGTCTATCCGAGGCTTTGCTCCGTGATTGTTAGTGCTAGAAAGCTTCAATTTGGTATCTAAATATATAAAAGAAGAAACTGACTGACTGATTGACTGACTGACTGACTGATTGACTGACTGACTGACTGACTGACTGACTGACTGACTAACTGACTGACTGACTGACTGACTGACATATCAACGCACAGCCCAAACCGCTGGTCCTAGAGATTCCAAATTTGCCACGTAGGTTCCTTATAAGGTCTAGGGGTGCACTAAGAAAGGATTTTTCAAAATTCAACACCTAAGGGGGTGAAATGGGGGTCCGAAGTTTGTAGTTTGGGGAAACAAGATTAGTTGGACTATATTATTCGAAACTTCATAGGAGTATTTCTAACAATAAATGAGTAAATACGTGTTTTAGGTTTTTTGAGAAATCCACCCCTAAAAGGGGGAAAGGTGGTGAAAAATTCTGAAAATCGACATGGGTATTGTTTCTATGGTTTATCGGGTCGCTAATTACGAAAACAACAATGATTTTAAAATCACACGTGAAGGGCGTGAAATACTATCGCCCTGTTGGGAATCATAAAAACGACACCCATATTAATATTTAGACATTTCATCCCCCTCATACCCCATATGAGCGTTTTTATGATTTTTTGGGACGTTAATTACGAAAATGGCATCGATATTGAAATTTAATATTGTGGACATGAAAACTTTTGAAGGTTTGTGCCAAATTGCAAGAAGAAACTGACTGACTGAGTGAGTGACGTATCAACCACCATATCAGCCCAAAGACGCCCACTGCTGGACATAGACCTCCCCCAATTTCATGGGAGGTATATGCCATAATCGCCACGCTTGGCATGCGGGTTGGCGATCGCAGTATCTCCACCGCACTCCAGGGATGCTGCTGACCATCCCACGGTGGTCTTACTCGTAGTTTTAGGACATACCCGGGACATATCAACGCACAGTGCTGGTTCTAGAGATTCCAAATTTAGTATGTAGGTTCCATACAAGTTCTAGAGGTGCATTAAGTAAGGATTTTCCAAAATTTAACCCCTAAAGGGGGTTAAATGGGGGTCCGAAGTTTGTATGGGGAATAAAGATTAGTTGGACTATTTTATTCGTAACTTCACAGGAGTATTTCTAACGATAAATGAGTAAACATGTGTGTATCAGGTTTTTGAGAAATCAACCCCTAAAAGGGGGAAATGTGGTGAAAAATTCTGAAAATCGATATGGGTGTTGTTTCTATGGTTTATCGGGTCGCTGATTACGAAAATAACAATGATTTTAAAATCCCACGTGAAGGACGTGAAATACCATCCCCTCTGTTGGGGTCCGAGGGGGTTGGGATGTCTAAATATTAATATGGGTGTCATTTTTATGATTTTTGGGTCGTTAATTTCGAAAATGGCATTGATTTTTAAAATTTAATATTCCGGACATGAAAACTTTTAAAAGTGGGTGCCAAATTGCAAGAAGAAACTGACTGACTGACTGAGTGAGTGACATATCAACGCACAGCCCAAACTGCTGGTTCGAAAGATACCAAATTTGGCATATAAGTTCCTTATAAGGTCTAAAGGTGCATGAAGTGCCGTGAGTTCCCTATGAAGATACGACCTTTTTTGATTCAATGTATTATAAGCGGTTTTATTAATCAGTGCCGTCCGATACGATTTCGACATAAATCGATATTTAAGCGTTCGAAAGGACTCTTAATAGGAATCCGAGGTACCTAAACTTTAAATAAAGTAACGGCCATATTGTTTTTCTTTTCATTTCCGTCCCGATTTTGTTCAAAATCGATATCTGAGCGTCCGAGAGGTCCCCTGATACGACTACGAGGTAAAATTGGAAAAAGTGGCGGCCATATTGCTTTTCTTCATTTCCGTCCCGATTTCGTTTAAAAATCGATATCTGAGCGTCCGAGAGGTCCCATAATACGACTCCGAGGTAAAATTTGGAAAAATTCGCAGCCATATTGATTTTAATTTTATATAGAAAACTCCCGTGAGTTTGATACATATTAAACGAAGAAAACGAGGGTAGATTCTCGCCGCCGCCGCCTCCACCCGCCCCGAGCAACCGAGCGGACAGGGCACGGGCACGCAGTGCTAAGAAAACCGCCGCCGCGATAGGTGCTCATGATTAAGGACCGCGAACCGGTGTAAAATATGTCGAGCGATATTTGACCTTTAAGACGTGAGTGACCCGTTTCATTATATTTACGTACCCTGAGATCTTCGAGAAGACAAGTACGGTTGCCAGTTTTTGTTGCACTTTTAGCACCACCCAGGGGTCACGTGTAGGGTAATGGTGGGTACTCCTTACGGACGTGGTGCAACTTCGACCCCCCTTTGTCAAGTGAGTGGGCAACTTGACTGTTAGAAGTTCGCAAGCCACCCGAAGGCCTCTAACTTGGCTTAACGATTGCTGTCGTAGACAGCAGCCGGGATCAACGACTTAGCGTTCCTTCCAAAGCACGAGAGCGCTCAGTTAGTAACCACTCAAAGCGGTCACCTATCCAAGAACTGATCTGCGCCCACATTGCTTAATCTCGCATACCGCACGCGCTCTAAATTCTTGATAGTTTGTGCCAAATTGCAATTCAATCGGTCCAGTAAAAGCAACTTGGTTGTAACAGACGAACTGACAGCAAGGAGTGCGAATGGAAGTGAGACCAAAATTTATTTTTGGATGCTCCAATGGAAACTGGCAAAACCTACCTTATAAATTTAATTTTAGGAAAAATAAGGGTTACACGTGATATTGAATTAGCCGTATTTCTGTACTTTAAAGAACCAGAGTTTATGACCGCTGCGCGCTGCTTGGTCGTTATCAGACCTATTGGTGTTACTGTAGTAAACAGATACTTTTACTAAGGTCCATTTAAGACTTACTTTTATTTCATCGGCCCTTTCCCCTTCGGCCTCTCGGAAATGTATGATAATAGTTTTCGATTCTTATTTTTGCCAAAATCAAATTAAATTCAACAGTTTGCCGGTTCTCAGAATGTATACTGACTTTTCATCAGTTCATCTGTTAATGAATCACAATCACCAAACTTCGTATACCGAAACCCCCAGAATGAAACAACTACTTTTCTAGAGACCGCATCTAAATCGGTTCAGCCAAACGCGAGATAATCGTGGACAAACATACGAACCTCTTTTTTGTAGACGGTTAAAAATTACGCTTAGTACGCAGGCGAAGCCGCGGGCAAATGCTAGTGGATATATAAATCAATAAAACTGAGGAAGTCGTAAAATAAAATCTCAAAAAAAACTTTAAAGGTACCTTCCCTACACGTAAAGTAGGGATGTTTTTGCTTCAACCCTACGGTGTGGGGTGTTGTTGAATAGGTCTTTCGAAATGAATAAAGGTCTTACTGAAACATTTTTTGATAATGTGAATATTTTCGGAAATATTCAATCCAAAAGAAAAAAAATGTGTCCTCCCCTCTAACTTTTGAACTATGGGTCCAAAAAAATATGAAAGTAAAGCTTAATAAAAACTTTCAACGAAAACTATAGCAGATATGATCAGTTAACCCGTCTTTGAGTTATCGTAAAAAGTTTTCCCTTCTTAGTAAAAGACTTATGTTATGAAACGCTGCGAAAGTATTCCCTTTTGCTTGTTATTGATTTTTTTTAAATAAGTTAATTGGGCAACTTCGGAAGCCTAGACGGATCTTGGCCCGACATGCCTTTGGCCGATTTTATGTATAATAATGGCAAGGTAACACGATAATGGTACGGAACCCCTGGTATGCGAGTCCGACTCACGCACTAAGCCGGCCGGCCGGTTTTTTTATGCCTACGGCTTTGCAGCTCCAAACTGGTGATAAAATTACTTAATAATAATAAACGTTTAGTATAGGCGAGTGAAGCCTCGAAAATGTTATCAGCGAGCGAAATATGCTGTGTGTGCTTTCTTTGCCCACGCACGGACCAACTCGCGAATAACAAATCACATTATCAAAACTAGTGATTACATATTTAGGAGTATGAAACGTCAGATTTTAGATAAATAAATCACCAATATTTTTTCGGAAGAACCGTGAAAACAGCATTTGTGGTTTAGAAGCAGTAGCAAACTTTAAAGTTGGAAACAGATTTAATATTATACTTCCAAAAAATCACGTTATGAATTCGGATTTTTCTCTTGAATCAGAATTAGAACAAAGTTAGTAGAGTTTATTTGTAAAATATGAAGTTGTAACATACACTACCGCACATAATTATTTAGACACGCATACATTTTTCCATACATTTGTATATAAAAATGACTTTCAGAAATAGAAAAGAAAGAAAGAAAGAAAAAACATCTCTTCATGACATAAACAAACATAAAAGAAAAATAAAACAACAAATAAAAATACACTGTCAAGTCAGAGTCCCTTGACAGTTTTGCGTGCATTTTGCATTTTTTATTTAGCTGACTTATTGAGCCTTAAATCGGTTCCAGAGGCCCCCTTTTAAAATGGTAGTTTTCTTTTTGCAATGACTTAAATAACTACTAATTGCTGATTCATACAAAGACACTACACTTTTCTATATTTTGCCAGCTGGCGTACAGTCAACGGCACCAAAATGTATATGTGGGCGGCGTACCTTCTGTTTTATTATTTAAGCCTAATTAGGATTAATAATGTTTTAATTAACAAATGATCTTATGCTATAATTAAGTTTTGTATGTATTTACTGGTTAGAGGGAATGATGACCTCCGATTCTAGTTTGTTAATAAATCTGAAATATAAGAATGTAATATTAGTTATAAAATCGCGATTATATTTTAATGCAATTTGTAGCACCTTTATGCGTGATTAACTGTAAAATTAATATATTGGTACCTAAATCGATTGTCAATGACGTCACTTGTTTCGATCAAGCAAAGTGGCGTGAACACCTGATCCACCATTGTGGAATGAGTAGTGGGGTTGTTTGTTAACTAGTATTTAAGCCCGAATGCCGTTCGAACGGGAGTCATTACTTACTTGAATTTTGTGTAAACTGTTACTCTGCCCAAATAAAAAGTGATTGTTGCTATTAATTGGTTTTCTTCATAATATTATCCAAGCACGTGAAACCGAGTGAGCCTTATAGTGACACAGCGCCGAAAGCAGCGGTGGGATCAGACTCCTCTATCCTTAGAACCTCCAGGAAAACGGGGTCTCGACCCTAGCCTACTTTTTCAATGGCGCAAGTGATGAATTTATTGACGACTGTGACGAAGCAAGCGGCTTCGAGCGCAGTTACAGCAGCAATCTCTGCCACACCTATACCACGGGATCGCAACAGCAACTTCTACCTGCCGCCGTTTGATTCAGACATTTTGTCTACTGGATGGAACCTCATCAGGTGGATCTGGCCGGAAGCTTAGGACGCTGAAGTGATCAACGCTTTGATAACAGGTATTTATCGATAGATATTAGGTTGGAATTGATTAGAAACACACCTGACTAATTGCCCAGACTAGATTCTGTTTTATAAACTTATATGAAAGTTTGACAGTGTTTTGATAAACTAATTTTGTATTTAGCAGTAACGCTGCTAACGAGTGATTGGCCGCATGTCAGATGTTGCGGGCTCGAATCCTGCTCGGAGCCCTACACTTTTTAATTTTTCCTTTAATTTGATAAACCTAATCGGGATATGGCCAAGATGTTACTTGCTTCAAATAGAATATGCCTCGTCATTGTTTTCGGGACTGTAAGGAAACTGCTGCTCCTTCTAAATCAATATGCCAACGGTTCTACTGAATCTGTAAAGTCAATTGAGGGCAAATATTGTTCCAAAATGTGTCATGCAGAAAATAATTGTTTTTACTAAACAAAACAATAACGTAACTTGAATTTAAAATTAATCTACTTATTTCCGTAATTCTGAGAATCATGGTTCGATCCCAAAAAAAAAAGACTGTTGATTTTCTGACTTGTTTGTACTATTCCTTATTCTGTGCATGTACTCTCGGGGGTCCAGTGCGCTCAAAGCAAACCATCACAACCATTGTTGAGATCGATTAGGTTAGTGTAGAGTGGAGGTAGAATTTTATATAATCGGTGATAGGCAAACTCAAACTGACATTCTGATGGGTTATGATTTCTTGCAAACCCCTGTTCTTAGTGTAATTTTGACCAATACTGAGATTTCGGTAAAACGAGATGCTAATACCACGTTACATATTACAAAGACTGTGAATGCATGTACTGGTACAGATACTTTTTACCTTGGCACAGACGTTGCAGACCAGTTACTACTTGATAGATTGACGAATATTGTAAATAACTTCAAACGACGTTTAATATGGTGTATCTGTATGGTTTAAGAAATTTATTTCTCAAAACAGAATACAAATTCAACTTACATTTTTTTAACATTACTTACATAGGCATGCAGGGGAATCTTTCAGTGTTAACATTCATTGTAATAAACAGTATTTTAAAGTAATATAATAAAATAACAGGGAGGGTAAAGTAATATTTTCCTTGGAGGGTAGATGAGACCGGGCGACGTACATCGACCGGTTAAGCGAAAATTGTTACGTATGTTGTTGAGTAAGTAAACAGTGATTGCAACAGGTACAGTGGTTGATAATACTACTAAAAGTGTTTAAAAACGTGATTTTTAGAACCTTTGTGAATAATAGCTGGGATATAATTTCATCTATGTCATTTAGTTGTTTATTGGATATTTATCTGAGCTCCCTTATACAGTATATTTCTTTTGCCGGAGTTTGTTCTTCGTGATCGAAAACAGATATTATTCTCGCGTCTAGTTAAGCGCTTTTCAATTTGACACTTTTTAGCAAGTAATATTTCTGTGTGGATTTGTTTATTTAAAATTTTCCTATTTTTTTATATACCACGTCGGTGGCGAGCGGGCGTGCGGCCCGCCTGATGGTGGGCGGTCGCCGCAGTCTATGGACGCCTGCAGCTCCAGGGATGTCACATGCGCGTTGCCGATCCTTTCTTGAGGAGCCCCGTGCGGTAGTCCCTCGGGAAAGCCTCGAGCTCATTCCACCATCGGTATGCATATTTTATAGTGACCAAATACAAATTATCATGACTTCCTTAGATTTCGAAAAGTTATTGTCGATAATAATATATCAAGATTTACAATTGGCAATAAAGTGTGTAGTGTCAAGAGTTACCGGTAAAAGTCCCTTTGGAGTTATTACTGGGCAATCTCCAAATCGATGATGTCCTGTCGAAAATCTCATAGCTGTTAGGAATGCTTGTAAAGAGGAGGATGGACGAGCAAACTATTCAGGACAAAATTTGTTTTGATGAAGCTAAAGCTGAAGTCAAATGTTAACGAATTTTAGAAATTTTACCTGTAATGATCGTTATGTGGCTTAACCCCAGAAAGGTGGGTGATGCCTGACTTACAAATTGAAACATATGATTCGATGATTGTGATGAATGAATCTCCCGTGTGGGCGGATGTTATGCTAGATGAAGATGAGAACTGAGACAATAGAGTTTATGATTACTTTGTATCGAAACAGAGAAACAGACAAAAAGAAGAAAAAAAAAAAAGTATTTTTTAAGTTTATTGATAATGAATGTAAGTTGTTTACATTATTTATTTTCCTATCCACATTTCCTTCCTTGGCGCTGGCTGGCCACCAAGCGTATCCTTTTCCTGGTCTTGGAGGCTAGATCTCTGAAAGATGGGTGATGCCTGACTTGTGTGGCTAGATCCCAGTATGGGTGATGCCTGACTTGTGTGGCTAGATCTCTGAAAGATGGGTGATGCCTGTGGCTAGATCCATGAAAGATGGGTGATGCCTGACTTGTGTGGCTAGATCTCTGAAAGATGGGTGATGCCTGTGGCTAGATCCCTGAAAGATGGGTGATGTCTGACTTGTGTGGCTAGATCCCAGTATGGTGATGCCTGTGGCTAGATCCCAGTATGGCTGATGCCTGACTTTGACTTTGAAGGATCATTAGAAATTGGGATTGATAAACTGTGATACAGCGCAGAGAGCGCGCTGGAGCAGAATGGCCGTGTGGGCGGCGTACCTTCTGTTTTATTATTTAAGCCTAATTAGGATTAATAATGTTTTAATTAACAAATGATCTTATGCTATAATTAAGTTTTGTATGTATTTACTGGTTAGAGGGAATGATGACCTCCGATTCTAGTTTGTTAATAAATCTGAAATATAAGAATGTAATATTAGTTATAAAATCGCGATTATATTTTAATGCAATTTGTAGCACCTTTATGCGTGATTAACTGTAAAATTAATATATTGGTACCTAAATCGATTGTCAATGACGTCACTTGTTTCGATCAAGCAAAGTGGCGTGAACACCTGATCCACCATTGTGGAATGAGTAGTGGGGTTGTTTGTTAACTAGTATTTAAGCCCGAATGCCGTTCGAACGGGAGTCATTACTTACTTGAATTTTGTGTAAACTGTTACTCTGCCCAAATAAAAAGTGATTGTTGCTATTAATTGGTTTTCTTCATAATATTATCCAAGCACGTGAAACCGAGTGAGCCTTATAGTGACACAGCGCCGAAATATACTTACAAGTAAGGTACAAAAATAGACATTTATGGTCTCGACTGTTTCAATATTTATTTATACACCGCCGGCCCTAATAACCCGAAAGATTTTAACCACGTATTTTTGACGACGCTATGAGTAAATAATGTTATATCAACATGGGTCCAATTATATGTTTTAATTAAACTACTATTTCAGTACAAAATAAATCAAATTAATTGACCGGTTCTTTGTGACCAAATCTTTACGTGACTTGCAAATGTGTTCAAGACAAGAAGTGTCAAGTCGAGTCAAAAAAGTGGTAAGTGGGCGCCTTTAGGGTGTGTTAGACTTCAGATTTTTCAACTTGATATTTGGTTTAAATAATTAATGTCTCTTAAATTATGGGTTTTCGGACTATCTGTTATACCACATTATTAACTAATTAGGCTCTAGAATCGTTGGTTTAAATCCTTCGGGTTATAAGGGCCCACGGTGTATATAAAATTAATTTAAGTTTTCATGCATTAGGTGATGGATTCCAAACAAATTAAAATAACGTTTACATATAAATAATGTCAAAAGTTAGAATATTGAAGGGTTGGGGTGTAGCAAAGGGTACGCAGGACTTAGAAAAAAAAAACATTGTCGCGATGTCATATTGACACCATATTTTTGTGATTGCATCTTATAGAATACGTTAAAATAAACATGTTTTATTTGAAAATTTTTTTTCTTAAATTAATAATTACCGAGATATTGGACTCCGAACACCGATCATTAGGTACACACCCGTATACTGCCTTCTCAAGGAGAAAAACCATAAGTGTCATTGTTTTCAATAGACTTATGGTTTTTTTCCTTGAGACGCAGTATAGATATTTATGACGCGTTGGGTGTATAGATATTTATGACGCGTTGTGTGTATAGATATTTATGACGCGTTGGGTGTATAGATATTTATAAAATTTTGGCTTTTTTTTAAGATTTGTAATTTTTTATGCTTTTTTTATGTTTTTAAGGCTTTTTATATGTTTTTTTTTGTTTTTTAATGTTTGTATTTTTTTTGGGTTTTTTACTTTAATTTATTTTGGTCTAAAATATTGGAAATTATAGTTGAGTACGGGCGTCACGAGCGCGGCGTGGGCAATCCGGCCGGCATTTGCACCGCTCACGTCTGATTCCGCGCCTACCTAATCCAGGATATACCCGGTGTATATCTCGGAGGAGGCGACGGAATCGTGCGGCGTCTGATGGCAGCGGCCGCAGGATGTTTTGCCGGTACATGTATTCCCCCATGTACCAGGCAATCTTTGTATCACTGCGGCAGCTGCGACAGTGTTTTTTTAATTCTAGCCATTGGCGCTCAATGGTATTTGTGTGAATTTGTACATCCACCAAATTTGACCCTGGGACAGGGTCCCCGAGAGCGGCATTGGCTGAGATGGTCTTGGTGCCAGCCACGTACTCAACACTGTGATTTACTACAGCGTGCCCCCGCATCCCAAGCCTGAGATGGACACCTACATAAGATCTATGCATATCTGACATTATGTAGGTGTCCGGTGATATGTTATTAGCTATAATGGGGTCGAGGGTTGCGCGACTTTTATCAGCTATTATCTCGATATGTATTTTTTTGGAGAGGCGGCTGATACAGCCGAACGCCCACGTTTGGCTTTTTAGGAGGCGGCCCCGGTTGTATTTTCTGGTGTAGAGGTGGGTTTCATCCACCTCTACTACGTCATCTGGGCCGCCTAACAGTTCACGATCGTGAGCTTCGGCCACATCGCACACCTCTCTTAAAAAATGGTAGATTTGGATGGCGCTTTTTTTTGTTACCCCCACATCTTTTGCCGCTTGTGACACTTTATCCTTTCTGATAAAGTGTAACAAGAGGCGCAGTGTAGCCAAGATTGGGAGTTGGCTCCGCTCAAAAAATGTGTTTTTGAGCGGAGACTGGACAATTTCGCAGCTCCGTTTGGCGCAACGCCATCGAAAGCCAAGTTTGTAGGAAGGCTTTGACTGTTTAGTCATAGCCTTCCTACAACGTTTACATTTCGGCGCCTTTGGTATTAAGTACCATTCATAGGCAGCATTTATTGCAGCCTCTTCGGAGTTTAATACTGACGCGTAATTCCAGAATGTGAAATTACGCGCCAGTATTATATTTCTGGGATTCATTTCCACCAAAACAATAGATATAACTAATAATTACAATCAAAATAACAACAAACAGTAACAATAAAAATTAAGACTCCGAGAGTAGTTGCTAAATCTCCAAGTCGCATCAAAATTCAAAGAAATTTATATGGAAAAATTGCCGTGATCGACCGGCTTATATCACCTCGGTACGGTTTGGTGGCGTAGGTATTTAACGCGGTGCGTACGTGACCGATAACACTTAGAATATTTTTGAACGGAATGGTTTCATTATAACGACCACTGTTGTTAATACATTTTGTTAGAATATGTTAATTCATTTCACTTAAACAGTTTTTCTCTGTGATGAGCCGTCTTGTTAATATTCGTATTCGGAACTTTTTTTTTTCAATTTTTTTATTTCATTATTAATTTATGAGCGGTTCCAATACGATGGGCGGCTGATAAGTTCGCAGCCTAACGTATAAAAAATTTGCTCAAGGTTTATGGCATTAAGTCCGAATTTCCATATATACATATTTTAGATAGATTTCGGTTTGGGAGAGGGGGCGGGGGGAATTATTACAGCACAGCAGCAAAAATCTCCCCCCCCCCTGTGGCGAGGGCATTTAGACCGGCATCTGCCTGTTCTATTCTAAGGCAGGTCCGTGTAGGTACGACGACGAGCGAAGCGAGGAGGAGTGTTAGGTGCACTGCGATCCTACAGCGCGCGAGCCGAGCGAGCGAAGCGAGCGTGCCGCGGCAGCGGCCGGCGAAGCGCCAGAACCGACTTTTTTAACGGTTACTCTCCTTTTTATTGGAAACGTAGCTCAGGTGACCGTGTTTTGACAGACACGCAAGGGCGGAAGGCTGCGCTTTCCGCAGCGTCGAACCTAAGGCGGAGTCAGACCGCGGAGGTCGAAGGTTCGCGGAGTAGGCCTGAGGTCAGCGAGCAACGAGGCCAAAGAGCGAAGCGCAGGGGGGGAGGTGCCGAGCGTAGCGAGGCGGCGACGTCCCAAGCGAGCGATGGCCTCGTTAAGCGAGCGACCGGGCCGACGAAGCGGACCTTCGGGCGAAGCTCGCCCCCCCCCCCCCTCCCCCCTCCCTCAACCCCCCTCCCCCTCAATATGAAATGTTCAGATTTATGTAAACGGCCAAAGTATTCAAAATTATGTATACGGCCAAAGTATTCAAAAATATGTATACGGCCAAAGTATTCAAAAATATGTAAACGAAATTTTCTAAGTCCAAATTTACAACCACATGAATTTCGCACTTTTCGTCAAAAATTTTCTAAGTCTTTTACAACTCCTATGAAATTTGCACTTTTCGTCAAAAAATTTCTAAGTCTTTTTATACTGCGTACCCTTTGGTACACCCGGACCATATTGAAGTATTTATGAGTCCAATAGAATGTAAGTACATATATCAATTTCATCCGCAACACGCATCGTCAAATATAAAAAACCTGGCAAGTGCGAGTCGGACTCGCACACGAAGGGATCCGTACTGTTATTTATTAGAACAGATATTAGACACTTTATTACTAACCTTAATATTTTGTTTAACAGTAATAAGACGTGAAATAACATCAAGTAAAATTTTGACCAAGTTCGAGACAAATTTTAGTTTTCCCACACATTTTGAGACCCAGCGTCTGATGAAGGCAACTTTTTAAACGTTTTTTTGTTTGGAAATGGGAGCTCCCTTAAATATTTATTATATTTTGTTTAGGTTTTTTTGTTATAAGGGGCAACAAAAATACATCAGCTGTGAAAATTACAACCTCCTAGCTATCATCGTTCATGAGATACAGTCTGGTGACAAACGGATAGACGGACGGACGGACGGACAGCGGAGTCTTAGTAATAGTTTTTAGGGTTCCGTACCCAAAGGGTAAAGGGTATAGAACCTTAAAAACTACAGGCACACACAATAAACATAGATATATAAACTAAAATCAACGTGTTGCCTGATAAGTACCCGGCTCAAACGTCCCAGGATACTTGCCGCGTTTCCACGGTGGAACTTTGTAGTTATTATTAATCGTATGGTATTTTTCGAGCCGTGAGATCTTCGAGAAGACAAATACGGTTGCCCGTTTGTTGTAATTTTAGCACCACCCAGGGGTCACGTGTAAGGTAACGGTGGGTACTCCCTACGGACGTGGTGCAACAACGACCCCCCTGGTCAAAAGCCGCTTTGATATCTAATGACGCCGCTAGGACTAGTTTGCCGCTATCTTTTGCTGCATTGATATTGTGCAACGCATGGTGGATAGCGTTGCTGGTAGAGGTTTGCAGCCTGAAACCAAACTGTCGCTGCGCTATATGATTGTTCAAATGCATGTGGTATACCAGACGGTTGATCACTAACTTCTCCAGAAGCTTACCAAAGACGTTTACCAGACCTATCGGGCGGAAGGCAGAGGTTTTCGTATAATCATCCTTACCAGGCTTAGGGATTATTTTGGTAGTCGTGACTTTCCAGCAGTCTGGGAAATAATTGAGTTCAAGGCATCGGTTCATTATAGTTGTTACGACGTTTGGGTAATGGTTTACCAACCATTACCCAAACGTCGTAACAACTATAATGAACCGATGCCTTGAACTCAATTATTTCCCAGACTGCTGGAAAGTCACGACTACCAAAATAATCCCTAAGCCTGGTAAGGATGATTATACGAAAACCTCTGCCTGGAGACAGATATCGGCGGTCAGATAGTCAGACCCAGGCGCCTTCCTGTGACTTATCGAGTTTAATGTTTCAAGAATCTCGGTGCTAGTAAATGGTGGTTCATTAGATGTTTTGGGGGGAATTAACAGTTGGTTCCTAATACTGCTTTGGTAGTAGGTATCTGAAGCATTGTCATCGTCTGGGTAGAAGGATTGTAAGATTGCTTTAGCAGTATCTGAGCTGTTGTTAGTGTAGGTGCCGTCGGGAAGCTTTACTCATACTCATACTCATACTCATTTATTTGCAATGATTTTACACATTACACGTCAAAATAATACATTTCATCATACTCGTATTTACATTAACATAAGTACTTAAAGGTACAAAACTTTACCCATTAAATACGGCATTTAACGTGGCCGGTGGTTGGGTTAATGGACGAGTTTTGATGAGGCGGTTTGTGACAGCCCATACGTCTTCTTTCCCTTGTCGTTGACAAAATTTCCGAAATGCTGTGGTTGATTCTGCACAGCATGCGTTGGAGTAGTCCTTTCTTAGCATTTTCCTTTCCCTGAGAATTTCGTCGAGAGGAAGCCTTCGCCGTACAGCTTTATTTAGTTTATGGTGATTCTGAATCACTGCTTTCTTTTTGGCCTCAAGATCATCTGTCCACCATGGAGGTTGAATTGGTGGTCCTTTGGATCTTGGGAGTATTTCGTCGCATACTTTTTGGATACCCCCTATCATGTGTAGGATCTCAAGATTCAGCTGTTCCTCTGAGCATGAATGGATATGTTCGATAGATGGCATTTCAGGTCTGAGGGCATTTTCGAAGTCATTCGACAGTTCTTCCCACTTGACGATTGTAGTATCATATCGGTATGTCGATAGCTTGGATTTGTATTTAAATTTTGCTGATTTGTATGGAGCAGTGGATAGCGAAAATGTGATTGCATGGTGATCAGACGAGGGGCAAATATGTGTATCTACTTTCCAATCGTGCACCTTGATTGTTTGTTGACCATGTCGTGTTGGACTCCCGATCAAAGTTAAGTCTATAATTCTATATTTGACAACGCATGGTGGCCAGCCATCTTATGACGGCTAAAACTTATTAACTGCCCCAATAATATATACAGAATATTACTTAGCTACCTAACCCATAGGCGAGTACTGCTCGCTTTTGCAGACTGCACAGCAGAGAAAACAACATCTCGGGGCTGCATCCAGGGGTCTGTTGTCGGCCCTGTTCTCTGGAATCTAATACTAGATGATCTCTTAGATATACCTATGCCTGACGGCTGTCACATCCAGGCCTACGCCGATGACACACTCCTTGTATGTAGCTCCAAAACAGTATCAGAACTGGAGGAACTGACCAATTCCGCACTCCAAATGGTGGTAGACTGGGGAAAAGAAGTAAAACTTGATTTTGGCCATGAAAAAACCCAACTTGTGGCTTTTACGCCCAAAGCGAAACAAGCACTAATTTTCTTAGGTCCTTACTTAGTTGGCTTCTCGAAGCATTTTAAATATTTAGGGGTAATTATAGACGGTAGACAGACATATGTACCACATATTTTGACCAAAATAGAAAAAGTAAAAAAGCTATATTACAAATTGCAAATTTATATAAGACCAACGTGGGGAGTGCACCCAGGAAACATACGGACAATTTACGAGCACGTTGTCGAACCGATAGTCACATACGCAGCATCTATATGGTCTGAAGCTCTAAAGTACAAATATATTAAAACGAAACTTCTTTCCTTACAAAGACTATTGGCGATTAAATGCATACACGGCTTCAGAACATTAAGTACGCCTCTCTCGATAACATTAGCTGAACTGACACCTTTACCAGCCAAAATCCATTACACTGCTGAAATAGAACTTACCCGCATATGTGGCCACAGTTCCCTCTTACCCAGTGACCTCCCCATTGAGTCCCCTGTTCCACCCTCGCACCTCGTACATCCGGCTGATAGGAAAACTATTTCTCGTGCATCTCAACAAGAGCTCACCCAAGCACAAAATTCCACAGATTTTACTAGAGAAATTTGGTAGATTTATACTGATGGCAGTTGCTTAGAGGATAAAGTAGGGTTGGCTTTCGTCGTGATTAAACCAAACCAAAGTCCCATCATCAAAAAGTTGAAATTACCCAACTGCTGTTCCGTGTACCAAGCTGAACTGTTGGCCATGTCAGAGGGGCTCCGATTTGCACTCGAGGGACAAGCACGCCCACACAAAATTCTTGTGCTCAGCGATTGCAAGTCCGCACTCACTGAGGTGGCAAACCCTATATCTACACCTATAGCTACAA
Organism: Notocelia uddmanniana; assembly: GCA_905163555.1. NCBI lineage: Eukaryota > Metazoa > Arthropoda > Insecta > Lepidoptera > Tortricidae > Notocelia > Notocelia uddmanniana. The sequence goes on along the minus strand of LR991059.1, from coordinate 19,853,109 downwards.
TTTCTTTGCAAACCAGATCCACAAACTCTTGCATAAGTACCAATCCCCAATCGAAGTTGTATTTGACTGGACCAAATCTCATTGCGGTATCCAAGGCAATGAGCTCGCGGATTCCGCAGCGAAGGCCGCCACTAAGCTACACAAGGCACCCGATTATGAACACATCCCAGTCAGTCACATAAAATACCTCCTAAAACTAGTCTCAAAGAAGAACGAGCAAATCTTTACGACAACCCGAATAATTGTTTATATACAAAAAGTCTCCTTCCCAACCATAATGATCTGTTGAACTACCTTAGCAGCCATAAACTTTCCTTCTCCGCAACACAATTTCTAAGTAATCATGGATATCATAAAGCCTACTTGGGACGATTTAAAAAAACTAACAATGTCCTTGTGACCCCGGATCCACCATTTCTCAGACGTTCTCCCACTTAATCAACAGTTGCCCACGATTCTCCTCTAGACGATTAAATCACACCATTATCTGCCAGAACCTAAACATTGATCCAAGAAAATTCACCGACATGATAACGAACGAGACTACCAGCAATAGTTTCCACTCATTCTTAAAACATATAGTTCGTAACCTAAAATCATTTAATGGCACCTAAAGTACCAAATCTCATCCCTTTCGCATCCTTCTTTGGCCCTCGCATATTTTATAGTTCGTCTTACTCACTAGCTAGGTACATTTCACACACACTAATAACACTTTCCAATTTCTCACCAACAATACACTTAATGTAGTCACCCCCGGAACATACATTACAACACACCTATACACCCGGAAACAAAGCGTATACCGATAGCGCTGCGTTTTCGGCAACATTTCACACTGCACCGGGTGGAGGTTTTAGTCCGTAGGCGACTGGGCCAATTCCCAGTTGAGTCGGGCATGCTCACGGAACCGGGCCGGTAGTATCCAATGAGGATTTCCTCCACCCAAGGAAAAAAAAAACCCCTTGTCAAGTGAGTGGGAAACTTGACTGTTAGAAGTTCTCAAGCCGCCCGAACGACTGCTGTCGTAGACGGCAGCCGGGATCAACGGCTTAGCGTGCCTTCCAAAGCACGGGAGCGTTAAGTTAGTAACCACTCAGAGCGGTCACCCATCTGAAAACCGACCTGCGCCCACATTGCTTAACTTCACATACCGCACGCGGTACGCGGGCGCCGCTTGGCCACGAACGCTCCATCATTGTAGTACCAAACAGTAACATCGATTAAAAATAGAGTAAAATTTTTCTTAACAGATCCAATTGGCCTAAGTGCTTTATGTTGTCTGTAATTTTATTATCTATACTATACATTCGTGGTATCATGCTCTTCCTTACTAGTACAGTAGAAGTGTTACCTTTTTTCGAATGGAACATATTTACATACTGTGAACTTGTGGGGGAGCCTTCGTATGTTGGCAACTGAAGTATATACTATCCTATCTATTCCAACCTACATTTTACAAAAATAGCCTTTTCTAAAATGTACAGACAGAGAAGGGATAAGAATTTGAGCACCCGTAAATCGTCACTAACTATTTATCATTTTAGCGAGCGTCAGCCTGGAATTTGAACACTTCTACCGCAGATATGTTATTACCTTATTTGTTATTAACATTAATGTATTTTAATTTAGTTCATTGGTAGAAATGCATTACATTAGTTTCAGTAAAAACTAAATTGTATTTTTTTAATTACTTGTTTGCATCTCATGCTCTTGAGTCCCTCGATACACACACTTTCTACCTTTGAATCTACAAAGATAATAAGTCCGGTCTTCCTTTGTAATCGTAGTAGTAATATTTCACTTGCTCGGGACTCAAAATCAGCACCTAACTTTGATCTTTTGCTGCACAATAACTATTATTTAATTTTATTCCAGTTATAGATGTGACCTAAACTCTGTCACTGGTAGTATGCTGACTGCAAAGTCCACGGCGGGATTGGCCAATTAGACGAAGCATTAGTGAAGGTTGTACCAAACTTAAAACGCTCGTGGAGTTCTAAGTTCTTCTGTTGTAAATAGACGACAGCAACACAGACGCCAAACGTTAACTATCGTCTCGCTCGACTAAGGGTCAAACTATTAAAGTTTCATTGACTTTATTTAACTTCACTTTGTACATTTGTGTATTTTTATACCGATTAAATCCAACAAACTACTAAAGGTGTCTTAATGTACACCAATATTACTTGGAAACATTTTCTAACGTAATTTAGATCAAAGATTTATTTTACTTCGATGCGCTTCAACTGAAGGAAATGGTTAATCGGCAAATGACCTCGCAAAAGCAACGAGGCCTCTAAATTTGAACATGGACTAAAAGTAATGTGATTGAATTTGTGGTACCCACTATCAATCCAATATAGAAGGCTGGACCATTAACCAATACTTTTATTGCTCGGTAGAAGATTGAGTAAGGAAATTGGCTGGATTATCCTATCCTATTCTTGTTTATTTCGTTAGGCACCTACCCAGGAGCCGAATGAATCACGCAAGCTCCGTCTGCAACTTTCACTGACTTGCCTAATTCCGATATATCGCTTGACCTTACCTTTTCCGACTAAATTAATACAACTTCTCAGGAAACAAAACTAAGTATCCAACAAGAAGAATACCGTTTCGTACTTAATTACAAAGTCCTTCCAGCCGTCACTGCAACATACCTAAATGATGTTCAAGGAAAAGTAAATTGTTTTTATTTTTAGACAACGTATTTTTTGAATGAAAATTCATGGCTGTGAGGGTTGATAGAAATTTGATTGTTCCAATAATTAAATTGCTACGAAAGGAAACAATTTTGCCGTTTGACAGGTTTTTAGACAGTTGGAGGTGACCCTAACTTCCCATTCTTTTTAATTTGTGACGTCCTGACTTGGTTGTAGTTTTTTCCGAGTTATACGGACCATAGCGTTATTTTGTCGGATGAACAGCCGATAAATTAGACGAGAAAAGACAATAGTGTTGTAGGGGAAAGTCGACAGCGTATGAGGGTTGGGAGCGCACCCATAAGTGGCCACTAAACTTTATTGCTGTGTTTACGGCTTGACAGAACTACCTTTGTAGACGTTTTACGAGTCGTTTCAGTTGGCTCCCTTGTAATGCATGGAAGCAAATATGAATTTTAAAACCAGTGACTCGGGATTGGGATAGAAAAAACAGGTATCCGACTTGTCTCTTTATGATACCGTAGCGGGGTAATCAGTTAACTTTTCGAACGTACTTACGATCGTAAGTAGATCTATAATTTTTACTATGGAAAATTATATTTAGATCTACCTTACGCGCCTTCGAAAGCGTTTTGTCTTATTAATTTAATTAATCATACAAGACGACATATTGCTCTAAGGGAATCACGTTTCGACTATACGAAAGCACCGTCTCGGTATTCGTGGAAATTATAGACACCGTAAAAGTATTTTTTACATTCCAATTTTTAATAGATGTTAAGCATTGTTATGCTCCAAAATTGCAATGTTGATGCATTGATACAAACATTCCCTCATTACTGTTGTAATTATGTAATTACCATTTCCATAATTGTTATAAATGTGATAATTTACGTATTATTTTTATTATGTCCTGGTCTATCCGCTGACCATGATATAAAAGAATGAAGGCACTTGATGTTTCGGCTCAAATTGCCGTAATGCCATCCCGCTTCCCATATAACTATGGCACTTACTTATACAAAAGCTGGCGAGGATCACCACAATATTCGATAAAGAAGATATAACCGGTTAAAGTATCCGAGATAAAGATAGAGGGCTAGATTTTCCGCTGACTCTGTTTTCGGGGCGTCCCGCGAAGCCTCCGTTTTGTATATTATCTCGCGCTACAAATCACACCGGATGTCCCGCCGAGGGGAAATGAAAATTGAGATACCGGGGAGGCATTGTTCCGTGAAAATATATCTTCTTGATATTCTCAGGGCACGGGACAGTCGACGACGCACGGATATTGCGATAATGTTACGTCATCTCGCGAGATAAAAGCGCTTTTGATATCGCCGGATAAATTTTCACTTTCATGTAACGACGCCGCCGGTTCCGAGCCCGCCGGGTCGCACTCCCACTTCACATTGTTTCTATACGATTTAACCATATAATTGTGTTGCTTTTTAGTACCTCTCTGTATAAAGCACTTGATTGAGCCTCTTAACTCTCGTGTATACATTTTGTTGTAACTTTAGGTGCCTAAGGTTTTATACAATTAAACAGTGATACATAAATACAGCGATGATCTTTTACAAATTATTTAAGCCGTCGCAAAATCACAACAGCATATAGTTTTACATTTCCAATTAATCCTTGTTATATTTTACGTATAATTGCTTATCCTAATCACATACATGATTTAAGCATTACTTACTACAAGTACTTTTTGATAAATCACCATAATTACGTAATCAGATTCAAAACAGTTTCTATCCTATTGTCATCCCAGATAATAGCTACATAGAATATTAATTGAAGCCCCAAAGTGCCACCTTGTGATCTCGCATTACTCAAGCAGTTGAATCCGACAACGGTACGGGGTACACAGACTAACTTGATTACTAACTTGTTCGAATAAATAACATCGCTAAAACGATGACAAGTTTGTTTCTTGTGCGTTGCATCAAACGATTTAATTAACCGATTAAATTTAAATCACTTTAGTACAGAGGACGTATGTACTCGTAACTATGTAAGTTTAACATTGTCTACCCAGTTAAGAACTCGGTATCTACTCGTGAATTACATGATACAATATTATTTACATTTATAGTACCGATTAAATAATAACTATACAAATAGACAGGTAACTAATGTTATTGCTCACCAAAAAGATCTCTTCCAGACAACCTTCCTTGACATTCCTAATAGTAAAGCTGTTCTTTTTTTCAGTACCAACTATCATTTTATCCTAAGTATGTTATCGTCAGACGGGTCCTATTATTTGCTACCCTAATATATAAAAAAAAACTTAATCAATTATTTTTACTTTCTGACTAAAGCATTTTAAATAGACATCTGCATCCATGTAAACAGGACCCTTAGGGTGCCTTTCCACCAGAGATGTGCTATGTAGCTAAGCTGCGAGAATGTGTATGTATGCTACGCTACGAAAACCCGTTTCCACCAGTGCTATGCTACCAATGAATATGATTGGTGGATTGAAACGCCTCGCTAGCAACGTAGCATAGCACATCTCTGGGCACCCTTACTTATAGTATAGTCTACAGCTACACCATCCACCCGACCGTCTGTCTGACCTTGAACCACTTAATTTAACTACATAATGTGATGGCTGGCTTAAACGGATTTTGATTGAGTGCATGTACAGTCAGCTGCAGAGAAACGTGACCCCCCTGCATAGAAGTTTGTATGCAGGGAGGTCTCGTTTCTCTGCAGCTGACTGTACGTACTGTCGCGGATTGAAAAACTGTTTCACTGCTGGATCTTATCTTTATAAAAATAAAGTCTAAATGTTGCGAATCATCTTACTTACGGTGCAAATCCTGTCCCTATGTAAGCCTAATCCTGTCGATGCATACTTACTTGTCGATTCAATACTTTCAGTAGGTACAAGTACATTTATATCGAGTAGCAGGGCCGGTTGATAAGATTGGTTAACGGCAACATATTGCAACTAGCTGGCTTTCAATTCACTTCGATATAAAATTTGCGCATTTTACCAGTACCCACGTACTAAAAATGGCATTTAGGCTTTACAAATACTATACAAATACAAAATACAAATACAAAAATTCTTTATTTCATAAAATACTCGTGTTATAATATGGTCTAAGGGATGGAGCCACCCTGTAAGAAAAAATTGCCTGCGTTGGAAGGCACCGCTCTTCCTCAGAGAAAACAAAATAAAACTTATATATTTACAACTCTAACTGTAATTTGGAAATACATTTTAATTGAAAATTAATTATTAAACAAAAATTAAAAAAAAAAGACTGGTAAGCTAATGGTAATACCTCTTTTATCTTGTGTGCATGTTTGTGTGTGTGTGTGTGTGTGTGTGTGTGTGTGTGTGTGTGTGTGTGTGTGTGTGTGTGTGTTTGTGTGAGTATGTGAGTGTGTATGTATTACAAAAGCTCAATTCAATTCATCAAAGTAAATTCTCTATATCTTCGTAGGTTTTACTTTTTAGCCAGTTTATTAGAACATTTTTACATTCAAGGTAAGGTTTTGAGTGAATGTCTAGTGATTTATTAATTTTATTGTATAGGAGTGCGGACTTTGTGTTGTATTGGGAGCTGGCAAAAGTGGTTCGAGTTTTGGTTATTTTAGCTATGTTCGTTATCAGTCTTTTCTTTTTATAGCTTGGGTTGTAAGGTAAGGTCTTCTGCCTTTTTAATGTGGTTTGGAGAATGTATAATTTCCTAACCGATAGTAAGCCACAGACTTGGTATAATTGCTCCGTAGGAAATGTAAAATTTTTAAAGTACATCACCTTTAATAGTGCACGTTGTGCACGTTCAAGGTCTATGAAGCGACGACTTTTAGCCGCACCACCCCAGACCGATATGCAATATACCAAAACAGATTGCACCAAAGACATATATATTTCATTTATAATATTGCGAGACTGCTTTATCCGTCATTATCACTCTTGGGACAATGTGTCTTAGCGTCTTAAATATCCAGAGCAGTTTTCTGGTTCGACATATAACCTGGTTAATGTGAGAGTACCAATTGAAATGCTCATCTAGGACAACTCCAAGGTACTTAGTTTGAGCAATTTTCTCGATAGATGGGCAGCCAATAATAATACTGAAGGTATATTGCGGTGAGTAGTGTGATGTATAGATATATTGAAATATACTCAGGTGATACTGTAGGTACATTTCGTTTACAATTTAAGAATAAGAATTACTTTATTTTAACAAATAGCACGGTCAGTAGACTTAGAAACCATATTTTGCCAAGGTGCCGTATTATTTAACATTCTGTCATATCAAATGGCAAAATATTAGGCACTAGTTTTCATTCTGACATTTGACATTGATTAATAAAGTTTTACATTAACAGACATGAAGTTGTCAATAATTTAATACGATAATTGATAGCCGCTTCGAGTCTAGTCGTATTCCGACTTTAGCCGATGAGAAAGCATTATTATTCATTACATCTGTACACCTTCTAAGTACCTATCATTCATTCATTATATTATTTGTGAATAATAACGTTTTGACATCTTTATTGCCCGTTTTAAAAGACCTTAAGGTTTCTTGCGGAGCTTTTTTAAATTAGTTGTATTATTTTGTGAAGCGTCAGGACAATCACTACATAGTACGTAGTCGGTCCCAAAGTTCTGTCACTGGCACATTATTTTTAAATTTAGAACATGATTTTAAGAAAATTTTATTGAATTCCATTTTTGAATGTTTAACAATTGTTGTAAAACAAAAAACAGTCATTCGCTGCAATTTCTCACGATGGAGTGGACATTGAAAGAAAACCGAATACCTAGCTGTTTTAGCATTGCATCGCTGTGGGCACTCGCCGTTATTAAAAACTGATTGGTACTTTTGTTTTTATCATTATTTTCGATTGTGACAGAACTTTGGGACCGACTTCGTATAAAACTAAGTCGCTTCGTTTCCCGCTGTCTGTCTGTCCCTATGTATGCTTAGATCTTTAAAACTACCCAACGGATTTAGATGCGGTTTTTTTAATAAATAGAGTGATTCAAGAGGAGGGTTCATATGTATAATACATGCATAATATAGTAGAGAAACACTGATAGTTTAAGAGGTTTCTAATGTGATGTCTTAAATAAACACATTTTTTTGCGCTCACATTGCAAACGCTGACTGAACTCTACGAGATAGATCAAAGATCACAATAATGTAGTATAGGTCGATTCACAAGAGCTGGCGCGGAATGCCTATGAAATAAATGTCAGTTTCATACATATTCCGCGCCAGCTCTTGTGAATCGACCTATATAGTATTTTACACCTTAAAAAGGTCTACAAAAAAATCACGAGGTATATGTCTATCGCTTAGGGATAACCCACAATAACCATTTTTTATCCTTTACTTTTGACGAGAAATAATGGCTTATTTACGAAGAAATTTTAAGTAATACAGCATTAATCCTTATCCAATTAGGTACCTTAAATACATTGTGCATTTAATATAGATCAATATATTCCTGTACAGTATGTAATTTAAATGAAAATTTTCGAAGATATTACAGATTTAAAATGCATAGCACGTAGAACTGATGGCCGTTGGGGCGGAAAGGTTCTCGAGTGGCGACCACGTACCGGAAGGCGTAGCGTGGGCAGGCCCCCCACACGGTGGACCGATGACCTGGTGAAGGTCGCGGGTGTCCGCTGGATGCGGGTGGCGCAGGACCGGTCATTGTGGAAGTCTTTGGGGGAGGCCTATGTCCAGCAGTGGATGTCTTTCGGCTGACATGATGATGATGATGATGATGAAAATGCAGGGACACAGCGGTTGTGGCGGTACCGGCCGACCGCCATTAATAAATCGCAGGGTCATACTTTCAACTTTGCAGGCTTAGATTTGAGCGTTGAGTGTTTTTCACATGGCCAATTATATGTCGCCCTTTCGAGAGTAACCTCTAAAGAAAACATGTTTGTATTGTCTAATGACAAAAAAGCTGTGAACGTTGTATATAAAGACATTCTGTAGTATATTTAGTATCAGAATTGCACCCGTGCCCGTGCGAAGCCGGGGCGGGCGTTGTGAATTATAAAGTATAAAGAACTACTGTAAATATAGTATAGTTTTTATATTTCTAACATAATTTCGTTGTTATTTAATACTTAAGTTTTTCATTTATTTTAAATTGTTATTACTACTGTTATTTTGTAATCTTAGTGACCTGTAAAAATTTTTTTTACCAATAAATAATCTGAATCTGAATAGGCATTATTCGTGCTCAGATTGCCTACAATTTAAAACCACTAATGAAGTTGAAACACTAATTCAGCACGTCTCGCGTATTAAACTGTATGAAGTCTTCTCCGGCAAGATTTGCGGCTTAACTTGACTGTTCCCACCATGCAACTTAGCTCCCTCATCGGGAGGCGGAACACGCGCCGAAGTGTGTTTACTACGAACCACATCATGCCAATAATTTCTGTATTCCGAATTCAAAAGGAAATCTGGCTGTGCTACTAAACAATTTCGTAAACATCAGCGGGCAAATGTTACTTGATCCGGTATTTATATTCTTACCAGTGACCATTTAAATTAAGTATTATTGGTACGCGTTGTTGTTTTAGAGCCGAACTGACACTAGCCAATCTGACATTTATCCCCATGAAATTGGGGGAGGCCTATATCCAGCAGTGGACGTCGTTGTGCTGATATGGTAGTGGTGGAAGTGGTGCACAAAAACGTACTAAGTACAATTTACCTATTAAATTTCTCAATATAATCATTTTCATCTAAATTTGTAGGTTAATAATAAATAAAGTATCTACTCGTGCCTGGAAATATAACAATAAATAAATTTAAGATCGCTAGGTAATAAATAATTTAACACATTATGGCACTCATTCATAACATAACAATGGGCTTTTGCGAATTGTTTGACAAAAGTGACGGCTTAAAATATAATGCTAAACAGAGCGAGCTCATGGTTATTAAATCGGGGACAAAATGTCCATCTCATGCCATCTCATCCACCTGTATAACTTAAAGGTCCCTTGAAATGGGTTCACCGCTTTAAATGCTTGTGCTATATGATGTCCGATTCCGATGATCCGAAGGACGACGAAGATATTGAACGCGAGGGAAGGGCGTTGTCAGCGCTAACATGAAAGACCGCAGGTTGACTCGCTGCTCACAAGACGTAAAAATCACTCTTTCCGTGCATAATGCACTACATTTCATACAACACCATGTGGGTAAATTTACTATTAATTCAATACAATGACGCCGTTGGAACGCTGCTCAGTTGCCAGTGCCACATGCAGCGTCTCGGGTCGGGTCGTCGCCAAGCGCATTGACTGCCCATTCACGAGGCACTGGTTGTTATTGCATGCTCCAGTGCTCATATCTGGGCTAAGTAATATTATTATATGATTAGTAAGTAATTTAAAAAAAAAATTAATACTAGCGGTAAGGTAATAAAAAAAATTACTAACAACTATTGTATCAGTCTATGTTACTCGAAATTAATGTTTTTTAATTATAAATAATAGAACAATGTCGATACAGGGTAATTATTAATTAAAAATACATATAACTAAGTCGCTACGTCGCAAATTACCGATATTAATTTAGAAGTCTACCGCCAATTTTATTACAGAATTCTTCTATCAAGTATTACTAGCATTTCTCTTCAGCAAAAATACTTGAACTTAATCCTAAATATGAAATCATTAGTGAGTGATGACTTAACTTCAACGGCTATCTTTTCTAAAAAAAATAGTCGCTTGATTACTCGTATAATGCTCGACTTCTTTCATTTTGGTATTAATGGACCGTGGACCTATCCCTTTGCGTGGTTGGTATAGACCAGTGGCACACCAGTAGTTCAAATGAGCCACTAATCAGTTCATCCTAAGCTAACGGGCCGGCTCAGGCTTTGACCGCGTGGTATTTTACCTGTATCTGTTCCCTTTACGCTCCCCAGATGGTAGCAGGACGTATGCTTTCTACATGGCAAACTCCGATCTTCTTTCAGTAGTTTAGGCCTGAAAAGGTAGCGTGAAACCGAATTATTTTTACACTTTTTTATAAACAATACCACGGCGGTCATAAACAAAAGTACGGCCGGCCCACCTGATGGTAAGCGGTTACTGTAGTCTACGGACGTTTACAACTCCAGGAGTTTCACATGCGCCTTTCCGGCGACGCTTTAAAAATGTATACTTAAGTACACTGCTTTCTTGAAGAATCCAATATTGTAGTGCCTCGGGAAAACGGAAGATGGCTCATTTCACAAACGTTTCTAATTAATACATATTCCTACCAACGATCATTTCATATGGACAGTAAATGCGAAAACCCGAATAAACGGAGCATTGAAAGTGTTCTTTTTTTATTAAAAACGGGATTGTTCTTGGCCAGCATCTAGCCAGAGGGAAAGATGAGGCCGACGATGAAGCGAACTCACCCAGAAGATGCCTATTCACTCGTGCCTTAAAAAGGTCTAGATTATATGAACTTGGAAATACAGACGCCGGCAGAGAATTCCAAACCTTAGAAGTGCGTATTATAAACGATGAAGCAAAGCGCTTGGGTAGAATTAAAGGAATTTCGACCAGGTAAGGATGGTAGCCAGCCGTACGTCTGGATGTCCGGTAGAAGAAGTCGGAAGGCGGTATGAGCTCATGGAGCTCCTGAGCACACTGCCCGAAGTACAATTTGTAGAAGACGCACAGACATGCTACTTTCCGTCTATGTGCTAGGCTCTGTTGTGCGGCAAGTTGATACTTAGCCAAGCCATCCCAAAGGTGACTACAATACTCCATGCAAGATCGGACTTGGGCTTTGTATAAAGAAAGAAGCTGCCCAGGCGTGAAATATCGCTTGACCTTATTTAGGATGCTCAGCTTTTTGGCCGCTGTTCCGGCTTTGGACTCGATGGTAGTGCCGAAGTTAGGGTTTGAGCTCAACCTCATGCCAAGCCGCTCGAGATCTTTGGCAACAGACAAGGTTGTACCTCGGAAAGTAGGAACCAGATTGAATGAGCTCCTTTTTGCGGTAAACAGACACGCTTGCGTTTTGGTGGCGTTGAAACGAACCAGATTGTTATCACCCCATTGGGAAACAAGACTTAAGATTGAGTTAATTCACCCTACCATTGTCTCTCTCTCAGATCGAAACAAAATATTCTTTATTCAAATAGGCCTAGCAACAAGCACTTTCGAATCATCAGTTTAAAACATTATATTTATTATATAGTGCAATTTATTGGTGCTATTATTATTCTTTTAACATAATAACTAAAACGTAACGTAGCATTATTGAATCTTAAAAATATAAAAACATAGGGAACAGTTTTTTTTTCTGTTAGTAGGTACGAGTGAAATTCTGAAATTAATGCATTTGTAACGCTCCGCGTCCGGTGCCCCCGCGCGTTCCTCGGCATTCAATAAGCACTCATTGAAATGTAAACGCGCTCAAAAGAAGCGGTACTGGCTCGAATGACAGTTGACACATATATTCATAGTAGTCTTTGGTTGACACATACGGCTGACTGCCTCAGCCCCGCCAAGGCAGGAAGTCGCCTTAGGTAACTAGTTCATATTAAGGCTTTGTTTATTATACAGGGTGGAAAGAAAATACGGGCCCTGGAGGGAAACTACCTTAAAACGTTGAGATAGCTCAATTTGCTGAACGGAGTAATTATTTTATTTCGCCTAAGAAAAAGATACCTATTTTTTTAATACTAATTGTGCAAAATTTCTTTATTTTAATTTTTGGCCTCTCTTGTATCCTAGACTAGGTCGGTCTCTAATAAGTTTTTGTTCCTTGATAGAAAAAGGATCGATTGTCATAAATTGGCATTAAACATTTTTTTGTCAGAAATGTCAAAAACTTGCTATTTTTTGCCATCTGTACATTTTTAATAATCTGTGAATGCAGTTTTAATGCTTAGGAGAAATAAAATAATGTCTCCTTTCAGCAAATTGAGCTATCTCAACGTTTTAAAGTAGTTTCCCTCCAGGGCCCGACTTATCTTTCTACACTGTATACGGGCATAGAGTGTCGTACAGGCGACGCGTTCGCTGACACGACACCCGCCAGCTACTATGGCGTTCCCGTGTTTTGTGTCCATCATTAGTGCCAACAATTCTGTAGCACTACTACGCTCGTGCGTTATAGCCCGGGAAAGATACGGTTTTTTTGGAAATAATTCAATAACTGGCCAATTTTTGTTATACGGTCCTATTATGTGATTTTAAGAACCTAAATTTTTAAAATTTCCGAATCTGAAGACCTGAAGTTGGAAAAAAAATGATGTGCCCGAAAACTGGTGAATTATTGCAGCAAACAGGGTATCAGTATTTTTATGATGAGTACTTCTATGTGTATGTCTATTTTAATACTTACGACCAGAATCGAACAATATATGCAACGGGAAATGAGGAAAAAAATATCTAATAGGTAGTAGTATTTAGTAGTCAATTTGACCTTCATGAATAGTCTACAGAGTGCATTTGGCTGCTACATCAATTCCAAAAGTAATTACAGCTTTAGGTATTTTGGGTTGATTCAGTATAAAAAGTGTCAAGAAATATAATAAAGGCATATAAAAACCCTAACTGTAATGATACCTAATATGCTATTAGCGTAATGCATTTTTATGTTTTACGATATTAATAATTGATTGTATTATTAAGTTACCGTAACAAAAATAAGTTGATTTTCATATATTACAAAGAACATAAATAGAAGTAGTATATCATAAAGAAAATAATTCTTATAGTGTTTTCGCTAGATTTTTACGGATTTTTTATAGATTTATTTTTAATATTTTCTACCGTCACGTTAATAAATGTAGGTGTATTATTAGAGAATACTTAGTATAATTACTTAACCTAATTTTCGATGCACTAAATTTGCTGATACCGATATATTGTTGTTTTTTCATACAATGAAACCGTATAGCTCTCGGGCTATTATGGCGTAGCGATAACATGCGAAAATTCGTATGTATAGGAAATCTCATACTATATTACTACATAACTCTAATTTAGCAGGTTTCTGACTGTTTGACCTTTTCTCCTTAAATCCGCTGTACCGAACCTGACGAAATTTAGCACGGAGATAGATAGCTGATGTCTCAAAAAAAACATTCTGGATACTTTATATTATCATCATATAGTAGTTACAAGCCGTGCCACAAGAGTAATTTCTCTAAAGTAATCTGGTCGATCAATTAAAATGAATGTATGAAGATGTTTTCCTTTCAGACAACGACCACTGAAAGCACTGAACGGATACTGTTGAAATCATCCAGGAAGAGATATTTTTATCTTCATAGTTTAATACCGAGTGAAAATTTGAGAGAATATTTATATTATACCCGTGATATTCATAGTGCCTTACCTACCGATCTAAAGCGGATGTGATTAAAGTGAATTAATTTAAATAAAATAGCAAATTACTCGTTTTTTTAGGTTTGGCCTTTTCAGCAAAACTGAAACACTCGCGGCGGTAGGTACGCGTTAAGCGTGTCACAAACAGGCGCGGGCTGCGTTAGCTGCCGCGGTGGCGGCCTGTTGTAAACTATGACAATCAAAGCCGCGTGTGTCTGAATGATTATGAGGATTGTATTAGTGTGCCACTGGCCGCCACAGCGACCGCCACTACAGGTACAGGCCGCTCCAGTGTGTGACACGCTTTATTCGCTGCGGCAACAGACCAGCACGGCTAACACAAGACGGCGCGCAAGCTATATCGCGCGCGAAATAGATTATCCGTCTATTTCCGTGTGTACCCATTAGATAGAGACGGATAGTCTATCTCGCGCGCGGTCTTATGCTAGCCGTGCTGACATTTTAGATCTAAAGACAAAGACCATCATTTCGCTGAAAAATACTAGTAAGATAGGCCTGATCGCATGTGAATGCGGGCGTCTGGAAATAATCACTGATCGCCGACTAAAGTAAGCAGATACAAAGGGAATCCGACGCCGTCTTATGAGTTGCGCAGAAATCATTCATGGGCAATAACACCCATTTCTGGTAGCCACCTCGGTTATTGCTCGGGGATAGGATTATTGGCAAATTGTTCCGTTCGCATTCCGACCCCACTCGCACGTGAAATATTAAGCGGCCGGTACGCGGTGCTAGCGCATGCCTACAACGACCTATTGAAACGTGCGTGCCAAATAAATGAGAGGGTTTAACTATTTAAAAATCCTGTGCTAAAAATGCTCTGTTGGATAACGGGGCTTTTATGCAAAAATATCCCACCGGGAAACGCTTGCGAGCAAAATGGCACTATGCAGGTATGTATGTTGTTAGGCGAACATTTTCTTATCTTCGCGTAATCACAGAAGAATTTATAGTACCTATAAAATTAACTGAAATGGTTAGTGTCATGAGTCATGATGGTTATTTCCATAAAACAGCAATACATTAAAATTACAAATTAGATTTTTTTCTCCCTTGTTAGCCCTAAATGCTTCATTTGACCTAACGTTCCATTACACCTAATGCTTTTTTTCTAAAATCGTGCACTTTATAGGATTACTAGCGGCCGCCCGCGATTTCGTCCGCGTAGATTTTAGGTAATAACAAATTTTATAAATTAGGTCAACTTTCTTCTGTTAGTTGCCCGATGCTGTTAAAAGGCAAAAATTTTTAAGGCCTAATGCTAGACTATTAGAAGAAGAGACAGGTGGAGTTCCCGACACCGGCCAAAATGAAATTTTCTGGACGGTACCTCAGCATTTCAAAAGGATAGTGTTTTATTTAAGGCATAGCAAAAAAAACACTGCTGAATTGCGGAACAGCCAAAACTTAAGGCACATAACCGAGTTCATGCGATTCTTATTTTGTTCTACAGGCTAATATGAGAGCGATAAAAGATTAAATTATTATAGAAAGTATGGCACACATATTTATTATGTGACATAACATAAAAAAAACACTAAGGAAACATTATTGCCAGTCAACCATAGGGCGAAACAGGGAATGCAAATTTGTTTGACAAAAGGGAAAAATTCACGTGGACGTAGTCACGGCGCAGAAAACAGGAAAAGAAATAAAAATATAAGCTGGTCACCTTAGTGTAACACCTTTTTATAAACAACGTTAGCGGTATTTCCTTTAGGGGCTAAGATGACCAGACTACCGGCAGAACTCACCCTAGAACATGCCACGGAAAATTGACCGTGAGAGAAACAGTCTTCTTTTAAATCAATCCCTGCCATTTTCAGTGACTGTCCTTATGATTTATTAATAGTCATTGCGACGAATAACTTAAGAGGGAATTGTGTTCTTTTGAACTCGAACGGGCAGTCTGATGGAATTATCGGTATTTTAGGAATATACACTATTTCGCCTCGAGCGCTACCTGCGATTACTGTAGCTTCAATAACATTTTTATGGAGAATTTTTATTTGTAATCTAGTACCATTACATAATTTAGGCGGTTTAAGATTCCTTAGTATCATAACAGGTGCTACAACTTTAACATTTAGTATGTGAGGTGGATGGCAGAAGGGTTTAAACAATTTAAGAACTCCACGGGATAGTGTACGGCGTCATCACTATGTATGACGGAATCATAAAATGCCATTGGCTATTTCTTATATGTACACCAAATTATTTTAAAACGTCAAGTAATTAAGGCCCTCTAGTCCTGCGAGAGTAGGTATTTAGCGCTGTCCTGGCGGTGCGTGAACAAGCCCGCGCGGACGAAGCGACTGTGAACTCGGATGACCCCGCTAGCTTCATACTGGTCACAGTATAGAAATATAACTGTATTTTGACTTAAGAAATGCATTAATTATGATTAAACTTTAGTATGTCATTGATATCATTTTTTAATAAATAGGTAGTAAATAAATAATTGAAAGTCGAACTTACGGTAGGATCCATTATAATGAACAAAAACAGAATTCATAGTACAACCCTGAAATTCGTTATTTAATCTATGAAACCTAAGAACCTAAGAAATATGTCTTATACCTCTCTGTTTAATAGGTCATGCAATTTTTTATCTATTTGTGTTATATTTATACAGGGTGTTATATTTATTTGTCGTGTGCGTGTCATCGTCATCATCATCATATCAGCTGATGGACGATCACTGCTGGACATAGGCCTCCCCTAAAGAGTGCCACATAAAATACAGACAGAATATTTTTTGGTGGTTTAATTTATTCATCAAAAGTTATTAGCTCTTGTAGACGACAGACCCTAATACCCTCCCCTGATGTACCTAGCACGTAATTTAGAAACAAATAAAGATAAGACGTTAGCTAGGTAAATGTAAGAGTAACCCTGTTATTTAAAATGGAATATTTAAGAAATATTGTCATATTTACGTAAATATTAGAACCTTGTCGCACTAAGCGGAAGGAATAACTCTTTAGGGCGAGTTTATTCATTTCAGCAAGTATTATGACACAATTCGAGTGATTGCGTAATAATACTTGGAAATTTCCATACGCAGTAGAATGAAAGATTGCGTAATAATGTAAAATGTATCGATCGTAGATCGAAATTACGTTATGAAAATGGCATGTTTTGTGAGCTAACTCACAAACAGTTGACTCTGAGACAATAAGGTTTTTATTATATAAAATAGGCGCTGAGGCGCATATTATAAGCCCTGTTTGAATCACAGGCACTAAGAAATGGTCGCGCAGCGAATTTCTTAAGATTGAATAAATTCAGAATAGTCGTTTTTACACAACGTTCTTCCCTCTCAGAGCCAATATTAGGGAGACACTGTCCAAGTATAAAGGGTCACGTGTGACCACACCGAACGCCGACTCGATGAGTCCTAGTACAGGCCAGTGAGATAATCACAGCCTCCGCAATCCGCGGAAAACCGCGAGATTTGTAAGATTCCCTATTTATACTCGGACGGCGCCTCGTAGCGTGCACAACTTCATGGTGCTCACGTTACGGTCAGCCATTACGAAAGAAAGGAGGTGAGTTCGCAACGTACTTCACTCAGTACCGAAGAGACACTCCAAGGAAGAAACCCAGAACAAGAAAGAAAAGTGCGTTGGGAACTCAGCTCAGGAAAAGTTTAGGAATCTAGACATTGTGTCCTAGATTTAGATAAAATCAGTGTTAAAGTCATTATAAATAAGTAACTTTATTATATACAGTGTTAACTTCAAAATACGTTTTAATAAGAACATAATCTGTGATAAAGAATATAAACCATTTATAATCCGTCCGAACTCTTTTACTTGTTACGAATCATTAGAAAAAGCAGAACCAAGGTGGCACCAATATTAGAGTAGAGTCAGTCACTGTTATTTTACGAGAGGAACTACCAGTCATTTGTATATAGTCCACTTTAAACATTTATATTTTTGGGCCTAATCAATCAGGATTAGTGCATCATTTACAGCTCTCAAAGCATAAAAAACATTGCGAAGTTTTTACTTTTTTACTCTTTATGCGAAAGGTTACCGTATTTTTAAAAAATAAATACCAGAAATGATTTTTACATAAAGATGACAAAAGAATCAATATGGTATATAAAATGATACCAAACTTGCCACGGTAGCTACCTGGAAATGGGTAGATCTTATAAAAGAAGATTAGCTAGAAAGATAGAAAGTGTATAAATTTTAAAAGGGTCGGCAACGCGCATGTGACACCTCTGGAGTTGCAGGCGTCCATAGGCTGCGGTGACCGCTTACCATCAGGCGGGCCGTACGCTTGTTTGCCACTGACGTGGTATTAAAAAAAAGACGGCCGGAATTAATGTGTTGAAGCTCACAGCTTACAAAAATATTCAAGTGCAAAGCAGTACTCGTAGATCTCTTACTATATCTACAATTTCTGGTAATAAACATTTCATTTATAATTTTACCAACTTTGGTTACATTTCTGGAGGGGTTCAGTTCAGTTGTTATACTGTCATTTTTATACTGTGGCACTATGACCATAATTTATTTGTTAATAATTACGCCTTTTTTCATTCGGGTTTTTATTTCCCTTCTTAAATAATTTGCAACCATTATATAAATTCGTCAAAAACTGCTTGTTTGGTGCACGAAACTGTCGCGGATAAAACTGACACAGGTCCGTTGTCTGTAAGCGCCAGCGCGCGACTGATCGGGACTGCCGAGCCTCCGCGCTCGCGCATTTCGTAGGTATTTAAACATATTAATTCATACAATCATTTTATCTTTTTAAATTCTGCAAAAATGTCTAGAAATACTGAATGGCTTTAGTTTAGTTCAAAAACTTTATTTAAAACATCAATAGTTTAGTCGTCAGATTGTAAATGCTTTACAAAAAGGAGTAACTTTGGGGTCTCTTTCTATCGAGCGAAGTTCATTAGATCGTGTATCTGAGTGCAACTTTGACTAGACTAGATCCTTAAGTAAAACATAGAATTTTTTCAAATTTTTAAAACCCTTTTTCTACGTTTCGGGTTGTTTTTAGAAAACTCGAAAACGCTAACTCGCTTGACGACCTCCCCTTAAGAAAATGACTTGAAGGATTATTAAATTAGTGCTACCAATACTACCAACGCCACCTGTCGACCTTACTATACTACTCTACTACACTACTACTACTACTACTCTTACTATAGTACTTTACTATAATATTCTTTAAACTAAGAAACTTTATTCTTATGTTAATTAATAACTTAATGATACCATAATCAATTTATATTTTAGTTAGTTATCACATCAGACGTACCGTATTAGTTGTATTTAAACGGAGATTCTACGAAGTTTCAAATCTCTAACCATACAAACTTTGAACCCCAATTTCACCCCTTTTTAGGGGGGAATTAGGAAAACGCTTAAATACTTATCTGTTGTATTTAAACAGAGAGCTTTGCTCCCCAAACAAAATTAAAAAAAAACCCTTTCTCACCCCTTTTGATAAAGAATTCCGAAAAATGCTGATATACGCTATTGATATATTTAAACAGAGAGCCTACCTATATATACGCAATTTCAAGTTTCTAAGTCCAAAAATTTTACTTTTCCCATACAAACTTTCATCCCTTGTTTGACACCCTTAGGGGATGAATTTCGAAAAACCCTTTCTTACCCCACGCCTACGCTATAAATGTAACCTACTGTACAAAAATCAGTTCTCTAGCTTTAGTAGTTTCGGCTGTGCGTTGATGAGTCAGTCAGGACTTCTTCTTTTATATTTATAGAAGATTGCAAAACCAACCTAACCTATTTGATGATATGCAAACGAAACCCGGAAAGTTCACGGTTTTGAAGAAAAAAACATTAGGTCTAATGAAACATTAGGGCAAAAGTTAATAGGTCAAGTGACAGAATGCCAATTTATTTGTTAGCAGCGTTACTGCTTAATACAAAATTAATCCATACATTAAGTATTATAATTAACCCAGCCAGCTTATATGCAGCGTAACTCCATACAGCCTCTATAAAATCTTATCTCCTGTAAAAGTGACGTTTATTTAAATAAAAACAGGTGAGTATGGTGCTTTTAGAAGATTGTAATGGTCGATTCTTGCCTCGTGAACCGATGTAAGGAGCCATAAACCTGAAGATAAGGCACTCGGCGGAGGCTGCAGACGATCTTACTTACATGTGTTACACCTTGTATGTAGTTTAACCAGGTATTATATTTATTTTTAAATCCCATTATAGCACTCTCATAAAATTAAAAAATACAGGTCTCTAGCCACAGATACAAATTTAAGTACACTTAGAAAAACACACAGTAAAGAAATTAATATACTTATCACTTTTGTACTAACAACAGAATTTAAAAGTGGTACTTAGACCTCTTTCTTGGCTGACTGTACCACGACAAATAAATAAAAGGGAATTAATTTGAATTGTGTTAATTTATACGCTAGACTAGATCAGAAATGTACGGTTAATCCAGCCCGGCCAGCACGGTAATCCCGGCTATTTATATGGTCCGACATATATTATAACTAGTCTTAATTTTACGTGCGGCGGAGATTTTATTAGCTAACATGCTAATGTTGCAACGTATATTTATCTTCATTCAGTTGCCAATTTATAAAAGTTAACTTTTATTTTATACTTTTATTTAAGGAAATTATCAAATGCGAAGATATGATATCTCTAAATTCGTTTCAGATAATTTATGTGGAGATTCCGAATCAATTGACAATATTCTCTATAGTGTCAATTTTTAAGTTGGGTTCCGAGTGACCTACATATATTTATGTCCATGACAATTACCATATTAGCACATGTAGTTAAAATTTTGACATAACGTATATATGGTCACGTTTTACGTACGGCGGTTTACGTACGTATATGACTGTGTATCATATCAGACAATTCGCGTAAAAATTGTACCCGAATTTGACACTAAAACGTGACCGTAAAAGTTGTCATTTTGCTATCATACTAAAGTAAGCACCAGTTGAAAACGAAAACAATGTAAACAATTTATTGAATTTGACATATTAAATGTTAAATTCAATATATGTATTGAATTTGACATTTAATATGTCAAATTCAATACATTGTTTGTTTACACCGTTTTCGTTTTCAACTGGTGCTTACTTTACCTATTTCTAGCGAAATAGGTGCGGTCGCGTGATCTAAAGAAGTATAATTATGTCTGTGACTTTAGCATGAAATACTTGATTATTATCTAAAAATGTAATTTCCTTGCAATGTTATCATTAAAATGTACGTTCACTATAAATTTGGTGTGCAAATTTATTACAGCTGGTGTCTGGCTTTCTTATTCACAATTCCAGGTTTGTTAACACGACAAAGCCGCGCTAAATCAAAAACAGAGACAATACCTATCTTGTATTGTAGGGTTTCATCTTTGTTTGCTAGTATTGCGGTCCCTATCGCTTTCGTATATCACTCGCTTGAATATCACACTTGCGTACATGTTCCTTAGATGAAAACAGGTAAAATCTAGTATTAATTGAATGTCATCTATTCCGAGTTAAGAGCTTATGTATGTAACACGCATAGGCGGTTACACAGCGTAGCCTCCTAGGCTGTTCATGTACTTACGGAGTGTCTCCAAAGTCCAAAGTTGTCGACAGCACGATCCTCGCGCCGCCGCGCGCGTCGCCTGCATAACGTGTCTCGCGGCCTATCTATTTTTTTATTTAGGTAATGACTACCAAAAACTTTAAAGGTATATCTAACTTTACCTTCGAAATGCAATGTTTCCACGAGTTACTTTTTATTTTTCTTCTATACCTTTTTTAACGAAAATTAGCGAGATTTTTTACGTGTACAAAATATAATAAATGGCCCCTTTCTAATGAAGTAGATGGGTAACGGTGACACAACCTGATCAGAAATTTGGATTTTGTTTTTATAACCTGATGCCTGACCAATATACTTAACCAAATATTTTTCTCTCTACCTTTGCAATGGAAGAGACGAAGGTCCTCACAGACTAAATTATTTTATAAATGTTGTGGTTGTAACAGTTCGCTAGAGTAATTGATTTCTAAAGAAACGAACAATATTCTCTCACTAATTGGGAACATGAATACCTACCAGTTTGTTTGAAGTTTCAATATCACAAATCGATGTCATAGACAGTGATTCAATACGCAACGGGAGAGAAGGAAATGAATCCCATAAGTCTTGATGTGAGAGTGACCAGTTCGTTATAGTATACAGCAGACCCACCCATCTCGTCCCGTGTTACGACCGTCCGATTTGCGTACAAATAAAATTGCAACCGACGTTTTCAGGCAAAGGCTAGATAGTCCACGAGACGAAGCAAAGGGATATAAAATGTGGACTCGCCAAAAGTCATCTCCTGCGGAAATTTGTGCTCTCGCTGTACTTACATAGCCAGTCAGTATCGTAGACTCGAAGTCATATAAGCACAGACGTATAAGTATAGACGGACAAAATAGCCGTAAATAGTCGTCTTTGATAGCTGGCTGGACTCGGGCGGCTTAGCAACACAGCCATACTTAAGCTTAATTTAGTAGAGCGTAATTTCGGACTAGGATTCACGTGACTCATAGGATCTGATTAGTATAAGTCATAAATGATAACAAGGCGCCAAATACTCTATAGGTGCTCTTTCCAGGAAAAACATAAAGTACATAAAATATTTAACTATGTATAATGGATATGAGTGGGTAGGGTACCTGTCTACATTATCATAATAACACAAAGAACACGTTAATAATATGAAACCTAAAGAGCATGTAACGTACCTACATGTTTCAGCAATGATAAATCGGAACGGTAAGCAGGTCGAAAACAACTCAAACACAAGGCGAAGCCCGAAGGCCGATATTGCCAGCAAATAGCGATTATATCTATTCGGCAGCCGGAGCTACTCGTACTTTTTAGCCGGTAGCGATCTGGGCGGCCGCGGCAGGAGATTTTATAAGGCATAAACCCTGAGATAGCGGCAGTAAAACTTGGAACTGAGGCAATATGCCAGCTCCCTACTGCGGGTCCTGCTTTGTTTTAAAACGACTAGGCGGCTACAATGTCGATACAGCACTCGCACCCCATCCACAAATACAATCATCGTAAACAGGAACCCCCACACTGTTACCGAGTTTTGTCGCCGCGTAACATCCCACACGTAACAAAAGTATTTACTTGTAATATATAAAGCTATTGAAACCTTCACTTAACTTAGTAATTAGCCTCGCCCACTAACTAAACAGACTTACGACTGCTTATTGATAATAGAGCATCTACTTAGATAGTATTTTGTTCCTAATATTTTGATACCACAAATATGATATCATAACTTTTTATAGCGAAGCCAAATAGTGTCATCAGTTTCCCGAATGGTCCCAAAGAAGTATCACTCTATTACGGCGGAATAATACCGTCTCTCCCAAATCCGTTTATCGCTACAGTGGTAAGACCCTCCGGAGGCGGTTCAGCCTGTTTAGATACATTGCACTCGATATACTTTACTCCAGCAGCGAGTTTCGGCTCCCTTTGCACAATTTTGTACCGCCGTTTCGACAACATAAAAACAAATAAATTTTGTACAAGAAATTCAAGGGACGTATTTGCTGTTGGTCCGGGAGTAAATAACGAGTTACCTATTTTCGCTTTTGAAAAGCACGATGGGATACTGATTTGCACACGTCTTACAAAAGTTTGTTCATATTTTAGATAAAACTTGCCTGGGAGGTTAATATAGGAGCGATTTCGTCTATTCCATTCAGCGGGCAAATAATTTGTTTTTCCATCGACCGGCATGTCCATTCACAAAACACGTTGTACTGGAGTGTGAGGTCGTAACTAGTATAATCCTACGTTTAGATGCGTAAGAACTATGAGTAATGGAATGTCAGATTTATACTGGTTCGCTTTTATACTCGTAAGTACGCTAGACAAGCATTGTGTGAACAACGACCAGCAAACCAAACCACGATCACAGGATCGATAAAAGCAAATTATTGCGATCTGCCTACGAATGTAAAATAAACACATAATTCAAACGATTCAAAGTACAACAAAAAGGAAAAAAACTATCGCTAAATCTAGATTCGCAGCAACCGTGTATCGGTGGACGTATAAATCGACGCTATACGATGCGTGACGACAGCGATACTAACTCCCGACTATGGGCGATCGTAAATTCAGGAAGTAACCGACCACCGGTGGCCGCGAGCGGGCCTTCGGATTTGCGTACAAATAAAATGGCCACTTTAACAACCGGAAAATAAAATGCTGACCTATTCGAAAGCTCAACGATACTTACGAAATGGACTATGCTATTTTACGTTGATTAAATTCAAAGGGAATTGAGGGAGTCAGACGTTAATTAACTCTGATTTCTGGTTATAAATTCCTGAACGGTAATAATGAATAGGTACTTACGAGTTGCAATTTAGGTATACAATTCAAGAGGGAATAAAACGCCTACAGACACCTACACAATAGGTGTAATTAGACATCGTTACACAAAATATTTGCTTGAACAAAGAACATGATTTTTTCTAAGCCATGTAAGCACAATAATCGTATGGCATTTCTTTTTCGAACCGTGAGATCTTCGAAAAGACAGTACTTTTGCTAATTTTGTTGCACTTTTAGCACCATAAAGGGTTCACGTGTAGGGTAATGATGGGTACTCGCTACGGAAGTGGTGCAACTTCGACCCCCCTTGTCAAATGAGTGGGCAACTTGACCGTTAGAATTCCTCAAGCCGCCCGAACGCCTCCAACTAGACTTAACGACTGCTGTCATAGATAACAGCCGGGATCAACGGCTTAACGTGCCTCCCAAAGCACGGGAGCGCTCAGTTAGTAACTACTCAAAGCGTTCACCCATCCAAGAACTGACTACCACATACCGGCGCTGGGCCACGAGCGCTCCTAATTAATAAAATTATGTGAAGAGATTTCCCAGTTTTACAGTGAGTTCATAATATATGTATCCGTTAGTCCATTTTATACATTGGTGAAAGAATTATTGAATTCGGATGAGTAGTTCCTTAGATTATCTCTTAC
This sequence comes from Notocelia uddmanniana, assembly GCA_905163555.1. Taxonomy (NCBI): domain Eukaryota; kingdom Metazoa; phylum Arthropoda; class Insecta; order Lepidoptera; family Tortricidae; genus Notocelia; species Notocelia uddmanniana. The sequence continues at coordinate 19,828,016 of LR991059.1, read as the reverse complement.
AATATAAAGTTACAAATTCCCAAACCATATCTTTTGTAATATTTGTAACAGGAGGAATATGGGTGTAGCGAACATTTACTTCTAAGCTTTGAGAATCAATAAATACTTACCTTTAAAGTTACAAATTCCCAAACCATATCTTTTGTAATATTTGTAACAGGAGGAATATGGGTGTAGCGAACATTTACTTCTAAGCTTTGAGAATCAATAAATACTTACCTTTATAAGCAAAGTGAAAGAATGCAACTGTTCTGATATTTGTACCCTAACTTGGTATCGTTACGTCAACCATGCAAACCTTGGGAATGGTATTTGTGAATTCGACTGTAGCAAGCTAGCTACCTAAAAACAACGAAATCCTTTGTAAAAATGGTAGTAGTGTTTTGTGACAAATTCAATTTCTCACAATCTTTTCAATATGATTTTCTGAGCCCACCTGCTATTTTTCTTTCTTCAATGATAAAATCTCATCGTAATTCATTGTAAACCCGCGCGCTATAAGAGTTGGTATTTCACTAGCATTTTATTTCTAAGAAACCGAGCTAGCTCAAACTTAATGAAAAATATCTTAGAAGGATTCCGGTTTAAAGTCGATGGCACGATGGTGGCAGGATGATAGGTAATTGAGCAGCGGGTACCGCATACGGTCTGCTCGATTGGTTTTACGGCATATGATTTACTTGTCCCAAAGTCGTTCGGCTTATCTACAGCCGGGAGGTGTATTTGACTCGACTTATTGAAGTGGTATTAGTTTTTTTTTTTTTTATACTACGTCGGTGGCAAACAAGCGTACGGCCCCCTTGATGGTAAGCGGTCACCGCAGCCTATGGACGCCTGCAACTCCAGGGGTGTCACATACGCGTTGCCGACCCTTTAAAAATTTATACACTCTTTTCTTGAAGAATCCCATACTGTAGTTCCTCGGGAAAACCTCGGCAGGGAGCTCATTCCACAACCGGAGCGTCCGAGGGAGGAAGTTCCTCTGAAACCGTACCTTACGCGACCATTTAGGTTCTAAGGTGTGAGGATGAATGCCCTGCCGACGGCGAGCAGTGCGATGATAGAAAGCGGCCGTGGGCATCATATCGAATAGTTCTTCGGAACACAACCCATTATACAAGCGATAGAACACGCACAAGGAGGCAAAGTTTCTCCTTAAACTTAAAGGTTCAATATCGCTCGTGAGTTTGGGATCGTCCAGGATTCGCACAGCACGTCTCTGAAGCGAGTCAAAAGGCCCAAGCTGGTATCCAGGTGCTCCCGCCCAGAGGTGACAGCAATACTCCATGTGGGGACGAACTTGCGACTAGTTTCACATTTGTTGCGCGGACTCGCTTGACATGATAGGATTGACGCGTGATAGTTAATTGTCATACCAATATCATTTCAGGCGATTGAGTACGATAGACCTCCTAGTCGCCGCAGACCGCTCGAACTTTTGCGTAAAACTCAGACGTGCGATTAAAGATTTCATCCCCCGATATTGGACGATCGTAATATTTTAACGATAGCCCGACCCCGGTGACTCCTTTGTTTTACTGCTCTTATTTTATTATTTATCGAAACATTTGACATAAAAGTACCATTACCTACTATTTTATGTGATAATTTATTGCCAGCGTTAAATTACCAACAATGTTACGCAGTTTAAGAAGTTGAAATATTAGCTTAAATGACGCGCGTGTTCATCGTATAAAATATATAAAAACCATAAAACATTTATGAGACCCTTGACACGACCCTTTTTGCTTTAACGGAATTAAAAGAAAACTTGTGTGACTTTTCCCTATACAAGCATTAGAACGCGTGCCTCGCCTCGCTGTACACTGTAAACAGATGTATTCGTATTATAATGTAATTCACGAGTCAATCATTTCCTTTATACAAGATTTTATGCAAAATGTTATCAAGAATTCTTAATATGCCCTTGTTACTTAATATATATAAATAAATTAATCACTAAGCAATTCGTAATAAAAGAACTTCACCCTGACCTACTTGAATCAGACGAGCAAACGAAATTGCAAATTACAGCACAAAACAAACAAAGCATAACTACGTGACAATTCTACTTGAGTACAAAGTTAGGTGAATGTGAAACAGCCGCCGACAGGGAATGGAAACACGTAATGATTAAATTGCTGATTTAGAACACACGTCGGCAATTAAACGAAACATCAGAAGAGAGACGAGTGACGAAGTTACCGGTCGGGCCAGGAAGTGAACGGTGCAAAAATGTTTGAAAATGGAAATCCGAAGATGGCAAATCTACGTGGTTATTAATTGTGTCATCGTAACGCGTGAGTAACAAGTAACATATCACCATTTATATACCTTTCTACAGTACCTATAATTTAAATATTTAGGTACCTAATACTAGATTAAGCCCTTTTGCGCGATGCGAATTTTAAGACGATCACAATATATCAGAGATGGTCGCAGTGATACGAGGATAATAGCCACAAACTGAATAATAATAATAATAAGCCCTTAACCAGGCTTGACTAGAGATTAAGCTTAAGACAACATTTATGTTGTCCAGTGGTTGTTTACGTTCAGGACGGGTTGCATCGACCACATTTGACAGACCTACCCAGCTAGCACGACAGCTTATACCGTCACGTTTTATGTGACGTTTCAGTACATTTTGGCCATATAACGTGACTGTATAAGCTATCGTGCTAGCTAGGCTGTAGTTTATGTCGCGCATATAAGTACATACCGAATAGCATTCGTTCCTTATCAGCAAGTACACGTGTAGTGTATAGTGCTTTCCCATCGGCTAAACTCGGGATACGACTAGACCCGAAGTGGCTATCAATTATCATACCAAATGATTGACAAGTTATTATGTTCATGTGAAACTTCAGAAGTCAATGTAAAATGTCAGAAAGAAATAGTTATTTGTTCAACAAGAGAGCAAAGTAGATTTTTGCTGCGAGTGTTAATGTTGAGTCCCGAGCAAGCGAAAGACTTTATAATTGAATCACTCGCTATGCTCGTGATTCAAAAAATTTTTAATCACGAGCATAGCGAGTGATTCAAAATTAGAATCTTGAGCGTAGCGAGGGACTCAAAGAGACGAAATGCAAATATCTTTGCTCTCACATACAACTTTTCACCTCAGCGGCGAGAACATATAATGCAAAAGAATAGTGATAGAGAGAATGAGGTTACTTAAACTAACCAACGATATGAAAAATTAAAAAGTAAGTTTTTTTCACGATCGCTGCAAAATTGCATTGCTCACTGGTTTCAAGCAGGAAAAGTCGTTTTCACGCTCGCAGCAAAATTGCATTTTGCTCACTGATTTCAAGCAGCAAAACCGCCATTTTCGAGCCGCTGAGGTGAAAAGTATTTTGCCATTTGACATGACAGATGTTAAATAATACGGTAACTGATTGACACTTTTTCAGGTCTAGTTGTATTCCGAGTTTAGCCAATGGGAGAACATTATTCACTACATCTGTACTAGTTTAGACTAGACTAGTACTACTAGTATCGTAATTGCAAGAGCCGTCCCTCTGCTGATTCATGCTTTACGTATATGTAGTTGACATTATTTAATATGTCCATCATTTAAAAAACCTGCCAGTAAATTTTTAATCTTCTTATTGGGACATTTTAACGAAGTAATTTTACAAACAGCTCGGCCAAAAACTAACTCGACAAAAAAATCTATACATATACTCGTATATATATTATCAAACCTGCTCACCAAATTTCACGAGAATCTGTTGAGAAATGCGACCTGTAGAAGATAACAGCCGGAAATCCGGACATACGAAAGTTTTATGCCGAAGCTGAAACGGGACCTCTGTTCCACCAGACCTTCGTTTCATACATACATACATATAAATCACGCCTGTTTCCCAGAGGGGCAGGCAGAGATCATGGATTTCCATTTGCGATCCTGACATACAACCTTCGTTTCATTCGGTCAATTAACAGCCTGGAGGCAGCTGTCATCTACCTACAAGGCGGCTGATGATATTCTGGTAAAGATCGCTGGAGTCCGCTGGATGCGGATAGCTCAGGTCCAGTAATCGTGGCACTCTTTGAGTTCCCCCAATATAGGCCATAGGAAGTGGTAGGCCTTCGGCTGATAGGTTGATGTTGATGAACTAACCAACGATCAAATATGTCTTTACTATCGCCATCTCTATTGATCTTCATTCAAATATTTTATTCATGATTGCATGGATAAAGTTAAAACAATAAATGAAAAGAAAAAGAAATATCTAATCGTGTTTAGTAAAATAATATCGGCCCAAATTCTTGATACGTGAATCGCATTCATGAAACCCACTTCGGCATTCCCAATGGTTCCTAGAAATGAGTTGAATATGGAATTAGTATCTGGGTCTTGTCTTATAAGTATTTCAGTTATTTTATTTTCCGAAATGTACAGGCTAAAGGAAAAAATGGCATTTAAATTAATCCCTAAGAGATAGCTTGATTTTTATTTATAACCAGTGTCCACTGCGTTGTTTCTGTCACGATTTCGTTTTATCATATAATACGTGTACCCACTTGATTGATTCTGATTAAAGTGATCAATAAGCCACGGAATTCAATCAGCGATTCTGTTCACTACTTTACCGATTAGGTAGGTATATAGCTACCTAACAACAACTAAGTATATGTGAAAAGTTATCTGTAAGAGATCGCTCTTTACCGATAAGACCGACTGTAGTTTACTTCTGCTTATATCTCACTATTCTATGTTTCTGAACTGATTTTGTATTTTATTGAGGTGTGCAATAAAGAGTATTTGATTGTACCTATTATATAGATAGGTAGAGAAGAATCTTTTTTTAGAAGATTTCGGGGATCTCCGAACTTCCCTATTGTGATGATAGTCGGGCTTCTTATCCCCAGAATTGAGGTAGGTAGGCTAGTTTTAGGGGAAACCAGTAGATGGGTGTGGTACGGAGGCCTAGATAATGCCATAACTTTTCTAGATATTCTATGTTGCCTCCGAAGCTAGAGGTCCCGGGTTCGAATCCCGGTAAGGGCATTTGTTTCTGTAGTTAGCAGAAACATTTGTTCCTGAGACTTGGATGTTTTCTATGTATTTAAGCATATATCTATTAAATATATCGTCGTCTAGTACCCACAACACAAGCCTTAGTATGGGATTAGTTCGATTTGTGTAATAAATTGTCCCCTAATATTTATTTATTATGTAAATGAAAGAGCAGAACAGAGCAAAAATGGATTAACGCTTGGCTTGCTATTTTGGATTATGTTTTATGTCTGATCAATCGATATCCCTGCACATTAAATTTATAATCATTATTTATTTTATTTTATTATTAGTAGGATTGGTAAAAATTACAAGTCAAAATAATCATCGTAATCATTAATAATAATCATCATTATGTTTATATTGTTACCTATTAATTTGTGTAACTTATTACGTTAAATCTTTTTTTATTAGTCAACAAAACTAATAAAAAATAGATTCACCTAAGTAAATATAGGAAAAATCTAAAAAGTGTTAGTCATTGTAAAAATGAACCCGCTATTCCTATTCAGCTTAACATTTATATACCTTTTAAACCTACTATATTTATAGGGTTTACTTTTTGTCCCGCAGACTTAGTAGCTAAGCCCATCTCACTGAATGAACTCATCGCTGCAGAAAGCAAACAAAAGCAGAAATCGCAACATACTAAACCCACAGGTAAGCCCAACACATTGTATGAGCCATACTTTACGCCAATGAAAATGTTAAGCATACGTAGGTACTTCAAACTTCAGAATCTTGATGTATTGAATTGCTACCTTCGCCAATTTAACTTCACTTTTCTTATTCGCAGTAAGCGGGGTTCTCTATACAAACCATAGAGAAATAAGTAAGAATAGAGTGCTCACTCCATACATCAGTTTTTACTGGTTATTTCGTAGTCGACATCTAGCGTCAAAAAGCGGAATTATCAGTACTGCTACTCGACAATATAGGCCGTGACGAACGAACAATCGAATGCTCAACCATTTTTAGCTAATTAACCGACTTCAAGATTTCAAAAGAGGAGGTTATCAATTCGGTTGTATATTTTTTTTAGCTTTTTTTTTAATGTTTGTTACTCCATAACTCCGTCATTTCTTAACCGATTTTAAAAATTATTTTTTTGATTGTAACTATATATATCCAAGTTGGTCCCGTTTTTGTCAAAACGCAGATCTGATGATGGGATCTATGAGGAATTGAGGGAACTCCTCAAATCTTAAAGGCAAACATATAGCTATTTTTGTGTTTTTATCAACAAGTCGAGCATTTTCATACAAAAATATGACATTTGATGAAGTGGAACTGCTGATGATGATCAGAACAGAACTCTTCAACGACGAAAAGTTCACGTTTGGCGATTTGTCCTCCTAGCTGTGTTTGTTAAGCAAATTCTATTTTCTCGATGAATTTTTGTCATGCTCGATTTCTGATGATGGGATCCATGAGGAATTGAGGGAACTCCTCAAATCTTAAAGGCAAACATATAGTGATTTTTGTTTTTATCAACAAATCGAGCTTTTTCATACAAAAATATGACATTTGATGAAGCGGAACTGCTGATAATGATCAGAACAGAACTCTTCAACGACGAAAAGTTCACGTTTGGCGATTTATCCTACTAGCTGTGTTTGTTAAGCAAGTTCTATTTTCACGATGACTTTTTGCCATGCTCGGTTTCTGATGATGGGATCCATGAGGAATTGAGGAAACTCCTCAAATCTTAAAGGCAAACATATAGTGATTTTTGTATTTTTATCAACAAATCGAGAATTAACATACAAAAATGTGACATTTGATGAAGTGGAACTGCTGATGATGATCAGAACAGAACTCTTCAACGACGAGAAGTTCACGTTTAGCGATTTGTGCTTCTAGCTGTGTTTGTTAAGCAAGTTCTATTTTCACGATTATTTTTGTCATGATCGAGTTCTGATGATGGGATCATTTAGGAATCGAGGGAACTCATCAAATGTGAAAGCAGACAAATAATGATTTTAGTATTTTCATGAACTAATCAAGCATTTTCATTCAAAAAAGTGACATTTGATGAAGTGGATCTGCTGATGATGATCAGAACGGAACTTTTCAACGACGCGTAGTTCACGTTTGGCGATTTGTTCTCTTCGTTTTGTTAGTCAAGCAAGCTAGGTTTTCAAGACACATTTTTGTCAAGCTTGAGTTGTGCTGGAGGATTCCATGAGGAATTGAGAGTACTTAGTCTTCTACCATTATAAATAAATAAATAAATAAAATATAAATATTAGGGGACATTTTTTACACAAATCGAACTAGTCCCACAGTAAGCTCAATAAGGCTTGTGTTATGGGTACTAGACGACGATATATTTAATAGATATATACTTAAATACATAGAAAACATCCAAGTCTCAGGAACAAATGTCTCTGATCACCACAGAAACAAATGCCCTTACCGGGAATCGAACCCGGGACCTCTAGCTTCGGAGGCAATGACACTACCAACTAGGCTAAAGAGGCCGATTATAAACATACTTATAGCCATTTTTATTTTATTGTATGGAATCTAAGAGTGCACCATCTAAGTATAATAATCTCTCACTGGCCTCCCCCATTGAAGTCGGTTTTTTTCTTAACAATTATTTCTCTATGATACAAACGTAGTTTCGCTCTGATTTTAAAATGACATGCTGGAATAATTTGAAACTTTATATGCACAGTGGGATCCGGTATATCTAGGTCGGAAATTAGTTTCTGGTGCTTGAAATTATATAATGGAGAAAAAATACAGCGATTATTAAGTTTTTCATACAATACCTAAAAAATTAAAAACTCGCTGTATTTTTTTTCTCTTTTTTCTAGCAACAGAAACTAATTTCCGACCTAGATTTGGCGGATCCCATTGTGTATACAAAGTTTCATGTTATTTCAGCATGGTGTTTTAAAATGAGAACGAAACTACGTTTGTATAGAGAATCGAGTAATATCGAATAATATGTCAAAATAATCAAGAACCTACCTACTACAGATGTACAGTGAATAATTCGTTACCATCTTTAAAACTCGGAATACAACCAAATATCAATTATCGTTTTACATCATGCGTGACACGCTCATATCCAAAAAAAGAAAGAAAGAAAGAAAACACATTTATTTATGAAAAACACAGATAATACATACAAGTTTACTAAAATAGGACGAACACTGTCAGAAAAGCTCAGCATGAGGCTGGCAAAGCCAGCGCTGTTCTTCCGTTGTGGCCCAGGTGCAAGCCACAGCTCGCCGACGACGCGGCTATACTAGCCGATTTTCCTAACAAATATATATTTTTAAACACTATCTATCAGTTAATCTGAAACTTTATTAGTCTATGTCAAATGCCAGAATGAAAACTGGTAGTATTTTGCCATTTGACATCACAGATGTTAAAATAATGCGTAATTGATTGACACTTCTTCGGGAGTAATCGTATACCGAGTTTTCACGATGGGAACTGATTATTTGCTTCATCTGTACAATGCTCAACATTGTTATTGACCATATTCTATTGCAATACAAGCTGGTTTGTATACGATTGGTATTACCTGTACCCTACGAGTATTTAGTTCTAAATAAAGAGCATGAACTAATAAGAAAAGATTTACCGGTTCCGAGCCCTGCTACCAACCAGTTTCTTTGCTATATGTGCGGTCAACCAATTTTATTCCTGAGCCACTTCGTACTCTTGTCACAGTGAAAATCAATATGGACGCTACTAGAGATCTCATGTTATCCTAACTGTGACAAGGTACGAGGTTGCCCAGAAATCAAATTAGTTGACTATAAGTACCTACCTAATCTTTGTTTTTCGTAGTCACCAGGGCCGCCAAGACCATATCACTAAATGAGCTGATAGCTGCGGAAAGCAAACAAAAAGATAGAAAATCCCAAAGTACTAATAAACCGCCAGGTAAGTCTTATTCGAAACTGACATAAGTGTAAGTACATACTAGTTTATATTAGGATTGAAACGTATAAGAAAACGATCAAAGTTTTTTTTTCTATTTAAACCATCTTGCTAACTTCTAGATCGTAAGGCAGATATTTAAATGAATTTTAGTTACAAATAATATTACGACCTGTTTAGCCTAGTTGGTAGTGACTCTGCCTCCGAAGCTAGAGGTCCCGGGTTCGAATCCCGGCCAGGGCATTTATTTGTGCATTTTTCACGGATATTTGTTCTTGGGTCTTGGATGTTTTCTATGTATTTTTAGTATGTATTTATCTATGGAAGTATGTATATCGTCGTCTAGTACCCATAGTACAAGCTTTGCTTAGTTTGGGACTAGGTCGATTTGTGTAAGATTGTCCCCGAATAATATATAATATATATATACGTTTTAGCTAAATTCTCTTTCTTCTGGACCCGGGTATGTCCTAAAACTACGACCAAGACCACCGGGAGATGGGCAGCAGCATCCCTGGTTGCGGCGGAGATACTGCGATCGCCAACCAACATGCCAAGCGTGGTGATCAGGGCACATAGCCCCCGTGAATTCGGGGGAGGCCTATGTCCAGCAGTGGACGTCCTTTGGCTGATATGGTGCTGGTGGTGGTATGGTTACCTGACAAGGTCTAAGTTCACAATATGACATAGGTATGTTACTCTGCGTCTCTGACTCCTCCTCCCTGTGATGCAGTAGGTAACTACTGTATTAGAAATCTAATCTAATAACAAATGTTGACGCATTCACTACTAAACCCATAAGTCTACGAGTATAAGCTATTGACATTTACGTGTGTACCCTGTGTGTACCTATAATGAATTTACTGAAGCAATGGCAATAAAATTACTATTGATTGACGAAAATATATTATCATAAGTCTATACTTATGATAGTTATGATAATTTATATTTTCGTCAATTTCGTATGTGAGTGGATTTGGAAGTATGATTGATTTTGATTTGAGAAATAGAACTGAAGAACTGACTCCAATAAGAGTAAGAGTTGATGATGGTGCCATTGTAAATACTTGTACCTAAACTGTATAAAATGTAAATGAGCCGTAAGGGCCTATTAGCTATTTTGCAGTTTAAAATGATATTTGAATTCGAACTTTAGATATAATTTAATAATAGATACCCAACTAGTTACCTAACTTCATTTCTTATTCTTGTTCAGGTGTAGCATCGACGCCGAAAACACTTTCCACTAGAGAAAGCTCTCCATCGGAGTCTCGCCAAAATTTAGAAAAAACACGTTTCCCCAAATTATTGGGTAAGTACTATATAAACAAATTCTTCAGAGTGCCAAGTGCTTGCGGCGGACGGCGGACAACAAACAGAACCAAATTAATATTGTGCATAAATTCGGCGCCGTTGTTTAGTTTAGAATCGCTTATGCGGAAATACGTATTTACGCTCGTTTTATAAAGTTTATAAAGGATAACATTATAGATAACTACATAAACTGTAAGTGTACGTAAAATAAGTAAATATACATGAGATATTTCATTTTTATATAGAAAACTCCCGTGAGTTTGAGACATATTAAATATAATGAAACGGGTCACTCACGTCTTAAAGGTCGAATATCGCTCGACATGTTTTAGACCGGTTCGCGGTCCTTAATCATGAGCACCTATCGCGGCGGCGGTTTTCTTAGCTAGATATTTCATAATCAAATGAGATGACCGGATGTTGAAAAATTGGTCTTGAAATCAAACTAATGTTAAATATTAGTATTGAGATTAGATATGAGTACATTTCAAGCGCCCACAGCCACGCGGTAGCGCTGGCGCTCTCACATAGCGATAAAGCTTGATACGCTCGGACGCGCGGCGCAGCGTCGTTGCGAGCGGAGGCGGTTTTCCGGTAAAGCGAACGCGGTCCGGGGGACATCGCACCAGAAAACCGCGCGGGATAGGGAAGCGGAGGCGGCGTGTGTGAAATATACATGAAGCAGTAATCGACAGTTTCGGGAAGATCAAAAATTCAAAACCACCTCCGCCCCGCACCGCACCGTGCCCGCTCGGTGCTTTTTAAGGCTTTAAGACTAGTGAAGTGAGGTGTAAGTCCAGAGGAAGAACAAAAGATAGTTCACGTGTTCCGTTCTCAAAATAAGTGGCAACACTTAAACACCTGGGCTCTTTTTTGGAGTAGATATTTCTTCGTCGGAGCTTTGTTTGAGTCAGCTGCCCTGCACTTACACTTAAGCATTTTACCTTACACTTAGGCCATTATTTGTGCATTTAGCACGGATTTTGTTCTTGGGTCTTGGATGTTTTCTGTGTATTTAAGCATGTATTTATCTATATAAGTATGTATATCGTCGCCTAGTACCCATAGTACAAGCTTTGCTTAGTTTGGGATTAGGTCGATTTGTGTAAGATTGTCCCCCAATATTTATTTATTTATTTTTATTATTATTTTCCATTTTAGTACCGTGACTAACGTTAGATGGCGCTAAAATAAAAAATATGGCATGTGATTGATTACTGTGATTAGTCGCAGAATTAGATAGCAGAAAGTATTGAAGTATAAGCATAAGTTTGAATAAAGTTATCAACCAAATACAGGTAAAAAACTTAAGAAAAGGGCCTGTTGTATGTAGTTGTGACGTGGTCGAATAGACATTAGGTACATATTTAAAACGTATAACACAAACAAAACAAATGACTATTCAAACGTCACAACTCCTTTCTTAAGTTTTTTTACCTATACCTACTACAGCTTAATAGTTTGGGTTTATTTTACATTGAACGTTAAATATATTATTTAACTGACATAGAGAGGCAACGTAAGAAGTTTCCACTTGAAATAATTTACGGTTGTATCCCCGGTACAACCCGCTGTTTTTTTTTTCAGTCAAAAAACCGCGAAGAAAGCCATTCTCCCTGAAAGAAATATTCGACGCAGAAAGAACACAAGCCAAGCGCAGAATAGAAAGCCTTCTATCGAAGTCAACAACAGGTAACCTAATATTTACTAGTACAGTCAGCAGCAGAAGTCCCTACGCTGGCCTAGTGCTCAAAATGAGCTACACACAGAGTCTTATGTCAAGAGTATAAGGCTCAAAATTCTAAATTTAAAATTATAGGGAAAAAATGAAAAAAGCAGGAATGGAACCTGCGACATCTGGCATACGCGGACAATCGCTCTAGGCACTGAGCTATCGGAACCAACCAAGCTCAAGCACGAAATCCTGCACTAATAAAATAGTTCCCTCTTACAACGCCTTATTACAGTTATTACTGCTGCTTATTAGGGAGGCGTACAGCGACATCTACCTTAGAAGACCTGGGCTTCTTTTAAGGCGCAGGGTAGGGCAAGCCATTCTCCATACAAAGGTTGTGCAAGTTTTTTGCGTTAATTTTGGCACTACAGCATTTTATTTTATTTTTTGTTACTACATATTGGATATACGCAGAACTTGATGTTGAAATTTTGCATTACTTCAAAAAAAAATACAAAAAATTAATAAAAAAAATAAGAAAAACATCAAGACAATGCTAACAAAAAAATAAGCGTATGGACCAAAAATTGTAACTGGAGTGCAAACACAAACGAAGAAAAACTTGCACAGAGCTTGCCCACCCCTTCGCCTTAACGACACCAAACACGGATTTCGTGCCTGAACTTGATTGGTTCCGATTTAAGTGCAAGATATGTTTCGTATGTGCAATAATGATAAAATAATTAAATTTATATATTTTATTTCATATACTTATTAATATTTTAGGAGCAGCGCATCGGCATCGAAGGAAACTTCTCCCATCTTTATCTGAACACTTCGAGTCAGCAGGCAAGTTTAGCAACTACGTACGAGTATGTCGTATGGGTACCGTAAACCGGAGGTACTCATTTGAAAAGTTCAAAAGTCCTCATTTTAATGGAATCAGAGCATTTGACCTCTTCATATGCGTAGATACTTTTGATGCTGACTGTGCATTGATAATTTAAACTTTATTGTAAAAGTGGCATCATTCTTACTATGCTCTATTCAGTCAGGTAGAGAACTGTGAAACTGTATGAACTACTAAGTTACCACGAAAAAAACATGATTGGGCGTAAGAATTGGATTGTCATTTTTATCAATGTCACCATCACCCCAGCAGATCAACGTCAACCTGGTTTACGGTACTCATATTTAAAATAAAGCACTTTACTCGTATAACTAAGGTTCAGGGCACAAGTGCTATGCCGTAAAAAGCGGTAGCATAAGCCATAAGCTACGAAAACTTTGGCGTAGAACCAACTTTAACTAATTAACTTGATGTAATGTAGAGGGCCAATTAAAATTTAATAAATGAAATATTGGTACTTGTACCTATATAGTAAGTTACTATTCTACTATTATGTCATAACATAATCATATTTTAGATAAAACGTTGACATATACAAAAAGTACACCGTGCACTGACGTGCTGGTAGAGTCTTGCTTAACTTAAATCTAAAGAAATTTCAACGGTCCTCCCGTTTAGTTAATTAGTATTAATAGCAGTATAATGTCCTTTCTTACAGAAGATATCTTCACACTCGCGAGATCAATATCACCACTGAAGTTTAAAAAGAAATTTGAGATAAGTTCTCCTCTTAAACCGAGAAAAATCAAATATTCTTTCACGCCCCGGCATAAGCGCAGGAACCAGTCGACAAAGCGTGAAGCGAGTGAAAATGAAGTGTTCAATCACCGGTACATACCGCTCATTAAGCGGATTGGTTTACTTGTGGATGATATTCTTTCCCCAGTCTCTGGCGAGTCCACCGAGTCCACCAGACGTAGAAAACCGAGACGCAATCCAAAATTATCCAACAGACGAAAAGATAATACCGATCTTGAATCCTCCGAGTCTAAACCGCAGAAAGCGACAGTTGTTGCTCCCTCTACTATCTCCCCGGAGACCACTGACACCGAGGATCCCACGAGTGAGACTGCCGACACCACAGCCTATACTACTCCCGCTGGTGACGTCTACACTCTCCGACCAGATCCGGACATACCACTACCATCTACAAGAAATCCCAGCAGCAATCGGAGAGACCATCATGGAGTCAGTGAGGGAGGCGGCCCCACATTTCACGGAGACCTTGAGAGACATATCGCCCGGCATAATGGAAGTGATGAACATAATTCCCGCGGGGGACGCATCCAAACCTATTCATCATATAATGAGGAAAATTCCTGTAGCTCTACACGAATCGATAAATGCAGCGATGGATCAGGAAACGGAACTAATACCCGATATAGAAATAACACCCACGAAACCGAGGAAGCAAAAATCTCAAGTCATGGAATCATCAGAAGAAATGACACTGAAGGAAAAAATACATTCCAAATTGGAGGGGAACAAGAAGCGCTACAAATACCAAGAAACGTACGACTATCAGGACTCGTACCCGACAATAAAGTCCTTATTGTTAACGCAGAATCCGTACCGCCCCAAAAATCTCGTGAAGAAAGCTTCTACAATGTCACAAACCATCACACCAGTGCTGAACGAGGGTCTGAGTGGAATGGCGCAGCTGCCGCAGAAAATCAAAGACTTCGTCAAGTCGTTCAAGGAATGATACCGATTAATGACCTCCTCAATCCTGATTTCCTTAGACAACATACCCAAAATAATCAAGTTGTGACAATATTTGATGGCTATAGCGTAGCTAGGGATATTAATGGCAGAAATAAACTTACCGAAAAATCGATCAGAATTAGTCCTAATTGACATTAATTTCTATCATGTAAGCAGGGTCGGTGGGCCGGTTACGCGAACAGCGTCAGTTCGCGACCACCTGAACGGACGAGGATTTTTCAATTAAAGATATTAATATTTTTACAGACCCTACAGAAACAGAAAAATTTACACATTTTATTTGGTGATAATATATAATATTGATTGAGAATCCATTAAAAAAACGAGACAATATCCTTTCAGTTCATCAACTCGTCCAAGTGGTTGCAGACCGGCACACCAAATTAACTGGTCGCTAAACGGCCTATCCCTACCTACCCACTAAGCTAAATTAATCTCTTTTTATATTGAGTAAAATAAATAGGCATAATCTCGTTTGTTTTATATAATAAGAAATAATAATATTAATATATAATGTATGTATATTTATTATCGGCGGCCCTTCTTTCCCTTGCTCTTGCTGGTGGCCTGCTGCGCCTGTGGCTGCTGGTCGGCAGGCCTGGAACCAAATACAAGCATTATCAGTTTTATATTCACAAACGAAAATAGGGATCTAAATGTATTTAATTGGAAGTGGTTTCATATTTTAAGTGTGCAACAGATATTAATCATACATTGAAAATTTAAACTAGTGGCTAAAAAATTCCAAAAACTGACTCCAACAAAAAGAACTATATAATTATTGAACCTGCTCACAAAATTCCACGAGAATCGGTTGAGAAATGCGACCTGTAGAGGGGAACATCCGGACATACATTCGATTTTTTTTTTCTAATTTCAAAATTTCCAAAAACTGACTTGACAAAAATATTCTATATAACATTTATGATGAGAAATGCGATCTCTAGAGGATCACATGCAGGTAGACATATGAAAAAAAAATTGATTTTTAGAATCGGTTGAGAAATGCTTGCTTCGCTCGCTCGCTGCATTATTTAAATTCTTACTTGGACTATAATATTTAATTACAAATATTCACTGCCAGTAATAACCATAAACAATTGTTCTCCTACCTAGCTGATAGAATTTAGGCTTAGAATGGTAATTGGTATAATACATACATACATATAATCACGCCTGTTTCCCAGAGGGGTAGGCAGAGATCACGGATTTCCACTTACTACGATCCTGACATAATTGGTATAAGAAGGAAAGAATATTCGTAACTGAATTTTATGCATTAAGATTTTCTCATGAAACAGCATAATCATAGTGTTTGATGAATTTAATGCATACCTGTTTTGACGGGTCTTCAACTTAGGTATTGATTCACCGATGTACTTCATGACAGATTCCCGGGATGAGAACTCTGTTTTCAGTGGGGTTCCATCATCATTCTTGATCTGCACTCTTATCCTGCCTCTGAATAGCATCTCCTGAAAGTTTTACAAGTATTTGTTTTAACGAATTTTATTGTAATTTTTAATGTGTCTCCCAGACTTTAATTTAATTTAAATTATTAAAAGTACATGTAGGTGCTGAATTTACAATGAAGTAGAGATGCGTCAAATACGG
This sequence comes from Notocelia uddmanniana, assembly GCA_905163555.1. Classification (NCBI taxonomy): domain Eukaryota; kingdom Metazoa; phylum Arthropoda; class Insecta; order Lepidoptera; family Tortricidae; genus Notocelia; species Notocelia uddmanniana. Next base: position 19,811,840 of record LR991059.1, on the reverse strand, counting down.
GTTTCACCAAATACGAACATTTGGCCGAATATTCGGTCCTGCTGTTGCCAAACCAAACAATCAGCCAAATTGTTTGTTTCAACATAATGCCATTATCCGTTGTTCTAAAACAGACTAATTCATTCGTAAACTTTTGGTACATTACGAAAAAAAAATATTGACATTAAAAAAAAAATTAACAAAAATTGAATTTTTTTTTAGTTTGAGAATAATAATTTCATTTCCTGGTGAAGGTCACAGGAGTCCACTGGATGCGGGTGGCACAAGATCGGTCACTGAGGCACTCTTTGGAGAGGCCTATGTCCAGCTGTGGACGTCTTTCGACTGATATGATGATGATGATGAATAATTTCACAAGGCAGCTGACTATATTAAATTCTTGTAATTTGTAACAAAAACCTGAATACTGAACATTCAAAAACATGACTAATATGCTGAATACTGATTAATAACCGAATATTCGGTGTAACCCTACCATAAAGTTATCAAAGTCATCTATTCTGATTTTCTAGGAAAATGTAGTATACACCAGTTATTTTTAAATGAAACATATATTTTTAAATGTTTATGTCTTTGTGCAGAACCAATAATATAAAAACCTTATACACTATGACAGTGATTAAAACCTTCATTTTAATGTTTTGATGACTTAGAAATATCTTAGTAGTCTGATACGGGGCAGACGCAAGGTGATATAACTTGTTTTTATTTTTATAAAATATATGGCGCAACCGAAAAAGCTGAAACTTTTTTACGTTAATGCCGACGGTTATTCCTACCATTAGAAAATAAATCAAGGACTTTTAAAATTTTCAGACATTCCCCATTTGTTTTTGTGGTGAGCAGAAACATTTGTTCCTGAAACTGAGATTTTTTCTATGTATTTAAGTATATATACATATATATTTACTAAATATATTGTCGTCTAGTACCCATAACACAAGCCTTATTGAGCTTACCATGGGACTAGTTCGATTTGTGTAAAAAAAATGTCCCCTAATATGGAAGTGCATAATATACACAATGAATATTGTTCAAAAAATTATGAATATGAAGTCAATGTGAAAATCAAGGGACTAGTGCCAAAATCTTAATGTGAGGTGGTTTCTAACTTCCTTAAAGTAATAAAACATAAAAGTTGTAATAAGTAGACTCTGCTGTACTTCTTTTCAGTGTTGCGGAGTATTCACCGCAACATTATGGAGTCCAGCCCCTTTTTATCATCACTCATTGTTATGCCTACTATACTGTTTTAGTTTTTACTTATGTTTATCATGTAGGTACTTAGTGTTAAAATGTGGTGATAAATAAAGTACTTCTATGTCTATGTTGCCAGCCTGCTTTTCCATTATGATTCCGAACAAATTAGCTTGTACTAAAATCAGGAAAGAGTAGTGGTAATCACTCAAGTACCTCAATACTTCTGCATGAAGTTAATAGAAATAACAACAATGAATACTTTCAATAAATGTTGGATTCAACTTGATTTAGATTGTTTTGCACTAACCTTACTTTGCTCTCTTGGGTACAGCTTGTTTTCAACCCCCACAGGCAAACCCGTAGCTACCAGCACGTCTCTAATCTCTTGATGAGTTGGATTCTCAACACAAGAAGTCTTCGGCAACCTGCGACCTTGCGCCAATGTCTTTTTGCTGTTCAGATATGCAGGATAAATACAAATCCACCTGGAAAACAACACATGCTGGTCAATAACAATCAAGGAATCATGAAGATTGGAACGAATATATTGACATACGTAATTTCAACAACCTTACCTCTCAACTTCACTGTGCTTCTTTTCTGGATTCCATGAGGTTATCATTGCAGCCATGGTAGATTTAATCTAATATTTCGAATGACTTTATCGACTATTGGAGTACAGAACACGAAAATCAAGATAATAAACATACACGTAGGCTAGGTGGTGGTGTTATTTCTCAATAATATATATTATCCTCTCTCCTCTTGAACGTCAACGTCAAATCAAATTGGAATATAACCCTAAAGAAATTTGGGCTGTTGACAACAATAAAAATAAATTACTCTTACATTACCAATAAATAAATCTCAAGAAAATACTTGGAAAAAATCACCCTTCTACTTATTTTTGATATTTTAAAGATTTTTAAATACAACATGAACAATAAATGGACGCTATTTGATCGTAGAAAAGGCGTCACGTCACTTGTTAAAGCCTATTTCCCTAGAAATTTCATACTAACAAATCGTTTTTGACGTTTCATTAAAAGTTGCTGATTTGACTATCAGTCAACATCCCACAAAGTACAATATATATACTGAGATAGAGATACCAGTGAAATACTCCACATAGATCGTAGCGCCGTTGTGTATTTAGTAAGAACTAACCGCACGACCGCAGCATCCCTGTCACTTCAATATGCAAGTGCGATAGAGATAGCACCCAGTGACATCTGGTACAAACAAGTTAAACTAACATTTCCATAGAAAAATTCGTACTTCGAGCTGAAAGGCCCCTGCAACATCCCTGCCGAGCTCTTGTGCAACGCGCACACAATCTCTATACAAATACTTACGGAGGTAAACGATTTTTAAGGTATTTGGTCCCAATATAATGTACTCTTTGTTTGGTCCTTCCTACAATAAGTTGAATACCGCTCTACCGAGCTACTACCAGCCCGGCTGGTATGATAGCTTATACCGTCACGTTATATGTGACGTATCAGTACATTTTGGCCATATAACGTGACGTTATAAGCTATCCCATCAATAACATAAATGTGAAAATAGGAGCCAAGTTCAATATTAAGATTATGAGATGCTTGGTAGTCGTCTTCACCGACAAAAGAATTGAGATCTAAATGGGTGCCAAGTTCCGTAGATTGTTTGAAACGGTGCCGGTGAAGACGACAACCAAGCATCGCATAATGTTAATATTGAACTTGGCTCCCATTTACACATTTATGTTTTTGACGGGATATCATAACCTTTTGTCAATCTCCGCCAAATGGTGCTTTTAAAGAGCGAATGCACGAGTTACTATACAAAATACCCAAATCGCTATAGGTGCACCTCAAATATTTGAAGAGTTCCCTCGATTTCTCCAGGACCCTATGATCAGATTCTTACCTGATAACTATGGGACCACCTCTGAAGAATACCGTTTTAAACAATAAAAGAATTTTCCAAATCGGTTAATATATGACGGAGTTCTGAGGTAACTAGCATAAATAATAATAATAATAATAACGAAGGCTGAGAAGGACAAATCCAGCAAGTACCTAGACCTGGCACACGAGGTAACCGCCATGTGGGATGATGATTCAACGATCATTGTCCCGATAGTCGTCTCCACGAACGGTCTAATAGCGAAGAGTCTCGACCAACATCTCAAGAGACTCTCGTTAAATGGCAGGGTCAAGGGTCAGATACAGAAGGCGGTACTCCTGCCCGGCTAGTATGATAGCTTATACCGTCACGTTTTATGTGACGTTTCAGTACATTTTGGCCATATAACGTGACGGTATAAGCTATCATACTAGCCGGGCTGGACACGGCGCGGATGGTCCGGAGGTTTCTCTCTCTGTCACCCTAACCACCGGTAGCTTAGGCCCTGCCTCGCTGCCAGCAGCGGCACTCTAGGTTAAGGATTTTTATAATGCTTATATATTCTGTATGTATGTTTATATATTTTACTTTTATAAAGTTATTGTAAAAAACCTAGCTTAAGTACCAAAATAAATACAGAGATAATAATAAAACTAATAAAAAAACAATGTTTTCAGTTTTTTCTGGTGTACACATACAATTACCAAGATGCATGCCAAATTTCATCTTTCTAGGCTAGGTCACCTGGAAGTGGGTTAGGTTTTTGATTACTAGTCAGTTAGTCAGACAGTCAGTCAGTGGTAAAAATGCCAATTTTTGGAATTTAATATCTCAATAACTATTAAACCTATATTTATGAAATTTGGGGTCTAGTTGTACTAAAGGATCTTAATACATGTACCAAATATCATTTTTTTTATGTTAGATAGATTTGGAGTTATTGGGGGGTCAAAAGTGGCTCCAAACGGTTCGTGTAAAATAACACACGGCTGCTGTCCGCCAGTTCCTGGGGTGTACTTGGCTGGACACGCTCCCGCGTGTCTAGCTGTGCAGGGTACACCCTGCTACCGAACTCTAGTAAACTAGATATACAAAATTGAATAAGAGCGACAGAGAGGGATATATCATTTGTTGTCTAATCATAGTTCCGCTTTCTTTATTGGCCTTTGATTTGCCTCAATGTCATCTAAACGTCAAGTCTGACAAGTCAAATAGTTTGAAGCAAATAAACGATTAACCGCCCAAATTAAAGAGCTTGTGTATGGTAAGCCGCCAGGCGTTTAAGACTAGTTTTCATTCTAGCTGCTGAAAAGCTTTTCTGTGGTATTACCGCGAACCGAAAAATCTGCCTCTCTGTCGCACTTGCTTGTTCGACTGAAAGAGAGGGAGATACTTCGTTTTCAGTTCGCGCTAGGCCTTCTGAGTATGAATATGAGTGACACTTGACAGGCTCCAACAACACGTGTGAACGGCAATTGGGAGTATTGCCTTACATATTGTATTTAAAAGATAATTGATAATTTTATAATACCCACAGCAAAAACTAGAAGAGATGAGTTGTATAGCAGTAAGCGATAACTACGTTGCTGTCACCAAAGGATTGCGCATTGACTTCTACGACTATACGAAGCACTGTTGTATCAACATTCCCATAAGTTCTAAACCTCAGGAAAACGATTCTCTATCTGATATTGTTATTTCCTCTGACTGTAAGTACCTAGCGGTAGTATCATCAGTTTCGAAACAACTAACGGTGTTTGAATTACCCCTATCAGAAAAATATAAATGTTTTACACTTCCAAGGAGTGCTAGTAAAGTAAGATTTACCTCAAACAATGAACAACTACTAGTAGCAGATAAAACGGGAGATGTCCTTATATATAATATCCATAAAGCTACAGATAATGGGACAAAACTCTTGGGACATCTGAGTTTACTGTTGGATATTTTACAAACTAATGACGGAAAATACATCATAACCTCTGACAGGGATGAGAAAATTAAGGTTTCTTGCTACCCCAATACATACAATATTCAAACATACTGCTTGGGCCATAAAGAATTTGTGAAAAATATTGAAATTTTACCTCATGATGGGAATTACTTAACAAGCACTTCTGGTGACGGAACAATAAAATGTTGGAGATATTTAGATGGAAGCCTGGCCCACACCATCCACACCAATAATGATGTTAAAGATCCTAAACTGAGAGAGAACTTTGTTAAAGTCATGAATGATGATGGTATTGAAGTGCACACATTGCCCATAGTTCACTACACAATTTGTCGCTTGGATGAATACTCCAGTTTATTGGTAGTAGCTGTACATACATGTAACACTTTATTATTGTACAGATTACAAACAGCTAATAAACAATTAAGTCATGAGTTGTTAGAGAGAATTACAATGGAGAGGTTCCCAGCTGCAACAAAATTGCACAACTTGTCTTTGTATGTATATGATGATGTCGAGAGTGCAGTTCAAGTTTTAAAATTGGAATATAAGGACAGTAAGATGAACATTCAAACGGATAAAACAATAAGCATGTTTGAAAAAGATCCCATTAGCATTGATATTAGAGATAACAATGAATCAATTAAGGTTTTGTATAAAAGGAAATTTGACAATGTTCAAGAATACCAGGAAAGGAAAAAACAAAGATTAGAAAAATCTATCTCGTGAAAGATGCAAAACAAATCAAGTATCAGTTCAACCAGACAAGTTTATTATTTTCAGTTGGTACAATAAAACAGAAATGTGAAGTGCACATTTTATACAAAAATAATTGAAACATAATGTTGGAACAGTCATTAATAAAGCTAACAAGTTAATTCTAAGCATTTTCATTTTATACTAAGAAAACTATAAAATGACTATATCACAATTTAACTAAACACAACAAGGACATAAGTAATAAGACTAATAAGGTCTGATATAATACTTATTGCTTCTTTAATAGAGGTATCACAATACTCTACCAGCTGTGACAGATCTTAGTATGTTACACTTAACTATGAGCTGACAGCAAAAATCCATCTGCATTGTGTTGTGTTGTTATTGCTTAACACTTTCTGACCCTTAATGTTATTTACACATTATTAAACCACACATATGTTAGGGGATATCCCCTAACACAGGCAACTAAGTATCCCTTAGATCACAAACATTGTACATTTTATAAAAAAGTATTTGTATACATATGCCATTTACGGTATAGATATCCTGCTCACCTGAACATGTTATTTTAAAAAAGATATATTTTAAGGATTGAAATGATGTAACAAATGGTGATCATTCACCTGAAATCTAATTGCCTTCCATGGAAATGAAGTTTCATACAACAAGGTAATGTTTAAATTATGCACAAGCATTAACTGTCAAAATCTGTTCCAAAATTATAAACATTACATCTGCCCGGCTAGTATGATAACTTATACCGTCACGTTATATGGCCAAAATGTACTAAAACGTGACGGTATAAGCTATACTAGCCGGGCTGGTGCCACAAGGCAAGGTGGCAAACAGTTTAAAATGATGCCCAATCATTAGTAAAACAGCCGTTCGTTGCGCCCCTCATCTACCGAACCCGTAGATTCGCAACGACATTCGTAAAAAATAACCGCGGTAGACGACGACTCAATGTTATTCAATTTTTCTAGACTCCCATAAAAACCATAAACATTGCTTATAAATTCTATATCAGAAACAAAATGTTTCCATCTCACCCCTTTCCAAATGTACTGAATATTTTTGTCTTAGCTGCTGAGCAAGAAATTCCTCAATCAGATACAATGGCAATAACTAATGAAATGAACACAGAACACATATTTCTTGCTGCCAGCTTATTAGCTTACGGGCCAATTCATTCCTTCTTTCCAATATATAAGATGCTTCCAAATTAGATGCCAATACCAATACTTTAAGAGATCTGAACATACATCAAAATATTTTTTTTACTTTTTATATGAAATTGTTGTTTTCGTATTCCAAACAAAATAATTACATTAAAATTTTGCCCAAACATAATCAAGTGAGCTACACATATCAATGATATTTTAAGTATAGATACGGTACCCGCGTTCCTAAAGTGAGGCGCTAAATAGGCGCTAATTATCGCCTAACGCTTTAGTCACCCGCTCCACCACCCGCTTTAGGACCCGGGTATGTCCTAAAACTACGGCCTAGACCACCGGGGGATGGGCAGCAGCATCCCTCAAGTGCGGTAGAGATACTGCGATCGCCAACCCGCATGCCAAGCGTGGCGATTATGGCATTTACCCCCCATGAAATTGGGGGAGGCCTATGTCCAGCAGTGGACGTCTTTCGGCTGATATGGTGGTGGTGGTGGTGGCTTTAGTCACTCCCGGGCGAGCGAGAGAGGCGCACGGTGACACAAGTTCCCGCTAACTACGTGATTGACCCGAAAATTGCTGTCATGCGTGATCCTTGAGTGCACTAACTATACATTAAAACGCACTAAGGCAACAGGCATTACAATCCACAAGTAAAATAAGCTGCAATTATGTTATTTTTTAGATTTATTCTTTCAACTTACCATTTATGAATATGTTTACAATGAGTGATAAAGATAACGAACATAGATCAATGCAACAGATGCGTCATACCAAATCTCATTCAATTCGAGGTTATAATGTGTTACATAGAAAACTTGAACTTAATGTCCTATATGTTTCTTGGGTTTTATTTATAAGAAAATAATGGTTTAGCTATAAAATGTAATTTTTTACAGTATACCTTGGTGTACTTACCAGTAACCATCATCATCAATATCATCATCATCCTAGCGTTATTCCCAGTACAGTTGCATCCTGAGGGATGCCCGGGGTCCGCTACCTAAGAATTGACGTAGGCACAAGTTTTTACGAAAGCGACTGCCATCTGACCTTCCAACCTTGGTGTACCAGTAATGATAATGTAAATAAGTAAGAATGAAGTGGAAATTACTATATTAAAATGTTGATATTTAAAACTTAGGTACAGTTAAACAAAAAATAATTTCAATATTTTAGTACAGTCAAGATCATAAATACAATACAAATATTCTTTATTGTTCACAAAAAAACGTGGGTAAACTACCTACATATTACTGTGTTTTCTTTTTTTCTGTTTGTAACGTTTCATTTGTGTGAGGTGTGCAATAAAGAGTATTCGTATCGTATCGTAACAATTGTGGTGGAAAATACCCGGGATGACTTCCTAACTTAGTTTTCCTGGTTTTAATGTAAAATCACTAAATGATTTTATTTAATTTAAGTTTTTTTGTGATGATGACCAGTCCCTAGTCTCGCGACCTAGACTAATATTCGACACACCTGCTCATTGTCGCTGATTTTCATGCAATCGAAACAGATTACGTGGCGTGGGTAGAGACAGGGAAGATTCATAGTTTGTGGTGTATAAAATTTCGTTTAGTTGTGGTGACGTATTAATTAATATTGGCCCGCAACACAAAATTGGTACTGTGACCCGTTCATCGCATATTAAATAAAAATAAAAACAGTTTCACCCCAACACATACATTGAAATTACCCGCATAATGGTATCATTAAAACATATATATATGGCATGAATAGAGTGAGAGCAGCTAAAAACTTTCGGAACAGCCCACGTACATTTCATATTTACGATGCTGGCTGTAGGTAGTATAGTGGTTTAAATTTGTCGTGCCTATTAGTAGGTGCAACAATGTACAGTTAGCATTAAAAATATGTATACTATTTTGAGACCACAGACAGAAGTTCCGAAATGTAGACATATTTCTGATGCTGGTTTACACTTTCAGAGTTTATTTCATTGTAATATAATCCAAAATTGCCACATTTACTTATATATTAGATTTATTTGTAAATGAGATGTATTGTTCGCTTAATCAGTTGAAACATAATATGTAAGTTATTTATAATACGAGTAGTTTTATTTTAAGTAATCTTGTGTCACAGTTAGTTATATTCTAATTCGTTGACGTGCCTACAACGTAAAACAACCACTCGATACCGGTATTATCACTACTTACACTCGGGATCATCCGTTGATTAATAAGTAGAAACAGTTTGCACCTTCTGCCTAGTAGTAGTAGTTTCTTTAACTATGTCAAACGTGCGGTGATTGGTGTTCCGGGTGAAGGCTGTCTCTTTCTTGTGTATTATTTTAATAAAGCTATCTCTTTTACGCTTTTGATGCAGTGTGCGTATTGTAAACAATAAAATGAACTGTGAATGTGTGATGCCGCGATGTTGGAAGTATTTCTTGCGCTTGTAATGTTTGAGCATAACCTATCTATACTTAAAATATCATTGACACATATTGGATGCTTGTTGAAGTGCCTAGTAAAGAGGTTTCATTTCATGCGATTATCAAAGAATCTCAAGAAAATCCTAATCATTGAATACTGATTATCTCATTAACAGGGTGTTATTACGTGTCTCAGTTGTTTTCCCAATTTTTTCCAAAAATGTATACTTTTGTCTACTTCTAAGGACTAGTACCTATCCGCTCTAAAAGTATTGGCATCTAATTTGGAATCACCTTATATAGAAATGGAAGTTAATCTTGACATTCTAACAGGACGATGAAATAGAATGAAAATTTTAAACTTAAATATAGTTTGTATATTTAATTATAACATATTTTTTACACTTGCAATAATATCTAAATGCAATAAATACAATCTAAACCATTGCATTTACCTAGATTTAAGCACATTAGCAAATGTACGGAGCTGAGAGCTTAAAGCATCATTTGAACTTAATAGTTTGTCTACATCTTCCTTTAATTCCATGAGGTCTGGCAGATTGTTGCAATCTGGGACATTAAGTAGCGTCGTAAATATTTTGTCCCATAAACCCTTCATGTATCTGAAAAGACAATATAGGTATTATTATTATTAGACTTTGAACCTGGGCATGAATAGACAAAATGGAATAAGGAGTTGATGGTTTAAGATTTAACGGCTCGGTTAGAAAATTGCTAAGTGTATAAGTTTAGTCCTTTGAACTAAAAATTATATTTGTCAGTTTCACGACCGGTAGTCAAGCTGCTGGGCAAAAAAAGTAAAGAAATGAAGGTTACGCGTGCTGTGCTTATCGCGGCCAAAACTAAATGAATACATACCTGGGCAATTTTTTCTCTATGTTCCACTGGCCTAGACGATTAGCTACCTTCATGTAACTGCCCATCAAAATGACATGTATTGTACCAGCGAGGCAGTATAAATCTGTTTGGTATGTCCATGGTTTCCCTTCCCTCATCTCAGTGCACGTAAAGCCTTCTGTGGCTATAAGCTGTAAAAGATAACAGTAATGATGAGACTGTAGAACGAATGTTCAATCTTGTTTTTAGGGTTCCGTACCCAAAGGGTAAAAACGGGACTCTATTACTAAGACTTCGCTGTATGTCCGTTCGTCTGTCTGTCACCAGGTTGTATGTACCTCAAGAATCGCGATAGCTAGACAATTGAAATTTTCACAGATGATGTATTTCTGTTGCCGCTATATCAACAAATATTAAAAACCGGCCAAGTGCGAGTCGGACTGTTTGCCGTTTTTACCTATAGATAAAGGTACGGAACCCTACGTGCGCGAGTCCGACTCGCACTTGGCTAGTTTTTTTATCTTATACAACGACGGTGGCAAACAATCTTACGGCCTGCCTTATGGCAAGCAAACACCGTCGCCTCCAGAACCGCAGAGCGTCCATACGCTTGCGACTCCAGAAGAATCACAAGCGCGTTACCGACTCTTTATTAACTTGAGGATTCGTTTATACATACGATACAATACAAATACTCGACCAAATGGGAGACATTCTGCAGAAAGGCCAGGTCAAGATTACCCTAAATTGGCGCGCATGCATGAAGAATGTTATGAGAGTTCATGAAACGAAAGTTGTATGTTAGGATAGTAGCAGATGGAAATATGTGATCTCTGCCTACCCCTCTGGGAAACAGGCGTAATTATATGTATGTAGTATAATCTACTATAATTGCACACCTAACACAAACCACCACTCATTGTGGTCGTTGGTATATACTACCATGTACATATGAGGAAAGGAAAGGTATTTGATTGGATGGTTGTGATGCAAAATAGTCTGTGAGGAAAAGCGTCAAAGACTCTTTTGCATGTTTCGATGACTATCTAACTTTAATCTAGAAACATAAATTTACTTCTCTAAACGTTGTTCCTTCCGGAAACAATGACATGTCGATAGAACAGCCCAAGTCAATTAGCTGCAACGACGGGGTCCTCCATTCTTGCGTAGGTCTAAAAAAGTTATGAGTTGAGATGAAGTCGTTCCATAAAAATACAGATGTGATGTAGTGTATAATTCATTACTTTTATATTAAAATGCTGGCCATATTTCAATCGACAGGGAGTTATAAGATTAGGTTAAGAATAAGATTAGTTTAAAAAGAACTAACTGAAGACAAAATAAATAATATTTAGGTTTCAACACTGATATGGTGGTGGTGGTGGTATAGTTTCAAGTTATTAAAGTTAAAAAATACTGAAACCTTCCAGAATGCCATGTTATACATAATAGTGAACATTATTAATATTTAATGTGTGGAGGAGGTAATATTTAAAGATCAGGTGTTTCACTTACATTTTCATCAATAAGAAATTATCAGGTTTAATATCCGCATGGATAATTTGTGCTTTGTGCAGGTAATGGACAATTGACAACATTTCTGCCGTCAGGAGGAAGACTATAAATTCGTTTATACACTTTGAGGTTGCCATCCTGATTTTATTGGCAACATCTAACAGGGAACCATACTTCGAGTATTCAGACACAAATAAGCTTGCATTGTCTCCAATGAATGCTGTTGTTATATCCATGTAGCCAGGAAGCTGAAATAAAATATGAATTTAAACACCCATCGGCAATAATTGTACAGCATGTTCAAAATTAGCTGCTATTTATATTTACCATGAACGGATCTTTTATCCTTGATTTGATTTCCTGGCAGATATAAAATTCCCATGGTCTACTAGGTTTCTGATATTTGACAGCGACTGATTTGTTGCTATGAATATCTAAACACAAGAATACAGCGCCATAATTGCCTTTTCCAAGTTGTTTCTCAACGGCAAACTTGTTGTTCCCAACACCAATCGTTGTCGCCACTTGCAATTTCGGGATAGATCGAACTTCATTGTAGCCCTCAGCATGTGTTTTATTAGGGAATTTCACGTAGTCTAACAATGACGTCAGAATCTTTTTATTAAATGGATCTATTACATCAGGGAATACAATATCAGCTGGTCGAGGTATATCACTGGTTTCCACTAATGAGATAGAATGCGTAGACTTGAACGCTCCACATTCCATTGAATTCTCACTATCCACATCCATGCCATATCCATCGGATTGGAAATCTGACTGTCTAGAATAAACAGACGATATTCTACTTTCTTTGCTCAAGGACTCTCTGCTATCTTCCGATTGAAATTCAACTCGCTGCTCGAAGTCCAACTGCCGTTTCGATATATCCTTCTGTTTGTCAATAGCATGTGTCACTTTAGCAGATTGAATTGGTGTAATAGTCTGTGCCGTTAAACTGTCCTTGCTATCAGAATCCGATAGCCCTGAAGAAGGTGGAATCTGAGCCTGTTCGGGACTAGACACGTAAAGGTTCTTATGCATCTTCTGAGATATACTTGGACTATTTGTGAATTTAGGCGTATTGGCGTTATCTTTTGGTTCATTCCTATTGGATATAAAGTTTAGGAACTGGTTTGAAAATCCGATATCAGGCGAATTTTGGCCCAGTTTAACATTTGGCTGATCATGTCTGACATTTCTTAATGCTGAGGTAGGACTCTTATGCGGGACGGGCGGCTTAGGTGGACTTACTTTGCTCATAGCATTCTGTTCATGAGGGCTTTGTTTTACTTGCGTCTCGGGGATACTCTCATGACTCATGTTGTTACTATTGTGTGCTGCACGCTGCGCCGGCTGAGGACTTTGATAAATCTGGAAAGGTTGAGGTGGATTGCTAGGAACTCCATAGCCAGTTGTTCCATTTTCGACAATTTGTTTCGGAGATTGCCGGTACGTATTCTGTATTTGATTATAGCTTTGATTTGATTGATACAAGCTAGTGTTGCCGTATTGGTTATGCATTCCAGGGAAATTTTGTTGACTGTAGCTTTGATTAGGAGAAGCTGCAACTTGACTAGTTCTCTGGTAATATGGATTATTTTGATATTGAGCTTGATGGGGCGGGCTCTGGAATGCCGCTGCCGGCGACGGCTGCTGTTGATTGGCGTAAACATGTCTCTCTGGCTGACCATAGACTGCTGACTGGTGATACTCTTGACGTCCCGCATATCCAAGTTGTTGGGGACTCATCATAGGTTGCGCGGAATTTTGGTATTGATAAGTCGGGCTCTGAAAGCCAGGAGGAACTGTGGAGCTCATCTGATGAGGGCTCTGCATTCCCGGGTGTTGCGGGCTGTTATAAACGTTAGGGTTAGGGCTCGCGTAGCCTTGTTGAGGATTCATAGCCTGGTTGTTCTGGTATTGTTGCTGGTAGCCATAATTTTGATAATGAGGGTTCATCTGCGGGGCGCCGGGTCTTTGAGGAGTATAGCCGTTGTAATTTTGGGATGCAGGCTTTTGGTATTGGTGGTCGTGGGAAAGGTAAGGCGTTCCAGCAGGCGGTGTCGGTTTAGCCTCGGGTTGATCACGTTTCTGCGCGTAGGCCCTGCTAGCGAAGTGCCCATTAGCGAGTCGTGGTTGCGTAGATATAGAATTTCTTTTAGAGGCTGTTGGTGGAACTTGATCATTGTGGTACATAGAGTCAAATGGAGTGCTAGTGTAACTGGTGTAGTTATTTCTTAAAGATTGACCTGATGAACTGGAGCCCGATTTGCTGAAAGTGAATGATAAGTGGTATATTAATCAATTCTTTAACTGATAAACGTATAAAACCACAGACCTAGATAAACCTAGATGCCCGCAATGTATGTACTTCGCGTGTATTTAAATGGTGCGGTGCACCACTTGCCGCTCAATCGCGCTCCTGTCGTTCTAACTGTCAGACGTTTGTTGCTGCACTAGAAAATGCCACACTGCGCCGTAATTGACTGTTCAAATTCAACAAGAGTGGTTAGTCGAGTAAACGGTGACGTTTCCTTTCATAAGTAAGTATTTTTTGTAATAAATTTCGCCTTATTTAATTTAAATTTAATTATTTTCAACTTGGAGTGATGTCGTGTCGTTTCTACCAAAATATTTACACACATAGTATATTTTCGAAGTACGCCATCCATTGCGGCTTCTACTTTAAACTATATTTAAGGACTGTTATTTGTAGGCCACAATGAACAGTGAAGCAAACGATTACTTAGTAAATCTCCACGTTGTAGGGTAGTAAGGATATTCTCATTGTCTGTCGATTTAAAGTGAGTAGTGCTGTACATTGCGATGTTTCACGCAATGTCAGTGTGCAATTCGATTTATAATCGATTTTTGTGACGGACAATGATAATTAAGGCTAGTTACAATACAATAATGTTATTCTTTTACATTAATAATATTTAATAATTTTAATTTAATAATATTTTTTATCAATAGATTCTTAAGCGTCACAGAAGCAGGGATCTTCTTTCATAAAGTGCTTAGTAGAATATTTATTTGATTGTTGACTATACGTAGGTATCAGAGAATATGCAATCATTTACTTAATTGCATTTATTTAATAACCACCAAACACTTATTTATTACACTATTTCACGTATTGAATGCTATCCAAAAAAATGCACTATAAAATATCTATTTTCATTGTCTATTCCTCTCTGAAATAAACTATAGTTTTGCATCGATGAAAGGTTGTTGTTATAAAAACATTGCAATCCTTGTTAGAGCAATCATGTAAAAAAAAAAAACTCTTGACTTGTTGACCGAGCGAGCGAAGCATCTCCGTTTCAGCTTTTGACAAAAAATCTGTCGTAGGTGTATATGTCTGTCCGGATGTTCTCCTCTACAGTTCGCATTTCTCAACAGATTCTCGTGATATTTTGTGAGCAGGTTCAATAATTATATAGAATTTCTTTATCGTGTCTGTTTTTGGTAATTTTGAAATTAAAAAAAATTGCGATGTCTACAACTCACAGAGCCACTAGTCACTTTGAATCACTTTCTCATTGTCCGTCTATAAACTCGAAGTATGATCGATAGAAAATCAAACATAAATATCGATTTATTATTACGGAACATTTTGTATGCTTAAAACAGACATATTAACGTAAATTCGTAGGTTAATTACTTGAATTTTGAAGTAAAATGCTGAACGCAAACTAGAGCGGGCGGGCTGCGTACGTCCTCTCACCGCAAAGGCCTACTGAATACTAAACCAACGGCGGCGCCTTTGAATCGGTTTAACGCGGCGGTAGTATTGGACATCACTAAATTGCTTACGTGACGTCATAGTAGGCACGTAAAAATTGACACGCTCGGTTTCCATACTATTGAACGCGTTTGCGGCGTCTATATGGTATGTGTATAAAACAGAGATAGGAAAATCAGAGGGGCTAGTATGATCGCTTATATGTCGGACATATAGCATTCGTCCCGTACTGTCAAGTATGTAAGTGCGAGAGGGACGAATGCTATATGTCCGACATATAAGCGATCATACTAGCCCCACAGATGTGTGTATAGTTGAAGTACATACCTACACTCTGGGAACTAACCAAACATTAATTAATTAAAAAAAAGCTTAAAACATACGGATTTACGCGGACTGGTTAGCAAGATATGCACATTTTTTTGTTGAAATGATTGTTCTCATTACTCAACAAACTCATACTTAGCTTAGAAGTATGTTTAATAAAGACAATATTATTTCCCACTACTATGTGTGTATGTGTTGGTACTATAATTTAGCTGAATATTGCTAACTTCAAAAGATCCAGATTTACTTCGATGGATTCTATAGATACTAATAAATTACAGTGATATTTTATTCCATACGAGTCATTTTATTGGCAAAACGCCCAAAAGTCGCGAAGCCAATTTCTAGAAATAGAAAACAAGTGAAAGCTATGCTTAAAGATTGACATACCTATTGGATTCTCGCGTAGCTTCCATGATTACGGACAGTGCACCTTGAGTGTCCGCGGTAGCATGTGGATCCGCGATCTGTCGCGAACTCTCGTCCCTCTTACCTATTCCAGACTGCAGTTCTATTGTACTATCATCCATATGGAACTTGGGAAAATTAGCTAACTTGTTGGCATTGTCTATACTATTGGGCTTCTTAAACTGGGACATGTTCGGCGTACTTGAAACCTTCACGTCGCAATTGAATACTTGGGTGTACTGAGTCTCTTCAAAATACATGGTTTTAGCCGGCTGAAATAATAAAATTTGTGCAATGAATAGGAATATTTAATACTTTTTAAACTTTTGTAGTTGCAGATCGACAACGTTTGTGACTTTTGGACCTTAACGGCATTGAAATAAAGTCGACAAATGGCGAACCTCTTAGATATATTTAATAAACGTTCATATCGATAATAGGGTTGAAAAGTTACGTACATTTCGTTCGGTAACATCTGGACTGTTGAACTTATTCGCGTTCTCTTTGTCCTGAGGCATGGTGTGGCCGATACCGATTTCTTGCTTCTTTTTAGCATTGAGTGCCATTGTCATGGATCTATCTTCATGAATGTCAAACTTCATGTTAGATACGTCGAATTGTTGTACAACAGGTTGTACCATTGATGGTTCTAAAAAATAAAATAAATAAAGTAACAAAATTAAGTAAAACAAATAAATAATATAATTTAAGAAAAAAGATAGGGTCATACCATTGCCATTGAAAATGTTTCGTAGCTCATGTTGTGCCTCCTTCGTGTTCATAGTCACATTGGTGATAGAATCCCCAAGCAGGTTACCCATTAAACTCCGGTTAAACTCCTCCATCAAATTATTTTTGCCAAAGTTAGCACCACAAGCATTTTCATTACCATAATTATTATTAGAAGCTGCCGGCTTGTCAATCTGGTCGTCTTTATCATTTGGTCGCTGGTTTTCATCGTTTTTATTAGACAGTTGGCTAAGTTCCTTGGAGTCTAAATTGACCAGGACCTTTGGTTCGCCAGGCGAGTGCATATTTGTTACTTTCGTCACATTTTGTATAGTAGGCATGGAAAACGGCATGAGTTGACCTAAGTGGTCTTGCTCAGCATCCAATGCACAGTTGGCTAGAGTCTCAAGCGCACTGCACTGAGCTAGGCTTTCATTTATTTTGCTAGTGTTTCGTTGTTCCTCCGCCACCGCTTCGTCATAAACAGATGACGTTTTTCTTTCTAAATTATATTTTCTTGATCTAATTTCTTCTAAACTGTATTCAGTGTCATTGACATACACCTGAATTTAAGAAAATAAATAAAGTTAACTGAAATACTACTTAGGCCCCTTACGCACTAGCGGTTAACCGCGGCGGCGGCGGCATGCCGCGCGGCCAGCCGCTTTTCCAGTTTAATATGCAACCGCTTGTGATCGTACGCACTTGACCGCCACAAAATTTTAACCGCTTGTGATCACAAAATTTTAACCGCGGCGGTTGAATGAAGAGCTGCGGCCCGCTTCGCGGCTGGCCGCCAACTTGTTTATACGCACTGGCGATTCAGTGTGCGAGCCACCGGTATTATTTATAGTAAAGCAAAAAAATAACAGGTATTGTTTCGTAAGTCGGACCCGATTGTCTTAACCATAAAGTTGCACTATGTTTATTGCACAAGCTGCGAACTGGCCAAATTCGTTGCGTGTTTCTAGTAAAAGATGAATCCAGTATCTCTTTTTATTTTTCTTTCGCTGTTTTAGGTAGGTAGTAAAATATATAACACAAGCTACTTCGACAGCGTCGATGGACCAAAGTCGCCGAGCGGTCCAGCCGCTTTACGCGGTTTCCGCGTCAGGCGGCTGGCCGCTCAAACGATCCGCCTTAGCCGCCAACCGCTAGTGCGTAAGTAACATAAGTATTTTAGATATTTTATAAAAAAGAAGAAATTTACCTCTGATTTATTATAACACGGAATTTTCGTAGGATCGACGGGGTCAGGTACACTTAAAGGTACAGAAAATGACAAGTCATCTACACAATAAGGCATATGGTTGGCTGGAAGTTTCAGAACATCTTCTTCATCTACATAAGCTGTTAAAAGACAAACACAAATTTCAAGATCACTGCACATTATCTAAAAGAAAGCTAAGATAAATCAACTTTCAACACACAAAATGTATAAATCTGATACCTGATTCTTTAAGAAGACTTGGATGTTTTCTATGTATTTAAGTATATATATCTATTAAATATATCGTCGTCTATACCCATAACACAAGCCTTATTGTGCTTACTACGGGACTAGTTCATAATTGTGTAAAAATATGTCCCCTAATATTTATTTATTTAGTTATCTGATATATAAGGAAGATATAACAGAAGGTCATAGGGTTATAGACGCTTTTTGAACTTTGGCAAGAGTTGAATGAAAATTTGAGTAACTTTAATGATTGGTGAACAAAAGGTTAACTGATGGTGCTGAAAAGATTTATTAAAAAGTGGCATACACATTCCTTTCACTATATTTAATATCAAAGTAGTCAAGTAACTTTTCAACACAAGTACAGTTTGTAAGGCTAATTTCAACTTACGAGTAAAAGGCAGAGGTTGATGAGGTACAACATTGGTGTGTACCATTTTGGTTTTAGCATTAGTCCAAATCCCAATTTCTTTCTCATTCTCTATGTTGCCACATGATTGTACTATGGATGCTGGGCCTGGGTTTTCGGCTACTGGGACGGCAGAATGTGAAGTAGATGGGGCATCCTATGTGGAAAGAACAACAATAATAAAAAATTGGCTGTAAAATAAAAGATAATTTAGAAACACTAGTAGTTCCATTTCATGAAATTGTAGCAATAATTTAATTACTAAGCTGAATTACATATTCACTTATAAGCAGATATTGTTTGTATATTCTTAAGACATCTGATTAACCCTGATTGATTACTTTAATGGTTGCCTCGAGGAAGGCCTTAAGGCATTAAGTAGGCCAATTGTACTTTTTAACCCCCGACGCGGAACGCAAAAGTGGGTGGTATAATTTTAACATATGTATGTGTGTGTCTATTTGTGGCATCATAGCTCTTAAACAGGTGAACCAATTTGAATTAGGTTATTTTTTATTTGAAAGCAGGTTTTCCAGCAATGGTTCTTGGACATGTTTTATCAAAATCGGTTCAGCCGTTTTTGGAGATATTGAACTTTGAAATGAAAATGTCAGGAGTGTTTTAACTTTTCTAAGTTGTCGGTTATTTTGTATCTGTGCAGTAAAGTTGAAATAAATAATAAGTAATTTAGCAAAACTTGAACGCCAAGAATACCTAAAGGTGTCGCGTGTTGTCGTGCCAACCACGGCGCCAAGAACGACTCCAGGCATTATGACTGTGCTTTACACTAAGGTCCATATCCAATCTCTTATGTAAGACAAGTTGGCGTGAAAGTGCGACTACCATATAGGAAGAATGACGTTCAAAAGGTTAAAGATGTAGTTGGCGTGAAAGTGCGACTACCATATAGGAAGAATGACGTTCAAAAGGTTAAAGATGTGTATCTTTAAAAACTCTCATGTTTTAATCACCTTTTTGCATTTGCCCCAAGTAAAGGGTTTAATCTTTGTTCATTTCACAAAAGTTCTGGAAATGAGGAATAGTTGATGTTTTGTATTTTTTTTTTCAACAATTGACGCCAATCTTTTTACCTTTTTTATTAAATGGAGTACCTTCAACCAGCGTGATTGAACCACAGCCAAGAATATACTTAAATCATGATTGTTGTTGATTTTAATACAAATAGAAAAGTCCTCCTTATTACATATTTCGTCAGGTTACATAACGGTCATAAGTAACAAAACGGATGTAAAGACTAACCTCGTAAACGCTGACCATGACATTAGAGTTAGGCATTCTAGAGTCAAAGCCCTGTTGCTGTCTCACGATTCCAGGAACAACACTCCTTATGCTGTCCCCTACCCTCTGGATGGGGACATTGGCGATGTTGCGACGTTTGAACGACTTGAGGGATGTGAGAGCCATCCTAGTCTCAGCTAGAGCAGATGCTGCCTTCCTCTTAGTTGGTGAATCATCATGGAGCATTCTTTGAGCAAAGACTAATTGGAAGTTCCTAAAATATATACATAATTAATTTATAACAGTAGAATGTATGTAACAAACACAAGTACTTTAACCAAACTGCAATATTAAATTCTAGAAAAAATACTACTTGACAAATACAGAAAACACATTAAGTTAGTTAATGACACAAAGTTAGTTTGGAAAAAGATATTTGAATTGGGCTTTATTTCTAGTTTAGTAATTTCTTGTACAACTATTATTTTAATGAAATAAATTATGATTACACCTACAACCAGGATATTAGCTTGAGTATACTAAATTCCATGCTAAACTGAAAGCACATTAAGTGGGTCAATAATCATTACTAACTTGCCAAAAGTGATTTTGCTTATTTGGAATAAAAACTGTACTTTATGCAATATTTAGTGATCTATTATAATGCTTAGTCCTACACATATTTTTACAGTCTCTAGTAAATTTGAAAGTAATGCAGTGTCAACAAATTACTTAACCACTTGACAATAACTAAATCTTCTGGTACAAATTATGCCTGTGCTGCTATATCACTTGTATGGAAATGTACATGCAACTTGTTAAGTTGTAGTGAAGAAAAAGCGTTAAGGTTACATTTCAATGGTTTGTCTTATCCAAGGGTCGGAAAAACCTCAGATCATTATATGGGGATGTGAAACTTGTCTAATCAACTAAACTGCTTAAGGCTGAACTGCCAGCTTGTGATTTGGTTAAAAAGCTCTAAAATTAAAATTGGTTATGCTAATGATAAACCTTGGGCAGCAGCCTCTTTGTCCTTCGCTTTTTGTGAGACTGAGCAATGAGAAAGCATTTTTAGTAAAGGCAAGCATGGTAGCCGGTTATAAAGAAGCAACTGACATGTGTGCCTGCTCCAACTCATCCAGGGGCTGCGCCTTTGCTTGGAGCCCAAGCATGTACACCTGGTTGGCTTTCTTGAAGTCCCCTGACTCCTCGCAGTAACAGGCCCAGGCCCGGTAGAATTCTGAGCATTCTACACCTATGCCTGTATTGTACAGCCTCTGGTATATCTCCAAAGGATTGGAGAGACAATCAACCTAAAAGTAAAGTGTTTTTAATGTGAGAGGAAGAAGGTTATTTATCCGCCTTCTGTATATTATTTATTTTTTCAGTAATGTATTACAGTGATTTTTCAATGAGCTTTGCATCACTAAGGCATTACACCAAGTGTCCATGTTGTGCACTATTGTTTCGTTTCTAATTGCACTAGGTAGTTTTTGGGATTTAGATAATTTTCATAACTTTACTAATAAGGAAGAATCCTTAATGCACTTTTTTCCCTTTTATTACCGGGCATGTGTGCCAAATTTACAGACAAAAGTTATCATCCTGATGGAATGCTCTGTGCTAATTTATTAATAGACAGAGGTAATATAAATAACAATATATCAGACAATCACAGCCAGTAAGTATAGCTTAAGTCTAAACTAATGAAAAACATTAAATGTGGATTTAGATACTTACATATTTGATCCATAGCTTAACAAGCCTTCGGTCTTGAAAATATCTTTCATCTCTTTCAAACAATAATAAGCAATCTTTGATCAACTTGTCAATATGGCCCTCATGACCATGCTTAGGAAAAGACTGCTCTACCCATTGTATGTAATTGAACCAAGGATCCAGTGGGTCAGGCCCCTGGTAGTGCCTGATGGCAGCTTCATGCTCCCTAGATACAAGAATATTCATGGTTAAATTTGGTATCAAGCAACATATCTGTTCTAAACACTAAGGTACAAGCAGTACTGTGTCTGAGACTTATACAAAATCCCAGTCCATTACCAAGTCAGTAAAACTATTAAACAAACGAATCATATGTTTAAAAAGTATCTAAAAAAACCTTACTCTTTCTGTAACTGCAACTGCCTCTGAG
Organism: Notocelia uddmanniana; assembly: GCA_905163555.1. Taxonomy (NCBI): domain Eukaryota; kingdom Metazoa; phylum Arthropoda; class Insecta; order Lepidoptera; family Tortricidae; genus Notocelia; species Notocelia uddmanniana. Next base: position 19,789,656 of record LR991059.1, on the reverse strand, counting down.
CATCAACATCTGATTGAGCCTGCAGCGCCGTGCCCAGCTGAGCCAAGTTTCTGCCACCTCTCAATGGCTGGATATTCTCCTTGCTAACGTCGATGTCCATTTTAGAGCCAAAATACAGCTGAAGTATCACAGCATCGGGAATAAACACACCACACTTCGCGACAAATACGTGATATCGGAACACCGAGTTTTACAGTTTGAAGCGTACGATTGATATTTACAATACCGCACTCATGAAGTATATACGCTTAAAATTAATAATAAAATATATTTTGCGGCGAATTTAACTATAATTACTAGATATTAGCTTTCAAAATCAGAAAAATTCTGGTGACTGCTACCAACTGAAGAAGCACTAAATTGCCAAAATCGCATAGAAGTTTTATGTCTATGGTAGCATTCAAATTTCATAAAAAATATGTCCGTTACAAAACAAAGAGGCGAAATAGTCACAATTTATCAATAATATATGGACAAACAACGGATATATAGATCGTGATGTAACGCTTAGTTACTGTGGCAATAAATAATTTTAAAATGTTTATCAAATTATGAATGTTGATCTGAATATAGCCTTAAAAAATAACATATGTAACTAGTTTTAAATGATGAATTCTATTGTGCAACACCCACGCAACGCCATATGTTTAAAACTAAACCAAGCCCTCAGTCATTACATTAAACAATTCAATTGGATTTATCTAACATCACATCAACATCAATCATTATTTTTCGGAGATTTAAGCGTGTCACTAAGTACTATTACTTATTCTGTGGTGTCACAGACTGGAGCGACCTGCGGTGGCGACCGCGGTGGCGGCTATATAGTTGAAAGTATAAGAATTAAGGCTGCGTGTACGAAAATCGAACTTCGTCTCGTGCCGTCCCTTTCACTCTCGTGTTATACACTATATGACAGAAAGGGACAGTAAGATGCGAAGTTTTGCTCCAGTCTGTGAGTCTGTGACACGCTTTAATTTCTTATTTCTGTTTGAGATACAGTATATGACGCTCGTATTTATCTTTTCTAAATCCATGACATTTGTGTTTGTGTCACGATGTCACGATTTCCATTGTCAGTCAGTTGTCAATGAAATGACACATGAGACATGTCAAATCAAATGTATTTATTTGGATTTTATAATCTGACCTGGCTTATTCTTAAAATTCAAGAGAGCTAATAAAAAAATAACGTATACAATTACTTGATGTGTAATCAAAACGGTACTAGGACATATATCCAGTAATATTTTACTGAAAAAAATCCTTTGCTTGTTTACACCAGCACCATGTCCCTGCGCGTGCAGATGGAAAAGAAAAAGGCCCAAGAAGAAATGCGGCGCCTCATGGCAGAACGCAAGAAGAAAGACGTGAAGCCAACAAATATAGACAATCCGCTGGCTAAATACAATAACCTGGGCCAGCTCATGTGTTTACTGTGCTCGTCTGTCGTACGGTCAGAAGGGGTCTGGCCTGTACATCTTAACAGTAAACAACATAGAGAAAATGTCGAAAAAGCGAAAGAGCTAAAGAAAATCACCAACAATTTCACAGATGTTAAAAACGTTAAAAGATTAGGAGCTCCTGCTTCAGATGCACCACCGGAGAAAAAATTAAAGAGCATTCTGAAAAATGCCGGAGAAGTAACTCCTATTCAAGTTTCGCAAAGCACTGTGCCGAATGTTATTTCTTATCACAATGAAGAGATTAAAAGGGCACCTTTAAAACTGGAACTAGTCCAATCAACTGTAAAGGGAGGTAAAGAAAAATCTTAGCCTTTATAATAGTATGATTAGCACATAAAAATAGGGTATTTCTATTTGGTATACATTAATTTTCCATTTATCTATTTCATAATTAAGATTTTTTTCATTTCTACTTGTCCACTTTGGGGACATAGAAATAAGTAATTATTGGGTATAAAGCCCAATTTACCTGGTCTTCACAAATTTCCAGTTTCCATGAGAATTACAGATAAATTGCCAAGCTGCACTTAGAAATAATAATATGTTTTTGTTAAAGATGATGGGAAGCAGACTGAAACTAGTTGGATAGAAAAAGATGCTATAACTCCACCGGCCCCAGAACAGCCTATTCCAGAAGGCTTTTTTGATGATCCCGTCTTGGATGCCAAGGTAATTGTGCTTTTTGACCCATATACTTGCATTTGACAATTATAAATACTTAAATGGACTGCTTTATGTTATTTCCAGTGTCCACTAATCCCCTAATTCATTAAACATTATTGTTTCAACCCCTAGCCCTACAAATAGATGATACATAGGGATGCTGCTATCTCTTAGGATGAGAGATATGTATTGCTTTCCATATTTATCACTTTCATTTAATCACTTTATTTTTGGACAGACATCTATGCTTTAGATACATCTGTATCATAGTTCACTTAGCACAGGTTCACACTGCTTAAATCATAGTTTGTCGACTTTGTTTTTGAACTGATTAACACTTTTCATTTCTTTTTCTATTTTTTATAGAATTAAAGTAGAAATAATAATGTCAGTAATTCAGTTTCCCCAGTGTTTTCTAAATTTTATTTAGTAAAATCAAATTGTAAAAATTGTTCTATCAGTCTGTTTTTAATAGGTCTGCTAAGCCCTTATTGGTAAGCAGTATTTAAAATGTACTGACTATTTCTATATTTGATGTTCAATTACTTAAGTTAGGCCTACTTTACTATTAGTCAACCATTGGGTTTGCCCTGAAGATTTAGAGTACATGAGAGGTACCAATATTGTGTAGGACTCTATTCATTCTAAATTATCATATGATTTTAATATTATTTTACAAAGTGTCATCATCATCCTAGTGTTACAGTATGATTACTTTGAGTTTACCACTGACATATACTCTTATTCCATTGGATAGTCTACTTTAATACTTATTTAATAGAGTTTCTATTCCACGCATATGATTTTAAGACATGTAATAGAAACTAAACTAAAGAAACTAGTGTCTATGTAATAGAAACTCTATTACATTGGTCTTAAAGTAGAATATCCAATGAAATACGAGCTTATGTCAGTGACATACTTAACCTTTTGAACGCCACGGTCGGCCATAGACGTCAACGTAAAATCGTCACCCCGACGCCAACGACGGCACTGGCCGACAATTTTTTTTTAATGAAATACTACTGAGAAGCTGCCCAATTTTATATTGGCATTATTTCTTTACACATCATTTTTTTACCGTTGTGGCGTCAGGGGTACGGCGAATTACTTTGACGTCTGGCGGCGAAAAGGTTAACGTAATTTACCTGTATCCCGGTATAGATGCATCCTGAAGGATCCACTAACTACACCCAAGAACTGGCGGCGTAGGCACTAGTTTTTACGCAAGTGACTGCCATTTGACCTACCAACCCAAGGTAGAAACTAGACGTTATTGTGATTAGGCTTGTCAAGTGAGTGGGCAAACTTTATTATATATTGCTGATATATTTGCGATCAGTGTGTACCTAACTTTTAGCAAATGTGTTCTGATGTTTATATTACCTATAATTAGATGAACATCAAACTAAAATGTTAATTAAGATACTTATGGATTTTGTATGATGTATTGTCTGTTGGTGATCCTAAATAAATAAATAAATTATAGTCATTTGGGTGTGTCCTCCAATGAGGGCAGCTACCCTTTTATATTGATATTTTTATATCGTCATATCATATAACATCTTTCCCTTTGAGTCGTTTCACATAGCTATGCATTGTGAGTTGTTGTGCAAGTGTGTTAGGGTGCTTGTCCAGCCTCTCCCGATATCTCATTTCGATATTCTCAATTTCTTCTTTTATGGTAGCCATTTCCAGGTATTTATGGATTTCTGCGTTTGTAACACACCAAGGTACATTGCTGATATTCCGAAGGATAATGTTTTGCATTCTTTGCAAGCATGATATGTTAGTATTTGTTATGCTTTAGCATTGTATGTTAGTTTTAGCATTGCCTTGTAAAGTAAGAGTTTATTGTCTACTGAGAGTTTGCTGTTTCGCCCCATAAGCCAAAGGAGGGTCTTATATCTCAATTTTAAGTTCTTCTCTTTTATTTTTTATATGCACCTGCCATGTTAGCCGCCGGTCTAGGTAGAGCCCCAGATACCGGACGTTGTCCTGCCGTGGGAGACCTTAGTGTCCAACTTTACTTGGGGACAGTTGCCTTAGCGCAATGTGAAGGTGACGTGGACAGATTTTGCTACACTGGCTTTAATACACCAATTCTGCAGCCATGTTGTTGTCTCATATCTGGATCCTTGTTGCTTGCCAGGATAGCAGTGTCGTCGTCAAAGGTTGCTATTGTAGCGTCTTTTGCTTCAGGCAGATCTCTAGTGAAAATCATATACAACAACACAGGTCTTAAATTGAGCCCTACGGGACACCCACTTGTATATCATAAAGTTTTGATGTGGATTCACCTTCCTTGACTACAGCCACACGATCAGCCAGATATATATAGCTATGTGGAACATTGTTTTTTATTTTGTACAACAGTCCCTTGTGCCAAACTTTGTCAAATGCTTGCTGTATGTCTAAAAACAGCAGAACAGTACTCTTTATCCTCCAGGCTTTTTCTGAGTTTGTCATAAACTTTACGTACTTGTTCAACTGTTGAGTGATGTTGTCTAAATCCAAATTGGTGTTGTGGAATTACGTTTTTGCCTTTTAGTATAATAATATAATAAATAACATTAGCCTAAAAATTAAAAATAAAACCCGTGTCTTTGTTTATTTGTTCAAAAAATGTTATACAAAAGGTCATCATAATATAAAATCTGTCTTGTATTCTTAAGATTAAAAAGTAACTAAATACTTAGAAACACCCATGTAAGCATATACATTTGTATAATTATTATGTCTTAAAACCAATCCCAGTGCATCCGGTTGCATATAAATATAAATCATTGTCTGTATAGTTCCTCAAAGGATTCATGGATGTAGTCAATCATGTCACCAGCTAACATGCTTCTGCCTTTTACTTTAAATGCTTTCTCATTGCTCAGTCTCACAAGAACCGAAGCTGCATAGCAGGACAAAGAGGCTGCTGCCCAAGGTTTATCATTGGCAGATCCAAATTCTATTTTATCTTTATTGCTCAAAGTCCAATTTAGGAAAGTTGCAATTGATCCTGATAAGACATCCCCTTGCCCTCCACATCTTCTGTTTGATCCATACAAATTTGACTTCCACTGAACTTTCGGGACAGAGGAATATATTTCATCCTCTTCTCCCTTTTTGAAAACTGTTACATTTTCTCCCAGTTTTTTCAATTCTGCAACACCACCAATGCTGATACACAGCCGTTCAAACTCAATTTTATTAGGAGTCAGTATGACAGGAGATGCAAAATCTTTGACAAGTTCTGGTTTACTAGTTATAAGGAACAATCCATCAGCATCTATAACTAAGGGTATCTTCTTCACTTTAATTATATTTATTAACTCTGTGACTACTTTGAAGGCTTCTGCCTCTCGTCCCAGCCCTGGGCCAATTACTAAAGCATGTAGTCTTTCTAACCAGGGTGAAATTTCAGTAGTTGCATTAGGATGATCCAGTAATGGATGTACTATGAGTTCTGGGCTGTATGACTTAATGACGCTAGCCGCCGAAGAAACACAGAATATATGCACTAAATCCGCTCCAACCTGCAATTAAATCATTAGATGATCATTTGTGCCTAATCTGGTACACAAGCAAATGCCGTGCTGGGCCTGGGCGAGGCTACTCACTCAGTGTATAAGTGCCTCAGTGCATGCGCTGCAGCCTAGGCACGTCTACACTGAGCGGGCAGCCTCGCTCGTGCTGTTTGTACTGTACCCAGCTAACAGGTAATACTTTCAACAATACTTAAAGTAAACTCACTTTCAAAGCACTTATCCCTGCAAAATAAGGTGCTCCTGTGTACTCTAAAGATCCTCCAACAATACCTATCCTACCGGCTTGACCTTTGTGTTTGCTTCCATCTAACTTTGGTATACAAGCCTGAACAGATTTCAACATCGATGCGTTATCCATTGTACCTTTATATCGACAAGTACCGACTTTTAAACACCAAAAATATTTCCTTAAAATATTACCCGATATCAACATAACAGATCGCTGTTTAAATAACAATAAAAATAAACGTCATTCATAAAATGATAATGATAAGATTTGACAACTTTGACGTGTTCATTAAAAAATATATCAAATGCAAAGAATATAATACTCACTAATGATCAAATGTCATTTCACTTGAGTGGTTCGGGAGCGTTCAAATCTCGTGATATATTCCTTTATTACTCCAATAAAGAAAAGAAGCCATGATAAAATTTATATTTTGTTTGGCTTCGTTAACCCACAGGTCTTTTAAGTATGTAGTGAGTCAGTAAGTTAATATTACAATCTTTACAACTTAAAATCTGGAATCTGTGGCACCCGGGTTAATTTGGGGTTGATTCACACATGTCTCGAAAAGAGGTATCTGAACGGTTGTTGGTAACCAAAAGATAATGCTGCAGGATACACTAACGTAAACGTAATAAACTGTTTATGATAATTTGATTTCAGGTGAGAAATATTGAGTACAAAGATCCTGTAGAAGAAGAGTGGGAAAAGTTCCAAAAAGAAATTAAGGAGCAGGCTAGTGCATCCGCTGAAATAATAGCTGGAGAACAAGAGGAAGCCACGGCGGAAAGACAGATTGACGAGATAGAAGAGCAGATGAGAAACTGGACGAGGTAAGACGGGACAATAAAGCCCGTTTAAGGTTACCATTACACCTAACAGCAGAAGGGAGTGGGATAGCGACAAGTTGCTGGAACATAATGAGAATCTCCCAGTGACCTAGATAATCTAGATATTCTCCTGGTAGCTGTTATGTTAATGGAGATTTTTGACTCATTTTATTACTATCATTCTCTCTCAAAGGACATCGGTTCCCTGCAGTGGGGTGTACATAGGTTGATTATGATGATGTTGAAACTTCTCTCATTCATTCTTTGCAGTGTAGTGCCCAAAGTAAAAGAAAAATGTAGCACAAAATAACAAATGAGTTTCTTTTTAATGTTTTGGAACGAGTTTCCGTACGAGTCCCGTGGCGAATTCCTTAGATTCCTCGTGTGCTCACGGCTTTTTTTTTTCGGTCATGGGGGCCAAAGGTATTTTACCCGCTTTGCCATCCCATATGTTACGCCACTGAACGAATTATCCATTGGCATTAGCAGTGGCATTAGCATTCTCGACGGTATAAACTTATGAATTATGAGTATGGTTACCAACTCGATCGACTGTCCGCCCTGATCAAGTAAGCAATATATTGATTTAAGTAGTAGCATTTAACAATAACTTCTTTCATATACATAAATAGATACATTACCTTAAGTAGTGTAAGTGAGGGTAGATGAGGACTTTAAAAATTGCCCAATATATTTTTTTTTCTCAGACAATATGGACTTTTTTGGCTCATTCTACTCAGAATCAATTACACTATCGATGCCAGTAGAAAAAAAAATGTGCGGAATGCCTCATTTTTTAATTCCCCAGGTATATGTTACCTGCCAAAAAACTTTCAAACAGTTAAATAGGCAAATATGTGAGAATATATGCTTATGTAACCTTTATTTTGGTAATTAATAAATTAAAAAATATTTATACACAAATATGTGTATTTTTTTTTTTATTTACCGTTTTTGCAGGGTCTTGGAATTAGAATTGAAGAAAGAAGAAACAAAGAAAAATAAACAAGATGTTGAACAAATGAGTGATAATGAAGATGATTCAGATAATGAAGAGGATATAGACGAATTTCTGGATTGGCGAGCAAAGAAAGCATATAGTTAATAACGGTATTAAATTAATATTTTGACCATAATTATTTTTATTCCCATCCTGCCACCCTGCTGCCTTATAATTACTCTTCTGAATGGATTGATTCTCTTCGTTACGTGGTGTTACCTAACCGTGCCATTGCCGGAGGTAAGCGTGTTAATGGAGAGTGTGAAAAATTTTGTAAAAAAATCGGAGATGGATTATTTGACAATCTTAAGTTTTATTACTATTGGTTTAGGTTATATTAAAAAGCCAGCCAGCCGGCCAGTCCAATAAAAGGTGGGCCTTTTATTGGACTGGCCAATTTGGCCAGCGAGTGATATATTGTGGCAGCCCTTTCAAGTTCATTTAATATAGGAATGTCATATTCATTATTATATTTCTGGCTACACGATGTCTTGCCCTAGCCTATCAAGTGGCTAAGCCCAAATTTTCTTTAGACTGAACAAGTGGTGTTGGATTCAGTAATATCCCCTGTGCATGAAAAATATTGTTGTTCCCTGTTCCTCTTTGAAGTTATGGAGTGAATAACTATAACGTCACAAAGATGGTGACATACAGCGTAGAAGGTAGTTCTTTTGTACATAGCGAACCTGAACGATGCCTTAGTTCCGTACCTAATTGTTCAATTTATAATGGCATGTCAGAATTCATGTACAGCACAGGCTTTATGTTTTAGACCTGGCGGTATTTTGCTTTCTCTAAGTTTCAACATCTTCATGAGGATAAAATACGTATAGTTATAAAACTGATATTTTATTTTGTGTCATATTGTAATAATGGATTTTCGGCCATAGAGCGAGACTGATTTTTTGAGATAAAAAAACTCGCGAGATCTTCAGCTCACAGAGCAACTAGTTATATTACGCTTTAATTAGGCTTTAGAGTACTACGAACTACACTCGCGGTTAAAATATTCGGGTCAACCTGAATTTAATAACCGCAATAAGGTTTTTTATATTTACATATTATACTATAACCAACCACCACCCAGCCCGACTAGGTATAAGTAATTTACGGGATCCTATCATAAAAATATCAATATCCAAAAATGACGCTTTTTGCGATATCTCTAATGTTGTTTTTTTTTTATAGGTTTTTACGAGCCCGATTTAAACCTGCTAACGTTATTTTTGTAAATGTTAATTTTGCAATTTAAATGTAAAATTAAATAAAGAATATGACAGGATTAAAAAAACTATACAGCCTTGTACTATTTTAGGAATATATGACGGTATTTTATAATTACCGACCCTTTTATAATTACTACATCATAATAACTTTAAATAAGGTCTTTTTTTTTACGCTCACGGGAAAATGGGGTCGCGGACCTTTGGAAGGTGTGCGCGGAGCCAAAGTATCGAGGTACTGAAGTACCAAGTACCACATAGCCAACACGCAGAAGCCCTTTAGACAATTTAATGAAATTAAAAGGATACACCGAGCGGATGCTGTCCCTGCCCGTGTCATGGGAATGAGACGAAAACAGAAACAGTACCCGCCAGGGTGTACAGGAACTATTGCTGGTTGATGGAATCCAAATGAACCGGATTATTGGGTGAATATGATGGACTAATGGCAGGGCTATTGAGCGAGGCAATGGACGCCTGCCTAATAAAACTCTCTCATTTTTATGTCTCGCAGAAGTGGTAGACGGTGACTCGCTACCTGCTAAATGGCCGTTAAAAAAAAAAGGTCACAGGGGTGCTACCGCGAACTTCGAAAATCGAACTTCGTATCGTACCGTCCCTTTCCGTCATATAGTGTATAACACGAGAGTGAAAGGGACGGCACGACACGAAGTTCGATTTTCGAAGTTCGCGGTAGCACAGCAGGTCCCCCCTGTCCATATAAGTCTGGCAAGAAAGTGTTGAAATTAAAAAGTGGCAACACTGTTGTGTCATCCCTTTCAAATCAATCTAAGAAAAAAGGGACGACTATACAACCAACCCACAACCCCCAGCCCGACAAGTATGATAGCTTATACCGTCACGTTATATGTGACGTTTCAGTATATTTTGGCCATATTAAGCCGATCACAAACAGGCGCGGCCTGCGGTGGCGGCTGGCCGCAGGCCGCTTGACAGGCTGCAACAACAACACACTGGCGCGGCCTGCGGTGGCGCCCTATGTCAATTTTAGTCGGCCTACGCCAAACCAAACGTCAAACCGTTACATAAATAACCAAAAAAAAACTTTTTTGGTTACTTTTGGACACTTAAAAGTAAACTTAAGCCTGCAGTTTGACTCTGTGTAGCTGATAAATGTATGATCAATTTTGTTTTTAAAAATATATGCACTATATTGGATATAAAATAATCTAACTATGCATTTTTACTTATGGTTAATGGCGGTCAGTTGTGAAAATTTGCAACAGGCCGCGCGGCCTGCGCAGTGGCGGAGGGGGCGTGGCTTGCGGCCGCGGTCAGCCGCTTAACCACCGCGTCAAGGCCGCCTGTGTCTGAATCATTGTTAGGATTGTCATACTTTCCAACTGGGCGCCACCGCAGGCCGCGCCTGTTTGTGACACGCTTAACGTGACGGTATAAGCTATCATACTAGCCGAGCAGTGGGGCTAGTATGATCGCTTATATGTCGGACATATAGCATTCGTCCCTCTCGCACTTACATACTTGACAGTACGGGACGAATGCTATATGTCCGACATATAAGCGATCATACTAGCCCTGCAGGAGCACTCAGCGAGCTGGCGCAGCTGGCCGGTGTTATGGGCCTTACACCCTTTAACAGAAGCCTTATTGCTTGGTTCATTATTCACGTGATACATATAGGGACATGAGTGTATCGTGTGATAATAATAACCGTGTAAGAGTAAGAGGCCGCTATATGAGATTCAAATTCCTCTAACATGCGATGCGTTCGAACCAATGGGACCTTTTAAGCGGTTATTATTATCACGCGACACACCCATATCACGATCTGTATCACGTAAATATTCATGAATATTGAAGCAAAATCCATATTATCACAACACTTTTCATATTATCAAATCCAAACAATTTTGGATACCGCTATAATATTGACATCCCATTGTTGTGATAATATTTACCGTGTAAAAGACTCCTTTGGCTGTTATTTTAGCGGAAACATTTTATTTGCACAACTAACGTATTTTTTATAAATGTGGACATTGTGGACATATCATTAAATAATGACTTTACATATTTGTATCGTACTAGTGTTGTACACTCGACAAACCCAATTCATATCGACTAATCATATTGATCATATTATAATTGCTACCAATAAAATAATTAGGAGTTAAACACGATTTAAAAACGAAAAGTTTTAAAAGCCCTAACTATGTTTGTGTTTGATTTACCTATTTAACGGATATATACTAACGTAAAAAGAAGCGACACCGAAGCATGTGTGCTGTAAACCCGTCTCGCGGCTATTTGGGCGTTACCGGACGTGAACGGGGGTGCGCGAGGGGCGCGCGGTGTGTGGGCAGCTAGCCGCGGCAAGATGAATCGCAGGGGTGCCACTCGCTTCAACATTCACTCGCGTGACGTGCGCTCACACAACAGAGATCGATCGGCCGGTAGCGGGCCTGTAGTTTTACTTGAAATTCGTTAGAATTTATCATTTGTAATTCAATGTAATCAACTATGATTGGAGCTTTTTATTGCTGTCTACGGTTGTGACAGTAATACCAAAAGCCACAAAGGAAAAAGCTACTTTAGGCTATCTACCTATCCAGATGAGTTATAAAATTTTATATGTTGTGTCCTTCCTTACATTTAGAATTAAGACTTCACCTAAAATCCGTTTTTTAATTAGAAAGACTTGATATGGGTAGGTTGGCATGAGTATGGATGCATTTTGACTTGCAATACATTAAGAAGTACCTACATCTTCTGAATAAATAAATAAAAAAAAATGAATTGGCGAAATGTCTTTCAAATTATACTTAACGCGGGTGTCGCGGTCGCAGTGAATGACTTCATATCATGTCACATATTTTCTATGGATTGAGGTTTAAATTTTTTTTTTATATTATTGTTATTATTTTAGAATACAATTATATTCAAGTGAAGCTTAGATTTACACAAGAAAAGTAAGTTTCCATATTATGAGAAGTTTTGTAGGTACCTATTTTACGAGCTTTTAGTAAGTTTTCTCCTGACCCAGTGCATCTGTCTGTCTGTCTGTAATCAAAACTTACAGATTAAATTTGACTAGCTTCCCGGTGTTTGATTGATGAATATCATGATCATTGAATAAACATTATTTCCTCTTGCCAAGGCAGCTACATTGCCAACCCTATGCAACAGACGTGCCGTTACAAGGTCACCGGCGCTCGACTCGCACCGATAGGCCGTGTCGCTCCCCTGTCCTGGGTAAAAAAAAATAGCTTACACAACATAAAATTTCATACATTTTTAAGGTCCCCTGTTTCATCGTGACCGTAAATAGTGCCGTAAGCGTGAACGTCCGCGGTATAGTATAAAAGTGCCCATTCAAATAAAAAATGACAAATAGAGCCCATCGAAGTTTGGGTATAAAGAAAAAAAACGAGTTAATTTTTTTATAATCTGACTGATGGACTATCTAATGCAATTGCTTAAAGTAGCATTGAAATTAAACTTTTGTCAGAGCTCAGAGCGTATTTAACACTATAAAAGTTTTTGACTCGTATTTGGCGGTCTTTCCGTAGCGTATTATGTAACAAATACTTCCCTATCCATTTCATTAACTCTTAATATTCGATGGGGCCCTTTAGCCGATTAATATTATCACAATACTTTGGTGTCAATATTATCGTGGTTTTCATTATTGTATGGATTTTGCTTCAGTATTCATCAATATACACGTGATACGGATCATGATATGAGTGAATCGCGTGATAATAATAAACGTGTAAACGGCCCCTATAGTAGATTGTGAACTGAGGGCCTACTCAAAACTTTGAAAATCGAACTTCGTGTCGTGCCGTCCCTTTCACTCTCGTGTTATACACTGTATGACGAAAGGAACGGCACGATACGAATTTCGAATTTCGGAGTTCGGAGTAGGCCCTCAGAGGGTTGAAGGCACCCATTTCTTACGAGATATTTTGGCACTCGAACATCAAGTAAGAATAAATTTATCTTATTATCCTCTTTCTACGCGCTCGAACGCAGAGAAAGTACTACTATCCGCACGCCACTTAGAATTTCAGATTTTGAGGGACGAAAATATAATATTAATTGTTCTCGATTGATTATCTTATTATTATTTTTTAATTATAAGTTTTGGTCACACGTTATTTGATTTTGATTGTCCTTTTCCCGCTATCGTGTGGACTCACTCGATTGTTTGTTTTTGTTACGGTAACATCACTAGTCTGCGGCGCATTGTTGACCATTTTGTGAATTTTGTTGTTTTTATTTCATTCGTGTCACATACTATTGAGACTATCCTTAAGGAGTATTATAATTCTCTTTGGAGACTATTAAGAAAATTTGTTTATTATAATATTACTATTACGTGATTAAAATGGTAATCTCAGATACTGAGCAATATCGTCAATTTTTAAGTAATCTCCAACGAGAAGAGTTTCGGCCGGCTGCTCTAAATGACCTCAAAAATTTACTTTCGGTGAAACCTCCAAATGAGGTTTCAGCTGTAATTCGAGATGCCGGTATTAAGGAAATTGTCCAGTGTCTTAATGTACAGGATAAGTAAGTAAATGTATATTTAAATGCCTAATTAATAGCAGGAGTATTCATTGTTTGTTAAACTTATTGTTGGCATTAGAGTTAAATAAATAAATAAATATAAATAAATATTGGGGGACAGTTTTACACAAATCGCCCTAGTCCCAAACTAAGCAAAGCTTGTACTATGGGTACTAGACGACGATATACATACTTATATAGATAAATACATACTTAAATACATAGAAAACATCCAAGACCCAAGAACAAATATCCGTGATAAATGCACAAATAAATGCCCTGGCGGGGATTCGAACCCGGGACCTCTAGCTTCGGAGGCAGAGTCACTACCAACAAGGCTAAACAGGTCGTCAAAAAAACTTAAAAAAAAAAGCTTAAAATTGTAAAAGTTGTGTAGATATTTTTACAATTTTCCATTGAAAAAGGTGACAATGTTGTCAAATTGTATGCTTGTGACGTTTTGTGGTATAGGCCCCTGATGTTTTGTTTTCGACTGTACAATAATTATTATTATGATTTATCCTTTCCTATCTTCTAGGACACAATTTGACTTGACATGTGATGTGCTAAAACTGTGCTGCGAGAAGTTTGAAGTTGGTGGCATTGTCCGGAACTACACAGGATATTTTATGTTTATGTTGAGACACGAAAAAAGCTGCGTGCGGCAAATTGCCCTAGATGAGGTGAGAACAGAGATACAAAATAGCTATTTACAATACAAGGGTTGTAAAACAAAGAAAGGCCGATATCATTGTAGATGTTTGAAGCCCTAGCCGCAGGCGAGGGTCATTAATATGCGAGAAAGGGCTTTCTGTTTTATGACCCGTGTTTTGTACACAATTTTACGTCACCATTTGGCCGGGCAGGTGTGGTGTAAAATATATTTATGCTCTTAACTCACTCATACTGTCTCGAAGGTCTATTGATTGAATGAATGAAACATTTTATTTCAGACCCAAGTCCATATCTGTTTTGTGTGTGTCTATGAGTGCATGTGTTTAAAATAAAATTGTAATTTTTCAGGTCTTTAAAGTAACAACATCTGATCCATCTCTACTGCCAGTACCACAGTATATAGATGTGTTTGTGGCTGTGGCGCAACAAGTGATAGATAAGGATGTGGGTATTGCAAACAAAGCCATACTTGTTACATCTAATCTACCCAATGAAGCATACCCTAAAGTTTTGGATGAAATGAAAATTGCACTTGAATATGACAGCACCAGTAAATGTAATGCTTTTGAGGTAATACTTTTTATAGTTTATAGTACTTGGCACTACTCTTTTGGGATTCAGATCTAGTTTTTACATTTTACAAAAAAAATTTTTTGGAGACATTAGTAATGGACATGTGAACATGTCTACTCCGAACCTACAGTTTAGGCCACGTTCGACATCCAATCTGATGCGAAGAGCCTCAGAACAGACAATAAAACTGCACCTATATTGCAGTGTGGAGTGAACATGTTTGCAAATCTGTTTGTTACCTAGTTTTGTAGTTTTGTAACATCATCCTAAGCTTATTGCATGCCCTGACATTCCACTTAAGATATTGCCACACTATTATGAACAAATAATTATAAAGTAGCTGTAATTTTGTTCCGCCCCGACCCATCCTGTGCAAAATGTATGAGAATATGTATTTTTCGTATATTTAAGTACTCAGTCGAGCAAAGACAAATCAAAGATCATAAAATTGGCCTCCCCACCATTCTCAAGTTTAAAATGGTGTTACTAACATGACTTTGTTATATATAATAAGTAAGTGTTGTAATGCTTTCAGGTCATAGTCAATATCTCTTCAAAGTCACCAGAATTGCTCAAAGTGTGCACTGATCAGCAATACCTCGAAATAATGGTGTCTGAGCTTGAGTCAAATGATGTATTATATCAGCTGAACATATTAGAGTTGATGTCACGTTTAGCTATCACACCCCATGGGATCAACCACTTTGTGAAAACTGGAGCTTTGCAGAAAATCAGTGAATTAGTGGCTGCGCTTCCCAACAATCCACTTAATGCATTACTGACACCAGGTAAAAGATTGTCCATCAATAGGCTATTTCCAAAAAATTATAATGATGCCATTCGAACCAGTTTTTAAAGAGGATAAAATTTTTGTATGGTACCAACTACGATTAAAGCCCAACAAAAGCCGCAAATGAGTGTCAAAGGTGATGAATGAGTGTTGAGTGTGAATTGTTCCCGGACACCAAAAATGCTTACTAATTGACAGATTATAATGATAGGCGCATAAAATTAGCAAAACCTGGACATAATTCGATAACTGTAGTTTTCTTTTTGTATGATTTAAAATATCGTTAGTTATACTTAAAATTAAAAGAATTAAACATTTTAAGGCTCCGCGTCAATGTTAACACTTTTGACGTAGTTATGTGCATAGAGAAGCCGTTTAATTTTTAATAATTTATCACCATATTGCAGATCTCTAAAGTCACAAATATGGGTAATTATTGGAAAACCAATTACATAACTACTTCAAAGGTGTTTAATTGATGCCATCAACATTTTATTAGTACTATAAGAAACGTATTAAACAAAAAATATCCACGATAATTGACTAAATTATATTTTTTCTTATCATAATACAGGTACTTTTACACAGTTATTTATTATGGCTTACTTACAAAATCAAAATGTTTTTTTTTTTTTTTAACATTGACACGGAGCTTTAAAATGTTTTAATTCTTTTTATTTTAACCATAACTAACAATACTTTAAATCATAGAAAAAGAAAATTACAGTTATCGAATTATGTCCAGCCCGGCTAGTATGATAGCTTATACCGTCACGTTATATGGCCAAAATGTACTGAAACGTCACATATAAAGTGCCGGTATAAGCTATCATACTAGCCGGGCTAGTTTTGCTAATTTTATGCGCCTACGACGTCACAGTGCACGCGCCCCATACTAACGATGTGTGGAAAAACAAGAAAATTGCTATTTTAACCGTGAAATACTGCATTTAAGGACATAGTTGTTGTACCATTTCTTTTTTATTGAATCTCGTGAATTCTTTTGGTAACCTTCGTTTAATATATATATAAAAAAAAATTTAGAAACTAGTCTCGTATTTTATTATTATTCTGATTTTGTTTGTAATATTCATTTTATTGCGTTAATTTGGTGGTATACTATCTATATAACGGCAATATGTTCTAAATTTCAACATGAGGAAAATACCCTATTGTTACCAGATAATATGTTGAATTTTTGTAATATTCATTTACTTTTCTGGGTCTTTTTGGCCAGTAGTTGACCAGCGTTACCAGTGGTAACGCCATCGCCAACGGCACTAACATGCCCTGGGTAATGGAAGAAAAATAAAATAAAAATAAATGTAATTGCTAGAAGTCTATTACCAATTAAATAGTTGGTGGCACTGTGGTTGGTTGGGTGGGACAATCCTAACTTTATATTATCAACATCAGCTTATGTATATTATATATATCCCACTGCTGGGCACAGGCCTCCTCCCATTGATGAGAGGGATCGGGCAGTAGGCCCCAAGCGCCCAGTGCGGGGGAATTTTACCTAAAATGTGGAAAAATCTTCATAAACTATCTGATCAACTAATTGTTATTATTGCTTTTTTAGGATACATGAAGTTTTTTGGAACTATTGCTCACAGCTATCCACAAGAAATATTTACGAAATACCCTGTCCTACTGAACTTGTTGTTTGATACATTTGTGAGCCAGGACCAAGCCACACTGCCTGTTGCATTAGATACTATGGGTTTTGTTGGATCAACTATTGAGGGGAAACTGAGCTTGGCCGCTTTGGGTAGGTATTATGAGTACATGAGTAATAACCTTTTCTATACTAACGCCACACATATGTTTACGCACACGTGCAGTTAGGACGCATAAGTCCTGTTCACAAAAAGTACCTTGATCGAAATTACGCCCCTTTTCGCAAAACTTACTTCTATAAAATGACTCGTTAGTAGAACGTCGCGTTCGCAAGACGTCCCAAAATTTTAGCATAATGTCCCTTCTGGAATTTTTTCCTTTCTTTCGCAAAAATAACTTTAACGCCAGCGAAACCTAGCTCTGCCTAAACCTAAACCCGCCAGTGAAGCATAATAGTCTGTGCGAATAATATGTGTTGGCTGTTGGCACTTAAAGATCTTTTCTCCACCACAAAATTCATTATCAATATATTTTTTAACTTGGGTGACGCAGGGAGCCAGTTCACACAAGGTGTCAGTGTCGTGGCTCAGCTGATCAGAAATGGGTCGACAGAGATCAAAGTGCGGGCATTACATTGTTTCGCAAGTCTTATTGGCGTCGACTTCGGGCACAGCACACCGCTCCCGCGACCGATAGACCACAGAGTAACGTTGATGACTCGAGAGTGGTTCAGAACTCTAAATACTGCTCCCATGGTGACTTTGTTGGAGATTTGTAAAAATCCTTTCCCAGACATAAGATGTGCTGCTTTTACTCTGTTGGATGCAGTGTGTCAACATCAGTGGGGCGAAGAATTGGTAGCGCGAACGGCAGGTTTGTATTTTATTTACTTATTTAGGTACTAAGTAATAGGCAATTTATGGACGCTCGTTGAGTTGCGCGTGGCACAACAGAGAATGCCGAATAGAACCATACAGCCAAAAAAGCGCGAGCAAATGCTGAGAATGCAACTGGGAATTAACACTGGACGTTGTTATAAAGTATGCTATATCAATTGAGTTGACCGAATTGTATCAAATTACTTAGTCCGACGCGGTCACTCGCTCAGATCGACCGATCAGACGCGCTAGCACGATGTGATATCGTCGTGTTTTATGACGGTGTCGTGCATTTCGGTCATAAAACATGACCGTAAAACCCATCGAGCTAGCTGGGCAGATCTACGACTCCACGCGTGTCCGTAAATGAGGTATTATTAATCTGTGCAACTTTAAATTATTTGGATCGACAAAATTGTATCAAATTAGTCCGTTGCCCGTGTGGTTCCGGGTGAGAATAGCACCATCCCCTTTCTTCCCTTGGGTGACATAAGAGGGGACTATGGGAACCGGGTTGAAGTGTGTTGTGGGCGATGGGCTAGCAATTTGTTACTGATAGATAGAATAACTTTATTTCGCAATTTTACACTTTATATGATACAGACTAATATATAAGGAGAGCTTAATGCGAAAACGGAGTCCACTCAGCATAATGTCGATCCACAGAAGGTGAAACGACGCTGGTATTATGTGGATCCACTCTGCTTACCCCTTTTGGGAATATGGGCGTTAGTTCGTTCAAAAAGCGACTTTACTGTCCAAGTAAGAAGGTTTAAAATCTATCGGCGGCTTGTGAAAAAGTCGATCCAATTAAATATTTACCTCACATGACGAATAAAATTATGCGTTAAAATTTGCACCTTGATACGATGCAATAAGGTCTAAAATGATGTCTGCCATACATGTCTTCGTATACAGTAACGGGTTAAGTATTTACACTTATTTTTTCCTTGCAGGTTTTATTGAATACCTGCTTGATCGTTCAGTTAATTTCTCAAAGGAGTTGAAGGAAGCTAAATATGATATTATCAAGAGGCTCTCCAGATCAGCTGCCTTTGATAATAGCATTATTTCAAGGTTGCAGTTGTATGTTGAACAAGGTCCGTTTTATCCTGAAACTGAAATGCAAGTCGCAACCGAGGAAGGAGATTGATTTACAAGAACTTCTTTTGTACCAATAAGGTTTTAAATACGAAGGTTGTTTTGACTATTGATTAAAAACACTATTGAGTTGGAAAATATTTATTACAATAATTTACTATCCTAATCAATAATAAAATTAAACTGACACAATTACATGAATTATTTTCAATTACACCTTTTAAATATGTAATCACTTTCTCTTCTTATTTTTTGAAGCGGTTTCAGTTTTTGTAGCAGCCTTCCTCTTTGTAGCCTTAGGTTTGTTCCCACCACCATATTTAGCAGCCAAACTATCAATTAGGGAGTCCATCTGTTGCGCCCGCGCTTGCTGCTTCTGCTTTATCATGAGCTCCAGACTGTTGGGTCCTACGAATTTTATCATAAATAAGAATCTACCGTCTTCAAGTCTTTATAACTGGGTTGATGCATCTCACTCTTAATTAACTGAAGAAAATAACACCCTCAATCCAGTCTCCTATTAAAAATAAATGAAATAAAAATTGGTTCATCCTTTTGGCAGCTGTGTCATTGATTGATAGAAATTTACAAGGGCAAATAAATAAATAGGGTAACAACACTAGTGTTGGACACTTCAAGCTCACATGCACCAATAATGGACACTTCATTCTTAATTCAAAGATCATTGGGTTTTAAATAGATTGTTGTATAAAAAATGAACAACTTAATTTATTTTAAATAAGAGACAATGTGCATCATTGGATTGGTCCTTGTGCATTATTGGTGCTCTTACCAATTGGGTAAACAAATCTTTCAAATATGTGCACAAAGTGTGATAGTTAAAACTGTTAATTTATAAGGAGTACTGATAATGAAAACTCCATCAACAATAAGATTTGACATTATTATTATTTGAGCGATACTCCTCTAGTATCACATTTATTTAATATTGCATTCTGACATATGACTTATTTTCATTCATCCTTTATTATTTTATTTATACTCATTTGTTTCGACATTGATTTTCTGCGTACACTTAATATTATTATTTTATGTGCCGCAAACTATAAATTATTTCCCATTTTTAAATTTTTAAGACAATTATTGTAAATTATTATTGTAAAACGATCGCTATATGACCAGTAGTATAAGCAAAATGTGTTGTTTTATATGAAAATTGTATGATGAGATAAATAAACTAAACATCCAGCCAACCAAATTATTATATGAATCCAGCTTATGTCATGATCATGATAAATTTAGTGCTATGCACAAGTCATCTTGTATAATTGTAAACTCACCTGAACCAACTCCCAATTCCTTTTTCAGTTCCTCAGCCTCAGCTGCTTCTCGGTTCTCTTTAGCGATTCTCCTTTGGCGTTTTTTCTCCGACTCATGGGTGAATTTTTTGTAAGCTGGAATTTCTCCTTTTTCAATCATGTCCTGGAAATAATGACATTACTAATTTATGTTTTTTTCAGTTTATGAGAATATTTCGGTTCGTATTTCGAAAGGAAAAATAACGGAACCTTTATTGGCTATGTGCGAAGTAGGTGGTGGGGGTAAACTAAGCGATCGCAGCGCACACCATGGCAGAAATGTGCAATTTCCGGGGACTTATATGTCAAATTTACTTCGACGTTTCCTATTGGTTTCCTACGATTCGTTTCGTTTGTATTTTTTTTTTTCTTATTTATTTCAGTCAAATTTCCAGTAAGGGGTCTTTCTCGCTTACTAAAATAAGTAAAATATTCATGTGTCATTATTTGACATCTCTGAGTTTGACATTGCCCCGGGACCCGCGACGTTTGACGTTCCTGACGTGCACATAGCCAATAGGATCACTCGTGCGTAATTTGCTCCGAAACTACTAGACCGATCGAGTTGAAATTTGGTACAAGTTGGTTCGAGTTGAAAGTCGGTGACCCACAGAATGGGTAACTTACCTATATAAATGGATTTTCAACATAGGGACGAGACGGACGAGCCGGATATACCAGGGGGCACAAATTTGTAAGGAGGGACACGCTCTGGGATAGGAGGGGACGACCGACCAGCCGCAACTAGTCAATGCAGCCTTCAGCCAATATTGGAAATGAGGAAGGAGGGGATACTTCACTGCAAAATGGCACACACACCGGCACTTTACGAAATTACTACAAATCGCGGGTCAGTGCGCGGGCTGATTTGAGCCTTATAGGACTTGAAAAGCGGTGCCTGGCACGCGGACACGTGTTGACGACGGACGGCGCGGCGGGTTGTCGCGTTTGTAAGCTATTGTGTAGTTTTTAAGACAATAATAGAGATCGGGAATGGCACCGCGCGACGTCCGCTCTCGACCGATGTCCAAATGAGACTCCCAATAAAAAAAAGTAAGAGGTCAAGTTAGTAATTTAAATTTTTATTAAGATGTTGTACGGCTCTATCAAAATGCTCGCCTATCGGACTTTCGGCCCTCGGGCTCGCGTGGAAAGCGCGCTCTTATTGGACGCTTCGAGGCTACGCGAAGCTCGGCCTTCGACCTTGCGCGCCTCGTCTAAGGGCTTTCGGTCCTCAGGTTCGCTTGCAAGACACTTGGGCATAGTGGATGTTGTTCCAAGTGTGAGAGGGGAAAGGGATTTGCCCTTTTGTGAAAGGATAAAAACGCGGACCCTCCCAATCTCCAGAAGTCTTATAGGTACAAGCGAACCTGAGGGCAGATGGCCCCTAGATGCGTGAGTGAGGCTGAAGCCCCGAAGCGTCCCATGAGCGCGCTCTCCAGTCGGTCACTCATATCCCCCTCGCCCCTCTTTCACAAACAAGACGTACGTGAGTAGGGCCTAAGTGGAGGTTGTTTTGTTCCAAATGTGAGGGGTGAGAGATTTGCCCTTGTTGTTGTGAAGGGACAAGAACGCGGACCCTGCCAATTTCCGAGTATCTTACAAGCGAATCTCGGGGCCAAGGGCCCTTAGATGAGTGGCGAGGCACGCGAGACCGAAAGCCGAAGACCCGAAGCGGTCCCATAAGAGCGCGCTCTCCAGTCATCGAACACACATATCCCCTCGCCCCTCTTTCACAAGCAAGACTTCGAGTGTAGGGCCCAATATTAAAACTTACTCCCGCTCTCTGCTTCCCATAGCAGATTTTCAAATCTCAGACTCCTTTCACAAGTAAGATCTCTTTCTACTCTCACATTAGGAACAACACTGATTGCGATTTAATGATCGAAATTTGACTATTGCCTACTAATTTAGTCATAGTCTAAGGAAACGAGGTCTGCTACTCCGGATTGCGACACAAGCCTAATGTCACTCCCGATTTATCACTTTATAGTAACAATAATGAAAAAAAATTTTCTGCCGTAATCGGGTCATCATCATCATAAAGAAAGCCGAAAGACGTCCACTGCTGGACATAGGCCTCCCCCAAAGACTTCCACAATGACCGGTCCTGCGCCACCCGCATCCAGCGGACACCCGCGACCTTCACCAGGTCATCAGTCCACCGTGTGGGGGGCCTGCCCACGCTACGCCTTCCGGTACGTGGTCGCCACTCGAGAACCTTTCCGCCCCAACGGCCATCGGTTCTACGTGCTATGTGCCCCGCCCACTGCCACTTAAGTTTAGCGATTCGGAGGGCTATATCGGTCACTTTGGTTCTGCTGCGGATGGCCTCATTCCTGATGCGATCACGCAGAGAAACTCCCAACATAGCTCTCTCCATTGCCCTTTGGGTGACTTTGAGCCTTCTTATGAGGCCCATAGTAAGCGACCACGTTTCAGTGCCATATGTCATCACTGGCAACACACACTGGTCAAAGACTTTTGTCTTGAGACACTGCGGAATATTGGACGAAAAGATGTGCCGTAGCTTCCCGAACGCTGCCCAGCCGAGTCGGATTCGACGATTAACCTCTTTCTCGAAGTTGGACCTACCTAACTGGACAGTCTGTCCTAGGTATATGTAATCGTCTACAACTTCGAGCGTAAAGTGTCCGAAGTGACCGTAATCGGGTAAAATATATTATTTACGCATTACAGTTGTCATTTGTTTGTCTATGCCAAAAAAGGGGTAAAGTTAAACATGAATTAACGTAATAATTTAATAAAACACACGTCGACGTCGGAGTCGGGGTGTATCATCATAAGGGCCTGATTACACTTTGATTAGTGTTTAGTGCGAGTTCATACATTTGCTGCAAGTGCGAGTAAGAATCACCACATACATGTAACAGGGGGTCACAATTTTTTTTTGAATGCACTTAGGCGTAGGGTTTGACTGAGTTTTTGCATCTCGAAAAATCTTCGCGGGTCAATAAAAAAAACTAGACGTTATTTGCAAGTACCTAACTTCCATTTTGATAGATTTATACAACATTAAACATTTCCATAAAAAATAAAAATTGCAGTCTCAACCATCTACTTTTTTAAATTCAAGGTTTAATGAGTCAAGCCTTCAAGATTCTACGAAAAAACTTCAAAATAATTAAATTATATTAAGTAGAACAATAGATTTAAAAAAAAACCTGGATACTCTTTGGCTTAGTTGGTAGCAACCCTGCCTACGAAGCCGGAGGTCCCGGGTTCGAATCCCGGTCAGGCCATTATTTGTGTGGTGAGCGAATATTTGTTCCTGAGTCTTGGATGTTTTCTATGTATTCAAGCATTTATTTATAAGTATGTACATTGTCGTCTAGTACCCATAGTGCAAGCGTTGCTTAGTTAGGGACTAGGTTGATTTGTGTAACATTGTCCCCCAATATTATTATTTTACAAATATGGCTTTGTCACTCCCACAAACAACCGGAATCTATAAACACTCTCACACTGTCAAAACCCATCAAGCTTTTGCTGCACAGTGTATCAAAGAAAGACATATTTATACAATTGGAAAACACAAATAACAAGAGTTATATGAGGATGATGGCTATGAAGATATCAAATTTTTACTGAAATTTGATAAATTGATGTTTATACATATACTAACTTTCAAGATGCCCTTAAGTCTGTCTTCATGCTCACTCCTGGCGAACTGTATTTGATCCACAATATAATCCATGTCACCCTTACCAGCTAAATATGCTACTTTCAAATCTTTCCGTTCCTCTTCAGATCCTGCAAGCAATTTATACAGTCAATTTAACATTTGTTTAGTGTGGTTACTTATCTCTTAAGCTTCCATCCTATGGGCTATCCGAGAAATTGTGTGAATGGGTCAGCAGCTTTCTAGCAGACAGAAGCATTAAGGTCGTAGTTGACGGTGTATGCTCTGACGCCATGTCTGTGAATGCTGGTGTCCCTCAAGGCTGTGTGCTATCACCCACGCTATTCCTTCTGCATATCAATGACATGCTGCAAATCAGCGGCATTCACTGTTTGCGGATGACAGTACGTGTGATGCCTCTTACACCGGTCGCGCCAATATTTCTCGGGAAAACGTCACTGAGAGCCGAAACAAACTTGTGTCTCAGATTGAGACTTCCCTGGATGAAGTCTCAGAATGGGGTCGACTTAATCTGGTCCACTTTAACCCTACAAAGACGCAGGTTTGCGCGTTTACTGCGAAAAAGCTTGCGTTTGTCGCATCACCTCGTTTTGAGAGCACTCCCTTAACTGCCACAGCCAATATCGAGGTCCTTGGCGTCGACATCTCGAGTGAAGTCCAGTTCCGCGGTCATTAGAGGGGAAGGCCAAATTAGCCTCGAAAAAGCTCGGTGTGCTAAACAGATCGAGACAGTATTTCACGCCGGCCCATCGCCTACAGCTTTATAAGGCACAGGTCCGCCCACATATGGAATACTGTTCTCATCTTTGGGTAGGGGCACCACAGTACCAGCTTCTCCCTCTGGACCGCATCCAACGGAGACAGACTCGAATTGTCGGCTGCCAGCGGGTTTCGGAACGGCTTGACTCCTTGGCGCTGCGTAGAAATGTAGCCTCGCTCTGTATTTTCTACCGCATGTATTACGGGGAGTGCTCCGAGGAATTGTTCGGATTAATCCCTGCCGCTTCCTTCCGCCATCGCCCAACGCGACAAAATTTCCATCCTCACCACTTAGATGGTTGGCAGTCCTCAACTGTGCGTTTCTCCAGAAATTTCTTGCCTGCACAGCTAAACTGTGGAATGAACTGTCGCCTGCGGTATTTCCGGACCAATTCGACCTTCAAACCTTCAAGAAAAGAGCGTACTCCCATCTTAGAGGCCGGCAACGCACTTACAACCCCTCTGGTGTTGCGAGTGTCCATGGGCGGCGCTAATCGCTTACCATCAGGCAATTCGTCTGCTCATTTGCCTCCTATGTCATAAAAAAAAACAAAGCAGGTAAGCCTGGTTAATTTGATATCAAAGATAAGGAAGAATGCTAATACATTAAAACAATTGTTTGCTTTGAAACTTCACTTATATTGAAGTGGTATTTCAAAGATGCATTTGCATGTATGCCATAAGTCCCGTTTACCAATAATAATGAGGCACGAGTGAATAGGCATTTTCTGGGTGAGCTTGCTTCATCATCAGCCTCATCTTTGCCCCTGTCTAGATGTCAAGAGCAATCCAATTGTTAATAAAAAAAAATGCATTTGCTTGGCTAGACACTATTTCTTGTCTCCATAATATCCAGAACTAGTCTCAACTCTTTTACAAATATAGGTCTATGGGGTCCCAGCGCGCACAAGTTCCTCTTCCTTTCTTTCTCACTCAACATATCAGCATTACGATACAGCGAGGAAATGCCGCCAGCATCCTCCATACAATGCCTCAAAAGGCCTGTTTAAGATTTAAGTTAATTTTATATATATTATTTTGGTTGAGTACTCTTGTATATATTTACTTTGTACATATACAACAAAAACTTTTGTCTAGAGTAACATCAGAATTGCTTAAGCTGTAGACAATATTAGATATTCCTAATTCTAATGAATGACTCACCAATATATTCCTTTTCATAGGCAATAATGTCCTCCTCTGTAATTTTTTTGAATAGCAGTCTCCAATATACAGTCCAGTCGCGGTCGACAACCACATCATCGTCATCGTCAACGCACTTCGTCTCGTCGTATGTGGTTCTCTTGTTTGAGTCGCTGAGGATTGCATGGACCCCGCCAAGAACTTTGAATTTCTCGGTAGCTTCTAACTTATCCTTTTCAGCCACACGATCTGGATGCACTTTGAGGGATAACTTGTGATAGGCTTTTTTAACTGTAAATAAACAACAGATTTAATAATGAAATCCCGGTATTTAGACTAAGGTTATTTACAACCGACTTGCCTTCTTTGTCCGTGGCTTTATCAGTAATTCCAAGCACTTCATAAAGATTTTTTGTCTGGAAATACCTTTCACAGAGTTCTAGAAGGCCCATTTTCGAATGTTTGAAAAAAATTATGGGGGAAAAGCAGCTGAACAATAATATAACAATTTAATAAGAGATTAACGCGCCAACGGTCGTCAATTCTTTGCGAGTTTGACATTAGTATGACATTGACAGAACATTCTTATTTGTCGACATTCACGTTTATATCATTGTCTCAAATAAGATTTGTCTATGCTTGATGATGAATGTTGGCATATTGTCTACCCTGTTTATAATCTGTTTTCATTGTTTATTATGTTGGATCAGTGAAATTATTTTGTACAATGAGTATGATATTTTTAACCGACTTCAAGAAAAGGAGGTGGTTCTCAATTCGTCAGATTTTTTTTTATTTATTTATTTCATTTGCTAAGTCACTAAATATATTTTACTATCTTCACAGACGGACACCATCCACTTCCGCGATGGAGCGCTCGGGGCCCAGCGGCGCCTGCGTACCGCATGCGGTATGCGAGCGAGGTTAAGCAACGTCGGTCGGTCAACTATCCGCACGTGGGTTGCTGCTGCTGCTAGCGTACAGCAATCAGCAACATACACATAACACACAATAACATGTTTTTTTTTTTTTTACTACGTTGGTGGCAAACAAGCGTACGGCCCGCCTGATGGTAAGCGGTCACCGCAGCCTATGGACGCCTGCAACTCCTAGGGGTGTCACATGCGCGTTGCCGACCCTTTAAGAATTTATACACTCCTTTCTTGAAGAACCCCATACTGTAGTCCGACGGGAAAACCTCGGCAGGGAGCTCATTCCACAATCGGAGCGTCCGAGGGAGGAAATTCCTCTGAAACCGTACCGTACGCGACCATTTAGGTTCTAAGGTGTGAGGATGAATGCCCTGCCGACGGCGAGCGGTGCGATGGTAGAAAGCGGCCGTAGGCATCATGTCGAACAGTTCTTCGGAGCACAACCCATTATATAAGCGATAGAACACGCACAAGGAGGCAAAATTTCTCCTTAAACTCAACGGCTCAATATCGCTCGTGAGCTTGGGATCGTCCACGATTCGCACAGCACGTCTCTGGAGCGAGTCAAAAGGCCCAAGCTGGTATCCAGGTGCTCCCGCCCAGAGGTGACAGCAATACTCCATATGGGGACGGACTTGCGACTTGTATAAAAGAAGTCTCTGTCCCGGGGTGAAGTATCGCTTCGCTCTATTGAGCACACCTAGCTTTTTAGATGCCAGCTTGGCTTTGCCTTCTAAATGGCTCCGAAACTGGACGTCGCTGGAAATATCGACACCAAGGATCCCAATAGTCTCTGAGATGGAGAGGGTTGCGTCTTGGAACCGCGGGGCTACAGTGAATGGGGTTTTTTTAGCAGTGAACGCGCATACTTGTCTTGGTGGGGTTGAACTGGACCAGATTATCCTGGCCCCACTCAGAGACTCTGACTAGAGTGCTCTCAATTTCGGACACAAGTCGTTCACGACTCTCTAACACACAGGAACGAGGAATGTTGGCACGCCCCGTGTAATAAGCATCCCCGGTGCTGTCATCCGCATAACAATGGATATAACGAACTTCATTCCCGGTTCGCAGTAGCCCCTCAGTGCTTACATGTCGGGCCACACTCGGCAATCCTCTGCTCACCGAGGCTCACCCAACATTGTGATCGGTTACAATCGGTTATACCCATGTCAGGATCAAAACGAGATTTGATCAAATCACAGAGCATGTTAAAATAGCTACTCCATTTCATAATTTCTCTAGAGAAAACCAATGAATTGTTCTAATCCCTGAGTCGGTTCTGATCAGGGCTCGAAATTTTCATGCCAATGATGTAAAATTGACGTCACACCACATACATATAGGCTGATTCCAAATAAATTCCAATTGGTGTTATAGTAATTATCAATATTTAATCATCAATCATTTAATCATGCATTTATGATGATATTTTTACAAATACGAGTACAGCCTATTGCATTCGAATTCGAATATTCGAATATAGGTGAGGAACTCATAGTCTTTCAAGGTATATAACAGGTTACAGGAATGTTGAATCTAAATATGAACGTAAACTCCTTTGGGATGACGAGGTTTGTTTAATTGTTGGTAATATATGGAGCATGACGTTACACGGCACGAGAAGTTCGAACCCTGGACTGATCAATAATCGGCTCGAACGTCATAGAGAGTTTAGGTACGTTCATATTTAGATTTAACATTCCTATAACCTGTTATAAAACTTGAAAGAATATGAGTTCCTCACCTGCTTATAAATTAAAATTATAAATAGAAAGAGAAATCCTTTATAATGTTCAGATGCAAGAGGCCGTAATTGAAAAAATACAATAATAAATGCATGATGATTAAAGATTAATAATTGCTATAATACCAGTTGGAATCACCTATATGCAAGTTTATGTCAGTTCGAGCCCTAGTTCTGATAAATGATAATTATGATAAAATCGCCTAAAACCAAAAACAGTCATCTCGATTTGTCATTTCACTAGACTAGTCTAGTGATTTGACAAATCCCTAAACCACGTAGTATATTCAAGGGTATATTCGGCTCACAGATTATCAGAGTAAGGCCTGAAGCACACTGGCCTGCGTGGCGGTCAATAGTAAATTTGACAGCTAATGACAAGTTTACTATTGACCGCCGCCACACCGCCGCGGCCAGGCCGCGCCATTCTGTGAGAGGCTTAATTCCGTTCATGTAAGTTGAACGATTTCTGTACATCTGAGCTATTCTCACTAATGCACAAATCAGAAAGTTTGAGACAGACAGACTAGTGACATCTGACAGATCTTCAACTGTCAGTGTCTCCGTCTTCATAACTGAAAATTGTACTGAATTCACGTCGTGGGGTATTTTAAGCCTGTCACAGAGTGGCGCGGCCTGGCCGCGGCGGTCAATAGTAAACTTGTCATTAGCTGTCAACTATTGACCGCCACGCCACCGCAGGCCGCGCCAGTGTGGCTCAGGCCTTAAGTTTATATGGGATTCAACATCAAATGGAGAAAATTCGTTAACAGCCGAAAATGATTGTACTATACGTCGCATTCGCATTCTAACTCATTTTGGTACACCATAAGGATTTAACGAGACGACTATATGAAAAATCATGTGGCTTAATACTGCGAGTCTGCTTTTCTCTGATGTCTGTGCTAGTTATTACCGATTCATGAATTTTCATATTGATGATTTGACGACTCAGGCTCACTCGGGTCAGATACTGGCCACTGCCACATGTCGTATGCAATGCAGGCCGTTGCATGTTTTAATGGCATTGACAGCACGTTGTCACTTTGTTTAAACGTTTACTGCAATTTTCTATAAATATGGATTCATCTACTTTAGCTTCAGGAGACAACAACATAACTTACATTCCTGCAATAATAAATGAAACAGACAGGCAGGAAGCGAAAGAAAATGAAGGTCAAACAATTAAAGGTAATCAAGAAAACCCATTCCAAGTTGACGATGACGTCAAAATTAAAGAACGGATTGCCCAATGCCGAAGCATAATAGAATCACTTAAATTTGAGCTGAGTGAAGAGAAAACGAAACTAGAAATTGACAGCAAGATAACGTATAATCAGATAACTGAGGACAACAACTCAGCGTATACTTACACGCCTGACAGGGTGTCGACTTCCCAATATAAGGAAGATTTTAAAGATAATTCTAATCCGTATGTCACTTGCGTTGATGCAAAATTAAACTACGATGAGAATCTCATGGAGTATGAAAAGCAATTACAAAGGTATCAAACAACCCTTAACATAGCACAGAATGAAAAGAAAAATGCTATCAGAAAGCAAATGTTGGCTAAGGCGTTTAAATTGAAGCTTCTGGAAGTGGAGAATCAGTGCAACCTGGAGCTGTTGAGGGTAAAGCAAAGCCTTCAATGCTTGGAACCTCTGCAGATGATCGTCAACCAATGGAAGAATACCGTTGAAGACAACACATACGATGCCAATAACTTCGTTTTGATGCCAAGGTATCCTGAGTTGAGGGCAGCCTCTGGCAGCGACGTAAATTCCGTAAAAGGGGACAATGATATCGTTATTCTTGACAAACCCGAATCTACACTGGACACTGAATATTAGGATTATGACTGATGTAATTATTAAAAAGATGAAGTTGCTTGGATATAAAAAAATCTTGTTTTTGTTATCAATACTAGAAATCCATCCATATCCATACTCCATACTTAATACTTCTAAATATATAAAAGAAGAAACTGACTGACTGACTGACTGACTGACTGACTGACATATCAACGCACAGCCCAAACCGCTGGTCCTAGAGATTCCAAATTTGGCACGTAGATTCCTTATAAGGTCTAGGGGTGCACTAAGAAAGGATTTTTCAAAATTCAACCCCTAAGGGGGTGAAATGGGGGTCCGAAGTTTGTATGGGGAAACACGATTAGTTGGACTATTTTATTCGAAATTTCACACGAGTATTTCTAACGATAAATGAGTAAATACGTGTTTCAGATTTTTTGAGAAATCAACCCCTAAAAGGGGGAAAGGTGGTGACAAATTCTGAAAATCGACATTGGTATTGTTTTTATGATATACCAGGTCGCTGATAACGAAAATAACAATTATTTTAAAATCTCACGTGGAAGACGTGAAATACCATCCCCCTGTTGGGGTGCGAGGGGGATGAAATGTCTAAATATTAATATGGGTGTCGTTTTTATGGTTTTTTGGGACGTTATTTACGAAAATGGCATCAGTTTTGCAATTTAATTGAAAACTTTTGAAAGTTTGTGCCAAATTGCAAGAAGAAACTGACTGACTGCATGAGTGACATATCAATGCACAGCCCAAACTGCTGGTTCTAGGGATTCCAAATTTGGCATGTAGGTTCCATATAAGGTCTTAAGGTGCATTAAGAAAGGATTTTTCAAAATTCAACCCCTAAGAGGGTAAATTGGGGATCCGAAGTTTGTATGGGGAAACAATATTAGTTGGACTATTTAATCGAAACTTCACATGAGTATTTCTAACGATAAATGAGTAAATACCTGTTTCAGATTTTTTGAGAAATCTACCCCTAAAAGAGGAAATGTGGTGAAAAATTCTGAAAATCGACATGGGTATCGTTTCTATGGTTTATCGGGTCGCTAATTACGAAAACAACAATGATTTAAAAAAGGGCGTGAAATACTATCCCCCTGTTGGGGTGCGAGGGGGATGAAATGTCTAAATATTAATATGGGTGTCGTTTTTATGATTTTTTGGGACGTGAATTACGAAAATGGCATCGATAAATTTAATATTGCGGACATGAAAACTTTTAAAAGTAGGTGCCAAATTGCAAGAAGAAACTGACTGACTGAGTGAGTGACATATCAACGCACAGCCCAAACTGCTGGTTCGAGAGATATCAAATTTGGCATGTAAGTTCCTTATAAGGTCTAAAAGTGCATGAAGTGCCGTGAGTTCCCTATGAAGATACGACCTTTTTTGATTCAATGTATTGTAAGTGGTTTTATTAATCAGTGCCGTCCGATACGATTTCGACATAAATCGATATTTGAGCGGCCGAGAGGACTCTTAACAGGAATCCGAGGTACCTAAACTTTGAATAAAGTAACGGCCATATTGCGTTTCTTCATTTCCGTCCCGATTTCGTTCAAAATCGATATCTGAGCGTTCGAGAGGTCCCCTAATACGACTCCGAGGTAAAATTTGAAAAAAGTCGCAGCCATATTGATTTTTCGTTTTTTCGTCCCGATATCGTTCAAAATCGATATCTGAGCGTCCGAAAGAATTCTTAATACGAATCCGAGGTAAAATTCGGAAAAAGTGGCAGCCATATTGATTTTCTTCATTTTCAACCCGATTTCGTTCAAAATCGATATCCGAGCGTCCGAGAAGTCCCCTAATACGAATCCGAGGTAAAATTTGGAAAAAGTGGCAGCCATATTCATTTTTATCATTTCAGTCCCGATTTCGTTCAAAATTGATATCTGAGCGTCCGAAAGAATTCTTAATACGAATCCGAGGTAAAATGTGGAAAAAGTGGCAGCCATATTGATTTTCTTCATTTTCAACCCAATTTCGTTCAAAATCGATATCCGAGCATCCGAGAAGTCCCCTAATACGAATCCGAGGTAAAATTTGGAAAAAGTGGCAGCCATATTGATTTTCTTCATTTCCTACCCGATTTCGTTCAAAATCGATATCTGAGCGTCCGAGAGATCCCCTAATACGAATTTGAAGTTAAATTTGGAATAAGTAGTGGCCATATTGATTTTCTTCATTTTCGTCCCGATTTCGTGCAAAATCGATATCTGAGTGTCCGGTAAACTTTTTTGCATGCAGGCAGGAGGTCTCTTAATGCTAATCCAAGGTAAAATTTGTGAAAGTGGCGGCCATATTGATTTTCTTTTTTTTTATTGATTTTCGCTAAACTTAAGTGGCAGTGGGCGGGGCACATAGCTTATTATATATATATATATATATATATATATATATATATATATATATACTATATACTATTATACTTACTTACTATACTAACTACTATATACTTACTATAATATTATAAATGCGAAAGTCACCCGTCTGTCTGTCTGTTACCTCATCACGCTTAAACTGCTAAACCGATTTCGATGAAATTTGGTATAGAGATAGTTTGAGTCCCGGGAAAGGACATAGGATAGTTTTTATTCTGGAAATTTATTTATTTATTTATTTATTATTAAAAGAAATAGATGCACAGCATAACAGTATGAACTAAATCACTGTGACACTACAAATCAACTATACAAATTTATATGAAGAAACAATTATACACTAAACTAATAATAAACTGACGAGAGACGTACATCCATCTTCTCGCAGAACTTCAAACATTCATCACGCACCACTGCCCATCTGCTAGCAAACACATCACAATCAGGGGCTGATGCGAGGAGTGCGTTCAAAATTTGTAATGCACGAACCAACGGAGACTTACTGCGTGACACCGTTCGCGATTTGGGTACGGCTAAGAGACAACGAATACGAGGCCGGAAATCAAATCTGGTTGGAAAGGGAACGGACAGGCGCACTAATTGTGCTACTAACTCAACACAGTCTGACTCGCCACGCAAGATACTGCCGGTTGTGGTGAGAAGAGCAAGATTGCGTCTGACCTCCAAGGAGTTAAAACCCAAGATACCTAAAAGGAATTTAGTAGGGTATAAGAATGGGTAGTACCCGTACATTTTTTTATACAAGAACCGCAAGAACACTTTTTGTACCCTCTCCAAAAGTAGGATGTAAGTCTCTTCGTATGGGTTCCAAACGACGCAAGCTGCTTCCAGCTTACTTCTGACTAAAGCTGTATAAAGCAATTTTATGATTGCGGGGTCGCGGAATTCCCTGGCATTCCGTATAACAAATCCTAACCTCTGGTAACAGTTACGGGTCAATGAGTTGAAGTGTTCGTGGAAATTGAGATGAGTGTCAAGGATGACACCTAAATCCCGAATAGTGCTGACACGGACTATGGATTCCGATCCCAAAGAATATCCGTAGAGAAGCGGGTTTCGCGACCGACTGAATGATATAACAGCGCATTTGGGGACATTGAAATCAAGCATATTGCTGGTACTCCACTGATGCACTCGGTCAATATCCATTTGGAGTGATTCACAGTCCGCAATCTGCTGTATGCCGTAGATAAGCTTTAGATCATCGGCATACAGCAGACATCTGGCAGATCTGAGAACTGACGAAAGATCATTGACCATTATACCGAACAGTAAAGGACCAAGAATCGAACCTTGATTGACTCCTGATCGAGTCTGGAAAGTCTTTGAAATAAAGCTTCCATGTTGTACGTACTGCGCTCTGTCCCGTAGATAACTGGCAAAGAGCCGGAGAAGTTGCGGAGAAAAACCTATGCTACACAACTTACTCAACAGCACATCGTTATCAACACGGTCGAAGGCTTTTTGGAAATCGAAGTATAACACGTCAACTTGTATTCCCTTGTCCAGATGATCCGAGATAGAATCCACCAAAGTTAAGAGGTTCGATTCTACTGAACGCCGAGGTCTAAAACCATGCTGGGAGTCACAGAGGTAAGGCTGAATTTGAGGCACTAAAAGTCTATTTATAATGGACTCAAACAGTTTGGCCATCGACGAGAGAATAGCTATAGGCCTATGGTCTTCAACGCGGGTAGAACTGCTCAATTTAGGAATAGGCCTCACTCTTGTGACCTTCCATTGTTGAGGATACTCTCCAGTTGCTAGAATTAATCTAAAAATATGGAGTAGAGGTGGTATAAGCCACTCTTTACAACCTTTCAAAATATACGCTGGAAAGTTGTCAGGACCCGCGGGGCCACGTGGCTTTATACGTTTTATCGCCTTTTCTACATCCTCCTGAGATATCCGGTTTATATGGACAAGGTTAGCGTTACAAGTCTGATCTTCACGAATAGACTTATTAAAATCAAGGTGTGGTTTATTTGGCAAGAAAACGGACGAAAAGAAGTCAGCAAAGGCCTGAGCCGCATCACCACCCTCAAACTCGTTACCTTTGAAGGTAACTTGAGACTCAAAGCCACCCTTGGATTTTAAACAACGAATGTGCTGCCAGAATGAGCTTGGGTCATACGTAAGTTTACTTTGCATCTGGTTGATATAGCTGTCATAAGCAATCGAAATACGGGCTTTAATATCCGCCCTGACCCTAGAAAAGGTGGCATATATGGCCTTGTCTTTAGTACGCTTCCAATTTCGGTGCAGATATGCTTTCCACTTAATGTGCTTTATAATATCTGACGTGAACCAAACCGGGTATCGTCGGCAGAGATTATTGGGCCTAGACTTTCTAGGTATACATTCGTTAAAAATGCCATAAGCTGACCTGTATAAAAGGCCCACCGCAACATTCACATTGTCAGACTGAAGAACTTCGTTCCAAGAAGCCTGAGAAAATAATAAATAGAGAAGATCGTAATCTCCTTTGGCAAAGTTCCAGTCACGGCTCAGGTCAAAATTGCTAGGTTCTATATATAAAGAATTCTGATCAAACTGCGTAAGAGATACGGTAATATCGAGCGGAGGGTGGTATGCATCACGATGAAGTACTAAGCCACCGTCGTCAATCTCACAGACATTTACACAGTGAGTTTCTCCTCGCACTAGCACAACATCTAACACTCCGCCAAACGCATTCACCACATTATTCATCTCTTTCAAATTACAAACAGAAGTGAAATAACAAAAGTAACTTAATATGTTAGCAGAAGAATATACAGGGTTGAGATTTAAATCCCCGACAGTTAACACCACACCATTAAGTGAATCGATAATAGATTCTACTTTGTGAAAGAAGCACATATAGACGTCATCGGCAGCTTTTGGTGGAATGTATATGACGCACACATGACACATAAGTTGCTCAAGCCTAAACGAAGCCCACAGATCCTCGCCTTCCGGCGTCTCCAACTCTGACCTGCGCCGCAGAACAATACCGGGCCGAGCCGCTAACAGCACGCCGCCTCCCTGACGGTCAGTACGATCACGGCGCAGAACGCTCCACTGGCCACTCACCAATTCGGAATCCTGCACTGACCCAGACAGCCAAGTTTCAGTTACACCAATGACATCACTGTCAAGAGCCAGCGTTGCCTGTCTGAAAATCTTCAGTTTTGTGTTGAGGCCTCGAACGTTTTGATATGTAAGATTGAGAAACGTGTGCGTGGTACGTTCACATAGCTTATTACGCCGGCGTTTGATGATTTTTGGCTCCTTGTCTACGAAATAACCACGTTTTGAACCTTGCGTTTTTAGGCCAGACGTCCGCAGAAAGGCACTTATCAAAGAACGTAGCCGGGACACCGATTTTATAAGACTTATAGTCACCCTTCGGCTTAAGCTCTTCCACTGTGCACGTTGTATTGGGGCATAAGGTTTGCAAATATTCACGAACTTCATCAGCACCTGATAACATATTCCATAAGTGAATATGCTTCCTATATTCAACCGCTCTTAGGGAAGTAATGTTTGGACCTGCAGTACCGCGAATGGAGGTCAAGAGCCTCTGCCTCCCGACACGAGCCTGCTCAGAGTTATCCTTGCTGGAGTTGTGCTCGCGTTCCGATGTATTCGCTTGACTAATCTGTTGATCTGAATGGCAACGATTGTCTATGTCAACATTTTCGGGTGTTATAACTTTTGCCGGTACACTGTCCGACCGCACGCCTCCAGGTATCTCCTTTATTGAATTCGCTTGCACCATCTCATGGTCACTAAGGTCGACGCGGCTATGAGTAAAACTACTTAACTTTTTTGAAGACTTTACGACCTCGTTGTAAGGTGTTGGCGGGGTTGATGCAACTTCAGACAAGCCTCGGAACCTGATGAGCTGCTCCAATTCGAACAATCTGTCACTGACCACTTCGACCTTATTTGTACATGTCTTAAGCGCAGTTTGGTACCGATCAATGGTGGACACTGCATCCGCTAGCCGTTCAGTTAAAAAAGTAATTTGTTCCCTAAGAAGTTGGATTTCAACGTCAGTTGACACAGCCATAGACGATACATCCTTTTGTGGAGAACGCAAAACCGAGGAAGGGCGAGGAATTGAAGGTTTTCGTAGTGTCACATTTTTTAAACTTGCCGGGGTTCCAACAGGAGTTTCGGTATTCGCACCACCCTTCTTAGCTGCACAGGCGCATTCGGGGCATACCCAGGTCGCCTTCTCTATCTCAGAAAGGGACTTGTAGGTACATGCATAGTGGTACGATTTTCCGCAAGTCTCGACCATACACTGCAAATATTCTTCACCTACCAACAGCTCAGAACGGCACGCGCTGCAGATCATACTACAATCTAAGTCCGTGCTCATTCTGATTACTCCCTGCACGTAGCACTTCGTAGCTGATGCGTCGTAGTCTCGTAGCCGATACCCCGTAGCCGATGCACTTGCAGAGTACGATGACGTCACTCACGCAATAGGTCACTCGCCGTTTCGTCGCGCTGAGAACTTGCCTCCGTGGCCCAGTGGTTAAGATGGCAACTACAATTTCGCTGGCCCGGGTTCAATCCCCACCAAGCAAAGTGCACTTAACTAACTTGGACCTGTTTCGATGACCACCAGTACTCGGAACCACGACACAATAGCTATCTCACTCTTGTCCCGCCCACTAGGCGGAGCCGTCGGATAAGAACTCTTCGAGAGTGACAAGGAATCAAAAATATAGCTACGGTCCAATCACAAATTAGCAAGAATAAATTTCAAATATAGATTCGCAATAAAAAGCGTCCGCTTACGACGAAGGTACGGACGCAACTATCGTTACTTAAGGGGTGAAAAGGGGGTAAAAGTTTGTATGGGCGCCTACTAGAAATTGAATAGCAATTCTTTCTATAATAGCGTTTGCTAAGAGTGTAAACCCGCTAAATCCATCAATTTTTTTTTCGTTTTACCCACCGTTATGTAGCAAAAAAATGATGCACCACCTGAGAAAGACAGCTGCAACTGCCAGTTATTTTAACAATTTGCTTAAATCACATAATGAGTAAAACTCCACGAGTTTAAAAGTTATCGGGTAACTCCAATATACCCGCCATTTTCGTAAGAATTTTGATCGCTTAGATGTGTGTTCTCTTAAAAGATAAAGAACTGTGTTTCGTTTTATTGGCTAAACGAAGAAGTAACATCTCTCTGCACTGGAGTCACCACTTCTGTGCATATACAATCTCTCCCTGGAATGCGCCATGTATCCGTCGTGCTGGAAATTATCTAGAGTAACCCCAGTACCTAAAAGTAGCGCAGGAGCTCACGTAACTGGGTATCGACCAATTGCAGTTTTATCCGTGTTTGGCAAGCTATTTGAATCTATCACAGATCATCTTATTACTCAGCAAATCACTGTTCATTTGGATGATGCTCAGCACGGCTTTCGCCGTGGTAGATCAACGACCACGAACCACGTAGTATTAGTCGATTATATAGCCGAAGCTATGGACGCTAGAATTAAAGTGGATGCGGCATACTTTGACTTTCGCAAGGCTTTCGATCTTGTAGATAACGACATCCTACTGCGAAAATTCGCAGACATAGGATTTACACCTAGGCTCCTACATTTCTTTGCCAATTATTTACAAGATCGAAAGCAATATGTAAAACTTACGGGGTTCGAATCACAGCCTTACTATACTCGTTCTGGCGTAAGTCAAGGTAGTACATTAGGGCCTACACAATTTCTAATAATGATTAACGACTTGCCGAAGGTAATCAGAACGGCTACATGTTTAATGTTCGCAGATGACATTAAACTTTTCCATAGCATTAGGGACGAAAACGACCGAATACATTTACAGGATGACATAGATGCTCTCTCTGAATGGAGTGAGGACAATAGACTACCTTTTAACACCTCTAAATGCGTACATATCTCTTTCTCTAGACTCCGTTCACCCATCACCACACACTACAGCCTTCGCGGCATACCACTTCGGCGAGCCGACGAAATACGAGACCTGGGACTGACACTGGACAAAGAACTCGATTTTAGACAACACGTAACGACTACCTGCAAGAAAGTTTCCAAAACTCTCGGCTTCATAATGAGAATAGTCTCTCAATTTTCAACAATAAAGGTCGCAGTCATGCTGTACAATGCTTACATCCGTAGTAGGCTTGAATTCGGAGCGGTAGTATGGGATCCACATGAAGTAAAATATACCCTTATGCTGGAGAGAATACAAAAAAAGTTTGCCAGGTACATGTACAAACGGCTATACGGATATTACCCGCATTTGTACCCATCGCTTTTCGTTTCGGGAATGCTAGGACTTAATACACTCGAGACTCGGCGAAAACTACTGCATATGGTGCACTACTATCAATTGCTCAATAATAAAGTGGACAATGCGTCCGTACTGGAGCAAATGAGTCTTGCGGTGCCGCGAGCCAGTGGGCCGGCGGTCAGCTCTGCGGGCGGCGCGGGCGGCGCGGTGGCGGCGCGGCGGCCGCGCAACACAAGGCGCGGAGCGAACGCTCCCACTGCTCGAGCACGCACTGCCCTGAACCATATCTTACAGGACGATAATGATGTAGATGTATTTGCCGATAGCATTGGAATATTTTGCAGAAAAGTATTAAAATTAATATCCTAGTTATGTTTTAAGTTGTGCCATAATATTGTTATATAATTGTTGTTATTTTGTTCATATTTTATTAGTCACTTTAGTAACTAATAAGTAGAATATACGTCCTACGTCGTACCTACGTCCAGCAGTGTATGTCCTTCGGCTGATATGATGGTGATTAATATTTTCGCACAACACGCAATATTATATATGTATATATTGTACACAAGATGGACTGATGACCTGGTGAAAGTCGCTGTAGTCCGCTGGATGCGGGTGGCGCAGGACCGGGCATTGCGGCACTCTTTGGGGGAGGCCTACGTCCAGCAGCATGCAGGTTCTGCCAAGAGTAAGAGGAGACAGCCATTCACATGCTCTGCTCGTGTGGACCGCTTATGCGCGAAAGAAGTATCTACCTAGGGGGGCACATCATGCAACCAGAGGAGATACAACAAATTGCAGCCCAAAGAGTCTGGAAATTCTTGGAAGCAGTGGGTATAAGCAACGAACTATAAGGGCTGCCACAATAGATCAAATACTGGTCGAAGCGGCATAAAATGGCCCACAACCAACCAACAATAATAATAGCAGGTTTACACAATTAGCCGACCATATAACGAATTGCACGCGGACGGAGTCGCGGGCAAAAGCTAGTTACTTATTTACTACTCGTACTATGGGCTAAGATCAGGCAAGCAGCATGCATGTAGGCAATTCGCTTAGCTTTAGTGCATTTGTTTGTTTAATGTAGTGTCCGTCCGAAACATGTTTTTTGGCCGAAACCGAAGGTTCGGTTTTGGCTCTAGTTTCGGCCGAATCCGGCCATCAATACATTGTGCATTTAATATAGATCAATATGGCCCTTCACAGCATGTAATTTAAATGAATGTTTTCCAAGATATTACAGATTTAAAATGCAGGGACATAGCGGTTGCGGTGGTACCGGCCGGGGAGCCGGCGGCGCGTGCCTAAACCATTAATAAATCGCAGAGTCAAACTTTTAACTGCAGGCTGAGATTTTCATGAGCGGTAAGTGTTTTTCACGTGGCCAAATATACTTATATGTCGCTCTTTCAAGAGTAGGTAACCTCTAAAGAAAACATATTGTTTGTATTGTCTAATGATAAAAAAGCTGTGAATGTTGTATATAAAGACATTCTGTAGTATATTTAGTATCAGCATTGCACCCGTGCGAAGCCGGGGCGTGTCGCTAGTAAAAATTAAAAAAGAGTTGAAAAGTGACGAACGTATTCATTTCTCGAGTGTACTTACATTAATCAGTTTAAAATTTACTCGATAACAAAAATTTGCTCAATAACCTGTGTATTTGTTTATTAGATTTGCTGTAATGAGATCGGAGATATATAATAAATTTCATCCTATGATTGGATTGGAAATCTCAGTTAATTTTCGCTTTTAAGTTTTTTAAGTCGTTTTTATTTATTTTAAAATAATTCATTACGCACTTTTTAGTGGATGATGCATCTCATGACGGTTCCAATAAGCCCTAACCCTAACATGGCTAAGCTAATACCCTGTATTATTACGGAGTTCCGTTACCGTTACCTACCTTCCGGCTTCAATCATCAGATCAGGTTGATGGTATTATTACGACCAATTAAACTTCGTCTAGTCTAACTATCTATTGAAACATTTGGAGTTTAGATGTTTAGACTGACTATCCGTGGTCGTCTTCGACAGTTCCTGCCCGGCTAGTATGATAGCTTATACCGTCACGTTATATGCCAAAAACGTACTGAAACGTCACATAAAACGTGACGGTATAAGCTATCATACTAGCCGGACTGTTCACTAAATGCTACTTTCTGAATGTAAATGATGGGTTTGCTACCGAAAATAGTAAAATCGCTATATGATTCTCTTGAATTTTAGGGTGTTTCCCCAAATCCTCATGGATAGCATCATCAGAACTGGATTCTGGTAGCAACGGGACCAACTTGGAAGCAGATACTTAAAAAAAACCAAAATTAGTTCATAAATGACGGAATTCAAAGAATAACTCAACGTTCATACGCGCATATGATATTTAGAGACTTAGGCTGGGTTGCACCAAACCATCTGTAATCGTAGGCGGTGTTCGTTAAAATATGATTGTACGGAGAGTTTGACAAGTTTCTATAAGATGACAGCTGCCGGCGCCATATTTAACGTTGATCAGTCGGTGATCGTAAGTCGGTGCAACCCAGCCTTAGCCTCCAAATCCTAATTGTTACGGAGTTGTAATTCCAACATCAGTTCACCTTAATGCCCTGAAATAAAACACGTATCGGTCTATACGTAGTATACGTACCAACCTATAATGTTTAAAGAATTATCCTCCAACTCCTAACCGTTAGGGAGTTTATACCTTCCATCATCAACATGAGATGATGACTACCAGACGCAAATACTAGACTAGATTTAGAAAATATGTGAACACTTAATACGTGCCTAGATATTTGGAGGGTTGCCCTCGTTTTCCCTGGGATCCCATCATCAGATCATGACTTGATGACAATGGGACCACATTAAGACTATACTCTATCAAATAAAAAAAGAATTTTAAATATCAGTCCACAGTTAACAGAGATATCGGTGAACATCAATAAAAAAATACATACAGTGGAACATAGAATCTCCTCCTTTTTTAAAGCCGGTTATAAAAAATTAATTTAAGAATTGTTGTTTGAATTATGCCTCTAATCTCTAATAAGAGGGTCCCACCTCTCCCACA
This sequence comes from Notocelia uddmanniana, assembly GCA_905163555.1. NCBI lineage: Eukaryota > Metazoa > Arthropoda > Insecta > Lepidoptera > Tortricidae > Notocelia > Notocelia uddmanniana. Next base: position 19,747,359 of record LR991059.1, on the reverse strand, counting down.
TCATCACTAAATACCCCAAACATTTTCACAGACAAATTAATCGATAAAAGTGTGAGAAAATCGGGCTTAATAAATCAGAAACCGAGGAAGACCGCCGCAGTGGACCACACACGTCGAGGCACGCGCTTCGAATGCTCCCGATCTTTTTATTACCACCGCCCGGGCCCGATCGTGTTCGCTCGGCACTTTCCGCCCGCTGATTGGAGGCTGTAGCGGTGACGTCACACCGGCTTGTGATGCGCTTGCGAATGTGTGGAACACAAACAACGTCTACTAACGTTCTCGACACTCGACGAATTTCTATCTCGTTTCCCACGCGTCAATCTTGTAAGAATCGAAAGAGACGTACGATATAAATGTGAATATCGAGCTTCGAAGCGCAGGCTGTTCAGGCAGACTTTAATAAGAATCCAATTTATCAATTAGGGAGCAACGCATGGGAACTGGTTTGACTTCTTTAATGTAGGTTCCAAACTTTAGAATATGGAATCATATTTAAAATCAATATGAGTAGGATTCGCATCTTATGTGGGATTTCAGTGCAACTAACCTGAAAATCCTATCAGTAAATATATTAAAAAAGAAACAAACAAAAAGCAGTCTTTTTATGAAATAAATCGTTTGCAAAATAGGTTATACCATTAGCAAAAAAACCCACTATCAAGTAAACCATAACGTATACATATTACAAATTATGGAATTTGCCCTAAGATAATTTAATTAAAGTATGATTTTTTAAATGGCCTCTAAAGCTGATGTATGTCGAGACTCGAGAACAGTATAGACGAAAAATGAACCCACAAACCGTGCAAGTAAAAAATAATACACAAGCTGTGACTTGCAATAAAGACAACAACACCCCACAATGTGTAGCACATTTTGACCTATTGGATCGCGTGATTACTTCTGCTGCTGACTGTAGGTAGTGAATTCACAGTTCGCGGCATGCCTGTCAAGTTCATAATTATAACTGAAATGTCACGTTCAACTATCGCAAGGATACGAGAAGGTCGTTTTATTACAAGCGTCAGTTAAGTGACCTGTGAGTGAGATTGCTAATTTGCATCTTGGTCTTACAATGTTATATGCATGCGAGAAGCTAAAAACGCCTAGTTTCATGTAATTAGTCCATGCATTACATATTGGTAGCATTTGAATATAATTTTATAGTGGCTTGAAACCTATACTAGATACGTAGATACTTATGAAGTTACAGAAGAGGGAACTCTACCAAAGCCTGTAAACCATAAACTAAACATTACAGAGCACGAAGAGCAGTAAACTAATTACTGCGTGTAGTTACTTCTTATTGCACATACTTACGCAACAATATCATTTAAAATACCATTTAAAGTACATATAAATGGTTGACTGGTAGAGAATGCCTTATGGCATTAAGTCCGCCATTTGTACATATTTCTTGTATTGTGCAATAAAGTTTAAATAAATAAATAAAAATACCTACAAAAAATGCTACCTATCACAATATTTCCGTAAAAATCATTATTACATATACATTAAGAGAAAAGCAAAGTATCTAACCCATTGACTTGATCCAAAGCAATTCAAAGTTGAATTTAAACCGGCTCCCGTGCCGAGGACCGTCTAACGAACATAGGACCTCTTGCCTTGCGGATTCAGGCAGTGAAAGGGTTTCGCTCTGTTTTTTGAAAGATGATGGCATCGAAGACGGGTAAATCCGTGTTATCGGAAATGCGTCACGTACTCGTAGGATATTGTTAACACATTGTTTAATAGTTGCGTACACATCTAACCGCATCCTGACTCATTGCTGTTACTATTTATTTAAAGGTGAAGCGGAAAGTTGTTAACCAGATAAAAATAAATTTAATTTCTATTTAGTACAATACGGCATTATCAGCGTTTTTGTAATCTTATTGTCACAAAACAAAGGATCCTCATTCGACACTTCGAGTACAAAGAACACAAAGAAAGAGCAATAAAGGAATAAAAGATGTTAATAGTTCGCGGTAAAAGTGCAATTAAGACGTAATTTGTAGAACCAAAATACATAATCCGACGCGTTTGCTAATAGAGTACTTCACAACACAAAATATATTTTTTACGTTACCAATAAACAAATCATTCGAAAATCCTAGGAAAAAAGCTTATTAATGCAATATTAAAGATTTTTAAATACATAACCATGAATAAAAGGACGCAGTTTGATAATAGAAAAATTGTGACGTAATTACGCCTACTACGAATGTTGGCAAGACTTTGTATATCGTGGTGTCATTTCACAGTTGTATAACCTAATACTTAAACCAATAATCTTGCCTAAATTGGATCTAATCTAGCTTTGTGCAACGGATTACATAGGGATTGAAAACCGTCGATTCCCTTTCCCTCGGGACCCTAAAACTACCTTAGTTGAGTTATTCGGAGCCGTGACGGCGTGTCCGGGCGAGCTTTATGGAAGGGTAAACAGTTTAAAACACTACAGAACCGATGTTGGCCCAGCACTCTCCTCCATTAGGCCGCGCCGACACCTCGGGTACCAAATGATGTTTGCTCTCCGGAGGTGCCGTGACACTCGCTGCCTACTTGCTAGTTTACTTTGGCTACCCAAATGTAATCGGATTGGAAATTTAATACGTCAAGTCGTCAATGTTTTACGCACGGTAAGTTTTTGCAGGAATTTACCAAATATAAGCGATATTTTAACTGATATTTTTTCGGGCAGCTATAATATTATCAACTGGCAAACTTGACTTTGCATAGGTATAATATAACAAATCGGCAGCTAAAATAATAACTTGGCATTGGTCGCCCAGGGAACCGATGCAAGTTATTTATTTAGCTGCAATAGTACATTACGATATTTACGATACAAGTGCAGAAAACAGGATTTTCGCAACGTGCGGTGATAAATTAAAACACGACCGAAGGGAGTGTTTTAAATCGACACGAGTTGCGAATTACCTATTCGCACGTGTATCGTACAACCTTTTACAGTGGTAAAGTAGCACCATACTCGTATGTACTGTAAATTTATAATTTTTGTACGTTAGGTTAGGATACACTTCTATTATTTTTTTAGATGCCTGATTAAATACATGCCCTATTGAACACCTATTTGTGTTACATATGCAAATTTACTGAGATGTTTGTGCCAAAGCAAAGAAAAATAGAGTCACTACAATTGCCTTACTAATTTAAATTTAGGCACCTAAAAAGTTTATCGAGCTAAAGAACATGACTTTGGCACTTGTAAATTTTCCTCATTCATACACCTATCTTAGTAAAGGCGCGTCTATACCTGAGTTTCAGCTTATTCACAAAATAAACAAAAATATTCAAATGTCGAGGTCCTAAGTTATCTTTACTACCGCGGTCAACGATTATGGAGCTGTGAAGAGTGTCCTTCCATTCACATCAATGAATGGACGTGTAGTTAGGGTAATAATACTCGTTATTGGGTTTGTTACATTGTGGGTTTCCTCTCGGAGTCTTAGTCTGACCGCTATCGGCGGTGGCGCCAGGCTTCGCAATAAAAGTTGCGGGGCCACTTCCTCTTCCTTAGCTTTGTATTTTGTTACAAAAAGACAATAAAATTAAAAATATGTCCTTGTGTCCCGTTCGTTTAAATAAATAAATAAATATTAGGGGACCATCTTACACAAATCGACCTAGTCCCAAACTAAGCAAAGCTTGTACTATGGGTACTAGACGACGATATACATACTTATATAGATAAATACATACTTAAAAACATAGAAAACATCCAAGACCCAAGAACAAATATCCGTGATAAATGCACAAATAAATGCCCTGGCCGGGATTCGAACCCGGGACCTCTAGCTTAGGAGGCAGAGGCACTACCAACTAGGGTAAAAGGGTAATCGCGTAAACCATTGGTTCAAATTAGATATAATCTTAAAGACTGAAACCTTCGTGAAATTAACAGTGTAGATTTCGATTGTAACATATTTTTCAGCTGAACCGGGAGATCTATGGCTTAGATTTTATACCTTATATTCTAAGGTATCTAAGATGTGTGTGCGATAGACATTAAGTAATCAAGTAGGTGCCTATTGTTAAAAAGAGCGGTCTTGACTTAAAACCAGAAAATGGTAACTCGTCGCAACTGACAGACCTGACAGTAAGTTCACTAATTTAAGCTTTCAATCTTATCTAAAGAAGCACGGGCCAAAATCTACCTCAGACTCCATATCTGGCGATTCGGGCGTGTGAAACGCAAATTCTGAGGCGACCATACCGTTGCATTCGCACCCTTTTGTTCGAAGGTTCGATAGCTGGCGGTTCGCATCATTTGAGTTCCACGTAGTGCCGATAAGGCTGTGTAAATGCCTGATCAGGTTCCCACTGTTTTATCTACTGTATGTAGCTCCTTCGAAAAAGCAAAAGAATGATCGTGTTGTGACTAGTTGTACCTATGTTAATATGGCAGGTCGAATTAAGAGAGTAAGAAGCACGTCAACTGCCAAATTATTATTGCCTATTTCGTTTAAAGAAGCTGTGTTTTCAACACTTACGTAGGCTAGTTATCTCTTCCCAATTAGAGCCTTGAAAAAACAGGTACTCCAAAGCTCTTAATTTTGTGACTACGTAGATACCTTTGAAGCGCCTATTATTTGATTAATTCGTTGCTGTCGGTTTTGTATTATATACATCAAGTAGGTAGTTAATAATAAAGTAGCGCAGTAGATAGTCCAAGAGACGCGTGCGCACTGTGAGTGCGAAGTGATGTTATGTTAATAAACCTCGCTATCCCGTTGTTCCCAGAATTCCTCCCAGAATGCCGGAAGCAAACAAACATACAATACAACAGACTATGACTTATGAGCTGATTATACGTTCCTCGCATTTATTGTACGGGATGTTCATCTTCGCACTGCGTACAAATTATCCTTAAGAAGCACTTCTGTTATGTAAATGAGTCATAAATCCTCTAAAACAATCCCTTTCTAGGTCAAAATTGAAAGAACCTTCGCGTTGTTTTGTTCGAGAGTAAATTAATGAAATGGGTATCTTGACCTCTTCCGCCGTGACTAGATGTACGCTCGCTATGCCTCGTTATTGAACTTAACTGACTTAACTTTGAAGTGCGCAGTGTTTTAGCATATTCAATGTTGGTATATTCAGACAAAGGGACATTATCGATACTCATTGAAACATTTCTATTCGTAACTTGAATTAAAGTAGACAAAAATGTTGCTTTGTTCGAAGTAAGCTTTGTTTGACTTTGAGAGGGATGATGTTACCTACCTCAGTATAGGCGAAACCTTCGCACAACAAACAACACAAGTATCTAATATAAAGTGATGATACTGATGATATGTAGGTATAAATGTTTGCATATTATTCTAACCATTAAGTTGGTTATTGCGCCTCATACCTATTGTAATTACAAGACTATGATATGTCCCTTTAATCTTTGGTGTTGATCGTGACATCGATGTTTAATTATTTAGGTTGGTATTATAATGGGGCGTCCCATTGGGTATCGCGTTACTAACATTCTGCGTCGCTCCTCGTGACGTACCAATATCATCCATGATACAAGTTAGCTAGAAACGTCAGCATTGATTACCTACAGGCAAAAAAACATTTAACGATCAGTTTCTTCTACCATACAGGTAATAATGACTAGTTTATGCATAACACAATTCGTCAAGATTCGGATAGACTTTGTGACACACATAAAGTATAGGTAAGTATGAGAAAGTAGCCTGCGATTTCGATTTTATCTAAATTCTAATAAATTCAAACATCATTCTCACAGCATTTTGTAGTCCTAAGAAGTTGTCTGTTTAATAACTGAAGTCCCTAAACGATTTTGCAATTGAAAATTACTTAAAAAACGTCTTAAATCCGAAAATTACAAAGTTGCAATTTATTACAATGAGTATTTTTCGGCTATTCTGACATTCGGAATTATCCGAATACGACCGCATCGTATCAACTAACCCAAAACTCTTTGTTTCTCAATCTCAATATTGATATCCAACCTGAGTAGCGTGAGTAGGTACAGTTGTACTCACATGACAATGACTCGTTAACAGCTCATGACTTCTTTCCGGCATGACTGCGTCACCTCATAATCCAATTGGGGATTTCTGCGAGATTTTAGAGATTACCTAACTAAAGAGTAAACTTATACGTGGAAAAACTTACACGCATTCGGTGAAGTAACAATTGGAATGGAAAATTTTCAGGGTTATCTGTGTGATTGTTATGTTAACCGATCCATTTAGAACCTGGAAACTGTATTTAACTTGCCGAATTGGATTGATTTCAAAATTTGCCAGTGTTTAGAAGTATTAACGTTTGCTAAGATAGTTTGCCTTTTTGGGTTTTTAGAGTTCTTTTAAATCCTGCCTTAAACTTATTTTGTGAGCGGAGACTATTTTTGTTAGTGGTAGATCTACATTAGTCACTCCTTTGGACACCATAAATGTTCAAAATTGTTCTTGTTAAGGTTCCATAGGCACATCAATTGAACAAAAACGGAATCCTGTCTGTCCGACAATTTGCTCCGAAACGACTGGATTGATTGAATTGAAATTTTGTATTTGGCTGCTACTACTTACGTATTTGGCTGCTACTTACTATATGCTACTGCTACTTACTTTAAACTATGTAGTGCCGGACTTGGCACCTTTTCAGAGAATCTACGGAACTTGGTACCCATTTAGATCTCAATTCTTTTGTCGGTGAAGACGAGAACCAAGGATCGCATATTCTTAATATTGAACTTGGCTCCGGTTTTCACATTTATGGTTTTGATGGGATTGTTCTTTTTAAGGTTCCATAGGCACCTCAAATGAAAAAAAAAAAAACGATTTCCGTCGATTTGCTCCGAAACGACTGGATCGATTGAATTGAAATTTAGTACAGTCAGCGTCATATAATAAGTAGCAGTCAAATTATCGAAATAGTTCGGTACCCCATATATTATGTATGGTGTGCCGAACTATTTGGCCACTTTGGCTGCTACTTATCATATGACGCTGACTGTACACATTTGTAGGAAAGTCGGTCGTTAGTCGGACCCAAAGACGGATGAGTAACGTTAATAAAATAAATTTTAGGCTGAGTTGCACCAACTTACGATCACAGACCGATCAACGTTAAATATGGCGCCGACAGCTGTCATCCCATAGAAACTTGTCAAACTTTCCATACATTCAGATTTTAACGAACACCGCTTACGATTACAGGTGGTTTGGTGCAACCCAGCCACCTGCTACGATTGTTCTACGAAGAGGACGATGTAGGTATTTGCTACGAGGTATCAGCCAATTAATACAATTGAAAAAAGGCTCCCGTACTTAACAAGTATATTAAAAATATAGAAATATTGGGCTACAGTTATTTTTTATTTATAAAATTATAAGCAAATGTATGGGTTTCTAATTGCATTTTTTTTGACGACGGATTGAAAGGTTGGTATATTATAAATTAAGTAGGTATATTGGCCACAGGGAAGAGGAAATTAGTTTTTTCAACTCTGTACAATCTTATCCATGCAGTTTAAATAATGTATGTATGTAAGCACTTTATTGTACACAAAAACATATACATGTCACGATCAGAGTACAAAGGCGGACTTAAACAATTTATTTCGCTATTAAGCACCTTAATACTTAGTTAATAGTTACTGCTTATTAGTGTCTACATGAGAGGGCAAAAAATCTATCTTAAGTTAGCAATATACTCTCGGAATCCGAAGAGAAACCTAATCTTAATATTATAAACGTGAAAGTTTGTGCCGATGTTTGGATGGATGGATGGATTATATTTACGTTCCTCTTAATCTTAAAAAGTACTGTACTGATTTCTATGAAACTATTTTAGTATCGTGTAGTTGAAGCATTAAAATAACATATAATATAAGCTATAATTTATTTCAAAATTCGTCCCCTTTGGAAGTTAACAGGGAGTAGAAATTATGTATGAGAAACATAATTATTGAAAAAAAAATAGACAAAAAATTGTCCTGATAAACTAAAAATTATAAAAGAAGAAAATAGTCTTGGGCCTTTTTGATATTTCATGTTTAATCTCTTAAGGGGTGAAAGAGAAGAGGGTAGTTTATTTGGGGAGCAAAAATTTTAACATGATACTTCGTTTTTTGACCTAGTATTAAAGTGTTAGAAAATTAATTTCAGCGTTTTTAAAAATGCGCCCTCTGATGGGGTGAAAAGGGGTTGAAGTTTGTATGGGGAGGGGGGGGGGGGGTTGGTTAATGGTTTTTAAAGGGAAACTTAAAACTTCTTTAATCTAATTAGCTTTAAAGTTTAAGAAAACTGATTTCAGCGTTTTTTGTAATTTCGCCCTCTGAAGGGGTGAAAAAGGCCGAGTTGAAAGTTTGTTTGGGGCTAAGTATTTTATAAACGAGTTGAAAGTTCGTTTATAGCTGGTTTATAGACATTTAGTAGACTAAACAAGAACACAAATTTGTCTTACGATGACTCTGCACCTGAAGGTTCCACTTAAATTTTCAACAATTACTATTATTTTTCCGTGAAACTTTCCAATAATGTAAATATCTTGAAGGCCATCTTTTAACTTAAAACTTGCTATTACTTCCGAACCGCATGATATAATATGTTAATGGTTCTTGCAAAAATTGAGTACCTACGTTTAATATTCAGAAATAGGTAGGTAATCAATAATCATTCATTTTGACAGTATGAATTTTTACGGCACGAAAAATTAATTTTTAAATTTTGTTCTTTTGCGGCAGAGCACGGCATCATCATCATCATCATGTCAGCCGAAAGACGTCCGCTGCTGGATATAGGTCTCCCCCAAATAATATTGAATGCCAATCTTCTTTTAAGGGGGATGAAAAAGGGGGGTGCAAGATTGGCATATCAACTATCAAGCTGCCTGCGTAATAAACAATTGCAACTAGGTGATAAGCGATAACGAGTTCAAGGCGGACGAAGTTGCGCGAAACGCTAGTGAATATTAATTTAAGCGCTTATTATTTGTATTGTTTTTTTTTAAACATTGCCAAAGCTCTATAGTCATTCGGCTAGAATTATATTAAAATTGATTTGAATGACACCCTACCAAGGAAGTATACATTATGGAACGCACCGCACTTCAATAGATAGAATATGAATGACGAATTGAATTAATTATTGCACCTGGAGGCTCTAATAATTAATACTATTTATTCAGAGGATTGCATGTAAACAAACTTTCGCCGTCTCTGATATTTGCATTTTCATATTTAACTTCACTTAATATGTTTGTCAATTTTATTTTAATCACGTACCTAACTGAGTTACGATGGTAATGAAGAACTGTTGTAAAAACTTTAAAAAAAGAGACTTTTCAGCGGTCAGCCAAAAATCGAAACTTAATTGCATCAACGATTCTTCACCAAAATGAATGGATAATATCAGATCAGAGGCGGTAGCGGGCGCGGGCGGCAGTTGGCGAATCGCATGTTTCGGTGGTGCGAGCGACGCAAGGGATGCAGGCCCGAGCCGGGCCGCGGTGGTGGCCAGCGGCCGGGCGCTCCGCAGTGTCGCTCAGTTCGCGGCGCGCGGTGGTCGTGCGTCGAGCGCGCGTGATGTCTACGAGATGAGGCTGGCTCTGGTGTTACTGTGGCTGGGCGCGGCGGCCGCCTGCGGCCCGGGCCGAGGCTTCACCCACCGCCCGGGGCCGCGGCGCCTGTACCCCCTCGTCTTCGGTCAGCATGTGCCCAACATCAGCGAGGACAACCCCCGCGCCAGCGGCCCTCCCGAGGGCCGCATCACCAGAGACGATGAAAAGTTCAAAGACTTAGTGCCTAATTATAGTCCGGACATCGAGTTCAAGGATGACGAGGGTACTGGCGCTGATCGCCTGATGACCCAGGTGAGTGTTACCCATTGGCGGACCTTTACTGTATTGAGAAGATCTTATTGCTCGTTGTTATTGTCGGATGTGCATCAATTAAAGTGGTTTCGGTTGGAGCGTGGTTGTTAGAACATTCCGAAGTGAACCAGTCCGTTTGAGTAGTGAGAAGTTATCATTGAAATTATGGGTTACGTTTCCTGAAGTGTCGCCTGTTTTGAAAACATGAATGCGCTCGCGCCAGGCCGTCGTTGCCGCCGGCCGGCGGCGCAGAGACAATCCCGCTGTAAACATGAACAATGGACACAAATTGCGGGCGTTACGGTAGCTTCGTAGCGAGTGTTACGATTGTAGCTCTGCAATTACGCAGGCTTTGTCAACAAATATTTTGACTCTGTGACTAATCGATGAATGATGATTCCTTTTCAATATTGATGCCAAGTTGGGTGAAATATACGACAGTCATAAAAGTTGGTGTCGAGGGCTTACAAACTCGTGCCTTGTCATTCACGATGTTTTATGAAAACATACGGACAACGGGAAACTTGCTTATTGTTGCCGGTTATTTTATTGTAGTTCATATGATATAGCCCGTTGCATTATATCTATTATTATTGTTTTAAACAATTACAGTAGGCTTTGCAAAAAATGTTTTGTCATCACCCCGTAATAAGTAGCAGGAAACAAAAACCTTTCCAAAACAAAACCTTGACCAACTGTTTATAAGTATTGTTGGTATATTTTCATTTTAATAATTATGTGGGTAGGTGAAAGAATTCTGACTTTGACTTGGCCTAGTGTATCAAGTTGTTATGTTTTGAAACACTTGTTGTGATAGTAGGTTAACAAATTAAAATTGCACCGGATTTTTTTTACTCGGGTAAATTGAAAGTTACAATTATTTATTAGATGGGTTTTTTCATGGTTTTTTGCAGACTACATGTGAAAGAAATACATTTTTGCTAACCCGTTATAGGTTCTTATTTAGGTACATGTACATATATAGTTAGTTGTGTATTTTAAACCTAGTTGTTGGAACAAAATCACTTTACTTACTTCTATTTTGTAATTAACTAATTAGCATTTCTTGTCCAGCTTATAGATTAAATATCGACTATAATATAATAATAATCTGGAATATATTTTGTTCATATTTGAGCATGAGTTATACTGTTGCGTATTTTTGGGGTTCCGTAGTCAACTACGAACCCTTATAGTTACGCCATGTCCGTCTGTTTGTCTGTGTCTGTCTGTCTGTCCGAGGCTTTGCTCTATGATTGTTAGTGCTAGAAAGCTGGAATTTGTATCCATAATATATAAATCAATAAATTTGACAGGGTCGTAAAATAATTGGATTGGGATATTTTTTTTGCTTCAATCCTATGGTGTGGGGTGTTGTTGGATAGGTCTTTCAAAGTGAATAGAGGTCTTTATAAAACATTAAAATAATGGTAACTTATTCTCTAGCTTTTGAACTATGAGCCCGAAAAATATGAAAAAATCATGAAAGTAAAGCTTAATAGACACTTCAAAGGAAAACTATAGCGGACATGATCAGTTCAGCTGCTTTTGAATTATCGTAAAAAGTCTTCCCTTTTTAGTAAAAGACGTATATGAAACGCTACGAAGGTATTCCCTTTTGCTTATTATTCATTTTTTTAAATTAAGTTCATTGGGCAACTACCGAACCCTACACTGAGCATGCTCTTATCCGAATTTTTTTTATTACTTCTGTGCTGAAATCACCAGAACTGTACGACTGACAACGATGTAGATTAATCATTACCACTATAACTCTGACCTCCGATCACACATTGTTACTACGAATTTTGGGGTCCAATGATATAACGGACGAGTAGAAGACGTTTTATGAATAGGAAAGCTGTTGTGCATGCATGACATGAGACTCATCAAACGGAAGTTTTAAAATCTAAGTATAACGTATATTTTCACCTATTGATTATGGAATGTATTTACACAGTTATTAGCATACATAATAGGCGAGTTTACGTGAGTAATCGACAATCGTAGTCGGCAAATATGTGTAAATCTGACGTGCGTGTCGTCAAAGATACCGCCAGGTTCGCAATGTTTTCAGAGTATACACACAGTCACTTTGATGGACTTTTAATAAACCTTATAGGTATTATTATATAATATACTCGTATAAAACTAAACTAACTAGGCTGGCACGACGAACCAAAACGAATCTTAGCCCCCGAGACAAAGCACGCATTTCTTCTATGTATGCGTTGCATAAATCATGTCATTTGCCAATTAATCTCTTACTCGGTATACATTCATGTGCTAGAGCAATTCTCATCCAGCAGCCTAGGCCTAGCTAACATGATAGCCTATACCATCACGTTTTATGTGATGTTTTAGTACATTTTGGCCATATAACGTCACGATATAGGATATAGTCTAGTCAAATGTTAGAAGATTGATATCTAGCTGTCAACTATACGAAGTGTCAAATATACTTAGTCGGCTCATAAGTTCTGTCAATGGCCTTTAAAATTTAAATTTGGAACTCCTAAAACAAAAACCGTTGTGCATTTGAATTTCGAATCTTTTTTAAATATTTGAGTAGTATAATTTTGCAATTTTCTGTTTTCTTTAACATGGAGTGGACGCTTAAAGATAGCCGTACCGCAATAATTGCACTATATCGTTGTGGACACTCGCCGACTAAAATTTTTAAGCTACTTGAAAATTTAAAATTCTCTCTAAGATTTGTGTATCGTACCATAGAAAGATACAGTGAGGTCTCTAGTTTAAATGACAAGAAAATAAGCGGTCGTCCGCGTACAGCTAGGACTCCAGCGGTTGTACAAGCAATTAGGGCACGCATTGCCAGAAATCCCGCTAGGAAACAAAAAGTTATGGCCCTCCAGATGGGTTTGAGCAGAAACACGGTGAAAAGAGTGCTTAATCAAGACCTGAGACTTTGTGCTTATAAACGAAAAACTGGCCATCTTCTCAATGGTCGGCTTAAACCTTTAAGGCTTAAAAGATCTAAAGCTTTATTGAAGAAGTACGCTAAAAATAAGCATCGTTGTATACTGTTTTCGGACGAGAAAATTTTTGGCATAGAAGAAAACTGTAATAAACAAAATTATAGAGTGCTCGCAATAGTAAAGAAGCGTCTAATAGCATTCTCCGTATTCAAAGAGGTCATCACCCTTCATCTGTGATGGTTTGGCTGGGAGTTTCTTATGCGGGCGTCACTAGTATGCATTTTTGTGAGAAAGGAGTAAAAACTAGTGCCAAAGTGTACCAAGACACGGTGTTGACTAATATTGTGAAACCACTATCCCATACGATGTTTCTAAACCAGCATTGGGTTTTCCAGCAGGACTCTGCTCCAGCCCATAAGGCAAAGTCTACACAAGCCTGGCACGCCTCCAATAAAATCGACTTTATACGGCATGAAGATTGGCCCTCCTCTAGCCCAGATCTTAATCCGTTAGACTATAAAATATGGCAGTATTTAGAGGAAAAGGTGTGCTCAAAACCTCATGCAAATCTAGACTCGCTGAAAAAATCCCTTGCTACGGCAGTGGCCAATATCGACATGAAAGTGGTGCGTGAATCCATTGACGACTGGCCACGCAGACTTCAAGCCTGTGTAGATAATTATGGCGGTCATTTTGAATAAATGTTATACATTTAGATTCTCTAGTTTATAAGCTTTCAAACGCTGTACAAATTATACGGAATAAACTTAAACTTTTGTTTTTATTTGATACTATGTATATGACAGAACTTATGAGCCGACTAAGTATTACTACTTGGGCGACCGTGCGTTGCTCGCGTCTTTCGAGTTTTCCTTGAGAATAAGAGTTTTCCCGAAGATAAGAGCTAGATCGATTTTTCGCCCTCGTAAAGTTCGGAATTGTAAATTTCACCGTAATGGTTACAGTTGTTTCTGAGGTCCTCGAAATAAATAAAGATACATACATACAAGTAATGCTTTAGCCTAGAATACGAGAATGAGAACACAGTCTCGCAGATCTCTGGTAGATATTCACCTTAATAGTGGCATACATACATAGGTAACTTGAAACTTTGGATTAGAAGTAGGAATACTGATAGCACGGACAGAAATTATCCTATCATATACTATTGTATTAAACGAACAACATTTGTAAATTTATTTGCTTGTAATTGAAATATCGAAAAACTCTAACAATTTTATTGAACTTCCAAATCCGTTGGTCGCTGAATATCTTCTGAGTAATTTTCCCCAAAGATTAACAGCGTCGGACAACTCAAAGAAAAAAGTTGACTTCACTTATCTTTGTTATTATCTCAAAATCTACGCGGGCGAAGACGCGGGCGGCGGCTAGTTTCGGGAAAACTCTTATTCTCCAGGAAAGCATGAGCAAAGGCGATCGCCCAGTACTTATCTACTATTTTACTATAACAATATAGCCATTTATTCAAAATCGATCAAGTGCAATTTGATGATCAAGTATTAACCACAATAAACCGGTATCCATATCAGCCCTAGGACGTCCACTGCTGGACATAGCCACCAATTTCATGGGGGGTAAATGCCATAATCGCCACGCTTGGCATGCGGGTTGGCGATCGCAGTATCTCCACCGCCACTCTAGGAATGCTGCTGCCCATTCCCCGGTGGTCTTGGTCGTAGTTTAAGGACATACCCGGGTCCCGGGCCCAAACCGGTATATAATATAATATATCGTTGTCGACCTGTTTAGCCTAGTAGGTAGTGACACTGCCCCCGAAGGTGGAGGTCCCGGGTTCGAATCCCGGTAAGGGCATTTGTTTCTGTAGTGAGCAGAAACTTTTGTTCCTGAGACTTGGATGTAAAGTATATATACATACATATATATGTATCTATTAAATATATCGTCGTCTAGTACCGATAACACAAGCCTTATTGAGCTTACTATGGGACTAGTCGATTTGTGTAAGAAAATGTCCCCTAATATTTATTTATTTCTTATTATTATTAAAAAAAAAAAAAATTATATCCTTTGCTTTAAAAGTAAAGTAAAGTAAAGTAAAGTAAAGTAAAGTTTATTTGCAAGAATATGTACATAAGATGTTAACATTATATTGTGAGTCGCAGTATTCAGCCTTAAACGGCATGCAAATATTAGCATAATACTCTATTAATAATTACAAATAAAAATATTGATGAACTAACTAATGATATTAGGAAAACAATTTAAGGTTATAAATTAATTTAGTTGCGTGCAATGTCCAAAAATTCCTTTACGGAGTAAAAACAATGTTCATAGAGCCATTAAATTAATTAGTTAAACTAAAGAGAAATTAAAACTTGACTTAGCATTTAGCGGCCTTATCTATACAAACTGAGTTTTTAAAATGTCTCTCGAATACGGTTCAATATGTTACGGCCATATGCCAGACGGACGGGCAAATAAATATTAAATAGCTGAGGCTTAAATAATAGGATTCAGCTGGTTAGCTTTGTTTACGGCACTTACGGGACCTTAAAAGTGCATCAGTGTTGTTCGCATGATACTCTCAGGCAGGACGACAGAAAATATAAATGTTTCAGTACCAGGGCAGAAACCACCGACGGCCTCGCTGTAATGGGTCGGCAAACACACTCGAGTTGACAAACAAACATGCCTACAAACATTCGCCGGTGACGTCCGTTTACGGCCGGACGAACTGGGTCAGTTTGAAATCTGAGATCAACCACATTTAGTGCACGTAAAGGATTATTGCTTATAATAGGATTAGGTTATGATATATTTTTTATGAGTATTCAGAGTAAGCGGTCAACAGCTCTTATTGTCTTATAATAAAGACTATTCTGAGCTCTCCATATGCGTAGCTACTTCTGATGCTGATTGCCCTTCATAACATGACGTAATCTATTGAATATTTATTTATTAATCTAGAACGTAACTCTTAAAATGACATTCGAGTTTCGATTAAAATCTGTACCTAGGTAATCGACTAAATAGAAAATGACAATCTTTTTGATTAATCAACCTGTGTTTCATATTTTTTATGCATGTGGTGTTTACCTGTAAATGATTGTGACACCAATCCAGAATTGTAGTAGTTTATAAGTTTTGGATGTATCGATGTCAACAATTGTTGGTAGACCTTAAATAAATTATCAATTATCATTATCAACTCTATATGATTTCTGACAGCAGTAGTATAGGTCGATTCCATTGGTCGATTCACAAGAACTGGCGCGGAAAATGTATTATAGACATTCCGCGCTAGCTCTTGTGAGTCGACGCATAAATGAAGGTGACATTACTAAACGTATTTTATTGAGATTATGCCAAAAAGTCTAATTTATTTATTTTATTTTATTTTATGGAGATAACACGGAAACAATCATACAAAGTAAATACAGTGGCAAATAATATAGTAGACAATAGATACATATTCTCATAAAGCTAAAATAAATATATAAAGAATTCTCATAAATGTATCAATCAAATTTGACGGCCTGTTTAGCCTAGTTGGTAGTGACTCTGCCTCCGAAGCTAGAGGTCCCGGGTTCGAATCCCAGCCAGGGCATTTATTTGTGCATTTTTCACGGATATTTGTTCTTGGGTCCTGGATGTTTTCTATGTATTTAAGTATGTATTTATCTATAATAAGTATGTATATCGTCGTCTAGTACCCATAGTACAAGCTTTGCTTAGTTTACGACTAGGTCGATTTGTGTAAGATTGTCCCCCAATATTATTATTATATTATTATTATTATTAAATATTAAGCATAATACCATCAAGTAAAGTATACACTTTTTCACACTTAAATCGCTGAAAATATGAAATGTTGGTAATTAGTTCTGAGCTGAATCTTCACAGATCATCCCATATCAAAACGAAATGAGGAACCGGGGTGAGGGTTGTAATTATGCAATAAAAGTAAGGAGTTAGGTATTAATATTTATAACAAACGTGATTTTTTTGCCGTTTTTATAGATAACTAGCATTTGCCCGCGGCTTCACCCGCGTATATATATCGATTTTAATCGAAATCGGGTTGGAAATGAAGAAAATCAATATGGCTGCCACTTTTTCCAAATTTTACCTCGGATTCGTATTAGGGGACCTCTCGGACGCTCGGATATCGATTTTGAACGAAATCGGGTTGAAATGAAGTAAATCAATATGGCTGCCACTTTTTCCTAATTTTACCTCGGATTCGTATTAAGAATTCTCTCGGACGCTCAGATATCGATTTTGAACGAAATCGGGACGGAAACGATAAAAATGAATATGGCCGCCACTTTTTCTAAACTTTACCTCGGATTCGTATTACGAGACCTCTCGGACGCTCAGATATCGATTTTGAACGAAATTGGGACGAAAAATAAGAAAATCAATATGCCTGCGATTTTTTTTAATTTTACCACGGAGTCGTATTAGGGGAGCTCTCGGACGCTCAGATATCGATTTTGAACGAAATCGGGACGGAAATGAAGAAAACCAATATGGCCGTTACTTTATTCAAAGTTTAAATTTATGTCGAAATCGTATCGGACGGCACTGATTAATAAAACCACTTACAATACATTGAATCAAAAAAGGTCGTATCTTCATAGGGAACTCACGGCACTTCATGCGCCTTTAGACCTTATAAGGAACTTACATGCCAAATTTGGTAACTCTCAAACCAGCAGTTTGGGCTGTGCCTTGAAATGTCACTCACTCAGTCAGTCAGTTTCTTCTTGCAATTTGGCGCCTACTTTTAAGTTTTCATGCCCGCAATATTAAATTTCAAAATCGATGCCATTTTCGTAAGTAACATTTCAAAAAACCATAAAAACGATACCCACATTAATATTAAGACATTTCAACCCTTTTGCACCCCCACAGGGGGGATGGTATTTGACTCCCTCCACGTGGAATTTTAAAATCATTGTTGTTTTCATAATCAGCGACCCGATAAACCATAGAAACGATACCCATATCGATTTTCTGAATTTGTCACCAGATTTCCCCCTTTTAGGGGTTGATTTTTGAAAAAACCTGAAACACATGTTTACTCATTTATCGTTAGAAATATTCCTGTGAAGTTTCGAATAATATAATCCAACTAATCTTGATTCCCTATACAAACTTCGGACCTCCTTTGCACCCCCTTAAGGATGATTCACAGTAGACCGTTCCGTGTCCGGGCCGGCCCGTTTTCTATGACAGCAAACGCAACGGCCGGCATATTTCTCTAGAAGAAAACGGGCCGGCCCGGACACGGAACGGCCTACTGTGAATCATCCTTTAGGGGTTGAATTTTGAAAAATCCTTTTTTAATGCACATCAAGACCTTATATGGAACCTACAAACTAAATTTGGAATCTCTAGAACCAGCAGTTTGCGCTGTGCGTTGATATGTCAGTCACTCAGTCAGTCAGTTATTTCTTGCAATTTGGCACAAACTTTCAAAAGTTTTCATGTCCACAATATTAAATTTCAAAACCGATGCCATTTTCGTAATTAACGTCCCAAAAAACCATAAAAACGACACCCATATTAATATTTAGACATTTCATCCCCCTCGCACCCCAACAGGGGGGATGGTATTTCACGTCCTCCACATGAGATTTTAAAATCATTGTTGTTTTCGTTATCAGCGACCCGGTATATCAAAAAAACAATACCCATGTCGATTTTCAGAATTTGTCACCACCTTTCCCCCTTTTAGGGGTTGATTTCTCAAAAAACCTCAAACATTTATTTACTCATTTATCGTTAGAAATACTCCTGTGAAGTTTCGAATAAAATAGTCCAACTAATCTTGTTTTCCCATACAAACTTCGGACCCCCATTTCACCCCCTTAGAGGTTGAATTTTGAAATTTCCTTTCTTAGTGCACCCCTAGACCTTATAAGGAACCTACGTGCCAAATTTGGAATCTCTAGGACCAGCGGTTTGTGCGTTGATATGTCAGTCAGTCAGTCAGTCAGTCTGTCAGTTTCTTCTTTTATATATTTAGAAGATGGTACGGAACCCTTGTTGCTCGAGTCCGACTCGCACTTGGCCGGTTTTTTAGATTTCTATTATTTTTATTATCATTATTGTTTTATTTTATGTATTATTAGCACTATGTTTATAATATTTATCTATATACATATTCAAACTTTATTGCACACTTCAAGAAACTAATGGCGAACTTAATGGCATAAGGCGTTCTCTACTAGTCATCCATTGGGCTAAACCGATTCCAATGAAATCTTGCTTATCTTGTGTTTGAATTCGAAATGTAGGTAAGGCGAATCATCCTATACTAATCTGTCTGAAACTGAAATGATTTTAAGTACCTTGCTATATTTATAGCAAAATAATACACTAGACGCAAATTCAAATTCAATCCTACTTTTATCTCACCTGAACATAAAAATATATAATTCCGAACGCTGGCCACACTTTTTATAGGGAGGTCCCTACTTCTGCATATTGTCTTTAGGTGCAAATTACATAAGGAAAGAATCAGAGTCACGTTGATTCATAGAAGCAAAAAGTAAACAAGACTAAAAGTGCTCCCGAAGTAATTTGGTATTGGAGGCATGTTTACAAGAGCTATTTCGGCTTACAGTCGATGCAATGTCAATTACTCCTGTCGGCGACTTACTAGTTCACAATCCACGTCCATTAGATAGGCTGTTTACGTTTTCGTCAGCGCTCAATTTGCTCACCGCACTGTTGAGACCGTACAATTCAATCAAAGTCAACGTAAATGTTGAAATAACGTTCTGTTCGAGGAAGTTGTCGTTTGAAGATAACTCGCAAATAATTACTTCAATGCAATATGCAGATCATACGGCAAATATTTTAAAAGGACGATCGTATACGATACGTGGAATCCAGTTATGTGCGGATAATAATGGGTGTATCGGTGAGCAGTACAGAGTTGGTAGTGTGTGAGTGCGGGGCGCGCGCCGCCGCCGCCGCGGCGCGAATCCGCCGCGGGTTATGTTATGTGCCTGTGCCTGCGCACATAGCCGCCGCTCCCGGCCAGCCGACCAGCCTTGCATTCGTAAAAATCTCCAAACCGGTTCGATGCGCCTCCATTACTTTCTTTCTGCTTCCACTGTGCCTCCCATTTAACTCGGGCTCACTTTTTATCAGGAATCGGTATCTCCGTCTAATAGTATTATTTATTTCTCATAAATAAGAGGGAATAGGTATGAGTAAAGTTAATGCGCACGGGAAGCGGTACGTTACATGCCAGATGCTACGAAGATAAATGCATTATGCTCTTTCCGTTGAATGTTGGATTGCGTAACTCGTGGGCTGGTGACAGCTGGATTTATAAAGCCTTCACTTGTTAGGGAAACATTACTATTTACTAACTATTAGGTCCTGATGCTGCCTAGTCTGACTTACTAATAGCATCTACTCGTATTTATCCCAAACAATATAATGTATGCCAAGATGAAGATAGTCTGTTAAATCGGCAGGTAGGCCATTTTGTCCTGTTCGACACAGTTGAAGGTGACTGAGCAGACCGATGCTAGGCTAGCAATGCATCAACGATAAATTATAATACTTCATCATCGTCCTAGCATTATTCCAGTACAGTTGCATCCTGATGAATGCCCGGTGTCCGCTACCAAATCCCAGGAATTGGCGTAGGCACTATTTATTACGGAAAAGACTGCCATCTGATCTTCCAACACAAGGAGGCAACTAGACCTTATTGGGATTATTAGTCGTAACAAGTGAGTGGGCAACTTGTCTGTCAGAAGTTCTCAAGCCGCCCGAAGGAACTGGGAACTTGGCTTAACGACTGCTGTTATAGACAGCAGCCGGGATCAACGACTTAACGTGCCTTAAAAAATATAATACCTAACATTAATAAATACATTTTAATATCCTATCATACATAGTTGTAATAAGGTATATTCATGCAATAATTAGATATTTAGCGGTATTTTTAAGCAACTTGAATAGAAGGAAGGAGGTTCTCAGTTCGTCTGCATGTTTGTTTTATTTATTAAGTATCTTTTATTTATGTTCCCCAATAACTTTTGACGAAGCAGGTACCCTCGTGTTGGTCCCATATTAATTTGGTGAAGGTCTGATGATGGGATCCAGGAGGAATCGAGAAAACTCCTCAAATTTGAGAGGCGCGCGTATGGCGATTTGTTCAAAATGTCGCATGACAAAGTACAAAATTGGAGTCGGTCTTTTATGGGTATAAGATTATTCTGAATCCGACAACGTTTGCTAAGTTTTGTAGGCCTACCTGCTATCTATTTAGGTAGTTAATTATAACGTGCGAGCTACTTCATCAAATCAAACCAAAATATTTATTTCAGACCAACGATCCATATGTGGTTAATAACAAAAACAAACTAATTGAGGTCCTACTTGACATATGTCAACGTAGTTTTGACTGATTTACTGAATGCCACAATATGGGGCAGTTAAATCTGCCGGCAATCACCTTCAGAACAAACACAACTGGATACTTATCTATCAGATTTCAGACCAATTTCCTATATCAACTGCCAGGATACAATCTTAAAACAAAAGGACCTTTGAATCAGACCAACAAAAAATCCCGAACAAAAAATGTGATATCTAGTAAAAAACTATGACAGTTTTTTACTAGATATTTCTAAGTCGAATAAGATAGGAATAAGTATATGTTTATGACTGCGAAGAAAATTCATATTTACTTTTTCAAAAGTGAAATGCGCTGGTATCGTTGCGCGCGCAGCGCAGCGCCCGCGCCGACCGCAAGCACCGCAACCAGCTAGTAGACGCGACCACATCGTATGCGCTCTCCGATTCCAATCGGAATTACTTACCTTTTTATGTATGTTTTTATTTAATATTTTATATCCTTCGGACGCGAATAAGCCTTTCACGGAGCGGCGCAGGCGCGGGGGGCGATGGACATAAATATCTCGGTGATTTATGGTCGAGGTGGTCGCGGGATAGGTCAACATTATTCAAATTCGTATTTGAGGCTCGGGTTACAATGAGCTTTTACTGCCGCGCGCAGATAGCACGACAACAGGCCGTTCTCGGGCCACGCCATTAAAAAAAATAGCTCTGTCGGACCTCAGGTTCAGCCTTCATATTTTTCAATAATAGTTAATAGATAAATTTATGCTGTTACTAAATCCTACCTATTAAACACTGAAATGTCGCTAAATCAAACAAGTAAAAACGAACCGTTATAAAGGCACTTAATTATCGATTGTTAATACCGATTTCATTAAGTCAATATACCGATACGCTAAAGTGGTTTAATTTGTTAGCAGCAAAGAGGCCGCCGACCAAATTAGATACTTTTCGGCTTATTAGCGCAGGATAAAAAACAGAACGAGCGCCGATCGTTGTGAATAATTGACTATAATGAAATTAATCCTAAAATTCTACGGTGGGTTTACAACGTTGTAAAATGCAATAAAGACCTCTGAACAGCCGCGTTATAGCACTGTGTTCATTAAAGGCAACTAAGTAAATAAATCCTTGATTAATGACAAGGACTAAAACAGACCATTTGCAAAAGATTGACGAAGACATTGTAAATTTTACAAAAAAAACTACACATTAAAAAAAATCTAATCAATTACTGCTTATTTTCTAAAGTACAGAAATAGGTATAAACATCCAAAGAATTGTGAGATTACTCGTAAGTAAGTACATACTCGTAGTTCGTGGTAATGCCATTTAAGATTGGATTACTTCATTCAAATGTGCGTACCGTATCTAATCTGTGATAGCCACTAGTAAACACACATTATTCTCGTACTTACCTAAAATAACATCTGTAGCCGACGTGTTGATGTAAAATAAACACTCCAAAGGAAATTAAATTTTGCTTTGATGATATATTATACCTAGGTACATTGGCGGTCAGCGGCCGGGTTTATCAGTCTGGAAAATTCTCCTGGAAAATATTAATGGCCTGTTTATTATAAGTGTCAGTATGCTAAGTTAAAAATACTAGCAGGAAAATAACAGCCATACATTACTATAGTTGTACAGCGTTTGTATAGGTGTACAGGTAATAGTACTATAAATAGAATATAAATAAGTTTGTTATGTAGGTACTCTGTTATTTATATCATAACATAAGATAATATTGTTAGCTACCAATAGTCAGATTCTCTCCTCGTTAGTGAATCAGTGTGCTAAGTGGTCATTCTTGCCACTCACTTAGTTATTATAACGGACTCAGAACATTAAAGACATAGGCATAGTTCCGAACACTTTCCCTGAAATGTAGGTACCTACATTTACAGGAACAATGGGTCATCAAATAAATTTCAGTTAGGTGAGTACAAGGTTTTCAAAATACCCTCAATTTTTATTTATTTGCTATTGTTCCACTGAGAGCTATAGGATAATTGTTGTCTGTCGATAAGCGCTAAGCGAGGTTCTTGTGTCTTGTGCAAATAAATGGACCTTAAGAATCGTACATACTAGCCCAACAGTTTCAATGCTGATTTAATTTTAATTTACGTATAGATTACATTTATAATTCACAAACGAATAAATAATATTTGCCTGTAATAATGGCCACTAATAAAAAAAACATTAGGCACGTTAACTTTTATTGAATTCTTCAATATTGATGAATTTTGTTGACAATAGTCGTAAACGACAATGCAAATTTAATTCTTTTTTAATGCCTAAGCTATTGAATCAGTCATTTAGTAGTTACTATAGTAAAAAAAATTACTGTTTTAATCTCGTTCAAAGCTAAAATGGTTTAAATTTTTGATGTATGAAAACTTACATCATAATGTTTAACTTAATAAATTTTGTCAAAATGATGAATTACAAACCCATCAGAGTTCACAGTAAACTCGCTGCCAACGACAACCTGAGAGCCCTGTTGTGGCGTCGCGAAGTCGGTGCATGGACAGCTTCAGGTTGCAGCTCTTCGAACTTGAACTTATGTTTTGATTTGAACATTGAACTTGTCTATAATGTGTTAAAGTAACAACTCATAGATACCGGCAAAAACTACGTTACTAGTGTAACTAATGAAAATTTCACCGACACATTTGTACGGTAGGTGTGGAAACCCTTTTACGATTATTGAAAGGAAACACTTGTTCAAATACGCGGCAAACAGTTCAGTGATAGGTCTTTGAACCCCACCGTGTTTGCAGTATGGTTTATATAAGTAGTTTGCCGCTGAAGGTGGTGATAAATTAACGATTCGCATCTCAACGGCAACCTAAACATGCGTGTTATCCAATGTGCGAATAGTTAAGTTGCAAAAATATGCCTGTGCAAAATGTGTGCAAATAAATATTATTCATTATTTAACGTACCTACAACCGGTAAAGTTAAGACAATTATTGTGCTTAGGTAAGTACAACGTCCAGTAGGTACAATATGTACCTATAGGGACAAAGAAAAGATATAAGTACGCACTTATAAAGGTTTTTCCTTAAATTTGAAATCATGATAGCAAATTGATATTAGCTAAGGGATGACTAACGATTAATTTGTGCAAGGTACACCTAAAGTCATGTACATATAACTAAGTTTCTCTAGATCTACATTATTTATACTGAAATTCAGCCTCTTGTTGCTAGAGAAGTTAATGTAAATAAGCAGTTTTACAATAGGTAATAGAAGGCTAAGAAAATTAAGATAACGTTCAAACTACGCCGACGCGAAATGCGGTGTTTGCGGGAGACGCGCGCTTCTTCGCTCGTCTGTTTTAATTACTCATGCAAATATTTGTAGTGCTTCAGCTGTTAGGCTTATCTCCACCTTATCTGTCAAACTCAGTCAATGCTGGAGGCACGAGTCACGGAAGAACAAATTTACTCGTTCACAAATCTTAGAATTTCAGTTTACGTTTGTTGGTATCCAAGCTGAAATAGTTCCTGTCGCTTCGTCTTTAGGCTTGTAATTTAATGTAGATAAACTGCAGCTATAGCTGTAACTATTTTACGTCAATATATTTAGTAACCGTGAGTTAAAATTTAAATATCTTCGTTAGACAATAATGCGTGTGTGCACACTGTTCTAGGTTTTGATCATGG
This sequence comes from Notocelia uddmanniana, assembly GCA_905163555.1. Classification (NCBI taxonomy): domain Eukaryota; kingdom Metazoa; phylum Arthropoda; class Insecta; order Lepidoptera; family Tortricidae; genus Notocelia; species Notocelia uddmanniana. The sequence continues at coordinate 19,722,509 of LR991059.1, read as the reverse complement.
TAGCTATGGTTAAAAAGGTTTTCAGTTGACCTGAATCGGTAAAAAAGGGGAAAATACGAGTATAATAATATATTACTCGAATATAGTAAAAATACCTGTAAAAATTCTCAATAATGTTATCGGGAAAAGTAACAAGGTTGGGCATATTAAAGGAATGCTTGATGGGTTTCAAATACCTGGAAATTCAATTTGCAAATAATCTATTCAGGGAATCGTATTTCCTGACTAGGTACGCAGTGTTTATGCGTTTCAAAGTGTTCCCAATTTTGGTTATTGATGGCTATTTGTAATTTATAGCTGAAGAACGGTGCGTGCGCGCATTCTCTTCCTTACTTTCGCAAGATGATCTATCGCTTTTGAAGTAAGTGCGTGTAAATACTGGCGATGCGTAACGTTTACTGGTAATGGGGTATGTAAAGTCGTACAATGGATTACGAATAAGGCGCTTCACTGAAATTTATTACGTTTCGTATGGCTTGGATGGACTTTGAAATGGGTAAACACCTACTACCTAACTCCAAAACGACACAGTACTCTACCTTGAATCGTGATAGACTCTGATTACTATAAGTATCCATACCAAATATGTACTACAGTGGAAGGCACAAATACATATGTATTAATTTTTGGACCTTATTTCAATAAAATAAGATGAAAAAATGTACACATATTGATGTCCTTGACTGTACTTTAGTTTGTAGAACGGCATTTCTTTAATCTGTGCACCATAAATTATTTTTTCTACTACAATAATTGTTTATTTTAATCGTGTATATGATCATTTCATAAAGCTGCCAGCCCGTACCAACCCGGTAAGTAATGGTATCAACCATAAAGAAAAATGTTGTAAAAGCAAATTTTCTACCCAGTCAAAATCCAATTACTGGCTCATTGTTCCCCGTATCGGCTTGTCACACGTCATTAAACGGGACCAATGAGAATCGTAAAAGTATGTCCCCGGTGATCGGCCGCGGGTATAATCGTGTTCAGGAGGACCAATTACGGGCTTCGTCGTTGTGAGGTGCACTTTTATTGGGTGCAAGATTTAAGTGCCAATCGACACGCCGAGTACGGTTCTGCCTGATTTTTACGGCCACTTAGCCCTTATATGAAACTATTTTGTCCTAACTTCGTTAAAACTTGCACTCTTTTAATTATTGGCAATAGGTATTTGTTGTTGGATAGTAGGGATTTAAGTATCTCAAAAACATTTCTAGAATTTGCATTGGATTCTTCTTTTTATTGAGAGTTTTCATAGCCGTTCATATCATAGCGAATTAATTGAACGCTTTTCTGAAAATAATCAGCTAGTCGTCGTATATTTCTTTACATGTTGCAGAAAAAGTGAAGTTGACCGGTTTCTGTAGGCTTGGTTGCCACTCTTGTTTCAGGATCTCTAAATGGAGAATTTTATAAAATTCCGATTGTACCATTATAAGGCATTCGGGTATTCCTTACCCGGCAAGATATCCGTCGGCGCGCACGCAGCTCGCTCGCGCGGCGCAGCAGGCGCCGCGGGACGCCTGCACCCTTCCCCGCACACCCCTCACCTTTATTTATATTTATTTGCCTTCCCTTCATTCAGCGACCGCCCTTTCGGACCTTTTTGTCGCCCCGTAATAGGCCCGATACAAATATTGTGAAAGAGCCTGCGGTTTGAGTGAATTTATAGCGCTACAATTGATGTTTTGACTCCGATGACGGCCGCATTCCGGGATAACAGTTTTTGTTCTGAATATTGCATACGTTCGTTCAAGCTTTTCGTTATTTCAATTTTATAATACACTCCTACAAACTACTAAAACCTAAGTGGATAAAATTATTGAATTATTTGGTGTGTCAATTGAGATTCATATTCACTTTTATTAGAACTGCAGATACCAGTGCCTGCCTTCTTACATTGGTATCTTAATCTTTACTCCCTAATAGAATTTATAGTTGTAGGATAACTAACTGGAAATTAGGTAGCTTTGGTGCAGTGCAGACACAATAATCCCATCCGTCTCAAAGAATTAAATATAACTAACAAAATCACTATGATATAGTAATCTATTGTGATACTTAAATTTTAACCCGTCCGCTCATATTACTTGACACAATGAGTAAGTAAGTAGGTAGTATCATTTCATAGCTTGTTATTCATACAAGAGACACAATGCGAAGGTAAATCGCTACGATTTATCAGGGATAACCATCACATCTACACCCCATCGGAGCACGGTGACGTTCGCGCGCGTCAGTTATCATGATAAATGGCGTATTTATATATCCGACGGGCCTAAATAGCTATGGTAATATTGGTCCTACAACGGCACAAAAGGTAACAAAACACAAAAGTTGAAAAAGGTAAACCGCGCTATTTACAAAGTGGCTAGCGAGGACCACACAGCCACAATCGAGCCGCGCGTGCGACTCCTGCGCGCACAATAAAAAAATCATTCCCAACATCTCTTAGATCTTTTTTGTTATAGATCTTGCATTTTGGCGACCTATCGTTTAGTATTTACGACGGTGGTGTGATTTGTGACGTTCGGAAACGTTTGTGGTTTGGATTTCCGTTTTTGCTGCGAAATTTTTGGCTTTTGTCACGGAAGTGTGCTTATTTATATGCTTTAAAAGATTTAAGGGTTTATCTTTATTAATCTCGTCTCGTTCGCGTTAGATATCGTAGACATCGCAGTCCGATAGTATTAATATTTTGAGATAATGGGCAGATGCTTCGCGGTGAAAAGTTGTGAAAGTAAGTATGTTACATGTTCAGATTGCGACGCGTCAATGTTTGTTCAATTCAATTCAACGTTCCAACGTGTACGTAAGTCGGTTTCTTATCGCGTTTCTGTAAACGCGACGGGCTGGGAAGAAATGGCGGGCCCGGATTGCCGTGAAAACGCAAATCGTGTCGGTGCGCGGGCGCGCTTGTTTACGCGGCCGCGGCCGGTGCTGACGGATGAAGAACAACCGCGCAGTCTTTGACACCGCTATCAGCCCCGAGCTATATTCAACCTCGAACACGCTATTGTTTTTGCTGTTTTAGTTTCACTTACGGTGTCACTTTCGTTAATATCCACTTTGGTTACGTACGACATTATGTAGAGATTTCTTTGGGAAAATAGGATACATGCCTAATATCTGAAATTATCAAAATGATGAGCTATTAAAATTAAAGGACATCGAACGAAAATCCTTTTTTATTGTTATTAGATTGGGCTCGTTGATATCTTTTATAGGTGCGGCGGCTTGCGACATATCATTGATTCAACGGTACTCACATTCAGAGGAATAGGAACTTTGCTGTACCTCTTTACACGTGTATAAGTTTAGTATGTACGTAATTAGTTACGCTCACAATGCACATATGGGCTAGTTTAGGGTACGTCTAATTGAACGTAGGCGCGGCGTCGAGCGGCGGGCGGCGGGCTAACCTAATTTACATTAATGCAAACGAGGAGCATTGTTCAGGTGTGAAACGACAGTGTCAACACGTGGCCTCTACTCAAATAGTTTATTAGCTCCACCCAGCGGCGTTCTGCCCGACAAACCTTTGTAACTCTGACAGCCCTCCAAAGACACGCATACTTAACTTTCAAATTATTACTGTTTAAGATGCCGCAACACTCGTATCCTCGCTCGGTGCTAGATTTATAGTACTTCTTATCTAAAATGCGGTATCTGTTAGCGTTTTTCTATAAATCTTAGCACTAATTGTATTGTGAGTGACGTGGATGGTTGTCGAGATACCGGTCCGGCGCTCGCAGCGGTCAAACGTGCTGTTTTGTCATGTCGCGTCATTAATCACAGACTTTATTAGCAATTTTGTATTTAATGCCTGCACTTTATTCTTAAAAGATTCAATCAATTCTTAGACTATACTTTGTTTTGTTGCGGACCGGGCGGGACCCACGGAACGAATGCCCGAGAATTTCAAATGCGACCATTCCGCAAAGTGCTTCGACGATTTTATGATCGCTTTACATCTGCTTTATAGGACCATTTTAAGGGTCGATTCAACGCCTATAAACGTATCATTTAGTGTATATATAGCGATAGAGGGAGGTCGATGACTGAGACTGCCCCGGGCCGTTGCGGTCGCTGAAACACAAGAAGATCGCAGCGGCCAGGAGTCTCGCAGCCGCGTGGCGCAACCGCGGCGCGCCCGCAACCGAACTGAAGGTGCCACGGCTAATAATACTCCGTCTATCCTTCAAATTGATGAGTGAGAAACACACGATACCAAACACGATAAAGTCATCATGAGCTATCATTAGCATTTTTCATCGCCATGCGATTACCATTTATAAAGAACGCGTGTAATTCGATCGGATGACAATATCGGACGGCTTGCATGCGTCACATGAAAGACAATGGCGGATCATAAATAACTGCCATCGTGGAAATTAATCTCCGGACTTCAAGTGTTGTGAATATTGATCGTTAGTTAGCGTATAAAAATTGCAGATTGAGACCTTGGTGCATAAAGTGCATTCTTGTGTAAGTTGCTTGCAGTCAATTCGCGAGGATGTGCGAATGAATGCCGGCTGTGCGGTGATTAACCGCCCATATCTCGTGGCTATGTGGTGTGCCTTGGTTTTGTGTTTTTACTAATAATAATAATTGTACGGCATTTATTTTCGAACCGTGAGATCTTCGAGAAGACAAGTACGGTTGCCAGTTTGTTGCACTTTTAGCACCACCCAGGGGTCACGTGTAGGGTAACGGTGGGTACTCTCCCGGCGGACGTGGTGCAACTTCGACCCTCCTTTGTCAAGTGAGTGGGCAACTCGATTGTTAGAAGTTCTCGAGCCGCCCGAAGGCCTCTAACTTGGCTTAACGACTGCTGCGTGTTTTTACTAATATTTCTTCATAATTAAGTTAAGAATTGATAGTGCAAATAACATATTTCAATCTTCATATCTGAACTTTTACTTAAGAGTAGTTGAAACCTAAAAAATCTATACTAATTAAAGAACGTTCCAGCCGTTCCAGGTTCCAACTGAATACAGTACCGAATGCTTTTGCCGATACGAAATGTATATAGACTTAAGCTTGTTCCCGATGAAATATAGAGTAACCTTTAGACTCTGCGCTCACTGACTGTTAGTGTAGACGTCTCGTTAAGGATAGATATGAATATGACAACTCCCACTGTCTTCCAACGCGTCTTCGCTTCTTTACATTTCGAGGTTCACAGTTGGGTCAAAAACAAACCCATCTACAAAAAAGCACTGTCAATGAGTCAGTCAATGCATTATGGTGACACGTTTTACGAGATGGAAAATAAATATAAAATAACCATCATATTCAAATAAACTCTTTATTCGATTTTTTATCGTTGTAAAGACAAAGATGTGCGTTTTGGCGTTTATTGAACGCTATGTGGGCGCCGGCGTGATTCAATTGTTTACTTTGATATGACCATCAATTCGTATTCAACCACATGTTTCGTTTCTCCTACTACCGAAATTCTTGTGAATTATGTGTTATGGTTACCGAGTACCGACCAAACAAAACGGTAAAAAATTAATTCAATATTTGCAGATGGTAGCTATTTCGTACGTAGATAAATTTTAGTACCTACTTATTTAGTTTTTATGTTATGTAACGCATTATTGGTCAGTTATCTTTCGTTACCCTGTGCAATACGAGGTTATAGACAGACAGTTATTCGGAGCTAAGCGCTTGTCTGTCTCAACTGCATTAGCATTCGCGTAGGCCAGAAGTACCTGGTCGTAAACGGCTAGTAAACATTCAAACCATTTAAATCGCTACTTCATTGCTTCAGTGCTATTTAAATACGGGTACTCATCTTTATTATCTTCTTAAAGTATGATTTCACGGCAGCAAAAGAAATATAAGTACCTATACTACTTTCCTACATGCGCAATAAATTCTCGGTATTAGAATGAAAACAAAAGAATACGATAGGCGTTTTATTTTTCAATATACTCCACATGTTTATGTATAAGATCGGCCAATTAGTTTTTTCAACACCTGATTAAAAATATTTTTTATTATTGTTTCCAAAATGTTCTTTCGAACCCAGATTCAAGCAGCAGCCTTAGCAATATGAGCAGTATGCAGTATGCACAAGGGGCGTTGTCGTACAGAAGTAGAAACTCCTTTGGCTAATTTTCCCCTTCTCTTCTCTTTGATTGCTTCCCTTAATTGGCCTAGAATATTAGCGTATTCAGCTGGCAGGGTCATGGCCACAATATTTGAAGAACTTTGAACTTATTGGGATGAAGAGTTCCTTTAATCTGCCACTGCATGGACTCTGATTTGCTCTTAGGTTCATAATCATGAACCAAGGTTTCTTCTCCGGTAAGAATCTTTTGCACTATCTCATTAGGATTTTTACTGCAATATATTCGGAACAACACGCAACCCGCGGATTTTTCTGAAGCGGTGTCAGCATTCGCGGTACCCATCTCGCACTGACTTTTGACATATTAAGAAGGTCATGGATTATATTGTGTATAGAACCAAAATCGTTCGTTCTTTGAGCTATTGCTTTCACCTTAACTCCACCATCTTCCGATATCATTTTTTCCACTTTTTTTTTAATTTTCTGGTGTATAAGCTTCGTCGGGCCGACCAGGTCTATGGTCGTCTTCGATACTCACTCTCCCAAGCTTAAACTCACTTGACTACTTTTGAATTATTGATAAAAAAGGAGCCAACTCACAGTAAACATAATACATTTCTTCTTTATTTTTTTTATTTTTTTCCTCATTGGTCAAGAATTTTATTACCTGTATGTGCTCTAATTTAATAAACATTGAAAAATCGCTCCTAGTGATCACGATTGTTCGGCAGTAGCAGAAAAATAAAAGAATATCGCCGATTAACCGGCTAGTATTAAAAAGTTTGCTAAAAAGGTTTTAAAGATGTCAATACCGAGAATTTATTGAACGCCCCTCGTAGACTAAGCAGAAGCGTTTGCATGTGTAGAAGTAAATGGATTAAAGAGAGCACACGTTTTTAAAAAGCGCTTATATTTTTGTTATTTTGACCGTGATCCCCGTAATTTTATTATTATTATGTAATTTCTGTGACCAGTTTACAAATACCAGTTAAGTTCTCAGAGTACTGTCTTAATACAGTGTACAATGTCTATATTTCCCGAGCAAATGCTAAATGTATCCAGCACTTACGCGGCGTGTAAATTTATCCGAGTAATGACTTCGCGGACCTTCGGAGGCGGTCAGGTTCAAGGAGAACCTAGACTGCGGCTCACGTTGTCTAAACAAGGATACCGGTTCCAAGATGGTAATGAATTGTTTCTTTCAAAATTTACAGTGTTCAGAGTAATATTTTTGACTTGGCTTACTCGATGTATTTTATACAAATTAGACGCCGTCGTCTAAATCAGTGTTTATCCTAGCGGTTATCTTGACCTTGCTTACAATGCTGACGAAATTTCGGGGCAATATTTATGTGATGATTATGAGTATTTGTTTTTTAATCTTTGACGTTTTCTATTTATTTAAGTATATGTTTATTTATTTATTTATTAGGACCTTCAACAATAAGTACACTTTTACATATTTATAAAATACACATACAACTTAAAACTAAGTGCCTTATTAATTACAGAAGGACACCGCATGCACTAAATTACAGTTAACTTTAACAGAAATGTGTTCCTAGCTCTTGCTATTTATTTATAAAAAGACTAACTACTATCAACCACACTTAAGTTTGTACAGAAAAAAAAATGAATAAAGATAATATAATAAGATAACTTAACTTAGTATTTTATATATAGTATATACGAGATATATCGTCGTCTAGTTCCAATAACATAAACCATATTGAGCTTACTACGTGGCTAGTTCAATTTGTGTAAGATTGTTTCCATATTTTTTTTATCTTTTTAATGACAGTTTTAATTAAGGTTTTTTTCATATTGCTAATATACCTAAAATTGCACCGTATTTTGTCATATTCGACCCTCGACCACAAGGCAGCTAGTTTTGGTCTCTACTAAAGCTTTTAATCTATTACGACTCTATTATTACCACTTTTCATGTTCCATGTCATTTCAAAACTAACGATTGTTGGCGTTTGACGACACTTGTTTTAAATTAAACATGAATTTAAAACGAAAATATTTTATTTTAATTTGTTTCTAATCCTCGCGCTTCACTGAAATTTAAATTAATCTGCATAACCAATAAAATGCATGAGCTTGTTTACATTGCATTCTCATTGTTGTTAACATGGCATCATGACCATATAATTGGTTTTCTTTATGGGAATGCTGTTAATATGAAATGGGATTCAAGCGTAACGGAACACTGTGGTCGTGCTTGTGTGTCAACGCTGGTGGAAATATGTCGCCTTCTCGTATTTTCTGATAGTTTAGTAAGAGACGCATAATACGCAATGACGACAGAAAACATCGTCCTATTTGTAAATACTGCATGAAACAACCGCTGTTGTTTCTCGTAATGTTTCTTTCTAGTTATAGAACCCATTTACATGCCTAAAACTGCTACTGTTTATAAATCTGACAGTTATTGTTTGTAAAATACTACTTATGCTCACAGCTTTTCAGACGTTGGAATGTTAATCGATAAATCTCTGTAAACGATTTAACCTTCTACCTGAAAATTAAATTGCGTATATTGAAAAGGTCACCATAATACGCGGCTCGTATTACAAATTGTTAGTACCCGAAGTTGCAATTAAAATATCGAATTAAGCGATTGTCGTCACGGCGGGACAATATAAAGAAATGTCAAAACGGTCACCGGTTTAACGTTTTGAACTGAATCGCCTTGAGATCGTCGGCGACAAGGCACGGTAACGTGACACTGGCTTTAGTTTTTTCTCGTTATTATGCCGGTGTGTAGTAGAAGCCGGCGTTATTTGGTCTAGAAACGATTGTCCGGAGCAGAACAATGAGGGCGACAGCCGCGATTAATAAACTAATGTGTGTAATTGTTTCTGCGCAGCGCTTGGTGCGTTCGCGTCATTATTTTGACTATGAGCAATCGGCTTCGTGCCTCCGATAAGGCACACGGCCGCGGTCGTGATTTCGTTTCATTGTGCACTTATTGTTATTAAATGTCGCGGGAAACTTGAGCTTCCGTATTAACTAGACGGTGGGCTGATAGAACCGTTCCTATGTCCTTATCCTATATTAACCAAACTTGTATTTTCGGCACAAGCACGGTAGTAGAATCACGCTCGTTAATTTGTGACCCAATGCAACATTTTTCTTTAAATATATACTGTGTGTACAAGACCACCGGAGAATGGGCAGCCGCATTCCTAGAGTGCGGTGGAGATACTGCGATCGCCAACCCGCAAGCGTGGCGATTATGGCATTTACCCCCCATGAAATTGGGGGAGGCCTATGTCCAGCAGTGGACGTCCTAGGGCTGATATGGTGGTGGTGGTGGTGGATATACTGTTTGACCGGAATACACCTGGGGCCTTAATTAATACTCGTAGTACATTACTAAAGAGGCCGGGAAACGAAGGGTTGCAGGCCAAGTAAATATAAACCAATAGGGGTACGCGGCCTGCAGCCCAACGTTTCTCGCCGAGATTTTTATAGTGTTTTTCTGAAACATAAGCAATGATATAAAAAAAAACACTCAAAAAAATGAGAATGAGGAGACAACAAACAAAAAAAAATGAAGAGACGCCATGTTTGATATACAAATTTAAAAAAAATTAGTTCCCGCCTTATAACTTCAATTTTGTATGAAATTCCTTTACAGTTCTCCCGAGTTGTTCCGCCTGGAACGTGATACTTTGAAGCCTATTATGACGCACGTAATGACGAAATTTCATTGCATGTTTGAGAAATAGTACATTACTATAGAGGCCGGGAAACGAAGGTTGAGGGCCAAGTAGATATAGACGACGGGTTCAATAGGGATACGTGGCCTGCAGCCCATACGTTTCTCGCCGAGATTTGTACAGTGCTTTTCTCAAACATATGCAATAAAATAAAAAAAACACCACTCTAATAACACGCCATACGCCATGTTTGACATAAAAATTATTAAAAAAAATACTTTCCGGTCTAGGCCTTCAATTTTGTATGAAATTCCTTTACAGTTCTCCCGAATTGTTCCGCCTGCAACGTGATACTTTGAAGCCTGTTATAACGCACGTAATGACGAAATTTCATAGCATGTTTGAGATAAATTTATTACTGTATTAATTATAAGTATCCGTTTCTTTTTTGCACTATAGTATACTTACTCTAAACTTGCAGCTGGCCAAGATGTTTGAATCAGTAATAGACTCTGTGACCACATACCGATTGGCTCGCCCGTATAAGGTCAGCTCCTGCGAATACCTACTCGAATAATTTACACGCAGTTAATTAAATTCCTAAATGCCGGCATGACTTACCAAGTAAAATAAAATAAAAATAAACATAGTAGTAAAATTGTACAAAATAGTAGAAGAAAAGTTTAAGAATTATATTATTTAGTCCAATTTGTCACTTTCCATTATTTTTTAAAACAAAATATCAAGCAGCCTAAACATTACCTAATCCTTGATTTTATTTTATATTATTATCATCAACATCATCATCATATCATATCAATCTCGTCAATAGTCTTTCGGCTGATAACCGGTCATTGTGGCACTCTATAAGGGAGGCCTACGAGAGGTCACTCCTAAAGAGTGCCACAATGACCGGTCTTGCGCCACCCGTACCCAGCGGACTCCTGCGACCTTTACCAGGTCATCAGTCCACCTTGCGGGGGGCCTACCCTCACTGCGCCTTCCAGTACGTGGTCGCCACTCGAGAACCTTTCCGCCATAGGTTTTACGAGCAATGTGCCCTGCCCACTACTGCCACTTAAGTTTAGCGATTCGGAGGGCTACATCATCGCACGGTTACTTTGGTTCTACTGCAGATATCCTCATTTCTGATGCGATGGCGCAGAGAAACCCCCAGCATAGCCCTCTCCATTGCTCTTTGGGTGACTTTGAGCCTTCTTATGAGGCCCATAGTAAACGACCACGTTTCAGTGCCATTTGTCATATACTGGCAACACACTCTGGTCATTTTTAATAGTATGCATCTCTATAAACTCATATCGCCGCATAATAACGTGAATACCTGCTTCGAAAAGGTTAATAAAATATTTAATCATGTACATTTAGTACTATCTCATATTCACTATTTACCATTTCTTCGCGATCATTATTAAATTATTTAATTCAAATCCTTTTATCATATCTCAAATGGAATGTATCGGCATTTTAAACAGATGGGAAGAGCCCTCAAACGGGTCAAGACTTTTTATTAACTGCGCGGAATTTCGCAGTCGTTAAGATCCACAATCACCTGCAGAATATCAAATTCAATTTGAAATCGCCGAGTTATCTGGGTGAGTTTGTAAGCAGTGTTTGATGGCAATAAATAATCATGTCGGAACACAAAAGATGGCATTGTGGCACACGGCGACGTCCGATAACGATCTGGCGACCGGCCGCGGCGCTCCCGCACAGCTAATCCTTTGAATTACACTTGACATGGCATAAGACAATATTATGCATTGTAAGTTTACTATCTATTGTTACTGGTTCAAACTGAGGTTAACCCACGTAAACCACACAATCGAATTTGTTACGCAATTGTAAATAACAATCGGTTCAGCATGGCATGGAATTCTGTTATATAAAATAGATTTTGAGTTATTGGGGGGTCAAAAGTGGCTCCAAACGGTTCGTGTAACACACGGCTGCTGTCCGCCAGTTCCTAGGGTGAACTTGGCTGGACACGCTGCCGCGTGTCTAGATAATCAATATCAATACCAACTCAAATATATTTATATTCTGCTTGCAGGCAGGTAAGAATCACATCATAGCCTAAATGGATGTATGTAGGTACCTCATGTACTTACCATTATTATTATTGATGTTTTGACGATCCTATTGTGAATTTTACTACACGTAATAATTTCTTATTTTGACATGTCTACAACAATACAATATTTATTTTAAAGAATAATAAAATAATAGCATCAATAAATTGCTCTAAATAATTAATTAATATATATATTACTACATGTTATAACTGACTATTCGAAAGTGCTTGTTGCTAGGCCTATTTGAATAAAGAATATTTTGACTTTGACTTTGATTGTATGACAAGGGACCAAACTGCAATATTGAATCGGGGGTTAGCGCGTGTAATCCCAAACGAAACGAAGGATTCCTGATGAGCGTAGCGAGGAATTCATAGCGTCACGACCGAGTTAGAAACAATTTTTCGATCCTGTAATATACTCTTCTTTTCACTTTTGTTATGAGAAAAAGATTCTATCAATAAGTACCTAACTAAAAGACTATACATTTCCATATTAGAAATATATACATAATATGAGAAAAGTTATTACTCTTATTACCCATATTAACAAGGGACACACTAAGAAAAAGTGGCTCTTTCGGCTCGCGTTTTCGGCCACAATTTAATAATAATAATAATATTGGGGGACAATCTTACACAAATCGACCTAGTCCCAAACTAAGCAAAGCTTGTAATATGGGTACTAGGCGACGATATACATACTTATATAGATAAATACATACTTAAATACATAGAAAACATCCAAGACCCAAGAACAAATATCCGTGAAAAATGCACAAACAAATGCCCTGGCCGGGATTCGAACCCGGGACCTCCAGCTTCCGAGGCAGAGTCACTACCAACTAGGCTAAACAGGTCGTCAACTCAATTTGGAACTCTACTTATACATAGTATCTCCCACTCGTATCTCTATGACACATTCACTTTCAAGGCGATTGTTGTGATAGGAGATTTTCAAGGCGATTGATAGGAGTATAAAACACATATGACATATTTTAAGTTTTCTTGTCTACCTATGTGGTTTTACTAACAGAAGAATTTGACATCAGGGAGTAAAATAGTATTTTACTTCCTGTCGTTAGGGCAGAAATGAAAAATTTAGAAAAAATATCGGGAAACACGAGTTTTCGTCTCTTAACGGGCTAGAAATGACTTTTTTCAAACAGGTGAAGTGAAAAACAGAAGTATGGATAATAAGGGCGAACAATAAATGTCAAATATTAATAAAATAAATAATAATAAATATTATAGGGACATTTTTTGAAGCGCACGTGGTCCAACAGCGCCCATGTACCGAATGCGCGGTATGCGAGGCTAAGCAATGTCTGGCGGGTCAGTCCTTGGATCCTCGGCTGAGGCTGATCCAATGCGCCGCCGCAGAATGAGACGAAGGCGTGCCGCGCACGTTCGTCGCTTAAGACCTCCGGGTGGCAGACACGGGGACGTCTGCCACCCATACTAAAGAGGTCCTCGAGCTGGGGGGCATGTCAAGTGTTCGCATATGCCCTTAATAGTGTTTGGAGGACGCACAAGATCCTCCGGTGACGGGCCCGGACAGGCAGCTGCTGGCGGGGTCGCGGAAGTGTGCTAAAGCGTTCCCGTGGCCCCGCCGAAAGGCAGAGCGACTAACACCCCAGGTTTTTAGTAAGAATCTTTCGAAGATTTTTCCTGGGTACAAAAAAAAGGGTCAGTGTTTGGATGGGTGACCTCTTTAAGTGGTTACTAACTGCGCGCTCCCGTGCTTTGGAAGGCACGTTACGCCGTTGATCCCGGCTGCTGTCTATGATAGCAGTCGTTAAGCCAAGTTAGAGGCTTTCGGGCGGCTTGAGAACTTCTAACAGTCAAGTGTTTCCCCCTTGGGTTGGAAGGTCAGATGGCAGTCGCTTTCGTAAAAACTAGTGCCTACGCCAATTCTTGGGATTAGGTAGCGAACTGTACTGGGAATAACGCTAGGATGGTGCTTATAGGGGCATTTTTTTACACAAACCGAACTAGTCCCATAGTAAGCTCAATAAGTCATGTGTTTTGGGTACTTAAATACACAGAAAACACACAATTCTCAGGAACAAATGCTAGTAAGTAGATGGTCCTGACGTCAAATGAACGGACTCCGTATTCTAAATTCTGATAGATTTCACGTTACAAGCGACACGAATGCTTTGCCCTCCAATTGTTCTCGCTAGCATTGTTTTGATAAAAGATCTTGAGTCCAAAGCCGTGGCGACAGTTGCAGGCGCAGGCGACACGCTCTCGTGTTCGGCGCTCGTCGTTTTATGTCCAATTAATTTAAATAATAGCCCCTCGACCTACCTGCGAAACCGCGACCCTTCCAGTTTGTCGTCACGGGGGCTATTTTTATATCATTCGAAGTCATGTTTGGGACTATGAGACTAATGACTACTTTATATTACTCTATAAATTATACATGTATTTTATTTATAGTGTAGCGCTTTTTAATAACGATTATAACGATTGGCTAAGTATATGCCATATAATTTTAGTGCGGTTTCTCTTGAAGGTGTGAATTTTCGTACGTTATCTTATGTCAATATAAATATACTGACTGTTAATGTTTAAAGGTTGAGTTAGTGTCAAATTAACAGGGCACGGTCGTCCAGGCTATACGCGAAAATGTTGCACAATTTACACAACCCGTAATTTGCGTATGCATTGCTCATTTGTTAAATTATGTCATTTAGGTAACGCTGCGATGTCCCTGCTATGTTGTACGGTGAACTCTTAAAATATGTGTACAATTAAGGATATTATTCCTGAGGCGTAAAAGTTTTGAAACATGTTTTTTTTCTAGGTTTAGAAATATTTGTAGATGATACGACGATCAGTAACGTAAATAAAATGAAAAATAGGCTAAGCTACTAAACTAGAGAACTAGACGCTAACTTGCAATAGGTATAGTATATGCATGAATATACATTAACTGCCTAGGCTGCCTATTAAAAATAAATAAAAAGGCCATAACTTGCAAAAGTAATTAGTTACTGCGGATGGTTAAAACTGTTTAAATGCATGTTGCCTTATGCCTATACAATGTATAATATTACGCAATGAATATAAGTATGGTACGAATTGGTTTTCTTAGGGAAAACATACTTTATAGGTACCTATATCTCTCAAACCAAATAAAATAATGTACATCTTATTCTGACTACTTTATGACACAATTGCAATTTGTCATTTACATGATGGATGAACGAACTGCACGTGAATAAATAAATTAGCGTCTCTCAAAAGTGAAATTGATATTAGTAGCTCAGAGGTCGCTCATTGTGTGGCTCGGGACATTTGTCTACTATTATCATTTAGGGACCGGTTTTTTCATGTACCTGTCTACATGGCGCCTAACTATTCATATTCAAATTCAACTTTCGTGTTGGGTAATTCCGAACATTTATACACATATAGAATTGTGTAAGCCGATTGAATGATGATTTCAATTTGAGATGAATGTTAAGTGAGATTAATCGGTGTTTGCCCAACCGATTGAGTACCAAGTGCGATTAAGTAGCGAAGTGTGTTTGCTCTATTTAATGTGATCTAATGAGGTATCGGATGCGTGAGAGTGTGACGCGTGGCGGACCAATGGAAGACGATGACGGAGCATCGCCGGGGTCCCGCTGCGCGGGTCAGCCAGCTTATTCATTAGCGCAGTGTTCCTCCCACCGCCGCCGCTCATTTTATTTTATTTATGGCCGCCGTGCCGAGGTGAGACCCCAATTTCGCATACGCCTGTGGCTTGATAATTATACCCTAGCCACGGCTGAAAAAGGACGCCATTTTATATTCAATTTAACCTTCTCGCAGCCGTCCTTGGGCTCAAAATGGTACGTATGCAAAATTAGGAGGGCTATTACAAGTTACAAAAAATATACTGAACATGCTCTGCATACAGATTTTTTTGCTGCCCCACTTGTTTTATATGGAGTTAGGCGACAACATCCTTGTATAGGTCGGTAATATTCCTGTATAATGTATCGGGTAATCGCCTGTCGCGAATCATGCATATTAATATGTTCTATTTATCGCTGATGTTATCTCTGAGCTAGCTGAGCACGTATGTGTATAAAAGCAGTCAGAAAAGGTCTGAAATTATGGAGGCTGCGCCCGTTTAGCATAGATTTTCCTTTATAACATATTACAGCCAGAGATGCCGTTTTACTTTAATGCGTACCTACGTAAATTATGAAACACTTGCAATAAACAAAATTTAAATATTAAAATTTAGGTAACTAATACCATTAAACCATTTATTTTAAGAAGCAAACGTCTTTGAGCATGAAAATAATGGAATTGAGCAATATTTCATGCAAGCAGGGCATGCGTAAAAGCTTATGCTGTGTTTATTTATATGTCCGAATTAAATTTATTAGAGAGCGATATCCTTCCTAAAATGAAGCAAGAATACCCAAGAGGCCCGGTGGCAAAAAGCTCTCTCGTGTCCGCGATGCCGAGATAACCCTAAACTGAGCATTTGTTATCCTTATCTCGTCGGAGCGTGGCTAATGTGGCTGCACGCAGATACACCCGATCGATTTATGTCGTCCTGCCAGTTGGCACCCACGACAAATTGATAATTAATTTTCGACCGATTCCTTTGATCGCCCCGATGTTTGCGAGCTCCGTGACTACCGTTAAACGGTTCTATAAAGCAAAAGTCCTAATAAATTTATCATTTAATTAAATTCTTGATCGATTTGGATATTGAAATAAATTTGCACTGCGGCAGCCACGGGATAACAATGGCCTGTGAGTGATGTATGCTTGGAAGCTGCGTTAAGCCTGAACGGGCTCTCAATACTAGTTGCTGCAAAGGCCCATACGCCTTTTTGTTTCGGAGCATGAGTCCTATGCATTGTTCCCCGATAAGCGGTATAAATAATCGTCTCCTCCAACTGATGGACGCTGCAGGCCGGAGCTGCTTCAAGAATTATTGTCTATTTCCTTGGGACACAACCGCGGCCGACTCATTCGTCTTTCAAAATAAGCTTTTATATTTAATGTAAGGAATTTAAAGCTATACTAAAATTATATTTCGCAAATTGGAAGGAATGCTAAAATCCTAAACATCTGTGTTCACGTCATTTGTTCAGTTTTTGTGTCGGTCTCCGTAGATTTTGTCAGTAGATTCGCTTACGAGTACGGCCCATGAGTTATTGTTTTCCGCGTTGTCAATTAAATGAAAGCAATAAAGATAAATGTTGTGGAAAGTGATGCGTAATCAAAGAGTTATGTGCAGCGCGGGCCGAACGGTTTTCTCACGCCCGCGCGCGATGAGCAGACAAAGACTCCACCTAATGGACGGCCATTGATAAAAACAGTTACTACCTCCGAAATTTACGTATTAAAACCAAATTTATACAGATTTTTGAAGATAGTATTGAACATCCTTTGGATTTCCAGTAATGACTACTCTTCGGGAATTCCCCGATGTCTAGTTACCTACTATATTTTCTATTACTTACTGATTTATTTAAGTACTCGTACCGCATGTACGAATGCTATTACAACGTGACTCGTATCACAAGTAAATACACTCATGTTATGTTAATATTTCCAATATTTATCCATATTTTTAAAGTGTAAATTTTTAGTATCTTGTTTTATTTTAATCTATTATGATTTATAATGAATTAAACTAAATAAATATTAGGGGACTATTTTTTACACAAATCGAACTAGTCCCATAGTAAGCTCAATAAGGCTTGTGTTATGGGTAGGTACTAAGTACGCGACATTTATATAATTAAATACAAACCGCATCATCATCATCATCAAGAAAGGCAAGGCGTCTTCGTCACGCAGACACTTTCATCATCCTCCTAGCGTGTCTCAATTATATCTATCCTACTAATGATCACAATTTATCTCTTTTATTTAATGAGTGATATAGTGTCATTAGTGCAACATATATGTTATCGAAGAGCAATGTCAAATAGGTTTACGGCCCGCACGTAACCATGTGGAAGAGACCGCAGCGTATCCTGTGTCAAAATGCTCTCGATAAAACATTGGATCGGTCGAACTTCGAAGCGCGTCCGCGTTACTAACGAAAACCAATATTTTGTTCGCGTTTACCAAGTTAACCTAACAGATAAAACCAAAACCATAGCAATTATCACAAAGAATTACGGTTCTAAATTCTTTGAAATCCTGGTCAAAGTTTAGTTGGCCTTCGCAAAAAAATGTTCGCCGCTGTCACCGGTTGATTTTGTCAAGTTGCTGAAGATATCGGTTTTGATTTGAGCACCGAAAGTGATCTGGAAATTTGGAACCTTTTAAGTAACCCGATAGGGACCGCTCCGGGCCCGTGCTCGGCGCACCGTCGCTACGAACCCGGACCTTACCGAAGTGAAATTCCATATAGCCCAGTTCGACATTATCTCAACCTTTAAAATGAGCGATAAACTTTACAAAAAGTATAAATATGTAAACAAAAACAAAACAAGCGCAACTTATCGCCTCTTCTCGACACGGTAGTCGTTTCACACTGATTATTTGAAAATAAAAGATATGTGTCATAAAAATATGCGTGTCAAGCGACACGTCGCCCCACAAAGCGCCTCGAACAGTGTTTAATCCTTTGAAACAATGCTAATGGATGTGCGCAAAGCGCGCCGCCGTAAGTCCTGTCCGCGCCGCGCGGCCTCGCCCCGTCGCCTCAACTTAACGCTTCGCTCACCACCAATAAAGTTGACATTAAATTAGAGCTTTTATTCCTTTTCTTCCTGAAAGCACCGCATTGTAAATAAATATTTTATTAAACGTGTTCACTGGACGCATTTTAGTGTGAGCGATGAACACGGGTTCACGTCAAAACATCTTTATCAGGTTATTTGTCTTATAAAATATTATCAAGAGGCTCTCCGGGACCGTCAGCAAAAGAGGACCTTTAGTGTGATACGTGTGCGATTGTTTATTTTACACCCACGTGATGTGATGTGATCACTTCGCTTTGAGTCGGGGATAAACAATAATAGCGTCGATTACGTGTCTTATTTTTTGTGTGGAGATGAGTTTTCGATGAGAGCGGCTGGTTAGGTGTGAAGTGAGCGGCAGACCGTACCGACGGCGAGATTAACCCGCTTCGCATGTGCGCTCTCGCGGACCAAACGCGATGCGACATCTGGAATCGTGAACTTCTGATACGATGATAAATCAATAACCCATTCTATAGCCCGTTGCTGTTTTCTGCCAGAGGAATAGGTATCGTAATAAAGACGCAGATTTTTCAGTTTAACATTTTTTATCGTATCACTGTTCTAAGTGTTTTTTTTGAGTAATCTTACAGTCCAAATTTAACTAAGGGTTAATGTATTTCGTTAGCAATAATTAATTAATAATAATTTAATTTAATTATGTAATAATAATCTCAAATTTAACTGATCGGGTCTTATTAGAAAATTATCTTGAATTACTTGTTTTTGAAGTGTCATGTAAAATTTGTATGTTGTTGGTTGTATCGATATACGTAGCCTTTTGTAACGAGTGGAAAAGGCTCTTCAGGCGCGGCGGCGTGATCAAGTAAGTAAAAGCGCGACCGGTCGGCGGGCGGAAGGGGCGGGCGTCGCAATCACGGAGGCACTTGTCGCGTTTTCATCACCTGCGTTCGCGCAAAAGTAACGTAATTACGGATGCAAATCGATCGCCAGTTATCGACCCGACGAGTTGACGCAGTAAATTAGCGATACACCGCTTAATGTTTATAGCGGCCGGGCTACTTAACAAAACGGGGAGCACCTATTACGTGCGCAGCCTGATAAATTATATGCACTAAGTAGGAGTGCTGTGAAAAGTGACTATGCAGAAACAGCGCCAGCGCAGCATGTTAAGTACTGTGCAAAGAGATACGTTTTGTTTAGATTCCACTAAACAAAATAATTTGCAGTATATTATAGACATATGTAGATCAAACTATCTATGCAATACTCGTACTCGTACTAATAAGTACCTACCTACAACTATCACTGCTCCTCAAAAATTCTGAGAAGCCGGCAATCGGTGAGAAACAAAAGATAAATACGAAGTTGATCTACGTCGGAAGCGTAGATTCCATCGCTCATTCGGATGACTTGCAAGTGGCGAGCATGCTCTCATTGACTCCGCCATTGACCCCGTCTGCCGGCGATCACAATAATATAAATAATAGGCTTACATCCTCTGGGCATTGAGCGAAAACCACAACATTGAAGTATAAATAACAGATCGGTCCCCAGGGTCGTTAACAATCGCGGCCCATTTGTGAATGGAGGGAGTTTCTGATTTGGCACCTGGTCTTACCGAGTACCGATTGAGTTAACATTTTGAAACAAGATTGATAATGCGAAATTTTCTATACCAATACAATACTCTCTAATACGAAAAGTTAACTAGTTTTATGTTGCAACTTCCGAATCATGTTAATCTGACACGAGGTACAGCTACTTTCCTGAATGTGTGTACATAAGTAAACTCCATTATAGAAAGACATGCTCCAGTTGAATGAATGAAGTGTATCGTTTCATTAACAGAGTTCTGCGGCCCAAGCAAACATTTCGGTGTCTTGTTTCAAAAAGGTTTTTTAACAGAGTGAAAGGCGTCCGCGTCTGCTTAAAAGCCTTGTTGGTTATTTTTGTTAGCGCACCTTAAGATGCAGTTTCGTGTTCATTCAAAGAAAATTCATATAGTTAGTGCTTCATAAAGATCTTTATTTTTTACAAAGTATTTAACTTGCAAGATGATAGAAGTATGAAAGGAAGTAAGTTGTCCTCGAAATTTACCTCGTGTGATCATAAGTTTTGAGACGGCTAAATACTCGGTTTTTTTTATATATACTTAAATATTTTTTTAATTTTACTTGAAAATAGTTTCATTAATAAACCTACATAGGTATTATTTAACCTGCATTCCAATATTTTATGTTAGATGCCATTTATTGCGTCGGCTACACCTAGATAATGACCCCGCGAGACACGAAAAATTTCATCAGGGAATCTCTTGCTACTCTTCCCGTGGCTCATTTGTGAGTAACTATTTTTGAGTAGTATTTATGGCAGGTTTTTAGCTCTAAATTGTGTGTTCATAAAAGGTAATTTTGCCCAAAAAGACTAATCAGGAGTATTTAGAGCCGGGCTCGAAAAAAGTTACTTCTATTGATTGATAAAAGACATACAGAAGCAGCAGCAGCAGTTTTCGTATGAAATTTAATTTTGTTATGGTGTTCTCCAAAACTTTGTCGAAAAACCAATTATTTTGACAAATAAACTTCAAAAAGTGATTCCAATAGTCTATCTGGTAAATGGATAATTTTAAGGTATAGTTCAAGCATCTAGTATTAAATTGAAGGAAAAGGCTACCTCGTACGTAATAATCGACCGTATCGTGAACCTCGCAGGGTGATAAGGTTGCAGTATGTTCTGTGCAGTAGTTGGAACATCTATCGACATTTTGGTGTAAAATTTGTAGTTCCGCTGCGTTAACTTTCTTTCTACAATAGACATTAACTTGTCAGTGAAAAAGGCGTTTTTCGTTTCGTGCCGGCACCTAAGAGATACCACCGCATTTAAAGGCCAAAAATATTGAAAGCCAATTTAAATAAACTCTATTTACTTTTATCAGCTAGAGTGCAGTGATTCAAAGAAAATAATAACCTTGACAGGAATATTTTCTGTAATTGATTTATTTAAAACAATATTCGTTTCAAAACTTATGATCACACGAGGTACAATCTTTTTTTCAGCCACTTGCCAGTATCATATTGAACTGAAATATGGCAAACTTATGTAAGTTCGGTGACAATGCAATATTATGGTACCACCGAGCTGTTTTGATGATGGAGACAGAAGGTGGCCATAGTAACATCTAAACTACATAATATAAACCCGTCGTGATTGGTTCGGCTCGTAGGAAGAACCTTCTTAACGACTAGTTGATGACTGTGAAAAAGTACAGTCGGCAATAAAAGCTTGTACCAAAAATATATTTTGTGACGGTAACTTATTTCACATTCAATTGCATGCGAATTCTACACATTTACAAGTACCTGATTATTTCGAACTAAAGTATATAAAAATTCCGAAAACAATAGGTATAGTATTACATCATCATCATCATCCTAGCGTTATTCCCAGACAGTTGCATCATCAAGGATTCCTGGGGTACGCTACCCAACCCCAAGAATTGGCGTAGGCACTAGTTTTTACGAAAACAACTGCCATCTGACTTTCCAACCCAAGGGGAAACTAGACCTTATTGGGATTAGGCTTGTCAACTTGACTGTTAGAAGTTCTCGAGCCGCCCGAAGGCCGCTAACATGGCTTAACGACTGCTGCAGTTATTTCGGACTTAAGTATATAAAAATTCCAAAAACACAATAGGTAAAGTACTACATTTACATTTTATTAAGCCTCCTGCCGGTGGTGCTTTGTGCGTACTTTTTGACAGGTCTCTTATAATCGTTACCACAGATCTTAGATCTGTGATCGTTACTTAGAAATAATAACTAAACCTTCTAATCCAGGTCCAGGGAACGTTTCACTCAACACTATCTATAAAACTAAGTAGTAAGCAAATGAATACAGCCGAGCGTGTCGACAGCGGCGTTGACAACACAGATGATATTTTTCGTAGACAAACAACGAAGGGTTCTGTACACAGCCGACTCGCCAGCCCTGCATATTCATGATGTCCGACAAGTAGTGCGACACTAGCCCTGTGTACCTTCAATATTTGATTAGTATTTAGTCGCTGAATGTATAATTGAGTGGCTGTTGGGCCGTACTAATTAGCTTTGTGCGTTTTGTACTAATAAGCTTGCTCGCATACCTATTATATTTGTGTTTTTTTTTGATAAAAAGTTTATGGTATTTGAAGTATGTACCTTTTTACTACTAATGATTATGCAATTGAATCAAAGTTTCAACAGAGTCGTTCGCGAAAATCTCATGAATCAATACAATGGTGAGCACTGTATTTAAATGGGGCGTAAATTACAAAATCTCCGACTGAATGAGTTTGGAAGCCCGATAAAAAACTAAATTCAAAATGGCGATCGGAAGGACTGAGTCATATTTTGCGGTTTCCCAAACTATTTCGAGGGTGCTGATCGCTCGGTTCTGATTTGTGAACTCCTAATTTACTAAATTACCCTTGAGTCATCTACGACCGCCCAAAAAAAGACATAGACAGTCTTCTGAAATTTGTCAGCTGCGTCATATACCTAAACTTGCCCAAGCTTTTAATTTGGGACAAGGGCAACATACCTACTTATTTCAAAGAGGTGATTTTTTTCAGTACAATGAGTTTTAGTGAAATATTGTTCAGTATAATATTTATTATATAGACTTTTGGTGCTATATGAGTATATATTGAAAGCCACCAGCTTTACTACACTTCGGCAAGTTTCCATCAAAGAATCCATTTAAATATCTATATACCTACAGAGATGCATCACATAAAAGCTAACATGGCGTAGGGTTCGCGTTAACAAAATGAACGGAGTTACAAAAAACTGCCCTTAAAACTATTTGTAGTGGTTTCCACAAAAGACAAAAAATTTAACATCAAAAACCAGTCAGCATTGGTCGGTGCTTTTCGACTCCTGGCCTTGTAAAAAACGATGTGTTAAGGAATGTAAAGAGCCATTTAATTATCCTAATATATTGTTATGGTCGCTGAGGGAAGCGATAATAAATTATCGAAGAAACAGAACTAGGACTAGGTGGTGAATGACGCACGTTTCAAGGTTCTATTAGGACATTTTATTGTATGCAGTCTGGCGACGACGTAGGTACCGCGCGGGAACACAAGCCCGGGAGAGAGCAGCTCGCCGCTCTCACGTTACTGCAGTCTGCGCCCGCTGCTGCTCGGTGCGATGATCCTTCGCGTTTTTATTCCCTTTTTACCTCAACTCCACCGAGCCTTCATTATGCGTCCGCAAGTGCTCGATCCGTGCAGGTAGCGATAGCGTGGCTTCACATCAAAACTTGACCTTAGGTATTCGATACGCGTTTTATTTTTTGTTCATCACATATGAGTTTTTGATGTGTTGTAATTTGATAATTTGCGAAAACTGATTAGTGTAAATCGTGTTTGTGTAAACTGGTTTGGTGTGGTGGACTGGTTGTGGCTGCAGTTACATACCGGAGTGATGATACTCGTGGTGCAGGATGCGCGAGGTGTCGGAGGCAGGCGCCCCGCCGCGCGTCCCCATTGTGATCGACAGCTTGTTTACCAAAAATATGCATAATGAATTTATAATGGACCGACGGGCGTGCCGCCGCGGCCCTTGCGCCGATCGGAGCTCACTTATCGATATACCTACCTACTGAAATTGAAAAAATAAACCGAATTCCGCCCACGCCGATGACAAATATGATTATGTTCAGAAGGTAAATCTTAAATGCGTCTTGCGTCATGATCACAACAAATCCTGATTGGGTATCATGATCTTGATCGATCTTAACATCGTGAATGGATCGTTTCGTTTGAGTCGTAAAAAGTTGCGCTATTTAGGTCTATTAGCTTGTACAAAAAATATAAATTAATAGACAATAATAATTATGTTAACGTTGGTGAGGAATGTGGATGCAATATAGGTGCGAGATGGTTAATTGCGCCACCGATGTTTTCCCACGTTAAAGTTCACGCGGTGTTTGGGCAAACGTTTAGCATTCGATTGTTTTAGTGGAGTCCGCGAGTAAACAGTGCCTTCCGACCCTCCGATCCGCCGACCCGCCCGGCCCAACAGCCACGAGCATTCGGATTACGTTTACTGCGTCTCAATGATACTGCAGTAGGACAGATGTAAGATATGTAGCCTTCATATTTGCCATACATTTCTATGACACAATGCCTATCAATTAATAAAAGTTCACGTATTGCCATGTGCTAGTATGGACATACAAGCAGTTTTTTAGAACGCTGCACTGTCGAATCCGTTCCTGTACAATAAATCGTATCTATTTCTTACACTCGTTTAAGCCCAGTAAACTGCGCCAAGGTAAGTATGGAATTTAAAGAGACGTAGAAAAGCCCTGAATGTCACAGAATGTTAATCGTAAAATCAATTTAGAGTGAAACACAATAACTGTTCCGAGACGTATGTAACAAGTTCTCGCAACTCAATTAGCTGGCGAAAATTTCAAATATTCGTAGAAGTTTCGTAGTAAGTAATTATCTACGGTGCTCTCAGCTCCAAAGCTGTATGTCTGTTGTGAGGAACCCAGGCGGGGCGCCGGTCCGCCTGATTCGTTACGTCAATCTCTAATTTTTTCACTCCAAAATCCGCATGGAGTGAGTTGACATGACACTGCGCCACAAAGGCTCCGTGCGGCGCTGTATTGTCCGCTCCTCTTTATAAATATTGTGACATTTCCTTTATTTACCGCGGAGTTATTTCACAAACAAATTGTGTCGATTCCTTTGTGACGCGTGTTTTAATTTGATTTATTCTTAGACGACAAAATGCGAGACATCCTGTGCCGCGGCGGCTGCGTTTGTTGATTTGTTAGCACGTCTATTGGTGTTTTCTTTAGTGGGTGCAAACAAAACGCACGGCGTGTCTTAAGTTTGGGATTGTCTCTGTGGGGTTCATTGAAAGCGCCCGACATACGGATATTTTAGGCCGCGCCCGCAAATTGCTGCGCAAACACTATCACGATGTGTGCGCGCGCCATTAGCGAACGCCCGATGAGTTATTACAATTTGCAATAGTCGAATCAATGGTAAATAACATCATTTAACCGGGATACAAACCGCTTCATATGTTAATTGAATGCTTAAATAATATCTTATAGTACATGGTATTTCCCCGAAAAATATAGTATTTGCTTTAGTAATATACCATCTTCTGCTCTCACGATCTTATTTTAGGTCGCCTGTGCATCGCCCTGCCTTGAGCTTGCTCGATAGCAAGGTGTTACTATAGTACCTTCTGAAACAGAATTAAACACGTCTCTGAGAATCGACGTGCTTAAAGCCTGTCACAAACTGGCGCGGCCTAGGCAGCGCGGTCAATAGTAAACTTGTCATTAGCTGTCAAATTTACTTTTGACCGCGGCCGCCAGGCCACTCCAGTGTGTGACACGCTTAAAAAGTTAAAACAGTTTCACGTGCCGCTGTGGAAGTCGATTATTTTAATGCGGAGCGAATTAAAAATGCGTGCGTATTCCCTTCAGTCAATGACAATAATAGGTATTGACCATCATCACAGATCTAAGAGCCTTCTCAGTAGATCTTCTCTTCTGCTCCAGCACGTCTCTTATGTTCCCCTTCCTTTTTTCTTTCTATTCTCTCCTCAATTATATTATTTATATCGTCAATTCGTCATGCAGTATCAGGTGCTCCAAGATATCCCCTCTTCTATTTTGAATTTGAAATAATTATTTTCTCGTCTAACATCCGTATATTGACCATCATCATCATCATTATTTTAAGAGCCCTGCTCTTGTTGTTGAAGTAACCGCCATACCGTTCGTCTTTACATCTTCGAGTTCTTAATACGACATAACATTAACCTTATCCTTAGCTTGATCTATAAACGTACGCCTCGGTCTTTTCCTTCCTGTTCTTCCCTTTATTTTACATTCTATCACAGTTTTATGTAGTTGTCATGTCGTATCAGGTGCCCCAACATATTTCCTCTTCTATTATCAATCTTCATCTTCAGCAATTTTTTTAAAAGATTGAGTGACCAGCGGTTGGCCCTAGTCTCACCTGACGGAAAGCGATGACAAGACGTAAGATGTTGCTCACTGGTTCAGTAACATTTGTCAATTCACTCTTGCCTTGAAGAGACCCAAATAGTATGTATCAGGAAATTCAGATGACTGCAGCACATTCCACTCTTTAGCTGTCCGCATTACGAAAGAAGAGCGGGAGCAGCGGCGGCGGTTTTGCAGTTTTGATCTATTCGAAACTGTCGAATGTCGATTACTGCTTCATATGTCACACACGCCGCCTCCGTTCTACCGCGCTACCAAATACTGCGCGGTTTTTTGGTGCAACGTGCCCCGGAGCGCATTCACTTTACCGCAAAACCGCCCCTGCTCTGTGCGTTTCAAACTTAAATGGTAGACGGACAACGACATCTCTCCTATTAAATCTAATGCCTCTTCCTTTGCATTGTCTAATATAATGACGGTAACGTTAACAATGTTCCAGAGATGCAAAGAGAAGCTGAACACGCTGGCCATCAGCGTGATGATGCAGTGGCCCGGGATCCACCTGCGCGTGATCGAGGGCTGGGACGAGGAGGGTTCGCACCTGGAGCACTCGCTGCACTACGAGGGCCGCGCGGTCGACGTGACGACCAGCGACCGAGACCGCAGCAAGTACGGCATGCTGGCGCGGCTGGCGTACGAAGCCGGCTTCGACTGGGTGTTCTATGAGAGCCGCTCCTATATACACTGCTCGGTTCGGACAGGTGTGTGTTACGTTCATTTTAATCTCAAAAACTTTCTTACATTATCTCACAAACAACACAGACAACAAACAAAACAGAGTGTTATGCAAACATCCCAGTAACACAGAACATTCGTATTAAATAATGCAAAACTAGGGTTAAAATACCCGACACGGGCAAATACATTCATGCTTACAAGTTAAGGCGAGTGTAACCCCATATGCTGTCGCGCTTAGTCGCTAAGTTGTTTTGTAAAAACTAATAATTATTTTGAAATATCATACCTTCATACAAATCATTACAAAACGCCCTAGTCCCAAACTAAGCATAGCTTGTACTACTATGCGTACTAGGCGACAATATATATATTTATATACCTAGATTGATAAATACTTAAATACATAGAAAAACATCCAAGACGAGACATTATTAATCAATCAAATATCAAAAGATAACATATTTTTTTATCAGATTTGATCACCAGCGTATTTAAGAGCCTTACCGCCTTATTCGTAAAACTCAACCGGCCTACTAAAATTTGTGTTGTCCCTTTCTAACAAACATAAATGTCAAAGTGACAGATCAGGCCAAATTAATTTTAGCGGCATTTTAGCTAAAATAGGTTTGATGGACGTTTATTGACCGAGCGAAGCGTCCCCGTTTCAGCTTTCGACAAAAAATCTTTTGTATGTCTGTCCGGTTGTTCTCCTTTACAGGTCGCATTTCTCAACCGATTCTCGTGAAATTTTGTGAGCAGGTTCGATAATTATATTTTTTTTGATGAAACAGTTTTTGGAAATATTGAAATTAAAAAAAATATGTTTTGCGAAATCTACAGCTCACAGAGCCACTAGTTAATGAGGGGGTTGTTTACAAAACGGTCATCTGGCGAAGCCAGTCGCCTTAATGCTAAAAGCGGGATCGAGCAGAACTGAATAAATGAATAAAGATGGAAACAAATTGAGCGTCGCGAAACAATGCCCGCAAAAACCTGAGCCGTTACCACGGAATTCGGATCGACAATCGGATACCTCAGTCTCTATCGCACTTGTATTACTCGAACTTGACCAACAGATATAGAGACACACGAACTTCCATATTCGAATTTCGTGGTAGCGCCCTAGCACCACTGCTTCGGTTCGGACGTCAGCTGCAAGTGACTTTGTAACTTCACGTGAATGAATAAATAATACAGTTGTAAATAAATATTAGGGAACAATTTTTTGCACAAATAGAACTAGTCCCATAGTAAGCTCAATAAGGCTTGTGTTATGAGTACTAGACGACGATATATTTAACAGATATATACTTAAATACATAGAAAACATCCAAGTCTCAAGATCAAATGTCTCTGCTCACCACAGAAACTAATGCCCTTACCGAGATCCGAACCCAGGACCTCTAGCTTCGGAGGCAGTGACCAACTAGACTGAACAGGCCGATTTGTATGTTAAAAACTGTTGTTTGACCACTTTAGCCTAGTTGGTAGTGACCAAGTTGGTGGTCCCGGGTTCGAATCCCGGTCAAGGCATTTATTTGTGTGATCAGCACGAATTATTCCTGATTCTCGGATGTTTTCTACGTATTTAAGTTAGGTATTTTATCTATAAAAGTAAAAGTAGTTTATTCTTCAAATCAGGCATATTACATGCACCTATGAACGTCAATAAACTACCACTATGTATCTACCTATATATAAGTATGTGTATCGTCGCATAGTACCCATAGTACAAGTTTTGCTTAGTTTGGGACTAAGTCATTTTGTGTAAGATGGTCCATTCAATAAAATAGGTATAAAAACTACTAGGTATATTTCAATCCAATTTTGAAATCCGAGCAGTGCACTGCTTGTTTGCTCTTCAAAATACACCAAACTAGACATACTAGAAAAAAAAAAATAGAGAAGAATAGACATTCTCTGCTCCTGTAGACCACGTATGCGCAAAGAAGTATCGATCTAGGGAGGCCCATCACGCAACCAGAGGAGTTGCAAGTGGTACAACTAATTGCAGTTCAAAGAGTGGAAATTCCTTGAAGCAACGTGTATAAGCAAGGAACTATAAGGGCTGCCACAATATATCAATTTCTGTTCGAGGCGACATAGAAAAGGCCCACAACAAACCAAAGGTACAGAATGAATTTTAAATCGTGAATCGTAATATCGTATCGATCCAAAGAAAATATTTTAATAGAATTCTTCTCGAATATACTGGGTAAATTTTGAGTCGTGAATCGTAATAATAACTCTTCATGATCTTTCACTAGTGCCTACGCCAATTCCTGGGATTAGGTAGCGGACCCCACGCATTCTTCAGGATGCAACTGTACTGGGAATAACGCTAGGATTATGATGACTCTTCATGATACTTAACAATTTTACTATGGGAACAACCTTGTCCGTGCCAAAAAAACAGCTACTTCATACATTATCATGTTAAGACGAAAGTCGAAACAAAACAGCCGACTTTTTTTCGCATCGAAAATTTTTGTCTCATAATAAAAATTTATCAGAATTATGAAGAGTATCATATTTTATTATTACGATTCACGACTTAAAATTCACCTAGTATATTAGAAAAGACTTCTATGAGAAATTCTATTAAAAGATTTTGTTTGTAAGCGACACCCATGCAATTAATCGTTATGATTACGACTCTAGATATTATAATTCCTAAACGATGAATAGAATAATCGTTGACCCGGACGAGCGGCGCAGGCCTACCCAATTCATTACTAAACCAGTTTTAATTCCACAACAATATTCCTAGACTCAATTTACGAGGTGATTCGCGAAATTAGACCCAATAACGTTCATCCATAATTCATCTAAATCTAAAACATGAGTCAGTCAAAAATATGTGTACATCTCTGGACCTTATTACCCTCGTAATAAAGCGAAAATTGTATATAATTCTTTGACGTACAAAACCCCGCTTCACACATATAGACATAAGTAGCCATTGAATCACTGGCGTAATTATAGAAGTGGGGGATTGGTTGCGATGCGGCCCGGCGCGAGAGGGACGGGGGTAGGGGACGCGGGTGCGTGCGAGCGGGACGGAGGCTTAACAAGAGGCTTGTTCGTCCGTTTGATCGACGCCGCGGGTCGGCGGGGGGGAGGTGCATTCTTCTTGTAAAGTTCAACTATATATTTGGCCGCGCGATACAGTTATGTACGGCACAGCGATCACGCGGTTTTTGACTTTTAAGGTAAACTTAGTAGAATTTTCTTAGTACGGGATAGCGTCTTAATATTACATACAACTCTGCCTGTTTTTGTTGCCCTGTTTACCCTAGTTGGTAGTGACACTGCCTCCGAAGCTAGAGGTCCCGGGTTCGAATCCCGGTAAGGGCATTTGTTTGTGTGGGGAGCAGAAACATTTGTTCCTGAGACTTGGATGTTTCCTATGTAAGTATTTAAGTATATCTATAAAATATATCGTCGTCTAGTACACATAACACAAGCCTTTATAGAGTTTACTATGGAACTAGTTCGATTTGTGTAAAAAATTGTCCCCTAATATTTATTTATCGTCAAAATAAAACCCAAAACGAAAGCGCGAAATGACATTTTAACAAGAAATGATTTCACATTCACTCTAACTACGACGATAAGATTCGTTTCAAAATGAAATGACAAAATCTTCTAAGACGATTTTATAAAATAGACTTCCCTTTACTCAAATATATTAAGAAAACATTATTATAAAGCCGTTTAAGTCATAATTTTGAGGAAATTCCGTGAAATTCACGTAGGAAGCGCGGCGTCGTATAAAAGACTTCAACGCGCTTGTGAACGCTTGTGAGCCTCGAGGGAGCGGACGGACTTCACTGAGCTTAGCGGCAACAAAGTAACAGTTAAATGAGTTTATTTCCGCAATAATTATGATAAAGATAAAGCTTTTATGTACTTTTAATCTTTTGAACACTTAATATTGATATTTAAGACGTGAGTGTACCTAAACTTAAATCACTTCACTGTATTTCAATGCCGCGAGATATTAAAATTACGTGACCTTATAAAATCTAGAATGTCTTTCGAACAAATAAACGGCAATAATATCAAGTATCTAACTACCCTCCTCTCCTCCCGTACTCAACAAATACAGCTAACCGGGCACCAATAGCTTTTTTTGGTATCACTTGATTGAAATCGACGAATTGGATATATTGCCACTACCAACGAAGACAAAGTGGTCCTCAAAAGCTGACATTCAGTAGTGGGTTCGCACCCCGACGTGTACACTTACCACTAGGTTTATCAAAAAAAACCTTATATAAATACGAATTATCATTTAATATTTAATAGTAGCTTTAGAAGTTCCCTGGGATTTATTGGCTTATAGAGATCGGGCGTTAAACTAAAAATAAATACACGTGGTATTGCACCAGAACCCAAGACACTCTCCCCCCTTTCGAGGTATATACACGATCTCATAGCAATCGTAGAGCCACACAGCGCAGTGCCAATAAACTTTGAACGATATCAATAAAAGATGGCGGCAAAAAAAGAAACAATTATCATAAGCCAATGGCAATTACTGTAATTAATCGAGACATAAAACTGGCGGCAGACTTCTGTGCACACAGAATACATGAAATCACAGCCACTTAGCAGTTGTGCATATAGAATGTGGAAGTGAATATTGCAAGATTTAGACATCGTACCTAACCTACACCTAAAACTACAAAAACTCTCAAAATAATCCTCTATGAGTTATATATTACTGAAGTCGAGAGCTAAGAGCGCTTTTCTTTTTGGCAATAGACTGTTAAAATTGTTAATTGCCACAAATCTGGTAACAAAGAAGTCGATGTGCCACAATTCCTACTTACCAAACTTAGATGCCCTTTGTTCTTTAAAATATTGCGTGCTATGTTTTAATTTATGATTATAAAGCTCGCTTGTGCGTGACATCTTTTATTAAAAAAAACTGATTAACTGGCATCAATTTGTCTACAAAAACTCGTTCGCGCCGGTAAAAAATGTCCCTCCTTTTAAGTCTAATGCAATAAAAAGTGACTAGCTCATACGGCAATGTGTTTGGTCCAGTCACTACTCGGTTGGTATTCACTACGCTCGACCACTCGTCTGGGTACGGCCAGTGTAAGTCTGTTTCTTGATTACGCGTAGTTATTAGGGATCTAGGAGCCAAGACATGTTGGTGGTCAGTGGTGTGGCGAGCCAAAACTGCTTGTGAATGCTTAGCTAGCGCCAACCACTCCTTAAAAAGAGATCATGATCTGTTTCCCCTTGGGCATCTGTTTTCCACTAAGAAACGCCCATTTACGTAAACGGCAGTCATTCTAGTTTTCATACGATGTCGATGATATCTAAACTTGGATGATAAGATTAATTTTGGATATCGTTAAGTCAAATTAGGACCGTCAAATCAATATAATCCGTTTATACCACCATACTAATGAATATAGCACCATAAAAACATCGAAGTGAATCAAACTAAATTCTAGTTACAATAGTAACGCTGTTTAGCCAAAACAGAATTTAATTTAGGTATGTCGAACTTTATATGTCTTTTCAATTGGAATGATTAATGTTCTGGATAGTTTTAGTCTTTTTTATTATGAGCGTATGATCATATTGTTGCACACAAATCATAGCAATATCAATCACTTCATATTTAGAATAAAGGTAAATTAGTTTCAATGTTCATGGGCATATTCGGTACAGTTAGAGCTACTTGTCAACTTAGAAACAATATACCTCTGAGAGATCTTCAAAACACTGCCCTGTTCAGTGTTTTGAAGGTCGGGTTTGTCGACGTCATAGGGGAAAATGACAGCTACTTCTATCTTCACTATGGCAAAACTAGAGATATAAATACGTATAACCGTATATAACCGTAAGTAGTTCTGGGAAGACAACGCGATGGGGCAGTTAAGGCTTGACACGGCGAGCGGGCAAATGGGGCGTGAACGCCGCCAGGTCACGACAACACCAAGGTCGACCGACGAATGTCATTAGGTGCACTGAAGCTGGATCTATTCAGTTGGAATCGGCTCGTTATGATAGGCTTGGCTTGAAAGTGGAAACGTGCGCGCGGCAAATCCAAAAAAGTTTGATTTTAACCAAGGTTGATATAATATTTTTATTACTCCTTCTACCACCATATCAGCCGAAGGACGATCACTGTTGGACATAGACCTCCCCAAATTTCATGGGGGGTAAATGCCATAATCGCCACGCTTGGCAAGCGGGTTGGCGATCGCAAAATATCCACCGCACTCCAGGAATGCTGCTGCTCATCCCCTGTAGTCTTGGTCGTATTAGTTTTAGGATATAGCCGGGCCCATCCGTATTACTCCTTGTAAGCTCTGGAATATATTAGTTAATTGCGAGGGTACAATTCTGAGATGAAATAAAATAATCTTCTTTAAGACACTAGTTTCCCATTTCGTACCATTTCGAAGATATTCCAGAATTCATTTTCGTTAATTAGCTCTCCTAGTATAGGACAAAAGATCCTTAACAATTAAACAATGTTGACGTGTGTGTCATTCGAATTCCGAATTGTCATACTTGACATTAACTTTTGCTTAACTCCTCGTTAACTCTTAAGGCCGGTTTCCTTTCACTCTTGGTGATATAATTATTTTGTATAAATATTAAATAAATTTGTTTTTCTTCATTTTTGATAAACTAAATATGCGACGTCGTTTCTACACGGCTACCTATATATATGCATGAGGGAACGGAAATCAATGAAAACACCCTGTATGTATATAATATATAACATACCTACCAAGATTTCGCGGACTAGTTTTACGAAAGCGACGCAATCTGACCGTCTAACCCAAAGGGGGCTTTTGTATTATACAAAGTATAATTTCACATTAAGTACCTCAAATCATTTTCCAAGCAGTAACCTTGAGTTTTAGGAAACTGGTAAAGTTTCTAAATGGTTATGCTAGTGGCAACTTAGTTCTTGACTTTGCCTTTGATGAGGTCACAGTTTTAAAGTACTTATTTGTAAAGCCTTTTAAAGTGCAGGCAAGATAAAACAAAAACGTTTTAGTTACATATTCTAGATACAGTTACGTCGAGATATATTAAAAAGCAGATGTTACAAAGTGTTAATAAAAGAAACTGTCAAAAAAATATTTTTGTTACAAGCTTTTATTGCCGACTGTACTTTTCCACAATCATCAACTACTCGCTGAGACAGTCCGAATGAGCCCTAACATGATGGGTTAATATTGTGTAGTTTAGGAGTTGCTATAGCCACCTTCTGTCTCCATCATCAGATCAGCTCCGTGGTCCGTGGTGGACATTGTATTGTCACAGAACTTACATAACTACCTATACCAAATTCCAGCTCAATCAGATATCGACAAGTGGCTGAAAAAAAGATTGTAAATTTTGATGACAACTTCTTAAATACGAACAGTGCAATTTAAATAAAAGCTCGTAAAAACAAACCCAAAGAGAGCTCTGTAGAACGGTCGAGTTGAAGAATAGTTTTAGCTTTTATTTTGTCGGCCTGTTTAGCCTAGTTGGTAGTGCCATTGCCTCCGAAGCTAGAGGTCCCGGGTTCGATTCCCGGTAAGGGCATTTGTTTCTGTGGTGAGCAGAGACATTTGTTCCTGAGACTTGGATGTTTTCTATGTATTTAAGTATATATCTATTAAATATATCGTCGTCTAGTACCCATAACACAAGCCTTGTTGAGCTTACTGTGGGACTAGTGCGATTTGTGTAAAAATGTCCCCTAATATTATTATTATTATTAGCTTTACGTTTGTTATCTTATTAGGTAAGGTAACTGTCATAAGTTCTCATTGCTTGGCGCCTAATAACATTTGCTTGACATTTTTGAACCAACAATGAGATACAAGTTTTAAAGTGCACGTCGCATTGCACCGGTGATTCATGCTGATACAATAAAAAATAAACCACTTGTACAATTTGAATTAAATTAGTATTTCATGTGACATTAGTCGGTGTTTAGCGTCGTTTATGGGCAATACTGCTATAAATAATGACAATTCAGAAATCTTATATAAACATCAGTATAGCTTTTTATTAACCTTTTTTAGTTTAGGTATAGGTACGTCAAATTTATTTTTAAGAATTGGCCAAAAAGATTATTTTGTATTCACGTTACCACTGATTTTACTTTAGTCAACGTCGTTTATTCAGGGTTTCTTTTTATTTTTTTATAGTGTAGCCGGAGTTTGAATATCTACTTGATCTAAGATTAGATGTGCAAAAGCAGTATGTGTTAGTAGATTTTGACTTTTAAAAGTGCCATTGTGGCCTACTTGCAGAATAAAGTTCATTTATTTCATTATTTTTTTATGTATGTATGTAAAATTCTTTATTGTACATGAGTGAAACATAACAATAAAACAGTAATTACAAGAACAGTTGACATATGTACAAAGGCGAGCTTATCCCTATAAGGGATTTCTTCCAGCATTTAATCGCTACCCAAAGTTAAATAATATTAGGTAAAGTAAAAAAAACAAGATCAAAAGATTTAAATCAAAAAGCATTTTTCCAAGTCAGCAGTGACTTATAATCAACTTGACTATAATTTTTATTAATTTTGAATCCAGAACACGTTAGGATATTTAAATCGTGGAATGTCAGTAACCGTATTCTTAACCGGTTATGAGGTTACGCCGAATGCCGTTTATATGGTGCCCTTAACTCGAAACTAAGAGGAAGGGCCTGTGCTCGTCAGCAATTTACTTACTCGCTTTGTATACGTAGTTTTTATTCACATAGCTACTGTCAATTTTCTCAAAATACTTGTGTAGACAAGACTTATAAGCTGAAGAAATTAGGTTAATACGAAAGTACAAGTATTAGTATATGTAGAACGATGGACTTTTCTGTAAACAGGAAATAGGTTAGCCTTGGTACTACACTTTTGCCAAATAAACTATATTAATATTCGTAACCGTTTTCGAGTTATAGCTTTTTAAAATCAATTAAAAAAAACAACATGTTTCAACCCTATCTTATAAGAAAGCTACTGACATGTGGCCCTTCAAAATATATGTAAATATTTAAATGATATAATGTTAAAACAATAGGGTTGTTACTAATATGAAAAGCCATTATTTTGATGATTATTTTTTTCTTTCTATCAAGAGTTTCTAATGATTACAAGTAGATTGTACATCATTTAAATGACAACATACTTTCAGGAAAGGCCGTGGTACTGTTCCTCCCTGTATAGTGACTCAATAAAAGCATGACGTTATACGAGTTCAAATGATTGCGTAACGTATAAACGGTAAAGACTAAAAGTCGAAATGCAGTAAAATCGTTTCATAATTTCGCAAAATGCTGGGTACGCCGTACAATATTACAATATGTCAGCAGCAATCCACTGATTTCATATTCCTACTATCAGTTGCATGGAGTCATGCTGGCCCATTTTTTCTGAAATAAATTAAATTGTTCAAACGCGTTAATATAGGTAACTAGGTAGGAAAAGGGTTCTATAACATCACACCATTCGCACCACTGCAATCTACGCATAAAAGTACTTATAATGTTAAGTTTTATGAGACGTATTACGACGTATGTCGACCGGTTGGAGCCGAGACATGCGGCATGCGTGCGAAACGCTGCGACACCGACACCCGACACGCCACATCCCGGACGGTTGCGGTCTTCGCAACGTTCCCACAGGATTTTAGGGGTCAATCACACGTTAACGGATAGTGTGAAGGATTTTTAAGGTTCATTCACGTTATTGACGTTATCGGTGAATGGAATTCAGGCCTTTCACCTGATTCACAAATCGGTAAGGAAATGATAGCCGCAGCTTTGAGAAAACGAATCAAATTTGGACGGCCGCAGATCACACATAATTTTGTTGTTGATTAGGTATGCTATTTAAAGTTGACTACAAATAAATGAATGAATGATGCATTTATCCGAAACACAGACACAATAACATTAAAATATGCTTAAAATATGAAATCAAAGGTTACAATGCTGCGGGTATTTCAGTAAAGGATAACACTCAGCATGTGTCGCAGCACAGAGTGTTACGACGCTGATTTTCAGTGTACCCATTGACACAAAAATACAAACACAAAACAATACAAAATATATATTATACTAAGTGAAATACAACAGAATGCGCGAATAATGCCTAAAGTTTAAAAAAAAACGAGCAAAGATTGACTTAAAGTATGACCTCGTCAATGAACTTTAAACAATCTATCCGTCTAATATGCTAATTTGATACCGCGATGCGACACCGAACTTGGCGGTGTTGTGTAGGTGCTTATGAAAAACAAAAGTGGCTTTAAACCAAGCCAATCAAGTAAAAGGTTTGCATAATAACATAAACTAACCGCTGTCGTCTCTAACGCATAATCTCAATTTATCTGTAGTTTATACGAATCCTAATCATATTTCAGCAACCGACAGTCAGTACTCTATTAGTTATAATGAGCACTCGATGCAACAGCTCACAACTTATGATAATCATAAAGTGACATCAGTTTGCATATTCTATTGGAAAGTCGCCGCTTATCATACTTAAACATTTTGCCATTCACGATTTGTGAACGCATGAATCATCGGATTTAATCAGCTGGAATGAGTTTATTGAATATTTATAGTAATTCGATACTGTTGATATAATAGCTTGTATAGGTATATAATTTACGCTGTGCTTCGTAAAACAGAAATGAGTAGTGATCTTTGCGACCTTCGTTTATACCTGTAGGTAATATTTTGCTCTTTTTGACTCATTGCTACCTAGGTACGTAGGTAGGATTGGTTCATTTTATAAAGTCTTCACTAAGATTATTCCGCAAATTGCATACCGTGCAAATTGAATGACTTTCAAATGAAGACTTACGTCCTACATATCGTTCCTATACATTATAACCTACTTTTTAGTTTAGCTTTCAGAAACGCCTTTTTGCTTTGCATTCGATTAAATCTTCATGAATAAATAATTTTGGCAATTTTCATACCTGCTATTCAGAAAAGAGTCATTGTTGTCCTCGAATGACGATCAAAGTCGTACTTACTTTTAATCCCTACTCATTTGAGGGCAACAATGTATAGCTTTTCCTCATTGATGCTATGAAAGGCAGTATGTGCCACTCGGAAGAAGATTAAGTATATGTAAGACATCATACTCATATTTAACTAAATTATTTTTCATTCATACTAAATTGATTTTTCATTCTTATTATATTGTAGAATCCTTCGCTTCACTTAGGTTTCAATAACCACTCGCCGTAAATATATCATTTTGCTCCCTTGAGACACAATCTAAGTACTCTAAAATGTCTATCCACCATGTTAGTTACGACAATTTTATTATCAGGCAAGAAAGTAAAATTAGCGTTAAAAATTAAATACGAGTAATAGTCCTTATCTATCGGCTGTTTTGCTGGTATCAAACCTGTTATTTAACAAAGTGGTCTGCTTCGTCACTTTTAAATGGAAAAGTTGATTTTTCGATGGATACAAATTTAAAAAGGGAACCGCTGTTCGCATGATTCATGCAGCACAGCATTTGCATGCGCACGCGGCCTCGTCGGTTAATTGCTATTCCATACGATATAAATCAGATAGTTTCGCTAAAGCGATGCGATCACTTCACGATAAAATTCTACATTGTTGTCCGCTTATTTACGATTGACAAAATGGACACTGGAATGTTTTTTTTAATTGTTGAATTCTGTATTACCTACCTACTACGTACTAAATATCTATGTATGACTACCAAACGTTAACTTGCTAAGTAGGTATAATAGCAAGATCAGAGGATCTTTGGAAAATAGAGAAGTAGATACCTATATTTCAAATGGCTACACCTACCTACGTTGATCTAAATGCAGAAAATTTACTGAAAGCCGATAGCAAAGTAATATTTTGGATCTCATTATAATTTTCTGGATCTTAATTATGTCGCTGACAACCTTATCTATAGAGTACAACCTATCTAGAAGTGAGAGTTATAAATAACCCAATTAATTTCACACTCAATTATTAATGTAGCTATTAGCGTATAGGTATATGGTAAACGATTCCGCGATGGCATCATAAAAATACTTAAGTAGGTATTGTACGTATAATTGGTAGAATGGGAGGTTATGACGTATTATTTTACTTTTTTGTGAATACTTAATCCCTATTCGACACCGTGAACGCGATTTTTTACTATCAAAAGAACATAATTTAGTCCATATTTGGTTGGTATCCACGTAAACCTTCAACTTGTTCTATCGCTCCCTTATTCGGCGCGTCATTCATTTCCAAAGTTTGCTTAACCCATAAGACTTTGTCAAAATAGGCGGTATTGTCGACCAATTACAAACTTTCACGCGTATGGGAAACAAAAACGTATGGAGATGAATTATGAAGAGTGTCACGTGTGTATTTATCGCGTAGTGAAGGTCCGCCCGCTCTCCCGGTGGTCCTCGCGGGGCGGGGTCTGCGCGGCCACTCGGCTCGCGGCGCCCGCGCCGCCGCGCCCCGCGCAACCAAGGGAGGGGGGGCCGCTCCTCCACTTATCGGCACATCTTCGAGCCTAAAATATGTTATCTGTTCACGCACTTTATGGATAGCGTGCACATACAAAATGATGGCATTGTAAGGCATCTTATGTGATTTCTCATTTTTTTTAAGTTAATGACTTTTATTGGTTCCATTTGGTACTTAGTCAGAGACCCGCTTTTCCAGCTTGCGCAAAAATCTAACGTGAATGAGCTAGATACATGAAATCAATATGGCTAGAGATGTATAGACTTTTAAAAAAACGTACCGTAAGGCACCTAACTTCTATCTGTATAGTGATCTCAAACGAGGATTTGATCTCTTAGCACGCACCATAAATGTAGTTTACTGTATACACCTAGTTCATTAGCAAAACTCGAGAGCTACATACATGCTTGGAGTAAACATTTTGATTTCAAAACCGGATAGGTGGGTATCTTCGTAGGCTTGTTTTGGTGTTATCGTGTAATGCGCAACCTTCTGAGAGCGTTCAACCACCGCTTATCGTCCCATCTTCAGCTGCCAAACGTTACTCGGCTCACGTCATAGTTATCGTAATTTGGCTGCCGGCCGGTTTTGATGAAACGATTTATAATAATTTAAACAAACATTTAGACTATTGATACATTTTAACATTTAAAATTTTGGATGCAAATGTAATAGGACTTGAAATTGAGGCAAGCACCTAGGTTATCCGTTGCAGCTGTTGATGAAATCTTTTTAAAATAAATGGTAGTGAACAATGGTTAATTATTAAAGATTCCAAGGAGCGCGGGTATAGGTATTTTTTTTTGCTATTCTACATCTATTACGCAGTCCTTTAGCGATCATGGTGTCTGTTAATATATTATCTGCAAGATGAATTGCATCCCGATGCACAAAAAAACGCAAAGGTGGCCGACGCCTATTCAATGATTCGTGTGATGCGTTGAACAACAAACAAATATCGACAATAAGCGCTTGACTTTGAGCGAAATCTAATTTGTGCGCTTATTGTATAACGCGTCCGGGAGGGGCGACGCTTTGTGATCGTTTTGTGAACAGGGATAGCCTGGATTTATCGGTCGGTTACACAACAAATCAAACTTTAACGAGCTCACGCAAACGACGCCAGCGGCTTTCCATGCAGTGACGTATTGGTTTCTCCGTGTTCATTTGCGCGTGTAATTGCACACCCTCTGTAATTCTGCCGCCCTAATGAATAAGAACCTATGTGTAGTTGATTTCCATTGCGCTTGTATCCTTTTGGCATTGTAGAATAATTACCACTTTACAGCCCTGCTGCTTAGTAGCCTGGCTGTGCAAGGCGAAGCATGCGGCGGCTTACGGACAACCGCCTTTCCCTTAATCTTCAGAATAACATTTAGCTTCACGTAAATAGACACTTTTTGCAAAACCTCGGAATCCGAGATTACGGACAGGTACAGTTTAAGCTGGATAAGGATTTAGGTAAATACTATTAGATTATAAACAAATATGTTAACGTAGTTAACCTGAGCTATGGTCTACAGTTTTTTAGAGCTAGGAAGTTTTTTTAAAACACAATAGTAAAAATATTCAGCAAAACGGATTGAAACCTGTCTCGTAAAATTTGTGTTAGTGATTAGGGAATTCGTTGGAATTCCGTGGGAAGATCGCAGTAAGAAGGGAGGCTGTAGATTACCTGCGGCGGGCGACGATAGCCTTCTGCCACGGTCGCCACATTCGCTTTGTTTCGCATCTTATCGGATTTTAATTACCGGCGCATTATTCCTTAAAGGGATATGACTGCTCCGAGCTAATTTACTATAGTCCCTTGCACGATTTTATGTTCGCGAGTTTATTTTATTGCTTTTACTCGCGCCGTGTACGACGCGCACGCAAACTTCGGTGCATGTTCGTTTCATATTAATGATTTATGGTTGGCGTGAAATTGAATAAGTAACGTCGAATATCAATTAATAACAAGTCGAAGATCAATGACGACCTTTTTAAAATTACTGAGACCAAAAATAAATCTATAATTTGTATTCTAGCTGTAATTTCAAATATCATCCGTATCTATTTACGTCTACCTTTTCAGTTTATGTAGATGGGTATTAATCACAGCTTTTTGAAATTGAAATAAGTAGATATATCGTTAAACTGTACATCTGTACAATTTAATACAATTTACTTGTACTTAGAGGTAAAATAAAGGCTTGTTTTACCTTAAATTTTCTTGCCTCATGGTCATGGCATTAAATCCGCCCTTTGTACTCATGTGATTTGTGCAATAAAGTTTAAATAAATTAATAAATTGAATTCAACTGATTTGCTGAAAGGATAATATAGACAAATATTATCTTTTCAGGCAATTAGTTGAATCGTTTGACTCTTTGAAGTTTTATCTAGGTTCACCATAAATAATATTTTAAAAATAACTTGCTTTGTCGATACAGATAAGACTTAGGTAAGAGCTCCAACAACTCTTAGTCCTATATGAAAAAGGACCATAAAAGTACACTCAAGAGCAAAACAATGGGTACTTTGGGTACTTGCAATTTGTATGGAATTTCAATACAAAGTGTAGGTAACTATTTTATTTGCTATTGAGTGTATGAAGTACCTAGTAAGAAGTAGATATTATAAAGTTTTGTGAACACTGAACACCATATAACAGTGATTGTATCTCGTTTCCAGAATCATCGAATGGCATGGGCGCGGGCTGTTTCCCGGGCGGCGCGGTGGTGCACACGCCGGAGGGCGTGCGCGACATCGGCTCCCTACGGATAGGGGACAGAGTGCTGGCCGCCGACAACGACGGCAAGATGGTCTACTCGGAGGTGAGCCTTCATTTTTAGGGTTCCGTACCTCGAAAGGAAAAAACGGAACCCTTATAGGATCACTTTGTTGTCCGTCCGTCCGTCTGTCTGTCTGTCAAGACCCTCAGAAATGCGTTCAATGGAATCGTATCAAGCTGGAATTTATACCAAATAGACAGGTCTACTGTCCCTTGAAGCTGTGAAAAAATCAAACTTCTAAGCCAACGCAATCAAAAGATACAGCCGTTTATGCCACAAATTTTCGACACTCTCAAGGGAATCAAAACCTACAGGGTACTTCTCGTGAACTCAGATCTTGAAATTTGGTACGAAGTAACGTCTTATAGCACAGATAAAAGAAAAATTGCGAAAACCGTACTTTTTAGTATCAAATAATAAAAATATTTTACGGAACCCTCGGTCCGGTTTTTTTCTTTTTTATAACACGTCGGTGACAAACCAGCGTATGGCTCCTGATATGGACGCCTGACGCCTGCAACTTCAGTGCTATCAGATGCGCATCTCCGATCCTTTGAAAATTTATACACATTTTTCTTGTAGAATCCCATACTGTAGTCCCTCGAGAAAACCTCGGAGCCCATTCCACAGCTGAAGCGTCCGTGGGAGGAAGTTCCTATGAAACTGTACCGTACGTGGCCATTTATAGGTTATAAGGTGTGAGGATCAATGCCTTCATACCTGTCTAGCACAGATTTCATTTCACGAATAAGGTTTAATAAGTCAGAGCTCAGATTCAGGTCGACATCCAGGTTATCTCGTTTAGTCCATTTCATTTAATTATGCATTTGCAATAAGTACAGTACGAGTATAACCCTGATACGCGCAAGGTTGAGCAACAGCCCAATTTATACCTTTTACCTATTTCAGGATATTTATCTTAATCGTAATTGACTCGAGTTACTCGATCGCGAAGAGAATTTGGAAATTATTTTAATTGGTAATTCCTCGAATCTGACATTTGAACCCATCGACCGTTAAAGCCTCTGGGCATCAACGAAGCTTTTGAAATGTGATAGGTTCTCAAACGAGACGCAAACCAATAATTGGGTTATCTTGCGATAACTATATGGACTTTTCTG
Organism: Notocelia uddmanniana; assembly: GCA_905163555.1. Lineage (NCBI taxonomy): Eukaryota > Metazoa > Arthropoda > Insecta > Lepidoptera > Tortricidae > Notocelia > Notocelia uddmanniana. Next base: position 19,678,876 of record LR991059.1, on the reverse strand, counting down.
TAAACAGGGAATAGGTTAGCCTTGGTATTGCACTTTTGCCAAATTAACTATTTAGGTAATATTCGTAACTGTTTTCGAGTAATACTTTTTTAACATCAATTAAAAACAGCATGTATCAACCCTATCTTCCAAAAAAGCTTGTGAATCACAATATACAGGGTGTGGCCTGTAATAGGAGCAATAAATTTAAAGGACGCTTCCTTAGAGCATCTGCAGTAACCTCTTGCGTCCAAAAAAATATCTTTTTTTTAATTAGGAGAAATTTTGATCTAAAGTTATGACCTCCAAGTCATTACTTGCCAAGATCCATTGATCTTGGCACCCAGAGATTATAGCGCGGCAGTCAATGCTGATTTTGAGGTTGCTTCAAGTTATGACTCATAATCGTTGTCGCATTTTTGGTTTAAAATAATATTTTTGGGATTTTTAATTTTTTTTAAATATATTTTTTGTGTTTTTTGAATAAATTGTTATTAATATCACTCCAGTAGAGTAAAAAAGTACATATAAGCTACATTTGCGAAAAAAAACTTTTTTTTCTCAATTAAAATCATTTGGAAATAATTGCTGGAGAGCTCAATAGTCTACCGTTTAATATTTTGCTCCTATTACAGGCCACACCCTGTATGTGTCTCTTCAAAATGTATAAATGGTAATGTTAAACCATAAAGGCTGCTACTAATATTAAAAGGCATTACATATTTTAATGATATTTTTTTCTTTCTAACACAACTTTTTAATGATTACAAGTCGATTGTACATCATTTAAATGACAACATATTTTCAGGAAAGTCTGCGGTATTGTTCCTCCCTGTATACTAGACACTTAAGTTAGTGTGGTATGCAAAAATTTAAATAATAAGACCTATAATTTATGCTTCCAGGTTATAACATTCATCGATCGAGATCCAAACACGACTCGAAGATTTATAGAAGTGACTGCAGAGAACGGCGTCACGATCACAGCTACGGCGTCACATTTGCTGCTACTGGCATCGGCCGAAGGCTGGCGTGAAGCGTTCGCGGGCGACGTGCGGCCCGGCGACGTGTTGCTCACGCGAGGGGTAGGCAGCGTGATGCGGCCGTCACGCGTCACGCACACGAGAGCCGTCTTCAAGCGCGGAGTATATGCTCCGCTCACTAGAACAGGCACGGTGATAGTCGACGACGCGCTAGCGTCGTGCTACGCGATAGTCAAGAGCCACTCGCTGGCGCACGCGGCGATGGCGCCGCTACGGTGGACCGCCGGCTGGAGCGGCGACAGCACCCCCCGAGGCGTCCACTGGTACGCCAGCGCCCTCTACTATTTCGGAGACTTCGTACTCCCATCGTCGTATTCCTACCATTAACCATGTGACTGAAAGTGGAAAGACTTGCCGCGTCGCACGCGGGACGTGCTCGGACGACTGTAAATAAACCCCAGTGTAAATATAATTGAGTGATGGACACTATTGTAAATATATTAACGACTATACAAATGCTCGACGGCGATTTATATATGTATCCGATAGGAATTAATTTATTAAGTAGTCTTAGGACATAAGTTAAAGTCGCATAGGTATTATTTAGTTCAAAGTTTTGAATATTTGTAAATTGTGTCGGTATTGTTATTCTGCACAATGCAGAAATAATTAAATGTATGCGCTTATGTCTTTTTAAGTATTTACCAGATAACTGTAAGTGAACGACTTAAGTTGTAAGATACGGACAAAACTTCTATTTCGGTAGCAATTCTGGCAATAGCTGGGTGTGTATAGTGGGAAGTAACGTTTTGGCTATTCGCCCGTCACTATCCTACGACTGTCTTTTGTTATTTACACATTCCATGCCTCTATCGACTTCCTTAATAACACAATATACGGACATAATTTAGAAAATGATAAAATTGTGATCTTGGTACCTAAAACAGTGCCTTAAGATTTATTTATTGTTATTTATAAGCTTCTTATTTATAAATTGACGATAACTTATAGATTTAACTGTAAAACTTTTCCGCCCTACTAACTTATTTCCGCATGTTATTTTCCTTATCTACTACCTATACTTTTCTTCCTAAATTATTTTTCGCCTGAAAAGATTAAATATTAATTTATGTCTCTCTTTCATTTATGTACTTTTTGTTTCAAATGAAATATTCGACTGTGCCTTATTTTACATACTTTCTCCCCGTCTTTTATATTTAAAGTCCATGCTTCACTTCTACATGAATTTAGGAGTGTATTCTTAGCTGTAGCTACCTTCATATTTGTAAGCCGGTGCGAATTAATGTTACAAACTTATAATGTTGTTATAACAAGTGCCGTCATTGTAATGGCTGCCGCAGATCGTTTAAAAGATCTTGAACTGATGTTTGGGTTCCTATATTTTGAATTTAGTAAAATGTTGTTCTTTGACTGGCAACACTATTTAGAAATAATGTAAAATTGCTTCTAAATAAATTCTTCCATAAATAGTTAAGAAATGAACTTTCTCACAATGAACAATAACGATAATTTCACTTTGTAAGTGTTCCTAGACATGCCCTAAAAGGAGTTTTACAATAGAATATGTATGCATATAATAAGAATGTACTTAACGTAGCAGGTAAATCTGAAAGCTTTAACTAATATTTTGACAATAATTTAATGCCATAAGGTTGCCATACAAGCAGTTTAGTTTTAAAAACAAAACTGAACTGTTCAACTAATTGACTTTGCAAAGCACAACAAGTTAAATATAATTTAATATTGTGAATATAACAATTGAATTACATAGTTAATTGCTATGGCATAAAGAGTAGGTAGGTAACTTAATTAAAAAACGGATTAACAAGGCAAGTGTATTAATGTCTGGCCAGAAATATTTAATGTTTGACATGCCGTAAGTGTGTAATGATATCTTTACCTGTTATGTCATTATTTGGTAGACAAGCTTAGGTAAATTTACTCACTGTGTAAAGGAAGAAAATACAAAAATGTATTGTGCTTTTATATTATTATTTATTTATTGCTGTTATTTTGTAACAATATAAAAAATCTCCAAACGATATAAAGTTGTTCTATTATTTCCCTGATATTTTTTGCATGATAAAAATATTACTTGACAAGCTTAAATTTCAGCTTAGTTTGTCTGAAAAATGGGCACTTTTTACCTTGTACTACTAACAAACGAAATAAATTGTCAACTGGAAAAAACCCTAGCGTTTCTTTTTTAATTAATTTAGCAAGACAATAAATTCATTCTTTATCGATTATTTCATGCTGAACCTGTATATATATCATGAGTATATCATACTTATATCATATGGGGAATTAAGTAACTTTGTATGTCTCTCTGTCTGTTAAGTGCCTATTTACGTTAAAACCACTGAACCGATTATTAAATTTGCTATGGAGATAGTTTTTTATTATGACATAGGAGGCAAACGATTAGTGCCGCCCATGGACACTCGCGCAGTTTGAGACTGGGAAGGACATGGAATTAGTTTTATCCCGCAAGTCAACCCTAAGGGAGTGAAAACGGGGATGGAATTTTGTGTGGGTAAATAATAACTAAACCTACGCCTGAAAAATTAGAATAGCTATTATCCTCAAAGGCGATTGAAGAGTTCTAAGACGACAAGGACGCAGGGAAAAGCTAGTCCTCTATAAACACGAAATATCAATTATGTGGAGAAATAAAACTTGTATAACTGGAGCGCTCGTGGCCCAGCGGGCCCCGCGTACCGCGTGCTGTATGCGAGGTTAGGCAGCGTGGGTCTAGGTCAGTTCTTGGATGGGTGACCGCTTTGAGTGATTACTAAGAGCGCTCTCGTGCTTTGGAAGGCAATTAAGCCGCTTGACTTAACGATTGCTGGCAATGACAGAACGATTGCTGGAAGAACGAAGGTGTTTTGTGTATGTAGCTGTAATGTAAGGTCTAACTGGTAGTCTTCAAAGAAGAAATTATTTTATTCGTAAGATCATAAAAAAAACATTTTTTGCAGCCGTATTTTAACATAAAGAACAACTTTACCAACATGAGGAGTGAATATAAATAAATAAGTTTCAGGGTAGAGTAGAAAATACAACTGTCAGAGTACGAAAACCTTCGTAAGTTATTAAATTAAATCCTTTATAAAGTCATAGACTCTTAATGCCTTTTCAAACCAAAGTACTGAGTAGATAGGTGATACAAAAAAATCCCGCTTTATCTGTAAAAATAGGTACGGTAAGGACTGATTTCACCCGCGATCTAAATACTTTTATATAAACATAAAGCATTGTTTAAAGTAATTAATAAACCTCAAAGGAGGGTTACAAACAATCTTGAATAACATTGCTCAAATAGACGGTGCAAAACTTTCGCAAAGAACAAATTTCATTACCGCTGGTGAAGATGTTAAAATAGAGTTCTATATTTAGAAACTAAATTTAAGCTGTTTTTGAAATGCCGTGTAAGATGAAGGCCGTGGGGTAAGAAACAATTATTTTATGTTTGGTGTTCGCAAGGCTCGCGGTTGGATCCGAATATTTCATTAAGAAAATGATAAAGAAAGCAATTTGGATGCCAAAATCGAAAGATTTTTTTACAAGTAATACCTAAATAAGTACATCATACTAAGAATATTTTTGAAGCCCTAGTCTCATCTTAACCCTCTAGTTGAAACTATACACAAAACATTGACGCATCGTTCATTAAATTTAAAGTGCTTGATAAACTGCACCTATAGTATAACTTGTCGGTCTGTTTAGCCTAGTTGGTATGGTAGTGACAGTGCCTCCGAAGCTAGAGGTCCCGTTGTTTCTGTGGTGAGCAGAAACATTTGTATTTCCTGAGACTTCGATGTTTTCTATGTATTTAAGTACATATAAAACATCCCACAAGGAACGTCCAAGAGGAAGGATTCCGGTACGCTGGACCGATGCAGTCAAGAGAGCTGCCAAATGCAGCCTTTCCCGTGTGGTCCATTTGACGGAGAGCCGAACTGCATGGAGGGCAATGGCATGCGGTCACGATCCTCAGCTATGAGGGATCGACTAAGAATAAGAGAAGTACATATATATCTATTAAATATATCATCATCTAGTACCCATAACACAAGCCTTATTAAGCTTACTAGTTAGATTTGTGTATAAAATTGGCCCCTAATATTGTTTAACTTAAGTAAAACGTAAGACGAACGTTCAATACATTGATGTAGTCACATGATGACATTGGGGCCCTTTACATGACTATTATTATCACAACACTAACTGAAAGTCATAAAACTCTAAAAAGTTTTTTAACAGCCCTTTCTTCCCGGAAATCGAATGCCGGTTAAAAGTCCTGTTAAAAACTTTTATAGCTTTCAATATTTGACCCATAATATCAAAACAATATCCATTATCAGACAGGTTCGTAAAAAATATCAATTACGAGTAGTACAATACAATACAAATATTTATTGATGCACACCTAACAAGTGAAACAGTTACTAAGAGAAATAAAACAAAAACATGTAGGTCAATTTACATATTGCTATTTTTGACATATTCGAGAACAAATAGCAAAAACGTATATTTAGAAATTTGTTTTGGACAATTCAGCAATTTCGATGAGAATTCGGTGATATCGAAAACAATGTTGTTTTTTTTCCATGTAATTACTCGTACCTACATACCAGATTCTAGTAATTAAATTGTTGGGAAGACAAATATTTAAGTTAATATTATCAAAGGATGTGAATATTTCAAATAGGTAATATGTAGTCAAATTATTGGTTTCATATGTATAATTTCTTTCGTACTTAAAATCTCGTAACTTAAGTCGTCAACGTAGGATAATTATTATGATTTATGAAGAGGAGTTAAGTGCATGTCTCTACAGCTGATTGCTTGTATACCTACGGAATGAACTTGTGTGGTATTCTGGATTATCCAAGGATCATCGGATTCATCGGCCATGCTAAATTGCCAAAATAGGTAGACATCGAGCTGTCATAAAAACGCGGCGTATTATTAATGGCTTGCCCTGTTGGCCCTGTTTCCAATAAATGTCAGCCTGTCGAAGTTCGAAATATTCGTACGATTTCATTTCACGTTATTTTCAATGCAACGACAAAAGGAGAAAATTAATTGATTATTATTACTAGAGTATTATTTTATTACAATAATTGTTGTTTCTACCAACAGTAACAATTTACAGGAATGTATTAATTTACCTATTGGCTCCCAAACTCGCTCTGGGCTAGCATGGGGACTACCGCCCGTTTCCACGCATCTATAAGAGGAGACCAGTGCCCAGCATTGGGACGTATATAGGCTGAATATGATGATGATGATCGATTTCCCAACAGTTACAACAGGAGGCATAAAATAAAATTATATATACTTATTAGCTTTTTGCCCGCGACTTACTCCCGTATTTATCGCATTTAAGAATAAGAAAGACGCATGAAATTTATAGTAAAGCAAGTAAATTTTTAACAAAAAAAAAACACCGACTCCAAACTTTGCTAGACCCCATCCTCCTGCTATATAATTTGAGGAGTTCCTTCGATGTAGCCTTACTTACCCCATTCTCTTGGTATATAATTTGAGGAGTTCCCTCGATTTTTCCAAGATCCCTTCATCAGATCCAGACTTGGTGACAATGGGCCAACTAGAAAACACACCCTTTCAAACAAAAAAAGGATTTTTGAAATCGGTCCATCAGTCTCCGAGTAATCGGTGAACATACATAAAAAAGAAAAATATATATATATATTCCGACGAATTGAGAACCTCCTCCTTTTTTTGAAGTCGGTTAAAAACCGCTCATGCGAGTTCGACTCGCGCTCCGTTTTTTCTATACTTTACAAAATTAAAGAAAAGCTTTTTCAGAATGTGCAATTAAAGCTCTTTCCTATGACACCCCAGTTGACATAATCAGTAGACTTTGAATTTTTGACCCTAAATTCTGTAATAAAACACAGAAAAAAAAATATTAAAAAAAAATACAACACATCTGGGTTAGCCTTTTTTAAAGCAATTCCAAATTTCAAATCGATAGCATTAATAAGTAGTTTGCGAGTTATTAAGCAATGTGACAAACTGACAAAGCGGCAACATAAGGTTTTCTTTTTTACCATCTTGATACGGAATCCTAATGAAGATTAAATAACTATTTTTTCACCAATACGTTTTTATTGCTTTTATTAATATAATTATTCCTATACTTCTAATAACTTATGGAGCTATCTGGGGTGCCGTCTCATACGCTGGAATAAGTTTTACTTACTACTAAGGTATTTTTTAAAAATATAAGTAGGTACTTCTATAAACACGTATTGTAATATGTTGACTATATAAATATTTTTAAATATATTAATAAGACTTAAAGTTACTTAAAGAAAAATAAACACAAAATAACTTAATAACCAACTTAACAAAATCAAAAATGTACCTATAGTATGAAAGTAGGCCACAAGGGCACTTTTGCATGTCAAACGGAACATGAATTAAATAATTAAAAAAACGTACAATAATAATAATGATTTCAAAACTACACTTATTAACAAACACATAAGCACTGTGTTCTGTGCGATGGGTTATCATGGCCCATGTGTGGATCCATTACTTTTGCGTCCTGTAAAATTACACTTCGTATGTTTAGAGACCCCGTTAAGGGTCCCCCGCATGCTCGAATGGACTCGATTCTACATACAGACGTAGTTTCGTTCTCGTTTTAAAACTAAATAATTTCCAATCAAAAATGAAAAATTGATCACCCCGGGCGGGATTTAAACCCGCGACCTCTGGAATCCGTCCATTGCTCTTTCCAACTGAGCAACCGCGGGATATCCCGAGGCGACGAATCTTTCAATCAGTTCACTCTTTTTAATTAAGCCTTAGGGAGACTTGTTGCGACATCTACCGTCAAAGTTGCTACAACGTTTTTTTAGAAACGGCACCATCGTCTCAAGTTACATTGAGAAACGTTGTTGTCGTTTTAAAACGCCGTGTTGTGTTGAAATTACATGAAACTTTGTATACACAATGGAATCCGCCATATATAGGTAGGAGATTAGATTCTGTTGCTAGAAATTGTAATAGAAAAATCGGCCAAGAGCAGGTCGGGCCATGCTCAGTGTAGGGTTCCGTAGATGCCCTCTCAACTAACTTAAAAAAAAAAACAAGCAAAAGGGAATACCTTTGAAGCGTTTCATACGTCTTTTACTAAGAAGGAAAGACTTTGCAATAACTCAAAAATGGCTTAAGTGATCATGTCCGCTATAATTTTCGTTGAAAGTCTTTATTAAGCTTTACTTTCATGATTTTTTTCATATTTTTGGACCCATAGTTTAAAAGTTAGAGGGGAGGGGAGACCATTTTTTTTCTTTCGGAGTGATTATTTCATAAAATATTTGCATTAACAAAAAATGTTTGATGAAGACCTCTATTCATTTTGAAAGACCTTTCCAACAACACCCCACACCATAGGGTTAAAATAATTTTTAAGAAAAAAACCGATTTCAATGGGGGAGGCCGGTGAAAGATTATTATACTTAGATGGTGCACTCTTAGATTCCATACAATAAAATACAAATGGCTATAAGTATGTTTATAATGGTAGAAGACTATGTACCCTCAATTTCTTATGGACTCACGGAAAAACCTTGCTTGCTTGACAAACAAAACGAAGAGAACAAATCGCCAAACTTGAACTACGCGTCGTTGAAGAGTTCCATTCTGATCATCATCAGCAGTTTCACTTCATCAAATGTCACTTTTATGAATGAAAATGCTTGATTAGTTCATGAAAATACTAAAATTACTATTTGTGTGCCTTTCACATTTGAGGAGTTCCCTCGATTCCTAATGGATCCCATCATCAGAACTCGAGCATGACAAAAATCAATTGTGAAAATAAAACTTGCTTAACAAACACAGCTAGAAGGACAAATCGCCAAACGTGAACTTTTCGACGTTGAAGAGTTCTGTTCTGATCATCATCAGCAGTTCCACTTCATCAAATGTCACATTTTTGTATGATAATGCTCGATTTGTTGATAAAAACACAAAAATCACAATATGTTTGCCTTTAAGATTTGAGGAGTTCCCTCAATTCCTCATGGATCCCATCATCAGAAATCGAGCATGACAAAAATTAATCGTGAAGATAGAACTTGCTTAACAAACACAGCTAGGAGGACAAATCCCCAAACGTGAACTATTCGTCGTTGAAGAGTTCTATTCTGATCATCATCAGCAGTTCCACTTCATCAAATGTCACATTTTTGGATGAAAATGCTCGATTTGTTGTGATAAAAACACAAAAATCACTATATGTTTGCCTTTAAGATTTGAGGAATTCCCTCAATTTCTCATGGATCCCATCATCAGAACTGCTTTTTGACAAAAACGGGACCAACTTGGATATATATACTTACAATCAAAAAAAGAATTTTCCAAATTGGTTAAGAAATGGCGGTATTATGAGTAAGTTAAAAAAAAAAAAAAAAAAACAAAAAAAAACATACATTCGAAATGATAACCTCCTCTTTTGAAATCTTGAAGTCGGTTAAAAAGAAAACATCCCCACGTTACGTTTAGGGGAGGAAATCTTTTTTGGGTTTTATTTTACCACTTTCTCAGATTTATTTATTTATATATCCATGCCAAATTGCAGCTTTCTAGCACTAGCAATCACGGAGCAAAGCCTTGGACAGACATACCTACAGACAGACAGACCGATGAACATGGCGAAACTATAAGGGTTCCTAGTTGACTACGGAACCCTAAAAAAGCGAAGAAAGCGGAGCTTGTATGAAAACTTGAATAATCGCTGTATTTTGTCTCCATTATAATTTGAAGGAACAGAAACTAATTTACGGCCTAGATGTGCTGGATCCTATTGTGTATACAAAGTTTCATGTTATTTCAGCACGCCGTTTTTAAATGAGAGCGAAACTATGTTTGTATGGAATATGGAGAAAGTAATTTAGTTAATTTAATTGAAAGTGCAACTTTTCATCCAAACTGTAGACATTTAAAATTAAATGGTAAATTATCGGCCGTCGATGATTATTCTAAGATGGTTCGAGAGTAAAGCATTTAAAATTTCCATTAACTATTTTAAATTTCCTAGTCTTGTCTTGCTCTGTTTGTTGCTATGTTTAGATTAGAACGCATTTCGGATTATTAACCTAAAAGCTCATTCTTATCTCAGATTTAAAAAACATCACTCTTGCTACTGTACTCTTATCGCTCAAACGTGTCGCGAACGATGTTTTTATTCCAATACCGTTAATTTACTGAAGCTTCCATTGTATTTCTAGACAAGGCAGCCTCAAGCGGAAATGGAAAACGTTCGCGCAGTGTCAACGCAATGGGATTGAATTCATATAGATTCTAGTACGGTTCGTGCTGTACAACGTTCACGTTCAGTATAATTTCAGCCTCGAGCGAAAGAGCGCGCGTTCTTTACGAACTCATGTTTTAGTTTTACTTCCTAATAAGCAATTTACTAAACGAAATTTAATCGTTTTAATTGCATTTACCTTTGCAACCATTGTAACCTCACTAGATCAGTTATATAAGTAAAATTATAATAAGTTCTGAAAACTACTTCATAATTGAACGGACATCTGTGAAAAAAATGTCGCGTTATTAGATTTCTACAAGTGTTTCATCCTGAAAATATTCCCCGGAAAATATGGTAAGTCATTTGATAAGTTTTAATTAGATATCGTATTGGTGACCGCGGATTGCGAGGTCGGACGTTTCCCTCAGGACTGTAAATCTTTGGAGACTCCAGTAATGACTGTACGTATCGCGTGGCGTATCAAGTGCTGGAATAAAATATTGGATTGAACACGGGTCAACATATAACTACGGAACGTTACAACGTAAGGAACCATTTTAGTAGTTTTCGTTCGTAATAAATATTTACTTTATTTGCGTATGCTACACATTTTTAACCCTTCACGTAAACGACGTGTAATAAGTTTAGCGTTTGTAATCTGTGTGTGTATATTGTACCGTAGCTCCCAAACGGTTGGAATCGATTTGAGTGCGGTTTCTTAAATCGTAGGCCTTGTTTCGCGAGATGGTTCCTAACGTGTTCCTAACTGTGTTGTGTCGGGGTTTCATTTTTAATTCAAGATATTATGCAAATAAGATGGCGGAGAAGAAGAGAGGCCCAAAAGGGTAACATGTATAATAAGGTAAAGCAGAAACCATGAAATGACACTAGACCAAGCTACAGGGACGCCATTTTGCGTCACATAATTTAATTTGCATTCAATTCATGATGCGTCCCGCACACAGACCACTTGGTTAAGTGGTCAGTGGTCCCGCAGCAACACGTAGTTACTACACGTGGGACCTGGGGCGAACTGAGCTAGTGTGACTTCGCTATTTTCAGTTCATATCCAATCTCAATTCGATTTTAGCGGTAGATTCGCCACCACGACTTGTGGTGTTGTCCAGTTTCCTGTATGAATGCCAATTTTCTATCAAATGAAATTAAAACCAGTATTAAGTACTAAATTGCGTAATTACATAAATTAAGCAGATGATCCTTTATTGTCGATGTCTGACTGTGTCATTAAGGAAGAGACACCCTATTGACACTGTCTAAAGATACAATCGAGGGCATAAATATTTATACACTTCTGGACCTAATGCCAATGGAATAAAGTGATAAAATGTATACATATTGGTGCTTGACTGCACCCTTTTGCTTGAGTTCATTCTCGGATCACTTAGTCAAACGGAAAAGCATAAAATAAACCGACCCAGGATTTATCTACAATAACTACAATATAACTAGTTTCTCAATCCCCTTAATACATGTTCTGTTTTTCCGAGTTGAAATTACGGTCAGACAAGTCGCTTCATAAACATATGTTTATGATGTAAACGCAGTAAAACGATCATTCGCCTTTTAGCGGAAAATAGGTTCGGGCGTCCGTGAGAAATCTCGCGAGAACGAATCTATCGGATTTTCTCTCCAACCTAGATATTATTTTGGTTAGATTTATGCGTTTTCCGACGTAACAAAGACGTTACCTTCGATGTAGACTATGAAATCATTACTTAATAAAACTGATAACTAATTTAGTATATTTTATAATAATATTAGTAATGGCAAATATGGACTTGTCCTGGAATAAATTATTTTCATTTCATTCATTCATTTCATATCCATTAAACATATCGTCGACTAATAGTTATACCCATAGCTATAACACAAGCCTTATTGAGCTTACGATGGGACTAGTTGGATTTGTGTAAGATTGTCCCCCTAATATTATAATTAATAAAGATCAATTACCTACAGAACTTAAGATTATTAAGACAAATGAAATGATAATCTCGGCTGATACATCAGTATTTGTTGATTAATGTTTATACAACAGTTTTAATACATTTCATCGTAGAAAAATTTTTACATCTCTCTTTTTCAATCGCAGTCTGTCATTTAATCCCAATTAGATTCGAGCAGCATTGACACTAGTTTGTCGATATAATTGATTGCCATCTGACCTTTTAACCTTCTCCTTATAGAGGGTGTTTTAATTGATTTCCGTTCCTTCTAGCATATAGCCCTGTATAGCCATAAAAACGACGTAGCATATTTATTTTTCAAAATTCATGAAAAGTTTTTCAAATTTCATTTCCATACAAAATAATTAATTATATCACCAAGGGCTAACCAAGCCCGCTGGGAGCGCCCTCCTCGGGCCAGCCGGCAGCCCAAACAGGCCGGCCCTGGGTGCCTCTTAGCTTCACCGTGGATGACCAGTCCACGGTTACTTAAGCCCCCCCGTCCCGACAAGGCGCCCACCCTCGATGGGACCCTCAATTGACTTTTTTATAAGTATATATTTTTTTCTTCTCTTTGACACTTGTACCTTACTTATATTTCACTGTATATTGTTATTACCAGTGAGATCATATAATTGGCTGATTATATATGTCAAAATGTTGTTGTGCTACAAAAGCTGTTGGTTCTTCATATGAATAAATAAGTAAGAAATGATGACTGGGATAAAACGTATAACTTTATTAGCATATACTAAACCAAATACTATTAACCTATAAATATGAAAAATTTCATTAGTCACGTGCGTTATCACTGGCTTTACGTGCTTTTCTCGCTAACTATAATGATAAGACAATTCTATGGACACACGCCTATAGTTTCGTAATGAATTAGGTAGAGATAGGCACCTTTTGTTACCTGACGGCCTGTTTAGCCTAGTTGGTAGTGACACTGCCTCCGAAGCTAGAGGTCCCGGGTTCGAATCCCGGCCAGGGCGTTATTTGTGCATTTAGCACGGATTTTGTTCTCTGAAATGGTCCCTAGTCCGGCACTACATTGTTTACAGTAAAGCTAATCCCATCAAAAACATAAATGTGAGCCAAGTTCCATATTAAGAATATGCGATGCTTGGTTGTCGTCTTCACCGACAAAACAATTGAGACCTAAATGGCGCCAAGTCCGGCACTACATTGTTCACAGTAAAACTAATGTAAATGTAATGTAGTAAGGCTTAATGCATTTTGAGCTTTAACTTGGCAGTTTTCTTAAATATCCAACAGCTTTTATGGTATTGTAACTTGTAACATACTGCATAGAAAACACAAAAGTAAAAGTAAAAAAAGTAAAAGTAGTTTATTCTTCAAATTAGGCATATTACATGCACCTATGAACGTCAATAAACTACCACCGGTTCGGAAAAATAAACCTCTGCCACGAGAAGAACCGGCGTAAGAAACTCGGCGAGGTGTCATTTTTTCAAAACAATATACATTGTATAGTTAAATATAAAATTACAGTCTCAGTTACTACAAAAATAACAAGCTACAGTAGAAAACCTATTTTCGCGATAGATTAGCCGTGCAGGACACTATCACTGCCAAACATCCCTGTCCATGATGTAATCGTTTACCTTATAATATGCTTTTGAAATAAGTGTTTGTTTTACTACAGATTTGAATTTAGAATTGCTAAGTTCAGTAATTTAGAATTGCTAAGCACAGACAGTAAAAGTAAAAATGTCGAAGGCGAAGCGTATCGACGTAGTAAACAAACGCGCCTTTGGTTCGGGATTAAGTGCCCCTGACAACATATTTGTTTGAACCAGATTGTATACCCGTTACAAAACTAAAACTCCTAAGGCTAACTGAACTTTGGGATGGATATTAATACGTGAAATAGATATAAATCTGTGTAGTGTTTATGTACAACATTAAAGTTAAATGTTGAGGATATTTTAGAGAATCCTTTGGTGTTTTTTTATTTTTTTCTTAGCATCTTCGGCACATTTCTGGTAAGGGCCCTTACATCAACGCGACAATAGCATCCCTGGAGTGCGGTGGAGATACTGCGATCGCCAACCTGCATGCCAAGCGTGGCGATTATGGCATATACCCCCCGTGAATTTGGGGGAGGCCTATATCCAGCAGTGGACGTCCTTTGGCTGATATGGTGGTGGTTCTTGTATATCGTCGTCTAGTACCCGTAGTACAAGCTTTGCTTAGTTTGGGACTAGGTCGATTTGTGTAAGATTGTCCCCTAATATTTATTAATAATTAATTAATTTATTTATTTACTTTCTACAACGTCATTAATTTTACACGTGTCTTAGTGCGCTCAATAAAGGCATTATCTACGTATATTGACGAATAATATACACGAACTCAGTAAAGTGCTTCCGTTGAGCGCTTACTAATATTTATGGCTGGCTGACTGCAGGTAGGTATCCAAAGCCGAAATTGTCGCGGAGCTATAATCATACTAGCTTTTGCCCGCGGCTTCGCACGCGCAGAACAATAAATTGTAGCCTATGTTGTTGTTGTTTAAAAGGACATAACAAGTTAACAACTAAACCCAACTTACAAACGCACACACATCCATTCTGGTAATGCAAAAGAAATCATAGTTACTATGTAGAAATTTACAACTATAAGTAGATTTTTTTTATTGTACGAGTAGCACTTCCTTATACAATTTAGTAGCGGTTATGCTTTTGGGTGAATTTCAAAGAAAGCCAGTAACGTAGTCTAAGGTGGACTGTTTAATGTTTATATCTTTTCTGAGATGTTTGTTGGAGGTGAAGTATGAACGCTGACCATTTTCAAGTTAAATAGTGAGGTGTACGACAGGAGGAAACATTTCATGAATGAGAAACTTTAAGACCCTCCAAACAACTTCGGAGCTTATGTATTGGCCGCTTTCATAAATTTTTATCTCATCATTCTCATTTTCGAGAGTTAAAGCCGGCCGATCATACTAGTTCAGTAGTGGTGTATTTGATACCTTGAACAGAGTTGCATAACGACATTAATATGAAGAATGAAAGTACGTGACAGCACAGGATTGTAAGGCATTTAACCAGCGATTGTCCAACTCTAATTCATTAATCTTTATTGTGTGATCACCGTCAGTTCGGCATCTTCTCCTTTATTGAGAACTAGCTTTTGCCCGCGACTTCGTCCGCGTATAATTAATTCTCGCCTTAGAATGATTTGTTTTCCCATACAATCTTTCTCAAGCTCAGGTACCAGGAACTTAGGGGTGACATGTTGGAGAAGGAAAGCCACGAATAGATCGGACTGGAAATATTTGCTTGACCAGGCTACCATAGGGCCGACCCGCGGCTATAACGCCTCAGATGATGATAATGATACAATCTTTCACCCTTCTTTACACGCCCTTAAGAAATTATTAAAGTCAATATGACATTCCCTAGAAATCCTATTGTCAAAACGAATGATTAAGTGCTTATTTCGGAATATCAAATGTACCGATTCTAGACGAATGAATCTCGTCAAAAACATTACATGTACATTGTACAATGGTAAAAGACTCGCTACGCAGTTCTGCCGTAAAACGTTATCCCAACAGAGCGAGTTCTTCATGTAAGTATGATGACCGAAGGCCGGAAGCAGAGCGGCAAGGCATGCAGGAATAATCACACAGAGCGGGCTTCTCATGTAAGGCTGACGGCAGAAGGCCTGAAGCAGAGAGGCGAGACGCGCGAGGCTAAAGGCAGAGCCTCCCAACGGAGTACATTCTTCATGTACGGTTGATGACGGAAAAGCCGAAGGAGAGTGGCAAGGCATGCGAGGCCGAAGGCCGAGCTATGTCGTCACCGAAGATCCAGTTGCCATATTAATGAGGGCGAATTATACTCTATTCGTTCATTTTCACGTGATGCCTAGACATATAAACAGACAGACAGACAAATAGACACAAATTCTTAAAACTGTTGAAACGATTTCTGTTATCGATTCTAAGTATCCCCAGCCAACTTTTTTTCGAATATCTTCCATGTACAGACTTTCGACCCTCTTCTAAGTGTACATCTAAGATGCTCCAACTGTATATGCTGACGATTGGGATGCCCAACTCAAGTGATCTCTTATATCAAACAGTTTTTATGGTGTGAAGGGTCAACAATTACGTAAAAAATAACGCACGACAAAATTAAATGGTACACCGACGATACAAAGTGTGCATTGAAACAGCTGTTTTTGTATTTAAGCATGAATAAAAACAATGCCAAAGTATCGCAAATGCATTTTGATGTACACGCAAAGTAGAACTTACTGCGAAAAGGTTGTGCTCAAAAACAGCGTCAACAATCAGAAGGAATTATGATACTTCGGTTTTGACATAATGAATCGTCAACTTGATTACAATTCTGCTATGCTTTAAGTTAAATTTCTGGACACACTGTTATACTCCCAATTGGCTGAAACTTAAATCGTATAATGGCGTATGAGGATTAAACCACTCCGTTTCATATACCTTACTTGCATCCCCGATTTAATATCCCTTTTATGGAAGATCATCGGGACAAAAAGTACACTTATAATATATATAAGTGGATCCAAATTATATACTATTAGCATACAAATCATCTTAATCTATTTAGCCGTTTTTGCGTGATTCAGTGACAAACATAAAATAAAAAAAATAAAAAAATATAGGATTACAAAGTTTTATATGTAGTTTTTGAATCTAGAAAACGGGACTGAAATTTGGGTTTAGAGTCACAGTTACTTAATGGAATAAATCATAATGGTGTTCAAAATTTTAAGAGACCGTGGTGGCTGGCGCGCACACTGGGCAGCGCCGCGGCGCAGCGCTTGCGTTTAGGTACTTTTTTTTCAGTTTCGATCATTAGATTTCACAAATTTTGAATGAGGATGTTTTCCTTTGTCGTCAAGTATATGCTTACCAATTTTCATACCTGTAACTCATGGATTATAGGAGTTCCCATACAAAATTCAACCCCTCTTTTTACCCCCTTTTAACCCAAATCTGCACAATTTTTATAGCCTAAAACCTGACCGGGTATTTACTCGACAGATTAGTAAAGTTTTCATCAAAATCTGTTCAGCCGTTTTCACGTGATGCGCGTTCATATAAACAGACAAACAGACAAACAGACAAAAATTCTAAAAACTGTTGGAACGTGTTCTGCTATCGATTCTAAGTATCCCCAGCCAGCTTTTTTTCAAATATCTTCCATGTACAGACTTTCGACCCTCTTCAGCTTTATTATATGTATAGATATTCATCGTCTCCCGTCTGAGTGTCTTGGAGAAGTGGTCGAGGGTACTCTTATATAATTTTTGTCTGTAGGTAAAGAGTCATTATAAATATCTTCATTGGAAATAAGAAACGTTCAAACAAAACTATTTTTCAAAATTAACAAAACAAAACTATTCGGAAACATACCTATATTCTGTGACATATGTATAAATGTAACCTGTTAACCTGTTATGTATAGGTATAAAATGAACAGAACTGACAAACCTGTACATGATCTTGCCACATGTTAACCATCAATCCTTTTCAGGACGGCTAGCATAACTTGGCACGCGAGCTATCTCACGCGCGAGATAGACTATCCGCCTCTTTCTAATTGGTACATACAGAAAGAGACGGATTGTCTATCTCGCGCGTGAGATAGCTCGCGCGCCAAGTTGTGCTAGCCGGGCAGGGGTGAATTTCGAAATCCCGTGAAAGTACTTTTCATATCTTTAGATAAAGGGTACGAAGACCCGATGTTTTTACTTTAAAAATCTCACGACGTCCATACAAAATTTCAACCCCTACTTAGCTCCCTTAGAGGATGAATTATATGATAACTGAAATTAGTTTTCTAGCTTCTTTATGAGGAATGTGTAGAATGAATATTAGACTTCTTATTCAGAGAATTACATGTTGTCGATGCAAACTTCCAACCCCAAATTTCCGCATTGAATGAAGAATGGGGTGAATTTCGAAATACCGCGAAAGTACTTTCCATATCCAAAGATATCCATATCTAAAGATGAAGCGTCTTTGTACAAAATCTCACACCTTTACTTAAAAAATCACACGATCTCCATACAAAATTTCAACCCCAAATTTACCCCCTTAGGAGTTGAATTTCTGAAAATCCCTTCTTACGTCATATAAACAGCCTAGGTACCGTGAAAAATTTAGCTTTCGAGGTCAAACGGTTAGGGCTGGGCGCTGATTAAGTCAGTCAGGAATTTGAGCCCCTATTTAACCCGTTTAAATAGGGGTGGGTTTTTCCAAAACCCTAAAATTACTTTTCTTGTAATGTAATAAGGAGTCTATACACAAAGCTTCAAGTATCTTACTTAAAATTTTACTCCATCACCATACACATTTTGCACCTCTATTTAACCCGCTTAGGGATGGGTTTTTCCAAAACCCTAAAATTACTTTTCTTGTATTGGAACAAGGAGTCTATACACAAAGTTTCAAGTCTCTCACCTAAAATTGTACTCCATCCCCTTACAAACTATCCACCCCTATTTAACCCGCTTAGGGATGGATTTTTCCACAACGCTAAAATTACTTTTCTTGTATTGTAATAAGGAGTCTATACACAAAGTTTCAAGTCTGTCACCTAAAATAGTACTCCATCTCCATACAAACTTTGCACCCCTATTTAACCCGCTTAGGGGTGGATTTTTTCAATACGCTAAAATTATTTTTCTTGTTTTGTAATAAGGAGTCTATACACATAGTTTTAAGTCTTTCACCTAAATTTTACTCCATCCCCATACAATATTTCAATCCCCATTTCACCCCCTTAGGAGTTGAATTTTTGAAAACCCGTTCTTATTGGTTGTCTACGCCATTAACCTGAATTATAGTGAAAATTTCAACTCTCTAGCTCCAGTAGTTTCGGCTCACAGTGTGGTATTTTACTGATCTGGGCGGTCAATATTATTTTTGATGTTATATTGGTAGTTACATGAAATATTAAGCTAATATTTCATTTTTTTATCTATACGGTAAAAAATTACGGTGAAATTACAAAAAAATAAGGATTTTTCAATATTAGCTCAAAGTAGGTATAATAATATATGTACAAAGTATATACAAAAGTAACAAAGAACAATTTCCAACCGAAAATGAAAAATTGATATACCGCAATTAAAAAGGTACTTAATATACAAAGAAACTTCTTGAAAGAAAGTAATTGAAATCTTCTGATATTAATATATATAATGGGTGTTGTGCAAAAATATTCATCATCATCATATCAGCCGAAGAACATCCACTGGTCGACGTAGGCCTCCTCCAAAGAGAGCTACAATGCCCGGTCCTGCGCCCACCGCATTCAGCGGACTACAGCTACATTCACCACGTCATCAGTCCATCTTACCCACGCTGCGCCTTCCGGTCAGTGGTCGCCACTTGAGAACCTTTCCGCTTTAACGGCCA
Source organism: Notocelia uddmanniana (assembly GCA_905163555.1). Classification (NCBI taxonomy): domain Eukaryota; kingdom Metazoa; phylum Arthropoda; class Insecta; order Lepidoptera; family Tortricidae; genus Notocelia; species Notocelia uddmanniana. The sequence continues at coordinate 19,659,187 of LR991059.1, read as the reverse complement.
TCGGTTCTACGTGCAATGTGCCCCGCCCGCTGCCCCTTAAGTTTAGCGATTCGGAGGGCTATGTCAGATAATTGGGTTCTACTGCGGATGGCCTCATTTCTGATGCGATCACACTCAGATACTCCCAGCATAGCCCTCTCCATTGCTCTTTTGGTGACTTTAATGAGGCCTTTAGTAAGCGACCACGTTTCAGTGCCCTTATGTCATCACTGGCAACACACACTGGTCAAAGGCTCTCGTTTTGAGACACTGTAACAAAATTCTTTTGAGAATATGAAAAATACTAGCTATAGGTACATAAGTACGTTTATCGCGATAGTAAGAATAAAAACTGCTTAACTTAACCTAACCCCAAAACAGTGATTGTACTGGATTTGCAGCTCAAAAGCCACGAAATATTAATTAACCACAATAATAGTACAAACCTTTGCGATGTTATACTTCTTCGTTTACACACATCTAGGCGATCAAAATTCTTACGAAAATGGCGGGTATATTGGAGTTGGCCGATAACTTTTAAACTCGTGGAGTTGACTATTAATTTACTCATCATGTGATTTAAGCAATTTGTTAAAATAACTGGCAGTAGCTGTTTTTCTCAGGCCATGCATCTTTTTTTGCTACATAGCGGTGGGTAGAACGAAAAAATATGAAGGAACTATTTCCGGAATAAAAACTATCCTTTCCCGGGACTCAAACTATCTATTCTCTATACCAAATTTCATCTAAATTGGTTTAGCGGTTTAAGCGTGAAGAGGTAACAAACAGACAGACGGGTGACTTTCGCATTTATAATATTAGTATGGATTATAGTGCGTCAATAAGTAGACTTTCTGAACCTACCTAATTATTCTACCCACAATCAGTTTTTAAAAATTGACTTTTGGCCGCCCAGATCAGTAATATACCATTCTGTGCGGCTGTGCGTTGATGAGTGAGTGAATGAGTCAGTCAGGACAAAGGCATTTATATGTATAGATTGAACATGAATTATATTGGTGACATAGCTCTTAAATCCATTCAAGAAAACCAAATATGGGAAAATGAGAATTTGTAAATAGATTGGAAAATCATTGATGATTGAACGATAATGTCAGCTCTTGATGAAATTTCACTATATTTATACTCGTACAAACTGCAATAAATTCCGCTGCACGATTTGCTTCAACTGATTTCGTGGTATGGCGTCCCTTTCCCCATACCAAGGCACAAGTCGAGGGACAAATGCAATTACACTGGCACTTTGTCTCCCAGCGCCTGAAAGTGCCTATTAAGTTCGGACGAATGAGCTGAAACAAAATGCGACTTTCATCCGACTTATTAAGTCAAGACTGTCGCTACGTCCTCGCTATTTCCAGTTCTGAGTAGGTGCTCATTAATTTTCATTGAGTACCTACGTCAAATTTAAAACAATAGCTCTGTACTAACAGAAACATGTCCATTTACGTTTTTTTAGGTATGACCTTAACCTATGCCCTTAGTAGATGTACTCTCGTTTATGTGGTGTGGTGTGACACGAGGAAATTGCAAGAAGATTGTAGGTTGCCGATGCGTTCTCGATGGAATTCAACGAGTTTTGCAGTAGAACGTGGCAAGATCTATTTATTATCTGTTACCGTCGTATACTTGATAATGAAATGCCATGATTGTCAATGATTTGAAAAAACTTACAAGTAATTAATTGATTAGCAACGGCTGAATAAATGTTAAAACGTTTTATAGACAGACGTGCACAAAAGTAAACTAAGAGAAATTTACAAAATAAATTAAGTAGTGTAGAATTGTGGTTCTAGTACAACATGGCCAGACTCATAATCATCAACCTCTATAAGGTAAAAAACTTAAGAGAATGACCTGCGGGCGTATGATGGTTGCCATTTTATCACTTATCGTCGTAGATAAGACGCCCGTCACTCTCGCACTCGCATACTTGTCAGAAAGTGACGAACGTCTTATCCACGACGATAAGTGATAAAATGGCGACCATCATAGGCCCGCTGTTGTATGCTGTTGTGACGTGTTCGAATAGACATTACATATTTAAAATATAAAATGTGCAACACAAACAAATCAAACGCCTATTGGAACATGCTACAACAGGTCATCTTCTTACGTTTTTTACTATACAGTAGTAAGTAAGTACCATAGGAGCTGCGTTTGGGATCCTATAATATGATTCAGGAGACGTGAGCAGATCCAACCCTACATCTATAGTAAATGTAAACTTTTCTTTTTCAACACTAAAAATCCGGCCAAGTGCGTCGGACTTCGCACATGGTCAATTAAATTTACGCCTATTTGCTTAAAAAATTTCAAAATTCATTTATTTACGCTACATGCCCGTCTTTGGGTCACCGACTTGCATATGTGACCCAAATTTTATCTCAATCGGATAGTTTCGCCGCGAATTGGCTGTGACAGACTGGCGGACGGACAGACAGACAAACGAGTGATCCTATGAGGGTTCTGTTTTTTCTTTATGAGGTGTGGAACCCTAAAGTTTAAAGAGGTATGTAAAATAGATGATTTTTAAAACAGCCAGCTCTAAACAATGATAGGAACTAACCAAACTCAATCTTTTCACGCCCTTCTTTAGCTACAATTAATTCAGTTTTCTATTAGGACAGGGGGAAGTATCAACCCTAGTTTTCCTAGTTCTGTATGGAGACTTATACGCCTCTTTATAGGGAAGGGACGTTGCAAGTTCCAAATTTCTCGTTTTTTCTGTGCTTTCTATGTAAATCATAAGCTCCATGCCAAATTTCAGCGTTCTAGGATACCATAGGTTTTGATTAGTAAGCGAGTGGCCAAATCGTCGTGTTTTAGGTACCAATAAAATCTAAAGTAGGATAAAAGTTAGATCCATGAAACTAGGTGTTTTCATATGTTCCCTAACCCTATCTTATCCTGTGAATTTGGGCTCTCTGGAGTTATCTCCGCGACCAAGCTACGAGGGTTTAAAAATCAGATGAATCGGTTCGAGAAAAGATAGATAGTGCCCCGCCTTCTTTTTTGTTCATCATGGCGGAAGCACTACCGTGCCCCTGGAATCCTCTCTCAATTATTTTTGCGGTTGTCTGAACGTTAAATATTAAGTTTTACAAAAGAATCTGTAGAAGACACAGTATATAATAAAGTTAGCTCAGAAACTCAAAACAAACAGGCGAGCTCTTGCTGTGGATATTTGTTCAAGACCCGGAATTTCATAAAGCGTTTCAATATTAGATATTGGAAAGCTTTCTGCGATGCGGAATTTAAAGAATGCTTGATGTGCTCGTAGTCATTTCTACAAATCAAATTTTTTGTTCATAAGTTTAATCATATTTATTATATCTATAATAAAACTTAATATTGCAGAAATATATTTAGCGTTGAAATCGGAGCTATAGGCCTCCTTCGAAGGAAATTCATCTCGCCGATTTGTAGTTTCGTTTTCGCAAAAAAATATGCTAAACAAGGAATCCTTAAAAGTTTCGCCATGCTGTAGACTCCGCGATTTTTTTTTTCAATTTCAAATTTTCAAAATTACTTCGAAAAAAAAGTCTCTACAATTACCAAACCTGCGCACCACATTTCACGAGAATCAGTTCAGAAATAAGACCTGTTTCTTCTAGAACAGCCGGAAATCGGGATCGAGATTTACGAAAGCATTTTTACCGAAGCTGAAACGAAGACCTTCGTTTCACTCAGTCAAAGTGTTTTGCCTCTTTCTCACAGACACAATTGATAAACTGACATATAAAAGACAATAGCATTTTAATTCCGCATTTTTAGCCAAAGTAGGTATTGATGATGATGAATGTTTATATGAATAAGGGTATTATTATTTTTCATCTGTTTCTTTTGTTCCACATTAAGCTTGATGACAGCACGGGCTCAATTCGACACGTTTTGTTTTGTTTTTGTATTTAGAGTCCTTTTGTTAAAGGCGCGCTTCTCACGCGGGATCCGAGGAGTATGCCAATTTTGACGAAAAAATTACAAAGAAATGAGATGATACCTACGTATACGCTTCCCTACTCCCTAAGGCGTTGTAAGAGGGAACTAGTGAAGGATTTCGTTCCTGAACTTGGTTATTCCGATAGCCAAGAGGCTAGAGCGATTGGCCGCGTATGCCAGATGTCGCAGCTTCGAATCCTGCTCGAAGCATTAAATTTTTTAAAAATTTTATGAAAGGAGATCTGACGATGTCACTACTGTATACGATCTGTCTTCTATGCTATCCGAAGCGCATAATTAGCATACATAAGCTCACGCCTATATTCCCAAAAAGGGTAGACAGAGCACACGAAAATTAATTCCAATGCCACTTTTAGCAATAAGGTAACTAAAAAATTAAGTCCAATAAATTATAATACTGGAATATGACAAATGTTGATATCAAGAAAATACAGAAAATCCGCACTTTAATAATATGAACAAAAATTGAACAATTGGAAGTCGGTTAATTGAAGCAGGGCAAAAATAGACGATGTATATACGAGGGAAAGATTTTGTTCTACTATTGACGATGATGCGCGACGCAGTATTTCTGTGCAGCGTCGGATATGATGTAGTGACAGTACTGCTTTTAGGGCTTCGTACACACGAAGGAATTGAATCTACTAACAATTGTTATATATAGCGAGGTTTTGTTATATTTATCGTAGTTTCCATGTAATTCAGCCAACCTTTGCTAATTTGGTAAATCCAACAAACCATTTTTTTCAGTGAACACATACACTTTTGCTACGTGCTATCCATTTGACATTATAGGTACTCATCATTTATATTTTTAACTATCAACAATATCTATCAAAGTAGGTGGCACTGGTGGCAGAGACATGTCAACATTTTATAGACCAAGTAATTGAAAAAAAGTATACGCTTTTGACAAGGCAGAGACCCAAAATAGATCTGTACATCTATTTTCTTATATAATGCAGATAGTAGGTAATAAAGTTTTAAACTATGTAGTGTTTTCCTTAGCTACAATAAAAGCGATCTAAGTATGTCAATTTATGACTCAAGTAGATATCTGACCGAATATTCGTCATTCCATAAAGCTATTCACACGATTTATAGCTAAAACTTTATCTATAGTTAATAAAATCTAAAGCTCTCATAAGATCCCCTAAATCATCATCCAATAACAATCATTAGAGATGTGAAGTTTTGTTACCAAAGGCCGCCCATAACAAATCGCCCTTGTTTGTTTTACAACGTCGTAAAACAAAGAAAATGTTGTTATTAGGACGGCAAAGAACAAAACTGAGGACTATAAGTCATTATAGGGATAGGGAAACAGGCAAACAGTTGTGTATTTGTCAGATTACACAATAAATCCGCATAAACCACTTTAGTAGTTAGTACACACCGAAAATCCTTGAAAATATTAACAACATATTTTTGTTCATTGAATAGGTATTTTCCGGACCAGCTACAAGTAATCGTGGGCCTTTCAAAAATATGTGGTGTTGGAAATTGACTAAGTAACGTCAAGCGATTGCCTCTGGCGTAATAATAGTAATAGGCAGCATGTTGGAACGTAATTCCAATTCACACCCAATTAGAATAGTAGTTTTTTTTTATTGCGCTATTAAGTTTTAGGATCCCTCCCAGTAGATCCAATCGATAGATCCAAGGGTAAAGATTTTTCTCTCTTATTAGATCCATTTTTTCTATTGGCAGTTAGAAATGGGTCAAGAGGGAATTTATTTTCTAATTATACCTATCTATCGCTTATTTGACTATGTTAGAAGTAGATCTTTTTCAATTTTTAGTAGGAATTTGTCAACTCATTAGATCGATCTTGCCTAACATAAATATTTAATAGACCTACAGAGAACCTTGAGAGATTTGAATTTTCAGCAGAAGAATTCTCAAATACACGCATGATATATACGCAAATTCACGCATACGCGAAACGCCACATACGTATAACGCGACATACGCGAAATTCCACATAATACGCGTAATGCCATTAGTTAGAAATGAAGCGAGCCGACGGAGTCCGCGGGGCTCCTGTTTCTGGGCAATTTGCCCATTGGGCATCGGATGCTACCTGACTTACCTATTAACCTACCTAATTTTTAGGGTTCCCTATCCAAAGGGTAAAAACTAAGCTAAGACTCCGCTGTCCATCCGTCTGTCTGTCTGTCTGTCCGTCTGTCACCAGGCTGTATCTCATAACCGTGATAGTTAGACAGTTGAAATTTTCACAGATGATGTATTTCTGTTGCCGCTATAACAACAAATACTAAAAACAAAATAAAACATTTTTTAAGGGAGCTCTCATACATTTTTGAATCAAATGAGGAGACCTCTCATTTTCCATCACCATCACTCGTCGCAGACTAGTTTTGGTATTCAAGCATAGCCGCTAAATGCTATCGCTTCTCCGCGTGGAGACACGAGAGACTGCTGGGCACTGAATTGGAATGGATTTTGGATTTATCGCCTGTCGAATAAGTCAAACTTGTGTGCGAGCGGATGTCAAATATGATACCAATATCAATCGATATCAATGATAAATAGCTTGACTCCCCCGAAGCCCGAGCCGGCCCGAGAAGGACCTGAGATACTTTTTGTTTTCGGAACCTAAGAGGGTGAAATGGGGAATGGAAATATATATATATATATATATGGAAGGGAAAGACAATGACTTGTACGTCGGTAGATGGTCGAAGACGCATTAGTTGCGTGAGTGCCATAATATCTGCAAACTTTTTTTAATAAGTATTGTAATATCCTGAAAAAAGCAACAACATAAAACACTAAAGTGGAAACTTCATACGAGTGTAATAATTTGACTAATTTTTGAAAATGTATGTTGTTAAGGTTGTCAAGTAATGAACAGACAACAATGTTCTACAAGAATAGTTTTTGAAGTATAAATCACTTTATATTTTGGAATAACTTTCACTTATATATATGCCATGCATGGAATGGATGGGTACCTTATCTGTTGATAAGATTAACGGTTTGAAATTAAGCAGATATGAGAAGCGGCGTTTGCGGTTGATCGTAAACTAATTTCCCGATCGCCCGGGGGAAGCTCTTGCCGTTACCGATACAGTATTAATTGCATTATTGTAGAGAGCTTATCACGTAAGGCTCTGAAATGGATTAATTACTCAACTGCTCTTTCGTAAGTTCGTAACTATGCTTGGACATGTCCGTTTCGGTACAAGTATCAACAACAACATGTAACACTTGTCTTATGAGATGATGCAATTAAAGGATTGATTTAATTAACTAATTCATTTGTACTAATACCTCTAAAATGCCTACACCAGAATCTACGACAGTTTGTAATTCCCGTGTTTTTCATATATTGACAACAGCAACTGGAAGTATCTAACTTGTTTCGAGCTCCTTTAACTCCGCTTAAATGCTTCATTGCATTCTCACTATTTATCACTTCAAAAAGCTCATCATATATATATACATATATACTGATACAATACAATACAATACAATATGCTTTATTGCACACCTCAAAAAAAGAATTACAGATATAAACAGCATAAAGATACAAGCAGAGGTAAACAACAGGCGGTCTTATCGCTAAATGAGCGATTTCTTCCAGACAACCTTTGGGTAGCGGAGAAAAAAAAGTAAACAAATATGATAAGTGGGTGGTGCAAACAAAAGGAATAACTACTAGAAATAAAAAGAAATATAATAATAATAAAAACACATAAAGCACTACATACGTAAAGTCCTACATACAACATTTTCTTCTGGAACAGTTGAGTCGTCGACATCGACAATACTTGAGTTAAGTTGAAGATTGTGATGGCGGTGGTGATGATGGGGTTATTATTCCAGAAGCGAACATTGCTTTATTATTGACTTACTTGGTACAAAATTATAACACCTAATTCGCGGCTATAAAATAATCATTAATTATGTAATATTAAGAGTCGAGTTAATATTGCAGTGATTATTTTCAAAAATCGACGATATCATAAATCATCTTCTATCACTGAGAGAGAAGTCTTAATAACAAAGTTTCCGGCAGACTTCATCAATGTTGATATGTTGGAAGCTTTGGTAAGTCTTGAACTGAGAAACAAAGATCGAATTATGATAAGAGTATCGATTGGAAGATATTTTACGTCTCTATTGCAGGCCTTGTTTTCATGATCCACAAGTACCATTATGAAGTCGTCGCTAGCGTCGTCTTGGAATTAGAAAATGTTCTCTACTACAGAATATTAGAATGAACGCCTTAAGGGACCTCGGTAGTTTCTTACTCTATTAATTTTCGTCTTTATTGCGTGTATGCAATGGACGCAACTACTTATATTATAGCACACTTGAGTCGGTCACAAATATCGCAAGCCGTAAACTTTTTTTAATACTTACACATACTTCACTTTTTTTCCAGGGGTCTACGAGTGACTGAAGTCACTGAAGATCAACAAAATGGGGCGGAGTAAGGACAACGACGACAACAGTGGAGAACTTAGCATCCTCCTAGTTGTGACTGTGATACTAGGACTTATCCTCATGCTGTCGCTGCTAATGTGCTACGCTTGCGTGCTAAGACGGCTTTGCTGCGGAACAAGCAGAGAAAGGAAGCAGATGGCAGCACGGAATGAAAGTTATCCAATGGGAGATATAACTTTGTTGTCGCAGTCAACGAAAAGTGAAAGGGTGTAGAAAAAAATAAGAAAATTGTTTACCTACGTGTTTTGGTGCTCTGCCGGGGAACCATTTAGCAGGGAAAGGAAGCACAATGTGAGATGTGACGTTATTGACTAAGTCTAGCCTAAAGTAAACGGGTTTCAAAGTAAACAGTTTGTAACGTTTGCGTTCTCATTAGTGTCTTCGTTGCGACGCAAACAGAGAAATAAAGCAGCTGGCAACACGGAGTCACAGAAGTAAAGCTAATCCATGACATATAACGTTATTATTTCAAAAGAGATGTTGTAAATAGTATTTAAGTATGTAAATAATGAATGTTTAGAATGACCAAAAAGTCAGGTGTACCTATTATCAGCTTTATTAGTATTACAACATACATAGAACAAATGTGTGCGAGTGTGTTATATAAGCAACAGTTTAAGACTTCTAATAAAACACTAGTACATTTTGCTCTTTAAATATCACTAGGCGAGAAACGTCAAATGCCAACAATATCGCTGTAGTATTTTTACTGAAAGGGGCGTTGATATTAGAACAAAACTATAGTGGACATGACCAGTTTAGCTGTTTTTGAGTTATCGCAATAAGTCTTCTCTTCTTGGTAAAAGACGTATGAAACGCTGCGTAGGTATTCCTTTTTGCTTGTTGTTTTTTTTTTATTTAGTTCATTGGACAACTACGGAACCCTACACTGAGGCCATGCTCACGGCCGATTTATTTTATACAAATTTACATTGGCCATCTCTCCTGAGGTACGAGTATTTTTCTTTATTTTTACTAAATATATATTTTTATTATACCTAGTGCAAGTTGTATTCTCCATAGTTAACATTTAAATTTTAAATACTACACCGGCTGTTGTATAATTTTTGGTAGTTCAACATCCATATTCCATGTGTTATGAAAAATCCGATATTTACGAATTAATATACGAATTTTCTGTTTTTTTTAATGATAACCGATTTAGAAGAGGTTAGTTAGGTATTATAGATAAGTTATCCCCCACGGGACAGGCAATGCTTAGTGTGGGGTCAGCATTAACAGAACATGTTTTTCCCTGTGATATAAACTATTTGTATTTTGTATGGATACTGTAACAAATAAAGAATAATTCAGAAAAAAAATTGCATTAACTATTAGAAAATATATATTTATGTTCCATCTAAACTGGCTCATTCATGCCACTTCTCCCCTATAGTATTTGGTAAAATGAAATAAATTTTTAATGAAACCGTTGCTATAAAGCAACTCCGACTCTCCGACCGACCGTCAGTACCTAACTACAGACGAACATTCAATATAGCCCTAAATTAAATAGGCGAGTGGAGAAATACATTCATTATGCATATGAGGGTATAAACTGTAACAATATCACCCCCTTTTATGAGTCAGTAACTTTTCTAGTATGGTTCGTTCGTTCAGCCCGAGTTTATGGTGCATTAAGAATGAAATACACTGGTTTACGCGGTTACAGTTGTTACGCACCCACATATATGCAAATAACAATAACATTAAAACCTAGTCTAGTGTAGATTAAATAAAATCTCTAGAACATCATTATTGGGTTCTGGGTTCCATATAATTATCTTACATTTCTTTTGGTCGTTTTGTTATTAAAATGTTATCTATACTATATATCTTAAAATAACGTACCTAAAGTTAATGACGGTAAACCAATCAAGTGCGTGTCGGGCCACGCGCAATGAAGGATTCCGTACCCACTACTAGTACTCCACATTTAAAACCACTATCCTATACTTTGAATAAGAAAAAGTCGTATCTTCATAAGTAACTCACGACACGACGTCATATTGTTGGGGCAAGGCAGTTTTTCAGCGATAATTCTAAAACCGTTAGGTTTATAGACTTCTTATAAGTTTTTCTGTAATCTATACGTATAAAACTAGTTTGTGTACAATTTATCTCATAATTATAGTTGAGATGCTTACTACTAAGACCTTTTATTTGATGTGTCACACAATTATCGTTTGGTAACATTACTTTTTAACTTACTAATTTATCCCCGCCTCCCTCCCTTACTTCAAAGGCCCGTCAAACCCCCCGTATTTAAAATTCATTAATATACGTTACACGTCCATCTTTGGGACACCAATTAACACATTGTACCAAATTTCAACTCAATCGGGCCAGTGGTTTCAGAGCAAATTGACTGTAACAGACGGACGGACAGACAGACAGACGCCACGAGTAATGCCATAAGGGTCCCGTTTTTTTCCATTTGAGGTACGGAACCCTAAAAATTAACCCAGGACCAAACATTTTAATTTTAACGAGAAATCAAAATGAAGACAGGACCAGCGCTCAAATAGTGTATACATTAATAAATAATACTCGTACCATTTGATAGCAACATTTTTGAAAATGACGACGAACTCATTTATCATGATTATAGGTAAAAAACTTAAGAAAATGACCTGTTGAATGTAGTTGTGACGTGTTTGAATAGACATTTGTTTTGTTTGTGTTGCACATTTTAAATATGTAATGTCTATTCGAATACGTCACAAATACATACAACAGGTAATTTCTTTAAGTTTTTCACCTATACTTTCCATAATCAACAATCAATCAATAAAAATCTTAATTTTCAAAATTTCCGGTTTAAGTATGCGAAAAATCGATATACCTCGGTCTCATCTTCGGGAAAACTCGTATAATTTCCCCGGCAAAACCCGAGAGGCGCCGAACAAAGCTCGGCCGCACTGGTACCTACTATAATAAATAGGGCAACAAAAGCTGTTATGTTAAATTGGTGTCCTCCTGTAATATGGCATCCGAACGGCTGGAGTCGGCGTGCACCCCACTAGAGTCAAAGGAATTCGAACCTTACATACAGAAGTTAGATTTCATATTTGAGTGGGTTGCGGGCAGCCGGTCGGCTGCCGCCGGCTCTGCCGCTGCCGTTTGGGTAGATACAAAGTCTAGCTTCTGTATGGAGGGTTCGAATTCCTTTGACTCTGGTGGGGTGCGCGCCGACCGGCCGTTTGGTGTGAATCGCCCATTATATGTATACGTTAGTCCTTTGTCGAAATATGCATCAAACTTTGATCTGAAATTTAGTCTAACGGATCTTATAAAACCAGGTCTTATAGAATGTTTCATGAGGTACTAATACCAACATGGCAGGTCAGATATTGTTGTTTAAAGATAAACAATAAAAGGCATTTGTATCAACATAAAGTGTATTCTGATATAACATCTCTATATAATAAGGCAAACCATACATTATAAGGCACTTATAATATTGTCACCAATACAATAAAATGTTTAATGTAAAAATCCAATCGAGGAAACTAAATGTTCGCCACTTTTAGACTAAAAGTAAAAAAGTAAAAGTTATTTATTCTTCAATTTAGGGATATTATTTGCACCTATAAATGTCTTATTTCTTTTTTCATAGAGTCCAAAAGTGACATACTTTGTTTCCTCGATTATACATTGTAAACTCTCTGTCATTTGTTTCTAATACATATGTTTAAAAAAATGCACGCGTGACGTCATCATGGAACATGCGCGGCCTCACGTTCCGAGGTGCACAGACAGTGTGTAGTTGTATTTTCGTTTCGTTTTTTTGTTGAGTGCCCTTGACATTTTATATTGCCCTATAACCACCTATCATTAATGGTATGACTTGATTCAGAACACATTGTTCGAATGTGGCTGTGGGCGAATTAGTTTTACATAACCATGTCACAATAACAAAAAATAATTAAAAAAATATATCACAATAATGCAAATTGTGCAGTATGTAAAGACAAACGTTCAAACCCGCTGAAGCGTGGGTGATAAGAAAACTAAATGACACTTATTTTGTTAAAAATTAAACCATACAGAAAACAAAAAACAATTTATGAATTATTTACACATACTTTTATGATATTAATACCATTTCCGCTATAAAACTCCTTTTCTTTCTGCTTAAACGGGTTGAGCTACGAGTATCTTCTCTTTGTTTACATACCGCATTCATGTCTAAAAATGGTAAAAAACAGCTGAAAGTTAACATTGACAATGTCAACTTTCACACATAAAAATAAAAACACGTAAAATATTTGAATAAAAACGGTTTACATAAATTCACAACACAAATAATATGTCGACGCATATCAAAATTTCTCAAAATGTGGTATACTAATTTGAATTTTATTTTACTCTGTCAGTCTGACGTTACATCAAATTCTAATATAATTTTGCGCGGATTTAAGCAAGTTTGATACAGATATGTATCGACGCGAATAACCTGATATATGAACGAATTGAGACTGCAGCGTTTATGAACGTCAGTTTTTTAATTGTAAAGTTTATTTATAATAACGAAAAATTTAGGTATATATATATATATATATATATTAAAGAACATTTCATAGTGTGATAACACAATCCTGTGCAAAAACTGATAATTATTTATCACACAGCACTTCTTTTTTATATGCAAGTTGGTATATTAAAATATATATTGAAGTACAATATCATATAACACCAGAAACATAATATAATTAAACTTTTTATAACTGTCACTATAGATACAATTATTGTTTAAAAATTATTCGCCTATAGACTTACTCAGGTTCTGTATCGTTTGAAAAATGATAATTAAACTAAAACCTTCGTATAAGCAATCATTTGACAAATCGTCTTCCTTAACAAACGTATAATTTTATAACAGAGCATTTGAAAAATAAACATCTGTCAAATGTTTTACTTTGTTTGTAAATGTAGTGCACGAAAAACAACATTAAATTTTTGTTTCACGAAATAATTCGATTGCCAAATTTACATTTAATAAAAAAGGAAAGATATCAAGATAAAGTTTAGTTCCATTATTTAAGTTTAGTATTAATTGCTAGTGCACTAAATAATAAAGTTGGCTTCATATTTTCTTTAACCGTGCCAATATTATCCATGATATATGTACTTGTTTTATACTTACTGTATCTTACTGTGGTGCTAAAATTGCATAAAAACTGGCAACCGTACTTGTCTTCTTGAAGATCTCACGGTTCGTAAGCAAATGACATACGATTATTGTTATTATTACTTACTGTATCAACGGAGCCACGCGAAGTGGCTCCTATTACTGGTTAGTTTGTTCTTTCGGGCGAGCGCAATCGACCTAGCAGCCTAGCCTACCTACGTTTCCAGCTATTAATTTCGTAACTTTTTTTTCAAAAATGCTTATTGCATATACAAAGTATTTCTGCAAACGTTCGTTCCGCCATGTGTAGGAAATAAGTAGTTTGTCACTCAATGACATTTTGCCTAGTAGTAATTTGTCAATTCATGTATTTATCAAAACAATGTTTTATAAAAAGACTTAAATCAATAAGAAAATTAAATCAATAAGCAAATTGTCAAACATTGTTTTTCAAACGATCATTTTGTCAAATGATAGGATACGACTAACTCAGTGTTATTTGAAAAGAGGCCTGTCAATCGTCAAGCACTTGCACAGTCTTGTCTTAAGACAGTAATGGAATAAATTCGTCTATTTCTTAAGAAAATACGATAAAAATAAACTCTTTACTTTTCAGTGTACTTGTATACAGGGTGACATCGGAGACGTGATCAGAAATTATTTGAGTCGATGAAGTTTTTGAAAGTTAAACTCAATGAAGATGATATCACAGTTACCACTTGCAATATTGACTATTATTTCTCAAATTATTAACAGAAAAAATAATGTTTCATACAACTTGGTCACCCTACACCACACGACGTCTTGTCATCCTTCATACAACGCAAAGATAAATAAATACCCTAGATGGATTGTATTTCGCAGGATCTGAATAAGTAATGCCGTGCTTTACTATCTTAAGAAGTACATCAAAGAGAAAAAGAGACAAATGTTGCTACACTATTTGGTCTTAAATGGTGGAATGGCATCATTTCCCATTTACATTCCCCGCTAAACATTTGATAGATGTCAATACTGCTAGTGTTGTGCAGTCTTTATCGCAAGCTTTTGTCGATAAAAATATTTAATAATTTAATGGTAAAATAAAATAAACTGCGGTGCTCAGTCCAGGTTTTTATTAATTATTTTTATATTGTAAAGGAACTATAATGCCCGTTATAATAATACCTCTCTATGTACAGAGTCTAATGCGAGTCGAATCTATCATTTAATAAAAATGCAAGTTAAAATCAGAAATCATCTATGAAGCCAAAGCGCTAGAATATCTGTGCAAGAGAGATGGCAATGAGTTGAGAGTGGGGCAATTTCGAGTTGGGAGTCTGAACCATCGGGGCCAACTGCTGCTGATTTCTTGGAGAAGGAGGGACTCTGCATGATGAACTCCTTTTTCAAGAAACGTGAGCACAGGAAGTGGACCTGAATGAGTCCCAACGGTGCAACTAAAAACGAGATTGTCTCCATCATGTCGAAGAAAAGGCATATATTCAATGATATCTCTGTGATCACCACGGTTAAAACCGGAAGTGATCACCGTCTGGTAAGAGGCACATTGAATATATGTGTAAAGCTAGAGTGCTCTTGACTGATGAAGTCTACACTCCGACCAGCAGCAGCCCAAATCCAAAACTCCCAGAGCTTTCAGTTGGAACTCCAAAACCGTTTCGCTTGCCTAGGCGGCAACATGGGACGAATTCAACGACGGGATTGTGGAAGCTGTCCATAGTACTGGGTCTAAGTTCGTCAAGGCTTAATGGACGAACAGGACCAAAAGGCTCTCTAGCTGCATTCAGAGGCTCAAATTATTCAAATGAAAGGAGTCAAATGATTCTACAGTCTTCAGCCGATACGACATTATACCGGCAGCTCAATAAACGAATCTCCAACTCCTTTACCCCTGATCTGCGCCAATTACCTATGTCCAGCAGTGGACGTCCTTCAGCAGATATGATGATGACGATGATGATGATGATGAATGTGCGAGTGCTGTCTGGTAATATATATACAAATGAGCACGTTGAAAGATTTTGATTTGCACATGTTGATACTTTTTTCCACTTGTTTGATTAAATCATCCCAAACTAGCTGATAGGTCTTAGAGATACTTACTACTACTTTTGAGCACAAGACTTGTTAATTATTGTTGTATATTCTGAACATATGGACTTACTAGTTGACATGCTAAGGGAAGATTAACAAATATTGTTGGCACTGAATGAGAATGGAGTTTTTCGAACGTATCCCTGACGGAAGCGGAGGGCCTACTCCGAACTTCGAAAATGTCGTGCCGTCCCGTTCACTCTCGTGTTATACACTTAATGACGGAAAGGGACGACACGATACAAAGTCGATTTTCAAAGTTCGGAGTAGGCCCTCAGGATTCTTCATAATGTGCCGAGCATATTCTTGAGTATTGTGTGGGACTCCATTGCTCGCCTCTTTTTATATTTTATGTCTATTCCGTTCTAATTTCCAAATTAGCCGGAAACCTGTTTTGTAATTATAAACACAGTAAATACTATTGACTATTGTACGTTATCGATATCACGATAAGGATCTCAAGTACAACACGACGTGGTAGGTGAAAAGTCAAAACATTGGGAAGCATTATTTATTATTAAAATAATGATGCAATTGCGCAGAATTGATGCACATAACTACACATGGTTTTCCAGTTATAGATATTTAATAAGTTCTGTAGTTAGTTTTTACTTAATAAACTTTATAATCACAATATTCATGTCATACAGCTTGCCGGTGGATTGATACATTTGAATTATTTTCACTACGTACACCCATTCAGTGAAAACACCCTGGCACGAACGCACGCCATACTTAATGTTAAACACGTAATTCAACCAAAAGTTCACTATAATCATTAAAAATCACAAATTATTAGCAAAATACAACAACGCCTTTGATATCCAGCTGGCTATCAAGCTAATATGGTTATCGAGGTGACGTGGCGCGCACGGCTTGAAGATAGGAATAGGAGCCATGATGCTATCTCGTTTTAACACACTTGGTTTGACGTCAGAGTAAAGAGCGTATTAGATCTGGCACTTTGTTCAACTTAATACAATCCATCTAGGGTATTTATTTATCTTTGATACAACGTTTGTCAAAAGTGATAGGGTGACCATGATTTAAGTATGGCATTATTATTTTTCTAGTAAAAATTTGAAAAAATAACTTATTTTATTTGATGTAGCAACTATTGCATTGAAAAGGCGATCCTGTGTAGAGTCTTAAAAATTTGCTTCTGATCACGTCTCCCATGTCACCCTGTATGTGGTTGTGGTATATCGTTGAAACTCGTAACTTCGCCCATGGCATTAGGGTTACCGATTCCAAATATCAATCATTTTTCGGGAAGTCCCGATTTTCAGCGTCGATATTTGGGGCCATGTTTGTCTTGAAATTTGAGCAATCAGTACCCGAAAATCAATAAAATTGCCTTTTGCCCACTCGAAAAATATGTGAAAATACATAAACGAAAGAATCCGGTTGTTTGTATTTAATGTTAAAGTATGTCTTAAAGTTTGTTCGCGTACTCGATTATTTCGTATTTTATTACAAAGAGTAGGAGAAACTTTAAATTTTAAGACAATAAAACATTTATTAATGACTAGTCGCGAATTTTAAAGTTATGTCCTGAAATTTTAATGCTGTTGTCCCGAAAATTTGTAATTCGGATCTGGTAACCCTATATACAGCCTATATTTGCCTGGTTTCATTTTTATCCAGGAATTCATTTGTATATGTTACACTTCTGTCTTTGGGTCACCGATTTACATACATGTGTACCAAATTTCAGCTCAACCGGTCCAGTGGTTTCGAAGCAAATTGGTTGTGGCTTTGTGACTTCAAATCCAGTTATTACTTCGCCTGTACTGCCTATCTCCGTTTAATGTCGTGTTAAATTGAAAGTTGGCGCGTTGGTAGTCGTGGTGGTAATAGGCAAGGAAAGGCATCATAGACGAAGTTACGAGTTTGTACCGTATCATTTTAGTTTTCGGGGAATTTCAAAAAAGGCGCATTTCACTATTTTTCAAGAATATGGACTTTTTGGGGTCGTGCGATTTAGAACCAATAACGCTATCGATACTTGAAGAAGAAAAAAAATGAAGTTTCCCAGAATAGTTTAGTTACTTTGCATACTATACATTTATGCATAGCGGTAACAAACCGACATCGAAATTTAGTAGGCATGTTGGGGACACGTTTTTTTTCTTCTGAGTCAAGTGCATATTCTGCGAAAATATTGGAATGCACCATTTTTTTAAATCTCCCCTTTTATAGAATGTAAAAATAGCGTACGACTATGGGGTGTAGCTCTGGTCTCGCAAGACTCCGTGCACCATGGTCCGAAGCGACTGTGGCTTGCAGTACTCCTCAAGCCAGTTGAACACCCCCGCTGAGAACTCCGCAAAGTTGTTTGTAGGGACCGACTCGAACGACTCGTACAGTTTGTCCATTATACCCTGAAACTAGTTTCCCGCGACATTATAACAGAACAGTGTATGCCGATGCATACTCAAGAGCAAAAAACGGTACACTTTTGTACGGAAATTGGAAATTCGATGTACCCGTTACACTTACTCTCGAGTTTACAAAGTGGAAAAATGGAACACCATGTGGATAAAAACTGTTATAAATATATAAAATAGTAAATTTTATTCCATAGAAATATGTTCATCTGGTGTTCGATACCACCCTGTATTTTAAGTAAGAATGCTACTAGGTAAGTATGCTATTTTGTATTGTAAATTTATACTTATCCATATAAGAAGTTTTTTTTCTGAGTCTTGACAAGTTCTGTTAGTTGGGCTATTTTGTTATATTTTGATTTAAAGTAGGACTTGTTCATGCTTTTAATTATTATCTAAAGACCACAGTACAATTATTTTATACAAATTGTAAATCAAAAATTGGTTCAACGTTTTCTTATAAAAACAATACTTACCTAAAATGACGCACTAGTCTGTACTAGTGCGTCATTTTAGGTGATATATTATTGGCCGGTACTGTTACCGGCCAATAATATATCACCTTACGCAGTATTTTGGAGAATTCCACTACAATAGAAAAGAAATATGACCTACACCTCTAGAAATAGTAAAATGTCATAAATTCATTAACAGTTATAATTTATAATATAAAATATCTAAAACGGTTTACAAAATAGTTGTAGATCATTAAATTAACTACAGGTTATTTTAAAAACAAAATATTTTCCGAATTTTTATTTTGCGGATTAATTCCAAATACACGAAATTCAATGCCAATTAACTTTTTAAAAAGGAATAGAATTTAAGGCTATTAAGAAGTCTTTCGTAGTTGTTGCAGTGATATAGGTACGAGATCATTAAATTAATTACTTATACAAATAAATATACGACTTGAATTTATTTTAAAAATTACATTATTTCTGGACTTTTATTTTGCGGAGAAATTTCCTAGTCTACAGAATTCAATGCCAATTAACTTTTTAAAAAGGAATAGAATTTAAGCCTATTTCGAAGTCTTTGGTAGTTGTTGCAGTGATATACTAAAAAGTGTTGAATGGTTGAGTGTGATATATTATTATCGGGTACTGTACATGATTAAATTTCGTAGGTATAACATGTATGTAACCCATGGTAACCCACAAAAATGACGGCAAGGTAGCGATGCGACATACTTATCGTCACATGTCGTGTGAAAAGAAATCTAAGTGACGTGATGTAGGTACTGATGCAGTACAAAGTTAGTTGAAAAATATGTGTGCATATAAATTAAGTACTCAAAAAAACTGTCCCATGGCTACAGTCGGCGAATCAATGTTATGGTACCTATACATTATTATGACAGGATTAATACAATACATATCTTTGCACTTGACTTGTGAAAGAAAATGTATTTTGTTCAATAAATGTCCTTATAACTGTTTCACTTAAAATGAAGTTTAAATTTGCAGTTATTCAGATGAATCCTGAAGTTGCATTCATAGACAGTCCTTGTAACTGTGCTACAATACAATATCGTACCTACTGTCCACAATAGTCCACATCCATCAAAAGAAATGAAGAAGAAAAAACTAACTTTTCGGATGCAGAATTCATATAATCTTTATTATTTTCACCACTTTGGACTGACATATTAAACACATGATTTGATGAATAGGCATGGGAAACATGAATTTTAGACTGATGGAAAGCAGCGAGCAAACCTCTTATTTTGATACGGGAAGTGGTATCCTTTTCCACTCCATTAACCTAGTTCTTTTCAACCATTCTTTTATGGAAGCTTTGATTCAAGACCACGAGTTGAGGAGCATAACCGCAACCTTTAACTGAAATTAGTTAATAAATAACTATGAGTTGAATAAAAAGATAAGTACTTACAACTTGGAATTTATCCTGGTCAGTGAGCCTCTGCTCATTGTGTCCGGGCACCGAATGCTGTGCCTTAACTATCTGCTCATAGTTCGCTTGCATGATGCGGAGCGCTACCACATCCTTGCGGAGGGCATTCCGCTCATCTTCCTGCCTGCGCCTCTGCTGGAGTAGGTATTGTATGTAGTCTATTGATTTTTGGAGAACCTGTAAACAAAAATAGTTGCTAAGTACTTCTATGTTGATGATGACACACGCAAATTTAGTTTAAGCCTTAACACGTATGCTCGCCTCGCCATATGCTAACTATGCATGTAGGTACGAGTACATTACAGATTAGTGGCATAGTGTCAATCATATTTTCTGGACTTAAATGCTGTTTGCCGGAAAATCATATTACATGTATAAAATGAGTCTCCCGCTGCATTTGTCTGTACGCGATAAACTCAAAAACCACTGAACAGAGTTTAAAATGGTATTCACCTCAGATCATAGAAAGAAGGAGATATGGCACGGGGGCGTGGCGCGTGTCGCATCGATAAGATCAGTAAAACATATCGGCGCGCACCGCTCTTAGCGCTGACTCATTCGAGCGGCGATCGTTGTTCACGCTATGGCTCCAGATTTTTTTTCAAAATAACGGTCTGTTGCGTGTTTATTTGTAAAAATCGGTAAACTAAACAAAAATACAAAATACGTGGAATAACATACCACTGCTAAGTGCTATTTTAGATTAGTATTTATATTATTAATGTATTTTTAAAGTTCCTTAATTGACTTTGTAAAATTCACCCTAAAAGCTTCGACCTGCCAGCGCAAACAGTTTCTATGATCTGAGGTATTCACCAATATGGAAGGTCTATTATTTATTATTATTATTTATTTATTTTTTAATGTTTGTTAGTCCATAACTCCGTCATTTCTTAACCGATTTGGAAAATTCTTTTTTTGATTGTACGAGGCTTGCACTGAAAGTGGCGGGAATCGAATACTTATTAATTTATTTTTAACATGTATTATACCTTTTTATAATCTCTGAAGTTTCCTTATCTCAACACACTGGCCACTTAGAAAAAAAAAAGTATGGTTCGGTTTCAATTGTTTATTGAAGTCGTCGAGTCACTGCTTAAAATGGAATTGTGCCGTGAAAATTTCAGAGCTATGATTTATTATGACTTTAAAAGTGGACTAACACAAAAACAATGTGAAGAGCGGATGGTTGCTGCTTTTAATATTGAAGCTCCTTCAAAGACTACAATATACAGGTGGTATTCAGAATTTCAACGTGGCCGTGTATCCCTCACCGACGAAGTGCGTGAAGGTCGACCAAAATCGGCAGTCACGCAAGAAAACGTCGATGTTGTGCGTCGTCTGATAAATGAAGACCGACATGTGACATATCGGGAAATTCAAGAGCACCTGGGTATTGGAATGAGTCAAATACAAATTATTTTAAAAGAAGAATTAGGCGTGAAAAAGTTATTTTCCCGTTGGATACCTCACCTATTGTCTGACGAGCAGAAAATAGTCCGTGTCAATTGGTGCCGCAAAACTTTGAAAAGATTTAACAAGGGACGCTCAAATGCTGTTTTTAGCATAGTATCAGGTGACGAGTCGTGGATATACGCTTATGAGCCTGAAACTAAAAACCAATCCCGAGTATGGGTCTTCGAAGACGAGCTCAAACCCACAAAAGTTGTTCGTTCTCGCAGTACGGCTAAGAAGATGGTGGCTACGTTTATCTCTAAATCTGGTCACGTAGCTACTGTGGCTCTTGAGGATCGTAGAACAGTCAATGCTGATTGGTACACCACTATTTGTTTGCCGAACGTCTTTGCTGAACTCCGAAAAACAAACCCTAGTCGTCGCATCATCCTTCACCACGACAACGCCAGCCCACACACCGCTCGGACAACAACTGAGTACCTGGACAATGAAAAAGTCGAAATATTGGACCACCCTCCATATAGCCCTGACTTAAGTCCCAACGACTTTTTTACATTCCCCAGAATCAAGGACAAACTGCGTGGTCAGCGGTTTCAGACGCCAGAAGAAGCAGTGGAGGCCTATAAAATAGCCATTTTGTCGACCCCTACTTCAGAGTTCAAAAAGTGCTTTATGGACTGGTTTGAACGCATGCATAAGTGCATGAAATACAAAGGAGAATATTTTGAAAAACAATAAAAATAAATAAACTCACTTATACTGCATATTTTCTTCTATTCCCGAAACTTTCAGTTTTACCCTCGTAAGATATATCCAAGTTGGTCCCGTTTTTGTCAAAACGCAGTTCTGATAATGGGATCGATGAGGAATTGAGGGAACTCCTCAAATCTTTAAGGCAAACATATATTGATTTTTGTGTTTTTATCAACAAGTCAAGCATTTGCATCCAAAAATGTGACATTGGATGAAGTGGAACTGCTGATGATGATCAGAACAGAACTCTTCAACGACGAAAAGTTCACGTTTGGCGATTTGTCCTCCTAGCTGTGTTTGTTAAGCAAGTTCTATTTTCACGATTAATTTTTGTCATGCTTGATTTCTGATGATGGGATCCATGAGGAATTGAGGGAACTCCTCAAATCTTAAAGGCAAACATATAGTGATTTTTGTGTTTTTATCAACAAATCGAGCATTATCATATAAAAATGTGACATTTGATGAAGTGGAACTGCTGATGATGATCAGAACAGAACTCTTCAACGACCAAAAGTTCACGTTTGGCGATTTGTCCTCCTAGCTGTGTTTGTTAAGCAAGTTCTATTTTCACGATTGATTTTTGTCATGCTCGAGTTCTGATGATGGGATCCATTAGAAATCGAGGGAACTCCTCAAATGTGAAAGGCACACAAATAGTGATTTTCATGAACTAATCAAGCATTTTCATTCATAAAAGTGACATTTGATGAAGTGGAACTGCTGATGATGATCAGAACGGAACTCTTCAACGACGCGTAGGTAGTTCACGTTTGGCGATTTGTTCTCTTCGTTTTGTTTGTCAAGCAAGCAAGGTTTTTCTTGATTCCATGAGGAATTGAGGGTACTTAGTCTTCTACCATTATAAACATACTTATAGCCATTTTTATTTTATTGTATGGAATCTAAGAGTGCACCATCTAAGTATAATAATCTTTCACCGGCCTCCCCCATTGAAGTCGGTTTTTTTTTCTTAAAAAATATTTTGCTTTAACCCTATGGTGTGGGGTGTTGTTGGATTGGTCTTTCAAAATGATTATATATTGAACATACTTTTGTTTGAACATGGCAGTTTTTCAGCGATAACTCAAAAACTATCACAACTAGTGGCTCTGTGAGCTGTACACCTCGCAAAAAAAATATTTTTTTCAAATTTCCAAATTTGTAAAACCTGACTCGGCAAAATAAATCTATATTATTATCGAACTGGCTCACATAATTTCACGAGAATCGACCTGTAGAGGAAAACATCCGGACTATTCCGGACAGACAGACATACGAAAGAATTTTTGTCGAAACCTGAAACGGAGACGCTTCGCTCGCTCGGTCAAATACTGACTTCTTACAGGTTTTTCTGTAATCTCTAAGGAAAGAACTAGTATGTGTATATTTTTCAAAATTTTAGGCTCAGTAGTTTTCGAGGTAAGGAGGAAGGAATGTTCAATATTCGTGTGTTAAACTATTTATCTCATAACTATATAAAATTCATTTTGTGTGTTTACAACTAGCCCTTTTATTTGACTTACTACACGATAAAATTTGGAAAACCATTTTGTAGTTTATCATTTACCCCCTAAAAGCAACCCCCGTGTTTTAAAATCATTTATTAATCTTGCACTCCCGTCTTTGTGTCACTGATTTACATACATGTGTACGAAATTTCAACTCAATTAGTCCAGTGTGGTTTCGAAGCAGAGTGGCTTTGACAGACGGACGGACGGACAGACACACGAGTGATCCTATTGAGGGTTCAGTTTTTTTTCCTATTGAGGTATGGAACCCTAAAAATTAACAAATGTATCATCATCATCATCATGTCAGCCGAAAGACGTCCACTGCTGGACATAGGCCTCCCCCAAATGTATAGAACGATATAAATACGGGTTTATTGTTTTTCAAAATATTATCAGTGATGATTGATGCACTTTTGCATATGTTGACACCAATCAAGGGTCCCCCGTATGCTCGGCTGAACTCGATTCTCCATACAAACGTAGTTTCGTTCTCATTTTAAAACGCCGTGCTGATGTAACATGAAACTTTGTATACATACTAGGATTAGCTATATATAGGCTGAAGTTTCTGATGCTAGGAATAGAAATACAAAGCAGCGAGTTTTTGAGTTTACTAGTTCTTGTATGAAAACCTAATAATCGCTGTATTTTTTCTCTATTATAATTTCAAGCAACAGAAACTAATTTCCTGCCTAATAGATATGCCGGATCACATAATCACATTATGTGTACAAAGTTTCACGTTATTCCAGCATGCTTTAAAATGAGAGTGAAACTATGTTTGTATGGAGATCCAAGTTTACTGCTGACTCTTAAAGGTTGTAGAATGTACTTTTATCATTTTTATTGTTTCGTTTTGAATTGTCAAATGAGTAGTTTAAAAGTCCATAGTAAAAAAGTTATTTTACCAAACATGTGAATAATGTCTTCTTAACAAAGCAATAAAAATGATAAAAGAACATTTTAAAAGTATATACCCCCTATTCTGCTTACGAAAATTACCGGCACAACATTTTGTAAAAAGGCAATTTAAAAAAATTTACAATCTATCTGTCTAGTTCACAATCTGCTATTTAGTTTTTTACAATTTATTTGTATTATAAGTAGCTTTGTGACCTATTTACAGAATAAACAAACCTATTCTCAAAATTTTGTTTATAATTTGTTTTATAGCACATATTTAGATAATATAAAGGACATCCTGGAAACCAACCCATGTTCCTTTTGTCTAACTAATCTAATTCCCAGAGAATACCATAAGATACCTCCCCGCCAATATTCAGCCAAATCAGTTCAGCCGTTCTTGAGTTATAAATAGTGTAACTAACATGACTTTCTTTTATATAAGTATATAGATATATTTAATACAAATTTTGTTAAGTATATTATTTCTTTGGAATATGCCTCATGATTTATTAAAAGGAGATTCAGACTTGAAAGGGCCTTCTATATTTACAGAATAATTAACTGATTTGTGAGATTGCTACTATAACACAGATAATAAAAGCTATTATTAGATCAAAATAACGTAAACCACATATATAGAGAAATACATAAACCAAAAAAACATCTGAATATTAAATTGCATAGCAAAATATTGTATACCCTGTAACTATGTAAAAACAGTACACAGTACCCTGAACTAGTAGTGTTAATATAATGGCTAATACTTTCACATCTGTACCCACAAGTAGATAGGTTCTCAATAGATGACCATGTACACAGTTTTCAATACTAGGCAGAAAACACTACGTTATATGCATCTCTAAACACTAGTATATTTTTGAAACCTACGTGTCCAATAGAGATAATAAAGGCAATTAGAAAAATCAAGAATACAAAATCCGTAGGGTATGATAACATACCAACATCCATTGTCAAAGACAATGCTGATTTATTTGTATATCCTCTCCTTCACATCATAAACTGCTCGATTGCAAATGGGTATTGTCCAGACAGGTTAAAATATGTAATAATAAAACCAATATTTAAAAAAGGCATAAAATCGGAAATGGATAATTATCGGCCAATAGACTCTCATTCCAATTTTCTCTAAGCTGTTTGAAAAGATAATTTATTACAGACTAATTCAGTACTTAGACAAGTATAACATACTTCCAAATGCACAATTTGGTTTTAGAAAAAAAAATGTCAGCAACACTGGCTGTTTGTGAGCTAATTAAAATTGTCACGCAATGCAGAAATGACAAACTACCCTGTCTAGGTATATTCATGGACATGTCAAAAGCATTTGAGAGAGTGTGCCATGAAAAACTTCTTCATAAAATATATCATTATGGCATAAGAGGCAACTGTTATGAGTGGATAAAATGTTACCTACAAGGAAGACAGCAGTGCACTGAAATAACAGCTTATTCGGAAGACACAAAAACCTTTAACACTTACAGATCAGAATACAGAACTGTTAAAGCGGGGGTACCGCAGGGGAGTCTGTTGGGTCCATTACTATTCCTGCTATATATCAATGATCTACCAAAAGTCTCTGATCATAAAATACTTCTTTTTGCAGTCATCTGCGGTACCCCCGCTTTAACAGTTCTGCAGACGAGCAGTCATCTGCTCGTTAGTGTTAAGAGGTGATCAGGCGGGCAAAATTGAGCAATTCGAGGAGGACGCCAATAGGGTATTCCATGATATTAATAAATGGCTAGAAAACAATCACCTGCAGGTTAATATGAGTAAGACTAAGTACATGGAATTTTATGCTCCACAGGCAAAGCCAACTGAAATTAAGATAGCATACCAAAGCCTACTGTTGGAGAGCGTAAAATCCATTAAATTCCTGGGTATTATAATAGATTCCCATTGTAATTGGCTTCGCCACTCGGAACATTTAATGACAAAATTGAGCAGGCATGCATACATTTTGAGACGACTTAGGGAAGTCTCATCAGAAAATACGGCTCTTCTAGCTTTCCACTCCTATGTTGTCAAATCTGCGCTATAGTGTCATTTTATGGGGTAATGTGAGCAATAAAGACGAAATATTTAGACTACAAAAGAGATGTCTTCGGGCAATATATGGTTTAAAACAAACTGTCTCGTGCAGACCATTGTTCACTGATAAAATATTCTAACTTTTCCTGCTCTGTATTTATATGAACTCTGTCTTTTCGTAAAGAACAATATAGGCTTGTTTAGAGGTAGAAATCCAAGAGCAAGACTACAACAGAAATATGGTTATGATGTGGTTGGACCAAGATCAAAGTCAGCGTTTATCTCCAACAATTTAATGTGCACAAGTGCAAAAATGTATAATAACTATAATAAGTTACCTATTGACCTAAAACAAATGACTACGCTAGGATTTAAAAGAAAGCTTTTTAATTGATTAGTCTACAAATGTATTTATAGCATAAGTGAATACCTAGATATGTAAGTAAAATTGGGTCTATAAAATAATGTATAAATAATTCCATAAGGTACTAAAATTAACCTATATTATTATCAATTTATTTAAAAAATTCTTAAAATTAGATGTAAGGAAACATTTGGCATTTAATTTTGTATAGATCATGTCATAACGATATTGAAAATATTGTACGCCTCTCGGCAGGACATGATGTACTGGTTGAACTAAACAATAACTAACACCTATGATGTAAACACATGACCATGCAATAAATAAATTGATTGATTGAAAACACATGGTATCACCTATGACTTAGGAAGTAAATGTAATGTAAACTATCAAATGCTAGGCCAGATATGGACCACTTTCTATGCAACTTACCGCAGCTTTACTAGGTTTATATCCAGAAGCATCAGTCTGCTGGCATGTGGGGACCAACTCTTGGAGGGAGTCATATCCCTTCTTTATAGCATCCCTTCGTTTCTGCTCAGCCTAGAAACATTAAAGAAAAGTGACAGCAAATTTGAGTACAGACAATTATAATAACCAGTACATAGATTTTAAGCCAACCTGCGTGTGGGCCTCTCTTCTCCTCTCTTTAAAACTGAGCGCAGAAGCTTTGTTGTCTCCACTGTCATCGTCGTCATCTGAAACAACGTGTATTATAAAACCATGCATACTAAGGATAAATGTTGTCTTAAGTTATATGTTTATTTACCTGAGTTGTGATTTGAAGATGAAGGAGTTTGGTGCATATTCTGAATAGAACCACTACTCCCACACCTCGGATACATTGTGGCCTAATAAAACACTGTTTTCTTGTTAAATTAGCACACTTAATTAATATTGTTTACAGTTAACTGCCATTATCAATTTATAACTTATCATTTAGGCAACTAACTAGTTCGCCCTTAGTAAAATTGGCAACACTCCTAGTTAGATATTCTAAATATTATAAGAGGTATTCAGTAAATATTAATTAGGCGCAATTTAAATATCTACTATTAGCTATGAAATTGCGTAATATAATAATAATGTGATTGATATGATAAAATTCAACTCTAATCTGATGTCAATTATTGACAGTGACATATGTCAATTTGAAGTCTCCCTGTCTATGGATAAAATCCACACACAACTATAAAATAAAAAGACTTTTGGCCTCGTTCTGCCGTTTGTTGTTATAACAATCTTATGGAATTTAATTTTTATTAATATCTAGATGTAAGACAATTCATGAATTCAACGTTCAATCACTGTTGTATTTTACTATTTGTTTATCGGATTGGAAGTTTCTGCATGATATTATTTACCAATTACCAGTAAAATGTAATAGACATAGACAATAAGATGCGCATCTATGGAAGCGTGAACGTGAACGTTTTCTATTCTCCACAGTGTTGCCAGAAGGTTACATTTCTTACATTTTTCGTAACTTTTGACCCCTTCGCGTAACATGTAAGTAATTTTTATATTTAAGGCAATTTTCGTAACTTTTCAGAATAACGAGATTTGTCATACTAGATTTTTATTGTAAACATGTTTACGAACGCATTCAAACGCTTACTAACTAGCACGTCTTTCACTCCATATCACACTCAAAGGTGGCTCTCAATGGAACGCGCTATGACAAAATGAAATTTATCCTGGATGTATTAAAACTCGATTTTGCTTGACCGTAGGCGCGCTCATTTCCTGCTTCGCTTTCCTAGTTCGCGGTTTCTTATCTATCTACTTAGCTAGAAAAAAATAAACATGGCTCATTGTGATTAATTTTGTTTTCTTGTGTTACTGTTTGTTGTCGTACAACTGTGAAAAAAGTGCGCTACGTGTATTACATGACATGACAATATTTTTAAAAAGCCAATGCCAAGTTGGTGATCCGATGTTTTTTTGTATAATTTGCTAAATTTAACAATATTTTTAGTTTATTGTCGCAATATAAAACCCTGTCAAATTTTCATTATTGTGTGATTGTGAACAAAAATTGATGAAGACTTGTAAGAGAAGAAGAAGATTCACCAGTACCTAATTTAGTACACAATAAAGAGAGATGACAAATTATCGTCTATAGTGTAAGTCTAAATTATTTTTTTCACTTCTCATGCTCGAATAATGTGACATATTAGATTTATTAAAAGATACATTTACTACTAAAGTAGTACATTTAACCCCTAGGGAAAATATGTATACATATGTATGATTTACAAAACATTGTAATTTGACTAATTAAAACAGTTCACTATATTAAATTCACCTATTACAATACACTAGTTTGTAACCTCTTATAAAACACAATGTATATTGATATCAATTAACCAGAGTACAGCTATACTAACAAGTATATCGTAACAGAATTCTTTTCTCAAAATATTAAGCTGTCTTTGTCCCTATTTCATAATAATGAAAAAGTGGTTCAATAATAGTACTAATAGTAGTTTTTATATCTAGGTTCTAAAATAACCACGAGATGGTTATTTTGTTCGAGGAGTATTATGGCTTTTAGACCAGACTCTTTCAGTGTCTCCGCTTTCATAACTGCAAATTGTACGTTTGTGACGTTTTGGATCATATGAGATTTGACATTTTGGTATGCTTTTAAATGGAAACAAATCCGTTAACAGCCGAAATTGATCGTACTATCTGCCCCGTTCTAACTGTACTTGGCTAACTATACGAATGCAAGGAGACAACTGTATGAAAAAAATTCTTGCTTAACGCTACGGATCTGTTGGAATTATTAATCTAAGGGTTGGGAAGGTTGGTTGATATAACAAACTAAGTTTTTTTAATGAGTTAAAAAGTTAGTGTATTGTGATTGTTGGATTTGTTATGGTGAAGTTTTGATTGGTCATATTAAAATGTATTGTAAATCATGACTATGATTTTCCCTAGGGTTCAATGCACTACTTTAGCCCCGGTTGATAAGACTAATATGAGTCAAGAGTTCATGATACACTTTTCGAGCATCAGAGTGAAAAAGTAATAAAGTTTTACTTTTTTTGTACTTTTATTATAGAAAGTTAGGTGTTAGACTAAATAGTAACAACAGTGAAGATGGCGCTGTGTACAAATCATACTAGAGTCCGTTTTATCGTAACATTACTTCGAGGATTCCTTTATATTCCGCCATTTCGCTGACATCAATGGGGCCTTTTACATAGATAGTGATTATTATCATGCAATACACTCATATCACGATCCGTATCTCGTGGATATTGATGAATATTGATGCAAAATCAATACAATTTTGAAAACAGCGATAGTATTGACAAACCAGTATTGTGATAATATTAATCGAGTAAAGGGCCCTAATTTGCCTCCGACCTCCGACCCCAAAAACCACCACCACCATATCAGCCCTAGGACGTCCACTGCTGGACATAGGCCTCCCCCAATTTCATGGGGGGTAAATGCCATAATCGCCACGCTTGGCATGCGGGTTGGCGATCGCAGTATCTCCACCGTACTTTAGGAATGCTGCTGCCCATTCCCCGGTGGTCTTGGTCGTAGTTTAAGGACATACCCGGGTCCACCCCCCCCCCCCCCCCCACCCCACCCCAAAAACATGTAAATAAAAAAAATACCATATAGGTAATGTAACTTTTGCAGCAAAAATGTAACATTTCAGGAACCGAAACGTAACTTACGACTCAAGTGCCCTGGCAACACTGATTCTCCAGTCGGGCAACCAAACCAATCCAATCCAATTCAACAAAAAAATAATTCTTGTGAAAGCGTAGCGGACTTGGGAGATATTGCGTCTTAGATATTTGATTTACTTGTAAAATAAAGATTGAATATACAAAACATGTGCATGAATTCTTGAGTGAGTGTTTAGTATTTCGTTCTACATAAATTAAACCAGCCATAACTCCATGGAAATCATACATTCATCGACGAGAAGTGATTACCAATCTAGCCACGGCCACCATTTTAGAATTTACAGTGGAGTCCAGAAATAATTATTTTTGTTGTAATAGAAAATACATGCGATGCTTCAGTAATACGATTATGCGCTTCTTTCGTTCCTAATCATTATATTCTCAAAACTGGCGGTTACGAATGCGTCGAAATAGAGTATATTTTGTCTAATGGAGTGTTAACGGAGATAGTGCAGCTTTCAGATTTGAATTGATAACCAAACTGGGTAAGATGGTGTCAACGCGGCAGATGAGTAGCGTCGGCGGCGGCGGCGCTGGCAGCGGCGAGGGAGCTGGCCCTACGCACGCGGAGCCCGCGGCGGTGTCGCGCGTGACTCGGCACTCCAGCGCCCAGCTCCCGGGGGGGTCCTCGCCGCACTCTGCGTCCGCGCCGCGCTGCTCGGCGCTGGTGCCCGCGCCCAAGTCCTACTCGACCAATCTGCTGGACTTGCCCATTGAAATTCTAGAAAAGATTTTTCGTCTCTTGGGCTTTAAATCTGTGTCACAGATTAGGATGGTTAGTTGTACTACCATTTACTAACTTTTTTATAAAAATGATAATTGGGGGTACTTATTCAATACTAACTACTGTAGTTGGAACACATATTTTACCTCTGTGTTGAACAGTGGATTAGTAATGTTAAATTACTCATCAATTACTTCGCAAATCTATTATTATTTTATTTTACATGGAGTTGAACAAGAACTTAGCAGATCATTTAAATCTTAAAATATGCAACAAGGAATGTATACATGTCTGTTTTTCAGCAACACAAATATTGCTATCAAAGCAATCCAGAACAAGCAAGTGGATTGATGAACAAGAAAGAGGTTGTTGTACAATTGTACAACAACCTCTTTCTTTTGTTATTTAATGAAATGGATAGAATTTTACCACTAATTTAATAACTGTACAGTTAGCATGCAATGATCCTTATTTATTTCTATAATCTAGCTTGAATGAAATAAAAGAAGTAATCGGAGCCTAATCACTAAACTACAGAATACATCTAGATGCAGTAATTTTCTTGTTCAGTTGAATTAATAATTAGCCAAAGGTAATATTTTAAATGAGTTTTTTTTTCAACAATAAACATTGTTTCAGGTCAACCGCCAATTTAATACATTGTGCAGTAGTATATTAAATTCTACTTTTCAACGGCTCCAGAACCAGATGTTACACAGATTTCAGTCTATTAAGGCAAAGATGCCTCGTAGAGAATCTGCACGCAGGAGTCATCCTCTGGCCTGCGAGTCTGACATTATTGAGACCCTGCACATGAGGCTCAGTCTTCTTCAAATGACTTTTGGTAAACATATAGAGAGGAAACACTGCTGTTTCTTTCCTGGAGAGGTAAGCCTTATTTAATACTTTTGATTTGTTCAACTTTTTCTTGTTGCTTTTGTTCTGAGCTTTTGTTTTGTTTGAGCTAGAAGACAACCACACACTGGTAAAATAATAGTGGCATCTATATGTACTGTTAAAATGCTTAGAAGGTAGCCCATTGAAATAAGTGACCTAGAGCTCTTCACCTAAAAGTTGATTATTTCTGTTAACATTTGTTATTGAAACCCTACACATTCACTGCCAGCCACATCCCTCAGGAACATAGGTACTTGCATAGAAGTGAATGCACATGTGCATCAGTGGCAGTGAATGTGTTAATCATTGGACTCAAACACCACCTACAGATGTTGGATCCATGGTGGCAAGAACAACATGGTTATTAAATATTACAGCACATGCTGTCATATTGAAAAAACTTAGGTAGGTGGTAGGTGTCACTTTTGTTAAGAATACCATCCTAAAATTAATATAAGGCTTGTAAAAATGGTAGATGCACATATAAAAATAGCATATACAATGCTAGTTTAGCTACAGATTTTTTTTAATTATTAACATCCAAAACATAAGGCATGAACTGGAAACACCATAAGTTATTTCTCTAATACCATAGTTACATAATTCAATTATCTGTGACTGAGTACTATGGTGTGAGAAATTGATGAATAATTTAGGTCAGTTGCTACATTTCATTAATATAATAAAATGAAATAAAAAAATTAGAGGTTTTGTCCTATGAATGATGAGTGTGTGCTCAAGAACATGATCATGATTTCAAAGAAATTTGCTGCAGCTGTAATAAATTCATACATTTGTGTGTGTGTAACAATGACACTCAAAATTTTATAGATATTGTGGGGTTCAACTCCTACTTGCACTACTGATGTATTGAGTAATTAAAATTGTGTTGATTTTGCATTTTCACTTGTCAGGTAGGTACTAGGTACGCACGCGAATGTGTGAGTGTACAAACCAAATACGATTTTCATTTTGCGTTATTCATACATTATGTTCCGTTTCGTTGCGTAAATGAGCGTCTGGATGGGTAGACAGAGTATGGACTTGAAAAAATATACGCAATAATAAGGTCGTGCTGGTTATACGTAAAAGTAGTAGGTAAAAAAGTAATAGTACATTACGATACAAGTGCAGAGAACAGGAAATTCACAACGAGTGGTGATAAATTGAAACACGACCGAAGGGAGTATTTTAAATCGACACGAGTTGCGAATTACCTGTTCGCACGTGTATCGTACAATGTTTTACAGTACATATGGCTCTTTAAAGTCTCGACATATGCACGTAATCTGCTTATTACCGCACTCGTGCGGTAATGTAGCACCATAAGTACTGTTATAGTACATTACGATACAAGTGCCGGAAACAGGAAATTCGCAACGAGTGGTGATAAATTGAAACACGACCGAAGGGAGTGTTTTAAATCGACACGACTGGCGAATTACCTGTTCGCACGTGTATCGTACAACGTTTTACAGTACATATGGCTCTTTAAAGTTTCGACATATGCACGTAACTGCTGATTACCGCACTCGTGCGGTAATGTAGCACCATATGTACTGTAAAAGTATTTAATCATTGTAAACTGTGTACATAAAGGTTTTAAAATGTTGTTATGGAATCAACAGCTGCTCATCAACAAGCAGCAATTTATAACTTGGGGTCGCGTAGTAATGAGTTCATTACGAGAATTTTTCAAAGAAATAGATATTCTAACCCTGCCGTCCCTATACGCATTTGAAATAATAATGTATGTTAGGAAGAATTTGTGCAATTTTCCAACGAACGCTGATAAACCAATAGCCACCAGAAACACTGGGAAACACAAAATAACCTTCTATAGACTAGTAAAGGCGAAAAAGTCGTTCTTGGGAAATTGTATCAAATTCTACAATAAAATTCCAAACACATTACTGAACTTAGCAATTTTAAATTCAAATCTGCAGTAAAACAAACACTTATTTCAAAAGTATATTATAAGGTAAACGATTTCATCATGGACAGGGATGTTTGGCAGTGATAGTGTCCTTTGGTACCGTTTGGTAACTAAAAGTTCGTAACCTACTTCGAAATGGGAAAAAAACCCATTCGGTAACTGGCTTCAAAACGGGACTTTTCCATTACCGATTCGTAACCGTGGTTACGAACCAACTTCGAAAGAGGAAAAAGAAACCCGTATACTATATAACTGGTTACAATACAGGAATTTTAAATTACCGATTCGTAACCGCAGTTATAAACCAGCCCAAGGTTTTATACACGTTTTGCTACCAAACGGCACTAGACAGGCCCATTACGCAACCGGCTACAAACAGGGAATTTTTAATTTCCCTTTCTGTTGCCAGTTACAAAACTTGGCTACGAAACGGAACTACGCAGGCCCATCCGGTAGCCAGCTACAAAATGGGAATTTGAAAATCCCTGTTCGTAGCCAGTTACATAAATTGGCTACTAAACGGTACCAAAGGGATAGTGTCCTGCACGGCTAATCTATCGCGAAAATAGGTTTTCTACTGTAGCACTGTTATTTTTGTAGTAACTGAGACTAATTTTATATTTAACAATACAATTATATTGTTTTGAAAAAATGACACCTCGCCGAGTTTCTTACGCCGGTTCTTCTCGGGGCAGAGGTTTATTTTTCCGAACCGGTGGTAGTTTATTGACGTTCATAGGTGCATGTAATATGCCTAATTTGAAGAATAAACTACTTTTACTTTACATTTCGACCGTACGTACAATTTATATCCTTAAAAACTATAGGTAGTCAACGACACTAATTGGATATACATAATGTCTATTCCTCTTTTACATAAAGGTGATTTCTTTGTGTTAGCTAATTCAAAGGCAACATTTTATTTACCACGTATTATTGATTTGGTTAGGCATAAGGGTTGTAAGAGAAGAGAGGATGAGGAAGGATGTGAGTGACGACTTGACGAGATGACGTGTGATAGAGGTATGGAAAAATAAAAATATCTGAACAGACCTCGAGCCAATGAAATGGGAAAAGGGCAAGCATGAACCGATTGCCAAAAGTAAGGGTAACATTTTTGTTTGAACTTATTATTAATATATTATATTTTGGCATTACCTTGCAGCCAAAACTTACGGTTTGGCGGATTTTAACATACGTTTTCGAAAACTATGTTGCTGTTGCGTATTTAACTATTTACGACTATTATGGTAAATAGGAAATTAAATATATGGTTTGTAACTAAATCACGTTTTATCCCATTAAATAATCATGACCCCAATGTGGTGAATGTAGCATCCAGAGGCGTCTTTACCTATGGTGCATGGTGTGCGTTACATACGGAGGCAGCGGTCCTAGGGGGCGCCGAGCGCCGCTCGCTACGGAGCCCTACTTACTAGGGGGCGCTACGGCGCTAGGGTAATATTTGCACACGGGCGCTACATGGGTTAGAAGAGACGCCTCTGGTGATCCAGAACACATTCGTCACTTTTACAAAAACGCAATTATATATTATTAGTTCACTTTCGGCACCAGTGACGAATGTGTACTTAAGTTTACGTCAGCAGTATACGAGGCTTGCACTGAAAGTGGCGGGAATCGAATACTTATTAATTTATTTTTAACATGTATTATACCTTTTTATAATCTCTGAAGTTTCCTTATCTCAACACACTGGCCACTTAGAAAAAAAAAGGTATGGTTCGGTTTCAATTGTTTATTGAAGTCGTCGAGTCACTGCTTAAAATGGAATTGTGCCGTGAAAATTTCAGAGCTATGATTTATTATGACTTTAAAAGTGGACTAACACAAAAACAATGTGAAGAGCGGATGGTTGCTGCTTTTAATATTGAAGCTCCTTCAAAGACTACAATATACAGGTGGTATTCAGAATTTCAACGTGGCCGTGTATCCCTCACCGACGAAGTGCGTGAAGGTCGACCAAAATCGGCAGTCACGCAAGAAAACGTCGATGTTGTGCGTCGTCTGATAAATGAAGACCGACATGTGACATATCGGGAAATTCAAGAGCACCTGGGTATTGGAATGAGTCAAATACAAATTATTTTAAAAGAAGAATTAGGCGTGAAAAAGTTATTTTCCCGTTGGATACCTCACCTATTGTCTGACGAGCAGAAAATAGTCCGTGTCAATTGGTGCCGCAAAACTTTGAAAAGATTTAACAAGGGACGCTCAAATGCTGTTTTTAGCATAGTATCAGGTGACGAGTCGTGGATATACGCTTATGAGCCTGAAACTAAAAACCAATCCCGAGTATGGGTCTTCGAAGACGAGCTCAAACCCACAAAAGTTGTTCGTTCTCGCAGTACGGCTAAGAAGATGGTGGCTACGTTTATCTCTAAATCTGGTCACGTAGCTACTGTGGCTCTTGAGGATCGTAGAAG
Organism: Notocelia uddmanniana; assembly: GCA_905163555.1. NCBI lineage: Eukaryota > Metazoa > Arthropoda > Insecta > Lepidoptera > Tortricidae > Notocelia > Notocelia uddmanniana. Next base: position 19,622,491 of record LR991059.1, on the reverse strand, counting down.
AGTCAATGCTGATTGGTACACCACTATTTGTTTGCCGAACGTCTTTGCTGAACTCCGAAAAACAAACCCTAGTCGTCGCATCATCCTTCACCACGACAACGCCAGCCCACACACCGCTCGGACAACAACTGAGTACCTGGACGGTGAAAAAGTCGAAATATTGGACCACCCTCCATATAGCCCTGACTTAAGTCCCAACGACTTTTTTACATTCCCCAGAATCAAGGACAAACTGCGTGGTCAGCGGTTTCAGACGCCAGAAGAAGCAGTGGAGGCCTATAAAATAGCCATTTTGTCGACCCCTACTTCAGAGTTCAAAAAGTGCTTTATGGACTGGTTTGAACGCATGCATAAGTGCATGAAATACAAAGGAGAATATTTTGAAAAACAATAAAAATAAATAAACTCACTTATACTGCATATTTTCTTCTATTCCCGAAACTTTCAGTTTTACCCTCGTAAGAGTCATTTTTAGGGTTTCGTAACCAAATGGTAAAGAATAAATGCGGACATGTACAAACTAAAAATACATAATTGGGTTTTTATGAAAGTGACGAATGTGTTCTGGATCTCTCTGGTGGCATCAATGTTTCCTTCAAGACTTGGCGGCATGTCATTCACTGTTAATCACTCGCATCACTAAGTATCATTACCTACCTACTGTTAATTTAGTGCCGACACGACAAATACAACTTTCCATGCTGTGTTGGCACATCCTGAGTGAATTCCCTATTTTCGGCAGCGCAAATGATGTTTTAGCATCTAAAAACAAAGAATAAGAATTTATTGCGGACTCTGTACATAGGTACGTAGTATTAACAAGATAGTTCCAACAGTTACCTGTTTCAGGCATGCCTGTTTCTGAAGAATTTCAACTTTTTATACATTAATGGTAAAAACAATATACTTAACATTCAAAAAACTCTTTGATATTATAAAATGCTCTATAAGCCTAATTCCTATTCAAAAGCGTTGCCGCGCTAGGCAGCTTCGCCGTGGCGTTCATTAAGCGTGAACGAACGTGCTGCCGTCCACACTGAGCTAGAAGCCTTCGGCTAATGCTGGCCAAGCCGAATTCTGACCTTGGATATCGTCTAACATGCTATATTGCGTCCTAAGAATGTGACTAAACACGATTTTTTCGCGTAGATAGTTGTGTTTTAGCATAAACAAACTTCGCGTTATTTTTACCCTGTTATGATGCCTGGTGACCGCAGATCGGCATCAACGCGATTTCACGTGCTTTTGATAACAATTTCTACTTTATGGAAATATGGATAATTTATAACTGTATGAACCATCTGATGCCGGTGACGCTGACCTTTAAAATTTATCTAGGTAGGTAGAGCTCGGTCGTCCAGGTCAGTGTTAGAAAAAGCAAGACTAACAAAAAGGTGGGGCACTACCAACCTACCTCTGTCTCATTCGTTCCGTTTCGTCTCATTTTAAAACTCTCATTTATGTCATCATTGACGTTTATTGTACCGGGGTGACAGCTGTGTCAGAATGCAAAAACTATAGCTTTTATTGATACCTAAAATACAACGATTTGGCCACTCACTCACTCATCAAAACCTCTATGGCACTTCCCGATATCCTGGAAAGCTGAAATTTGGCATGTAGTATAGGTATTACATACAAAGAACAGAAAAATTAAGAAATCTGCAACTTTAACTCTCCAACCTCTATAAAGGGGGGGGGGGGGGGGTGCAGGTCTACTATAAAAAGTGTGGCTTGGCGGTTTCATAGATCCATTGCATGTGATAACATTGAAGACCTGTGATATTGTGGTAATATTAATCTTAATTCCTTATTAGGTACCATATCGGCCAGACGGTCCGACGACTTATTTACGGAAGGAACGTCAAGGTCATCAATGTTTTATGATATGATGAGTTGATGACATGCAATACATGTACATATCTATAAAACCGCCAGTTCATACTTTTAAAAACCAAGGTGTAGGGTTAGTAAAGTCAGGGCTTAGGGGCTTGGATTTCCTGGGATCTGATAACTTTTTACAGCGAGCTTGTGAGTCGTAGCCGCCAATTTTATATGAAATGTTTTCGGTGGGATATTTAGGTTAAAATAAATATTTTTATTTTATATTGCCCTGTGCACTATGGGCATTCCATAAGATCATTTCTCTTTTTTGGAACAACACGTTTTATATCGAGGTATGGGTATGATGATTGATGTCTATGTCAGATGTCATGTATATGTGTTCTCATCTATACGAGAGGCTTGTGCCCAGCAGTGAGAGGTATGCTGATGACGATGGGTATAGGTAGGTATGTAGACCTGTTTTGATTTGACACTTCACGGAGTACAGTTGACATCAAAAGTAGCTTCAAAAAGAAGAAGCTCTTATTCCGTTTTAATTAAAGTCTTGACCTTTTCACATGTATAGCCACTTTTGATGCTAACTACGTGTGATGACATAACAGACAACTTAAAAAAAGTTGACTATACATTTTTATCATTTCATCCGTTTAGGAGCTACGATGGTGCAGATGGTGCACACACGTAGACTGATCCACATGTTAAACTTATATTACCCCTCTTTTTCGTTTCGCGTCTGGGGTTAAAACAACCTTTTTTTATGATAGACTGACCAGCGTTTGGCCTTAGCTAAAAGCACATAAGCCGTTAACTATTGACCACAGCAGAGAAGACTTATTTTATCAAGCTTTTATTTAACTTGCACTGTTCTTAAGTAAGTATGTACAAATATATCATCAAAACTTGCAATCCCTTTTTCAACTACTTGCCGGTATCGGATTGACCTAAAATTTGGCATACTTTTGTAAGTTCGGTGACAACACAATATTATGGTATCACCGAGCTGATCTGGCCATAACAACTCCTAAACTAATGTACACAAGATAACCCAATCGTGTTTGGGCTCTTTCGAACCGCGTCAACGAGCAGTTGATGATTGTGGACAAAAGTAGCAATTGTGCAATAAAAGCTTGTAAATTGAAAATTTTGACAGAAACGTATTTCAACTGTATCACCTAAGTATACATTAAGTAATGAGCAGGACTCGAACTTTTGGTGCCGATGACGTCGTACCATAGGTACTTACATAATACATACATATGATGATTTCAGATAGTATTTTCGTAAACAGTAAGTAACACTTATCAACCTATTTAATTAAACGATATCGCCACATTAAATGAGCAGCACAGTACACGTCTTTGACTGACATTGTCATTCAGATGACCAATGAATTGACGTTGTAGTTGTTTTGTTTAGTCGTATTCTCACGGTTTACTACTGTATAAAATAATTATTTTTACTACCTACTGTATAAAAAGTCGGTATGCAATGTCATCCTTACAGAAATATTGTTACTTTGATTATGGCTTCAAATACCGTGTATAAAATAAATCAAATCAAATCAAATAATTTATTTCAGAAACATGGTTCCATATAAATGACATAAAGATGTTAGTAACAATTAATCTTACGAACACTATGTTAGTAAAGAAGTAAAATTTGGCAGAAATAATTTAAATTGAAATTAATTGTCAACATTAATGCACCACTGTGGTGTGGAGCCGTATCCATCGCCGCACAAAATAAAGCACAAAATGTATTACTTAAATAATCTTACCTTATGCTTACGGTAACAAGTTTCAAAATACGTATTTTATTCATTTTATTTATCACATCATCCTGTGTACAGATTAACGTATTTTTACATCATATGCACCAAAATATCGAGCCTCCGTAATGAGTATCTTAATAAATTACGAGTAAAGTATAGAATTTAAAATAAATAGCCCTGCTTTTATTTGTGATGATTGAGTCTTATGGATGTTAAATATTTAGTATGCAATAGGTATTAACAATTCAGGTTCATTCAGGTTCTGTCGCGTATTTATTGTTTACTCAGAAATAAATAAAATTAAAGCCGACCTTTTTAAAGTAGGATAATCGAACTCACTATTGCTTGCAAATGAATTTATATTTCGTATTCTAGTTTTATCGTCTCGTCACTGTTTATCTGGGTTATTGAGTTCAAGAATGTTGAATCACTCAAATTGGTACAAAAGGCGACATCAGCAGCAATATTGGTTTTATGAAATGCTACCAAACTGAATCTAATCTTTATTGCAAGATACAAGTCCACCAAATTAATATCCAAGTAGGTTTTAGCTTTAGTTGCAGGTTTCCTATCAAAGACTCAGCTGTAGAGTCTCACTTAAAATCAATTTCACGTAAAATTATGTAATACTAGCTTTAGCCCGCGACTTCGTCTGCGTACAACTCATACTCGTTTTAGAATTATTTGTTTTCCCATACATCTTTCACCCTTATTTACACCCCCTTGTGAAATGATTACATTCAATATGACATGCTCTTTGCCGCGCACGGACAAAATTTTAATAAAAATCCTGTTTTCAAAACGAATCATCATCATCATCATATCAGCCGAAAGACGTCCACTGCTGGACATAGGCCTCCCCCAAAGAGTAACACAATGACCGATCCTTCGCCATCCGCATCCAGCGGACTCCTGCGACCTTTACCAGGTCATCAGGCCACCTTGTGGGAGGGTCTACCCACGCTGCGCCTTCCGGTACGTGGTCGCCACTCGAGAACCTTTCCTCTCCAACGGCCAACGGTTCTACGTGCAATGTGCCTCGCCCACTGCCACTTGAGTTTAGCGATTCGGTTACTTTGCTTCTACTGCCGATGGCCTCATTTATGATGCGATCACGCAGAGATACTCCCAGCATAGCGCTCTCCATAAGCTCTCTTATGAGGCCCATAGTAAGCGACTACATTTCAATGCCCATTATGTCATCACTGGCAACACACACACTTTCGTCTTAAGACACTGCAACAAAATTATTTTGAGAATATGAAAAATACCTGCTAAGTACGTTCATCGCGATAGTAAGAATAAAAACTCCCATTAATTTGGAGAAGAGGTTAACCTAACCCTAAAACAGTAAATGTATTGGATTTACAGCTCAAAAGCCACAAAAAATAATAAAAAACAATGATAGTACATACCTTTGCGATGTTATACTTCTTCGTTTACACCAATAACACGAAACACAGTTCAAACATCTTTTGAGAGAACACACATCTAAGCGACCAAAATTCTTACGAAAATGGCGGGTATATTGGAGTTAGCCGATAACTTTTAAACTCATGGAGGGAACTCATCATGTGATTTAAGCAATTTGTTAAAATAACTGGCAGTGGTAGCTGTCTTTCTCAGGTGATGCATCTTTTTTTTTGCTACATAATGGTGAGTAAAACGAAAAAATGTCAAGAAATGCATTTAGCGGGTTTACACTCATACCAAACGATATTATAGAAATAATTGCTATTTGATTTCTAGTAGGCGCCCATACAAACTTACCCCCCTTTTCACCACCTAATTAACGATTTCCGGAATAAAAACTATCCTATGTCCTTTCCCGGGACTCTAACTATCTCTATACCAAATTTCATCTAAATCGGTTAAGTGGTTTAAGCGTGAAGAGGTAACAGACAGACGGGTGACTTTCGCATTTATAATATTAAGTATGGAGTATGGATTTATAGTTACAATTACTCATTACGACAACGACCTGTTTAGCCTAATTGGTAGTAGGGACACTGCCTCCGAAGCTAGAGGTCCCGGGTTCGAATCCCGGCCAGGGCATTATTTGTGCATTTAGCACGGATTTTGTTCTTAGGTGGTCATAGCAATTCCTAAAATACACAAGTGTTTGGTCTCATTTGAACCATCTCAACAAGTAGTTGACGATTGTGGAGAAAAGGACAGTCGGTAATAAAAGCTTGTACCATTTTTTTTGTCAGTAACTTGTCGCATTCGATAACCACCATATCAGCCCTAGGACGTCCACTGCTGGACATAGGCCTCCCCCAATTTCATGGGGGGTAAATGCCATAATCGCCACGCTTGGCATGCGGGTTGGCGATCGCAGTATCTCCACCGCATTTAAGGAATGCTGCTGCCCATTCCCCGGTGGTCTTGGTCGTAGTTTTAGGACATACCCGGGTCCATTCGATAACATCTTATAGAAAAAACAATTAATCTGTTAAATTAGCCAGTGAATATGTTATTTTATCCAATAACAATGTCAATTCGTATGTATGTTTGCTAGAGATATTTCTTCATTAAAATAATTTGTAACTATTCGTTTCTAATTCTCTCGACGAAAGTAAAACGAGTTACCAACTATGTCTATAAAATAAAATCACTACCAAATACACACAGTAAATAGTTAACTATTGTCCAGAGAATGACTACTAGTTTTTAGGGTTCCTTACCCAAAGGGTGCCATGCCAACGGTACCCTAGCTACCTCAGCGGGCTCAGAATTGTAACCGTAATAGGCGGAGAGTATAGTTATTTTTTCTTCTTTGTCGTCACACTCTTGCCAGAGTGGTCGTGAACGTCATGCTGTGGGTGGCGAGCTTTCCCACCCGGCGCCATTCCTCTCAAGTCTGCACGGCTAACGTTTTCGTGCAACGGGCAATTTAATCCGTCCTTGATTTGGTCAGTCCACCTCATTGGGGAACTGCCACATGGTCTCATGCCCTCAACGCTGCCCTGTACCACAAGCCGTTCAAACGACAGATACCTATTCACGTCGTGACTCATGGCCAAAGAATGTCAAAAATGTGAGAATCCTTAACTGCTCGGTAGAGGAGAGACGCTTGCTTTATATGGAGCTCTCGAAGAATGGATACGTTGTTGCGAGTAATATTGCGATTCCTCCAGATCTTCCCGAGCTTATCCATAGCAGAACGAGTCATGGCCATACGTTTCTAAATTTTGTCTACGCATCTTCCTTGGTTAGATACCAGAGAACCAAGATATGTAGATATACGAATGAACCACGTCATAATTCGCAATGCGAGACACTCCTGGCGCAGTTGCTGTTGGCTCGATCGATAATCAAAGTTATGGTTTTATTCAGCGAACTGGTTTTATTATACTTAGTCGGCTCATAAGTTCTGTCACTGGCCTTTAAAATTTAAATTTATTTAACATGGACGCTTAAAGATAGCCGTACCGCAATAATTGCACTATATCGTTGTGGACACACGCCGACTAAAATTTTTAAGCTACTTGAAAATTTAAAATTCTCTCTAAGATTTGTGTATCGTACCATAGAAAGATACAGTGAGGTCTCTAGTTTAAATGACAAGAAAAGAAGCGGTCGTCCGCGTACAGCTAGGACTCCAGCGGTTGTACAAGCAATTAGGGCACGCATTGCCAGAAATCCCGCTAGGAAACAAAAAGTTATGGCCCTCCAGATGGGTTTGAGCAGAAACACGGTGAAAAGAGTGCTTAATCAAGACCTGAGACTTCGTGCTTATAAATGAAAAACTGGCCATCTTCTCAATGGTCGGCTTAAAGCTTTAAGGCTTAAAAGATCTAAAGCTTTATTGAAGAAGTACGCTAAAAATAAGCATCGTTGTATACTGTTTTAGGGACGAGAAAATTTTTGACATAGAAGAAAACTGTAATAAACAAAATGATAGAGTGTACGCTCGCAATAGTAAAGAAGCGTCTAATAGCATTCTCCGTATTCAAAGAGGTCATCACCCTTCATCTGTGATGGTTTGGCTGGGAGTTTCTTATGCGGGCGTCACTAGTATGCATTTTTGTGGGAAAGGAGTAAAAACTAGTGCCAAAGTGTACCAAGACACGGTGTTGACTAATATTGTGAAACCACTATCCCATACGATGTTTCTAAACCAGCATTGGGTTTTCCAGCAGGACTCTGCTCCAGCCCATAAGGCAAAGTCTACACAAGCCTGGCTCGCCTCCAATAAAATCGACTTTATACGGCATGAAGATTGGCCCTCCTCTAGCCCAGATCTTAATCCGTTAGACTATAAAATATGGCAGTATATAGAGGAAAAGGTGTGCTCAAAACCTCATGCAAATCTAGACTCGCTGAAAAAATCCCTTGCTACGGCAGTGGCCAATATCGACATGAAAGTGGTGCGTGAATCCATTGACGACTGGCCACGCACAGTGGCGTGCCTAGGGTTGCAGAGAAGGGCAAGCCGAAGGATACATTTTTGTATTTTTTTTTACACACAATATCATTAAATCTATCTCCTACCTTGATACATTGCCATATTACCATACTAGTAAATCTTCACTCTTCATTATCACTATATCACTAACTGGTGTGGCGTAGACAGGACAGACTAACAAAACACACTGAAGGCATGCTATTACTAGATAAAATTGTACAGACATCTCAGCAATCGCACCGATCTTTGAAATTGTCGTTTATGTGACTTGCTTATCTGAGAAATACTCAATCAAGTCAGGCGTAGGTTTCGGTGAAAAAATAAGTTGCTTTTTTAGTGCAAAGTTTAGCGTGCCTACCTTTTCTGCGCCGATAACTTGTGCACATTTTAAATCGTCACACGGAACAACTTCATCCATCGTCACTTTCCACTTTAATAAACTTTTTAATACAAAACACTATCCACTCAAACAAAATCCGTTTCAAGTTTCCGTACGGAACAATCCGTTTCAAGTAATGTACATAATTGTAATCAATGAAGTTAGCATCACAATCCATCCAGTCATGAACGCGTACGCGCGAAATTCGCATTTGACTAACATCTGTTGATAACTTCACGTCGAAAGCCGGGCTTCTAGTCACAAACTATTTGCTAAATCTAGCTATAGATACGTATCTCTCGTTTTGTAGCAGTTTTCATAGATAAGAAAGAGAAAAAAGATATCAGCATTAAAGCCCGCTTGCAAGCCCGCGCGTGCGAGCGAGATGACTAGCCCGTGTCTCAACTCTATCGTGTTAAGACCGCTCGTTTCGCGCGGCAGTAGCGCCACTTGCTACGGTCGAATTTTGTACTACTACCCCGACCAAGATGAATAGAATATACAGATCAGGCGCCGTCGCGCGGATTTTAGTTAGTTTGAAATGGAAAAAAGAATTAGTCGTACATATATTTGGTTTTTGCTAATTTAGTAACGCAAGCCAGGCTTTTGGGCTTTTAAGGCCGTACCGCCACTGGCCACGCAGACTTCAAGCCTGTGTAGATAATTATGGCGGTCATTTTGAATAAATGTTATACATTTAGATTCTCTAGTTTATAAGCTTTCAAACGCTGTACAAATTATACGGAATAAACTTAAACTTTTGTTTTTATTTGATACTATGTATATGACAGAACTTATGAGCCGACTAAGTAGTTTATTTTGAGACCAAATTCCAGGCTTGTGCGTTCCACTTTCCGTAAAAGGACGTCCTGCTTATGGCGTCGCGCGTCGCTAAGCTGTTACCGTACGTCCCGGTGCGCAGCGTCTGCGCTACGCGGACATCCCGCTTGCGTCGCGCACGCTGTATGGATCAAGCCTTTACTGTTATGTATACACATTATGTTATACGATTTCACCGCCTCAGTCTCTAGTCGTGACAGCCAATGGAATGCCTCACACGCCACGGTCATCGATACATGACCATAATGTACTAGATTGTCAGTTCCGTGGCGTACAGGGCACGTCACTAATTCATTCGTAGTATGTGGCGGTCTTGGAGGACCCGGGTATATCCTTAAACTACGACCAAGACCACCACAAGACGGGGAATGAGCAGCAGCATTCCTAGAATGCGGTGGAGATACTGCGATCGCCAACCCGCATGCTAAGCATGGCGATTATGGCATTTACCCCCCATGAAATTGGGGGCGGCCTATGTCCAGCAGTGGACGTCCTAGGGCTGATATGGTGGTATGGATGTGGCGGTCATGAGGTTAAAGAGAAAATAAATTTAGTTTTTTTTTGAAAAAGTTAATAAAAACGTCTGCGTTTATAATTATTGACAGTAGGTACCTGCAATAAAAAAGATCTGTTGCAATAATGGCATGTATGAATCTGCAAGCATATAATAAAAAAAAATAGGAGAATCACCATATTTGAGTTTGTTCTACTTTTATAGTCAAGTCAGTTGCCCGTTTTAAACAAGAACTAATTCAAGTTGATGTAGTACATAGGTAGTCTAATGAATGATTTTATAAGTCTTTTATTAAATGGTAATTTCACTCGCTTCGATTACTGTTTTTCAATTTTGTTTAGATCTGATTAGTTGCACGGTTAGCACAAGACAGCCCGCGAGTTATATCGCGCGCGAGATGGACTATCCGCCTCTATCTAATCGGTACACACGGAAAGAGACGGATAGTCTATCCCGCGCGCGATATAGGTCGCGCGCTGTCTTGTGCTAGCCGTGCTGGTATGATCCCGGATTTAAAGCATTAAGCCATTACTAGCATCTACGACCAAGGGCGAGAAGGACGAATGTTTAGCGAAATCCCGGATGTAAACGCGATTATGTATGTAGGTGTCGTAATGTGTACCGTTAGAAAAAAAACTAGGTATATGTATATTTTTGATCTTATTTCTTTACAGATATTGGATGAGGTATACAGTATTCTATCATACCTGAAAACAACTACAAAACTAGCGAGGCCTTATAAAGTGACGGATGAGCTTTTTGATCTTACCACTATGGCCATGGAATACTTCAAGGAACATATTGAACCAAATTTGCCAGAAATTACATATTTTGGTACTGATTTCTTCGACATCACTACTGCATTTTCACGTAAGTATTTCCTAATCGTAATTTCAGTATTAACATATGCACTTGTTGTTACTTTCCTTTCATCTTTTTACGGTTGTTTAATGAAAAACATTAATCGTTTACGTCTATTAACTTTGTGCTAACCAATATTTTTTAACGATATATAAATTATGTATTCACCTTATAATGTTTATTTTATACTTAAATATGTTGCCTATCGTTTACAATAAGCCTACTTATTCGTTTTATCAGAATTAATAAGGTCCATCCTGAAAGTCCATTATAGATAAGTTTATCTCATGCTGATTAGATTAATTACCCACATAAAAGTTGAAAATACTATATTTCTGTGCTTTCTTAGAAAACTTCAAAGTGGGGTTATATTTTTAGGGTTCCGTAGCCAAATGGCAAAAAACGGAACCCTTATGGATTCGTCATGTCTGTCTGTCTGTCTGTCTGTCTGTCCGTCCGTCCGTATGTCACAGCCGAATTACTCGGAGACTATGACCACTACAATTATGAAATGTGGTGTGCAGGTGTATGCTGTGAACCGCTATAGAAATGTGATGTGAAATTACGAAAAAAATATTAAATTGGGAGTGGGGGCACCCCATACATGTTACAGGGGGTAAATTTTTTTAAACTGTTGGTGAGCCGTCTTAGTCGTAAAAAGTGTGTGGGTCCCCCTCCCCCTCTAGTTTCCAAACTATGTAGTTTAAAATTCTGAAAAAAATCAAGAACGATTTTTGGTTTGAACAAGATAGGTTCAACGGTTTTTGAGTTAATGCTGAAAAACTGTCTTGCCAAAACACTGGGGCGTAAGTGCCGTAAGTTTCCTATGAAGACACGACCTTTTTTGATTAAATGTATTGAATAGTGGTTTTAAATGTAGATTAGGAGGTGTCGGTACGGAACCCTTCTTTGTGCGTGGTCCAACGCGCATTTGGCCGGTTTTTTTCATGGTTCTGCGGCATGAATTATAAAATGTATACGAATATAAACCTGCAATTAAATTAGTATCTCGGAATCGTGTTCGTTTTCCTTCCCCTCATTATAAATCACTAGCTTAACTGCATACCACTTATGGTTTCATTGGAACTACAGTCAGGGTTCGAAAATATCCGATATTTATTATAAATATCAAAATATCGGACATTTGATATATATCCGATAATCCATAATATTTCTGTTATAAATATCAAAATACCCGATAGATAGAAGGTATTTTATCACACTTCACTCATTAACTTGGACTTGACAAAACGCGATGACATTGACTGATCAAAGCCCTTAACAATAAAAACAATCACTTGCAAATTTGTTCCAAATGAAGTTCATTTCGATAATTCCCAGAAATAGCCTTTTTATTTTTAGGGGAAAACGTAACTATTTATTATAAATCTTATTTCGTGGTGTAAGGTTTGAAATTCAATAAAAATATGTTCGAGTACAAACGTGATTCCTAGAAATTTGAGTTCGTAATAGCAATAAAGTGAAACATTTTACTCTAGTAATGCTTGTGATCTGCTAGAGAAAAAAAAATTAAAAATAAATATCCATTGATATATATCAACATAAATATCAATTGATCTATATAATGATATATATCACGATATATATCCACTGATATATATCACGATATATATCCGCTGATATATATCACGATATATATCCGCTGATATATATCGGCGAACCCTGACTACAGTTGACGCATTCCGTTGTTATTAGGTATGAAGCAGGTGTGTATACCTACTACACATTACAGTAAACGTAAAGCCAACGAGACGAGATTGACTTCATCCTTCTGATAGCTGACTGATTCAGATTTCTACTGAGCGAGCGTGAAGCACTAGCGAAGCTGTTTCAACTTTTGTTTCGTATGCTGTCCGGTTGTTCTTTACGGCTACACAAACTTCCCGTACAAACAGCTTTTAATTATCGACAATCTTAAACAACCGAGGCTAAGCTGGGTTGCACCGACTTACGATCACAGATTGATCTACGTTAAATATCACAGACATCAGAGAAAAGCAGACTCGCAGTATTAAGCCAGATTTTTCATGTACTTGTCTCGTTAAATCTTAATGGTGCACCAAAATTAAATCCCATATAAACTTAACACGCCACAACGTTAGTTCAGTACAATTTTCACTTATGAAGACGGAGACACGGACCGGTGAAGACCTGTCAATGTCACTTGTCTGTCTCTCTCAAACTTTCTGATTTGTGCATTAGTGAGAATAGATCAGATTGTACAGAAATCGTTCAACTTAATGAACGGATCTGCTTTACTCTGATATGTGTTAAATATGGCGCAGGCAGCTGTCATCCCATAGAAACTTGTTACACTTTCCATACATTCAAATTTTAACGAACTCGGCTTACGATTACAGATGGTTTGGTGCAATCCAGCCTAAGTACGGAAAGGAGGGCAGTAGAAAAACACTTAGACGACACGTATGACGTCTGAAAATTCAGGTCTTGGCTGTATGAAAATTAAGTAGTTACGCAATGTCGAGAACAGTGATCACTATATCAATAACTTTCATGTATGTACATACAGACGTGACATTGTTTATTATTTTGTGGGTTAAGCCAAAAGAAATTTCCATTTAAAATAAATTTGTTTTTTTTTTAATATTTATACAATGGATGTGTGTATAATTTGTATTTCTTACGCAAGATGAAAAATAAATCATGGAATTTGTAAGGCTAGAGTATGCTTTATCTTGTTCGAATATAATGAAAACTGTCATCGCCAATGAAGGGCGGAAATTCTGACCTTTCTTACTTTCTGACGAAACTGTGACTGGTCAAGTCTCCCACCCCGTGAATTATCAGCCTCTTTCCAAATTATCATCTAAATGAACTAAATTTTCAATATTCTTATCTACCACATTGCTGACGTTTGCTTTGTTCCGAATCTTTACCTAGGCTGAAATATATCACACTAGCATTTGCCCGCGGTTTCGCCCGCGTACTAAGCGAAATTTATAACCGTCTACGAAAAAGAGGTTCGTATGTTTGTCAACGATTATCTCGCGTTTAGCTGAACCGATTTAGATGCGGTCTCCAGAAAAGTAGTTGTTACATTCTGGGGGTTTCGGTATACGAAGTTTGGTGATTGTGATTCATTAACAGATGAACAGATGAAAAGTCAGTATACATTCTGAGAACCGGCAAACTGTTGAATTTCATTTGATTTTGACAAAAATAAGGATCGAAAACTATTATCATACATTTCCGAGAGGCCGAAGGGGAAAGGGCCGATGAAATAAAAGCACGTCTTAAATGGCCCTTAGTAAAAGTATCTGTGTACTACAGTAACACCAATAGGTCTGATAACGACCAAGCAGCGCGCAGCGGTCATAAACTCTGGTCCTTTGAAGAACAGAAATACGGCTAATTCAATATCACGTGTAACATTTATTTTTCTTAAAATTTAATTTATTAGGTAGGTTTTGCCAGTTCCGATTGGAGTATCCAAAAAGAAAATTTGGCCTTACTTCCATTCCACGGTAGGCGGGTGCCGCTCGTGGCCCAGCGGCACCCGCCTACCGTGTGAGGTATGCGAGGTTAAGCAATGTGGGCGCAGGTCAGTTCTTGGATGGGTGACCGCTTTGAGTGGTTACTAACTTACTCTCGTGCTTTGGAAGGCACGCTAAGCCGTTGATCCCGGCTGCTGTCTATGACAGCAATCGTTAAGCCAAGTTAGAGGCCTTCAGGCGACTTGCGAACTTCTAACAGTCAAGTTGCCCACTCACTTGACAAAGGGGGGTCGAAGTTGCACCACGTCCGTAGGGAGGGAGTACCCACCGTTACCCTACACGTGACCCCTGGGTTGTGCTAAAAGTGCAACAAAAACTGGCAACCGTACTTGTCTTCTCGAAGATCTCACGGTTCGTAAATAAATGCCATACGAAAAAAAAAAAGGTTGATTTAAATGGAAAAAATATCGAAGTCTCTATGTCGTTTTTAAAAGCAAATCCATAGATACCCCACACGCCTATATAGTAACATTAAACTTTTTTGCATGCAGGCATGTATGGAGTGCCAAATTTTACCTCAGATTCGTTTTAAAAGGTATCTCGGACGCTCAAATATCGATTTTGAACGAAATCGGGACGAAAAAAAAGAAAATGAATATGGCCGCCACTATCACAAATTTTACCTCGGATTCGTAGTAAGAGACCTCTCGGACACTCTGATATCGATTTTGAACGAAATCGGGACGAAAAAACAGAAAATCAATATGGCTGCGATTTTTCCAAATTTTACCTCGGAGTCGTATAAGGGGACCTCTCGGACGCTCAGATATCGATTTTGAACGAAATCGGGACGGAAATGAAGAAATTCAATATGGCCGTTACGTTATTCAAAGTTAAGGTACCTCGGATTCCTATTAAGAATCCTCTCGGACGCTGAAATATCGATTTATGTCGAAATCGTATCGGACGGCACTGATTAATAAAACCACTTACAATACATTGAATCAAAAAAGGTCGTATCTTCATAGGGAACTCACGGCACTTCATGCACCTTTAGACCTTATAAGGAACTTACATGCCAAATTTGGTATCTCTCGAACCAGCAGTTTGGGCTGTGCGTTGATATGTCACTCACTCAGTCAGTCAGTTTCTTCTTGCAATTTGGCACCTACTTTTAAAAGTTTTAATGTTCCCAAAAGTAAATTTCAAAATCAATGCCATTTTCGAAATTAACGACCCAAACTCATAAAAATGACACCCATATTAATATTTAGACATTCCAACGCCTCGGATCCCAACAGAGGGGATGGTATTTCACGTCCTCCACGTAGGATTTTAAAATCATTGTTGTTTTCGTAAACAGCGACCTGATAAACCATAGAAACAACACCCATATCGATTTTCAAAATTTTTCACCAGATTTCCCCATTTTAGGGATTGATTTCTTAAAAAACCTGAAACACATGTTCACTCATTTATCGTTAGAAATACTCCTGTGAAGTTTCGAATAAAATAATCCAACTAATCTTGATTCCCCATACAAACTTCGGACCCCCATTTCACCCCCTTAGGGGTTGAATTTTGAAAAATCCTTTCTTAATGCACCTCAAGACCTTATATGGAACAAACATACTAAATTTGGCATCTCTAGAACCAGCAGTTTGGGCTGTGCGTTGATATGTCAGCCACTCAGTCAGTCAGTTATTTCTTGAAATTTGGCACAAACTTTTAAAAGTTTTCATGTCCACAATATTAAATTTGAAAACCGATGCCATTTTCGTAATTAACGTCCCAAAAACCATAAAAATTACACCCATATTAATATTTAGACATTTCATCCCCCTCGCACCCCAACAGGGGGGATGGTATTTCACGTCCTCCACGTGAGATTTTAAAATCATTGTTGTTTTCGTTATCTGCGACCCGGTATATCATAAAAACAATACCCATGTCGATTTCCAGAATTTGTCACCACCTTTCCCCCTTTTAGGGGTTGATTTCTCAAAAAACCTGAAACACGTATTTCCTCATTTATCGTTAGAAATACTCCTGTGAAGTTTCGAATAAAATAGTCCAACTAATCTTGTTTCCCCATACAAACTTCGGACCCCCATTTCACCCCCTTAGGGGTTGAATTTTGAAAAATCCTTTCTTAGTGCACCCCTAGACCTTATAAGGAACCTACGTGCCAAATTTGGAATCTCTAGGACCAGCGGTTTGGGCTGTGCGTTGATATGTCAGTCAGTCAGTTTCTTCTTTTATATATTTAGATGATAAATGAACAAATAGAAAATCTGTGTCAAATTACAGTAATTTATGAATGTTATATCTTGCACATACCTTTGTATTTCATTTCTTTAGATGTAGGCAATTTGGACCTTATTACAATGCAATAACTTAATAAGGTGCACTGCAGTGGAAGTGGACTGTCGTATCCTCCTCTTCATTCAACGTTATCATGGTGTAATTCGGGAGATGGTTCTAGTTTTTGTGGAAGCAACTTACCATTCTACCTTTCAAACGGGAAGGGAAACTTGTCTTTATCGTAGCAAGTATTTCAGACCCGCTGGATTTGGCATAATAAAAGCATGTCCTTCTTTTCCAGCTGGCGAGAGTAGTAAATCGTACATGTGCATCGACTCGCCGCCTCCGAGCGGTTTCGAGTCAGGTAGCGCAGCGGCCAGCGCCGTGTCGGATCGGCGCGTGAGCATCTCCAATCTATTCTTGGAGGAGAGCCTGCCGCCCTCGCCGCCACCGCCGCAGAGCAATATGGTGCTGAGGAAACGGATACACCGCATCAAGCAGGGGATGAAGAAGTGAGTGCATTACCATCAATGTTGAGGTCATGCTATTTGCTTGTTATGGTCAAAGCATGAATTTATCGAGATAGCTAGGCAAGTCTATCCTTATTGGATATGTTTCTCGAGTACGCGTTTCTTTACAAAACAGCACAAAATTATCCTGATATTTATTTATTATTATTGCAATCCATGCTACATATAGTATAGACACATGTGTTACATTAAGATTAGAACAGCATGGACCCTGATGTATTAAAACTATTCATTTGCTAATTCACAGTATTTCTTATTGTTTATGAAACTGAGTAAGAACAGGAAAAAGTTCATCGTCATATGCCTGAGCTGAGACAGATCCAAGAATGTATCGGCGATAAACTGCGTAATATGGTTGTACCCACGGAATATATAAAAAGATGGAAGCGGCGTGACAGCTATCTACTTAGAGAACCACCGTAGCCGTTCTAACACAATCATAACTAAATACATACACGCCAACACTAACGCAAAACGCTTTTGAATGGATAACGCTTATAATTCTATTACGATTTTAACGGTTGTCATTTTTAGAAAGAAAATGACTTCAAACTAGATCAATTTAGGGCCTAAATTCCAATGCCTAAAAAATGACAAGTAAGTCTCTGCTTTGTCAATATAGGGGTTAAAAATCGGATGGCATTTAAGGCATAAAAATTATATTCTATTAGTATTGATATATGATTTCCCTCTTGCATTATTACATAGCCAAGCGAGTGTGAGCGAGATGCACTTTGGACAGAAATTGTTATGGAATCCTTGTTTGCAAAATGGAGACCGCGGTCAAATACTCTTGACATTTGATTGCGTTCGAAGCCAAAGGTCTTATGTTACTATGAAAGTCTGTGGTGGCACACCTATTTGGAAGTGAGAGTTAGAATTTGGAAAGAAATAGGGGTGAGGGTATAATCGTTAATTATCGATATAAATACGTTGAGTAGAACCTGTCTAAAACGGAAAGCGCGTCCAATAGGTTTTCGTAATTTTGACGTTATACGAGGGCTGTTCCGAAAGTTTTTAGCTGCTCTCACTCTATTCATGCGATATATGTTTTAATGATACCATCATGCGGGTAATTTCGATACATATGTGTTGGGATGAAACTGTTGATGAAAGTCGCTTGGGTTGTTTTTATTGTGTTTTAAGTACGACGTGTCAACAGCCCTATCGAATATGCGATGAACGGGTCACAATACCAATTTAGTGTTGCAGGCCAATATTAATTAATACGTCACCACAACTAAACGAAATTTTATACACCACAAACTATGAATCTTCCCTGTCTCTACCCACGTAATCTGTTTCGATTGCATGAAAATCAGCGACAATGAGCAGGTGTGTCGAATATTAGTCTAGGTCGCGAGACTAGGGACTGGTCATCATCACAAAAACTTAAATTAAATAAAATCATTTAGTGATTTTACATTAAAATCAGCAAAACTAAGTTAACTAGTAAACTAAGTCATCCCGGGCATTTTCCACCACAAATGTTAGGGATTTAGATGTCAAAACTATTTTTAGGTATCAAAAATGGTACTATTTTCGCAAATTTTTAAAAGCCCATACAAAAGGCCTTTTGGTAAAAAAAATGTTGTGAAAAAAATACTTGCTGCTTACTAACGATTTTATCCCAGCACATAACTATTGAAATTACCCATATAATTATCTATATTAATAATTTCGTGCAGGGGTACGGTAGACCCGAACGAGACCTGTCTCAAATTGAAGAACGTATAAAAATAACGATTTTTGAGTTGAACATATGTATCCGCAAAATTCGGATTGTCGCGTATTTTGCATTAAAAAGTGTTAATTTTACGACAAAAGGTCCGCCATATTAAATTTGTTGGTTGACAGCACAGACTACTAAGAAGATACTGTTGACAGCGTGGGGTTGGGTACGTTCGGAAATTGTAAACTATGTTTGCGTCCGGTGTGTTGGCCAGGTTGCTGGGCGTGGATTCGGCTAGCCGCGTCTGCAGCGTTTTGTTTTTGTAGTTTTCAAGCGTTCTATACACCTATCAGCCTAGCTAGCACGATAACTTATACCGTCACGTTATATGGGCGAAATGTATTAAAACGTCACATAAAACGTAACGGTATCATACCGTGCTAGCTAGGCTGATTGTCACAACAACCGCCTTCAAGCGAATGTATGGGGCCTGTTACATGGTTATTAACTTATTAGTATCACGTGATACATTCATATCACGATAAGTATCACGTGAATATTGAAGTAGAATCCATACAAATTTGAAAACTGCTATAATATTGACACCCCAGTATTGTGATAATATTAATCGTGTAAAGGACACCACTTGAATGTTTGCTGAGTTTGTCCGCCATCTTAAAGCTGCGTCTCTATTTTGTTGTGACAAACTACTAGGTGGCTTATGGCTTTTAAACGTCTAGCAAAATTCTATCCATATCTCGCTCTATCTTATAACTTAGTGGTACTGGGGTCTACTCCGAAATTCAAAATCCGAACTTCGTATGGTGCCGTCCCTTTCACTCATATAGTCTATGACAGGAGAATGAAAGGGACGGCACCATACGAAGTTAGGATTTTGAATTTCGGAGTAGACCCCCAACTCATGCCGTTCGCCGCGCTCGGACGTTAGAGGCGCCACCGCGAACCGAAAACGAAGTATCTGCCTCTCTCTCGCACATGTATATTCGAACGACAGAGAGGAAGATAGTTCGTTTTTGGTTCGCGGTAGGCCCTCAGGCGTCAACTTTAAAACGAATAGGGTATTTTACTATAAGAGAAATAAAAAATGTAATAAAAACCAGCCAAGTGCGTCGGAGTCGCACACTGAGGGTTCCGTATAACTAAAAAACAAATGTGATTTATCAATATATTGATATTTTTGGTAAAATATACTTCATAATAAACATTATCTTATCACCTAATTTCAAGTTCATAGGTCGATGGGAAGTTAAAAAATTATATGTGTGACAGACAACACACGGAATGTTCTTTGACTTTCTTCGACCGTCCGCCGCGCTCGGACTAAAGTGCTACCAACCGAAAACTAAATATATATGCCTCTCTGTCGCACTTGCATATTCGAGCGCGGAGAAGGAAATACTTCGTTTTCAGATCGCGGTAGGCCCTCTGGTCTGACGGCTCCTATTCCTGGATGGTGCGCGTATCGGAATGTGAAATACCTTTGGCAAAACGGAACAAGTTGTTAAATAGCTTCCATTAATTGGAGAAAATATTACCAACTGTTATTATTATCACGCGAAACACTGAATATTGAAGCAACATCCATAGGGGCCTGTTACATGGTTATTATTATCACGCGATATACTCATATCACGATCCGTATCACGTGCAATGAATATTGAAGAAAAATCCATACGATTTTGAAAACCACGATAATATTGACACACCAGTATTGAGATAATATTAAGCGTTTAACAGACCCCATACAATTTTAAAAATCGCGATTATATTGACACATAATATTCAGTGTAAAGGACCTTACTTAATAGAATTTGGCGGAGAATAGAGAGCTGCTACCGCGAAACGAAAACGAACGAACATCGTGTATCCCTCTGTGTCGCTCGATTTTGCAAGTTCGACAGAGAGGGAGATACACGAACTTCATTTGTTTTCGTTCGTGTTAGCAGCTCTGACTTCTCACCAAAAATACTGACTGGCACATCAATATTTAACAACTGCACATCTGAACTGAATTTTAATGAACGATTAGTATTTTAGCTATACAAATCAGTACTGATTACGGTGTCAAATTTTTTATGTGCCTTTAAATACTACCCTTATAAAAATGCTTAGGATTAACTTGCAAAGATACTAGCCTTTGCCCGTGACGTCGTCAGCGTAATCTTTTACTCCCTATTCCATATGTTAATCCAGACTACAGACTATATTTCTATACGAAATTTCATCATAATCCGTTGTTGTAATGTTTTTATTTTATACATTTTTGTACACTATTTCTTTCTTCGTTTGCATAACTGTCACGAATAAATGTTTACTTTATTTCTTACTTATTTATTTCAGCCGAGCGAAGCCGGGCTTTCATCTAGTATAAATAAAAAATATATCGCATGAATAGAGTGAGAGCAGCTTAAAACTTTCGGAACAGCCCTCGTAAGATCACAGTTTCTGTCATGCATAACGTTTTCCAGTGCTTTTAATGAATTAATGTTATTGGTTACCTATTTTATAATTTAATTGCATGTTATTCATCAAGAGTTGAGTGCAGAGTACAATGCAGAGTAGGTATGTCGTTGGCGACGATCTAGTTAAATATTCGAATAAGTGTCTCGAATTTAAGGTATGATAATTTAAGGAACCTATTCACTTTAGGTTAAGATCAATCGAGAAGCAGAAAATGAAAAAGAGGAAACTTTACAATTAGCACTATTGAGTAACAAATAACATAACAAATCCTTTTAAGCAATTTAAGCAAAAAAAAAAGTTATGCGTGTCAGGTGCTGTAATCTAAGGAGCTTTGAAAGAACGTGATTTCAAGTTAGTTCAAGCTTATGTAGACACGCGGCAGCGTGTCCAGCCAAGTTCACCCCAGGAACTGGCGGACAGCAGCCGTGTGTTATTTTACACGAACCGTTTGGAGCCACTTTTGACCTCCCGATTACTCCAGATCTACTTAATAAAAAATTTGGTACATGTATTAAGATCCTTTAGAACAACTAGAACCCCAAATTTCATTAATATAGGTGAAAAGTTATTGAGATATAAAAGTAGTCCAAAAACCGGCATTTTTACCACTTACTGACTAACTGACTAGTAATCAAAAACCTAACCCATTTCCAGGTGACCTAGAAAGGTGAAATTTGCCATACAGCTTGGTAATTGTATGTGTACAAAAAAATCAGATAAACAGTTTTTTTTATGTTTTATTATTATTATTATTTATGTTTGTTACCTCAGAACTCCGTCATTTATTAACCGATTTGGAAAATTATTTTTATGTTTGAATCAGTATACTTTAGGAGTGGTCCCATTGTTATCAGGTCAGAATTTGAATAAAGGGTCCTGGAGAAATCGAGGGAACTCTTCAAATATTTTAGGTGCACCTATAGCGATTTGGGTATTTTGTATAGTAACTCGTGCATTCGCTCTTGAAAAGCACCATTTGGGGAAGCTTGACAAAAGGTAATGATATCCCATCAAAAACATAAATGTGAAAATGGCAGCCAAGTTCAATATGCGATGCGTGGTGGTCGTCTTCACCGACAAAAGAATTGAAATCTAAATGGGTGCCAAGTTCCGAAGATTATCTGAAAATTTGCCAAGTCTGGCACTAGATTGTTTACAGTAAAATCAATTTATTGCGGCTTAATGCATTTTGAGCTCTCAATTAATTTGTCGCTGAAGACGACAACCAAGCATCGCATATTGAACTTGGCTGCCATTTTCACATTTATGTTTTTGATGGGATTTTACTATCGCTAATAACCATTTACGAACTTGCCTGTTTCACATTTATTAAATAGAGGCACGTTCATTTAAAACTTGGTTTTAAGTTGAGTCTACAAAGGTTAATGTGATTAGTTAAAATGTACTGAAATTTGAACGTACCAATAATGAAGCAGAATGAATGTATAGTAATGTGGTGTAATTTTGATTTGCAATAAATACGTTTCTTTTTTTATTACAGTACAATATGTAGGTATTTATATAATGTGGGCAAGAGGTCTTGCGCGTAAAATAAAATAATAGATAGTACTTAAATAAATAAATACTTATTCTATTCTATAAGCAAACTATGCTTAATATGTTATTTTAAATTAGAAGTATGACAAGTAACTATCGGACTATACCATCAGTTATGTTATATAATGACATGTAGAAATTATTAGATATTTTTATTTATTGTCGTGCCCAAGTTAAAACATTATTAAATTTATTTTAACATAATCGATAAATTCGTACATTAGGTATGGGTACCACTCTAGCCCTGCTACCAATTGCTCCGATAAAATGACAAACGGAAAGGAGCACGAATAGCGCGATACATTGCGGTGACATTACGGTAGTTCCTTAATCGTTGCCATTCGCAAGCAAGCAATGTCATAATCCATCGCAATGTTTTCCAAAAAACAATTATTTTAGTGTTTATCAGTGAAAAGAAATCATTCCCGGCTGATCCTTTAGGTTGTAGCTTCGTTGTAGGTACGATAAAATTGCACAACAAAGCATTTTTATATTTTTAAAAGGGTATAATTCCTCATTCGCGGTCCATTGACAACTGAACTTTTGACAGGTGCTTGTAAATCCGATCATATACGCGGCTACGCGTGCCCCGCCCATTACCATTTCTATAGTATTTATTTGTTCTGTGGTTGTACCTTTCGGATTGAGTTCTATTGAATTCATGATATGGTCCAACTTACATTCAGAATCGCAACAGCGACGACGTCTCGCTAACAATTCCCCAAATCTCAGATACAACGACCAACTATCGGCCTTGCGGAGCGACCTGCGCAGCTGCAAACGCAAGACTGCCCTCCAACAGAAGCAGATCGCGGAACAACAGAAGCAGATCGCAGAACAACAGAAGCAGACGCTCGATTATGCCAACCGCCTCGACGACTATGACAAGAAGAACGAGGAGACCAGCCGCAAGTTCCAGACGCTGTTGCAGGTCAAACTTTATCCAATATCTTGTAGCGTAATATAGGTGCAGCACTGCAGAGACGAGAAATGCACACTGCTGGTGATAAACACAAAATACTCCTTTTTCGTACTGCCTCTCCTCGCTGGTGGACCAGTAACTTCATTGCTGATCGTTTCGCACCTGACGCGGTCAGTGCGACACTAAAACCAGCCTATTATAATTACACTACGTATATAATTCGTCTATGCGGCTGTTTGTGTTCGCAAATCTAAATAAATAAATCATAAAAAGTAGCTGAAACTACATTCGTCATTTGTGTGTAGTGTGCAATAATAGTACATTACTACAGAGGCCGGGACGAAAGGGGTTGCCGGCCGAAGACATATATACGGCCGAGCGAAGCGAGGCCGGATAGGTCTAAGGCTGGCAACCCCAAATTTCCCGCCGAGGTATGTATAGTGCTTTTCTCAAACATGCAATGAAATAAACAACAAAAAAAAACAAAATTTTATTTTTAATACGCATAGTGGCAGAATGTCATGATGCCTGTGCCACAAATTTATGTGGAATGGAATTAAAGAAGAGGACTTTGCCGGCCTAGGCCTGCAACATTTGTATGAAATTCCATTAACGACCTCTTGTCCTAGCCGCACCTGAAACGTCATACTTCGCAGCCTATTATAAGGAACATAACATCAATATTTCATTGCATGTTTGAGAAAAGAGTATTTGTATTGTATTGTATTGTAATTATGCAATAGGTTATAAACAGAGATCGTAATTTTAGTGTCGGTGACGTAAAATTTACGTCATTCGCACATACAAGTAGGATAATTCCAATTGTTGTTATGGTAATTATCAATCTTTGATCATCTCTCATCATTTAAAGATGATCATTTAATCATCTATATCATTTTATGAGATGATGATAATGGTATTTTTTTCAATATTGACATTAACATCCGAAGATTAGAAAGGAGTTCTTTTTTTTTCTATTTATAATCCTTTACTAGCAGGTGAGGATCTCACAATTTTCAAGTTTTTTTAACAGGTTATTGGAATATGGAATCTAAATATCAACGTAAACTTAGAACAACAAGGTTTGTTAATTTGTTGGTAATTAACTGGTGGTATTGCAATACCTATTGTTGTACCTTATAAGTAGTGATGTGATAGGCAATTGCCAATACCAATTATTAATAAAAATGAAAGCATAATGAAGACTAATTAAAATCACACAATATGGAGCATGACGTCACACGGCACCGACTGCTCTGGTTGTAAATTGTAACATGTCGTAACTGCCGTATTCCAGGAGCTGAACAAGTGCAAGACGGAGCTACAGTACTGGCGCTCGCGCTCGCCCGCAGTGCCGCCGCTGTGCGCCGAGTGCGGCGCCGCGCTGCATCTGTCGCCCGCCTCGCTCCAGCACCCCACCAACATGGTACGAAACATTCATGGCAACCTACACACGGGTGGGAGGGGGATACCCCTAGTATGTACACAGGCAGGGAAAAATTCAATCGCGGATAAGTGGGTTTTTGTCAATGAAGTTGATGTGACAATAGATAACCATTAATGAAATTCTGTCGAGGCGTTTTGAAGAAAAACGCTAAATGCTTCTCTTTAAAGTTGCAGAAATCTACCCAGGCAGGGAAAAAGCACAGTATATTTATAGCTTAAGGCAGTAACTCAAATAGAGTCGCTTAAGACCTTTTTGGACCTGCGCTTCTATAGAGCGATAGGGTTGCACCTCACAATTTATGTTAATTTGAATAAGATTATTATATTTACTACAACATTGATTTGTGTCTCCGTAGATACTCAAATGACATTTAGCGGGTAATCTAGGTATACTAAAAGTGTTTGTGTGTAGGGGACGTAATCTTCGAAATTACTTAAAATAGGCTTTTTTGTGTTGTTTGTTTTATCCCCCGACGCAACGAAAAAGAGAGTTAGAAGTTTATCCTGTGTATCTGTGTATTTGTCTGTTGCATGGTAGCTTCCTAACGGTTAATCCGAAAACGAAACCGGTTCTTAAAAATATTTCGTCAAAATCGGTTAAGCCGTTTTTGAGATATTGAAGTTTGTAATGAAAATGTCGGGGGCTTTCCAACTTTATATTTTTGTTATATTATATCCATACACCGGACAGGCGGAGGCAAATGTGCACTGACGTTTAATAGTGCGAGGACACATTAAACTAATTGTATTAGTTGATATCGATAAAAATGACGTACAACCCGTTGTGTAATTTCAAGAATTTGAATTAAGAAGAAAAGTACATACACAAAACACTTTTTGAGGAATTAACTTTATTAATAATTAATATAATTTTCATAATAAATAATCAATTTTTTTTCGTTTTGGTTTTTAGCGACGCTGTTATGCCTTTGGCTTCTTATATGCCTTTGTATGGAAAACTTTTTTCGAGACATATGTATTTTACATTTCTTGCTAAAGTAAGTCGTACCTTTATCTTCTATATCTGAATGGTGAGCTTTTCATGAAGATGAATGATCTTTTTTCTTGCGAGGCATTTTAAGTCGCCTTAAGAAACCAAAAGGTAGGCTTAATTAATCGGAAAGCAAAATAATATTGTTGTACTGGATGAATTAATTCAAAGTAATTTCAATGGTTGCCAAAAGTGACTCGACACAGTCAATGTCAGATATCGGTTGTTTATAGTTGCGATAAGTATAAATGAAAGAGGGTTGCACACAGTTAAACGTATTCAAACTTAGCCATTACTTTAGTTATGATAATGATGGTCAAGAATTGCTCTTTATCGATGTCGATAAACTTAGTCGATTTTTAATTAATCACTAGCACTGGTACATTTTTGCCCCCGCTTATCCGGTGTATGGTTATATCCCACGGCCTTGCTTACGTTCTTTGTAATACACGGGCGGAGTAGCACAACAGACAGTCATATTAACATTTATGCGTTACCTTCGATACATTTTGTATTATCAGACGAAAAACTGCTCAGGCCACAACCTACGCTTAAACCACCAAACCGATTGACGAAAAATTTGGCACGGAGATAGTTTGAGGCGATCCCGGAAATAATCCTATAAAGAGGAGGAAAGAAGGGTGGAAGTTTGTACGGGAAAGCGATAATCAAGCAAATGCTTGAAATAATTAAATAGCAATTATCCTCTATTTGGCGATTAAACGAGTTCCACACGGGTGAAGTCGCGGGAAAAAACTAGTAATTCATAAAACGTAAACAACACAATATTAAACATGGCTAATTTTTATTTCAAATATAAATCGCATTTTCATCAAATCATTCGTCACGTTATGTCACGTCAAATCAAAATAGTGGCCAGCACGCGCTAGTTTATTAAAAACTTCTTCAACTATTCTACGCGATACGTGCGCGGCACACGTGATCGAAACCCCCCCGAGACTTCCTGAAGTTTACTGTAATGACGTGTGTCTGTGTGGGTGCGTCAAATCGGACGTTTGTATGGATTGGTTTTACTGGTATAGGCTATATGTATACTGTGGAAAAAGTCAGTCGCGGATAAGTGGGTTTTTGTCGATGAAGTTGATGTGACAATAGATAACAGTAATGCATCCACGAATTCTATCAAGGCGTTTTGTAGAAAATCACTTAATGCTTTTGTTCAAAGTGGCGTGAAGTCAAAACATACACAAAACTAAATATAATTCAGAAACCTATTAAAAGAATTCTTAGAAACGAATACAAAATATGTCGCAAATGTAACACGAGTAATGAAATAAAATCACAAGCAAACATACCTAACACACAGTACTAAGCAGCTATTATCTATCTTTTAATTATTTCAGAATGATTTTTAACATTTAATCTGGGCTAACTTAACAATTTAATTCTTCTTTTGATTTAGTTAGATTAACGCATGTAATACTAATAATGTTAAGCTGCGTACGCATTTGAGGAGCTTCGCCCGAGGCGAGCTCGATAACAGCTGTTGCTGAATTAGTTCACTGAAATATTAACAAAACCTTGCTTAGGTGGTGGATTTAACAATTGTATAAAACTCAATTCACGTGGTGCCCAAATTCGTACGCGCTACGTTTTCGGGGGCTAGCCCGACTAGGCCACTTCTAGCACTGGATTCCCTCGAATGCGATAATCGAGTGAATATAATACGCACGCATATAATATCTACAGAGTCCTACACCGAAGATGCCGACTCAACAAGAGTCACACTGTTTCACAACGCTTCAGCACAACGCTTAAATAATGTATTTTAATATCGATATGTGTGTTAGTCTGTAAAGTACTTAGTCGGCTCATAAGTTCTGTCATATACATAGTATCAAATAAAAACAAAAGTTTAAGTTTATTCCGTATAATTTGTACAGCGTTTGAAAGCTTATAAACTAGAGAATCTAAATGTATAACATTTATTCAAAATGACCGCCATAATTATCTACACAGGCTTGAAGTCTGCGTGGCCAGTCGTCAATGGATTCACGCACCACTTTCATGTCGATATTGGCCACTGCCGTAGCAAGGGATTTTTTCAGCGAGTCTAGATTTGCATGAGGTTTTGAGCACACCTTTTCCTCTAAATACTGCCATATTTTATAGTCTAACGGATTAAGATCTGGGCTAGAGGAGGGCCAATCTTCATGCCGTATAAAGTCGATTTTATTGGAGGCGAGCCAGGCTTGTGTAGACTTTGCCTTATGGGCTGGAGCAGAGTCCTGCTGGAAAACCCAATGCTGGTTTAGAAACATCGTATGGGATAGTGGTTTCACAATATTAGTCAACACCGTATCTTGGTACACTTTGGCACTAGTTTTTACTCCTTTCTCACAAAAATGCATACTAGTGACGCCCGCATAAGAAACTCCCAACCAAACCATCACAGATGAAGGGTGATGACCTCTTTGAATACGGAGAATGCTATTAGACGCTTCTTTACTATTGCGAGCGTACACTCTATCATTTTGTTTATTACAGTTTTCTTCTATGTCAAAAATTTTCTCGTCCCTAAAACAGTATACAACGATGCTTATTTTTAGCGTACTTCTTCAATAAAGCTTTAGATCTTTTAAGCCTTAAAGCTTTAAGCCGACCATTGAGAAGATGGCCAGTTTTTCGTTTATAAGCACGAAGTCTCAGGTCTTGATTAAGCACTCTTTTCACCGTGTTTCTGCTCAAACCCATCTGGAGGGCCATAACTTTTTGTTTCCTAGCGGGATTTCTGGCAATGCGTGCCCTAATTGCTTGTACAACCGCTGGAGTCCTAGCTATACGCGGACGACCGCTTCTTTTCTTGTCATTTAAACTAGAGACCTCACTGTATCTTTCTATGGTACGATACACAAATCTTAGAGAGAATTTTAAATTTTCAAGTAGCTTAAAAATTTTAGTCGGCGAGTGTCCACAACGATATAGTGCAATTATTGCGGTACGGCTATCTTTAAGCGTCCACTCCATGTTAAAGAAAACAGAAAATTGCAAAATTATACTACTCAAATATTTAAAAAAGATTCGAAATTCAAATGCACAACGGTTTTTGTTTTAGGAGTTCCAAATTTAAATTTTAAAGGCCAGTGACCACGGATCTATACCTAAACCGGATTGAGTACAAACTTTTATGAGCCAGTCAAACTTGAACCTTATTCTCGCGTAATACAGTTAATATCCTGTTATGACAGACAGACTAGAGAAAGCGGTCCGAGCGAGAGCAACCAACTGGAGGGCGGTGTCCCACTCGCACAACTTGCCAGTGTAAAAAAAAAATATGTTGTGGTATTTTAGAATACTGAAAACAATTACTTGCTTGTACTAACTAGTACTGCATATTTATCAGGCATAATTTACATTTGACCTCATTCCTAATTGTATAAAATATCAACATTATTAACTAACTAAAACCTAGTATTGCAATAAATATAGTAGTATTTTTCAAATATTAATTGGTATCCCCAACGTTAATGGTGTCAAATTTGAAATTATGGAAATAAGCGGCTGATGAAATTAGTTGAAAATAGTGAAAACATGTTGTGTAAAGGGTTGTAAAAGTGAAAGTTTTATTAATTGTGGAATATCATTTCACAGGTAAGAAACAATTTGTTATATTTTACGATAAAACGCCAAGACAAATGTCAAACTGATTAGGGTGACTATGACTTGGACTGGTTTTGCAGAAATATTCGTTATTAAGGGTTTAGTGAGAAAACCTTTTCTAAAGGTCAGTTGAAATTCAATCTTTTAACAATTTTGTTATCATTATGAGCTTTTGTTCAACTTGGACTGTATGTGATTAAACTGTGCAAGTACTTAAGTTGTCGTTCCAATTTTTTAAACATTTTACAGCTACTTTCCGGTATGCAAGTGAGCTGAAATTTAGCATACTTATGTACAGTATGCTAATTTTCACGCATACTGTACATAAGTATGCTACATTTCAGCTCAATTGGATACCGGCAAGTTCGGTAACAGTTCGGTAACGTGCTGATCTGTTGATGGTGAATTAAAACTCGTCCTCGTCTTTTTTTAATTTACGCATGGCCCATCACGGGAGAACACATTTGTTAAGAGATTTGGAAAATAAAGTAGGGCTTAGGCAAAAATTACACAAGACTATATTGTTTAACAATGTATGGATAATTGGATACACAAACTTGTGATTAGCGAAAATAAATATTTCTTTGAAAAATATTCTTATTTTATTTACTACCTAATTTAGTTTAAATTTCATTGCACATAGAATAGAACCTATATTAGAAATAATCCTCATATCCACAGATGTACTTGGTCACCCTAATTAAAACGAGATGCAAACCTCGAGTTTGGCTTCTCTGTCGGTCACACTTTTTCGTCACAGTACTCAATCCGGTTTAGGTATAGATCCGTGCCAGTGACAGAACTTATGAGCCGACTAAGTACATGTTAATATGGACCTTTTGTTGCATGTGGCAAATAAATAATTAAGATTTTGAATCGGCAGTGGGCGGCCAGCGCCGGAGGCACGGGCACGGAGACGGAGCCGGAGCCGGAGGCGGGCGGCAGCGGCGCCGCCGCGGCCGCGCCCTTGCCCGCGCCGCCGGAGCCCGCGCCCGAGCCCGCGAACTACAAGATGGAGCACAAGGCCAAGCCCGACTACCGGCCCAAGCCCGAGGCGGGCGAGCGCCGGCCGGGCGGCGCCGAGTCGTCGGGCGACGAGCACAGCCCGCCCGCGCGCCGCCGCGCCTCGGCCGACGCGCACACGCCCGAGCGCAAGAAGCGCCGCCTCACGCGCCCGCGCAAGCTCTGAGCCACCCGCCGCTGACACCCCCCCTTCCCCAGTATACACGGGAGCCGCGAGCCGTCTCTCCTCGCTGAATTGCTACATTTTTGTACATGATTGAGGACTTAGTTGTCTACATCTTAATTAAAATATAACCGAATAAGAAACGCTCTGAAACATGTCGAGCGATGTTCGACCTTAAAGACGTGAGTGACCCGTGAGAAACTCACGGGAGTTTTCTACATAAAATCTACATTTTAATTGATTCCATTGTGGGGCGTAATTTAGTCGTACAATTTATATGTCTAACTTTCGTTAGACGATGGGATCAATTAAAATGTAGAACTAATGAAGTCCTTAATTATTTATAAAAAAAATGCAATTTCTACTCCGCCCCTCCAGCGACCGTTTTTTTTTTCGAATATTACACAAACTTTCATTTTCATACACAAGCTGCCTCCTGCGTATTTATATAATTTTAGATTCATTAACACCATTTTGTGTAGATGATATTTAAGTAATGTCGTAGTGACCAGAGTCAGATAGATGTCGTGTTCATTGACTGATAGAAGTGCGCGATGTGTGTGGCGGTTGAAAATAAAACAAATCCACCCGGAAAGAGCACAGTGTTATTTCGATCGTCATCGGAAAACAAAAACATTTTAATTGCACACCGCCTATTTAGAAATAGTGGCCATCATCATCTTTCACCTTTGTGTAATGTTTCGAAAAACACGCAGGAGCTACTACCCGGCGCGGACGGTTTCACCACTAAGCTTCCCAACGACCATCCTGATTGTTTAAAATATCGCCACATTGTCGGTTACCTAGTTTAAGAAGTCTAGTGGGAAATAGTTCTAGGCATCTTCTAGAAGACGAATCTCTAAAAATCCCTCGGTTGTTGGCGGATTTCGTTACTACTTGGTCAGTTCGAACGGAAGTTTTCTTTCATAAACGCTATTAACCCTCGTACATTCGTCTCGTTCGGCCCCTGTGGCGACGTTAACCTTAATTAATGTTGTCTCTTAGGCGGATAGTGTTTTAAGTTTTAATTAAATACTGGGCCGGATTCTTGTTCTACTTACGCGACAAGTTTCGTATTCTTTCCTTGGCCGTTAGAAACCTACCCGTACGCTTGTCGAGCGTCTGTCCTTGTCGATATATTTCAGTAACCTTCAACATGTTTGTCTGAAATACCCACGGTCATGGTCCACAGTATGCGGGACTCCCGGGTCCAAAGTTCCATCAAAAGTCATCTGGTACTGGCGAAAACTAAGGCCGTCGTATAAGTAATGATATCACACTTGTATATACTCATTCTTTCAGCGCTGTTCGAGCAAGTTCATATGCTGCAGTTGTTCTCTTGAGTTGTTGCAGATTCTATGGCATTTTTGCAACGGTTGCAGAAAGGGGTGCATAGTAAAACAACCAAACAAGTTTAGATAAAATTTTAATGACTGCTAGTATAAGCTTGTCCTTTGTTATGCAATCGGCGTCATCGTAAGGAGCTTGTTTTTCGCTAAATATGACGATTCATTATTATTCTCAGATGCACTATCAATTGCCCATAAAGTATTACATATATTTATGACTGTTATGCTGCAACGTAATTATTGCTGATGATATGTAATAGCAACACTGGCCTAAATACAACATAAAACAAAAAGAAAAACAATATGTTAATGTTGATGTATGTAAATGTTATGTTTGGGTATTATAATTTCATACTGGCCTATTTACTTCTTGGAGAAATACTTATTATCTTTAATTTATTTTTACGAAAGACTCTGTATAAAACTCACTGATGTATGTAATTATGAGAGTTATTATCTTGGAGCAGGCCCTCTAGACAATATTTTTTACTATTTAAAGCAAGCTTCCTCCACGTTTTCAGACCTCTACAGAACATTATTCAACCGTCTTACCTTTTATTTTTCTATTAAGGTTAAGATTTCATATTTCAGCAGATGTATTAACTCCAGTGGAAATGTACGCCTTATTTATACATCTAAGTCAGATCATTTATGTTCAGACACTCCACACACTTTAGCAAGATAAAAAATACTAATTATTTATTTATAACTTATGTCCTACTTTTAAAACTTTGCGTAAGATCAGTATAGAATGAAACCTCAATAATAGGTAGTTCACGCAGAAGTATAACTAATGCACAATTAGTGAATTGAAAAAATAAACGAATTACAAATGCGCTGCTAAGTGTAACTACAGGGCATTCAAGTAAGAGGCATTCCTCTTTTATATGTGCATTATTACTATAAGTGTTCACTGCAACAAAAGATATGCAGACAACATTTCAGGGCAGTATTCAAATACCAAATGGCTAGATAGATTTCTTTATGGTGAGGAATAAGTGTTGTAATTATTTTTATAATGCTTGTATACTGCAGTTGACACTGAAGGCATGTAAACAACAAAATCAAATGTCTCCCACGTGAATCGCATTTTCATGTATATTTTAATTGCAATGTTGCGGTTTTTATTGCAAAATAAATTGGCCCTAAAGTAATCATAATCAATCACGGTGGACCACCATTGAACTGTCTTCAATATGATAAGGAATAAGTAACATTTAGGGTGAGCGAACAAGCAATGAAATAATATGAAAAATATAAGAAATAGCGTAGACATATAAAATTTGTTTATTGCCTGACCGACGCTTTGACGATGTTCGGTTTTACTTAGTTCTCGTAATTAGTTTCAGGCGGGCTAGGATTTTCAGCCCATACTTTAGTTAGATTTAGGCAGTGGCTAGAGGTGAAAGTCGGAATTATGTGTTTATCTGTAAATAGTTCTAAAGAATCACACGTGTACAAATAAAATATATTTATAATAATATAGTGATGTGACCTTGGAAATAAATATTTTGTGACATGATGTATAGGTAAGCGACAGTAATCTAGTTGCAGCAAACGCTATTTTCAATATGTTACGTAAATGAAGAGATGCTCACAGGGCTTCACACAGTTCTTGCATCATGTCACTGGACTCGCACATATCAGCATCGCCCACTCGCGCTCCGCTCGTCTTACAATACGCACAAATGCATACACACCTAGACTACACTACACGCACCTCCGCATTACGTTTAAAACCCATCCTAGGTGTATCAGATGTACAATTTTAATACATAGATTGAGCAGTACCTCCGTTTTGACAAATTATCTAAAATGTGATTAATATAATGTATACAAGCGGTACTGGACAATACAAATCATACACATACAGATTTTAGAATTAGTAATACGGCTCAAATTGTATGAATGGCTCATTGTTCTATCTAAAAAAAAATATTCCGACGAATTGAGAACCTCGTCCTTTTTTTGAAGTCGGTTAAAACAGTTCATCCCGACTCTTTATCGGGTAACAGTGGCGAAAGGTACAATACATTTTAAATTTTACTGGATACATAATAGTTAACAAAATCATTGAAGTGTGGTAGTTTATAAAACTATGCCCAATGGAGGGTTACTTCAACAGAAATAATTACGGTTAAAATAGGTTTTGTTTAGATGTTAAGTCACGTAGCCTATATTTATGTCAATCTTAAGACCTCTAACAAGTTATCAAGTGCAAGGATCTCTGTGTAATATGTTGGACAATAAGAGTTACCAGTTTCTGCGCCAGATTTGTTACAATTGCTAGCATGCATAGGACTCCATCGAGAAAGCGGGGCCGCATGTAGGCACTTAGATGCCGGTGGTAGAGTAAAAGTATTAATTGCTCATCGAGTGTTTATAAACAATCGAAGCACTCGTTCAATCTTTGCCGTGTTAATTGTTTGTGTAAATATTTCTGATTGTACATACTATGTATGCTGTGTGTAGAACCTTAGCTTAGAATGTTTCACGTTTTTAGTGTTATAAGGCAACTTATCAAATATGAGTGAGTACATTTCTATACCGAATGCATTGCTCTAGTTTCAATAGTCTTGTGTTAGAAAAGTAAGCTTTGGTTTTTAGCTCCGATCAGATTGTCTGAAAAAATCAAATTGTTGGGGTATTTTGCACTAAACAAGCTATGATTATTTTAATGAAGGTGCGTATAATTTTATAAGCATGAAAAATCAAAAATACTATTTCATGGCTATGGACATAAACATTATGTGAATTCTTATGTTAGCCCTGTCGGGCACGGGGAATTTTCGTTTATTTTGGTTCATTTTAAAATGTGTAAGTTGCAAATGAGTTAAACAAATATTATAGTTTAGTTAATTATTATATTTTACATTGTACATAATGGTATCTTAGATTAAGTAGTCCATTCAAATCGTTTTCCACTTCTTGTCGAGCTTGTGATTCGTATGTGCATGGTTTTTCTTCGTGTTCTGACCACCATAGGCTCGTGGAAAAGACCATTAACTTACGATATTCAAGGTAGTGTTGTTAGGGGTTGTTTTCATATTGTTTACTAAGCTATTCAAATAACATTAGGATTGAATTTACAGGCAACTTCACTTACTACCTGTCAATTTGAGAATTTTCACCCACTGATGAATTTAATTTTCTGGCTATTGTTTTAAATCTACGAAGTCTTATTTTGTTCAACCCAAGATATTTTTTGTAATCAGAATATTTTTTCACGTATTTATTAAGTTATTAAGATATCGCTATAGTAGCGGTATATTTCGTTGAAACAAACGATTCAAAACGTAACAAAAAGTTAACTACAGAAAAATGTTAGGAACTTACAACGTTAAGTGTGAAGTTGCCGAACAATGGATGGCAAGATGGCGTTTTGGCAGCACTAACGTTATTTGAATAGCATAATACCTTGTTTTGCTTGCGTTAAGTTTCATGTATCTAAAGGAAAGTGGTTCACTTCAAAGAGACCCTTTGTTGCTCCAATTGATTTGTGATCACAATGGCTAGCACAGCAGGCCTACATTGATAGTCTCCGGATCCGTAGGTATTCGTAATTGGACTAAGCTTACAACGCGAAGATCTCCATTTTGAACGATAATCTCGCGATATCTCACAAGTATACGTACTGCGTGTAGCTAAATACGTTTTTCAGTTAAGTAAATTGCGAAAAAGGTTTATTAATATGCCTGTTGTGTTAGTTCATAGTTTTTCTCATACATATCCGCACATAGAAACGCTAGCATGAATGTAAAACCTGAATCAATACATGAAACTGGAATTATTAACTCTAGACAACACTATGTCGAAACTCTAATGTAGCGTGCTTTGCTTTCATAAATTCACTAGGCTCCATTCAGAAACACTGATTTAAATTGATATTGTGTTGGTTAGTGGGCACCTGCTCTCAGAATTTGGCTATGCCTACGAGATTACGCCTATTGGTTGGTTTTCACTGGCAATTCCAGTGTAATGTCAAACCATTTTACCAATACTTGCATGTGGGAATGGGGCATAAGTATCAGCGCGCGATGCAATGGGATTTCGACCGGGCATGGATCGTGTCAAAGAGAAAGGTTTAAGTAATTTAATGTTAAACTATCATTATTTTTCTTCTTTACACCTGATATACTTAATAACTTCTTCAACCGCTCACGAATGTATGTATTGGACGAAACGACACTATTAGCAGTTGTTATCGTTTGGAGAATGTCTTAGTGTATATGTGTGAAGACTATGAAATGCTACACTTCGAATGCTATTATTAAGTAGAGTGAAACACTGGAAATTTTAATATTATTGTTGTGCCTGAATGTCGAACGCGATACTTAAAATATACGCTAAACTTTTCCTAAATGGATTTTAAATCCGATTAAATTATTTTATGTATGTATATATATATATATACATTTCCCACTACAGTTTTATTTATATTCTTTCTCTTTCCATAGTGCAATACATTTATATCCAATCGCAAAATTCGTAGTTTTTTCTTCTAAACTATATATGATAGGGCTGTAAAATAAGATAAAATTAGTTTAATGTTAGAAGATCCTTATAAGTGCACTAAAAGCATAATAGGGAAGTTTATTACGTTGTGCTCTGACGAGTGTGTGTACAACCAGCAAGACTGTCAATTGCTGTAGATATCCTCTTTATAATAGTTACATGATATAGTATTTTTATTAGACAAAAATACAATAAATGTGTGAAGTCCAATCAAACATTGTTTTATTTCCTGTCTACGAAAATTCTCTAAATCAACGTCGAATATAAATCAAAAAAGTTTTTCACTTTAATAGTTTGTGATAGCTTAATCCAAAAGTTTAAGAGCCGATAATGCCGATTATTGGCCGATATGAGGGGCTCATTGGCTAATAGGATAGAATTTTCTCTTAACAGTGGTTAAGTGGTCGTGTGTCGTCGTGCCCACCACAATGGCTCTTCAGCAATGATTTTTAATTAGTTTCAATTGAAAAAGGAAAGTTCATTTTTTTGTGCAAATCTGTCTTATTTCGACTCGGCTGGGCAGCGTTCGGGAAGCTACGGCACATCTTTTCGTCCAATATTGTATAAGTCTTTGTAAGTAAGTATATATATATAAGTCTTTGACCAGTGTGTGTTGCCAGTGATGACATATGGCACTGAAACGTGGTCGCTTACTATGGGCCTCATAAGAAGGCTCAAAGTCACCCAAAGGGCAATGGAGAGAGCTACGTTGGGAGTTTCTCTGCGTGATCGCATCAGGAATAAGGCCATCCGCAGCAGAACCAAAGTGACTGATATAGCCCTCCGAATCGCTAAACTTAAGTGGCAGTGGGCGGGGCACATAGCACGTAGAACCGATGGCCGTTGGGGCGGAAAGGTTCTCGAGTGGCGGCCACGTAACGGAAGGCGTAGCGTGGGCAGGCCCCCCACACGGTGGACTGATGACCTGGTGAAGGTCGCGGGTGTCCGCTGGATGCGGGTGGCGCAGGACCGGTCATTGTGGAAGTCTTTGGAGGAGGCCTATGTCCAGCAGTGGACGTCTTTCGGCTGACATGATGATGATGTCTTATTTGTACTTTTTTACTCCACTAGAGTGATATTAATAACTATTTATTTAAAAACACAAATAAATTATAAAAAAGCCCCAAAAATATCTTTTTTAACCAAAAATATAACAACGATTATGATGAGTCATAACTAGATGCTAATAATACCTACCTCAAAATCAGCAGTGAGTGCCGCGCTATAATTTCGTGGTGTCAAAATCCATTACTTGTAGGTCATAACTTTAGATCAAAATTTCTCCCAAGTGAAAAAAGTTTTTTTTTGGAAATAAGAGATTACTGCAAATGCTGTAAAAAAGCGTATTTTTTTTTGCTTCTATTACAGGCCACACCCTATACAGTTGTGATAGACGGACGGCCGGAGTCGCACCATAAAGGTTACTTTTTGGTATGGCACCCTTAAATGACACGACACTAATTAAATTAGGAAATGTTTACTATCGTAATAAATCTTAGTTCGCTCTGGCTGGCTCGCGCTGCTGCCTAGCTGGTGCCGTCACATATATTTTTTCATCATACTTGCTCGTAAAGGATCTTTTGTATGCAGGCGGATAGAGTAGCTGTAGCCGATTTATCTCCCGGGGCGTTAATTTTCATGTGATCTGCCTACCCCTTTTGGGAATATAGGCGGTAGTTGATGTATGTATACATGTTATGGATTTTCATAACTCCCGCCGAGGAAGTTCGCGCGCAGCAAGAATACTGCTTTGTGATTGGTTGAAATATATTGTAGCGGGGCTCCTCTCGCAAGGACGCCCCGACGATCATGCACTGATACTGGAGGTGCAGTTGTCGATTTCTTTGATTTCGATTTATTTCCTCGCAAATGTGAAAAAAAAACATAGTGATTTTTTGATTAATTCAGGCGTAAGATCTAGACACGCGGCAGTGTGTCCAGCCAAGTTCACCGCAAGACCTGGCAGACAGCAGCCGTGTGTTATTTTACACGAACCGGTTGGAGCCACTTTTGACCCCCCAATAACTCAAAATGTATCTAATATAAAAAATAATAATTGTATTTAGATGGGTACTTCTAGGATTGATTTGTAATGACAGCTGAAGGTAGTTTTGAAATAAATGAGTTTTGCTTCTGCCCGACTAGTATGATAACTTATACCGTCACGTTATATGGCCAAAATGTACTGAAACGTCACATAAAACGTGACGGTATAAGCCATCATACTAGCCGGGCGTTGTATCTTTTATTGGCGACTGTGGTAAATTAATGTAATTTGTGCGAAAATGAATAGTAGGTAATCTTTCTAATGTTGTGCTTCCCGGACATTGACAAGTGGTGTGATTATTGGCTATGTGCACGTCTGAAACGTCAAACGTCAAAGGTCCCGAGACAATGTCAAAATATAATCCGTCCTATTCACAAAAAGGTAGTCTTAAAATGTTTTCCAACTACAGACCGATAGCCATACTATCTAGCGTAGATAAGGTCTTTGAAAAATGCGTTATTGAGCAGCTTGGTGATTACCTTCGAAAAAATGGAGTAATAAACAAATGTCAACATGGATTTCAAAAGGGTAAAAACACAGACACCTTATTAGTAAACTTCACAGACGAAATAAACTCGTATTTAGCAGATAAAAAAGTAGTTATAGCAATATTCTTCGATTTTACTAAAGCATTTGACACCCTAGACACTGATACCCTTTTGAAAGCCATGAGCGAGTGCGGGGTGGAGGAGCCGCTGAATCAATGGTTTCGTGACTATCTCACCGCGCGCTCGTACCGTGTGCGGGTGGGCTCGACTGTTAGCGACGAGCGGCGAGTGTCGTGTGGCGTGCCGCAGGGATCCTGCAGTGGCCCGGTCTGCTACTTATTGCACGTGAACAGCCTGTGCGGAGTACTGCGTCACTGTTCGGCGCACATGTTCGCCGACGATCTGTTTGTTTTGCGCGCTGCCTCTGCAGACGCGTTGCCCGACGCTTGCCGCTTGGTTCAACAGGATGTAGACGCCGTGGTTCGGTGGTCCCATGACAATGGCATCACACTGAATGCTGACAAAACTAGGCTCCTAATTATTCGCTCACCTCACCTGCAGCTCACTAGTATACCATCTCCCATAATAGCTCATGACTTCAATTGTTTCCATGACAACCAAGCCCTCTGCCGCTGCCAACCCATTTTAAAGGTCAACTCTGTAACTTACCTTGGTCTGAAAGTGGATGAAAACTTTTCTTGGTCCCATCATGTAGATTACATTTGTGATAAACTGAGAATATTGCTTGGCAAGTTCTACTACTTAAGTTTTAAAGTTCCGTTAAATACTTTAAAATACCTGTACAAGTCACTAGTAGAATCTATTATAGGATACGCTCTAAGCTGTTACGGCCTAACTTTTAAGACAAATTTAAGTAAAATAGAAAGAATGCAATTAAGATTTATAAAACTTCTAGTCAACAAAAAGACTGAAAATAAATGTAAGACAAATTACAATAAACTTTTTAAAATATGTAAGATTCTCCCAGTAAGCCTTAAGCATAAATTCATCCTAGCACTTAATCACCACGGCATTCGAGAACATAGCCTACCTCATATATGCCACACTTACGGCACCAGGTCGGTAGCTGCGGGCAAGTACGATATACCGAGGGTAACCAACTACTACGGCGATAGATGCCTGCGGAAACGCCTACCCTACATTTTAAACTGCCTGCCGGCAGATATCAGACTGGACACCAATAGAGCAACATTTAAAAGAATATTATTTAGTTATTTTTTAAATAGCATAGTAGAGAATAGAGTCTAAACTATATGCAAATAGTAATAAGTTGTAATAGATGTTATATTATATTAATTATATATGTGTAGTACTAGTAGTCAGCGAAGAGACTCAGATCCCACAGTCAAACTGTGTAAACCGTTTTGTGGGACATACACCAATTGTAAAAGTGTATCTTTTTATAATAATAAATAAAAAAATAAAAAAATCAGATATGTCAAATAATGACACATGAATATTTTATTTACTTTAGTAAACGAGAAAGACCCCGTATTGGAAATTTTACTGAAATAAATAAGAGAATAAATAAATACATACCAACG
Source organism: Notocelia uddmanniana (assembly GCA_905163555.1). Classification (NCBI taxonomy): domain Eukaryota; kingdom Metazoa; phylum Arthropoda; class Insecta; order Lepidoptera; family Tortricidae; genus Notocelia; species Notocelia uddmanniana. The sequence continues at coordinate 19,581,717 of LR991059.1, read as the reverse complement.
AAATGAATCGTAGGAAACCGTTAAGAAACCAATAGAAAACGTGAAAGTAAATTTGACAGTTGTCCCCGGTAAGTGCACATTTCTGCCATGGTGTGCGCTACGATCGCCTAGCTTACCCCCACCACCTACTTCGCACATAGCCAATAAGGAACAATTATTATGTGCACTTATTGGCTTATCGCATCACTTCTAGTCCCGCTGCGGCCAACTAGTGCTTCCTTTGAGGACATTATCAATGTTTTGGACAAGTTTTTTGAACCGGAAGTGAAAGAAATTTTATAAGCCGGAAAGTTTCATAAACGCGTACAATTACATCAAGAGAGCGTGCAAGAGTTTATCGGCTCGATTAGTTTGCTTGCTGCAAAATGCAACTTTGCCGATCTTAAACGTCAGTTGAGAGATAGACTGGTTCTCGGGGTGCGTGACGAGCGCCTGCGCCGCGAGCTGTTGAAGACCAAGGACCTCACATACACGGGGGCTGTTCAGTATTGTCTTAATTACCAGGCGACGTTCCCTGATTTGTACCCCGAAGCTAGTACATCTGTGCAAACTCCACATCACGAAAGTGACCAGATGGAAATCGATAAAATCCAATCAATTAATTGCAAACATGTGCCCGCGTTCATAAACCGAATGAACGGTGCCCTTTTAGTAAGGCGCAGTGTTATTATTGTAAAAGACATGGTCACATAGCTCCGGCCTGCAATAATAAACAGGGGGTCTACTCCGTAATTCGAAATCCGAACTTCGTATGGTGCCGTCCCTTTCGCTCATATGGTCTATGACAGAAATGTGAAAGGGACGGCACCATACGAAGTTCAGATTTCGAATTTCGGAGTAGACCCTCTGGGCAGGGTGCACCAGACCGAAGACAAGTGTTCCTGCGACTCGAAGTCAGATCATGAAGATATGAATGGGATTTATGTCTGCGCTGAAAATTACCATGCACCTATTACAACAAATGTGGTCATTAATGGTGCTAAACTATTGAAGGAAATTGATTCCGGAGCTTCGAGGAGCATTATAGCTGTAGATACTTTCAAGAAGTTGTGGTCCAACCCACCTCCATTACATTCGACAAATGTGAAGTTAGTTACATGGACCCGTGCCCCGTTAAAGGTTCTAGGGCTGGCATACGTACGAGTGGTTTTAGGTGATAAAGAGGCCCAGTGTGAACTTGTTGTTGTTGCGGGCGGCGGACCGACCCTACTTGGCAGAAACTGGTTTGATAAATTGGGCCTGCAGTTGGTTGGCGTGTGCTGGTCAGAAGATAAAATAGCTATGTGGAAAAAGGAGTATCCGAATTTGTTTAAAGAGGGCTTGGGAGAGTACACAGGGCCATTAGTGTCACTTCACGTCCGGCCCGGATCGGCGCCACTTTTCATGAAGGCACGCCCTGTGCCATTCGCACTGAGGCAGCAAGTGGAGGATGAGCTGCGTCAAATGATTAAGGATGGTGTTTTAAGTCCAATCAAATATTCCAAATGGGCCACTCCATTGAGGATTGTAAAGAAAGATGACGGATCATTACGTATATGCGGCGATTACCGTTCGACGGTTAATGCATCAATAGATGTTGACACATATCCTCTTCCTACGTTGACAGAAGCATTCGTAAAGCTTAGCGGAGGAAGCGTATTTAGCAAATTGGACCTAAAGCAGGCGTATACTCAGCTCAAGGTTGACGAGGACACGGCTATGTTGCTGACTCTTAACACACCCATCGGGTTGATGAAAATGAATCGTGTAGCCTTTGGAGTGAGTGCAGCACCTGGCATTTTCCAGAGAGTCATGTCTACGGCCCTGGCAGACATGGACGGCGTCGCATGTCTCTTGGATGATGTAGCGGTCACAGGGAGAAATATGGAGGAGCATAATAAAAGATTGGATGCGGTATTACGTAAACTTCAAGACATGGGATTTCGACTAAACATTAATAAATGCATCTTTGCTTCACGGACCATAACGTATCGTACCATAAATATTGGCTCATGTTATGAAAGATGGATCGGAACGTCCGGTAATGATGGCGCCAAGAACATTACAGCCTCACGAAAGACGTTACGGGCAAATCGATAAAGAGGCGCTGGCGATAATGTTTGGTCTAGACAAGTATCATCAGTTTCTAGCCGGACGGAAGTTTTGCATCATTACCGACCATAAACCCTTGGTTGGCTTATTCAACCCGGATAAGCCAATTCCTGACCAAATATCGCCTAGAATGCTGCGATGGTCGTTGAAATTGAACGGATACAGTTATTCCATTAAATATAGACCGGGCAAATCTATTGGAAATGCGGATGCTTTAAGCAGATGGACAGAGCCTGACACTTCTTCTACACGGGTGGATACGGACTGTTTGGGCGACGTACTTTTACTAGCGGAGCAGCCCGTCGGATGGAACCTCGACGTGAAAGTCATTGCCGAGGAAACGAAGAAGGATACTGTACTACAGAGGGTGTCGTTTAACGTACTTCATGGGTGGCCGCGCTCAAATAAAGATCCGGAATTGCAACCATATTGGATCCGCAGAGAGGCTCTTTCACATAATAAAGAATGTTTATTGTGGTGTAACAGAGTCATTATACCAGCTTCGCTCCACCAAAAGGTACCTACTTAGATTATTACATGCCCCACATGCAGGCATAGTACAGACCAAAGCATATGCTAGAGGGTATCTTTGGTGGGCTGGCATTGACAAGGCCATCGAGAGAGTAGTGGCTGAGTGTGAAGACTGCCAGTTGGTGAGGAACAACCCACCTAAGGATCCACAAGTATGGGTCATACCAGACAAACCATGGAGCAGAGTTCATGTTGATTTTGCCGGTCCTTTTCAAGGGAAAACCTTTCTACTTCTAATCGATTCATACAGCAAGTGGATAGAGGCAGAAATTGTTCCATCTATGAGCTCAGAGTCAATAATCACAAACCTAAGACGTATTTTCGCCTCCCAAGGTTTGCCGGATGTTTTGGTGTAGGACAACGGCAGAACGTTTACCTCAGAAGATTTCAATTTATTTTTGAAGAGGAACCACACCAGGCACCTATTCACCCCACCTTATCACCCGGCATCAAACGGGCAGATTGAAAGAGCTGTCCAGACATTGTAAATAAATTGAAGAAAATGGCAACCTGCAACATGCCCTGGAAAGAAAAACTGGCGAAAGCATTATACGCTTTGCGAACCGTGCCCAATAGTTGCACAAATAAAACACCAGCGGAAATGCTTAACGGACGTAAATATAGAACTGCAGTGTCGATTTTACACCCAGAGAGCACGCCAAGCCGAGCCGAAGAGCAGCTCGAGCGAGCGGCGCAGCGGCCGTGTGCGCGCACCTTCCGCGAACACCAGCCAGTGCTCGTGCGCATGTACACGCCAGGACTGAAATGGGAAAAAGGCACGGTGGAGATGTTAGAGGGGCTCAGTACTTATTTGGTGAGAACGGAAGATGGAGAGCTGCATCGTCGCCATGCAGATCAGATCATATCTCGAGCGACCAGCCAGTCTATGCCAACTCCTACATGCGACCAACAACCACCTGAGTTTGGGTCTCAATCTTCAACAACATCAGAGCCTATTGAAATACCTCCCCCAGAATTATGGCCTGATATCATAGGAATCTATTAAAATCAGGGTGCACTACAACGCCACAGAACTAGTGAGAAATCAGCATCGATCCTAACGAGCTATCCATTCATCCACTGCAAGAGAGCACCACATGTACCAAAACAATCCACTCGCGATATAAATCATGGAAGAAGTTCTAAATGCGCTTAAAACAATAAAAAAGGAACTGGATGAGCAAAGACTTGAAATCCGAGAAACTGGGAAAATTGTTACAGAACAAGTACTTAACACAAAGTATAAGCAGTATTTTCGAAGAAAAATATTTAGCATGGGAAGAAAAACATAAGAAAATGAAAAAAAATGTAGAAAATCAAGAAAAAAGGATCTACTTTTTGGAAAAACAAGCAAGTACAAGAAATTTGGTTTTTTTCGGCATCGAGGAGGTAGAAAAGTCATATTTTGGCCTCGAAAATAATGTAATTCAATGGGTGGAGCAGCATTTATCAATCAAGCTTACCAAAAGCGACTTACAAGAAGTCAAACGGATGAGAAAAAAGGGGGAAAGACCACGTCCAATCATAGTAACATTCTCAACTCTAAGCACGAAAATTGAAATTTTGAAGCAAAAAGGTGTGCTAAAAGATACAAAGATACATACTACGTGAAGGAAGATTATCCGAAAAACGTACTAGAAAAGAGGAAAGAACTACAAAATCAGCTAAAGATAGAGAGAGAAAAGGGACACGCAGCCGTAATTAAATACGATAAACTGATAATATACAAAAACAACACAAAACGCAAACAACCTACTTCACCAGAATTTGTCTCTACACAAAACGGTGAGAAAAGCACACAAATATTCAAAAGGAACAAAGTACGAAAGCCAGAGGCACCGATCATAAGGTCAAATAGTTTATCAGAGGGAGTCATAAAACCAGGAATATTAAACTTCCTTGTTAACAAAAATACAACAAACACAGAAAATATCCAAAACAAACAAACATAGCAACCAATCCCCTCCTCCAATAAAGATCACATAGGCAAACAGAGAAAAGCAAGAAATATACAAAGTCTTCCAACCCGGCTGGTCACCGTGGAAGAGTACGACCAAAACCCTCCTAAGATAAAAACAATAGCAACAGAGAGCAAAAGTAACAGCGAATTAAAAGATTTACTCATAAACATTACTACATATAATGTCAGAACCCTATCCACATACGCTCGCTTATTGGAACTGGAAGAATCAATAAAAGATGTTAAATACGACGTAATCGGAATCTCAGAAGTGAGACGACAAGGTACCGAAATAGAGGAATACAAGAACTTCATATTATGCTATGTCGGCAGTACCCCAGGCAAATACGGGGTAGGATTTATAATTAATAAAAAGCGTAAAAATAGTATAGAGAGCTTCACGGGTATATCAGAGCGCGTTGCGGTCCTAAACATGAACATTCAAGGCTTCATGATTACCATCATACAGGTATACGCACCAACAGAAACCGCAAGCGTTCCCAGAGCAGTCGATAAAGCATTATAAACCACACACGACACCGTAATTTTAATGGGTGACTTCAATGCGAAGGTAGGAGTTTCCAAAAAAGAAGAACACTTGGTAATGAAAGAATTTGGCTATGGCAAAAGAAACGATAGAGGGCAAAGGCTTGTGGATTTTGCACTACAACACGAACTCACAATAATTAACACTTGTTTCAAAAAGAAGTCAAACAGAAGATGACATGGAGATCTCGAAGTGGCGAATATTTAAACGAAATAGATTACATGTTGTCCAATCAACCAAAAATATTCCAAAACATTGTGCATTGGTACCATGAATCTAAACTACCCGTCAGATCATAGGATAGTCAGAGCAACGTTAAAACTAAGGAACCAAAAAAAAGCAGAAAAAAATTCGCAAACAAATCAATAAACCAACTAAAGAATGAAGAAGAAATATTGTTATATCGGGAAAACCTGACAAACATGCTATCAGCTGCATCCGTTCGGCCGAAAAACACCTCAATACAAACCTGCTACGACAACGTAACAAATGCCATCACGTGCAGCTTAAAACAAGCTAGATTGATAGATGGGAAACAACAACACCATACGATTCTGTCTGCACGGACAGCAGACTTATTACGAAGAAGAAAAGAGCTCCAGAAAACAACCAATAAAAAATCGGGCGTTAAAGAACGAACTTGCCGCACTTTACAAGCTAGTCAATAAATACATAAAAACAGATTATGCTAAGTATAGACAAAATATCATAGAAAGACATCTAGAAACGACAGGAAGCACAAAAAGGGCCTACAAATATCTCAAATGTAACAAAACTTGGATAGAAGGGCTGAAGAATGCAGGTAAATGCGTGGCCTGTTTGTGTATGTCATGAGGGGTAGTTGCCATAATCGCCACGCTTGGCATGCGGGTTGGCGATCGCAGTATCTCCACCGCACTCCAGGGATGCTGCTGCCCATCCTCCGGTGGTCTTAGGACATACCCGGGTCCATAATACAATACATAGCAGCAATGATAAAATAAAAAAAATAGACGAAACTGAAATTATCAACGCAATAAAAAGATTAAAACTAGAAAAATCCCCCGGATCAGATAACATTCCAAACGAAGCGTTAAAAAAAGCACAAGAAATCCTGGCCACACCGCTAGCGGAACTATTCAATCTGATATTACAAGAATCTGAAACACCTTTACAATGGTCGGAATCTAATATTATTGTTATTTACAAAAAGGGAGACCCAAAAGATATTGCGAACTATAGACCTATAAGTATGCTACCAAGTCTATACAAGCTATTCTCTGCCATTGTCGACGCAAGAATCAGTCCTGCAATAGAAGCCTCACAACCGATAGAACAGGCAGGTTTTAGAAAGGGGATCTCAACAATTGACCATATCCACACCCTCGAGCTGATTATAGAAAAATACCAAGAAAAGCAGAGACCCCTATACCTAGCATTTATAGACTACCAGAAAGCTTTCGACACGGTATCACATGCAAGCATATGGGCAAGCTTGAAAGAACAGGGAGTTGACGATGTATACATAGAAGTCATCAAAAGTATATACAACGACAACACGGGAAGAATAAAGTTAGAAACCCTAGGCCCAAGCTTCCCCATCAAGAGGGGCGTAAGACAGGGCGACCCGCTGTCCCCAAAAATATTCATAGCCATCCTCGAAGCCATCATCAGCAAGCTAAACTGGAGCACACTAGGAATCTATATAGATAGGGCTTTCCTAAGTCACTTAAGATTTGCAGACGACATTGTGATACTATCGGAGACAAGCTCACAGCTACAACTCATGATCGAATCTTTACAAGTAACTAGTGCTAACGTAGGTCTAGAGCTCGACCTCACAAAAACTATGACAATGACAAATAGCTGCAAACTACCAATAAAAGTTAATGGAAACCCACTAGAATACACGGATAAATACATATATTTAGGAAAAACTATCAGCTTTGACAGTAAAAACAATGAAAATGAAATAGAAAGAAGAGTTCACCAGACCTGGAACAAATACTGGAATCTAAAAGAGATCTTTAAGAGCAACTTGCCAATAACTCTGAAAACCAGAATTATGAACTCCAGCCTCTTACCGTGCTTAACATATGGATGTCAGACGTGGAAATTTACAGCGAAAGCCAGGCACAAAATCAGTACCTGCCAGCGGGGACTGGAGCGTAGCATGCTTAAAATAAAGAAAATAGAAAAAGTTCGACACACAACAATTAGATCCATAACAAAAGCTACGAACGCTTTGACCTACGCATAAAGGCAAAAATGGAGGTGGGCAGATCAACGATGGACTGTTAAAGCAACTCTGTAGGCAGGTCCACAAGGAAAGAGAAACAGAGGCAGACCACTAACACGATGGGAAGACGAAATCAAAAGAACAGCCGGCTCCAACTGGAGCCAAATAGCTAAGGACAGACACAGATGGTCATCTTTGGAGGAGGCCTTCACCCTAACAGGGGTCCTTGCAAAAGGAACCTATTAAATACTCAAGAAATAACAATAATAATAATAAGATAAAGAAACAAATAAAACTAACAATCGTAATTATATTTCTATATTGTATTAATTAGTAAAGTTACTAACCCACATAACATTTCTAGTTGTAGTATATAAGTTAAATTGTACATTTGCAAGGAATAAAAAGGCTTTTTTATTTTTATTTTATTTTATCATAGGAATACCGAATGATTGTTAATGATATATTTAGTGCTAATGTGTATGTTGATTTAAGCTTCTTAATTGGATGGAAAGGTATGTTACTCGTATGTATGTAGATGGGTACTTCTAGGATTGATTTGTAATGACAGCTGAAGGTAGTTTTGAAATAAATGAGTTTTGCTTCTGATCTCAATGGCGTTGTATCTTTTAGTTCCTTTAGAACAACTAGAACCACAAATTTTATACATATATGTTTAATAGTTATTGAGATATTAAATTCCAAAAAACGGCATTTTTATAAAATGAAATGAAATGAAATGATTTATTTATATATGTCGGAAATGGGTGACAATTTGCAGTTCTAGTTGCAGTACATCTGGTGGACTCACCATACCCTACCTTTTCAGGTGTACATACGTCTAATTCTACTTATGTATTATTAAAATAAATGATATGAAAGAGATTACAATTAAAGTGGTAAAAAATTAAATAAGTGTCAGGAAAAAGATTACAATAAAAATTTATACAGAAATAAATGTCAGAAAAGAGATTACAATTTTACATTAAAATGAATCATTCGGAAAGTCAATATTATAATAACATTTATATATGAGTAAATTCTTAAATAACTTTAATTTCTGACACTTAAAACTATCGGGTATCTTATTGTAAATTGTGATACACATGATATAACAGTTTTTTGAGGTAAGCCCTAATTTGGCAGCCGGTTTATGTAACTTATGTGTATATTGTGCTCGAACATTACGGGTACGTAGCTGCTGTACTTCGATAAATTGCGTTTTGTATTTATGAACAAAAACGGCCACTTCCAAAATATACAAACATGGGACGGTGAGTACGAGTATGCCATTATCAATAAAAATCGGCCGGCATGATTCCCTTCGACCAATTCCATAGATTGCTCTTATGCAGCGTTTTTGTGCTAATAGTAATTGGTCTTTATCAGAACAATTACCCCACAAAACTATTCCATATCTAAAAATAGTATTAACATATCCGTGATATGCTATTAGCGCTGCTTATATAGAAACTGTTTTCGCAATTCTTCTTAGAGCATATATAAAACTATTTACTCTGCTGCAGACACTTTCCACATGGTCCCTCCATTTGCAGTGAGAATCGATGACCATACCTAGGAACTTTGTATTATGAACCTCTTCAATGAGAACATTATCATAACTTATATTAAAATTTTTACCACTGACTGACTGACTGACTAGTAATCAAAAACCTAACCCACTTCCAGGTGACCTAGAAAGCTGAAATTTGGCATGCAGCTTGGTAATTGTGTGTGTACACCAGAAAAAAACTGAAAAAGTGATTTTTTTATTAGTTTTATTATTTATGCTAGTTACCTCAGAACTCCGTCATTTATTAACCGATTTGGAAAATTCTTTTTTTGTTTAAAACGGTATACTTCGGGGGTGGTCCCATAGTTATCAGGTAAGAATCTGATCATGGGGTCCTGAAGAAATCGAGGGAACTCTTCAAATATTTGAGGTGCACCTATAGCGATTTGGATATTTTGTATAGTAACTTGTGCATTCGCTCTTGAAAAGCACCATTTGATGAAGTTTGACAAAAAGTAATGATATCCCATTAAAAACATAAATGTGAAAATGGGAGTCAAGTTCAATATTAAGAATATGCGATGCTTGGTTGTCGTCTTCACCGACAAAAGAATTGAGATCTAAATGGGTGCCAAGTTCCGTAGATTCACTGAAAATGGTGCCAAGTCCAGCACTACATTGTTTACAGTAAAACTAATTTACTGCGGCTTAATGCATTTTGAGCCTTAACTTGGCAGTTTTCTATGCAGTATGTTATAAGACTATAACAGCTGTTGGATATTTAAGAAAACTGCCTAGTTAAAGCTCAAAATGCATTAAGCCGCAGTAAATTAGTTTTACTGTAAACAATGTATCGCATATTCTTAATATTGAACTTGGCTCCCATTTTCACATTTATGTTTTTGATGGGATAATTGTAAACTCGAGTCGTCTTCTGTTCTATCATACCTATACTAAGTGGCATCATTAATTGCAACTGACATGGTCCTCGTAGTAGGTACCAGGGGAACGGTTATCGTATCGTATACAAATGATATTTTTAAAGCATGCCTTGTTGTCTATAGACACAAGCGATATTGTTCCATATTATAAAGTCTAAGGATAATTTTCCAACTAAATGTATGTGGTCTGGTCGCTAAATCGCCTTTGCCTTTGGTTAAGGGCTTAATACTTACTAGGCAAGTTAACGTTCTGACAGACGGACTGTTGCACCATAAGGGTTCCTTTGTTACCTTTCTGTTATGGAACCCTAATGGACGATTCTCACCGAACGGCTGGAGTAGGCACCCACCCCACTAGAAGTCAAAGGAATTCGAACCCTCCATACAAAAGTCAAATTTCATATTTGAATGGGTTGCGGGCAGCCGGTCGGCTCCGGTCGATTATTTTTTAAACTTTATTAATAAGTTACCAACACAAAAGACGACTTTAATGCCACAAGAGTAGTAGTAAAGAATGCTCTACCAGACACCTACATACAGTCACACAGTTAGTCACTTTTTGCTATTATTGCCCATTGGGCTAGTGATAGCGAGCCGGCCGGCTGCGGGGCACCAAAAAAGACCAAATCTCCGTTTTATGGACGATTCACACCGCGTTTGGTGGCTGGAGTCGGCGTGCACGCCACCAGAGTCAAAGGAATTCGAACCCTCCATACAGAAGATAGACTTCGTATCCAAACGGCAGCGGCAGAGCCGGTGGCAGCCGTCCGGCTGCCCGCAACCCATTCAAATATGAAATCTAAGGATGCATAGCTGGATGTGCAATTTGCAAAATGTGCAGGCTACGTAAAATGTGCATGTCGGAAAATGTGCATGTCACCAAATGTACAAGTCGCTGAATGTGTATGTCGCCAAACGTGCAGGCTACGTAGGATGTGCAAATTGCAAAACTTACATACAGCTAAATGTACAAGCTACGCAGGATGTGCAAATCGTCAAATGTGCAAGTCGCCAAATGTGCTGGTTACGTTAAGATTACGATTGATAATTCGATCAAGGCGTGCAGGCCAGAGTAAAAAGAAAGTAAAATTACATCAAAATCTGTTTAGTCGTTTTTGAGTATTTAGCGGGCAGACAAACACGGTCGCTGTCGTTTTATTTTATAACTAGCTCTAACCCGCCGCTTCGTTTACTTTAGAACTTCTTTAAAGGCACTTTTTAAAAAAAATCTCTACGTTGTCTAGGGAAATTTATAATATTTCTATATATACTGTATAAAAAAATCATTCTTATTAGATGCCTTCATCATAAGAGAAATACGTGAGCGAAACTTTAAGTTTCTAGCCCCAAGGGTTTGTTCAACCCCTCTTTTACCCTCTCTATTATAGTACCTCTTAGGAGTTAAATATTGAAAAACGCTGAAATACACAACTGATTATGTTTGTACTCAATTTATACGAAATTTCATGCAAACATATCCAAGGAATAAAAACTAAAATACAAACTTTTATCCCGAATTCAACCCCTTAGGGGTTAAATAAAAAAAAATCCTCTTTAATTGATGCCTACATCATAATAAGAGGAATACGTGTGCGAAATTTTAAGTTTCTATCCCTAAGAGTATGGCCTGTGCGTTTATATAAAACTTTTGTCCCCTTTTTATTTAATTTATTTTTTATTTTATTTTATTTTCCCCTATTTTACCCTCTTAGGGGTTGAATTTTGGAAAACACTGTAACAAATAACTAATTATTTTTGCTGTACTCTATTCATACGACGACGGAGGCAAACAAGGTTACGACCTGCTGATGGTAAGCAAGACACCGTAGCCAATGGACGCTTGCGACTCTACAAAAATCCCTTATTTGTATGTATAAAGAATTCGTCGTGTTGACAGCAAATGCAAGTAGGTCCCTCACTATCAACACAGTGACCACGGGAGCTCTTACTTACCACCTCATCATACCGAAAAAGCGAGTAGTGGTGTTATTATTGCTGCGGTGCTCTGTAAAGTGGAGATACTTCCCCAGTTGAGCTGCTCCAAACGTTCCGCTTTGCCACACCTCTCTTCAACTCACTGAAACTCTTAGATTACGTAAGATTAGCCTTTATATCTACGTCCACTACTGGGTTCGGAACTCCTCTCATAGATATATGAGAGTTGGGGACTTTATACCGCTAACCCAGTGCGGGTTGGGGACTTCATATACACCTTAGAATTTCTTAGCAGACATACGCAGGTTTTCCTTCACCGAAGAGCTAACGCGTCGTTAAGGGTGCAATTCGTCTACAATTTAATTGATTCCGTTGTGACACTTGTGACATGATTTTTGTTCATACAATTTATAAGGGTAACTTTCGTGTCACAACGGGAATAATTAAATTGTAATGTGTCCAAAAATGTGGGCCTTACCCAAAAATCAAATGATAATCCTTAAATAAGTAGGAAATATTCATTGGGTACGAGCCCGAATCTACGACCGCCGCTTGACAGCCGCATGCTCGAACCTTCGGCTGCCGTAGCTTATTATCTATATAAGTATATATAGCGTCGTCTAGTACCCATAGTACAAGCTTTGCTTAGTTTGGGACTAGGTCGATTTGTGTAAGATTGTCCCCCAATATTTATTTATAATATGTGAGCTTAGATTCACTTCAAACAAAATCCCGTTCCAAATAAACTACTTATGTACCCACAGCCGAAATTTTACAACGCTTTGGACAGTGATATAAAGTGACATATGATTCGAACCCACGACCGCAGCTTGACAGCTGCATGCTTGAACCACTAGGCTACGTAGCATATCTCGTATTGGTTTACCCCAGGAGATGTCGGTAGGTGCCTAAGTGCGTTGAAAAGATGCCATGAGTGACCATTATTAATTTAATTTCAGAAAAAAAGAGGATTTTTCGTAAGGTTATTAATTGGATCCTGTTGGCATTGGCACCCTTTGGACCCACAGGATCTAGACTCAGTAAATCAATGAATTAGCAGACAGCTATAATAGATAAATAAATATTAATTAACACTAAATTAACTCACACGTGTTGAGGGATAAATATGTGTACTATATATAGAAACAAAGCTCCTACAGTTAATTAGTAGGTGCCTAGCTACTCATCAAGGATTGCTAACCACTTTTCTGCATATTCAAACATGAAAAAGCAAAGAGCATTCTAAATAGAATGCATCAAAAATTCACTCGACGGCTACCTGGAAGGCCCGGAAAAGCGCTTTCAAAAACAGCTGTCGTCCTTTTCACGGTGTTACAGTAGGGGAAGGTATAAGCGAGGGAAGTCGGCGCTGGCGGACAGTTGTCAAGCTTGAGTGAGACGAACCGAGCGCCGTGCCAACAATACAGCGCCATGATTTACCGCACCGCAAAACATTACACGATTAATTATGACTAAAACTACCGTTTAAGTCAAGTGAAATTAAAACAACCTTGTTGTTTGAAGTGAGAATTTTTCTGTGGCAGTTATGCAAATTATAATTTCTTCGGTTTTCGTGCTCGCGCTTTTGCAAGGTACGTATTTTCAGGATCGATTGAACTACTTGAATAAAATGCATTATTTTAATAATGAGTAATGTCGTACAAAGTTAGTTAACTACTTTTTATATATTTTAAGTTTACACTAATCGCACTTTTAGGGGCACGGTTGATATGTAAGAAACTTTATCTGCTTGCATGCTGAATAACTAAAATGTAATAATATTATTATGTTCGCATTTATAACTCGCATCAACTATTTTTACAAGTTTTCTAAGCAATTTTCCTAATCTTAACAATGACCGCTAATCCCATCAATGCAACGTCGGCGCTCATCACAATCTTGTCATCGTGCGTGATAATGTTCATTAAATGTTCAGAACAATTATATTAAAACTTCCTTTAAGACAGTTTGCAATATTCGTGCTATACATAATTTTAGGTATATCGCGTGCACTTTGGTATTTGATTTAGAAAGTTACGTATATAGGTAGGTTAGCAAGTGAGCATTTCTATTTAAACTTGTACCCCAAATTTTGTTTGATATTTTAGAAAAGTTGTATTATTTTATCTAAAATCTCTTTACTCTTTCGATCCCGATAGTAAAAAAAGTGTCCCTCTATGGTCGTATTTTGTGTGTGTATTTTTTTGCCCATTGGGTTTCGTTTTTCATTACTTAAATTCTACGACTGCAACAAAATGAAATTGGAAAATTTTATGACTATTATTTGGGGACACCTTTTTTAGATAAATAAATAAATCACATTGAACAACGTAATACCACGTAATACTGTATGTTTGTTTTGCCTTTTTATGCTTATTCTTATTACGCTTAACCCGTTTAATTGATTTATATTTTATATCAAAATGTAGTATGGAGATGGTGACTGGAAAGATTATTTGACAGAGGCGCGGGAGAGATTTGTATGTTCTGTGTGAAAAATACTCATAATACTACTTTCATTGTAAGTACAAAGAAATGCATGATGCTTTCTGCGTTCTGCATTTCCAAGCACTTCCTCGGTATTAATGACTCATTCATAAAGGTAATCTCGAGTAGAACACCCAAGTAGAAGTATCTGTACATCGACGCTATTTTCATATCAATATTCTTTTACTTAGAAATAATGTGATGTATGGACTGACTCAGTACCTAATAACAGGCATCTGCATCTTAGCGCCTAAAGGGGTCAATCGGGTGATATGGGCGATATGCTTTGGGTGAATCATGCCAAGACATTTAGTTGGGCCAGTTGGGGTACAAAACGCGAGTTAACCGGTTTTTATAAAATTACCTACTTCTTCACGACACTGGCCGGAAATAATTCAAGTAAGTTCATTGATGCTCTCAATTGATGTTACATGGTTAAACTGTGAATAGTTAGTAACATGTATTAGGTATACAGTCGAATAAAAGGTTCTTCAGTAACATTGGTGCTCCATTATTTTTTCTGTTACTGTTTCAAATGATATTGATTAACGTAAGTTGTATGCCACTGAAAGCGTCATAGGGTTTAATAACGGACTTTATTATTGTTCATCGAAAATTTATGAAGGCTAAATAATATTTGCTGAAAGGGTTGCGAGTCACGAAATCATAAATGTAAATTTCTGCGACCGGAATTCGGAATTAGGTACTTTTATAAGTAACTAAATATGAATCTAGACACGCGGCAGCGTGTCCAGCCAAGTTCACCCCAGGAACTGGCGGACAGCAGCCGTGTGTTATATTACACGCACCGTTTGGAGCCACTTTTGACCCCTCAATAACTCCAAATCTGTCTAACATAAAAACATGAAATTTGGTACATATATTAAGATCCTTTAGAACAACTAGAACCCCAAAAATATAGGTTTAATAGTTATTGAGATATTAAAATTCAAAAAACGGCATTTTTACCACTGACTGGGTGACTGACTAGTAATCAAAAACCTAACCCACTTCCAGATGACCTATAAAGCTGAAATTTGGCATGCAGCTTGGTAATTATGTGTATACACCAGAAAAAAACAGAAAACAGTGATATTTATTATTAGTTTTATTATTATTATTATTTATGCTAGTTACCTCAGAACTCCGTCATTTATTAACCGATTTGGAAAATTCTTTTTTTGTTTAAAACGGTATACTTCCAGGGTGGTCCCATTGTCATCGGGTCAGAATTCGATTATAGGGTCCTGGAGAAATCGAGGGAACTCTTCAAATATTTTAGGTGCACCTATAGCGGTTCGGGTATTTTGTATAGTAACTCGTGCATTCGCTCTGGGAAAACACCATTGGATGAAGTTTGACAAAAAGTAATGATATCCCATCAAAAACATAAATGTGAAAATGGCAGCCCAGTTCACCGACAAAAGAATTGAGATCTAAATGGGCGCTAGTTTCGTTTGTTTGGCGCAAGTTTGGCACTTGATTGTTTACAGTAAAACTAATTTACTGCGGCTTAATGCATTTTGAGCTTTAACTTGGCAGTTTTCTTAAATATCCAACAGATTTTATGGTACCTATTATAACACACTGCATAGATAGATTTTGTCGGTGAACTTGGCTGCCATTTTCACATTTATGTTTTTGATGGGATAAAATAATATTCGCGGGGCTCCACTCACGCACGCTTATACATATTTAGTACAAAGAACGCAGGCGGAACCGCAGGATAGAATATAATAGCCTATGTTCAGCCCAGAGGTTTACACTTTAAACTGGTGAAAGGATGAAACAATTTTTGAAACATCGACTATGGTAACCAGGTTGAAGTATGTTGTGGGCGATGGGCTAGCAACCTGTCACTGCAATGTCACATTTTCTCCATCTATAAATCTACAATAGCTAAAAGTGGGACTGAAAATTAATTTTCGTGTGCTCTGTCTACCCCTTTTGGGAATATAGGCGTGAGTTTATGTGTGTGCGAGTATGTATGTATGTATATCTAGCTAGAAGGAGATATAAAGCTTCATTAAAAAAAGGATCATATGACAATGTTAAGTCGTTTTTAAGTTATAGACGATAATATAAATTTCGTTAATTGTGGCCCCGGCCGGCCTCCCCTACTCGTAAGCCTACGATAGCGACATGATTACTTAATGGTTCGATTTCGGACGGCTACTTAAATCGGTCCAATGCTTATTGTTAAGGAGATAGGAATCGAAAGACCCTGTTCTGGTTTAGATTTTAATTTATGAAATCGTTCTACTTATGCCAGCATCCTCGGCACCATGCCACAGGGGCCTATTTTAGACTTAGGTTTTTAGATTTGTAAGGTTTTAATTTAGTTTATTTAGAAACTAAAATATCGATATTTAATTAAATTTCTACTTAAGTATAATAAGCCTTCTGAAGATATTCTTTAGGCGAATGTATCCCTCAAATGTTAGAGACCCGCGCGCGTAGCAGCAAGAGTTAATTTGATTAATTTTATTTATTTTTCATGTCTCATAAGGTACTCTGAAAGTAGTAGAAGGTCATATTTGACCTGAGAACTAGGTTGAAAGTGAGGCATGTCGCCCCTATGGATGAAACGTAATTTAAAAATTGAGCAATGGCATTTATACGCCTATAAAGTAGTATAGGTGTATGCCATTGCTATAGTATAGGCCCTATACGATTATACCCCTTCGGCCGTCTACAGAACCGTACTTTGTAATTTTTGTGATTTTTTAAAATCATTTTCTTAAAATAACTAAATAACAATTATTATTGATATATTTATTTGATAAAGTTTGGATACATTTTATGTTGAGTATTTTTTTCAATATAATTGCTACATAACCGCGTCTAAAACTTAAATAAATTAATTGTGACAGAAATGTATACAGCATACTAATGTTTTTTGATACTTTTCAAGAAATTAGAAGCATTATTTTGTTCAATCCCGCTCTGGTAGGGGGTGGGGGGGGGGGTGGCTTAAGGGGTGTTATCAAAAACCGACTCGTCATCACCTCTCATCTCACACCTCACCCGTTTTTATATGGAAACTGTCAAAATCGGTTTGTGAATAAGAAGGCTGTGCAGCTTCCAGAAAATGGTCCACACACACGAACCCTATTAACGTCACTCAACAGTTTCCGTCAATATGTTCATACACTAACGATTTTAAAATGGATTGATATGAGTATTTGACTGATTCATAAATCATTTTCACATATATTTTTAACCGACTTCAAGATTTCAAAAGAGGAGGTTATCAATTCGGTTGTATGTTTTTTTTTTAATGTTTGTTACTCCATAACTCCGTCATTTCTTAACCGATTTGGAAAATTCTTTTTTTGAAAACGCAGTTCTGATTTGTCAAAACGCAGTTCTGATGATGGGATCCACGAGGAATTGAGGGAACTCCTCAAATTTTTAAGGCAAACATATAGTGATTTTTGTGTTTTTATCAACAAATCAAGCATTTGCATCCAAAAATGTGACATTGGATGAAGTGGAACTGCTGATGATGATCAGAACAGAACTCTTCAACGACGAAAAGTTCACGTTTGGCGATTTGTCCTCCTAGCTGTGTTTGTTAAGCAAGTTCTATTATCACGATTAATTTTTGTCATGCTTGATTTCTGATGATGGGATCCATGAGGAATTGAGGGAACTCCTCAAATTTTAAAGGCAAACATATAGTGATGTTTGTGTTTTTATCAACAAATCGAGCATTATCATACAAAAATGTGACATTTGATGAAGTGGAACTGCTGATGATGATCAGAACAGAACTCTTCAACGACGAAAAGTTCACGTTTGGCAATTTGTCCTTCTAGCTGTGTTTGTTAAGCAAGTTCTATTTTCACGATTGATTTTTGTCATGCTTGAGTTCTGATGATGGGATCCATTAGGAATCGAGGGAACTCCTCAAATGTGAAAGGCACACAAATAGTGATTTTAGTATTTTAGTTTTAGGATTTTAGTAATCAAGCATTTTCATTCATAAAAGTGACATTTGATGAAGTGGAACTGCTGATGATGATCAGAACGGAACTCTTCAACGACGCGTAGTTCACGTTTGGCGATTTGTTCTCTTCGTTTTGTTTGTCAAGCAAGCAAGGTTTTTCCATGATTCCATGAGGAATTGAGGGTACTTAGTCTTCTACCATTATAAACATACTTATAGCCATTTTTATTTTATTGTATGGAATCTAAGAGTGCACCATCTAAGTATAAAAATCTTTCACTGGCCTCCACCATTGAAGTCGGTTTTTTTTTCTTAAAAATTATTTTCGTCATATTGGAAATAAAAAGAGAATTCGGGTGAAACCACCTTCAATCGAAATATCTTGTCACAAATGGGTGGCTTTTAATCTACTATATCGAACATGCGTTAGGGCACTTGCCCTTGCACTAGTTAGGTATCTCAAAAAAAAAAAACCATTAAAACTTACTAAAATATAAAGACCAAACCCAGAATTTGCAATGACACCCACACTAGGCAAAGCCTGTGTTGTGGGTTACAAGCACGGTATGAATTGCCAGTAGTTGTGAATTGTATCTGGTATATCAATGGTCATGAAAAATTACAGCTTAACGGTTACTGAGCTAAGCGACGGACATGGCGAAACTATAAGGGTTCCTTGTTCACTAAGGAACCCTAAAAATTACAGTTGACGTGCCCTAACCTAACACTTGTTCGAATATTGCGAGGAAAGTTTCAAAGTACTAACTCCACATTTGTGAGCATTATCATTCATAGTTCCTATTATGCACGAAAGTAGTAATAGAGGTGCACCTGGACTAGGGTTGCATGTACGCTCAAGTAATAGTACATTGTTTACGAGGGGCGTAAGCGGAAAATTGTGATTGTGTTTGTGTGTGTGTGTGTCTATCAGAAGGTTGTAATTTTATTACGGTCGAGTTAATCACAATGTTTTTCATCACATTTGCGAGGAAATAAATAACTCCAGTACCAATACTAGCCTATCCTATTCCTCCCACGAGAGTTATGAAAAACCATAACTCCCGTGGCAGGTAAAGCAACTCTAACTGCTCTATGAGCCTGCGTGCAATTGAGATGCGAGCAAGCAGTGCATTGTGATGAGAGCATCCCTTTGTGAGCAAGTGTCATGATTATGTATTTTCTTTTAAATGAAAATTGTTAACTTGCACTCTAATCTCTCTTTCATGGTGCCCTGTATATAAATAAATAGGTAATACACTAGTGGCTGTAGACCTCGCAACATTTTTTTTTTAATTGCATAATTTTCAAAAACTGACTCGACAAAAAGAACTCTACATAATTATCGGACCCGCTCACAAAATTTCACGAGAATCGGTTGAGAAATGTGAACTGTAGGAGAACACCCGGACAGACAGACAGACATACGAAAGAATTTTTGTCGAAAGCTAAAAACGGAAACGCTTCGCTCGCTCGGTCATTAAAGCCTTTATAGAGTGTCTATTTGTGACATTCACGTAAGATTTAATTTCGCCTGATTCATATGCGACTACGTTATCTAGTAATACGACAATGCGTCTCACAGGTGCTGTTAAGTCGGCGTTGGATTACCCATTCAGTGAAATTTAATATCAGGCGTAGGTCGCGAAAGCCACTTTGTTCACGTGTAATAAACACAATGCGTTGTTACTCTTCTTAAGCTGCGTTCTGCGTTCATTCACAGGCGACAAATGCTGTTTTCAAACGCTATAGATTTTCATTTATTCTGCCATGCGCGCACTAGGTACGTTGCAGTCGCCGGCGTTTTACGCGTGTGCGTGAACTGAATATGACCTTACATTGGTTCAATAGGCCATTCTACATTCAGTTGATTCCAGTGATTCAAAGCGGTAAGGGCTTTCAAACATGGTGAAATCCTCCGCGTAGTAAGAAATTTTCGTAATATCCAATAATAACAAATATGGACTGATGACCTGGTAAGGGTTGCGGGTGTCCACTGGATGCGGGTGGCGCAGGACCGGTCACTGTGGAACTCTTTGGCCTATGTCCAGCAGTGGACGTCCTTCGGCTGATGATGATGATCCAATAATTCGATAAGATTTGAGGATGAAATAGAGTCGGTAACTCGCGCGTTACCCCTTGCAGGCAAGCCGCCATCAAGTACGCTTGTTTGCCACCATAATTTCGTATCTTACAATAATAAAAAACCGGCGAAATGCGAGTCAGTCTCGCGCACGAAGGGTTCCGTATCATTATCCATAAAAAGTACAAACACGGCAAGAAATATGTCTGTTGTATGGGAGCCCCCTTAAATATTTATTCTATACTGTTTTATTACCTACGTATTTGTTGTTATAGCGGCAGCAGAAATACATCAGTCGGAGTCTTAGTAATAGGGTCCCATTTTACCCTTTGGATAAAACTAACACTTGTTCCCTAAAAACGAAGCATTTAAATCGACCCATTAAGGTAAACATCCCAATGTCTGTTATCAATTTTTTTCGTCGGTGGCAAATAAACATACGGCCCGCCTGATGGTAAGCGGTCACCGCAGCCTATGGACGACTGCAACTCCAGGAGTCTCACATGCGCGTTGCCGAACTTTTAAATATTTAAACACTCCTTTCTTGAAGAACCCCATACTGTAGTCCCTCGGGAAAACCTCGGCAGGGAGCTCACTCCACAGTCGAAGCGTCCGAGGGAGGAAATTCCAAGGTGTGAGGATGAATGCCCTGCCGGCGGCGAGCGGTGCGAAGGTAGAAAGCAGCCGTGGACATTACATCATAATGGACAGAGATCAGCATATAAAAAAATATTATGGGCTACGAAACGGTTACATATCAGCATGGTGCTGGCATGATGGCCAGCGCTCATCTTCCGATAGCACCAATGCATGGCATAAGTGTGTAGGTTTTGAGCATTAACAAAATGGGCACGGCTATGGGCACAGATTAATATAATAGTTCTTCGAAATGGGTGTGTAATTTAATTACTAGGTATGTAATATTATTGTAACCGACATTACTTAAAATTACTACGATGATAATAGTACATTACGATACAAGTGCAGAGAACAGGAAATTCGTAAAGAGTGGTGATAAATTAAAACACGACCGAAGGGAGTGTTTTAAATCGACACGAGTTGCGAATTACCTATTCGCACGTGTATCGTACAGCGTTTTACAGTACATAGGGCTCTTTAAAGTTTCGACATATGCACGTAATCTTTTGATTACCGCACTCGTGCGGTAAAGTAGCACCATACGTACTGTAAAATTGATAAAGAACAGAGTCAAAATAGCGCACCAAACCCATCTACGCAAGTACACACTAATAAAGCCATCCACTTTCTAAGGTCCGTTACACAAAGACAATGCGTTTGCAGGAAAGTGAAACCAGATAGTGTCAGGCATGAGATGAGGGTCGATAGGAGAACGTTTCACATTCCAATTTGGTATCTGTATCATTTCAAACACTCTTTCTGACACGTTAACTAGAGGCGTCTGGAAGTGAGCTCGCGAAATAAGATTAACTCACATTGATATCAACTGGGAATTCATTCTTCTGGTCGACGCCCCGACCTGTCCACAACAAGAGCTTTATCGCTCTCATGCTAATAGACCAGTTATTACATCGCCAATATGGAAATGTGTTGGATATCCAATAAATTAAACTTATCTTTATAATTATTTTTCTTTGTTACGTACAAAGTTAGTAACACGGCTTGAGGGTTATTGAACTCTGAAGAACGTTATATTTATCGGTAGATATTTAATTGTGAAAAAATATCTTTTTTCAATTGGGAGTTGATCCAAAGTTATGACCTCCAAGTAATGGATCGTGGCACCCAGAGATTATAGCGCGGCAGTCAATGCTGATTTTCAGGTTGCTTCAAGTTATGACTCATAATCGCTGTCGCATTTTTGGTTTAAAAGGATATTTTTGGGATTTTTTTTTTAATAATTTTTAGTCCTTTTTGAATAAATAGTTATTAATATCACTCCAGTAGAGTAAAAAAGTACATATAAGCTACTTAAGATAATTTTTATTTAAAAAAAACCTTTTTTTTCAATTTAAACCATTTGGAAATAATTGCTGGAGAGCTCAATACCGGGTACCGTTTAATTTTTTGCTCCTATTACAGGTCACACCTGTATATTTTTTGCTCCTATTACAGGCCACATCATGTATATTAGTCGTCCTGTTTAGCCTACTTGATAGTGACACCAGGGTACACCGTGACACTGCCTCCGAAGCTAGCGGTCCCGAGTTCAAATCCTGGTAAGGGTATTTGATTCTGTGTGGAGCAGAAAGATTTGTTCCTGATACTTCGATGTTTACTATGTATTTAAATATACATATATCTATTAAATATATCGTCGTCTAGTACCAATAACACAAGCCTTAATTGAACTTACTATGGGACTAGTACGATGTGTAAAAAAATTGTCCCCTATAACTATTTACTTATTTAAACTTTATTGCACAAATAAATCGGTACAAATGGCGGACTTAATGCCTCAAGGCATTCTCTACCAGTAAACCATGGGGCCAAACAGAAAATAGCGGAGGTAGGTGCAGGAGACAAACTAGGTGAGAAAAACAAAAAAAAAAATCCAAGGTAGAGCTAATTAAAAAAAAAAAGGTATTCCTTACCCTTTTTACTGTGTTGTTAACTGTTCCTTATTCTGTGCCCTAATATTTTTATAGCTTATTATACTTTGTCATTTTAAATACTTACTATAAATTAAGAGTGCAGGTAATATCTACACTCGAGAGCAAATAAACGGAATCACTCTGCACGTTTGGCTTTTCCGCCCAATAACTTTTTCAATTTTACGTACTTAAGTATAAGTCATCAAGCTCTGACCTCAAGAGTACATTTAGGAATTGGTATAATACGTATTTCGACTTGTAGAATTTGGTCACATCCTTGTTTGGGGTATGTCGTGTTCCGGCTCACTGCCTTTTTTGTCGCTATTAATTTATTGTCATATAAAAGCATTGCTACATAAAGTTATCAACTCCGTATGTTTTTACTAGGCCTCTATGTACCTTGTGGCTAATGCACAAAAAAGAACAGGTAAAGCTCAGACGGACGTCGGCGAATTCATCGGTGTAATACGGACTTCTAGCAATCAAACCGATCATTCACCTCAACCTGTAGGTAAGGTAAACGTTCCAAAAATGTGACACCTGTATACCGATACGATATTGTTCCCTGTCGTTCACCTCTCACCTCTATTGCTTTGAATTAAGATTTAAAGTTTGAGCCAGTGCACAGTGTCGAGCATTGGGACACAAAAATAGCTGCGCAGACGGACAGGCGAACATCGAAGTGTGCCGTTAAAGGAGGCGTCATGGATCGCGACTATCGCGAGCCTTTCTAATCAATAGGACTCGTACCTACTGCTTGACACGGCAAATCACCAATCAGTAAGATACCAATACTGATTTATTACAGTACAGTTTTGCTAGAATGATCGGGTTTAATGTCAGACATATAACATATAGCATTCGTCCTACAGAACTAGTTACCTATGTGATTCATCCCTTTTGCACTCAGATACATAGGTTGATGAAAATGATAATGAATGGTACTTACACAAGTACCATTTATCATTTACATCGAGGGGACCATTGAAATACATGACGTACTCGTATGGTTCCAATTTCAAATTTTATATATAGGTAGACCGTACGTTCCTACGTACCTATATATATAAAATTTGAAATGCATTTCATTGGTGATCTCTTGTGAGTCGTATCTTTTTTGCATAACTGCGTCCCGTCAAGAGTAATGCAAACAAGTAAATTTTTAACAAAAAAACACCGACTCCAAACTTTGCTAGACCCCATCCTCCTGCTATATAATTTGAGGAGTTCCTTCGATGTAGCCTTACTTACCCCATCCTCTTGGTATATAATTTGAGGAGTTCCCTAAATTTTTCCAAGATCCCGTCATCAGATCCAGACTTGATGACAAGAAAACATACCCTTTCAAACAAAAAAAGAATTTTTGAAATCGGTCCAATAGTCTCCGAGTAATCGGTGAACATACATAAAAAAAGAATAAAAAAATAAAAAATATTCCGACGAATTGAGAACCTCGTCCTTTGTTTGAAGTCGGTTAAAAAGATACAACGCGATTTTGCTAGCTACACAGGTGACCAAACACGAGTAGTTTACCATCTATCATACCAACTTACCAAAAGACTGCAAAAAACAACCGCTAATTGTCAAATGGTGCTCGATCGATCATTAAATATCTTCTGGGGAGTTACTCATTTAGTTTTTGATCCATTCACGTCAGCATACACGTACAATATACGAGCAGATAAATGGTATATAATAAGAAGTATATGTAGGTTAGGATCTCACGAGCACACCTATCTGTGGTTGTAATAACTTTAATTATATCATTATTAATTACACTTTGTTTACAAGTACTTAGATGACGGGTGGACGGATGGACCAATATTGTATTAACTTGTCGGTGAAGGTATTGTTTATCCATCGATTAGTATAATGAGCCGTCAATCCGTTTAGGATTGTATGCATGGCCGTAATAGTACATACACGAAAGTTTCTGGCAAAGTTGGTAAACAGTTTGAAAACTACTTAGTGTCGAGGCTCTTTGCATGAATAAGTTATTTGATAGACGCTTTCTTTACAAATAGCACCTCGATGAATGTACTACAGTATACAACGTGATTTCTTTTGTTTAATATGTATGGATAAACCATGAATATTAAATTATTAGTACAGTGACGATCATATAAAAATTTCTATAAAAGTCTCTCTAGTCCTGCGAGAGTAGGTATTTAGCGCTGTCCTGGCGGTGCGTGAACAAGCCCGCGCGGACGAAGCGACTGTGAACTCGGATGACCCCGCTAGCTTCATTCTGGTCACAGTATAGAAATATAACTGTATTTTGACTTAAGAAATGCATTAATTATGATTAAACTTTAGTATGTAATTGATATAATTTTTTAATAAATAGGTAGTAAATAAGTAATTGAAAGTCGAACTTACGGTAGGATCCATTATAATGAAATAAAAAAAAGTATTCATAGTACAACCCTGAAATTCGTTATTTAATCTATGAAACCTAAGAACCTAAGAACTATGTCTTATACCTCTCTACTCGATTTATTTAATAGGTCATGCAATTTTTTTTTTTTTTTTTTTTTTTTTTTTTGTAACTTATGGACATTATTTTATTTAGCCTTTTAATAAAAAAACATATACTTATAATAAAACTACTATTAAATTAAAATACTTAACTAAAACTAAACCTTAAACTTAAAAAATATAAATAAAATAATTAATTAAATATGAGACCTGGGCCTCTTGGCAGTGTGCCCATCACGCAGGCAGCATTCCCGCGCTGAACTGCTATCGCGATTCTTTGCGCGAGAAAGCCACCGGCGCGAGGGTCGCCTGTCGTCTCCCTCAACCTTCTGCTGATTTCCCTGTGGAGCTCCAGCGCACCCTTACCCCAAGGACCCTGGGTCAAGGGTCATGCAATTATTTATCAAGGTATTTGTGTTATATTTATACAAGGTGTTATATTTAATTGTCGTGTGCGTGTCATCGCCATCATCATCATATCAGCTGATCGACGTCCACTGCTGGACATAGGCCTCCCCTAAAGAGTGCCACATAAAATACAGACAGAATATTTTTTGGTGGTTTAATTTATTCGTCAAAAGTTATTAGCTCTCAAAGCATAAAAAACATTGCGAAGTTTTTATTTTTTTACTATTTATGCGAAAGATTACCGTATTTTTTAAAAATAAATACCAGAAATGATTTTTACATAAAGATGATAAAAGAATCAATATGGTATATGAAACGATACCAAACTTGCCACGGTAGCTACCTGGCAATGGGTAGATCTTTTAAAAGAAGATTAGCTAGAAAGATAGATAGTGTATAAATTTTAAAAGGGTCGGCAACGCGCATGTGACACCTCTGGAGTTGCAGGCGTCCATAGGCTGCGGTGACCGCTTGCCATCAGGTGGGCCGTACGCTTGTTTGCCATTGACGTGGTATTAAAAAAAGACGGCCGGAATTAATGTGCTCAAAGCCTAAAAAAAATATTCAAGTGCAAAGCAGTAGATCTCTTACTATATCTACAATTTCTGGTAATAAACATTTCATTTATAATTTTACCAACTTTGGTTCCCTTTTGTGGAGGGGTTCAGTTCAGTTGTTATACTGTCATTTTTATACTGTGGCACTATGACCATAATTTATTTGTTAATAATTACGACTTTTTTCATTTGGGTTTTTATTGCCCTTCTTAAATAATTTGCAACAATTATATAAATTCGTCAAAAACTGCTTGTTTGGTGCACGAAACTGTCGCGGATAAAACTGACACAGGTCCGTTGTCTGTAAGCGCCAGCGCGCGACTGATCGGGCCTGCCGAGCCTCCGCGCTCGCGCATTTTGTAGGTATTTAAACATATTAATTAATACAATCATTTTATCTTTTTAAATTCTGCAAAAATGTCTAGAAATACTGAATGGCTTAAGTTTAGTTCATAAACTTTGTTTTAAACATCAATAGTTTAGTCGTCAGATTGTAAATGCTTTACAAAAAGGAGTAACTTTGGGGTCTCTTTCTATCGAGCGAAGTTCATTAGATCGTGTATCTGAGTGCAACTTTGACTAGACTAGATCCTTAAGTAAAACATATAATTTTTTCAAATTTTTAAAACCCTTTTTCGACGTTTCAGATTGTTTTTAGAAAACTCGAAAACGCTAACTCGCTTGACGACCTCCCCTTAATCTTGGAAAATAATCAGCGACCTCTATACTGTCTGAATAATCTAGCAAATGATTGCAGTAATTTCCTAACCTGCTGCAATCAACTCGTTACAGCGACATATAACGAGCTTGTAAAGAATATCTAAGAAGAAATCGTCGCACTTATGGCTATATTCATTTCATTGGATTCACGGATCCTTGTGATATTACATTATTTTTGATAAACGGACATAATCGCGTACAACTGAAAATTATTCACCGTTTTTACGTTTCGCATGTATCACAAAGTCCGCGGTGAATAAATTTCAGTCGTACGCGATTAACTCCCGTTTAACAACAGGTAATAATGTGTAAAAACGTTTAAATCAATATCTTGTGATATTATTTGCAACATTTCGTAACACCTAATACGTTCTAGCACAGAATAAGTAATAGTACTAGTGTTTTAGTCCAATTTTAGTGTGATAATTCGGGTTTCTTTATTCAAAACAAAATACAAACAACTAGCAGCATTTTTAAATTCCAATTCTTACTTATTTCATGTAGGTATTTATGCAGGACAAGTCACAAAATTGGCTTTAAGGGGCTCCATACGTTTTTCATCGACTTTTGACGAGTTTTGTGTTGATATTCCTCCGTCAAGACTATAGATTGTTTATGGCACCAAGGATTATCGGTTATTCAATTCTTTATCTACATTTTCTAGAGCCGAATTGGGAAAAAAGTGAATACTTATTTTATTATGGTTTATTGAAACATGGTCCTAAAAAGCTCTATTTTCGATATAAGTATGTTGTTTATGTACTTATACACTGTGGGCCCTAGTAAACCGAAAGATCTTCACCAACGATCCTAGAGCCTAATTAGAGTATATAATGTGATATAACATATAGTCCAAAAACCCATAATTTAATAGATATTAATTATTTAAAACAAATCACCTGTTGAAAAATCTCAAGTCTAAGTAACACAACCTAAAGGTGTGACGTATTGCCAGGGTGCAAAGCGGGTGGAGGGAGTAGCCAAAACGATCACAGCGCTCGCTACGGCGAAAATTGACATTTTTGTCACTGACTTGAGCTGTCAAATCCATATTGCAGTAAACATTTTCTAATCGTTTTTGAGATATGGTCCTAGTAAGATGCGTTATTGTGAATTGTAATAACACCAAGAAGGATAGCGACTCTAAATTTTACCAATTTCCAAGACCATGGTGGAAACGAGACCAAAGAAATAAGTGGATGTGGTGAGTGGATGTGGAGTGGTGGCCGTAAGAAAAAGAAAGTCTACCTAGCCTCTGAAATTTTACTAAAAGTACGTAATCATTTGATACAAGTAGGTATTAAATTGAAAATTTACGGTGAATTACTATGTTACAGTCTCGATGGATCCCAGTGGCAGCCAAAGCCCAGATGACAGAATTTGTAGTGCACTCTTATCATGCCACCATTTCTTCAGCATAAAGGAGAATTTACAAGCGGAGAAACAGGTGACACATATAAAATAGCTAGAGTCAGAATCCATGTTGAGCGAATAATGCAGCGACTGAAGGCTTATCACATATTAAATAAAATTCCTGATAACTTATTTTATCACATTGATGAAATATTACATATTTGCTGTGTTCTGGTAAATCTTCAACCTCCAATATTTTCAAGTAAATGTAACAAGTTTTTGTAATGTATATTGTATATTATTAAAAGTTATTACAATTTAGTTTTTCTGATTGTTTTTATTTTACCAATTAACCCTGTAAATGATATTTATAATATGAACCTATGATAATGACATAGCAGTGAACTGATCAACAGTTTCAACCTCAAGGATATGCCCAGCTAGCACCAATTTCTTGTCTTTATTCATCGTCTCCGGTTGGAAAATGATTTCGTGGGTGATGGCACGAAACCCCGTTTTAGTCACCAGTAGGCTTATTTCTCACTGAAAACAACAATTTTAATGTTATTGACAATAGCTGGCACCGTCGTCCAAAATTGTCTAATATAGTAAAATAACACAAGTTTTCATTAATTTTTTTCACAACATTTATTTACTTCTTGCTTGACAGCGGTGACAATATTGTCCATAATGGCCGCCTGTCACGTGGCGCTGTCGTCGCGCTCGGTCCCAATAGCCACCTACTACTTTTTGACTTGACACTTCTTGTCTTGAAGACATTTGCAAGTCACCTAGAGATTTGTTCACAAAGAAGAGGTCAGTTAATTTGGTTTATTTTGTACTGAAATAGTAGTTTAATAAAAACAAATAATTGGACCCATGTTGATATAACATTATTTACTAGTAATGTTGTTAAAAATACGTGGTTAAAATCTTTCGTATTATTCGGGCCCGCGGTGTATACATGGAATCTACATACAACTGTTCTTTATTGACATATCTCAAAACGTAAGGGAGATTTTTTGAAACCTATTTTCACAAAAGTTACTTATGTCCAAAAAACCGTTTTTTTGGCCTAAAATTGCTAAAGTTACCCGTATATCTCGAAAACAGTGAGTTTTGAAGGAAACATGAGATAATTTCGGTAAACCTCGTTGTTGTTAATACGATAAGCCATAAAAAACACGAGAAATCGAAGGTCATTCGGACATAGGAGCCCCTAGAATAATACGTGTTGTGTTGAAAAAAGGGTCAGTTTTTCACTTGAAGCCGCTCGAGGTAACGCCCAGCGGACCGCGGCTGCAATCGAATTACATTGACAACTTTATAGAAATTATCTACAAGGTCATTTTTACCAACATAGAGACGCCCACCCACATAGATGTCCTTGGGTGGCCGTGGCCAACCTCCAGTTGTCATTTGTTTTCAAACAATATGAAATCGCGAGATTCGCCACAGTTCGGTGGCCAAGGCGAGATTAGAGTAAGGTTAGCACGACCAACTCAAGCTTAGGCAATTTGTTAATTCTTACAAAATGATTGTTAGCGAAAATTCCTTTCGCACAAACATAACAATACGCTCATTGTTTACAGTTACACGAGGTTTCCAAATGCCATCTCTAAGGCAGCAATTATATAACACTAACACGAACAAAGCCGTTTTATAATAATGTCGGTCTGTACTTATTCGTTATAATATAATTGGCCAGAAGTTGGCGCCGCACGCATAAATGCACCGACCATAAAAAGAATTTATAGCAGTTGGACTAGAACCAAATGCACCGGTTACTTTTGTGTTTATCACGATTGGATACAAACAATAGCTAATAGCTATTACCACGATTACGAGTCCCGCGAGACTGGATCCGAATGTCCGGACGGAGCTCGACCGTGAATAGCATGGAGACCGAATCGATTCATACCACATGATCCACTTTTGGACCAGTAAAATTACTATGTAACAGCCATTAAAACTACCAGAAAATATTTTCCACCGTGTTAATTTATTTCGTTACTGTCACATGGATAAATTGTATATCTTACTCGTTGTTGTTATAATTTCTCGCAAAACCGGTGAAAGCGGAGCAATAAAAATATGTAAATTTGTGCAAATGGCTACCTAATCGAGATTTTAGTATTTGGCAAACTTAAATAGACATACTCGTTATATGTAAACTTTTGCATGCCGCCTCTTATGTTGGTAATAAATCAAGATAATTTAATCGAAATTACATTAGTGTGACATTCGAATTAATGTAACCTGTATGGTAAGATTGCCAGCAAAACCCATAGGACTTATGTCCAAATTAAACGTTACATCTACATCTAAGCTTTACAGCGCAATGAGCACAAAGTTGAGGAGTTTTGCCAAATAGGACTAGTAATAATATCGGCTTATATTAATACCTATATATTCCAAAAATACCTGCAACTCGAGGCGTAATAAGTAGGTTACATTATTTTACGAAACGTTATGCATCGTGCAGGTTTAATTGCTCAATGAATTACAATAACTGTTGTAATTTTAAGTGCACCTAATTTACAATAGCGAGTGCAAGTATGTAATGAAGTTACTCTACTATTTTAACACAATTTGAATGCGCAGGGCCCGCTTTCTTCAAGTATTTCGCTAGCTCCGCAGAATAAGTAACTAGCTCCCTAAGCTCAAGCCTGTAGCTCCCAATGACTGTCACTCTCCGTTTTCTCGCGTTTTTATGGCTTATCGTATTAACAACAACGAGGTTTACCGAAACAGTATCCAATGTACTTCAAAACTCACTTTCTCCTTAAACTTGGTTCAATGTCGCTCGCGAGGTTGGGATCGTCCACGATTTGCACAGCACGTCTTTGAAGCAAGTCAAAAGGCCCAAGCTGGATACAGGAGCTCCCGCCCAAAGGTGTCAGCAATGCTCCATGTGGGGACGGACTTTGTGACTTATATTATAGAAATCGCTGTCCCGGGGTGAAGTATCGCTTCATTCTATTGAGCACACCTAGCTGTTTAGATTCCAGGCAAAGCCAGGCCAGGCTTTGCCTTCTAAGAGGCTCCGAAAGTGGACATCGCGGGAAATATTTGAATTTTTAGGTCTTGTATGAAAACCTTAATAATCGCTGTATTTTTTTCCATTATAATTCAAGCAACAGAAACTAATTGACGACCTAGATATACCGGATCCCCTTGTGTATAGAAAGTTCCAAATGATTCCAGCTAGCCATTTTAAAATGAGAGAGTAACTACGTTTGTATGGAGACCCGAGCTTACGCATTGCGGACTCTTAATGCAACTTACGAGTACAAAGAATAAAATTTCGCTAGAGAGCACGTAGGTACACACACATACATACGCAAGTACATACATAGCATAGAGACAGAAAATTGGCAGTTGATTTAAAGACATCAGGTGGCATTTAATGGTCCATTACTTTTGATTTATTACTACACGAGACAACACTGAATTAATATTATTGTTATAGTATGACACTTGTGATATGACAGACTCTATAAAGAAAATATATATTTAAACATAATATATACATACATAGATTGAGTAAAGGTTGTACAGCTGCATTAACAGCGAAAGCACGTGCATTGCCTGATACGTACTTCAATAACAATAATATTACACGGTGATTTCATCAGTGTTAGAAAGAAATAGCTCACAACAGTGACAACTTAATAATATACATGACACCTTGTAAGTCTTGTAACAGGCATACTGACTAAATATAACTATAACTGGCTGCCAAGGTTTTGAAAAGGATAAAGAGGGTTAAGTAGATAGAATAGATTTTCGTCTCCATACAGTATGTTACCGGCATGCGGGCTTTTCTAAGTAGGCTATATTAGAAACGTAGTTCCTTACCCTACTAGTCAGTGAATGCTAAGTTTTGTTATATAAAAGTCTACTTTCGACTTTTTATTTCCAAACAAAATTTAAATTGCCAGCAATGTATAGCAAAGGTAATTAACAAGACAATACAAATGACAGCTCTTAATGTTATGTTTACTAGGACATTATCTTAAGCAATGAACTAGTTCATTGAAGGAATTGAATTCTACAGCTAATTCAAATAATTATGATTTATTTGCTAATACATACAAACAATTGCTAATGAAACATACTATATCCCACATATCCATTTTGATAATAGTCCGCGTACCGGTAACGCACTGTTATAAACACCTATTTTATTTACTTTGTAAGTACGTATGTCAACGGTAATCCCTGGAACGACTCATACGAACACCTAGGTACATAATTTTTAAGAAAAAAAAACCGACTTCATTGGGGGAGTCCGGTGAAAGAATATTAATCTTAGATGGTGCACTCTTAGATTCCATACAATAAAATACAAAAATGGCTATAAGTATGTTTATAATGGTAGAAGACTAAGTACCCTCAATTCCTCATGAAATCATGGAAAAACCTTGCTTGCTTGACAAACAAAACGAAGAGAACAAATCGCCAAACGTGAACTACGCGTCGTTGAAGAGTTCCGTTCTGATCATCATCAGCAGTTCCACTTCATCAAATGTCACTTTTATGAATGAAAATGCTTGATTAGTTCATGAAAATACTAAAATCACTATTTGTGTGCCTTTCACACTTGAGGAGTTTCCTCGATTCCTAATGGATCCCATCATCAGAACTCGAGCATGACAAAAATCAATCGTGAAAATAGAACTTGCTTAACAAACACAGCTAGAAGGACAAATCACCAAACGTGAACTTTTCGTCGTTGAAGAGTTCTGTTCTGATCATCATCAGCAGTTCCACTTCATCAAATGTCACATTTTTGTATGATAATGCTCGATTTGTTGATAAAAACACAAAAATCACTATATGTTTGCCTTTAAGATTTGAGGAGTTCCCTCAATTCCTCATGGATCCCATCATCAGAACTCGAGCATGACAAAAATTAATCGTGAAAATAGAACTTGCTTAACAAACACAGCTAGGAGAACAAATCGCCAAACGTGAACTTTTCGTCGTTGAAGAGTTCTGTTCTGATCATCATCAGCAGTTCCACTTCATCCAATGTCACATTTTTGGGTGCAAATGCTTGACTTGTTGATAAAAACACAAAAATCACTATATGTTTGCCTTAAAGATTTGAGGAGTTCCTTCAATTCCTCATGGATCCCATCATCAGAACTGCCTTTTGACAAAAACGGGACCAACTTGGATATATATACATACAATCAAAAAAAGAATTTTTCAAATCGGTTAAGAAATGACGGAGTTATGGAGTAACAAACATTAAAAAAAAAAAACGAAAAAAAGCTGATGACCTCCTCTTTTGAAATCTTGAAGTCGGTTAAAAAAGGACTTTCAAGATGAAGAGACTGTAATTTTTATATTTTATCTATAGCTTTATTTTATTTTGCAGTTCCGCTTGCGTTTTTTTGTAGCTAATAAGCGAGCGGAGCCGCGGTGTTGCATAACTTCATTCCCTTCTACACCTTCTAGCCGTGAGATTAAACTTGATGGTCGTCAATGCATTTCGGTATTTCGTCACAGATGTGGTCTGAATGAGTGACGACAATGACCGTTTCCTTTGTCGTTGGTATGCGGAGCGCTGCGCCTGCGGTCGCCGGCCTACATCTCTACTTACTCGATGTAAATAGTGCACAGAACAGAAGGTGTTCGAATAAAGGTCATTGCCGGGGCCGCGAACCACGACGCGTTGTACTAATGAATAGAGTTAAACCTGGCCTATCCCACTAAAAGCTTCGTGAAATGACACTTGTCTTTGAGAGTTGGCACATGATGCCCCAACGCATAGGACGCAAGTTACGTGGTAATGAGAAGAAAATATGTATTTCTCTTTTTAACGCAAAACTGCGGTACGTTGGGCTGCTGGATATATACGTAGCATAAGTTGTCAGGGTCATTGCCGCACCGAATATCGCAGACCGCCGAAAGTATTTAATAAAATGTTGAAAAAAGTATAATTATTGACGAAAATTCATATTTTAACTATAATACTACTTCGTGTTTAGGCGGGTTCTAGTTCTAGGTATTTTAATACTTCACAAAGAAAATATTAATATATATTTGACGTTAGCAGGTTTACACTATTAGCCGACGATAGAACGACTTGAACGCGGACGAAGTCGCGGGCAAAAGCTAGTGGGAATATATATAATGCCTAGATTGATCTAACAGATTGGTTGTACTCATCTCACTCCGAAAAAAAAAATGAACAACATTTGTGGCACATGAAGAGTTATTTTCAGTGTTCTGTGTTTTAAATGCGGCGTGAATCAAATTCTAGGTATGTATAGGTAGTAATTACACTTAGGCACTTATAATTTGTGGCGAATACAAACCTATACGATAACAAAATTTCCAGATTATGCAAAATATTGCGTATAAACATACCTAATGAACGATAGTCATCAGACTGACGACGCTTGACACTTTTACGACCATTTAGCTAAACTTGAGTCTATTCATAATTACATACCTATGACAACAGGAACTGCAACAGGCGAGGCAATTTCATAAACAAATTGTCCATATGCGCGCAGGATGTTGTTTCATTCATCAGATGTTCTCACATAGATCACCTCTTGTAACAAGCCATTAAAATAGTATGTTTCCGACTAAGGTTCTTAATGATTTCATGGAAAACTAGGCTGATTAATATTATTGCTTTAAATTATAGTGTCGTAGGTCAATTATACACCATGGTCTATACTTAACCACACCGAATAGACAACATATACTAATTATATTCTGTTTAATGAAACTTATGAAAAACTAGGTCAAGCTCGTATTTGATAGTAAGCTAGATGTAATGTAATTATCAGTGATCGTACATGTTGTAGTATTTTCGGTGCAGCGTAGTGGTGTTAACGGAGTTGGTATGGACAAATACAATTTAAACGGTTAATTAAGGTTAATATTAACATTACTAATGTTAATGAATCATAAGAATTTAAATCACTTATCCCAATTCCGTTAACACCACTACGCTGCACCGAAAATGCTACAAAAGGATCACTGGTAATTATCTATATTTTCTCAGCTATCTCCGTTATCTTCTAGAACAATATTAAACGGCACACAACATAATCAAAACATAAAACATGTATCAGTTTGAATGCTATAAATTCTGCCCAGACACCTATTCGACTAATAGAAGATTTCGATATACCTACTCGTATCTATAACGAACTGTTGCCCGCGACATCGTCCGCGTATTCGCTCCTATTGGTCACAGCGTGATGTTATATAGCCTAAAGCCTTCCTCGATAAATGGATAATCCAACACAAAAAGAATTTTTCAATTCGAACCAGTAGTTCTTGACATTAGCGCGTTCAAACAAACAAACAAACTCTTCAGCTTTAAAATATTTTATAGTAACTAGCTGTTGCCCGCGACTTCGTCCACGTCTTCGCTCCTATTGGTCGCAGCGTGATGTTATATAGCCTAAAGCCTTCCTCGATAAATGGACTATCCAACACAAAAAGATTTTTTCAATTCGAACCCGCAGTTCCTGAGATTAGCGCGTTCAAAAAAACAAACTCTTCAGCTTTATAATATTAGTATAGATAGATAAGTGTCGACTCTGCATTTAGTCCCTGTTCGTCATTAATGTTAACCGATAGCTAACCTTATTAAAATGCATAGTCATTTTCGATTCTATCTATATATTAACCGAACGAAATTGGTTTGAAATGTCAGCGGTTACGTGCCATGGTGTCTAACCGTGAGTTATTTAATAACGGTGGTTATTACGGACTACCTTCGACTCGCAAACCTATTTCTGATCAAATGCGATTGTATCAAGGGCATATCCTTGAGCCTAGAAATTAATATGCTGGGTCATACACAGTCGAAAACACAAAATTTGTCCCTCATGTGGTCCACAGATAATTGCTTATGTTATGTGCATGTAAGTGATGTTTGTTTACCGTGGATTTATAAATACGGATACCCCGTTTATACGGATTATGAGACCAGCTAAAAATTAGGTTTATAGCCTTTAACTTATGATATGTCCATAGACAAGACGTCAACCTAAATCTGTGTATGACCCTGTTGCTTTTTTTTAGGGTTCCGTAGCCAAAATGGTAAAAACGGCTTCGTATTAATTAAACGAACTCAAAAGGTCGTCCGTATAAAACTAATATACTCGGCCAGCAATTGCCTCCTTCCATGCTTCGACAATAATGTACTATTTGTTGTCCGAGAAGACAGAGCTATGTCGCCTATCCTGGTAACATTAAGTAAAAACTAGTGGCTCTGTGAGCTATAGACCTCGCGAATTTTTAACTCAACAAACAATTTATATATACTCGTAATTATCAAATCTGCTCACAAAAAATCATTAGAATCGTTTGAGTTGCGACCTGTAGAGAACAACCAGAAATCTGGACATCTGGACATCCGGACATACGAAATCATTTTTATTGAAGCTGAAGCGGAGATCTTCGTTTTACTCAGTCGATAATGGCGATGTCAAGTTAATACTGGATAATATATGACCTGTGCTAACTTATGATAATACAAAACACTGTTAGATAGCAATATAGGCTATTCAGTATTGTACTTAATAATAAAGAGTCCCCTTATGTCACTCGTATAATACGATTACAGTACAAATGAACCATTTGCTAGAACCAGCCATTCTAAAATTAGGTTTATAGTTTAGATGCAGGTATTGCATGTGCCAAATTAGTATTGATTCAAACTTCAGACAAAATTTGTGAACAGTATTATTTTGTCATTCAAATAAGCGCAATACATTATTCATTCAAACACAACAGGGGAACAATTTGGTATGGAAGATTTTAAATAGTCTCCTAGTAAAATGGTTTTCTTAAGAACGGACAGAATGAATGGTGTAGGTACTAAACAATATTTTTTATGAATTCTTATAAGTAAAATGTCTTTAAACCTTTTAACCGGTGTAGTCTGATATATAAAACATAAAATATCCAGCTCATATCGCCGTAATCTGATAAATAAGTCAAATGTCTGGTATGTTTTTTACAGGATACTCATTTCTCTCACGGATTCTAATTTGTTTATTTCTTACATAAATTGTGTCACTTCGTACCAGCGCCGACCCGGACATGTTCGATGAAAAATTATCAGCGCTCAAATGGTTAATGGAATTTTTATGGTAGCTGAGCACCTACTTCCTTTTTAAGTACGAATTTTCGGACATATAACCCGACATACTCATACTCATACTATTTATTTATAATATTGTCAATATTACATGTCACATATAAAAGGTTACATTATAAGTAATATATAACATCCATAATTTTAAATACAATCTTATAACTAGTTCGAAACAGTATTGTATTTAATTAATAAGATAATATATAGCCTTATTGTTCATTGCGTGTCTTCGTCAAAGTCGTTATACATGCAAAAATGAATTGTTTATAGAAATCCGTACAATTTATTTAGCGTTGTAGTATTCATTTAAATTGTAGAACGCATGACTGATGAGCCAATTTCTTAACTTTTTCGTAAAAGTGTTTAGGTTGCTCACTGTTTTGATGTGAATTGGTATTACATTATATACTTTAGGCCCTATAGAGAGGACTCTATCGAAAGACTTGTAAGGGTCAATATTTAGTAGTAAATCAAGGAGTCCTCCTCTGCGGTTAACTAAATCCACACTAAAATATTGACAACCTCTGGTCTAGTTCTCATTGGCAGTCACTCTCATCTGCCCACGAAGCTGGGTTCAAATCCCGGTAATGGCATTTATTTGTGTGAAGGGTATAAATATTTGTTATTGAGTCTTTGATGTTTTCTAGATATGTATATCTATTATTGGTAAACGGGACTTAATCGCGTACAAAAATTAATCACCTGAGGTGTGCCCGACGTTTCGAATGTATCGCAACATCCGTGGTCACGAGCTGACTGGCTTCAGCGGGTATCAACATCTTCTAGCCGCACGGGTTTTCCGTACTACCCGCACTTGGGTACTTGGGTAGTACGGAAAACCCGTGCGGCTAGAAGATGTTGATACCCGCTGAAGCCAGTCAGCTCGTGACCACGGATGTTGCGATACATTCGAAACGTCGGGCACACCTCAGGTGATTAATTTTTGTACGCGATTAAGTCCCGTTTACCAATAATAATGTGTAAAAATAGTGCAAGTTTAAATCAATATATGTATATCTATATGTATAAGTAGGATATTTTTTATATTGTGTACAGTTAAAAACTTTAAATTGGGACCTCATTAAGGTTGACAGTCCTGTCAAACTGTACAGAAGCTCAAAGAAGAAAATTGCGTAGTGGGTCCCAAATTAAAGAGCTCGACATACCTCTACTTTAAGCTTTAGTATGTTCTGTAGGTATTGTGTTATTTTTGGAGGCACAGTGTATTGGTATTTTGTTGTATTTCTTCGTCTAGTAGGTATCCATAGCACATGGTTTGCTTAATTTGGGACTAGGTCGAATTGTGTAAGACTTCCCCCAGTATTTTTTATTTATTTACTACTCTACCAAGAGAACTCAGAACAAGAAGATTCATACGAGCGTTAATAATGGCCAACACGGCCGTTTGTTTGTTCATCCGGAGCTAGTATTGAGGTGGTAGCCTGTATCGTATCGAGGGGATTGGGCGGACGATTCCCATATAATATATTATACATAGAACTATGAATCTGTAACCAGATACATTCATACCTTTATAAAATCACTGTTCTGTGGAACATTTAATTTAGGTATTAGGTACATAAAATATCCCCGGGTTCAGTCCACCTCACGTGGTCGCCACTAGAGGAACTTTCCGCCCCAACGGCCATCGGTTCTATGTGCAATGTGCCCCGCCCACTGCCACTTAAGTTTAGCGATTCGGAGGGCAAGGTCGCGGGAGTCCGCTGGGTGCGGGTGGCGCAAGACCGGCCTTTGCTGTGTTACACTCTTTTGGGTAGGCCTGTCCAGCAGTGGACGTCCTTCCGCTGATATGATGATGGTGATGATATAAAATATATATATCAGCAACTTACTGTGTATGTGGATTCTATATAATATAATACAGGTTACCCGATCTACCAACCCTGCACTGACTCCGAATGAATCCGTCTTGTACATCAAGAATTTGTATTGTATTTTCTTTGTGTCATGCGCTACTAACTTAACGGTAGGTAAATGTTGGTCAAGGTTAATAAAAGTGTAGTATCTCTTAACGGCCTTATCAGATTCGTAATAACCACGAATGATGAGGTAAAGCCTGTAAAGGTTGAAAATTAGGACTGTATGTTACTGCAAATACCACCCGACTCATTACAGTCTGAATTGGCTAGTTTCCTGGGTAAAGGTATAGGTAGATGATATGTTTTATTTCGTCAATCACACAAAAAATTACAAAGTCAAGCGCGTCTATGTTCAGGAGTAGTAAGTGGGGGCTCGTGACAGGAAAGTGTAGCACGGTGTGATTTTGATAATATAACTGATAGACTTATTATATTTTAGGTTATAAGCCTATAATAATAAGCAGAGAGCGGCAGCGTGGCTGGCCCGAAAAGCCATTTTGAAGTTAACACGACCAACATTTATACTATTGTAAGTACAAACACCTTGTACCCTATGTTCTTACCTATGTTGGATGAATAAAATCTTTGTCTTTGTTTCTATTTATAAGGACTTTCTAGGACAGGCCTGGCCTGACATGTTATACGAGTATACATATACACTCGCGGACAAAGAAGTAGTAAAATACCGTCATATTTTCCTAAAATAGTACAAGGTTGTACAGTTTTTTTAATCCTGTCATAACTTTATTTTTTTTTATTTAAACTGCAAAAGTTAGAGTAAAGAAAATAACGTTACCAGTTTTAAATCGGGCTCGTAAAAACCCATGAAAACAACGTTAATAGAATGAGTTATCGCAAAAAACGTCATTTTTGGATATTGATATTTTATGATAGGATCCGAGAAATTACTTATGCAGGGTGTTTTTATTGAATTCCGTTAATTACAAGGGCACATACCTGAGATGAAATAAAGTAATCTTCTCTAAGACACTAGTACTTATCCCAATTCGTACCATTTCTAAGATATTCAAAAATTCATTTTCGTTAATTAACAGCCATAGTATACCTATAGTATAAAACATCCTTAACAAATAAACAAATGTTGACGTGCGTCACGTGCGGTGTCATTCGAATTCCGAATATTGTCATACTTGACATTAACTTTTGCTAACTCCACGTTTACTCTTAAGGCCGTTTTGTATTCACCCTTAGTGATATAATTAATTATTTTGTATGAAAATGAAAAAAATATTCATTTCTTGAATTTTGATTAACTAAATATGCTACGTCATTTGCATGCACGGCTATATGCTTGAAGGAACGGAAATCAATTAAAACACCCTGTATAGTTGGGTTGGGTGGTGGTTGGTAATAGTATATTATGTAGCTATAAAAAACCTTATTTCGGTTATTAAATTCAGGATGACCGGAAATTTTTGACCGCGAGTGTATGCCTGTAATACAAAAGATGACGGACAGCTATCGCGTGACTCGGTCATTTACGTAGTAAATTCATGACATAAGTGATGTACCCATTGATTTGCTATTAGTTGCACCATTTCCACGAAAACTTATGATTTGTTTATGATGTGTATTGTCAATAATTAACAGTAATGGATATTGAATTGTTTGAGTGTCTCAGATAGTTAAGTAATTGAATAACTTATACGGGATGGTTAATACCTTACTCCCCAACGACTTAGTAAAGTGATTTATTGTGATAGTCAATCTGTGTAGTAATAAATGTCGCGTAAGTAAGTTCGGGTTAGCCACCTTAGAAAGGTACAAGTACTTAGGTATTCGGTTGTCCGGTTGGTCTTTGTTCGATAACGGTCGCCAAATTGGAAACGCCGGTACGGTTTTAGAACTTGTGTACAATAAAGTATATTAAAAATACAGAAAATAAATTATGATAGAAAGGACCGGAATGTTACTACAGCAATTCTAAATTAGTAATGCTTCAATAACAATCCGTAAATCCCAGAAAATCTAACTGTAAAATTGTAGACATGACCTTTCAATTAGTTGTAAAGCTAAGTAAGCAATTCGCTAATTCACGGTTTCGGCACCTATAATGAATTACGCACACGGAGGCGTTCCAAAAAGGCCCGAGGTGAGGTGTAAACAATCGCCGCGGCTCCTACTACCGCTCATCTTTGTATCATTGAACACAGTATTCTCCCCACAACACAACTACTTAACAAAATCATTAACGTAATTAACTTATTAGCGACCGATGGAGTTATTCTGTATCGCATAATAAATAAATGTTCGACTATCGATATGTAGGCAGTATAAAACATATAAAAAATTAAAACTGTATATAAAGATAACTAGTAGTATAGTATTATCTATCTATCTATATATCTATTACGCGAAGCCGATCTTTATAATGCCCATCAGATCTACAGTTATGGACCGATTTTGAAAAATTATATACCATAGAATTCGTCCCATCCTGCAGATGTGCAATAAAGTCTTAGTTTTTTTTATTTTTGTCCTGGAAAATTAATAAAATGATATTTACGAAAAATCCTGGATGCCCCGACAAATATAAGCCTCAAAATAGTGTTCGATGACGCCGCATACAAGCGAGGGGTCAGCTTACCTTGGTAGAATTGTACGAGGTGTCAAAATTTAGCTTGGTTAACACGTGACCTCCACGTGACTTGGGAACTGGCTATGGTATGATTCCGGATGACATAAAATTAAATATGAACTAAAATGTTCCTGTAAGAAATATCTGGTACAGCAATACAATATAAAACTTTTGAGTCGAGAAATACTCAATATTATTAACTATAAACGAAAGTAAAATTATTAATTTGTTTACAAGACAATACATAATATTCGGTCAAAGTATTTACAGTTTACATAAATGACAGACGTATTGTGTCAACTTTTTTTTTATTATGCTCGAATTATGTCAATATTAAATTGTCATGGTTTATACTTCAAAGAAGTTGATATACAAACCAATGACGTTTCAAATATACTTTCCGTATATCTTGACTGATATTGATATCTGCGAAAACAATGACAAACCAAATTAAACTTTACGTTGTGAGTTACAGAACTGTTTCTAAGTTAATAATAGATAAGCTGCAAAACATTTTGAAAGAGAAGAGGCTAGCTTTGTCTAAGTGTGTCTCTCTTCCACCTATTGCCATACCAGTAGGGTGATCATAAGCAAAGAAGTTAAATCAGTAGATGTTACTTATTGGTGGATTCAGATCAAACCGACGAGAAAACAATGTTGCACTAAT
Source organism: Notocelia uddmanniana (assembly GCA_905163555.1). Classification (NCBI taxonomy): domain Eukaryota; kingdom Metazoa; phylum Arthropoda; class Insecta; order Lepidoptera; family Tortricidae; genus Notocelia; species Notocelia uddmanniana. The sequence goes on along the minus strand of LR991059.1, from coordinate 19,539,085 downwards.
TAACTTTACGACGCCAATAACGTATTCGAAGTATATGCGCACCATTTATTCGACAAAACGACGAATATATCCGTCATGGTGACGGCGTCTAATGCGATATCAACCTAGATGCATTTCTATTGATAGTGCGCTTAAAAGGTTAATAACTTTAACAAAATTAAGACGTCAGAAAAATAATTAAACCCTTTAATTGTCGACAACATGAGAGTTATGACGTACGTTGTCAAAATCACCTTCGTTCTTTAGTTGACGTGTAAGTGTCACTGCCGTTCATAAAGTATGGCGTTCAAGGGGTTAATTTGCTATTCTTCAATGTTTGTCTGAGGATGTCAAACGCAAAGTTGAACCCTATAGAAATGCATGTAGGTTGATATCTCATTAGAGGCCATGACGGATATATACGTCGTTAGCTTCGGCCCGTTGGTGCGAATATAGGTACGTTGTTAGCGTCGAAAAGGTTAATAATACTCGAAAAGTTAGAGGACATGTATATTTCTCTTTGTTACGTTTCAGTAAACATGTCCAAAATAAGGGGGATAATGGTCACGTTAAACTGCCACGTTCTAAAAGGGCGTAGGTACATTGAAAGGATGTATATGATAACCACTATTGGTAACATGTTCAATTAAAAGTTAAAATTATACTGTATCAGTGTCACCTGCAACAGTGACAGTGCCGGTTTTCAGGGGGTCTACCCGAAACACCCGAAGATCGAAGTTCATTATATTTCCTTCTTTATCACACCAATAAGCAAGTGTTATAGAGATAGATATAACGAAAGATTTTAACCCAGTTACTTCACTTGACAACATAGACCTCACAACTGTCATGCCAAACCACACGATGGGCCATGATGGGCCACGTACAAGACGCAGTTATGCGGTGGAACGAGATGCAAATATGTTTTTTTTATGATTGACTGACTGGCGATTGGCTTTAGTCTCACCTGATGGAAAGCGATGGCCTTTAAATGCATAACTGCGACCTATACGTTGGCCCATAATGGCCCATTGCGTGGTTCCGGCATCAAATGTTAATACCAATATTGCCAATGTCGCATGCATTGTTTTTTTTTCTAGATTAGATAGAATAGGTTATGAGGATATTTAGAGTATTTCTAAAGAGATCCTATACGAGTACGAGTTCCACCAAGGGGGACGGAAAAGCTCTTACCCACCTAAATTAAGAATTTGTCTTAAACGGCTGGCGCCTTATCATAAACAACCTCTTTAATTTGGGCGGGTATGACGTGGACATGATAATGAGGCAAATAAAAAAGTGGAACTATGACAAAGACTACAAATGATGTATCTCTCTGTCGCTCTTATTCCATTTAGTAGATGACCTCGGTAGTGGTATTATTATTTGAAAATTTCTCAGGGGTACTCTAAGGGAGGGTAGGATAGGAGTCATATCACAGAACATTATTAATTGCGGAACTATGACAAAGACAACAAATGATATATCCCTCACAGTCGCTCTTATTCAATATAGTAAGTATATGATATGATCATATCGCTCGCTAACGGTATTATTATTAGACGTCTTCTCTGGGGTACTCTGAGTTTGCGTACCTTATTAGAGCCTTATTTAGACAAGAGACGCCATCAGCGCACATTACCGAACAAAATATTTTGTAAATTGGGGGAGGTAACACACACATAAAAAAACCACACATACAAAATATTTTCCTATTACTACGCACCAATACACTGAAACAATCAACGCACACACATTCAAAACACTAAAATTATCTGATTATTATCAGATGGCCCAATTGACTGAAGTTGCTAAGATGCATATTTTTCATAGAAATTCTCATAGTTAGTAGGTAGATCTTATTTCTTGAAATAAGGCTGACATTTACGGTAAATTTGACGACTAGCCGTGATGATCAAGCACGAATGTTTTTAAATCGACTTTGTAATCGACCTTCCGAATACGCATATTCTATCCCGTGGCTTTGCTTGCATTCTTCGTAGTACGTCGACGCGGCGAAGCCGCGCGGGTAACTAGTTAGTACTAAAACTCTTTATTGTACAAAAAAAACACCACAGATATGATTTATATAATTTTTAAGAAAAAAAAACCGACTTCAATGGGGGAGGCCAGTGAAAGATTATTATACTTAGATGGTGCACTCTTAGATTCCATACAATAAAATAAAAATGGCTATAAGTATGTTTATAATGGTAGAAGACTAAGTACCCTCAATTCCTCATGGAATCATGGAAAAACCTTGCTTGCTTGACAAACAAAACGAAGAGAACAAATCGCCAAACGTGAACTACGCGTCGTTGAAGAGTTCCGTTCTGATCATCATCAGCAGTTCCACTTCATCAAATGTCACTTTTATGAATAAAAATGCTTGATTAGTTCATGAAAATACTAAAATCACTATTTGTGTGCCTTTCACATTTGAGGAGTTCCCTCGATTCCTAATGGATCCCATCATCAGAACTCGAGCATGACAAAAATCAGTCGTGAAAATAGAACTTGCTTAACAAACACAGCTAGAAGGACAAATCGCCAAACGTGAACTTTTCGTCGTTGAAGAGTTCTGTTCTGATGATCATCAGCAGTTCCACTTCATCAAATGTCACATTTTTGTATGATAATGCTCGATTTGTTGATAAAAACACAAAAATCACTATATGTTTGCCTTTAAGATTTGAGGAGTTCCCTCAATTCCTCATGGATCCCATCATCAGAACTCGAGCATGACAAAAATTAATCGTGAAAATAGAACTTGCTTAACAAACACAGCTAGGAGGACACATCGCCAAACGTGAACTTTTCGTCGTTGAAGAGTTCTGTTCTGATCATCATCAGCAGTTCCGCTTCATCCAATGTCACATTTTTGGATGCAAATGCTTGACTTGTTGATAAAAACACAAAAATCACTATATGTTTGCCTTAAAGATTTGAGGAGTTCCTTCAATTCCTCATGGATCCCATCATCAGAACTGCCTTTTGACAAAAACGGGACCAACTTGGATATATATACATACAATCAAAAAAAGAATTTTTCAAACCGGTTAAGAAATGACGGAGTTATGGAGTAACAAACATAAAAAAAAAAAAAAAAAACCGAATTGATAACCTCCTCTTTTGAAATTTTGAACTCGGTTAAAAAGGACAATTAAGTTGTCGGCCTGTTTAGCCTAGTTGGGACTACCAACTTGGTAGTGAGTGTAGTGACAGTTGACGCTGCCTCCGAAGCTAGAGGTCCCGGGTTCGAATCCCGGTAAGGGCATTTGTTTCTAATATGTATTTATTTTATTAAAGTGGTTACATTAGAATATCTATGTTTTCTGCGTATGTTTAAATGTAAATATATTTTTAAAGAAAGAAAAATCGTTTATTTCGTGCATAAAAATGGTACACAAAAAAGAAGAAAACAGAAGTGGGTATACACCAAAAAGGTTACGTTTTACTTAATTTAAAGTGAAATTGGAGAGGTAATCAGAAATCATATATAATCATTTTCCGTCTACATAATGGATCGCACTTTTAATGCAATTGTAGCTGTAGAATAAACCAAACCCGTTTTATTGAATATTCTTGGTAAATAATAACAAGTGTAGACGTAAATTATTGTCGCCATATCTTTTTCGATACACGCCGTAGGAGACTGTTAAGCTAGCAGTCTTTGAGCTAATGCTACGGTATACATAACGTGTATGTAACCAATATTTCGTTTTCAGTATGTGTTGTTATAGCGGCAACAGAAATACATCATCTGTGAAAATTTCAACTGTAACTGTATAGCTATCAGGATTCATGAGATACAGCCTGGTGACAGACGACGGATGGACGGACAGCGGAGTCTTAGTAATAGCGTCCCGTTTTACCCTTTGGGTGCGGAATCCATATTGCGACTAGAAACTTTGTTACAATCTTTAGTAAATTTGTCTGAATATTTCATTATAATCATCAACTAGGTATTAGTAATTTTTCATCACGTCTCGTCTCCGATGTCATCTTGTAGGTACGTACTTACATACTTATACAACCGTTTAGTAATTTGATTTCTTGAGTAGGTAATATACTTATTGTTCACAAACTTATAGGTAATATTGAGAACTACTGATGTAGAAATAAGTATGTATTAGAAAACCATTGAAGATTCAATATTGTTTAGGTGTTTTATTCACTCAAGCGAGTATATTTTGCGTAATTTACATAAATGTATGCTGTTGACTATGCTTATACAAAGTTGAACAATTGATGTTGAATGCTCATTTGTTCGTAAATAAAAACGTGTTGAGTATTATTATGAGCGTGTACAAATAAATAACACCAGACACGACTGAACTATTTTTCCAATGACCACTGTAACGAGTCGCATAACCTAAACTAGCCCTTGAGAACCTAGCTGGGAAAAGTTAATAGAGTCTAATAATCTTACATTTGCACTGAGACATCCTACACGGTAAGGCCAGATGATCATCTCTATGAAAGCGGCGGTCCCGTACGGAGTGTCAAACTCTCAGGAACTTCTATTATGAATGAAACCGGTGGTAACTCTACTTGGGTTTGTTACGCCTCCATACAAAATTCGCTCGATAATCGCAAATGTGATACTTACTTACTTTATCGGCGCAACGACCCAAAGAGGATCTTGGCCTCCGAAACGAGAGCACGCCACTTTTCCCGATCCTGCGCAGCCTCCTGCCTGTCTTCGACCCGAGCTGCCGCAAATGTGATAGGGCCCTTAATTTTGTCTCACCAATTAGGTTACGCATAGCCAATAAGCCAGCGTCTTAAATAAGTCTATTCTTATTACTTAAGATGCTGAATAGAGCTTAATTAAACGGTGATTCCACAAAAACCATTTGTTTAGGTAAAAAAATAAAAATACACGTTAATATTCATTATATTCCAAAGGATGTGGACGATTCCAAAACACGATTTAAGAAAATCGGTTGGATCGAAAAAATCGCATAGCTTATTACGTCTTAAAATCATCTTAAAATATTCATAATCTATTTTTTTCAACTAAAACATATAATTAAAAACACACTTCCAACATACCCAAACCTAAAGCATAGATGATTTATATTACACATGTGGTGAATATATTTAATTTTCTGATTTTCTGATTATCTGCTTGTATAGCATATACCTGCTAGTTTCTCTTACACTCCGGCGCAACTAGACACAGACAGACATAACCAAGGTCATTGGCGCTTGTCAGCCTCTTAACCTACTCGTATAGTATAGTGTCTAGACTACGAAATTGGCCTAGCCTACGGGAATACGCCTTTTCCTACAGGGCCCGAGACGGCTACCGAGCCTAATACAGCTCCCGTCCTAGTATAGCCTAGGTAAGTTCTAGTTAATAGTGAAAGAATGATTGAAATCGGACATGTCCTCGCCAACCCGCATGCCAAGCGTGGCGATTATGGCATATACCCCCCGTGAATTTGGGGGAGGCCTATGTCCAGCAGTGGACGTCCTTTGGCTGATATGGTGGTGGTGGTGGTGGATTGAAATCGGATGTGTAGTTCCGAAGATTACCCCAGTATAAAAACCAAGAAAACCAACATTAATTAATTTAAGTACACACCTAACATTTTTAATATCAGTATGGATAATCATAACATTTTTGTAATAGAAGTGTCTGTTAATATTTGTATGTCAATATGTCACCCCAATTTGTATCGTGACAATAACATGTCAATTTTATATTATGAGTGACCTTCATTAATCCTGAGTACACGTATCCTGACCTAGCCACCGTACTCGTACTTACCTAACTGATGGGAAGATAAACAAAATAGTTGATTGATAGGTTTATTTGGCCTGTCCGCTTGAAAACTTGTCATATTTACTATATTTGAGAAAACATTTGTCATCGTGTATTAATTAATTATGATACGACATAATATGTACTACCACCACCTCACCATTGATTAAAATATTGCAAAAAAACTGTCTGAACCAGGTCTGAACTAGTCATGAGACTAATGTTTCAAAACGAGTACGCATAACAAATATAAATCAGATATCAAACCACACTCCGTGTTTTTTTTGCACAAAAGATCTCATTGGGTCGAAGTGCATCCGTAAGGGCCCTCGTATAAACAAGATAAGATAACACTCCGTGATCTATTTAGGCTGGATTGCACTGACTTCCGATCACAGACTGATCAATTAAATATGGCGCCGGCAGCTGTCATCCCATAGAAAGTTGTCGAACTTTGCATACGTTCAAATTGTAACGAACACAGCTTACGATTACAGACGGTTTGGTGCAACCCAGCCTTAGAGACAAATAGTAACAATAATAGTAAGTACCACATCACAGGCGTCTTCAGGTAGAGAGCTGCGTCTACTGGCGCGGATACAGGGGGGCTTTGAATCCTCCCTTCTTAAGTGTTCTTCTATAAAAAATCGGCCAAGTGCGTGTTGAGGCATTCGCAATGTAGGGTTCCGTAGTTGTCCACCCGTTGTTACATTATGCGGACTTAAAAGTTCACAAACTTGTAAGTATTTACAAATATGTGATCATTATCTAAGTAATCAATGGAAATTGTACGAAGATTGGGAATTGACTTTTCCAAGAAATAAATAAACCCCCCCCCCCCTTCCACACTACTCCTAAATTCTGGATCCACGCTACCTATTATCAAGATATTTGCATTAAGCAGAAATTGAACTGGCTCATAGGCAACCGCGTAGCCATAGGCCTAACCCAACAGCCAGCCTGCATACATTATAATTGCTAACCGTTTCAATACACAGTATCCAAATCCTAACTGAAGCAATACAGCCAGCGCTCTATAGTTATAGTATAGTAGTAGCCAAATATATAGCAACACGTCTTTATCACTGTAGGAAGTTTAGGCATTCGTGTTACGAAATATTTGGTTACTTTGTCTGCTACTGAAGTAATATGATGTTGATTGTACAGGCTCCTATTTCATTTCACCGTAGTGACAATTTTGTTACATGACATTAACAATTTACTATACTTTTCTGATTTGATAAGTAAAAATTGACACTTTGTAGGATTGACTGACACAAGCGTAACATTTTATCACCTCCGAAATGTAACTAAGTCGAATTGTCAAGGGATTGGGGTCGTGTCGTAACAGCATAAAAACTCTACAAAGGATATTAGAGTTTTTTTCAGTTCTTCTCAAACCCAACCAGAACCAAAGTCAGTTGCATCAGTTAGGTGACCGTGATCGCGAAAAGTTAGATATAAGGTAAATGTACCAAGGGTCGACACGTTAATGTCCTCTAATGTATGTACATATAAATTGATCATCTCTGTCATTATGACATAACTTTGAAAGTGTGTTTGGTCGGTGTCGAGCACTGGGGCATTTAATTTAAGTATCCCGATCGAAAAGATCATACTCGTACAATATACTTGAGTATAATCGCGAAAACTACACGTGTTAAAGAAATGTGACATGACCCAATCCTTTCTTGTTGACGATGCTTCCTCCATATAGTGCGTAGTCATAGTATCATTTTCCAATCAATTCGACGGCTATAGACGTTATGTGAAAGGCGAATTTTAAGATTTGAACTGCAAAGGCAGGTTGATAAGTCCACTTGTGAAGTACGAGTACGTGACCTCAGAAATCGCTTGGCAAACTTTTGGGACAAAAAGAATATGGACCCTTATTTTCTTTAGTAGTACTTAACCTAAACCTATGGTGACGAGGCTCACCGTAGATACCTACTGGCCTTTGGTTGATTTTCGGCGGAGCCGTATGCAAAGGTTTCGGAACACTTTAAAAGATATTTTTAGCAGTATACACTTTAGCAGATGCAACTGGCGTGATTCTGTGAGAGTCGTGCTCCATTTACTTGCGCTCGTCTGCAGTTCAACATTGCATAATGGGCATTCCGACTCGAGGCATTGGCAATGACGAAAGGTCAAACTATTATTAAGTGCATAAATTTATTTTTATCAATGAAATTGACACGCGTCAGTACCCCAGGTGTTTTGCTGCTACGATTAGCTTTAATTAGTTTTTTAACAACTGTCTTTGTCTTCGTCTATGTAACGGATAGGGGCGTTAGCCTTGGGAATATAATAAAATTCTTTTGTGCGTTAAAGTAATGCCAATAACTGATTTAGATACTTAGCCTTAATAATTATACATTTAATGTAAAAAAATATAAATAATTTGCATACCTATCTATACACACTCAGGTGAACAATACAGGAAAGTAAATACTTAAAATAGTTTTTAAGTTGATTTAGTTTTCAATTTTATGTTTTAGTTTTTAGTTATGCACGGGTCGCATATTATTAATGTTATGATGCGGCTCGTCTATCCGTTTGTCACAAAACAACTATGTATTTCAGGAAATACATAATTTTTAAATTCGGAATAGTTGTAAATAAGACTAATCAAGATATCAAATCCTACTAATATTATAAACGCGAAAGTTTGTAAGTATGGATGGATGTTTGTTACTGTTTCACGTAAAAACTAGTGAATGGATTTTAATTTAATGAAAGTTTATACATCAGAATAACACATAGGCTACAATTTATAAAGATATTATGTGAATTGTCCAAATACTAATCCAGCGCAGACGAAATCGCGGGCGCCACCACCTAGTTTAATATATAGAGGATGTCTCATAAACCCAGGATAATACGTGGACAGCTGATGGGAAGTAACTTTCACAATATTTAATTTTAGTTGTAGTAAAATGTCATAGCTTCCGAGGTATTGGTATTTATGTAAAAATCCAATATTCACATAATATATCCATTCTTATTACGGCTTTTCTTAAATTCGCCAAAAACATTCAATGATTAAAGTAAAATAAAGTAAAAGTAATTTATTCTTTAAATTAGGCCTATATAATTACATGCACCTACCTGTCTATGAACGTCAATAAACTACCACCAATTAATTTCTACGGAGCCCCCGGCGCGCGATTCAGACTCGCCCTTGACCGTTTTTTTATTGCACATTATATCGGACCCATTTTATACACCTCTATGTGGCTTTACCAAAATTTCCACATATTCTTTAAGTCCGGTTTTTGTGTGGTTTATGGTATAAAATGTGGTTATTTTATCCTTTCTTTCAATAACTGCAACCTATGTTGTTATGAAACAACACCAACCCAAACTTAAAATATTGTAAAGCAAATAAGTAAAGGATTCCTTTTGAAGTATTCGATTGACCTTGGTGAATTCATCAAATCAAAGGAACTCTTTTAATTATGATTTTTTATAATATTAAGGACCATAGATAATCATGGTAGGCCGCTGCCATGCCCTTCAGAAGAACCTCACAAAAAATCTTTAAAAAAATGATCTACCGACCGCCTTGAGCGCGGACACTTGGAAAGACATCGCACTCTCCAAGGCAAACTCCTCCATCCAAAAAGATATTAATATCTCAGTTAAAGGATGCCAGGGCCCGTTCCGGTAATAAAAGCTATATTTCACTGACACTTTGCATGTTTACTCCCCAACAGTGTCCCTGATCTTGAGATTTATCATTTGTATAAGTATATAAGTCCACAGAGCTGGTTTATGTTAAAGTAGGTACTCAATTGTGTTTGGCGAAAGTACCTAATTTGTACAATTCCAAGTTGAATCATTCGAGCCACGAAATGCGCTGCTAGTAAAAAATATGCTTACTCGATTTCCGTACCAAAAACGTGTATAAAATGTACCTGTCATATTTTTAGCCTACGTGACAGCATTACTTCTCAGCAAATCTGTTCATTGAATACTATTGTACTTTTTAGGATTCCGTACCCGAAGGGTCCAATCGTAGCCCTATTGCGTCACTCGCGTGTCCGTCTCTTGTCTGTCACACATTTTGTTCCGAATTTTTTTAATGATAATGACATATGAACAATTTGGTGATACCTAATGTTTATTGTGATGTATGTTTTTCCAAAAAAATACCATTAGTTGTACGGAACCCTATTTGTGCGCGTGTCCGACTCGCAGTTAGCCGGTTTTTAGCACACTCGCTCGTAATTTACCGGTACTTGCCCAATTGGAGCAAAATTTATACGACTATGTCGATTATGGTGTTTAGTGGTTTGGGCAATTATCATCATTATCGTTCGCTTTTGATGGGTATGTCGAGACCGAGACGGATCACAAAAAGCTGTTAATGTAGAGAAGAACGACAACATTAACTAATAGAACACTGCCAAAAAGAGTACGATTAAGAAGAAGGTACCTAATAAAACGTACCCAATCTACCCAATAAAAGATGGACGTAAGTGCAATTCAAAAGTCGATAAACTGTAATAAATTTGTCTTGCCGTACAGGCTTGCGTTATTGTCAATCGCTCAGCCGTAGGACGGAGGGCAAAGGGCAAGAACCCATTTAATTTCATCATGTGGCCATTTCTTTTTAAAAGAGGTCCGTCGCAAATGCTGTTTTAAATATAAACCGTTAACTTCTAGTAAGTAGATAGGTAAGTACGAGTAATAAGTATCCGTGTCTCAGGGTCTGATTGCGTCGAAGCAGCTTCACCGCTTTTTGCGGGAAAAGTGAAAACGCTGCAATCAATTTTCTTGTGGTCATTTAAATGAAACGAACAATTGCATTATACAACGTCTCCGCTAGCACGAACAAATGATAATTATATTCAGTGCTGTTTAAAGGAGTTCGCCAACTCAAGAGTATAAAAGAACGAAAAGCACAAAGGACCTGAATAATGATGGTACTACTGAAACCAGTTATGTGCAAGTGCATATATTTGTCATGTACTCGTATTTTCAAGAAAAATTGACACGTTTTTTTCCATGACGCTGACATTGCGTATGTGTGCTATGATTGACTAAAGTACTATTTTCTTTAGGCGTTAGGTGAACTAAATCGATGACATGCTTTATTGTCTTCATGATGGTTTGGGTGAAGTGAAAAACAAGCTTAGTACAGTTATTTAAAACCTTGTCTGCTATTTATGTACCTACCTACATAGGAGAATGTCGCATAAAAAGGGAAAATCGGTAGTTCGCTTATTGCCATTGTCAAACACAATTGGCACATTGACAATCGCAAAAAAAGCTGATCATTTTCTCTTTTTAACACGTTAACTGGCGAAAAAACTACAAAAAATTAAATACGGTTATAGCAAATGAATGAAACTTGACTATTTGTAAACGATTTCTGTAAAAAATATAGTATTAACGCCTCATTAGTTTCTCGGAATTAGAAAACCTAACCTCGAGCCGCAACTCATGTGAAATTAAGATCATAGACGATTACGAAGTTATTACGAAAATAGATTAGCATACTAAGTACTTGGACAAGTATTGTCCGGGGCTCATGTTGTACTTAACTACAATAGCGTCGTTGGATAGTAATAACAATTTTCCGGCACACAATCCGAGTACAAAAGCCTGTATAACGGGCATACACGACATGCATTTCAGTGGATCAAACGATAAAAATGGCGTTTGCGTGAGAAACTCTCATAAAGGATTGTGATGATGCTAACGATTGAGTTACATAACTTTTTTATTGGTTTGGATTTATTTTAAGGTTATTAATTACATTTGAATGGTGTCATAGTAAAGATTTTATGCACGTTCAAACTGCTGATACCTAGTATTGAACAAATCCACTAGAGATGTTTTTACGTCTTAGGCGGGAGACTACTTATATTTGTTTTGTAACGAGTCTCCTAAAGGGTTTGTCCAATTTGGATAGAAAGATTGTTTACATTCTTCTATATCTCAGCTAAAGAGCATGAGTTGCATGGTGAATTAACTACGTCATACTATGTACCTAGTATTTTCTTTTTTCAAATCTATACACCATTTGAATATCTTGTCTCATAGATCTCTGAACTCAATATCTACGAGGCTTGCACTGAAAGTGGCGGGAATCGAATACTTATTAATTTATTTTTAACATGTATTATACCTTTTTATAATCTCTGAAGTTTCCTTATCTCAACACACTGGCCACTTAGAAAAAAAAAAGTATGGTTCGGTTTCAATTGTTTATTGAAGTCGTCGAGTCACTGCTTAAAATGGAATTGTGCCGTGAAAATTTCAGAGCTATGATTTATTATGACTTTAAAAGTGGACTAACACAAAAACAATGTGAAGAGCGGATGGTTGCTGCTTTTAATATTGAAGCTCCTTCAAAGACTACAATATACAGGTGGTATTCAGAATTTCAACGTGGCCGTGTATCCCTCACCGACGAAGTGCGTGAAGGTCGACCAAAATCGGCAGTCACGCAAGAAAACGTCGATGTTGTGCGTCGTCTGATAAATGAAGACCGACATGTGACATATCGGGAAATTCAAGAGCACCTGGGTATTGGAATGAGTCAAATACAAATTATTTTAAAAGAAGAATTAGGAGTTATTAGAAAAGTTATTTTCCCGTTGGATACCTCACCTATTGTCTGACGAGCAGAAAATAGTCCGTGTCAATTGGTGCCGCAAAACTTTGAAAAGATTTAACAAGGGACGCTCAAATGCTGTTTTTAGCATAGTATCAGGTGACGAGTCGTGGATATACGCTTATGAGCCTGAAACTAAAAACCAATCCCGAGTATGGGTCTTCGAAGACGAGCTCAAACCCACAAAAGTTGTTCGTTCTCGCAGTACGGCTAAGAAGATGGTGGCTACGTTTATCTCTAAATCTGGTCACGTAGCTACTGTGGCTCTTGAGGATCGTAGAACAGTCAATGCTGATTGGTACACCACTATTTGTTTGCCGAACGCCTTTGCTGAACTCCGAAAAACAAACCCTAGTCGTCGCATCATCCTTCACCACGACAACGCCAGCCCACACACCGCTCGGACAACAACTGAGTACCTGGACGGTGAAAAAGTCGAAATATTGGACCACCCTCCATATAGCCCTGACTTAAGTCCCAACGACTTTTTTACATTCCCCAGAATCAAGGACAAACTGCGTGGTCAGCGGTTCCAGACGCCAGAAGAAGCAGCGGAGGCCTATAAAATAGCCATTTTGTCGACCCCTACTTCAGAGTTCAAAAAGTGCTTTATGGACTGGTTTGAACGCATGCATAAGTGCATGAAATACAAAGGAGAATATTTTGAAAAACAATAAAAATAAATAAACTCACTTATACTGCATATTTTCTTCTATTCCCGAAACTTTCAGTTTTACCCTCGTTCATCACATAGCACTGCGTTACCATAAATCTAATTGTCTCTCGACGTTGCGGAAGTATATAACATAAATGACACTCATTTCCCTAACTTGAAACTCCGATTTATTCGGATTTTTCGGCTATAGCGCGCGTTGATAACCATAATGAATCCAATCAACCATTAATAATCGAACATTTCAAAAAAAGAACTGATTATATTTGGCTAAATATTAAATTTACTTTTCCAGCACCAGAAGTCACCAGGGGAGAAGACTTCGGGTACGATGGCAATATCGGTAAGTTACTTATGCATGGTGAAACATTACTTATTAACCGACTTCAAAATTTCAAAAGAGGAGGTTATCAATTCGGTTGTATATTTTTTTTTGTTTTTTTTTTTTATGATTGTTACTCCATAACTCCGTCATTTCTTAACCGATTTGGAAAATTCTTTTTTTGGTTGTAAGTATATATATCCAAGTTGGTCCCGTTTTTGTCAAAACGCAGTTCTGATGATGGGATCCACGAGGAATTGAGGGAACTCCTCAAATTTTTAAGGCAAACATATAGTGATTTTTGTATTTTTATCAACAAGTCAAGCATTTTCATCCAAAAATGTGACATTGGATGAAGTGGAACTGCTCATGATGATCAGAACAGAACTCTTCAACGATGAAAAGTTCACGTTTGGCGATTTGTCCTCCTAGCTGTGTTTGTTAAGCAAGTTCTATTTTCACGATTGATTTTTGTCATGCTCGAGTTCTGACGACGGGATCCATTAGGAATCGAAGGAACTCCTCAAATGTGAAAGGCACACAAATAGTGATTTTAGTATTTTCATGAACTAATCAAGCATTTTCATTCATAAAAGTGACATTTGATGAAGTGGAACTGCTGATGATGATCAGAACGGAACTCTTCAACGACGCGTAGTTCACGATTGGCGATTTGTTCTCTTCGTTTTGTTTGTCAAGCAAGCAAGGTTTTTTCATGATTCCATGAGGAATTGAGGGTACTTAGTCTTCTACCATTATAAACATATAATTTAGCCATTTTTATTTTATTGTATATCTATCTAAGAGTGCACCATCTAAGTATAATAATCTTTTACCGGCCTCCCCCATTGAAGTCGGTTTTTAGGGTTCCGTAGTCAACTAGGAACCCTTATAGTTTCGCCATGTCTGTCCGTCCGTCCGCGGATAATCTCAGTGACCGTTAGCACTAGAAAGCTGAAATTTGGTACTAATATGTATATCAATTACGCCGACAAAGTGGTAAAATAAAAAGTGGAAAAAAATATTTTATTAGGGTACCTCCCCTATACGTAAAGTGGGGAGTGATTTTTTTTTTTTTCATTTTAACCCTAACGTGTGATATATTGTTAGATAGGTATTTAAAAATAAATAGGGGTTTACTGAAATCATTTTTTGATAATGTTAATATTTTCGGAAATAATCGCTCCAGAAGTAAAAAAAAATCTCAAAAGTAGAACTTTATAAAAACTTTGTAGGAAAATTATTTTGAACTTGATAGGTTGAATAGTTTTTGTAATTTATTCAAAAAAAAAAATGTGACGGACGGAAAACTACGGAACCCTACACTGAGCGTGGCACGACACGCTCTTGGCCGGTTTTTTTTTCCTAAAAATTATCATTATGCGTGATTACGATTAGATGCCATGCCAGTTGCTTATTTTTGGAACTAAGTGAAAATCCTTTCATCTGTTGTAAAGAGCGCCTGAAAGAAAATATTTATGGTTTTGTATAACGCCAATATATTCTCAAAGTGTGCTCCTCGGAACCATTGGTAAGGCATATACTTAAATAAGGACTCTATTATGTAAACATAAACCTGACGAGTAAGCAGGATAACTTTGTCACATCTACGAGTACAGGTAAAAATTAAACGGCGTACAGCGTGCAGCGTGGTCAATAATTTTCTGAATCCGAAATAAAAAAAACAGGATTTCGCACACCTAAAACCTCAAACTTAACTGACTAAATGGCATGGCAAACATACTCATAATTTTGACGCAATGGATACATCGACATTACCTTGACTATCTTTGCGTGACAAAGGTGACCAGATCAATTATTAGCAGTTAAACATTATGAAATCTATGATAAATGTCGGCTACCTGTAATTTAAACTCCTTATATGGAAGAATTGTTCGATATTGATGGTTAATAAGATCAGATTATATTATGCGTAGTTAAATCTAGAAACTTGTGGAACGTCATGCTACATACATACATACAATGCGGTTTAAGAATGCTAATGCTTTCTTTTTTAGGTAGCTAAAGGAAATGATGAGCTTTTGAAAATTACTAAAACAAAATTTAACCACACGAACCGCTATATTACTGCATACATTAACAGTAATAAATAGGCAACAGCTTTCTTTCCGGACAGTTTGAAATAATTTACTTAGTACTTATTTGATATACAGGTCCTACGCACTGGGGTGAACGATATCGGGAGTGCACAGGCAAGCACCAGAGCCCTATCAACATCAACGTGCTGCGCGTCAAGCAGGTCACACTGCCCGACATCGAGTTCGTCGGCTTCGATGACTCGATCGACAACGTGCACGTTACTAACAACGGGCACACCGGTAAGGCAGGTCAAACAGAGCAGTCTCCCATAAACATCAACGTGCTGCGCGTCAAGCAGTTCACACTGCCCGACATCGAGTTCATCGGCTTCGATGACTCGATTGACAACGTGCACGTCACTAACAACGGGCACACGGTAAGGCACGTCAAACGGAGCAGTCTCCCATTAACATCAACGTGCTGCGCGTTAAACAAGTCATGCTACCCGACATCGATTTTGTCGGCTTCAAGTGGCTTCGATGACTCGATCGACAACGTGGACGTCACTAATAACGGGCACACCGGTAAGGCATGTCAAACAGAGCAGTCTCCCATCAACATCATCGTGCTGCGCGTCAAGCAGGTCACACTGCCCGACATCGAGTTCGTCGGCTTCGATGACTCGATCAACAACGTGCACGTCACTAACAACGGGCACACCGGTAAGGCATGTCAAACAGAGCAGTCTCCCATCAACATCATCGTGCTGCGCGTCAAGCAGGTCACACTGCCCGACATCGAGTTCGTCGGCTTCGATGACTCGATCAACAACGTGCACGTCACTAACAACGGGCACACCGGTAAGGCATGTCAAACAGAGCAGTCTCCCATTAACATCAACGTGCTGCGCGTCAAGCAGGTTACACTGCCCGACACCGAGTTCGTCGGCGTCGATAACTCTATCGACAATGTGCACGTCACTAATAACGGACACACTGGTAAGGTACGTCAAACAGAGCTGTCTCTCATCAACATCAACGTGATGCGCCTCAAACAGAGCAGGGCCATAGGGCTCAACATGCACGGTGTGGGCATAGCAACATCAACGTGTTGCGCGTCAAACAAGTCTACCCGACATCGAGTTCGTCGGCTTCGAGGACGTGCACGTCACCAACAACGGACACGTCGGTAAGGCAGGTCAAACTAAGCAGTCTCATCATCGACGTGTTGCCAAGTAATGCAACCCGACATCGAGTTCGTTGGGTTCGATGACCCGATTTACGGAGAAGCACGTCAGTAACAATGCGGTATGTCCGCCCGTTGTAATGCAGGAGAACAGAGCAGAGTCCCATCAATATCAACATCAACGTGTTGCGACGTCAAAAATGTCACACATCACCAGACGTCAAGTTTGTCGGGATCGGCAACTCGTCGATCTACGATGTGTCACGTCAAACACAGAGGAGCTCCATCTACATTATCATGCTGCGCGTCAAAAAGGTCGTACTTCCCGTGCCCGACAACACTTTGTCCGCTTTAACAATACTTAGTCACATTACCAAAATAATATCCACCTAAGTAATACTATCACGGGATCTGTTAAATTTCATACTATTTACTTTTAAAATGTAAGCAGTATTAAATATATATATATTATAAAAAACTAAGTAACTTAGTCTATTTCCGTTTCACTTGTGAAATGGAAAATTGCCGTGTAATCTACAATTTTGCACCCAAGTCTTAATTAGCGAAGTAATTTAGCAACCCGTTTGTATAAGATTGCAGCGCTACTACATTCTGCATAGGCGAAAGGTGCCTTTCCAACCGAAACTAGTCATATCATATCTTAACCTAAAATTACAAATAAACGCTCTATATACGTCAGAACCATGTAAGAACATAGTCCGGAACAACATAGTATAACTCAAATATGATATAATATGATAGATGTCTTATAGGTCCCCATAGGACCCATAGGTAGTTAGGTAGGGAACTAAATAATAAGTTTGTAAAAAAATTGGTAGGTTAGGTACCTACCTATTGTTTACTACTTACCTACCTTCATAGATTTCGATGCGAAAATGCACATTGTGTACTAATCACCTGCAGAATTGGCACTAACATATATGAATCGATAGAATTTCTGGTAAATAGTGCTTATAGCGAGTTTATCTATAAGTTAGTATACGACGTAAGTTAGTAGGTAATTAATCTTAATAAAGCATTACCTAATTGTCGACCTGTTTAGCCTAGTTGAACGTGACACTGCCTCGGAAGCTATAGGTCCCGGGTTCGAATCCTTGTAAGGGAATATGTTTCTGTGGTAAGCAGAAATACTTATGCTATCGATTTGAATTTGGAATAGTTATAATATAAAGAAGGCTAACCCAAATGCAATAAACATCTATATTATTATTTTTTCTTCCAAAGTGCATAGTCTAAGTGACGAGTCAGACACACACTAGACAGGTTTTTTTTTGCTATACCTAAACTAACACGTAATGAAGTACGAGTGAAGTGAGTAAGTCAGGAAACTAAGGAACCGCGGAAACCAAACAATATCGACTTACGGTGTCGATATTATATTACACGACGCGCTTAGTGCAGCTGCAGAGGCCTCCCCGGCGATAACATCAATTGCATATTACACCTATAATAAAATATAATGTTCGATACGATTTACACGAACATTACTTAAACTTTTAGGAACTCCGCCATATGACATGTTTTTCACATGTTTTTCTGAATAAACACTTTTTTAATAGGACGTATTGATTACCTAGGTATTATGTTATGACAGTTTAGCAATCAATACGATGTACGCAATGAGGAAAGTAGCGCATCCTTGAGGATTGAACAATCGTTAAGCATGCTGCGTTAATCGGACAGTGAAATATAACTAGATTCTCCACTCTACTCTAGATCTTAATGTAACTTTTTTGATGAATTGAACAGTTTATTTTTTACAGACTAAGGCGAAGTCGGTCCCACGACTGATGTGGCCGGCATCCTATTTATTGCTATTAAATTTCCAACTGAAGTGTATATTCTGTGACCAAAATTTAAAAAAAAAACCGGCCAAGTGCGTGTCGTGTCACGCACAGAGAAGGGTTCCGTACCGACACCTCAAAAAAGTCCTATCTTCATAGGGAAGTCACGGCACTTAAGCCCTTTTGTTTGGGTAAGACAGTTTTTCAGCAATAACTCAAAAACCGTTAAACCTATCTTGTTCAAACCAAAAATCGTTGAAAGTTTTTATAATGGTACATCATCTTGATTTTTCAGAATTTTAAATTTCATAGTTTGGAAATTAGAGGGGGGGGGGGGACGACACACACTTTTTACGACTTTGACAGCTAATATATCACCAACGGTTGACGTAATTTAAAAAGTTTTATAGAAACCTCTATGTAATTTTTGAAGGCCTATGCATTGACACCCCACACGCCTATGTGCATTGAAGAAAAAAAATGTTGACCCGCCTGTTACATGTATGGACTGCCCCCCAGTTTAATATTTTTTTCGTAATATCACATCACATTTCGATAGCGGTTCATAACATACACCTTCCTACCAAATTTTATAATTGTAGTGCTCATAGTCTCCGAGCAAATCGGCTGTTTTTCATATATTTTTATTTCAGACAACTGGGATCCACTTCTTGTTAGTAAAGGCTTACTTTATGTTAGAAATTTCACAATATTATACTTAAAAATGGAGTATTAAAAACAAAAACTATCAATAATTACATAAATAAAATCAAATTAATTAAAAATTGTCAAACTTATTTAAATTTTAATACATTATTTATAATCATTTAGATACCCCATTACGTATATGTGGCACTGGTGCATGAAGCGACAACCAGTGCCTTACAAAAGGACCATCAATCCTGTTCCCGATCACTGCCAGGAGGCTGTTGCTGCTGTCCCGCGCTCTGCACGCCATGGACGCGGTGCGCTTACGCATGATGGCGTGAAAACCGTCCATGCGCGCCTGACAGAACATACCTGATGCGCTGCAGTAGCGGGGCAGCAGCAGCAGCGCTCGAAACGCATTGTTGAACTGGATGCGTAGAGCGTTGTACGATTTCTGAGTATAACTAACCCACAGGCTGCTCGTGTAGAATGTTGTGCAATAGGCTCTAAATAAGGTAAATTTAACGCTATTTGAGCATCGAACAAACCTGCGGGCTATCATATTGGCTCTAACCGACAACGCTCTTCGCTCCCGCTCAACATCAGCATCATCCTTCAAGTCCTCTGTCACTATGTGGCCCAAGTATTTAAACTGACTCACTCGCCTCAAGGGTACGCCGCATAGCTTTACTGGTGGGACACTTTTCGGACACTTAGTTCCTGATTTAAACACCATAAGTTCGCTCTTCTTCGCGTTGTATTTTAGACCATGAGTCAGTGCAAAGTTTTCACAAATACTTATGAGTTCCCTTAGGCCACTGACCGAGGCGCTCAGCAGCACCATGTCATCAGCGTAGCTAATGTTGTTAAAACATGCCCCGTCAACGTGACAACCCACATGGCGGCTGCTGAGCTCCTCGATCAGTTCATTCACATACAGGTTGAAGAGTGTTGGCGAGGTTAACCCCCCCTGTCTCACCCCACACTCCAACCTGTACGCGTCCGACAGTACGCCTGCCCATCTCACGCAGTTGACCTGGTTTCCATACCAATATCTAAATATACTAATAAGTTCTTGGGGTAGCTGACATTTTTCTAGCTTTCTCCACAAGATTTTGTAAGAAACCAGGTCAAAAGCTTTCGAGAGATCAAGAAAGCAGGCATAAACAGGGGTATCGCGTTTAGTGTAATATGAGACGGCATGCTTCAGGCACAGTATTGCACTTTCAGTGGAAAGTCTTGGTCTGAACCCAAATTGGTTATCGTGTAAGCTAATGTGTTTGTTAAGGTGTACATTAAGCATGCCGTCAAATACCTTCGCAATGACTGTTGCTAAAGAGATAGGCCTGTAGTTTCCCCTGTCTGAAATGTCCCCCGTCTTATCTTTGACAATCGGTACTACCACCGTTCTCATCAGCCCCTGTGGCAGGTAGGAGTGACCTACGCAAAAGGTAAATAACATGGCCAGAATGCGCGAAAGATGTGGGCCAGCGTGCTGAAGGTGCTCGATGCTGAGGCCGTCGTGTCCTGGGGACTTGCCTTTAGACATCGTCTTTATTATTTTAGCAATTTCTACGGCAGTAAATCTAACACCCAGGACTTCACGACTCGCCTCAACATCGTTCACCCCACACATGTCAGAAATGGGCGAAGTGACCATAAAATGTTGCCTGAACATATTTGCCACATCTTTTGGCATACTCATACCGGACACACTCACTGGTAGACCAGGCTTAATATTGTTAAATTTATTGGTATTTTTCCAAAACCCTCGGAAGTCATGTTTGGCATGTTTCTCCGCCAGAATATCCATTTTTATTTGATCCTCATGATTTTGGCACCATTTTAATTTTCCTTTAAATATCCTTTTAGACTTGCACATGTCTTCATACACTATGCCAGAGGTCGGTTTACCAGCGTCCAGCCACATACAAAACCTAAGCCTAGCCTCCCCGTGAGCCCGCCCGACATGTCTGTTCCACCCTTTCACGCACTTGCTTCCACCCCTCCGCCTTCTCGTACGACTCTCCACTGCTGACTCCCCTAAAGCGACTACGACTTCATTATAAAGTCTATCAATGATAATCCTGTGGTCCATGTTATTACAGATTTTATCGCTACAGACTAAAAGCTCTTGCGGAAAATCAATGTTACGCAATCTCTTATGACATTCCGTAGAGTATAGCTCTATTTCAACAGGACTCCTTTCCCCCCAGATAACATTATTATGACTCACACTCTGGGTGCTTTTCTTTGGTATTATTAAATCTAAGTTACACTCCACTATTAGGGGAAAGTGATCCGAACTTGTTACACTACAGTCAACATAAACATTAGTGACAGAACCTAAAGCCGAGGCAGTTACGACACAGTGATCCAGCCATCTAGTAGACCCATGTGCGTCACTCAGAAAGGTAAACGTATCAGAGTCTAAACCTAACCTCATAGTATCCACACAGGTCCAATTACGTTCTTCACAGAAAGAAACCAGTTCCTTATAAAATAGTTGACCAGGGTGCGCGTTAAAGTCACCCAAAATAAAACAAGGTTCAACGTCACAATCGTCTATAGTAGCGCTTACCGTACCGAGGCAGTCCGTGAAGTCCGGTAAGCTATTCACTGCATCCGTGGGCATATAAACGCTTAAAACTAACATCGGACGCTCACTCGTCATTATACGTATGGCACACACTCGTGGATTGTGACACGGCACCACCGTAACATCACTAAACGCATCGCTACGCCAGAGCAGCGCCACTCCTCCGTGGGGCCGACCGCGCAGCATCCCCATACTCGTATCAATCGCTGAGGTCCCCGTGCAACTGAAGTCTTGGTGAATGGTTTGCAGGAACGTCAGATCATCCGGCATTAGCCATGTTTCTTGTAGGGCAATTAAATCATAGCTTCTACACAGGTCCCTGATGCTATCCACCGAACGCTTGACATTTTTACAATTATAGCTAATAAACTTGTAATTCATTTTTGTTTGAAAGAGCCGTCTTCGGAGATCGAGTCGCCGTTCGTTTGTCTTTGTTTAAAATGCACAAAGCGCTTAAATATAATGCCCTTAGGCCATAATTTTTCATCTAAGTAGACGTCCACCTTAGATTTCGAAACAAAGAATTTAAATGCGTTATGGTCGCTATGATTCTTTATATTTATTTTCCGCAAATACACCACATCCTGAGTTTTGGATCGAATGTACTTAATTACGTCCTCTTTATTCGTTTCCTTGTGGACATTCGTGATAAATATAGGAACTTTCTTTTCAGCTGCTTTAAATTTCGAATCGTGTTCATTTGCAACTCCCGGTTTTCCCAAAAACCTATATTTCATACGTTTTTTCTTTCTTGACACCACCTCCTGATATTCGTCGTCCTTATCTGCGGTACCATCGACGTTATCATTATTATTATCAGTCAGCTGACGCGCTGGGCTCGGTGCATTTGCCGGCTGTTTAGTAGCTCGCTCCAAACCAGTTTCGCACGGCGGCAGACTGACCGTATGACTCATCGCTATGCGGCCGCTCGCCTGCGATGTCTGCGGCGACGGTTGCTTTCGAGATTTATTGTTTTTCAAAACTACCTGTTTATTACTTATATTCCTAAATTGCATCTGATTTGATGTCAACTGTCGATCGCTAATATTAATATTTCTGGTCGACTCATTTATAGTTGAATTAAGCAATAATCCCGTCGGTCCACTGTCAAGGGTATCCACTGTCCATGCACCTCTTTTCATGTTAACATTACAATGGGGCCCGGGTAGCAATGAGTCATTTTTTAATTGCATAAAGTGAGACTTCAGTTCATTTAGCTGACTAAGTGTTGCATACGAAGTTTTAATCTCATCAATTTGCGACTGTACAAGCAAGAGGTCCTTTAGTAGTTTGGTACAGTCCAAATGATCGAAGGTAATCGGAGGTAATTTTTCCAATTGCCTAGCGACAAACACAGGAATTACATCCGGTTCAGTTGATTTAAACAGATTGACTATATCAGCCAAATCTCTCTCTTCCTTGCCTTGATTTTTACGTTTAATTTTCCGTAAATTCGTCGGAACGGAGTCAAACAGTAGTGATTTTGACTTTTTAATATCATCACACGAGAACGATGATTTACATAATCGCACCAAAGTCTCTTCGTCCATAACCGACACTTTATTTTGCACAAACGAAAGTAACTCGTCGATTACTATGTTACAAACATTGCATTTAATCACACACGACATATTTACGACACTAAGTTAGCACCGCAAGCGAATACATCACCCGTCGCCGATGATTGCGCGAGCGAGACTGACGGATGGCTGTGACGGACGGATGGACAGACACGACGAATCTATAAGGGTTCCGTTTTAGCCATTTTGGCTACGGAACCCTAATTATCACCACTGGTAGGATTTAAAACTGGAATCCGTCAATCCCAAATCCCACCCGGGGTGAACAATTTTTCACTCCGATTGGTAATTATAATTTCACTAGGCGGAACATTCCGCTTGTAAGTACCTTACACAACAGGGTGGTAAGGCAAAGAAAGGCTGAGATCGCAGATTTTGCGGCCCGAGCTGTACCCGAGCGAGGGACGTCTGTAATAGGAGCAATAAATTTAAAGGACGCTTTCCTAGAGCATCTGCAGTAACCTCTTGTGTCCAAAAAATTTTTTTCTTTTTTCAATTGGGAGAAATATTGATCTAAAGTTATGACCTCCAAGTAATGGATCTTGGCACCCAGAGATCATAGCTCGGCAGTCAATGCTGATTTTGAGGTTGCTTCAAGTTATGACTCATAATCGTTGTCGCATTTTTGGTTTAAAAGAATATTTTTGGGATTTTTTTAATTTTTTTTATAAATTTTTAGTTTTTTTTGAATAAATTGTTATTAATATCACTCCAGTAGCGTAAAAAAGTACATATAAGCTAAATTTGCGGAAAAAAAATCCAATAAAAACTTTTTTTTTCAACTAAAATCATTTGGAAATACTTGCTAGAGAGCTCAATAGTGTACCGTTTAATTTTTTGCTCCTATTACAGGCCACACCCTGTATATGCGATCGAGGGCTTTATTTATTACCTCCCGTATTTATGTATATCATTTTATTACTACACTTGGCCAGAAAGCGGTTCTTTCCGTACGCGTAGCGTGCGGTAAAAGCCACTTTCTGGCAAGGTGTGGCATAAAAATATCAAGTTTAGTAACTAAATAGCAATAAGTACTGTAAATATTTTTACACCACACCTTGCCAAAAAGCGCGTTTTTCCGCACTCTGCGTGTCTGGAAAAACTCACTTTTTGGCCAAGTAGTGACGTAAAATTGTGTACAAAACACGGGTCGTAAAACAGAAAGCCCTCTCTCGCATATTTATGACCCTCGCCTACGGCTCGGGCCTCAAACATCTGCGATATCGGCCTTTCTTTGTTTTACAACCCTTGTATCGTAATGTACTATTACAGTACATATGGTGCTTGATTACCGCACGAGTTGGGTTTTGGGCCAATATCGGGCTAAGGCCTAATACATGCATGTGCCTTTCCCACTTGTCGGCAGTCGGGCTCGAATTTTAATCGGATGTTCCAGTGGCAGAACATTTTGTCGGCCTGTTTAGCCTAGTTGGTAGTGACAGCTTGAAGTCCCGGGTTCGAATCCCGGTAAGGGCATTTGTTTCTGTGGTGAGCAGAAACATTTGTTCCTGAGACTTGGGTGTTTTCTATGTATTTAAGTATAAAGTATATCTATTAAATATATCGTCGTCTAGTACCCATAAAACAAGCCTTATTGAGCTTACTATGGGACTAGTTCGATTTGTGTAAAAAAATGTCCCTTTATGTATATATTATGTATATATTTTATATGAAGCAATTCACACTTGACGGACACAATTTGTATGAGGCGCCGACACCCGAGATATATTCGGCTGTCGCCGACAGGATACGGGCGCCTATGGCGTTTTCGTTGCCGGACAGCACGAGTTTCGTATCGTCCAACACGTCGCCTGTTCCGTTTGTAAATAAAACCCATGTATTTATATTATAACAGTTAGCGCAACAGTGGTTTCAACCTAGTTTATTGTTTCCAGTACTGATAGAGGTAGAGAACGAGCCCCACCCGCGTGTGCGCGGCGGCCCGCTCGAGGGGGACTACGTGTTCAGCCAGATGCACTTCCACTGGGGCGACAACGACACCTTCGGATCGGAAGACAAAATTAACCATAGAAGGTAACTTGTCAGCTATAAACACAGTTCTGATAGAAGTGAAAAAGTGGCGAAAACGCGCGGGCGCGGCGGTTACTATCTATCTGTTCAATTCTGTTCAACCAGTAAAACGTTAGCATTTCAATGCTAAAAAGGATCAACCATTATCTAGTTGGATCCATGTAAAGCTAGACTGATTAGGCATCTTCTGGGTGAGCGTGTTCCATCGTTGACTTTGTCTTAACTTTCCATCAGGTTAGACTTAGGTCAAACGCAATCCCATTTACAAAAACCGGCCAAGAGCGTGTCGGGCCACGCTCAGTGTAGGGTTCCGTAGTTTTTGTAATTTTTTCAAAAACTATTCAACCTATCAAGTTCAAAATAATTTTCCTACAAAGTTTTTATAAAGTTCTACTTTTGAGATTTTTTTCATATTTTTTAAACTTATGGTTCAAAAGTTAGAGGGGGGGACACATTTTTTTTTACTTCTGGAGCGATTATTTCCGAAAATATTAACATTATCAAAAAATGATTTTAGTAAACCCCTATTTATTTTTAAATACCTATCTAACAATATATCACACGTTAGGGTTAAAATGAAAAAAAAAACACTCCCCACTTTACGTATAGGGGAGGTACCCTAATAAAATATTTTTTTCCACTTTTTATTTTACCACTTTGTCGGCGTAATTGACATACATATTAGTACCAAATTTCAGCTTTCTAGTGCTAACGGTCACTGAGATTATCCGCGGACGGACGGACGGACAGACGGACGGACAGACATGGCGAAACTATAAGGGTTCCTAGTTGACTACGGAACCCTAATAAAAAAGCTATCAAATTGTTTATTTAGTTTACTTGTACGCCACGCTAAGCTACCTACTATCCCAATGCCAGTGACATATAGCTACGCAGCAGACGCCGGACAACATACGTGCGGGGCGCGGGGGAGGTGTCGGATTTTTCCTGCGCCGGGGCATCAACGCACGCACACTACCATACCCGCCGTCACCACTGGTAGAACAGATGTGGTTGAAGATGAACATTAATTGTAGGCACCTTATTATCGGGACCGCATACCGACCTCCGTGGCTTGATGTGGACACTTTTTTTGACGCTGTTACTGACTCAATTACTTCCTTTGTTAGATACGACCGCTTGATATTACTTGGTGACTTTAACATTAATTACTCGGACAAAAATTGCAGAAAATTTAAATCCTTGACACAATTCTTGACAACTGTTAAATTGACTCAACATGTAAGCGAGCCGACGCACTTCACAGAACACAGCGAGACGACGATAGACTTGATTTGCACTGACGCCCGTGTTGTGTCTGTGGACGTGAAGCACATCCCGGACCTGGGAAGACATGCATACATCACAGCCGAGCTCGACATAAAAAAAAGAAAACCGACGCCAAGACGTATTATTTACCGACCTCTTAAAGACATCAACTTGAGTGATTTTAACGACGACCTTAACTCGATAGATTGGGACCAAATTTTACTACTTAACGACGTAGACGACATGGTAGGACTATTGAATTCACTGTTACTTATACTTTTTGACAGACATGCGCCTGAAAAGACGATAGTGGTGAAGGAGGCACTTAAACCATGGCTCACAAGTAACGTACGGCTTATGATGCGTCTTAGGAATGAAGCCCATACTCGCTACAAACGTACTAGGAGTGAATCTCATAAGCAGTACTACCTTGACCTGAAGCATCTTGTTATTGAAGCTATCCATAGCGAGAAGTGTGCCTTCTTCGAACATCATATTAACGACGAGACTGACTCCAAGACTCTCTGGAAAAACTTAAAACGCACAGTTCTTCCAGACTCACAGACTCCGACTGACCTCGCCACACACTTTGATGACCCGGAACTAATCAATCGCCATTTTCTCAGTATACCTGGAACATCTGACGTGACCATATCCGACTTGACTTTTTATGAATTCGATAAATACGGCGATAAAACTTTTGTGCTCTTACCGACGACTACTACTACAGTAACGAAAATTATGACATCAATAAAGACTACTGCGAAAGGACTCGACTCGATTGACATTGACATGTTACTTCTGACACTACCGAGAACTGCACACGTACTGACTTACATAATCAACAGGAGCATTGAGACTATGACTTTCCCATCTGCCTGGAAAATCGCTCAAGTGATCCCGTTACCAAAAAAACCAAACCCAACCGACCTATCCCAACTCCGTCCCATAAGTATCCTTCCTTGTATGTCGAAGATAATAGAACGGGTAGTCAGCCAACAGTTGTCCGATTATCTAGAGAAACACAACATCCTACCTGAACTGCAGTCGGGTTTTCGCAAGGGTCGGTCGACAGTTACTGCGTTGCTCGATGTGGTCGATAACATCTTACAGGCTCGGGATGTTGGTAAAAGTACTATATTAGTTCTTTTAGACTTCTCTAGGGCCTTTGACTGTATCAGCGTGCCCCTTCTGTTATCTAAGATGTCGTATTACGGATTTGATGTAACGGCATTAAAATGGTTCAGCAGTTATTTGTCCGGCCGTGCACAGACAGTTGCGTTGCGTGGGTTGGACGGTGGAACTCTGCGATCCTCTATTTGTCCTGTGACAAGAGGAGTACCGCAGGGTTCAATACTGGGTCCACTGCTCTTTATCCTGTATACCGCTGACATCACTAACAGTATAAGGAGCTGTGGATACCATCTTTACGCGGACGACTTGCAACTCTACTTCTCCAGCGTACCATCGGACACATCTGCTGCCTTACAGAATATTAACGCGGACCTAAATAGTATTTCCTCGTGGTCGGAGAAGAACTGCTTGGTTCTTAATCCTGACAAATCAAAATATATAGTTTTTGGATCAAAGCATCAAATCCGTAATACCCTTCATGCCCTTACGTCCGGTAATGTCTCCGTCATGAATGAACCAATAGAGCGGGTGATAGAAGCTAATAACCTCGGCCTACTCATGGACGGGAATCTGCGCTTTGAGAGCCACATACTCAATGTTGTGAGTAACTGCTTCTATCGCCTTAAAGTTCTATATAATATACGTGATTACCTTAGTGTCGATTTGCGTGTTGAGCTTTGTGAATCGCTTATATTATCTAGATTAAACTATTGTGACGTCATCTATGACGGATGTATTGTTGGTCGTTCCAAGAGGCTCTTACAACGAGTACAAAACGCATGTGCTCGTTTTTGTTTCCGAGTTCCTCCCCGCTCCCACGTCACTCCGTACTTGAACGCCGCCAACCTTCTTAATATGCCCGCACGCCGACGCCTGCACCTCGCCACACTACTGTTTGGAGTGGTACATAACGAGACCCCATCGTACCTTTTTAAAAAACTGCAATGGTCCAAGAGTGCGCGCAGGTTCAAGGCATTGGCTATCGTGCCTATGCACAGGACCGCGGCTTTCCGAGGCAGTTTCAGGTTTGCGGCGTCTAAGTGCTGGAATGACATCCCACCTCCTATCCAGGGGGCGCCTAGCAGGTATACCTTTAAGCGTAAGCTTAAAGGCTACTTGTTGACGCTTCAAAAAACCTAATTCTAATCCAGCACTAAGTACTAAAAACATACCGTTCTTTTCTTATTTATTTTTTACCTAATTTGTTTTTATACGTAATCCAGATGCTGTAAGTAGTAAGTAGTTTCTTTGTCCTATTTATGTATTATATTCACCTGCTTCTTTTTCTATTATAGTCACTTATTTATTTTTTGTGTGATCTCTTTTATTATCATGTTGAAGGTTTTTTTATGTTATATATTTGTATGGCGTTCCGTGAGTCACCGACGGTACTGGCTGAAAATCAGCGCTGTAGGTGTCCTGCACCTCAGCATAATGCTGAGCCAGTGTCCGTTTCACTGCCGCGGGGACACACATTAAATGTGATTTGTGTGTACCTACGTTTTTACTTTGTGTTCTAATTTTTGTCATGTATGTGTGTCTTCTGTGTGTTTGGACTGCACT
Organism: Notocelia uddmanniana; assembly: GCA_905163555.1. Classification (NCBI taxonomy): domain Eukaryota; kingdom Metazoa; phylum Arthropoda; class Insecta; order Lepidoptera; family Tortricidae; genus Notocelia; species Notocelia uddmanniana. Next base: position 19,509,859 of record LR991059.1, on the reverse strand, counting down.
ACCAATGAAGCAAAAAAGCTCATTTTAAAATTTCTTATCTCTTTAAACTACGCTGAGACAGAGGCTATCATAGATATAGTGATCTAAGTTTTATTACATATTCTGTACTTTAAATTTAAGTTTTCTTTGTATTTCATATTACGCAAAATGTAATACTCTACTTTTTCTTTGTTTTATTGCACGTAACTTTTAAGTTCTATTTTTTAAGTTTTAACTGGTTCCCCGCGATACAGGCGAAGCCTAGTGCGGAGACCCCTGTCAATTATGTAACGAACTATGCTATTAAATAAACGATTATTATTAACGATTATTATTATTATTATTATTCACTTTAATTATTTCTCGTCTTAGGTTGGTTTTTACAATATTTCTATAAAAGTAAAATATATAACTATAAATACTAAACATAAAAACATTATAAAAACCTAACCTAGGGTGCCGCCGGCAGCGAGGCAGGGCCTAAGCTACCGGTGGTTAGGGCGACAGAGAGAGGAACCTCCGGACTATCCGCGCCGTGTCCAGGAGTACCGCCTTCTGTATCTGACCCTTGACCCAGCCATCTAGCGAGAGTCTCTTGAGGTGTTGGTCGAGACTCTTCGCTATTAAACCGTTCGCAGAAACGACTATCGGGACAATGATCGTCGAATCAACATCCCACATGGCGGTTACCTCGTGTGCCAAGTCTAGGTACTTGCTGACTTTGTCCTTCTCGGCCTTCACGAGGTTCTCGTCATGGGGGATGGTGATGTCGACGAGCACTGCCTGGCGCTTCGATCGATCTATCAGCACGATGTCGGGCTTATTGGCTACAATAGTCCTGTCCGTGATGATAGATCGATCCCAATAGAGCGTAGCACGACCATTTTCGAGAACTGGCGCAGGTAAGTATTTATAGTACGGCACTTCGAAATTCACAAGACCGTATGAAAGAGCAAGTTGCTGGTGAATAATTCTGGCTACCAAGTTATGCCTGTGCAAGTACTTATTATTATTATTATTATTACACGTTTTTACGTTACTGACATACTCCAAAGCTCCACCACCACCACCACCTATTATTACAGGACAGCTATTGGTACAGGACTTATTCCCCTAAAGTAGTTTGAACCGAGTTCAATTTCCATTATTTCTGTCGTTTCTGAAGAAATTTAACACTATTTCCACCGTCAAAAGGTTCAAATTCTTGTATTTAACGACGATTTTTTGCGAAGAAAGTTTTAATTACAATTTTGTTTGCAATCACAGTTACCTAATTCATGATTTTTGTATGTATTATTTACCTATATGCAATACAGCCTTGCTAAAAGTAAGATTCGATCCATATCAGTTTTATATAGTATAGGTAGGTAACCTACTACCATCTAGTCTATGAATTATAAGTGAAATATTCATGTTGCGACCCGGATAGTTACACAGTCGTGAGTTGTGTCATTTTCCACGTGCTTTGTTCATGAATAAGGCATGCTTACAGGCGTTATTATAATAATTATTATGGGCTGATGCTAATCAGCATACCTACCTAGGTTTATCTGCATATATGTATTGTTCACGTGTGATAAAAACATAAGGGTCTTGTGAATATGAACAACAAAGTTTAAGTGCTGATATTGATGATACAAGGACAAAATAATACCGTTTAAGTACCTACTTAACAATCAATCGTACCTACGTATTATCTACAAGCATTACGAATTTACGAATTACTCCTGGCTGAGGATGAAAGCTCGTTGGGAGACCTGGAATCTGTAGAAACTGGTGATAACAGTCACTGTAGGAGGACACTGTAAGAGGACGAAGCTCTACATCATGACTCAACTAGGATTCAAAGTTCTTAAAATGCCAGTGAATACAGTTAAGAGTCCCCCGTACGCTCGACCGAACGCGATTCTCCATACAAACGTAGGTTTGTTCTCATTTTAAAACGCCATGCTGAAATAACATGAAACTTTGTATACACAATTGGAGCAGCCATATCTAGGTCGGAAATTAGTTTCCCACCTAGATATACCGGATCCCGTTGTATATAAAAAGGTTCAAATGATTCCAGCATGCCATTTTAAAATGAAAGCGAAACTACGTTTGTATGGAGAACCAGCTTACTGCGGACTCTAAGAGGGCTGCCTTTTAAGTTCTGTCGTTTGCAAACCTCCCGTGATTGCATAAAAAAGAACTAGTGTCATCTTAAAATATTTGAATTTAGAATTCGAAAACAAAAGAATGACTCGAAATCGGCCCAACCGTTTTAGTACAGCGTTCGTTCAAAGTTGACAAGTCAGTTGTGAAAATGAAAATTTCGAAGGAAAATTAACGTGCGATAATTTTTTTAAATTTCAAAAGGGGCTTAACGCGACATCAGTGCTTCGAAGAGTTGACTACGGTTTTCAATGATAAAGCACCATGCCTCCGGACTGTGGAACGCTGGTATTTAGAATTTCAACGTTGTTGCTCTAGTCTTGGTGATAGACATCGTGAAGGTCGACCAAAAATAGCCGTCGCCAGGAGAACATTGATGCTGTACGGCAACTGATCGTCGAAGATCGCCATGCGACATACCGTGAGATAGAAGCTTCCTTAAGTATTTCAGGGACCAGTGTTCACAGTATTTTGCATGATCACTTAGACGTAAAAAAGTTGATCTCACGCTGGATACCACATTTACTCAGTGAAGACCAAAAAACGGCTCGCGTTCGATGGTGTCGCAAAACTCTGCGGCAATTCAACCGAGGAAACTCGAAACATGTTTACGACATTATCAGTGGTGACGAATCTTGGATATATACCTACGATCCCGATTCTAAACAGCAGTCGACTGTTTGGGTGTTCCAAGATGATAATACGCTCACGGAGCACTTCGAAAAAAATGGTCGCCACGTTTGTGGCGAATAGTGGCCACGTTGCCATCATCGTGCTCGAGGATCGTAAAACGGTTAATGCTGACTGGTATACCACTGTCTGTTTACCAGAAGTCATCGGCGAGTTTCGAAAAAATAACCCAAGACGTCGTATAAGACTGCACCACGATAATGCGAGTTCGCACACCGCCCGGCAAACAATTGCGTTTTTAAAAGAGCAAAACGTCGAAATTCTGGAACACCCGCCGTACAGTCCAGACTTAAGCCCTAACGATTTTTTTACTTTTCCAAAAATCAAGCAACGACTTTGTGGTCAACGGTACCAGACGCCTGAAGAAGCGGTTGAGGCATACAAAACGGCCATTTTGGAGACCCCGACTTCGGACTGGAATAAGTGTTTCGAAAATTGGTTCGATCGAATGAAAAAGTGCATTACATATTACGGTGATTACTTAGAAAAACAAGAAATACCATTTAACACTTAAATTGTCTTTAGTTTTTCCAAACGACACAACTTTAACAGGCAACCGATCTAAACTCCTAGTGAAGAATAGTAGCTATGCTACGCTATGCGCCTAAGATATTTTTTATAGGCGCTTAATTAAAATTAATCTAGTGCTTGAATGTGCTGTCATAGCAGTCCATAACACCTAAACCAAATAGGCTAATGTCAATAGGTAAATACCCTAATAAAACAAAGTAAAATTATGTAATAGATAGATAGAGACAGCTCTTAAGGCCGCCTTTTGTTTGCCTTTAGTTATTTTAATTATGTATGTCTGTTAATTGAAATATGCAATAGAGTATTGTATTGTATTTTATTAATAACATCGTTACAAGTCAGTCACAGTAATAATGACAATAACAATTGACGATGTTTATTTCCAGTTTCCCCATGGAGCTACATATGGTATTCTATAAGGAGGAATATCAAACTGCCAAGGAGGCAGTCAAACACAGCGACGGGCTCGCTGTCCTCGCTTTCTTTTACGAGGTATGTACGAGTACCAAGTTTTACTTTCTTGTTAGAATCACAACAAAAAAGCACAGAAGAACAGGACCGCAGCCAGAGGCACAGGACCGCAGCCAGAAGCACAAGAGCGCAGGAGTTAATACATGAATTTCGTCACCGAGGTTAATGTTAGGCATACTCTATCATCAAAAATTTAAAGAATGAAGTGCGTAAAACTAACAGAGGTATGACTATGTAGGATTCTGCCTGTGAAGGCTATGCAGGTTATTTTCAGGGTGGTTTTTACGTAGCCACTTCCGCTTCTAGCTACAGATACAGTTAAATCAAATATGTAGTGAGAAAACACGAACATAGGTTAAATAATGAAAAAACCACTAAGGAAAAAATATATCTAGGTAATATCTACCCTAAATGATGAAGTAAAATATTTGAATCTAAGCGTCGTTGCGTCTGTGCACCGCTAAGGTGGATGTTTAATAATTTTTAATTATTTTCTTGAATAGGCGGATCCTTTCACAAGTAGCTGGTCATCGTGAGACCCCCAGCATTGTCTATAATACAGTAGTATAGACAATGCTACAAAAACCAAACATTCAAAAACCAATTTGTAATTCTTAGCTTCAATATTGGCTGAGATCCGGTCAATAATTCCAGTGAGAGCTACAGCTCATACATATCTTGGAGACGACTGCTTTTATTTTCACCAAACATAGCTAAGAACTATTTCCACAAACAACACATTTTATTACGAAAAATCGAATCGGTTCATCCGTTTGGGAGCTACGATAGGAGGTACACAATGTAAAGCTTACAGATAACACCCCGCTTTTGCGTCGGAGGTTAAAAATTAGCATACATACTAAGTATTATAGGTTAAACCGTGCTTCGATCGATGATGTCGTATTAGTTAGATATATGCATTAAAATAATATAAATAAACTGAATCAAAAGAGTGTCAAGACGAGTCTTTGGCCAGTGTCGTGTGTTGCCAGTGCACAGTGATGATGATGACCTATGGCACTGAAACGTGATGGCATACTATAGGCCTAATAAGAAGGGTCAAAGTCACCAAAAGAGCAATGGAGAGGGCTATGCTGGGAGTTTCTCTGCGTGATCGCATCAGGAATGAGGCCATCCGCAGCAGAACCAAAGTAACCAATAGATATAGCCCTTAGAATCGCTTAAGTGGCAGTGGGCGGGGCACATAGCACGTAGAACCGATGGCCGTTGGGTTGGAAGGGTTCTCGAGTTGCGACCACGTACCGGAAGGCGTAGCGTGTGCAGGCCACCCACACGATGGACTGATGACCGTGTAGGGTCGCGGGTGTCCCCTAGATGCGGGTGGCGCAGAACCGGTCATTGTGGAAATCTTTCTGGTAAAATTCTATTATATTTTCTAAATTCTGGTAAAATTTTGAGAAAACCATGCATTTCGTTTTGTCATAAGTTACTGACCAAACGTTACCTCTTACGTTCTGTGGTCATAGTTAAAAAAGTACCTACTTGGTACTTACCAAGAAAGAGAAGCTTGCGCTTCAAAGAATATTCATAGACTTTTTTATTACTTACACAATGCGGACAATATATTGTTAAGTCGTCAGCGAGATCGGACGTGTCTCTTAAACAAAATAAATAATATTCATCTGCTGTATTTGTGACCTAGATCGAACAAGCGCAATTGATTTAGTAGTGTAGTCAGCATAACTCAGTGAATAATAATGTAAATACAGAGTTGTTTAACTAAGTGAAATGCCGAATACAAATAATCCGGAGTGCAGCCCTTTCAACCGGAGCAGGATGATGCAGCGCAGCCCGCCGCCCACGCCCCCACCACAGCCGCAGCCTGCGCCCACCAAACAGGAAGCGGACCCTCCGAAGATGATACCTACACCGGAACTTCAAGGATGGATGAAGTCCATCGAGCAGTATCTCAATGAGGTATGCGGGATCGCTACGGAAGGGAAAATGAACTCGGACCAAAAACTGAAAGTCCACAATCTTTGCCGCAAAGTAGGTCACTGCGCGTCACAGCTGGTCGTTGAATACCAGTCTCTCAAGGCAAAAGCTGCCATGAACTACAACTCTCTTATAGCCCTGCAAGAGAAAAGTGACCTATCACAGCGTGTCCTAGAGTTAAAACATACAATAGATCTTAACGCGAAAGTTAATGCGATACCTGCGACTTTTGCCGAAAAGCTCAAGACCAATCAACCATCCAGGTACGTCCAGCCCACCAGTGTCAACTCGGTAGCGATTTATCCTACCGACAAGCAGAAAACCAGCGAGGAAACAAAATCCCTGGTACAAAAAATCATAAGGCCTGACGAATGGAAACTTCAAGTGCGTGGACTACGTAAAGTTAAGAACGGTGGCGTAATCATCAGCACGGACTCCAAACAAGACCTTCTCAAGCTTAAACAGTCCACGCAATAGTCGGCCTCTGGGCTTACAGTTGACGAGCCCGTTAAACGGAAGCCCAGAATCGTGGTGATCGGAGTGCCGACGGCCCTGCAGGAAGCGGAAGTTTTTACCTGCATCTACCAACAAAACTTAGCCGACAAAATACCAGCTATGTCCCTTGAAAAGTTCCTGACCTCTGCAAGGCTTAGCCATAAGTCCGGTAAAAAAGGCGCTGAAACTTGCAACTATATCATTGAAGTCCCCGCCCTTGTAAGGAAGACCTTAATTACAAACGAGAGAGTTTTCCTGAATTGGTCATCGTGTCCTGTGAGAGATTTCACCCTGGTGACGAGGTGCTACCGATGTCAGCAGTACGGTCATGCGGCGAAGACGTGCAAGGCGGAAGTGGATACCTGCGGTCATTGCGGCATTTTAGGTCACGTGATGAAGGAATGCCCTAAAAAGACGGAGTCACCAAAATGTGCCACGTGTCTGCACTACAAGAAGCCGGCTGAACACGAGACAGGCGATGCGGACTGCCCAGCCAGAAAATTGGCCGAAAAAAGGTATATTGACTCGATTGATTATGAAGGCGTCTAAGAGCGCCGCCTCCTATCTTATATTTCTAGAACTTAAATCTTAGTTTGTAAACAATGACAAGTAATTTACTTTCTGACCTAGATAACTTCTCTGTATCTGAGTCAAAAACCTGCGAAGTTGAAAATTGCAAACAATATATTTGCTCTTCCCGAAATCCGCTAACTATACTAACTCAAAACATACGTAGTATATATAAGAATTTTGATAACTTTACAGTATTTCAACACAGACTTGGCCTCGATTGTGATGTTATTATTCTGACGGAGTGTTGGTTACGTAAGTACGGTAACCTGCCTGTAATTCCGGGTTATAATTTATATAACACCCAGATTAATTTTAACCAAAACGACGGCATCGTCATATATGCTAGAAGTAATTTAATAATCAACACGGAGGAGCCAAACATTGCCGACTGCAATAGTCTTTTAATAAGAATTGGTTCAAATTGTGCCATACTGGCTTTGTATAGACCGCCTTCTTTTAGAAATATTAATCCTTTTATTGATTCTCTAGATCAGACTTTAAGAAATCTCTCATCTTTTCAAAACCTTATTTTGATAGGAGACATCAACATCAACATTATGCCAGAGAGCATCGACCCCGCGGCTCAAAACTACCTTAACCTATGTTCCTATCATGGCTTACTTCCCGCACATACGCTCCCTACTCATCAAAGCGGCTCTTGTTTAGATCATATCATGTTTAAGTCGAACCTGCGAGCACTAGCCCTTGTTACTAACTCCTCTGTGACCGATCACAAAGCTGCCCTACTAACCTTATTTCAAAAACAACAAAATACAACTTGCGCACGAATTATCCCTAAACTAGATTTAAATAAACTCGAACGTGATTTATGCAACATTCAACTTGACCCAGTTTATAATTCTGCTGACACAGACGCTAGCATGTCTTACCTCATTCAAAAAGTCCAACAAGCAATATTAAATAATACTGTAAACAAACGTATAAATAGTAAATATCATAACATTAAACCTTGGATTACGCCCGGCCTTATACGCTGTATGAGACACAGGGATAAATTGCACATGAAGGCTAAATCAAGCCCAGACAACGAGTTACTGCTACTAACTTACAAAAGATACCGCAACTTTTGCAATAACTTACTTAAGAAAATTAAACATGGGTATGATAAAAATCAAATAGATATGGCTGGGACAAACAGTAAATTACTCTGGAAAAGCATTAAAAAGATTACTTACACGGCAAAACAACGTGAACCTTCTACAGGCCTGTTACAGTCACACAGGTCGCCTTTAATGGCCGTAAATAACGCAAACGAGTTTTTTGTTAACATAGGTAAAAATCTAGCTGAAAAAGTCCCCATACACTCGCCGGTACCCCGTATTACCAGTCCGACAAATCACAGCAATCCCTCAAATTCCTTTGTATTATTTAATACTGATGAACAAGAGGTGGGACGGATCATAATGGGATTAAAAGATGATTCTGCAGTTGGCTGGGATGGTATTTCAAATAGAATACTAAAGCAGTTCAAGCATATCCTAGTTCCTCCCCTTACATATATTTTTCAAAAGTGTCTCTCTGAGGGAATTTTCCCCAAGTGCCTAAAAAAAGCCATCGTTGTACCAATTTACAAATATGGAAATAAAACCCAAATATCGAACTATAGACCTATTTCACTACTACCTTCGATATCCAAAATCTTAGAAAAAATAATGAATCATAGGCTGGTTAAGTACTTGGACAGCCAAGATATTTTTTCGAAAAACCAGTTTGGTTTTCGGCCTAAACTATCAACCGCCGACGCTGTTCATGAAATGACTGGCTACTTAGTACAGGAGCTAGATAAGGGCAACCAAACAATAGGCCTTTTTTTGGACCTCGCAAAAGCTTTTGACACCGTTTCTATTCCCACCCTATTGCACAAGCTTGAAACCTTAGGAATTAGAGGCACTCAGCTCAAATTATTCACAGATTATCTAGACGGCCGAACGCAGTGCACAAAAATAGATAATGTCATCAGTTCTGATCTAAAAAAATGCCTGTTTTGGGGTCCCACAAGGAAGCATATTAGGCCCAACTCTCTTTTTAATTTATATTAATGACCTTTGTAATCTGAAAATCGACAGTGGCCGAATCATTTCCTACGCTGATGACACTGTCCTACTTTTCTCTGCAAAATCGACAGACGAAGTTTACAAGTATGCTCAACAAGGCTTTAACCTTGTAAATCAGTGGCTTCAGCTTCACCAACTGACCCTTAACCCAGATAAAACTAATTACATAAAATTTTTCATGCGCAAATCAAATTTACCGCCAGATAATCAAAACCTGTATGCACACAATTGTAATAATAACACAAATATACAATGCACTTGTCCAATTATATCTATAACTAATCAAATTAAGTACTTAGGAATTATAATTGATGAGTCGCTCTCTTTTAAATATCATGTCGAGGCTTTGTGCAGTAAAGTGCGTAAGTTAATATATGTATTCAAAAAACTATGTTCTTTTGCGGATTCAATGCTAATCAAACAAGTTTACTTTGCATTATGCCAGTCGGTATTAAATTACTGCATTTCTTCATGGGGTGGTCTGGCCAAAACAACACTTATCAAACTAGAAAGAGCACAAAGAGCGATTTTGAAAGTCTCTTATTTCCTACCTTTCCTCTACCCCACTGACCACCTTTATAAAGTATGTGAAGTCCTTACGGTACGGCAGTTATTTATAATGAGTACAGTTTTAAAACAGCACGCCGCAATCCCTTACAGCACAGATTATACTAACAAACGACGTAAAGATATTGTTTGCCCCCAATATGGAGAGAAAAAACACGCTTTCTCCTCAAGATTTTTTGTTTTTTTGGGCCCTTTTCTTTATAACAGGCTAAATGCTAAACTAGAGCTATATCCGCTAAGTTTCGCAAATTGTAAGAAAAGGCTTCGAGATGCCCTATTAAAAATGACGTTTGATGATACAGAGAAGCTATTGACTGTATTAAATTGATGTTATATAATTGTATTTTTACTGTTTTTATTAGTCTCTTAATTTTACATAGTTTATTAAAATAAATACTGTAATTGTACTAGTTACCAAGAAATAATGTATTTGTTATATTTAGATGAATATTAATAGACATATATCGGTACCTTTTTGCCTGAACCACAGGGAATCCCTAGCTCAGGCTCCTTTTTATACATAACTAACTGTAAATTTTAGTCTATAGTTATAACATTTGTACAAAAGTTATTCAATAAATTTATTTGTATTGTATTTGTATTTAATTAGAAGAAGTGCTTATATTATAAGAAACAGGCAGTTGGCATCTAAAAACGTCCAAATTGAATATTAACAAGTGATAAATATTTGCTAACTGTTGGTGATACAAGGTGCTGACCTATCAATTAATTATCCTAAAAGTGTCGTCATATAAATGTCTCCATCTCAGCATATAAATTAATGTAACGCGATACTAATTTATGTCGCAATATATTGCAGCACTGCAACTTGCAGTCCTCCCCTTTGTGAAATAAATTGTGACTTAGGTCGGAGAATCAACGACTATGAATATTAATAAGTAAAGTTAGCCAAAAGTTTGTGTTTTTATATGATATTTATCAGGTATTTATAATTCATATCAGTTTTTAATTTATTCATCGCGCAAAATACCTTACGTAAGAAAACATCACAAGGTTATCTTTGAAAAACGACGAGAAACTTATTTTAATTAAACTAGAAACCACCCCGAACTTTTCATTTCAAAGTTCAATATCTCAAAAACGGTTGAACCAATTTTGATAAAACCCCTGAAATTTTCATTTCAACGTACAATATCTCAAAAACGATTGAACCGAATTTGATAAAACTTGTCTAAGAATCTTGCTAGAAAAACAGCTTTGAAATTAAAAGGAACCGCATTCAAATCGGTTCATCCGTTTAAGAGCTACGGTGCCTCTGACAGACAGACACACACTATAGCGGCCAAACTTAAAACACCTCGTCTTTTTTCGTCAGGGTTTACAAAATGCTGCTGTTATACTTGTACTATTACTTATTCTGTGGTTATACATAAAAAGCTTCGCATATTAGGTACGCTACGCGTAATAATGCGATTTATTCAGGGAAAAAACGTCGCTCTTACAAATTACTTCTTTGTCCCTTTGGCAGTAGAGACAACCGGTAATTGGGACTCAAAGGCTCAAGTTTTCCTCAAGGAGGTTGGGCAGCGTCTGCGGGAAAGAGGTCCTTCATGACCCTCGCTCCGGTTCATTCCTGGTGCAGCTCGGCTAGCACAAGACGGCGCGCGATAGACTATCCGGCTCTTTTCGTGTGTACCCATTAGATTGAGACGGATAGTCTATCTCGCACGCCGTTTTGTGCTAGCCGTGCTGAGGCTATCCATTGCAATTCAACACGGGAACGCGGGTTGTTTGACTTGACTTATCATATAATAATTTGTTATTATTTGTATGTAACTAGATTTTCATTGTTATGTTAATTTATTATGTCTTATGCTTTCGCGTGTATTTATGAAATAAAAATCCATTGCTTTATACTTATTCGGAAACCTTTGTGTCTATATTATTTCTGCCGCAAAATCAAATTGGATTAGGATTCTTTGATAAGATAACAATCGTAGTGATTATTTCCGCAAAAATCGTGTAATGTTTAATATCACCCGTTAACAAGCCTAATCCGGAATTATAATCATTCCCAGCTGGATCGTCACCAGCACCCGGCCTACGACGAGATCACGTCAGCCCTGGCGAACGTCACGGAGCCCCACGCGACTGTGGTCATGAATCACCCGTTTTCTTTCCTTAACATCCTGCCTTACGACCTCAGGCGCTACTTCACGTACAGAGGCTCGCTCACTACGCCTCCCTGCTCGGAGGTCGTCACGTGGCTGGACTTTGAACAGCCTGTGAGATTGGCTCATGAACAGGTAAGCATTTCAAATTTTTAATATTTAAAACTATTAAACAAATCACTTATTTCAGACACAAATGTAACAACTAAACTTCAACTAATGTAACTGTAAAACTAACACTAAATTAAACCCCCCCCCCCCCCTTCATTCTTTGGCTGGAGAGTTTAAGTAGCCTTTGTTACTTGCTCCCGAACAGAGTGATTTTGTTATTTGCGATTTTATACATATGTATAACAAAAAAAAAGAATAATCAAGAAAAAAAAGAAAAGAATAGAAGAAATCATTGTATGTTTAACAGTCATTTTTGGTGAAGGAAAACAACTATATCCGCTTAGAACTAGTGTACTATACGCGAAACGCGGGTTTTTTAGAAGTTCTCCGGGAAAATGCTGGGAGTACAAGAGATTACAGAAAAAGACTATCATCGCTTAGAAAATTATAGGTTCTAATAAGGTCACGCAGGTGAACTAACGCTTAATAGGTAAGGTCAACCATTTTGATTTCTGGGCTACTTCGTACCTTGCCATAGTGAAAATAAATATAAAAGATGCTAGAGATCTTGTATTATTGTCACTGTGACAAGGTACGAAACGGCGCAGAAATCAAATTAGCTGACTACTACGGAATTAAAATATTTAAAGTCGTTCCTTGAATTATTAACATGAAATGTCAAGAACACAAGGTTTTACGTATGAAACATTCTCAGCTCCTTTCGGCCCATCCCAGCCCAACTTTAGCTCAACTCTCAAAATGTTGAATTTCCCAAAATGTTGAATCGTAAAATGTTGGATTTGTAGAAAGTTGAATTTGCAACAAGTTCAACTCCCAAAATGTTGAATTTGCAGAACGTAGTATATTCAAAAAGTTGATATGTGTGGATGTATGTTTTGTTTCCCTTTTTATCTTGCGATCGTCATTAGTTAACGTAACCTTTGCTGAACAAACGTCCTGATTAGTGCACTTCCATCGAGTTGTACCGTTCTGGTTTGTTTTCCCGTCTTTGGTCAGCGTATATTTACCTCTTACTACAAGAGTTTTTCTTTTCTTTTTATTTGTAGTAAAAGAATTTGTTTTAAAGAGATTCATTATATTTCTGTACGTATTAATCCAACGATTAAGATTATTCTAAAATGACATGACTAACATTGACAGTTATCGTTATCTGAAGTGGTTTACGTGTTTAACAGAAAATACTACCTAATTATATTTTACGAAAAAGGTTCTAACACCATGGAAATGAAATACAATTAATAATCTGAGAAACAGTTATCGAACCCGCATACGTAGGGTTTCGCACCCGTGTTAAACCTATCATTTAACATTTATCAAAAATATAAAAGTCGACAATATGAGACTTCAACTTCATGAGATTCAACATTTTGCGAAACTAAATAAAATCTACATTCTGGGAAATTCAACATTTTGGGAATCCAACTTCATGAGAATTCAACATTTTGCGAAACTTAAAAAATCAACATTCTGGGAAATTCAACATTTTGAGAATTCAACTTTATGGTCCGAAAGGTCTCAACTGCATTGCTAAACCGTACAATTTTACTGGTTTCAGATAGAGGTATTCAGAGAGTTAAAATCAGCTCACGGCAAGATAAGGCACAACTTCCGTCCAATCCAACCGATCGGCGATCGTACGGTGTTCTACAACATCGACAGTAACTACTTCAGCTACAATGAGCTCGACGACCCTAGCGAGGAAACCACCACAGCCAAACCAGCCAAGAGGAAAAAGAAGAATAACGCACCCTCATCCTATACACGCGTATATCTAGGCCTTATGTTTTTGTCAAGTATAGCAGTAATGATAGTAATGTGATGCCATGTAAATTAAGAGTTTCGTTTTTAATAGTGAAATAGCTATTCTATTAACCTACAATTCAAGCCATATAAGCATAGCAAACTTGAAAGCAAGTTCAGATGCCTATTCATTTCTTTGTTTATCTAAAGTTGAATTCTTGGAAATATTAAAGATAGTGTTATTACAATGATAAATAATAAATTAATAATGAAGTGATATCTCTATTTACCGATATTAGGAATGGAAACTATGGGTTCCAATGGACAATTAAATCCTAGGGAAAATGACTTAATGCTGCCTTATTATTGACTATTAAAATATGATTAATTAGATTCAACCTACAATGTAATTTAAATTAACCACCATAAGAACAAGCTCTGTCTACCATTATAGGTACTGTTGTTTAATGATCAGCCATATAAAAAAATGAAGGCATAGTAATAATTAATCCCATGACATATTTTTTATGGCAAATCAGCCTGTATTTCTAGTTGAGTATAATTTTTGAGGCAATTACTACTTGTTTCTTTAATGATAGCATAGTACAAACAGCAACACAGTTAACTGATGACTCGTGATCCTAATTACAATACGCATAAAGTGCACGAATGGTCACTTAACAGTGTTCTGTACAAAAAGCCATTTTTGGTTTATATAATAGTGAAAGTTGTCCTCATATATCTGACTGACTAGATGGTTGGCCTTTTGATAACAATGATAAAAGAAATGATGACACTGATGACTGATAGTCAAATCAGCGCCTTTTAAGTAATAAAACGTCAAACAATAAAACAGTCACGATTTCTGATGAACAGCAGCGTCCATTTTTATCAACGTTGCCGATGCTGACTAGTGGGTTCGTTGAGTGGACAGCTAACAAAACCAGTGAAGTGTCCCCATTCTCAACACACAAGCATCCTCGGGAACTTCTTAGACCATCCTCACCACCGTGTACCGGGAACACAACACCCCACACTTGCAGAGGAAGTGTTCTTCATTTGAATCATTCTCAGTTTGTATATAGTGGAAATATATTGAATAAGACAAAACTTAGAATAAGAATGCTGCAATATTATAAATGACTGAAAAAAATTACGAATATTAGCCCAGCTAGCGTGATAGGTTATGTTTTGTGACGTTTAAGTACATTTTGGTTGTAGAACCTACACCTATTATGCCAGCTGCGTAGTAATGGTTAGAGATTATTAAATGTATACGTGTGATTTAATTTCCTGTGATATGTACACAATTATATATTTGTGATAAAACGTGACAATGTTTTATTTGTATTCCGAAATTTTTATATTTGCCTCAAGTGCAATTGCAATATAACTCGGTAGCAAATGACAAAGAGCTCTGGAATGGGAACTGCAATATAACTTGGTAGCAAATGACAAAGAGCTCTGGAATGGGAACTGTGTTTGGACAAGCATAATGCAAGTCACTGGGCTGACGACCTTGGGGACTCCTATCACAGGGTACAGCTACATGTAAGAGTGAGATAAAAGTAGTCACTGTACAGGTATGTGGTAGACATAATACCGTCACAGACAGAAGTGTTTCAAATCAGACCCTGTGTAGAACTCAACTCTACATTATAATCAGTGCCGGATTAGCCCATAAGCAAATTAAGCAATTGCTTAGGGCATCACGTCTTGGGGGGCACCATAAACAGCACCAAAGACCGATGCTAGGTTACTTATGGATGGGGGAGGGGGCTACAGGCGTGGATTGCTTAGGGCGTCAAGTAGTCGTGACTGATTATAATTAAGGATGCACGGGTGGAGGAACTAGTGATGACTGACAAAAGAGAACAATTAATCCGTAATTGAATGTGGAAATAATACCTGCTGATAACAATATTAAAGCACAGCTTAGTGTTCACATTTTAAAGTTCCTTTATGCTTTGTAGTACCAATAGTGATATCTAACCAATAACTGCTAGTTTACCAAAATCTATCTATTCACTACTGAAAACAAATGACATGATAACTTTACCATCTATGAGCATTTCTCAGTGTTTCAACTGCAGTAATTTTGGTGGTTTCATTATTGACAATATCTTTAAGTTTCTGTAGTCCATTTCGAAAATAATGATAGCATTCCCTGCCTGAAATTGTCGCCTACTCTGTCTCTTCAATAATGCTACCCCAAAATCGCAGCGGTTGAAAC
The DNA here is from genome assembly GCA_905163555.1 of Notocelia uddmanniana. Lineage (NCBI taxonomy): Eukaryota > Metazoa > Arthropoda > Insecta > Lepidoptera > Tortricidae > Notocelia > Notocelia uddmanniana. The sequence continues at coordinate 19,494,131 of LR991059.1, read as the reverse complement.
ACTCTGAGAAATGCCCTTATGTTATAATGAGCATTATAGTATAGGTAGTGTGTGAAAACTGAAACTGGAGTCTGTTGTTAAATATTGTATAATGTTACTTACATACTAAATACAGCAAACTTACTAATCCTCAGTACTAGGCTTATCCGTCATTGTGACCATTGCTCCCAGATTGTCGTCCTTGCCCTGTTTCAGTCTCTCCCAAATTAGTTCTGCGATGGCCTTCTGTGTTCTTCTCTCAAGCTTTTCTAATTTCTTTGATACATCTCGCTTCAGGTCCCAATCAGGCTTTCGAGGTGCTAGACTTGATATATCTAAGTCTTGAAGAACCACCTGGAAATTGAAACACACAAAATATTTCAAATTACTAAATTTCATAGTTTGAGAAATCAAAATATTATCCTTTTGTGTGCTATCAACCAGACCGGACAGTTAGAGAAGAGTGAAGTCATTGTTTACTTTTTTTGATTTAATGTTAATTATTTATTTTTTGGTATTTTTTCATACTCCTTTCGGGTAGAATATAAGTTAGGTACCTAAACCTATATTACTTAAGCCCTTTACTTTACCCATAACTTTACAGACTTTCTCAATAAAATGTTGTTACCTTTATAAAATCATGTAAAATAACAATTAATTAAAATTTATTTGCTTTGGCTTTATGGCATTAAATCTGCCTTTTTTTCTATAAATTTAAAATGAATAATTTACTGTAGATAAATAGAAAAATATTAATTCCATCATAAGAGGTAATTTATCTAACAATTACTCAACAGCTTTCTGTGTTTAAATTGCCACCAACTGTTCAGCTCCTAGTTATGTCACTGTCCGTGCTAAAGGAATTTGACAGTTTCGTTTTTTTCTTAAAGTTAATTTTTCATGGGACTGATCCTTATCAAACACATCAGACATAAGGTTAATGACACCAGTAAAAACATTAATGAGATCACTTGGAAAACTGCATCCATAAGTTAATTACATTCACTTTTATTCATAACACTTGGTCTGCACTTGGTCTGCCCAGAATACACAATATAAAATCATTCTAACATTTGCTTTGCTATAATTATCATCATAGGGTCCATGTTCAGTTCAGATTGGTCAGATTATAACATGTTATAAGCATGGTTGCAACAAATAAATAGTAATTATTATAATTACAATTTAGATTCACAAATCAACCATTGTATCACCAATTTTATCAAATAATAACTGTCTGTGCCACTTCTAATAATCATGAAGTCCATTATTTGCAAAAAATAGTACAATAATAATAATCAACTTTTAAGTACCTTCTCTTTACCAGCTTCTAACAAGTCTTTCACTTCATCTTCCACAGCTGGTGGCACAGCATCCTCCAACTTGGACTCTTGAAGTGACTCGTCTTGTGGCTTGTAGCTGCGAAACTTCGGCCTGAAATTAATAAAGCATTTTTATTTGCTTCGCCAAACACCAACTACAAACAAAAACACATAACATAACCTATCTGTGTAAACAATACCCACTTTGGTAAGGAAACTTTCTCAGCAGGAGTATCCGAAGTTTCGTTTTCGGTACTGTGGTTCTTTCGTTTCAAGTTTTTAAGTCTTTCCTTCCTTTTGAGAGCCTGCTCCTCCAAACTGCCCACACTTTCTCCTAACTCCATGATAACCATCGTGAACTGTATCTGTATGTTTCGGTATTGTTTGTGAAGTTTTACAGACAATTCATAACAAAATGAAATACATAAAACCTCTCAATCAATTAAAAGTCTTTGAACGGGTATCCTTTATAATACAATGAAATAATTTTTAGGCAAAATTCAAAAATGTTAATTGAAATGTAATTATACACGCGCTCGACCCGTAAAAAGAGGATAATATCCACAAACCAATAAGAGATACAGTATGAGATATGATAATATCGAAGGAGCCTTAGTAGCGAAGCGTATCACTAAGAGTTGGAAGATAATTTGACATTGACAGTTCCTCTGGGGATACCACATGAAGAATATTCTCCCGATTTATTATACTATTGACAGAAGTAGGTTGTTACCACAAACTACTAAGAAGATACTACGTATGTTGTTACTGAGTTCGAAATCTTCAAAATAAACTAAATAAATATTAGGGGACAGTAGGCAATCCTCAGACCAAGAGGAACAGATAGACGGAGCATTACAATCTAGTGACGCCAGTTTAATAAACATCGTTAGTGTGCAGTGCATGCGGGACCTTGTGTTTTTTATTGGTAAATGTTAAAAATCGGGTTGACTAGGTTTGTCGTAATGCTCTTTCTTTCTCTCTTCTTTCCTGAGGGACAATTATAAACAAATCGACCAAGACCCATATTAAGCTTAATTTGTCAATTACAACTTACAATCTAGAGACGCAGCTATATAACAAGGAAAGAACAGTAATTTAATTCAATATGTTCAATATACTTATACACACTCTTAACAAACGTGTTAGTAATTTAAATAGTAATTAAAATTGCATTCACCTCAATCAGAGCAAAATCTTTTTAAGCTGGCACTCACACGAAATGTGAAACACGAAGTTGAGCCCTGTTGATTGTTGATATGCTTTTAGGTTGATATCGCACTGCACGCTGTGACCGATATATTCGTCGTCGGCGTTAAACTGATGGTACGGATATATGCGTAGTTAGCGTCCAAAAGTAACATTTTAACTACTTTTATATATGTTAATATATTCTGATATATTCGCGAATAAATGATTACCTTGTAATTTATAACCTTCGGGCTGGATTACCTAACATTATGGGTAAAATATATTTCTATTCGCTGGGCACCCTGAAGTTATGGTAACCTGACTAAATTGAGAAGTATCAGGTGACTGATATATCCTTTATCCTTTAACACGTTTATGATATCTCATCTTTAGTCGTTTTATATATGGTGACCTCCACAGACCTAAGGTCAGAGGGCCTACTCCGAACTTCGTATGGTGCCGTCCCTTTCACTCATATAGTGTATGACAGGAGAGTGAAAGGGACGGCACAATACGAAGTTCGTATTTCGAATTTCGGAGTAGACCCCCTGGTTATTATTCCCTCGGAAAAAATGTAAACAAAGTTATATCATTGTCAAAGTGACGTACTTATCAGGGGTTCTTAAAGCACGGGTCGGTAATGCAATAATATGAATATATGTGAATATTGACGAATATTGCAGTATCGTGATATAATTGGAGGAAATCCGGATATTTTGAAATCCGCGACACCTAATGGGAGTCGCTCCAATAATACTGTCCTTTTAAACGCGCGCGTCGCGATTATATCACGATATTATCTGTCACCCTCCGTCAAATTTTGTGTATTTTCGCCATTGCTACTGGTTTTGTGATCGAATTGAAAATAAAATAACTTGCCCAATATTTTATTTGTATACCACTGTTTCTTGCAATTATTACCGATTAATATTATCACAATACTTGGGTGTCAATATTTTTGCGGTTTTCAAAGTTGTTTGGATTTTGTGTCATGATTCATCAATATTCACGTGAGACGGATCGTGATATGAGCGTATCGCGTGATAATAATAACCATGTAACAGACCCAGGGGCCTTCTACACGGCTATTATTATTAAGTAATACACTCATATCACGATCCATATTTCGTGAATATTGATAAATAATAAAGCAAAATCCATACAATTATGAAAACCACGATAACATTGACACACCAGTATTACGATGATACTAAGCGTATAAAGGGCCCCATAGTTACAAGGTATTCTTGACTATTACAGAGTATATCAACTTAATACTAACGCGTGATAATTATTGCTGTGTGAATGCTCCAATCAATACTGATTATTGCTGACAATACTGACACACCAGTATCATAAGTAAAAATAACTATAATAGTAAATGTAAAAGACCCCTTCGAATTATGATAAAATATAGCAAGCGACCCACAGATGAACAACCCTGGTGTAACACTGCAGTGGTAGCAGTGCTAAAAAAATAATCTGCAGATAAAAACAGTCTTATATTTTTTTATAAACCTAACGGACGATTTTTGTAAAAATTAATATTTGCGTCATCGAAATTAATTCGACTTTCATAATTAAAGTGTACTTTATTGTAATAAGACGTATTCTTCTATTAACTCTAAACATTATAAATCTCCTCATTACTGGAAATATTTTTTGTTAACAGCAACACCATTGTTTACATTTTTTCCGTGGGAATAATAACCAGACTTTAGATAAACCTAGATGCCACCAATGTATGTACTTCGCGTGTATCTAAATGGTGCGGTGCACCACTTGCCGCTCAGTCGCGCTCCTTTCGTTCTAACTGTAAGACGTTTGTTGCTGCACTAGAAAATGCCACACTGCGCCATAATTAACCGTTCAAATTCAACAAGATGGTTAGTCGAGTAAACGGTGACATTTCCTTTCATAAGTAAGTATGTTTTCTAATAAATTTCGCCTTATTTAATTATTTTCAACTTGGAGTGATGTCGAGTCGTTTCTACCAAAATATTTACACACATAGTAAATTTTCGAAGTACGCCATCCATTGCGGCTTCTACTTTAAACTATACTTAAGGACTGTTATTTGTAGGCCGCAATGGACAGTGAAGGAAATGATTTTTTCGTAAATCTTCACGTTGTAGGGTAGTAGGGATTTTGCGATGCTGTACACTGCGATGTTTCATGCAATGTCACTGTGCAATTCGATTTATAATCGAATTTTGTGACGGACAATGATAATTAAGGCTAGTTGCTATACAATAATGTTATTCTGTTATATAAAATATTTAATAATTTTAAGTTAATAATATTTTTAGCAATATTCTTAATAAGCGTCACAGAAGCAGGGATCTTCTTTCATAAAGTACTTAGTAGAATATTTATTAGATTGTTGACTATACGTAGGTACAGGGCATTACGCGAAGAAGAATATGCAATCATTTAATTGCATTTATTTAATAACCACCAAGCACTTATTTATTACACTATTTCACGTATTGAATGCTATCCAAAAAAATGCACTTTAAAATATCTATTTTCATTTTGTCTATTCCTCTCTGAAATGAACTATAGTTTTGCATCGATGAAAGGTTGTTGTTATAAAAACATTGCAATCCTTCTTTTGGGCAATCGTGTAAAAAAAATCTCTAACTTGTTGACCGAGCGAGCGAAACGTCTCCGTTTCAGCTTTTTATAAATAATTCTGTCGTATGTTTGTCTGTCTGTCTGTCTATCCGGATGTTCTCCTCTACAGTTCGCATTTCTCAACCGATTCTCGAGATATTTTGTGAGCAGGTTCGATAATTATACAGAATTTCTATGTAGTGTCAGTTTTTGGAAATTTAAATATAAAAAAATATTTTTTTTGCGATGTCCACAACTCACAGAGCCACTAGTAATCTTTGAATCACTTTCTCATTGTTCGTCTATAAACTCGAAGTATGATCGATGAAATAATCGATATAAAATCAATCATAAAAATATCGATTTATTATTACGGAACATTTTGTATGCTTAAAACAGACGTATTAACGTAAATTCATAGGTTAATTACTTGAATTTTGAAGTAAAATGCAAAACGTAAACTAAAGCGGGCGGGCTTCGTACGTCCTCTCAGCGCAAAGGCCTACTGAGTACTAAACCGCAGTGATTATATTCTCTTTGTACTAAACCGACTAGTGGTGGTCGTTGATTCAACGAACTAGTTGATAAAACGTTTTACATTACACCCGGGTATGTCCTAAAACTACGACCAAGACCACCGGGGAATGGGCAGCAGCATTCCTAGAGTGCGGTGGAGATACTGCGATCGCCAACCCGCATGCCAAGCGTGGCGATTATGGCATTTACCCCCCATGAAATTGGGGGAGGCCTATGTCCAGCAGTGGACGTCCTAGGGCTGATATATGGTAGTATATTTAGTATCAGCAACAGCATTGCACCCGCGCGATGCCGGGACGGGTCGCTAGTTCTTTTATTCCTGAAAATCCTTTAAAATATTAGGTACCGTAAAAGAGTGCACCATGTGGTTTAGTGATTTATTTTGCTTGGCAGCCGACAGAAGCCCCAACCCAACTATTAGATATAAGTAGGTCTTGTCGTGATTGTAGGTAGTCGGCCTATGCAGTGATATTGCAAAGATCCTCACTAAAGCCGATTGTGTTTCGGATGGCTGAAATGATGATAATGAACTTGCAAATCATCTGCGTACAACGTACAAATGATAATTGCAGTTTTTTATAGCTGAAATGATATCTGCGTTGTAAATACCAAAAAATAATTTTTAAGAAAAAAAAACCGACTTCAATGGGGGAGTCCGGTGAAAGATTATTAATCTTAGATGGTGCACTCTTAGATTCCATACAATAAAATACAAAAATGGCTATAAGTATGTTTATAATGGTAGAAGACTAAGTACCCTCAATTCCTCATGAAATCATGGAAAAACCTTGCTTGCTTGACAAACAAAACGAAGAGAGCAAATCGCCAAACGTGAACTACGCGTCGTTGAAGAGTTCCGTTCTGATCATCATCAGCAGTTCCACTTCATCAAATGTCACTTTTATGAATGAAAATGCTTGATTAGTTCATGAAAATACTAAAATCACTACTTGTGTGCCTTTCACATTTGAGGAGTTTCCTCAATTCCTAATGGATCCCATCATCAGAACTCGAGCATGACAAAAATCAATCGTGAAAATAGAACTTGCTTAACAAACACCGCTAGAAGGACAAATCGCCAAACGTGAACTTTTCGTCGTTGAAGAGTTCTGTTCTGATCATCATGAGCAGTTCCACTTCATCAAATGTCACATTTTTGTATGATAATGCTCGATTTGTTGATAAAAACACAAAAATCACTATATGTTTGCCTTTAAGATTTGAGGAGTTCCCTCAACTCCTCATGGATCCCATCATCAGAACTCGAGCATGACAAAAATTAATCGTGAAAATAGAACTTGCTTAACAAACACAGCTAGGAGGACAAATCGGCAAACGTGAGCTTTTCGTCGTTGAAGAGTTCTGTTCTGATCATCATCAGCAGTTCCACTTCATCCAATGTCACATTTTTGGATGCAAATGCTTGACTTGTTGATAAAAACACAAAAATCACTATATGTTTGCCTTAAAGATTTGAGGAGTTCCTTCAATTCCTTATGGATCCCATCATCAGAACTGCCTTTTGACAATAACGGGACCAACTTGAATATATATACATACAATCGAAAAAAGAATTTTTCAAATCGGTTAAGAAATGACGGAGTTATGGAGTATATGGTTATGGTTATGGTTATGGACTCCTTTTTCCGCACTTAGTCCGTGAGAGTCGGACCATTGTGCGTGACGTGATCGCCGGCTAGGGATCTAGCCAGCCTAACTCCGCCCAGAAGCGCAGGATCCTCCTGGTGTCACCACAGGCTTCGCGGAGTGACCTCGGTGCGTTGAGGATTTGAGTCCGTTGTGTAGCTACACCTTCGCATTCCAGGATGACGTGGGGAGCTGTTTCATCGGCCGACAGGCATCCCCTGCATAGGGGGCTGTCGGTCGTACCTAGAACATATAAATGTTTGTTGAGTGAGCAATGTCCAGTGATGGTGCCTACGATTATACGTAGTGACGCTCTGTTAAGAGAGAGCAGACGCCTGGTAAATCGTGCCTCCAGGTGTGGCACTATCTCCCGGGATTGTCTGCATGTACTGGTATTTGTCCATCGATCAGCGTGTTGTTCAGATGTTCTGCGACGTAGCCATGATCTTAGCTGGTTAAAGGGTAGCGGGAGTATTGGGCTAGGGCCAAACGCCGGCCGGCTAGAACCTCTCCTGGCCAGCTCGTCAGCTACGTCGTTACCTAGAGAGCCACTGTGCCCTTTTATCCATTGCAAGGTGACAGTGTTTGTTTTCCCTATCACCTCCAAGGCTTGGTGGCACTCTAGGATGAGCCCAGACTGGATGAGGTTGCTATCTAGGGCTTGTAATACTGCAGCGCTGTCGGACACTATGCGTACCTTCTGATCTTTGATACTCCGATTTGCTACTGCCTTGGCAGCCTGTGTTATGGCGATGCACTCACATTGGTAGATTGAACTATATTCGCCTAAGGCTATTGATATGTTAATTTTTATCTCAGGTGAGTACACTCCTGCGCCCGATCCTGTCTTTGTTTTAGAGCCATCGGTGTAAATGCGCAGTTCCTGTGCTCCAGACCGATCGTATTTTTCTTCAACTAGCTGTATTGCATAGCTTTTGTTGAAGATATGTTGTTTGGGCACCTTGTCATTAGGAGCGGCTATCATTGGTTGGTAGGTGACAGCTTCCTTAAGAACTTCGGTATGGGTCCCGTTTGTTACACCCCAGAGGTTAAGTGACTTTAGCCTGATGGCCGCCGAGGCTGCCTCCTGCTGGATAAACAGATCAAGAGGCGGCAGTCCCAGCAGTACCTCCAGTGCTGCTGTGGGTGTAGTTTTCATGCAGCCAGTCACCGCTGTACAAGCTAGTCTTTGGAACTGCTGCAGTTTATTTTTGGCCGTGGTTAGTCTAGTTCTCTGCCACCAGACTACTGCGCCGTAGGTGATTATGGGTCGTATCACTGCGGTGTAAAGCCACATGGTGATTTTGGGGTGTAGGCCCCAGGTTCTCCCAAGTAGCCTTTTACACTGCCAAAATATGACACAGGCCTTTTCCAGTTTGTTGCTTAGATGTTTGTTCCATAGCAGTTTGTCGTCCAAGGTTACACCTAGGTATTTTACCTCTTTTGTAAGAGCTAGTGTAGTGCCTTGAAGTTTTGGTAAGCTAAGGTTGTCTGGAGTGCGCTTCTTTGTGAACAGTACTAATTCGGTTTTTGATGGGTTCACTGACAATCCATGTTCAGAACACCATCGTTCGACGATTTTGAGTGCCCCTTGCATAAGCTCGCATAGGACCTTCTCAAACTTTCCTCTTACGAGGATTGTTACATCGTCTGCATAGCCAACAGTGTAGAAACCAGCCTCGTTTAGGGATCTGATAAGGTCATCCACTACGAGGTTCCATAGGAGCGGTGAAATGACGCCTCCCTGTGGGCAGCCTCTGGAGACAATGGCTCGTGTGGTCCCATTCACTGTCACTTGCACTGCCCTGTTCCTCAGCATGCAGTCGATCCACCCAGCTGTGGTCCGATCCGCGCCGTGGTTGAGCAGCGCGTGGCTAATGCTGTTAAATTGCGTCTTGTCAAAAGCCCCTTCGATATCTATGAAGGCTGCAAGAGCAGATGATTGTGTTGATAGTGCGTCTTCTATCGGCGAGATAACACTGTGGAGCGCTGATTCCGTTGATTTGCCTGCACAATAGGCATGTTGTTGGTGGTGTAGAGGATTTCGCGCCAGTGCCCTGTCTCTGAGATCCCGATCGCACAGTCTCTCTAGGGTCTTCAGGAGGAAAGAAGTAAGGCTTATTGGCCTGTATGCTTTGGGCTGCGTGTAATCACTCTTACCTGGTTTGGGTATGAATACCACTTTGACTTCTCTCCATTTTAAGGGAACATAGCGGTGCTCAAGGCATGCTCGGTAGATTCTAACTAGATGCGGAGCGATCGTGTATTTGCACCATTGTAGAATACCTGGAAAGATGCCATCTAAGCCTGCCGCTTTAAATGAAGAGAAGCTGTTGATTGCCCATAGCACCTTTTCCAAAGTTACTATTCTATGGGCAGTGTTGGTGGCTTCAACGGTTGGATTGTTAAAACCCTGTTGATCTTCCTCATCCCACGTAGTGCTTTCCGTGACGGAGCATTCTGGGAAATGTGTATTTAGTAACAGCTCGCACATTTCGCTGGAGGAGGTTGTGTAGCTGTTATCTGGTTTTTTTAAGGAGCCTAGATTTCTGTTCGGTTCGCTGGACAGAATGCTTTTTACCCTGGCTGCCTGACTGTTGGTTTCGATGTTGGTACAGAAGGTTCTCCAGCATTCTCGTTTCCTTTCACGGATACGTTTTTTGTACAGAGCTTGGGTTGTTTTGTAAATGTCCCAGTCTGTTGCCCTCCTTGTGTTTTTCGCTCTGTTAAACAGTTTGCGTAGTTTGCGTCGCAGCTTCTCGAGTTCATGTCCCCACCAGCCGTTGCGGTTGGTGGCTTTTGTCGAGGGCGATGTTAGTGGACAGCTTTCATTAAATGCCTTTATTAACGTTTCCGTCAGGTTATTGACGTGCCTCTCTATGTCGGCTGGCTCCTCATAGCTCATGGGCATATTGGTGAGAGCCGGACTAACAGATATCAAATTGCTATATTTAGCGCGGTCTGTCCGTCTGGGGTTGCGCCATAGTTCTGGTTTTAGGGAGTCAACGTTTAGTTTATATCTTACCCATCTATGGTCGGAGCATGACAGGTCGCTTGACACATGCCAGTCGGAGATTTTGTCCGATACTCTTTCCGTAGCGAGTGTGATGTCTATTATAGTTTGGAATCTGGAGGTGACAAAAGTTGGTTCAGACCCCCTGTTTATAAGCCTGAGATTGGTGGAGAATAGAAAATCAACAAAGTCCTCACCTCGTCTATTGGGAGATCCGCCGCCCCACAGAGGGTGGTGCGCGTTTACATCCGCCGAGACGATCAGCTCAAGCTTCTTGTTTTCGCAGTGTCTGATGAGATTTGCCAGCTCAACCGTTGGCACTTCCGCGTCGCCCGGCAGATAGGCAGACGCAATGATGACCTCTGGGATGCTAGGGCAGTTGGTCTGAAGCCTGACCGTAGTCAAGTCTCTGGAACAGAACTCATTCATTAAAACTGCATTGATTAGTTTGGGTACGTAGATGCAAGTGCGTGGATTAGTAACGGTGGTGTCGAGGAATATCTTACCTCCGATGTTGTTGAGACCGCAGATCCTGCCCTTCCTTATCCACGGCTCCTGGATAAGGGCGACGGTCTTGTTGTTTACCTCCAGCATTCTGCGCAAGGTAGCCGTTGCGGCTTGTTTATGCTGGAGGTTGGTTTGGGTAAAGTTAGTGAGGTGAGGAGGAGCGAAGAGGACTGCTCACTTCCTCATCCGTCTCTAACAGGATGTCCTGATCCGACAGCTGCGCGACATCCTCCTCCAGGTCTCCGTCACCGGTTTCCATGAGAGGAGTAGTCAGCGGGCAAGCTGGCATCCCATCCTGCCTCTGCATTTCGGCGGAGGAGTGTTGGGTGATCATTGGCTCGCCGGTCACGCTCTGCATTGCGGCGGAGCTTGGCCGGCCAGCCACGGACATAGACACGCCAGCTTCACGATCCGGTCCAGCGCTCTCACTCTGCTTTTCAGCGGAGGAAGCGCCGGGGATCGGGGGTGCTGTCGCAGTCTCAGCAGGGTCTGGCGGCAAGTCTTGCAGCTTACCCGTGCTGCCGAAGAAACGGATATAGGCGTTGCCAAGCTTATAGCAAAGCCTACGCCCCCTCGTTAGGATCCCGGGCACTTGGTCGACTGGGATGCCAAGCACCAAGAAGGTTCCAGGCGTTTCCCCTTCATGGCGCTCAACATTGTAAAGCGACCATCGACTGACCTGATACCACTTGTTCTGACCTGTCAAGACGGTCTGGATCGTCTTGATGTCGTCCGAACAGTTTGGTAGCAGGACAGCGGACTTCACCCTTCTGGGGATGTCTTTCTGCCGCTTCACGACCAGTCTGGTGTTGGGAATTGGTGACACAAAAGTGGCTATTGTGTCTTTAAGCCACTCAACGTCCTTTGTGTCCTCGCACTGCAGTTTTAGAACTCCTTCACTGTGGAAAGGTTTCCCACGGAAGGAGGGCCAGTACGGGACTGCGTTGGAGGCACAAGGAGCATCTGCGATGTCCACGATGCTACTCTCCAGGTTGCCTTTAATGCCTTCCACTTGTTCAGGTGTGAGGTCGGTAAAGGGTTCCGCCATCACTGCGACAAAGAGGTCGTTAAGGACTACTGAGTCAGCGTAAGTGACGGCATCCTTTACCGTACAAGCCGAAGTGGAGGCCTTGATGCGTTTCGCCTCCTTGGTGGGAGGCGTCAGCGTATCATCCGGGCGGGAGCGTTTGGGGGGTTTATGTCGGCTACCAGGTGCCGGTTTCCCCTTCCTGCTTCTACCGCCGCGTTGGCGTTTATGTTCCTGGCCGGTGTGAGCTGTCTTTTCAGCGCGCTGCTTCGATCCGCCCTGGCTTTCGCCGGGGCGGTTCGTCTGCTTCGCACCTACTGGGACATCGGGGATCGTTGCCGACCCTTCGGCGACCTCCTGCCTTGCGGCGGGTGGTTGCCTCCTTCCCTCACCTGTCTGGACACGTTCAGCTGCACGTTTAGCCGTGCGTTTGTTCCTTTTACGCACGTCCGAGGGAGTGCGCTTGTGTTTGAAAACCTGCCAGTCTTGCTCACCAACCCTTGGCGGGTTGGGAGGAGAGGAGGTTGTTGGGTGACTGGGCGCTTCCTGAGAAGCAGCGGCCTGCCTGTTTATTTGACTGTTGGAACAGGGCGCTTCCTTAGAAGCAGCGGCCTGTTTCCGGGTTTTTTTGTTTTTCAAACTCTTATTAGCCATGGTTTGTTTATTATTTAATTTCATTCTCCGAGGCGTCCCACCCTCCTGGGAGCCCGCAGATGGGGATGCTCATTCGAGCACCAGGACCTACCACAGAGAACATAGGGTCCGGGGTCCGCGATGCAGCGAGTCCGCACGGTGCGAGGAAGACTACAATTGTCGGGTCGAGGTTTTGACCCGTACTCGTCGTAGACTCCGCGCTCCGCCGACTGCGCACCTCATGACCCCGCAACCCTCGCCAGCGACCCTTAAGGGGTGCCCTAGCCACTTGCCCCAGGCTGGCTATTTCCCGAGGCTGCCGTTTTGGTGGAATGCCGGACCGAAGAAGGCGTGTTGTCTCCACGGGTAACTACAACCCGACCCGATGGTAGACTCAACCTTCCAGGCCTCCATTATCCCACCGCACGACGCTCAACTGCGCACGGCAAAAAAAAACACGCAGGTGGGCTCAAGACCACTCTATGACAGAGGGCCGGTCTGACACACCCACAGGTCATGACCTACCAGTCCTTTTTGCTGCTGCTTTGTAGCTGCCGCAAGGTCGCTGGTGTAGCCTCTTCGGACAAAAACTCCGGTGGTTGGGAAGGTTCTTAGCCAACGACGAGTGAGACCCCCTAAGGGGAGTAACTCGCCGTTGCCCAGGGTATACCGGCGGTAGGGGATCGTCGTTCCAGTTGGACGGATCCGCATGGACTGACCATCCCGCCGCACACGGGGAGGTGACCTACCAAATACCCCGGAGTTATGGAGTAACAAACATTAAAAAAAAAAAAAAAAAAAAAAAAAAATACAACCGAATTGATAACCTCCTCTTTTAAAATCTTGAAGTCGGTTAAAAAGATAGGGCCTTATTGAGTTCACTATGCGATTAGTTCGATTTTTGTAAAATTGTCCCTTAGTATATTTATTTAAAAACGCCGCGTAGGTTTTTAAAAAAAGAAATCGAATAGCGGACATACCACGGAGGAATAATCACCGAACTAGACTGAAGGTATTGGCTATGTGCACGTCAGAAACGTCAAACGTCACGGGTCCCGGGGCAATGTCAAACTCAGAGATGTCAAATTATTACACATGAATATTTAATTTATTTTAGTAAGCGAGAAAGACCCCTTACTGGAAATTTGACTGAAATAAATAAGAAAATAAATAAATAAATACAAACGAAACGAATCGTAGGAAACCAATCGGAAACGTCGAAGTAAATTTGACATATAAGTCCCCGGAAATTGCACATTTCTGCCATGGTGTGCGCTGCGATCGCTTAGTTTACCCCCACCACCTACTTCGCACATACTCGTAGCCACGCACCCTGCTACTGTTTACGTCTACCTAGATATACAGGGTGTCCCAAGAAGTAGTGATATACTGAAGCTGGGAGGTAGAGGACCTAGAGGGCTATCTGAATCACCCCCATGTATGTTCCGCGATTTTTATTATTTTCGGAGTTATGATTTTTTTTTTCAATTTTTCACCTATCGCCGCGTACGATGAGATTTTTATTTATGGTGACGTGAATTATTGCGGTAGATGCCTGATTTTTTTTGTGTGCTAAGCTGATAGATAGGCCAATTCAGTATGGTAACATTTACTATCGTTAGATCTTTGAATGGCATAAAAAAAAATTAAATGCCAAGAAAGATAAAATTACCCAGTATGTTCACAACTTCAAGGGCCCTTAAAAAAATAAAATCACATAAAAAATAATTACCGATTGGCTTTTAAAAACTTGCTCTATCTATCAGGTAGCTACCCTGAATATTTCATTTTATTATTAATAAGGCTTCAATCAAAAAATTGAAATCTAACTGTGGTAAGTGCAAAATTTTTATTTACATAATGATTAATGCGAGCAAAGTAAAACCAATTACGAGGTGTTTAATTACAATAAATTTTCAAAATGCCCCCTCTGTTGCTCAATGCAAGTGCGACATCGCCGGAAAAAGTTGTCTTTTAAACGTCTGAATGCACTTTTATTATTTTTAATGGTTTCTTCTGCTACTCTCAATTTCCGGGTTAACTCGTCCAAATTGCAGCATTCTCTCGAGTAGACGAGGTCTTTGTAATATCCCTATAGAAAAAAATCTATGGGGTTTAGGTCGGGGGAACGTGGAGGCCAGGCTATAAGGCAGGCGTTACCCCGGCCGCAACGACCAATCCATCTTTCAGGGTCTTTGATTTAAATAGTTTCTCACGTCCAAGGCAAAATGGCATGGTGCACCATCACACTGCAGTACTATGTTTCTGCGTGTCTCCAAATCCACATCTTCTAACAGCAGGGGCAGATCGACGCGTAGAAAATTTAAAAAGTGATTGCCGCCCAAGCGGTCTGGCAGCTGAAAGGGCCCGATTAACTTACCGTTAAGTATGCCAGACCAAAGGTTAACACTAAAGTGTTCTTGGAATGTCGATTCCCTTTTTAAATTCGGATTTTCAATTGCCCATGAGTGAGAATTGTGCATATTAAAAATCCCATTGCGTCTAAAGTGTGATTCATACGTCCACAAAATTTGGTTAAAAAAGAATTCGTTTTCAGCTTGTCTCCTCAGCATTTCCTGACAGAATTCAATTCGCCGATTGTAATCTTCCGGTTTCAACTGTTGCACTTTTCTAATGTGAAACGGATGATATCCTACGCTCTGTAGTGTACGGTGTACCTGAGATTTAGAAAGTCCGGTACGACGTTCCATAACTCTCACACTAGTCGACGGGTCTCTTTCTACTTCTTCAACAACTGCATCTACTACATCAGGATCCGGCATAGTGGCCATACGGCCTGATTTCGTACCCGGTATGTGACCTTCCAAATACGCATTATGTACTCTTAAGATCATGCGATAGTCAGGAAACGTTTCAGGTTGAGGCCCGCCTCTTCGTTCCACATGTTCCCGGTACAGCCTTGAAGCTTCCGCCGCATTCCCCCTAGCATAACCGTAATAGTAATGCATTTCTGCGTAATCACGTGAAGTAAACATGATCACTTACACGCAAACTCAAGTCCAGTTAAATGATGCCAACTCGTCGATTCCAGGTAATAACACTAATCCAAATCGTAATGCAAGTCAAAGTCCATATGAATAGCCAAAATGATTAGGGAAACGAACAATTCGCAGTATTAAAACACAATTTTTAAATTATTGAAAAATAACAACGATGGCCAAACAACGTGAAAATTTTCTCATGCGTCAACCGTCTTTTGTTTTTTGTTCTTTTTCTATTGATGGCCAGTGCGTGATTTAGAACGAAATTTATTTAGAAAGGTTTTGCTTTGCTTGCATTAATCATTATGTAAATTAAAATTGTGCACTTACCACATTTAGATTTCAATTTTTAGATTGAAGCCTTATTAATAATAAAATGAAATTTTCAGGGTAGCTACCTGATATATAGAGCAAGTTTTTAAAAGCCACTTGGTAATTATTTTTTATGTGATTTTATTTTTTTAAGGGCCCTTGAAGTTGTGAACATACTGGGTAATTTTATCTTTCTTAGCATTTAATTTTTTTTATGCCATTCAAAGATCTAACGATAGTAAATGTTACCATACTGAATTGGCCTATCTATCAGCTTAGCACACAAAAAAATCAAGCACCTACCGCAATAATTCACGTCACCATAAATAAAAATCTCATCGTACGCGGCGATAATTGAAAAATTAAAAAAAAAACATAACTCCGAAAATACTAAAAATTGCGCAACATACATGGGGGTGATTCAGATAGCCCTCTAGGTCCCCTACCTCCCAGCTTCAGTATATCACTACTTCTTGGGACACCCTGTATGATAGCTCAGTCTATGACTGGCTTAGGTCACGGGCCAGAAACAAATATCGTCGGGCAATACATGTCAGATACTTACTTGTATTTTGAATCCCCGTAGACGTCCGCTTATGTAGACAGGTAAATAAAATATAGTTTTTTGGTAATTACCTCTCGATTGATTATCATTCCTTTCGATGGATAAACTGGTGGTCATTCTGAGGCCGCGCCATTCTTTGAGAGGCTCTGGGAGGTAAATAAAGGCTTAATAGCGTATTTCCTATTCGATTTTATTCATATGTGTTATTAGGCTCTTCGGGCCTTGATAACATAATAAAACTTACTAACCATCTGACAAGTTATCGACCGAGAGGAACTTAAGATGCCGTCATATTTTATGTGACATTTTAGTACATTTCACCCATAAAACGTGTAGCTATAATTTATCGTGCTATAGCTGGGCTGACGTAAACATATATGCGCATTAAAAAAAATAGGTTTTGCATAAGGTACAGTCAACCAATTTGATTTCTTAGCCACTTCGTACCCTGTCACAGTTTCAATAATATGAGATCTCTATTAGCAGCTTTCATATTTCTTTTCACGGTGACAAGCAATGATATTTTGGTGACAAGGTACGAAGTGGCCCAGAAACAAAATACAGGGTGATTCCAGGGTCGTGGATCAAGAATTCTTTTTCCGACTTGGTATCTGATAGTCATTAAAAAAAATAGTAGTGACACGAAACAAACGTATTTTTTAATTATTTTTTTTGACGACAAAAATACCAAATCTCAAAAAAACATGGTTGCCCTATTCTCTTTGACGGATAATATGAAGAGTTGACAGAGGGGTAGGGTGACCAAGTTGTATGAAAAAGTATTATTTCTCATTAGAATTTGAAGAAAAAGAGAATTATTTGAGTTATAAACCATCATACCAACTGTGATGTTGTCTAGTTTGAATTCTTGACCATGTAGTACAATCATTACAGATCACGACCCGACGAAGCAACGCCGTATGTTTGTATTTGAGCGACTTCTGACGCTAGTTTGAATTTCTTTGACCTTAATGTACCTTTATGTAGGGGAGTGACACAAAAGACTTTGAGTTTACATTTTAATTTATTTACATTCTTACATAACTTATACGTAGTAAAAACCATAACAGAAAATTACTTTTGTTGATATAAAATAAAAATAAAAAACATTTGTCTGTCATTATTCACTGTAAATACATGTGAAGGAAAGTACGGAAGGCCTACCGCGAACTAAAAATGAAGTATCTCTCTCTCAGACGAATTAAGTACTTATGCAAGTGCGACAGAGAGGCAGATATTTAGTTTTCGGTTCGCGGCAGGCCCACAGTACCTTCTTTACAAGAGTTGCAGATACAATTTGTATTTATTAAAAATACATATTTTTTAGAAATGTTTCAAAAAAAATTTGTATTTAGATAATTAATTAATATGAAATAATTTCATATTACGTACTATACATTGACGATTTGCTTTGTTTTGAAAATACACTCAAGACCCATGAGAGGAGTCATGTTGTACGGAAATTCGATATAAAATAATACTTGCATTGCTCTGGGTATCTTTTATAGACTTAAGAGTCGCCAGTACGCTCGGCTGAACTCGATTCTCCATACAAACGTAGTTTCATTCTCATTTTAAAACGCCTTGCTGAAATAACATGAAACTTTCTATACACAATGGGAGCCACCATATCTAGGTCGGAAATTAGTTTCTGTTGCTAGAAATTGTAATGAAAAAAAAATACAGCGATTTTGTGAGTTTTTTACGTCTTGTATGAAAACCTTAATAATTGCTGTATTTATTCTCCATTATACTTTCAAGTAACAGAAACTAATTTCCGACCTAGATATTCCGGATTCCATTGTGTATACAAAGTTTCATGTTATTCTAGCATGGCGTTTTAAAATGAGAGCGAAACTACGTTTGTATGGAGAACCAAGATTACCACGGACTCTTAAGTAAGTAATGCCATATTGTATGTATGAAGTTCAATTGTTTCCTATTTATTAAGTAGGTACTATTTTTAACAATGAAAAAAAATATTAACTGTTAATTCACTCATTTTTTAATTATTTCTTAGTACTAGACAATTAATAAAGTAATGATTTACTACTTATGGCAGTTCGCAAATACTAAAATACAATAAATAATCGTGTCTATTAACTACATTTATATTCTTATGAGTATATAAGCCAAGGCTGTCACATGTTCATACTATTGTTCCGAAAACATTTGTTCAGATCTTTGGTCTGTCGTTCTGAAAGGAATAGGCAGGGACAGTTTGGGTGATAGAGATGGCAAGTAAAAACCTACCTACATATTTCGGATCATAATATTGAATTTTTAAAACTATCGCTTAGTTTATGACTCGTTTTTGGGCATTTGAATGACGGTCTCTAAAATATTACATATTGTATACCTACATCAAGTTCCTTTGTTAAGGTTACGCCCTTACTTGTCTTCTACTGTCGAATGGTAGTCTGTTTGAAACATTATTATTGATTGGGATGCCGTGATTGAGCGATAACACTTTAGATACAATATGGAAATCTTCAGGACTTCTTGCGTCCAACCCGGTTTGTGCTAGCAATTGTTTTAATTCAAAGTCTGCTGGGTTAAATTGATTTTGCCTCGTGAATGGAATAAAACGATTATTAGGAGCCACGTTGAATGCGTTAAATCTATTAAATTGCTGTTGTTGTTGAAAGTTATTAATCCCGAAGTTACCGACACCGTTTTCCTGTCGGAACACTCTGTTCCCTTTATGTCTCGATGGGTCATCAGGTCTTATTTGATTGAAATTATTGCCTTGGTGGAAATTCGGCTGCAAAAAGTTGGTTATGCCGTGTGGGACATGGTTTTCCTGCAGAGGAAACTGTTCGGGTTGATAGTTACGTAAATGTATAAGAAAATCAACGGCCTCTCGGTTGGGCAATTGCTGTTGGATATTTACGGTGTTCGTCTGTTCTAAAGGTACACTGGCTTGGATAGACACTTGAGAACCCTGTGGGCGCAGGCCATGGTTTTGATTGAGGAATTGATTGGCCGGAGTGTTCTTTGGTAGACCTTGGAAATTAATTCCAGGGTTGACAGCTTGAATGCGTTGCTGTTCGAGTACAACCTGCTGTTGCCTTTGTGACTCTTGTAGCTGCTGCTTTTGCTTGAATATAAATTGCTGCTTTCTTAACGCTTCTTCCTGTTGTCTTTGTTGTATTTGTAATTGGCGCAGTTGTTCTTCAAGGATCCTCTGCTTTTCTTCAAGTTGTTTTTGTAATGCTAATTGTTGGTTTATGAAAAAGTTTGAATCTATCTGGTTGGGGGTTTGTTGTGGAATAATTTGCGGTGTAGCGATACTCGGTACAGCGATTCCCGTGGCGAGGGTAGTGCTTGCCGATGGTGCCACATTGTTACCGATATTTTGCTGTTGGAAAATAGGCACAACCTTTTTAGGCAATCCTTGAGCATCTTGATGAACTGTAAAAGCTGCTACTAGTGGAGCTTGGAAAACTTGAACGTCACGTTTATCGACATCTTCGATGTTCTCTCCGTCATCGTTGTGCGTCGGTTTGGGTGTCGTTGTTGTGGTCGTTGTAGTAGTCGTCGTTGTAGTCGTTGTGGTCGTAGGCCTTGCGTAGACTGTACTAGTAGTAATGATGTTATCTGATGAAGACGTATCCTGAACACTCCTAACGTGCTGCAAGTTTAAGCCTGATTCTCTAGTTTGGAATATTTCATGCTGTGGCGACTGGGTCGGAAGTGTAGCTGTTACTTGATTCTCGACATTACCTGCGGTGGTACTTAATATTGAGAAGTTGTCTATAAAAGTGGGTGTTACATTTGTACTGTTTGCAAATGCTGATTGCCCATTGACTACGAAGGAGTGTATTTGGATTCTTCCTGGATTCTGTGTTGGAGAGTTATCTGTAATGTCTCCGCCAGTTTGTAAAAGTTCGGATTCAGTAGAGGAACTGCCGGTAGAGTCATCCGCAGTAGTATCATCAGCATCGGTGGTGATATTGTTATTATCTTCAAGTTCGGTAAGAGCTTTCAGCAAAGCTTTTCTGATGTAGGGATCTAGGCGCACTGATGGTTTTATCCCGATGATGTTGTCACTGACAGCATCCGTAGTAGAGTCTTGCGCTACCGCTATTGCAAATAGCGTAAAGAACGCGACAACCGGCACCTGTAAAAAAAACACCTCGTATTAGTTACATCCATGATATGTAGGACGCAACACAAGACACGCTCTGTAAATATTTATGGGACAGTGTGCCTTAAGAAATTGTATGTCGGTAAGTCGGTAATCCATTTGACTTGGCGTGTCACGATTATGTTAGGTTCTACCTACTTCCACGTTTCCACGATCTTAATGTTTTTAGACGTGTTCGGTTACATTGTTCGCGTAATGTGAAACAATAGGCATTTTCTTGCAGTTACACAACTGATGAGATTCACTCCCTGTCGCGCGTTAATGTGAACGTATGACAATTTCCATTATCTCACTGCTTGCCTGTGTCAGATCTCTAGTTCAAGATATAATTTCGTAAATGGGTCAAATATGTCATGAGTATACAATAATTTATTTTATTAGGACCATTTCAAACATCATTAATTACATTAGATTTCTCTGGGTCGCGTTCATTTATCAATCCTCGGGTGGTTGTTTAATTGTGGGCTATTGTTGGCGCTAGTGGCACGCGTGCGCAGCCGCGACCTTTGGGCCCGTCACTGTCATAACACACTCGCTCACCGTGGGTGTATGAAATACGCTCGTAACATATCTACACCTCATTACCCTACGCGTCCCCGACTTCCGGATACAGCGCGCTAAGAGAAAATAAATAGCCTCTCCGCATCTTCATTCGGCGTTAAGCCTTATCTTTTCGTTCAAAAGAGTAAGTGAGGAAATGCGAGTACCTACATAACTGATCCTTTTGGGCTATGATCACATTATACATGATCTTAATCAAGACTAGTTCGTGAAAATGTGATCAAAAGTTCATTTGTTTTTTCCTAATATTCTATTTTGTATCGCAATTGCGAAACTAATAACAGACACTCTTTAATAGACTTTATTACCCGTAAAGTGATCGAACGAGCCATAACAAAAAAGTTATATTAATTGTCCATTCTATGAATCTTGAGTTTTTATTCAAAATTCGAATGCGTCAGCACATTTACTGTTTTGTGTGAAGTTAATGGGATAATGATCAACGTGCGATGAAATGTCAGGCAATTGCGATTGCTATTACTTTCCCAGCAGCGAAAGGGTTAGGAAAGTTATTTGCGGTGCTTTATGAGCCGTCCATTGTTTTGAATGCCTGACACCGTGGCGCGCGCTCTTACAAAGTGGCCGTGCAGGGTTATCTCAAGCTGTAATCGATGTATTGGTTACGGATTAATGAGAACCTGTGGGGGGGTTAATTGATTTTTCGTTTCGAGTTAAAAATGATGTTAGCCTGAGTAATAGGACAGTACTCAGTACTTATGCCCTTAATATGGTACCTACGCACTACAAAGGAAGAATAAATCATGTTTCTATAAGGTCTACAGAGTACTTATATAAATGCGTTGACTGTTGATTTTCATGAAAATCGTTCAGGTTTTAGGTTTAGGGAACATACATATCCAACAAATAAAAGTCGATTTTTTTATTAACAATGGGATTGCTCTTGGCCAGCATCTAGCCAGGGGGCAAAGATGACGCCGACGATGAAGCGAGCTCACCCAGAAGATGCCTATTCACTCGTGGTCTAGGTTATAGAAAAAATAAATATAGTAAAGATATAGTAAAGTGCCTGAGATACGCGCATATATGAAATGTTTCTATTGCATAGGAGTCGCCGTTTACCTAAACCTAACGCGCACCTGCGCGGGTTAAGGTTGAGTTGCACCAAACCTTCTGTAATCGGAACAAGCGGTGTTCGTTAAATTTTTATTGTATGGCAAGTTTGAGAAGTTTCTGTGGGATGACAATTGCCTACGCTATATTTATTGTAGATCGGTTTATAATCGTATATGCAAGAGTCCAAATGCGAACTCAAATCTGTGTATGGTCCTATGAATAAGCGTTCCACTCCAACTAACGCTATGTACAAAAGACAAAATAGTACCCGCAATTGGATATAATACGGTATCGTATTCAAAACTCTTATTCATTCACTCTATAGTTATTCTTATATATTGTTATGATTGTATAAGCGTTTTTAGAGTTTAGTTTAGGTTTAGTACAGTACGAGAATAGGTTAAAATTGTATCAACTTTGTAATAGACTTTATGTCGTCAGCTTAAAGTTGCACTTAGCCTGTTGGATGCAGCTTGCAACAACTGTTCGCCTATTTCAAGCGGGTCGCTATGTACACTCGTAGCGCAGTGGTTGCGCATCAGACTACTGACTTTAAGGTCGGAGGATCGATTCCCCGCGCAGACGATCTTTTTCCATTTTTGTTATTTTAATTCACAAACATTGTGGTGGGTATGACTGGCGAATTTGAGGCACTCGGCTTCGCAACCACGACATATGCAGTCACCTCCTTTGTGTAGTTACTGATTCGAAATATGGAGTTTAACGAAATTGTTAGTGTTTGTCATAGTAGTTTGACGCACTAGTGACAAAGAAATTGTTATGTTTTAATTTTGTGCACTGGATATAATTCCTGAAGGGGTAAGTTCTAGTTTATAGACCCTTAAAATGTTAACCAGCAAGCGATATTTTATGTAGTGTAAATAGGGCTAATACTGTCTTATCTCATTTGTAGCCTTACGACACGCCCTTTCCCGTACGCATTAATTTTGGAATATTGAGAGACTGAGCTACGTCGTTGGCACGGGTTAGGCAGAGTTCCCAGTCGAACACCGGACTAAATCTCTCCTGGCGCCCCTTACATTTAAGTTAGGTGTAAGTTTCTTGATTAATAAATATTGTTATAAACTTTATATCGTCTCGGTCATTTAACACCCTCGACAACCCATAACAAATAGCGCCCAACGTAAAAACGTTTTGTGGTTGTCGGGAGGCCGGCAGCGATACGGCTCAAAGGTCAACAACGGTGTAACGGTGCAGTGTAGTGTTGATGGTTGTTTGTTTTTAAGCAAATTATTTTTTCCTGTGTATATTATTAATTTAATTAGTGTTGCTTTATGTATTTTGCTAGCCTTGCCCATTGTCTTAGCACTAGAATTCGAGTTTGTTTGTACATACCCAAAACACTTGTACGGAAGGCAACAGCAATTTTGAGCACAGTCGTTAAGACTTGGTGGCGCATACGGAGTACGCTAGCTTTCGAAGCATGAAAGAACGAGTTCGATTCCCAGTACATGAGACGTATTGATAATTTTTTTTTGCGTTTTATTTTATTGCATTTGTTTTTAATTTTTATTTTATTTTATTTTAAGATCAGCAATTAGTTTTATATAAAAAAAATATATTTTAATAACAACTTGTGATTTTTAACATAATATCCATAGTAAGGGTACTTAAGGTTAGCATACCGTAGGGGTATTTTGGAGGCGAAGCCGTTGAATTATAATTTGTACACAGATCATGGATCCGCAACTGTTGTTGAAGGATGAGTTGGAGTATGAACTCGCATGCCGCGGAATTATATTGTCGGCAACGGTCCCGGTTATGAAAAAGTTGTTAGCCGAGTTGATGCAGTCGGAACAGTTACAGGGTTCTGCTCTAGAACTCAAAGCACCGAAACCCAAGTCGGTTGTTAATGAGCTTGAAATATGTTCAGCGAAATTAACTGTGCTGTCGAAATACATTTCCGAACTGACGGGCAAGCCAGATAAAATGTTGTTTAGGCGGTTAATTTCCAGACTGTATCACGTCCATAATAGATTGACCTTGTTGAAACACGATGCGGAGGATGAGGGCATTCGCAAGGAGGGGCTCTTACAGCAATGCCAAGTATTGGTAGATAAGTTGGAAGTGCAAGACGACATAGTGGAGGATGAGAATTTAACGGCTAATGATAAGGAGGTGTTACAAAAGACCTTGGGTGAGGTAGGGCTAAAAATCATTGAGAAAATAGAGAACCAGGCGGCTGGGAGTCTCAGAGGGTCAGGTAGTTATACGGAAGTTGTTAATGTGATAGATGTGGACCGGCCCGCAGTAAATAAGGCGGACTTCATGGCTGGTCATTGTGACCAGGTAAGTGGGTGTAGGGCTGGGCTATTACGTGCGTCCACTATTGACGAGGATGGGCCGCGGCGCAAATTAGTTCCAATTTATCAATGGAAAACAATTTGAGTCCAACATGTTTAAGGACTTAGCAGCTAAATATAATATAGAAATAATGTATACGCCGCATTACCATGCTCAAAGTAATCCTACTGAGAGAGTAAATAGAGTTATTGGGACAATGATTTCTTCATATATTAACTCTAAAAAGCATAACGAGTGGGACTGTAAGTTGGATGAAATTAGTCATGCCATTAGGTCAGCGGTGCATGAATCGACGGGGTATACACCATCGTATCTATTCTATGGCAGGGAAATCGCGGTGTCAAATTTAACACGTTTGCCGACGATGCAAAACATGGCTGTCCCGGTGGACAGTACAGCAATAAATACGACTTGTTATCTAGAGAACCTCAAGAAGAGACTGCGGGTTTTCAAAGACGTTGAAATAAAATTAAAGACCGCTCATATGAAAAGTAGGGAGCACTATAACCAAAAAAGACGACCGGGGACTTTTCAGTTAGGTGATACAGTTTGGAAAAGAACCAAGTATTTGTCAAATTCAGCTAACAAATTCATGGCTAAGCTGGCACCGAAGTTCGAGAAAGCAATTATAGTCGAGAAATTGTCAGACATTGTATTTAGATTAAATAATGTATATGGTAAAAATATTGGTAAGTGGCATATTAAGGACCTAAAGCCCTTCAACCTTAAAAATAAATAAATGGAATTTATTTATTTCGTGAGGGAGGAGGCATGTTATGATTGTATAAGCGTTTTTAGAGTTTAGTTTAGGTTTAGTACAGTACGAGAATAGGTTAAAATTGTATCAACTTTGTAATAGACTTTATGTCGTCAGCTTAAAGTTGCACTTAGCCTGTTGGATGCAGCTTGCAACAACTGTTCGCCTATTTCAAGCGGGTCGCTATGTACACTCGTAGCGCAGTGGTTGCGCATCAGACTACTGACTTTAAGGTCGGAGGATCGATTCCCCGCGCAGACGATCTTTTTCCATTTTTGTTATTTTAATTCACAAACATTGTGGTGGGTATGACTGGCGAATTTGAGGCACTCGGCTTCGCAACCACGACATATGCAGTCACCTCCTTTGTGTAGTTACTGATTCGAAATATGGAGTTTAACGAAATTGTTAGTGTTTGTCATAGTAGTTTGACGCACTAGTGACAAAGAAATTGTTATGTTTTAATTTTGTGCACTGGATATAATTCCTGAAGGGGTAAGTTCTAGTTTATAGACCCTTAAAATGTTAACCAGCAAGCGATATTTTATGTAGTGTAAATAGGGCTAATACTGTCTTATCTCATTTGTAGCCTTACGACACGCCCTTTCCCGTACGCATTAATTTTGGAATATTGAGAGACTGAGCTACGTCGTTGGCACGGGTTAGGCAGAGTTCCCAGTCGAACACCGGACTAAATCTCTCCTGGCGCCCCTTACATTTAAGTTAGGTGTAAGTTTCTTGATTAATAAATATTGTTATAAACTTTATATCGTCTCGGTCATTTAACACCCTCGACAACCCATAACAATATAATTAAGTATGTATTTAAATGTCCGTTGCAAAAGCGGTGTCCGTCACAGGCGACGCTTTCACCGCGCGTAAGTTACGGGGGGCTGGCAAAATGTCAATATCGATAATACGCGCGGACGCACCCACGGCACCCACAGAGCCTCTATTATTTAACGTGCCCACACAAGTGACACAATCGGTCCCGCCCTGCGAATCGGGGTGGACATTTATTATATTAATGTAAGAGCAAGTTATTTGATTATCAAGATCGCGTCATGTCAATCTCGATGAAGACAGTGCAATGTATCTACACAGCTCTTGCCACCTATGTCATTCGTTACTATTCTTAAAATATTTGTACACGTGTCTAACACGAAATTTATTTATTTACCTTAATTACCGACGTTACAAATATTTTAAGAATATGTACAAAGCGCGAGAGTTTAAAGTGTTATATTCGTTACTATGTTGAGATAATAGTACATTACTACAGAGGCCGGGACTAAAGGGGTTGCCGGCCGAAGACATATAGACGGCCGAGCGAAGCGAGGTCGGATAGGTCTCAGGCGGGCAACCCCATGTTTCCCGCCGAGGTATGTATAGTGCTTTTCTTAAACATGTAATGAAATAAACAACAAAAAAATCAAAGTTTTATTTTTAATACGCATAGTGGCAGAATGTCATGATGCCTGTGCCACAAATTTATGTGGAATGGAAATTAAAAAAGAGGACTTTGCCGGCCTAGGCCTGCAACATTTGTATGAAATTGCATTAACGACCTCTTGTCCTAGCCGCACCTGAAACGTCATACTTCGCAGCCTGTTATAAGGAACATAACATCAATATTTCATTGCATGTTTGAGAAAAATATATTATGGGCCATTTAGATGAGTCAGTATGGGCAAGTCTGAAAATATACAAATAGTTCTTATAATCTTTTGTATTATGTACCTGCTTACACGATAACTGTCATAGGTCCCAAGATTCGAAAAAAAAACGTATTGTACTTATTGTACCTAATCTAAACGAAATCGTCAACTCTTAGTCTGGCTGGATCATTAGAATATATAAAAATATGTACAATTACATACACTTCTGGAACATAACATAACTAATTGGATAAAATACTAGTGACCCGGGTCAGGAGGCGCGATGCGATACATCCTTTGCGCAAGAGTGTCAACAAGTTCACGAGATGAAAACGTAAACATTACGACAGACGCTACGAAGCCTGCTTTCCAGCTAATATGCGGTAACCTCATTATGCGATATAAGGAAACATCAATTTTGTATATAACTACTTATGAAGATGGCTAACTGAGATCCTAGATAGCCAAAATATTAAAGGATACTGAATTTCCAAGCAACATGCACGCACTAAGTATTTCGAAGTAACTCTGTGACGAATCTTCCTTCCTAACATTTAGTTTTCGCAAAGTGCCATTGTAAACTGCAAGCTTAAATGGCTCAATTAGTGAACTTATCTGCCCAGGTAAATAAAATAAATGTTTCATTACATAAGAGCCTTAACAGACTAATTAAACCAATCACCTGCCAGCGTGGCTGTACCTATTGTTTGTTATTGGCACGGCAATGCTATTGTGTGTGACAGTAGGTAAGCTCTTTCCATACAAACTTTGTGCACGTTTTTCTTCGTTTGTGTTTCCGCTACAGTTATTATTTTTGGTCAATATGCTTATTTTTCTGTTAGCTATGGCTTGATGTTTTTTTTTTTTATATAATTCTTTGTATCTTTTTATATATTTTTTTTAAATGAAGCAAATTTTCAACATCAGGTTCTGCGTATAACCAATATGTACAAGAAAAAAATAAAATTAAATATTTTAGTGCCAAAACTAAAGAATAAAACTTGCACATCGTTTGTATGGAGAATGCCTTGCCCCACTCTTCGCCTGGTATCAAAATGCTGACCGTTATAATGGCTATAAATGCTTTCAAATTCCTAAATTCATTTCATTACCCATTCGTTCTTTCAAATTGGGATGGTGGACTATCTTTTTCTAACATATACTTTTGAAAACTGCCTTTTTAGGGTTCCGTAGTCAACTAGGAACCCTTATAGTTTCGCCATGTCCGCCTGTCTGTCTGTCTGTCTGTCCGTCTGTCTGTCCGAGACTTTGCTCTGTGATTGTTCCTGCTAAAAAGCTACAATTTGGAATTGATATATAAATCAATAAAACTGACAAAGTCATAAAATAAAATCTAAAAACATTTTTAAGGGTACCTCTCGTACACGTAGTGGGGATGAATTTGTTTTTTTGCTTCAACCCTTTGGTGTTGGGTGGTTGTTGGATAGGTCTTTCAAAATGAATAGAGGTCTTCATCAAACATTTTTTGATAAAGTGAATATATTCGGAAATATTCACTACAAAAGAAAAAAATGTGTTTAACTTTTGAACTAGGGGTCCAAAAATATGAAAAAAACCATGAAGGTAAAGCTTAATAAAGACTTTCAACGAAAACTCAAATTTGAGTTATCGTAAAAAGTCTTCCCTTCTTAGATTTATTTTTAACTGCTACCTATAATTATTAAAAAGTTTCATCTTCCAATCCTACATACACAAGAAAACATTACTTAAGGCCATTTTTTGCTCCGTCATGCGTAGATTACATAAGGAATTGTGACCGCGCAATCTGAAATCTGAATAGAAGGTATACATTCTCATATGGCCTATGACCGTTTTCCGCTCAAAATAAATCATCAGTAGGCGTCACTACTGACTCAATGAATACTCATAATACATGAACTTTGAACCTTTCCTATAAGCAGCAGTAATTTATATATAATTATGAATAATTTAAATATGTAACTAGCAGACGGTTCTTCCAGTGTTTTACAAAAAAAACATTGAAGGATAATTTAAGCCTTTGTCCACCTGGAACAATTTTACAATTTTGGCAAATTTAGTATAGATTGTGGATTGGCAGAAAATATTATTTTCTTCTAATTTGAAACGACTATTTGTTTCACAGTTTCTCTTTATAGAATCCTGTAACATTGGTTACAAGCAAGTAATGATATTTTACAAAATCATCAAATATCAGCTTAAATAATTTCATAAACATTTAATTCATCTATAGGTATTACATCTGCATACCAAGAGGTCTCTGCACGGCTAGCACAAGACAGCGCGTGAGCGATATCGCGCGCGAGAAAGGGTATCCGTCTTTCGGTGTGTACCCATACCCATTAGATAGAGACGGATAATCTATCCCGCGCGCGATATACCGTAAAATGGGGTGAGTTGGGTGAAATTTGACTTTCAAACCTCGATAAAAAATATTTTTTAAATGTGAAAACTGAATGGTGTATATAATAAGTGGTTCGGACGTTTGTATTTTATTTTGGGTAGTTCCATTTCATAACTTTGACCATAAAGAGGAAAACCCACCTCACCCCGTAGTGCCTCGTATTTGGGGTGAGAGGGTTTTTCGTACAAAGGTGATATTGGAAGATTGTTGGATCGATTTTTTTTATTATGCATACTACTATAGCCCCATTTTAAATTGGAATACATTATTTTTGTAGCAGTAGCCTTAAAATCCCTTCTCACCCCCCTCTCAATCCTTCTCTCCCCATTCATAACCCAACTCTCCCCGCGAAACCTGCTGACCCCGTTTTACGGTACGTCGCGCGCCGTCTTATGCTGGCCGTTTTGGTCATCTGGAGAAACAATGCTCGAAACCAATCCGGAACAGTCGAGTGATTATATTATGGCCCATAGGTATTTACTTTATACATACTTTAGTGTGTAAGATTCAGACTAACTAATACATTTTTGTCAAAAATAATACAACTAATACTAACAATATCCCATCAAGTAAGAAAATTTCTGTGAGATCAGTAAGCTAACGTCAAAACCGCTGGTGAAAACATAAAATGTATTATAAATAATTTTGCTACCGAGTGGTCTATACTGCTTTTCTAACCTATGAGGAAAAGAGTCTTTTAGCCCTCAAATGAGGGAAGAAAAGTACAACTTTGATCCCTCATTCGACTCATTCGAGGGCAACAATGACAATGACTCTTGTGTGATTTTTTTTATTTTTATTTATTGTTAAGTAAATAGTTTAAATATAGGTTTGTATATGTGTGTAGATAATAATAACCATACACATGACGACTCTATTACATCTTGTTCTATTTCCGTATTCGTTTTGAGATGATTTGTCCAAGATCTATTAATTAGAGAAGATTGTGGTAAATTTGACTTAATTTTGGTGTCTTCAAGTTAAAGTGGCAAATTCCATGACATCTATCATGGACCATTCACAAATTTGATGTCTCATGACATACCAGCATATACAATCTGGAACTCTAATCACACGCCTTTTAATGTGCGTGGGGCTACGAGTACTAACTGTTAATAGGCAATTAGTGCTTGGATCTTATTTACACAAATACTGGTATTTTCTCTACGTGCTCGATAGGTAAAAGTCAAAGTGCAAACATCCACGTAATAGAAATGGCTCCGCTGCTATTTCTTATTGGCAAGCAGCAAGGGATACCAGTTTGAGTTGAAATCGTGAGGCTGACCCACGACCGCTCTCATGCAACCAACAATATTCACATTTTTAGTTTTAAGCAGTCTTTCTTCTTGACAAGGGACATGGTCGCAGTAGTGAGATTATTTAATGGTAAACAATTTATATAAGTGCTTAAATTAAACTATTTTAACGGATTTAATTGCGTATATTATGTATTAATTACACAATAATACATGTGCGTGATGGGGACAATACGTGGCTTCTATATTTTGATAGTACAATGTTTTCGGGGATGGCGAATGGCGAAGACGGAACCCTTATACTTTCGTCATGTCTGTTCGACCGTCCGTATGTCACAGAGGGGAGGTTAGAGGGACAATCCTTAGATGTAAGAGGCGGATGAAAAACCAGGTTTAAAAAAAATATTTTCGTCAACTGTTGGTGAGATATTAGCAGTCAAGGTCGTAAAATGTATCCCCCACCCTCTAATTTCCAAAATTATTAAATTTAAAATTCTGAAAATGTTGAGCTGCTGTAGGTACAATATACCTACATAAATACTTTCAAATATTTTTGTCTACAAGTTTTAAGTTATCGCTGTAAAACTGCCTCGCCCACGCAAAAAGACGTAAATGCCGTAAGTTTCATAAGGAGATACGACTTTCATATAATTCACAATTTAGGATAGTGGTTTCATTTAGGACTAGTAAGTAGTAGTAGGTATGTACGAGTATGTACGAAACCCTTCTTTGTGCGTGATCCGACAGGCACTGAGTTACTTTGGTTTAGTTATTTTTGTGTATTAATATTAGTATTTAGTAGTAATATTTGTTATCATATAAGTAGCCAGAAATAAAAAAAAATAATACATACGCGAGAAATCCGTTTAAGTAAATCGTTTTAATCGCGCAATCTGAAGACAATATTAATTTAAATGAAAATTATTATTGCTGGAACATAAGGATCACTGTCAAGTTGCAGAATTATGCAGTCATCAACTTGTCTATTTTACCTGTTGTTATTCCTTTAATAATAACCATAACCAATAACTATTCAAAGATAATCGAAGTTTTACACATAACCAATTGCGTAAGTTGTCAACAAAGAAAGCAAATCGCTTTCAATAATGAACAAATGCTTGTGTGAGATCAAAGGGATTTCGCATGCGGTGCGCACGATTCAATCTAAGCTTAACAATCGGGGCTTATTGACAGAGATATTTATCCGATCGTGTCAGTATGAATGAATAGTTAATTTGTTCAGCCTTTGACTGCCGATGGCTGAAGACGGTTCATAAACTGACACTAATCATTAGTTACTGAGGGCTTGCTGTGAGCGTGTAATGTAGGTAATGACTTCACACGAGATAATTAACACATAACGTCTCGTGTTAATAAAACTTTAATGAAGCTTTATGTTAAGTATACCTTGCAATTAATGATATGGTTAGTATATAGTATTTAATATGAAATTAAATCATGCGTTTCATACCAGAGGGTCACATCGTTAAAGATAAAGTATCCGGCTCAGAGGTTCAGATAGAAAAATGAATTTATCTAGTTTTAAATACGCGATAAACTCCATCGTATACCTATGAGACGTAAGTGGGCCATCTCATTTTTGTTTTTGTGCACACTGTCACAGGCGTAGATGTCATTACCATGTGTTGTGTGCAATTTTACGCTTAATTTAGAATTTCACTCTTTATGTATTAAAAAAAACTTTAATTGATTACTTATTTTAGGTATACAATAAAAAAATATAATTAAAATTACCAGTAGGTTTTATTGTTGTGACTGACTGCACAGTTGTTCAAAATATGTAAAATATATCAAAGTAAAAAGAAATGTCACAGCATCTGAGTAATACTTACGTTACAATTCGAAGTTAAAAATCGAGAGACTACAGTGTATGTAAAGAAAACGCTATCCACTAACATTTATTAATAGCAGCGCGCGTATTTAATTTTATTTGCTCATCATCACAAGCATTTATTAGTGAGTATGTTAGTTTAGGTTCAAATCTTATAAACTAGCCAATCCTGTCCTGTCTTAAATGACAACGCAATGTTAGGGTATCATGAAACAGCTCTGAATTGCTCTGAATTCTGATAATGGGATGAAAGATGGTGAGGCAAGGGGTGTACTGTTCTGTTCTGTGTTTATTGAGTAGGTATCATTCGAATGCGGATCTTCTTTCTTTCTTTATTATTCTTTATTCTCCATACTAACGTAGTTTATTTCTCATTTTAAAACACTATGCTGTAATAACATGATACTTTTTAATCTTTTTATACACAATGGGATCCATCATATTTAGGCCGGAAATTAGTTTCAGTTGCTAGAAATTGTAATAGAAAAAAAAGCGAGCTTTTCAGTTTTTCAGGTCTTGTATGAAAACATTAAAATTAAAATCAGAGCGATACTACGTTTGTATGCAGAACCGAGATTCTTGCGGACTCTTAATTTAATATTACTGTAACATTATTAAGTCAGGTGAAAATACGAATAACTGCATTTAATATCCGCTTTACTTAAAGTAGGTACGACTACCTACAAGACGTTAGGCACATCAAACTGAATTGTTTCACGGTTACGTTGTCCAATTGGATGGGATATGACCGAACATTACGCGAGGCGCCAGGTAGCATTGTGCAAGCGGATAATACGGTCAAAGCTCGAGTAGGTGCAATTATCAGAGCAACGACCGCCGCGAGCCTCTGACACGCTTCTCCTATACCATTATCTATCACTGAGAATGAGAATAATTCTTTATTACGGTACCTAACAAGCCACGTTCCTGTCTTTTGCGCAACTAAGTACACGCATGCACATATTGTAACGAAATACTTATTAATTTTATAGTGGCTCGATAGAGGACATTAATTTAGTTTTATTTCATATTGCTACATGTATTTGTTACGACCTTGCTAATCTATTTTATGTTTAATCCACTATTGTAACATTGCGATCATGTTATTAATGTCAGTGCCTAATCCGAACTTCAATTAACTCTTGCATTTCATATCGATTACGGCGAAACGGTTATAGCAAATTGCTTGTTGTCCATGTTTTGTGCATTGCCTGAAATTAAATTCAACTTAGATTAGGTACACATGTAGCATTATATTACAACTAATAAGTCACCTGCGCTACTCAAATTGGTTGGATTAATCAATATAATTATTTTTTCTACAATTTACGTATTTTTGTCTGATATATTATTATTATCTAAAGTCCAGACACGTAAGTAATAAAATAATCTTTCACGATATTTTTACCTTAGGAGTTGCACCCTATTGACACAATCAAACCCTAACATATGAAATCTTTGTGTGTTTAATGAATAAAATGTTATTCAGTATTCTATAAAATGTATCTACGTTAAGGTGAACTAATGCAATATTCTCTCAACTCTCAATTGATCGCAGCCGCGGCTTCTCAAGCGGCGACGACATAAACATGAACAAAATACGTAATTTTAAGTTGTTAGTTTCGTTTTATGCCTAAGCCACCGCAAACTTGGAAAATGTAAAGAGGAAGCATTTTCTACACGTGCTTAGGAAATTTTATGAGTCATAAAGTTGAGCGGGGCTCCGTAAACATTGGTTGAAAATGTTGCTTTCTATGCGTTTGCGTCGTTGCCGGCTTGCGGGCGGAACATATAGATATGCAAGACATACTGATGTACTAATATGTATTCCACACTGGTATTTTATAGGTGAGTTATTTTTATGATCGTCAAAAGTTACCTGTTAATTCATGTTGTTCTCAATTAATGTTATTTTGTAATCGAGTAATTATCAATTTCTTTTGTTTACCCCTTATTTTGTTCTGCCTAGTAATTGAATACAGCCAATAACAGAAATAGCTACGTGGGCCCAGTGCTCAAAATCAGCTACACACAGATTCTAGTGACAAGAAAATAAGGCTTTGTGTACATAATTGTGCACGTGTTATACTGCTTAGCTACCTCTGCTGCTGACTGTACCTACGCATTTTATATTAAATTTATACCCTCAGAGCGAATTAGCGAAATAATTCATAGCGAAATAGGAAATTATATTGCAACCTCCAGTGACCATTTCTTTCAACCACGGTATCAACTCGTGACGTAGCCGTCAGCATCAGCACCTCCATATAGTTTTGAAAACTAGTTTGAAAACTTTCTGCCATGTTTTCAAATAAACACTTGGGTATTGCTCACGGGAGTCACGGTTCTATTATCGTCTTCACAGTTATTGTAAACTTAAATTCTTGTGTCTAGGAAAGTTGTATTAGCTCAAATAGCTGTTCTACAGGCTGCTTGTGAAAACTATATTCGTTCTGATGGCAACCAAAACTTAGTACCTATCTAATTTTCCTTACAGCGTGGATTACAAAATTGTGTAGGTATCATTATCTATAAGACACCCACACTTACTAAACTTGCGCAGATAAAAGACTTCCGTCCGTACCTAAAATGGCAACTGCACGCACCGTAGCGTAGTGAAAAACTATTTAATGTTCTGTGGTGAACCCGATGGCATTTCCTCGCTACCTACCGTTAAAACCCTAAACTTTGGTACTACTGAACCACTGACAATTGCAATATCAACCAAGATATTGCTATATTTTGACACCGATAGGTAATGAAATAAAATGTTACCTCCGTTACGCACTTTATATTCATGACATTACCATAATGAAGCCTATAAGAAACTCAAATCAAGCACATAAGTTTCCGCAAGCACCTTCGCTAAGCCGTTTGCGGTTGTCCACACAGAATTTCCCGGAGAAGGCGAGAATACCGTATTACACTGTATCTAAACATAAAAATCTAGGTCAGACGACGCAACTTTCGTAAGACAATCTAGATCTAATAAGTCACGCATATTCGAATTATTCGATGTGTAACTTTGACACAGAGAAATGAGCAAACCGTAATAATGTCGAAATGCATATGTTTATCATTTATTATCAATTTATCATGTAAACATTAGGGTGACCTTAGCCTACTGTTTACATAGTATTGCTATACGATAACGTGTGAGTGTGCGACAACTGTTACACAATTTTGGAAATTCTCTTTGGTTTGCAGCGATGTTCGTCGACCTTTTGGTTTAATTTCGTTAAATCAATGGCAAAAGTTGTGCGTCACACGTAAAATTTTTTTTTGAGGCTAAGAAGTCAACATCACATTAGTTTGATTTGATGTTGTATGCTACGCATTAACTACTGTAATAATATTTTGTCGTTGTTGTGAGTCGACCGCAAAGTCCGCAAATCATATTTTTGATTTTGATTGTAGGTGTCCCAATAGTTAATTTGTGTATAAACTCCATTAGCGCGGCAAAATCGCGTGTCAATTTGAGTTTTTATTCTGTCGGCAACTTGCAAATATTGCCCCGTTGCCGCCACCGTTTCTATGTATAGCTGTCGTACCTACAGTGACAAGTGATGAATGGTCTAGTTTCATTATTACCATTGCATACAGTAATTACCATTGCATACGCATTACGTGCATGTAAAACTATTTCGTAATCACTTTTTAGAAGCTTGAATTTTTATAGTTGATTTTACTTAGATCGAGCATTTTAGGAGGCTTCACTAAGATATTCGCAGAGTGTACGAGTATTATGAGCAACTCGGATTTTGCCTGTTGTAATCTTAAATGTTTCACCCTAGTCTCTTGCATTAGTTCTAAAAATAAACCCAGGAGGTGAGATTTTTTACTATTACGCTTCAACCCATTAAACAGCTAGCGCGCTAAACAATTTTAATAATTGGCATGTAACACTCATACTCATTTTAAGGTAATAATACGTTTTCGTAGTTTCTCCAATATTTATTAACAGCAATTTTCATGGAACAAATGCCCAGACGTGTGTTTAGCCGAGGCACGCACCGTATCAACTCCGGCGCACCAGAGCTAGGTAAATCACTCTACGTTAATCCATTCTCTTATAATTGCAATATTTAATTGTATCATTATTTATTAAAAATCTTTCTACGTAATAACTTTACGAAATTCCGTACTTGATGATTATACTAGCGAAAGTTTTACTCAAACCTCAATTTGTCGATCGATTATGTTTAATTAAAAATAAAAAAAAGTTTTTTTATGAATCGCCGCCGTAGCCGATGTACGCGAGCGTTATGTCAAAGGTTATTGCTGACAAATGGCAGTTATAAAAGTTTTATATTGTTGTGAATCGCCGCCATTTTTCTTTTTTTTCAATGCACGCCTTACGCAATGTAAACATCGGTGAAAAAGTTACTTTTCATAGACTGTGCCCACCATAATGAGCTATGTAAACTGCATAATCGGAACTCGAATAAACCCGTAGGTCTGTTCGGTCATAGTTCGTGAGGGCACTCGCCGCTCTCCCTTTGAGTTTATTTGCCCACGATGCACTGTTCCGATATGCTTACGGGCATTCACTAAGTACGTGTACATGTAACTGATGCACCGCTGACGGTCTTACCTATTAGGTATTGGGTGCTGCATATTGCTTACTGCATATTTCCTGGTACAGAGACACTATACGACTAGCATGATAACGAATAAATTCTAGTGGTTTTTTTATACAACGATGGTGGCAAACAAGCTTGTCTGCGGCCTGCCTGATGGTAGCAGACACCATCAACCAACAGAAGTGGGTTACAACTTTATGTAACTAAAGTATTATTTATATTTGATAGATTTTAGGATTTTAGGTGAGCGTGTTTTAGTTCTTGTTATTATTAAGTGCTGTTAATTCTTTTTTTAGTTCGTTGTTCACATTGCGTAAGACTGTTTTGTTTGTACTATTACTTATTCTGTGGTTTTGTGCAATAACATTATGCATTAATTAAGTCTCTACCCCAAGCCTCAATTTATTACACTAGGTTAAGTTTACTTATTTTTCACATATATATTGTTACTACCAGTGAGATCGTATAATTCTCTTTATACATATGTATAGTATGTCAAAGTGTTATTGTGTTATAGATAAAAGCTGTTGGCACTCCATACAAGTAAACAAATTAGATCAGATTATTTATTTCACAATAAAAAATGGAGTATACATTTTCACACATCTCAAAAATATTAGAATTGTTATAATGATAGTCAGAACAAGGGCATAATAATAAAAATAGCACAATGTTACCAAATGTACACTACCGTCAAAAAGTTTAGGACCAAACACAATTTTTAGTTTAATTTTCATATAATATTACGCAAACCAAACAAGGCAAAAAGATTACAATGGGCTATTTCTTCCAAGGATTGGACTTTTGCAAACTGGTTGGTGCAAACTGGTGGTTGAGAGTACTACGGAAAGATGAATCAAAATTGAGTGGATAATCAATCAATATTGCTTATTTTCATATTTTGTGTTTGGTCTTAAACTTCCTGACGGTAGTGTAAATTGAAATTAAAATCAAATATAATTTTAGCATTACATACATCGCTTTTATCTTTTGGAGAAGGCTTGTGCCCACCATTGGAACGTCTATAGATTCCGATGATAATAGATTGCGATGATAATAAAATCAGGAATCTGTATTGTAAACACCTTCGATTTCGACCGTCGGGCTTTATAATGTACCGAGAAGAATAATAACAAACAAAATTAAAAAAAAGACCCGACAGCGTAAAAAATGTCTTAATGTGACTTTTGGACAATTACGAGAAATCGATTGACGTAAGCATCATCAAAATCGTCCGACGCGTTTGGTCCCTAGAGTGCCACAAAAGAACAAACTTTGCGTCGCGCAGTCGGGTTATTCTGACTAATGTCATTCATAAAATCGGTCATTATTTTTAACATCTGGTCATTCAATTTGTTGAGGCCAATCTTTGAATACAAAATGTGAAGTCGTCGGTGCAGTGTAGTCGTGTGAACTATGAATTATTGATGATGTGGCTACTTTCCTTCGATTAAATAACACCGACGTGGCTCTGGGTAGACGGCATGTAGTCATCTTATCTATTTATGTAGAGGATTATTATTCTTTAATCAAACGGAAGAATTTACATTGATCTACGACTTTTATAGTTTGTCCCAAATTAGGTCTTATACTTATTATGGAGACCGAATTATTAATCAGTATATCGATTGTACTACATCTACGGTCATGATATTAATCCTAATAAGTACCTACTTTCGGATTAATATCATGACCGGTACATATTGATAATGCTATTTTCTGCGAGCTTTTTTTATTTATTTATACGATCGGAGCCACAAAATCTTGTTTAAGGGTATTTTGTCAAGTTTTCCTGAGGCTTTCTTAAATTATTATTTCCTGGATAATGGATTTATTGACTTGGATTAACAAATCGACTATTCAGTCACACTGTGATTCAGTTGACAACTTGCGATGTATGACGGACAAACAACACATTTTACCACTTTAATTCAGACTATCGGTACCTATCTGTACCTATATGTCAGTCGTTTCGAGAATCGAATTTTTCAGATATTGTTAAGAGTAAACACTGACCACTTAACCCTAGTGGTCTGTGAGATTAAAGAAGCAAGAGCAACACTATGAAAAAAAAACAAAATCCTCGTCTATTATCAAAGTGAAAACGACGCATGCCCCTTTGAACCTAATCCGATGTACCTATGTATCAAGAAACATTATCTAAATTACCGATAGTTCAATACAATACACTGTATAAGCGTTAAAATCTGTCACGATCGGTTTGGCTCGGATGTTTTAGGTACGATAGTTAGGCGTTGCGCACACTAGATTCGATATATATATCGTTTCCGTGTTAAATGGAGAAATAGATAAGAAAACTATGTGCTTATGCGATTATTTGTAACCGAACTACCCCAGCTTATTAGTGTTTTTGTCATATAATTTCTGAAAATCATTTATTAACAAGATTAATTTCAAGCTTAGTAGACAACTTTTATTAGGTTAGTCATTTTTGGCCGATATCAAAAAAGAAATTTTCGACATTTATGTTTGTCATCTCATACAGTAGAACTGCTAGTTATAGTCACATATGAGAATTTATAAGGAGTCCCACACAACAATTAATTGATTAAAAATCAATGTAAATCATTGTCGACAAAAAGTGATCAAGCCTTAACTCATAATAGAAGATGATTTGTAGTATTATCGTGCGTGCCCGCTCGGGGCTATAATAATGTGTTAAACTCTATAGAAATGTACTTATGTCCTACGTCAGTCAGCACCGAACTCACGTCACGTCGCAGGTGAAAGTTTACGTCATCTCAACGTGCGGATTTGCGCAAATTGACTTTTCTTTCCATTGTCGGTACTCGTACAGTGTACGCTAGTAGGAAGCAAATTAACTATACAATTGAGAGGTTGTGGACATCGTAACTTGGTACATTGGTTGTCGTGATTGATTACGTTTTTCTTCATATTACCAATTTCTTGTTTTATTTAGAATAGTTAGATACGACTTGTCATCATCTGGGTTGATGCTAGAGGTCTGTAAATTGATATAGGGACTCCTTGTTATAAATAATAAGATATATATTTCAGGATTTTTAGTAAATCACCCCCGCCCTATAAATTAGGGAATGTAAATTTGTATGGGTTTTTTGAACAAAATTATAAAATATTGTTTCCGCCGACGGCCGTTTCGTTAGTACAATAAATATAACTATAACGCCCATGTGACAGTAGCGAAATGGTCAAGCCGCATATTTTGACTAAGGTGTAGACTTTGTGAAGTGAAGGCATGTAGAGTTAGAATTTTGGCTCTACATGAGATCTGATAACTTTTTGACGGTGCGAGCCATACGAGTATGGTCACGTCTTGGTAACATTTTACATGAAAATGTTTTTGGTGGGATTAGCTATAGTAAATTTAATGAATGTGTATTAAAAGAAAAGCGAATATTCGCAGCATTTATAATCTATACTAATATTATAAAGAGGAAAGATTTGATTGTTTGTATGTTTTCATTAAATAGGCTCCGAAACTACTGACCCGAATAAAAAAAAAATTACTGTTGGGAAGCTACACTATCCCCAAGTGACAGGCTTTATTATATTTATATATTTTTTAAATTAGGGATTTTTACTAAAACTCCCATAATGTATCCCAAAGTGTAAAAAAATACCTAAAATATTCTTTACATTGCGTGCGCTGCGAAAACTATATAGATTTGATTGTTTATTTGTTCGTTTGCATTGAATATTGGGCTTCGAAACTACTGAACCGAATTGAAAAAATCTTTCACTACTGGGAAGCTACACCATCCCCGGGTGACATAGGCAAAATTATATTTAAAAAAAAATAGGGATCCTTACTACAACTCCAATAATGTACTCCAAGGTGTAAAAAAAACGTAAAGTATTATTTACATCGCGTGTGCTACGAAAACTATTGATGATAGAATAAGATAATCTATAGGTAGACTAATAATATTATTTGTGTGTATTATAATTTTGCATTTTTTGTTATATACCCTTGCGAAGCCGGGCCGGGCCACTAGTATTTATATTTATATAAATACCTGATCGAAACTTTTTGTTTCCACCAAGTGTAGGTAAGTATTACTGATAAGTTAATTCTGAGTTAAATACTTTGTAATCAAGAGGGGTTGCCGATAGTTGTACGTACACATACCTAAACAAAATATTTACAGTACAGATAACGAACTGCAAAACATTATTATTGAGAAAACGGAGCTTAGGCGTCAAAACGACAAACTAACGCTAGAAATATCAGCGTTAAAAAATGTATGTATGTCCCCAAACTCAGCGAAAAAAAACAAGTTTAGCCGGGGATCTACGGCCAGTCCTACTGGCAAATCTTACTCAAGCCCGCTTCCAGATTATTCAATCAAGACTCTAAAAATGGAATGTATATAGCAAAACTACAAACTGAGCTTGAGGCCTACAAACAGGAAATAAGTCATCTCAAACAAGTTATCAGTGGGCTAGAAAACGAATTGCTTCATCATTCGATTTGCTCAAGTCCACTTATTAATTATAAAAATGTAAATAAAAATCTGAATGAGCTCATACAAACTGCTACCGAGTCGACTAAATTTAAAAAACAAGTAAATAAGTTGTGTTTTATATCTAGCAGCCATAGGTACAACTTGCTACGTAATATGGAATCTGTAAACTCTTTCACTGATTTCGAATGTTGTCATTATCTAACACCGAACGTAGGGATTGAAATATTATTAAGAGACATAGATTCAAAACTCTCCGCCTATACTAAAAATGATTTTTGTATTGTAATGATCGGTGAGATAGATTTTCATACAACTCAAGATTATGATCTCTTAGTTAAAACAATAAAACAAAAATTGAATAACATTACGCACACAAATATTATTATCGCCTTACCAACATTTATCTGTGGTGAGCGAGTCTTTAATTCAAGAATTAAGTTATTCAATTATAAGCTAGGACAAGACATACATAGAAATAACTACGGCTCGGTATACGACTCGAATCTATGCCTAACCTTAAATCACTTTTCTTTGGTGAGCGGGAAAATCATTAGCTCCGGGATTAGAAATATATTACAGGGCTTGGCTGACCGGATATCAGATCTCCGAAAACACAATATACCTGAGTCCACTGGTGTACTGTGCCCGGACAATGATCATGACATTGATTGTCCGCAGACGCCTGTGAACACGCCAGGCTCGCGTAGTACAGGCCTTGAAATCTCTCCTTTTTTAGTACAAACCCGCCACATTGCACCCCAAACATAGCATTAAATATTTATTATCAAAATCTATGTGGTATCGCAAATAAAAAATACGAGTTAGAACTGTATCTACATGGTCTGTCAAATGTACAGCAATATGTCTGTGTTAGCGAACATTTTCTAAATTCTTCTTCGGCTCCTCTTTTTAGCATAGATAATTACAAACTAGCCACATACAACACAAGGTCAAAAAAGATAAGAGGAGGCTCTCTAATTATGAATCATAATAGCAGAAAGTGCGAGAAGCTTGTTATATGTAATAAATTATATAAAGATGAATATTTTGAGGTGTGCGGTGTTAAGGATTGTCAAACGAATATAAATATTGTATGCTGTTATCGTAATCCAAATGAAGCAAACTTTGATGTATTTGTTGAGTGTTTAGAGAGGCTATTGGTACACTTCTTCAACAAGAAATGCGTGATATGTGGTGACTTTAATGTCAACCTGTTAAAAGAAGACAAAAAAACTACAGAATTATTATCTTTGCTTAGGTCATATAACTTTAAATGGTTGGTTACAGCACCTACGTTTATCCGAAATAACTCGGAATCATGCTTGGACAATGTTCTAACAAATATTCATCCTGACAGTGTTTCTAACCCAATAGTGGATCACAACGGCCTAGCCGATGGCCACGCCGCTTTACTCAGCTCTTTTACAGTCAGCGAAGGTACACAAACAAAAAAAAAGAAACCGCTATGGAAGAAGGTGAGACTGTTTAAAGACATCGAAAACATGCACTTTAGGGATAATATAATGAAGGAAAACTGGAATATCATAGGTATTAATAGTTTCATAAATAAATTTAACAGAATATTTGAAGAGAGTATCAAAAAGAAGAAAAAGAAAATAGTAAAAGATGGAAATTGCCAGATCAAATGGATAACACGAGGAATCAAGGTGTCTAGTAAAATGAAACGATTTCTAATGACTCACAAATCGGCTAACTCCGAGACAGTGGAGAAGTATAGAAAAGATTTCGTTAATATATACAGACGAGTGATCAGGCATGCTAGAAGAATTGCAGTACAAACTCAAATCTTAAAAGCTCGTGATTCTGCGAAAGAAATATGGAAAGTGATACAAAAACATCGAAATAAAATAGTTGACAATAAAGAAGGCAACCTCTTATTGAAAACCAAAACGGCGGAGGGGCTTCTGAAAGTGCACAAAAGCCCTAGAGAGGTTTGTGATATCTTACTGGAACAATTTAATCACAGCAAGGATAATCAAAGTGGTCCTGAGCAAGCACTAGCACTGATACGGACGCACGTACCCAGAGTCGAGCAAGACTTAAAGTTTGAACCGACAAATACATCAGAAGTTAAACTTCTGGTTAATAAATTCAAACCCAAAAGATCAACTGGTTACGATGATATCCCAATTACAATTATCAAGGAAAACATTGATATACTAGCGGATCCACTAGCCAGTTTCTTAAATAAGTGCCTTGAGCATAGTGTCTTCCCAGATCAACTCAAAACGGCAAGAATTCTACCCGTATACAAAAAGGGCTCCAAATGTGAACCAAAAAATTATCGTCCAATCTCACTTCTACCAGCACTCTCTAAGCTGCTTGAAAGAGTTCTGAAGGATAGGCTAGTTAGACACTTGAATTTAAATAAAATCTTAAACAAGAGACAGTATGGTTACCAAAAGAGCCAAGGCACACATGAAGCAGTTGGCACGTTGGTGAATGATGTAGTCAGTCAACTAAATAATAATAAAAAAGTAGCTGGTATATTGTTAGACCTTAGCCACGCATTTGACACCGTCAGTCACGATATTCTCTTAGGAAAATTGGAACACTATGGGATCAGAGGGAAATCATTAGATCTTTTCCGATCCTACCTAGCCAACAGAAAACAATTCGTAGAAATAAAATGGACAGAAGGTAATGAAGGAAAGGCCTACAAATCAAGAGTGGACAGCGTTAACACAGGAGTCCCTCAGGGATCAATATTGGGCCCCTTTTTCTTCATTATCTTCACAAATGACCTGATTAACTTTATAAATAATGTAGTGCCTAATTCCAAATTAGTGTGTTTTGCAGATGACACCAATGCAGTTATAGCGCGAAATAACATTACTGACTTAAATTATGGAGTAAACTACGCTCTTGAGACATTTATGCATTGGTTCAAAATAAATAACCTCAAGCTGAACAGCAGTAAAACAAAAATTATTTTGTTTAAAACTACTACGAGGGTTAATGACACACTGCAGGTATGTCTTGAAGGGAATAAGATCGAACTGGTAGACTCGGCGAAATTTCTGGGGGTGTACATTGACTCCAGTCTGAACTGGAAAGCGGAACTATCTGCAGTGACCAGCTCTGTCAGTTCTGCATGTTACGCTCTTAGAAGCCTTAGAGATGAGCTCCAACTGATGCAATTAAAGATGGTTTACTATGCGTTGGTAGAATCGAAATTGCGCTATAGTATAATATGCTGGGGAAACAGTTACAGGTATAACATCAATGCGGCATTTATTGCGCAGAAAAGGGCAATAAGAATAATGGCAAAAGTACCGCAACAGACATCATGCAGACCCTTCTTCATAGATTTTGGAATTCTCACTGTCCCTAGCCTTTACATTTTAGT
The DNA here is from genome assembly GCA_905163555.1 of Notocelia uddmanniana. Taxonomy (NCBI): domain Eukaryota; kingdom Metazoa; phylum Arthropoda; class Insecta; order Lepidoptera; family Tortricidae; genus Notocelia; species Notocelia uddmanniana. Next base: position 19,449,321 of record LR991059.1, on the reverse strand, counting down.
GGTACTTACAGATCTAATAAAAAATATAAATAACATAGAAACGGTTGAACAAAGAGACAGGCGACTCGCAACACGACGAATGGACCTGCCCTTTCCCGAAAGTACTAGACTCCAAATTGCTAAGCATTAGGCGGGATATCAGAGTATAGTTCTGTTTAACAAACTACCTCTTGAGCTGAAATCAATCACAAGTAGCAACATATTCAAAAACAAATTAAAGTCTTTCTTGTTGAGGAAGTGTTACTATTCAATAGAAGAATTCTACAGTCAGGGTCGGGATTAGGCAAACTCCTTTTACTTAATAAGAACAATTTTTTTTTCTTAATATTATTTTTAAACTTTTACTGACTTTTACACTATAATTTATTGATTTTTTTTGTTAAGTTTTAGTTTTAGTGTTTTCCTTGACATTGTAATTTGTTCTGTCATTGTAAATTATGTGTTCTTAATTTATTATTTATAAGGTTTGTAATTGAATATTTATTATTTTTAAGTTTTTTTTTAATTGACATGTATTTTCAAACACAATTTATATTGTTAAATGAAATAAAATAAATGAAAATGAAAAATGAAATATTTTATCAACGTAATCTCAAACTTTGTAAGTATACAATATTTAAACCCATAATAGTATGCAGTAATTTTTTATTCAATTGTTCCATCACTACGAGTACATAATTAGTTTCTTCCTTGATTGTGAATCGATTAGCACTTACAAACCAGTGTAACGATGATATAATCTATGAAACAAAAGACAAATGATATGCCGGCGTGATAAATCGACAAGCCATGCAAACTATTGTGTTGTTACTTTATTTAAAAGCTTGTCTATCAGTGTTTGTCTTGTTTATAGTGAACAGTCATGTGCCCCACGCTTATCGACATCTCGCCTCCGGCGAACCAACACCTGTATGTCAGACCTCCGATTACGTGCATTTACATTCATCATCATCATCATCATCATGTCAGCCAAAGGACGTCCACTGCTGGACATAGGCCTCCCCCAAAGACTTCCACAATGACCAGTCCTGCGCCACCCGCATCCAGCGGACACCGGCGACCTTTACCAGGTCATCGGTCCACCTTGTGGGGGGGCCTGCCCACGCTACGCCTTCCGGTACGTAATCGCCTTTCGAGAACCTTTCCGCCCTAACGGCCATCGGTTCTACGTGCAATGTGCCCCGCCCACTGCCACTTAAGTTTAGCGATTCGGCGGGCTATATCGGTTACTTTGGTTCTGCTGTGAATGGCCTCATTCCTGATGCGATCACGCAGAGAAACTCCTAACATAGCTCTCTCCATTGCTCTTTGGGTGACTTTGAGCCTTCTTATGAGGCCCATAGTAAGCGACCACGTTTCAGTGCCATATGTCATCACTGGCAACACACACTGGTCAAAGACTTTCATCTTGAGACACTGCGGAATATTGGACGAAAAGATGTGCCGTAGCTTCCCGAACCGGATTCGACGATTAACCTCTTCCTCGAAGTTGGACTTACCTAACTGGACAGTCTGTCCTAGGTATATGTAATCGTCTACAACTTCGAGCGTAAAGTGTCCGATTGTTACGGGAGTTGGTGTGACACGGGCATTTGACATGATCTTCGTCTTGTCCATGTTCATCCTTAGAACAACTTGCTCGGAGGCTCTACTGAGGTCATTGAGCATTGTACTTAAATCCTCCATGGTCTCAGCCAAGACTACTATATCGTCAGCAAACCGAAGGTGAGTGAGGTACTCGCCGTTTATGTTGATGCCTAGCCTTCTCCAGTCCAGAGCCTTAAAAACATCCTCCAGTGCAGCGGAAAACAGTTTAGGAGAAATAACATCTCCTTGCCTGACTCCCCGCTGCAACGGAATAGGTTTCGAGTTCTGGTCCTGGAGTCGGACTGACATAGTGGCGTTCTCGTACAAACACTTCAGCACTTCGATATAGCGGTAGTCCACTTGGCACTGCTGGAGAGATTGTAGTACAGCCCAGGTTTCAATCGAATCGAAGGCTTTCTCGTAGTCCACGAACGCTAAACAGATGGGCAGGTTATACTCCTCAGTCTTCTGTATAACCTGACGGAGCGTATGGATGTGGTCTACGGTGCTAAAGCCTCTTCGGAAACCGGCTTGTTCGGGAGGCTGGAAGTCATCTAGCCTGCGTGCGAGACGGTTCGTAATGACTCTTGAAAACAGCTTATAGACATAGCTCAGAAGTGAGATGGGTCGGTAGTTCTTCAGTAAGGAGTTGTCACGTTTATTGAAGAACAGCACCACCACACTTCTGTTCCATGCCTTGGGAGTTTTCCCTTCCAGTAAGACGGAGTCGAACAACTTCTGAAGGGCATTTACATTAGGTCAAGTTATTTGAGGGTTGTGTGGTGAATTTCTTTCTACAGTATCGTTGCTTTATGAGTGAAGCTCGTGATTATCTGATGTTTTTTGAATATTACGATTTTGGGCACGCTTGTCATGAATGTTTGTTCCAACTTCCAAGACACATTTTAAGGTCACATTGGACACTAAAATCCCACCAAAAACATTTTCATGTAAAATGTTGCCAAGACGACACCATATGGCTCGCGCAATTAATAAAACCGGCCAAGTGCGCGTCGACCCACGCACAAAGAAGTAGTACAGACAGACTAGTAAATTCTGTTGAACCCTGTAATCAAAAGCGGAGCGCGGACCTCACAAGTCTGCTCTTCAATTTTCATCTCCACTTAAAATAATATGATGATTGCTTGAAAACAAACCTGTACTTACGGTATGCTACGCTACATTACAAGTAGCAAGCTCCATGTTCCTTTGTTCTCTTCTCTGACCTTACATATTAAGTTTCAGTGGTCCAATATCTTTAAAAGATTCTTGTAGATACATTTAAAATTGCGAAACATTTATCTAATTTGTGAACCAGCGCGAAGAATAAACCATAATTCACTTAAACAACATTTAGTGATTACAACCCGCGGGCGTCTTTCGGTCATTCATTATATTTAATGCGTTTTTGTCGTGTGTGAGATTAAATTGCGTTTAATTCTCAGAATTTAGACTATATCAATTGTATTATAATTAACTGAGTAAAACGGCAGCTATCCCATGACTTGCGACAGGTGATCTAGTTGTGAACGAGAATTGTTGGTTGTCCTACATTAGTCTCAATGTTCTTGCATTGTATAACTATGTAGTACGATATTCATTCTCTTAGTGTTTCGTCCGGTCTTCTATCTTCTATGTTACGGCCTAATTAGCGCTGATCGAACGATAAGTCGCACCGCGACGAATACAATACGGACCTTGAGTACTTTATTTGTGCGTAATCATATTTAATGAACCGATCATTAAGGCTTTTGGATTATTATACGTAACTCAGGTTTTGCACACGATAATGCTTTGTTAATTTGATGCTCCGGAGCTTACTTCCGTGACCGACTTTGTAATTTAAGAGTAAGGGAAGCCACCTTTTGTAAGTGTTAGGTATACTTGTAGATTTCGTGTTAAATGAGGTTTGTATATAGATACATATAATTGAATACTGAACGGGTGCGTAGGTTACATAAGATTATTAATGATATTATAACTTGATCATATTGTCATGTAATAAATATCACGATACTACACAACAATCTAAATGCACTATGTGCGCAATGCTTAATTGCGTGTTATTGTAACGGTGTACAGATACTAATTCAATTCAACGCTCTAATTTGATGCAGTCAACATGTACAACAATTGTGCATTTTGATTGCTTGTCTAGGGAAGTATTGTTCAATTTATAATAATAGCTACACGATCGTTAAACGATATGATGTGTTAATTGCTTATTGTCTTGGATTAAGGGCAATTCTTGTGTCACACCTACTCGTCATTTAATCAGTTGTCTGACAAAGGCCTATTATATATCCAAACATTATAATGATATCAATGCAGGTACTTGAATATGCAGGCATTAACATCTACCACGCCCAGAAATTAGACAATGAATTTTGTTCCGGTTTATCTGATTGAGTTAAGTGGTGTATATTTACTTAACAGGTATTTTGGAACAGAAGGATTCCTTGACAAATCATTTTATGAGATGCGGCAATGATCTTTTATCGTTAAATTTCCATTAAACAAATAAAGCCTACTTTGCAGAAAAAGTATAGACAAACGCAATATTTAATTATCCCAGTAACACCGTGTGGGTGGTTGTAAACGATGTTACAAGCCACGATTTACGTGTTCTCACGCACTTTGGAAAGGCATGACCCGAAATAAAAGGATCTTAATCGATACCTTACTAAGACATTGCGAAATATGTCTTTTGGGTAGTGAAGAAATGTAGTTGTCGCGTCACTTGAAGACATATGGCATGTACAGACATGGGCCGAATAATGCTCTACATTACTCATGCTTGTCCGCTTATTGTCAGTGTTGCACATGCATTAGTTCGACGAATGCGATGTTCAATTCAAATGTCTGCTGTTTAGTGTATTTTATTTATGCAATAACTTTAATCAAAGTCAGAGTCTCATCAAAGCCGTATAGATTGATCAGGACGTCCTCCTACCTTAGAACCTAAATGGACGCGTACGGTACGGTTTCAGAGGAATTTTCTCCTTTGGACGCTCCGGTTGTGCAATGAGCTCTCTGCCGAGGTTTACCCGAGGGACGACAGTATGGGGTTCTTCAAGAAAAGAGTGTGTACACGCCCGAAGGCCTCTAAGCAGCCGGTATCAACGGCTTAACGTACCTTCAAAAGCACGGGCGGGGCGCCGCGGTAATAAATATTAACATAACAACTCAAATTTTACGGAGGTTTTACCAATGGCTCAAGTTTTAGGATTCCGTGGTCAACCAGGAACCCTTATAGTTTCACCATGTCCGTCCGTCTGTGAGAGGTTTTGCTCTGTGATTGTTAGTGCTAGAAAGCTGCAATTTCGCAATTTTGGCATGGATATAGAAATCAATAAATCTGACAAAGTGGTAAAATAAAATCTAAAAAATATATATTTTAAGGGTACGTCCTAAACGTAGTGCGGTTGTTTTTTTGCTTTAACTCTATGGTGTGGGGTGTTGTTGGTTTGGTCTTTTCATCGAACATTTTTTTGATAAAGTGAATATTTTCGGAAATAATCATCACTCCAAAAGAAAAAAAATGTGCCCCCTCTAACTTTTGAACTATGAACTTTCTTTGTAAAAGACGTATGAAACGCTGTGATTTTTTTTTATTAGGTTCATTGGGCAACTACGTGCACTGAGCATGACCCGACATGATCTTGGCCGATTTATTTTTTATTTTCTACTAGGCACTTAGGGCCAGCATGCCCCACTTTTCTTTTCAAAAAAATATGACCTACTTTCAGACCATTTTGGCCGTCCGTCTGTCTGTCTGTCAAGACCCTTTTTCTTAGGAACGCGTAGAGGTATCGAGCAGGAATTAATATCAAATACTCTACTGTCCATTGGAGTTGTGAAAAAATCAAACCTTGTAAGTCAACGAAATCAAAAGATACAGCCGTTTATGCCGCAAATTTTCGACACTCACAAGGGAGTCAAAACCTACAGGGTACTCGTTCCGTGAACTCAGAATCTTGAAATTTGGTACGAAGCAACAAGATAAAGGGAAAATTGCGAAAACATAATTATAATAAAAATATTACATCATTATAATAAAAATATTTTTACGGAACCCTGGGTGCGCGAGTCCGACTTGCACTTGGCCGGTTTTTTTTAATTATTAGTACTAGTATAAATCTGTACATTAATTTGTTGAATTGCCTCTATTGCAGAAACTATATGGTTATGGGAAAGATGTTAGAGCCATATTTTGGTTTTAGTTTAACACAAATAAAGTTACTGTGTACGCAGTCATGCCCTGATACAAATTGATTGAAAAATGTATTGGCTTATAGCGCCTATCATTACGATATTCTGCCCATTGTTTGTCAGTGAAGATGGATGGACTTGCATAATCGTAGCTAACCTTTATTTGCCCTCTATAAATCAAGCTTTAGCCGAAAGCTGCGGGCAAATAAGAAGATTAGTCGCTCGGAGGCGTAAAGTGCACTCCTCGTTACGGAGTCAGTATCAGGCTATTTGTAATATTGAATGAGTGAATCAGTAAGACAAGGATATAAATTACGTTAATTATGAGTGATCAATTGGTGTCATCTATTAGGCTTTAAGGTGTCGAGTATTGGGACCTTTACGAGGTTTAAATATCTTGCTATACGTTCTATATATACTATTGCTATCAGAGATAAATGCACGATAAATGAGAAGTCACCAATGAGAGCTCAAACACCAATGTCCCGGATTCAGGTCATTATGACATAATATTAAAATTTCCATGTATGGGTCCTTTTAATTTTAATTAAATTAATTAATGAACCTCTGTAGATGTTAGCGCTAAGCACGGCATACAAAAGAAATGTCCCCTATCTGCGTTTTTGATCGTGGGAACCGACGATATCCGAAATTTGCTGTGCTTTCACTGTCTCACGGCGAGGCGGAACGCATAAATGATAATGAACTAAGCACTATCTAAGCATCTTTGACAAATAAAATATTGCTATGATACATTATGATCGCAAAGGATAAGAAGTTAAACTTGACACATGTTATTTTCAAAACTTTTGGATTATTTGTTGCAACGAGCAACTGCGGATTGATATAATTAATACGATATGTATAGTGTATACGCTAAAACTCATTAGGAAGATGACGCGTACGAAACTAATCTATTCACAAATACTAGTGAAGACATAACACTTCATTTACTGGTAGTAGTCGGACGGAACCACTTCACGTTCTCGCGTACATGTGTCCATCAATCATTTATTTTATTACATACACTGGGTGCGAAGAATCATTCAGCCATTTGGAATAAATACTTGGAATACGCCGCCGCCACCAAGTCGCTAACATCTGGTGCACTGTTAATCACCTAGGCTTCTAAAATATGGTTAAACAATCCTTGATTCATTTAGGTTTGCTTTGTTCTTAAAATTTACCTAACGACTTCCATTTACCTCGCCAGTTTAAAAAAAAATCAGTACCTAATACTAAAAGTCCAGTAAAAAAATCCAGTAAAATAATACAGCAAATAAAATATAAAATAATACGATGTGTCATCCATTAATCATACGTTGTATGCGGATAAGTTTCATATTTATTTATTTATTTGTATGGCATTTAATTAACAACAGTCAATTTAGATACTAAAGTAAGATTTTTATACATTAGACTCATACATGTCAGTGTCAAACACGTTAAATATTATAGTCTACGGCGTACGAGCCCAATTCCTGAAAAAAAAATTCCCGTACAAAAAAAAATTACTCAGCACTCCCCTCCTAAGGGAATTTTAAGAATTGCGGGTCAAAAATTTTGTTTTGACCTCTAGTATGCGTGTGCCAAACGGCTAAACTGTACATCGATTTGCGGTTTTTTTTATACACCTTCCACTAAGTATTAGGTGTATCGAGGCAACTAAAACTGCGCGCACAATCGACTTGTCGGCAAGCTATATCGAGAAGAAAGAACTAAAATGTGTCTTCGTGATCGACGTGCAATACCTACGCGCTTTTACTTTCATCCTACTTATTGAGGAATTTCGTTATTATGTCATGGCGGTGTGATCCTTTACTTTGGATTATGGTGTTCAAGTGTTTGTTTTTTTGTATTAATTGGTGACGTTTAAGTTGACGAAAATTGCGTGTCAACTCTTTATACGTATACTTATTTGGTTTTATGATTGTAACCGCTGTATGTATAAATAGATTACGTAAGCATAAGTATACTATTTGGCGTGTTTTTCTATTTATACTTACTTTTAATGCTTGTGAATTGTAGTACCTATCATATCTAGATATTGACATTTCAGAAACCAAGAAATAATTCCACACTTTATATCATTACTTAAACAAAGATCATTGTCTAAGACATGCCATCATCATCTTAATTGCATCTAAACGGAGATTTTTCTAATCTGTATACTTATTAGATAAAGTTACACGCTTAAACGAACGTTACCTTATCAACGCGACGAGGATATGAACATGAAGCAGTTTTTCAACAACCTAGGATGCCTAGCTCAGATCATAGGTCACAGAGAGAAGTCATCATAGATGGCGAGCTTCATTACATAATACGTGATGTGATATGCCCCTGTTAAAGCTTGCGCATACAAATGTTGCATTAGTTTCGTAATTTGGCGACACTGTTTGGTTTTACATAATTTTATGAGTTAGTATAGAATCGGTATATCAATATTGATTTTAGAGCTTCATGTTGACATGAAAAATATATTAAGGGACTGCGTACTCCCATCTTATAGGCCGGCCAAGCACTTACAAACCCTCTGGTGTTGCGAGTGTCCATGGGCGGCGCTAATCGCTTACCATCAGGCGATTCGTCTGCTCGTTTGCCACCTATGTCATAAAAAAAATATATGTATAATAATCACATTGTATATTCGGTTGTGTTCGTGTACTGTCCTTTGACGAAAGTTTAGCAACGTTCGTGAACTCAGAAGAGTTATAGACTACTGTAATGTTAAAGCGTGCTGGGTAAGAGGTTCATCATCATCATCATCATGTCAGCCGAAAGACGTCCACTGCTGGACATAGGCCTCCCCCAAAGACTTCCACAATGACCGGTCCTGCGCCACCCGCATCCAGCGGACACCCGCGACCTTCACCAGGTCATCAGTCCACCGTGTGGGGGGCCTGCCCACGCTACGCCTTCCGGTACGTGGTCGCCACTCGAGAACCTTTCCGCCCCAACGGCCATCGGTTCTACGTGCTATGTGCCCCGCCCACTGCCACTTAAGTTTAGCGATTCGGAGGGCTATATCGGTCACTTTGGTTCTGCTGCGGATGGCCTCATTCCTGATGCGATCACGCAGAGAAACTCCCAACATAGCTCTCTCCATTGCCCTTTGGGTGACTTTGAGCCTTCTTATGAGGCCCATAGTAAGCGACCACGTTTCAGTGCTATATGTCATCACTGGCAACACACACTGGTCAAAGACTTTTGTCTTGAGACACTGCGGAATATTGGACGAAAAGATGTGCCGTAGCTTCCCGAACGCTGCCCAGCCGAGTCGGATTCGACGATTAACCTCTTTCTCGAAGTTGGACCTACCTAACTGGACAGTCTGTCCTAGGTATACGTAATCGTCTACAACTTCGAGCGTAAAGTGTCCGATTGTTAAGGGAGTTGGTGCGACATGGACATTTGAAATGATCTTCGTCTTGTCCATGTTCATCCTTAGACCAACTCGCTCGGAGGCTTTACTGAGGTCATTGAGCTTTGTACTTAAATCCTCCATGGTCTCAGCCAAGACTACTATATCGTCAGCAAACCGAAGGTGAGTGAGGTAGTCGCCGTTTATGTTGATGCCTAGCCTTCTCCAGTCCAGAGTCTTGAAAACATCCTCCAGTGCAGCGGAGAACAGTTTAGGAGAAATAACATCTCCTTGCCTGACTCCCCGCTGCAACGGAATAGGCTTTGAGTTCTGGTCCTGGAGTCGGACTGACATAGTGGCGTTCTTGTACAAACTTTTCAGCACTTCGATATACCGGTAGTCCACTTGGCACCGCTGGAGATATTGTAGTACAGCCCAGGTTTCGATCGAATCGAAGGCTTTCTCGTAGTCCACGAACGCTAAACAGAGGGGCAGGTTATACTCCTCAGTCTTCTGTATAACCTGACGGAGCGTATGGATGTGGTCTACGGTGCTAAAGCCTCTTCGGAAACCGGCTTGTTCGGGAGGCTGGAAGTCATCTAGCCTGCGTGCGAGACGGTTCGTAATGACTCTTGAAAACAGCTTATAGACATGGCTCAGAAGTGAGATGGGTCGGTAGTTCTTCAGTAAGGAGTTGTCACCCTTTTTGAAGAACAGCACCACCACACCTCTGTTCCATGCCTTTGGAGTTTTCCCTTCCAGTAAGACGGAGTCGAACAACTTCTGAAGGGCCCTAAGGACCAGTTTTCCACCCGCCTTCAGGAGTTCAGCTGTAATTCCGTCTTCACCGGGTGCCCTGTTGTTCTTCAGCTGCTTAAGAGCCATTCTAATCTCGTACAGGCTGATGTCCGGGATATCTTCGGTATAGTAGTAGGGTAAGAGGTTGCATTATTTATAACGTAGAGCACAGTATGAACCCGTCATCTTTGGCGTGCTTCGCGGATCTATGACGCTTTCATCGCCTATAAGTCCAACATAACATAAAAATATGATGTGGAGATGCCATCGTAGTTTTCTATTCTGCTAATCATGACAACTAGCTAAAATTAGTAATGATTAATTACTGGTTTGATTAGGTAGAGTGAGACAGCTCGCTGGATATGATCATTGTTCTACCTACCTATTTCATAAACACCCTGTAAATCGTAGTTATGTATAGCCACATTATTATTAAAGACGTGTTCAGTAAAATTGTCAAATTGAATTATTAAATATTAGGATCAATAATAATATTAGGAGGAATATTAATTCACACAAATCGAACAAGTCCCAAGTAAGCTTAATAAGGCGTGGGAACTAGACGACGATATTTTTAATAGATATATAATTCAATAGGTACATATAAAACATTCAATTCTCGGGAACAAATTTTTTTGTTCATCACATATATGAATGGGATTCGAAACTGAACCTCCAGCTTCATAGGCAGTATCAGACAAAACAGGTCGACCAAAAAATTACGTTTGTTTATGTCGAGATTATGAGAGAGAAAGGTCCCTTGCATTGGTTTATATGTTTAAAGGGCCGTGCAGTTAAATGTTTATAAGAAGTCAGAAGTTCAGTTAAAAGCCTGATGTCGTATAAGCATTACCGACACCGGAGGAATCCTCAAAGCCCCGACAAGTCATGTAAACGAGCAGATCGCATCGCAGCACAAGCATTGCGTCACCGGAGGAAAGTGCATTGATTATTTTATTGTGTCTCTCAGACAACACATTAACACGAATTCCACCCTTGATCGATCATGTAATACGAAGAAGATTTTTGAAAATTGAAGGCTTTATTCATAGAAACTGTAATAGGCCCTAAGTCAGGATTACAAACACTGACATGACCTTTGATAGTCTTTCCTTTACTCTTTACAATCAAGTTCACTTGTTTTTAAACGAGTTTATTGCTTTGATAATATTAAAGAATTTGGTGAAAAAAGAACACTGAAAACTCCATTGTAATTAGGGTCGATGACATACTAGAAAAAATGGCATGTACACATACATTTATTTTTTATGGTATGTAGTCTGCCTCCAAATACATCTAATGAGGGCTTGACTTGGGTCAGCTAACATTTATCAGAAAGATTATTTTATCCCTGCTGGGAAGTATCTATTTCAATTGGGAATCAAATATTGCAATTAATTAAAAGTATAGACTCATATAATTCGCTTATAACAGAAAATGCTCTGTATACATGCGATGCCCTAAAGATATGTAGATTTTTCCTTCCTGTTAACACGAAGACATAATAATAACCTGTATGCAGCTTCCAAGTGACTGGTTAAAAAGTTAATTACAATAGGCAATTCACTAGAAAGGTAAGAATGATAATCTTCAGCAGCAATTACAATGAATTGGTAAGGAAAGAAAACGCGTGGGATAATTCATTATACGAATAGTGTTCAAGGGATTATGTTTCGAAAGGGTAATAAGATTTTGATAAGTGAGATATTTACTGTGTTAGGTTAAGTGTGTAATGGAGACCACACATATCATAAATAGATAAACTAGTGATAATTTTTTTCAAATTTCAAAATTTTTATAAATCGATTCGTTAAAAATCTGTGTAAATATCACACCTGCTCACCCAATTTCACGAGATTCAATTAGACAGGGGAATAGCCGAAAATCCGGACATATGAAAGCATTTTTGCCGAAGCCGAAACGGAGACCTTAGTTTTATACGGTCAATTATACCTATTATGTTTGAACTCTACATATTGTGATGTCTTGACATTTTTAGTGTAAAATAAAGTTATGGTTAGACACCACGTTTACATTATTTGATCAAAAATTATACATTCTTCCTGTAACCTATAATCGAGCACTATATGTAGAATATTGATTAATAAATATTTTTGAATTATAATTACTTATGGAAAAATATATTTATTAAGCACAATAACAGGTCAATATACATTATAAAACGCAAAACTAACTAGGTAACTAAAAGAAAGGAAAAAGTATAAATTAAAACTTCGCCCCGCTCTGCGTCATGCTCGAACCAAAGGTCCCCAAAATGCATGCGGCATTGCCTCGCTGAACAGCAATTGAGACCTGTTGGACGAGCCATGACCCAGATCGGGGGTCAAGGCCCCTCTCCCTCAAACGTCTGCCTAACTGTTTGAAAAGCCCGAGAGCCTCACTGCCCCAGGGCCCAGCTGTCTCCACAGCAACCGGAACGAAATCGTAAGTTGGTTCCAAGGCAGAGTATTTGGTGTGTTTGACCTTAGCAGCATTTTCAGCCGCCGAACCAGCTGATTTTATAGTAAATCTGAGGTGGGACGCTGCAAATGTGCTAATACAAGTGGCATCCAATAAAACACAACGTCCTCTCTGCCAAGGAACCAACGTCAATCCATCCGGTCTCTTCCCGTCAGTTCGAGACAGACCCGAGGACTCCAGGATACAGGGTACGTTGGCCGACACCATAGCCCGACGCACGATCTCATTAATTGAATGGTGTCTAGGGAACCGACCCGCACATCTGTTGCAGCTTAGCCCATGATGACCATTCTCCTCTACCATTGCCCCACAGACACATCGGTGCTCTTCGCATACCTTGCTCCCCAGCCTTAAAGCAACTGCTATCCTCAGGGAGTCGTTGTCGAGCAGAGTGCCGAGATGAGGGGAGGGCAAGGCGTGCAGCCAAGCACCGGATTCGGGATTTGTGAGAGCTTTGAAGCGTGCTAGGTCGGTCCCTGAGGCATCACTCAGCAAATGAGCATATGTTTGCTTACAGAGGATGTCGTCCCATCCTCTTTGGACCGTCAAGCTATCCGGGTGATCGTTAGACGGACATAGTGACGCCCATTTAGCCAGGGCCTCGGTGACGAATGGAACTCGAAAGTTGCTGCCGTCAATTGATAAAATACGAGCAGCAAGACTCGACGAACCATGAGCCGACGCTAAAAAGGCTACCAGACCTATGTCCTGGACCCGACGCACACCTAAGCCACCGTAACGTACTGGCAGGGCCGCCTGACACCACTGTTTGTCGTCTAAGCTCACATTGAGTATTGACTGACTCTAAACAGGATTTAATAGTGTCATCAAACAATTTCAAGTCAGTGTCAAAAAACCAGGTTGGAGACGTCCGTAAAATGTACACCATGCGAGGCAGAGCAAAGCAGTTTCGTAGCAGTATGAGAGAAACATGCCCCGACAAATGTGCCAAATGTTCTTGTGCAGACGAAAGTGCTTGACTTTTGGCTTGAAGAACTGAACTAACACCCTCAGCGAAAATAGGAGCACCCAGTAAATTGAAATAATGCTCCTGTATTTGTCTAATGCCTGGTAAAAGTGACTGAGAACTGAGATATCTGCGAGAGAGTTTGTGTCTAAAAAACTGCAAGAATAAAACTCGCACTTAGTCGGGTTAATTTCAAGACCAATTTTCTTCAAAGCAGGTATCAAAGTTTTCAAGTCCTTTAAGACCGCTTCTGGACTTCCTCCGATAGTGCCATCATCGAGATACCACACATTTAGGGGCGACTTTAAACCAGAAATAATCTTTTGGATGCCGAGACAAAATATCAAGGGCCCTAATGATAAGAGTTTTCGGTATCGGGCCACAAAGTGTTGGAACAATATACCGCCACCAATTCGTGAAATAAAGAATAGAAATAAGTTCAAATTAAATTATCGCCTACATCTTTTAAAAATACAAAAACAGAATCCTTAAATTTCACATTCTCCCATCTAAAGAAGTTAAATCAGGCCTCTATAGAACACTATGAAATAGCACACTCACGATTTTCGTAAATAGGTATATATATATATGTCCACGCACCCACGCACAGACACAGACACTACACACGCATACACAAAACACACACATAGCGTTGCACTGGTCGTTCTTTAATAATTAGTAGTCTTAGTAGGGTCCTGGCAGAATATCAGCGATGTGGTCTCCTGCCGCATCAATAATGCTGAGCCAGCGCCCATTCTCTGCCACGACACATGGCTCCCATGTACTATTGTAATTTGTCTGATTTTGTTACTTAGACCCTAAGTTGCATGCTCTTCATCTTAATTGTCATAAAAATGCCATGTATATTGTGGGTACTGAATAAAGTTCTATCTATCTATCTATCTATCTAATGGGTCACCCTGCTGGGCACCGACTTGCGACTGTATTACACTGTTTGAGAAGAACAGTTTACTTGAGGAGGCGTAACATTGGTAAATGAAAGGGTAAAGAGAAGGAGTTTGCTCTAAGACTTCGTTGAGAAAAATGTCCCTTTCTAGGCTATTGAAAGCGTTTTTTATATCGATTTTAACGATTATGGTATTGGATGACTTGCGATGTGTAACAAAAGACCGGGTGGCATGTATCACCTCCTTGTCTCGTTACGTCGCCTTCCAAGTGAGTTGAAAGGCGAGGTAAGCAGACTTTTTTTAAAGAAGTTGAAAGTAAAAGAAGTAAAAAAAGGTAAAAGAAAATGTTCAAGGTCGGGGTAAGTTTTTATTTGGACAATTATTGTTATTAAGGCACTCACAGATTTTAGATTAAAAAAAATAACGATGGAAGATTAAAAGGTCCAACACTGTAAATTTTAAGTAGGTAGCTCAAAAATTTGGAGCCTCGAGACAGAAGACTCGGCGCCTCGAGTAGATTGGTACGGCGACTCGAGTAGGTTGGCGTGTCGGCTTGAGTAAGTTGGCGCGTCGGCTTGAGTAAGTTGGCGCGTCGGCTTGAGTAAGTTGATACGACGGCTCGGGTTAGTTGGCACGACGGCTCGAGTTAGTTGGCACGGCGGCTCGAGTTTGTTGGCACGACGGCTCGAGTAAGTAGGCACGGCGACTCGAGTAAGTAGGTACGGAGACTCGAGCACGGTGGCTCGGGAAGAATGGCTCGGCGTGTCGAGAAAGATGTCACGTTGTCTTTAGTAGGAGAAAGAGGGTTTACGTCGAAGTAAGTACGTGAGCACGAGGTTTTCTTGAAGTACAGGGCCTGGCTTGGCCCTGCACTGACCAATTGCGACTTGACTGATGAAAAGTCGGCGAGAAACTGCCTTGTCCTAGGCAATGTTCGGCTTTTGTACTATTTCTTGCCGTTGTTCGAGAATCCATAGTTCTAACTTTACAATTTCAAAATTTACAGGATACCAGTATACAATTTAGACGTAAAATGATTACAACCGTAGCTATAAATGAGTTTTGACAATGTCCGTTGCTATGACGGTCGATAAGTAAGCATGTCAAAAGTATTAAATTCTAGGATAATTATATTTGTTTTCGTATGAAAACAACAAAATAATTGAAAATATAAAGCTATATCAGACAAGGTAAGTTTCTGGCGTGTTTAGTGTGTCCCATAACATAGGCAGTGCCGGAAACATTGAAATTTTCGAAAGTAATCAAAGAAACAATATTTTCCTATCGTTACAGTGATTCAAGTGAAATGTTTAGCGAAAGAAACAAGGTAACGAACGAGAAAAAGCGCGTTGCCGCAACCTGCAAGCGAGGGCGAGCACAAGGTATGCTACAGCCTCACAACCAAGTCTGGTACCAAAACCCATTTGAAATGGTTGCAGATAGACCGACATAGCTTCTCTAACAGATAGGCAACAGAGCATAGCCGTCAAGCGACGGAAAAAGCTGCCCACCGCAATTGGTCGAATACCACCATCTTTTTTAGATAAAGCACACAACGACGCACCATACAGAAACGGTCTCACCTCCAAATTTAGCAAACCTTTCAAAAGAAAATTGCATAATTTAGTGAGTGATTCTAACAAGCGGGGGCCATTATTTCCTGCGGAGGGTGAAGTCAACTCTTTGAGATGCTGCGGTCGCAGACCATCAAGACCGGAAGCAGACCCGTTGTAAAAAGGCGTAATTGCATTGGCTACATCCGAGGTTGTTACAGAAGGGAAAGGGCTTGTTATACTCGGTTTGGGTGGTAAGATTACTGACCTCGATGGGCAGGGGTGCTTATCTCTCAAAGCATGTAGAGTATTTTCATTCACAGGGGCGAAAGTAGAGTCAGAAAGGAGCAAACGAACAGCTCCTCTTAAGTCTCCGTCATGTACTTTGGCTTGAATGGAACGATATATCGAAGTTTGTTTTTTTGGAAACTGTGAATCTGAGAAGTACAAATTAGAGTCATTGATATTATTTTTAACTTTTGATGTCAAAGATTTCTTTTCAGTCGTATCTGGTACCCTGAAGGCCGAAAAAGAGAAAGACAGTAAATTAAACCAATTTTCAACACTGTTCGAATGCAAACAATCTTCAATAATCGTGGAAAGCTTACCGGCAGCTAAACATCTCGCACCCTTGGGGATATGACTCAATACTCAAATGCTGGACTTTAAAGTTGGTAAATCGTTAAGATTAACATTCGAATGTTGATGCGTTTGGAAAGAAATGTCCGAAATCCCAGGGAGCGCTGATTGACCATTTATAACACCAGGTATAGCTAGAGAATTACGAACTTGCCGTAATTGAGTTGTTTGTGTGGTGTTGAAAGGTATTGGAATTGGAGCAGGTGGCTGCGTATGGGTAACATGAACACGACTTATATGGATGTTTAGTCCCCTCCGGTTTTTAAAATAACGAATCTGGGGGCAATGAGGGCATTGCACGGAGCCATCCAGAGGCGCAGACAGGGGAGGAGCCATATCTATTTGGTTTGAAGTGGATATAATGTTAAAGAATAAGATTAAAACTAAACAAGAAAAACTTACAGTTGCAATTATAAAAATATAGTATAAAAATACCACAATAAAGTTGAGCATGTATATTCCGTTACATTTTTCAGCCGCTGAGAAGTGTAGGCAAGCACGTAAGTATAATATAAATGCACGGCGCACTCGATAATAGACACAATAAACTGATGATTTACAAATTAGAAAACACAACACAAAATGACAGCAGCGCAGCCCCCCACCCGAAAGCGATTTTCTTATTTCACGGGCACCGGATGTTTTCGGACATGGTTTCGGATGTGCAGAGGCCGTCGGCCATGGACAAAATCGTCGGAACGACCAGAATGGGTCGGATCAGTACTGAGATCGATGAAAAATTTATTTCGCAGAATTATAAAAAATTAAATAATTTGTCTGAAGATCTTATATTAATATGTAGAATACTAATTAAACTTAAAATTACAAAATTCTTCATTTTGTTTTTTTATGAATGTATTTTGTTAACTACTACTTACTACTAATGCATCAACCAGGCCTTGTGCGAAATAAAGTACATACCAATGAAAAACTTAATAAAAGCGAATTTATCGGAAATTAATTCTTCCATCGACGTTCTGAGACAGAAAGGTAAGTGCGTAAAATTAAAATGTTTACTTTATTTAATAGGTATGAGTATTTGTGTAAAGTCAACATCTCAGTGCTCGACACTGACCCAACACATGACACTTTCAATCTTATTTCGTATTAATTTAGGTAAAGTAAGCGCCAGTTGAAAACGAAAAAAATGTAAACAAACAATGTATTTATTTGTAAAAAATTAATTAAATATCGATATTTTAGTTTCTAAATAAACTAAATTAAAACCTTACAAATCTAAAAACCTAAGTCTAAAATAGGCCCCTGTGGCATGGTGCCGAGGATGCTGGCAGCATTTCCTCGCTGGATCGCAATACTTATGCGTTGGGCAAGGAAGCTGCCAGCTCTTTTGTCCCCGGTTACATCGACCAGCCGTTTAGCTAACTCTTGAAAGAGTTTCTGTGCTGCAGGGCCCCACGGACCAAGAGTCTCGACTCCAAAAGCAACGAAGTTGTAGTTGTAGCCCACACGAGCACTCGTCCCATCTTCCACGGTATCAGTGACATACCGTCGGGCCTCTTGCCATCGTCTCTGGCTATACCGCTAGGCTCTAGTATTGCCGGTACGTTGACGGTGGCGAGAGACCGACGGATTATGTCGGTTATGTATTGAATTTGACATATAACTAAAATTATGTTTTTTTTCTCTACTAGAAACGTAAACCTACTATAAATTACGCTATTATATTATATATCTTGATACGGTTAAATAGTTTTAGCACGATCACTAGTAATAACATGCACTATAACGTATACGATCAATGGGTATAACTGCTAACACGTAACATGGCTTGATTATTTGGGGGAACTCCACAGATATGCAAAAAACGTTTGTAAAACAAAAGAAGTGTATCAGAGCCATATTTTTCCTGAAACCCCATGACTCATGTAAACTTATTTTTCAGCGTTACAAACTGTTGTCGCTGCCTTCACTCTACATATGCGAGATAGCTGTATTTGTTCGTGGAAACCAACAATACTTTAAAAACAAAAGCGATATCGGAACATCTGATAGCCACATGACAAGTCAAAAAAACTTACTTTACGTACCAAAGGCTCGACTAAAACAAACCAGACGCACCCCGTATTTTATGTGCATCAAAATATTTAACAAGCTTCCTAGAGATATTATAGACCTACCCCTGAAACAATTAAAGAAGAGACTGTTTATATGGTTATGCGAACTATGCGTCTACTCTATTAATGAATTCCTAGAGATAAAAACTAGTAATAAGTAATCCCTTTATTTTGTCCGTTCTTAACCGACAACAAAATTTAGACTATTATTTTGCATGCTTATTTAAGTAGAATATGGCGGACTGTAATGTCATTTTGTACCAACATAATGTGACCCGTATTCAGCAAATAAATTTCATTTCATTTCATTTCATGATTGTGCTGCAAATTAAAACATGCAAATTACGCATAGGAAGAACAGTCATGTGTTGATTGGTTTTAATGTACTAATAGTTACCCGGAATAACTGCCATTTCTTACATACCTAAGTCTACTTGCGAAAGGTGAACTTTCACCCTTCGTGTTTCATCCGAGTGCAGTGCAGGCAGATGCAATAAATAATCGTCCTCACTTTAAAAAAACATCGCTTTATCAAATTTTACGTCATTCGCATGAATGTGATTGGGTGAAAATCAATTTTTCATATTATGTTACCAGTTAAGTATAAACTTTACAAAATTTCCTTTGACATTTGAAAAACCCTACGAATTATCTAAAGGTTAATAAAAGACAATCTTTATGGCAAAAAATTTTTGACAACGAGAGATTTCAGTTTCCTCGGAAACTTACAAAATCATGTAGATGAGAGAAGGTGAAAAAATTGAGAAAAAATATATGGGAGGTATTCTCTCCGTTGGTTCTCTGTTACCTACGAATTCTTTCCATACACTTTTCTTTCTTCGCAATTGATGCCGTTTTCCTCGTGATGTTATGCTTAAGATATGTGAGACCTAGGTGTCACTCTGACATTGTAGCCTTCGAATAGACTTTACATATTTAAAATGTGTAACACAAACAAAACAAATGTCTATTCATACACGTCAAAACTACATAAAACAGACCATTTTCTTAAGTTTTTTACCATACAGATAAGCACATAGTTAATACTTATTAGTAAAGACCATTGAAAATAAAGAGTTCAAAGTGATTAAATTGAACTGTAACTTACTACGAGACAACATTACATTTCCGATGGTTAATTTTGGTAAATAATCATGAATTTCAGTTGAACTCTTTAAAACTATTATTCAAAAAAAACGTTTCTTCTAGGTAGGTTTATATTTTGCTACTGAGTATGTAAACTGATGTTTTTGGTGTAGGTTCACACGATACAGCTGTTTCTCTAAAAGTCTATACTGAATTTCATGAAAGCTGCAATGTAATTTCAGGTCACCAGCACGTTAACCTATTTCTATATATAATATTTGAACACACACTGATACTCACTAGTCTCATGATGGCTGGCACTTCACTTGAATGGAACTACGATATACCACAGGAGCTCGGAATGCTCACTGGCGTTCGCGCTCGTGTGTCGATATGCACTGCGCGTGAGAACGGCGCGCGCGCCGCCCAAAACAACGCCGTTGTGTAAACGGCAACTGAATCATATGTCAACCTACGATATGATCCATACATCAATAAGCTAGACTTTACTGCGGCAAGTTACTGCCAATATCGAGGTATGCTCCATGCTTTTCCATATTAGATAACGATTTTCCTAAAATTACGATGACGTTAATGTTAAATCAGAGTTGCGATCTACTTATTTAGAACTAATTACATACATGCGTTCCATGACTTTTAAATAATTACGCTTTAGATACCTACTAAGGTGAAATATATTCTGATTACATTTTTAGGTTTCCTATGTAAATACGAGTATACATACTTGTCATATTAGACTGCCTGTTTAGCCTAGTTGGTTCGAATCCCGTCCAGGGCATTATTTGTGTATTTAGCATGGATTTTGTTCTTGGGTCTTGAATGTTCTCTATGTAATTAAGTATGTATTTATCTATATAAGAGTATATATCGTCGTCTAGTACCCATAGTACAAGCTTTACTTACTTGGGACTAGTTTGATTTGTGTAAGATTGTCCGTCAATATTTATTTATTATTTATTTATTTATATTCCATCAGGTATTCCATCTCTAATAGACCATTTGATACACTGGGACATGGCACAAGTGACACATGTCTTTCAAAATCAGAATGACAGAGAGAACATGACGGGATATGTCGCTCGTGATTATATTCTCTTTGTATGTCGCCTTTACCCACTATGTCGTTCATTATAGGGTTCATTAACACCATCTTGATGAATGCCTTTTTTACAGAAACTAAGGGGTGTTTTCATTTTAAATTGTGTCTTTACCTTTTTTTCATAAAATGGAAATTTTTGGTTTCCCTTCTCAGAATAATGTGTACAAGATCAAAAGTGCTCATAATTCTGAGTAGGAAACACTAAAATTTTCTAAGCTTTGAGAGAACGCAGAACCAATAAGGCATTCATATTTTTCAAAAATACTTGAGAAACACTCCTCTTTATGCAATGTTAGTAAAAGATTTCACCTGTTTACTGTCAGGGCAAACGTGGTGCTTTGTTATGTTACGGAGCACGCAGTTAGCACCCATAACGATAATCGACTGTTGATCTGCTGGAATACTTGGCCGCGATTCCCTGCTCACGATCATCGGCCACTGGACTTTAAGCTCTGACACATGGACATAACGTTGGTTTTTCGCATATAATAGTTAACATTTTAAGATACTATAATAATATTACGTGAGCCACCAGTAATATTTGCAACGCATAGCATATGTAACGAATTGCGGCGTTTCCCGTGGAACCTTGTGCGTAATTAATGGACCGATGCTTCCCAAATCAGTATGACCGAAGCTAAATTGCCAAAACTAAATGCATACCCATAAAAATTTGTTTTTATTTGATGTTTTCCGTATTGTTTCTACAAGTAACTTCTATTATGTTAGGTATAACGAATTGTTTAGGAACGTACAAACGATTAACACCAAAAACGAAGCAGTTTTATTTGGAACTAGGTACGAAAGGCGAAAACTTATCAGAGGATTGACGAGGTAAGTTTTCCCTTTCGCCCATGTTTCGCCCACATAAAATCCTTAAACCCAATTCATCTTAACCAACCTTATTTATGAGCTCTATAATCGAATACATCCTAGGGGGGGGTAAATGCCATAATCGCCACGCTTGGCATGCGGGTTGGCGATCACAGTATCTCCACCGCACTCCAGGGATGCTGCTACCAATCCCATGGTGGTCTTCGTCGTAGTTTTAGGATACCCGTGTCCAATGCATATACATGTTCCGTCAAAATAACTGTAAACAAAAACTAATAAAAATTACGTAATAATAGTATATTACGATACAAGTGTTGAGAGAGAACAGGAAATCCGCAACGAGTGGTGACAAATTAAAACACGACCGAAGGGAGTGTTTCAAATCGACACGAGTTGTGAATTACCTATTCGCACGTGTATAGTACAACGTTTTACAGTACATATGGCTCTTTAAAGTTTCGACATATGCGGTAAAGTAGCACCATATGTACTATAAAATTATTTACAGTACATATGGTGCTACTTTGCCGACATATGCACGTATAATCAGCAGATTACGTGCATAGCACGTCCGGAAAAACCCACTTTTTGGCCAAATGGTGACGTAAAATTGTGTACAAAACACGGGTCGTAAAACAGAAAGCCCTCTCTCGCATATTTATGACCCTCGCCTGCGGCTCGGGCCTCAAACTTCTGCGATATCGGCCTTTCTTTGTTTTACAACCCTTGTATCGTAATGTACTATTACAGTACATATGGTGCTACTTTACCGTATATGTCGATTTTTTAAAGAGCCATATGTACTGTAAAACGTTGTACTATACACGTGCGAACAGGTAATTCGCAACTCGTGTCAATTTAAAACACTCCCTTCGGTCGTGTTTCGATTTATCACCACTCGTTGCGAATTTCCTGTTCTCTGCACTTGTATCGTAATGTACTATAATGTAACGTTGGGCCATCCTTGTAATTAAATGCATATCTGTGTCAGGAGAGTCCACATTTATGGAAATGAAAACAATCTGTTAAAGTTTGAGGTCGAGAATGTGAAAATTTTACAATCGCTCTATATTTTGGAAGCTTCCATAAGTGTTGACATCAAAGTCTCTTGAACTACACGATTCGTATTTGAGTCGGTGCTTTATTCGGAAATACCTCACTTAAACGTTATTTTCTATTTACTCACCAAAGATTAAACGCACACGCACTTATGCGAATGGGCTGTGTGTATGCATTGTGCACTTATACAATGAGTCTCATTAAAAACAAATTACGGAAATAACATATTAGCTACTGGAGAGGAGACAGTGATTCAAATAAGTACTTTAAAATAAGTAAACAATAGATAAGCGGAAATATTTTTCCGGAAAAACGTTTATTCTAAGTACGAGTACATGCATAGAAAAGAAAATGTCTGTATAACTTGAGCAATTAGGAATGGTAGCCACGTTGTGACAGCTTTTTGTTATGAAGCATTTCTAAAATAGGTACCTACATAAAAAGGCGATTTATATGGCGAAAATACTTACCGAAAATTTGTCATTTTTTCATAAGTATATATTGTACTTTGTGATTTCAATGTTATTTATTACTTGCGATTACTAGATCAGCTAGTATTCATTCAATACTCTAAACGATTCAACTACTTACCAACCATAGAAAAGAAAAAATTGGGTCATACAGAAGTTCACGTCGTTTCTGCGGACCCAGTCAGTTTAAAGATTAATTAATGGTCAGAAAAGGCTACGTTTCTTATATATGGACGCACAGTATAAACAGTTGACAAGGAAAAACGATTTTTGTATTTTTAACCTAATTAGAATATATAAGTGTACATGTACGTAAAATACATATGACGCGAACAATATTAAAAAACAGCGAAAAAGTTGAATGAAATCGTAAGTACGTTACGTGTAATAGTATTCGGGTGGGGTCAAAGCGCCAAGACCAGGAGCGACCGGTCGCGGCGCGTGAGGCGCGTCGTAGGGAGGACTTTCTTTTCCATCGCTGCAGTCTAGACACACGAACCATCTGCTACATAAATAATCAATATGATGACAATAAATTATTATAAATCAAACTATATTACTTACCTCACATATTTTTTGTTTTAGAAACTATTATTCGTCTCTGTTAGAAAATACTTAACTATATACTGCCCTCAAATCAGCAAAGACAGCAACTTCTAAACAATGGGTTTGACCTGCTGACTGTATCAGATAGCTTTATCCTAAAAGTTTTATTGTTTTTATGGTCAACGTGTGTTGTCATGCTCCAATAACTATGGCTCCAATAACGACTTTAATAAGTGTTATGGTCTATGTTGCCAAAGTCAGCTCCGTGCGTTACACTAAGTAAAAGTCTAGTTCAATCTCTTATGGAAAATTAGTTGGCGTTTAGACATCACTGGCATTCACTCGTACATGAAGAATGGCGTCCAAAGGGATAATCCAATAAACGTTTGATATAATTAGTTAATGAGGAGATAACTAAAAAATATACAATAAACTTTTCTAAAGACTAGGTTATTTGATTATCCGATCTCAGTTCAGATGACCATAGGGCATAGCTCGTTCCTCGCACAGCAAATCGGTATTGCCATATTCAGCAAGGCAACGTCCACGGGGCCAGCTTGATGTTATGGGATCCCTGCCCAGTGGAAGTAAAATGGCCGAGACTTATACTTTAAGTTACCTGTGATCCTTCTGAAGTCGCAAGCGTCCACAGGCGACGGCATCTGCTTACCATCAGGCAGGCCGTAAGCTTGTTTGACACCGTCGTTGTATAAAAAAAGTTAGGTTTAGTAGCAGTACTTAAGTTCTCTATTATGATTATTTTTCATAACTTTGTCTTTAATGTAAATAAGTTGATGTCTCTGCAATTTACTTTATTGCATTGTTTAACGAAAACTATTTACTGCAAGACGCATTGATTCACTAAGTAAATAAATTAAATTTAAAATAAATTAGGTTTTTTTACATAGTATTATTTATTATTTCGTCATTTTCCCATATTAAACAATAAAAAGCTTTCATTACTAAATACGAGATTAAAAGGTAAACTAAAGTATAACGTATATCGTATCATATCTTTCTGTGCATTACAACTACATAGCTTTTTAATTTCACAAGACTTAAGTAGATTGATGCTAACCAATTATTTTATTTAATACGTCATTTGTTATTACTCAAAAGGCAATCTCCCATCTTCCCTACTATAGAGACCATTCATGCTCGTTTCTAATGAACAGTATTCTTGAATCCATCAATAACTAAGGCAGTCATTTTAGACAGTATAACTATGTCTACCAGTACGCTGACTATCAATGATTAATATGATCATGCATGACAATGCCAATCTGCATAATAGGAATACTCTTAAACAAGTAACTCTAGTTTAAACATTTTCCAACTCACTAATTTAATCTAAGAGATTAAGAGTTGAGATTTAGGCTATTGTAACTTTGTATTACTGGGATGATATTTACAAACCGACTTGTCCTCACGTGTCACCTAATACCTCACCCGTTTTTATATGGAAACTGTCAAAATTTGACAAAGGACATTTGTCAGTTTTCATATAATACCACTGATATCAGAGTAAAGCAGATCCGCTCGTTTAAGTTGGACGATTTCTGTATACATCTGATCTATTCTCACTAATGCACAAATCAGTAAGTTTGAGAGAGACAGACAAGTGATATCTGACAGGTTTTCACCTGCCAGTGCCTCCATCTTCATAACTGAAAATTGTACTGAATTGACGTTGTGGTGTGTTATGTTTACATGGGACTAGCTGTTGCCCGCGACTTCGTCCGCGTCTTCACTCCTATTGGTCGCAGCGTGATGTTATATAGCCTAAAGCCTTCCTCGATAAGTGGACTATCCAACACAAAAAGATTTTTTCAATTCGAACCAGTAGTTCCTAAGATTAGCGCGTTCAAACATACAAACTCTTCAGCTTTATAATATTAGTATCTAGACACGCGGCAGCGTGTCCAGCCAAGTTCACCGCAAGAACTGGCGGACTGGGCGGACAGCAGCCGTGTGTTATTTTACACGAACCGTTTGGAGCCATTTTGACCCCCCAATAATTCAAAATCTATCTAACATAAAAAAATGAAATTGGTACATATATTAAGATCCGTTAGAACAACTAGAAACCCAAATTTCATAAATTAGGTTTACATAATAGTTATTAAAATAAAAAATTCCAAAAAACGGCATTTTGCCCACTGACTGACTGACTGACTAGTAATCAAAAACCTAACCCACTTCCAGATGACCTAGAAAGCTGAAATTTGGCATGCAGCTTGGTAATTATGTGTAAACACTAGAAATAATCAGAAAACAGTGATTTTATTATTATTTATGCTAGTTACCTCAGAACTCCGTCATTTATTAACCGATTTGGAAAATTCTTTTTTGTTTGAAACGGTATACTTCCGGGGTGGTCCCATTGTCATCGGGTCAGAATCCGATCATAGGGTCCTGGAGAAATCGAGGGAACTCTACAAATATTTTAAGTGCACCTATAGCGATTTGGGTATTTTGTATAGTAACTCGTGCATTCGCTCTGGGAAAGCACCATTGGATGAAGTTTGACAAAAGTAATATCATCGTAGATTATCTGAAAAGTTGCCAAGTTTGCCACTAGATAGTTTCTATGCAGTATGTTATAATACCGTAAAAGCTGTTGGATTTAAGAAAACTGCCAAGTTAAAGCTCAAAATGCATTAAGCCGCAGTAAATTAGTTTTACTGTAAACAATCTAGTGGCAAACTTGGCAACTTTTCAGATAATCTACGGAACTTGGCGCCCATTTAGATCGCAATTATTTTGTCGGTGAACTTGGCTGCCATTTTCACATTTATGATTTTGATGGGATAGATTTAACATCATGGTGTGCTTTCAAATGGAGAAAATTCGTTAACAACCGAAATGATTGTACTGTCTGTCGCATTCTAACTCATTTTGGTGCACCATAAGGATTTAACGAGACAGCTATATGAAAAATCATCGGGTCTGCTTTTCTCTGATGTCTGTGATAAAAACGGGTGAGGTTCTGAGAAGACAGGTGAGGACGAGTCGGTTTGCTGCACATATCGAACTGTAGGTACCTAATTCACTTAACTCCACAATCTTCAGTTTAGTGAAATAGAATACTGTTCGGTACGTGCACTCTGAGTTGCTTAAGCGCACAGTTACGCGAGGGTTAACTGGGGTCAGGCTGATTATAAATCAGATGGTTATCATTCATTTCGGGGCACATTTTTTTTTCACAATCTGTAGTTGATATGGATGCTGCAAGTACAGAGATTTGGGTTCACACCTATCTATTACCTATATCTCAAAAAATTTTTCAAAAACAGTTATTATATTTTTTAGCTTCAGCACTTACGAGTAGGCTAGGCTGCTTTTTATTAAATGAAATGGCAGTACATTATGACTACCTAGCCAGAACGTGTATTTTCCTTTTTACTACCTATCTAATGGATTAGATAACAAACCATTATGATATCTAGACACGCGGTAGCGTGTCCAGCCAAGTTCACCGCAAGAACTGGCGGACTGGGCGGACAGCAGCCGTGTGTTATTTTACACGAACCGTTTGGAGCCATTTTGACCCCCCAATAATTCAAAATCTATCTAACATAAAAAAATGAAATTTGGTACATATATTAAGATCCTATAGAACAACTAGAACACCAAATTTCATAAATATAGGTTTAATAGTTAATGAAATATTAAATTCCAAAAAACGGCATTTTACCACGGACTGACTGACTGACTGACTGACTAGTAATCAAAAACCTAACCCACTTCCAGGTGACGTAGAAAGCTGAAATTTGGCATGCAGCTTGGTAATTGTGTGTGTACACTAGAAAACATCTGAAAACAGTGATTTTTTATTAGTTTTATTATTATTAATATTTATGCTAGTTACCTCAGAACTCCGTCATTTATTAACCGATTTGGAAAAATCTTTTTTTGTTTGAAACGGTATACTTCGGGGGTGGTCCCATAGTTATCAGGTAAGAATCTGATCATGGGGTCCTGGAGAAATCGAGGGAACTCTTCAAATATTTGAGGTGCACCTATAGCGATTTGGGTATTTTGTATAGTAACTCGTGCATTCGCTCTTGAAAAACACCATTTGATGAAGTTTGTCAAAAAGTAATGATATCCCATCAAAAACATAAATGTGAAAATGGGAGCCAAGTTCAATATTAAGAATATGCGATGCTTGGTTGTCGTCTTCACCGACAAAAGAATTGAGATCTAAATGGGTGCCAAGTTCCGTAGATTCTCTGAAATGGTGCCAAGTCCGGATCTGCATTGTTTACAGCAAAACTAATTTACTGCGGCTTAATGCATTTGAGCCTTAACTTGGCAGTTTTCTATGCAGTATATTATAATTATAATACCATAACAGCTGTTGGATATTTAAGAAAACTGCCAAGTTAAAGCTCAAAATGCATTAAGCCGCAGTAAATTAGTTTTACTGTAAGCAATGTAGTGCCGAACTTGGCACCATTTCAGAGAATCTACGGAACTTGGCACCCATTTAGATTTCAATTCTTTTGTCGGTGAAGACGACAATCAAGCATCGCATATTCTTAATATTGAACTTGGCTCCCATTTTCACATTTGTTTTTGATGGATTGTAAAATCTTGATAACATTATCCACTTAAAGCGGACTATTCATGAGAAGTTAGATATCCATTAAGCATTATTAAATTAAAAGAATGCGAAGCTAATGTTCCTTCTTAGGTCCTTGTTCTTACCTACGAATACCTATTTGAATAATCGTAGTGCAAAATATGCAATGAAATCTACAGTTCCAACGTCTAATCCAAGAGCCACCTGTAGAAGTTTTGCAATAATTTAAAGATTAGCTGTTGCAAATTTGAATGCCAGACAATGTATACCTATGCGTCTACGTATGGGTGTTGCGGGTGTCCATGGGCGGCGCTAATCGCTTACCATTGGAAGATTCGTCTGCTCGTTTGCCTCCTCATTCATTATCCTAGCGTTACTCCCAGTACGGTTGCATCCTGAAGGACCTAATCCCAAGAATTGGCGTAGGCACCGGTTTTTACGGAAGCGTCTGCCATCTGACCTTCCAACCTAAGGGAGAAACTAGACCTCATTGGGATTAGGCTCAAGTGAGTGGGCAACTTGACTGTTAGAAGTTCTCAAACCGCCCGAAGGCCTCTAACATGGCTTAACGACTGCTATCATAGATAGCAGCCGGGATCAACGGCTTAGCGTGCCTTCCAAAGCACGGGAGCGCTCAGATAGCAACCACTCAAAGCGGTCACCCATCCAAGGACTGACCCCGCCCGACATTGCTTAACCTCGCATACCGCACACGGTACATATTTAAAAAAAAACATACACTCCGCCGCCAGTACTACAACAGCGACAGAGATACCGAATCTAAAAATTACTGCCTATTTAACTTATCTTGAAGTACGTATTAAAAACGTATCTCACTGAATGTCAAGATAATGCAACAACGGATGTCTATAGGTTCATGACCTACGAAATTATTTAAGAAAAGACAGCCGCACCTCCGTAGAAATGACAGTTTTTTACTGCTTTGTCGTCATTTCGTCATTATACGTGGCTTTCTCCGGCGCATCATTTACATACGCACATCTTTGTTTGCTCTACGAATTTCACCATCAGCGAGGTGCCCACGCGCATCGCAGGCCACGGTAGTTTAATTAAAGAACTAATAGACCAATTTATCAAGAAGTTGACCATCACAATAAATCTGCATTGAAAAAATGACTCAGCCGGGAAATTTAATAGACACATTTCAACTTAAAACGAAATACCTGTCTGCTTTATTATACGTTGTCGCGCTGAATAGTCAATTGACCTTTCGTTATTTGATATGAATTCGAGTAGATTCTACTATTTATAGAACCATTCTTTTTTGTCAATGAAACGAGGCTCTATGTGCAGCTGTGAACATAGTCATAGAATAAGTAATAGTAGAAGACGTAGTCCACCTTGTAAATCTTATTTAACATGAAAATATGATATCAGATGCACAGTAAATAAAAGATGGTATCAATTAACCTTAATCAGAAGTAACACCAGTAAAATATAAGTATCAGAAAACAATGATTGAGAGTATTGAGTATTGAGATATTTATTGATAAAATTATAACTAATTTTACATGTCATTTTTACATTTAGATAGGTATATTATATCACATTGTTTCTACTTGTTGTTGATTGTTTTACATTTTTTAATGTTAGTCAATTATGAATAGTTAGTCGGCCTCAACGTAACGTATTATTTATTATAACCTCGCGAATATTGTCTTCGTTGATTAGTGTACACTAAAATGTGTTTACAGATACTTCAGTAGATCTAAGTGCGCTTAACGCCTGTTTGCATTGTCTCTGCGTACTATAGAAGTAAGCGTGGGTATGCACGTACATGCCTAGTTTGTCAATCAAGCTTCTAAGTACGTCTAATGATTATGTAAACTATAAAGTAAACACCAGAACAGGTCTGCTTGTAATTAATTCCTTTTGTACTGTCATGACTGAGCAAGCAAGCATGGATGCATAGCGTTATAACTTAAAAACTGTTGGTTATTTATTTTTTTTCATTTTTCCTATTTTTAGGGTTCCGTAGTAAAACAGGAACCCTTATCTAGATTTGCCATGTCCGTCCGTCCGTCTGTCCGCGCTTAACTCAGTAACCGTTACTACGAGAAAGCCGTGATTGTGCAAGGATATACAGTTAGTATCAAAAGTAGCTACGGATTTGAAAAGTTCAAAAGTCTTTATTATAAGAGAATAAGAGCTTTTGACCCCTTCATGTGCGTAGCTACTTTTGATGCTGACTGTACATATCAATCACGCCAACAATAAAGTTCGAATAAAATTTTAGAAATAATAATTGTATGGTGTACCTTTTCTTGTACTACCGATTGTGTGAGGTACTCGTATCGTTAGATAACTCCTTTAAAAATAATATGGGTTTTCTTAAAATATTTTTTGGGTATGCATACTTATATAGATAAATACATACTTAAATACATAGAAAACATCCAAGACCCAGGAACAAATATCCGTGCTAAATGCACAAATAATGCCCTGGCTGGGATTCGATCCCAGGACCTCTAGCTTCGGAGGCAGCGTCACTACCAACTAGGCTAAACAGGCCGTTACACAGCTAAGTAGACATTATTAGTTAACCAGTAATAAATTTACTTGTAAAAGAAAACTTTCCTACAATTACATAGTTCAATTGTTAGCTGTGTCAAACACATATTAAATATATATTTGTGAACTTTTAAGCCTGCATAAGTAATTTTAACGGGTGGAAAACTACGTACGGAACCCTTGCGCGTGGTCCGACATGCACTTGGCCGGTTTTTGATTCCACGGTTCGAAAATTAGAGGCGAGGCGGCAAAAATGGCAACTAGTATTTTTTTTTATAATGCTATTCGAAGCACTTTTTAGAGAAGATTAAAATTCTATATGTGGCCAACTACGATTAGAGCACATAATTTTTAAGAAAAAAAAACCGACTTCAATGGGGGAGTCCGGTGAAAGATTATTAATCTTAGATGGTGCACTCTTAGATTCCATACAATAAAATACAAAAATGGCTATAAGTATGTTTATAATGGTTATAGAAGACTAAGTACCCTCAATTCCTCATGAAATCATGGAAAAAC
Source organism: Notocelia uddmanniana (assembly GCA_905163555.1). Classification (NCBI taxonomy): domain Eukaryota; kingdom Metazoa; phylum Arthropoda; class Insecta; order Lepidoptera; family Tortricidae; genus Notocelia; species Notocelia uddmanniana. The sequence continues at coordinate 19,417,983 of LR991059.1, read as the reverse complement.
CTTGCTTGCTTGTCAAACAAAACAAAGAGAACAAATCGCCAAACGTGAACTACGCGTCGTTGAAGAGTTCCGTTCTGATCATCATCAGCAGTTCCACTTCATCAAATGTCACTTTTATGAATGAAAATGCTTGATTAGTTCATGAAAATACTAAAATCACTATTTGTGTGCCTTTCACATTTGAGGAGTTTCCTCGATTCCTAATGGATCCCGTCATCAGAACTCGAGCATGACAAAAATCAATCGTGAAAATAGAACTTGCTTAACAAACACAGCTAGAAGGACAAATCGCCAAAAGTGAACTTTTCTTTGTTGAAGAGTTCTGTTCTGATCATGATCAGCAGTTCCACTTCATCAAATGTCACATTTTTGTATGATAATGCTCGATTTGTTGATAAAAACACAAAAATCACTATATGTTTGCCTTTAAGATTTGAGGAGTTCCCTCAATTCCTCATGGATCCCATCATCAGAACTCGAGCATGACAAAAATTTATCGTGAAAATAGAACTTGCTTAACAAACACAGCTAGGAGGACAAATCGCCAAACGTGAACTTTTCGTCGTTGAAGAGTTCTGTTCTGATCATCATCAGCAGTTCCACTTCATCCAATGTCACATTTTTGGATGCAAATGCTTGACTTGTTGATAAAAACACAAAAATAACTATATGTTTGCCTTAAAGATTTGAGGAGTTCCTTCAATTCCTCATGGATCCCATCATCAGAACTGTCTTTTGACAAAAACGGGACCAACTTGGATATATATACATACAATCAAAAAAAGAATTTTTCAAATGGGTTAAGAAATGACGGAGTTATGGAGTAACAAACATTAAAAAAAAAAAAAAAAACAAAAAAAAAAACATATAACCGAATTGATAACCTCCTCTTTTGAAATCTTGAAGTCGGTTAAAAAGGCACAAATAGGGGACAAAAGTAGTTCACCGCTAGTGGCCTTCGAAACGGCTCCTACAAATGAATGTTTTGGTCGTATAAAGCCTAATAAAGCTAATTTATTGCGAGTTAATGCATTTTGAGCTTTAACTTGGAGGTTTTCTTAAATATCCAACAGTACATACTGCATAAAAAAACTGCCATGTTTAGGTTCAAAATGCATTAAGCCGCAATAAATTAGCTTTAGTGTAAACAATCTAGTGCCAGACTTGGCACCTTTTCAGATAATCTACGGAATTTGGCACCCATTTAGATCTCAATTATTTTGTCGGTGAAGACGACGACCACGCATGACATATTCTTAATATTGAACTAGGCTCTCATTTTTACATTTATGTTTTTGATGGGTATGGATGGTACGATGTGACTAGTACCCAATTGTTTTGACTTTCAGAGCGATTATATCCGAATATATTCACTTAATCATTTCTTTTCCTGAGACATTATCATGGCGATACTTACATTCGATTTAATAAGTTTTTTTTTTCAGTGCATCCCCTAAAAAGATTTTTTTAGTATTAGTATGTGTGTTTGATGTTTTTTGTTTTAATTTTTTTAGGTGTATTCATAACATAATACACCTAAAAAAATCTTGGGCTTTCTCGCCGGTGTTTCGCTCGCAGACAGATCAGTAGGTAGGTACCTAATCTGAGCACAGCTAGTGCAGTGAAGTTTTCGATGAATTAGTAAGAAAAAGTTTTGCAATGTGTCATTTTCTGAATTAAATAAATAATTCAGTTTATTTTTAGCTTTTTTGGTGTTTTTAGGTAGTAGGGATTGTTGGATGTATTTTTGGAGTAAAAAAAATATACTAATAGTTTTCCAACAATAAGGATTAAAAGGTATGCTGTTTCAATGAAGTAATTTACATACATATATAAAGATAAATATAGATTTCCTTTTAACCGATATCGTCAATGTTTTAGTTACACCCTGTATTTTTCTTCCGAAATAAGTAAGTTTATATGCGCGTAGTGGTTTCCGACGCTCCAAATCGCTTCTCCCAAGAGTCCGTGCATAAATTTTAGTACATTACTGCAGAGGCCGTGAAGTAAGGGATTGCCGGACGAGTTTGGGATAAACGGCCGAGTCGTAGACGAGGCCGGATAAAACGAGTCCTGCAATCCCTGTTCCGGCCGAGGATTGTATAGTACTTTTCTCAAACTTGTTAGAAAAAAAAAACATTAAAAAAATACTATGTAAAAAAAACTAAAAAATACAAAACGTTCAAAAATAGCAAAGCATCACGACAAATAACGGAAATTAAATAAAAACACGAAAAATGCTACAAAATACAAGCACCATTTCAAAAAACACGAAAGAACTAAAAAATACCAAAACACATAAAAACTAAAAAAACTACCAAAAACATGGAAAAACAAAAAAAAAACGAAAAGCACAAAAAAAATACATAAATACTCGAAAAAAGAACAACAAAATACAAAAATACAAGAACGATAAAAAAAAACCGGAAAAACAGAAAAAAAAAACAATTTACATAACAAATTAAAAAATATATATACAAAATCGTGACGGTTGGCTCTATGTAATATTTCCTTTATCAGTTCATTTTAGTAAGCAAATTTAAAAAGTTAGAGCAGCGGCCAATAATGTTAGTTTCATACATTCTCCATACATTACTTCTTGGCCGGCGGCCAAGAAGTAATGTAGGGAGCCATAAACAGGTAACTTCATGTCCTCTTTTCGTGACATTAATGCATACATTTAGGCGCATGTTTGAGAAAATATTATTTAAATTGCATGCAGCAACTAATGCGCTAATAAAATATACACAAATCGAACTAGTCCTTATGGTACCTAAGCTCAATAAAGGATGATTCACAGACTTCACAGTAGACCGTTCCGTGTCCGAGCCGGCCCGTTTTCTATGACAGCAAACGCAACGGCCGGCGTATTTCTCTAGAAGAAAATGGGCCGGCCCGGGCACGGGACGGCCTACTGTGCATCATCCCTAAGGCTGTTATAAAGTGTATTCCACGTAAATGGGGAAAAAACTCGTATAAGATATTTTTGAGCCATTCGGTCAGCTACTTTTGCAGCGCACGGTACTCTAAGTTTACCAAGCGCATCGATATGGGCGAACTGGTGTAAGCCTGAGCTCTAATCCTGTAAGTATTTAAAGTTGTTCTAAATATACGCTGTATTTTATAACCATAATCAAAGTAACACTATTCTGACTAAGCTGACAAGAATAAATTTCAGTTGTACGCGATTAAGTCCCATTTACCAATAATAATGTGTAAAAATCGTGCAAGTTTAAATCAATATAGGATGATATTGTACAAATAAATAATAATAATGTTATGTTTGCCTACAAATAACTAAAAATACAACTACTATAAAGTCAATTCAAAAGTTCTCGTTCTTGTTCTGAAAATCGAAGTCAAACAAACGTTACAGTCATCAACATCAAACTTACAACACATCGCTTGAGACACATTAACTATAGGGTCATTATATTCAGTAATTTAGTTAAAAATCCTAAATTAGTTTTATTTTAATAATGTGTGAATAGTCTGTTTAGATTTGTTGTGCAATCATTACTTTATTTTCACACTAGCCTTTGTTTTCTAACACAGCTCAGCTCACATTATACTCGGTCTCTGTTATGTTATAATACTATGCGATACATTGAGTAACTTTAGTATATAAACTTTAATAAGGAATGTAAGTACTCGTAATTAGGCGTGATTATCACTTGTCACCCTTATTTCCATAATTGCTTGGCATATAAAAAATAGGTCAGATAGTTCAGTCAGCAGCATTAGTATCTGATAATAGAAAGCGTGTATAAATATCTGACACGTCCTTATTTGTAGGGTTGTTAAAGTAAAAGTTGTTTCCTCTTTAATTTAGGCGTACGTATTATAATGCACTTGTAGGACCTTTAGGACGTGTCAGAAATTTTGCCGCGTTTGTTGTGGCAGATATTAATTCTGGTGACTTCATCAGAATTCAGTCAATCTGGCTAGTATTGAACATTCCCTGTCCTGTGTAGCCAGCAAACGGGGCCGAACAACGAGTTCTGGGTATACCTAAAACCTCTGTAGGTTATTTGTCTATTTACAGTAGTTTTATAAGTAGATATCTTGATTATTTCCTTTTTCCATTTCCATTTTTAAAGTCAATCTAACATACCAGTTAAGCTTTAGGGCATAGAAAACGATTTTTTATTTTTTCTACTTTTAAAATAATTACTGATCCTAGACTACAGTCTAATGATTTGTGGTCTAAGTACAATTAAATATTACAAGCCACATTCTTCACACGATTTTTTTTGTAGCAAGGTTTCTGTACCTAAATTATCTCAGCTTGCCAATGAATTTAAACTGTATAAGTATTAAGGAGCCGATAGAAGGTGTCTACAGAGATTAATTCGAGTGATAGTGTCTCCACTCTCGTGTACGATACGATCCGATGCATCCCGATGTATTCTTACGCAAGCTACTAGGTTGCTTGACTGGCTTGGAATGCGCGGTGCAATTGTTGCCTTGGAGGATTAACCACAAACCCGAATTCAATGTTTATTTAATGTTCAAGTAGTTGGAAGTTTAGTGTAATCCTCTTAACAATAATTCAAGTGTTGGCTACTTGATTATGATTATACCTACATGTTGTAAGCATACCTACACACTGAATTCCTTATGCTTCTGTTATCAGTTATAATTCTAAACATTTTCTTCAAGACACTCACAAGCACTGCAAAAAAATAAGTAATTAAATACTAGGTGCAGCGGTTCTGAAGTGTTGCGCGGACATTGATTTTCGGCTATTGATTTTTATTTATTGTAATGTAACTTATGTAACACACAAATGCCATAAGTGGGTGAAGTGGATGTGTATAAAGTACAGTAACCAATCTTAAACTGAATGCCCTACCCAACAGTATGTTTCCGCTCACATCTGACGTAGGTAAGGTAAGCATATACTAGGCCTATTAAATAATGTATACTATATATTACGTTGTTGTACACGGTGTAAGTTTGTCTATCTCATTTTATCACTTTTCACTCAATCCCTCAAAGGTTACCTGGAAGAGATCCCTCATAGGATTATCCCTATGAGCCTTTGCCTTTGCTTTTGTTAGCCTTTGTACTCTTATCTGACCTGTATATTGTTTTAACCTCTTACTGTGTAAAATAAAGTGCTTACACATATATACATACCAGAAGAGAGGCGTTGATTTTAAAATTAGTGTTATTGTATCTATTAATTACCACTTCAGTAAGTAAAGTACACATTGTTACTATACCAGCCATTGGCAAAGTATTTGCGCGATTGTCAGTTGAAATGAAGCTGAACGTGCTAATAAAATAACTAGTGGCTCTGTGCGCTCTGTATACCTGGCGAGAAATATTTTTTTAGTTTTCAACTCCCTTGACTCCGCCATTTGGAAGAATCGAACCTGCTCACAGTATTTCACGAGAATCGGTTGAAAATTGTGAACAGAACAGCCGGATATCCGCCGGACAAACATACGAAAGCATTTTTGTTCAAGCTGAAACGCTCGCTTCGCGCTCGCTCGGTCAATAATTAGTTAGGTTTATAAAATTCTTAAGAAAATATACGATGCGTACAATATTCAACTGTGAGTTTACTTTTATCTCAACTCGTGGTGTACCATGCCACCCGTCTGATTTCCATCCATTCATAACTTCATACATGCATCATTTACATGCATCATTCACATGCATGACGGTGGTAACTCATTCAATGCGTATACTCGTATCACTGATTAAAGTGTTATTAAATTCGGACTGGCCAGCGAGACTCGCTGGCGTTTCCGGCCCGGCCTGGTTGATGGCTTTGATGCATATTCATTCTAAAAGAAAACCTGTTGGCTCTGTCAAATTAAAAAGCTTTTATTTGCATGATCATAGCGAACTGAATAATGAATCAAATGTGCCTACAGATGAAGATGAATCATCCCTACGTCTTACTTAAAACAATTTTGTAAATCAAGCTATAAAGGTTTAATTAGAGAAGCAACGGGATATGTGTCAGTTATGAAGGTGTTGAGCATGAAATTGACAATTTCACAGTGTTCACACGATCATATGTAAATATATATATGTCTTTTGATAACATTTTAGGTACTACTTTGCGTTGAAGGTATTTCTAACACTTGTTTGGAAAACTGTGTGGTTTTGGTAAACCTAATATTGGCATAAGTGTATTAGTTAATTGTGATTTAGCTGATGATCCTATACTCAAATAAATAAAACTATATACCATATAGGTTAACAATAAACAGATTTATTAACATCAGTAATTAATTTAGGTACTTAATTATAAAACATTTTACAACAAAGGAAAGTAATTAGTCTGACCTTATAGGCGTGTTTGAATCGGTAATGTACTACCTAAAAGTCGTCATTATGGCAATATTTAATCTCACGTGTTTTCATAACCTGAGCAGTATTGGCCGGGTTTTGGAACTATAACTTACTAGGTAGTTCCAATTCAGTATCTACTGAAGCGCCTTATTCACAATACATAATATGTGTAATCGTTAATATCAGTTATATTTTTCGGAATTATCGCCTGGTTACATTTAACGATTACACCCTGTATAAGTACACCGTGACCAAAACTACTTGTAGGTAAATTTAAAAAGAAATTATATTATCATTAACGATCTATATTTTAAGTAAACTTAAAACTGTTTAAAAATCATTGAATATAATTACTGAACGTAAAATGTTCGGATGACACAAAAATCTATGTAGGATGAATAATGCAACTCTTACCAGTTTTAAAACTGGATTTATCTCTACGACACCTAATAATTCACTATAAGTACTTACATTTAAATTTACTTGCTTACCTTTTCGGATCTCGATAAACTAACAGTAAATTTCTATTTAAACTGATATACTGTGTATCTATTTAGCTTGCGCAAGTCTAACAGTATATAAATGTTAACGAAATCCTCAATTAAAACATCCAATTTATGTCGCTTTAATTAGATAAATTAAAACAATTTCTTGTGATTTAGAAAAGACCTTAATTGTAAAAGTGGTTAGGTCTAAATGCTTTTTACACAATTCTTCTTTGCGTAGTTTTAATTGCATCTTTACTCATTCTTTCCATTCTAACATGTACCTACGAGTATTAGAATTCCAAAGTGAAGTTAAAGTTATTTCATTTATTAGTGTTTTATTAGTTAAAAGCGTTTGTACAAGCACAACACAACATACCTGAACATAAATATTATTTATTGAAACTTTTACATGCCAATTACAGTAAATGGCCGTATCGTTCGTTACATTAATACTAAACTCTTGTACATGCATTTGTCTCAATTTACAAACATATTGAATACTAGCTTTTGCCCGCGACTTCGTCCGCGTATAATTCGTTCTGGCCTTAAAATGATTTGTTTTCCCATACAATCTTTCTCAAGCACAGGTGGACACCAGGAACTTAGGGGTGACATGTTGAAGAAGGAAAGCCACGAATAGATCTGACTGGAGATATTTGCTTGACCAGGCTAGCCTAGGGCTCACCCGCGGCTACAACGCCTCAGATGATGATGATGATACAATCGTTGACCCTTCTTTACACCCCCTTAAGAAATGATTACAGTCAATATGACATTCCCTAGAAATCCTATTGTCAAAACGAATGGTTAAGTACTTATTTCGGAATATCAAATGTACCGATTCTAGACGAATGAATCTCGTCAAAAACATTACATGTACATTGTACAATGGTAAAAGTCTCGCTACGCAGTTCTGCCGTGAAACGTTATCCCAACAAAACGAGTTCTTCATGTAAGTATGATCACCGAAGGCCGGAAGCAGAGCGGCAAGGCATGCGAGAATAATCACACAGAGCGGGCTTCTCATGTAAGGCTGAGGGCCTTGAAAGCCTGAAGCAGAGAGGCGAGAGACGCGAGGCTAAAGGCCGAGCCTCCCAACAGAGTAGATTCTTCATGTAAGGTTGATGACCGAATAGCCGAAGGAGAGTGGCAAAGCATGCGAGGCCGAACGACGAGCTATGTCGTCGCCGAAGATCCAGTTGCCATATTAATGAGGGTAAATTATACTCCATTCGTTTGTTTTCACGTGATGCCTAGACATATAAACAGACAGATAAACAGACACAAATTCTTAAAACTGTTGAAACGATTTCTGTTATCGATTCTAAGTATCCGCAGCCAACTTTTTTTCGAATATCTTCCATGTATAGACTTTCGACCCTCTTCTAAGATGCTCCAACTGTCTATGCTGACGATTGGGCTGCCCAGCTCGAGTGATCTCTTATATCAAACAGTTTTTATGGTGTGAAGGGTATTAAGTAAAAAATAACGCACAACATAAATGGTACACCGACGATACAAAGTGTGCATTGAAACAGCTGTTTTTGTATTTAAGCATATGAATAAAAACAATGCCAAAGTATCGCAAATGCATTTTGATGTACACGCAAAGTAAAACTAATTGCGAAAAGTTTGTGCTCAAAAATAGCGTCAACAATCAGAAGGAATTATGATACTTCGGTTTTGACATAATGAATCGTCAACTTGTTTACAATTCTGCTATGCTTTAAGTTAAATTTCTTGACACGCTGTTATACTTCCAATTGGCTGAAACTTAAATCGTAGAATGGCGTATGTGGATTAAACCACCCCGTTTCATAGACCTTACTTGCATCCCCGATTTAATATCCCTTTGATGGAAGATCATCGGGACAAAAAGTACACTTATAATATATATAAGTGAATCCAGATTATATACTATTAACATACAGATCATCTTAATTTTCATTTGTTCAGCCGTTTTTGCGTGATTCAGTGACAAACATCCAAACATCTAAACTTTCGCATTTATAATATTATTATCCCACTAGGGATTATGGTATAAAGTGAGTGCACATGAAATGAACGGCAAAAGTAACATTGTACTTGCATGTTTTTATATAGGATAGGATAGAGCGCTCGTGGCCCAGCGGCGCCCGCGTACCGCGTGCGGTATGCGAGGTTAAGCAATGTGGGCGCAGGTCAGTTCTTGGATGGGTGACCGCTTTGAGTGGTTACTAACTGAGCGCTCTCGTGCTTTGGAAGGCACTTTAAGCCGTTGATCCCGGCTGCTGTCTATGACAGCAGTCGTTAAACCAAGTTAGAGGCCTTCGGGCGGCCTGAGATCGTTTAACAGTCAAGTTGCCCACTCACTTGACAAAGGGGGGTCGAAGTTGCACCACGTCCGTAGGGAGTACCCACCGTTACCCTACACGTGACCCCTGGGTGGTGCTAAAAGTGCAACAAAAACTGGCAACCGTACTTGTCTTCTCGAAGATCTCACGGTTCGTAAATAAATGTCATACGATTAAATAAATAAATATAGGATTACAAAGTTATATATGTAGTTTTTGAATCTAGAAAACGGGACTGAAATTTGGGTTTAGAGTCACAGTTACTTAATGGAATCCATCATAATAGTGTTCAAAATTTGAAGACACCGTGGTGGCTGGCGCGCACACTGGGCAGCGCCGCGGCGCAGCGCTTGCGTTTACTATTTTTTCAGTTTCTATCTTAAGATTTCACAAATTTTTAATGAGGATGTTTTTCCTTTGTCGTCAAATATATGCTTACCAAGTTTCATACCTGTAACTCATGGATTATAGGAGTTCCCATACAAAATTCAACCCCTCTTTTTACCCCCTTTTAACCCAAATCTGCACAATTTTTATAGCCTTAAACTTGACCGGGTATTTACTCGACAGATTAGTAAAGTTTTTATCAAAATCCGTTCAGCCGTTTCCACGTGATGCGCGTTCATATAAACAGACAAACAGATAAACAGACAAAAATTCTAAAAACTGTTGGAACGTGTTCTGTTATCGATTCTACGTATCCCTAGCCAACTTTTTTCGAATATCTTCCATGTACAGACTTTCGACCCTCTTCAGCTTTATTATATGTATAGATAGATTAAATCACACAATAATGTTTGAGTCAGGTACTTTTTAAGCTTGAATCGCACGGAACGCGGCGCAGCATCATTGCGGTGCGGAGGTGGTTTTTCGGTATCGGTAAAGCAAACGCGGTCCGGCGCAAGCCGCACCAAAAAACCACGCAGTATTCGGTAGCACGTTGGAGCAGAGGCGGCGTGTGGGACATATGAAGCAGTAATCGACAGTCGACTGTTTCGGACAGATCAGAAATGCAAAACCGCCTCCGCCACGCACCGCGCCGCGCCCGCTCTGTGCGTTTCGAGCTTTACATATATATTAATCGTATGGCATTTCTTTTCGAACCGTGAGATCTCCGAGAAGACAGTATTTTTTACATAACCGCGTTACTAGGTAGGTGTGTAGGTATATTATATACCATATATGGCTGATGTTGTTTTTAGGACACAAGCTAACGTAGTTTGAAAACCTAATTCTCCAGACAAGACAATTGAACACTGCTTGATTACATCATTATTGATCCTGTATCAATTTTATTTCTGTAAGAAAATAAATGCCGATTTAAACTGGGTTGCACCAAACCGTCTATAATCGTAAGCTGTATTCGTCGAAATTTGAATGTACGGAAAGTTTGACAAGTTACTATGGGATGACAGCTGCCGGCGCCATACTTAACGTTGATCAGTCTGTGATCGTAAGTCGGTGCAACCCAGCCTTAGTATCAGTATCAAGCTGTTCTCCCCAGTTGCTGCGACAGACCAGTATTCTTCCCAAAGTTCCACAGCTATATAATTATAGCCGTCTCGCTGCTGGGTTCAGGTGGTTTCTCATACTATCCAGATAAAGTTAAGTGGAGACTGTTCACTGGGCGTTGGTGAGTGGCGCAAGATACAACAGCCGCGCGAGGTTATTCCGGGCGTAGCGGCCTCGTTGCTGCGGCGCGCCGTGGCCCGGCCGGCCCCACAGCGCCGCCCAAGTCTCGTGGTGCTGTCGGACGCTCTCTGCCGAGTTCTGACGGGTTTCCTGGTAACATATCATAGTTAGATCATGAATACGGACGGCACGGTATTGGATATACAGTGTGGAAAGATAAGTCGGGCCCTGGAGGGAAACTACCTTTAAACGTTGAGATAGCTCAATTTGCTGAAATAAAACTTTATTTTATTTCTCCTAAGCATTAAAACTGCATTCACAGTATTTTTTAAATGTACAGATAGCAAAAATAGCCACATTTTGTAATTATTGTAAAAAAAAATTTGATGCCAATAGATCCTATTTTTATCAAGGAATAAAAATTTATTAGAGATAGACCTAGTCTAGGATACAAGAGAGCCAAAAAAAATAAAGACATTTTGCACAATTAGTATTGAAAAAAAGGTATCTTTTTCAAAAATCTGTGAATGCAGTTTTATTGCTTAGGAGAAATAAAATAATGTTTCCTTTCAGTAAATTGAGTTATCTCAACGTTTTAAGGTAGTTTCCCTCCAGGGCCCGTATTTTCTTTCCACCCTGTATACGGTCTCGCTATTGAGAATGTCGGAAGACGGTACGAGTTGAAGGAATAATGTCGCGGGAAGCACGAGCTTGGGGTTTGAAGCACTAGCCGAGAACGCGGAATTAGCGTAGCGTTAGAATATATATGATGAATAGAAATTTTAATATGAGTACTGTACTTAATGGACGATAAATACTATTTGTACAAAAGAAACAGAGAAGCGATAACATCAAACATTTATTTTATTTTTATTCTCACTTTGAGAATTTCTGTTTACGAATTGTCTTGAGGCTCTTTTGGCAAACAACCAAAAGACAATTAGGTTACAGTGGCACTTTGTTTTTAATTTACATATAAAACGTACTCGTTTTATTTGCTCTTGAGTTTGTCTAGCCTTGGTAACAAGTATTTTGAATCTCTGCCTACCTCTTTACGTTGGCATTTGACTTTGATCTGATGTTTCAGTTCCCTCAGATAGTCCTCGTTAAGGAGCTCTCGCCATCTACAAATATGAAAAACCAATAATTATATAAGTGAAGAAGCGAAACTAGATATTATAAAAGATAATTAAGCGTGATTACAGCACGCGATAATAACGCCTACTAAATTAAAAACTATTATTGAACGAAACAAAGTCAAAGATCAAGGTGACGGTGGCAAACGCTTTATTAAGAGACCTAATGAAAACCGTAAATCTTTTCTCGTGTCATATATCACAGCGCGGCTAGAAAGCCGTGGTGACGCAATCCATGGCTGCGCACGATCGATGGCTCACATACAGCCACTGCACATTATGGATGAGTGTACACGAAACGCCTGTCATGTCGATCACCCAAATCTGTCACTATATCAAACCGATAAAATGCTGCTTATTATTATAACTAGGAACCCACACTATTGTTCACATACGATGACAATCAACATTGTTATTACACCACTTGTAATATACGTCTCGATTACCGAGGCATCACGCACCATAAACTGTTACTTGTTAATGGATATTGTATGCTAATTAACTAACCTTTTACCGATTCATGTTGTTTTTATAACGGATTGTACCGAAAACGAGATAAAGATCGAACGTTGGGAAGAAATATGAACCTTCTGCCCGCCCGCCGCGTAGCGCGTTATTTTTCAACCGCATTGCACAACGCATTACAAAAATTCCATAATGATACAACACATTGCCGATACCGCCTGCAGGATTTAGCAAGATTGTCATAAAAATAACTAATTTCCATTTATAATGTATTCATCAATCTGGTGCGCTAATTAATAAAACTTCACATAACGTTTCTGAGCATTTGGAACGTTTACCTCTCTTGGGGTATTTCTGCAAATGTTCGTGAGGCATCTCATTTCTTTAATATCGATATTGCGATCGATCGCAAAGGAAAGGGAAACGACCACGCAACGCAAATTCAAATTGCTTACATGGAATGTCAACATGATTTGCGTTGACATTCGTTAGCAGTCAAGACCGGCTGCGAATACTTGCGATAGCCTCAGGCCAATAGGCTTTTAAAGAAAATCCACTCACATTAGCCGAAATTCCCTCGAGATGTCACGGTAAGTTTTATACTTATGCAAAGGGTCAGGTACGATGACCTCTTGAAATTAAAAATCTATTATTCTAACGAACCTCGGACACACCGATTATTCGGAATAATGCCCAACTGTTTTTGTTACGTAAGAAGACATCTGAATGGAATAACTCATTGTGAAACTACAATGGGATGTACCGAATAAGAGTCGTGTATAGATTTATTTAAGAGTATTTCGAAAATTCCTGCCTCGGAATCAAAATTATACAAAAAGAATCTCTTCACCTCCTAGGGGCTCCCGTTTTCGAAGAGTCAATTCCGGATATCATTTTTTCCAAAATTAACCATTTTTCAGAATTGGCAGATCGTTTACTCGAGATTATCGCTCATATGGCCATTTGTATTCTCCGATTCTGCCTTTTTTTACCAAAATTCACATATTCCTTACGCTGTAGCCCCATTTGGAAATTTCCTACCTACTCCGAATCTATTGACACACTCAGCTCCAAAAAATATTAAATGTCCAAATCAACGATAAACAGTTTCTTCATGCAACTCTTCCAATTAGATTCGGAGGTTTAGGTATTCGACAAATTTCCAGTGTTGCCTTACCCGCGTTTCTCTCCTCAGCACACAGTACGCTACCCCTCGTTGGCAAAATCCTCACACCATCACTACGTGATTTCGAGGTAGTTAGGTTAGGTTAGGTAGTAGGTTGTCTGAGGCGGAAGACGCGTGGAAGATAGCCTGCCCGGGCACAGAATAAGGATTAGTACAAGTACAGAAATTTCACTTCCTAACAAAAACGGCGTTTAGGCATAAGAAACGTGCCTAGTCTCTGCATCTCTGTCTATCCCATAACTTGTATTCATTCACGCGCGGCACGTGTAGCCCTAGGGTTGTCACGCCAAAAATACTTCAATGAGACAAAACATGTTCTACCTCACCAGATGTCGCTTAAGTACAGTTACTTCACATGAATAGAGCGTTCATGGCCCAGTGATAGTTTTTAGTTTTCATTGTATACCTATACTACTACCATGTTTTTTCCACATATTCTCTTGCTTGTGGTGAAGTTATGGAGGGTTGGGGGGGGGGTTTGGTTGAGGCCCCTAACTCTAACCAAAATTGACATTTTATAAATGACTAGCTGTTGCACGCGACTTCGTCCGCGTCTCCTATTGGTCGCAGCGTGATGTTATATAGCCTAAAGCCTTCCTCGATAAATGGGCTATCCAACACAAAAACAATTTTTCAATTCGAACCAGTAGTTCCTGAGATTAGCGCGTTCAAACAAACAAACAAACTCTTCAGCTTTATAATATTATAGTATAGATATCACGCAAACGAATAGCGTAATCTATACTATTATAAAGCTGAAAAGTTTGTTTGTTTGTTTGAACGCGCTAATCTTAGGAACTACTGGTTAGAATTGTAAATTATTTTTCTGTTGGATAGTCCATTTATTGAGGAAGGCTTTAGGCTATATAACATCACCCTGCGACCAATAGGAGCGAAGACGCGGACGAAGCCGCGGGCAACAGCTAGTCATTTAATAAATCTCATATTTTTTTAACGAACCATCTAACGTTACCAAACACGGTGGGTTTTGCAAGAAAAAAAATGCATCCCCATTTTACGTGTAGGGGAAGTACCTTCAAACTACATAATATTGGGGGACAATCATCAAAATACATAATATCGTGTTACATATGGAAGAGCTCATTGTGTGCATCTCAAATATATTTTTTTGTCATTTTAATATAATTATTTAAGAAAAGAGCCAGAAAATTACCATTCCCCCTTCATCTCTCAAAAAAAAAACATTTCAAATCATCAACCAACAGGTTTTGTCGGACATACAAATCAACACAGCACATACAACAGGACAGGTCATCTTCTTAAGTTTCTCAGGTATAGGTACCTACACTTTGTCCGTGTTTCAAATGCTGGCTGCTGGCTGCCAGGCTGGCTGAGGCTGTTTCAATTACAGTTAGGTACTTAATAAGTAAATCGGCGGAAATGTACAGTCACCAGCATTAATATGTGCTAAAACAAAGGCAGCGAAAATATCTGACACGTCCTAATGGCCCTAGAAATAGAGTCGTGTCAGATATTTATGCGCGCTTTGTTGTGGCAGATATTGGTGCTGGTGACTGTACCTAACAAAGTAACCAGGTGGTTCGTATCGTATTCATTTGTATTGTTGTTGTACATTGTAACTTACAACTTGATACTTTTAAACACCAAGGTTATACTAAATAAGTACTTATTATTACATATACCAAACTAAAAGAAAAACTTACCGTTCACAATTTGTAGGTAATTGAAAAAAAGACACACCAACGTTCCTTCGGATATTTAAACAACCATATACAGAACATGTGGTGCCGGTTATAGGTTTCATCGTGTTTTTTTTAAATTACACAAAAAAATACGTTAGCGCGGTTCGTCGCGATCAAGTCGGCGGCGCGCGGCAGCGGAGCACGGGCACGTACACGCTCGGACCGGACGGCGACGGCCCGCGACTGATAGCTAGTTTCGGGTATTTCGAGCGTTAGGTTATTAACGCGCCGCGCTCCACCCATTGCAAGTCCCTTGGCCCGGGAGTCAACATGCCCATAAATAAAAATATTCAGAGAATTTGGGACCAACCCCTCTGCAAGCAAGTGCATTCCCATCTGTTGGACTCCTGTTTGACCAGCCAGGAAAAAGCCAGGTTACTGGCTGTGTCGGAAAGGGAGTCTGGCTCATGGCTACATGCTTTGCCTTCATCCAATTTTGGCACCCTTCTGGATAACGATACGCTGAGGTTGTCTATCGGCCTGCGCCTAGGTGCAAACATTGTCGCTCCCCATCGCTGTCCCTGTGGTGCTCTGGTGGACAGCCTCGGGCTCCACGGTCTCTCTTGTATCAAGAGCGCCGGCCGTCTGTCTCGTCACGCCTCTCTCAATGACATCATTCGTCGGGCCTTTGTCAGCGCTAACGTGCCGGCCCTTTTAGAGCCTCCTGGCCTGGCTCGCGACGATGGCTAGAGGCCCGACGGCATGACCCTTGTGCCCTGGAGACTAGGACGGCCCCTTATTTGGGACACAACATGTGTCGACACCCTGGCGCCGTCCCACCTAGGCGCATCTTCATTGAGAGCGGGCGGCGCAGCCGCAGCGGCCGAGGCTGCGAAGTGCCGCAAATACATCGGACTTGCAGACCGTCATATATTTGCGGCATTTGCTGTGGAGACACTGGGACCGTGGAGCGCGGGTGCCCACCGACTTTTTGGGCAACTATCCCGAAGGCTGGCCGAGGTGTCAGGAGACCGTAGGGCAGGCTCGTACCTTGGCCAGCGGATCAGCATAGCTATCCAAAGGGGGAACGCTGCCAGCCTTATGGGAACCCTTCCACAGGTCTCCGATCTTGGTGACCTTTTTTTGTAATTAGTTTTAGTTGTTTTGTTTTATATAAATATTCTTAAATAACATAAAGACTTTCAACGAAAACTATACCGGGCATGATCATTGATCAGTTAAGCCGTTTTTGAGTTATAGTAAATAGTCTTTCCTTCTTAGTTTAAGAGTATTGACAAAAGATATTTGACATTTCGTTTGATCAAAAATGGCCTAATATCATCGCCAGACATATTAGCTTCAAAAAATTGCAGACTTCTTTGAATACTTTGCAAAGCTTTGAAAACACATTTGAACACACATTGCAATAAAATAAGTGTTCAAACAAGCGAAGCTATCTGGCGCCGATGTGTCCAAAAATCCGATATCGCATGTCAAAGTGCAAATCTTTGTTCAAACTTTGAACACATATGTGCACACACGTCAAACTTCCTTGCCACAATCAAACAAGTGAAGCTAGATCTGTTGCCGAAATAATACTTACTGGCACATGCCCTCTGGGAGTCGAGTGACGTCACTGGAATGCAGCGTGCGAGCCCCGACTCGCCTCCGCCGCGCCAAGATAGGAACTAACTCCACACCACCCGTCACACGCAAAATCGTCTCCTCAGGTGTCAGCTTCTCGTCTCTAACATTTGTCAAGTTATCCGCATTTCGAATATCTTCATCGTTCTCGTCCTCGGGTAACGTGCGCTTAATTTTCTCTCCATTCGATAACCTTTTGACAAATTTCTTTTTTTTTGGTTTAGTTTTTCCATTGATCGTTGAAACACGATCATCTTCTTTTACAACTTGGATTTTATCATTGCTAGTCTGCGTACTTTCTTCTTTCAGCGCTTCTTGATTTTTAGTTTTTGGACTATTAGTGTGTTTAATATCTGGTAGTTTTACATCACTTTGAGGTTTTATGTTCTCCTTATCTGGCGTGTTTCTATGTTTAATATCATCATCTCTCTTTACGTTAGGCAAAGTCAGTGAAGATCTTTTAGCGCGGTTTTCATCACTTTGTAGCTTATTTAATAGATCGTTGTCGGTCCAACCCTATAATCATAATAACTTTATACTATTTTTCAATTATTATACTGTAGTACTAATGTAGTTACAATACTTGCCATGGACTTTGAGAAATTTAACCCGATGTCGCGCGGATTCCTCCATATAGCTCCGCCAGGCCCGGGTTTACCCCAAGGACCATCCATTGTTTGCTAAAATATATTGAATCAATTTAGTTAGTACTGTTAATTTTTTGTAAGTATATATTCCACCTTTTACCATTTTTCGCTCGTACTCTAAGTTCCTCTTCATTTCGTCCTTTATGGCTCTTTTGCGAGTATCAACCATATCATCTGCAAAAAAAGTATTATTGCGTTGCGGTTATGACAGATAGTTATTATAAAAAGCTTTTCTTAAGTCATTAGTCAGTCGATAATTTTATTCCACCGTCTATTGTCTTCCAAAAGTGGCATCAGAACTCGTATAACAATATGATAATTAATTTTTAATATCTAAAAATACAAACACGATGAAGAATTCGACAAAGGTCAATATTATTAGGCTAAGTATTAATCGCAATATAGCCGTCAATTAAGTTAGTTTCGGACTAAGCCCCGTTATTTGGTCACCCGTAAACAACATTAAATATACATACAGTGTTGGTGCTGGTGCCAGACTTGAATATAATTCAACGATGCCCTCAGGCTTTTAGAATTTAGGCTCTTAATCGTTTTTTGTAGTGCAAATTGATAGCTATAAATCATCATCAACATTGCTTTCAAAATTTTCGCAAACTATATATCTCCAAAAAGAGATTTGAATGAATAGCTCTTATTGCATACTGTAAATGCTAAGATTCATTACGTATTAAGCACTCATTACAATACATTCAAGTACATTGTGTTAATCTGTCAACACAACTTTTCAAATATAGAGTTGATGAAATGATTAACTGGTTTGTTTTAATAGTGATTTTATATTTTAATTGACCTGTCTCTATGGTAAATTCAATCTATTGTAGAAAAACACTAGCCAGGTAACATTCAATATTATGTCAATGGTCGTATTTTTTTTCTTTGACTTGTCGGTTTTTTTTCTAATTTAATTGGTACCTACTTATGTGACATGTTATGCCTTGAAAATTAGGAGTAGGATTGATATTAGACTTAATTCAATGAAAACAGTCATTGAATATAATGTGAAATTTATTACAATATTATGCTCAACTAATTGAACTTTCTACGACTTTCAATACGTTGTCTGTGTACAATTTCGAATTTAGACGGCCCATTTGATCGCCACGTGTTCAGCTGTCTGTAAAAGCTTAGATGTGTGGTCAAGAACCTAGTATCTGCCGGTAGGTGTTCTGCTGGGCCGGCGTCTGTCGGTAGCGGATTTCGTTGTCTATGGTCTGGCGCAGTTGGTCGGCGTAGCAGAGCTGCGGGTCTTCGCGAAGGCGCGGAGTGCGTCGGCGCTGGCGCCGCCCGGTCCAGCGGCGGCATGCCTCGTATAGGGAAACACCCTAGACACGTAAGAGAATGAGTATTTGTTTTTATTTGCTTACTACAGACGGGGCAGGCCTAAAGGGAGACGGCGGGATCACTTAGATGCCTACCTCGGCAACTTGCCGGACGAAGTACAGGTACGGGACATCCAATATTAAAAATACATAAACTGACAGCGACATAGCCCATGAACTTCAATTTTCTTTGCCAATTCTAGCAATAGAATGTTTAAATATTTATTATAAGTATTTTGCTAGCCCATTGCCTATAATATACTGCAATTATTTTCCCACAGTCGACCCTTACTATAGCCACGGGAAGAAAGACACCGGTGCTATTCTAATCTAATACCGCACGCGGGGGTGATTGTTTAGTGTTGCAGTACATTAGTAAGTTCTCTTCTCATTAAAAGATAGTTACCGTTAACGGAGAAATACCAACAATAAATGGTAACAAGCTTGCAAGTGACTGTACAGTCACCATTAAATATATCTGCACTCTTCAGGGTGCTCAAAAATAGCTGAACATGCAATTTTACGCCTCGATAACATGATAATAGAGTCATGTTTGGATATTTGTGAATGCCTTGTTCGCTTCCACGTATCTGATGACGCCAGTACTTACAAATATATCTCAATTAGTACTGCCATCGGTCCGGTCAAACAAAGGATGCAGATTAAAATTCTGCTATATTAAGTACCTAAGTGGGTATGTTTCAATATGTGATTATTTGTCAAATTGTGCACATACGCTCTACATGAAGTTGCACATGTGATATCAATATACTAGATGATGCCTAGATTCGTATATAATCTTCAGGAACTTAGTTACTTCGACATGTGTAAACTACATACGTGCTATTAAATGATGGTAGCTGATTAAAGTGATTAATCAAAGTTCTGAATAAGGAAAAGAAACTAATTGATCCTGCAATGCTTTCACAAACATTTACAACTCATTTTTTAACTTGTAACCCATCCTTATTATAATGTAGCCATCGCCATATAGGTCGAAAAATAGATTAGCAAGACTGGCCTTTGGGGAAATCAGTTGACTGGTTTTTACTCATCTCAGTTACGACATACTTACACTTTTACGCTGCGCAATATGATTGACCCCTTGCCTTATATAGATTTATAGCCAACGGACACTCCTTACATAATAATTACTGCTAATATACATCAACTACATTAAAAGATAAAGTCATCTTTAACTCGAGGTATGTAATATAACTCCTACGATTTAATTTTATGACCCTCATTTCGAATAAAGTGTTCCAATAGCAATCACTTTTTATATTACGGTTGTTTTTTTATTTTTTTGACTTTGAACCGGTAATTTATTAGCTGCAATTAAATGTGAGACAGAGTTACAAAAAAATCTCGTAAATATTTGACTTAACATTAGTTGGTATTCGGAAACACTTTTGGTAACCTTATTAAGCAGCGGAGTGACGTTCGTTATACTTTATTTCCTCGAGCCCATACGCTTATTCTATCGCCACAACAGCGATTAAATACTTTATTTCATACAATTTCCGGTTGCCCTTGATAGGTACATTCCGCCCTGGGGTAATAATTATCTCATTATGATGACTGACTTCTCGCCATCAGTCCTATCAAACAAATCAGGACGTCAGAATTCGAAATTCGAGTCAGTAACAAAGCGAGAATAAATGACCCAATTCGGCCCCCACCCGTCCAATGTGTCAGTCATCAAGAAAGCAATGTACTGAAACCGAACCCTTCGTGGAAACTTAAAGGTCACGAAGGCCACATAAAATAACGCTATCAATATTATATTTCATACGAAATTCAATTTCGTTAAATGCGACTATAGTCAGCTATACTCGTATTTGCGATTCTTTAATAAATGTTCACATCACGAATGACCTACTTAAGGGCTGTATCGATATTGCCACTATTTGCCAGTTTACCAGTTACGAGTATGCAATGTTTACTTATTTAATAAAAAGTAATGACATCGTTACTTATTTTTCTCAAACATGCAATGAAATATTGATGTTATGTTCCTTATAATAGGCTGCGAAGTATGACGTTTCAGGTGCGGCTAGGACAAGAGGTCGTTAATGGAATTTCATACAAATCTTGCAGGCCTAGGCCGGCAAAGTCCTCTTTTTTAATTCCATTCCACATAAGTTTGTGGCACAGGCATCATGACATTCTGCCACTATGCGTATTAAAAATAAAATATTGTTTTTATTTGTTGTTTTTTTCATTGCATGTTTGAGTGAAGCACTATACATACCTCGGCGGGAAATTTGGGGTTGCCCGCCTTAGACCTATATATGTCTTCGGCCGGCAACCCCTTTCGTCCCGGCCTCTGTAGTAATGTACTATTACACCACACCTTGCCAAAAAGCGCGTTTTATATAACCCACTTTTTGGCCAAGTAAAACAGAAAGCCCTCTCTCGCATATTTATGACCGTCGCCTGCAGCTCGGGCCTCAAACATCTGCGATATCGGCCTTTCTTTGTTTTACAACCCTTGTATCGTAATGTACTATTACAGTACAAATGGTGCTACTTTACCGCCCGAGTGCGGTAATTAGCAGATTACGTGCGTATGTCGAAACTTTAAAGAGCCATATGTACTGTAAAACGTTGTACGATACACGTGCGAACAGGTAATTCGCGACTCGTGTCGATTTAAAAGTGGTGATAAATTAAAATACGACCGAAGGCGGTCGTATTTTAATTTATCACAACTCGTTGCGAATTTCCTGTTCTCTGTGTATCGTAATGTACATATGGTGCTACATTACCGCACGAGTGCGGTAATCAGCAGATTACGTGCATATGTCGAAACTTTAAAGAGCCATATGTACTGTAAAACGTTGTACGATACACGTGCGAACAGGTAATTCGCAACTCGTGTCGATTTAAAACACTCCCTTCGGTCGTGTTTCAATTTATCACCACTCCTTGCGAATTTCCTGTTTTCTGCACTTGTATCGTAATGTACTATTATGCAAGGATGTATTTCATTACTGGTTGACTCGAGTCAATAGTGTAAAATAGTGGTAATATCGATCATGTGTTAATTCACAGTTTAATAGATATCTACGAGGAAATATGAGCGGTCGGTTGTTTTATATACACCTACTTACGCTCTTAAATATATTCACACCAACTCTATCATGATCATGAAATGGAATAGAGTCCATTATTAGATATTTTTGAGGGCTCTAGTTGCAAATTGGTAGTGGTAACAGTGTTACATTACATTGCAGCTGAGTGCACCTGACATGGTAGGTAGCAACAGGGGACAGTAAATTATATAGTGATTATATATATAGACCGCCAATATATTGCTGCTGCTACATTGTGACGTAGCTTTCAAAGGAGCCTGCTTTAGGGCCAATATGGATAGGTCTCTTTACGATTGATTCCGTATGACACTCGAAATTGTAGACGCTTTGTGGTTGTGTTTTTGATGGTGCTATTTTGTTTAGCAGAAGTCTAGTGTCATACGAATTTAATGGTACAGAGCTACAGGGACATCTCCACAGTGAAGCTATGTACAGCAAGTTCATTGTTTCTAAGGCACGCCGGCACGCCACAATGTATAGATATTGACAGTGTATATAACTTTCTAGTCTCTGGCAGCAGTAAGATAAACTCATGAGGACGGAAGACAAATCATCATAGTTCGGAGACATGGGTTATATGGTTGGGTCAGCCAAGCGTATCATTACTAATTTTTCTGAAAGCATCTATATATATATTACGCGAAGCCGATCCTTACAACGCCCATCAGATCTACAGTTATGGACCGATTTTGATAAATTATATACCATAGGATTCGTCCCATGCTGCAGATTTGCAATAAGGTCTTAGTTTTTTGATTTTTATCCTGGAAAATTTATTAAATTGATATTTACGAAAAATCCTGGATGCCCCGACAAATATAAGCCTCAAAATCGTGTTCGATGACGCCGCATACAAGCGACGGGTCAGCTTACCTTGGTAGAATTGTACGAGGTGTCAAAATTTAGCTTGGTTAACACGTGACTAGGGAACTGGCTATTGTATGATTCCGGATGACATAAAATCAAATATGAATTAAAATGTTCCTGTAAGAAATATCTGGTACAGCATTACAAAATAAAATCTTTTGAGTCGAGAAATACTCAATATTATTAACTATAAACGAAAGTAAAATTACTAATTTGTTTACAAGACAATACATAATATTCGGTGTATTCGGTCTAAGTATTTACAGTTTACATGAATGCCAGACGTTTTGTGTCAACATTTAACTTATTTTTTATTGTGGCCCTTTACACGATTTTTATTTTTACAATACTGAGGTGTCAATATTATTGCGGTCTATAAAGAAAATACAAATTTTAGTGATCCGTTAATTTGATGGGGCCTTTTATACGGTGATTATTATCCCGTGATACACTCATATCACCATACGATTTACGTGAATATTGATGCATATTGAACCAAAACACGAACTATTTGGAAAAACGTGATAATATTGACATCTCATTTTTTCATTATATTAATCGTGTAAAGGGCCCCATTCATTTCCCAACTTAAGACCCTGTTCACATTATCCGATTTGATGAAGGTTTCGGCTCCGACAAATGTATGGAAATGTGACCGATATCGTGTCGTGCAATGTGAACAGTGACCAGTTTTTGTAATTAATAATACTAACAGATCCGCAGTGTTAAGCAAGACGATTTTTCTTATAGTTGTCTGTTTGGATCCTTGTGGTTAAGCAAGTTGAATTAGACCGGGACAGATAGTACGATCATTTTCGGCTGCTAACGAATTGTCTCCACTTAAAAGCACACAAAAATTTCAAATCCCATATAATCCAAAACGTCACAAACGTCAGTTCAGTACAATTTGCATATAAACAAATATATTTGAAAGCAGATGCACTGACAGGTGAACACCTGTCAGATATCACTTATCTGTCTCTCTCAAACTTACTGATTTGTGCATTAGAAAGAAGAGATCAGATGTTCAGAAATTGTTCAACTTAAATGAGCGGATTCGATATCTGTGGCAGTTTTCTATACATATAGGGATAAGCTTGCCTTTTTACTTCCACTTTTTGTCTGTTTGTCATTTTGCCGTGTTTTATGTACAATAAAGCCATACATACATACATACATAACCGTGTCGGCTCCAACGCCGATACCGGATCGGATAATGTGAACAGGGCCTGTTCAGTTCTGTCGAATAAAGCAGAAAATAAATGAAATGTTTACATAAATGACATACGTATTGTGTCACTTTTTTTTATTGTGCTCCTGTATGTCAATATTATATTGTCATGGTTTAAACAAAGAAGTTGGTATACAAACCAATGACGCTTCAAATATACGTTCCGTATATCTTGACTGATATTGATACCTGCCAAAACAATGACAAACTAAATTAAACTTTACGTTGTGAGTTACAGAACTGTTTCTGAGTTAATCATAGATAAGCTGCAAAACATTTTGAAAGAGAAGAGATTCGCTGTGTCTAAGTGTGTCTCTCTTCCACCTATTGCCATACCAGTAGGGTGATCAAGAGATCATAAGCAAAGAAGTTCTCATTGGAGTAGACGTTACTTATTGGTGGATTAGATCAAACGAACGAGAAAACAATGTTGCACTAATTAACCTTTACGACGCCAACAACGCATTTGAAGTATATGCGCACCATCGATTCAATACAACGACGAATATATCAGTCTCTTATGAAAAATGAGTTGGCGTGTAAGTGTCACTGTGGTTCATAAAGTATAGCGTTCAAAAGGTTAATTTGCTATTTTTTTCAATGTTTGTCTGAGGATGTCCAACCCTACAAAGTTGAACCCTACAGAAATGCATGTAGGTTGATATCTCATTAGCCCATCATGGCCCACGTACAAGGCCCAGTTATGCGGTGGATCGGGGTGCAAATATGTTTTTTTATGATTGACTGTGACACAAATGTTTTTAAATCAACTTTGTAATCGAGAGCGAAGCCACGGGATAGAATATAGATAGGCTATATTCTATCCCGCGGCTTCGCTTGCATTCTTCGTAGTACGTCGACGCGGCGGAGCCGCGCGGGTAACTAGTTCTACTATATCATGGGTAGAGGAAATGGATGGGCTTTAGTCTCAAGACTGGCCCATCGCGGGACTTCCCATACACATTTGTATTTCATCGTCCAGTTATTACCCTTAATTCGTCCTCAGGGTAGATGCCGCCGGCGCGCAGGTCGGTCCGGCGCAGGCTGCGCGGGTTCGGCGCGCCACCGCCCGCGCGGCCCCAGGGCTCGTACGAAGCCAGCTCAGCTCGAGCCTGCCGGCAAAACAGAACATTTTCTTGCTAGCACTAATCATCTTAAATCGTCATCATTTTGTGTACGGTAAGGGAAACTAAACCTATTATGTTAGAAAACAAGGATATTAGAACATTACAATGTTGATATCAACAGAAAATCACAACTAGAAGAACAGGTTACTAAAGCAACACAATAAAAAGTCAGGTACAGTCAATAGGAGCATCCATAGTTGTAGCATAGCGGGACGTCTATAAAGTGCCGTTCCGTTTCTCTACCGTCTTTTAAACCTGTACCTCATGAAGCTCATGTGGACTCTGTTACTAACCTGCTACCGCTGCTGCTTCTAACTTCTGCTTCTTCTTGCCATGTCTGCGCGCTACCCTCCAAGTGGATAAACTACGATTGCCGCCGCGCCGACAGGGTGCTTTGTCTTCTGTAGACTCGTAATCTTGTGCTATTTACCTGTCACTGTTGCTTTTTCTTCACCCGCGTGGCGCGCTAATCCTCCGCCCTCCAAGTGAGTCAACTGCGCTTGTCACCGCGCCGCGCCCACCGGGACGTGGGGAGTCTCTGACTTCTGTAGGCTCATAGCGCAGCCTTATTTTATCTACCTGTCGCTGCTGCTCTATCTTCTCCCGCGCAGCGCGCTCTCTCCGCTCCCGCGCTAGCCGCTCGCCTTCCAAGCGAGTCAACTGCGCTTGCCGCCGCTCCCGCGCCCGCCGCCTTGCTGACCCGGACGTGGGGACGCTGAGCCTCCTGTGGACACCTTTATCTAAACATAGCTCGTACATTTTAAGGTCTGTTAATAAAACAATACGATCAAAATGTTCCGTCCGTCCCTATATTCACTTTAATATTGTTACTAGGTATTGATCATTTACAAAAACACGTTTTTTTCCAAGAATGATTCTTAATTTAACTCTATGCTAAAGAATTGTCTACCCCAAAATATAACTCCTTATTCAGATCTTGGGATGAAGAAAACAAGATGATAAAGTAAAACTGTATCGCCTGTAGTAGAGCCAGAGTAACGAAAAGGATAACCTGTTTTATGTTTCCTTCCTTTTTTCGGTCTATATATAGTGTTTAAATTATTCCAATTCGTTTATAGGTACTAGTAAGATTAGGGTAGTTATTGTAAAAATAAATAGAAAAACATACAAAGGACGATCGAGCAGATTACCAACACAATTTATAGGGAAACTGCGGTAAATTACTAAGATTATATACTCTGTAAGTAATCTTGAATATATTGGGTAGGTTTATGTATGTAATAGAACGGTAAAACCTAACACCTTAAACCAGGAAGTATTTTCTTTATAAACATAACCAACACATCGACGCATAACCTACCTACGCAACCGCTGTGAGTGCAAAGCAAACATTAGGGAGTTTCACTTCTAAACATGACGAGAACAGTACATCCTCAAAGTATACATTGATAGTAATGAGTAATTACATAGTAAAGGGTTGTAGCCGGGCGGGCATTCGCGGGCGACTGCGGCGCTGAAACGACACGCTGAATTCGAAGGCTTGCACGCTTCAGGGGACGTTTCCAATGTTGATTTGATGCCGTCACGAACTTTTATGTGAATAGTATTGACGAATGAGTTGTGGGTACCTATACCTAGTGATAAAAACACTTCTGTTTGTTATGGAATAACGCAAATTTAAAAACGTTACAAATATTTAATAACATGTTACCGATGCCAGTCTACCTAATAAATCAATAAATCTGATAAAGAGATAAAATAAAATAAAAGATTTTTAAGGGTATCTCCCTTCCACGTAAAGTGGGAATGCTTTTTTTTGCTTCAACCCTATGGTGTGGGATGTTGTTAGATAGGTCTTTCAAAATTATTAGAGGTCTTCATCAATCATTTTTTGCTAAAGTGATTATTTTCGCAAATTCACAAAAAAATGTGAGCACTTAGGCACAAACAGATTATATCAACATGTCTTTTGGCATAATTATAAGTACTTAATACACAATTGTACATGTTTATCAATGAAATTAATTCCTGAACCGTATTCCGAGTTTGATTAATATTGTGTATCTGTTCCAATTACAATAACTTTAACTAAATTACTTAAAGTAATTATTTATTTTGGTTTGACATACAGATTTTGGTGCAAGAGATTTTCGTATACTACTACGGTGGCAAACAAGCTTACGGCCTGCCTGATGGTAAGCAGACACCGTAGCCTATTTACAATAATACACATTAAATTTTTGAATTGCGTCCTCCCTATCCCTATAGAGGAAACAGAACGCTTTAAATCTGCGACTGCTGATAACGCCTGAACATTTGGCAAAATTGCAGTTGTTCATGAGTAGCGTCATCATCAAGCTCAGCTCAGCATACATACTCGTATCTCGTATGTCGGTCACACTATATCGCCGTCGGTAACACAAAAAATATACAGGGTGTGGCCTGTAATAGGAGCAATAAATTTAAAGGCTGCTTCCTTAGAGCATCTGCCCGGCTAGTATGATAGCTTATCCCGTCACGTTATATGGCCAAAATGTACTGAAACGTCACATATATATAACGTGACGGTATAAGCTATCATACTAGCCGGGCTGCAGTAACCTCTTGTGTCCAAAATAAAAATATCTTTTGTCTTGGCAGAAATTTTGATCTAAAGTTATGACCTCCAAGTAATGGATCTTGGCACCACGAGTATTACAGCGCGGCAGTCACTGCTGATATTGAGGAAGCATCTAGTAATGACTCATAATCGTTGTTGCATTTTTGGTTTAAAAGGATATTTTTAGGATTTTTTAATTTTTTTTATAATTTGTTAGTGTTTTTTTAATACATAGTTATTAATATAGCTCTAGTAGAGTAAAAAGGTACATAAATGCTATATTAGCGAAAAAATAATTAAAAAAAAAACTTTTTTTTTCGTTAAAACCGTTTGGAAATAATTGCTGGAGAGCTCAATAGTGTACCGTTTAATTTTTTGCTCCTATTACAGGTCACACCCTGTATGAAAAAACATGCCTCAAGTTGCAGGGACCGTAATATTGTCAATATTTATTGTATTGACATATGATGTTTTAACACCGATTGCCAAATATTTGGTAGCTTCTAAAATTCCGTTTATTAGAACTTTACAAATTAGGTGGTATATAATGGATAATATGGATCCTCTAGAGTTCTAGACCTAACAGATATAGTTACATGTATGTACATGGCTAACCTTACTATTATTATAAAAACATAGAGGATATGTTACGATATAGCGTAGCGTATAATATAAATTAATTATCACCGGACATCAAAGGATACTTTTTCTGAGGGGGTATTTAAAGATTCATTTACACCACACCTTGCCAAAAAACCCACTTTTTGTGCAAGTGGTGACGTAAAATTGTATACAAAACACGGGTCGTAAAATAGAAAGCCCTCTCTCGCATATTTATGACCCTCGCCTACGGCTCGGGCCTCAAACATCTGCGATATCGGCCTTTCTCTGTTTTACAACCCTTGTATCGTAAATAGCTATTGTTCACTTAATTATGTCTATACTATTTACTTTATACTATATACTATAATATTATAAAGCTGAAGAGTTTGTTTGTTTGTTTAAACGCGCTAATCTCAGGAACTACTGGTTCGAATTGAAAAATTATTTTTGTGTTGGATAGTCCAATTATCGAGGAAGGCTTTAGGCTATATAACATCACGCTGTGACCAATAGGAGCGAAGACGCGGACAAAGTCGCGGGCAACAGCTAGTGTTAAATAATTGGAAGAATGCGCACTTACAACTGCCGTTAATTTGTTCAGTTTCACAATGTTTCGAACTTTCCAAACGGTGGGCTTACTCGTAGGTCGTCGTCAGGTGAAATAGAAACGATAACTGATTAAAAACCTTTTAAAAGAAGTACTACTCACCTACTTCCGAAGCGCTAATTCTTAACAGGGGGCTGTACAAACTACCATTTTCCACAAAGAGCGGTTCTTGCCAGTCATTGATAACAATGTGACTCGTACACAAACTTGGCACGCCTTTCAGAGACCAAATTGAAAGCCACAGAAACATAAACAAGTAGGTCATTCCATTGCTAAACGACAGGGGCGTATGAGCCATGGGCGTACCAGCAGAGTATTCACAATGCTCACTGGACATAATTTTTAAGAAAAAAAAACCGACTTCAATGGGGGAGGCCGGTAAAAGATTATTATACTTAGATGGTGCACTCTTAGATAGATATACAATAAAATAAAAATTGTTATAATGTATGTTTATAATGGTAGAAGACTAAGTACCCTCAATTCCTCATGGAATCATGAAAAAATCTTGCTTGCTTAACAAACAAAACGAAGAGAACAAATCGCCAAACGTGAACTATGCGTCGTTGAAGAGTTCCGTTCTGATCATCATCAGCAGTTCCACTTCATCAAATGTCACTTTTATGAATGAAAATGCTTGATTAGTTCATGAAAATACTAAAATCACTATTTGTGTGCCTTTCACATTTGAGGAGTTCCCTCGATTCCTAATGGATCCCATCATCAGAACTCGAGCATGACAAAAATCAATCGTGAAAATAGAACTTGCTTAACAAACACAGCTAGAAGGATAAATCGCCAAACGTGAACTTTTCGTCGTTGAAGAGTTCTGTTCTGATCATCATCAGCAGTTCCACTTCATCAAATGTCACATTTTTGTATGATAATGCTCGATTTGTTGATAAAAACACAAAAATCACTATATGTTTGCCTTTAAGATTTGAGGAGTTCCCTCAATTCCTCATGGATCCCATCATCAAAAATCGAGCATGACAAAATAAATCGTGAAAATAGAACTTGCTTAACAAACACAGCTAGGAGGACAAATCGCCAAACGTGAACTTTTTGTCGTTGAAGAGTTCTGTTCTGATCATCATCAGCAGTTTCACTTCATCTAATGTCACATTTTTGGATAAAAATGCTTGACTTGTTGATAAAAACACAAAAATTACTATATGTTTGCCTTGAAGATTTGAGGAGTTCCCTCAATTTCTCATGTATCCCATCATCAGAACTGCGTTTTGACAAAAACGGGACCAACTTGGATATATATACTTACATTCAAAAAAAGAATTTTCCAAATCGGTTAAGAACAAACATTAAAAAATAACATACAACCGAATTGATAACCTCCTCTTTTGAAATTTTGAAGTCGGTTTTTTGATTGTAAGTATATCCATCCATTAGGATCCATTAGGAATCGAGGGAACTCCTCAAATGTGAAAGGCACACAAATAGTGATTTTAGTATTTTCATGAACTAATCAAGTATTTTCATCCAAAAATGTGACATTGGATGAAGTGGAACTGCTGATGATGATCAGAACAGAACTCTTCAA
Source organism: Notocelia uddmanniana (assembly GCA_905163555.1). Taxonomy (NCBI): domain Eukaryota; kingdom Metazoa; phylum Arthropoda; class Insecta; order Lepidoptera; family Tortricidae; genus Notocelia; species Notocelia uddmanniana. The sequence goes on along the minus strand of LR991059.1, from coordinate 19,387,485 downwards.
CGACGAAAAGTTCACGTTTGGCGATTTGTACGCCTAGCTGTGTTTGTTAAGCAATTTCTATTTTCACGATTAATTTTTGTCATGCTTGATTTCTGATGATGGGATCCATGAGGAATTGAGGGAACTCCTCAAATCTTAAAGGCAAACATATAGTGATTTTTGTGTTTTTATCAACAAATCGAGCATTATCATACAAAAATGTGACATTTGATGAAGTGGAGCTGCTGATGATGATCAGAACAGAACTCTTTAACGAAGAAAAGTTCACGTTTGGCGATTTTTCCTCCTACCCGTGGTTTTGTTAAGTAAGTTCTATTTTCACGATAAATTTTTGTCATGCTCGATTTTTGATGATGGGATCCATTAGGAATCGAGGGAACTCCTCAAATGTGAAAGGCACACAAATAGTGATTTTAGTATTTTCATGAACTAATCAAGCATTTTCATTCATAAAAGTGACATTTGATGAAGTGGAACTGCTGATGATGATCAGAACGGAACTCTTCAACGACGCATAGTTCACGTTTGGCGATTTGTTCTCTTCGTTTTGTTTGTTAAGCAAGCAAGATTTTTTCATGATTCCATGAGGAATTGAGGGTACTTAGTCATCATCAAGCTCAGCTCAGCATACATACTCGTATCTCGTATGTCGGTCACACTATATCGCCGTCGGTAACACAAAAAATATACAGGGTGTGGCCTGTAATAGGAGCAATAAATTTAAAGGCTGCTTCCTTAGAGCATCTGCCCGGCTAGTATGATAGCTTATCCCGTCACGTTATATGGCCAAAATGTACTGAAACGTCACATATATATAACGTGACGGTATAAGCTATCATACTAGCCGGGCTGCAGTAACCTCTTGTGTCCAAAATAAAAATATCTTTTGTCTTGGCAGAAATTTTGATCTAAAGTTATGACCTCCAAGTAATGGATCTTGGCACCACGAGTATTACAGCGCGGCAGTCACTGCTGATATTGAGGAAGCATCTAGTAATGACTCATAATCGTTGTTGCATTTTTGGTTTAAAAGGATATTTTTAGGATTTTTTAATTTTTTTTATAATTTGTTAGTGTTTTTTTAATACATAGTTATTAATATAGCTCTAGTAGAGTAAAAAGGTACATAAATGCTATATTAGCGAAAAAATAATTAAAAAAAAAACTTTTTTTTTCGTTAAAACCGTTTGGAAATAATTGCTGGAGAGCTCAATAGTGTACCGTTTAATTTTTTGCTCCTATTACAGGTCACACCCTGTATGAAAAAACATGCCTCAAGTTGCAGGGACCGTAATATTGTCAATATTTATTGTATTGACATATGATGTTTTAACACCGATTGCCAAATATTTGGTAGCTTCTAAAATTCCGTTTATTAGAACTTTACAAATTAGGTGGTATATAATGGATAATATGGATCCTCTAGAGTTCTAGACCTAACAGATATAGTTACATGTATGTACATGGCTAACCTTACTATTATTATAAAAACATAGAGGATATGTTACGATATAGCGTAGCGTATAATATAAATTAATTATCACCGGACATCAAAGGATACTTTTTCTGAGGGGGTATTTAAAGATTCATTTACACCACACCTTGCCAAAAAACCCACTTTTTGTGCAAGTGGTGACGTAAAATTGTATACAAAACACGGGTCGTAAAATAGAAAGCCCTCTCTCGCATATTTATGACCCTCGCCTACGGCTCGGGCCTCAAACATCTGCGATATCGGCCTTTCTCTGTTTTACAACCCTTGTATCGTAAATAGCTATTGTTCACTTAATTATGTCTATACTATTTACTTTATACTATATACTATAATATTATAAAGCTGAAGAGTTTGTTTGTTTGTTTAAACGCGCTAATCTCAGGAACTACTGGTTCGAATTGAAAAATTATTTTTGTGTTGGATAGTCCAATTATCGAGGAAGGCTTTAGGCTATATAACATCACGCTGTGACCAATAGGAGCGAAGACGCGGACAAAGTCGCGGGCAACAGCTAGTGTTAAATAATTGGAAGAATGCGCACTTACAACTGCCGTTAATTTGTTCAGTTTCACAATGTTTCGAACTTTCCAAACGGTGGGCTTACTCGTAGGTCGTCGTCAGGTGAAATAGAAACGATAACTGATTAAAAACCTTTTAAAAGAAGTACTACTCACCTACTTCCGAAGCGCTAATTCTTAACAGGGGGCTGTACAAACTACCATTTTCCACAAAGAGCGGTTCTTGCCAGTCATTGATAACAATGTGACTCGTACACAAACTTGGCACGCCTTTCAGAGACCAAATTGAAAGCCACAGAAACATAAACAAGTAGGTCATTCCATTGCTAAACGACAGGGGCGTATGAGCCATGGGCGTACCAGCAGAGTATTCACAATGCTCACTGGACATAATTTTTAAGAAAAAAAAACCGACTTCAATGGGGGAGGCCGGTAAAAGATTATTATACTTAGATGGTGCACTCTTAGATAGATATACAATAAAATAAAAATTGTTATAATGTATGTTTATAATGGTAGAAGACTAAGTACCCTCAATTCCTCATGGAATCATGAAAAAATCTTGCTTGCTTAACAAACAAAACGAAGAGAACAAATCGCCAAACGTGAACTATGCGTCGTTGAAGAGTTCCGTTCTGATCATCATCAGCAGTTCCACTTCATCAAATGTCACTTTTATGAATGAAAATGCTTGATTAGTTCATGAAAATACTAAAATCACTATTTGTGTGCCTTTCACATTTGAGGAGTTCCCTCGATTCCTAATGGATCCCATCATCAGAACTCGAGCATGACAAAAATCAATCGTGAAAATAGAACTTGCTTAACAAACACAGCTAGAAGGATAAATCGCCAAACGTGAACTTTTCGTCGTTGAAGAGTTCTGTTCTGATCATCATCAGCAGTTCCACTTCATCAAATGTCACATTTTTGTATGATAATGCTCGATTTGTTGATAAAAACACAAAAATCACTATATGTTTGCCTTTAAGATTTGAGGAGTTCCCTCAATTCCTCATGGATCCCATCATCAAAAATCGAGCATGACAAAATAAATCGTGAAAATAGAACTTGCTTAACAAACACAGCTAGGAGGACAAATCGCCAAACGTGAACTTTTTGTCGTTGAAGAGTTCTGTTCTGATCATCATCAGCAGTTTCACTTCATCTAATGTCACATTTTTGGATAAAAATGCTTGACTTGTTGATAAAAACACAAAAATTACTATATGTTTGCCTTGAAGATTTGAGGAGTTCCCTCAATTTCTCATGTATCCCATCATCAGAACTGCGTTTTGACAAAAACGGGACCAACTTGGATATATATACTTACATTCAAAAAAAGAATTTTCCAAATCGGTTAAGAACAAACATTAAAAAATAACATACAACCGAATTGATAACCTCCTCTTTTGAAATTTTGAAGTCGGTTTTTTGATTGTAAGTATATCCATCCATTAGGATCCATTAGGAATCGAGGGAACTCCTCAAATGTGAAAGGCACACAAATAGTGATTTTAGTATTTTCATGAACTAATCAAGTATTTTCATCCAAAAATGTGACATTGGATGAAGTGGAACTGCTGATGATGATCAGAACAGAACTCTTCAACGACGAAAAGTTCACGTTTGGCGATTTGTACGCCTAGCTGTGTTTGTTAAGCAATTTCTATTTTCACGATTAATTTTTGTCATGCTTGATTTCTGATGATGGGATCCATGAGGAATTGAGGGAACTCCTCAAATCTTAAAGGCAAACATATAGTGATTTTTGTGTTTTTATCAACAAATCGAGCATTATCATACAAAAATGTGACATTTGATGAAGTGGAGCTGCTGATGATGATCAGAACAGAACTCTTTAACGAAGAAAAGTTCACGTTTGGCGATTTTTCCTCCTACCCGTGGTTTTGTTAAGTAAGTTCTATTTTCACGATAAATTTTTGTCATGCTCGATTTTTGATGATGGGATCCATTCAATTCAAATTCAAAAAAATTTATTTGTAAGAATACAGTATATATGGTCTTAAGCTATAGTGTACAAAGTTCATGTATTCAGCCTGCAAGCAGGCGTACAAATATTTCAATGAAAATAATCTATGTATGAAGAATAAAATTTAAAATAATACAAATTAGATATATGCATGAGTCAAATTTTTATGATCTAAGTAGTCCTTAATACTGTAGAAACATTTCTCTTGTAGCCATTTGGTCAATTTATTTTTAAATATGTCGCCTGTTAATGCTTTTAAATCATCCGGCAATTTATTAAAAAGTACAATGCTCATATTATAGATATTTCGTTTATACATGTCTTTGTGACAGCGAGGCTTGTACAATAGAGACATAATGTGTGGTCTTGTTTGTCTCTGGATGACTTCGCTTCGTCTACTGAAGTACTCTTGATGAGAGTCAACAAAGACACATACCTCTCGAATGTACAAACATGGCAATGGTAATATATGTAATTTTCTAAAAAGTGGAATACAGCTTTCATCCATCTTAACATTACTTATTGCCCTTATACACTTTTTCTGAATTTTAAACACTCTATCCAGCTCGATAGAGTTACCCCATAGAATTAGACCGTAAGCAAGTACTGACGACACATATCCGTGGTAAGCTGTTAGTGCAGCTTCTTTGGATACCGTAACTCTCAATCTCTTAAGTGCGAACACAAAACGGTTTAATCTATTACAAATTTGTTCAATTTGATCTTTCCAATTGAGGTGTTCGTCAATGGTTATGCCTAGAAATTTTATTGAATTTACTTCATCTAAAATGTCATTTTTATATTCTATTTGGATTGGTATTGGATTCGAATTATATGATTTAAATTGTATGAACTTAGTCTTATTAATATTAATATTCAAATTATTTAATTTCATCCATTCTATAATGTTCATTAGCGCTGTATTAATATCTGATTGGAAAGTATCCCTTTTTTCACATTTTACCACGAGTGTTGTGTCGTCAGCAAACATTATACTTTTCTGTGCGGTGGCTTTGGGTAAGTCATTCATATAAATTAGGAATAGAAGGGGCCCCAGAATACTTCCTTGTGGTACTCCATGACTACAAGCTCTAAGTTCCGATCTGAAAGTTTGCTTCAATGCTGATTTACTTGAATCACTGGCTGATATTAACTTAATTTCTACACATTGCATTCTATCGACCAAGTAACTTTCTATCCATTTTAACACCTTCCCTCTAATCCCATAAACTTCAAGTTTGTAAAGTAGCTTACTGTGGTTGACAAAGTCGAACGCTTTTGACATATCCAGAAATACTGACACTACAGGAGTTCTTGCATTGATACTCTCGGTTACAGTCCGTACAAGATCAAAACAAGCAAGTGTGGTTGAGCGTCCATTTCGAAAGCCATATTGCTCAGAACAGAGTGTGTTATGTTTTACCAGAAAGTTTTGTATCCTTTTGTACATTGCCTTTTCAAATATTTTAGATAATATAGGAATCAAAGTAATGGGTCTATAATTATCTATATTAAGCTTATCTCCTTTTTTGAAAAGGGGCTTGACAATGCAGTGCTTTAGTTGTTGAGGGAATATGCCATCAGAGAAAGATAAATTTACGACGTGGGAAAGTGGTAGGGCTATGTACGGCGCACATTGCTTTAATATTTTTGTAGTTATATCATCGTAACCACTCGATTTACAATTATTTAGAGACATGATTATGTTGTAGATTTCATTTTCGTCAACTGGCTGTACAAACATGGTGTGGGGATTATAATCCTTGCTCAAATTCCGTTTATAAGATGAATTATCCACAGGCAGATTTTGTTTATGTACTAAATCTATAAAATAATTATTAAAAATATTACATATGTCAGAGGGATCAGAGCAAATGTCACCGTTATATTTAATTTTATTAATTTCATTTTCATGCACCTTATTTATTACTGCAGAAGATATTGTGTGCCAAGTTGCTTTACACTTATTCTCACTATTTCTAATAAAATTACTATTACAAATTCTTTGCGCATTATGAAAACATTGCTTTAATATGCTATTATATTTCATGAAATTAAGTTTATTTAGTTGTTTATTATGCTTAGAAAGCCTGTATTTCAAATAAAGACTGCGTTTAACTCTAGATGATTTTCTTAATCCTTTTGTGAGCCAATTAACACGTTTTGGTTTGTTATAAATTTTTACTCTGAGTATAGGAAAGCATAAATCATAAAAAAGACGTATTATGTCATAATTTTTTTTAAATGCATCTATTACGTTTGTTGATTGTAGAACGTCAGCATACGAGAGAGATGATAGGGACTCGCAAAACTTTTGAACATTGTCAAAGCAATAGTCCCGCTTGTGTTCAAACCACGTCGTGAAGGCGGTAATTTTCTTTACTGGTAGGGATAAGGACTGTGCTGTTTCGTGGTCAGAAAGGCCTAATTGGTGTACACAAGGTTTAGCCAATTTGACATTGCTCGAGATTTGGTCAAGACATGCATTTTGCCGTGTGGGAACTGTTATATGTGCGGTAAAATTATAATTCAGCAGTATACTAGAGAGGTTTGCAGCAGCTGTATTGTGTTTTAGTAAGTCGATATTCCAATCGCCACTAATAATAATTTTATTAGATTTGTATCTCAATGTTAAATAATTCAATAATTTATCCAGTTTATCGAGAAAAACACCTGTATGTGAACTGGTTTGCTCCGGAATTCTGTAAATATTGACAACTATTATTCCCGTGCCAATTATTTCAATACCACAACATTCGAAATAAAACTTTGTGGCCAGTTGAGCAACAAAAGGTAGGGATTTGGTATCATACATTTTTTTGATTAAGATGCAAGTTCCACCTCTTCCTTTATCGCGACAATAGCTAGAAACCAGTTTAAAATTTCTAAAGATGATATTTCCTTCTGATCCTTTACGGACGAACGTCTCACTTAGACACAACACATCAATGTCCCTACCACTCCGTTTTAAATCCTGTAAAGCTATTTCCAAAAGTTCAAGTTTTCCACATAATCCTTGAATGTTTTGATGAAGGATGATCATAGTGTCTAAATTATTAGGTGTTGGCGATGTCAATAGCCCTCCACTCTGATTATGGACCACATTGTGATTAGTAGGGGCGAAAAAAATCACCTGACAAACAGGCCACATTTATGTTCTTATCATTATTCAGAGGTACATCGTTATTCACAAAAACACGGTTTTTTAACAAGTTAATTTCTTCGCTTAGCTTAAAACTAACCCAGTTCAGAAAAGATATTGAAGACGACGAATTCCTTTTATAATTATGATATAAATCTATTATCTTACAATTAGTATATTTTTTCCCAAACATTTGCAATTCATGATAAATTAATTTATTATTTTGGTTTCGATTATTGTAAACATTTAATATTAATACATTATTCTCCTTGAATCTGGCTAAGGTGTTCCGTATATTGGATAACAACAGATAAGGATTTTTATCATGGTTGCCGACAGACAATACGATAATGTCTTTACTAGTTATATTTTCAGACATGGAATGTAGATTATTCAAAATTTCTGTACTAGGCGCGTAAGGTTTGACCGTTGCACTTACGCTGTAGTGATCGCTGTTTATGCCGCATCTGGAGTAAATTAGTCGCGTTGATAGGCCGCGTGCGAGTTCGTCACCATAGATGTATATATGAGGTTTCGTAGATACGTTACTGGTATTTTCAGAGAGAACAGGAGTGCTCACACGTAACGGTTGAGTTGTCGGTGACGACTGTAGGCTCTGATTCTGGGAGATTACTGGAGGAGACTGGTTTCGGCTGGTGGTCTGGGTGTTCAAGTCAATATAGCTCTGGTTGATGCTCTGTCGGTTTGTGCATTTTCTTTGGCGTTGTTTTTGTTTTATTGAAGCTTTTTTGGTTGTGTGTATAGACTTACTTATGCTTTTAAGGTGAGTTACTTTGCTCTCATAACTTTTAATCGTATCTTTTAACGTAAAGTTTTCGGAGAGTAAACTATTAATTTCATTATCAGCTATTTTTAATTTTTCCCGTAGTTCTAATATTGTTTTTTCCATCTCTTCCGTCTTAGCAGATGTACACGGTCTTTCCGGACAGCTTCTATTTAACTCGTGGCCGAACGAGCGTGATGATTCGTCTGTTTCACTCTCATCTATCGATACGCTAGACAGTATATCGAACGAATTATTTGTGGGGATTATTGCACGAAAAGTTCGGCGCAATGTTACGTTATCATCAGAAATGTCAGGTTTAGTTGTACAAGGCGTACATTTCCAAGTTATTTTGGCTTGTGATTCCATAACACGAAAATGTTCTACAGTTACATTGCAACATTCTAAGTGGTAATGTGATTTACAAGAAAGACAAACCAGGAACTCAATGTTATTTATGGTCGCATTATTTTTATGGAATTTAGGGAACTCCTCAAATCTTAAAGGCAAACATATAGTGATTTTTGTGTTTTTATCAACAAATCGAGCATTATCATACAAAAATGTGGCATTTGATGAAGTGGAACTGCTGATGATGATCAGAACAGAACTCTTCAACGACGAAAAGTTCACGTTTGGCGATTTGTCCTTCTAGCGGTGTTTGTTAAGCAGGATTATGCGATGGACAACACAAACGCGATTCTTCCTATTCGTGATTCCCATACAATATGGATTCCACACAACCGCAGTTTACTCCATTCGTAATTCTACACAGTCTATATTTTGACGCAATCGGAATTCTTCCTATTCGCGATTCGACACAAAATGAGTTTATCGCAACTGCAGTTTACTCCATTCGTAATTCTACACAGTCGATATTTTAACGCACTCGGGATTCTTCCTATTCGTAATTCGGTACTGTATGGGTTCAACGCAACCGCAGTTTACTAATGTGTTTCTTAATAGGTACATTACATACAAGTGCGAAAAAGAGGAACTTCGCAATGAGTGGCGATAAAGTAAAACACGGCCGAAGGGAGTGTTTTAAATCGGGATATTGGGCTTGCCGGGACTGGACATACGGAGACTGGACGTACGGGGAATTGGACATTCGAGGCCAGAATGTAAATCGACACGAATGTACATCGAATGTAAATGTAAAACAAAACAAACATCTGTTACGAATTATAGACCTGGGGCCTGTTTCATAATGATTTATAACTTATAGGTAATATTAGCGGAACCCTCTTTCTAATAAAATTAATTGAAATAATATTGTTACTGAATAAAACGCTATCATTGTTTGAAAATAACTGTGTCTAATTACGAATGGAGTAAACTGCGGTTGCATTGAACCCATACAGTACCGAATTACGAATAGGAAGAATCCCGAGTGCGTTAAAATATCGACTGTGTAGAATTACGAATGGAGTAAACTGCAGTTGCGATAAACTCATTTTGTGTCGAATCGCGAATAGGAAGAATTCCGATTGCGTCAAAATATAGACTGTGTAGAATTACGAATGGAGTAAACTGCGGTTGTGTGGAATCCATATTGTATGGGAATCACGAATAGGAAGAATCGCGTTTGTGTTGTCCATCGCATAATCCGTTAAGCGTTAAGCAAGTTCTATTTTCACGATTGATTTTTGTCATGCTCGAGTTCTGATGATGGGATCCATTAAGAATCGAGGGAACTCCTCAAATGTGTAAGGCACACAAATAGTGATTTTAGTATTTTCATGAACTAATCAAGCATTTTCATTCATAAAAGTGACATTTGATGAAGTGGAACTGCTGATGATGATCAGAACGGAACTCTTCAACGACACGTAGTTCACGTTTGGCGATTTGTTCTCTTCGTTTTGTTTGTCAAGCAAACAAGGTTGTTCCATGATTCCATGAGGAATTGAGGGTACTTAGTCTTCTACCATTATAAACATACTTATAGCCATTTTTATTTTATAGTATTGAAGTCGGTTTCTTTTCTTAAAAATTATGTACAACAACAAACGTGGCGGCACAGAAGTGTGGCTAGGCAGCTCAGTTGAGAGCTGAATGGATGACTATCCATTCAGCTCTCAACTAAACCAAGTTATCGACGCTGCTATTTTCTACAAAGGAATTAATAATAATTCAGACCATTTTGTTACATATGTAGATCTCCTCCTAACGGATGTCGCCACTAATGCAAGGTTACAGTTTTTTTTACCATCTTTTTTGTGAAAGGAAGTTCTTGATATTGATACTGCTTAAATGCGTAAAATACGCTAAGTATCATCATCATCATCATGTCAGCCGAAAGACGTCCACTGCTGGACATAGGCCTCCCCCAAAGACTTCCACAATGACCGGTCCTGCGCCACCCGCATCCAGCGGACACCGGCGACCTTTACCAGGTCATCGGTCCACCGTGTGGGGGGCCTGCCCACGCTACGCCTTCCGGTACGTGGTCGCCACTCGAGAACCTTTCCGCCCCAAAGCTACGCTAAGTATACCAGAGTATTTTTATTAGTAAAAATTTTCCGTTATTCAAATGCTTTAAAAGTAAATAAATGCGAGCTTTTTACTTTATTACGCTTTATTCGAAAAATAACTACCTCGCCCCCTCCTTATTTTTGGTAGCATATCCTGTAGTATTTTAAAATTTAACATCGCTGAAATGCTCTCAAATTGAGTTCAATAGGTTTGTCCGAACTATATTTTCTGTAAAATTTTGAAAACATCATAATATTCATAATGTTTCTAATAGTGTAAGCTGTACGCTTAAAAAAACTGCAAATCGATGTACAGTTTAGCCGTTTGGCACACGCATACTAGAGGTCAAAACAATTTTTTTTACCCGCAGTTCCTAAAAAAATTTCCCATAGGGGGGAGTAATGAGACATTTTACTTTTTGTATGGAAAAAAATTGTTTTTCAGAAACCTATCGTGTGTAGTATCATATGAAAGGGCTTTTTAAGGCGATTCTAAAAATATACCACATCATTACATTTCAGCCATATTTTTTTAATTAAAACAAAAATAATTTTCGAAACATACCAAGTTTGGGCTCATCAAGACACGATATGGCAGATTTTTTTAAAATACAATATATCACAAATGATAAGTGATATCCTCATATCTAACCTCAAAAAAGCAATTTTGAAAATAATGTCACTAAGTATTTTATTTTTATTTTTCAATATTACTACACTTAGTAATATTGAAAAATAACTGTGTCACTACACAGTTCTACTTCAATACCTATTTTACGTGACTTATGGAACGGTAGTGCAGATACGGTACATATTAATCATAAAATGATACGTAGTATCCATATATCCAACGGAAAATACCTCTTTAACCATTTAACTGCGCCTTTTCATCAGTTGGTATAGTTTGTTTAGTTTTTGACATAAAATATCAAGGTTGGACTCCTTCAGATACGATATACCCCCGCCCCCCCCCTAAGGGAATTTTGTTTAGGAACTGCGGGTCAAAAATTTTGTTTTCACCTCTAGTATGCGTGTGCCAAACGGCTAAACTGTACATCGATTTGCAGTATTTCTCTGAAATCGGGCTTTTACGGCTACCACTATAAGATTATATCAGATGAAATAGTTAAAAAACACCATCAGGTCAATACCCTCAGAAAATTGTCACCATCATCATCATATCTGTCGAAAGACGTCCACTGCTGGACATAGGCCTCACCCAAAGAGTGCCACAAGTGTTTACTGAGTGGCGACCACATACTGGAATGCGCAGCGTGGGTAGGCCCCCCACAAGGTGGACTAATGACCTGGTAAAGGTCGCAGGGGTCCACTGGATGCGGTAGGCGCAGGATCGGTCATTGTGGCAGAAATTGTAATTAAAAATAATACGCCTCTCAACATTCAGACTCGATTTTATCTGTCTTTAATATTAACGATATATACAGTCTTAATAATATGTAACAATGAAATGTGACAAGTGGGTATCAGTTGGAGAAATCCCATGTTGCATCCCTTGCGTGCTAGGATTGACATGACCGAGGGAAAAATAGCAAACGTAAAAAGCAGGCAAGGTCAAATAACTTATTGCTAATCGATTAGTAATCAAACCGCCGTTTAGTAAATCTCGTTCAGTCGCGAATTTACATACGGCGATGGCGCGCTTTATTTCTGTTTTTTTGCGCTCGTTTTATAAGAACTATTAAATTAAGCGTTGTCAATTAAATTAAGTACCTAGTATTAGATCTTCCACGAAAAACTATAACAATGCTAATGGAGCAAGAACTTATTTTATGTTTCATTGAAGCAGAAGAAATACTTATAGTATAGCAGTTATAGTATAGTAGTACCTACCTACTTATTGCTAATAAGGGTGTTCTTTTTTCGTTTTTATATAAGTCCTCGTAATTTTCGGATTCTGTACGGCGAAATCCAAAACTTTATTAACTTCCTTAAGACATAAAGAGAGAGAGACAGAAATACGAATTCTAATGATATTTACAAAAACACACAAATTTGATTGAGGCGCATTGAAGAAGTTCTGTCATAAAAAGCCGAATGGATTATATTTATTATAGCGAGCCTAGCACTGAACCGCTCAAAACGGTGACTGATGCAGAACTCACACGATCGACGCTATTAAAACTGAAAAATGCTTAATAAGCATTTAATGAATTTTATAGATTTTACACCACACCTCGCCAAAAAGCGCGTTTTTCCGCACGCTGCGTGTCCGGAAAGCCCCACTTTTTGGCCAAGTGGTGACGTAAAATTGTGTACAAAACACGGGTCGTAAAACAGAAAGCCCTCTCTCGCATATTTATGACCCTCGCCTGCGGCTCGGGCCTCAAACTTCTGCGATATAGGCCTTTCTTTGTTTTACAACCCTTGTATCGTAATGTACTATTATCAACTAACCAGCATTACACAGCGCCTTTTCCACACGCTATCCGCTCGAGTCATTACAACTTATGAAGTTATGAGACTTATGAGCAAGAAAAGTAATCGGAGTGTTTGCCGCTTTGTTGCATATAGGCGCCTCTAAACGGAATAGGTACAGTGAGGGTACAGTACAGCTCTGAAAGTTACAGTAAATAGGTAAACTTTCCTAGAACTCAAAGTAATTTCAACTCTGCTGCATTGTGATAAGGTTTAGAATTGATTTGTTTATGTGCCGGATACATAGCCAGTATGTCTCTGAAGCGTGCTCTGGCTTCCATGTCATTTTTCAGTAGGCACCGAGCCGGCGGTGCCGGGCGCGGACATCGATCGCTCGACCCGCAGCGGTCTTATTGCATTCGTATTTCTGCATATTTCTGCGGCCGTAAAACGTACGAGTTCATGTATCTTATTACCTTATTTAGGAACCAAGGCCATTCGTTATGTATTATGTAGATTCATATCGTTACGACGGTTTCAGGTTAACATTATATTATTATATATGGGTAGGTAGTATCTATCAAACGTTACAGTTCGTCAGGTGCAGTAAGTCAAGAGAATGGTCTAGCGTTTTGCGACTCTATTAATAATAACTCTTATTTATAGGCGTAGGGATGTGTCGACTCCATCGCCCACTGGTTTTCCAGTGCACTCGTCAACGTACCTAGGGTAGTTTGTGGCGGGTTGTTGGGAAGTAGCGACCTCGCGTCCAAAGTGCTCACTACTATCCTGCGGTCAGGCTGAGTAGATCGGGTAGTTGGTTGGACAGACCACCGTTTCTACCTTAAGGGTATGCAATGAAAAATATAAGTTTCATTGTTTCATTGAAACGCCGTTCTGACAAAATTAAGAAAAATAAGGTCTGATTTTCAGATATATCATTCTTGACCATATAAATAGAATTATTTCTTTGACTAGAACCGATACATGATTGCCTAAGATTTTCTCGATAGAAAAAAAATGTTTTTTCCTCAGGCTACTCAACTAATATATTTTTTAACGACACAATCATGAATGGTGGAATTTCAGGAGGGCCAAAATGAGTAAAACTTCACAATATCAGATATTTATCCAAATTTTCCCGAATAAACCATTCCCGAAAGTGGTGCATCTCGTTTTCTCGTGCTCGGAAGACATATTAAGTGTGTTTCTTACTCAGCATCTCCTTAACCCGCCGTCCAGAGTGGAATCACAAGAGTTGATGCTCAAGAATGGATGTAGTCACATAACTGGCGAGTTGGATATATGTACCTATGTTTAATATCCGTGTCAGTCGGTTGCTTCATCATTAGATGAGCTATTGAGCTCAGCCATGGCTCAGCCATTGCTCCATCAACTTCACCCAATCAGATAGATAGGTACCATCATCATTCGGATACCGTCAACCAGCAATATGTCCTGACGGGTACTGGTTTTGTGTGCGTCCCATGAGGCCCTTCCATTTAATTAAATTGTCGAAAGAGACTACGTGTTGACTATGTGGTAGTGGTAATTGTTTAGTAGTTCAATACCTCGGTACCTACTTCGACTCAACGCGCGCCTACTAAAGGTCCATGACAGTGACCGGAAAAGACAGGGTAACAATATTATTTGAATATTAATATTCGAAAGTGGAAGCCTACATTTTCGGCGGACTGTGCTTACTGTTTCTTGGCTGTGTTATTGGCTTGGCTGTTGTGTGTGCGTTGGGTGTTGTGTGTGTGTTGGATGTTGTGTGTGTTGGATGTTGTTTTGGGTTAGTCATTGGTTATGCCGCCGCGTGCAAAGAGATATGATGATTTCTGGCTTGCCTCCATAATGAAGCGCTTAAGCTCGAAACGCACAGAGTGGGCGCGGCGCCGTACGGGGCGGAGGCGGATTTGAAATTTTGATCTTTCCGAAACTGTCGACTCTCGATAGTGTCGATTACTGCTTCATATGTCACACACCCCACCTCTGCTGCGCTATCCCGTGCGGTTTTTTGGTGTGTACGTCCCCCGGACCGCGTTCGCTTTACCAATATTTTTTAAGAAAAAAAAACCGACTTCTATGGGGGAGACCGGTGAAAAATTATTATTCTTAGATGGTGCACTCTTAGATTCCATACAATTAAATAAAAATGGCTATAAGTATGTTTATAATAGGAGAAGACTAAGTACCCTCAATTCCTCATGGAATCATGGAAAAACCTTGCTTGCTTGACAAACAAAACGAAGAGAACAAATCGCCAAACTTGAACTAAGCGTCGTTGAAGAGTTCCGTTCTAATCATCATCAGATCAGTTCCACTTCATCAAATGTCACTTTTATGGATTAAAATGCTTGATTAGTTCATGAAAATACTAAAATTACTATTTGTGTGCCTTTCACATTTGAGGAGTTCCCTCGATTCCTAATGGATCCCATCATCAGAACTCGAGCATGACAAAAATTAATCGTGAAGATATAACTTGCTTTACAAACACATCTAGGAGGACAAATCGCCAAACGTGAACTTTTCGTCGTTGAAGAGTTCTGTTCTGATCATCATCAGCAGTTCCACTTCATCATATGTCACATTTTTGGATGAAAATGCTCGATTTGTTGATAAAAACACAAAAATCACTATATGTTTGCCTTTAAGATTTTTTTATTTAGTACAACCACATCATATATCACACTTAAAGCTAGTATCTTAGGAGGCATTTAATCCGATATATATGACAGTTACGGAGTACATAACATTGGCTACGCAAGTTGCAGTGAGATCAGATATAGAATAACACAATATATAGATAGATAAGTTTACAAAATATTACTAAGCTACTGAACTATTTTAAAGCTATATTATATTATATTATATAAACAGAATGTATATATTAAGGCCCTCTAGTCCTGCGAGAGTAGGTATTTAGCGCTGTCCTGGCGGTGCGTGAACAAGCCCGCGCGGACGAAGCGACTGTGAACTCGGATGACCCCGCTAGCTTCATACTGGTCACAGTATAGAAATATAACTGTATTTTGACTTAAGAAATGCATTAATTATGATAAAACTCTAGTATGTCATTGATATCATTTTTTAATAAATAGGTAGTAAATAAATAATTGAAAGTCGAACTTACGGTAGGATCCATTATAATGAAAAAAAAACAGAATTCATAGTACAACCCTGAAATTCGTTATTTAATCTATGAAACCTAAGAACCTAAGAAATATGTCTTATACCTCTCTCATGCAATTTTTTATCTATTTGTGTTATATTTATACAGGGTGTTATATTTACTTAGTCGGCTCATAAGTTCTGTCACTGGCCTTTAAAATTTAAATTTGGAACTCCTAAAACAAAAACCGTTGTGCATTTGAATTTCGAATCTTTTTTAAATATTTGAGTAGTATAATTTTGCAATTTTCTGTTTTCTTTAACATGGAGTCGACGCTTAAAGATAGCCGTATCGCAATAATTGCACTATATCGTTGTGGACACTCGCCGACTAAAATTTTTAAGCTACTTGAAAATTTAAAATTCTCTCTAAGATTTGTGTATCGTACCATAGAAAGATACAGTGAGGTCTCTAGTTTAAATGACAAGAAAAGAAGCGGTCGTCCGCGTACAGCTCGGACTCTAGCGGTTGTACAAGCAATTAGGGCACGCATTGCCAGAAATCCCGCTAGGAAACAAAAAGTTATGGCCCTCCAGATGGGTTTGAGCAGAAACACTGTGAAAAGAGTGCTTAATCAAGACCTGAGACTTCGTGCTTATAAACGAAAAACTGGCCATCTTCTCAATGGTCGGCTTAAAGCTTTAAGGCTTAAAAGATCTAAAGCTTTATTGAAGAAGTACGCTAAAAATAAACATCGTTGTATACTGTTTTCGGAGGAGAAAAATTTTGACATAGAAGAAAACTGTAATAAACAAAATGATAGAGTGTACGCTCGCAATAGTAAAGAAGCGTCTAATAGCATTCTCTGTATTCATAGAGGTCATCACCCTTCATCTGTGATGGTTTGGCTGGGAGTTTCTTATGCGTGCGTCACTAGTATGCATTTTTGTGAGAAAGGAGTAAAAACTAGTGCCAAAGTGTACCAAGACACGGTGTTGACTAATATTGTGAAACCACTATCCCATACGATGTTTCTAAACCAGCATTGGGTTTTCCAGCAGGACTCTGCTCCAGCCCATAAGGCAAAGTCTACACAAGCCTGGCTCGCCTCCAATAAAATCGACTTTATACGGCATGAAGATTGCCCTCCTCTAGCTCAGATCTTAATCCGTAAGACTATAAAATATGGCAGTATTTAGAGGAAAAGGTGTGCTCAAAACCTCATGCAAATCTAGACTCGCTGAAAAAATCCCTTGCTACGGCAGTGTCCAATATCGACATGAAAGTGGTGCGTGAATCCATTGACGACTGGCCACGCAGACTTCAAGCCTGTGTAGATAATTATGGCGGTCATTTTGAATAAATGTTATACATTTAGATTCTCTAGTTTATAAGCTTTCAAACGCTGTACAAATTATACGGAATAAACTTAAACTTTTGTTTTTATTTGATACTATGTATATGACAGAACTTATGAGCCGACTAAGTATTTGTCGTGTGCGTGTCATCGTCATCATCATCATATCAGCTGATGGACGACCACTGCTGGACATAGGCCTCCCCTAAAGAGTGCCACATAAAATACAGACAGAATATTTTTGGTGGTTTAATTTATTCATCAAAAGTTATTAGCTCTCAAAGCATAAAAAACATTGCGAAGTTTTTACTTTTTTACTATTTATGCGAAAGGTTACCGTATTTTAAAAAAATAAATACCAGAAATGATTTTTACATAAAGATGACAAAAGAATCAATATGGTATATAAAATGATACCAAACTTGCCACGGTAGCTACCTGGAAATGGGTAGATCTTATAAAAGAAGATTAGCTAGAAAGATAGAAAGTGTATAAATTTTAAAAGGGTCGGCAACGCGCATGTGACACCTCTGGAGTTGCAGGCGTCCATAGGCTGCGGTGACCGCTTACCATCAGGCGGGCCGTACGCTTGTTTGCCACTGACGTGGTATTAAAAAAAAGACGGCCGGAATTAATGTGTTGAAACTCACAGCTTAAAAAAATATTCAAGTGCAAAGCAGTACTCGTAGATCTCTTACTATATCTACAATTTCTGGTAATAAACATTTCATTTATAATTTTACCAACTTTGGTTACATTTCTGGAGGGGTTCAGTTCAGTTGTTATACTGTCATTTTTATACTGTGGCACTATGACCATAATTTATTTGTTATTAATTACGCCTTTTTTCATTCGGGTTTTTATTGCCCTTCTTAAATAATTTGCAACCATTATATAAATTCGTCAAAAACTGCTTGTTTGGTGCACGAAACGGTCGCGGATAAAACTGACACAGGTCCGTTGTCTGTAAGCGCCAGCGCGCGACTGATCGGGCCTGCCGAGCCTCCGCGCTCGCGCATTTCGTAGGTATTTAAACATATTAATTCATACAATCATTTTATCTTTTTAAATTCTGCAAAAATGTCTAGAAATACTGAATGGCTTTAGTTTAGTTCAAAAACTTTATTTAAAACATCAATAGTTTAGTCGTCAGATTGTAAATGCTTTACAAAAAGGAGTAACTTTGGGGTCTCTTTCTATCGAGCGAAGTTCATTAGATCGTGTATCTGAGTGCAACTTTGACTAGACTAGATCCTTAAGTAAAACATAGAATTTTTTCAAATTTTTAAAACCCTTTTTCTACGTTTCGGGTTGTTTTTAGAAAACTCGAAAACGCTAACTCGCTTGACGACCTCCCCTTAATTTCAATAAAACTAGAAACGCTAATATTCGTTTAGTTTTGGCATTAATGTCGATTTAAACTTAGGTAGGCGGTCATGGAAGATGTCGATGGATTGATTGTGGCTGACAAGGTCGTTAAAGCTCGAGCAAATTCTTACCATGGGAGACTGCAATCCACGGTTAGTCCTGGTAACTGGTATGGAGAAGGGTTTCGCTATAGGGCGCCGAGGATAATTGCGAGGAGCTGTTAACGAGACTTTCTCCAACAAGTTCCCGCATTTTATTTTCCCATTAACCACCTTATGAAGGAAACAGAAGTCTAACATTCGCCGCCGATCTCGCAAGCTGTCCATGTTAAATCTAGCAAGACGACAGTTATAGGTATTTCTGTGTGAGAAGCCAGGGGTACCAAATGCAAGGTATCTTGTAAACGCCCTTTGTATGCTCTCAATCCGTTGTGAGTGAACCTGGTAGAATGGACTCCAAACAATCGAGGCGGCTTCAAGGTGGCTGCGTACTAGGGTGTTATAGAGGATTATTTTGGTTTGTTGTTTGTTAAAGCCACTGGAGTTTCTTCTTAGAAAACCGAGCATCTGAGCGGCCTTTTTTACTGCTGAGTCAATGTGAGCATGAAATTTTAGTTGGCTATCAAGAATAGGTACACCTAGGTCTCTAATTTCAGTCCCTTGTGATAGCTCAACACCGCCTATCTCGTATTTTGTTCCAAGTGGTTTTTTCTTCCGGCAGTATTTTATGAAAAAAACACTTATTCGCGTTGAGAGTCATATTATTTATATAGCACCAGGACACTATATTGTTTAAATCACTCTGGATCATCCTTGCATCTGATTCGCATGCGACAGATTTGTAAATTTTTAAGTCATCTGCGTAGAGCGAATATTTTGAGTGTTTAATATGGTTCGTAATATCTTCGATAAACATTAAGAAAAGCACTGGACCCAAGTGCGATCTTTGTGGAACCCCTGATGCAGCGTAGTAAGTTTCCGATTTGTAGCCATGAACAACGACGTTTTGAGGTCTTTTGGTGAGATAAGATCTGAACCAATTTAGCCAATTGCCACCCACACCAAAATTACTGAGCTTCTTTAAAAGAATTAGATGATCTACTTTGTCAAAGGCGCTGCTAAAGTCAGTGTAGATAGTATCAACTTGAGACCCTTTATCAACCTGTTCGCATAGGTCAGAAACAAAAGGTACGAGATTCGACACTACTGAACGATCGGGTCTAAAGCCATGTTGGTGGTCTGATATACAACGCTCAGCTATTCCTGACAGCACAGGTTGTATAAGGGACTCAAACAGTTTTGAGAAGCAAGACAAAATCGAAATTGGTCGATAGTTCTGGACGCAAGCTTCATCATCCTTCTTATAAACTGGCACGATCCGAGCCTCCTTCCACACTTCAGGGAAGCATCCCTCGGTAAGTGACTGATTAAATATTAAAGACAATGGTAACGACAATGCTGAACCACATCGTTTTACAAACACTGGAGGTATGCCATCCGGGCCTGCACCCTTCGTGCAATCAAGTTTTTTGATAGCACGTGATATCTCGGTTTCAGTCAGCTGTATATTACTGATGTAATCACTAGTTATGTTGGCAGGGCAGTCTATAAGATTGCAGGTGGAACTTTGTTGACTATATACTGACGAAAAGTGTTTTGTTTTTATCTGTTCCCTTCTCCGCTACATCATTATTTAAAAACATTTTAGCGGGGAGAGTAGAGCGACCACCTCTTTTGTTCTTAATGTAGTTCCAAAATGCCTTCGGGTTATTTGAGATATTTGTTTCTATAGTTTGCTTGTATTTTTTATAACATTCATCGTGTAATTTAGAACAACGACTACGAAGTAACTTGAACTCGATTTCATCGCGAGGGTTTTGGTATCTACGATAGTTTAAGCGAATTTTATTTTTCTCTCCCAAAAGTTTTACTAATGTATGGCTGAACCATGAGGGATAGGATAGTTAGAGTTTTTGAATCTGCGTTTTGGTACAAATTTGTCTATCATATCATTCAGTATTTTATAAAAGTCACTGGTCATTTCATCCACATTTTCCAAGCCGCTCCACCTGCTTTGCCAATCTATGCCTTTGATTTCTTTTACTAAGATATCATATTCAACCTTATTATAATTATAATCTACATGTGTTTTAGGTTTTAAATAATTGACGTTACAATATGACACCACCGCTACCAAACGGGGGTGGTTTTGATAACATTTGCTAAGAGTGTCAGAGGGGTTGACAACCTCAATTGTTTGCAAATTAGTTATAATCAAGTCTAGGTGGCGATTATCACTGTTGCTTATATTATTTATCTGGTATAGTTGATTTGCTGCCATAAAATCTATCAATAAGCAACCCAGAGTGTTATTATAATTTGATGGAGTCATTTGTCTCATGTTAGCTTGAGCTTTCCAATTGATGAAACTTAAGTTAAATTCGCCCATGAGTAAGAAATCATCAGTATGACACAGAGCTGCATCTACATTAGACAAAAAACGTGACAGTTGTAACATAACACAGCTAACTGGTCATGTCACTTTCATATTAAAATAATTTCCCAAGGAACAACTGATTACATTCATGTTTTTATTTAAAAACTAGATGAAAGCCCGGCTTCGCTCGGGTGAAATAAATAAGAAAGAAATAAACAATACATTTATTCGTGACAGTTATGCAAACGAGGAAAGAAATAGTGTACAAAAATGTATAAAATAAAAATAATGAAACTTCGAATCGTATAGAAATATAGTCTGTAGTCTGGATTGGGAATAAAAGTATGGAATGGAATTATATGGAATTGGGAGTAAAAGATTACGCAAACGACGTCACGGGCAAAGGCTAGTATCTTTGCAAGTTAATCCTAAGCATTTTTATAAGGGTAGTATTTAAAGGCACATAAAAATTTGACACCGTAATCAGTACTGATTTGTATAGCTAAAATACTAATCGTTCATTAAAATTCAATTCAGATGTGCATTGTTAAATATTGATGTGCCAGTCAGTATTTTTGGTGCGAAGTCAGAGCTGCTAACGCGAAAAACAAATGAAGTTCGTGTATCTCCCTCTCTGTCGCACTTGCAAATTCGAGCGACACAGTTGCAAGTTCGTTTTCGTTTCGCGATAGCAGCTCTCTATTCTCCGCCTAATTCTATTTAGTGGGGCCCTTTACACTCAATATTATCGCGATTTTTAAAATTGTATGGAGTCTGTTAAACGCTTAATACTATCACAATACTGGTGTGTCAATATTATCGTGGTTTTCAAAATCGTATGGATTTTTCTTCAATAGTCATTGCACGTGATACGGATCGTGATATGAGTATATCGCGTGATAATAATAACCATGTAACAGGCCCCTATGGATGTTGCTTCAATATTAAGTGTTTCACGTGATAATAATAACAGTTGGTAATATTTTCTCCAATTAATGGAAGCTATTTAACAACTTGTTCCGTTTTGCCAAAGGTATTTCACATTCCGATACGCGCACCATCCAGGAATAGGAGCCGTCAGACCAGAGGGCCTACCACGATCTGAAAACGAAGTATTTCCCTCTCCGCGCTCGAATATGCAAGTGCGACAGAGAGGCATATATATTTAGTTTTCGGTTGGTAG
Organism: Notocelia uddmanniana; assembly: GCA_905163555.1. Classification (NCBI taxonomy): domain Eukaryota; kingdom Metazoa; phylum Arthropoda; class Insecta; order Lepidoptera; family Tortricidae; genus Notocelia; species Notocelia uddmanniana. Next base: position 19,365,238 of record LR991059.1, on the reverse strand, counting down.
CACCTTAGTCCGAGCGTGGCGGACGGTCGAAGAAAGTCAAAGAACATTCCGTGTGTTGTCTGTCACACATATAATTTTTTAGCTTCCCATCGACCTATGAACTTGAAATTAAGTGATAATGTTTATTATGAAGTATATTTTACCAAAAATATCAATATATTGATAAATCACATTTGTTTTTTAGTTGTACGGAACCCTCAGTGTGCGACTCCGACACACTTGGCTGGTTTTTATTACATTTTGAATTTTATTTCTCTTATAGTAAAATACCCTATTCGTTTTAAAGTTGACGCCTGAGGGCCTACCGCGAACCAAAAACGAACTATCTTCCTCTCTGTCGTTCGAATATACATGTGCGAGAGAGGCAGATACTTCGTTTTCGGTTCGCAGTAGCGCCTCTAACGTCCGAGCGCGGCGAACGGCATGAGCTGAGGGTCTACTCCGAAATTCAAAATCCTAACTTCGTATGGTGCCGTCCCTTTCACTCTCCTGTCATAGACTATATGAGTGAAAGGGACGGCACCATACGAAGTTCGGATTTCGAATTTCGGAGTAGTCCTCCAGTACCACTAAGTTATAAGATAGAGCGAGATAGGGATAGAATTTTGCTAGACGTTTAAAAGCCATAAGTCACCTAGTAGTTTGTCACAAACAAAATAGAGACGCAGCTTTAAGATGGCGGACAGACTCAGCAAACATTCAAGTGGTGTCCTTTACACGATTAATATTATCACAATACTGGGGTGTCAATATTATCGCAGTTTTCAAATTTGTATGGATTCTGCTTTAATATTCACGTGATACTTATCGTGATATGAGTCCATGTAACAGGCCCCATACATTCGCTTTGAAGGCGGTTGTTGTGACAATCAGTCTAGCTAGCACGATACATTATACCGTTACGTTTTATGTGACGTTTTAATACATTTCGCCCAGATAACGTGACGGTATAAGTTATCGTGCTAGCTAGGCTGATAGGTGTATAGAACGCTTGAAAACTACAAAAACAAAACGCTGCAGACGCGGCTAGCCGAATCCACACAATGGGCGATGATGGCCCATCACCCAGAACGCAGCCCAGCAACCTGGCCAACATACCGGACGCAAAAATAGTTCACGATTTTCGAACGTAGCCGACACTGTCAACCAACAAATTTAATATAGCAATATAGTCTGTGGGCAATATGGCCGACGTTTTGTCATCAAATTAACACTTTTAAATGCAAAATACGCGACAATCCGAATTTTGCGGATACATATATTATGTTCAACTCAAAAATCGTTATTTTTATACGTTCTTCAATTTGAGACAGGTCTCGTTCGGGTCTACCGTACCCCTGCACGAAATTATTAATATAGATTATAATTAAGTTATAAGGCATAATTGAGAGACTTGGCGGGGACACTACCGTGCCCCTTATGTGGTTTTAAGGCCAATCTATATATCTAAACAAAGTTTATCTAAAGTAAAAGCATTTTTGTTAAAGAAACAATTAAAAACAGGACTCATACGGAATAAATAGTTAAAAGGAAGGGAAATAGAAAGTAGTACAAACGTTACGTCTGAATACCTTTATTTATACCAGCTTAATCTATAACATAATATAAAAACCACACTAGAAATAAATCTTTTACCTAATTTTACGTTATTACTTACTTCGCATCAAGCTAAGACAAAACACTCGGTAAACGAATTTCAACTCTATTCGTAAAAACCTAAGACCTATTTCTTTCTTTATTACTTGCCTTCCTTCAAATAAAGATTAAGAACTTGTCAGGTGTCATACGATTTCCAACCTTATTAGTATGGGCATAAGGTGCATCTACTCGTAAGAATAGGGCGTTACAATCTCTAATGACGGAAGAAGTGGGCGTGGCGCAATCCACCAATAGGAAAGTGTCCAAGATGTCCACAGTGTCCACAATGTCCAAAGTGTCCAAGATGTCCACAGTGTCCAAGTTGTCCACAATGTCCAAAGTGTCCACAGTGTCCACAATGTCCAGAGTGTCCAAGATGTCCACAATGTCCAAAGTGTCCACAATGTCCAGGATGTCCACAGTGTCCAAGGTGTCCACAGTGTCCAAGTTGTCCACAGTGTCCAAAGTGTCCACAATGTCCAAAGTGTCCACAGTGTCCACAATGTCCAGAGTGTCCAAGATGTCCACAATGTCCAAAGTCTCCAAAGTGTCCACAATGTCCACAGTGTCCAAGATGTCCACAGTGTCCAAGATGTCCACAGTGTCCAGTGTCCAAGTTGTCCAACATGTCCAGAGTGTCCAAGGTCTCCGGCGTCCACAGTGTCCAAGGTGTCCACAGTGTTCAAAATGTCCACAGTGTCCAAGATGTCCACAGTGTCCTATGTCCACAGTGTCCAAGATGTCCACAGTGTCCAAGGTGTCCACAGTGTCCAAGATGTCCACAGTGTCCACAATGTCCAAGATGTCCACAGTGTCCAAAATGTCCACAGTGTCCAAGGTGTCCACAGTGTCCAAGATGTCCACAATGTCCAAAGTGTCCACAATGTCCAGGATGTCCACAGTGTCCAAGGTGTCCAAGTTGTCCACAGTGTCCAAAGTGTCCACAATGTCCAAAGTGTCCACAGTGTCCACAATGTCCAGAGTGTCCAAGATGTCCACAATGTCCAAAGTGTCCAAAGTGTCCACAATGTCCACAGTGTCCAAGATGTCCACAGTGTCCAAGATGTCCACAGTGTCCAGTGTCCAAGTTGTCCAACATGTCCAGAGTGTCCGAGGTCTCCGGCGTCCACAGTGTCCAAGGTGTCCACAGTGTTCAAAATGTCAACAGTGTCCAAGATGTCCACAGTGTCCAAGATGTCCACAGTGTCCTATGTCCACAGTGTCCAAGATGTCCACAGTGTCCAAGGTGTCCACAGTGTCCAAGATGTCCACAGTGTCCACAATGTCCAAAGTGTCCAAGATGTCCACAGTGTCCAAAATGTCCACAGTGTCCAAGGTGTCCACAGTGTCCAAGATGTCCACAATGTCCAAAGTGTCCAAGATGTCCACAGTGTCCAAGGAGTCCACAGTGTCCAAGATGTCCACAGTGTCTAGGGTCGGATAGTATAAAAGGCGGAATTAGGGCGGGGCGCAAGTCAGTTGAGTTTGGTCGGTCGGGCTGTCAGTGTCTCTGGCAATGCGTTATCAGTGTATTTTCGTGTTACTTACGGGAGTGTTCCTATTCGTTAAGGTCGAGATTCCCGTGTGGTGCGGAAGTTCTGCTCGGTGGGGAACCTCTCCTTGTTTTTAATTTATTTAGTTACTCTTTCTTTTGTGGTTGTGATTATTTATATAAGCCGGGCAGATCGCTGTCCATGTTTGCGGTATACTTGTGCGAGGTGCACGGTGTCGAGCTCTGTTTGCCCTGGAGTAACAGAGGAGTACGAGAATGGAGGTATCGTCTGGCGTCAACACTGCCAGCGTGGATGGCGCGTCTGGGCCCCTCCATGCCCGATGCCGATTGCTGAGAGGAGGTGAGAGCGGCCATGGTTTGGGTTGGCGCGAGGGTGTGTGCTCCGCTCGCAGAGGTTCACGATATTCGAGGTATGGTCTTGATGTATTTATGTATCGATTACTTTTATATACACCTATAAATGCCCTTGGGTTGTGCGAGGGAAGGCATTTATACAGGCTGATAGTTTTTGCAATCCTCAATTTAGCCGACTGAACTTTTATAGTTTAGAGTAGGGAAAACACATACTTATTTGAAGCTAAAATCCAGAATTGGTATTAATTTCAAATAAGCAGATCAGGGCAATATTTAGGGTAGTTTGGATTAATTTCACACACTAAAGCTTGGGTAATGGGTTTCAAGCAGGTTAATTTAGAACTTATACTCTAGGGCTATTTAGGTGACCTAAATATGAGAAACAAGGTTATAGGTTGATTTAGGGAACAAATAGGTATGTGTGTAGTAACGGTAGGGTACATGTGTGTAGTATTCCTCTGATTTGGTATTCTAGGTTACAGTTATGAAGACTTAGGTCTTAGGCATTAGAGTTTTTTTAGGTAGTCTAAATATAGGTATCAGAATAAGACTACCAGAGTTGTGGGGATAAATAGTTACAATATCAGCTAAGATCTTAGGCATTAGAGGTCTAGGTTTCTGGTACCAAGGGTGAGAAGTGCTGAGTCTTCTTTTATTTATAACTAAAGGTGTTCCTAATAAATTATAGATAAGAAACCAATTTATTCTGGAATATGGAATAAATTGATTTAGGACCTATTGGTGAGGCGGAGCAATCCATTAGTCGTTAGTTACTGTGAGTAGATGAAAGCTCGGATCAGTAACTAACCAGTAACAGTTCACTTCTTCACGATCAGACTCAGAACTCCTGACCTTCATATATCAGAATTGATAGTGTTAGAGCTTACTGGCTGTTAGGGACCCCTAGGGTTCAGAGGTTTTAGCACCTCCAAGTGAATTGGTTAGTAAGAGATGATTCGCAATCATCTATAAGACTGACTAATGAGCTTATTCTCATTAGGGAGTCTAGATCGTTTTAGCTTAGCATAGAGGTCATACCCCATCCTACCGGTCCAGTAGCACGGTATGGAAGCCAGAGGTCGCTCCATACAACAATAAGCAATCAAAATTATTCTTAGCTAGCTAGGATATCAAGTAACAGAGTTCTATGTATTAGGGAATGATTAGGAAATAATTTTGATTTTAGGGAAACTGAGTGGCTTTTAAGGAAAATTTTGCCTTTCTTTAAAAACCCAATGGCTACTGACACCGGCAAGAGACCAGGCTAGGTTAAGGTTGGGGTTAAATTACCACAAACAATAATTATTTATCCTATTTTGAACTCTATGAACTTCGGAATAGCCAAAGTTCAATAATTAGTTTAAATATTCTGCAAATGGTTCGATACTAGATCTTTGATGGTACTCCTCAGTGCGACGTTCAGTTCTTCCTTTATAATTTCACGCAGCCTATTTTCTGAAGTGGGCTCAACGTTAGCACTAGACGATGCAGGAGGCTCCGATGGCGAAAACACAGGAAGTATATTTTGTTTTTTCGGTTTACTGTTCTTTTCCACCTTGGTAACTTCTGAGTTCCCAGCTTCAGAAACGCCGGCCGCACCCGATGCTGGTGGGCGAACTGGCAAGATTTGAGGAGTTCCCTCAATTTCTAATGGATCCCATCATCAGAACTGCGTTTTGACAAAAACGGGACCACTTTGGATATATATATACTTACAATCAAAAAAAGAATTTTCCAAATCGGTTAAGAAATGACGGAGTTATGGAGTAACAAACATTAAACAAAAAAAAAACATGCAACCGAATTGATAACCTCCTCTTTTGAAATCTTGAAGTCGGTTAAAAAACCGCCTCGCACGCAACGAGGCTGCGCTGCGCTCTGTGCGTTTCAAGCTTTACACAGGCATTTATTTTTAGTTGAATTTACCGAACTATTATTAGTTTAACTCTGCTTACTACGGGCAAATCTCTTATCAATTTAATTGTTAAGAGGATATATTATATCACCCGTTATTTCGTACTCCAAAAAAGTAAGTATAGTGACAGTCAAGATTATTATCAACTGTTGGAAGAAGTGAAACAGTTTTGAACAAAATGAAGAAGAATATACAAGGAAACCTGACTGTCAAAAAAATAAAAACGACATACTTTGGACACATATCAACACCAAGTATGATATAATAAGAAACTCAATAGAAGGAAAGAGAGGTAGGGGAAGACCGAAAACCACATGGTGCGAAAATATCAGGGTCTGGACCGATGTTACTGACGCTACCACTCTCAGCAGAGTGGCCAGAGTGGCGAAAAATTGAGAAGACTTTCGTATGTTGATCGCCGACATCCGATAGCACGATATAGGAAGAAGGGTGGGTTTCGAAATATTAGGCTGCTTTGACTGATACCCTGCAGCTCAATGAAATCGTCTGAATGTGAATTGAAAGTTTCTTTAAATTGTGAATTAACAACAGTAAATAGGTACTAAATACGAACATACGACACCACTGGCCCAGCGTCAATGCCTGATTAATCCGTCAAATTGTGGCAAGGGGAAGGAACTGTGCGACGAAACCTTTCCATTCGCAAGGGCGTTTACAAGGTTTACATGAGTAGATACGGTTGTCATGCAATGGCAGGATAATTTGACAGGTTATTTTGATTGACTGGTCGTCCATTAAGGTGCCACCAAAGGACTTGCTTGCGTTATTGTCTCAATTTTGTGAAATTCTACGAATAAGTAGTTTGACAAGGCAGGCTTGAGTATAGTCTAGTAATGCCTATCTTAAAATGAACGCGTCTGCAATGTTTTTACGTAGGTACAGTCAACCAATTTTATTTCTAGGCCACTGGAGAACCTTGTCAAATAAATCAGTTGTTTATCTAGTTGTCGAATGACGCTTGACGTTAGTAAAAGTTATTAGTATGACATTCTGATATTTAACTTACATCGATAATAAGATATCAAAGAGTTTAATTAGATAATAACTATTTCTCACTCTGAAAGTTACTGTCAAACTGTCAAATTGAATTTGTTAACAGCCATAATGATTATATAAATACGCCAGTAAAATACGTGAAATTAGAAGAAGTTTCGCCGCCGCCTGCGCATGACATTAGGCCCCATGCACATCCAGCATCATATGATCCTCATCCCTGCCTATTATGCGAAAAACTTATATTTTTCTTGTTTAGGTAGGTATTTATTTATTTAGGTATAACTATTACTTGCCACTTTCGTGCCTGCTGTGAACATTTTGGGCGGCATGGAAATGGTCGGATCTAGCACGTTATCAGCAGGCAATACTCGTACCCATGAATAATGCCTTATGGTTAAGATAGGTATGACTATTTTATCATTCTCTGGATACTTTAATGAATATATGTACCTATACTTACAAATAAAACAAGTTTTTTTTCTTTTTATTACTTTTTAGGGTTCCGTAGTCAACTAACTCTTATAGCACAAAATTTTGAACCGCGCGTCCAAAAAATTGGATTAAGGATAAGTTGTCTTAAATTCAGTAGCGAGATATGTCCCACAAATATATACTAACAGAGAAAGTTAAATAAAAGCTTGTACAAATACTGATCAAGATCAATCATCCTTGGTCTTAGATCATCGCATAAATATTATTTGTGAGTGTGAGGTTGTAAGTTTGTATGTAATGTAGGGGGTAGGTAAACTCTGGAGCTATTTCATACGGCTTCAATAAATCTTTTACAAATGTAAAGTACAATTTTATTAATAATTTGGGGTTGTGTACATGGTCTAACATTCAAAGTAGACAAATAATTCCTTTTTTTTAAATTGTAATGGAAATAATAATACTTTTTCATGCAACTTGGTCACCCTACTTTACTGTCAAGTGTCAACTCCATAATATCCGTCAAGAAGAAGAAGAAAAATATTTATTCGTGAACAAAAATAATTAGTATACAATAAAAAAAAAATGAATAAAAATCGTAATTCGTCACGAAAGGGTCTCGCCTCAGCATAAATGCCGACTCAGGAAGCCGGCGCTGATCTTCCGGCGAGACCTAAGTAAGAGCGTGTTCACATTATATCGGTGTCGGATTCTACACTGATTACAAGAGATTAGTACATCCAGGTTTCTTTGGAGATTTTGTATTTTTGTTTCAAAATAAATTAAAAACGAAATGCGTTTGTTTCATCACTACATTTTTACTGAAATGGCTAACAGATACCAAGTCGGAAAAACTGATTCATGATCACGACCCCCGAAAGCAGCCTGTTAGAATGGTCCTTCCGTATGGACAAATAATAGGCTATTTCTATCCCGTAGTTTAGCTAGTGTTCCACGTAATATGCGGGCAGTGTCGCGCGGTCAGCTAGTATAATAAAATCAGTCAAATACTGGACTGTGTCAATAAATAAAACAATATTCTGTAACTAATGTTTATAATAAAAATTATTCATGATTTTCATTTTACAGAGTATTCATATTTACAAACGGTTTTAACTACGTACACATCTACAAAATTATAAATAAAGTTCATTGACTCCAATGTTTAACGTATAATGTACAAAAAACATCCAACTTCATAATTGTTTATTGTATCCGCTGACATAATGACCAAAATTTTACTAATAATTTTCGATACATAATTTATATTGGAACATATTATAATATCGCTAATGAATTACATTGTTTGGGAATTAAATGTTTGATCAACTAAATAATACCGAAATGTGTAATGATGGTAGAGATTCGATTGTTGTACAATCTGTCTCTGTCTAACTCATAGTCATAGGCATGGGCGCTAAGGACAGTATGATGAGTCGCCGCGCCCGGACCTCATTATTTAAGTCATCATGTCGGCCTTACACTACGTTACTTTTTAAGTGACTAATATTTTGTTAACTAACAAGTACCTACCTACAGAAGATTTATAAAATACTGCGCTCTTGGTGCTTTCCTCGCGGGCTCGTGTAGTACCTCAATATAAGAAACCCACTGCACCGACTGATATTCAATTGCATTATTTACAAAATATTTATTCTAAGTAGCGAATAGCATAATCGAGTCAATTTTGCCTTTATATTGCTGTGCGGCCTGATACGAAGCTTACAATTTAATACTAAGTCGAACATACAGTGTACACGTATTCTAGTATGCACACTAAGAAATTGAGGTAATTGGTTTTGAAGATAAAACGGGTAACTTATCCAATGACTCTCAGTATTTACACAGTATAATACATAATAGCGAAACAAATGGACGTACGAACGAGCATGCTCGAGCAAGTCCTACAGAAATATTTGTGATGAATACAGACGACCCCGCCAGTGGTCAATGCAGGTACCTTCACCCTACTACCCTACTCTACGGGAGGAAATTGCACAAGTAATTTAAAGTAACAAGAACTAAAGGAATGAAGCAGTAGAAGCGTTCTACAATAAATAACGTACTGTACAATATCGCGTCAATTACCAGGGTATTTTTGCGTGAAACAAAATTTTATTCAATAAACTTTATTGAGCATTTACTACTATCGTACATTATGTACACATTACAAGTTGTATTTGGTAACAAGTAGTCATACACACGCTCTCCTATCGTAAGTCATATTGTCGCAGATAGTTTACGGTGTTATATATTTTCATAGAAAACTATCTTAAAATAAATCAGGTCACACAAGTGAGAGATACATAGGTACTCTTACATACAGAAAAAAGTATAATATATACATACAAAAATAATAAAAAAAAGATAAGTTTCGACATTAATCGGTTCGACCGATCACTTTAGTATAACAATACATTCTAAACACTATAATGCATAGGTAATGTATACTGAATATAATTCGCTATATTGAATAATTTATCAGGGCACATCGTTTAAGTTGACGTAAAAATATCTTCGATAATATCTAGCCGTATGTCGGCTCGGCACATCACCTCACAACACTGAGTCTGCGGCAGCCGCGCTCACTGAGGCTCGCGAAGGGATCCATTCGGTGCCACGAATCGACCTCGAAGCAGTTGCGCCTTTTCAAAGTATTCTTAGGAACGATAGATACGATCCAAAGACTACTTCGAAAATAAGGAGCGTTCCAACGTTTGAAGTCGACGCCTCGAAGGTTTGAGGTGATCCAAAGACTGGTCGGACGCCTCGATGCCTCAGGCGGGACTGCGGACGTCTTTACCGGAACACCGTCTCGGGTCGGTGGGCTATTTAATCCTGTCGGAATCATAATCAAATATTTATTTTTAAAATAGACCACTAAGATTCTTACAAAATCAAACGTGCAAATATATGATAATAATAACTTACAATAATATTAGACTACAGATTAGCCAAACTAAAAGTTATAAAATATAAACAAGATTAAGACATTCATTTACTTAATTTCAGTGTTACAGAAAATTTAGAGATGTATAAAGTTTCTGTCAGCATAAGTAAAGAGTACATAAAATTAAGTAATTAAATATCCCAGAAATACATAAGCGTCAAAATAAATTATAATCATAAGTAAAAAAAAGGGCATGAATATAATATTTTTAGAGTGTATTATAGTCTCTAAGGGTCAATAATAAAACAGTCAATCTACAACAGAGTGATGTTTAGTTCTTAGTAACAATAATTACATCCGTTTAGATAGTTAAGAGGACTTGCCGCTACTGGGACCTTTACCAGAACATCTACTTGGATGCAACTGACTTTAGCTTTGAAATATTTTTAGGTACGATGCAACCAAAGTATAACCAAGGTTTTACCAAACTACCTGAAGGCCTTTACGCCTGTACACAACGGCCCCTCGATATCCTTAAGTTCATATGCCATTACACTAGTGTTTAAGGCGGGTGATAGGAGCCTATGGAGAAGTCTGGTCAGCAATAATAGGACATGATGACACGATTCACAGCATTGAGCGAATGACTGATGATGATGAACACTAGTGTTTGTCATAAAAGTAATTTTCTATGAAACCGCAAAACTGTCAGGATAATTTAAATAAACTTTGTATAGAGCCCTGTAGATTATTAGCAGACTTAGGAATCCGCGGGGCAAAATTGTTTGACAAGTAGAGAGTTCCCATATCGATAAACTCAACTATCGATGCTAGTTCTATATACTAGTGATCACCCCCAACATTGTGTGTTTTTTGTTCTATTGTTTAACATAGCATATTTAAAATTTCCGAACCGGTGGTAGTTTATTGACGTTCATAGGTGCATGTAATATGCCTAATTTGAAGAATAAACTACTTTTACTTTTTTAAATAAATAAAATAAATATTGGGGGACAATCTTACACAAATCGAGCTAGTCCCAAACTAAGCAAAGCTTGTACTACGGGTACTAGACGACGATATATATACTTATATAGATAAATACATAGAAAACATCCAAGATTCAAGAACAAATATCCGTGCTAAATGCACAAATAATGCCCTGGCCGGGATTCGAACCCGGGACCTCTAACTCGGAGGCAGCGTCACTACCAAGTAGGCTAAACAGGCCGTCACACAGCTAAGTAGACATTAATAAACCACCACCACCACCACCGCCACCATTATTAAGTAACCAGTAATAAATGTACTTGTAAAAGAAAACTTTCCTACAATTACATAGTTCAATTGTCGTCAGGTTTTAAATAATCGCTAGGTTATATAAAGGTAGGGCGTAATACCTATTGCACTACAAACTAGTTAATATTATCTCAACCACTTTAAATAATTAAATAGAAGTAAATTACCTACTTAGACACTCACTACAAAACAAAAGGTACTTGTCAATGTAGACGGACAGTGTCATTTGTAAACACGCTATATTACATAAGTATTTTATATTTATGAGTGGAAATAAATAATGCATCCTAAAAAATAGAAGAATTGCTTAAAAACATCCTAAAATAATTAAACGTGGGTCCAAGCTATACTGTAACAAATGTCAATTCACCTTTCATCGCAAAAAATATTTTCTTGTTAGGCATATGAAAACCAAAAGACAGAGGTATTCAAGAGGAAAAATATCAATTTTACAAAGACCTTTCTATGTATATGGCGGCCTGCAATATATCGTGGTATCAATTAGAAAATCCAAAAAGTAAGTAACGAGTAAAATTATAAAATTGTTTTTAAAAACGAAGAAGAGTATTGAGTTATTAATTTTTTTTTACTCTTAATAAAAACATATTTTAACAAGCAAACCCTTGAGTGAGCACTTGTAACTAGCATCGATAGTTGAGTTTATCGATATAGGAACTCCCTACTTGTCAAACAATTTTGCCCCGCCGATTCCTATGGCTGATTATTAGGTTACGTTTGTTTTATAACAATCCTGAAAAGTTAACAGTTTCAGTTGAAACAAAAACAACCTAGGGCAAATAATGATTACACATCAATGATTAGATGACATGATTATTTACATGGCAAATAAATTACGGACATCATTAGTAACTCTTAGACAACACTTAAAGAAAGAGGAAGACCAAGGATATGTTATATTAAAGAAATAAAAGAAAAATTAGCAGCCATAACATATAAAGAAATCAAGCACATAGAGCCAGAAGGAGGACGAGCAAAGGGCTACTTTTAATACGGTACTTTACTGATAGTCAAATCACCAACTTTTTGCGAAACTTTAAAAACGCTCGGTTAGTATGAATTTTGTAGGGAAATAAATATGCCTAGTGACGTCACACTTTTCTATGATCCAATCGTGTCATTTTTATCAAGCGAATGTATTTAAAAATCAAGAATTTTTATTTTATTCGAGTATTTTGGCCATCTGGATTTTCTTCAAGCAATCACAGAGCAGAATTCTTGTGGCGCGCGGCCAACTTGATTTGTTTAAACCAATCAGATCACACACAAACTCATAACTTCCTAGGGATAATAACACGCTTTACGAGCAAGTGCCAAAAGTTATACAAGAACTTTGTTTAAGAACCTTATTCTTACATCGTATTTAATATAAAATAGTATTTGTTTATTTGTAGTGCAAAAAATGTGTAAGTAAATACCGCATTGTTATGGGACAATACGAGTACTTAGTATTATTATTGTTCGTTATAGGCCTTTATATACCGCCTCGACCAGCGTGTGATCTATTGTGGCTTGTGGCAGCCCTTTAGAGTTCACCGTTAAGGCCCGTTGATTCCAGGAACTTCCAGATTCTTTGTGCTGTACAATATTGGGACAATACTTACTCGGCTCGGGCTATTTGATCCTGTTGAGCACAAGGTCGGTGGTGACGATGAGCCCCTTCTGATAAGGCGAGTCTGCGAGCTCCGCCGCGAGCCGCGCCGCCTCGACGCCATGTTTGCGCGCGAGGAAGCGGGTCTGCTCGAGTCCGCGGGACTTGTGGACGAGTTCGAAGGCCTTCTCTACGTCACCGGCCTCTTGGAATCGCCTCATTATCATCGGGTTCAGTTCGGGGTACTGGAAAGTAAACGAAACATTTTGCATTCAATTACCGACAGCTGCGTAGTTTGTCAGTTCCAGAACAGGGAGGGTCATATAAATAATAAATAAATAACATTTTTTTACACAAACGGAACTAGTCCCATAGTAAGCTCAATCAAGCTCGTGTTACGAGTACTAGACGACGATATATTTAATAGATATATACTTAAATACATAGAAAACATCCAAGGATCAGGAAAAAAAATTCTGCTCACCACAGATACAAATGCAATTACTGGGATTCGAACCCGGGACGACCTTTAGCCTCGGAGGCAGTGTCACTCCTAACTAAGCTAAACAGGCCGAAAAATATCTGATATGTCATACAACTTACAATATCACATTTCTGTACATTTTACTGCCTATAGAGCGTAGGCTACGTAGTACATTATTTTGAGTACACACACACACACACATTTTCAGTGCCAGTCTGTTTCTCTTGTCGCTTTCGGCTAAACTCGACTCTTATACCCCTCCGCGGTGTGGATATACTCGTAGGTACACCATCGCGCTAGGAGCGAAAGAGCACGGGCTATGCTGCCGGCGCTTGCGGGCGGGATGTCATTATTTGCTGAGAAACAGCAGATTTGTTAGACAGAAAAACTTCTGTACGTTAGTACCATTACCTTGTTTGGCGGGCGCTCGTCTCGTAGGCACCTTCTTCTTCTTCTTCACATACGCGTTTTCGCATGTTACCGGCTACGAGCGAAGTTATTGGCAGAAAAAATACAAAAAATCATCACGTGATTAATGTACGATCCCTTGCACGTAGTATCCCTCATCTGTATAGTTGTGACACGAACCTTCTCACAAGCGAACAGCACGGGCGCGGTGGCCAGACCGAGCTTGAGGTCCGCGGCCGTGGGCTTGCCCATGGCCTGCGCCGACGACACGAAGTCCAGCATGTCGTCCACCAGCTGGAAGGACAGCCCGATGTTGCGGCCGTACTGGAACGCGAGCTCGCACGTGCTCTCGTCCGCGCCGCTTAGCAACGCCACCTAAATGTAACATACATTCGAAAATGCTGATACGAGACCGACAATTGACTTTAGTAACATCCTACAACATTGTCATGAATGACTTCTTCGTTATACTTGTGACCGAAATTGTACTCGTACTAAGTATTTACGAAACTAAACTAACACACAAATAAATCATATTTATGAACTGGAAATAAACAAAATGTTTCACAAGTTTTATGAGTAAAATGGTCGAGCCTGGCTGGCTGGTTATGTGACTTCGCCTCTTAAATTGAATCATGGTTTCTTTGGAACAGTTTTACATTTTCCGTAATTTGGATGTTTTACCCAGTAGGTATAGTGAAACACTTGTTGGCCGAAAGTACATTCAACCTGAATCAATTGATTAAACAGAACGTTTGTACTAGTCTACTGCAATAACAATTATCTGACAGGACAAAGCTCCCAATAATATCGAACACGCTCTAACGGCTCCACAAAAGTACATGTAATTGTGAGATTTTTTTATTGTATCGTGTGTGCCAGTTTCTTGCTCTTGGAGATTTTGTTAAAATTTCAGCCAGGCTCATTCCTAGCAGGAATAACTAGCAAATATCATTATCATCAGGAGCACGATGCGGTATATAACTATGTTAATAATCCTTTATTTTATGTGATGCTATTTCCAGCAAGAAGATTTTTGAAACGACAGTCGTGAGTTGAAATTCAGAAAATTCCTCTACTTCGCCTAAAAAGTTGAAATCTCTACTAGAGATTTCAAGGAGCAACAACTCTTCTTTTAAGAAATTCAAAGGTCGACCAGAAAGGGGCCTGTAGCCAGCAGTGCATCAACAGTATTAGGCGACTTCTTGACTTGGTGGGGCGGGATCGACATTTGTGGTATTTTCTTCCTTTACGTGAGCTTACTAATGTCGCACAGATTTCCTTATTTGACGAGATACTGTCAGTATTACGTTTGCACAGTAGTAAAATCATGCGCAGAAGCGGGGCAATAAATACTGCATTCGTATCGCCCCACTTCCGCGCATCCCGCGCCATTTAGGAAGCACTCATTTAAATCAGACCAGATGTACTCTTTGTGTAATGATTGCAAGATTGTCATAGATGTCAAAAGAAATGACGAGGCGCAGTAAAAAGCGGTATTGACTCGACTGACAGCTGAGAGTTTTCTCATATTATAGTACCGCTTCCATCCATCGCTGTACTGATACCTTAAGGCCTGAATTACACTGAGACGGCGTAAGGCGAAGGCGAGGCGCAGGCGCGGCACAGATACGGCGCCGCGCCGCTTCAGTGTAATTTACCGGCACGTCGCCTTCCTACATTTTGTATGAAAACGTTTGAAGCGGCATCGTGCCTCCGCTGCGCCTGCACCGTACCTTCGCCACGCCTGTGCCGCGACTTCGCCACGCCGTTTCCGCGTCGCTAGCAGACACGATTTCAGCGCCGCGGGAGGAGGACGTCACTTGTTATACAGTATGAGCCGTATAAATTTATCAACATCAAAAATACGTGACGAAATTGAATATAATATAGAAATTCTGCGAGATAGTTGAAGAATATCCAACTCTTTACGACTATACTAGGCCGGAGTACAGTAATAGAAATGTTCAGAATAAAATATAGAGAGACTGGTTCTCTCCCAATTTTTATGCTGCTTCTGAAGACCGTGTTTTACTTTCGACAATATAATTTGGAAACATTTTATATACTCTACGAAAACGATCAGGATATTCATGTAATTATTCCATTATTTTAAAATATCTATGTTCTTCTGACAATTTCCACACAGGGTGGACCCAATTTCTGTATAATCGTACCGCCTCTTCGCCGCTTCTGTATAACTTTAATCAAGTCCGTGCCGTACATCTGTGCCACGCCTGCGCCGCGCCTTATGCTTTATGCCGTCTCAGTGTAATTCACGCCTAAGAGGATTGCTGGCAATGCTAGATGGGGAAACTTATCGATTATTGTACCGCTAAATGATGGAGGCCTACGTTCAGCAGTGAACGGACTATGGCTGATGTGATGTACCCTGGAACGGCCGGAGTCAGTCCGCATGGCGGAACGAAAGTTTTAGGTTTCGGGTCTAACGTTATAATGCTAAGACTAGTAGAAGGATGTAAATTAGATGTAGCTTACCGCTTTGACAGAGTTGGCGATGAGCGAGGCCGTTTTCCTGTAGGTCTTGGTGAGGTAGTGTGCGAACCGTTCGTTCTCAGTCTCCTTGCTGCCGAGCTGCATAAATTCGCCCTGCACCAGGTCTGTCACCACCTGCAATCGCATCGTATTCATTATAAGCAACTACCAATTAAAATACCAATAGTACAACAAGAATGTTGTACGGTCGTATGGCACTTAAGACTTCTGCTTAATAAAATAGCTGGATGCATTGATACATTGATTAAAGGCATTAAAGCACGTGTATACGTTGGTGGTATAATCAACGGTACATACATGGCGCTAAAGGCAAAAAAACCTTTCCAAAACAAACGGGTACAAAGGTGGTCCATAAAAGTAGGTATAAGGTTACATCCGGTAGTATACCTAGCGCAAGGGTGGCGGAGAGGTATATGCTAAGGAAAGGTAATCCGTCCGATCATATCTGCTGGTGGGTGCATTCAATTTTTTCTTTGTGCTTTTAATCTTTGTATCTGGGTACAATAAAATGATGGATTTCCACATTAAATTACAAAACACAACATTGTGTCGAAAATTATAAAATAGCTGTACATATGTCAATAATTTGAATATGCTGCATATTCAAGTATTACTTCGATTGCAGTTAAATTGATAGCCGCTAGCAAAATAATCTTACAACAGTCGTACCAACAAACGATACCTACAGTAAATCAAGTGGTATGCCAGACTAATTCAGGAGAGTAATAACACTAATAACCATTGTAACCATGCAGAGTCAAGGAGAATCTTCTAGACAAGCAGACAAAGCTATCAATAATGTTTGCGCAACAATATAAAGCATCATCATTCATAAGGCGCAAGGTTGCAAAAAAATGCAACTCAATCTTTTGTTCTCGTTGGCCGAACTCATTACACCAAACTTCGTTTAATCTCCGTGGTAACAAAAACGTTTTCATTAAAATACTAATAGTAGGAGATTGTAGCTTAGAACGTGGTTGCGTTTGAATAGTAGGTAGGCTATTTATACAATGTGCATTGTGTATAAGCATAATCAATAATTATAAGTACACGATAAAATTCGATTTAAGCGGAAACTCACGTTTTTTTAACTTTGATCGTTATCCGTTTCTATTAACGTACTGCTTATGGAAATTCATTACCTGCAAGGTTGCATTGCGTACTTGATTCTCGCTTTAATATTTATTACACAAAAGTATAATTATTATAATTAATAGACAAATTCACAGAATAAGAATGGAAAAAAGCCCAAAATGGCCATGATCAAAGTCATTACCGATTAGCTAGACTTTGATAGTTTCCTAAGGGTTCCTTTAAGATAATTCATAAAAAAATCTGCTTATAAAGACTAAGGGAAGGTTCCACCAATTAACGATTACATCCCGATCAACGTTAAATATGGCGCAGGCAGCTGTCATTCCATAGAAGATACAATGAGATTTTAAATCAACACCACTTATTATTACAGATGATTTGGTGCAACCCACCCTAAGGCCAAATGTTAGGCAGTAACTGTATAAAATTAGCAGGCGTCCATTACCATCAGGCGGGCCGTACGCTTGTTTGCCACCGACG
Source organism: Notocelia uddmanniana (assembly GCA_905163555.1). Taxonomy (NCBI): domain Eukaryota; kingdom Metazoa; phylum Arthropoda; class Insecta; order Lepidoptera; family Tortricidae; genus Notocelia; species Notocelia uddmanniana. The sequence goes on along the minus strand of LR991059.1, from coordinate 19,347,590 downwards.
TGGTATTAAAAAAAGGCTTACCTGGCTAAGTACGAGTGTGACGTCATCGCTGCGCAGGCGAGCTATCATCATCGACGCCACAGCGAGGATGAAGTCGCCGGCCATCGCGACCTGGAACCAGCCAACAACATCACGTTAAAAAAAACAACACAAGCACCTGGCAATAAGTTTAGTTTACCTAACATTCGTAGTTTTTATTATTAAAATTGTTTAGTCATAACCTCATAACAATACGTACCGTGTGCCAGGCTAATATATCTGATACCCGATTTCGTATGTAGGAATCTTTTCCTACAAAAACGCGTAACGCGTAACGCGTTTGCGGTTGATCAACGGCAGCAGTTTGAGTCACGTAGAAAATCCACAATTGACAGTAATGAAAAGGTTATAAGAAAACTTGATACTAACGAAGACGGGCGCGGGCGGAACGCGCGCCTCTAGAGTTCTGTGCTTTCTGAGATAAACTGCAGGCCTATAGTAAAAAGCAATGATAACGAGTCTACATAAATACAAAATTAAATTGGACACCAACCGTGTATCGCTATCAAAGTCAAAACGCATAACGTACTGAGAAATACGCTACTGTAATCGGTTTCGGTTTTGATTATTAGGACGTGAAGGCATGATCAAATAAATCCAGTTTTTCATTTTTTATTCATTGAAAAGAACAAACTTTGCTACCCCATAAACCCATAATGGTTAGGTATAGTTTCTAGATATTCCGAAACGAGACGAAAAAGCGTTATACTGCAACTAGTTTTATCGAAAATAACAGCAACAAACAATAGAAACTACTGGTTAGTAAAGTACACTCATTGCTTGAGCCCGACCTTTTATGTTCCTCCGCATAAATGACAATGCATTTTGTTCTTCACAATAATTCAAATCCTGAGACCTACATAATTCGAATTTAATGCCTTTGCATACAAACTAAAATGTTTAAATAACAACGATTTAAGTATTTGAGTTGTAATATTTGCAATTTGCTTCAGTAAGCGATTTTTCAATGCAGTTTTAATGACCACGGAAATCGCAGTCTAACTAAAGGTCAACCAAAAAAAGCAATTTTGCTATCTCGTCTGTCATCAGAAACAAAATAAAACTTAAAAAGTCAACAACGGAGCTAGCTTGGTATCCATAAACACTGAAAATAAAGAAATTAAAGGACCACGGCGGGGAATACTTTAAATTAATTGATCGCTTTGAATTGTAAGCGCCTTCATAAATAAGTATAAAATTGAAGTTTATCTTATAAATGTTAACGGGCACGCAGAAACGGTGTTTAAAATTATTCTCAACCGCCTACTGCGCCCTAAGTTTATTTTTACTTTTTTAACACTCGATCATTGTTTGTAATTACAGACTTTACCAAGAAAACTGACAGTGAATATGTTAATAAATTAAGTGGCACGGCTACCAATTATTTTAAGTGTCGCGACTGAAAATAAAAAATAATATGTAGGCGCTTTAGTGGGCAAAATTCAAGTCGGAATACTAGTTTTCCGGGACGTTAATCGAAGAAGTCGTTCCATACCACAGAAACAGCATTCAAGAAAAGTAATCGTCTATAAACTACAATTTTATTGTAATTTGTTCGTATAATTTGAGTTTTTGTATGGTTACGAGTTAAGCTGTATAATCAGCTAATTTATAGGTCAGAAGGAATATGGGTATTGTACATTCGGGTCGTAAGTGGGCACATAAATATCTTTAGGATTATTTTTTTGTGAATACGCAGACAGATCGGACTGCTTTGAGTCGTAACTTTATTTGAACTATATAAAGGTCCTGAAATACATTAAATATATGGAACCGCTTGCAAGAAACCCGCTTTATTCGCCGCGTGTTTCGTGGGCGCTCATTTCTCCGGCCGTATCAGGAATGTCGAGAAAGTCGGTGATGCGGCGGCATACTAATGGCGGACGTTTCGCTGCCGCTTCCGACGACGCAGCTGGCACGGCCTGGGACTCATTAGCTCACTGGACACTTGTTAGCCTACATCCAGTGGCCGGTGGCTCCAACTGGCGCACCCACGCGGCGCCAAGGGAACGGCGTTTGCCGTTTAGGAATTACAAAATTTGTGCAATGACCTTAACTGGAGCTTAGGCTATTTGAAAAAGCGTAGTGGTTAAAGAGCAGCATCACAGAGTGCACTTAGCACCAGGCTAATTGTGAATGAGTGGAAAAGGAGAAAGAGTATATATTAAGTAAGGTTAATGCGTTCACAATGTTTCCCGCTCAAATTGCTGACTACCGTCAGTCCAGTTCATAGAATAGAGCCAAGTTAGAGGCCTTCGAGCGGCTTGAGAACTTCTATCAGTCGAGTTGCCCACCCACTTGGCGAAGGGGGGGTCGAAGTTGCACCACGTCCTTAGGGAGTACCCACCGTTACCCTACACGTGACCCCTGGGTGGTGCTAAAAGTGCAACAAACTGGCAAATGTACTGTGCTCTCGAAGATCTCAAGGTTCGAAATGATTGTCATGCGATAAACAAATAAATAGAAAACACGCTGCATAGTGACTGACAAAGTAAATTATACGTTTAAGTACAAGCAACAACATACTATTTTCGCTGAATTGTCAAAGCTTCTAACAAGAAGGTACAATAATTCATAGCGGAAAAAAACAACAGACAGACTTAAGTCGTCAAGTAGATTCCAAAAAGATGATATTTCAAATGTTAGCAGCAGCTAAGAAAGCATATAGCAGTGGCATAATATCCCTCACGTCATTACTTTGTATCACTGGCTCATGACCAGAAATGATAATATCAAAATGTTTTTGGTAAAAAGTTAAAATATAAATAGCTTTTAAATTTTGTTATTCTGCTTCTTTTGTAAACGTTTTCTAATGTGCGATAAAGTATCATAAGTTAATTTTAAATAACTATCGAAGTTGGCGCCTCACACAGAACAAACACAATAACAAATATTACATCACCCAATCAATCACAATTATTGTTTAATTGTTGTTTGTGTATTCTTGTGTGTTCTTCCATTTCTTCATAGTTTTTGTTTTTGTCACACAAATAAGGATTTATAAATATGTAAATTCGCTGCACATTCAAATACCTTATGCTTGCTATTGTGTCTATTCCCGTATGAATCTCTAACACTCACCTCCATAACGATGTCATGGCGAAATATATTACACTTTTTTTTACTAACAAGCTCATTAAAAATCTGATTCTGAAAGTGATTCACATAATAATGAGTTTAATTAATAATAGGTACATTATTTGTGTCAATGACAGTGCTAACTAGGTTAGAAAACAATTTATTTTCTAGTTTATTTGACAAAGAGAAAATACAAACAAGTTATTTCGACAATTCTATTTTCTGAAATACTAACAATGATGAAAAAATACTTCATTAGCTGGAAATCCGCATACGTGCAGGAAGACAATACAATTGCACAAGAAAACAATGTTAAGCCAGAATGTATAAATGTACATTACCATATCGATATATTGTAAATGACATCATGATCATGTAAAAGGTCAAGAGATATTGAAAGCTGTACAATTTTTAAATAAAAATGTACCTGTACAAAACCACAATTTACATCGAATTATAAAAGCATTGTAGCGCGATAGTACAATTTCATTAGACATTCGAAACCAATCGAATGTTACTGTGCAATGTAGACCGTAAAACTGGCCGTTGTAAATACTAATTTGTCTCACTGCGCTACAATGCATAGTGAATGACAGGCACGGACGCAGTGGGCATTGATTGTTCGCAGAAAGTGCAGCGCCTTGCCTAGCGACGAACTACAAACGTAAAACAATCAGTTATTCTGTCTGTCCTGATAATTGGACAAATAGTAAAACTGAATGAAAGACAGACAGACAGACTATTACGCATACGAAACAAAGCTCGTGTCTTAATATTAAAACGAAGGAAATGAGTTTAAGCGGTCATCGGAATGTCGTCAGGATTAGGTTAAAGGTCAGTGAGTAGGCCACAGGCCAGCAGGTTGATGATGACGTAAAACGAAGAATGAAGACCGTTCAGCTAATTGCCGAATATGGACACTTGAGTGATTTACTACAGCATTGATTAGTACAAGAGTGGATCGATTTAGTACAGTACCAGCGGTATAACGGATCGGTCACGGGAGGCAGTAGCGCATCGCACGCGGTTGGTTGCGCAAATCGCGCACGCATTAACACACTTTCTGCCGCCGACGACTATCCGGGCAAAAAAAACGCCCGTTACGTAGGGGAAGCACGCCACGCCGGCACGGAACCAACCCGGCGTAGAAAACTTATGTCAAAAAATAAGCAGCATCCTGTAGATTCAAGATGTTTTGCCGTAAAATTAAGGAATAAATTCTTTGACTTCTGATTTCAGGAGGATTTTCCGGCGCCTTCAAATCAGATTCAAAGGTTCGAGCTCTTTCAACGTTTAGATGAGGAGGAAGTTGATGGTACCTCTACAAATCCTGTGAAGATTAATCATGAATCCTACGATTAATTCAGATATCTACAGTTTATGTATTTTGTGTAATTATATGTGCGTGAAATTCAATAGGAACATTGTAGTAAACTAAGTATTTTTTTTACAGTTATCGTAAGCATGAAGCATAGCAATAGTAATAGTAAGTAATAGAGAAGGTTAGTCGAGCGGAACCACCGCGATGCGGAAAATTGACTTTTTATGCAGTCATTTACGTTATTAAATAAAACTGATGACAACAGGCCGTTTAAGAATAGTTGGTCAAATTAGAAGTATATGGCCTAGTCATGAACTAAGATAAAGGGCTCATTAAGTATGTAGATAATTTATATCACGCGTCATATCGCAATCGGAACATGTATTTATAAAAGTGTGTCTCCCATGATAAGAGTGAAAGGCTTTCACAAGAACGCGTCGAAAGTCAGCCCAACGCGAGCCACATGAATAATTTACCAGAAAAATCTCTACGATTTCACATGGAGTTAATTCTGAACGCGTTGAAGTTTCTATTCCGTAATACACTTAATACTAGACGTATATAATTGTGTAAAAGAACAAGTAGTTATTTAAAATGTTTCGGCCCAGTCGCATGCACATTATCATAATAATGTTATGAAGGGCCGTATAAAGAGCGTTGTTAAGAAATAATTTCAATCGGCTCCTCAAGGCGACTTAGTGGCAATCACCCCGGTAGTCGACAGAAAAACGGTGCGGTATTTTTGCATTTTTATTTTCAGTGACTATTTCTTTGCAAGACTGGCCGGTTCGAAGGTTATGTAGAGTGGGATTTCGTCATGGTTCTGGTATTAAAGACTGGTCCATCACTCTGTTTTACGGGCGGGTTTCGCAAGCCAGCCTTGACAGTGGTGGCCGGCAGGTGGCGGTGGCGGCGGCGGCGGACGGAAGGTGAATGTGGCGGCGGGATGTATGTCACCCGGTCGGCCTTGACTCCCCTTATCCCCTCCCTATTTGGCTGCGATCGGAACGTGAATCTTAGGCGAAGGAATTTAAAGCCTATCCAAAACAGGTGTTGAATATATCCTGACCATCCATAGGAATAATTTGTTAACCTTACATTGAGCATTGAACGGGTATGGGCAAAAACATTTCTATCTTTAACAGTATCTAATCCAACACAATAACCAAAACTATATTAGTACCTTTATTATTATTATTTAACGGTATGACGACATACCGGTATTTCCAGCAACCGATATTTTTAGGTTACCTTTATACGATACCTGTATCACGTAAACGATACCGTAATTTCATACCGGTATACCGAAGCCGAAATCAGTCCCTGGTCTAGAAAACTACAGGTAAAACACGAAAATGTATAATAGACTGTAGTAAGATTCAATTGTCGGTATAGTGGGTACGGTTGGAACTTTTACATAAAAGTTCAGAATGGAACTGTTCAGGGCCATAAATGCCTCAGTCTTGCCTCAACCATGCAATTCCATTAAGAATTTAACAACAGCACTTCAAGCTCATGTATCGTCACAATGAATGGACGAATACGAATTATTTACGCGTGTGCTTTATATACTGTGATTTACCGTTTTATTTAAATAACTAAAAACTCGCCGTCGAAAAAGAATGTTCAGTTTGTGGAACCGATCTACCTTGACCCGTCCGCGCCGGCGAAATATTTAGTTTGTTTACATACTTGTATCATTTGAATTCAAGCTGCGGTAAGGAATTTGAGCCCTGGTTTAAGTTGACACACATAAAAATCCGCCTACTCCAATATCTCCATAAGCTACGGATTGTGGCAACTTTATAATTCTATTCATTTAATATACGGTCGCCATCGATATACCTCTATTTTTTAGGCTACTTAAAATATTTGTTTTCTTATCTAGTTTTACACAACATACTAAATAAGGTAGTTATGGTTACGTCTAATATCACAGTTCAACATAATGTCCAAACGATCGACAAGAGGTGATCAAATAGCGTTTTATCGAAGTATTTCGTACCTAGCTAGTGGCCCTGGTCCGATCGGTTGCGAAACTCCGTATCTACCTCTAGTGGCGATTAATGATCGAGTGGGGCATCGTTTCGACACACCTGGCTAAACGGGGGGGTATGCACACGTACAAAAATCCGGTTACATTACAACCGATACCGGTTGAATGTGAATCTCTAACACTAATGAATCAATACTAATTTATTTATGAAAACTAATGACAAATTAAGATTATTGGTCTGCGCAGTGTCATAGCGACTAGCAGTGAAAGTCGGCGGAGATGAGCAGCGACCTTGACACGGTGTCGTTCACTTCAATCGAGGATTTTCGTGTGTAAAGAACTACGTAAACATCAATACACGTTGATCGACTTTCACAATCGAATTTTACGTGTTGTTTATACCGTCATACCGTAATTTGTTACGTTTTTTTTAAATCGATTCGACTCATGCATACGGTTGGGTGAAAGTTTCAGTTCATTGACCAAAAATCGTTTGAGTCAGCGAGACTAATTAGTAATTAATATCCATGTTCGATTGTATATGATTTAGAATCTTTTAACCATTAGATTAGAAAACAAGAACGATTGTTTAGTTTCATTAGTTTCATCAGAATGCTGGTTTATATTAGGTGAAATAATATATGCGAGGTTCTCAATAATGAAATGTAGCTGACACTGTCCCAATTATGAGCAGTTGTGTCACAACGATTTTAAAATATTGAGAAAATTAATATTAGTTTAGGGTAGGATAGCCAGTTACGAGGTTACGGCCCGCGGCCGGTCGTCCGACCCACTTCCCCCGCCTATACAGTTAGGTATACTCCAACCAGTTTTTACTTTGCACTCTTTATTGCTAGCGGTCGAAAGTGTTGAACGAATTTTGCTTTCGACGACCGACCGGTCGTACAATGACAAGCGTATAATGGAAAGTATTCCTTTCGTTCTTTATTAAGACGAATTAGGCTAATAGATATGTGACGCAAGATATTATGTTAATAAAATTACGCAGCCCCAATCGAGAGTTCAAATTGGCTGGGATCGGCGCGGGGTATAACGTCACACGAGCCTTACTACCCGGTGAAATATCTGTACCGTGTGCACCTCCCCGGAATGAGACGGCGGTACAACCGTACTCAGAACGCTTATATGACGTCACGCGAGGTGCACAGATATTGCGCCCGGCCAGCTCTAGACATCAACGCGCGCTGGCTTGAACTTGAGGAGCAGAAGAGTACTGCTCCTCAAGTTCAAGCCAGCGCTTGTTGTTAGCTGGAAAAGATCCCTAAGGGATAGGTTCGCCTTTGTACAAACATCTAAAATTTAGTTTATTTTTCTTTTATGTACTTGATTTGTGCAATAAAGTGTTTACTACTACTACTCTTAAATATATTTAGAATAGGAAAATGTATACCGATCAGTATTAATATGAATGGTATAAGAAGTGTGTATCTAATAGCGTTCTCAAGTTTAGGCACAATCGAGTATACATCGAACATAGTGAGATAAATTATCTTTGTGATTGATTGAAATGATGTAGGTATTCTTCGATCGTTTAAAACTTACTTCAGAAAACGTGTGAACCAGACTCCCAATTCGTAGTGACATAACTATGCGTAACGAAGTAGAAAGGAGTCGCTACGATACTAAAAACGAGGAAAAGTACAATGTTATTACTTATTATGTATAACACTTAAATAACGTCTCGAGTCGAAATTCCGCGAGTCAAATTAGTCGGGTAATAAAACGTGATTTTTACTTAAATGGCCTTACTCGCGTATAATTAGTAATCACTATAATGAAGGCTCGGGGAAAAGTCCGAATTATTCATGATTAAAAAACTGGTCAATATGCAAGAAAAGAACTGGGTGCTGCTGCAGACGAGTTCCCTGAAAGGGGCTTTAGCAACAGCGAAAGAATGCCGACCCATTCGTCATCTCAGCAGGTGTAAAAAGCAATTTACCCATGCAATTGTCCCAATTGGATATTATGTTAATTTGACGTTATAAAATGGATGAATCATTTGTCGGTTAACAAATTAGTAATTTTATCACCATCAGCTTGATAAATTTTACCGCATTTGCAATTAATTTGCATCAATATAGGCGTCTAGAGTACTAAAATAATCGAATACCCATGCATTGATGATTCGGAATGGAAGCTTGCAGACTTTACCTTACATAACTTGACATTTGTAAAGCTCATGTCAATTCTTGGTATTGTTCTGACGAACTGCTGATTATTCTCGATAATAAGACACCCTACATGGACAAAATAATTGATCGGTTTCTGAGATAATTAAATGTTCGGTGACAACTTCATTCACCATCTTGGCAGAATCCGAGACAGCATATAATTTTTACAAAACCATTTAAATGTGTACATTTAACTTTAGTTTACATATTACTTAAAAAGACAGCATTTTGCGTAAACTGTCGAAAGTTTTCAACAAACATAAAACCTGTTTAAAAGCAAAAGTTCCGAACGAAAATTTAACAAACGAGTTGTTTTAAGAGAAGCATTCTTATTAATTCTAAAAAAAAGCTTAGAATGATTAAGATATTATATCAATGAAATCTTTTGGTCTATCTATAGTACCAATGGGGCAATTTGAATGCTTCAATGAGAGTTACGTCAGCTGTTAAGCCGGATCGTGAAGTTCAGTGACCCTGGCCACTCTGGCAGCACCTGACGCATCGAGCAGCCACAAGTGATGACGCCGGTGCCCCGAAACTCGGAGAAAGCTGCCGCCGTGGCTGCCGCAGCTCGGTTACGTCTCCTTCCGTCCGAGACACCCGGCAAAGCGACATACAGTCTCAATCTAACAAAAAGAGCTTTTTTGCTGCCATGCATCATATTGCCGACTAGGTTGTAGATCTTATCTGCTCGCCTAGGCCTAGGCGATTATAAACAACTGCAGCAATCTGCTAAGAAAAATAACAGAACAAAAAGCGTCAATAATGAGGCAATGACAAATTGCTACAACTATGTGGAAATACTCAATTAGAAAATGTTTCATTGTCCTAGTAATATTGCATCAAATTAGTGAAAAGATTAAAAAAACCATCAATGACTAATAAAACTTTGTCATAAAACAAGCAGGTTTGGCTTCGCAATAGAACATTGATGTTAAGTAATCAATGGGAATATGAGAACACTCACGAATTATGTAAGTGCTAATTTAAATGTATACGGATATCCGTCGAAAACGAAAAGGGCGCGGGCAGTGGTCGTAGTCACAGCGCACCTCACTTGCGTCAGATCGAGGCGCAACGTGTAAAGAAAGATCGACACCTGACGATTGCGGAGGTCGAAACGAGATACACATAGAAATCGCCGAGAGATCCGCACTTTCCTTCCACTAGCAAGGCGTTACAAAGTATCACGTTACGCGCAAACGCATTGTACAAATGCAAAATTGTATAAAAATTCAATGCGCGTATACAGCTCATTTAAACTCGCTATTCCGCCGCATAGCTGTTGGAACAATAAGTATCGCGACATATTCTGAACAATGGTCTCAGATACGATAGGAATCGCCAATTCGACGCTGACGTCGTCCTTACATCTTCGACAACCTTGCCTATTGTCGCAGGCCGCTATAGAATACGCATCTTTGTATAGACCATGCGCAATATGCGTGTGTTTTAAAAGGATCACGTTAAGTTCGATGACTGTATTACGATTTTCGCGTTAAAGACCTTCATGGTATGGGCAAGTTAAAATTGGTCTGTAATGCACTTGTTGTTTCCATCTTCAAGTTAAATAAATAGGTCGCGGCGCCCACCTTGGACAGTCCCTTTTATGTCAATACCTCTACTAACACAATTATGCCATTACATAACGAGGAAAGTAAACAGACGGTCCAGGCATAGTAACAATGTCATAAACGAATAAGCCGAAGAGCAAACCAACACGCCTAGTCGCGATGCCATTTACGTACATGACATATACACGTATGTACATACCGGCTCAGTACCAAGCATTAATACAGGGAGGAACTGCCTACAGAATCAACATTTGTATATTCGAGTGACATAACTCAAATACAGGTTATTGGATTTGGATGAACTTGTGTGAGCGAACTGATATAACATCCGCTAACTCGAACTTGGTAGTGTCCACAAATATTGCGACATGTCTGAGATAAGTAAAATATGTAGAAGAGTCTGGGAACCAAATGATTTACAGCCGAGCCATCTTATAATAGAAACACGAGCTAGCATTTTTTGCCTTAATAGTTAACGTAACTTTTAACAAAAATGGCCCCGGTATTTTATAGTCCTTGAATATTGAAATGCTTAATGCCCACTTGACACTAATTTGAATTTCATTAAATGCTGAGAAAGACAGTTTACAACACATTAACAAATAAGTCAAACAACAAATATCTACGATAAAGACATACGGGGCGTTTCTCTATAGCAAAGGTCGAGTAAAATTACTCAATATGTAACCCACATGAATTCGAGTTTCTCATACCTACATAGAAGTGACATGTTATTGGATGTGAAACATTTTACGTTGAAGATCACATCACATCACCGGAAGATATAACAGCGGGGCATTACTGGACATTTTATTCGTGAAGGACGAGCAGAACGCGTAGCGCGTACAAGTTGAATAAATGAACCTCTATAGCTTTAAAAACTAGCATTAACTTTGTTTGTTAATCCATCTATATGCCTACTGTCGCGTTCCTTTGTTTGCATCGCCTGTGGAAGCAAGCGCATTCGATTCGCATTCTTCCTAATTCTACGTTTATTTTGTGTCATGCTAACCATGATATGAATTACAAGCATGCACAGTAGCACGGATGCTTACGAAAATTGCCTTGACGAAACTAATGGCCATAATAGGTTTAACAAATATATTCCTTTCAAGAGGGACACATTGCATAACGATCGTGTCTCAAACGTTAATGTACCTGCGGTGGCTTCTGTTTTGGAGACATATAGGATTTTAAATATTCACTTTTATTATGAATGAACATTGTTGCCTAAACGGCATGACAGGACCGAAAGAACAATTTTATTTCTAGCATAACCTCGAGCGATCTCTTTTAATTACATGGAATTGCTTGGATGTGTCTACATTCGTTATAATTTTGAAACTAACTTAAGAAATAACTAAGCAATTACAATTAACACAGCTTCATAGAAAGGGATGGGTACGGGCAAAAACATAGCAATCGAAATAATTATCGTAGCCATGACACAATATCATTGTAAGGTGCGGCTACACCAAAAACTGTTGGAAGTGTAGCCGCGGGGCACTTTCACCAGGGGTCGTACAGCTTTCGTAGGTACGCGAGGCCCGTCTGAGATGCCGCCGCCTCCTCTTAGAAGGTTACAGTACATTTAATAAACATCACGCGGACACCACCTGTCTCACTCATATACCGGCGAGAGAGAAAGGAAGAGTCGATAAAAATTGATTACAAACACGAGATAGCCGCCGCTGGTGATGACGCGGTCTACTTCCCACAGCTCATATTATTTCTTGTTTCCTTCAGATTGGGGCAATAACCTGTGACCTAAGAACCCATTGCCGGCGTCACATTTACAGCTTTCTTTTCAAACAAAAATGGGACAAATAATTCGGTGCACATTTAATGATACCAAACGAGAAAGTAAAAGTTTTTAAGCTATGACGCACTAATTAAATATTAGCGATGTCGATTGGCAAACGTACGATACTCGTACTGCGACTCGTTCGTACGTCAGTGCAAAATCGCTTTCTATGGTAACTGAAAACGAAATTGAATACGCCTCACATAGGTCGACGGAGTTCAATATTTAAATAACAAATGGGTAAATATGTGATGTGGTACGGATCTTGAGCCTTAAAACAATATTGCCCAAGCCAACACATTCGAAGTTTGAACATTACTTTTGGCCGAAGGTTTCCATGATATAAAGGGAGTAGAGAACCCACCGGCAGGTAGTGCTGTTTAATTAAAAGTAAAGAAAGTTCTTTGTATAATGACGCCGGAGTCCGCACCTCAGCCGCGAGAACGACTTCAATGAGACGCGTTTTGAATGGCACGATCTTAACCCAGATTTTTCACGATCGCGACCTAAATTGACGTTACGACAACTTGTGATGTTTTCTTATTGTAGTAACAATAACCTACAATAGGTAAACGACGAATGTACTCGCCGAATATAATTAACCTGTTACATTACATCTGAAGTAGTCGCTGGCGTTCAGTTAAGAAGCCGGTTTATAATTTAAGATACAGGCCGCTTAGTAACAGCGATCGGTAAATTTGCAGACAAGCACTCGTACGTTTCATCAATGATCGCAACGAGTTGAGCATACTAATGACGTGCCAATGAACACGGACTACCCAAAATCTATGCCACATAAATCTTAATCGCAGAGTCACTAAACCGACGAACCTCATCAATTTAAATCAACCGTGACTTAAACTGGCGTACATTTTGCTACTTTTCTCCGTGAAAGGTCAACTTCATAAATGTCAGTATCGTAAAAAAGAAACTAAATGTGAATATTGTTATATTTCAAAAGTTTAAAATTTCTCCATAATAAACATATGAAAAGTATAATTAGTGTACGAGTAATGGCTACGCATAACGCATTAGATAAAATTTAATGTTTAATTTATTATTTAGGTAGCTACTAAGTTTTAGACAGACAACTAAAATACCTGAAGTGACAGTAAAATACATATATGTACTCGTAACATCCTTCAAAAGCCAGTTAACTGAAAAAATTATACTATCGATAAATGCCTTAAAAATGATTTATTCCATCCTTTAAGTGGTTTTAAAATAGAAAAAATAACGAGTCCTATTCTGTCTTGTTTTTAACATACTGAAGTTATTTAGTCAAAGGGTCGATTTGACATCTACTTTCTTGAGAGTGAACAGTAACAATTGAACTTATTCAGATATGCGTAAGGTTTTATTATTCATTAGAAGTCCATGATTCAGCAACGGCAGCATCAGGCATATTAAATTCAATGGCGGCACGGCATCGCTATGTCGTTACTAAGCATTCATTAAGCTGTAGGTTCACGTATGCTCCAAGGCGGGTTTTACGTCAATCTGCATGAGATACCATCATATGTGATAACTCTCGTCACATCCATAAATAACTGTCGATTCGTATTCAATACCTTGTTTTGCTCTGAGCCTGCTAAACGCATCATAAAACAATAAAAGTACTTGATAAATTCCAGAGCGACCACTTCGCACACATGTCCACGTAATAATCATAGAAATATATATCTATCTAATTCGTGCACAGCATTGAGAAGGGACATAGGTACTCAATACAAGATGCGCTCAGTAGAGGCATCTAAGTTTAGCAACAACAAATGAGGGCGGAGAGCGACTTGTTTTAGTCTTACTTTTGTCAAAGATGAGGACGCCTCAGGCGAATTATTCGATTTAGTAATGCAATTAGGTTAGGCATATTGCCAAGATTGACGTCACAAAGAAAAGACAAAGCCGAATAAATACTGATCTAGTCACGTCGCTCACGCAACCCGATCGGTTTACGAGTAGAGAGGAAAATCCGGCTGAAAAGAATCCGACAATACATTCACATCCACTTATTTATTCTATTTGCTAGTTAAGATTCCTATCCGGAGAATAGCATTCCAGAGGCGTACAGAACAAATTTGAATAATGCAGAATTAAAATGCATGCGGTCTGTCAGCTGAAATAAATAAGTGCTTGGGAAGCCATTGCTACTCAGAAGACCTTTAAAGGATTATCATAAATATGCAGCAGAAATATTTCACATGACAGTAATTTTATGCGTGGTGTACTCCCCCTGACACTTTGAACTAGCCAGAACTTGCACTGGAATGAATCATATTTTACGTCATCTCAGGGTGCGAAACGGCAATTACTGCGGACAGATCAGCAATAATTTAAATACCTGGTTCATCATTATTGCCTCTGGCTATTGCTACCAGTACCCGCGATGCGAAGGCTCCTTATTTAACCACCCTAATTTACAATTATTACGACTTACGTTTTCATAAGGTCGGTTTGAGAAATAGCGATATCCTATTAGTAGGTCTATTTCCCTGATACAATTGGCACACAAAAGGGCATGGCGTAGTAAACAATAGGTAGATACACCGTTCTTAGTTTAGTTTGGGAACTGTAAACAAAAGTGCCATACCTTCTTGTGGTTCCAAAGTACGTTGACTGAAGGCTTGCCGCGCCGGAAGTCGCTCTGGTCGATGACGTCATCATGGATCAGCGACGCCGAGTGGATCATTTCACTGATCATAGCGACCTGCCGCTGTGATGCCAGCAGTGCACTGTGGGATTAAATACTTCATCTAAATTTCTTCGATATTGTTTAGGATTTGGATAAGAGTACAAAGGCTATGAATGCTATGATGGCCGCATTTCCGTAGCGCACGAAATAGTTGTCTTATCGATATGGATAAGACGATCATCTTTATTAGATTTAGAACGAAATAGGTTCATTTAAACATAATCAGTGCGCATGGCCGTGATGTTATTTGAAGTCGAAAGACATAAATAGACTATTCATGTAGACGTTAGAACCTAAGATAAATTTACGACAATCATGCAAAGCTAGGTAATATCTCAATAAAAAAATCGGCCAAGAGCATGTCGGGCCATGCTCAGTGTAGGGTTCCGTAGTTTCTCAATGAAAATACTTTAAAAAAAAACAATAACAAGCAAAAGGGAATACTTTCGCAGAACTCAATACTTTTACTAAGAAGGGAAGACTTTTACGATAACTCAAAAACGGCTCTGATCATGTCCGCTATAGTTTTCGTTGAAAGTCTTTATTAAGCTTTACTTTCATGTTTTTTTTTTCATATTTTTGGACCCATATTTGTAAAGTTAGAGGGGGGAGACAACATTTTTATCTTTTGGAGTGAATATTTCCGAAAATATTCACTTTATCAAAAAATGATTGATGAAGACCTCTATTCATTTTGAAAGACCTATTCAACAAAACCATACGGTTGAAGCAAAAAAAAATCATCCCCACTTTACGTGTAAGGAAGGTAGCCTTTAATATATATATTTTTCGTTTTTTTTTTACAGATTTCTCAGTTTTATTGATTTATTTATCCGTACCAAAATGCAGCTTTCTAACACTAACAATCACAGAGCAAAGCCTCGGACAGACAGACAGACGGACATGGCGAAACTATAAGGGTTCCTAGTTGACTACGGAACCCTTAAAATCGGAGATAAATAATTAATAAATAAATATTAGGGGGGCATTTTTTTATACAAATCGAACTAGTCCCATAGTAAGCCCAATAAGGCTTGTGTTATGGGTACTAGACGAAGATATATTTAATAGATATATACTTAAATACATCCAAGTCTTAGGGACAAATTTCTCTGCTCACCACAGAAACAAAATGCCCTTACCGGGATTCGAACCCGGGACCTCTAGCTTCGGAGGCAGTGACACTACCAACTAGGCTAAACAGGCCGACAAGGCAGGGAGATGACCTAAGTTTATCAAATAAAAATAACCGTAAGGCGCTATTGTTATTCTTATTCTGAATAGTGTTTGGCATAATCTTGTATTAAGCGGTAGGTAACGCCTGCTAGCGAAAAAATTAAATGAAGAGAAATATTGGACAATTTAGTGCTATGAGCAGGATTCGAACAATTGACAGCATTTCATTTTTTTCGCGGGCTGTCCTCCGATGAAATCAAATAAAATACAACGTACTAGGAAATTTTAAATATTGTCAATTATGCCCACAGTCACCAAATCCTTCAACAGTTCACTCTTACAACGCTTTAGTGAGGCCTACAGTATCAACAGTATGTCAGGATGTCATTGGCTTAAATCCAGCTCAGAGCACTTTTTTTATGAATATATGTCCCTTTAACTTGAAATTTTGATTATGGTACATTTACACCGGGTAGCAGTAGCGTAGCGACCATAAAACTCGATCTAATAGCGGTTGGCTTAGATGTAACACTGTACTCTCCTTAAACTAAAGAAAACCAGAATTGACCATTTGTTTATGGATATGTTTCATGCAAAGCTAGCTACTGAGTATTCTACAGTTAACCGCATTATGTTTTCTTTACAGCGCTGTCTTCTGTTAATTAGTAACCAATGTTGATGCCTAGCCTTTTCCAGTCCACAGTCTTGAAATAATCCTCCAGTGCAGCGCGGAGAACAGTTTAGGAGAAATAACATCTGCTTGCCTGACTCCCCGCTGCAACGGAATAGGTTTCGAGTTCTGGTCCCGGAGTCGGACTGACATAGTGGCGTTCTCGTACAAACACTTCAGCACTTCGATATAGCGGTAGTCAACTTGACACCGCTGGAGAGGTTGTAGCACAGTTCAGGTTTCGATCGAATCGAAGGCCTTCTAGTAGTCCACGATCGCTTAATAGAGAGGCAGGTTATACTCCTCACTCTCCTCAGTCTTCTGTATAACCTGACGAAGCGTATGGAATGGAATGGAGCAGAGCGTTGTCGCCCTTTTTGAAGAAAAGCACCGCCACACCTCACCTTTGCTCCATGCCTTTGACGTTCTTCCTTCCAGTAAGACGAAGTTGAACAACTTCTGGAGGGCTGTAAGGACCGATTTTCCACCCGCCTTCTGGAGTTCGGCTGTAATTCCGTCTTCACCGGGTGCCTTATTGTTCTGCCTTGCTGTTTAAGAGTCGAGTCATTCTAATATCGTACAGGCTGATGTCCGTACTTCAGGGTTGATATTTAAATAAAATACTTATAACCGCAATTCCTTGAAGCTGCTAAAAAAATTAAACTTCTTAGTAAACGTAATCGAAATATGCGGCAGTAATATCGCATAATGACACTCACAAGGGAATCAAAACCTATAGGATAATTCCCGTTGACCTAGAATCATGACATTTGGTAATATAATAAGTAAGAAATAACTTTGAACTTGGACATAAAAATACTGTTTGAACATAACCAACGTAAAGGGCATCCAGATACAGGAGCTCATGTTACACAAGATCATATACATGCGCCAAATAGTTTATTTAGCTACAAATCATGCGAGTACGGTACGAAACTGTCGGGCGCGAGTTTGACTCATACTTGTCCGGTTTTTCATACATACTCCCTAAAAACTACAAAGTCCCGAAAGTATCCGAGAATTCCCGGGGTCCCGGTCCCGAAATATTCGGGACTTCAATAAGTACCGGGACTGCAAACCCTAGTTATCCCAGAAAAAATGTTTTTGCAAAACAAAGGCACGTAAGTGCCGTGAGTTCCCTATAAAGATCTTTGGTTCAATGTATTGTGTTGTGGTTTTAAATATGAATTAGTAGGTGTCGGTACGGAACCCTTCTTTATACGTGATCCAACACGCACATGGCCGGTTTTACTATTTACCGTAACCAAAAATACTATAATCCATAATTTACTGATGAACTATTACATCAATAGATTATACTACGACCTTGGCTGCCCACCTGCCCACACGCAATATACGTCGAGATAGTTTTGCTACGGTCAAGCATTACAATTCCTAATTAATTAAATTTAAAAAACGTTGATATAATTTTTCAAAACTGATATTTATGTAATTATTATGCAACAAATGTTTAACAAATACTGTAAATTGATTTTTCTACTCCAGCATTGTAATCTGTCAATTAAATGACTGTCAGCACTGTCAGCAGTATTAAAACAATAAACTTTTTATAAGATGCAAGTCTATAGGTATTATCATAGACAAGTTATTATAAGACGGGTGGAAGAATCCAAATGGATTTCCATACATTATTATAAAACTGTTGTTTAATTTTTTATTTTTAAAAGAGGCACACGTCTATGCCCGTAGTCTGCCACCATACCGATATTTAATTTAAATCGAATTTATTTTGCTGTTGTAGTAAAATATTGTATGCAATTAGGGTATGTAAATTTCCCGGGAATTCCGGGACCGGGACTGCAAACCAAATGCAAATTCTCAAGTATTTAAAAGTCCCCAGTGCGCTCCGCTGAACTCGATTCTCCATACAAACGTAGTTTCGTTCTCATTTTAAAACGCCTTGCTGAAATAACATGAAACTTTGTATACATAATGGGAGCCGCCATATCTAGGTCTTTCAAGCAACAGAAACTAATTTCCGACCTAGATGTGCCGGATCCCATTGTGTATACAAAGTTTCATGTTATTCTAGCAAGGCGTTTTAAAATGAGAGCGTAACTACGTTTGTATGGCGAACCGAGCTTACTCTCGAATATTAAGAACCCTTAGTATGTAACTGTTGCATAAAATACTATAAATAATGCATCAATAAATAACAAACAAACCAATAAGGTTATAAATATTGTTGTCCACCTATGAAAATCACGCTGTGTTATGTTATTGATTTCGTAAAATATGTAACCACATTAGTATTGGTTTGTATCTGTTGTGTTTTTGTACAATAAAGAGTTTTACTACTACTACTACTATTGGTGAATATGCAGGCCCTTATCCGCCGAATTGACAATTGATTTGAAGATGACATTTACCTGGCGCTGCACGATAAATTGTAATTTTCAGTTCACAATACAGTAGTTGTAGTCAATATATTGGCTATGTGCACGTCTGAAACGTCAAACGTCAAAGGTCCCGAGACAATGTCAAAACTCAGAGATGTCAAATAATGACACATGAATATTTTATTTACTTTAGTAAACGACAAAGACCCTGTACTGGAAATTTTACTGAAATAAATAAGAGAATAAATAAATACATACAAACGAAACGAATCGTAGGAAACCGTTAAGAAACCAATAGAAAACGTGAAAGTAAATTTGACAGTTGTCCCCGGTAAGTGCACATTTCTGCCATGGTGTGCGCTACGATCGCCTAGCTTACTCCCACCACCTACTTCGCACATAGCCAATATACTGAGATAGAGATAGCATTGAAATACTCCACATAGATCGTAGCGCCGTTGTGTATTTAGTAAGTACTAACCGCACGACCGCTGCATCTCTGTCACTTCAATATGCAAGTGCGATAGAGACAGCACCCAGTGACATCTGGTACAAACAAGTTAAACTAACATTTCCATAGAAAAAATCGAACTTCGAGCTGAAAGGCCCCTGATTGTAGTCAAATAGGTAAAATACGGGCCAGTAAATTTTAATTATAGTTTGCTTCTTATAAATAGGTATTCTTCTTATAAATATATTATTTAGATCTATTTAGAATTTACTTGTTTGATCAATATCT
The DNA here is from genome assembly GCA_905163555.1 of Notocelia uddmanniana. Taxonomy (NCBI): domain Eukaryota; kingdom Metazoa; phylum Arthropoda; class Insecta; order Lepidoptera; family Tortricidae; genus Notocelia; species Notocelia uddmanniana. The sequence continues at coordinate 19,327,949 of LR991059.1, read as the reverse complement.
TATCATACATTAAGTCGATGAATGAGAAGTCCCTATGACAGTTCAAAAATGCCACCAAAATTCCGGTCTCTGTTTACTATGTACAATATCGTAATTGCGGATCCCGCAGATCTATTCTAAATACTAGTGAAATCGTATGAGTACTTTTTGGAGATCGCCTTGTACATTAGTTAATTACTCACAAGCTTTAACTCTTTATGAGTATAGCAGAAATACCATAATTCAAGGACGACTATAAGACCTTGAACGTCGGACTTAAGGTCAGATGACCGAATGCAATTCTAAACTATTGGCAAACGGTTAGGCAACGGCTGAATGAGAGAATGGCGTAACGTAGCCGCTCCGTCGACTTAGCAGATTAGTCCTGTATCAAAGCTAGTTATGAACTCGAACATCGTCTAGTACTAGTTTGGCACAAGAAAATATAAATAAATGACATGTGTACATACAAACGTAGGTGTTACCAACTTGCCACGTTTAGTAGATGTTCAGTGGATGATCAAATAGCTGATGGTATTTTACAAATCATCAAGAGAACAACTTGCAAAAGTAATGACCCAAGTTCATATCGTGATTATGTTTCACTTCACAATTTTACAGGCTTCATTACTATTAAGGGATATCAAAAGTCACGATTATTGGCGATTCATCAGAATCGTACATAATTTTCTGATTCAGTTTATTAGCAGCTTCGAACAGATTCGAATGCCGTACGCAATGTGTTCTTTGAGAATGAACCGCTTTGCAATATCTATTTGCAAACGTATTTAATCATAATAATTTTCGTCAGATATCTATGGGCGAGATTTATCATTTAAATATTCGTCGGAGCGTTCGTGGCCCAGCTGTGCCCGCGTACCGCGTGCGGTATGCGAGGTTAAGCAACGTGAGCGCAGGTCGGTTCTCGCATGGGTGACCGCTTTGAGTGGTTACTAACTGAGCGCTCCCGTGCTTTGGAAGGCACGTTAAGCCGTTGATCCCGGCTGCTGTCTACGACAGCGGTCGTTAAGCCAAGTTAGAGGCCTTCAGCCGGCTTGAGAACTTCTAACCACGTCCGTAGGGAGAGTACCCACCGTTATATACCCTACACGTAACCCCTGGGTGGTGCTAAAAGTTCAACAAACTGGCAACCGTACTTGTCTTCTCGATGATCTCACGGTTCGAAAGTAAATGCCATACGATAAAATAAAATAAATAAGTGTCCGGGTGTAGAGTGAATCCGGGGTTTTTCACCCTCTCCTGGCGTGGAGGTCCTTTGGTCGGCAAGTATGTTGTATCGTCCTGTACGCGTGCCGAAGGGTGAAAGGCGTTTGCCTCAGAGAAGGAACAGCTTCAGCTGTTGCAGCAGGCGGTGTTCGCGGTTATGTGCCTTGGCGATCCCTTGTCGCCGCCACTTTTATGCTTCGTGACGGACTTACCGTGGTCGTTTTAGACGGTAGTCCGGGCGGTTCCAGGGAGTCCGTCATACCTGTCCTAGTTCCCCGTCGAGGCGGCATGCGTTAATGCATTTCCCCAAGTAAAAAAAATCCTCCCCCCATATATTTTTCTTCTACTGTATATTATATCTTAGCAAAGTAGTAGTATTTGGAACCAGAAACTCGTGCCTGAGCTATACTGTATTTTACGGCCAGTGTCAAACTGCGGTGCGTGGGTTAGCTGAATGTCAACCCCGACCCGCGCCGCGTTCATATTTACTTGAACTGCGCGTTAATGACATAATTTCGGATGCTCATTATCTAAACACACGGCCCAAGGGCAGAGTGCCTGTAATGCGTACTAGAGCCATCTCTATTGCATTTAAAACGAGTGTGTTATTGCTGCTCTGTAAAAAATATAAGTATTGTAGTATTATACTCATTCTAGTTAAAAAGCAGTCAGATAAAAAGTTAACAGTTTCTTTTAGAGTTTATGATTAACTCTAAAAGACAGCTACGTTAAGTATGGCTGAGACGTTGTCAAGTAAGTGTTACGAAACCTGCGTTACGAATAATAATTAAGTACTGAGAGTACTTTAATTCAATTTACTAACATTAATTAATTCATTGTCAGGCATAATCAACTTCCATTCAAAGGGACTGAATGGAGTCGAATATATGTCATATGATAAGAGATAATATTAAGCGCAGACCTTTAATTAATATGCGGACGGTGCACTGCCATAGTGCACGGTAGTTTAAAAATAAACTACCGATTAAAAGCAGTTTATTTCATGATTTTGTAGTTTTTTTTAACTGTGTTTTTGCTGATAATACAACTTCATTATTATGTGACGATGATGATGACGCCCTGACCGATTGATTACTTATTAAAATGTTATATTAGTTGTTGTAACTACATGTTATAATATAATTATAACCGTAATAAATAAGTAGATGTTTTCTACAAACTGTAAGTTACTATCGCTATAGCAGATATGTCACACAGCAAGGTAAAATTTTACTTCAGATTAATCATATACCATTAAGTTACTGTAAGTTATAATATAAAAACATAACTCGACAATCAAGTCTATTTTCGGACTACGGACAGCAGAGAACAGACCTTCACTCATTATCAAGGGGCACGGTTCTTTACTTTCAATTACTTTAACTTGTTATACAGGAATATAAGTTTTAAAGCATTACCGGGTTCATAGATAAGTCTTTAATACCAACAAGTCCGCGCGCACAATTGTAGAAACGTACAAAGCAGGTTGAAGATGTTCGGTTTAAGATTCGGCTAGATACTAGTGTAAATATATATAAGTACATACAGATGTAGCTGATAATGCTTTCCCGTCGGCTAAACTCTTAATTCTACTATACCCGAAGAAGTGGCAACCAATTACTATATTATTTAGCATTTGTCGTGTCAAATGGCAAAATACTACCAGTTAGCATTCTGTCATTTGACATTGACTAGTAAAGTGACTATTCGATAATTGATGACCACTTCGGATAAGTCGTATTCTGAGTTTTGCCGAGAGGAAAGCATTATTCACTACATCTGTACCTAACATTGGCCAAATGAGACATCTTCTACGCGTGAACAGAATATTTAATTTGTCACACACCCGTAACACCCACGGACCCACTAAAATTAAAAAATTGATAAGAATTTGATCTCAGTATACTCGGAACTCTAATTCAAGACCAATGTGGGTTGCCACTGCAAAAAAATATATTTTATAGTGGTATTATACATTACTAGCTTTTGCCCGCGACTTCGTCCGCGTAGAACATTGCCCCTTGAGGGGGTGAATTTCGAAATCCCTTGAAAGTACTATACATATCTTTATATAAAGCGTGTTGTACAAAAACCCGATTACTTTACTTTAAATATCTAACGACCTCTATACATAATTTCAACCCCTATTTAACCACCTTAGGGGATAAATTTCCAAAAACGCTAAAATTCGTTTTCTAGCTTTTTCATGAGCAATGTGTATGCTGAATATTAGACTTCTTATTCAAAGAATTATATGTTTTTCATACAAACTTTTAACCCCACTTTCACGCATTTAGAGGGTGATATTTGAAATACCATGAAAGTACTTTTCATATCTTTAGATGAGGCGTCTTTTAACAAAATCTTACACTTTTACTTAAAAAATCAAACGATCTCCATACAAAATTTCAACCCCAAATTTAACCCCTTTAGAGTTGAATTTCTAAAAATCTCTTCTTAGTGGTTACTAACGTCATATAAACCGCCTACTGTGAAAAATTCAGCTTTCTAGGTCAAACGGTTAGGGCTGGGCGTTGATTTAAGTCAGTCAGTCAGGACTTTGCACTCCTATTTAACCACCCCTAAGTGGGTTTCTCTTATTCCTAAAAAAACTTTTCTTGTATTGTAATAAGAAGTCTATACACACAGTTTCAAGTATCTCACTTAAAATTTTACTCCATCATCATACAATCTTCGCACCCCTATTTAACCCGCTTAGGGGTGGGTTTTTCCAAAACCCTGAAATTACTTTTCTGGTATTATAATAAGGAGTCTATACACAATGTTTCAAGTCTCTCACCTAAAATTTTACTCCATCCCCGTACAAACTTCGCACACCTATGTAATCCACTTAGGAGTGAGGTTCTCCAAAATCCTAAAATGACTTTTCTTGTATTGTAATAAGGAGACTATACACAAAGTTTCAAGCTTCTCACTTAAAATTTTACTCCATCCCCATACAAACATTGCACCCCTATTTAACCCACTTACGGGTGGGTTTCTCGAAAATCATAAAATTAGTTTTCTTGTATTGTGTTAAGAGTCTATGCACAAAGTCTCAAGTCTCTCACTTAAAATTTTACTCCATCCCCATACAAACTTTGCACCCCTATTTAACCCGCTTAGGGGTGGGTTCTTCCAGAACCCGGAAATTTCTTGTGTTGTAATTAGGAGTCTATACACAAATTTTCAAGTCTCTCACTTAAAATTTTACTCTATCCCCGTACAAACTTTGCACCCCTATTTATACCGTTTAGGGGTAGATTTTTTTTAAACCCTATAATTACTTTTCTTGTATTGTAATAAGGAGTCCGTACACAAAGTCTCTCACCTACAATTTTACTCCATCCCCATACAAACCTTCAACCCCCTTGAGGGTGGAATATTCAAAAATCCCTTCTTAGTGGGTACTTTCGTTATATAATCTACCAATCGTGAAAAAATCAGCCTTCTAGGTTCAACGGTTTGTATATTTATATTTAAATAAACAACTTTTTGTTACTTATTTACGTTAATATAAGATGCTTGATTTAATATTTATAAAAAAAGACATGAGATTTCCGTCAAGGTCATTAATTTAGAGAATCAACAAAATAGCACATCATATGTGTGTAGCTTGCTGGTAATGATTTTGATGACAATGATTAAATAATATTTTTAAGTACGTTTATTTAACCCTTCCTTTACTTTCTTAGTCGGTTTTTAACTTTTTACATAAAAATATTGATGGTGATTGAAGTGGATGACCTAAGAATACAATTTATATACTTAATAAACGAAGTTAATATTACGGATTGAATAAAAAATGACAGACAAGTACCGTATTTTGAATACCTAATTTGAAGTTTGAATGATCAACCAGACTAATACAAAGAGTGTTAAAATTTTACCTCACTTTTCTTTAAGAACAACTATATATTAAACTTTATTTAATATTCAGTACAAAATTTTAACATGCAATTTTAATCCGCAATGCAGGCTTCATCAGGTGGGTACAACTATAAATCAGCAACAGGCGTCGTCACACACAACAATAAAGCAATCCGCAACAGACTTCGTCAACTAACCTGAACTTATCAACTAAATAGGACCACTCCGAACTGTAGCCGGCTCAAAAGGTAGCTCAAGGCGGCTCAAGGGTAGAATATATATGTAAAAATTACTAGAACTCGAAATATATAATTTTACTTTAATAATTCATATGAAACGGTTGGCTACATCTGAAATATTCACATGAAAATGTCCGAAGTGCTTTTAACATATATGACAGTGACAAATATGTCGTTGTTTTTTTGGTCTTGAATTAGATAGAGTTCCGAGTGTAGAGTGAGGTCTCAAGAAGGTAATGAATAAAATATTGGCCACTTGCTACTCGTACAAGTCTCCATGGCATTCACAAACGGTCGAATCATTTAATTTTAGTCTAATCTATGAGTTAAATATTAGTAATAGAGGCACGCGATTTTTTTATTACATCTAGACTAATCTACACCGGTTGTACTGCCCAAGTGCATATGCACCTGCATAACGATATATTACATAATTAAAGGTCAATATTAAAAATATCTGGATTGCCGTGATATTCGAAATGCTAACAAGTAACATTATTTTATTTCTGTCGTCTAGTTTTATTTTTATTACGTAACCTAAACTAAGGTCCGTGTCTAGAAACACGACTTCCCATTAAAAAAACGCACTTAAATCGATTCCACCGTGTGGGAGTAATGAAGACAGACGCACCGATACACGTGTTAAACGTATAATTAGAAAACCCCTCTCTTTTGCTTCGAGGATGACAAATGATAGGGTACAGTCGGGGTACGAAAACCTCTGTCAATTATTAAATTCAGTAAATTACGAAACATAGACTCATAGGCTGGGTTACACCGACTTACGGTTACAGACTGATCAACGTTAAATATGGCGCTGGCAGCTGTCATCCCATAGAAACTTGTCAAACTTTCCATACATTCAAATTTTAACGAACACAGCTTACGATTACAGACGGTTTGGTGCCACCCAGATATGTTATCCTTTGAAAGTAAAGTACTAATTAGACAAATGCATATAAAATTGTACTTCACTACATAGTATAAAAGAAAGTCGCTTCCCGTTGTCTGTCCCTATGTATGCTTAAATCTTTAAAACTACGCAACGGATTTTGATGCGGTTTTTTTAATAGATAGAGTGATTTAAGAGGAAGGTTTATATGTATAATACATGCATAATATAAGTATAGAAGAGAAACACTGATAATTTTAGAGGTTTCTAATGTGTTCTCGTAAATAAACACATTTTTTGCGCTTACATTACAAACGCTGGCTGAACCCTACGAGATACATCAAAATAATGTACTACAGTATTGTCTGAGATTGTATATGTCTATCTCTTAGGGATAACCCACAATAACTATTCCTTATCCTTTACTTTTTACGAGAATTAATGGCTGATTTACGAAGCGATATTAAGCAATACAGCATCAATCCTTATCCAATTAAAATGCGAAACCGGGTCGGGTCGCTAGTTCTTAATATTGTAACAAGGGTCAAAATAGTATACACTGACCTATATCTAGTTTCATATCAACATCAAACCTTTTTATTCGTCTAGTAAAATAAACAACTTCGTAGTTGCAATCAAATATGTTTCATTTAATTGTCAGTGTTTGTCATTGTCAATATTTTCTCTTGTAATTTTTGGGATCAATAATAATAACTCTGCATCGTATTCAATTTGATAATGCCGAGGAATTGAAAGAGCTGCAATTATTGCAGAGCGAAATATCTTTTATTACTTGACCTGTCATTATCAATCGATTGGCCTGTGATCGCAAACGTCAATGCGATATTTCTGTTTCCTTTCAAATGAAACGGTGACTGGACTGATAATTGCCTCGGTGCAAGATGTCGACTTTAAGGTGACGAACCTTTTGTTACCCCGACTCTACATAAACATAATATATACAAGATGTAACAGGAGCAAATATTTAAAAGGACCCTTCCTTAGAGCATCCACAGTAACTCCCTGTGTCCCAATCAATAACTTTATATTCTTATTTATTCGTAGAAATTTTGATCTGATTATGTTATGAGTTATGACCTTTAAGTAAGGTATCTTGATACCACAAGATTATACCGCACCAGTCAATTCAGTTTTTGAAGTAGTAAGAACCGATGGCCGTTGGGGCAGAAAGGTTCTCCAGTGGCGACCAAGTATCGGAAGGCGTAGCGTGGGCAGACCCCCACACGGTGGTCTGACGACCTGGTAAGGGTCCCGGGTGTATCAAGTTATGAGTCATAATAGTTTTAGATTTTTTTTTCGAAAAGGTATCTCTTTTTCTATTTTTTTGGGGTTTTGAATAAACAGTTATTAATATAACTCCAGAAGAGTAAAAAAACACGTAAGCTAACTTTGAAGGAAAAAAACTTAAGGAAAAACTTTTTTCAACTGGAACCACTTGGAAATAATTGCTGGCTTGCTCAATAGTAGACCGTTAAATTTTTTGCTGCTGTTACAGGGCCCAGCCTGTATAAAATCACACTTTTTCCCTTTTGTGAACTGACCTGTTTTCACCATAAACGTGGTAGTTGACGGCCCGCGCCATGAGGATCGCGACCATCGGCCTGAGCGCCTTGCCCTGTCCGTCGAAGTAGTACGTCGCTATGGTGTTCAGTTCGCTCTGGTTGGTGTTCCGTTCCAGCTCCTGTCGACACAACAAACAGTTCAATTTCTAAGGCTTTTTCATATAAGGTCTAAAGTCAAACGTGTTTTGTATTATTTAAATGCTATATAAATCAAAATTAAAAAAAAAATATATTATATAAAGCTGGCTGACACCACTAGAGCTGGCAGCTTCCTCGCTCAACGCATCAGTATTGCAATACAGCGAGGACATACTGCCAGCATCTACGGGAGTATGCCTCGGGGCAATCCCTTATTTTAACATACGTAATTTCTTTTATTGATATGTAATTTTAGTCTTAAATTATGTTTTTGTTTGTCATTAATCTTTAACTGAATAAACTTATTAAGTATTCTATGGACACTTAAAAAATCTAAAGTTTAATTGACATTAATATAATACAAAACACATTTCCTTTTCTACTCTTTTTGTTTGTTTGTTTGTTAGTGTGTGCACCTCAATATCTTCAAAACGGCTTGATTATTTATTAAAACAATTTCAGAAAGTACACCGTGTCCAATATGTTCGAATACAGTTTCAAACTCTCATTAAAACAAAGTTCTAATAACAAATGCAATAAAAACTATATTTTATGAAAGATATCCTTATATACAATATTCATAATAAATATTATGTGATGACTCCACCTTTAACCTTCATCACCAGCTTCAAACGTTTTTCGAATCCGTCACGCGCGGCACGCACTGCCTTCATCGGCATTTCGTCTCAAATTTGTACGCCAACTTTTTTTAAATGCTCCAAACTCTTAATTTTATAGTTATTCAGTTTTGAGAGCATGTACGACCATACAAAAAAGTCCAGTGTATTTAAATCCGGAGAACTTAGGGGCCATTCATTTTTTGGTAAGAAATCCGTTAAATTTGCCTGACACCACGCGTGAACTGAGTTTGCCGTGTGGGATGGAGCTCCGTCTTATTGGAAACAATAGTAGCCGTTCCCAAACATCATTCTTAAATTTGGAGCAATATTTTTTTCCAAGACTTCTGTTTTATACTATTGGCACTGATTTTTACCCCTTTGTCGATAAATACCAAAGGAAGTTTATCCCGCTTGCGAAATGCTCCCCAAACCATCACTGATGGTGCACTTTGGAATCTTGGCAAATTCCACTGATCATCTTGAACATACAAATGTTTGCTGCCCACAAACGATCATTTTGTGCATTGTAAGATTGCTCAATACAAAGAGTTTTTCGTCCGCAAAAATGAATTCATCCTCTGCGTGCCAGGAAAGTATAGTGTTTGATCGATCAATTTTTTTTTCTTTGTAGCTTGGGAAATGCCGTGTACTTTTATTTTCTTATAAGCGTGACACCCGAGGTCTGCTCTCATGATGTTGTGTATTGATCCTCTTGAAATCTTTAAGTCTGCAGCTAATTTTCGGATCGAACGGTGCTTTTTCCGGCGGACACGCTCTATTACGATTTTCACGACTCTATCCATTCTTGCTGAACGCGGGCGATCAGATCTCTAGCGGTCTTCTAACGAGGAGGTCTCCTTGTATCTTCTAATTATAGTAAAAACTAGGTTACGCTTAATTCCAAAAAGTTTCAATGCCGCAAAAAGTGCACTAGGGCGATGGCCCTTAAGATATTTTGAGATAAAAGGTTCCCGAAACTGCTTCATCATGGATTAAAAGCGAACGACTTTAGCAAAACATTTTTAAAATATCGTTATTTGTTCAAGACAATATAAAGTTTAAACTATAATGACAAAAATGTCTGAAAGTGGTCTAGGTTTTTTAAAATCAGTGCTATAAAAAGTGTATTCGAACATATTGGACACGGTGTATAACTAACAATTATGTATAATATTCTGAAAAAATCGATGCTACAAATCTAGTGTCTAGACCTGACCTCTTAAGAGTCGCCAGTACGCTCAGCAGAATTTGATTCTCCATACAAACGTAGTTTCGTTCTCGTTTTAAAAAGCCTTGCTGAAATAACATGAAACTTTGTATACACAATGGGAGCCGCCATACGAGGCTTGCACTGAAAGTGGCGGGAATCGAATACTTATTAATTTATTTTTAACATGTATTATACCTTTTTATAATCTCTGAAGTTTCCTTATCTCAACACACTGGCCACTTAGAAAAAAAAAAGTATGGTTCGGTTTCAATTGTTTATTGAAGTCGTCGAGTCACTGCTTAAAATGGAATTGTGCCGTGAAAATTTCAGAGCTATGATTTATTATGACTTTAAAAGTGGACTAACACAAAAACAATGTGAAGAGCGGATGGTTGCTGCTTTTAATATTGAAGCTCCTTCAAAGACTACAATATACAGGTGGTATTCAGAATTTCAACGTGGCCGTGTATCCCTCACCGACGAAGTGCGTGAAGGTCGACCAAAATCGGCAGTCACGCAAGAAAACGTCGATGTTGTGCGTCGTCTGATAAATGAAGACCGACATGTGACATATCGGGAAATTCAAGAGCACCTGGGTATTGGAATGAGTCAAATACAAATTATTTTAAAAGAAGAATTAGGCGTGAAAAAGTTATTTTCCCGTTGGATACCTCACCTATTGTCTGACGAGCAGAAAATAGTCCGTGTCAATTGGTGCCGCAAAACTTTGAAAAGATTTAACAAGGGACGCTCAAATGCTGTTTTTAGCATAGTATCAGGTGAAGAGTCGTGGATATACGCTTATGAGCCTGAAACTAAAAACCAATCCCGAGTATGGGTCTTCGAAGACGAGCTCAAACCCATAAAAGTTGTTCGTTCTCGCAGTACGGCTAAGAAGATGGTGGCTACGTTTATCTCTAAATCTGGTCACGTAGCTACTGTGGCTCTTGAGGATCGTAGAACAGTCAATGCTGATTGGTACACCACTATTTGTTTGCCGAACGTCTTTGCTGAACTCCGAAAAACAAACCCTAGTCGTCGCATCATCCTTCACCACGACAACGCCAGCCCACACACCGCTCGGACAACAACTGAGTACCTGGACGGTGAAAAAGTCGAAATATTGGACCACCCTCCATATAGCCCTGACTTAAGTCCCAACGACTTTTTTACATTCCCCAGAATCAAGGACAAACTGCGTGGTCAGCGGTTTCAGACGCCAGAAGAAGCAGTGGAGGCCTATAAAATAGCCATTTTGTCGACCCCTACTTCAGAGTTCAAAAAGTGCTTTATGGACTGGTTTGAACGCATGCATAAGTGCATGAAATACAAAGGAGAATATTTTGAAAAACAATAAAAATAAATAAACTCACTTATACTGCATATTTTCTTCTATTCCCGAAACTTTCAGTTTTACCCTCGTATTTAGTTCGGAAACAAGTTTCTGTTGCTATAAATTGTAATAGACAAAAAATACAGCCAGTTTTTGAGTTTTTTATGTCTTTTATGAAAGCCTTAATAATCGCTGTATTTTATCTCCATTATAATTTCAAGCAACAGAAACTTATTTCCAACCTAGATATTCCGGATTCCATTGTGTATTCAAAGTTTCATCTTATTCTAGAATAGCGTTTTAAAATGAGAGCGAAACTACGTTTGTATGGAGAATCGAGCTTACTGCGGACATGTTTCTTGCGTATTTAATTATAATCATTATTTCAATTTTTAATACATCGACAGGCCAATTTAAAGGTAATACTTTTATGCTTTAATAAGTGATTATGTGCAATCTAAAATAGTCTTTATTTATAAACCGAGGTTTATTTTCTATACTTATAATACTTATAATTAGATGCTAGATAAACCGTTACCAAACAACGATAATAATAAAACTCCCATCACTCAATATCACGACCGTGATCTTTAACAATTTCTCAAAAGGCACTTGAGGCAATCAATAGTTTCGCCTAAAGCCTTCACGATCACAACCGAAACAACGAGGAGATTGGTCCGAGTAAGGGTAAATTGCACCAAACCGTCTACTCGTATAAACGTATAAGCGGTGTTCGTTTAAAAGCCAGATTGTATGGAAAGTTTGACAAGTTTCAATGGGATGACAGCTGCCAGCGCCATATTTAACGTTGATCAGTCTGTAATCGTAAGTTGGCAAAACCTACCCTAACAATTTGCCTGACAATGATTACGTAGCGCTACGCTCGTAGACAAAAACATGCAGAAAACCGTATACAGAAGAACCCGCCTACGAGACTTAAACCCAAAAGTTATCGATACTAATATCCTGAATCGCCGCATTGCGTTTCAGCAACACACCGAAGGTATATTACATACTATGTTTTTTTTATATTAATAGGCTTGCAACTCTAACATTATTTTTTCTAAAACAAGCGTAGATAAAAAAACTTAGAGTCTAAGTCTAAGAGAGGTCTTAATGTAAGAAAATACACAATACCATTTCGGAATTACGTTTTAATCTTACAAAGTTGTAATTAGGTAGGTAGGTAAGGAATCATGTAGACCCCACTTTGTTCGACTGAATATAATGACCCTTACTTCTTCTATATATGTTTTAGAGTCCTGCATATTTGTCAAATAAAATATGGATTTATTTAAAACCCATGAATGTCAATTCCCGAGGAAAACAAAAAAATCGATAAAAATTTTGCCGAAATATTTACCTAAGACCAGTTTCTGTAGGAACTATTTTTTTACGATGGGTCCAAAGTTATTCAACCACTTGCCGAATAATCTCAAAGAACTGCCAATGCCTCCGTTTAAACAACATTTAAGTAAACTTCTCATCAAGAAATGTTACTAAATGAAATACCTGACGCAGCCTGCATTGCTGATTAAAATTGCATGTTAAAATTTTGTACTGAATATTAAATAAATTACATATTTATAAAAAAAAAACTATGATAAATTGTAATTTTTGACATACCTCACGATTTGGTTTATAATAGTATAGGTAATAGTCTAATATTTAATTTTTATTTCATTTTATGTTTTGATGAATTCGATGAAATTGTTTATTGTCGCATGTGATTTAAAATTATAGTTATATTTTAATTCTTAAGAATATGGTATGCTCTAAAGGCAGGTTATAATAAGCTATTTAATTCCTATAACATCTGTATTACTTACATATAACCAACAATAAAGACTTTGAACTTTGAACTAAGTAAAATTCGCGTTTTTGATCGAGTTGCCTTAAACGCGAGATGCCAATGGGGGCGATATACCTAGACTCATGTCTAAAAAGCTGTTTACCCTAAAGGAGAGGTGCCGATTTCGCAGTATGCCTCAAATGTGAAACTGACTAAAAAGGAGTTTGTATAAATTCAAATTTCCTGAAAATTAGTTTGCCTGAAATACGAGATGAATAAAATGCGGTAAGGGATATATATGTGCGTTGACTGGAGTTTGCAAAGCCTTTAATACGTAAACGTTTCCTGTCCCCCATAAAAAGGGTACAATTTTCTCCTCACGTCCACTTCAATATTCAGTGTACTAATTTTGTTTATTCGATTTAATTATCGGGCTTATCACTATTTTTAACCGACTTCAAAAAAAGAGGAGGTTCTACGTTCCACTGTATGCATAAAATCAGGCCTTTAAAACGTTATGAAAATAAGCGATATTATAACGTTATATTTCGTTAGTGTTTAAAATTTCGTTATAATCATAATCGATATTCTTCATAACGATATTTCATATCATAACAAAATGAAAATCATAACCTTATATGATAACGTTATAATATCGTTTAAGATGCTGGCGGTGGCGACTAACTAACTCGAGTTTGACGTACATGTCACAGCGCACGTAAGAGAGAGACTGTGTGCGAGACAGAGATAGCATATAACGTTATTATAGCGCTTCACAAAATGTCGCTATATATATATTGCTTTTTATTTATAGCGATATAATGGATACCGCTATAAATGCGCGCCATATATCGTAAAGTAGCGTTATGAATCATAACGATATGCGAAAATAGCGCTATATCAAGGCCTGTATAATATACATACATTTATAGGTGTAGGTAGAAACGGGTAGGAGTGGTCCGGGTACTCAGTGGCCCAATGGTCTAGACGCCCGCCATTGTGACCGGAAGGTCCGTGGATCGAATCCTGCTAACGTCGTTTATAATTTTCTGAGTCAGTCAACTTACTCGACTGAGTTTATACGACCACCACTTGCTTTCAGTGAAGAAAAACTTTGTAAAGAAACCTGCACACCATGGAATTACTCACTAGTGTGTAAAATAGAGAAGGCAAAGATAAACCACGTGATTTATGTCAATATAATTGTTGATTGTTTATTTCGGCACAATAACACCGACAAGAGCTTACCTTTTAAATATGAAGAATAAAGAAGAATAACACATACGTATTATAGCTAGATATAAGTAGTAAGCTATGCTGGAATCATTTTTTAGTTCAACCACTAATAGTGTGGCGGGAGGGAGGGGGCAGCTTTGGTGTGGTTTTTACAGCATTTAACCACTAAATAGACATTGATTTGTGTAGGCATTTAACCACTTAGACATTTACATGTGTAGGCACTTAACCACCTAGGTATTTACCTGTGGAGGCATTCAATCACATAGGCATTTAACTACTTAGGCATTTTGCTTTGTAGGTGTCCACTTTAGACAAACTGCTTCTGAGTCAATTTCACATTTGAGGCATACTGCTTTATCGGCATCTTTCGTTTAGGGTTAACAGCTTTTTAGGCAAAGCTCATGATTAGGTATATCGCCCCCATTGGCATCTCGCGTTTGAGGCAACTTGATCAAAAAGGAAAATGCGCAGTATTTGTGCGAAATAGATTCCATAAATAATATTCGATGGATTTGTAATAACTGAGTCAGGCACATCTACAACAAAATTCAGAAGAAAGAAGAAGTAATTTGTTTTTGTTAATGGTAACTACCACTGATTTGAATAATTGAGATTGTTAAACTGTAACTCTCGATCACAACACACACTTTACGCAACGTGCTACGGTTTCGTAGAGGTTGCTACGACGAAGCTACGGTTTATTGAACTTCTTTGAATACGGTCGTCAAGGCTTATGAATAAATCTAGTATTACATGAATGTATTCATAATACTATTATTTATATTATACCAGGCCGAGGGCCATGTAAGGGCTATATCCCTGAATAAGGTTTAGTGCATTAGTTCAATACATATTCAACAGCTTCGATTGTATAGACATAATTAAATAATTATGGATAATTTGCATACACCGACTATTTACTATTGTTGAGAAGCACCGCTCTGTCACGAATCATACGTGAAAATATGTCGTAGCAGTACCGAGTCGTGCAAGAGAGCATAATGATTCTAATATTTTCAGTCGTGTCGTGTCGCAATTTGATGCAACCGGTCGCAAGTGTCGTCTTCCGACCTTGGGGACCAAGAGCTATTGCGAAAATCTACTAAATCTCTATTGTATATGCAAAACAATTTTATTGTGCTTAACCGCCGTGGAAGGTTATGGGAGCAAGAAATTTAAATTACATCTAAATGTGCATTGTATAAACGATGCGAGCAGTACGCTATTAGAATATAATGGAATGCTTACTCAATTTGATTACATTAAATAATTGTACATGAATGGTTTGGGACAAAAAACATCAAGACCAGTATGTTATTTAAGGTCACCAAAAATTCATTGCTCGTTGCTTAGATAGATATAACTGAAGATGTCATAAGTAAATTAACCATTTAATATCGACTCTATGAGATACATAGGAATGCGATATTGTAAAATATCTCGTGTACGCGTTTCACAAAAAACGAAATACCCCAATTAGTAAGTGCATGTGGACTTTAAATAATCCATGATGTATTTGAAATCATTCTCATGTTGGAAATCTGACTCAAAGTATCTAAATCAGCACAACTCTATGAATTGCAGGCTTATTAAAATTGAGTACATTAGGTTTGGTATTATTGACATTGTAATCGGACGCATCCTTATCGATGCCGCATTTAAATATTAATTCACAAAGACATATTCGAGGTCAATCTTGAAATGTCTCTGTGCCTTTGCCTAATACGCGCAGTGTTGAGTCGCTGGGCTTGTCTAACTTCACACAATTACCAATTCAAATATAAAATTTTGTAAGAAAGACTCACCGGCCAACGATTGACCACACGACTAATAACGAAAGATGGAATTTAGGTTAATGTCTATGTCTCAGTAGCAATTCTGCTAGCTCCGTCCCATAATTTAGCGAAATCAATCTTTAGCCAAATGACCAAACAACTAGATTGGCATGCAATTCCATATTGGCGTCAGATATTTCCTTTCGGGTGGTGACCTCGTTAAAGACAAATCATTTACACTCATCAAGTAATCACTAATACATTCTATCCAGTCGGCTATATTCGTTTATATTTATGGCATTGACCTTCATTATATATAGAATTTCATGCATGCACGCGCCATGATGTTTGTTTGACAACATATAATGGTGCAATAGGTAGCAGAAATAACGCCACCGTTTACATTTTCAATATTTATATTTAAGTTTGTTGTAAAACATGTATTGGCGCATTTTCCGTCTTAGTAGGTAGTTTGTGGAATCATTTTAACGGATTTGTATCATACCTAATATCGCGTTCAATGTCAAGCCATTTTGCTTGGCCATTTCAATTATGACCGAGTATGAGTCTAAAGGATGTAGTCGTTTTACAAATACGACAAGTAGATGAAGAAAATGCATCGCCATGATGCCACAACAAAGCAAAGGTTAGTCTTATTAGCGCTATTGTGATAATAATCATAAATAGACTGATTCAACTTTACTAACATATCGCACATGATTAGACCCAGTAGTATAAAGCTTAGACCAAATCAAACGCTAGTGATTAAGTCTTAACGAATGGTTGGCCATAATGGCCATATTTCCGTTACTATTACCGGCACATGCACATGCTTTAATCCGGACCCGGGTATGTCCTAAAACTACGACCAAGACCACCGGGGAATGGGCAGCAGCATTCCTAGAGTGCGGTGGAGATACTGCGATCGCCAACCCGCATGCCAAGCGTGGCGATTATGGCATTTACCCCCCATGAAATTGGGGGAGGCCTATGTCCAGCAGTGGACGTCCTAGGGCTGATATGGTGGTGGTGGTGGCACATGCTTTATAGAATACATTTTGACAGCGATTACGAAACTATAGGACTGCCCAAAACGAGATTTAATAATTATAAATACTAGCATTCTTTCACTTCTGTGGCAGACCGTTGCCTGTGTGTAACATGTACTCATGTTGCAGTACGAGTAGACATCAGGCATAACTATTTTCGAACTTAAGAAATATTATGTTCTGCAATAAGTAAACATCGTATCATTTTCTGAAGAGTCCGATATATTCATGTAGGTAATTATTGTTTGTGGCGTTCTGTGACAATTAATTCTTCTGTGCGTGTTCTGTGACGACGCCTGTTGCTGATTTATAGTTGTACCCACCTGACGAAGCCTGCATTGCGGATTAAAAATTGCATGTTAAAATTTTGTACTGAATATTAAATAAATTCTTTTTTGTTATATTAATTCTTACATGTACACAAAGCAAAAAATAGTAAAATGTCTTATTTACTAACAGCTAACGCCAAAAACAACCGTAAGTAAACTTAAACCATGCTACCGTTGGCAACTTCGGCGGTAATATTAATATGTTACTGTAAAATTACCTAAGAATCGTTATAAAACGAAAATCATGTTCGGTAGACCAAGTTTCTGTAAAAAGATCGAAAATAAACTAACGGACTGTTATAATTATAAAATCGGGCCTCAGTTTGCAAAGTAAAACAAAAGCTAAAGACGTATCTAGCCAATTATTTGTCAGCATGACCTTGGAATTATATTTATTAGAGTCACATTTTGTTTTAATATAGCACCAAAATGCATGTCATTTTTCTTTCGTGCAAGATAGACATCATACCTACACCCCAGGCCGAAAGTATGGAAACATTTTTTTAATTATTGATGGATTCCCATTCTTCTTATTGCGTATTGGTAACTAATTATTAAAAAGTCACCCAATCTATTAACACATCCCAATAGATTGTAAAAAACTAAATAGCAGATTGTGAACTAGACAGATAAGATTGTAAACTTTGCCTTTTTACAAAATGTTGTACCAGCAATTTTCGTAAGCAGAACTGGGGGTATATACTTTTAATATGTTCTTTTATCATTTTTATTGTTTTTTTTTAATTGACAAATGAGTAGTTTAAATGTCCATAGCAAAAAAGCTATTTTACCAAACATGTGAATAATATCAAGAAATTTGCATCATAGTCCTCTAACATAATACAGTTAAAAAGAATATTAATAGAAATCTGAATAAAATAATGATAATATTTGTGTTTTTTTTAAAACAAAATACATTTGTATGAAAACCACAGGTTTGTATCATCATACATATAAGCATGTTTCCAAACTTTTCGCCTGAGGTGTATATATCATACCAAATATTTTACACAATTGAAGAGGTTTTTAAATTTCCTTAAACATATGGAGCACTTAAATAATACAGGCTGGGTATTAGTCAAAATCGAATTTACAATAACGATACAATGACTTGAAGCAGCGACTTGCGTTGCAGCTTAGAAATAGCATTTAGTATCCTAACATTAGTATAAGACAGGTGTGGAAACGGCGCCTAGTTTCAGACGAGTTTTCCAAACGGAAAGTAGGCGAACGAGGCTCCTTAAGCGCGACGATGACACGTTGGGAATGGCGCCACCCACCATTAAACGGTCTTCAATTTTCTATCTTTACGTATTTGTTAGGAAATTGCTGCCTGACACTTTCTGCTAGTGTCACTTACTGCCAAGTATTCGTGAACGCACATTGTTAACAGGGTAAAAATATCAAACTGGGTGCGAACGAGCATGCTTGATCTTATATCGCCGTAGGGATAAATAATATTTGTGATCTGACGGGCGGACAGACACCGAAGTGGTCCCACAAGAGTTAATTGTTTCCCTATTTTGCAGACACTAAATACGGTGAATTCCACATTAATTAGAGCGTCATCAAAGAAGTTTAATTGAGATGAGATTTAATAATTTTATAAACAATCATGATAACTATAGACACATTTAATTTATTTTGCTCAAATATTCATGCTATTTAAATGTGCTAATTTCTAACAATATACAATTCTAATGAGCAAACTGGTTGGTATAAGTAATACATAGGTGAGGTTATGTGCTAAAACGCATTAGGTCACAAGTCACAACGCTACTGCCTCACGCGCAATGCGACAGGTCATACTTGATAGTAGGTACCTCGTAAACCAAAATAATTATCGACGATGCGCGAATTGCACAATCCACGCCCGCACACGCGCTAGCACGTCGTGACTTTGACACACTTGCCGATCAATGGACACCGCTCACAACGATCAAACTCTTCAAATCACTTATGAAAATATTGCACCGTTATGCTTCTGTTGTGATCCAAAATTGGTCCTTGACCAATCGATTTTTTCCGGTGATCACTCGATAACCTTAGGAAGTAATCAAATTATTCAAGTACATGCATTGTATTTTTAGGGTTCCGTAGCCAAATGGCAAAAAACGGGACCCATATGGATTCATCATGTCTGTCTGTCTGTCCGTCCGTATGTCACAGCCGATTTACGAGGAGAATATGACCACTACAATTATGAAATTTGGTGTGAAGGTGTATGTTATGAACCGCTATAGAAATATGATGTGAAAATACGAAAAAAATATTTAACTGGGGGGGCACCCCATACACGTAACAGGGGGGAGGGGGGGGGATCAAATATTTTTTTCAATGTTCATAGGCGTGTGGGGTGTCTTTGGATAGGCCTTCAAAAATGACATAGAGGTTTCTAAATGTACATATAAATCCTTTCAACGATTTTTGGTTTGAACAAGATAAGTTCAGCGGGTTTTGAGTTATTGCTGAAAAACTGTCTTACCAAAACAAACGGGCGTAAGTGCCGTAAGTTTCCTATGAAGATACGACCTTTTTTGACTAAATGTATTGAATCTGGGGACACGGTAGTGCCCCCGCCAAGACGAGCCAAGCGAAGCGCAAGGGCACTAACTACCTTTTCTCGAAGTGTTTCGTCGGTTTTTTGAACCCTCATAGAGTTGGTTTGCGATGTACCAGATAGTTCATATTTTCAGGATATGATGTCAATAATAGACTTATTAAACATACAAAGTCTCAATTGAATAGCTCTAATACTTTAGATTTAATTGATATCTAAAATACACCGATTTCGTCACTGGCACACTCACTGACACACTGATGATCATCAAAATGTTTGGCTACTTCCTGAAGTGCTAGAAAGTTGAAATTTGGTATGTAATCTAAGTTTAGTATACAACCAACAAAAAAAATCATAAACTTATAACTTTCGCCCCCCATCCCCTAAAATGGGGGGGTGGAAGGTTATATGAGACTTTCACCAATTTTATGAATTAGGACATGAAAGTTTACACGGGACTGTAGACAGTAACTAAAAAACCTATTAATAAGACTGCCTAGCAACTTACAAAAAGAACTGAAATCCCACCAAAAACATTTCATGTAAAATGTTGCCAAGACGACCACATAAGGTTTGCCCTCTGAAAAAGATATCACACCTCGTGTAGAGCCAAGCTTCTGAATACTACCGTAAAAATGTAATTAGTGTTTAAGTAATTTTAATTTACATTGTTATTGTATTGTGTAATGATTTGTACATAAATGTAGTTTACTACATTTAAGTTTCATTGCGCTTTGCAATTGTCTGTAAAGTCATGTAAACATTGATTCGGCTTAACACATTCGGTGCTTGTCACACGAAACCGTGTCATTTTTAGGGTTCCGTAGTCAACTAGGAACCCTTATAGTTTCGCCATGTCTGTCCGTCCGTCTGTCCGTCCGTCCGCGGATAATCTCAGTGACCGTTAGCACTAGAAAGCTGAAATTTGGTACTAATATGTATATCAATTACGCCGACAAAGTGGTAAAATAAAAAGTGGAAAAAAATATTTTATTAGGGTACCTCCCCTATACGTAAAGTGGGGAGTGATTTTTTTTTTCATTTTAACCCTAACGTGTGATATATTGTTAGATAGGTATTTAAAAATAAATAGGAGTTTACTAAAATCATTTTTTGATAATGTTAATATTTTCGGAAATAATCGCTCCAGAAGTAAAAAAAAATGTGTCCCCCCCCTCTAACTTTTGAACCATAAGTTTTAAAAATATGAAAAAAATCTCAAAAGTAGAACTTTATAAAAACTTTGTAGGAAAATTATTTTGAACTTGATAGGTTGAATAGTTTTTGAAAAAATTACAAAAATAATTTCTGAACTAAGTTTGTAATTTAACCGTATAAACAGGTGTTTATTGTACCTGTCATTTCTACAAAATCACAATGAAATGACGTGCTTTCAAAGGTTTTGTGTTTCTGTACTTAATATGTCAACTTAATGTGACGGACGGAAAACTACGGAACCCTACACTGAGCGTGGCCCGACACGCTCTTGGCCGGTTTTTGTATGTATAATTGCCTTGTCGGCGCCGAATGGTAAAGGTACTGACGTACTATTAAGGTTAGAGTAGAGTCGTATTGGTTATAGCGCACGCTCTCTCACATACACGGCAAGGTCTAATACAAAAGCGAGCGCGCGTTATTATAAAAAAAAGATAACCAATCAGAATGCCAAATATCAGTGATAAGTGATCCCCTATTTTGGAACCGTTTTAATTAATAAACTAAGGAGGCAGGCAATAAATGCAACTAATATTACAGATTCTAATCATATCCCGATAACAAAAATAATAAATAGAAAATCAGCAGCCGTTATAATTTATATTAAACGAAAGAATGCTTATAATTTATTAAAATCATTGGAAATAGCAGATATAATTTTTGTTTATTTCCATGATTGAAAAATAGTATTTTATGCAAGAGTGACATAATAAGGGTTCTTGAAATTAGAGAGTCGCTGTAACAAAAGGAGCGTAGCGAGTGAGCTTATTTACTTTTTTGGAATAAATGTTATAATATATAATATTTATTGCGCCGCCTACAAGACCGATTAAATAGTAATTATAATTACTAATTAGTTGCGTACCCCGAAAATAACATTTCATTACACTGCGTGGGAAATGACATTTGTTAGTGACCCTCTCAAACCCTCTCATTGCTGCTTAAGGGTGATATCCACAATACGCAGTTGAAAAAACAATAGTCATCTCTTTCCTAGTCAGTAGTTAAACGCTTATGTGTAATTATGTTTTAATTACATTATAGAAATGGAGAAGCTGTGTAGGCATATTACGAGTCCAACCAAAAAGTAGGCTTTCTAGCCTTTACTTTAATGTGAATAGGAAAGACGCGAACTAAATCCTATAACCCTTTATCTTATCTTATCTAGTTGAGGCCCTTAGGGAGGCACTTCGACCCAATAGGATCTTTTGAGCAATCGCCCCCTCCTTTATATTCCTAGGTACCAAGCTACTGTCCAACCATTCCACAAACCGGATGATGGAGCTCAGCGGGAGTACTCTGAATTCTTTTTGTTCCGGGTAGCCATTGTCAAAGTCATTCTTTGTCTGGCAAGGGCGTGACATTCACACAGCAAGTCTTCCATTGTCTCGTCATCACATCTTACAATCTATGTTGTCCTATGACCCCGAAGTGACCTGTAAACACCTCAGATATGATTCTGAGCTGTTTTCTTCTGAAATTCCAAAGCTTCTTGGTCCAGCTTGAGTCCACTCCTTCAATGAACTTCCTATGACACCTTCGTTCGTAATAACAACGCGTGATTTGATGCCCGACTTACTTCAGTTGGCCAAAGTCGAATCATTATAACAGAATAAGTAATATTAGTACTACGTACAGAAGGTCCACCGATAACAAATCCCCCGTTTAGGTATGCCGAACGTGCCTAAGCGTGGCCATCTCTTTCTATCGCACGTAACACGCTCTTTCGTGGGCGGGACCTTAGCGCTAGGCCAGGCTATAAGCCCGTAATGCGGGCGGCCGACATGTACTTGCAGCGGCGCGAAGAAGTCACGGAGTGAGCCGCGCCTGGCATTATAGATAACAGTCTGGTTGTACTCACTGATCGTATGTCCTCGTATATGCCATTAAGGTCGTCCTCGAGTAAGCGGTAGGGGTCGACGATCTGTGTGCCGTAGTCGGGCAGCGAGCCCGTGGAGGTGCTCTGGAGGCTGGAGGCGAGACGGCGCGCCACGCCGGTCACGCCGGCGCTGGCGCCGGCCGACCCGCACGCGGGGCCGCATGTGGTTACACGCTGTAACAATTAAAATATCATAAGTACAGCACAAACAGATCCATTTGTCTATTGCTATCACACAAGCGTTTGCACACCTGACGACTACTAACAAAGCGACGCACTGATTAATGTGTCGGAGACCTTGATCGGACGAATAGAGGACATATCAGAAACGGTTACCAAGAGGGGTGTCAACCATCAGATGGAACTATTATGTAGCTCTGTTTCTTTTTTCTTATATTTTTATTAACGACTATCTTACACTACATATAAATGTTTTAATCGACAATATTTTATCACTTATCAGATATTGACCCTGTCGTCTTGCTTTCTGGCACAGGCCTCTAAAGATTTCCACTCTCTTCTATCCATAGCCTTTCTTCTCCAAACATTTCCCCCTGTTATTTTAAGGTCATCTTCCTACCTACGCACCTGTCCCTTCTCTTGGGTACGATTCTGGCACTTGTTTTGTATATTTATTTATTTTGTCTCTAAATATGTGTTCTGCCCATCCACTTACGAGTAAGTTTGTTTATTGAAATTGTTATATATCTTTTATCTGGTTTTTTTTCTATTTATTTAATCGTATGGAATTTATTTACGATTCGTGAGATCTTCCGAGAAGACAAGTACGGTTGCCAGTTTACGTTGCATCTATCTTCATTTTTTCTATAATATCATTAAATATTATTTTTTCCAACTTTTTATTTATTTATTTATTTTATTATATATTTAGGATGCGTTATTAACAGGCAGCGAAACTTTGGTGCCGATGACATCGTTATGACGAAAAAATTGGCATATAGGATGTTTTTTATAAATTATACACAACATAGTTATTAACCTTTACCACGCTTTGACAGATGCAACAGTTGTCACTAGCATGCCGATTTAATAGCAATGTCAAAGATTTATTGTATTATAATAGAAATTTGTTAAATCCATATAAAAGTCTTGATGTGTCATTTTTGATCCTTCTCTTTCAATGTGCTTTTTAGTTTTTAAATGTTTTTCTATGTTACTTGGTTTAGCTGTTAAATTTTGCTGACAGCAGGAGCAAAACATTTTTTTCATTTTTAACAACTGAAAAGGAAACGTCTGCAAATACGGCTGCATAGACTCCATGGCGACTACGGTCAAGCGATACCTATAATGTGTACCTTATAAATGTTGTACCTTATCAATTCACATTTCTTAAATTCACGAATAAAAAATACTAAAACGATGTACAATATTGCCTTCGATAATTTTCTGATGAAAATGACAAAGACAGTTAAGTAATGATGTTTTTATAAGTACTGGCCGTCTCAAGTGTCAATAAAATATCCGTGTACTAAAGAGGCCAATAAGTTGTTAGTGATTAATGATTATCTATATATCATCTAAATAAAAACACTCTGTATGAAGCCGCTACGTCATACGTCTGTCATCGGCACCAAAGTTTCGCTGCCTGGTTATTAATCTATCATCATTTGAAGAGCACATAAATATTTTCTTTACATCTAAAAGAGCATCGAACCTATATTCCAAAAATGCACTCATCTACTACAAACACTGTAACTATTAAACATGAAGCAGGACTGTGCGTGCGAAATAATGGTTTACAACGTTTTCAAATAATGTGGTGTGAGCAATATACCTTAAATCGTGGTCATGTCACGAAACGCGGTAGCAGAATTAGCATCAAAATAGACGCGTCGCTTGGTCTCATATTCTAGTTGGAAGTTACAAACAACCTGTGCATTATGTTGTAATGAGTGACATAAATCGATGAAAGAACTTCGCAGACACATGTTTAGTCAAACTAAATGTTTTAGGAATCATATGCAATGAGTATGATCTACCAGTGTTACTGTTTCTTTTAACTTTTTAGGGTTCCGTATTCCGTACCCAAAGAGTAAAAACGGGGCCTTATTACTAAGACTTCGTTGTTTGTCCGTCCGTCTGTCTGTCACCAGGCTGTATCTCAAGAACCGCGACAGTTAGACACTTGAAATTTTTACAGATGATGTATTTCTGTTGCCGCTATAACAACAAATATTAACAACCGGCCAAATGCGAGTCGGACTCTTTGCCGTTTTAATAGATATTAGTACGGAACCCTTCGTGCGCGAGTCCGACTCACTCTTTGCCAGTTTATTGTATAATCCGTACCTAGTTTGTAAAGCAGTTGAACAATATTACCTTAGTTAAGTTATTTAAAGGTGTACGTAAATTCCTAGATCCACACTGGGCCAGCGTATGGACTAATGCCTATTCCCTCCCATTTATGAGTCAAGCCCTGTGCCCAGCAGTGGAACGAATATAGGCTAATCACGATGATGATGAATTATGTCTACCAAATCAATTGTAATTTCAGGTAAAACTGTAGGTACGATATCTCACTTGAACTTGAGACTACTTCAAAATTGTACTTGAAACGTAATTCACGAGAACAGAAGTATGTCAAACGCAACAATCTTGTTCAATGTCAAGGCGGGCAAAAGCACGCAAATTCTGCAAAGTTTGTCTGCAATATCAAATCAAGACACACTGATGTACCAAAATAAGGTTTATTATTTATCAAATTACATCATGTATGTATAAGTAATAACCGCAAAAACCAATACGGTAGCAGTGTTTAGTAGAAGCGAAGGGTGCGGCGAGTGCCCTTAGCTATGCGGCGGCGGCAGTGACCGCGATACGCATTTCGCAATTCAGTTTATGCAACTGCAAGCGAGTGCAGCACCCGATGGGCCCCGACCGGCCGTTGCAAAACCGACGCACGTATACGTATGCACGCATGCACCGTTCAAAGCGTAAACACACCTGTTTCCTACGAGAAAAATCAATTACAACGCTAACGCTGATGCGTAATAGCCTAGTGGCTTACGCAAAAAACACAACTACATGTAACAAAACAGTTCACAAAAAAAAACGAAAACAAAACAGTAGTCTGTTTACATTGCAGTTGACGTGACAGGGCCACCTAAACTGATATAAATAGGAAAAACCTTGTTAGGCTGTTAAAGGATTCATCCAGTGTCGCTAAATAATTAACTTGTTTGTATAGTATATTTCTTAGTCATCGCATAGACAAAACTATAGGTTGCTTGCAATTTACACGAAGGTCATTTATTTAGTGACAATAGGTGACAATAGTAGAGGAGTTATTTTTTGCCAAAAAGAAATTGTTATACAGGGTGTTTGGTAGATGGATGGAAATAGGAGATAGATGAGGTCATCTGCTACGTGATCAACCACAAAAAAAATAAGTTTGTTCCAAAACAATTTTTTTTCAAATACTCTGTTTTCAAATAACTGAATTCGTAAGATTCTGGAATTAGTCAAGATTTTATTTATCTTATTTATACTATGTTTACTTTTAACGGGCAAGAATAGGAACTGTCAGTTACGTCGACGTCACGCAGCCCCGAAGCTACACGCAGCTTTCGTCACGCGATAGCCAGGACCGGACGTCCTTGATTACGATGCGGTTCATAGTAATCCATTTGTTACGATCAATTACTTAGGCTGGGTTGCACCGACTTACGTTCACAGACTGATCAACGTTAAATATGGCGCCGGCAGCTGTCATCCCATAGAAACTTGTCAAACTTTCCATACATTCAAATTTTAACGAACACAGCTTACGATTACAGACGGTTTGGTGCAACCCAGCCTTAGTGATAGTTTATAACAACTAATCAATAATTAGATGATCTCTGCTTTCTAAATGCATTTTCATTAGCCAGAATTTACATTTTGTGATAGGGAACTTTCTTTCGACCAAAAGTCGTAATACAAAATTCAAATGTTACTTCTGCAAGTAGGCGTCAAGGGCTTTTTGTCAGAGCATGAAAGAGCTTTTCGTGAGAACATGTAAGAGCTTACAAACAATGGCAACATACATAAATTACTTATAGAATACAAAATAATATTATTGTGTATAAAAGTTGTCTCATAATTATAGAAGACATCTATTACGTATGTTTCATTATAAATAATTACCTACAAGTTAATTCATAATAATGACGTAATGACAACACTCCACGAGCTGTGAAAATGTACACTTCGTTCACAGGAATAAATTAGTAGGCAAATAATTTAAAGCATAGCGTTGACTACACAATGTTAACAAATAGATAACGTCTATGTCATTATGCAAATACAGTGAATGTTTGAATATTAGTGTTCAACTTTAACATACATAGGTATGGGGTATATGAAAGTGTTGAACAGCAAACAAATTACTTCCAAATGATCGCTTTGCTAATATTTCAAGGGTCAGCCTACACACGAAACGTTCTGTTGAGTTATAAACCATTCTGCACGTGTGTATTCAGCATAATCGATCAAGGGAGTAGTACGTCAAAGTTACAGTTGGCTGTATTAGGCATGTTAAATTAATTTTGAAATATGACGAGATTTCAGTCTCAAATCCTGAACTTACTCGTATCGCCACTGTTCGGAACCAGGTAATAAGACATTGCATTGTTGATAGCACCGACCGCCGACTACAAACAATTTTCAAGTTCAGGGTCTAACAATAATTATTTTCTGACACAACACAGAACGATAAGAACACGAACACGGTTGGTCGATAATAATATTAACACACATTTTGCACTACTTATCTCCTCACTCTTATTCTCTACTTTCCATTTAATACTGTCGGCCTGTTTAGCCCAGTTGGTTATACTGCCTACGCAGCTAGGGGTCCTGGGTTCGAACGAATCCCAGTATGGTTGTTTCAGTGGTAAGCAAAACATTGGACTTGGATATTTTCTATGTATTTAAGTATATATCTATTAGATATATCATTGTCTAGTACCCCTAACACAGGCCTTATTGAAATTACTATGGCACTAATTAGATTTGTGTAAAAAATTGTCCCCTAATATAATAAAAATATATATTTATATAATAATAATATCAAAATCAAACAAGAAACAATTGAAAATGTAACAGAAAACTCGTCGTAGAATACCACCCATCGTTATCGTCGTCATCATGGGTCGTCTCACCCATTAGCGTATACACGATTCTAGACAGATTGCAATATAAAAAAATCATGACAAATGATCGTATACATCAGTATGTTCGACGCCGAGTGTACCGACAGCTGTATTCCATAATAAAATTCGCGTAACACAGTGAAACCAGTGGGTTACGCGCAGTTATCCAACAAAGTACGAAATCATAAGCCACGTTACGAATCTAATATTCTCGGCTCAATCAAACGGCTGCCCGAAGAATATCAATCGAAAATGTTAATCGATGCTGTACATGTGTAGGTACATCTAGTAACACGCACATCACTGGTACACGTGTACCTACAACGTAATTAAGTCGAAACAGGGTTGTTATACATTGCTGCAGTTTTAGTAGCATTTCCGGGCTGTAACTATACAAATAATGGGGTCCCCATCACTCACGATGTAGTCACTCATGATGAGGAATCATTGCGTGTTTACTGGCTACATGCTGGCCAACAGCAATCCCATCTTTAATAAAAAAAATCAAAATTTGTAGTGTCAACTGTCAACGCTTACACTTTTACAACTTCTTCTATTGTAATAAGGCATAATACGGCGACATATGAAAGCTACTAAGCGGCGCGCCGTCGCATCTTGCAACGAGAATACCCAGTCTACTGAATGTGTAGCTTTATATCTGTTGGTTTTGTAGGCTTCCGGATACCAGCTCAGTATTTATCTATTGAACGCAGCTCGTTTTTAACCGACTTCAATAGAAGGAAGGAGGTTCTCAGTTCGTCTGCATGTTTGTTTATTTTTATGTATGTACTCGTATGTTCCCCGATAACTCTTGACCATGTTAGCCGATTTTGTTAATTCTTGTCTTGTTTCAAAGCAGGTACCCCCAAGGTCTGATGATGGAATCCACACACACGCGTATGGCAATTACGGTATTTTCTGTAGTTAATTGGAGTCGGTTTTCTTTGGTCGGTATTATTATTATCGGAATACATTCGCCATCTAAACCTGTAAGCTAAACACTACAAGGCGTTAGAGGCTTACAGTGCATTTTCGAGTTTGTTTGACCACCCTGACGGGCACGAATGTATTTGGTAGCGACTGTAACAAACGTAACTCTAAAAATTGTAATACATGTATTTCATTTTTTACAGTTATGTTATGTTTGTTGTCATGTATGAACAACCTTGAAGATATAATGTTACATTGTCTGTCAACCCTACGACTGCGCGTAAAAAATCGTGGGCAATGTAAATGATGAACAACATTGCCGCACGTAAAATTGCATGTGTCCGCCGCGCACATAACAATTAAAACACGATAGAAAGTGAGCGTTTCGAGCACTTGTGCTCATCGGCTCTTTAAATAGTAGCGAATCAATCCACACGTCCCGTCGAGTGACGGGTGGGGCGTACGTGTATGGGATCGCTTAGCGAATGTAATCAACAGTTGAATGCTAATTATTATATGCGGATGACAATAGATCACACAAAGTTGGCTATGCAGCTCAGTTGCCGTCGCAATAGATCCTAGCGAACTAAACTGGCGGTTTAGCTATCTGGCGTGTTTTGAAGCAATATTTGACTTGCTTTAATAATAGCTCGTGACATGGCTCCAATTTAATGATATTATATTATTTTTATTTTACATATGTCCCATTCAACTTTCTATGACTGCGTTTCGAATAGCAAATTATCTACAGTATATGATACCTAGTTTTCCGGTGGTATCGCCAGTTTCAACTCATAGTCGCAACTTCTCAATTATTACAAAAAATAAAGAAAAATTTAGCTTCTGCTCTTTCATTATTAATTAATAATTTCTGTCATTGCCAAGCAAAATACGCCACTAGTTACTGACAACCAACACTTGCGTTTGTCATACTACGTCGCGCGTCTGCGTTGCGTTGTCGTTTGTGTACTTCTGGTTTAGTTAATTAGATGAACGTCTATTGACTACCGTAGTAATTGTAAGGAATACAATTTGTCTGGAAACGACACGTATTTTAAAATATAAGTTATCCTAGCTACACTTAACGAAGCCCCATATCTGAAAAAATAACTTTACCTCTAAATCTCTCTGTATATGTAAATAACAGTTATTGCAATTGTGCAAGTATTGTAGTATCTAGAACAATGCAACACGTATATAGAGAGTTAACATTTTGAGCAACCTAAAATAATTAACTAATATGCAAGTTAACGGTTATCGCAAGTAATTAATATGACGAGCCTAATAAACCCAAAATATTTCTGTTGCTGTCATTTTAACATTATTGAGCTAGTGAAACGAAGGTCTCCGATGAGGCTTCGGCAAAAATGCTTGCGTATGTCCGGATTTCCGGCCGTTCTCTACAGGTCACATTTCTCAACCGATTTTTGTGAAATTTAGTTTCACGAGGTCTACAGCTCACAAGCTAATGCACAGATAATTACGATTATTGATTAATATGCTAATCGACATGACAGGTAGATATAGACAGTTCTGCAGAACACGTAGCGGATAAGGATTATGGACCAATAGACACCTGTTCATTAATTATAATAATTATTATTATTATATCATGTGTTAGGCCTTAAATACAACAAAGTTTACATAGGTGTACACGTTGTAAACCGTTACATAAAACGACAAAAACAGGACACGTCAGTGTTTGTGACATTGATACAACGCTTAATTTCCTCTGGCAGTTTACTGCACATTAGTGTGAGCTTGTCCTTGTGGAAGGTAGCAAGGGAAGTGTGCAATTTAGATTTACATATGTGTAATCGCTATATAGTTACTTAGGCTGCATAAACACATGAGAAATTTCGGTCAATATATCTAACCAACTGTTGGGTTTTTCTTACGAATTTTAGTGTTTCTGTATCGCTTCATATGAAGGTATTCAGTTTTCGCATGGTTACTCGGGCCGTCCAAATGGTCGAAGACAATGGGAACCTAACTTAGCTCCAAGCTGTCGTCGACTGGACGGAAACAGGGAAGCCTTGCGGTCTTTAGCTGAAAAACGTTACCATAGTACCCATCGTGTTGTCCACTACAGGAGTCATCCCTCAACAGTTGCATACTTCCATTCAATCTCTGTCAATACCACCGTCGTCTTATATTGTAATGCAGAAAGCTGTAATTTTAAATACTTGCAGAATAGTCAGAAAATTCCTACAGACAGATTTAGCCAATAGCATACAAACTCAAACATAATTCATAAGTTCCTCTTGGCTGTCCCGGATCAAACCATAACCAAGAACCACACTTTCTTAACTGAAAGCTAACATTGAGCTACACTTGGCTTTGGCCCGTGTTTCTCATTACACCAGTATTTGTCAAAATACTGAGAAATGTAAAGAAAATAACGTCTTACTTCACTTGCACTTCACTTATACCTGCGATCGCGCTCGTGAGGTTTTGGTGTGACACAAGTTTCTGAACATGTCACCCGACTAAAACGATTTTAAAGACGTTATCACGTCAAAAAAATA
The DNA here is from genome assembly GCA_905163555.1 of Notocelia uddmanniana. Classification (NCBI taxonomy): domain Eukaryota; kingdom Metazoa; phylum Arthropoda; class Insecta; order Lepidoptera; family Tortricidae; genus Notocelia; species Notocelia uddmanniana. The sequence goes on along the minus strand of LR991059.1, from coordinate 19,296,409 downwards.
ATAATAATAATAATTCAGAGGGCGAGTCACCGTCTGCCTGAGATAAAAATGTGAGACAGTTTTATTAGGCCGACGTCCGTTGTCTCACTCAATAGCCCAGCCATTAGTCCATCATATTCACCCAATAATCTAGATCATTTAGATTCCATCAACCAGCAATAGTCCCTGTAGACCCTGGCGGGTGCTGTCTCTGTGTGCGTCCCATGACACGGGCTGGGACTGGGACAGCATCCGCTCGATGAACCCCTTGCATTTCATTAAATTGTCAAATGGACCTCTACGTGTTGGCTATGTGGTACTCGTTTGGTACTTCGGGTACCTCGGCACTTCGGCTCCGCGCACGCCTTCCAAAGGTCCGGGACACCATTGTCTCGTGAGCGGAAAAGACATACAATAATAATAATATAATTTATTCACACAAAAACCCTAAGCATTAAATTTATACATCTGCTAAACTCACTCAGTTTGTTGGCAGAGGGACTCCCTTACAAAACGGTATGGGAACGATTGGCTTAATATTTTCTAAAAAATACATTATGGAATTAAATCTAATTGTTGGTTTTCGTATATCACGGTACAATTTCCAATTTGGATTTTACTATGTTTAAAATAAACACTTTCGTTTTAGATTTAAACATTCTAAATGTTTAAATGTAAATCTGTGTTCAATAACTAACACCAAACTGATCGGGACAAGCTCTCAAAAGCTCACGCAAGCCAAGTCAACACGTTTACACGCTTTTGCTTGGGGATGCTTACTTGACGAAATGAAGCTATTTATCGCTACCTATTGATTTCTCTGTGTTAAATGTGACTTCAAAGATCTAATGCATGTCCTCTGATACCATAGAAATTAAGCTTACAAATTAAAGTACCATGATCTACACAGTCAAAAGCCTTAGAAAAGTCACAGAAGACTCCAATGGCGACGTGTGATTCTCCCTAAGACTGCAAAATAAATTTTATTAGATTTGCATCTGAATCAGTAGTTGACCTACCTTTCGTGAAACCAAACTGCTGTGCGTGCAAAATATCGTGTCAATTAAAATGAGAAACCAATTGTAGAGCATTATTTTTTTTAATATTTTTTTTATCGCTGGTAGGATATACTGGACGATAATCAGAAGGATTATCTGTATCACCTGATTTGAAAATAGGAACTACTTTACTACACTTCATTAAGTCTGGAAAAATGCCATTGTCTACACAACTATTAAAAATAAGAGCTATAGGTAGAGTGGGTGCAACGACCTCCAGAATAGATTCCAGTACCTTGACTGACACGCCCCATAAGTCCGCAGTGCTCTGTATTTTGTTCGTTACACACTGTATTCAGAAGCATTTTGAATTGACCATTCAGATTATTTGATTCTACCTAGGCTCTCTAGTTCGGCATGGCGACTAGTAGATTTGACATTAGTAGTTCTAGTCTAATTCTACTCAGCGGTCTTATTTCTATTACACGATCTGGATGTTTGACTTCGCAAGGTAGCCTGACCATCTGAGCTTTATGATCCGAACGAACTCCATTCACTATGCTTCTGTTTAAATGAGGACAGTTTAACCAAATGTTATCTATACAAGTGGCAGAGGTCGGAGTAACTCTGGTAGGTACTTCAAACAAGTAGTCAAAATTGAATGATTTAAAAGAGTTATTTACTTATCTTTTTCAACTGATTGTGGTAAAATATAGAAATTAAAGTCGCCACTACTGGTTTTTTACCACTTGTTGCTTTACTAAGTACATCCTCCATAATTCCTATAAAAGAAGTTAAGTCACGTGATGGTGGTTTATAAATGCAAATTATCAGATACTGATCCGTCTCTCTACAAGCAAGCTCACAAACACGATTAACAGAACAACCTAAGAGGCCTCAATTGTTTTTGAGGTTGCCAGTTTTGTTGCACTTTTAGCACCACCCAGGGTCCACGTGTAGGATAACGGTGGGTACTCCCTTCGGACGTGGTGCAGTGTTTAATTTCCTCCGCCAGGCAAAGTCGACTGATCTGGAGGATTTCGACCCCCCTTGTCAAGTGAGCGGGCAACTTGATTGTTAGTAGTTCTAAAGCCGCCCGAAAGCCTCTAACCTGGCTTAACGACTGTTGTGTTGTAGACAAACGCCGGGATCAACGGCTTAGCGTACCTTCCAAACCACGGGAGCGCTCAGTTAGTAACCACTCAAAGCGGTCACCCATCCAAGAACTGACCTGGGCCCACGTCGCTTAACCTCGCATACCGCACGCGGTACGCGGGCGCCGCTGGGCCACGAGCGCTCCAGCTGTCAGTGTGCATCAACCATAATTCAAAAAAACGTACCTATAATTATGTAACCCGAAGTGCATTCGGCCTGACGAGGAATCCACTCTCAAAACCAGTGAAAACCGGTTCCGAATATGGGTCAACAGATACCCGAACCTTTACAAACGAAAAATATAAACACACGTAGGCCATATCAAACGGACGGAAACAAACAATTTATGTGCTTATATTATTAGTACAGGTTTATTTGCGAATATATGAGCGATCGTGCGAATGACCTATAATACTGCATGAATATTAATGAAGGTATTACGTGTCAGTGCAGCATCACACGGATTTTAATGTATATCTAAATAAAGTATGTATATGTATATAAAATCCGAGCCACAAGTATGTGTATCCTCGGGACATGGCAGAAATTCAGGCCGGCGAAACATTTCCCTAGTTTCAACGACACGGTGAATCTCTATACCCAACATTCAACTAATATTATAAACGCGAAAGTGTGTAAGTATGGATGGATGTTTGTTACTCTTTCACGTTAAAACTACTGAATGGATTTTAATGAAACTTTACAATAATATAGCGCTTATACATCAGTATAACACATAGGCTACAATTTATAAATATATTGTGTGAATTGTCCAAATACTAATCCTGCGCAGACGAAGTCTCGGGCACAAGCTAGTAGAACATATTGCTGGATTCGTTGATCTATGAGTTCAAAAATAAAACGGCAGTTTATACTTTGGATACGTTTTTACGCCGAGTTTGAATGTCTGATTCGACAGCCCTATTTGTATTTTTGTTATCCATATACTTAATGGGTGTCCCACTGCTGTGCTAAGGCCTCTTGCCACGACTTCCGTATCTGCGCTTTATCCAGCCAATTGCCGGAGAAGGCGTCTAAATTGATGCGAAAAAACCAGAGCTCCCGACTATGCTGAGAGTGAGAGACCAACAATATCCCCAGCTATGGTATCAACACAACATGTTTTTCCTGGGCGGAGGCGGTTTTGTGGTAAAGCGAACGCGGTCCCGGGGACGTCGCACCAACAAACCGCACAAGATAGCGGAGCGGAGGCGTCGTGTGTATGAAGCAGTAATCGACACTATCGATAGTCGACAGAGTCGGAAAGATCGAAAATGCAAAACCGCCTCCGGCCCGCACCGCGCCGCCACCGCTCTATGCGTTTCGAGCTTAAAGGGTGGTAAATCCACAAGTGAATGATCAGAGGGCCTACTCCGTACTTCGAAAATCGAACTTCGTATCGTGCCGTCCCTTTCCGTTATATAGTGTATAACACGAGAGTGAAATGGACGGCACGACACGAAGTTCGATTTTCGAAGTCTTCTCTAGAGTCACAAGCGTCCACAGTGTACAGGCAGGTCGTATGCTTGTTTGGTATAAAAGAAAATATAATTACAATTCAATACGTTAAACAAAAAGAACCGTGTAGCGTACATCAGTACAAGGTCATTAAATAATTAGCTCCATGGTTGAAGATACGATCGTCTCGGAGTCGGGCCTTAATGTGAACCGAGCGTGGCGGAGGTCGGCTCAACAAAGTAACGTTCTAAGCGCGATTACGACCAAGAATGTCTAGAATTCACATGATTTAGATCAAGCATTGTGTACGGTCAATCTATTTGATTTCTGGGCCTCTCCGTACCTTGTTACAATGAAAATCAATATGAAAGCTGCTAGAGATCTCACGTGTCACTTTGACAAGGTACGAAGTAACCCAGAAATCAAATCTACGTCTGTTTCAATGTAGTCTCAGAGGAAATATTTGGCTTTGACGTTTTTGCATTTTTACAACAATTTTCACTTCAACCCAAACGGGTGCACGAACGTCTATACACGTCGAACATATAGCTTAACTACGCTTAACCCTTAAATGCATGATTTATTGTATAACTTTTTAATAAATTGAAATAGATGTTTCATGTTGTATAAAAGTAATAAATGTGATTTTGGATAGCTGCATTTTGAGCCACGGACCATCAAATATACGATGCATATATACATCATTATGCATTTAAGGGTTAACTGACCTATCTGCCTCGCATGAACCTCGAAACAGTTCAATAAATATGCCTTTTAGTATCATGTAAAACCGCAAATGAAGAGTTTTTAATAATGAATACCTTTTTTTTGGGAAATGTTACACATTTGGAGATAAAGTCAACGGACATGTAGTGGAAGGTGTACGCAAAAAAAAGGAAAGCGATGTACAGTTTAGCCTACTAAACCCGTTTACATTATAAAAAATATATTATGATAAATAGCCAGGGTTAAACCACCATATTATCATGCGTTGAATCTAAGTTCAAAAGAACAATGCTAAGATATGGAAAATCTGGATTTCAATGCCAAACAACAAAACAATAAACAGTGGTGAATGTGTATTCGACTCCACAGTCCACACAGGCTGTTTTTTAATTCCGTTAATTGCGAGGACATATTCCTGAAAAGAGAAAAATCGTACCATGTCGAAGATATTCAAGAATTAATTTTTAGTTGCAAAATAATGCGATTTCAAATGTTTTTAAAGATATAGTGAGTACGGTGTCACAGCGTCAACAAAAGACATCAACGCGCCGGCGGCGTGCGCTTTCAGTTTGGACACGGTATTAATAAATAATAAACATTCTTTATTGCACAACTAAAAGATAAGTTTCACAGTATCGTACTAGAAACAAAATGGTAACAAAAGGCGGTCTTATCGCTTTAAGCGATCTCTACCAGACAACCTTTGGATACCAGGGTATTCTTGGTTTGGTTTAGTTTTCAGAATATGAATGTTATATTTTTACTATACTAGTAAAACTTCTAGTGTTGTTGTTACTACTGACTTTTGAATACCGTCGGGACAAAATAATGTATTTTTTTTTATTTACTCACTTTTAAATCCGGAAAATAAAATGTTATCGCAAGGAAGTGTCCACTTCATAGCTTTGCTCTACTAAGTTTTGGTACTTATGTATACTCTGCCTATTCCTATCACTGCTTATCAATGTTGTTATAGTCTGTTGGTTTTACTTTTTATATTACTTACAAAGCTATTATCTCACTATGAAATTAAATTATGCTAATAAATCGATTTCTTATTCAATATTTCACTTAAGTGTAGTTCGTAAAAAAATCTGATAATATCACTATATTACGGTCAAAGTATGTGTTCTCTATTAATTAAATATCTGCATACAATTTCGCGACATAATATTTAATAGGTCACATCATCATTGTACCATAGCATGACAAACTATCATTACCATCATTGAAATTGAATATCGCTCATATAATTCTGCATATAAAATAATCCTTCATAATTAACGTCGAGCTAATAACACGTGGCAGAATTCTTGCTGACACTAAATACAAGTTGTATGTGCGTGAGGACGGGCGATGTTATGTATTTACGTTACCATATCTGGGTCACAAAGGGTCAATATCAGTTCAAAACGTTATCTCAGAGTAAATTACCTCTAAACATGCAAGGCCGAATAAGGCGAAGGCTAAGGAGATGCATGTTACAAAAATCAATGCATAATAAAATATTAAATGCCTACAGCGGTAAAACGAAGAAATTATGCGCTCTGGTTAGATACCCATGATGATGATGATGATGCCAATAAAGAGATCTTTATTGGCATCATCATTTTCGATCATATTCACCCGGATGGAAACCGACTCGTCTTCACCTGTCACTTCACACCTCACCCGTTTTTGTATGGAAACTGTTAAATTTCATTTGTCAAACTGGTTTCCAATTTTCCATATAAAAACGGGTGAGGTGTGATGTGAGGTCGAGTCGGATGTTTTATTGGATGCTCTTTTTTTCATTTTTTTCTAGAACAATTTTTTGCTCTACAAAGCGCGAATGAGGCTTTATTTCACGATTTTTTTTTCAATTTGCCAAAAAAAGGGGTGAAATCCAAACGCCAGTTTTTAACCTAGCTGCTATTAGGAATATTGTTAAAATGTTCCTAATAACAACCATACAAAATTGGTGGTCAATTGCTAAATCACTTCCTTAAGCGGCTGATAGTCGAATTACCCCATGATGTACTTTGTGTGTCCGATGCAAATATAAAATAGTCGTACATTATCGGTCGATCAACGTCAGTAGTGGGTAAATCCCCTTGTCCAGGTGCTATATAGACATACAAGTTATATTTGTTCACGTAAGTGCGTCGCTCCCAAGCGAACGGACTTGATCTATAAATAAAGCGGTACTTTACTTTGTAAAATAAGGATAATGGAGAGCATCAACCCATGTAGTTATTAACAATAAGACTAGCTCGATTGGCGCTCATGTATTTTAAAGATTATATCTTGACAAGAAAGTAAATGGGTTATTTTTCTTAGTAATTTATATTACTTACCGTTTTTGAAAAATGGACAAGCAACTTTATTAATGTCGTCTATCATATTTTATGAGCACCATTTATAAGTATTTTTTCTAAACATCTTTACTTTCAATGTTTAACTATTTATTTGCCGATTTATTTCAACTCCTGTTCTTTTAAATCTGTCCTTAGTCGGCATCTTATTAGAAACAAATCGGGAGATATAACGTATGTTATTGTACATATTCGATAGGTCCACCTGCCATTCTGAAGTCATGAGTAAATTCCAATACCATTTTGTGTTTTTACTTAGATTAGGTAGCGGACCCCAGGCATCCTTCAGGATGCAACTGTACTGGGAATAACGCTAGGATGATGATGATGATGACTTAGATCTATGCGATTTTGATATACGTTGATATAACAAGTGCTGCCAATCACGTAGGTAGATTATCATTATAACATACTAACATCTCATAACTCTTATAATTAAATTAACATAAATCTAAAACAGGCCCTTGAGGTTTGAGGCATTGTACCGAGGATGCTGGCGGCATCGCTGTATCGCAATGCTTATACGTTGTGCGAGGAAGTCGCCAACTCTATATAAATATATATCTCTAATATCATTATCTATATCATTTGATAAACTAAATCAAATTACATGCAGTAATATAATAACCATAAAAACTATACTAACGTGACTAATTAAATATATAAGCGACTTGTTATAATTACCTCAGCTTACTTATACCTATTCGAAATCACCATTAAGTGCAAATTATGTATAATTAAATATTTCCATAAATTAAAAAAAATATATGTTCCTAATCACCATTAATTACTGCAGTTTGTTTATGCAGAATTTAATAAATTAAATGAAATTAATTAATAATTGACCAAGTAATTATGGGTAATAATTCAATTTAAAAAAATCATAACATGATTTAACTCGCAACCTAGAAAAAAATATTAAAGAAAATTACGCGATTCGTTCAATGTCAGGAAAAGGGCTGTTAGATTCAAATTAAAGATAGATATGTATGTTCGACCTCAATTATAATCAATGCCATGAAAGGAATTTTAAGCTTCAGCCGTTCGTATATATATTTTGTTTTGCTTTACGTTACCTAGGCTTTCCTACAGGATTCGAGTAAAAAATATAATTTGTCATTTCACTAGACTATTCTAGTGATATAGAAAATCCCTAAACCAGATCAGTGAGTTGACGAAATGAGCTCGTATTACACCGACCCAGTAATTTGATTTGATCATATCATTAGGTTTATAAGGGAAACCATGACATGGATTAGGTAGTCATTTTAATATTCTGCGTGAATGATCATAATCCTTAGCGATTTGGTCAAATCTCAGTTTTGATCATTTTCCCTGCTACGACATATAAAAATGTATGGATAATTGGAGACAAGTTTTCTTTATATCCAGATCATTAATCTACATGATTTTGAGCATAAATTATATTATATTAGACTAGACTATTTATTTCGTGATATTAAATTACAGTAAGTTTGCATAGATGTCAAAATTACAAGAATATAATCCTAAGCTATCCGAATCCTGGGAAAAAAATTAAAAGTACAAAGTAAAGTACAACAAATAAAATCGCCCAACTATGACACGCAAAGCCCTGATAGGACTCATAAAATACGACGTGAATTTCTATTGACATTAAGTTCGTTGACTATGTTCCTTAAACCCCGTCGTCAAAATCACTTTGAATGTGTCAAAGCAGTCAATAACTAAAACGTCATGATGAGCCTTGCGGGCTGCGGCGTTGCCTACGTATGTCTACACCTAGTTATTACTTATTAGCGTACCAAGCGCTGGACTATTCACAACGCTTACCAACAACTTCAGGCTAACCACTATAACAGAGCTCCGATTACGCACAGTCATTACGAATCACCGAGCAAAGATATACTAGGAAGAGGGAGAGGCAAGTCGATATCGCTTGTCAATCGCATGGTATGCAGCCTCAAGCCAGACGCACGCGCAGGGAGCCGCAATTACCAGCATTTGGGTCGACTACGCGGGTCACGGATCAAGGCCGCCGCTTACACGCGACATTATGCGGCGTGACACTGTGATGATAAGTACACAGACTTTGGGAGAAATAAGCATTTGACCTGCGACTTTTTAGTGTCAAAAGGTGTTTTCTGAACAAAATTCTGCGTCAAAAATAGACGGGGCGGGGATAAGAGATGAAAATAAACATAAACATTCATTTCGCATTTAACTTCTAGTGTAAAAAGGCCTTCGGATTTTACAGGGGACAAAGTATCATACAACTGACATGGTAATTAATAAAATATAAATACCTATTTGTGGACGTGTGGGTACACACATACACATGTGTGGTCTGAGTCCTGAGCTGTCAAGACGTCATCTATTACATCGAGGAGAGCAGTAGAAGTAACTCTTTTTTTCCTAACACCCGATTGGTTTTCAGGCAAAATTTCATTTACTTCTAAATATTGCGAAACCTGGTTGTAAACGTTTTTTTCTAGTATTTTTTTTGAGCCGCACTCGACGCAAAGTACACACTGTAGAGTGTTCCAGGCACAAATAACAAAAATAATGTATTTGTATAAATATACATTAGTATTGTAGGTAAATGCAATAAAGATTTCCTTGAATTATATTTTATTATTTTATTAATTTATTATTTCATGTGCCCAAATTTTAGCGTGTTCAACCTTAAAGCAAAGCTTATACTTTTGGTACCTTGGCGGCGATACACATACCTACTTACATACGATGAAATACTTTACTTACATACATAAATCGTATTAATATCCAGTTACATGAATATCCTAGAACCATGATCTTAAAATACGAGTATACGCATTAATATGAATAGGTGTTAAAATACCTTACTCATTTGATCAGATATGAAAACAAAAGTAAAAATAACTGTTGAAAACGTCACCAAATTAGCATGTTTTAAAAGTGTTCCATTTAAAGAAGTTGTTCAGATAAAAATATATCCTGTTTAAGAAAGTGAAACTCATCTTCATCGTGAGTCCGCGATCGGAATCCCGTTATGAAGCTATACGTTTACGTAGTACTTAAAGTTCGTAAGTAAGTATTACTTCGTTTTTATGGCCCAGATCCTATGGGCAAGCTATGCATTTAAAAAGACGTATAACTGTCTGAACAAGTACACTACCGCTCATAAGTATTTAGGCAGGCACCTATTCCTTATTCCATACATCTGTATACAAAACTGACTTTCAGAAATACTTGGCAGTGTATTCATGTATGTCAGAGTCCCTTGACAGTTTTGCATTTTGCATTTTTTATTTAGCTGACTTATTGAGCCTTAAATCGGGGCCAGATTTAAGGCTCAATAAGTCAGCTAAATATTTTTTTTTAAAAGGGGGGTCCCCTTTATAATGGTAGTTTTCTTTTTGCGATGACTTAAATAACTACTAATTGCTGGTTCATACAAACACACTACACTTTTCTATTTCTATGAGCGGTAGCGTATATACAAAAATCGACTACAAAAAGATCGATCCACCCATAGTTACAAAAATATGTATCCATGTCTTTATCATATTTTTGTAATGTTGGGTGGATCTATTTGTAGTCGACTGAAAAGTTTTTAAAGGTCTGTTTATTCAACAAAACGGCACCTTTTAAGCCTTTATTGTTCTTCTTCTTAATATTCTTATGAATGCAGACTTGTTTTTGTCATTTAATTCTGAACAATATACAATGTCATATGCGTGCATTACAATTAATTATTAGAGGTAATTATTGCGTTCCAGTATTTTTTTAAACTTTAGCGACAAATGATACGAGTTTATACAGTTTTTATTTCATTTTATAGGTAGGTATAAGGGCAATTAACAAAATACCGAAGGGATTTGTCCTAAAGTAGGTACCATTCTCGATAAATTTGGTTAAATACAAATAATTTGTGCCCTGGAATGAGAGAACATTTTACGGTAGATTATTTAACAGAAACAAGTTACGAGTAGGTTGGTTAATTTGACGGCTAGAATGAAACCAATCTTAAACGGAACGCCTCCCCAGTATTTTTCCACACACAATGTCTACTAGCAAATAAAATAATTCTATTCTATTCTAGGAGGAGATATTAGTAATTAAATAAATATTGGGGGACAATCTTACACAAATCGACCTAGTCCCAAACTAAGCAAAGCTTGTACTATGGGTACTAGACGACGATATACATACTTATATAGATAAATATATACTTAAATAAATAGAAAACATCCAAGACCCACGAACAAATATCCGTGATAAATGCACAAATAAATGCCCTGGCCGGGATTCGAACCCGGGACCTCTAGCTTCGTAGGCAGAGTGACTCTGCTAAAGAGGCCGTCTTCTAACGACATCCACGCGGGCGAAGTCGCTTGCGAAAGCTAGTCATCAGCATCATCCTAACGTTATCCCAGTTTTGTCCGTGTTCCCAGTTATACCAGTTACCCATTTTCTATAGTACCTATAAACAAGTAAACTTAGAAACATCATAAGACCATCGCCCGTCGGCTTTGACGCAGTCAGTATACGATTAAAATACAAGCTTCTAATTACTAATTAGTCACAAAAGGCTAAACATGTAGGCAACACGCAGACATTACCCACAGCTTAAGGCCACAATCACAACACTATAATTTAGTTTACACGGAATCTAGAATCAACCATTTCAATTATAAATGAGGTATGTATTACAAAACCCGAGGATTGAGGTCGACTACGTGTTCAAGCCAAATTCGATTTATAAACGGTACCTTAACCATTCAATAAATTATAAATGAATCAGTCTTAGCCGTGACATAATTTATATATATATATATATATATATATATATATATATATTATACATATATCGTTCAATTTGTACAGTAGACTACAAAGAAATGTATTTTTTTTTTCAACGTACTGCTGGTAATAAGGTCCCTAAAATTGATACATCTATTTGTCGACGTCTGTACTATTGGGTTTTAATAATTAAAAATTAAAAACTCGATTGCAGTGGACAAAAGTGAAAAAAATGTCGTGTAAAAAAGCTAAAGCACTTAATATCATGTATTATTTTCCGGCGAACGAAAACACCACGAAAATACCGGTCAGATCCCAAAAACAATTCCTCAGGGTTGGAAGTTCGGATGGCAGTCGCTTTCGTAAAACTAGAGCTACTTAGGTAAAAATTTGGGATTAGATACCAACGCGGACCCCGGAGTCCTTCCAATGATGCCTTACAATAGTATTTTCTGCGACAGTTACATAATAAGGGTTCTCGCTGCGCTCATTTTGTTAGAGCGACTCTAATTAATCTAATAATGTAGCGTAAAACCTAGGTAGGTACTCGTATTGTGTAGCGAAAAAGTTCGTCATTTTTCGACCTTAACAGTATTAAAATAGAATCGAACAGTGACGAACCTTTTCATTCCACGACTGTATAATTAAGAACCTACGTTAAAATAATTATAAGTGAAAAACGTCTCATCTAGTGGAGCTCTCATCTAAATACACGTAGATATCATAGATTTTTATTACGGTTAGTACGGTTATATAAGGCTTGTAACGTAAAGTTTTACCATATAAACACATTTCAATATTTTTTTGTAGGTTATAATGAATATACAATTAAACCTACCCTTATCTGAAGGTCGATATTAAAACCGGCCAAGTGCGAGTCGGACTCGGGCACGAAGGGTCCGGTAATATTATCTATACAACATTAGCTACATTACACACTTTATTATAACCTTTATAAATTTATTTTAAATAATAATATATTTTTCAAACCACATGCTCGACAATGCCGAATAGGTCATGTAAACCCTACCGAAAGCAAGACATTAAATCCCTTGGTATTAGCCGGGTTATAATGTTGTACTGAATTTCATTATAACCCGCTGGTTAATAATATGATTTCACTTTTCATAATTCTTATTACTATATGCATAAAGTTTAATTTTGCTAAACACAATTTGTCCTAGGCCATGGCCTACTTGATTTGACAAAATAAATGAAGTTTGCCTCCGTGTGAACCCCGGTCCGGAGGAGCGCGGTGTTCGAAATTCGAATTTCGAATCTAGGACCACGGCTTGTGCTTTCGAATTTGGAACGTCGCGCGCCTTCATTTGTTCACGCGTGACGAACAAATCGAGTTCTTGTAGGTGCCTATAGAAGATTTAATTTCAAAAATAATATTGAAAATGTCGAGTGATGAAAGTGTTTTGACTCCTGAGTTTATCAAATTAGATGCCATAGGCATTGTCAACAATCTGCTGCCAGAGAAGTCAAAGGAAAAATACCTAAAAGCCTACAACGATTTTGACAAATGGAAAGCTGTAAAAGGCGTAAAGTCTGTGTCTGAATCAGTGCTTCTGGTCTATTTTGAATAATTGTCAGCTACAAAGAAGCCAAGTAGCCTGTGGTGTATATCTACTGAGCCTGTTTTTTTGTCTCGCATAAGGTGTGAAAAGTAGAGTATACACCTCGGGGATAAGACTGTTTTAGTCTTGGGCGGTTGAACCCCTCACTGCACTCAGGACTCAGTCTTAATTCCCTCGCTTCGCTCAGGAATTAACTTATAACTCCCTCGCTACGCTCAGGAGTTAAATTATGAGTCCTTCGTTACGTTCGGGATTCAATTCGCTCCCGTGACATAAAACAGTGCTTTATCCCCTTAGTGTATAATCTACTATTAATTGTTTTATCAGTAATAAGAACTCTAAATAATATAAAGTAGAATTTTGGTCAACTGTGAGTCGGATTTTAGTTTTCCCACGCATTTTGAGACCCAGAGCCTGATGTTCTTTTTTGTATAGGAGCTCCCTTAAATATTTATTTTATTTTGTTTTTAGTATTTTTTGTTATAGAGGCAACAGAAATATGTACATCATCTGAAAATTCAAACTGTCTATCACAATTCATGAGATAGAGACTGGTGACAGACGGATAGACAGACGGACAGGCAGACGGACGGGCAGCGGACCGTTTTACCCTTTGGGTAAGGAACCCTAAAAAATATGTATTTAATCATATCGTTACCTATACTTATTTCTTTGCAAAGCTTGAAACTGATGTTTTGTACAAAAACTAAAACCAGTTGAACTGTGATATAGCAAGTTCAAAATGTAGTAAATTTGGTAAAAAGAAAAGCATAGAATCGATATTCCGGCCCTGAATTGGTAATGGATGCATGATTCTAATGTAATATCATATGGGAAATGATCTGTTTTTATACAAACTAGAAAATTGTAAAAACGGAGCGTATCGAAGCATGCAAGCCCTCGTAATTACATTCATCCTAAGTTATTGTTTTACATTTTGTATTAAACTAAAAATATATACAGAGTGTTTTTATTGATTTCCGTGCCTTCAAGCATATAGCCGTGTATAGCCATAGAAACAATGTAGCATATTTAGTTTTTCAAAATTCAAGCAAAAATTTTTTTTAAGATTCATAGAAAATAATTACTCGTAATTATATCATATCACCAAGGGTGAATGAAATACGGCCATAAGAGTTAACGTGGAGTTAAGCAAAAATTATTGTCAAGTATGACAATTAGGAATTAGAATGACACGCACATCAATATTGTTTAATTGTTAAGGATCTTTTATACTCAATTTTGTGTTAATTAATGAAAATGAATTCTTGAATATCTTCGAAATGGTACGAACTGGGGTACTAGTGTCTTAGAGAAGATTACTTTATTTTATCTCAGGATTGTACCCTCGCAATTAACGGAATTCAATAAAAACACCTGTATATGGCCATAGCATGTAACTTTAGCTCAACACATGTGCATTTGGAATTTACTAGAGTATAATAAAATTTACAGTATTTTCATGGAAAATACATAATTTTGTATTTTTGCATTTGAGTACAGCTAGTTTGTAGGGATAAAGAAACTTAATAAAACATAAAAAGGTGGTGTAAAACATAGCTTTTGCTAGTAATGCCAGCTAAGCTTTAGTATTAATGACTAAAATTTAGTAATTAGAGCAGTAACAAAACGACTTTGAAAAGTAGTTGTTTTTTCTCCATACAGTGCTCGAAAAATATAAGGGGAGAAGCCCAATAAAAGAAAGAGTACCCTCTTTTAATGCACTTTATCAAAATAAGAAATATTCATTACATCTTTGCAGAATAATGTATTGTTTAAGCGTAAATAAAAAAATAAAACAAAAATACAAATTAATCAAATTGTTATCAAAAATATTTGTAAAAATACTTCACGGTACTTGCATTCATGACAACGATTTTCAGTGGCGAAGTGCAGCATTTAAATTTATTTACCAATTACATTTCGTTATCTTTTATTTTACAATTTTGCAAATTGTACAGAATATCAGTTTCTCTTCCGACTCTGCTACGCTGTTATTAACTGGCATTGGCTTTACGATTTCACGGATACATCGCAATGCCGTTATAATGTGTTATACTTGCATCTAACTATGCACAAACAACACGAGCAGCCTAATGTGAGCATTGCACTGCTATTAAATAGTTACCAAATATGCACCCGTCACGCTCCCAATAATACGCATACGTATGTACTATTTCAGTTGTAATTTGGTTAAGGAATGCCTCCCGTCAAGTTAATTCGATTCGCGATTGTGCTAATAAAAACCAAGTAAAATCCATATAATGAATGTAACGGACAAACCCATATCTATTGATAATTTGTTTTCAGAAATAACTATGACACGTCGACTCAAATCTACTATCATTAATAAAAATCTTTACGACGTTGGTACTTTGCGCGAAATTATAATTGCGAATAGTAATTAGCGTCCAACGTATGTTTGCGTATTATACAAAAGTGGAGAATCCGAGGACACGTCAAGCCAAGTAAATGACAAATTACACAACATCGAGCAAGCAGGACCCTTATCAAACACTGGGCTCACGTGCGCAAGCGACGGCAATTAATATTGCTTCCACAGACTATGATGAGTTCATTGTTTGCGAGTGGCGACCGAAACGCGCCTGCGCTTGCTTAATCGCCGGACCGCTTGCAGCATTGGGAAGGACGTCGGACGGAGCAGTTACCTGCGATGGAATGTATAGGGCAAGGGCGTCCCAGGGCTCTGTGACAAGGAGGAACAGTACCTTCTTAAAGTGTCGTTTACGTATTTTCTTACTAAATTCATTCTTTAAAAAACATGTTATTTGTAAAGTTCGCGATCTTCAATCATTAAACAACAACAGTTTAATTTTTTTTAACTATTTTCAGATAAGTGTAGAAATAATAGGTTAGAATTTTAAATGTAGTACTAAAAGCAGTTAGGTAGGAAACATTGGTAATAGTAGTTTATTGATTAATTGATAAGAAGTAGCATGGGATGGGAAATATCAACACTTCAGAACTTACTTATTAAATATGATATCTGGTTGATAGCGCATCGGTTTTCATAATCTCGTAAAGCACGTTTGATAGTTACCAAGAGCAACGCTACGAATACAGGATATTTTTAGACGAATGTAGCAATTCTCCAATAGTTTAGTCTATAAAGCGAGGCATTCGCACTTATATTGAAACTGACTTTTTAGGGTTCCGTACAAAAAAGTTATAAAAGAAACCCTTATGATGCGAGCTGTACGTCTATCAGTTTAAACTTACTATAGACAGTAGAGTCGTGTATGTGAGCTATAGTCACCTGTAGTAATTTATAAGACGAAACAAGGTGTTAGAGCTGCTAGGTCACGTCAGATATTTCAGTGCGATAATGCTGCACTGTACCCGTTTCAGAGCCATAAGTTGCGTAAAATTGATTTTTACGAATACACTGCAGAACGCTTTCCAGCCTAATGTACCTTTGTATTGTCATCACGTACGTAATTTAGGATACAGCAAAATGTTGTAAGTCGAAAATAACATATGCCGCGCTGAGCGTTGCCACAAACGCTTATACAATAATGTCTACTGAACAAATAGTTGTATGTTCCGCATTTCTACCGAGCATCGTTCGAGTTACGTGCAGTACGACGCAACGCATTCGACCGATTCGAAATATAAATGAAATGGAAACATTTTATTTCAGCAAGGCAAAGGCAGTTCCATTAAAATCTAACAAGAATGAGCTCTTGCTTACACTAACAGCTGGTTGATGCGTGAATGGAAAAATCGTTTTTACAGAAACAAAAATAATGACGCTTAGACAGCGCAAAACTTTCATGCAGCCAGCATCAAATTCTAATTTCTATGCTTTACTAGAGTACAGTCACCAGCATTAATATGTGCCAAAACAAAGGCCGCAAAAATATCTGACACGTCCTTACGGCCCTAGAAATAGAGCCGTGTCAGATATTTATGCGGGCTTTGTTATGGCAGATATTGGTGCTGGTGACTGTACGTAGCCTATACGAAATCAGCTATTACTGAAATTGAGAAGCTACTAATTTGCATATGCCTCGCCGTTAAATTACATTACTCCACATTTTTAATAGCACCTGGATATCCTGGTTCTTCTCCGCGTTAGCAAAACACGTATGTAGGATCAGATTTAGGCAGCATTTGGCTCTACAACCGATTAAAATTCTTTAGTGATGAAACATAATAAAATAAGTCATCAGGCAGGAAAACGTAAATCCCAAGCAATTGGCATTTTCTAGATTAGAGAACAGTAAAATTTCACTGCAGGTTTACCGAAAGTGTGACAAAACCTGCAAACGAGTCATACAGGATGCCGTGTTGTGGACGTCCCGCATCCAGTTGTTTGCGACGACAAGTATTCCCTTAGTAGGTTAACAGTTTCCAAGGCAGGAGACTAGTTCTATGAAGGTGTATGTATACCCCTTAAAATTACTCAAGTTTGTATCTCGATAGGCATCCCTTATTTGGCATTTTAAAATTGTTTGGGACTGAATCGATATCGCCACGTCCTTCAAATGCCTACAGCTGATTTCAACATAGATAAACGTCAATGTTTGCCAAATAGATGGAAATAAAATAAGAAAGGCTACTTGAACAGGTGACTTACCTACCCAGTTTTCGTGTTAGGTATTAAAAATTCAACGAATCATCACACAACTTTCACTAACGGTGAGCGTACGACTCTCTATCCCGCCGAGTTACATTAATTACGACTTGACGAAATTTCCCAAAACTGTTGCAAGGACAAATAATCAATTAAACACAATTAAACAAAATGTATTTACGTGATCGTAACGACTGTTTTTGCAATTAGGTTACCACGCAAAAGCGAGGAATAAAGAAATCGGTTAACTCAATTGCCAATGGAAGAGTAAATGAAATATTAATGCGAAAAATATTTGTAATGCTTAGAAAGTTTCGTTCGCATCGGGACAGAATCGCATGCTCGCACGCTGCGCGAGAAAGCACGACGCCGGCGCGCGCGGCTTCTGCTACTTCAGGGTTAATATCCTATAAAACCAGGGAAAATACGCTGAAACACCCAGCCAATTATATGAGAATAGGTTCTCCTTGAAATAACCAAACGACCGAAAAAGTTACGCCACTGATGAGGTAGCTTTTACGACATGAGTTTTAAAATAATATGAGATATTTTAAAACCATAATTTATTTTATAAAAATACAACTAATAATATACGTAAATTGGCAGATAATTGCACCATTCTCATTGTCGGTGCTGGTTATCTTAATTGGATCAAATAATTGTGTTGGTCCGAAGTCTTATAACCCTACAGTCAACAAAGCTCAGCATTGTTTGTCGAAAGTAAGAGTTGTGATTATGAATATGGTGAAAATCGTTGAACAAACCCAAGTGGCGAGCCGCGGGCCGAGCGCGACCCACTGTCCGGTGCCGCCCGCTGAGTCGACCCACGAATAGATTTCACTTTTCACATTTCCATTGATTGACCCCACATATTGTATTCCTAACAAAAAATGTTTTCAGTCTTCTTTAATAGGACTATTTCTGCCACACTGAGTCATAAAACTAGATTTATTGACAATAATAAATCAGCTGACATAGAGGTTACTGTCACGCTGTTATGTAAACAGGATAGGACCTCTTCAACAATGAATGAAATGACATAATAATTGAGAACAGTTGCTAACATCCTTTACAAAAGTATTCATGTTTATTAATCGGTAGTAGGAAAATATATGTTTCAGGCAATAAAATAAATCTGAAAGGTTTTTCTAACCTGACATGTCTTTCCAAATATCCGCAAGGGAGTTGGTCCAGGAGGTTTCAGTTTCACAAATACAGTTTGTCTGCGAACTTTATGTCCGAATTGACACAGTAACTTATCTTGAACACGAGCACAGAGCCTACTCGGGCTTAAACACGCCATAGCTACAACTGCAACGAAACGCTTGAGGACATGAACTACATAACACTCGAGCATTCGACTTTTCCTCCCCACTTACAGCTGATTGTCAAGCGCCATTTTGGGTCGTGTTGCCAGTGTCAACTAATTCCAATAAGACAAACGCCATATAGATAACAACTGTGTTTTACCCACGTTTTACAATATCATAATTAATCTAAATACTTATAATGAAAATTTTAATGTTTTATCATTTATTTAGGACGTGTTTATGACGCGTCTGTCGCAACCATAGTCTTAAATAGTGTCAGTATTGTTTTGTTAGTGTGTTGGCATCTATGGTTTTCTTCACGGTTATGTTGCCATCCTCGTTTATTGTCATCTTGACACTTGACATTTGGTTTGTGACTTGACAGCTAACCTCTTGGCTTGCAGCTCATTTTCCTTATTATACGGGAGATTCGATTCGCTAAAAATATTATCAATATTATACAAAATGCTACCGCGTATTTCAACGATAGTTCAAGTTTTAAGGAATATAGAAAAATGTATACTTTCCTCACTGGGTCACCCACCGAATGGTATTCTTCATATTATATTTAATTGTTCGATTTCTACATGTTACTCCTAAGCTTGAAACATTAAAATCTGAAAACTTTCTTGCAGAGTTTGCCCTAGCGTATGTGTATGAGCCGAAAGCACCAGCTCCGAAAAAGTTTTCCGTCCAAGATATCGTTGGAGACGGCTTACTATTAGCGGTTCCGAAATTTCGACGAACTGTTGAGAAAAGACTTAATAGAAAGTTCGGCAGACCAGAGTATGTGTGGAAACCGCTTGTGCCGCAGAACAACATCAAAGTGTGCAGAGAATGTGGCCACTACCATGAAGCTGGTCGGCTTTGTGGTACGCAATTTGTTTAGCTTTCGTTGTATGTACGTCAAACAGTAAGGCAGTGAAAGTGGGTATTGTTTACAAATTATTTTCCAAATTTTTAAATCAACACTCGCAGTGCTGTCATTAAGATTCTTAAGAGTACATATGGCCCGCCTGCATATGTACTGTCACGGAATATGTTCAGGTTAATTTATCTAAATAAAATAACACTTACATATGTATTCCAATACCTTGAGGATTAGGATAAGGTTACCACCATGCTAGTAACATCACTGGCTGTCTTTCTTTTGAAACTGGAACAACTGTGTGAACACTGCTACTGGCGGCAAATTAGGTTACTGATTGAAATAAAGCTGTATAAAGATTAACATGCCTAACCTGCACTTTTTTCATCGTCATCAGAGTCAATGGTAAATGCATGATACTCATAATAATCAGTTTTATTTAATAAAGACAAGTGTTGATAACATCAATAATAAGAAGTGCACAAGACTCAAGTTTGGGCCCTACTCATTATTAGTATCTTTCTTCTTTTTTTTCTCATGTCATAATTTATCTTTTCTTTTTAATCTTACAGTAGGGGTTTGTTGGATCTGAGACTTACCAGTGCTGTTGATTAACAATCAAGTTTGATATTAAGTGCAATAAGGTTTTTTTTATTATGACCTTGGGCATGATCATATTTGTGCCCCACCAACAACCAATTGTGAATAGGGTCATGACATGACACAGCTGTTGTCTTGGCCTCTGAAGGGGTTAAGACCAACCATTTGTAACAAAAAATTATATGTAACACAAGGTATTTTTGACACTTATGTCCACACAAATATAATGAAAGTTCATCAGACTGTTCTGTACTGTGTTGTGTAGTGCAACATAGTATTCATGAAATTAGGACCTGTGCACCTGAAGGTAACATAAAGACGCCATAAGGTCTGAATTACCCTTTTAAGGAGAAGTTTAATATCAAGCTATTATTACATACCAGAATTGGCTTACATAGCCATGAAAGACATTGTCTCCCTATACTTGACACTGATTTTACAGGCGATACAAGCAGTGTCAAGAATAGGTATAGGGTGTTTTGATGATTTACGCTCAGTCAATGTTATGCATATCATTTCAGAGCATTGCTATAAAAAAATACAAGAAGAAACAAAACAAATCCAAGACCAGATAAAGCAGAAACTAGGTGTGGGGCCCATCACTGAAGATGTTGTTGTGCTGTATGAGGGTGAAAACCTTCCAGAAAAGGTAAATTGCATTCATATTTTTGTAAAGAGTGAACACACACTACAACACGTGTTCTGGCATGAAATTAATGTGGAGGGATGTAAGAGGAAGAGTAGGCCAAGTGGAAGGTGGATGGATTGCGTGAGAGATGATATAAAGAGGAAGGATGTGAGTGAAGAGATGATGGGTGATAGAGGTATAAGGACTGTATCGAAAATTATGGAAGCAAGTTTGTAAGGGTCAAAAAAAGAGGTTGCAATATTTTGTATTTTCTTTCATATGTCAATGTGTCAATTATTGGAATTTAATATAAAAAATAACACAAGTCTTCTAATATCCAAGATGAAGAGTTTATTGGATAAAAAACGACTTTCAATTGTGACCAAAACCAAATACTGCAAGGGATCGGGTATGAGAAAGATAGCTGCAGAGGAAGCAGTTAGCCTGAAAGCGTTTTATAATACTATCAAATGGTTCGACATGAATCATACTTTAAAGGATTTGCCTGGTACAGAAAACGCGGCCCTTCACGAACTAATTTGGACAAGAACATATGGAAACAGTTTTCCCGGAAAAGAGATATTTCCATTCAGGATTGTGCGAAAAAATGCCATACTACTATAGGTATGGTCCAGCGTGCCAAGGAGTGGAACTTGTTGATAACATATAAAAAGGAAAAACAACCGTAACGCAGCAAAACCCAAGAGTCTTCCGTCAAAACTAGGGCTCGGAAGTTATACAACCAAATTTTAAGTAAAAATGACCAATGTATCATCATGGATGATGAAACATATGTCAAACTTGACAACAAAACCTTGCCTGGGCCGCAGTTTTATACAGAGAGAGGAGCAAAGGTCCCTAAAGAAGATAAAGCAATTTTATGCGAAATTTTTTTGCATAAAAAGTGTTGTTTCCATAATTAACAATACGGTCCTTAGAAGAAAACAACATGCTGCACCGACCACAAGTAAATGGGAAAAGGGCACCCAAATGATGACAATATGGTGAATCATACAGATATAGTTAAAACCCATTCAACAGGCCAGGTTAAATTAAAAAATCACTTGGGTTCTACTTTAGCGGATAAGACCCCTTTGTACACACAAAGCAATGATTAAATTACTTTTTTGTTACCAAAGGGATGAAACCCTAGCTAGACATTAAATATTGAGACTATGTAACAGTACTATTATTATAACATCAACATAAAACATTTCATGTTCTTTCAGGCTAAGGAGTTCTGGAAGGGCAAAAGAGTGATAGAAATGAAAAAGGAGAGACCTCAGTGGTTCAGTAAAAACCTGCTGCAAAAATCAACACAACAACCTTCTGATACTACGGATGTGAAGCCTACGGACTTAGCTTAAACAAAAAGAAAATAATAAAACATATATTGTAGAATTTATTCAATAAATAATTATAGTTAACAATGTAATTTCATTCAGCAGCATTTAAAATTTTATCTTAAAATTATCTTATTACTATTAACGCTCATTTACATTGGTAGCCATATGCAATAGATTAAGCTATTGTTACTATCTTAAAACAAACTTAAATGAAGGATACTGGAAGGCCATTTCAATTCAGCCAATGTAAATGAACCTTATACTTTTCGCTTGGCTAAGGCTCTATGGTGTCTAAAATTATAATAAATCATTTTAAATTATATTATCAAATGAATTGGGAATGTTATCAAAATCATCAATAATGGAATCTGGTTCAATATCCCCTGTAAAATGAGATTCTACATGTATCTGGAATTCATTGAAAGCAATATCTTTCAGAAATGTTTCCCCACACATAGGGCATATTTTATCAGCTGTGGGAGAGGTGGATTCTTTTGATTCTTGCTCTGGAGAATTCTTTTTAAAGGCAGAAGTGTTTAATTCATTGAAAGTATCATTATATGTGCTGGAGTCAACTGGTGTGGCCCAGTTAGCTAAACTATCACTGGTTTCTATTTCTTTATGCTCGGAAGTAGTTATTTTGGTGCTATTTGCAATACATGTTGGGCATTTGTAACCATCTGGAACAAAACATGTAATTAGATAGATTTCACATGATCCAAAATGTATGTCATGTCACCAGAATATGTTTATGCATGCATTCATAGTATGTTTGTATTTTCAACAGGATGACACTGACCAAATTTTCATGCATATACAATAAATTTGTTATAGGTTAGTTTTTAATTATTTTTAAGTTAGAGTAATTTCTATTTTGTTATTTCACATGTTTTTCTGAATAAACATCATTAACAATAAATTTGTTTAGAGGGGCAATTACTTCTTAGAATAAATGTCTTAACAGTCAGCATCATAAAGATGTATACACTTTATGACCTTGTCTCTTTAAAAAATTATGTGGTGGATTGGCTCTAAAACCCAGCCCTAGGGTGGCCAAGCACCCAATCAGTGCTGAAAAAGGGTTGGCTGGTACTTGCTTTTAGTTTACCCTATTACTAAGACTCCACTGTCTGTACATCTGTCTGTCTGTCACCAGGCTGTATCTCATGAACCATGATGGTTTGACAGTTGAAATTATCACAGATGATGTATTGCTGTTGCCGCTATAACAATATATACTAAAAAACAGAATAATATATATATTTAATGGGGCTCCCAACCAACAAACATGACTTTTTTGCTGCTTTTATAGATAATGGTATGGAACCCTTCATGCCCGAGTATGACTTAACTTGGCCGGCTTTTACTTAACCAGTGTCACAACAGTGACTGATCCAATACTCAATTACTTACATTTTAACACACTTTCAATTCTTGAAATTGTTAGTTTTAGATCCTTTTCCTGTTGCGCCATTTCCTTTTTTAATTGCTGAAGCTTCTCTGTCTGGCTGCGGATCTCTTTCAGAGAATCAGTAGCTGGGTCTTCAATGTAAGTAAAACCAATAGAATCTACATTTAGTACTTCATCATCTGCATCTTGTAGTTCACTCATTTGTTCATATTGCTCTACTAACTGTGACTTTTCTTGAATATAACTGTTTATTACTTTTAGAGAAATCTCTTCTAAGCTTGACTCTGAAAACTTTTCCTGGTAGTTTGAGCTTGTTTTCGGAGTGCTGTGGATATACGTATTTGTCCGAATTAATGGATGTTTCGTTTGTTCGACATTTATAAGCTTTTCAGGGCTTTTTATAGAAGAAATTTTATTCCACAATGTTTTATTCTCACACGATACCATAAAGACATGATGCATAAGTTGAGACTTTTGTTTCTTAAGTTCAGCAATCTTTTGTTGTAGCTGAAGTCTCTCATCTTCTTGTAAAGGAATATACTGCGACCCCTGTTTAGCCTTCGTTATGTCAAGCTTCAACTTCATATTATCGGTTTCCAGTGTGTTTATTCTCCGCTGCAGGAGCAGACATCGATCTCTCATCGCGTGAAGGGCTAATTCGTGTACACTGACGTTGTATTCTGCTTTCAACGTCGACTGGAAAGTAGTGTCATTGTTGAAACTCACAATCGACGAAGACTCCATTATGAAACATGAAGTAGTTCACTGCTTAATTAAATTTATGAGTATTACATTAAATGACTTTACGATAGCGTTATTTCAAATCAATTACTTTACAAGTTTTATCCTTCATTAAATACGAAAAAGAAGGTTGTTTCATAGTGTTTGATTGACAGACACTTGACAGATAAATGTTGACGTAAATTGAAGTTGTCGTTGATGAATGACTTAATGACAGGCAAGTAAAGCCTATCACAGACTGGCGCGGTCAATAGTAAGCTTCTAATTAGCTGTCAAATCTACTATTGATCGCGGCCGCAGGCCGCGCCAGTGTGATACAGGCCTTACTTGGCAGACAAAAGTTAATACCGGCGTTTTAAAATGTAACTCGAACATCTCATTAATTCTACTCCTTTATACTTTTCTTTAAAAATAGAATGTTCCATTTTATTTATTCTTGTTACTATTTAATGACCCTTTTTTACCGCAAAACAACAAATATGTACAAAATTATGTGGGAATTCTCAATGGATTGCACTACAACTCGGGTACACGGATGCTCACAATGAAATCACTAGTTATATAGTATACAGGGTGGCCCATTCAAATCGGTCAGTATGGGAAAGTCTAAAACTATAAGACATACGAAGATTTGTTCTTAGGAACCATGTCACCGATTTTACAAGTAGAGAGGTACAAACAACCATAGAGACAATTTTACATGCCTGAACTTATTGAATATTGTAACGGTGGTCACTTTGAACACCTACTATGATAAATTAAAGTATGTGAAAAAAATGCATTTTATTCATTTTAGACATTATGTTTCTTAGAGACATTTACTGCTTAAGACCTACACAAACGATATCTGAATAGAAATAGTGTAAGTTTATTTTTTCAAAACAACCGGGTTCGATTCCCTAGCTGGGTAGTGTTTTTTTCAAATGTATGAATGCAGTTTTTCTTTTTATCAAAATCGGTGACATGGTTCCTAAGAACAAATCTTCGTATGTCTTATAGTTTCAGACTTTCCCATACTGACCGATTTGAATGGGCCACCTAGTATACTATATAACTAGTGATTTCATTGTGAGCATCCGTGTACCCGAGTTGTAGTGCAATCCATTGAGAATTCCCACATAATTTTGTAAATTGAGATTTTAGAGATAAAATATCTCTCTCTACTCGCCATGGACGCTGAGGTATCCGGAGGGACCACAAACCAATAAGGGACAGACATATATATATCACAGACATCAGAGAAACTTTACTCTGATATCTGTGATATATACATATATATACTTCCTTAGTGCTGCCAGGTCCAATTTGAAAAAGTCGGTAGAACTGTACCTTAAAAATCAGGATATCAGAAAAAAAAATCAGTAGATTAATTTTATGAACCAAAATTTACCTAAATGTAGGTTTTTTAAATATCACTGTGACGGAACTTATTTAACGACATGTGCAATATATTTAGTGGGGGTTCGGTATACCAATATGCTGACGACACGTGCCTACTTACTGCTCATCATGATTTAATCGAAACTCAAAAAATCATGCCTTACTTATCACTCGTCGACTCAATTATAAGTTATGGTATCACAAGCTACGGGTGGACTGTCAAAACCTACTTGGAACAAAACTATAACCTACAATCAACACTTTTAAAAACAATTGTACCGAAAAAAATTAAAGAAAAATATAAAAATAATAAAAAGGGTTTATTTAATCATTGCAAAGTGATTAACGTCTTTGATAGGTTTTGTTTGTCCTTAGTAACAGAGGAGTGTGAAATCATACCAACATCAAATAAAAATACTCGCTCCAGTAAATTACGTACCTTAGATTATCTACCTTCATATACAACTCCCAAAAGTAACAATGTATACGGTAAGAGAGTATCTGAGTTTCTACTCCCATATATATTAAATATCTTGCCTAAAAACTTACTATGTGATCTAATCAAAATTGTTGAAAACCATGGCAAATGTATGCCAATACTAAAAAAATACTATTTAAGTCTAGATTAATGTATAAAACTGATACATAGATGTAAAGTTTATATATTAATTTAAGTGTACTGAAAATCACAACCAAGCGTGTAATAATAGTATTAAATTAACGCGAATCGGACAGCGCGATCTCGCCAACTATTACATAAACCCTAGAGGTTTTCAATAGCGGCATGCTCGTAAAAAACATTGTGTTTATATCTAAAGTAAATAAATAAAAAAATAAAAGATATAAATCATTGCAAATTATCTCTCTTTCTCTTTTTCTCATAAAAAAAAGTAAAAGTAGTTTATTCTTCAAATTAGGCATATTACATGCACCTTTGAACGTCAATAAACTACCACCGGTTTGGAAATATATACATCTGCCACGAGAAGAACCGGCGTAAGAAACTCGGCGAGGTGTCATTTTTTCAAAATAATATACATTATATAGTTAAATAAAAAAATTACAGTATCAGCTACTACAAAATAACTTAAATAACAATGCTACAGTAGAAAATATTTTCGCGATAGATTACCCGTGCAGGACGCTATCACTGTCTACCATCCCTATCCATGATGTAATCGTTTATCTTATAATATGCTCTTGAATAAGTGTTTGTTTTACTACAGATTTGAATTTAGAATTGCTAAGTTCAGTAATGTGTTTAGGAATTTTATTGTAGAATTTGATACAATTTCCCAAGAACGACTTTTTCGCCTTTACTAGTCTATAGAAGGTTATTTTGAGTTTCCCAGTATTTCTCGTGGCTATTGGTTTATCAGCGTTCGTTGGAAAATTGCCCTATTTCTTCCTAACATACATTTTTATTTCAAATATGTATAGGGACGGCAGGGTTAGATTATCTTTTTCTTTGAAAAAATATCTTAATGAATCACGCGACCCCAAGTTATAAATTGCTCGAATAGCCCTTTTTTTTGCAAAATAAAAACAGTTTCAATATCTGCAGCTGATCCCCATAAGATAAGACCATAAGTAATTATACTATAAAATAAGCAAAGTGAACTAACCGTGCCGTTGCCACATTGGTAAGCTGCCTTATTCTCCTGACTGCAAATGCAGCAGAGCTCAACCTACTTCCTATCGCTGTTATATGGGAACCCCACTGCAATTTTGAGTCCAATGTAATACCTAAGAATACAGTAGAAGTAACAAATTCTAATGGTTGACCATTAAGTTTAATATTTGTATCTAAGTTTCTGTTTGATGAGTTCGCTAGAGAGAATTTCATACATTTCGTTTTTTTCGGGTTCAATACTAAGGTATTGGCAGCAAACCAGTCAGATATCATGGAGAGGGTATTATTTGGTTCAATGAGTTCAGTATCTCTCCTATTTACCTTGAACAGTAATGAGGTGACGTTTGCGAACATTACAATGCTTGAACTTCGGCTTACCATATATCGCAGATCATTTACATAATCAAGGAACAGGAATGGACCTAGAATAGACCCCTGAGGTACCGCCATCTCTACCACTGTCTCTGACGAAATGGCTTTATTTATCGCTACCTTTTGATTTCTCTGTGTTAAATATGACTTCATGAGATCTAATGCATGCCCTCTGATGCCATAAAACTTAAGTTCACAAATTAAAGTACCATGATCTACACAATCAAAAGGCTTGGAAAGGTCACAGAACACT
This sequence comes from Notocelia uddmanniana, assembly GCA_905163555.1. Lineage (NCBI taxonomy): Eukaryota > Metazoa > Arthropoda > Insecta > Lepidoptera > Tortricidae > Notocelia > Notocelia uddmanniana. Next base: position 19,268,253 of record LR991059.1, on the reverse strand, counting down.
CCGATGGCGTCGTGCGACTCTTGCCAAGACTGTAAAATAAATTTTAATAAACTTGCACCTGCATCAGTAGTTGACCTACCCTTCGTGAAGCCGAACTGCTGTGCGTGCAAAATATTGTGAGAATTAAAGTGAGAAACCAATTGCGTAAGCATTATTTTTTCGAATATTTTGCTAAACGCAGGTAGGATAGAAACTGGACGATAATCAGAAGGATTATCTCTATGACCTGATTTGAAAATTGGAACTACTTTACTACATTTCATTAAGTCTGGAAAAATGCCATAGTCTATACAGTTATTAAAAATGAGAGCTAGAGTTGGTGCAACGACCTCCAGAATAGATTCCAGTACCTTGACTGACACGCCCCATAAGTCCTCAGTGCTCTTTATTTTTAACATTTCAAAGGACTTCAGTACATCTAGAGGAGAAACATGATGAAATTTGAAATAAGTTAGTGATTCTAATTTTACGTTGTCATTCAGAAGGGATTAAGCTTTTGTGGTAGACGATGCTAAACTTCGTAGTGACTATAGGAATTTTAGAAAAGAAATTATTAAATTCATCAGCTACTTTTACTGCATCAGTTATTAAATTATCCTTTACTTTCAAAGAAATTGTGGACTCTTTATTATTTCTCTTCCCAGTCTCTGTGTTTATTATTTTCCAGACTGTCTTGGCTTTATTATCTGAGGACTTAATTGTATTATTCAAGTGCATTGCTTTTGCTTTCGTGCACACTGTTTTAAACAATTTGGAATAATTAGGGAACATACTGATGGAAACATTCGTCAGTGGTGCAAGATCTCCTTTCATAAAGTTGATATAAGTTATCTCTACTTTTCCGAATTCCGGTAGTTGGCCACTCATTAAATCTCATTTTATTGTTACGCTTTTTACTACAAGTCTTATTAAATTCGTTACACACTGTATTCAGAAGCATTTTGAATTGATCATTCGAATCATTTGATTGTACCTGGGTGTTCGGCATGGCGACTAGTAGATTAGACTTTAGTAATTCTAGTCTACTCTACTCAGCGGTCTTATTTCTATAACGCGATCTGGATGTTTTACTTCGCAAGGTAGCCTGACCATCTGAGCTTTATGATCCGAACGAACTTCATTCACTATGCTACTGTCTATATGAGAACTGTTTAACCAAATATTATCTATACAAGTGGCCGAGGTCGGAGTAACCCTGGTAGGTACTTCAAACAAGTAGTCAAAATTGAAAGATTTCAAAAGAGTGATGTACTTATCTTTTTCAACTGATTGTGATAATATATCGATATTAAAGTCGCAACAGACCACTACTGACTTTTTACCACTTGTTGCTTTACTGAGTACATCTTCCATAATTTCTATAAAAGATGTTAAATCACCTGATGGTGGTTTATAAATGCAAATTATCAGATACTGATCCATCTCTGCACAAGCAATCTCGCAAACACGATCAACAGAACAGCCTGAGACGTCTCTACGTTCCCTAAAAGTCACACCATTTTTCACTAAAATAATAGATTCACCACCCTCTGCTGTAGTTCTGTTGAACGCGCTGGCCAATACGTAATTATTTACATTGAATTTCATCATGTGATTCTTTAACCAAGTTTCTGTTAAGCAGACTACATCTACATTAAACTCTTCCGTAAATAATTCTAAATCTAGTATTTTGCCAGTGAAGCAATTCATATTTTGGTGTAATAAAGTTACACTATTGTGCTTCTCTGTTGTCCTAACAGTCAGTTTAAAGACAAATTAAGTATTACTTTAACCATCTGATTGTTTGTATTTACATACGTAATTGGCATAAGGTATAAAAAAACATTCTCAAGTCATTCATTGCAGTCAGCTATTGTTAGAAGACATGAATTGTATATACGAGGGGCGATTGATAAGTTCTGAGCCTGAGATATAAAGTGAAATAAAAGTTGTCAATACAAGTACAGTACACAATTAGAAACTCTCTGAGAATTTAATAGTTACCACCTTTTTAAAAGAATTGAGCTCTATTATTATGGGCACGCAGAAGAAGGTTATCATGTCTGCCATACGAGTGCTCGACTTCGGGAATTTCCAATGCTGCTCAAAAAAGTAATCGTTTGTTAAGTAGTAAACGAAATATCCCTTGAAGAAAAATTGAAGCTGTTTCAATATTCTGTACTATTTAAGATTGTCGTGTGCTATTATAAAAAGTATACCGCTTTATGTAAAAAGAACGTATGCAAGCGCTATAATGTAAATTGTAAATTCCGCTCAGGGCGGCCTTTGACTGAGTACTCTGAAAAAAGTCAAATAAATGTTCAGTGTTTTTAAATATTAGCAGGTAGTATAAAAGCTACAAATAATTTAGGAATGAACAGAAGAAACTTTACGTGGACTTTAAGTCTGAAAAAAGCCCATGAAGAGTGAGTTCTACAAACAATTACAGCACTTAATAAAGAACCAAGTGTTGCCGGGTCGGTCATCAGATACGATGTGATAAAATAAATCGCCTATTTAAAAGTTGAGATATGGTCTCGTGCAACAATATTTCGTTTTCAAATTTATAAAAGGAGGTTCCAAATTTTGCTGAAACTAAGCTGGCATAGTGGTTTTGTAAGCTCATTTTTAGGGACAAAGGCAAAAGTTCTTTTTTCGGCTACGAGGTGTTGGTGGTCGTTGTGTTAAGTGTCTTTTACTCGAGGATAGATACATTTTGAAATAAAAATATTTGGGTTAGACTCTTCCTTTACATCTCAGGCTCAGAACTTATCAATCGATCGTCGTATATGCCACAGAACTTACCTACCTATCTAGCCAATAACAAGTTTTTGTTTTCAAATGTTAATCAGATCATCTGATTGTCAGTACAAAGGTAAAATCCACTGAAAATTCAGCTGCAATGAAAATAATTAGTTTGCTTTGAGTTTCATTATTACTCGACCGAAGACCACAGCACAGACTACTCGTATGTAAAATGAAGATTTTTGTAACTCGTTGTGTATCGTTCATAGCGGTTGGTATTTAGTTGTTTTTGTTTAAGATAGGTTTACCTACTTAACTTAATCGAAATCAGCTCCGGCGACCAATTACTTCAATTTTAGATGTGCAGTAGTGTAGTGTTTTATAAATTAGGAAAATATATTTTTAAGAGAGCAATTAACTCAGAAAATCAGGAGAATCTGTTGAAAATTCTTTAGATGACTAGACATAGCATGAACTACTGATAAATCAGAAGACCTGGCAACACTGTGACTAAGCGAATGAACGAATGAATGATTACTCAACACTGTCAATGAGCTGTCAAAGCAAAGCAGTTTAGCAGTCATTCAAGTCAAGTCGGTCAGGTCCAGTCAGTCAGTCAGAGGATCATTATGTGTGTATACGATTTGTGTTTGGAAAAGAATAGCTGGAATTCGTGACGAATTTATAAGATTTTTGTAATTATTACACTTTCATTGCAAAATAATAATAACTCTTATCTAATACTATTAGTGTTTGCTGACTTTATTTTGATAGCTAGTTATATGTGCTAATCAAATCAATGACTATGCTACTTGGTGACAAGCGTTACGAAGTTTAGTCTCTGTACTGATTCCTTGAGTGTGAATGACTATACCGGAGTAAACAGAAGGTGAATCATTGCTATTACTAAGGATTCCTTCAATGTAATAGTTCTTCGTGAATTGCAAGTAAGTGTGGAATTATTCTTGCCGTACCGTACTTCAAAACATCTTTGGGAGTGGGAGGCTTCTCAGTGCCTGAGTTTTATGCGGGCTATTTTTGCCTGACCTCCTTTAGCTTCGCAAAGTTGTGCATTGTCAAATACTTGTTTTTCTACATATAATGGATCTTTTTTGTTATTGTATTATTAATACAATACAATAACAAGACAGATTATGAATTAGCGTACCATTACTTTTACCTATCCTATACTATTACTATTTTACCAGCAACTTTTAACAGATTGGTGGACATTTCCTTGATCCGGTCAATGTCAAGATTAGTTAATACATAAATAAATAAATATAAGAGGACAATTTTTACACAAATCAAACATGTCCCAGAGTAAGCTCAATAAGGCTTGTGTTATAGGTACTAGACAATATAGTTTCATATAGTTAGTTTATTGTTATGTAGTTTTTGTAATCTGAAATAATAATCTAATTAATGAGGTGTGCAACAAAGAGTATTTGTATTGTATTGTATATATACTTAAATACATAGAAAACATCCAAGTCTCAGGAACAGTACTTTTACCAAAACTATAGAAAATAATAGCCTAATTCAGCCCCTTTTACAACCATTAAACAGGAAATTGAAGTGAGGGTCAAGTATTCCAAAATGTGCATTAAATAAATGAAATAAATGAATGAACTTTATTCTGCAAGTAGGCTGCAATGACACTTTTACAAGTCAAGATCTACTTGCATTTCTAAAGAATCCATCCATCGCTCTTTCCAACTGAGCTACTGCGGGTTATCCCGAGGCAATGAATCTTTCAATAAGTTCACTCTTTTTATTTCAGCCTTAGGGAGACTAGTAGCGACATCTACCGTCACACAACAACTTAGTCGTGACTGCAGAAAATTATGTCCTAAATCTTTGGTGGTGATAAGAAATGTCAGAGTTGAGGGAAGTTTTTCACCTGTTTCATCAAAACTAGAATAAGTGTAGTTACTATTTTTATTATAATAATATTTTTTATAAAAATCAATAAGAGTTGAAAGAGCTAGTTTCACCTATAAAAAATAATTATTTTTATATCTACAGTATCTGCAATAAATCTATCATATTTAAGTTTTCTTCTTAGTATTTTCATATGTGTAGGACTAAGACTGCCTAACGAATATCATATAAGAGTACTTTAGATAGAGAGTAAAACTTTACATTTTATTGTATTATTCCATATAGAAAATCCATTTTACGCAAGTTTTTCTAAAATTGCGTAGAATGACTAATACTCAGCATACTGATAAAAGTGGTTTATTAAAAAAAAAAAATTAAAACAAATTACAGTTTCTTGACTTAACCTCGAAAGACCCACCATACATAGTTACCCTATTCTTAGTTTGAACCTTGTTGCATAGGACATTAGGGTGACATTCATTTGATTAAGGAAAGAATGGAACAAAAGAAAAGCTACTTTATTTCGTGTTTGAAAGGTTCGAATTTGATTGAAACAGAGTGTACATTGTAATGCACATTGGGCCTTACGAGGAATCAAAATATTAGCTTAGTACTTCGTACTGAAACCCTTTGCATAAATAGCAGCTTGTCATCGTCGAGGAAGAGATTCGATCAACTTTGTGAGGAAATAGTGAGGAATTCTTTCCCATTCTTCCTTTAATTGAACAAACCTTTTATTGATATTAGCTGCTTTCCTTGCATACGACGACCCAGCTCCTTCCATAAGTTTTCGACAGGATTTAAGTCCAGACTTTGGCTGGGCCATTCCAAAACCCTCACTCTACGTTTTTTGAACCATTGCTTTACAAGGTTAGACGAATGTTTCGGGTCGTTATCTTGCTGACACATAAACGCCCTGCCGAAATTCTGGCGTGCCCAGGGAAGAAAAACGTCTTGCAATATTTCTTCATAAACTTCCTTTGTCATGATGCCGTTAATTCGATGTAATGGACCAACTCCACTTGCACTGAAACTGCCCCATACCATAAGGGAGCCGCCGCCGTGTTTGACTGTAGGAAGCTGGTACTTTGGATCATAGCGAGCATTGTCTGGACGTCGAACATAGGTAATCCCATCTGTTCCAAATAGTAAAAACTTGGCTTCGTCGCTCTAGATTACCTTTTCCCACATATCCTCAGTCCAAGAAAGATGTTCTTTCGCATATTTTAATCTAGATGTCCGATTTTTCTTGGAAATCAGTAGTTTCTTTGCGGGTCGGCGAGCACGAAGTCCATTGTCTATCAGAACATTTCTAACAGTGCGTATGGATACAGAAACTGAATCTCCACTCGATATCTCTCGTATAATGTCGCTCGCTGTGAGTCGTGGATTATCTCTTGCTTATCGCATAATGTTCAACTAAACGTGAAGGTCCTGAAGTACAGCGAGGCCGACCAGGTCTATTTGGCTTTTTGACACATCCGTGAACCTTTTCACGTTTTAAAACCTTCGAAATAGTCGACTGATGAAGCTGAAATTGCTTGGCTAGTGTCAATTGCGTGAAGCCATTTATAATAGCTTTTTGTATGGCTACTGTAAAGTTTTGTTTCCATGAGGTCTAGCCATATCGGCACTGATATCTCTTTCAAATATTATCTCGAAAATAATACGAAACTCAATTTCTATTCAACTTATATATTACAAGTGACGGACGCTAAATTCGAGAAAAAACGAATTGCAATCAGATTTTTTTAAATTGAGTAACCGGCATGTAAATTGGTTGAGGATAAGTCAATACAACCTTTTTAGTTAAGTTTTCAACAAATTTAGTTTTGGAATTCATAAGCGTTGAAATATTTTACAGAAAAATTACAATATGATAGATTTATTGCCGCTACTGTACCAAACTGCACAGCACCAAACTGTAACTCCAAAAACTTGTACAAAGTGAGGTAAAGTGACCTTGCAACCGAACTATAGGTACCTATTTAAACTTTCACACCAGTCATTGAACCTTTAAATAGCACCAAAAAACATCTGGCACACAGGCCTTGCTTATGCTTACCATCTAAGGATTTCAAAAAAAATCACATGATTCTAAGTCCTAGCAGCTGAACAGACATTTTCACAAGCTCAGTAGTCCATAATGCCAATTTCTATGATTAGTTCTATCAGAACAATATGTAGCAGTTCACGAATGAATTTATAAAGCTATCTGTGCAAAATATACTATAGTTATCTAGTGTATTTATGGTGTACACTTACATGACTTCAATAATAATATCTCGGACAACCATCCATGTGAAATCAATTTGGTACTATACTTTCAAGTGGTCACCATTTAAATTCCATGTAATCTATATGTAACCAGCTGTTCTCCAGCTTGAGTGCTCAATTTGTGTTTATTTTTAAATCCAAATATGACTAACATCTTAATTTTTGCATGTATCTCCGCCTAGATCCTGTTCACATGTGGCTTCCAGGTTTATCCATTGTTAAATTATGACTGTTTCGTATCGCGACGTAATAACACGTAAATTAACAAAGAATTAACAATACCTACCTTGTTGATGTAGATAGGTACTTGACTTGGTATTTTTTATAGTACAGCCAGTGACTAGAGGCTCTATTCAATGATTGCAGAACATCTAGGCATTTGTACTTAATTGAGCAATTGTAATGTGCTGTTTTCTTGTTTGACATTAAATTTTATCTGGATTCTATTATAACTAGGTTAATACAATTGTATCATCTAGAGAATAAATACATCAATAAATATTTTCCATCATTGCATTTTTAAAGCGTGTAGTTACTATAAGAATTTACTTAGACCACAAAAATCTTATTGTTGTAGCAATACAATACAATCGATTGTAGGGGACGTCCCCTCTGACGATTTTTATTTAATTTCTAATAATTGAGTGCATTATTATCGCGTCCTGTGTCGGGTGAGACAGCAGCGCCACGAGAGCGGCGCGCGCGCAGAACTAGGCACTTCTAGTGGTGAATAGGACCACACATTTTGCATTTCACTCTCATATCACTGTGTAGTCCTTACTCTTTTTTTTTGACACGTCATTTCGGCACGCATGCAAGCGAGCGCGCGCTATCTTTTGGTATCATATTGTGATGCGAAATGGCAGGTCAGGTCAGATGAACCTTCCAGATACGTATGAAGCATGACATCGTTGTCGATTGGGTAAATTGTAAAATCCGTTCTATACTATTCGTGACACTTTTATGTAACTTTCCCTACCTAGCCCATTTCCATTTTATTTAGCGTTGATTCTTCTTGTCTTCGCGTCTTCTTGACATGAAAAATAACGATCAATTTTATTTATAGAAAATTGTTTTATCTCAGACTACTTGACATAAATTTACCTACTTAAATGGTACTAAATCTGCAATGCAATAGCCGTCGTCTCGAAACTAGTTAATCATGCCCAATCTACCCAATGCTGACTTGACCCACATTTTGTTAACGGTGATCCGTTTGCGTCGTATGAATTGCCCAAGAATACAGCAACATCAGCACCGGTAGTAGAATCGCGAATGCTTCTATTCAATTTTTCGCTTCTTTCTAGCAAGTTTGTATTGTGTAAGGGATGAATGGCAGGAGTTACACTCCCTCCTAATGAGAGAAAGAAGTAGATGTATAAATATACATCCGTAAGCTGAATAGCTTCCGGCAAAGCCTTACGTAATTTTAGTTACTTTTAATAAGGTTTGAGGGTCTCCGCTAAATTAAAGTCGCTAAACACTTGTCACTTGCGCCTCATATTAGACAAGAACGGATTTTACCAACATTTTAGAGGTGACCAATTTACATTATTAGCAGTTTGATTTGCTGTGTTTTGTTGTCCTTAGCTTATAAATAACTTGCGGAAAGTCGCTGTAAGTTAACTCAACATTTATTTATTTATTTTATACAAACTACATTTATACCTTACAGCAGAGCCAAAGTGGTACAAACTTATATACTACTATATAAATATACAAATGCTACAATATAGTAAAATACTTATGCTATCGTGCTCGCAGGCATCTCACGTTCCGCTACCTTCTTGCACTCTGTCATCAGTCGACCAATCGGGCTTGCGAACAGATCACACTGTGGGTGCGCTTCGAGCACGGAGTTAAAAACGCGAGCGCGCGGGAGACCGGATTGTGCGTGTGCGCCCGCGTGCGCGCCGCCGGCACCGCCAGCAAGGGGTGTCTTTGGGCACGAGTATACGAACACGGCGCAAAAAGACGCACGAAAGCTTCGACAAGACCTACACAGTCGATTCTACTTCTGACTATATCGATTGTAAATTTAGCCAACATGATCTCCGGTGGTATTGTTTCGGCGATCTTCCTTGTACTTCAGCAAACATCATTCTCTATGAGCTTTGACTTCAGTTACTCATACTGTTAGGTACATGTAAGGGCTTAAATTACTCGCGCTGAGCGATACACTTACACTTACAAGCAGATCATGTAGTTGTATGTATGGTTAACTGCTTTTAGATCTGCGATGAATCGCTTGACTCTTGTTAATTAAACCAAGTTTAGCCTGAATGTTTATCCACACGTTGTTAGCGGTGACCTGTTTCACGCGGGTATTCATAGCGTCAAACGGGCACCTCAGGACATCCAGTATTATGTCTGACCTCCTATCATTCATAGCCGTTTCGAGTCTCGGGTTCAAGATGTACTTTGTGAATCGCATAGCAGGAATTATTTAATGTCTTCATTGCTGGATGTGTTTTGACAATAATGGCGACCTACTACGCGACTCGGGTTATGTTTATGCTACGCGATATTTTAATTGTCCGAGGCGTGGGTGAAGTTGATAACTGATGTCGACCACTTGATACCTATACTTGTGAGCCAGGCGTTATTTGGTAGCGCATAATGATTACCTACTGGGAATTTGTAATGTTTATATTTTCTTAGAGTGCTTATGAAGGCTGACAAGACCTTTTCGACGTACAGATCGTTAGTATCTCGATTCTTATATCAGTATCAAGCAGACGAATAGCCTGATAATGCCCGGTAACGGTCATGTTCCGGTCCGGTCTGTAAGGTGTACGAATACAGACCACTAATGAATGTCCGAAGGTCGAGTAAATTAGCGAATTCGTGTTGTATACCTAACGACTGCTATCATCTCCTTTAGCTCCTCATTATCATCGTGATGTGGCTTGGATACCTACCTACTTCCATTAATCGAGGGTTCCGTTTGATGATTATACTATCATCATCATCATGTCAGCCGAATGACGTCCACTGCTGGACATAGGCCTCCCCCAAAGACTTATTATACTATGTGTAAAATAAAATAAAACGAGAACAGTACAGAAAACGTAGAGGCAATTAACAAGCGGTATTATAGTTAACCCTTTACCAGGCCCCGAAGAACCAGCGTGTCTTAATACGTACTTTATATGCTGTTGCAACCGTATTGAACGCCTTGTAAAAAATGTATTTATGAAAGTCGGAGATCTTCCTTTAAACCAGAAATAAAAATGTGGGTTACGGTTATCCCATCGCCTGTCTAAGTAATGAACTGTCATACTAGATTTTGTCTTATTATATTCTTGATCAGGCCAAGGGATATATTCCACCCACATCTTATATCGGTTATAATAGTCAAGGTTTAACTCCAAATCTCCTACGAAACATTATATCAATCACTGAAAAGAATATTTACCTCATTATATACTTACCTCATTACTTTTTGGTTAAAAGCAACACAATTATTCAATTTTATGATACTATCTACAAGAAGAAATTCTTCAGGGAAAGTCTTTAAAAGGAGATTTTATAGCTAGGTACATGAATTGGCTCTAGGTTGAACACAAAAACTGTTTTATTACTTACGTGAGTTTTTATGACATGACAAGACAATTTACCGGGCCATGGGAAAAATAGCTCCCACACAGTTAAACTCTAATAAGGCCATGGGATAATGTCAACCCACATCCTAATTCTGGTCATACACAATAATGCATGAATATTTAGCAATGTTTACGATTACATTAGCTTTCAACACTCAAAATCTACAAAATATCAAAAAATTGTTCGACCTATGTACTTCTGTTTCATAGAAATTATGGAAAGTGTTCGAATTTCTCCGTAGTTTACTGAAATTAGCGTTCAAGTGAATTTAAATGGCTGCCAAAGATATATTACGCAATTTAGAAGCGTGTTGTGAATGAAGATCATAAAATAATATTTTCAGGGATTGACAAAATATTTTGTAGGTGGTTTGGAGTTAAAAACCTGACTACGGTAACCGATATAATATGTGGGTGGAATATATCCCTTGGCCTGGTAAAGGGTTAAAAACAATACACCACAGCACTATCCTGACCGGATATAACCCGTGTTACCTAGTCCGTATTTTTTTTCCGCGCTGTTTTCAGTGCGGCCCGGCGTCTAATTTTTCTGGCACAAATAATAATTCCTAGCATAGTGACTACAGACTATGCAGCGTTTTATTTTGACACGACCATTTATTTTTGCACGCCCACACGCAAAGGATTGGATGTATTTTGCGAGTAAGCATTATTTTCAGTTCGCAGTATTGATTCTTCGTATGGATGTAGGTATCTACGAGGGTAAATCAAAAAGTTCTTAGAATAAGGGTAAAAAACAAAAAATAATGTTTTCTTACTTTTTATTTTTCTACATAGTCTCCTTGTAGTCCTATAAACTTTAAGTATCGTTTCTCAATTTCTTTTATTCCATCAATAAAAAACGATTTTTCTTGGGACTCGAAAAACTCCTCTACAGCACCCACTACGGCGTTATCATCTCGAAATTTAATTCCGCGCATGTGCTCCTTTAATTTCGGGAATAGGTGAAAATCGCTAGGAGCCAAGTCCGGAGAATATAGCGGGTGGTCAAGCAGCGTGAAGCCAGCTTGGCGGATAGCAGTGAGTGCCAATTCTGAGCGATGAGCTACCCCCGTGAAGACAACCACCCCAAATCATTTGCCCGCAAATGGCATATCGGTATCGTTTGTTCATCGTTAGCTCACGTTTGCTCAGTAGGTTAAATCGTTTGGACCCGATTCTAACATCCGTTTTTTTTAAAAACAATATGGGGGTGGTCAACTTCACGCTAACCACCCCATACCACAATTCCCGAGTTTTCTTAGTTATTACGGTAAGATAATCGTTTGCTCACGTTTGTTCACACCATTAAATCGTTTGGACCCAACTCCTCATTTTTATTTTTATTTTTAAAGTGGGGTGGCTATCTTCACGCCAACCACCCCACCCTGAACTTCGCAAAACCAAATATGTGGAGTCATCGGGCGACGTTTGCTCACGTTTGCTCAGGCAGTAAAATCGTTTGGACCTCACCAGTTTCGTCATAAAAAAATAAAAACGAAATTGAATACAATTAGCCACGTTGATTGGAGTATCTCAATTCGAAGAGTCAAAAGTCAAATTAGAATCGGATCCGAACGATTCAACTACCTGAACAAACGTCTACATACACTGCCTAATTGATCTACTTATAGATTAGTAACTAGCGGGCGTGTCAACAGGTTTAACCAGGAAACAATTCTGAAGACTTAATTTAGATAAATTAAGTCTTCAGTAGTCTACATGATGGAAATAAAATAAATAAACAACATAATAATTTTTACAATATCTATATCGTTCATTTGTGGTTAGCTCACGTTTGCTCAGCTGTTTAGAACGTTTGAACCCGATTCTAACATCTGTTTTTTTTTTAAACAATATGGGGGTGGTCAACTTCACGCTAACCACCCCATACCACTTTTCCCGTGTTCTCTTAGTTATTACGGTAAGATAATCGTTTGCTCACGTTTGTTCACACCATTAAATCGTTTGGACTTAACTCCTTCATTTCCTTTATAATTTTTAAATTGGGGTTGCTGTCTTCCTAGTAACTACCCACGCCACCCTTAAATCGGCAAAACTAAATATGTGGAGTCATCGGGCGACGTTTGCTCACGTTTGCTCAGGCATTAAAATCGTTTGGACCTCGCCAGTTTCGTCATAAAAAAATAAAAACGATATTGAGTACAATTAGCCGCTTTGATTGGAGTATCTCAATTCGAAGAGTCAAAAGTCGAGTTAGAATCGGATCCAAACGATTCAACTACCTGAAGAAACGTCTGCATACACTGCTTAATCGATCTAGATTAGTAACTAGCGGGCGCGTCAACAGGTTTAACCAGGAAACAATTCTGAAGACTTAATTTATCTCTATGATGACAGTAAAATAAATAAACAACATAATAATTTTTAAAATATATATATCGTTCATTTGTGGTTAGCTCACGTTTGCTCAGCTGTTTAGAACGTTTGAACCCGATTCTAACATCCGTTTTTTTTTTAAAAGAATATGGGGGTGGTCCACTTCACGTTAACCACCCCATACCACTTTTCCCGCGTTTTCTTAGTTATTACGGTAAGATAATCGTTTGCTCACGTTTGTTCACACCATTAAATCGTTTGGACTTAACTCCTTCATTTCCTTTATAATTTTTAAATTGGGGTTGCTGTCTTCCTAGTAACTACCCACGCCACCCTTAAATCGGCAAAACTAAATATGTGGAGTCATCGGGCGACGTTTGCTCACGTTTGCTCAGGCATTAAAATCGTTTGGACCTCGCCAGTTTCGTCATAAAAAAATAAAAACGATATTGAGTACAATTAGCCGCTTTGATTGGAGTATCTCAATTCGAAGAGTCAAAAGTCGAGTTAGAATCGGATCCAAACGATTCAACTACCTGAAGAAACGTCTGCATACACTGCTTAATCGATCTAGATTAGTAACTAGCGGGCGCGTCAACAGGTTTAACCAGGAAACAATTCTGAAGACTTAATTTAAATAAATTAAGTCTTCAGTAGTCTACATGATGGAAATAAAATAAATAAACAACATAATAATTTTTACAATATCTATATCGTTCATTTGTGGTTAGCTCACGTTTGCTCAGCTGTTTAGAACGTTTGAACCCGATTCTAACATCTGTTTTTTTTTTAAACAATATGGGGGTGGTCAACTTCACGCTAACCACCCCATACCACTTTTCCCGTGTTCTCTTAGTTATTACGGTAAGATAATCGTTTGCTCACGTTTGTTCACACCATTAAATCGTTTGGACTTAACTCCTTCATTTCCTTTTTAATTTTTAAATTGGGGTTGCTGTCTTCCTAGTAACTACCCACGCCACCCTTAAATCGGCAAAACTAAATATGTGGAGTCATCGGGCGACGTTTGCTCACGTTTGCTCAGGCATTAAAATCGTTTGGACCTCGCCAGTTTCGTCATAAAAAAATAAAAACGAAATTGAGTACAATTAGCCGCTTTGATTGGAATATCTCAATTCGAAGAGTCAAAAGTCGAGTTAGAATCGGATCCAAACGATTCAACTACCTGAAGAAACGTCTGCATACACTGCTTAATCGATCTAGATTAGTAACTAGCGGGCGCGTCAACAGGTTTAACCAGGAAACAATTCTGAAGACTTAATTTATCTCTATGATGACAGTAAAATAAATAACAACATAATAATTTTTACAATATATATATCGTTCATTTGTGGTTAGCTCACGTTTGCTCTTATGTTTAGAACGTTTGAACCCGATTCTAACATCCGTTTTTTTATAAAAGAATATGGGGGTGGTCAACTTCACGTTAACCACCCCATACCACTTTTCCCGCGTTTTCTTAGTTATTACGGTAAGATAATCGTTTGCTCACGTTTGTTCACACCATTAAATCGTTTGGACCCAACTCCTCATTTTTTTTAAATTTATATAGTGAGCCACCCCACTATCTTCACGCCAACCACCCCACCCTGAACTTCGCAAATCCAAATATGTGGAGTCATCGGGCGACGTTTGCTCACGTTTGCTCAGGCATTAAAATCGTTTGGACCTCACCAGTTGCGTCATAAAAAAATAAAAACTAAATTGAATACAATTAGCCGCGTTGATTGGAGTATCTCAATTCGACGAGTCAAAAGTCGAGTTAGAATCGGATCCAAACGATTCAACTACCTGAACAAACGTCTGCATATACTGCTTAATCGATCTAGATTAGTAACTAGCGGGCGCGTCAACAGGTTTAACCAGGAAACAATTCTGAAGACTTAATTTAGATAAATTAAGTCTTCAGTAGTCTATATGATGAAAGTAAAATAAATAAACAACATAATAATTTTTACAATATCTATATCAATCATTCATGGTTAGCTCACGTTTGCTCAGTTGTTTAGAACGTTTGAACCCGATTCTAACATCCGTTTTTTTAAACAATATGGGGGTGGTCAATTTCACGCTAACCACCCCATACCACTATTCCCGCGTTTTCTTAGTTATTACGGTAAGATAATCGTTTGCTCACGTTTGTTCACACCATTAAATCGTTTGGACCCAACTCCTCATTTTTATTTTTATTTTTAAAGTGGGGTGGCTATCTTCACGCCAACCACCCCACCCTGAACTTCGCAAAACCAAATATGTGGAGTCATCGGGCGACGTTTGCTCACGTTTGCTCAGGCATTAAAATCGTTTGGACCTCACCAGTTTCGTCATAAAAAAATAAAAACGAAATTGAATACAATTAGCCGCGTTGATTGGAGTATCTCAATTCGAAGAGTCAAAAGTCAAGTAAGAATCGGAACCGAACGATTCAACTACCTGATCAAACGTCTGCATATACTGCCTAATTGATCTAGATTAGTAACTAGCGGGCGTGTCAACAGGTTTAACCAGGAAACAATTCTGAAGACTAAATTTAGATAAATTTAGATAAATTAAGTCTTTAGTAGTCTATATGATGAAAGTAAAATAAATAAACAACATAATAATTTTTACAATATTCATTTGTGGTTAGCTCACGTTTGCTCAGTTGTTTAGAATGTTTGAACCCGATTCTAACATCCGTTTTTTTTTAAACAATATGGGGGTGGTCATGCTCGTGAAGTTGACCGCCCCAAACTTATTGCCCGCAAATGGCATAGCTATATCGTTAGTTCATCGTCACGTTAGTTCAGTACATTAAATCGTTAGGATCCGACTACAACATAGTTTTTTTTAAAAACAAAATGGAGGGGGCCATCTTCACGCTACCGCCCCAAAACCTATTTTCCGGTTTTTATCGATTGCTATCGGTAGATATTCGTTAGTTCACGCTAATTCACAAAGAAATTTCGTAAGGACCCGATTCGGAATTTTTTTTTTTGTTTCAAGTGGGGAGGTCAACTTCACGTTACCGCCCCAAAACCTATTTTCCGGTTTTTATTGATTGCTATCGGTAAATATTCGTTTTTTTTTTAATTCAAGTGGGGAGGTCAACTTCACGCTGCCGCCCCAAAACCTCTTTTACGGTTAGTATCGACTGTTATCAGTAGATATTCGTTAGTTCACGCTAATTCATACAAAAATATCGTAACGACCCGACTCTGAATATGTTCTTGTTTTAATTTAAGAGGGGACGTCTTCTTCAAGTTAGCCACCCCAATGTAGCAATTAAAGCAAATAATTATGCAGTAATATTAAGCATCGTCAGTTCACGTAAACGTTTCAACTGGAGTACGAAAGTCAGAGGGGTCAAAAGCAAAGATGGAATCAGGTCCTTACGATTTAACTGACTGAACAAACCTCTACAGACACTACATATTCTATCTAAATATGTAACTTGTGGGCAATCAATAACATTTGGTCAAAAAATAAACATCCGTAAAATTCAAGATTTGTCTACTGGAGTATATATTTCAGACCGGACAAAAGGCGAGCTGTAATTGGGTCCTAACGATTTTACTGCCTAAACAAATATCTACAGACAGTTGTTAGTCGATCTAGATGTGTAACTTGCGGGCACTAGAACAGGATTTGCCAGAAAAAAAATCCAAAGAAAATTGTTATTTTCAACCGTAGTACGAAAGTCAGAGGGGTAAAAAGCAAGGATAAAATCGGGTCCTTAGGATTTAACTGACTGAACAAACGTCTACAGACACTACTTATTCTATCTAGATGTGTAACTTGCGGGCACTCAATAACATTTGGTCAAAAAATAAAAATCCGTAAAATTCAAGATTTGTCTACTGGAGTACGTATTTCAGAGCGGAAAAAGGGCGAGACGTAATGGGGTCCTAACGATTTAACTGCCTAAACAAATATCAACAGACAGTTGTTAGTCGATCTAGATGTGTAACTTGCGTGCACTCGAACAGGATTTGCCAGAAAAAAAATCCAAAGAAAATTGTTATTTTCAACCGTAGTACGAAAGTCAGAGGGGTCAAAAGCAAGGATAAAATCGGGTCCTTAAAATTTAACTGACTGAACAAACGTCTACAGACACTACTTATTCTATCTAGATGTGTAACTTGCGGGCACTCAATAACATTTGGTCAAAAAATAAAAATCCGTAAAATTCAAGATTTGTCTACTGGAGTACATATTTCAGTGCGGACAAAAGGCGAGATGTAATCGGGTCCTAACGATTTAACTATCTAAACAAATATCTACAGACACTACTTATTCTATCTAGATGTGTAACTTGCGGGCACTCGAACAGGATTTGCCAGAAAAAAAATCCGAAGAAAATTATTATTTTCAACCGGAGTACGAAAGTCAGAGGGGTCAAAAGCAAGGATGGAATCGGGTCCTTACGATTTAACTGACTGAACAAACGTCTACAGACACTACTTATTCTATCTAGATGTGTAACTTGCGGGCACTCGAACAGGATTTGCCAGAAAAAAAAAACCGAAGAAAATTATTATTTTCAACCGGAGTATGAAAGTCAGAGGGGTCAAAAGCAAGAATGGAATCGGGTCCTTACGATTTAACTGACTGAACAAACGTCTACAGACACTTCTTATTTGATCTAGATGTGTAACTTGCGGGCACTCAATAACATTTGGTCAAAAAATAAACATCCGTAAAATTCAAGATTTGTCTACTGGAGTGTATATTTCTGAGCGGACAAAAGGTGAGACGTAATCGGGTCCTAAGGATTTAACTGCCTAAACAAATATCTACAGACACTTGTTAGTCGATCTAGATGTATAACTTGCGGGCACTCGAACAGGATTTGCCAGAAAAATAATCCGAAGAAAATTATTATTTTCAACCGGAGTACGAAAGTCAGAGGGGTCAAAAGCAAGAATGGAATCGGGTCCTTACGATTTAACTGATTGAACAAACGTCTACAGACACTACTTATTCTATCTAGATGTGTAACTTGCGGGCACTCAATAAAATTTGGTCAAAAAATTTAAATCCGTAAAATTCAAGATTTGTCTACTGGAGTACATATTTCAGTGCGGACAAAAGGCGAGACGTAATCGGGTCCTAACGATTTAACTACCTAAACAAATATCTACAGACACTACTTATTCTATCTAGATGTGTAACTTGCGGGCACTCGAACAGGATTTGCCAGAAAAAAAATCCGAAGAAAATTATTATTTTCAACCGGAGTACGAAAATCAGAGGGGTCAAAAGCAAGAATGGAATCGGGTCCTTACGATTTAACTGACTGAACAAACGTCTACAGACACTACTTATTCTATCTAGATGTGTAACTTGCGGGCACTCGAACAGGATTTGCCAGAAAAAAATCCGAAGAAAATTATTATTTTCAATCGGAGTGCGAAAGTCAAAAGGGGTCAAAAGCAAGAATGTAATCGGGTCCTTACGATTTAACTGACTGAACAAACGTCTACAGACACTACTTATTCTATCTAGATGTGTAACTTGCGGGCACTCGAACAGGATTTGCCAGAAAAAAAATCCGAAGAAAATTATTATTTTCAACCGGAGTACGAAAGTCAGAGGGGTCAAAAGCAAGGATGGAATCGGGTCCTTACGATTTAACTGACTAAACAAACGTCTACAGACACTAATTATTCTATCTAGGTATGTAACTTGCGGGCACTGGAACAGGATTTGCCAGAAAAAAATTCCGAAGAAAATTATTATTTTCAACCGGAGTACGAAAGTCAGAGGGGTCAAAAGCAAGAATGGAATCGGGTCCTTACGATTTAACTGACTGTAAACACGTCTACAGACACTACTTATTCTATCAATTTTTTTTTGCGGGCGGTCAAACACAGTTTGTAAAAAAAAACCACATTCACACACTTTTTTGACTAATATGAGGGATCGTAGTCAACCCCGCACTATTTACCCGCCGGCCCGCACAAGCGCACTCGCCTTTTCTCCCCTACACCAGGCGCTAAACTTGCTTAACAGCATATTAACCAGCGACAGTCAACTTGATATCTTTTCACGTCTGAGAATCGTTTTTTACCCGCATCGAGTCACTATTTACAGTCAATAGTAACCACCAGTACTATTTTTTTAAATGATGACCACCCAATGAATATCAACCCTAGGACGTCCAGTGCTGGACATAGGCCTCCCCCAATTTCATGATGACCATCCTTTTTAAAATGATCTATATGTATTTTTTCCTATTTTTTAAGTTGAACAATTTCTGAATATCTGATCTATTCTCTCTAATGCACGAATCAGTAAGTTTGAGAGAGACAGATAAGTGATATCTGACAGGTGTTCACCTGTCACTACCTCCGCTTTCAAATATGCAAATTGTACTGCACGGACGTTTTGGATTATATGGGATTTGAAATTTTTTGTGTGCCTTTTAAGTGGAGACAATTCGTTAGCAGCCGAAAATGATCGTTCTATCTGTCCCTTAAAAATCGTCTTGCTTAACACTACGGATCTCTTGGTATCTAGACACGCGGCAGCGTGTCCAGCTAAGTTCACCGCAGGAACTGGCGGACAGCAGCCGTGTGTTATATTACACGAACCGTTTGGAGCCACTTTTGACCCCCAATAACTCCAAATCTATCTAACATAAAAACGTGAAATTTGGTACATATATTAAGATCCTTTAGAATAACTAGAACTCCAAATTTCATAAATATAGGTTTAATAGTTATTGAGATATTAAATTCCAAAAAACGGCTTTTTTACCACTGACTGACTGACTGACTAGTAATCAAAAACCTAACCCACTTCCAGGTGACCTAGAAAGCTGAAATTTGGCATGCAGCTTGGTAATTTTGTGTATACACCAGAAAAAATCACAAAACAGTGATTCTATTATTACTTTTATTATTATTATTATTGTATGTCTTTTCCGCTCACGGGACAATGGTGTCCCGGACCTTTGGAAGGCGTGCGCGGAGCCGAAGTACCGAGGTACCGAAGTACCAACCGAGTACCACATAGCCAACACGTAGAGGCCCTTTTGACAATTTAATGAAATGCAAGGGGTACACCGAGCGGATGCTGTCCCTGCCCGTGTCATGGGACGCACACAGAGACAGCACCCGCCAGGGTGTACAGGAACTATTGCTGATTGATGGAATCTAAAGGAACCGGACTATTGGGTGAAGATGATGGATTATTGAGTGAGACAACGGACGTCTGCCTAATAAAACTGTCTCACATTTTTATCTCAGGCAGACGGTGACTTGCCATCTGCTAGATGGGCCCCTATAAATAGCGACATTAAAAAATGGCCTAAGGGCAACACCGGTGCAGAGGGCTGGGGGTAGAGAGGTGGCACTGGACTTTAAACATATAGCCAACTCGCCACTTAGGTGACCACATCCACCCCCGAGCAACAGCTCTAGCGACTCCACTCTGGACAGCCGGTTAAGGCAAGCCAGAGGCGGGGGGCCTGTTCATACAACCAACCCACAGGACACCCCCAGGAGCACTCAGGTACATAGGGTCGCTGCTCCCTAACAGCTCGCCACAAGCTGCCCTATGTTGACTGACTGCACTGGAAATTATTATTATTACTATTATTATTATTTATGCTAGTTACCTCAGAACTCCGTCATTTTTTAACCGATTTGGAAAAATCTTTTTTTGTATGAAACGGTATACGTCCGTGGTGGTCCCATTGTCATCGGGTAGAATCTGATCATAGGGTCCTGGAGAAATCGAGGGAACTCGTCAAATATTTAAGGTGCACCTATATCGGTTTGGGTATTTTGTATAGTTACTCGTGTATTCGCTCTGGGAAAGCACCATTGGATGAAGTTTGACAGAAAGTAATGATATCACATCAAAAACATAAATGTGAAAATGGCAGCCAAGTTCACCGTCAAAAGAATTGAGATCTAAATGGGCGCCAAGTTCCGTAGATTATTTGAAAAGTTGCCAAGTTTGGCACTAGATTGTTTACAGTAAAACTAATTTACTGCGGCTTAACGCATTTTGAGCTTTACCTTGGCAGTTTTCTTAAATATCCAATAGCTTTTATTGTATTATAACATACTGCATATAAAACTGCCAAGTTAAGGCTCAAAATGCATTAAGCCGCAGTAAATTAGTTTTACTGTAAACAATCTAGTGCCAAACTTGGCAACTTTTCAGATAATCTACGGAACTTGGCGCCCATTTAGATCTCAATTCTTTTGTCGGTGAACTTGGCTGCCATTTTCACATTTATGTTTTTGATGGGATTATTAATTAAGAAAACCGATCACTGTTCACATTGCACGACACGATATCGGTCACATTTCCATACATTTGTCGGAGCCGACACCTGTATCAAATCGGATAATGTTGTAGTATGGTCCTTAAGACCACACACGAAGCCGCAGCTGATAGTTAATAAATAAATCATTTTCTATTTTCTATTTCCAATAACATGTAATATGATACCTGACCCTGAGTAAATGCAACAATGATTTATTATTCCATATATAGGAGAAGTATCAACTATCAATTGTGCCGACACATTCTAATGATGCATATGGAAATTATTAACACTCCGATGAATCCGCTGTTTACACAGTATATAAGACGTGCGTTTTACGGAATAAAGAACATTATTGGCTCGACGCTTGAAGTATCATTACACCCTCGTACCCCATACACTTCAATGTGAACAGGGTCTTAAGTTAGGAAATGAACGGGAACCCTTTACATGATTAATATAAGGACAAAACTGGGATGTCAATATTATCGCGGTTTTCCGAATAGTTCGTGTTTTGATTCAATATGCATCAATATTCACGTAAATCGCATGGTGTATCACAGGATAATAATCACCGTGTAAAAGGCCCCCATGAAATTAACGGATCATTAATAGTTATTTGTTATACAAGGGTGCAAAGTTGTATTTTACCCGCGAGTGTGGAATTGAAACACGAGTCAGCGATAGGAATCTATAGTTGAACCACGAGCGAAGCGAGTGGTTCTAAAATAGAACCCTGAGCGTAGCGAGTGTTTCAACACACGAGAAGTAAAATACGACTTTGCACCCGTGTGTAACACAAAACTTTTCTCCTCACTAGCTCGGAAAGCCGTCTTTTATCCTTTGAAACAAGCGGGTAAAAACGCATTTTATTTTATTTTGATTTTTATCCACAAGTGGGGAAGGTAATTTGACCTTGGAGCGTGTTCGAGTAGCTTTTGACTAGTATTGCCTTTTTGGACCACACCTCAATATTGTAATAATATTAATCGTGTAAAAGGCCACAATAAAAAATAAGTTAAATGTTGACACAATACGTCTGGCATTCATGTAAACTGTAAATTCATAGAATATTATGTATTGTCTTGTAAACAAATTAGTAATACTACTTTCCTTTATAGTTAATAATATTGAGTATTTCTCGACTCAAAAGTTTTATTTTGTAATGCTGTACCAGCTGCAGCTGTACCTCTAGTATAAGTTTTTTCGAAACATAAACACAAACGAACGCGTTTGCGTTTAGTCTCAATTTGTATAGTAACTTGAACAGCGCCTCTGGTGGTAACTATTAGAAACTAAAACAGCGAGTATAAACCTTTATTGCTAACTGATTAACGCGCGTATTTCAAACTCTGTGAGCGCGTTTGAAAATCGAATCGTATTTTCTTTGTTTATGCGAGTATAAGTTATTATTTTGACATTCGTAAGCGTTTAGTAACGTGAACTTTTTAGTTAAGTTACTCACTTGGTGTTTGGCTAGTGAGAGCCCGGCGAGAGGGTGTATTTAAGAGTTGGAATTTGTTGTTTATAGGGATTATTGCGAGATTTTTTATTTTTTTATTGGGGTTGCTGTCTTCCTAGTAACTACCCACGCTACCCTTAAATCGGCAAAACCAAATATTTGGAGTCATCGGGCGACGTTTGCTCACGTTTGCTCAGGCATTAAAATCGTTTGGACCTCACCAGTTTCGTCATAAAAAAATAAAAACGAAATTGAGTACAATTAGCCGCTTTTATTGCAGTATCTCAATTCGAAGAGTCAAAAGTCGAGTTAGAATCGGATCCAAACGATTCAACTACCTGAAGAAACGTCTGCATACACTGCTTAATCGATCTAGATTAGTAACTAGCGGGCGCGTCAACGGGTTTAACCAGGAAACAATTACAACATAATAATTTATAGAATATCTACATTGTTTATTCATGGTTAGCTCACGTTTGCTCAGTTGTTTACAACATTTGAACCCGATTCTAACATTCGTATTTTTTTTAAACAATAACTGAACTTCGCAAAACCAAATATGTGGAGTTATTGGGCGATATTTGCTCACATTTGTTCACACCATTAAATCGTTTGTACCCAACTCCTCTTTTTTTTTATGTGGGGCGGCTATCTTCACGCCAACCACCCCACCCTGAACTTCGCAAAACCAAATATGTGGAGTCATCATCAAATACCTGTATGTAACAACCTATTAACACCAAGTTCTTTTACGATTAGTGTGACAATATTTGAGGACGTTTAATCATTAGACATACCACCACCACCACCACCACCATATCAGCCCTAGGACGTCCACTGCTGGACATAGGCCTCCCCCAAGTTCATGGGGGGTAAATGCCATAATCGCCACGCTTGGCATGCGGGTTGGCGATCGCAGTATCTCCACCACACTCTAGGAATGCTGCTGCTCATTGCCCGGTGGTCTTGGTCGTAGTTTAAGGACATACCCGGGTCCATTAGACATACATAAGCAACAGATTGGATGAATTTTCAAACCGGAAATAGAAAAAAAAATTCTGGCCACCCTAATGTGCAAATTTCAATTGTCTAGCTATCGCGGTTCATGAGATACAGCCTGGAGACAGGCGTACGGACGGACAGCGGAGTCTTAGTAATAGGGTCCCTTTTTATCCTTTGGGAACGGAACGGAACCCTAAAAATATAAGTTGTTAAAAAATAAAACAATTCTGATTTAAGAGGGGGCATAACGCCAGGAAAAAAGTAGAAATCACCCGCGCGTCCCGCGCCTGGCCCGCTGTGCGTAAAGGCGATGCGTCTGTTGCTGCCTCGCTCACTCCGCATAGTATATGCCCATCCAGACAGATGAAACATGATTATTTAATAACCGATAGTACTGTTTATTTGTTAATTACAATTGGAAATTAAGAACGTCCATAGACTGCGGTGTTAATTAGAAATTAAGAACGTTCATGGTCTACGGTGTCAATTGGGCATTAAGAGAAGTCTCCCTGTCAGCCGCGCGGCCGCGTTAGGTATTCGATTGGGATATTGAAGTCTTTATCTCTCGTGACGTAAGCGCTCGCAGCCTTTTGCATTTCCTTCCGCAACCCGGACATCCATATTCTGATGTGTAGCAGCCATATTCTAGGTGAAACGATTACAACCTCTTTTAAATATGTTATATTTTTGAAGTCATCATAAAAGTTATTAGTTACGAGTAGGTAAGTAAATTTATAAATGCTTTTAGGAAATAGTACGTACAGACTAACAATCGTTTTTAACTAGTAACCCACCCCGGAATCTAGCGGATTATTCTTATACATATACAAAGGTAAATGAAGTATAAGTTAATTGACAAAAGCTAGCGCAAAATGTCTGTGAAAAATATGACAGTTTCATACAAAATACGCGCCAGCTTTAATGAATCGACCTATTATATGGCTACAATAAAATCGGCCAAGAGCATGTCGGGCCATACTCAGTGTAGGGTTTCGTTCGGTATATTCCCAATGAACTAGCTTTAAAAAAATCAATAACAAACAAAAGAGAATACTTTCACAGTGTCTTTTACTAAGAAGGGAATACTTTTTACGATAGCTGAAAAACAGCTCAACTGATCATGTCCGCTATAGTTTTCATTCAGTCTTTATTAAATTTTACTTTCATGATTTTTTTCATATTTTTTGGACCCATAGTTCAAAACTTAGAGGAGGAAACATTTTTCTTTCTCTTGGAAGATATATTTCCAAAAATATTCACTTATCAAAAAGTGTTTGATGAAGACCTCTATTTATTTTGAAAGACCTATCCATATAGGGTTGAAGCAAAAAAAAGCGCCCACTTACTTAGTAAAGGCATGAACAGTAGGGTAGACCGGGGACAATAGAAACACGTCATGATTGAAACAAGTCAAATTTCTCGAAAACTATAATACCTATAGTCTACTATACGCGTCTGTCGCAACACTGAGAACATGCGGTCGGTCATGATTGAATCCTTGGCCGGAGCGCTCGAGCGCCGGTGCGAGACGGGAGTGTCCACGAGCCAAACCAGTTTTTCGCGGGTAAAAAGTAAGTATTTGTGCTCTCGTATATTCTCTTATAACTTCGTTTACTCTTGTATTTTGACTAATCGAATTATTTTGGTGTTATAGTTAGGAATAACAGAATGTTTTTAATGGCCGTTGATCAGCGTTCGGGTCTTTTTTATATATAATATTTGTCATTGAAGTGAAAAACGTAGTGTGTGACGATAGAAACAACTTGCTTGTGGACGATTGAAACGTTTCAATCGTCCTAGTGTTTTAATCGTCCCCAAAAGTAACCGACTTCAAAATATAAGGTTCTGTATTAGATGCACATGTTCGTTATATTAATCTTCACATTTATTTGTGTAGTTTTTGACCTACTAGTTGATAAATAATGGATATAAGTTTTTTTTTCTAATACAGGAGTTTTTTTTTTCAAATACTGCATTTTTTTTATTCGACATTATGTGAACATTTTTTAACCGACTTCATAAAAAAGGAGGTTCTCAGTTTGACCCGTATGTTTGTATTTACGTTTGTTTGCCCACAATTATCTCGCGTTCGGCTACATCGATCTTGATGCGGTTTTTAGAAAAGTACTAGATGAAAGCTCGGCTTCGCTCGGGTGAAATAAATAAAGTAAACATTTATTCGTGACTGTTGTGCAAACGACGAAAGAAATAGTGTACAAAAATGTATAAAATAAAAACATTACAACAACGGATTATGATGAAACTTCGTATACAAATATAGTCTGTAGTCTGGATTAACATATGGAATAGGGATTAGGGAGTAAAAGATTACGCTGACGACGTCACGGGCAAAGGCTATTTCCCTCTCCGCGCTCGAATATGCAAGTGCGACAGAGAGGCATATATATTTAGTTTTCGGTTGGTAGCACTTTAGTCCGAGCGCGGCGGACGGTCAAAGAAAGTAAAAGAACATTCCGTGTGTTGTCTGTCACACATATAATTTTTTAACTTCCCACCGACCTATGAACTTGAAATTAGGTGATAATGTTTATTATGAAGTATATTTCACCAAAAATATAAATATATTGATAAATCACATGTGTTTTTTAGTTGTACGGAACCCTCAGTGCGCGAGTCCGACGCACGTGGCCGGTTTTTCTTACATTTTGAATTTTATTTCTCATATAGTAAAATACCCTATTCGTTTTGAAGTTGACGCCTGAGGGCCTACCGCGAACCAAAAACGAACTATCTTCCTCTCTGTCGTTCGAATATACATGTGCGAAAGAGAGGCAGATACTTCGTTTTCGGTTCGCGGTAGCGCCTCTTACGTCCGAGCGCGGCGAACGGCATGAGCTGGATGTCTACTCCGAAATTCAAAATCCTAACTTCGTATGGTGCCGTCCCTTTCACTCTCCTGTCATAGACTATATGAGTGAAAGGGACGGCACCATACGAAGTTCAGATTTCGAATTTCAGAGTAGACCCCCAGTACCACTAAGTTATAAGATAGAGCGAGATAGGGATAGAATTTTGCTAGACGTTTAAAGGCCATAAGTCACCTAGTAATTTGTCACAACAAAATAGAGATGCAGCTTTAAGATGGCGGACTGACTCAGCAAACATTCTAGTGGTGTCCTTTACACGATTAATATTATCACAATACTGGGGAGTCAATATTATAACAGTTTTCAAATTTGTATAGTTTCTGCTTCAATATTCACGTGACACGTATCGTGATATGAACGTATCACGTGATACTAATAACCATGTAACAGGCCCCATACATTTGAAGGCGGTTATTGTGAGATAGGTGTATAGAACGCTTGAAAACCACAAAAACAAAACCCTGCAGAAGCGACTTGCCGGATCCACACAATGGGCGACGATGGCCCACCACCCAGAACGCAGCCCAGCACCCTGGCCAACATACCGGACGCAAAAATAGTTCACGATTTCCGAACGTAGCCGACACTGTCAACCAACAAATTTAATATGGCAATATAGTCTGTGGGCAATATGGACGACGTTTTGTCATAAAATTAACACTTTTTAATGCAAAATACGCGACAATCCGAATTTTGCGGATACATATGTTCAAGTCGAAATCGTTATTTTTATACGTTCTTCAATTTGAGACAGGTCTCGTTCGGGTCTACCGTACCCCTGCACGAAATTATTAATATAGATTTGTCACATTCTTGAGAAAGTTGTTGTGCATGATATTAAAAAATGGGTATTAAGAGAAATGCCTAGCTGAGTAACTTTTAAAACTCCGAATTTTTGAAGCAATATTTCTGTCGCGCTGCTGTGGGCGGGAGCGGGAGCTGTCTATGTGTGAGCGCACGCACACAGGCGCGACCCGTGAGCGCTCGTTGCGCGCCGTTGCGTTGACATCGCCCGCGAGCCGAACAATAGTTATTTGTTCAACAAGAGAGCAAAGTAAATTTGCTGCGAGTGTTGATGTTGAGTCCCGAGCAAGCGAATCTTGAGCGTAGCGAGGGACTCAAAGACACGAGATGCAAATATCTTTGCTCCCAGGCTTTTATGGAGAATGTATGAAACTAACATTATTGTCCGCTGCTCTAACTTTTTAAATTTGCTTACTAAAAACAACTGACAAAGGAAGTTTTTTGTGTTTTTTGATATTCTTGGACTTTTTAAAAGTACTTTCATTTTTATTGTACTTTTCGACAATATTTTTGCTTTTTCATGTTTTTTGATATATTTTTTTAGGTTTTACGTGGTTTTTGGAATTCTTATAGTTCTTGCGTGTTTTTTTTAATCGTGCTTGTTTTTACTCGTTATTTTGAAGCGTTATTTGTGTTTTTTGATGTTTTTGGACTACTTTTTTGTACTTTTCGTCAGGTTTTTTGTTTTTTTATTTTATTTTTACGTATTTTTGGGTTTTTTTCGATTTTTTTAGTTTTTACGGGGTTTTGTTTTTTTTTAGCTTTTATGTGATTTTTGGTATTTTTATATTTCTTGCGTGTTTTTTTAATCGTGCTTGTATTTTGTGGCATTTTTAGTTTTTTTTTGGACTATTTTTTTGTACTTTTCGTCAGTTTTTTTGTTTTTTCGTATTTTTTTGTACTTTTCGTCAGTTTTACTTGTTTTTTTTTGTTTTTTTGGCTTTTTATGTTTTTTCGTATTTATTTGTACTTTTCGTCAGTTTTTCTTGTTTTTTGATATTCTTGTAGTTTTTACGTGTTTTTTGGTATTTTTTTAGTTCTTACTTGTTATTTTGTAGCGTTTTTGTGTTTATTGATGTTTTTGGACTTTTAAAAAGTTTTTTGTATTTTTTTTACTTTTCGTCAGGTTTTTTGTTTTTGTTTTTTTTTTTTTTTTTTATAAGTTTTTACGTGTTTTTTGGTATTTTTTGTAGTATTATTCGTGTTCTTTTGCTTTTTATGTTTAATTATATTGATATTTTTGGTTTTTCGTGTTTTATGGTTTTTTTGTAACATTTTCGTGTTTTCATTTAATTTCCGTTATTATTTGTATTTGTTATTTTTCGTGAAAGCTTTGGTATTTTTGGGACGTTTTGTATTTTTCAGTTTTTAGATTTTTTCTAACATGTTTGAGAAAAGTACTATACAATCCTCGGCCGGAACAGGGATTGCAGGACTCGTTTTATCCCAAATTCCAAACTCGTCCAGCGATCCCTTACTTCACGGCCTCTGCAGTAATGTACTATTCTTTGTTTGTCATGTAAAATTTTGATAAGTAAAATAAACACACTCACGAGGTCTACACAGCTCACAGAGCTACTAGATTAGTGGTTTTAAATGTGGACTGGTATATGGTAGGTGTCGGTAGGGAACCCTTCTTTGTGGGTGATCCGACACGCACTTGGCCGGTTTTTTTTCTTTTTGGAGTAAGACTCATACGTAAGAGAAATTCATCGTCTGTTTTTGCATATACTACACACAATCGTTTAACCGAGGTTGACTGCCGCGCAATGATAGCGTTGTAATTTGAACTGTAAAGTTTGTTACATAAGGTAGATATTAGATTTTTTGTTGAGAAGTTTTCATCAAACTTTTACCTGCAATTCATAAACTATAGTGTTGGGTTTTATAAACTCTACGTTTTATTTGGGACACACTCTTGTTGATACTATTATATTTACTTCGCAGTCTTGAGCGCTCCCTACACAGCCCTCTCGTCTCAGTGGAGCGATCGGGACTGGCTCCGCCCGTGAACAGCAACAGCAGATATACTGCGCCGCGCGGAACGTGCGACGGAAGAGACGGTATCGCGCGGAAGAAAAAGGGCTTATGCGCCAAATATGTTTTACCTCAATAACTCAGAAAAATTACAACATTTTGATAAATCGCTAATAAGAAAAATTTATTATGTCGAAAGGTATTTTATGTAATTTTTTTACTTCAATAGTATGCAAGGTAACGTCACACAATTGAAATTAGGTGAAAATTAGACATGTTTTGACGATTTTTTTCTATCGAGCCAACTTTAGTCTTTAATGGTTTTGTTCAAACTCAGAAATAGCAAATATGATCTAGTTTTCGTGTAATTGGTTTTTTTGGCATTTAGACTTGATTATGATAGGTAAATATTCAATCTGCGAACTGCAATTTGGCGTGGTACCAATGCTCCCTTTATTGTACAAAATTTATGTCATTAGATACCTAGAGGCACTTTATCTAGTATATATGTCAGTAAAACCTTTAGAATAAAATATCAAACTTAACTACTAATTCTTAAGTTATGTAATAAAATATGTTCTAATAATCATCACCATTCAGTCTTTTTGTTGACAAATGAAGGGATATTTACAAAAGCAACATGACCGCACTAGAGATGATTTTTAAGCAGGCCTTGGAAAAATTGTTAGTTATGTTATTATTGTAAACATCCCTTCAAATATTTTTATAACAATTAACAGTTTTGTAACAATATAAATTTCTGTCGCAAAAACAATGAAGTAGGGTTTTTTACTATTAGTGTCCGTGGAAAGGGACAACACACAATTTAGTTTACATAGGATTCTGCGATTATTCCTATTGCCATCCTTATCTAACCTATCATACGGTAACAAGGAGGGCAACCTAAACATTCGCCGAACCCCGCATATATATTACAATTAATATTTTTATAATAATATAAATTTCTGTCATAAAAACAATGAAGTAGGGTTTTTTACTATTAGTGTCCGTGGAAAGGGACAACACAAAATTTAGTTTACATAGGATTCTGCGATTATTCCTATTGCCGTCCTTATCTAACCTATCATACGGTAACAAGGAGGGCAACCTGAACATTCGCCGAACCCCGCATATATGCACGCGGCCTAACATAAACATAACAATAGCGAATCAATCAAGAATATTGAGAAAGGTAGCCCTCTTGGACATTAAAATATTACAGGCTTGTTACTTTTTCCTGATTTAGTCACAGATCGGAGGGACGCCGCAGTATGTTAGAAACGTGAGGAGATTCAGGAGATATTTATATCTCACTCCGATGTATGACCGCGTCCCACTCGTTAGTAACTAATTCAGGAAGGTGTAATAAGCTCTTTATAACTAACATGCATTGCACGTTTTGTGCAAAAATCTACGCACTCTTAACCCGTATTAATTGATGGTCCAATCATGCGTATTTCGAAAGTTTTAAGCTGCTCTCACTCTATTCATGCAACATTAGTTTTACTGATACCATTATACGGGAAATTTCGATTGTGTCGAATATAAGTCAGTAAGTTACAAAAAACTTAAATACCTAAAGTCATTTAGTGATTTAACATTCAAACAAGCAAAATTAAGTTAAGATTAGAGATGCGCCCAATATGGGTTTCACCGAATAAGAATATTCGGTTAATCGTCCATCTCTTGCCAAGCCGAATATTCGGCCGAAATTTTCGGTTCAAGAAAATGCCCTTATCAGCTGTTCTAAAACAGACTAATTCAATGGTTACCTAACAATTTTGTTCATTTTAAAGCAAGACTATGAAAAATCAAGTACGTTAAAGCTGAATAATAATCCGTTAAGAATGATAATTTGACAAGACAGTAGTGATTGTCGGTACAGTTGTTAAGGATTTCGTTGCCGAAACCATTTTTAGTTATAAAAAAGAGCACTATCTTCGTAAAATTTGGTAAATATACTTGCTGCTCACTGATGTTTTATACCCAGCTCATATCATAAGTATTGAAATACCCACATAACGGTATGTTATTGAGTGCCCGCAAGTTACACATCTAGATAGAATAAGTAGTGTCTGTAGACGTTTGTTCAGTCAGTTAAATCGTAAGGACCCGATTCCATTCTTGCTTTTGACCCCTCTTGACTTTCGCACTCCGATTGAAAATAATAATTTTCGTCGGATTTTTTTTCTGGCAAATCCTGTTCGAGTGCCCGCAAGTTCCACATCTAGATAGAATAAGTAGTGTCTGTAGACGTTTGTTCAGTCAGTTAAATCGTAAGGACCCCGATTCCATTCTTGCTTTTGACCCCTCTGATTTTCGTACTCCGGTTGAAAATAATAATTTTCTTCGGATTTTTTTCTGGCAAATCCTGTTCGTTTGCCCGCAAGTTACACATCTAGATAGAATAAGTAGTGTCTGTAGACGTATTTTCAGTCAGTTAAATCGTAAGGACCCGATTCCATTCTTGCTTTTGACCCCTCTGACTTTCGTACTCCGGTTGAAAATAATAATTTTCTTCGGATTTTTTTTCTGGCAAATCCTGTTCGAGTGCCCGCAAGTTACACATCTAGATCGAATAAGAAGTGTCTGTAGATATTTGTTTAGGTAGTTAAATCGTTAGGACCCGATTACGTCTCGCCTTTTGTCCGCACTGAAAAATGTACTCCAGTAGACAAATCTTGAATTTTACGGATTTTAATTTTTTGACCAAATGTTATTGAGTGCCCGCAAGTTACACATCTAGATAGAATAAGTAGTGTCTGTAGACGTTTGTTCAGTCAGTTAAATCGTAAGGACCCGATTCCATTCTTGCTTTTGACCCCTCTGACTTTCGTACTCCGGTTGAAAATAATAATTTTCTTCGGATTTTTTTTTCTGGCAAATCCTGTTCGAGTGCCCGCAAGTTACACATCTAGATCGAATAAGAAGTGTCTGTAGATATTTGTTTAGGTAGTTAAATCGTTAGGACCCGATTACGTCTCGCCTTTTGTCCGCACTGAAAAATGTACTCCAGTAGACAAATCTTGAATTTTACGGATTTTAATTTTTTGACCAAATGTTATTGAGTGCCCGCAAGTTACACATCTAGATAGAATAAGTAGTGTCTGTAGACGTTTGTTCAGTCAGTTAAATCGTAAGGACCCGATTCCATTCTTGCTTTTGACTTCTCTGACTTTCGTACTCCGGTTGAAAATAATAATTTTCTTCGGATTTTTTTTCTGGCAAATCCTGTTCAAGTGCCCGCAAGTTATACATCTAGATCGACTAACAAGTGTCTGTAGATATTTGTTTAGGCAGTTAAATCGTTAGGACCCGATTACGTCTCACCTTTTGTCCGCTCTGAAATATACACTCCAGTAGACAAATCTTGAATTTTACGGATGTTTATTTTTTGACCAAATGTTATTGAGTGCCCGCAAGTTACACATCTAGATCGAATAAGAAGTGTCTGTAGACGTTTGTTCAGTCAGTTAAATCGTAAGGACCCGATTCCATTCTTGCTTTTGACCCCTCTGACTTTCGTACTCCGGTTGAAAATAATAATTTTCTTCGGATTTTTTTTCTGGCAAATCCTGTTCGAGTGCTTGCAAGTTACACATCTAGATAGAATAAGTAGTGTCTGTAGTCGTTTGTTCAGTCAGTTAAATCGTAAGGACCCGATTCCATTCTTGCTTTTGACCCCTCTGATTTTCGTACTCCGGTTGAAAATAATAATTTTCTTCGGATTTTTTTTCTGGCAAATCCTGTTTGAGTGCCCGCAAGTTACACATCTAGATAGAATAAGTAGTGTCTGTAGACGTTTGTTCAGTCAGTTAAATCGTAAGGACCCGATTCCATTCTTGCTTTTGACCCCTCTTGACTTTCGCACTCCGATTGAAAATAATAATTTTCTTCGGATTTTTTTCTGGCAAATCCTGTTCGAGTGCCCGCAAGTTACACATCTAGATAGAATAAGTAGTGTCTGTAGACGTTGGTTCAGTCAGTTAAATCGTAAGGACCCGATTCCATTCTTGCTTTTGACCCCTCTTGACTTTCGCACTCCGATTGAAAATAATAATTTTCGTCGGATTTTTTTTCTGGCAAATCCTGTTCGAGTGCCCGCAAGTTACACACCTAGATAGAATAAGTAGTGTCTGTAGACGTTTGTTCAGTCAGTTAAATCGTAAGGACCCGATTCCATTCTTGCTTTTGACCCCTCTGATTTTCGTACTCCGGTTGAAAATAATAATTTTCTTCGGATTTGTTTCTGGCAAATCCTGTTCGAGTGCCCGCAAGTTACACATCTAGATCGAATAAGAAGTGTCTGTAGATATTTGTTTAGGTAGTTAAATCGTTAGGACCCGATTACGTCTCGCCTTTTGTCCGCACTGAAATATGTACTCCAGTAGACAAATCTTGAATTTTACGGATTTTAATTTTTTGACCAAATGTTATTGAGTGCCCGCAAGTTACACATCTAGATAGAATAAGTAGTGTCTGTAGACGTTTGTTCAGTCAGTTAAATCGTAAGGACCCGATTCCATTCTTGCTTTTGACTTCTCTGACTTTCGTACTCCGGTTGAAAATAATAATTTTCTTCGGATTTTTTTTCTGGCAAATCCTGTTCAAGTGCCCGCAAGTTATACATCTAGATCGACTAACAAGTGTCTGTAGATATTTGTTTAGGCAGTTAAATCGTTAGGACCCGATTACGTCTCACCTTTTGTCCGCTCTGAAATATACACTCCAGTAGACAAATCTTGAATTTTACGGATGTTTATTTTTTGACCAAATGTTATTGAGTGCCCGCAAGTTACACATCTAGATCGAATAAGAAGTGTCTGTAGACGTTTGTTCAGTCAGTTAAATCGTAAGGACCCGATTCCATTCTTGCTTTTGACCCCTCTGACTTTCGTACTCCGGTTGAAAATAATAATTTTCTTCGGATTTTTTTTCTGGCAAATCCTGTTCGAGTGCTTGCAAGTTACACATCTAGATAGAATAAGTAGTGTCTGTAGTCGTTTGTTCAGTCAGTTAAATCGTAAGGACCCGATTCCATTCTTGCTTTTGACCCCTCTGATTTTCGTACTCCGGTTGAAAATAATAATTTTCTACGGATTTTTTTTCTGGCAAATCCTGTTCGAGTGCCCGCAAGTTACACATCTAGATAGAATAAGTAGTGTCTGTAGACGTTTGTTCAGTCAGTTAAATCGTAAGGACCCGATTCCATTCTTGCTTTTGACCCCTCTTGACTTTCGCACTCCGATTGAAAATAATAATTTTCTTCGGATTTTTTTCTGGCAAATCCTGTTCGAGTGCCCGCAAGTTACACATCTAGATAGAATAAGTAGTGTCTGTAGACGTTTGTTCAGTCAGTTAAATCGTAAGGACCCGATTCCATTCTTGCTTTTGACCCCTCTTGACTTTCGCACTCCGATTGAAAATAATAATTTTCGTCGGATTTTTTTTCTGGCAAATCCTGTTCGAGTGCCCGCAAGTTACACACCTAGATAGAATAAGTAGTGTCTGTAGACGTTTGTTCAGTCAGTTAAATCGTAAGGACCCGATTCCATTCTTGCTTTTGACCCCTCTGATTTTCGTACTCCGGTTGAAAATAATAATTTTCTTCGGATTTTTTTTCTGGCAAATCCTGTTCGAGTGCCCGCAAGTTACACATCTAGATCGAATAAGAAGTGTCTGTAGATATTTGTTTAGGTAGTTAAATCGTTAGGACCCGATTACGTCTCGCCTTTTGTCCGCACTGAAATATGTACTCCAGTAGACAAATCTTGAATTTTACGGATTTTAATTTTTTGACCAAATGTTATTGAGTGCCCGCAAGTTACACATCTAGATAGAATAAGTAGTGTCTGTAGACGTTTGTTCAGTCAGTTAAATCGTAAGGACCCGATTCCATTCTTGCTTTTGACTTCTCTGACTTTCGTACTCCGGTTGAAAATAATAATTTTCTTCGGATTTTTTTTCTGGCAAATCCTGTTCGAGTGCCCGCAAGTTATACATCTAGATCGACTAACAAGTGTCTGTAGATATTTGTTTAGGCAGTTAAATCGTTAGGACCCGATTACGTCTCACCTTTTGTCCGCTCTGAAATATACACTCCAGTAGACAAATCTTGAATTTTACGGATGTTTATTTTTTGACCAAATGTTATTGAGTGCCCGCAAGTTACACATCTAGATCGAATAAGAAGTGTCTGTAGACGTTTGTTCAGTCAGTTAAATCGTAAGGACCCGATTCCATTCTTGCTTTTGACCCCTTTGACTTTCGTACTCCGGTTGAAAATAATAATTTTCTTCGGATTTTTTTTCTGGCAAATCCTGTTCGAGTGCCCGCAAGTTACACATCTAAATAGAATAAGTAGTGTCTGTAGACGTTTGTTCAGTCAGTTTAATCGTAAGGACCCGATTCCATCCTTGCTTTTGACCCCTCTGACTTTCGTACTCCGGTTGAAAATAATAATTTTCTTCGGATTTTTTTTCTGGCAAATCCTGTTCGAGTGCCCGCAAGTTACACATCTAGATAGAATAAGTAGTGTCTGTAGATATTTGTTTAGATAGTTAAATCGTTAGGACCCGATTACGTCTCGCCTTTTGTCCGCACTGAAATATGTACTCCAGTAGACAAATCTTGAATTTTACGGATTTTTATTTTTTGACCAAATGTTATTGAGTGCCCGCAAGTTACACATCTAGATAGAATAAGTAGTGTCTGTAGACGTTTGTTCAGTCAGTTAAATTTTAAGGACCCGATT
Organism: Notocelia uddmanniana; assembly: GCA_905163555.1. NCBI lineage: Eukaryota > Metazoa > Arthropoda > Insecta > Lepidoptera > Tortricidae > Notocelia > Notocelia uddmanniana. Next base: position 19,232,252 of record LR991059.1, on the reverse strand, counting down.
TTATCCTTGCTTTTGACCCCTCTGACTTTCGTACTACGGTTGTAAATAACAATTTTCTTTGGATTTTTTTTCTGGCAAATCCTGTTCGAGTGCTCGCAAGTTACACATCTAGATCGACTAACAACTGTCTGTAGATATTTGTTTAGGCAGTTAAATCGTTAGGACCCCATTACGTCTCGCCCTTTTTCCGCTCTGAAATACGGTTAAATCGTTAGGACCCCATTACGTCTCGCCCTTTTTCCGCTCTGAAATACGTACTCCAGTAGACAAATCTTGAATTTTACGGATTTTTATTTTTTGACCAAATGTTATTGAGTGCCCGCAAGTTACACATCTAGATAGAATAAGTAGTGTCTGTAGACGTTTGTTTAGTCAGTTAAATCCTAAGGACCCGATTTTATCCTTGCTTTTTTATCTTACCGTAATAACTAAGAGAACACGGGAAAAGTGGTATGGGGTGGTTAGCGTGAAGTTGACCACCCCCATATTGTTTAAAAAAAAACAGATGTTAGAATCGGGTTCAAACGTTCTAAACAGCTGAGCAAACGTGAGCTAACCACAAATGAACGATATAGATATTGTAAAAATTATTATGTTGTTTATTTATTTTATTTCCATCATGTAGACTACTGAAGACTTAATTTATTTAAATTAAGTCTTCAGAATTGTTTCCTGGTTAAACCTGTTGACACGCCCGCTAGTTACTAATCTATAAGTAGATCAATTAGGCAGTGTATGTAGACGTTTGTTCAGGTAGTTGAATCGTTCAGTTTCGATTCTAACTTGACTTTTGACTCTTCGAATTGAGATACTCCAATCAACGTGGCTAATTGTATTCAATTTCGTTTTTATTTTTTTATGACGAAACTGGTGAGGTCCAAACGATTTTAATGCCTGAGCAAACGTGAGCAAACGTCGCCCGATGACTCCAAATATTTGGTTTTTCCGATTTAAGGGTGGCGTGGGTAGTTACTAGGAAGACAGCAACCCCAATTTAAAAATTAAAAAGAAAATGAAGGGGTTAAGTCCAAACGATTTAATGGTGTGAACAAACGTGAGCAAACGATTATCTTACCGTAATAACTAAGAGAACGCGGGAAAAGTGGTATGGGGTGGTTAGCGTGAAGTTGACCACCCCCATATTGTTTAAAAAAAACGGATGTTAGAATCGGGTTCAAACATTCTAAACAACTGAGCAAACGTGAGCTAACCACAAATTAATATTGTAAAAATTATTTAATTCAATTCAATTCATTTATTTATTTCAGGCATAGAACCCATATCGTGTTAGTAATAAATACAATTGTTTGCTTATGAAACTAAGTGTTAGTAAAAAACATATACAATATTAAAAAAGGTTTGCCCTCTGCTATTAGTAGTGCGCATGCACACTAATCCAGCGGGCCAGCATCGGGCTATCCCAGCGGCACGCCAACGCGCTCAGAAGGCGGTTGGGGCTGTCGCGCATACGCGAGAGGAGCGACGCACACCTCTTCCTCATGACGGCCCCGAAGCCGTCCGCACGCGCCTCCGCGAACATCGCAGACGCGCTGCACCAGCGCGGCAGCCCCATTAGCACCCGGAACGCGTTGTTGTACTGCACTCGAAGATCATTATACGCCCGCCGCGTGTAGTCGACCCAAAGGCCGCACGTGTACAAGGAAACGCAGTAAGCTTTAAATAGCGCGAGTTTGACTTCGCTCGTACATCGCACAAACCTGCGGGCCAACATATTGCTGCGGACGGCCAACGATCTCCGCTCTCGCTCAATGTCCAGATTGTCTTTTAAGTTATCGGTGACCCAGTGGCCCAAATATTTTAATTGAGTGACTCTCTTCAGATTGACTCCAGCGAGTGAGACTGGTGGCACGTCAGAGTAGGTCTTATTTCCGGCCTTAAAAACCATAATCTCACTTTTACTGCTATTATATTTGAGCCCATGGGCCACCGCATAACTTTCACATATACTCACCAGTTTACGTAAGGCACCTATTGATGGGCTCAGCAGCACCATATCATCAGCGTAACTTAAATTGTTCATACATATTCCATCAATGTAGCATCCAATATTGGTACTGCTGAGCCCATCAATGAGCCCGTTCAGATAAAGGTTGAAGAGTCGTGGTGAGGTAAGCCCCCCCTGCCTCACCCCGCACTGCAACTGAAACTCATCTGATAAGGCGCCATCCCACCTCACATTATTCCTCTGGTGACCATACCAGTATTGCAAAATGGCAGTGATTTCACCTGGTAAGCTAGTCTCAGTTTCAATTTTGTTCCATAGAATGTCATACGATACCAGATCGAATGCCTTCGAAAGGTCCAGGTAACAAGCGAAGACTGGCGTTTTTCTGGACGTGTAGTACTGTACTGTCTGCTTTAGGCAATAGATGGCACTCTCAGTCGATAGTCCCGGTCTAAAGCCAAATTGTGCATCGTTGAGCCTAAAGTGTGCCTCCAAGTGACCGTCCAGCAGACAATCCAGTACCTTGGCTATAATAGTTGCCAAAGAGATCGGCCTGTAGTTATTTGGATCCGAAGTATCACCAGTCTTGTTTTTGATAACTGGGACCACAACAGTGCGCATAAGGTCACAAGGCAGATAAGAGTGTCCTATACAGAGAGTAAAAAACATAGCAAGGACTCTGGGAAGATGCATGCCCGCATGTTGCAGATGCTCGATGCTGAGGCCGTCGTGTCCAGGGGATTTGCCTCGTACCATATTTTTAATTATTAAGGGGAGGTCGTCAAGCGAGTTAGCGTTTTCGAGTTTTCTAAAAACAATCTGAAACGTAGAAAAAGGGATTTAAAAATTTGAAAAAATTATATGTTTTACTTAAGGATCTAGTCTAGTCAAAGTTGCACTCAGATACACGATCTAATGAATTTCGCTCGATAGAAAGAGACCCCAAAGTTACTCCTTTTTGTAAAGCATTTACAATCTGACGACTAAACTATTGATGTTTTAAATAAAGTTTTTGAACTAAACTAAAGCCATTCAGTATTTCTAGACATTTTTGCAGAATTTAAAAAGATAAAATTATTGTATTAATTAATATGTTTAAATACCTACAAAATGCGCGATCGCGGAGGCTCGGCAGGCCCGATCAGTCGCGCGCTGGCGCTTACGGACAACGGACCTGTGTCAGTTTTATCCGCGACAGTTTCTTTGACCAAACAAGCAGTTTTTGACGAATTTATATAATTGTTTGCAAATTATTTAAGAAGGGCAATAAAAACCCGAATGTAAAAAGTCGTAATTATTAACAAATAAATTATGGTCATAGTGCCACAGTATAACAACTGAACTGAAACCCTCCAGAAATGGAACCAAAGTTGGTAAAATTATAAATGAAATGTTTATTACCAGAAATTGTAGATATAGTAAGAGATCTACTGCTTTGCACTTGAATATTTTTTTTAAGCTATGAGCTTCAACACATTAATTCCGGCCGTCTTTTTTTTAATACCACGTCAGTGGCAAACAAGCGTACGCGCCTGATGGTAAGCGGTCACCGCAGCCTATGGACGCCTGCAACTCCAGAGGTGTCACATGCTCGTTGCCGACCCTTTTAAAATTTATACACTATTTATCTTTCTAGCTAATCTTCTTTTAAAAGATCTACCCATTTCCAGGTAGCTACCGTGGTAAGTTTGGTATCATTTCATATACCATATTGATTCTTTTATCATCTTTATGTAAAAATCATTTCTGGTATTTATTAAAAATACGGTAACCTTTCGCATAAATAGTAAAAAAGTAAAAACTTCGCAATGTTTTTTATGCTTTGAGAGCTAATAACTTTTGACGAAGAAATTAAACCACCAAAAAATATTATGTCTGTATTTTATGTGGCACTCTTTAGGGGAGGCCTATGTCCAGCAGTGGACGTCCATCAGCTGATATGATGATGATGACGATGACACGCACACGACAAATAAATATAACACCCTGTATAAATATAACACAAATAGATAAAAAATTGCATGACCTATTTAACAAATCGAGTAGAGAGGTATAAGACATATTTCTTAGGTTCTTAGGTTTCATAGATTAAATAACGAATTTCAGGGTTGTACTATGAATTCTGTTTTTTTTTCATTATAATGGATCCTACCGTAAGTTCGACTTTCAATTATTTATTTACTACCTATTAATTAAAAAATGATATCAATTACATACTAAAGTTTAATCATAATTAATGTATTTCTTAAGTCAAAATACGGTTATATTTCTATACTGTGACCAGTATGAAGCTAGCGGAGTCATCCGAGTTCACAGTCGCTTCGTCCGCGCGGGCTTGCTCACGCACCGCCAGGACAGCGCTAAATACCTACTCTCGCAGGACTAGAGGGCCTTAATGCAACTTGTTTGGTGGACACCCTAATAACCCGCTCAGACTCGACCGCCCCAGCACCCAGCACCCGCGGCTGAGATTTCGTCGTTGATTGTACCCTGAAATGGCGTTGAAAAAGGTTAGCTATATTCTCAGGGCTATGCGCACCCCCAACGCTCACAGGAAGATCCGCCCTAGGATTCAGTTTAGCAACCGCCTTCCTTCCATTATTATGTTGTTTATTTATTTTACTTTCATCATATAGACTACTGAAGACTTAATTTATCTAAATTAAGTCTTCAGAATTGTTTCCTGGTTAAACCTGTTGACACGCCCGCTAGTTACTAATCTAGATCAATTAGGCAGTGTATGCAGACGTTTGATCAGGTAGTTGAATCGTTCGGTTCCGATTCTAACTTGACTTTTGACTCTTCGAATTGAGATACTCCAATCAACGCGGCTAATTGTATTCAATTTAGTTTTTATTTTTTTATGACGCAACTGGTGAGGTCCAAACGATTTTAATGCCTGAGCAAACGTGAGCAAACGTCGCCCGATGACTCCACATATTTGGATTTGCGAAGTTCAGGGTGGGGTGGTTGGCGTGAAGATAGTGGGGTGGCTCACTATATAAATTTAAAAAAAATGAGGAGTTGGGTCCAAACGATTTAATGGTGTGAACAAACGTGAGCAAACGATTATCTTACCGTAATAACTAAGAAAACGCGGGAAAAGTGGTATGGGGTGGTTAACGTGAAGTTGACCACCCCCATATTCTTTTAAAAAAAAACGGATGTTAGAATCGGGTTCAAACGTTCTAAACATTGAGCAAACGTGAGCTAACCACAAATGAACGATATATATATTGTAAAAATTATTATGTTGTTTATTTATTTTACTGTCATCATAGAGATAAATTAAGTCTTCAGATCGATTAAGCAGTGTATGCAGACGTTTCTTCAGGTAGTTGAATCGTTTGGATCCGATTCTAACTCGACTTTTGACTCTTCGAATTGAGATACTCCAATCAAAGCGGCTAATTGTACTCAATTTCGTTTTTATTTTTTTATGACGAAACTGGCGAGGTCCAAACGATTTTAATGCCGGAGCAAACGTGAGCAAACGTCGCCCGATGACTCCACATATTTAGTTTTGCCGATTTAAGGGTGGCGTGGGTAGTTATAAGGAAGACAGCAACCCCAATTTAAAAATTAAAAAGGAAATGAAGGAGTTAAGTCCAAACGATTTAATGGTGTGAACAAACGTGAGCAAACGATTATCTTACCGTAATAACTAAGAGAACACGGGAAAAGTGGTATGGGGTGGTTAGCGTGAAGTTGACCACCCCCATATTGTTTAAAAAAAACAGATGTTAGAATCGGGTTCAAACGTTCTAAACAGCTGAGCAAACGTGAGCTAACCACAAATGAACGATATAGATATTGTAAAAATTATTATGTTGTTTATTTATTTTATTTCCATCATGTAGACTACTGAAGACTTAATTTATTTAAATTAAGTCTTCAGAATTGTTTCCTGGTTAAACCTGTTGACACGCCCGCTAGTTACTAATCTATAAGTAGATCAATTAGGCAGTGTATGTAGACGTTTGTTCAGGTAGTTGAATCGTTCGGATCCGATTCTAATTTGACTTTTGACTCTTCGAATTGAGATACTCCAATCAACGTGGCTAATTGTATTCAATTTCGTTTTTATTTTTTTATGACGAAACTGGTGAGGTCCAAACGATTTTAATGCCTGAGCAAACGTGAGCAAACGTCGCCCGATGACTCCAAATATTTGGTTTTGCCGATTTAAGGGTGGCGTGGGTAGTTACTAGGAAGACAGCAACCCCAATTTAAAAATTAAAAAGAAAATGAAGGGGTTAAGTCCAAACGATTTAATGGTGTGAACAAACGTGAGCAAACGATTATCTTACCGTAATAACTAAGAGAACGCGGGAAAAGTGGTATGGGGTGGTTAGCGTGAAGTTGACCACCCCCATATTGTTTAAAAAAAAACGGATGTTAGAATCGGGTTCAAACATTCTAAACAACTGAGCAAACGTGAGCTAACCACAAATTAATATTGTAAAAATTATTATGTTGTTTATTTATTTTACTTTCATCATATAGACTACTAAAGACTTAATTTATCTAAATTTATCTAAATTTAGTCTTCAGAATTGTTTCCTGGTTAAACCTGTTGACACGCCCGCTAGTTACTAATCTAGATCAATTAGGCAGTGTATGCAGACGTTTGATCAGGTAGTTGAATCGTTCGGTTCCGATTCTAACTTGACTTTTGACTCTTCGAATTGAGATACTCCAATCAACGCGGCTAATTGTATTCAATTTCGTTTTTATTTTTTTATGACGAAACTGGTGAGGTCCAAACGATTTTAATGCCTGAGCAAACGTGAGCAAACGTCGCCCGATGACTCCACATATTTGGTTTTGCGAAGTTAAGGGTGGGGTGGTTGGCGTGAAGATAGCCACCCCACTTTAAAAATAAAAATAAAAATAAGGGGTTGGGTCCAAACGATTTAATGGTGTGAACAAACGTGAGCAAACGATTATCTTACCGTAATAACTAAGAAAACGCGTGAAATGTGGTATGGGGTGGTTAGCGTGAAGTTGACCACCCCCATATTGTTTTTAAAAAAAACGGATGTTAGAATCGGGTCCAAACGATTTAACCAACTGAGCAAACGTGAGCTAACGATGAACAAACGATACCGATATGCCATTTGCGGGCAAATGATTTGGGGTGGTTGTCTTCACGGCAATCGATGAGCTGGGGCGTTGTCGTGGTGAAACAGTACGCCCGCAGACCACTTTCCCCGGCGTTTTTCTATGGTCGCCTGCCGCACTTTCGGGATCAATTCTTTATAATAGGGACCTGTAATGGTTTTTCCTTTCGGCAGGTAGTCAATGAATAGGATTCCTTCCGCATCCCAGAATACAGAGGCCATAACTTTGCCCGCCGTCGGAAAAACTCGAATTTTTTTTAAAGGTGTCGAAGATGGTCGTTTCTAGGTCATGCTTTGTTTTTTTGTTTCGGGATCAAAATGGTGGAGCCATGTTTCGTCCATGGTCACAAATCGGCGATAAAATGCATCCGGGTCACGTTCGATGATTTCCAGATTCCGCTTCGAAACCTCCACACGCTGTTCTTTGTTTACCTCATTTAACATTCGCGGAACCCATCTTGCGGAAACTTTTTAAACCCCAAAACGTCCGTCAATATTGATTGCACGCTGCCAAAAGAGATGTGTAGGATCTCTGCTAACTGTTTGATGCTAATTCTTCTGTCTTCCAATACCAATTTTTTAATTCTCGCCACATTGTCATCAGTGACCGAGGTGGAAGGCCGGCCGGAGCGAGGGTCATCTTCACAGTTGGGCCTACCTCTCTTAAATTCGGCAACCCAGTAAGCAACCGTGGAATATTGTATAGCATTAGTATCTATAGTCTGCTGAATATCCAAATGAATTTCCTTAGTGGACATTTTTTCAGACAGAGATACTTAATCACGGCACGTAACTCATTTTTGTCCATAATAACAGATTTTGAGCGATTTGCTTCACAAAATAACTAATTATGTGCAATTGGTACGCGTAAGCATATACAATTTGCCGCCATATTATGTCATAATGACAGCTAAAAAAAACAAAAACAAACTACATTTAAAAAGGTTTTATCACCATGCAGTTCTAAGAACTTTTTGATTCACCCTCGTATACCTAATGATTTGTGGCATCTGGGACAAATGCAACTGTTCTGTTAACATAAATAAATAACGTATAACCATATCTTTTTAGTACCAGCCTTAAAACGAAATCTGACGGAATGCGTGACATTTGTATTAAAAGTGCGCAGTGCGATACGAATTGCAAATAAGACGTTCACTGCAGGGTAGAGGGTTTACTATTATTGGTCATTAATGAGTCCCACTATCCACCTTCTGGCTCCATCATCATCAGATCAACTTGATGGTGTAGGTCGATTCACAAGAGCTGGCGCGTAAAATGTATGTAACTGTCATTAATTTCATAGACATTCCGCGCCAGCTCTTGTGAATCGACCTATATTCATTTGTTGTATTGTAATTTACAATATTTACACTCTACATACTTGCACGCTTTCAAATCGATAGGTACAACTAAAATAAGTGGTGTCAAATAGACATCCGTGAGATTTGGTTACATTTATTTACATAGTACTTACGTAGCGTTAGTTAATGTTATTGTTATTATTATATGGCTTGTCGAATCGAAAACAATGTCCAACGCAACGCAACACATATCGCCCCTAGCCTACACTACTGAAAGATGTCAGAAACAAATAAAAAGTTATACTTGTACTAATTTATCAAACGAGCAATCATTTGTAAATGGCCTCGAAAACAATAAAAATTGTAGCCAAGCACCTAAGGTAAAGTTCGGGAGCTATTAGTTTTACTATGTACCTCGTGTGTTCATAAGTTTTGAGACGGCTAAATACTCGATATTTTTTTATTATTTTGTTCTATTTGATAAATACCTATACATATTTTGCTTGACAATAGTTTCATTAATAAACATACATAGGTATTATTTAAACTGCGTTCCAATATTTTATGTCATTAGGGTGACATTCATTTGATTAAGGAAAGAATGGAACAAAAGAAAAGCTACTTTATTTCGTGTTTGAAAGGTTCGAATTTGATTGAAACAGAGTGTACATTGTAATGCACATTGGGCCTTACGAGGAATCAAAATATTAGCTTAGTACTTCGTACTGAAACCCTTTGCATAAATAGCAGCTTGTCATCGTCGAGGAAGAGATTCGATCAACTTTGTGAGGAAATAGTGAGGAATTCTTTCCCATTCTTCCTTTAATTGAACAAACCTTTTATTGATATTAGCTGCTTTCCTTGCATACGACGACCCAGCTCCTTCCATAAGTTTTCGACAGGATTTAAGTCCAGACTTTGGCTGGGCCATTCCAAAACCCTCACTCTACGTTTTTTGAACCATTGCTTTACAAGGTTAGACGAATGTTTCGGGTCGTTATCTTGCTGACACATAAACGCCCTGCCGAAATTCTGGCGTGCCCAGGGAAGAAAAACGTCTTGCAATATTTCTTCATAAACTTCCTTTGTCATGATGCCGTTAATTCGATGTAATGGACCAACTCCACTTGCACTGAAACTGCCCCATACCATAAGGGAGCCGCCGCCGTGTTTGACTGTAGGAAGCTGGTACTTTGGATCATAGCGAGCATTGTCTGGACGTCGAACATAGGTAATCCCATCTGTTCCAAATAGTAAAAACTTGGCTTCGTCGCTCTAGATTACCTTTTCCCACATATCCTCAGTCCAAGAAAGATGTTCTTTCGCATATTTTAATCTAGATGTCCGATTTTTCTTGGAAATCAGTAGTTTCTTTGCGGGTCGGCGAGCACGAAGTCCATTGTCTATCAGAACATTTCTAACAGTGCGTATGGATACAGAAACTGAATCTCCACTCGATATCTCTCGTATAATGTCGCTCGCTGTGAGTCGTGGATTATCTCTTGCTTATCGCATAATGTTCAACTAAACGTGAAGGTCCTGAAGTACAGCGAGGCCGACCAGGTCTATTTGGCTTTTTGACACATCCGTGAACCTTTTCACGTTTTAAAACCTTCGAAATAGTCGACTGATGAAGCTGAAATTGCTTGGCTAGTGTCAATTGCGTGAAGCCATTTATAATAGCTTTTTGTATGGCTACTGTAAAGTTTTGTTTCCATGAGGTCTAGCCATATCGGCACTGATATCTCTTTCAAATATTATCTCGAAAATAATACGAAACTCAATTTCTATTCAACTTATATATTACAAGTGACGGACGCTAAATTCGAGAAAAAACGAATTGCAATCAGATTTTTTTAAATTGAGTAACCGGCATGTAAATTGGTTGAGGATAAGTCAATACAACCTTTTTAGTTAAGTTTTCAACAAATTTAGTTTTGGAATTCATAAGCGTTGAAATATTTTACAGAAAAATTACAATATGATAGATTTATTGCCGCTACTGTACCAAACTGCACAGCACCAAACTGTAACTCCAAAAACTTGTACAAAGTGAGGTAAAGTGACCTTGCAACCGAACTATAGGTACCTATTTAAACTTTCACACCAGTCATTGAACCTTTAAATAGCACCAAAAAACATCTGGCACACAGGCCTTGCTTATGCTTACCATCTAAGGATTTCAAAAAAAATCACATGATTCTAAGTCCTAGCAGCTGAACAGACATTTTCACAAGCTCAGTAGTCCATAATGCCAATTTCTATGATTAGTTCTATCAGAACAATATGTAGCAGTTCACGAATGAATTTATAAAGCTATCTGTGCAAAATATACTATAGTTATCTAGTGTATTTATGGTGTACACTTACATGACTTCAATAATAATATCTCGGACAACCATCCATGTGAAATCAATTTGGTACTATACTTTCAAGTGGTCACCATTTAAATTCCATGTAATCTATATGTAACCAGCTGTTCTCCAGCTTGAGTGCTCAATTTGTGTTTATTTTTAAATCCAAATATGACTAACATCTTAATTTTTGCATGTATCTCCGCCTAGATCCTGTTCACATGTGGCTTCCAGGTTTATCCATTGTTAAATTATGACTGTTTCGTATCGCGACGTAATAACACGTAAATTAACAAAGAATTAACAATACCTACCTTGTTGATGTAGATAGGTACTTGACTTGGTATTTTTTATAGTACAGCCAGTGACTAGAGGCTCTATTCAATGATTGCAGAACATCTAGGCATTTGTACTTAATTGAGCAATTGTAATGTGCTGTTTTCTTGTTTGACATTAAATTTTATCTGGATTCTATTATAACTAGGTTAATACAATTGTATCATCTAGAGAATAAATACATCAATAAATATTTTCCATCATTGCATTTTTAAAGCGTGTAGTTACTATAAGAATTTACTTAGACCACAAAAATCTTATTGTTGTAGCAATACAATACAATCGATTGTAGGGGACGTCCCCTCTGACGATTTTTATTTAATTTCTAATAATTGAGTGCATTATTATCGCGTCCTGTGTCGGGTGAGACAGCAGCGCCACGAGAGCGGCGCGCGCGCAGAACTAGGCACTTCTAGTGGTGAATAGGACCACACATTTTGCATTTCACTCTCATATCACTGTGTAGTCCTTACTCTTTTTTTTTGACACGTCATTTCGGCACGCATGCAAGCGAGCGCGCGCTATCTTTTGGTATCATATTGTGATGCGAAATGGCAGGTCAGGTCAGATGAACCTTCCAGATACGTATGAAGCATGACATCGTTGTCGATTGGGTAAATTGTAAAATCCGTTCTATACTATTCGTGACACTTTTATGTAACTTTCCCTACCTAGCCCATTTCCATTTTATTTAGCGTTGATTCTTCTTGTCTTCGCGTCTTCTTGACATGAAAAATAACGATCAATTTTATTTATAGAAAATTGTTTTATCTCAGACTACTTGACATAAATTTACCTACTTAAATGGTACTAAATCTGCAATGCAATAGCCGTCGTCTCGAAACTAGTTAATCATGCCCAATCTACCCAATGCTGACTTGACCCACATTTTGTTAACGGTGATCCGTTTGCGTCGTATGAATTGCCCAAGAATACAGCAACATCAGCACCGGTAGTAGAATCGCGAATGCTTCTATTCAATTTTTCGCTTCTTTCTAGCAAGTTTGTATTGTGTAAGGGATGAATGGCAGGAGTTACACTCCCTCCTAATGAGAGAAAGAAGTAGATGTATAAATATACATCCGTAAGCTGAATAGCTTCCGGCAAAGCCTTACGTAATTTTAGTTACTTTTAATAAGGTTTGAGGGTCTCCGCTAAATTAAAGTCGCTAAACACTTGTCACTTGCGCCTCATATTAGACAAGAACGGATTTTACCAACATTTTAGAGGTGACCAATTTACATTATTAGCAGTTTGATTTGCTGTGTTTTGTTGTCCTTAGCTTATAAATAACTTGCGGAAAGTCGCTGTAAGTTAACTCAACATTTATTTATTTATTTTATACAAACTACATTTATACCTTACAGCAGAGCCAAAGTGGTACAAACTTATATACTACTATATAAATATACAAATGCTACAATATAGTAAAATACTTATGCTATCGTGCTCGCAGGCATCTCACGTTCCGCTACCTTCTTGCACTCTGTCATCAGTCGACCAATCGGGCTTGCGAACAGATCACACTGTGGGTGCGCTTCGAGCACGGAGTTAAAAACGCGAGCGCGCGGGAGACCGGATTGTGCGTGTGCGCCCGCGTGCGCGCCGCCGGCACCGCCAGCAAGGGGTGTCTTTGGGCACGAGTATACGAACACGGCGCAAAAAGACGCACGAAAGCTTCGACAAGACCTACACAGTCGATTCTACTTCTGACTATATCGATTGTAAATTTAGCCAACATGATCTCCGGTGGTATTGTTTCGGCGATCTTCCTTGTACTTCAGCAAACATCATTCTCTATGAGCTTTGACTTCAGTTACTCATACTGTTAGGTACATGTAAGGGCTTAAATTACTCGCGCTGAGCGATACACTTACACTTACAAGCAGATCATGTAGTTGTATGTATGGTTAACTGCTTTTAGATCTGCGATGAATCGCTTGACTCTTGTTAATTAAACCAAGTTTAGCCTGAATGTTTATCCACACGTTGTTAGCGGTGACCTGTTTCACGCGGGTATTCATAGCGTCAAACGGGCACCTCAGGACATCCAGTATTATGTCTGACCTCCTATCATTCATAGCCGTTTCGAGTCTCGGGTTCAAGATGTACTTTGTGAATCGCATAGCAGGAATTATTTAATGTCTTCATTGCTGGATGTGTTTTGACAATAATGGCGACCTACTACGCGACTCGGGTTATGTTTATGCTACGCGATATTTTAATTGTCCCGAGGCGTGGGTGAAGTTGATAACTGATGTCGACCACTTGATACCTATACTTGTGAGCCAGGCGTTATTTGGTAGCGCATAATGATTACCTACTGGGAATTTGCAATGTTTATATTTTCTTAGAGTGCTTATGAAGGCTGACAAGACCTTTTCGACGTACAGATCGTTAGTATCTCGATTCTTATATCAGTATCAAGCAGACGAATAGCCTGATAATGCCCGGTAACGGTCATGTTCCGGTCCGGTCTGTAAGGTGTACGAATACAGACCACTAATGAATGTCCGAAGGTCGAGTAAATTAGCGAATTCGTGTTGTATACCTAACGACTGCTATCATCTCCTTTAGCTCCTCATTATCATCGTGATGTGGCTTGGATACCTACCTACTTCCATTAATCGAGGGTTCCGTTTGATGATTATACTATCATCATCATCATGTCAGCCGAATGACGTCCACTGCTGGACATAGGCCTCCCCCAAAGACTTATTATACTATGTGTAAAATAAAATAAAACGAGAACAGTACAGAAAACGTAGAGGCAATTAACAAGCGGTATTATAGTTAACCCTTTACCAGGCCCCGAAGAACCAGCGTGTCTTAATACGTACTTTATATGCTGTTGCAACCGTATTGAACGCCTTGTAAAAAATGTATTTATGAAAGTCGGAGATCTTCCTTTAAACCAGAAATAAAAATGTGGGTTACGGTTATCCCATCGCCTGTCTAAGTAATGAACTGTCATACTAGATTTTGTCTTATTATATTCTTGATCAGGCCAAGGGATATATTCCACCCACATCTTATATCGGTTATAATAGTCAAGGTTTAACTCCAAATCTCCTACGAAACATTATATCAATCACTGAAAAGAATATTTACCTCATTATATACTTACCTCATTACTTTTTGGTTAAAAGCAACACAATTATTCAATTTTATGATACTATCTACAAGAAGAAATTCTTCAGGGAAAGTCTTTAAAAGGAGATTTTATAGCTAGGTACATGAATTGGCTCTAGGTTGAACACAAAAACTGTTTTATTACTTACGTGAGTTTTTATGACATGACAAGACAATTTACCGGGCCATGGGAAAAATAGCTCCCACACAGTTAAACTCTAATAAGGCCATGGGATAATGTCAACCCACATCCTAATTCTGGTCATACACAATAATGCATGAATATTTAGCAATGTTTACGATTACATTAGCTTTCAACACTCAAAATCTACAAAATATCAAAAAATTGTTCGACCTATGTACTTCTGTTTCATAGAAATTATGGAAAGTGTTCGAATTTCTCCGTAGTTTACTGAAATTAGCGTTCAAGTGAATTTAAATGGCTGCCAAAGATATATTACGCAATTTAGAAGCGTGTTGTGAATGAAGATCATAAAATAATATTTTCAGGGATTGACAAAATATTTTGTAGGTGGTTTGGAGTTAAAAACCTGACTACGGTAACCGATATAATATGTGGGTGGAATATATCCCTTGGCCTGGTAAAGGGTTAAAAACAATACACCACAGCACTATCCTGACCGGATATAACCCGTGTTACCTAGTCCGTATTTTTTTTCCGCGCTGTTTTCAGTGCGGCCCGGCGTCTAATTTTTCTGGCACAAATAATAATTCCTAGCATAGTGACTACAGACTATGCAGCGTTTTATTTTGACACGACCATTTATTTTTGCACGCCCACACGCAAAGGATTGGATGTATTTTGCGAGTAAGCATTATTTTCAGTTCGCAGTATTGATTCTTCGTATGGATGTAGGTATCTACGAGGGTAAATCAAAAAGTTCTTAGAATAAGGGTAAAAAACAAAAAATAATGTTTTCTTACTTTTTATTTTTCTACATAGTCTCCTTGTAGTCCTATAAACTTTAAGTATCGTTTCTCAATTTCTTTTATTCCATCAATAAAAAACGATTTTTCTTGGGACTCGAAAAACTCCTCTACAGCACCCACTACGGCGTTATCATCTCGAAATTTAATTCCGCGCATGTGCTCCTTTAATTTCGGGAATAGGTGAAAATCGCTAGGAGCCAAGTCCGGAGAATATAGCGGGTGGTCAAGCAGCGTGAAGCCAGCTTGGCGGATAGCAGTGAGTGCCAATTCTGAGCGATGAGCTGGGGCGTTGTCGTGGTGAAACAGTACGCCCGCAGACCACTTTCCCCGGCGTTTTTCTATGGTCGCCTGCCGCACTTTCGGGATCAATTCTTTATAATAGGGACCTGTAATGGTTTTTCCTTTCGGCAGGTAGTCAATGAATAGGATTCCTTCCGCATCCCAGAATACAGAGGCCATAACTTTGCCCGCCGTCGGAAAAACTCGAATTTTTTTTAAAGGTGTCGAAGATGGTCGTTTCTAGGTCATGCTTTGTTTTTTTGTTTCGGGATCAAAATGGTGGAGCCATGTTTCGTCCATGGTCACAAATCGGCGATAAAATGCATCCGGGTCACGTTCGATGATTTCCAGATTCCGCTTCGAAACCTCCACACGCTGTTCTTTGTTTACCTCATTTAACATTCGCGGAACCCATCTTGCGGAAACTTTTTAAACCCCAAAACGTCCGTCAATATTGATTGCACGCTGCCAAAAGAGATGTGTAGGATCTCTGCTAACTGTTTGATGCTAATTCTTCTGTCTTCCAATACCAATTTTTTAATTCTCGCCACATTGTCATCAGTGACCGAGGTGGAAGGCCGGCCGGAGCGAGGGTCATCTTCACAGTTGGGCCTACCTCTCTTAAATTCGGCAACCCAGTAAGCAACCGTGGAATATTGTATAGCATTAGTATCTATAGTCTGCTGAATATCCAAATGAATTTCCTTAGTGGACATTTTTTCAGACAGAGATACTTAATCACGGCACGTAACTCATTTTTGTCCATAATAACAGATTTTGAGCGATTTGCTTCACAAAATAACTAATTATGTGCAATTGGTACGCGTAAGCATATACAATTTGCCGCCATATTATGTCATAATGACAGCTAAAAAAAACAAAAACAAACTACATTTAAAAAGGTTTTATCACCATGCAGTTCTAAGAACTTTTTGATTCACCCTCGTATACCTAATGATTTGTGGCATCTGGGACAAATGCAACTGTTCTGTTAACATAAATAAATAACGTATAACCATATCTTTTTAGTACCAGCCTTAAAACGAAATCTGACGGAATGCGTGACATTTGTATTAAAAGTGCGCAGTGCGATACGAATTGCAAATAAGACGTTCACTGCAGGGTAGAGGGTTTACTATTATTGGTCATTAATGAGTCCCACTATCCACCTTCTGGCTCCATCATCATCAGATCAACTTGATGGTGTAGGTCGATTCACAAGAGCTGGCGCGTAAAATGTATGTAACTGTCATTAATTTCATAGACATTCCGCGCCAGCTCTTGTGAATCGACCTATATTCATTTGTTGTATTGTAATTTACAATATTTACACTCTACATACTTGCACGCTTTCAAATCGATAGGTACAACTAAAATAAGTGGTGTCAAATAGACATCCGTGAGATTTGGTTACATTTATTTACATAGTACTTACGTAGCGTTAGTTAATGTTATTGTTATTATTATATGGCTTGTCGAATCGAAAACAATGTCCAACGCAACGCAACACATATCGCCCCTAGCCTACACTACTGAAAGATGTCAGAAACAAATAAAAAGTTATACTTGTACTAATTTATCAAACGAGCAATCATTTGTAAATGGCCTCGAAAACAATAAAAATTGTAGCCAAGCACCTAAGGTAAAGTTCGGGAGCTATTAGTTTTACTATGTACCTCGTGTGTTCATAAGTTTTGAGACGGCTAAATACTCGATATTTTTTTATTATTTTGTTCTATTTGATAAATACCTATACATATTTTGCTTGACAATAGTTTCATTAATAAACATACATAGGTATTATTTAAACTGCGTTCCAATATTTTATGTTAGATGCCGTTTATTACGTCGGTTACACCTAGATAATGACCCCGCGAGACACGTTTATTTTCATCAGGGATTCTCTTGCTTCTCTTCCAGTGGCTCTTTTGTGAGTAACTATTTTGAGTAGTATTTAAGGCAGGTTTTTGGCTCTAAGGTGTGTGTTCATAAAAGGTAATTTTGTCCGAAAAGACTAATCAGGAGTATTAAGAGCCATGCTCGAAGAAAGTTACTTCTATTGACTGATAAAATACATAAATTTCTCTTTTAGCAGTTTTCGTATGAAATTTCATTTTGGTGGTCTTCAAGGTGTTCTCTAAAACTTGGTCCAAAAACCAATTATTTTGACAAATAAACGTGTCAAATAAACTTTAACAAGTGATCCCACTAGTCCATCTGGTAAATGGATCATTTTAAGGCATAGTTTGAGCATCTAGTATTCAAAATTGAAGGAAAAGGCTACCTCATACGTAATAATCGACCGTATCGTGAACCTCGCAGGGTGATAAGGTTGCCGTACGTTCAGTGCAGTAGTTGGAACATCTATCGACATTTTGGTGCAGAATTTGTCGTTCCGTTGCCTTAACATTCTTTCTACCATAGACATTAACTTGTCAGTGAAAAAGGCATTTTTCGTTTCGTGCCGGCACCTTAGAGAGACCACCGCATTTAAAGGCTAAAAATCAAAAATATTGAAAGCCAATTTAAATAAACTCTATTTACTTTTATCAGCTAGGTACAATACAGTGATTTATTGAAAATAATAAAATAACCTTGGCAGAAATATTTTCTGTAATTGATTTATTCAAAACTTATGAACACACGAGGTATATCTATGTACATCTTTGCAATGAAGCATGAAAACCCGTTTTCTTGTGATAAACATTTATACCCACTTTGTAGCCCTACTGATGCAGCATCCGGCTGCTGTTGATTGCAAACGCCGTCCTATACCAAGCTGGGTGTAAAATAAAATAATGTACTTAATTCATACAACGCATTTTCTTTCAATGTTTACCCGTCCACAGATATCACGGATAAAAATAGATATGTTCTGCTCCACTCCTGTCGTTAATAGTATAATATGGAAACGGCGTAACACTGGGTCATATGGCTCTTATAATATAAGACAAGAGTCAGTTTATTGAAAATGTATATATAGTGTAGATTATAGTTGTCCGCAGAGTACTTACAAACTGCGTTCTTTATCTCATCGCAGCGCGTATTTTTAGATGCGTTTAACATTATCGCTAATCGCTATCTATTCAAGCCGAATAACAACATTTTACAATGTCTGTCGACCATATACCTAAGTACTGGGCCTCCTTGAAGGTGCTATTCGGGGAATCTTATAGGGGATTGAATGCTGAATGGAAATACTTTACTCAGCAGATAAACTAAACTAAACCTATTTATTTCCCACTTTGCTGCATTGCATTTGCATTTAGAAACTCTTAAGAGTGCGCAGTACGTTCGGTTATCCATACAAACGTATTTACGCTTTCATTTTAAAACGCCATGTTAGAATAACGTGAATTTTTGTATACACAATGGGATTCGGCATATCTAGGTCGGAAATTAGTTTCTATTGCTTGAAATAATAATGGAGAAAAAATACAGCGATTATTAAGGTTTTCATACAAGCCGTAAAAAACTCAAAAAACCGCTGTATTTTTTTCTTTTACAATTTCTAGCAACAGAAACTAATTTTCGACCTAGATATGCCGGATTCCACTGTGTATACAAAATTTCATGTTATTCTAGCATGGCGTTTTAAAATGAGAGCGTAAATACGTTTGTATGGAGAACCGAGCGTACTGCACACTCTTAAATACCACATGTAACTACAACCGAGTTCAGACGAGGAACCATAATAGAAGGAACTGTTTCTTCAGGAATGCCGTTTGACAGGCATTCTAGAATACATTCAAAATGTGTAGACTTGCACACGTTATGGTTCTAGTGCCACATGGCCATACTCATAACGTATCAATCTCTACATTCTCCGTCCTCCTTGGGATGAAGAATGTAGGCAAGGACCTGCCTAACCCTATAACCAGATTTTGAAGCAAATGCCAATACAGAGCAGGCAATCAACACGGGCTGAGAGCTGAACTAGCAAGCTGTTTGTTTCCAAATTAGTCATGATCATCATGATCAAAGACTAAATAATCTCATTCGCGCCTATCCGATGACAACCACGCAGGGTGATGGTGCTGAGGCCCGCAGGAGCCACCACGCCCTCTGACGATGGAGCTCAGCTAGATTTTTATGTTTTCTATACTGCTTAGCTGGTCACTCTTCTCCCCCGGTTGGCAAATTTGCTTCTTAATTAGCAAAAAGTACCTATTTAAGTACGATAGCAATAAAATGACCGTCTTAAAACAAAAATCTCGGAGACAATATCGGAAAATTTTCCCTAATGCTCGAAACTCTCTTTGCATTTGGCGCTCTTCCAATTTCATGTCTATTGCATATACAGTTAGTAAAATACATTTTGCCACGTTGCCGACCCTTTAAAAAATTATACACTCCTTTCTTGAATAATCCCATACTGTAGTTCCTCGGGAAAACCTCGGCAGGGAGCCCATTCCACAACCGGAGCGTCCGAGGGAGGAAGTTCCTCTGAAACCGTACCGTACGATACGCGACCATTTACGCGACGGCGAGCAGTGCGATGATAGAAAGCTAAATGGGTACCGTCAAGCCAGTGTCATTCGGGAACGGATTAAAATCTGATTGTATAGAAGGTTTGATATGTATGTGTATTTGGATGGCTGCTGGATCGGTCTGTGATCGTGACTTGGTGCAACCCATCCTGTATCTTCGTTTGATTACTAACTCATTAGGTACAGTGGTACAGTAGACTACAAAGACATAGATCCAACCAAAGTTCCAAAAATTATGTCTCCACGACCTTAATTTTAAGTTACTGAACACTGAAGACACGGATACATATGTTTGTAACTTTGGGTGGATCGATCTCTTTGTAGTCGACTGTACAAACAAACAGCAACACATAGTAACCATAAGTAGGGCTTATTTCGTTGCAATAAGTTCCATGAATGGTCACTTCACTGTGTTGTCTTGGTACTCATTGTTTGTTGCACTCACCTTGGCCTTATCTTATTTCCTTTGCAAATTGTAACTACGCAGACCGCTTCTCGTTTACTATATGATAAACCAATACAGTTTTTTTGTTGTGATCCATTGTTCCACATCAGTTAAATACAACTATTTGACACGCATTTTATATGACTGTATTGCGTCACCTCTTGGAATTAATCTGATAAAAATCATTATTGTTATGTTATAGCATAGGAACAAAACCCCAAGCAGTTCGTCAACGAGGCTACATATACATAATATGTTCTTTGGATTAAAATGATAACTATTAGAAATAACTACGAGTACTACGCCCCTACCACCCCCCACCCTAGGCCCTAGGGCCTACTTGCAGAATAAAGTTCATTTATTTTTTATTTCACATAATTGATGAGTTACAAGAATTAATTTTATATTAAGCAGTAACGCTGCTAACGAGCGATTGGCCGCGTATGCCAGCCAGATGTCACAGGTTCGAATCCTGCTCGGAGCATGCAATTTTTCAATTTTTCCCCGAGTCAATTCTTGCAACGCATATTTGAAAGAACTGATCACTCAGACGCCAAGGCATCAAAAACTAATAGAAGCAATTTATAATTTAGATTTTTCATGATCAAAGTACACCTTCACTCCGACCTTTTTAGTGGTTGTTAGCGTGGTGGGCACGACGACACACGACCACTTTATAAGCTCTTGGCGTTCAAAGGGTTAAACATAAAGTAAAAGTGAATAAACTAGTTTACTTGTAGCTAACTAAATAATGTTCAATTAGATGCATAAATTATGTGATTTTTTATCTTTTAATAATATTTGAATTTTTATATATTTTCTAAATTACATTTTTAACGTTACGTAACTTTGCGTAAGAAATATAAAACTTTAATCTAAAAACAATTTTTATTATTTAAATTATAAGTTATTTCATAGCCGTGCCCTTACAGCCTTAACTCCTTTCTTGAAAGTTTTAAATCCCTGTTTTATTCTTGATAACTATTAAATTAACAATAACAATAAGTTTAGATGTAATGTTGAAGATTATAAAGCTCATGCGTATATCCTTTCTTTTCAGGTCGCCTAAGCGTTTACCATCAGCATCGTTCAAAACCGAATACATTCGTGTAACTTCATTTGAATGCACATTGTGACGTAACCGTCCGTAAACAATAGGTTTGTTATGGCGACGGCGATGCTTGCGTGAGCCGCAGCCGAGATGTGGCCGAAGGTTGTCGCGATTTTGGGGCTGGCGGCGGTGTCAAACGCCATCCTAGAGGGCCCCAATGTCTGCGCGAGACAGGAACCGTGAGTAATGTTGTCTTTTTATGCACTTAACCTTGTGAGAAACATGACCGACCGGAGGATTTCCCATCGGGCAAACTCGGATACGACTAGACCCGAAGTGGCTATCAGTTATCGTATCAAATGATGGACAAGTTCAATATTAGTCAATGTCGAATGTGAAACTGGTAGGTTTAGGTAGCAACTCGTCACATCAAAAATGTTTTCTAACTGGTCACAACGCAAAATGCAAAATTATTTGTTTCAATCCGTCACATGTAAATTTAGTTCTACTCAATTGGCGTCTTAGTTTTGTAGCTATTGGTCACATTGCAAATCTGTTCTTATTCGTCACCCCGTCAAACAGTTCTAACTGGTCACAAGGTCTCAGTTAGGTTAGTAGAACTGCGACCCTACAGTGCGCGAGCCGAGCGAGCGAAGCGAGCGCGCCGCGGCAGCGGCCGGCGAAGCGCCAGAACCGAACCTATTATTCTACTTGTGACCAGTTAGAACTGTTTGACGGTGTGAAGAATAAGAAGAGATTTGTAGTGTGACCAAT
The DNA here is from genome assembly GCA_905163555.1 of Notocelia uddmanniana. Classification (NCBI taxonomy): domain Eukaryota; kingdom Metazoa; phylum Arthropoda; class Insecta; order Lepidoptera; family Tortricidae; genus Notocelia; species Notocelia uddmanniana. The sequence goes on along the minus strand of LR991059.1, from coordinate 19,210,047 downwards.
AGCTACAAAATTATGATGTGACTTAACAGAACTAAATCTTGTTGCGACGAGTTGAAACAAATAATACTGCTTTTGGCGGTGTGACCGATTAGAACAAAATTTTGGTGTGACGAGTTGATTCCTAAATCAACTGGTAGTATTTTGCCATTTGACATGACAGATGTTAAATAATACGGTAATTGATTGACACTTCATCGGGTCTAGTCGTATTTCGAATTTAGCCGAAGGGAAAGCATTATTCACTTCGTCTGCACTAGAAAGACATCCATGTTTTTATGTGTAAGGCGGCTCGACTGCATTGTAACCTTACCATGTATGTATTTTGTACTTAATCTTTACTTTAATTCTATATTTATTTTTCAATGGAATGCATAAAAATGCAGATGCATATACCGCTGTAACAACATACTGATAATCGAAATAGATGTATCAAGTTTCAGTTGTTACTTTTTGTTTTGCTTAGAGCTACTTCAGCCTTATTGAGACAGTTCCTAAACATCATGTTTATTGTATTCTTGATATGAAACCTTATTTAACACGCGTTTCGTCATAAATACATTAAAGTACGTACATACATATGTATGTATGTAAAATTCTTTATGGTACACAACAACAAAACAATAATACCAGAACAGTTGACATATATACAAAGGCGAGGAATAAGCTATAAGGCCAATATAATTATATTATAATGATATATATTTCTCTGCTGTGGACTAAACGCTCTGTAATTGATCTATTGTTTCCATATTATTAAAACAAATAATAAAATCCTGCATAAGAATATGGACACAGATTTGCCCTTTGACCGTCTAAAAATGATATGATATCTCTAGTCGACTCAACGACACACCTACATATCTAAAATATCTATATCGAACTGCCGCCGACTGTATTTAAATAGTCAGGTAGTTATGTATCAATTAATGTTGAATAAGCAAAGCTTATAATAGTTGTAATAATCACAGTAATAAGTACCTAATTTTTGTCCCGTTAATTATCATTTATCAGGCAATTACCTATAATTAATTACGTCGGTTTTTTAACAAGGATAACACTTAATATAAATGTTTAATTTTGTAGCATGTGGCTTATATCATTTACTGAATATACTGTGCAAGGAATTGATAAAGTAATATTTGGTAATGGAGTTCCGTAGGTTCCTTCTATGAATTTTGACAGTCGTGTTTTTTACTACTTTCCTGATACCTACTATGCAAAAACTATATTTTTATCTTTCGCTTTAGTACTCAGAATTTACAAAATGTAGGAGCATGATTTGTTTTTATAAGGAATAAAGTAGATATCTCCCATTTTTAGGTTTCCGTAGTCAACTTGGAACCCTTTTATAGTTTCGCCATATCCGTCTGTCTGTCTGTCTGTCAGTCTGTCCGAGGCTTAGTTCTGCGAGTGTTAGTGCTAGAAAGCTGCAATTTGGCATGGATATATAAATCCATAAATCTGACAAAGTAGTAAAATAAAATAAAAATTGTTTTAAGGGTACCACCACTACACATAAAGTGGGGATGATTTTTTTTGTTTCAACCCTATGGTGGTGGGTGTTGTTGGATAGGTCTTTTGGTCTTCATTAAACGTTTTTTGATAAAGTGAATAGTGAAGTGAATAGTTTCGAAAATAATCACTCTAAAAGAAAAAAAAAATTGTGTCCCCCCCTTCTAACTTTTGCACTATGGCTCCAAAAATATGAAAAAAATCATGAAAGTAAAGCTTAATAAAGACTTTCAATGAAAACTATGGCGGACATGATGAGTTAAGCTGTTTTTGAGTTATCGTGAAATCTTTCCTTCTTAGTAAAAGAAGTATGAAACGGTACGAAGGTATTCCCTTTTGCATGTTATTGATTTTTTCAAATTAAGTTCATTGGGAAACTACGGAACCCTACACTGAGCATGGTCCGACATACTTTAGGCCGATTTTTTAAATCAGTAATTACCTAATATGTCCATATCAGAGAATAAAGTAAAAGGTGTACTTTTTATTGAAAACTCCCTATTACAAGCGTTTCCCGCGGGTCTACTCGCATTTTCACATCATCATCATCATATATATTTAAGAGTGTAGCTCTTGTCGGTGGAGTAATCGCCATTCTGTTCAGTTCTCTGCCAATGCTTTGAGCTCCTGATACGACATTTTCATTTCTTTTTCGCATTTTCACAAGTAGCTAATTTAGGTACTTATGTTAATTGTTAACTTTAATTTCAAGGCCAGCAGCCAGCAGGTTCACTAGATGACGTTCCTGTCCACTTTCCGTGTGTACAATCACAAATTTTGGCGTTCGGGCATTTTCCTCTGGTTTATCTACTTAAATACTACTATTCAGGTTTTAAGTCTACTCTTTCTCGTCTCGTCTAGACATTTATTAATAAAGATTCCCCTCTTCCCCCTGCGCGTGACCCATATTAGTATTTCCGCGCAACGTGTATAGTTTAAATCTGATCTGACCTTGCACTTGCCTACAACTTCGACTAGCATATTGTAATTTATTAGTAGCAAAATACCCAAAACTGTTTCAAGCGGCACTCACTCAACAAAAACGTCTAAAAACCCAACGTTATTTGGGATTAAAGTTACATACATGTTAGGTCTTTGTTAACAATTGTGCATGAATATGATAAGTTATTCAAGTTTTCATTGACACACCGTGATTCACCCGGCTCGCCGAGAGTTCTAAGTCTACGTTTTAGTTTTGCATGTGTGCTATGACCCACTTAAGGAAACTGCTATGCTTAAAGAATTTTTGCATTGTAATCAGCAAGAATATTATTCTTAGTCGAGTACCATACCATACAAGTACAAGTCATATCGTATGACATCTATAAACTATTATTATTCTGTTTTTAATCTTGTGTACTTCTATGGAAATTTGCTTACTTAATTAAATAAACGAAGTCCAAAATGGGAGAGCTTTTCCATCCCTCGACATGCGTGTAGAATTGGAATCGCTTAAACTTGCGTCAGTGACGAGAAAAATATGCATGAGTCATACATACATAATTGTTTTAATGCAAAAACTTAGATAACACGTGACCTTAACTGGGTTATACGATAACTCGGTCAGTACGCCAGTAGAAGCCATGCGAAACTGTCATGTTCTTGACCCGATAAAACTGATCAAATACTTTTTTATCTGAAGGAAAGTCGAATATTCTCTTTAGCAGGCTTCTCATGACAAATTTTAACCAGTATTGATAAGGTAGATCAGTTGCCCAAACTTGTTTATTCCGCGTAGTAGAAATCCTAGCCGAATTTTCCCCACTCGCGTTGCATGCAAGAAATTCGTTTTACAGAGCTGACTCATCTTGAGTATTCTTTAATAAAATTATCAGCAGTAAGGTCAAAGTTCATTGTTACATCAATGTCTGTAGATATCCTTTTTTTATTAAAAATGGGATTGCTCTTGGCCAGCATCTAGCCGGGGGGCAAAGATGAGGCCGACGATGAAGCGAGCTCACCCAGAAGATGCCTATTCACTCGTGCCTTAAAAAGGTCTAGGTTATATGAACTTGGAAATACAGACGCCGGCAGAGAATTCCAAACCTTAGAAGTGCGCATTATAAAAGAAGATGCAAAGCGCTTGGTTCGAATTAGAGGAATTTCGACCAGGTAAGGATGGTAGCCAGCCGTACGTCTGGATGGTGAAGAAGGGGGAAGGCGGTATGAGCTCATGGAACTCCTAAGCACACTCACCGAAGTACAGTTTGTAGAAAACACACTGACATGCTACTTTGCGTCTATGTGCTAAGCTCTGCAGCCTATTTCCTACTACCGTACTGCCGCCAATGAGCCAAAAAACAAAAATGATATTATTGGTAAACGGGACTTAATCGCCTTAACAAAAATGTTGTAAACTATATTTGCAACTGAAGCGCTAATAAAAGAACAAGGCTTCTTCATCTAAAGGCTATTGACCCTGCTATACCTACAGAACACTCATTCGCACATAATTTATTGTATTTCACGTTAACTCTACCACAACATCAGCCTCTCAATTAGCCCGAAAGTTATATGTGTCTGTAACTGCAGTGCCCTTACGCCCTTTTTGCATCTCTCTCTGCATCGCTTTGTTACCATTTCCCGCATATTTACTGTTTTTTTTTCAATACTGTGTCGCCTGATTGTGGTGGATCGGTTGCTATTCATTCGGGTCAGTTAACTTTATATCTCAACTCTTCCCTTCCCGGCTATTGTCTCCTTTGTTCCTGGCCGTATTATGTGTTAGTATAAACAGGACAGTATCTGAAGGGGGAGTACACGAAGTACTTGTCTCGATTAAGTTTTATTGGGATAAAATCAATTCATCCTAGTTACTTTAACCCGATCCGATGTTCGATCGATTTAACATGCATGACAATTTATATTTGTGTTTGTAAGTATGACATTCATACAAATAGACTAGTTTCTATAGTTCTTAAGTATTTATCGGTATGCCTTTTTTATAAAAGAAAGAAAATTGTAAGAAAGTAGGTATATATTATTTTTAATGGAATTAAATTTTTTAGTGATATACATAAATAAATATCGGGGGACAATCTTACACAAATCGACCTAGTCCCAAACTTAACAAAGCTTGTACTATGGGTACTAGACGACGATATACATACTTATATAAATAAATACATGATTAAATACACAGGAAACGTCTAAGAATCAGGAACAATGTTTGTGATAAATGCACAAATAATGCCCTGACCGGGATTCGAACCCGGGACCTCCGGCTTCGTAGGGGCGGGGTCAGTGCTAACTAAGCCAAAGTGGTCGTCAGTGGTATGTATTATCAATATGCGAAGGTCAGCAATCGTATTAAAATTCAAAACATTTGTAATGTTTGTAAATATAATTACGAGTATAGTACATATTTCCTGGAGATTGTGGACACGTCAATAAACTGGTTGCATGTTTTTAAAACAATTTCTATTCATCATAACAAAACACAGTATTGTTCTAAGATTATACAAATTATCTTTGCAAGGAATAGAGTGTTTTAGAGAGTCTATACATATATGTCAAGATATTTCTGCAATAGGTAATAACGTAGATATTTTAGCAGTTAATGTACGTACGTGCGATACAGAAAGTCATTATTGATAATGCAAAGAAGGGGTGAACGTTCACGGGTGAGGAGTGAGGTGACAGGTGACACCGAGTCGCTTTGTGAATAAGAGGGCATTGCCTATAATACGGCGACTAGTCCGGGCGGTCAGATCATCATAAAATGACAGACTTTCCGAGACTTTTCATTGAAAATACGTTCTAACTGTAAAGTGACCCTGTAGATAGAAAAGTATTATCAGAATTCCATTTAAATGTACTGTTCATTCAAGCACTTATCACTTCCCCTGTTTGCAGATACACAACGAAGATACGCGTTTCCGAACAGCAACCGTACCAAGTGAAAGAGTACGCCTGGTGCTTCAACGTACCACCCCGATGCTCCAAATATAATATCAAGTTCCGGCAAGTCTTCAAGACCCAGATCCTGGTGAAGTACCGACCGGTTGAGGAGTGCTGTGCCGGGTTCGCGCCGGACACGAATGGGGAGCAATGTGTGCCTGTGTGCGTGAACAAGTGCGTGCAGGGGAAGTGTGTGGCTCCCAATACTTGCGCGTGCGACCATGGCTACGGGGGACCCTCTTGCGATATATGTGAGTAATAAATAACAAGCCATCGTTATCTTCACACACTAACTAATTTTATCCCGGCACCGCACTTCGCTATGCGCTAATCTTATGTTTCCACTTCGTCGAATGCAGGCGCATAATAAGCTGAATAACGATAGTACGTATTAACGAAGTGTGGTTCCTAAAGAAATTATACCCTTTAGTACTTACGAGCACTAGCAACCTCTGTGCTGTCACCTCTGTGAAACAAAATTAACTATATCAGAATATGTCGAAATATTGAAGGGTTCAAGAAATGTACACGTTAAATATGAAAATATGTATAACGAAATCACACAGTATTTACATTACATACAAAAAGGTAGGATTCATTGATTTCACTTTCAGCGCCTCGCCACTAATGGTTAGGGAAATTGAGGGCAATAGTCAACGCTACACATACACATACTTTAATGCGCCCATGCAGTGTAGTAATTGGCGTCGATAATTAACTTAGTATTTAGATTCTGATCTATTATTTTATGACATATCATATCATATGAATGATATAGTATGTGTAACTATAATGTAGGTGATAATACCTATGATAATGAACGATTTCCATTTTAAAATAGTAGGGTTCAACTAAATACCATGGTCGATAGTGCTCGCATGCGAGATATTTCCGTAGCACACTGTATACGTAGCCCGTATTCGGGGAACCAGCTTATTGTAGTGACTATAGTGATCATCTACAATATAATTATCTACTACATAATCGACTGATTATAGTGATTATCTATATTGGTCATAATACCATATGCGGGGAGCGTGCTGTCTTACATCGACTATCTTATCGACCGCCACATTACGTTGTTCTTTGTTTACCACAATAGGCGGGGATTCCCCTTAGCTATTCCATCTTGTTACCAGTATGTCATCGCCACGTTTAAACTTTTATTTGGTTGGTAACCAAACCAAAATGCTTTAATAAATATCTAATACAAAACTTTTCCTCCAGCATGCCCAAAAGGCAAATGGGGTCGCAACTGCCAGAACGAATGCCAATGCCTGAACGGCGGTATTTGCGAGCCATTGACGGGAGAGTGTTCGTGCGCGCCCGGTTGGCGTGGAGAGGCCTGTGAGAAAGCTTGCGCGGCGCCTACGTTCGGAGACAACTGCATGGAGACCTGCCAATGCAGGAATGGGACTTGCGATCCGGCGAGCGGCGCGTGCGAGTGTGCGCCCGGCTTTACGGGACCGCTGTAAGTGATTGCACCAATCCACGTATTACTATTGGATATCTTTACCTATATCTTAAGTGTAATATTGCTTTTGAGTGCAGTGTCTGTGGAAGACAGCTGACTTGGCCAAATGATGACTTACTGTGATTTCCCAATACAAATATCGACTCTGGTGAAGGACGCCAGAATTTGTAATATGCATCAAGGGCAATACATATTTTGGCCAATACCTATAATTCCAATCGCGAATGCCAATTGAACGTGTACTGTAATAAAAAGAAAGAAGAAAAAAGTAACACTTAAAAAGTTTAGTAGGAGCCTTAGTCAGTAGTTTAGACTTGGGTGGACATTCGTCACCTGTTACGTTTTCCAGCTATGATGACATCCATTTTTTGTATGGAATACAAAACCTTCCCGAAAAATAAAAAGGTCTACTATAATGTAATGATATGGTTTTTCTGTGCATCATACTCGCGCTCATACTATTTTGCGCAATATCGAGACAAGGTGAACTGCTTCTGCAAATGCTCCTTTCCGAAAACATCTGTCATGTAATCACTTTTACAGATGCGAGGAACGTTGTCCGGCGGCGAGTCCATGTCCCCAGGGCTGTCGTTGCCAGAACAGTGGCAAGTGCAACGCGTTAACAGGACAATGTGAATGTACGCCTGGTTGGAGTGGAGAAGTCTGCGCTAACAGGTGACGTAAATTACTTCAGTACTTTTTTGATGAAATTGTATAGGCATTTGTTATTGATGATGATGATAAAGTAATGCTTGTGAGGTCTAAAGAGCCATGGTTTTGGAGAAATAATCGGTACAAAACTACCTTAAGACTCTTTAATGGAAGAGTGAGATCTCAGATACACATAGTGATGCGATTGGTATTCGCCCCGCTCTGTTCCTTAGATTGGAATAGAGAATGTATTTTATCTACGGAGGGACGACAGGAAACTGAAATACTGTTTGTTCGGTTTATATTATTTATTCCTTGAACTGTATGAGTAATATGAGCGCACATATTGTAGCGTAATAAGAATGACCGGAAAGTATTCATGAGAAAATTTGTCATTGTCATCAGTTACTGTTTTTACACCTACAGTAGACAATCCGTGTTTTAATGTTGTTTCCTCATATTTTAGAGTTACCAAAATTGACTAATTTTAGTCATTATTGCTTTAGCTTTGCTATCGATGCATCTAGACGAACTAATGGTGACATTAGTTGCTAATTAGTTCTGAGTAGGTCCCTACTTTACGAATTGGAACTATAAGACTGAAAATAGATTTGTGACGATTTTTACCGACTTCAATAGAAGGAAGGAGATACTCAGTTGGTCTGCATGTTTGGTTGTTTTTTTTTGTGTGTGTGTATGTATGTTTCCGATAACTCTTGACGTACATTTATTGATGGAATCCAAGAGGACAGAACTGCTGAAACATTATACAAAAACGTATTTTGGTTGTTCTATAGTGAAGTGACGCACGTATTTGCATTTGGAAAGCATCAACTTCGTCCGAATATAATTTGATTTATGGCAGGTGGTTACCGTATATGATTAATATAGTATTGTTCATATTTCTCGTCAGTATATTTGAACGAGTGTAGTATGCAGCCTAACTAAGCCAGATATGCAAAGACGGTCATTGATCCCGTAGCACTTCGATCTTGAGATGAACTAAGCAATGTGATTGCGAAATTCAATATCAGTTCTACATATATGCACTTATGACTGACCTGGATTGCCAAATTGACGCTCAGTTTAATTGTTTGCACGTGTTATTTATTTTTGTGCTTCTCAATAAAATTATTGTTTTGCAGAATATGCATTTCGCAAATAAGTTATTTACGTAGGTACCTACTTCTGATGAAATACTCAGAAAATTGGTAGCATGAAATCAGCATATCTCATGACTGAGGATCCTGAAGGCATGAAATTAGGTTCCTCGCCAAATGGACCGCACGGGAAAGGCTGCATTTGACAGTCTTCTTGACTGCATCGGTCCAGCGTAAAGGTATCCTTCCTCTTGGGTGTTTGCATACCACGGATCCGATAATAATTTGTTTTTCTAGCTAGATGTAAAGGCACAAATGATCTTTTCCAGACAAATGTCCGTAAGATAAAGTTATATATAACGGTTTAAAATCTGTTTGATAACTAGTATGTATTTGTGTTCAGGTGCCCAGCTGGCAAATGGGGAGAGAATTGTGAAAGGAGCTGCGAGTGCGCCAACGGGGCGAGTTGCCACCACGTCACCGGGCATTGTCACTGCGAAGCCGGGTACAGGGGGGAAAAGGTAAGATGCCACAATCAGAGGACCTGCTCAATGAGGGCTACCGTTTTTGTGGTCCTCAGTTGGCACCACTGCACTGTCCAGTAAGGTCCAGCTGTCAAAGTTTATTATTAGTTATTTATTACGAGGTGTTACGGGCGTGAAAGCAAAGTTCACTTTTAAATATATCTTAAAACTGTTCAGAACCCAACTGTACTGTACGGAGAAGACTGTACTCGTATTTGTAGGGCCGTTAGGATGTGTCAGATATTTTCGCCGCCTTTATTATGGCAGATATTAATGCTGGTGACTGTACCGTAAAAATATCGGGCATGCCGCAGTGTTTCAAGTATTCTTATCGACATTATTAGTTTCTATTGATTTGTTACGCAAATGTAAACAACACATGTAACATGTTGTTAATATTTAGGCGTCAAAAGTAAACTGCTTCCTAGATTTTATGTTCCATGGTTACTCAATACTACCTATACTTTTACACCTCGATATTTTTTTATTTAATCCTTATATAAGGCAAGAGGCAATTAAGCGACCACATACCTCCATACCTTGTCGCTTTTACCCGTTTGGCGACAAAACGGTTGTTCGAAAAAAAAGGAGGACATAAGTTTCCGAAACATAAAACTGTCTCAAAGCACTGACATGCAATAATCTGTAACTCATATTTTCCATAATTAATCTCAGGTATTGCAAACTATCCCCACATTATTCTAATTATATATATATATATATATATATATTAGGGGACATTTTTACACAAATCGAACTAGTCCCACAGTAAGCTCAACAAGGCTTGTGTTATGGGTACTAGACGACGATATATTTAATTTAATAGATAGAGTTAATTAGGAATGAACTCGCGTAACCAACCCACAACCAGTGACATTTGAAATTTTAAAGCCTACACTAGCGCCTCTAGTGACGAATTCATACGCGATAGCCCTCCCCGCGCGAGGTACAACATTTCACTCGCAACATAATATAACTGGTGTCATTTGTTATAGTGTATGGAAACCTGTCCCATTGGAACGTTTGGTGTGTACTGCGCGGGCAAATGCGAGTGCCAGCACGGCGGCGAATGTTCGCACAAAGACGGTTCGTGCAAATGCAAACCTGGCTGGAAAGGCAAGCACTGCAAAGAGAGGGCTTGCCCCGAGGGCAAATACGGTGCGAGGTGCGAAAAGGACTGCGAATGCGAACCCGCCAACACTGACTTGTGAGTATTTTGGTTATTATACCGGGACTCTTGTTTTTCAAGTTTGAGTGCCAGCACGGTGGGGATTATTTGGTTTTATCTTATTTAATATTTGTTGCACAAAAGAAACCTTATTGTACAAAAAACATACCATATGAGGTGGGCTAGTTAACCTTACACAAATTGAAGCTTTGCTTTTTACTCACTGTAGGAAAACTATTTATCTGTCGGTTCGACGCCCAAATAATTGTCTTGGCATAGATGACTACAAATTATCCGGAGTGCTTTGCAACCTTGCGGAGATTGAATATAGGGTATAACTGTTAAATGCTACAGCTTGAGAGTATCTAAAACTAAATTATTATTTTTTTAATAAATAAATAAATATTGGGTGACAATCTTACACAAATCGACCTTGTCCCAAACTCTAAGCAAAGCTTGTACTATGGGTACTAGACGACGATATAAATACTTATATAGATAAATACATACTTAAATACAAAGAGAACATCCAAGAACTAAATCCGTGCTAAATGCACAAATAATGCCCTGGCCGGGATTCGAACCCGGGGCTTCGGAGGCAGTGTCACTACCAACTAGGCTAAACAGGCCGATATTACTTTCATTTGACGAGTTAGTTCGAAGCAATTAATGTAGTTAAACGTTATTAATATCGCCGTCATGATTCAGGGAGTAGGTATGTATTATGATTTATATAATTATAACAATAACTGACCATTGTCTGCTCTAAGTGGACAACCATTCATGAAAGCTGTAAACAGCTAGAAAGATAACACAAGCACCTAGATCTTGTATTATATCATTTGAACGGCGGGTATACATATTTAATTGTGCCTTAACTTGGCAACGTCTCCTGGGTTTTTGTATTTTTCCACATTTTTGTCTTGGCCAGTACGAGTATGACTATTCAGCGTCACCGAGGCTTGAATTAGGGACATTCTCTATTTCTTGCCAAGTTAAGGGTTATATTTATGTTGAGAGCCGGATTGTATAATTCGCCGTATTATATTAGGGCTAACTGTTTTACAAAATACGAGTAGGGTCGTTTTGTATTACGACGAGTCAATGATAAGCAAGATAGAATACGGCTGAATGAAAGACCGCCGGAATGTGTTCGGCGCTTTACGTTCTTCAATTCGACTAGCTGTAATGTAAAACAGCGGTTCAGTATCCTCCTCTTTTTCGTCGTATTACATTACGGCTAGTCGTTTTACAAGACAGAGCCGTGTTCGGCGGACGACAAATATATCGGAAGAGTAAAGCCGGGTACTAATCAGTGAACTGTAACTGTAATCGAACGGTTACTGTAAGGAGTTTAAGTGTGTACGTAACTGAGAGAATACCATTCATCGGCTCATTGCGAGCCGTTCGCGAACGGTTTTATATAGGTACTACGACGAGCGAGACGAGGAGGAGTGCTAGGAACAACCTTAGGACCGGAACGGCTAAACGTGAGCCGCTATATTATAGAACGTATCGCAATGACAAATCGGCTAATCGTTGACCCGCCGTATAACAAAACGGCTCTTTCTTGTAAAACGGTCAGCCGTTATGTAATACGGCGAATGATATAATTTGCCTGCTACATTTTACACCACAATGTAGATACGTAAATGAATACCTCAACCGATTATGTACCACCACCACATCAGCCGAAGGACGTCCACTGCTGGACATAGGCCTCCCCCAATTTCATGGGAGGTAAATGCCATAATCGCCACGCTTGGCATGCGGATTGGCGATCGCAGTATCTCCACCGCACTCCAGGGATGCTGCTGCCCATCCCCCGGTGGTCGGTGGTTCGATTATGTACAAAATATAATATTTAATATCTTTTCGGTCATTGACTTAAGATATAGAAAAAAAAGACACACAATGCCGAACATAAATAACTAAAAATGTGGCGCAAGATGACACTGACAGTTACATTCCAATAGCTGATAATAACGCTTCTTTATAGTCCGAGTTAAGATAAAAACTTCGTACAAAAAAGAACTTACAGGCATTAGCGTCAAGTGTCAAATTTGCAAACATAACAACCAACATGGTAAAAACTTTTTAGTAAAATGGCACTAGCCTATACTGGCTGCCAATGTTTACGTTATAAATGTCAAAAGTGAACAGTGAAAGTAATGGAGTCGCTTTGGTTTCTTAAACCATTTTTATATTAATAATATTTTTAATCAAAAAAATACGAATAAAACATTTCATTTCAACATTAACACACATTCGCGCACAATTCTTTGAATCATGATTCTGTCATTATTACTAAAAAAAATTCTGTGATAGACATAAAGATGTTTACTTTCATGAAACTCTTGAGCAAGACTATAGGTAGTTATTTCAAAAGTACTAGTTGACTTCTGCCATTGGAGCAGCATTTGTACTTTTACAACTTTTGCTTTGCATCGTCATCTATCTCTGACACCTATAAAACAAAGATACCGACTATGAACTTGAAAGATAAATTAATTAAACTATTGGTGAGTTTCTGTAATTGGCTCCATATTTCTATTTAAAATGTCAACATGTTTAAAAAGCTGTTGAAACTCCTTTAATAAATAAATAAATAAATATTAACGTTAAATTGATTTTTATTATACCAATTCATATAAGTATATGAATATGTTTTCCTCTGCATGATTTTTCACGCTAAAATTTTATTTTGAAACAAAATTTGAATAATGTAGTTTGAGTCGGGAATGAACAGACTTACCTTCAAGACAGGTTTGCAGTTGCAGTTAGTCGATTTAAGCCTTTATTGGACCTGTATATGTCGGAAATAGGGAAACAGGCCGAACACACAACACTCGTAGGCTTGGTTTATAGAGTGCGTCACGTCTATTTTGCGCTATAAATCCTATAATAGCGGCCAATCTGAACGTTGCTGAGGATGTTGTGAAAATATTGAATTAAATCATAAATTTATTCCTTACCAATTTCGTGTAAAAAAATATTGACCTAATAGCGACTCCTTACATTTTGTTTCTTGATAACCTTTAGTTTGAACTAACAAAATAATTTATTCAAAACCATGAAATTGCCAAGGTAGTGGTAATTTCATGGTTCACCTTATTATACTTTTTATAACGTTATCAAAATAACTAACCTAAATAAATATATTTCATCCTTTTCCGTGTGTTTTTTCACCGCACATTACGTCATTGTTGGACAACTGTCACTGTCCGCAGTCTAAACACGACTAAACAGGAATGTACCGCCCGCAGGGGGCCATTTTTGTGGGCTGATTGTGAATCTAGTCATCCTATAATAGTACATCAATGTTTTCGGTGGATTACCGGGCGACAAATAATAAAATTTGTGTTGTTATTGAATTATTTGAAATTATTAGTGTAGGGGAAACCAATTACCGAGTTTATAATTCTGATGTCATAATTAATTAATTACTGACATTCATATCAGCCCTAGTACGTCCACTGCTGGACATAGGCCTCCCCCAATTTCATGGGAGGTAAATGCCATAATCGCCACGCTTGGCATGCGGGTTGGCGATCGCAGTATCTCCACCGCACTCTAGGAATGCTGCTGCCCATTCCCCGGTGGTCTTGGTCGTAGTTTAAGGACATAGCCGGGTCTAATTACTGACATATGTTTCGGAGAAATAACATCTCCTTGCCTGACTCCCCGCTGCGACGGAATAGGTTTCGAGTTCTGGTCCTGGAGTCGGACTGACATAGTGGCGTTCCCGTACAAACACTTCAGCACTTCGATGTAGCGGTAGTCCACTTGGCACCGCTGTAGAAATTGTAGTACAGCCCAGGTTTCAATCGAATCGAAGGCTTTCTCGTAGTCCACGAACGCTAGACAGAGGGGCTGCACTGGAGGATGTGTTCAAGACTCTGGACTGGAGAAGGCTAGGCATCAACATAAACGGCGATTACATCACTCACCTTCGGTATGCTGACGATATAGTAGTCTTGGCTGAGACCATGTAGGATTTAAGTACAATGCTCAATGACCTCAGTAAAGCCTCCGAGCGAGTTGGTCTAAGGATTAACATGGACAAGACGAAGATTATGTCAAATGCCCATGTAGCACCAACTCCCGTAACAATCGGACACTTTACGCTCGAAGTTGTAGACGATTACATATACCTAGGACAGACTGTCCAGTTAGGTAAGTCCAACTTCGAGAAAGGTTAATCGTCGAATCCGACTCGGCTGGGAAGCGTTAGGGAAGCTACGGCACATCTTTTCGTCCAATATTCCGCAGTGTCTCAAGACAAAAGTCTTTGACCAGTGTGTGTTGCCAGTGATGACATATGGTACTGAAACGTGGTCGCTTACTATGGGCCTCATAAGAAAGCTCAAAGTCACCCAAAGAGCAATGGAGAGGGCTATGCTGGGAGTATCTCTGCGTGATCGCATCAGGAATGAAATTATCCGCAGCAAAACCAAAGTGATCGATATAGCCCTTCGAATCGCTAAACTTAAGTGGCAGTGGGCGGGACACATAGCACGTAGAACCGATGGCCGTTGGGGCGGAAAGGATGTCGAGTGGCGACCACGTACCGGAAGGCGTAGCGTGGGCAGGCCCCCCACACGGTGGACTGATGACCTGGTAAGGGTCGCGGGTGTCCGCTGGATGCGGGTGGCGCAGGACCGGTCATTGTGGAAGTCTTTAGGGGAGGCCTATGTCCAGCAGTAGACGTCTTTCGGCTGACATGATGATGACATGTTTTTACATGTATATACCCTTTTCCTAATGAATTACAATAATATCTTTTTCTTTTTCAAACATACAGAAATACTTTCTCCTACCCAAAAGCTCATAATCGAATGGGGTAAAACTTACATTCATTAGTATATCAAATGTAGTAGGAATTTGTTAACGTAAATAAAAATTACGGTCTTTGTGACACCGTAATTTTATCTCTAATAATTAAGTAATTACATCCCAATTTTTTAGAACTTTAAGCTTTTTTTTAGACCTGCTTAGATAGAAAAGTGCATAAATCTATAAGGCCATTTCTCATGAGTGCACATCTCCAAGCCGAATGGTGGCCCAAATATAAACTGTGTTTGTTACAGATGCGACCCGTGGAGCGGCGCGTGCGATTGCGCGGCGGGCTGGGACGGCGAGACTTGCTCGCGGCAGTGCGCGCTGCTCACATACGGCAAGGGCTGTCGCGCCAACTGCCGGTGCGAGAACAGCGGCCTCTGCTCGCCGGTCAACGGTAAGTCGGTAACTAGACGTTACAGACCAACCGGGGGCTGGGACGGCGAACTGGTTGTGGTCGTGGAGTGCGATGTTAACCGTTGAATTTCTCACTACTAGTTAGCAGGTCTCTTGTATTGCCCACTGGAACCAAAGAGACTATTGGTGTTTGTTGCGAGCACTCGCGACTTTATTTGGTACGGTATACTTAATACGCTATTTGGCTATTTTTATGGTGCCACTAGAACCAGTTTTTAGAGACGACGTCGTTGGAGTCGTTATTTCTTTGGCTTCAACGAGGGGATAGCTGTACCCAACATTGAGCCCATGTTGTTCTTTATTTTTTACATATGAGAATCTATAAGGTAATGTAAAAACCCAGCTTTCATAAACTGTTTCTTGAAAGCAAATAACCTTAATAGTAAGAATGAGCCTAAAGTCTTCTAACATTTACAGACGAACTTCAAACAGTTCCGTCATATTTTTCAGTATTATGAACGCTAACATTGTTTTTTAAAGGATCGTGTCTCTGTGCGCCGGGTTATCACGGATTTCAGTGCCGGGAGCATTGCGAGTTCCCGTACTACGGCGACAACTGCCGCCACACATGTGACTGCGCTAACAACGCCACTTGTTCGCACGAGACCGGTCAATGCAAGTGCCCGCCTGGGTAAGCGAAGTTCATCTTTATTTCTAGGAACTTAGGTGCAGTTTTTAAAAGCATAACAATGTGTTTGCCAGTGCGCCCGCCTGCTTAGATAAAGGAAATTCAACTTTATTACTACGAATTTAGGTGTAGTTTAAGGAGTACCGGGGAATATTCAACATTATTGTAATGAATTCAGGTTCTTCCTGTAAAACGCCGGGCAGCGGTCAGTCGGCGCAAATTCAGGCATTTTATCTTCAGAATGATGCGTTTTTTAAGTCATTCCCAGCTGTTATCACTAAAGTGTTGCTGAAACTTAAACCTTTAGTAGTAACAACTGGCAACAACCCCAACGAAATGTCAGATCTCGTCAACTCCCCAAACGCTCCAAAAGGTTTCGCGAGACGTGTGATATTAAGAAAACTTATTTTTGTTTTTCAGTTACGACGGATTGAGATGTGACCGCCCTTGCGATGGCAAGAACTACGGATTGAACTGCCTCGAACGGTGTCTTTGTCAAAACAATGCACCTTGTAATCCTGTGGACGGTACGTTACTCAATTAATAACTAGTGGGTCTGTGAGCTAGACCTCACGAGTAAATTTGTTTTCTGTAAAAAATATCCAAACACTAAATCGACAAAAAAAAAACCATGTTGTTTACTCATTTTTGCCAGACTGAATTTATGGCCACATTTTTTCCCCAAACTAAAACGAGTTGTAACACAATTTGTTCACAGGCTCATGCATCTGCGGGCCCGGGTACACAGGCAAGTTCTGCGAGCAGCGCTGCCCGCTGAACATGTTCGGACAGGACTGTCTGTCGCCGTGCGATTGCAGCAAGAACGCGCGCGGCTGCGACCACGTCACTGGGCGGTGTACATGCGACAGTAGCTGGCAAGGTCAGTGCTGTATACTTAAAATCTTTCGAATTAACCGAATTACATCAAATTTATCCGCTCGAAAAGTGACTTTACTGTCCAAGCCAGAAGATTGAAAATGAAATAACAGTTTTATAAGATGACGGACATTTTAAAATAATTTCAACTATACCGGTAGAAGCAAGGCTAGCACAAGACGGCGTGCGAGCTATCTCACGCGCGACTTAGACTGTTCGTCCCTTTCCGTTTGTACCAATTAGAAAGAGACGGATAGTCTATCTCGCGCGCCGTGCTAGCCTTGCAGTAGTGACTACCAGTTTAGTTTAGTCTGTCTGACTCTGCCTACGAAACTGACTGTACCAGGTTTAAATCCCGAAACGGGCAAATATTTGTGATGAGCATGAATATTTGTTACAGGGTCTTGGATTTTTCCATATATTTAAGTAATATTAGGTATATATCTCGCAACTGGATTTTATAACATTACGCCGCATTTACCGTAGTACATTACGGCTAGCCATTTGACAAAACGGCCGTTTTATATTACGGCGGGTCAGTGATTAGCCGGATTGAAAACGCCTGAATTTAAGTCCGCCAGAATGTGCTCGGCGCTTTCTGTTCTTCAATCCGGCTTGCCGTAATGTAAAACAGCTGTTCAGTAGGCGCCTCTTTTTCATCGTATTACATTACGGCTAGCCGTTTTTCAAAACAGGGCCTTGTTCGGAGGCAGCTCAGAAACTGCTAAGCGTGAGCCGCCATATTGTAGAATGTATCGCAATGACAATCCGGCTTATCGTTGACCCACCGTAGTACAAAACGGTTTGGCCTTAGGTAATATAAATATTTATTTACTCAGTTTATTATTACTATAGACGACCATTTCTTAACGCAGCGACATAAGGTCTTCTATAGATAATAACTTGACAGTAACATGGATATATTTTTTTGTGTCACAAATATTTGCTACATCACTGTAGTATTCGTGCCCCCGGTGTTCACACGTATGTCAATTACATTTGCACACTCTAAGTAATTATTAGTATTGCTCACGGACATATATTTAAGTAGACGTTGCATGCATCGTGATTTATATAAATACTGAGCGATAAATGTGACAACACTGGGATATATCTTATGTAATGCCCAAATACCATCGACATGGTAACCTATTGCTATGTTGAGTTTTTTATCGATTACAGATTAATGAAATGAAATGAAATAATTTGAAATGAAATAATTTATTATGCTCGATTTTAGGTACAGTAGGGTGACACAGGTACAATTAAAAGTATCACTAAAATCTACCTTACAGGCATGCAAAATTTTAGGACATATCTTAAATCTAATTATTTTATTTACTTATACTCTAAAAAATCCTTAATACTGTAAAAACATGTAAAATGACGTACATGAAACTACACAAGTACTAAACAACTATTCGTTAAAAGTTATACTTGTCGTACCAGGGGTGCTACCGCGAACATCGAAAATCGAACTTCGTGTCGTGCTGTCCCTTTCACTCTCGTGTTATACACTATATGACAGAAAGGGACGGTACGATGCGAAGTTCGATTTTCGAAGTTCGCGGTACGCCCTCAGAATTCGTACGCCCTTCAGTGTCGTACAGTTGTGACTTTCGCAAAATTTGGC
This sequence comes from Notocelia uddmanniana, assembly GCA_905163555.1. Lineage (NCBI taxonomy): Eukaryota > Metazoa > Arthropoda > Insecta > Lepidoptera > Tortricidae > Notocelia > Notocelia uddmanniana. Next base: position 19,191,325 of record LR991059.1, on the reverse strand, counting down.
TTTGAATTTCTATACAGTTTAACAGGACTGCCAACCTCAACGGCGTCCCAAATTAAAATTCGGGACTGTTTATTTTGTATGTAAACGTTGGAGATGAACTAAGTGCATTTGTGCGATCTACCTAGCTATATGTCTGTGGCACCTGTCGCTGCTAATTGTGAATTAACTAGTAAAATAGTCTCATTCCATCCATATCCCCATGTGGTGTTGGGTTAGAATAGCACCACCCCCTTTCTTCCCTTACGTGTCGTAAGAGTCGAATGTGGGAACAAGGTTGAAGCGTGTTGTGGGCGATGGGCTGGCAACTAGTCACTGCAATATCACATTTTCTCCATCTACAAACCCACAATAGCTAAAAGTAGCACTGAAAAATATTTGTTGTGTGCTCTGCCTACCCCGTTTTCGTGGGCGTCATGGGCGTGAGTTTATGTATGTGTGTATGTAATTATGTATGTCCGTCCATATAATTCAACATTTTGACGCTTGTTACCATTACAATCATCGCAATATCATTTCTGTCATCCAGGTCACGCTAGGAAACTGGGTACGTATGCTTAGACTACAACCGGGAATTAACTAACCAATAGATCTATCTGGCTCGACAAATTTGTATGACATTTGTCACTCGCGTGGTGTTGGATTAGAATCAGGGTGTGCTCTGGAGATGATCCGATTTTTTATTTACTCTGCCTCCCCCTTTTGCGAATACAGACGTGAGTTTATGTTGTGTTTTGTCGCCCGTATGCGCTTATACGCGCCCAAGAATGTGTCAAAACCATTGCGCGCAACAAATGACATGCAATTTTAATCTCAATACGTCGATGAGAATTGAGCTCTAAATGTTACGTGTATCTTTAATAACAGGTGTGTTCGGTTCCTCCTTAATGTACTGCGATGAAGATGCTTCGGGGCCATTTTCAAGTGATACAAGCGAAGCAAATTTTGGAGATTACGAGCTAAATTTAATTAAAGAGCTCGAAAACTTCGAGTACACAATGAGCCACAACATAACGAAATCATTGAGTAAAGAGCAGCATACGTATTACAAAAGATTGACTGCCAAAAATAAAAATGTAATAGGTCTGAAAAGCGTATCTTCACTTTCACAGTGCGTTTCTTGGAATGTTGACTATGAAGTACCTAACTACGATTCAGTTTTACTACAAGCAAAACAAGCATTAAGTGCAATGGATATTAAGGATCCAAATGCAATCATAGCAGTACTGGACGTAGAAGATCTCTCTTTTACTAGCCGTATTGGGATGTGGACTATTTCCACCGAGAATGGTAGATTTCATGTAAATAACATGTTTAGAGGATATTTAAATAGATTGTTGGGCGTCCGTGTTAATAAAACATAATAAACTATTGTGAATCTTTATTTGTTTTTGAGTAATCCTGTATGTTTGTGCACCTTATGTTTGATATAATACTTACAATTTTCATTTGCAATGTCACGTCGACAAATGTGTTATTTTATTTCTTACACTCGCAAGGGAACTAAAACCTATAGGGCACTTCCCTTTGACCTAGAATCATGAAATGTGATATGCAAGGTCTTAAATTACAAGTGAAGGAATACATCCGAAAACTGTGCATTTGTAACTATATTGCATAAAGTACTGTTTGGATGTAACAGATATTACACGAGACTTGCATAATTTACTACAAATCATACGAGTACGGTATGGCACTCTAGGTGCGAGTTCGACTCGCATGTGGCTGGTTTTTAAGTGATTGAGGAAGAGGAGATGCAGTACGTGTCACTTGGCTGACACAGAGAAGAATAATATAGCTCACATAATAAAATTATTTGTAAAATGAAAATCACCTATGGTCTATTAAAACCACATTCAACCAAAAAGGTTAATAAATGGCAAAATGGATGGAATAAATTCGGTTCTTCAATTGAAACGTAGATAGTAAATAACACTAGGCGGGTTAAGCCAACTTACGGACCAATCAACGTTAAATACGGTGAGCTCAACAACAACAAAAGAAACTTGTCAATTTTAAATACATTCTGATTTTAACGAACACCGTTTATTTACGATTACAGACGGTTAGATACAACCCACCCTAAATGCTTCAGTGTTACACGTAGTTATATTATGTTAAAGGTTTGCTATGTCCACCCTGAAGGTTTCCCGGGGTTTCTGTTCTGAAGGCTCGGCTGCGCGGGCAGCTAATATATTTATAATATTTATTTATTTTTTTACCTGGTTTTCTACTTAACACACCATAACTTTTCTGTCTGAATTCGACGCGGGCATGCACTGACGTTTTAAAAATTCACCTGAATTACATGTGTATCTGTTTGCTAAAAAAATCTGTCCGCTTTGATTTTCTGATGTAAAAAGAGACTTTGCTGAAATTCACGGACGTTATTTTTACGTGTGAGATTTTTCGTTGACCTACGCCAATAGTTGGACTGTCTATGCCCTGCCCCTGATCTTCCGGAGATTCGCGATGACATATTTTTTCAACAACGGGTTAACTAAAACGCGCGTAAAAATATTTCCGTGGCTATGAGGGCAGATAAAAACCCTCCATTGCTAATATCGTCTATCATCTTCCAGGAATCCGTTGCGAGACTAAATGCGAGCCAGGTTTCTTCGGCGAGGGTTGCTCGGAGCGGTGTCCCTGCGTAAACAACTCTTCTTGCGACGCGGAGACTGGCAGCTGCGAGTGCTCCGCGGGTTGGACCGGCGCGAACTGCACGCTACCATGCCCTCCTGGTACCTACGGGGCCGGCTGCTCGCAACGATGCGCTGAAGGACCTGACGGTACGTATAAAATATGATATTCTAATGCCGGCTGTCCAAGGTCGTGTTTACCGTCAAGCTTGCAGCGCGGTTGAAACGGCTTCCTGTAAACTTGACGGTGTATCTCTATCACCAGTAGACTTGTCATGCACAATGACAGACATACACCGTCAAGTTTACCGGACGGCTCACCAAGCGCGCTGCAAACTTGACGGTAAACTTGAGCGTGTATGGCCGGCATAATGAGGCTGAGAAAAGTTTCTTCAATGAAGAGTGCTCGCAGTCGTTATGAATAATACGAAGTGTTCCGCAAATTGGATCGCGACGAACTGCACGCAGCCATGTTTTCTGGTACCTGCGGGCTGTTCGCTACGATGCGCAGAGGGCCCCGACGATACGTTCATAATATCGTAGTACATTCTCAGATCATTCGTTATAAGGCTATTTTTCTGTAACGCGGAGTGTGTTTCGGCGTAAACAAATTTCCTTAATCGCAAAGATAATCGTAGCCACCTGTTGTTAAAGACACGATTAAACTTGACTAGCCTAGCATGATCACATTTATGTCGGACGTATGGCATTTCGTATTATATCCCTTCCTCTTCCCCAAAGAAATAAATTAAACTATCGAGTTGACTGACACATTTTATAGTTACTTATTAGAGCCCGGTCGTTCTTGAGTTATAACACTTTGTTTTATATATGTAGATAACGAACGGACACTGACAAAACGAAATATCCACAGAGTCGATATACCACATTTACTGACAAGTATATAAGTGCGAGAGGGACGGATGCTATACATCCGACGTAAACGCTAGGCAGTATTGTGCTAGATAATACGATATCAGGTTCGCAATACTTTTCATATAGCAAAGTTAAAAAAAAACACATTTCACGATACGTTTTCAACAACGACCTTAGATCATACATAACTGGAGTAGCCATCAGCGCATCTTACCAAACAAAATATTATACCATTTTTTGCGGGGGGCGAGGTAACACACATATAAAAAACAACGCACACTTACAATAAATTGTTTCATTACCACGCAACCACACTAAAACAATCAACTCACGCACATTCAAAATACTAACGTTGAGCAATAAAAGTCGACCTTATTCTCGTTAACGTTAGATCCATTATTGGGTTACTATCGGATGGCCAAATTGACTAAAGTCGATAAGGACTATGTTTCAAAGAAATTCTCATAAACAGTAGTCGTTATTTCTTTAAATGCGGTGACGTCAAAGTGACGTTTGTAAGCTAGCCCAAATGGTCAAGCACGAATGTTTTTCAATCGATTTTGTAATCGATGCACGATTTACGATTTGAAATAAAAACTTGAATTGTGCATAAAATAAAGCAAAAATATGCTTAAAGTATGTGAAACTAAATGATCATCAATATTTTTGTAAATTTGATAAAGTACAACGTTTTATTACCCTAAACAGCAGATAAAGGTATTTTCACGGAGCTCTTCACACGTCGAAAACGATTTCGAGACTGACTTTTAATCGACTAATGGAGTACGTTTTTAATAATTTTGTGCACATTGTGCCTATTTTTTGGCAGAGGGGTAAGAATACTAATGGCGTCGTCTGTTATGTATGCTGTAAGACAACGACGGTAAAAATCACAATGCCACGATATGTTTTCAACAAGGACGGTGAAGTTCTCGCTTTGAAGCGCGATATTCCGATGTCGAAAACAATGACTTAATAGTTCTAACAACACCATAATCAACTCAATTGACTGTTGCGAAAACAAGCACCAACGGGCACAATCGCATATTAGTTTGTAAACATTTATGCATTTACTAGCAACAAAGTTGGCTTGGAAACTTAACCGCGACTTTTTCTGGTGTTTGTCAAAAACCCTTTGTAATAGTACTTTTTGTAGTGTTCCGTACCAAAATGTAACACTTATGCTATCACTTGGTGTCTGTCATTTATATATCAGCCTATAAGTAAAATGGTTGGTGAAACCGGTTCCTCGTCAGTAATATGCTCATGACTTACAAAAGTTATAAAAACTAGGATGTAATAAAAAAACAGGAATTGTGATAGGTTGTAATAAATAAACAGGAAGGATGTGAGTGATGATATGATGGGCGATAGAGAGGTAAGGAAGAAGGAAACATGCTGCGCCGACCCCAAGTAACAGGGATAACGGCAAGCGAATGATGAAGTGATTTTTTGGCATTTTTTATACACCGAACAGCTGACAGTTGTACAACAGTCTACAGCAAAGAGGGAGGGGGGTTGCTGAAAAAGTGAATAAATCTCTTTGTAGTCGACTGTACAGTCCGCGTTCACAAATAATCTGATTTTAGGTAACACAACGTGCGACCCAGTGACGGGCGTATACACTTGTCCGAGTGGTTTCACGGGGGTGGCCTGCGAGTATCCCTGCCCGCTCGGCACCTACGGCCTCAACTGCCAGGAGAAGTGCGCTTGCAAGAACGGCGCGGACTGCCACCATATCACCGGTAAGCCACTAGCGTTGGCATTTATGACAACATAAAGTAAATAATATATGTGGACAATCTCACATAAATCAACCCAGTCCCACATCTCCCGATTAACTGCGCAAACTGTAGTTGCTTAGATGTATTGGCAGTCTTTAATTTCTAATTTGTCAATTTAGACTACCATCTTGTGAATCGGCGAGCAAACGTAATTGTTTTTATTTTATTTTAGAGAAGGTACCTTTATGTTGGTTTCATATAATTTCGGTTAAGATCTGATAACGAGATCCATGAAGTCCTCAAATATTAATTATAGGCACATCTATGGCGATTCCGATGTTTATATACTCGTAGTAGGAGTTTGGAGTCGATTTTAAAAATGTTCTTATTCAAAGTTAGTTCTAGTCTCGATAAAGGACGAGCCCTTAAACCATGTGATATTCCAGGAGCGTGCCAATGCCCGCCGGGCTGGCAGGGCCGCGTGTGCAACGAGGCGTGCGCCAGCGGGTGGTGGGGCGCCAACTGCTCGCAGCCGTGCCGCTGCGCGCGCGACGCGGCCTGCCGCCCCAACGACGGCTACTGCCGCTGCCCGCCCGGCTACACCGGCGCCTACTGCACCCAGTGTGAGTACCGGCACAGAAGGCCCACCGCTAACAAATTCCCCGTTTAGGTTGCGTGCGATAGAAAGAGATGGCCACGCTTAGGCATGTTTGGCATACCTAAACGGGGGATTTGTTAACGGTGGCCCTTCAGTACGTAGTCTTCTGTAGTATTACTTATTCTGTGACCGTAGGTAATTCTAATAAATTCTGTCTTCTGATTATTGGGGATTTTGACTACTGCATAAATCGTCCGTTCAAAGCAACTCGTCTTTCAGATTTACCCTAATCTTCCTCAAGTACACAATACAACGATATTTGTTTATATTATCAACTGAATTAACACTGTTTATTTACTGTTACATATTGATCCAGCTAATGTGCAGACTAAAGACTAGTGTGCAGTCACATCCCAAGAAGATAGAGGTCTGTGTGGGCTAGTTACGTATGTGTTCATATTTGTATTTATTAAGTAGATGTTTCCGTCCCCAGTCTGCCCCGAGGGCTACTTCGGCGACCACTGCATGGAGCCGTGCAAGTGCCCGGCGGAGGGCAGCTGGGACTGCCACCCGGTGCGCGGCTGCGTGTGCCGCCGCGGCTTCATCGGCGAGCGCTGCGACGCGCACGCTAGCGACGCCATCACCATCGACCCGGCCTCGGGTATACACTCTCACTAACGATTCCGTACCCACCTTTACATGATTCTGTTCGGATGATGCGTGCGCTTATGTATAACTCGTGCATAAAACAAACCATTTCATCCGAGACAATTTTTCGATCCGAGCCGCAGGTGAGGGTCGATTTAAAGTAGAGGATAAAATGGGTTTTATACACGAGTAACTAATAATTAAAGTTATGTTATCAAAATTATACTACTGTGCTCGACGACCTCTGGTGCCGGCGCGCTGGAGACGGCTTTTACTTTGTGCTCTAGAGCATAAAAAGCGACTTTTTCCCCTGCTATTCAGAAAAGAGTCATTGTTGCCCTCGAATGCGGGATCTAAGTCGTACTTTTTGTCCCTCATTTGAGAGCATCAATGACTCTTTTCCTTGTCATCATAATCATATATTTAAGAGTTTAGCTCTTGTCGGTGAATTAATTGCCATAAGGTGTGAAAAGCAGTATGTGCCATTGGGTAGCAAAATTATTCGTTAGACATTTCATGTTTTTAGCAACGGGCCGCATGGACAATATGAAAAGCAGTATGTGTCCTCGCTACGCTCAGGATTCTAGTGTAGAATCTTTCGCTTTACTCAGGTTTCAATATGCCGCCCTCGGCGGGGACACCTTGAGATTTTTTAACTTTAAAATAATGTATATCTCGAAAATTAAGCCGTTTTGGACTATTAATTATACTACTTATTTACTCCATTTAGACTTTAGAAGCGATGGTTAATATCTGTCGTGTTACTGCAATTCACCGTGTATATCATTTTGCTTCCTTGAGACATAATCTACTGTTATGCCGCCTAAAACAGTGTAAACACGGACTTTTAGAGCAGGAGAAGTGAATAGGTCTCTTTAACTCTGACGCAAAAAGAGAGGGGTGTTACAAGTTTAATGTGTCTGTCTGTCTATCTGTGTATGTGGTATCGTAACTCTCAAACAGATGAACCGATTTTCGTTTAGTTTTTTTTTGAGTCATACATAATTTTATCCCGATTGTTCTTAGCCATGTTTCATGAAAATCTGTTCAGCCGTGTTTTAGATATTGAGCTTTGAAATGAAAATGTCGGGGTTCTTTTAACATTTCTAAGTGGTAGTTATCTCGTGTTTCTCTGGGGATGTGATAGCATATGTCCTGTTTCAGTAGGCGGCGGCCAGGCGATGACGGCGACGATGATAGTGCTGCTGCTGCTGTGCGCGGCGGCGGCGGCGCTCATGCTGTTCTACTACCGCAAGCGCGTGCGCAACCTCAAGCGCGAGATCGCGCACGTGCACTACACCGCCGACCCCGCCGTGCAGCCGGGTAAGCGGGCCAGCCCACTCCACCGCCTCTTCTTCTTCTCCTTAGCGCATTCCCACTTTATGTACGGTCGGCTCTCCTAGTTAGGGATGACTCACAATAGACCGTTCCGTGTCCGGGCCGGCCCATTTTCTATGACAGCAAACGCAACTTACTTGAAAAAATCGTTGATGTCAAAGGCCTATTACAGGGTCGAGGACTGACTATCTAACTGACAGAAATGCATGGCCCAAACCAGAGACCTAAATAGCATTAATATTCATATTATGTATATTTTCATTTTACCACGTCTAGTAAATTAGTAAACACTCTCTCTCTTTTTTGTTTCCATACTCAGATTTATTTATATTAAGTAAGTTAAGTATTATTATTGTAATAAGCATATTATTGGAAAAAATGACTGACTGTCGAGTTTCTTCTCAGCAGTGGTCTTCTTTTGCAGAAACACTAGTAGATTTTGACTTGTAAAAGTGCCATTGCGGCCTACTTGCAGAATAAAGTTCATTTATTTCAACGGCCGGCGTATTTTTCTAGAAGAAAACGGTCCGGCCCGGACACGGAACGGCCTACTGTGAATGATCCTTTTGTCGGCGCCATTCATTTCATAATAGTATAAACATGTACAGTTTTATGGCAGTAATACTAATAATAGTTAACTCGATCCCACGAGACAAAATATTATCGGTGATAAAATTTACATTTATTGTATCGCCCAACGATTTGTTATTTCATTACTACATCGTCGGTAGAGCACACACTTTAAGACTTACTCTATGTCGAGACTTTGAGGCTAACTGTCTGATATGCCCTTTGCAGAACAACATTTCGACAACCCAGTATACTCGTACCAAGGCTCGACGCGTAGCGACGAGACCACACTACTGAACAACGCTACGCAAATACACAACAACCTGGGCGCGAAGCTGTCTAACACCACTATGGAGAAACTGAGGAACCGGCCCACCGGCTCTGCTGATCGTAAGTATTTAATTATATCTTAGCCCCGCCCAGCCACAGAATAGCTAATATGTTGGTAGTTCTACCGCACAGAAGGTTCACTGTGTGCACTCTACCCATATATTATACGCGAAGAAAATAATATATGTACGAACTGATAAAAATGCTCCAAATTTTATACTAGATGCGAGGGGCGCAGTACCGGTCATTGTGGCACTCTTTTAGACGACGCCTATCTTGGCTATATGCTAATTTGGCGTGCCAGTTTGCGACCACTTGGATGAGTTGATGAACTAAAAGGATAGTCTCTAGTTTTTTCAATGGTTTCCCATTCAATAACCAACAAATAAAACACACTACTCACTGTTACTTTAGGGTCTGTAAAAGTGTTAAAATTCTTAATTGAAAAAGTTTCGTTCTTTAAGTGTTTGCAAACTGACGCTGGTCGCGAAATCAGCCTAACGACCCTACATTGTTTCGTTTTATGCAAATTAGGTTTGGTGGCATGGGGCCCATCAATGTCATAAATACAAAATAAAGTATGTCAGGAACAAAACCAAAGGTCCTTAATTGAATGAAAAAACAATTTCCGACTTAAGAATACGTTTATGGCATTAATTTAATATCGACACGATTTTAATTACTCACTCATTTCCGAACTTTCTCGCGTATTTCAATTAATTACACGCAAATATCACTATATATAGAAACACGTTTAACCCCATTGTAATTTAGTATTTCGTGACGCCATTCAACATTTTCAACAAGAAATCCATATTTACCTTTCGATTAGTCTCGGCCAAACGGCGAAGCACGTTGTCTCGTTAATTATGAGCACAGACAGCTTATTTACATACGCGCATAATATACTATGGACACGTGTGTATCGAAAAACAAGTGATATTTTATATTACATTCATACTGAACATCTAGCACGAAAAAAACAACTGCAAAATAATTTATTTTTCGTTGAACTACAAATTATTCATCGTTATAATGAAAGATAGCGGTCTAGTTATAGGTATAAAAGTAAAATTAAGTAATACTAAACTTAAGTAACGAAACAACGTCGACCGCACCGCTTGTGGAATGAGCTCCCTGCCGAGGTTTTCCCTAGGGACTACAGTATGGGATTCTTCAAGAAAGGAGTGTATAAATATTTAAAGGGTCGGCAACTCGCATGTGACGCCCCTGGAGTTGCTGGCGTCCATGGGCTGCGGTGACCGCTTACCATCAGGCGGGCCGAACGCTTGTTGGCCCCTGATGTGGTATTAAAAAAAATATATAACAGTAAAATACAAAGTCGCTTATAAACTAGGAACAAATGAATTATACTAACAATTACAATAACAATTACAAAAGATTACATTTAGAGTGATTGTTATTGTAACAAATATGTTCCTATTTTAAAAGCGACTTTGTAACTGTAGTAAATAAACACTAAAGAGTTATCAAAACTCGGCCCCCTTGGTATAGTGCCCATTGCGCAGAGAATTTTTATCGCTATCCAGCGCGGGAATGCTGCCTGCTCTAGGGTCGCCTGTTGTGTGTTGTTTCCTTAACAGCACAACAGAGAGGGACGGTTTTTTTTATCCACGCGACTCATTAACATACAAGTACGTAATGCTGATTGAAGATTTTTCTATTTTACTTGGCATAGTCAAAGGGTGGTATTCCACTCATCCAATATCTTTGTCCAATCTTTGATCAAATTTCTTTGACAGAGGCCCATTCCACTGGATGAGATCTTTGTCCAAGTTTTTTTTTTCATGCGTAGCCATATTGATTTAACTGTCATCGGAATCTTTGATCAAATGTCGGGGTCCCATCCAAGTTTGATGAAATCATCCAATTTCTTTGATCAAAGATATTGGACAAAGATATTGGATGAGTTTAATACGGGTTGGTATTCTACTCATCCAATATCTTTGTCAAATCTTTGATCAAAGTTCTTTGACGTAGGCCCATTTCTCTCATCCAATATCTTTGTCCAGGTTAAAAAAAATTTCATGCGTAGCCATATGGATTTAACTGTCATCAGAATCTTTGATCAAATGTCGGGGTCCCATCCAAGTTGGATGAAATATTGACCAAATGTATATTGGACAAATATATTGGATGAGTGGAATACCTCCCACAGCGAAAGGATCACGGAATGTACTGATCATCTACTTTCCTTCAAGTAAGGACCGTTTGGCGCTCTGGTTTCTGTGTCACAATTATTATTGGAATGAAAGTATCGTGACAACATGCCCTTTGCTGACCAAACTCGTCCATAGGTTCCTTATGCATGGCCTCGTGCAGATGCCATGCATAAAGCGGTTAGGAAAATGAATATAAATTATTTTGCCCGTAGCGTATGACCCGCTGTCGTGTCTGAAGAATAAGGACGCGGATGCGACCAACCCCAACCTGTACCACTGCATCGACGACGAGAACAAGCTAGACCATGTCTACGATGAGATTAAACACAAGGAAGGATATGGTAAATATTTATTTTGTATTGTCGATGTAAAATATTTATACTTTAGCACCTTACTTAGTTATGGTACCGACGTATCACAAAGAACGCGAACGGAACCGCGAGATAGTAAATTGCCTTTTTGTAAACAGTAATGTACAGGATGAATAAAATACTTAAGTGATAATAAAGAGTGATCTGTAGTAATGTTTGTGTTTTTAAATTTGCGCCAAAGTTCTGGATATAGTTAGACTGCATTCGTCCAAACATGAATAAGGTTTATTTCAAGATTATACCTAACACATTTGACATTATTCTGAGACTATTATATGCTGTTATGACGTTTAACCTTAGATTAAGTCCATATTCCTATTGGGCTGAATCCGGCCATAGCCTATTATAAAAATACTTTTATATATTATTAAAATAAATACGAGTATCTGCGAACATTACAAGAGTTACTTTCTTTTATTCTATAAATGTATTATTACAGAAATGGAATACGATCATTTGAATTACACGCCGCCTGCCAACAAGTGGAAGCCGCACTATCAGCGCATGGCCAACGGTTTCACCCCGAGCACTACGTCTAGTGCAACGCCGAGTGAGGTATCCGTGCCGCCCATACCGCCGCTGCCCAAGCTCTCCATGACCCCCGCGGCCCCGATAGTACCCGTAGCCCCGGTAGTACCTGCGGCCCCCGTGACCCCCGCGGGCCCGCCCGCGCCGCCTCGACGCGACCCGCCCTCGTCCAGGGCCACCGACGAGGACGACTCCGGAATCCCGTGACACAACGAATGGGTGAGACTGTTTGACTCTGTTATGGGCGAATGAATGAACGAGCTGCTCATGCGTAGCGTCGTACCTCACCCTGTACCTTTCGTGTCACAATCGTTAGTATTCTTCGACGTAAAGTGGGTTAAAAACGTAACTGATCTCCATTTAATTTTGTTTATGTATAAATTCATAAATTTATACGCCTATTGAAAATATATCGTTAGCCATATTTTAGGGTTGTGGCGAACTTTTACCTTTTATTTACGTCAATTGATGTACGCTAGACCAGAATCCATGATATGTGTTTAGAACCCTCGTAAATTAGTAGGATTTTACAATTTCGTTGGTAAAAAAATGTGTTTTATAGAAATGGTTGCTATTTATCCACATTTCGAGGGTCAGTAATTTTAATCTAATTTCCGTGTTTTAAATACTAATGTTTTTTTACTAGAGAATGTTTATAAAATAATTGTAATATTTATGTTTTATAATTGTAATAAGTAGATAAATACTGCCCATCGCTTTAATTTTATATCTATGTTAAACATCACGAATTAATATTTATACAACCATCTGCATATTTGCATTTGATATCGAGTCTACAAAGAAAAGTTTTACTTATATTTATTTACTCAATAATAAAATCGTAAATATTAAAATTTTCACTTATGTCATTGTACGATCATAGAATGATGAATTAACCTATTTTCTTGGGTTGTGACGAAAGCATTTTATTACTTGATTTGGTTCGAACACAGTTCCAAGTTTATAGTCAAAGAAAGGTATACTTATTTGATCGTAAAGGAAGTTTGTTTAACAGTAGGTAGCTGAGGTGGTTTCGTACTGGGTTATTAGTTCAGTTACGTCGCTCGATTTAAATTCCCCATTCGCCAATGCATATAGTAACAGTCCCATGAAAATAATACGTAAGAACGTCTGATACTGATAACCAAATGTATTAACATACTAAGCATGACCATTGTATTGACGTCACTTGGCGTGTGTTCCGAAAGTTGTACTGTCATTGTCATCGATTGAACTATTGTCCTTGTACGAAATACGTTTGTAATGATTTATTTGCTACTTCACAATCTGTCTGACGGCTTGTGGATCGAAGCAATAACCCTAGTGATATTTCATAGTATTATAAGTAAGCGCTCTAATAAATCTCACCGTGGATGCACTTGTTACATTCCACATGTGTTTATCGTTCGTTTTTAATGATTTTACACTTTAAATATATTAAGAATTCTTCATATTTTATTTTTTAAATTTTAGTAAAAATGTATCAACTTCTATTTTTATTGTAATTATTAAGGAAATCTTATTATATCTTATGAATCAATATCATGTAAATGTTAATACGATTTCGCATATCTCTCGTAGGGTGCAGTTTGTAAGAAGTGTGTGTAAATCTGATGTAAGAAGAACTACCACAAATCTCAAACTTTTTTGTGTTTTGAATAGGTAGGCTAACGAAAAAAAATAACGATTTTTAACAGAGACTAATTTTTTCCTGTAGAATGTATCCCTACGAACTTACCACATATTCGTGCATTCTGCACTTATCGGTTTACGCTGAGTCGTAGTTACTAAGGTGCCTACTGTGGTATGTCTTTGTGATGTTTATTATTATAGATAGTTACGCATGTTAGATATAAGGGTGAGAGTGATGTTTGCTCAAAATGTGCCAATTTGTATGTTGTGTAAGATTTAACGTTCGGAATGTTCAAGATACTCTGCATCTAAAATTGGACTTTTAGATATAACCTTTCTCTACATCAGGAATCATACAAAAGGTCTTTTTACTGTATAAGGTCTAAATCACTCACCATAGTAATATTTTGCGTTACGAAATTTAAATCTCCCTGTCGACAAGACAATGTCGACCGACAGTTGCGACGCAATTATTTTTCGCGTCTGTTATCTGCAGTTAAGTAGTCGTTTCACTTCACTTTATAGCGACATTTGCGTTTCACATTTTAGATTATAATGTATTGAAATGACATTAATTTGGCGGGGCCATAGTACGGTTAGGGGTGTTACTGAGTGTTATAAAAAATCAAATAAACTTGAATTAAAATCGTGATGCGAACAAGAAGTCGCGAGGGCTATGGGATTGTCAGTGTTTACAAGTGTACAAATCAACTGACAATAATTTATTTTGTAAATGTTTACACTGTAGTTAAACTTAAGGATATGATATTGAGCCAGCTATCATTGGCACTTCATAAATATACACCTAGTTTGTGATAAATTATTTTATTTTTAAGCAAACAGTTGAATAAAAATTAACTCCCATTTCACGCATTGCATTATTTTCTCTCCCTTTTTAAAAATCGTCTTGGAAATTATTTCGGACTGTTTACAAACGCTTCCACTAGTGTAGCTAATAGTGCGGTGCTGCTGCAAATATTGACCCAGCCGGTGTTTCCTCTGTGACGCGTGTCTTTCTTGATTGAGCAAATAATGTTGAAATTTAAATGGCTTCAAAGTATCGTACCCGTAAGTGCCTCTACGCCGCGCGTGTATGTCGCCTCGTATTAATAAACGGATATTTTTGTCGTTTAATATGAAGGTGCTAGTGATCATCATGTCTGGGTTGGTGCTGCAGGTAAGATTTCGGTCTAAGTTCTCCTTAAAATAGTATCTCAAAATCATTATAAAATTATAAAATACTGCGAGAATATTTTAGCTGTAAATGCGCATTTAAATACAAACCTGAAACGTATTATTTCAGGCATCTGCGTCGTTCTTCGACGAGTTCCGCGGCGTGGTGTCTTCAGTGGAAAGCAGTTTCGGAAAATTGCTTAATGACGTAATATACGACGTCAGAGAGACTATCGATTGCACTCTAATGGCCGTCGAGCAGGTGCTGGCTTTGGGCGTATTCGGTGACCCTGCGGATTATGAGAGAAGATGCGGTGGCGGTACTGAAGCTGTTGAGCAACCCGTCGGGCAACCCGTCGAGCAACCTGTTGAGCAACCCGTGGTAACGGTAGCGTCCGAGCCTCCTCCTCCCGTCCCGCAAACACCTCAATACGTAGGCACCCCTCTTACAAAAACGGAACATAGACAAGTTGATACATCAATATTGGATGTAGACCAGGTATTGTGCGATGTTCTAAAAAAAGATGAAGCATACGCTCAACTAGAAAGTGTTAAATTAGCTTTGAAAAATGAAACCGAGCGATTAACCGAAATAAGCGAATTATTAAAGAAGCAACTTGAAGAACTTTCCGCAGAAGTAAAAGAAAAGTTTAAGGCGATTGAACTGCAGACGTCGGAACCGTCCGTCGAAAGCATATGGAATGACATTAAATTATTGCACGAAATTGAACATAAACATAAAAATACGAACGAAGCCAAGAAAATCAGTCGTATTCTAGACCAGATATTAAATATCCTGGATGCAAACGAAGAAGACCGTTCAGATGCGGATGATTATAAAGTACAAGAAATTATGCGCAAACTTAGCAAGCAATCAAAAGGCGGAGATAGCGAAATCTGGAAAGATGCTAAAGATTATCCCAAAGATTTTCGTGATTACGCTAATAGAGTATTTAATGAAAATAGGGCGACCCCGCCACCTGACGATACTACCAAGAAACCTGAATCAAACAATGACAACAAAGAAGGCGACAATGAAAAAAAGGGTAAAAGTGACATAGATAAAACTGACAACAATAATGAATCATCGAAAGAAGTTACGACAGTTAAACCTAAACGTAAAAGAAAGCCAGCAAGAACTACAACGACCACGACAGAGAAACCATTGACTATAGAAGAGCTAGCTGCGGAATACGGCTCTTTATTTGATGTGATGCCAGATATTGACAATATTGAAACCAAGAAAGCGGTCGAAAGCGCGAAGGATATTATAGAAGATAATAAACTGAATGATGCAGTATTGAATAGTTTAGCCGAACTGGACTCCAGTAAAGACGCGCACAATCTTTTCGATGATCCTGATTTGCTAGGGGATGATACGGACGGGGTATAAGTGAGAGAAATAAAACATCACCACCACCACCACCACCACCACCATATCAGCCGAAGAACGTCCACTGCTGGCCATAGGCCTCCCCCAATTTCATGGGGGGTAAAACAAGGATGTGAAAATGAGACAGTCGCCCGTTAAGATTTATAATTCAGTCACTCTTTTGCGGTAATTGTTAATTTGTACTTGACCTACCGTGAACTTACTGATGTCGCCCAGATTGCCTAGTAAACTATAGTCTTATATTTGCGTAGTAAACTATATTTCGCGAAAGCGGAGCGGTATGCAATTATGCATGCACTACTGCGTTCGTACAGCCCCGCTTACGCGTATCCCATGTCAGTCAAGAAGGACTTATTCATCATTAAAATGTAGGAGTGCAGTAAATAGTCTGTACTGATATAGTATTAACAACTGAACATTTACTGATACCGCACCGACTCCGCACCGCTAAATGTGATACCGCCTCTAATTAAGAAAAAGATTAGGGTGAAATGCAAAAAAAATGTACATAGTTAAGGCCTTAATTTAATCTACGCTTTAATTTTCTCATTTTCGTAACGACAATTAGTCATACATTTTAAATGGGTAATTTTCGTTACGAAATACGAAATTGAGAAAATTAAAGCGTAGATTAATTTATTCTAAGCTTTAATTTTCTTAATTTCGTAAAAAAAGTTACCCATATAAAATATATGACTAATTGTCGTTACGAAATTGAAAAAATTAAAGCGTAGATTAAATTAAGGCCTTAAGTATGTACAAATTTTCTGCATTCCACCTATTACTCGTAGTTAAGCCTAGGGTAATATTTTTAAATTTTTGAATTACTTAATACTGTATTTTTTTCTTTTTTAACACATAATACAGGTAACACTTTTACACGTAGGTGCTTTATCTAGTTTGTCGTCGTGGCCTGTATTGCAGGTTACTCGTATTTCTGCGTTAATGTATTTATGTTAACACGTAAGCATTATTTACAATATTTTTAAGATTTGACAAAACCTGAGTTTTTGTCTTGTTCGCTCACTAGTGGTAGCACGAAATGCCGTGCTCTTCTCCCGCGTACTGTAGCCATAAATCAGAACACATTTGATTATAATACACGTACACGTAACATTCATCAGCAAGTATGATCGTGACGTTATTGTGCTATTAATTATGATCACCATATACGTAAGTTAAAAAATAAAGACAACTGTATAGGATTTTCAGACGTAACTTCACTTTTTTTACCTGGGACGGAATTTGTCAAATATGGACTTGGAGGCAGCAAACTTTTTCATTATTATAATGAATGTTATATTTTTTGGTTTGCTAAGTCTAATAGTTTTTGTTAAAATACCGTTAAAGTGAAGGCAATTTAGGTCTTAATGCACTTAATGTAATTTAGGGTTAAATGTTTGTGTTTACTAAAAAATACTGAAATCGTTATAGGTATGCCTATAAAGTTTGAGGAGTTCCCTCGATTTCTCGACCAACTAAAAAGCATACCCTTTCAAACCAAAATCGAATTTTCGAAATCGGTTTAATTAGTCTCCGAGTAATCGGTGAACATACATGAAAAAATATTCCGTCAAATTGAAAACTTCCTCCTTTTTTGAAGTCTGTTAAAAATTGACTTAGGTTCAAAGAATGAAAGGGAGTTCAATGGAAAGCAAACACTATATTTCTATATTATAACGATTTTATTAACAATATAAATACGTAATTACAAACTTATTATTCTACAATTGAGCTGCGCTACTCTACTGCGAGCAGTCCAACGTGCTTACGTTTAATTGTTCTAGTTTGGTTAATTCTTGCTCTGTTACCGTTAACAAGGATACTAGACAATGCGCCGATACCTCCCATCACCTACATATTTAACATATCGCTTGTACTCACACATAAGTACTTAACAAAACTGTAAATCTATCGTTTTCAACTGCCCTTGGAAGGTCTTTCCCACGTCATTCATATACCTAATCTTTATTTCTCGTTTTATATTTAACACGAAAAGCGTTATATAATTAGCAATTTTAAATGTGTCTTTTTTATTTTTGTACAAATATATTTTATTAAAATTGTTAAATTTATTTTTGTTCGTATTAAAATTAGGACTTAATCTTCAATTCCTGTCCCATAATTTTTGGCACCACATATGTTAAAAGTATACCCAAATATGATTTCTTTGAAAAAGACTAACTGACACTTCTGGTAAACTATTTCACGACAACATCTAAGGCATAACATCGCCTTAACTAATTAAATCGTGATGTATTGTAGCATTGTACCTATCATTCCACGAGGTTGTACTTATTATATCGTGGGATGTCAATTTGGTGATATCTTTGATAGGGCCGTATTATTTGTAACTGAAATGTTTATTTTCTTTGCATAGCTTTTTGTGAAAATATACCTTTTTGTACAATTTTATTTTTCGAGTCAACAGGTTTGGTGTAGGTAGGTACATACTTACTGCATTTACCTACCTAGTTAAGCTCATTGCGTTTGTAACGACTTTCGTTTGATAGACGTGCCGCTTAGAAAAGCCACGCCTCCACTTCAAGAGTACTGTTATGATACGCGAATACATACAATTAATTTTATTTTCCATAATTATCACTGAAAATAACTTTCTTTCTATTAAAAGCTATGAGAGAGAAAATAAAATCTTCAGCTAGAATTACTTGACGTTAATTTTATCGTGAAAAATATGAAAGTAATAACTATGATAACGGTTTACATATATTTATATAATTAGGACCATCCCCGTTTAGGGCGGGGTTTTCATAGAAAAAAGTATTTCTAAGTGTAGATTTAGCCATTGTTGTTTTTATGAATTGAGCAATTGCTTAAAGTAAATTGTTAAATATTGTACTTATTATCATAAGGATAATTGTTTTTTCTCAGACCAAGGAAAGAAGATAGACAGAGTATTACGAACAACCTTATTGAAGCCGGGATTTATACCCTGCCCGGCCTCAGCATGCGTGCGTGAGCTTGTGCTTACTTATTGCATGCATACATGTCAGCCGAAGGGCGTCCACTGCTGGACATAAATATTAGCCTGCCCCAAAGAGAGCCTCACTGAAGGTCTTCATGGGCGGCTTCAACTATAAGAAAAAAAAACGGCTTCACTTAGTTCGTAATGCGCCTACTATCTTGTTTTATTGATCTAAGTTGTTTTTATGCTAAGTGGGCATTTGGTGCGTTTTAAGATCATCAACTTATCAGGACACCTCCGCTCCGTGAGGATATGTATGTACAATATTATTATTTGTTGAAATAAATACATTGTTTTTATTTCTGTGGATATTTCTGCATATGATTGTATACATCACATAAATATTCGACTGATTTAAAATAAAAATCCAATATATCTCATTAATTTTCTGTCGTAAATGGCGGCATATTGATTTCAATTTCTACATCTTTCTTATAAATAATAAAATCGATATTTTCATTTTAATGTACATGTTCTATTCTACGACAAATTTGTGAAATTGCTTAGAAGTTTGAAGAATACAGCTATTCGATAGATGAATTTAATCATCCATCGAAATAGTTAAGAAGTAGGTATACTTATACTTATGAAACATACGATAATTGCTTAGTTTTCCTAGTCTATTTTGATTCGATGTCTACTTATTCGCTAACAATTAGGAAGGTATGGTACAAAACAAATACGCGATCTTAATTAAAATCTTACTAGAATAAGCGAGGTGCGAATAGGAGAGTAGTACTTATACGTTGAGATGATGAAGCCTATGAGTGTGAATGTAGTTACGTGTACTGGCTAGTCGGGTGCTATCGCTAGACGATTTCATTGAACACAGACAATATTCATTTGGTGGTGTTTCGTTTTTATTACTTACAGTTATCATTAAGTAAATTATTTAGTTTATCTCAATGCACTAATATTTAATTAATCGTCTACGCTTCGAAATAATTAACTCGAGAACATCACAACTCCATAAATCTACCTTACTGGTAGCCTATAAATGTGTGCGATAGGAAAACTACCGAGGGATCCTAACCGCAGATCTTGCCCGCAGTTTGCCATTTAATGTTCTCATAGTCATAAATATATATTTACCTATCGATTTAGTCGCCAGGTATTCGATAAGTAAATTCTCTCATAACCAATCGTTTATATTTATGTGTCGATACAGATAAGTCGGTCAAAACGATATTGGAATTAATCTGGGAAGTATCAAAGCCCAATTCAAGAAACACGCACGAACATTTTAACCGTTTTATTTGTATTTTGCGTTTGCCTGTCACACCCCTTTATTTGAAAATCCTACTTTTAAAACATAAAAATGCAGTCGGAGCACAAAATATTTGCTACACATTATTGTCTTGCTTTTGTATTGAATTTAGAAAACACGTGAACAGCAAAATAAAGCCAAGTCGGTCAAGCCAGGGGTTGAAGATAAGATCGATTGATATAGAATATATAACACAATCGGGATAATAGTGCAGAGCTTAAGATATACGAGAGGTCCTTAATTAATCTAATACATATAAATATATGTATACGTGTCGTGGAATAGAACACGTGCGGCGGGACGGGTGTGCGTTAGGTCTCAAACGACGATTGCCAATTTTGCTGCGATTAATTTGAAGCTTCCGAGCTCAGGCATAATCCTCTGAATCAACTCATTTTAAAAAATGTTATTATATTTATTATACCACTTAAAACCGTAGCGGCGAACGATCACTTAATGTATATATTGTTAAACGGTTTGCACTCGTATGGACACCATTTTTACACTAGGTATTTATTGAGCAGATGATTATTATGTGATTCATTTAATCTTCCACACCATTTAATTGCTACAGTTGGCGTCACGATATACGTATTTGAGGTGGCAAAGTTTTAAACATTATTTTGATGCGTCTGTACCAGAATCTTCGGGTTTGTGCGTCAGATTAATTTTAACATCCCCATTTAATCAAGATGGAGTAAGGATTTTATCGTGGAATTTTTGCACTTGATTCGGTATTAAGTTGTTATGTACACATAATTCAGTCGTCCATTCCACGGTTATTTTTGTACATTTGACGTCAAAGATTTACTGTGCAATTTTTACTTATCACCAAAACTTATAATGTAATGTATAAAGTAATGTACTTTGACATTATCTGTACCAGAATTTCTGGGCTTTTTGAGTCAGATTCATTTTAACATTCCATACTGACCAAGCAATTTTATTTGCATTACAATAGTGACTTTATCTTGGAATGAGATCGAATTTGATCGAATAAGGTTTTAGTAGCAGGTCAAACTTTAAAATTGTATATCCTACTTAACGTCGGCATAAACTTGGTTTGGTCAAATATTTGGACGTAGCTAGTGAGCTTCAAAAATCACAGCAAGATTAGCGACCGCAGTTTTCTTAAATAAGGTTTACGCCGGCGGCGGACACCGCACAAGTGTGGAGGTGGCTATCTGGTTGAAGGCCTTGTCTATAGGGACGCGGTCGTCGTAGAGTGTGGGCGCCTGCAGGATGATGCCGGCCGTGCCCACCAACACGGCGAGCGTGAAGATCCACAGGAACAGGCGGTCCAGAACCATTGCTACGTACTTCCAGTCCTCCTTTACCTGTACCAGACCGACGTAGGGATAGGTAAAAAATAGGCACGTATTAGAAAAAAAATATAATAAAATACAATACATTCTACTTTGTCACGTAATTCATTAGACGAACCAGTCTTAAGCATTATCAGACTAATGGACTATCATTAGTATCATTACTCTATTTTATAAAATTGTACGATTGCAGTGAGAACAACTAAATAGATGTACCTCATAGTTAAACATTATTAACTTCATTAATAAAATATCTTGAAAATTGGCGGAGTCTGCTCCTAGGTAATGACTAATGACGTCTTGCCACAGAATAATTAATAGTACCTACTTACGTAATCCTACATTGAGTAGGACAAAGTTCAATGGTACTTTTATTTTGCAACGATGATTGTCTCGGGAACTTTATTTTTTAATTTAATGCATACACAAACTGGGTTTGTCCTAGGCCTCCGCGGTCAGGACGTACTGTAAGCTCGGATTTCAACTATGTTCAAAATAACAACGAAGAGTTCTAACCTTGGTAGAATCCTCAAGCATCCTAGTGTGCTCAGCTATAAACCGAACACAGAAGCAGGTGCGGTGGACCTCGGGCGGGCACGACGAGTGGCTGAACCCGGGCGGCGGGTCGGGCACGGGGCTGAGTTCCTCCTCCGCCCCTGCGTTCAACGCCCCCCCCTCCGTGGACCCGTGGACTATGCAGCTGCCGCCGAAGCGGTTGCTGTCGCTCATACTGTGTACAAATAAAATAAATTAGGGAATAAGTAGATTTTGTTAGAAGCGCGCCTTGTATGATTTTTTTTATACCACGTCGGTGGCAAACAAGCGTACGGCCCGCCTGATGGTAAGCGGTCACCGCAGCCTATGGACGCCTGCAACTCTTAGGGGTGTCACATGCGCGTTGCCGACCCTTTAAGAATTTATACACAATTTATATGAAGGCGAACGGAGCCCCGGGCACAGAAATCTCGGGCCCAACTCAGGCAGCCTAAAACGCAATATGACTTGTTTTATTTTTTCAATGTGCTAAAGTAAAATGTCATAATTAAGGTGTTGCAAGTGGATAACATAAAATAGACAGCTTTTAA
This sequence comes from Notocelia uddmanniana, assembly GCA_905163555.1. NCBI lineage: Eukaryota > Metazoa > Arthropoda > Insecta > Lepidoptera > Tortricidae > Notocelia > Notocelia uddmanniana. The sequence goes on along the minus strand of LR991059.1, from coordinate 19,168,662 downwards.
CAATACTTAAGGTAAATGTCCCGGTGCTCGACAGTGACCCAATGACACTTTGAATCTTACGCCATAATGACAGAGGTGATCAAGAGGTGTCATGAAACTCTGAATCTTATATCATAATGACAGAGGTGAAATAGTTCAATAGTTGTCATCTATTGCGCTTTAAGATGTCGCCCATATGGACATTTTACCTTATAACTACCTAGTTACCTACAGGTTCTAAGTTTCTGACAAAGCGTATGTTTTTTTCTTATGTAATATCTAAACGTGAGTTCCTGTAATTGGCTCTGTATGACTATTTTAGCTGCAATATTGTAATTATAGCTGTTGGTTCTCTTTATATAAATAAAAATAAATAAGTCAATAGACACCTCAATCTTCAAAAATGCCCTGCAGTAGTTGTGAAGACTCGTATGAGTACCACATACTTAGAGAGACTATTAGAGACGCGTCAAAAACATAGCAAGGGTTTTGCACGGGTTGCCCGCCCGAATAAAAATAACATTTATCATATCCGTCTCAGCTAAACACAACATACTCGTACAGCGGGACCGCAGCCAGTTGACGTGACCTCTTTTTGTGTGGTTAGTCGAATCCCCACATTTCACACTAAATAGTTAGTAGGAAGCGCATGAACTTACGAGTAGGTCAACATAATACACAAAGGCTCTCGGCAACTTGAGTTAACTGCGTGCAGGCGAGTGCTATGCAAATAAACTAGTTAGTTATTAGTAGGTAATAACTAAGTCTGGAACGTGCTAGGTCTTATTGAGATTATATTTGAAACCGTCTTTTGTGAGCTTACACATTGTTTCTGATACACTTCAGGTAACCATCGGTAACGAAGAGGCTGTCAAATATTAAATCTCTAGGGACATGTACAGTAATGTAATGATAATGAAATTCAGACGTGACTAATTATATTTCTTTACTAGCATTTGCCCGCGGCTTCGCCCGCGTACTAAGCGTAATTTTTAACCTTCTACAAAAAAGAGCTTCTCTTTTTGACCCGTATGTATGTGTGTATGTATGTTTATCCACGATTATCTCGCGTTTGGCTGAACCGATTTAGATGCGGTTTCCAGAAAAGTAGTTGTTACATTCTGGGGGTTTCGGTATACGAAGTTTGGTGATTGTGATTCATTAACTGATGAACAGATGAAAAGTCAGTATACATTCTGAGAACCGGCAAACTGTTGAATTTCATTTGATTTTGGAAAAAATAAGGATCGAAAACTATTATCATACATTTCCGAGAGGCCGAAGGGGAAAAGGCCGATCAAATAAAAGGATGTCTTAAATGGCCCTTAGTAAAAGTATCTGTGTACTACAGTAACACCAATAGGTCTGACAACGACCAAGCAGCGCGCAGCGGTCATAAACTCTGATCCTTTGAAGTACAGAAATACGGCTAATTCAATATCACGTGTAACCCTTATTTTACCAAAATTAAATTGATTAGGTAGGTTTTGCCAGTTCCCATTGTAACATCCAAAAACAAAATTTGGCCTCAATTCCATTCGCACTCCTTACTGTCAGTCGGTCTGTTACAACCGAGTTGCTTTTACTGGACCGATTGAATTGCAATTTTTCACAAACTATCAAGAATTTAGAGCGCTCGTGGCCCAGCGGCACCCGCCTACCGCGTGCGGTATGCGAGGTTAAGCGATGTGGACGCAGGTCAGTTCTTGGATGGGTGAGCACTTTGAGTGGTTACTAACTGAGCGCTCTCTTGCTTTGGAAGGCACGTTAAGCCGTTGATCCCAAGTTAGAGGCCTTCGGGCGGCTTGAGAACTTCTAACAGTCAAGTTGCCCACTCACTTGACAAAGGGGGGTCGAAGTTGCACCACGTCCGTAGGGAGTACCCACCGTTAACCGTACACGTTACCCCTGGGTGGTGCTAAGAGTGCAACAAAAACTGGCAACCGTGCTTGTCTTCTCGAAGATCTCACGGTTATTAATAAATGTCATACGATAAAAAAAAATCTAAAGGTTGATTTAAATGGAAAAAATATTGAAAATCTATGTCGTTTTTAAAAGCCAATCCATAGATACCCCACACGCCTATATAGTAACATTAAACTTTTTTTTTACAATCCCTGGCATATATGGATTGCCAAATTTTACCTCAGCTTCGTATTAATAACAATAATAATAATAATAATTTTTAATTCAGGTAATTGACCCATATTACAGTTACAGTTAAGGAAATACAAATAGAAGAATATTAAGTGATCTATCCATGTTGAGTTGACTTCATGACGGCAGCGGTACCAGCTGCACGCTCTCGGTAACGGCGGTATACCAAACCTTTAGGCCAGAACTCGGTACTTAAGAACGTATCTATTTTACTAGATAGTATCGTCACTCTAAACGAATTGAACGTTGTTTCGTTGTATTGCTTAAGTATTCGCACTTTAACACATTGCTCGCCCATATCTTGTATGTGTTCATGAATATCGGTTTCTGTTATATGTTTCTTAGCACGGGACACGTATATAGAACATTGCGGCTCAGCAACTTGTATTTTCCCGCTAGTAGTTAATGTACCACGCAGGTTAACCTGTTTCTTTTTTTGGTTTTTTACTTTCTATTAAAATATATCTAGAATTATCGTTATTATACAAATTCTCGCTAAGCGAGGGTGGCTTCCTCGTGAAATCATTAGTTAATACGGGAGCGACGGCCGAGCGATCCATACTCTTCGCCATATGTAGCATAGGGTTGCATTTCGCTTGATGCGAGCGTTTCTCCTTGCGTACAATATTGCTATAAGTGGAGGTACACGCCGGCGTCGGCTCAGTCACTGCGCTCGGCGCAGGCGCAGACTGCGATGGTCCAAGTTGGAGCGGTAGCGGGACTGTGGTAATTCTTGTCGGTCGTCATTTCGCTTGAATTTTTGTCAGTGTTTTTTATATTTTGCGAACTTACTGTTGCTTTTAGGTCATTAAATTCGTTCGTTATTTTTTTCTGGTAATTAACCAGGTCAGACCTCATCATAGTAATGTCCTTAAGAAGACGCGTAACATCCACAGAACTCTCGAACGCTCGGGACGAAAAAAAAGAAAATCAATATGGCCGCCACTTTTTCCAAATTTTACCTCGAAGTCGTATTAGGGGACCTCTCAGACGCTCAGATATCGATTTTGAACGAAATCGGGACGAAAATGAATAAAAGCAATATGGCCGCCACTTTTTCCAAATTTTACCTCGGAGTCGTATTAGGGGACCTCTCGGACGCTCAGATATCGATTTTGAACGAAATCGGGACGGAAATGAAGAAAATCAATATGGCCGTTACTTTATTCGAAGTTTACCTCGGATTCCTATTAAGAGGCCTCTCGGACGCTCAAATATCGATTTATGTCAAAATCGTATCGGACGGCACTGATTTATAAAACCACTTTCAATACATTGAGTCAAAAAAGGTCATATCTTCATAGGGAACTCCCGGCACTTCATGCACCTTTAGACGTTATAAGGAACCCACATGCCAAATTTGGTATCTCTCGAACCAGTAGTTTGGGCTGTGCGTTGATATGTCACTCACTCAGTCAGTCAGTTTCTTCTTGCAATTTGTCACCAACTTTTAAAAGTTTTCATGTCCGCAATATTAAATTTCAAAAACAATGCCATTTTCGTAATAAACGACCCAAAAAACCATAAAAATGACACCTATATTAATATTTAGACATTCCAATTCCCATCGGACCCCAACAGAGGGGATGGTATTTCACGTCGTCCACGTGGGATTTTAAAATCATTGTTGTTTTCGTAATCAGCGACACGATAAACCATAGAAACAACACCCATATCGATTTTCAGAATTTGTCACCACATTTCCCCCTTTTAGGGGTTGATTTCTCAAAAAACCTGAAACACATGTTCACTCATTTATCGTTATACTAAATACTCCTGTGAAGTTTCGAATAAGGTAATCCAACTAATCTTGATTCCCCATACAAACTTCAGACCCCTATTTCTTAGTGCACCCCTAGACCTTATAAGGAACCTACGTGCCAAATTTGGAATCTCTAGGACCAGCGGTTTGGGCTGTGCGTTGATATGTCAGTCAGTCAGTTAGTCAGTTTCTTCTTTTATATATTTCTTTATAATTGAGGTTTTATGTATTTTGACGTTTAAAGTGGTTTTATAAGATAAATGAATATGACTATGTCAAACTTTTTCAAAACACATGTGACGTCGGTAGGTAACTGCCTCCGAAAAAGAAGAAATATTAACCGTCATGTCAGTATGAAAACTAGTATTGACAGCCGCGCGGCTTAAATAAATCGAAATAAATTTTGTATTAACGACTTAACGTATATTGCTTGTCAGCCTTTGCGAGCCCAGTTTAGTTAAACCGTGAGTGTTTTGTGCCTGTATTATGTTTTAAGTATTTTCGTGTACAAGTAAGTAATTTGAACAAGCGCAACTCGTAACCCAAGCAACAAAACCCTGCAAATACTACGGCGACCTACAGAGGACTAAGACAATAAGGTAAGTCGCTCTTCTTGGTCATTAACTCAGACCAAGTAGAGGTCCTTAATTGACCGAGCGAGCGAAGCGACTCCGTTTCAGCTTTCGACAAAAAATCTTTCGTATGTCTGTCTGTCTGTCCGGATGTTCTCCTGTAGAGGTCGCATTTCTCAACCGATTCTCGTGAATTTTTGTGAGCAGGTTCTATAATTATATAGTTTTTTTTTGTAGAGTCAGTTTATGGAAATTTTGTAATTTGAAAAGTTTTTTTTTTTGCGAGGTCTACAACTTACAGAGCCACTAGTAATATTTTTAACGACACAATTTGCGTGACGTGTACTACCTCTACATAAGGGTACACTACCGAGGGCCACACCGGTGCTCAAAATACGATGACGGTACGGAAACGCAGTAAAAGAGAGGGAGAAACTTATGAGTTAATAACGTCACGCATGAGGCACGTCACTGCGTTTATTGTGCGTCAGTGCGTTTTAAGCAGCTGTGTCACCTTGATTCATGTTGGGTTAGAATAAGCATTACCTACTTTCTAGCATGGGTTATACGACACCCAGTCGGCTATGAGAACCGGGTTGAAGTGTTTGTGGGCGAGAGGCTAGCAACTAGCAACCTATTACTATAATGTCACATTTTATCCGTCTTTCAAAATTCAACTCACAATTGATAAAAGTGATACTGAAATTAAATTTCATGTAATCTCCCTACACCTTTGGGAATAGAGGCGTGAGTTTTATGTATAAATAAACTCGAAATTTGTATCAAACGTCTTGACACTTCGCGAATAATAATACAATTGTGGCAAAACTATGCCTGACCGCACTGGGCCTTAAATTAATATAAGTTACAATTTGTGACGACCTTAATAATTCGCTTAATTCTCAAGAGCTTTTAAAGATTCTCCTAAACCGACAAATGATTCTAATGGAGTGGAAAGTCGTTTCTGTAATTAGTGGATAGGAGTTACCTACCTATAAATTTGTGTCTACGAGTAATCGCGCACATTGTCTTATTAAATATAATAGGATTTTAAGTTGGAAAGGTATATGGGAAACTTATGGAGAGCACCGTTCTAATTGTAAATATTTTTTTACAAGTGGAAACGTCCACTTAGCTACCTAGCTAGCTTACCTAGCTAGCTAGTTAGCTTAGGTAACTTTGACGGTAGGTGTCGCTACTAGTCTCCCTAAGGCTTAAATAAAAACAGTGAACTGATTGAAAGATTCATTGCCTCGGGGTAACACGAGGTAGCTCAGTTGGAAAGAGCGATGGACGGATTCCAGAGATCGCGGGTTCAAATCCCACCCGGGGTGATCAATTTTTAATTTTCGGTTGGAAATTATAATTCCGCTAAGAGGACGTTTCCACTTGTAAAAAAAATATTTACATTTAGAATGGGGTAGCACATTGTTACTAACAAATCTCAATGTAACTTGAAACGTTGGTGCCGTTTCAGAAGTTAGCAACTTCGACGGTAGATGTCGCTACTAGTCTCCCTAAGGCTTATATAAAAAGAGTGAACTGATTGAAAGATTCATTGCCTCGGGATAACCCGCGGTAGCTCAGTTGGAAAGAGCAATGGACGAATTCCAGAAGTCTCGGGTTCAAATCCCGCCCGGGGTGATCAATTTTTCATTTTCGGTTGGAAATTACCGTTCTAATTGTTTTAACAAAACGGGAGTACTACATCGGAATAATAATATAGTGTCTCTAATACCCGTTTTGACCAGAGTTATACAGTATAATATTTCAAGCTAACATGGTTATTATTACATTAGAATTAATGCTCAGAACGGGGTATTTAGCTTGTATATTATATTTATTGAGTTCCCGATATTTAGGAGAGAAAACTGCTCTATAAGCCTTCGTACAATAAGACCCTTTTCGAGCAAGTGTGACGACAACACTATCCTCCCAAAAAGAACAATAAATTTCACAGCGAACATTTGTATATAAGTTCTGTTCCTGACGAACAGACAGGTTACAAAACAAATAATAAACGAAACCCGTGCAAAATATAGCCTTCCAAGCTATTTGTTGCCATATCTTTTGAAAGGGCTAGGTGGCATTCAAATTGCTAAAAGGAAAGCAAGATGCCTACCCACACAGTTTGAGCTCGAACTCATATTTGCAGAGTCTACTGCCGAGACCCCGGTTTATTCTTAGTCTGAAGAATACAGTGCAGTTTCAGCACTTTCGTGTAGACACCAGGCATTTGTACGACATGTTTGCTAAGAATCCCAAGTATGTTAGGGTATTTGAAAAATATTTTATTGATTAATTTTTATCACTCTTTAAAAAAAACTGAATTATTGATAGGTAATTATTATTCGAGTTTATCTTGATATTGACATGAAAATAAAATTTGTAGAATAAATTAATAATTTTGTAAGGTATTTGTGCAAAAAGATCACGCTTTGATTAAACATTTGTCTACCTGTTTAAGCAGGGACGACTTGAAAATGCGTGGCTAAGTGTTGTTACTTAGTCTGAATAGATTGTCCACCAAAAAACGGCATTATCCTTAACGCTTACTTTGTTACTCGCCGACGGATTTGCGCGCGTTCTAAAATCGACCAACCATCATGCTGAATATCAATTTTCTAACTTTAGCATTTTACTTACTCATAGTGCTTGGAACATCAGGACATCTATAAGTATCTTCTTATGGGATCTGGAATATGTAGGAGTAGTGACAGAAAATGCATGAACAATGTAAGTTGAAACGTACAGAGCGTGGCGTAACGTCTTTGCGGGGCGGAGGCGGTTTTGCGGTTAAGCAAACGCGGCCCGGTATTAGGTAGCGCGTTTTACTTACTCATAGCGCGGTAGACCGTAGGCGGCTTGTATGACATACTCGTATGAAGCAGTAATCGACAATCGACAGTTTCAAAAAGATCAAAAATGCAAAACCTCCTCCGCCGCGCACCACACCGCGCTCGCTCTGTACGTTTTGAGTTTAATGCCTTTCTGTGAAAGAGCTAATTTATTTATTTTGTTTAACGAACTCCTTTCAGATAATCCAAACTACTTAGATTCCAATTTCTGACTTCCACCGGTGTATGTAAGGTAAAATCTGACTTTGCTAAAAATGAAAATATCCTATATCGCACTTTGTCTAATACGTAGTGGTGGAGCATCAATGTCTGTAACTTATAGATTAAGTTTGAAGGTAACTTACCCTGAATTAAGATACGTGGTGTGCGTCAAGTCCTCCTTACTAGGCGTTCGAGTGAGCGGGCGCGGATGCGGCGCGGGCGGCGGCCACGCGCCCGGCGCGCAGCAGTCGTCTTCCGCTGCTGCTAGTCGGTACGGGTACAGCGGCCGCGCCGCACCGCCGCACCGCACCACCACGCCGCATGCTGTGTAGCGCGACCTGGAATTAATAGGAGCCATTAATGACTGTCCACGAGGGGCTAGGCCTAAAGACAGGCCTGTTCCTCTGGCTACTGCGGCTAAAATCTCGGCTCTCACACACCAACGGGGGAAGTTGGGGGAGGTAATTCACCCGTATTCCTCTGACACCGCCGGGAGGGTTAGCATTGTTGTCTATGTTATCGCTCTTGTTATCTTCCGTTAAGTTTAGTCCGTCACATTGAAGGATTCAGAGAAACTCAAAGCGGCTCTCTTGACTGCTCGATTGTTTTGTGTGTGCCACTGAATACGACAGTACGAAGTATTATTAAATGATTTCTTAGCGCTTGTGCCCGTATTAACCGACTTCATTTATAGTATTACAGTAGAAGTTAATATACCTACTTGGTAAGGTTTTATTAGGGTCGTCGGCTGAGAAGCTACAGAAGATGGTAACCAGCATGCATGGATCGTTTGCGAGAAAAGGAATGAAAACGAATGTAAGTAAGACGAATGTGATGGTATTTGAAAGAAATGTGGGTATATATGACAGCTTGTGAAATTGTGGTCGATGAAGAAAAGTTGGAGCATGTGGATGAGTTTATTCTCTACCAGTTAACCATATGGCCAAACAGAAACTTGTAAAAGTGGACAAGTGGAGTGTATGGAGTGGAGTGGTTGTGTAGTGGCGGAGTGGACTTGCTACTTCGTTGCATTTCGCATGACATATTTGACAATGTTTAAGTGAAAGTGAATGTAAAATTAGAAATACGAGTAGGTATTTTTTTAACAAGTCACACCTTGCATATTTGATTAAAATAAACATACAGTTGAACATTTTAGTTATCATTTAATGACACTAGCGGAAGAATGCATCTTCACACTGTAAACATGATGGCACTGTAAGGCTTTTTCGCTAGCATTCTCAAAATGGTATTGGGACTGTCGCGCTGGTAGGAGTTTCTTTATTTCACTAGAACAATAAACGTTTGAACTTCATTATAGTTATTCAACTTTTTACACGACGTTCATCATGCTATTAACCAACTTCATTCCATTAGTAAGTATGGCAAATGGGCGTTACAAGAATGAATTTGAAGTGTATGCCGTTGAGGGTTGTAATTAACAAGTACCTGTATATGTAAGTATTACAAGGTTTTATTGGTAATAAAATGTGCAATGAAATATGATATTAATCAGGTGTTCTATTCTAATACATGCTCATGTAAACGCACACAAATGCGTGTGTTCATATACACACTACAAATTTAACTTTCGTGAGCCGTAGTTAAATTTTAGTATTGATTGTCACTAGGTGTCGCTTCCTATGGCATAATTAGAAATGATTGAAAGATTCGTCACCACGAGCGATACCCACGGTAGCCTAGGTGGTTTAAATCCCACTCGTAGCGATCAACTTTTCACTATATTTGAAAATTAGTTTCGTTAGCGGATGTTTCGGCTTGACATATTTCGAACCCTTCGGGAGTCCTTCAGGATGAGTGCTATCGCGGCCGTGTGGTGCGATATGGGGATAACATAGTTACTGCTCTTTAAGTAAATGGAACCTATCCTTCAACGTTATCTCATCAAAAAAGAAATACGCAGTATTAAAACACTTTGAGAGGGCACTTTGGTTTCCTTCAGTAGATAGGAAGCACAATAAACAGTGGTCGATAAAATTGTACACAAGTTCTGTTTGTTATTTTTATTGGCTACTTGTCAAGTCGCAATAGGATGGGAAATGAACTTTTGTATTCGCTTCAGTGGAGAAATATCTATTATGAAAGCTACTCGCAGTCTTTGACTCATCTCAATTTGTTATCTTATGATGTATTAAACTACAGAATCGTCTCTCGTTCCTGGAATCTGCCAGGAAACATAATCGGTAGATACATAATTTTGTTCAGTCAAGAGCCCCGGGTATCATTAACAGGTAATCCTAAAGTCTGTAGCCGTTAATGTATCTGTAGAATGATAACGTTTTAAACTTTCTTTTTAATAGACTGTGGTTAACGTCATTTTAATCATAAAGACGCCGAAGTTTTTCGATATCTCTAACTTCCTTGAATTACGACTGACTGTTCAAACTCAATTAAAGTATTGTAACTTGGAGCTCGGCGGTAATTTTAACTCTTCTTGAACTTCATAAAGTCATGCCCTGGCCTGTCTAATCTACACCAGTGATCCATTTAGGTAATGTTCTAAAACCGCACGGCGCCGGCAGCACGAAGCTATTACCTCCACCACTTGCCCAGCTAATAGATAGCTTCACTAAGTGAAACACAATACCGGGAACCCACGAATGATCGGTGTGAACATTTACCTATTGACGCAGGTGAGTAACGAAAGTTCTCTTACATATTTAAAGACTTTCTTGGCGCTTAACAAGCGTCGTTTGCTTGTTTACGGGATCTGAGGCGCTCTTGAGCATGTCTAACGGAACAAGATCAAATAAGTTGTTTACAACTGTTACAGAATCAAGCTTGGAGAAATTTCGCTATGTAGTGAGCGTAAATTGCAGTTAGTTACACGAGCTTTAAGTGGATAAGTTTACAACTTAACCAGTATCGGGAAGTAGATGGTACATATTAGGAGTACTGTAAGTAGTAAACACATCTGTTTAGTAAGATATCTTTAACTTTTTTTAAAGAGAATCAAATTGTGTTCCTTTATTATTAATCCTTTATAGTTTTTTTACACATCATCAATGGAAGTAACAGATAGGTAGTCTAGCGTCGCATTATTTTTATATCTATTCGTAGGTTTATGTCTTGCGCTAAACCATTTATATTTATGGTAAGTATACCTATGTCATCTAAACGATGCACAGATACGGAGAACGTACTCTACTTACATTCTATACTTAAACGCCCTTATAAAATGCGATAAGCTCAGAAAGCCACAGGCTATTTATCATTTATTTACGATGCTAATAAAACGTACGGAGCTTATTATAGACTTTCGCGTTATCGGACATTAAAATTATATTCGTACGGTGAAAAATAAAGGCAAAATCTTTTCATAACCCATGTTGGACATTTATATTATTTGACATGTTTTGGGAATGGGATACCCATAGGCCGCAACTAAACCTGTTTGGGTTAGTCCCGTGGGGATCCCAACTGCCGTGAACACGCTTTCGAGTTTAATCTTAAGGAACAGAGATGGAAGAGAAAAATACGAGATCAATATCAAATGAGATTAAAGGAATGGTTGCGTTGCTGTTTCACTCGCACTATTTCGTACCGCGTGCGGTGAAAGCGAACCCTCCAGCTCGGAAAATGTTTCGATTACGTAGGCCTTTTTAGGTCATACACAGATTTAAGTTCGCGTCTTTCTTTTATTTTATTTATTTTATTTATTTATTAAGGTTTGCCAACAGATGTAATACAATAAAAAATCTTATTTACAACAGATAATTAACTACTGCTAGAGTATTTACCCAATTACAGGCAAACACGGCATGCATTAAACATAGTAAAATCTACTTAATTACGTCTACACTCAATCCACCCTTATTTGCACTAAATCTAAGGTTGGCTATAAGGTAAGTTACTTGTAAGAAGGCTAAGAACATTATAATATTGTATAACAATTGAGAAAAGCAGATTTAAAATTAACATCAAACTTGGAGATTATGACTTATAACATATTTGATTTTTGTATACAGAGATATGTTTTGAACTGATTTTGTGACATGTTCAGTATATCAACCCTGTTTCTTTTATATAGTAAATTATGCTCTTTACAAATTCTCGGTATTACACTAAAGGATCCAGTATTAGTCCTGTACGTTCTAGTTGACAAAGGTCGAAAGTTATCTAGACGAGCGTGCTGTCGCGGGACGGTCCACTTGATAGTTTGTAATAGCTGTGGGCAGTCAAGCGTTCCTGAAATAATTATTTGAAGAAACATTTGATCGGAGATCCAACGGCGGTCCTCAAGAGAAATTATCTTGAAATGTTTTAAGCGGTCTTTGTACGACTTCAACACGCGTTTTTTTCCCTGGTGTACAGAGAGAAATAATAGAAATCGTTTTTGTACTTGTTCTATTCTCTCTATGTCGCACTTATAAAACGGGTTCCAAATATTCGAGCAATACTCTAACTGACTGCGAACCAGAGCAAAGTAAGCAGTCCTTAAAGCCGATATATTTTTAAATGGTTTACAGTTTCGCCATATGAAACCGAGAAGTTTATTTGCCTGCTTGATAATGTGATCGAGATGTTGGTTAAAAGAGAGCTCTTTGTCCAGTATCACACCCAAATCCCTAATATATGAAACTTCCTCTAGGGGTACATCGTCAATGGCATACGTTGTAGTTAGCGGTAATCGTTTTTTAGTAAATTTTATGTGTTTACATTTTGCTATATTGAACGGTAGTTTATTCTCTTTGGACCAGTTTGATATACGAGTTAAGTCATCTTGGAGCTGTTGAGAGTCAGAAGGATCGGTAACTATTTTTGTAATTTTTAAGTCGTCTGCAAATAGTGAAAAATTGGAATGGCAGATTATATTGGCCATGTCATTTATAAATATTAAAAACAACGTAGGTCCTAAATGAGATCCTTGCGGTACACCTGAGGTAGCGTTAAAACTTTCCGATTCGTGTCCGCAAACCAAGACTTTTTGCGATCTAGTATCAAGGTACGAAGAAAACCAGTTTAACAATTTACCATGAACTCCAACATTGCTTAGTTTGTTTATTAGCAAATCGTGATTAACTCGATCAAAAGCCTTGCTTATGTCGGTGTAAACAGCGTCAATCTCAGAACCTTTGTCCAGAACTTCTGCCACAGAAGATACATGCACTGCCAAATTTGATACGGTGGATTTGTTACTACGAAAACCGTGTTGTTCGGGAATTATGAGAGATTTTACATGTGCGGACAAAGCAGAATTTACCAAAGATTCGAAAACTTTGCCAAGAATTGACAGCAGGGAAATTGGTCTATAATTTAATACGTTCGTCTTATCTCCACCCTTAGGTATAGGTATTACGTTAGCCTGTTTCCAAATTAACGGGAATATGCCTCTTGAAATTGAATAATTATAAATTATATGTAGTGGAACTGACAGTGCTGTGGAACAATTTGCTATGAAAACCGCCGGTATTTTGTCTGGTCCTGGACCTTTGTTCTTGTCTAGCTTTTTAAGAGATGATTGGATAATGTCGCGAGAAAGAGAGAGAGATGAAATGGCGTTAACATTTTCGCAGGTGTCTATACGTTTGGAGGTAAAAGTTGGATCTACATGGCAATCGGTAGCATATACAGACGAAAAGTTTTTTGCAAAAGCTTCATAAATTGCAGTGGGCGTTGACATTTTTGACCCTTGAAACATCATTTGGCTTGGTATTGATCCTTCTGTTTTACGTTTCGATCGTATAAAAGACCAAAATGCCTTTAAGTTGTTTTTACATATAGATGATTCAATAGTGCTCATGTAATTAGAGTAACATATATCAATTTGCTTATGACAGCGTATTCTCGCGTCTTTGAACTCCATTTCATAGTTTTCCATTCTAGATTAAGTTTATCTTTATCTATGATTAGCCTTATCAAGTTTTTGGTATACCAAACTGGGTAAGTATAAGTACCGTTCGCTGTTGACTTTGTTAAGGGTACATATTTATCGATTATGCTTTGCAGGTTCCTATAGAATACAGAAGTCATCTCATCTACATCATCTAATGGTTCCAGGATAGATTTCCAATCGACTTTATCCAACTCATTGTTTATCATCTCATAGTTCGCTTAGTTACATTAATTTTTTTTAAAAACGGTAGAACTGTAAAGTTTAAGTTAATTTCTAAAGGGGGGTGGTATGGATCGACTTTGGAAAGAGGAAAAGCAGTTTGTACTTTAGTAAATTCGTTGGAGCTTAAAACTAAGTCGAGATATTTTTGGTCTGAATTTTCTATTATATTGTATTGCTGTAGGTTGTTAAGAGACATGAAATCCGCGAAAAGATTACTCAAACCGTTAGAACATGGCTGTAATTCAGGTTTAGTTGAGTTCCCCTGATTAGTACTGGGATTCCAGTGAATGGTGCCGACATTAATGTCCCCAATAACCAACGTAGACCCTTTTTCAATCAATGCTAATGCGTCACTAATTATATTTAGATGAGCTTCAAGTTTTTCACACGACACTGGAGGGGGAATATATACAGCGCATAAATTGAGATAGCTAACTGACCTAGCGTCCCGATGAGAAATCTGGACCCAGAGGTCCTCATTTGAACTTTCAAGCTCATACTTTCGAGTCGAGCTAAGTTTTTTTGACACACCAAAGTTTAAGTTTTTTTGAACATATTAACAAAAGTTAAGGGCCAAACAGGCCTAGTTTTTGGTTATAGTCGTAATGCAAATAAATGACGTCTCCGTTTGTTAAAACAAAACCAAGTGTATATGCACATAAACCGGTAATTATTGACCGTAGCAGACACGACATTAATTTTTTCAACTGTGTAGGTATAAAACCATTTAGCGTTTGAATAGCGTCCTATGTATTTAAGTATGTATTTATCTATATAAGTATGTATATCGTCGTCTAGTACTCATAGTACAAGCTTTGCTTAGTTTGGGATTAGGTCGATTTGTGAAAGATTGTCCCCCCCAATATTTATTTTAATTTAGATACATTCACAGTATGGGGAATTAATGGTATACGAGTATTGTACAAATATATTATTATATGTGAGGATTTCAAAAGCGTCTTGTAATATGTATGCGTTACCATAACGTATAGAACTTGGTTGGTATATCTTAGAATAAAGGTTTAGTTACTACAGTAAATATTCTAATAATTTGTTTGCCGTAAATTGTTCTAAACCGAAAGATTTATGTGTAGGTGCAGAGGTCATTGTAGGTCTAGACACGCGGCAGCGTGTCCAGCCAAGTTCACCTCAGGAATTATTATAAAATCAGAAAACAGTGTTTTTTTTTATTAGTTTTATTTATGCTAGTTACCTCAGAACTCCGTCATTTATTAACCGATTTGGAAAGTTCTTTTTTTGTTTGAAACGGTATACTTCAGGGGCAGTCCCATAGTTATCAGGTAAGAATCTGATCATAGCGTCTTGGAGAATTCGAGGGAACTCTTTAAATACTTGAGGTGCAGCTATAGCGATTTGTGTATTTTGTAGGTACTAACCTAACTCGTGCATTCGTTCATAAAAAGCAAGTAATGATATTCCATCAAAAACATAAATGTGAAAATGGTAGCCAAGTTCAATATTGAGAATATGCGATGCTTGGTTGTCATCTTCACCGACAAAAGAATTGAGATCTAAATGGGTGCCAAGTTCCGTAGATTCTCTGAAATGGTGCCAAGTCCGGCACTACATTGTTTACAGTAAAACTAATTTACTGCGGCTTAATGCATTTTGAGCCTTAACTTGGCAGTTTTCTATGCAGTATGTTATAATACCATAAAAGCTGTTGGAGTTACCAGCGAATGCACAAATGTCTAAATAGTGACCCTCACTATTTAGACATTTGTGCATTCGCTAAGGTATATACCCTATATACCTACTTTGCATCATTAATATGATATCCGGTCTTACTTACCAGAATCCAGAAATTTTCAGTATGGCCCACGTACCTGGGTGTGTGTGATTATCGATCAAATTATGATACGAGCAAGCAATGCATAATGCGAAGAGCCTCTGAAAGCAGCGTACTTAATTGAAACTCAAAGTTCGTTAGTGTTTGTTCGAGAAGCAAGGTTTTGAAAATAGTTATCTGCTCCTATTATCTGTGAATAAACCAGCTGTCTGCTTGTTTCCCGTTGTAAAAGTCATCAGAAAGCAACTCAAGTTATGTTGCGGTTGTTCAGGAGCTAACAAAGGCTGAAGTTCCTGTTGTGAATGGCTCAAGGCACTTGTTTCCACAAGTTGCCGACGGCTGTGTACCGTTGCACCTAGGCCGAGTCAAGTTCAGCGGCAGATCTAAACTCGGTAACTGCTTTCATATTAAAGGCAAACTGTTTCTGATTGTAAACTTATATCTATGATATTATCTCACTGTAAAACTTAATGGGTTAACATATTATGTTCAATAGATATAATGAGATGAAGAAAACTGTAGCCCATAATTTTAATGAACTTCGTAACAATTTTGTTAACCGTAAAGGTATCACAGGGTAGTTATATTTTAAAATGTGAAATTTATTACTGAGATCAATAAGGCTAGGAAATAAATCCGATTTGAAAGAGAAGCAAGCAGTAGTGGCCCTGAGCAAGAGCACCTCAGCCTAATAGCTAACCCGATAACTTATACCATCACGATATATATGGCTGAAATGTACTAAAACGTGACATAAAACGTGACGCTTATACAAGCTGCCGTGCTAGCTAGGCAGGGGTGATTATGTAACGTTTTCGGGCATGCGTAAGATAGATCTGATCTAAGGGCCTCCGCGAAAAAATCGCGTGGACGCACGCTTTCCATACTAAACTGGCCACCGCGAGTGCCAGCGGCGGCGTGTCGATGCACTCGCATGAATTTTAGCGGAGGCCCTAAATGTCACTTTCCATACCTAAAACCTAAGTTGACAACGTTACGTAATCAACTAGCTGTTCCAATCAAATCCCTCCTCATTAAACGTTGAGAAGTGAACATTTATGTAAATCCTCACGATTGTTTCATCGGCGCCACCTCTTGCAGGCCAAGTTTCGACTAAGAGTTTACTTTTCTTAGAGACACCGTGTCTACTTTTGAGCTCTAAGCTTATTAATATTAAAGTTAAGAACGCGGCGCGAGCGGCGGGAAATAAGAGGGCAACTCTGTCGGTAGGCGAGTCTTTACCAAGTTATAATTAATTTACACTTGTTATTGGTCTGCAACTGGATTTATACGGAGCAGAGCCCGGCACTTCAATCAAAATTGATCAAACAAACTGATTACAATGAGAAAAGTTGAAGTCGTTTCATTTAAGATGATTGTGTGAACTGAGGCGAGTAATTAGAAAATAACATCGAAGTTAAGTAAGGATAACGAAGAGAAAACAATAAAAACTGGGCTTGTTACAGTTGTAGTGAACAGTGGACACACGTGTGTTCACGACGCGTCAATAAAACGCTGGATCGCTATTGTGAGCGGGTGTCCGCTTGGCTCGTTGTTCCAACATAATCCGGCGGCGTCCCATCACTGAGGCGTGAAGTGTGCCGCTTGGACATTAATAGACTTGAGTTGGTTACAAACTCGGAACTATTAGGAATAATTTCCTATCACACACCCTTATGAATAAACTGCATCGTTTTTATTGTTCCGTACCTTAAACGGAAAAAAACGGAACCCTTACTCGTGCGTCTAACTGTCTGTCACAGACAATTTGCTTCGAAACCAATGGACGGATTGAGTAAAAAATTTGGTACATATATGTAAATCGGTGCCGCAAAGACGGAAGTGAAACGTATTTATAAAAATAATTTTTAAACATGGGTGACATTTTTAGGGGGTAAATTAATTTTTTTAAAGAAAATTAAAAATACTACATAGAATTTCATCACGGACATGTGTGAACCAGACCAAACAAATAGCACCGGAATAAGGAAAGTAAAACGATGTTTCCTGATTAGTGGACGAGATGGAGCGTTCCATGGACCGAGCAAGGAATCCGAGATCACAATTCAAGACATATTTTCATTTCAAAAATCTAAGTCTTTCAATATCAGAATGATAAAGACCTGAAATAAAAGCTATATCCTAGTGATACTTCCGGTAATTAACAAATTGTGCCTGTACCACAACTGGCTACCAGTACCAACTGATACCTCACTAAGAGGGTTTTTGACAGGCCAGCCCAACTTGCCGCTTCGGGTATATCCGGTTTTCACGCTGCTCCGAGTAGACTTACGGTTAGTAACGACAGTAATTCAGTACCTACTCGTGCGTCGCTTTACGCTGACAAATGTTGCGAGTAAACGCCAATATCTTACAAACTTGACGCATAGCTATTTGCACGTGTTTTGCGACAAACAAGAAAGGCGTGATTCGAGATAATTGTCCTGCCAATTATTGTTGGACAATTATTTTTCTGTGGGTAAGTCCTATTATCTATTCTATGCTGTTAGCGTCAAAAGTATTAACAAAAGGTGATCAAGTTTCTGAGGCTGCTCTGTATCGAGTTTCTATCTAGGTATAGGCACACAGAATTTTCAATTAAAGGTTCGGCAAAATGGTTGTGACTCCTGCGGGCGTAGCACATAGGTATGTCACCTTGAAACGACGCAAAACAATCTATCCTCCTTTTTTATGCCACGTCGGTGGCAAACAAGCTGGCAGCCCACCTGATGGTAAGTAATCACCGTCACATATGGACGCTTGCAAAACCAGAGGCGTCACTCGTACGTCGTCGACCCGTAAGAAACTATACCACCATGCTGTAGTCTATTGAGAATATTCTCGGCAGGGAGCACATTCCACAAACAAAGTGTTCTAGGTATAAGGCCTCCTATTTTTAATTTGCTCAGCACAAGTAAGCTCTTGGTGCGACTTAGTAGCATGTTGTGGTCGTAATCCTTAATTCGCAACCGCCCATAAGCTACCACCGCCTGGTGGTGGCTTGTGGATGCTTAATGCCTATTCTGTATGCGAGTTTGCTACCGTGAATTTAAGCGTTAATAAAACGAGTTACCTGGTCGTGTCAAACTTGTACTGCGGCCGCTTCATAAAGAGTAGCCGCGGCAGGATGTGTATAAAGACGCGCTTCACCCAAGGCGCCATCCGATGCGTCTGAGGCGAGCGGAAGTGCACGTTCAGCACCACTACTGTCACACATATACTGAAACAAAAACTCGCTTTAGCTAGATGAAATATAGTAGTTGCGCAAGTAAATTCTTTTCACTGGCCTGAATTAAAAATGACCGCTCCAACAAAGCAGGATAATCGTGTGGCGAAACTGGTATCCTGTATTGAAGAAGAAGAAGAGAGACATTTATTCACTAACATAAAAGACACACAGATACAACACAGATAAAAGGATAACACACATAAAATAGAACACATAACGTGTGTCTTCGCGGCAGTGAATCAGTTGCTGTCTCAGCATTATGCCGAGGTGTGAGACACCTGCAGCGCTGGTTTTCAGATAGCACCGTACGTGACCCACGGAACGCAACACAACCTACTATTTTAAGGTATGTATATACTCGTACATAATAAATAATGTCATAATATATGTTTATAAAAAATACTTAAAATTATAGTACAGTGAAAATCGTTTAAATTGGCCAAGTTGTATTGAATTAACCAGTTCTAAAAGAGCTTTACTGACTGGGCAAATCAAAATCAAAATCTAATACCTAAACGTATTTTAAAATGACGGACGTTCAAAACAAATAACAGCTTCCGAGCAAATACAATAAAAAATAGGAACCTACAATACAAGAAAGGAAGGTTGGGATACTTTAAGTGCTGGATATGTTAGGAATGGGATCTTTGGAGCGTCAACAAATAGCCCTTAAGCTTACGCTTAAAGGTATACTTGCTAGACGCCCCTTGGATGGGTGGAGGGAGATCATTCCAACACTTAGACGCCGCAAATCTGAAACTTCCTCGAAACGCCGCGGTTCGATGCTTGGCCATCAGAACCATTGTATTGGGTAACTTGGTACCTATTACTTATAACTTGCACTTTGTAAGTAAGGGTCGTCGACGTGTGTCGCTTAATAGGTGAACGTTGCTGTTGTATTGATTGGACACGGGCGTTTTCATTCATAAGTGTGCCCCTTACGGTATTTCCTCCAAGTTGGAATCTTAGGGATTATTGTACTCCAAATCTAATTTCTTCAAATTTACCTATTTATGCTGCGCTAATGGAACCAGATCTCAAAACCGTTCTACGCTTATTGCGCTTTTGTCCTCTCCCAACTTCGTTATGGTATTGTTATGTGGGGCGATTGCACAAATGTACGTGATTTAGTTATCTTACAGAAAAAAATGTATTAGAATACTAGCCAACATTAAGCAAACAGACCGATGTTGAAGTTTACGAAAGAAGTAGTACTATTACATCACTATTTTAGTGCAAAAAATTTGTTGAAGTCAAGTTTATTAATGTGGTTAGTTGTTATTCTGGAAAGTTAAAAATACCTACTGTCCCTGTAATGATATAAAAATGGAATAAATTAAATACCTACTACTATTATGTCTAATAATGTAGGTACTTGTTGAAAGTCATTTAAATAGGTTACACAAACACAGTAGTAGTTATTTATCGTATAGGTAAAAACTTAAGAAAATGACCCGTTGTATGCAGTTGTTGCGTGTTCGAATAGACATTACATATTTAAAATGTGCAACACAAACAAAACAAACGCCTATTCAACTACATACAACAGGTCATTTTCTTAAGTTTTTCACCTATATACCTCAGTATGTGGGATCACAACAGAATATACACAAAATAACAAAGTTGAAATAAAACACTTATGCAGTAAATACAATGAGCAGTAAAACATATAAGTACATAATAATCGAATAACGATTGCTATAAAAATAAGTAGGTACCTATAATATTGTCAAGGGATATTCATTTGTTCGTAATTGTTAATATTACATGTCATGGCTATAAGAACATTTATTATTATCAAACCCTCTATTGATTTAAAGTCATATGACCTTTATAAATCCCATCTAGAGCTGGGTTTACGCGAAGGGATCATGTATAATGGTACATACGCAACCGAGACTTAGGTTAAGTTTTGTATAAATTAATGTGGTAATTTTATTCTAGATTAGGAATATCTCGGTCTGGTAGTTTCGATGAAAATACGCTTCAAAGTTAGTTTATAATTAGATTAACTAATACCCGCGCGACTGCCTCTGGGGTATAAAAAAGAAACCAAGCAAAGTGGGATAAAAATTGAAAATTTTTGGAAACAGTTGAGTAGTTTCGGAGTTTACCTCTCTTCTTGTACATACAAACTTACACATATACATTTCCAAAACTCACACACTCACAAATTATATTTATAATATTAGTGTAGATAATAGTACAGTTCATGTTGTAGTTACCTGAAATATATCGAGTTTTATACTTCATCATGCTTTAAGGACCGTATGTAAAACCTAGGTTAGCCTACCCCGTAAACTCAAATTATGTTTTAAAAGGGTGAATTTTCGATGCAAGTCTCATATGATTTAATTTAGGAGATAAATATACAGATTTTGATGAGAAGATAAAGAGAGAAAATATTAAACTCATGTTATGATCGAGATCTATAATTAGGGTCATGGTAGCGTATGGTTGAGATCCTTGTGTATCGATCTATAATCAATGCATCAGCATTGGCGAGTATTAACTCGTTTTCTTGTAACTCGTAGCAGATCACTCGCAGCAATCTTGAGGTGTGCAATAAAGTGTATGCATTGTATAAATTCTATCGTAAAATTGATGTC
Organism: Notocelia uddmanniana; assembly: GCA_905163555.1. Taxonomy (NCBI): domain Eukaryota; kingdom Metazoa; phylum Arthropoda; class Insecta; order Lepidoptera; family Tortricidae; genus Notocelia; species Notocelia uddmanniana. The sequence goes on along the minus strand of LR991059.1, from coordinate 19,147,406 downwards.
AAGCATTCTTAATCCATGGTGTTAGTCGATAGTACAGTTAACGAGATCACATTAATTTCCTTTGTACAGTACAGGCGTCCCAAACACTCTCATTAAAAATACTAATGAGTCACAATTTTCGTCTTTGTACCGTAAAATGTTTGAGTAAAATTTTACGTGCACACTTAATGCGTACATTAAACTCGAAGGGAACATGAGTAGGAGTTTTGTGACAAAATATCACAGTGATGCCAGACGACGAGTATGTGTTGATAGAGCTTAATAACGATTGGAATAATCGAACATATTATCTTCTTCCTCCGTTTATTATATTTACCATTCATTGATAGTAAGTGGGACCTTTAGATCTACTTGACTCGACCGGTATGGTATGTACGTCCAGTTAATTTGTCATGTGTTTAACTCTATCTGCATGATATTGTTTTGTTTCTTTTGTTACTGCTTCTTGTGAGGTGCGTTTTGTATTATCGAACTTCACCGTTTACATATGTGTAATGTGACCATAATATACATTTTGTTACATTACAGAGTACAAAAATAATGATTTAGCTGAAACACAGCTAAAAGATTTTTTTTACATAGTAATATTTAAATTATGTAGTGCTAGGACCCGGGTATGTCCTTAAACTACGACCAAGACCACCGGGGAATGGGCAGCAGCATTCCTAGAGTGCGGTGGAGATACTGCGATCGCCAACCCGCATGCCAAGCGTGGCGATTATGGCATTTACCCCCCATGAAATTGGGGAGGCCTATGTCCAGCAGTGGACGTCCTAGGGCTGATATGGTGGTGGTGGTGGTAGTGCTAGGCACTAGGTATGTCATACAAACTAGAGTCTTAACTTAGTTAAAATAAAAAGAAAGATATAAGACGATTTACAATTTTCAGAGCGCTTATTGTTTTAAAACAACGCTTAAAGGTATCAAGTTAAAGTGTTAATTTGATCGACATTAGAAAATCGTTGATTATGTAAATATTGACATTGACTTCCTCCGTTTATAATACAAACAAACAGAAATGAAATTTCTTCGCGAACAGCGTCGATTTAGGTGTTGTTTGTCTTAATGGGGTGTAAACGGTATATTAGTTGGAGTGTGTGATAGTTACGCACACATTGGTACACAAAGAGCATGGAAGACAGCAATTAATCAAGATTTATTGGGCGAAGTTAATCTCAGGGCGCGGATACGGAAAATGCGAGTGTGTGCGTGTGTGTACCACTGAATAAGGCTAAGGCTGAGAGTGAGAATTCCTATCTCAGCAGTAAACGGCCGGCTCGCAATCACCCCAACGAATGGTGATAAATGACGAAAATTACGATACATTCACAAAGCGTCCCTACCTTTTTGAGAATGAAACATTTATTAGGACATCGAGATCGAACATCTTTTGTGAAGAACTTATCTTTTGATGCATGGGGTTTCAGTAACATTTAATAAACGACAATAGCGGGTCAGCAATAGTTTTCAAAATTTTGATAAATGGTGCTATTCCACCAGCAGAGAGACATTCTTAATAACTAACGGTTTTTAAACTAGTTTGTATCGCGGTGTGTCGTCAGTAGAAAAACGTTTTTACGTCATCACTCATACCAAATCACGGTGAGCTCCTAGAGAAATAGGTAGGTGTGTACTTTTTTGTTTGCTCTTACGTGGTATTATTGTAAAGGCAACGATTTCACCCGAACGCGAATCCAGTTCTAAGATTTGATTTATCGCAAGACTATTTTAAGTTTTTAGTGTACAAACGTATTTAAATATTTCAGTACCTACATTCTACTTAATTCTACCAACCGTTACCCTACACGTGACCCCTGGGTGGTGCTAAAAGTGCAACAAAAACTGGCAACCGTACTTGTCTTCTCGAAGATCTCACGGTTCGTAAATAAATGCCATACGATTAAATTAAAATTCTACTTAATTATTTCGATTATAATATATATTAGATATTGAAGTTATTAACGTTTCATGACATGATGTTATTTCGTGACATGTCTTTTTCTTTTTGTTGTTATTTTATGCTTCTTCCTATTTGCAATTGTCACGAATAAATGATTTTCTATCATATTCTAACGGATATTTACTTCATAAATCAGAACCCTGATTTATATGAAAGCTTTGCGCTGAACAAGCCGAGATGTTTTTATTTTTATTTTAATCTTGTAATTTAGTATCATAAAAATCTTGTCACAAAGTAATTGTTTTGTGACGCCGACAATATTTTCCCTCCGTGTTTCTTTTTTGTAGCGTCAGTCAAAGCGACATTTATCATATTAACGCAAGGCTCAAGCTTTGAATTAAAGGGGAAATGGTTTGAAAATGTAACCCGCGGTTTCAGTTTTTATGAGCAAGTGTACAAAATATCTTTGTGGTGTACCAACCATGACACATCGGGTATAATTATTTTTATTAAATAAGTTACATTCTGGATATTTTTTATGTTTTGTGTTATCATTCCTACAGTCATACATATTAAACATTTATTTCGTGCATGTACATATATTTTATGGTACTGAATATACAAATAAAATCGACAAAAACATGTTTGTTGTGGTACCATATTTGTTTTTTTTAGGGTTCCGTTGTAAACAAGGCACCCTTATAGTTTCGCCATGTCCGTCCCTGGCTTAGCTCAATAAAGCTTGAAACGCACGGAGCGCGGCGCAGTGTCGTTGCGGGGCGGAGGCGGTTTTCGGTAACGCGAACGCGGTCCGGGGGACGTTGCACCAAAAAACCGACCGTGATAGTGAAGCGGAGGTGGCGTGCGTGACATATGAAGCAGTAATCGTCACTATCGACAGTCAAAAGTTTCGGAAAGATCAAAAATGCAAAACCGCGTCCTCCCCGCCCCGCACCGCGCCGCGCCCGCGCTGTGCGTTTCGAGCTAAACTGTTTCTACAGAAAGCTGTAATTTGGTATAAACATACATATCATTTATTTTATTTTATTTGACGACCTGTTTAGCCTAGTTGGTAGTGTCATTGCCTCCGAAGCTAGAGTTCCCGGGTTCGATTCCCGGTAAGGGCATTTGTTTCTGTGGTGAGCAGAGACATTTCTTCCTGAGACTTGGATGTTTTCTATATATTTAATTATATAATCTATTAAATATATATAGGAGCGTTCGTGGCCCAGCGGCGCCCGCGTACCGCGTGCGGTATGCGAGGTTAAGCAATGTCGGGCGAGGTCAGTCCTTGGATGGGTGACCGCTTTGAGTGGTTACTAACTGAGCGCTCCCGTGCTTTGGAAGTCACGTTAAGCCGTTGATCCCGGTTGCTGTCTACAGGGTGTCCCAGAAATCGACGTCAAGCCGTAAATGGGTGATAGACCAAGTTATAACAGTTCTCAGAAAAATACGAAAAAAAATCTATCTCATGTTTTAAAAAAATTATGGTCACTTTAAAAATTTACTAAAAAAATCAATTCCTGTAATGGTTCTTTAACTCCAATTGCTACAAATCCCATAATTTGTCTAATTTTTTTATTATTATGTAATCTTGAATAATGCTTGTGTAGATTTTTGCCTAAAATTCAAAGCCAACTCCTCCTACTTGGAAGAAAATTAAACTTTTTCATAACCAAATTATTCAAATTTACTAATTTCGCCCAACTTTAACTGACTGTACTGAAAAAAAATGTACTACGCTAGTTTGGCAAGTAACATGAAAAATTGGCGCATTTAATAAGGATTCAAAAATGGTGTAACACTTGCTAGATTACGTTTTCAATAATTGGTCAAATTTTTTTTTTGTAAAAATAGCCTCGGTTTTTACACAAAATGTCCATACTTCCTTAAAATGACTTTAGCTTACCTAGGTAAGTGCCAAACTAGCGTAGTACATTTTTTTTTCAGTACAGTCAGTTAAAGTTGGGCGAAATTAGTAAATTTGAATAATTTGGTTTTGAAAAAGTTTAATTTTCTTCCAAGTAGGAGGAGTTGGCTTTGAATTTTAGGCAAAAATCTACACAAGCATTATTCAAGATTACATAATAATAAAAAAATTAGATAAATTATGGGATTTGTAGCAATTGGAGTTAAAGAACCATTACAGGGATTGATTTTTTTAGTAAATTTTTAAAGTGACCATAATTTTTTTAAAACATGAGATAGATTTTTTTTCGTATTTTTCTGAGAACGGTTATAACTTGGTCTATCACCCATTTACGGCTTGACGTCGATTTCTGGGACAGCCTGTATAATAGCAGTCGTTAAGCCAAGTTAGAGGCCTCCGGGCGGCTTGACAAATTCTAACAATCAAGTTGCCCACTCACTTGACAAGCCTAATCCTAATAAGGTCTAGTTTCCCCCTCGGGTTGGAAGGTCAGATGGCAGTCGCTTCCGTAAAAATTAGTGCCTACGCCAACTCTTGGGATTAGGTAGCGGACCCCAGGCATCCTTCAGGATGCAACTGTACTGGGAATAACGCTAGAAGGATGATGAATCTATTAAATATATCGTCGTCTAGTACCCATAACACAAGCCTTATTGAGCTTACTGTGGGAATAGTTCGATTTGTATAAAAAATGTCCCCTAATATTTATTTATTTATTTATTTAAATCAATCCCGCCGACGAAACGCTATAATAAAATCTAGAAAATGTTTTTAAGGCACCTCCCATACACGTAAAGTGGAAATAACGATTTTTTTCTCGAAAACCTTAGATAGCTTGTTTATAATTAATATGAGTTTAAACTAACCATTTTTCAGGGTTCCTTAGTCAACTCATAATGGTTCCTATTATAGTTTCGCCATGTCCATCTGTCTGTCTATCTGTCCGTCTGTCTGTCCGAGGCTTTGCTCTGTGATTGTTAGTGCTAGAAAGGTGCAATTTGGTATGGATATATAAATCAATAAAGCTGACAAAGTCGTAGAGCTAAAAAAAATTAAGGGTACCAAAACTACGGGTCCAAAAATATGAAAAAAAATATGAAAATAAAGCTTAATAAAGACTTTCAACAAAAACTATAGCAGACTTGATCAGTTAAATAGTTTTTAAGTTATCGTAAAAAGTCGTTCCTTCCTAGTAAAAGACATGAAACGCTGCGAAGGTATTCCCTTTTCCTTGTTATTGTTTTTTTTATTGAGTTCATTGGGCAACTATGGAACCCTACATTGAGCATAGCGCGACATGCTCTTGGGCGATTTTTTGTTTAAGCTATCCGTTTGCGTGGTATTAGTACGTAGGTACAGTCGAGTTCTAAAATATGTGCTCAGAAAAGTTATCAAAAAATGTGAACATGACTTTATTGTTAAGGGCATAAGGTTGTATAGATATTTTTGAACCTTCGGGAACGCACATATATTTATGAACTCGGCTGTACTCTCGTCGGCACGATCTAATGCGGAACAGACTACATTTTGCGATACATAAAGTTCACATAAAGGTGTGTCTACCGACTGTATAGGTACTTAATTTAATACAGAAAGTAAAGGATGATGAATCAACCTAGAACACAGTATCAAATTTCGATATTCCAGTTAGTTATAACCCAAATTGCAAAATCAAAGTTCCCAGAGGGCCGGGACACTCGACCGCAACAAATTAGTTGGAATTGGGAATTAATACGATACACCTCGCGCTTGCGCATACTAATTATGTCATATTAAGATGGGACTAATTACGGGAGCCCCTTGTTTGCAAACCGCTGTTGTATTAAACGATATAACATTCAGCTTTGAGAAGAAACAAAGATTGTGTTTGAATATCGATCTGTAATTAATTTGTCACATGATGTGAGGTCTTCATTACCTATTTAATATAATTAGATGAATTGTATTTAAGGCACCAGTGTCCGACCATCGACAAAAACAAGACGAAAAAAAAATAGTTTTATTTCAAGTATTATCAATTGTAATGTTAGTGCCGGGCCACTACGTATTTTCATCATGATATTATATTAAATAGTATATATTATATCAAACTGGCAACTGTACTTGTCTACTCGAAGATCTCACTGTATGAAAATAAATGCAATACGAATACGATTATTATTATTATTCAGCAACTCGCAAACCTGCGCAATAAAATTAACAAGAACGCCACCAATTTACGCTTAGCCTCTTCAATTTTTGAAATCGAATGAGTAGTTTTGGATATTACCTTATTATACCTACTTACAAACTTACTAACGTAAATTTAACAAACTCTCACTTGCACTCTCACGAACTTAAAGGAAAGGAATTGATTAGAATAAAACGAATTACCTGATAGATACGAGAATCATAGCGAATATGAGGTATTTCCCGAGCAGGGGCACAACCAACGACGTGGGGGGGATGATTTCCACCACTAGCAGGAAGAACACGTGGAGGCTAATCAGGATTGATATCGACAGCGTCACCTGTAGAATGAAACAATTATTGCAACACATAAATCAATTACTAGTTAATTTAGCTAATGGTATTTTTACTAATGGCGAAACATGTTACACATCTTTTACGTCGACTGTACAATGCCAAGAGCAAATGTTGGTTAACACTTTCGCACCTTACTCTGTTGTAAATAGGTGGAAAGACTGGAAAGCTGTTAACTCACTTCTGCTGTTGATTGTACAAGACGACAAACTTAAAAATAATGGTAATTTTCCCCTAGTTAGAAGGCGAAATGCATACTATCACCATTTACAGCCGATTGTATGAAATTTCAATTTTATTCTCGATTTAACTCACCGGTTGAACACCAATTTCAGAGAATTTTTAGAGAAGTAGCGATATTTGTCCTTTTGCCTTATTAATTTCTGCGCAGAATTAACCTGTATTGTCAGGTAGATATGAACTTTATTGACATAATAAGCCTAATAATGATTATATTTATACCTAATAAGTAATAAAATAGATAGACAAAACACTAAAGCTAGTTCAAATGATATTTAAATAACTAGATATTCAAAGGGCTGCCCAAATTTGGTCCCTTCGGCAGCGTACCCATGTCAGCATTCCCGCGCTGGATTGCAGTAGCAATCCTCTGCGTAAGCAAAGAAAACTGCCTGTGTGAGGGTCGCCTGTTGCCTCCCTCAGATCCCACGGTCCCCGTGTCTCGACGCCAAATGCTATAAATTCGTATTGGGCGCCGACACAGCTGTACTTGGCTCCCAGGCGTTAGCCACTGCTTCGGCCTGTCTGCTGGTAGCTGGGTGTTAGCTTGCCATCGCTCCGTACGATCTGAGACCCGAGACCTGCGGGAACGTGGGCACTGACGAGCGTCCTGCGCACTCTTAGTAGGATGTCATTGAGCGAGGCATTACGGCATAGACGACTAGCGCCCGAGAAGCAGGCGAGTTCGTGGTAAGCAGGGCGGTCTACGAGAGCACTAAGAACGCAGTTGTGGTCCGCACATACTTCAGCCCCGACCTGGAGACCTACAGCTATGCGATGTGTGTGACTGTGAATCTGGACACTGCTGGAAACCGCGCCTGTTCCCTACCAGGTACCTAGATTAATTTTATTTTTATTCGATATTAAAAAATATATTGCTACAATTAACATCCAACAATCATTGATAACTTAAAACAATCGCCAGACTGCAAGACAGGCGAACAGATCAGGATGATGACCCTTAGTTAGTTGGTTAGTTTTACTGGGCATTTTCCGCAACTCGACATCTAGCGTGCTTATTTTGCGTGAAAGGGGTAGCGCTACTCTAACCACCCTAGCTCCTATATGAAATTTACCCACCACCACCACCATATCAGCCCTAGGACGTCCACTGCTGGACATAGGCCTCCCCCAATTTCATGGGGGATAAATGCCATAATCGCCACGCTTGGCATACGAAATGCGCTTGGCATGAAATTTACCAATGCTTTGATATTGTTTACTGCTTCGTGCAGTGTGTTCGGAGTTCCTATGTGCTATTTCCTGTATACTTCTACCTGCTTGCAGTCCAGTAGAATATGTTTAGACGTCTCCTCTGTGAATGATGACCCTTAACAGCCATCCAAATTCCAACACCTAATCATTAACTCAATTAATTTAATCGACTGCCAGAAAATACAAATAGAGATATGAAATTCTTGCCAAATCTGACTCGTCCTATTTCGAGTGTACGATGTGACTTACCACTTATCCCTTTCTACTATACCTACCTATTTATTTATGTATAACATGTATACTGAAAACCCTACCCTAAAAGCTTATGCCCCTGACGGACTCGTACTTTATCTACATGTTCTCATATCCTGACTACAATCCTTTTTTTTCTTTACATCATAATTAATAAAAACTTATCTTTCTTTACATCATAATTAATAAAAAAAAAATTGTTTATAAAAAGGTTTGTATTTTTTCATTCGTGTAAGAATTATTTTGCCGACATTAAAAATATTCTTCATACCCTGGTTAACCGGGTCCTGATTAAGGTAAGTTTCCAACTATATGGAAATAATATAAGAATGCATCGTGTACATACTCACAACTAGCTGTTAGGTGGAAATGTCTCTTAATCAGGACATAATTCCATAATTATAACCAGGGAGCGAAACTTTGGTGCCGATGCCAGACGTATGACGTCCAGCTATATACAGAGTGTTTTTATTTGGATTATTGAAGGAATCGATTTTGATGATGAAAGGTTAACTTACAACAATAATTTAGTTCTAGTTGAGATTACAGGCATTATGTACAGTATATGTATGTAGGTATTTATTTAAATTAGAAGATGCGATATTGTGTTTGAATTCTAAGCGTTCTGCTTATTTTTCGACAACCCACGAAATATAATTTGTGTTTTTCATTAATCCGAATATATTTTTTATAATTAATTACTTAGTATAATATTTTTTCTTATTGTCTTTGTTTTTTTAATATTTACATTATTTTCAATATAAATAGTAATTTACAGTACATATGGTGCTATATTACCGCACGAGTGCGGTAATCAGCAGATTACGTGCATATGTCGAAACTTTAAAGAGCCATATGTACTGTAAAACGTTGTACGATACACGTGCAAACAGGTAATTCGCAACTCGTGTCAATTTAAAACACTCCCTTCGGTCGTGTTTCAATTTATCACCACTCGTTGAAAATTTCCTGTTCTCTGCACTTGTATCGTAATGTACTATTATTTATTAATAAAAAATAAAATTTACATTACCATTATTGCATTATAAATAATCATCGGAGTATCGCAATGTTGTTTATATAAAATCAACCTGTAATTGATTGATTGTGAATTTGCGTCATAATGATGTCACCGGCACCAAAGTTTCGTTCCCGATTATAACACATAGATTTATAACACAAGTGCCGCAATTTTATAAAACGCAGGTGTGCAATATCCTGGATTATGAGCCTAAAATCAATGTAATAAGAGCCACATTACGAGCATATTAGTTGAAAATTTTATTTTTAAAAACACACTTTAAAATAATTTTCGTAAATATATTTCAACTACCCTAAACAGTACCTATTACCAGGTATTTCTAAATTAATCTTGTAATAACCCCAAATGTTGTTACAAACTTTGTTTTAAATTTTGACTGGTTGAGTTTCTATGTATAGGTTTGGACATATTTTATCTGACCGTACGGTTTAATTTCCTTTATTTCGTGGCTGGCATTAAAAAAAAAACATTCTACATTCGTCTACGTCGCATTTGTATTCTTGCCCCACTTTCATTAAACGTTTGTTGGAGTTACAGCTGAACCGATAATGGTTTTGGCTTTTATTCAACGGGTCCGAGCATTTTGTAACAAATACATAATTGCGAAAAGGGCTGCATTTTCATTCGAATGAGTATTAAAGTAATTTCTTCTTATGAAAATATAAGGTTAAAATACCTATAACTTTTGTCTGTCCCCCTTCAAAACATATATCTGAAGTTCGCTAATCAATTCATCTTTGGACTATATTTTTACTAAGTTTATAGTATACGAAAATGAAGGACGTCTTGAAGGGATTGGCAAGCTTATATATATCTGAAGTTCGCTAATCAATTCATTTTTGGACTATACTTGTTTAACGTGTATATACGGAAATGAAGGACGTCTTGAAGGGATTGGCAAGGTAAGGGAAAACATTGTAAGCGAATTTCCGCGCTTCAAATAGCCGAGTTACGGCGGTGGGGTGCCCCTTGCGACGTTAAATTCAAATAAAAGGAGCAATTCAGAGAAAAGTGGACAGCTCAAATATTAGCCTTTTACCACGACGATTAACGAGCGGAGCAACTTTTAGTACTCTCCTGGGACAAAGACGTGAGTCATCCGTATTTGCGAAGATGTATAAAACTTGTCTCTTGGACAAAAGGCATGAGTCATTAGTCATTACCAGACGTAAGCGACGCGCCATTTTATTGAGAGCATTTAAATAGACTTCGTTTAAGTGCCTCGGGGGTTGACACCCGAACTTTTAACATTTAGGAATAAAGCCGCAATCAAAGAGGTTTAACCGCCTCGTCTTGGATACTTAACTGTTCATTATAAACCAATACTGGACCATTTTGATTACCAAGTAATAAAGTAAAAACGATCGACAAAAATTGACACTTTCGATTGAAAAATACTTTGGTTCAAAGGTAAATACCCATTCAGCTACGAAGCAAAGCCACGTACGTATAAGGGCGCGTGATTAGATTTTTTAAATAGGATATGTCCTCAACATATCATTACGATACTCATCTTCATATCTCTGCTGTCTTACAAAATGAAAATAACAGAAATTTAAACGTAACACATGGGGGCACGTAACTTTTGGTAAGTCGCAATTCAGCGAAGTAACGATATTAAAAGCCTTAAACATTAAGGGAAAGGTAAAAAGCGGAGACAGAGTTTATATTGGTGAAATAAATCTGCAGGATTTATACGGATATAAACACTAAATGAAAAAAGGTCGAGTAAATCGACCCACTTAGATCAAGTTAAGATATTATCAGTTTTAAAAAGGAATCTTGAATAACTCATGAGATTGCATTTCAATAAGAAATAGTGCTTACACTGAGAAAAGTCAAAAAGAAATAGCGATCCGTCGCGATAGGATTAAATAACGAAATAAAAATAAAGACGAACTACGTAATTAGGTCGGTTCACGGTTGTTGTAAAATTATAAAAAATAAGTGATTTTAACAACACGTTTGGCGTTTCTTACCAATTATTGGGATTTTTACCAATTATTGGGATTTTGAAAGTGCAAACGAGGTTTTTTAAATTGTATAAAAATTGTATCCTACCTAACAGTAATGAAATAAATCAAATATTAGGTACATTCGGGCTGTTTAGCCTAGTTGGAAGTGTCAGTGCTTCCGAAGCTAGAGGTCCCGGGTTCGAATCCTGGTAACATCGGCATTGGCATTTGTTTCTGTGGTGAGCAGAGACATTTGTTCATGAGACTTGGATGTTTTCTATGTATTTAACTACGTATATATCTATAAAATATATCGTCGTCTAGTACCCATAACACAAGCCTTATTGAGTTTAATATGGGACTAGTTTGAATTGTGTAAAAAATTACCCCTAATTTATATAAATATTCATTTATTTATATATATTCCGTGCCAACCGAAATTTCGATTTATTTTCTGACCTCGTGGCCTTGCGGTGACCTAAGACGTTCTGCGTTAACACGATATAAATAATCCATTTAAACAGTTTTTTTACATTTAAATACAGAACCCCAAAAAGTGCAAAAAGCGCACAGTTCATTTCTAGGGAGTTAAAGTTTAAATGAACTCAGCTAATGAGCGGCCGGCGATGTGATTACTATTGCGAAGCAAATCGATGCCAGTGACACCTTATAACTAGTGTCCGACCGAAACATGTTTTTTGTCCGAAACCGAAACCGGATGTTCGAAAACTTTTATAGATGTGTTAAAATCGTTGAATAAAATGTCAGTAGGCCATTCTTTTTAGACATATGAATCATATGATCAATGAAACAGCTATAATCCGTGTAGGTGGTATAAAATAAACAAGATTTTTTTTAATACCACGTTGGTGGCAAATAAGCGTACGGCCCGTCTGATGGTAAACGGTCACCGCAGCCTATGGACGGCTGCAACTCTAGGGGTGACACATGCGCGTTGCCGACTCTTTAAAATTTTATACTCACCTTTCTGGAAAAACCCCATACTGTAGTCCCTCGGGAAAACCTCGGCAGGGAGCTTATTCCACAACCGGAGCATCCGAGGGAGAAAATCGTACCGTACGTGACCATTTAGATGCTACGGTGTGAGGGTGAACAGAGGTGAGAGCCAACTCAGTGGGACCTTTGGTAATACCTCGGCAGGGAGCTCATTCCACAACCTAAGTGTTCTGGGTATAAAGTACCTATTGAAACGTACTGTACGAGAACGCAATGGCTTCAAGGTGTGGGGATGAGCTCGATGGCGAGAGGTACGAGTAACCGCGGGGATCATGTCATACATAGGCCTCCCCCAGAGAATGCCAAAACAATCAATTAGGAGCTACCCGCATCCAGCGGACCCACGCGACCTTAATCAGGTCATCAGCCCACCTCAAGCCTCAGCAACCTTGTGGGGGCATTACTTGTTCCTACGCTACGTCATCCGGTACGTGGTCACGTCTCGAGAACTCGCATGCCCCACCGACCATCGGTTTTCCATGCAATATGGCCTGCACCTGCCAGTTTAGTTTGGCAAGCCTTCAGGCTATGTCGGCTACTTTGATTCCTCTGCGGGTATCATCATGTTTTAGATCTCGCAGAGTAACTTCGAGCATAGGCCATAGCCCTCTCCATCGCTCTTTGAGTGACTTTGACCCTTCTTTTTTGGAGCCATAGGTCATCAATGGCAACATGTACTGGTCAAAGACTTTAACTATTGACGAGAGGATAATCGATACATGACGAAAAGATATTGCGTCTCCCAGCCAAGTCATTTTTGAAAATGGATCTCCTTCTCGAAATTGCACCTGCCAAGTTGAACCGTTTGTCCTAGGCTCAGGGACAGTGCACAAATTTGTCGACAACTTTGAGCGTAGAGTCTCTGATCTTAACTGGAGTACTACGTACTACATCATTGTTCATCTAAAGCCCAACTTCTTCAGAAGCCCACCTTAGATCATCGAGCATAGTACTTAAGTTCTCCGTTCTCAGTTTTGAAGAAGAACAACCAAACTCCTGTCCCATGCCTTTGAGAATGACTAAATCGAACAGCTTTTGAACTAGATATAAAATTAACTAAAATAATATTTTGATCTTTAATGTTAACAGATCACAATCAGCCAGCCTCGAAAGACTAATTAGAATTCACGATCCGAAAGTAGGTACAATGTTGTAAGTTTCGGCACGGCTGAAAGGTTCGACCCTTTTTTGGCCGAAACCGAACCTTCGGCCGAAACATGATTTTTAGGCCGAAACCGGCCGAAACCGAAACTTCGGTCGGACACTACTTATAACCACAGTTGTCTGGACAATTGCTCAGCACCAGGTGGGCTTCTATTAGCACTCCATTAACTGAAAGACTGCAAACTTTATAGCTCTTACCCTGCTTACGTAACCTGTCCGGAGTGTCCGATAAAAGCCGTAAAGACGAAGTTGATGTAGTGCAAAAAAAAAGGCAATGAAAATGAGTATAACCACGCAATAATATGCGTAATAGTATTCTATAGGATTTTGTACCCTGCCTATAGGAGTGTCAACATTGATAATATGGTACAATTCAACCCAATTCAAATTGTTTATTTTTAGTAGTAGGTAAGGAAATCCTATATTTAATCGTGGTTTGCAAGTAGCTGTCGATATTACCTACATTACCAACATTATAAATCAGGGCTTAAATCTCTCATTGTTGACACCGCTTGACTTAGCATACCTAGTGGAGAGAATATCCATCACATGGAACGTGATAAGTATAAACTTTAGATAAGAATTGATTGATTGATGGCGCACCATGTTTTCCTGTCATTATGTATTCAAAGTACGGACAAGGAAAGCCAATAAAGTTGGTGTAATTTTTCACAGCAGCGTAACGACGTCGTTATTGCAGTGTTATTCGCGCTGTTACTTAGACGCCGCCATTTATTACTGGCCTCGGCCATTAATGACGACTCAGATGAGCCGCGGATCAAGTGTGGACAATATAATCATTTGTCTCAAATTATTACGACTTGGCCATCAATAAAACAACGATACTGTAACACTATGAATGTAACAACAGTATACGTAATACTAAGATTAGTTCTTATCATTTTGACATTTGAACTAAGATTAAATACTTATTTCTGTTTGGTAGAATCTGGCCTTAGGCGGTGGTTTCCTTAATAGCAAGAGGTTAAACGTCGTGGTTTAAAATTTCAACGCTCGTTTTAGCGTTCAGCCTTTCAACTGAATTTTAAATAAGCTGTGTAAGTATTTGCAGCAGAAAATTACCGTCATGATGATTTTTAATCTGGAATGGAATCCTTTTGGGTTGAGGATTATACTTAATGTAACCGCTCAATGAAAGAGCTTTGTTTAAGAGTAAACTTGACAATAGATTGGAATTAAGTTAGAAATAATAACAACAGGGAGTTAGAGTGGAAGCTTCGGCAAGATTGGCGCGGGGGGCGGGTGTCGAAATTTCTACTCCGCTGTCGTTTGGTGTCGCGGCTGACGCAGCGAATTTAAAATATTTAATGAAGCCATCAGTTAATTACTCTCTCTTTTACATAAAATACGATCGCTACTTATTTTCAGTATCCACTTGAGTGCTATGAACTTTTGATTGAACTCTATTGTCTCTATTATACTACAAAATAAAAAGGTAAAAATTGAAAAGTTCGAAGAAAATAATATTGTTACTTTTACTGTTTATGCCTGCAATAATTGTTTCGGAACTTAGTATTTTGATATAGAGTTTTGATAAGATTATTGTTGCATGTTTATAGCTGTAAGGATAACACTGCTGTGCCCTGACATGGTTCATGTCTTGGATTTAATTTCCCTATATAAGAACTTATGTATACAACATGAATGCAATGAATGAATGAATGAATGAAATAATCACGTGTAATCCTGTCATCCCGGATTTGATTAATAAGTAACGCTACAGAACACGGGATCATCATAATTTTGAATATGATGAAATTCCAACGGTTTTTGCCATTGAAATATACCATACCATTCATTTCACGTATGACATACCTTGAGTTACGAGCAAGCCACAAGACAAGTGAGCCTGCAACAGGCATAATATAATTACTGTGCCTGTTCATTGTTCAATCTTAAGGTTATTTGAAGCGCATAACAGATGGATAGAATAGAATAGAAGTATAGCTCACCTTTTCACCGCTGTCCGATGGCAAGTAGAAAGTGAGCACGGTGAGAAAGGAGATGCCCATGCAGGGTATGATGATGTTGACCGTGTAGAATAGCGTCTTCCGCCGCATGGTGATGTTGAAAGTGATGTCCAGGTACGGCTCATCGCAGCATGTGTAGAATTTCTCGTTTCTACATGAAACAATATTGCGTATGTAATGTAATGAATTTTATATCTAGAACATATATATATATATATATATATATTAACGGACACTAAAAATACTGAAATTAAACTCAATATTAACAGACAAATATAAGTTTCGAAACCCGCCAGCTCTCCAGAGAGCCAGTAATCGAAATGTTAAATTGCTAGAACTATTTTTATTTATTCATGTCAAACATTACACAATTTTACAGGATTTAAGCCTAAGTCACTGTGAAATTCTAACTAAACTAAACTATGCATTTCGGCTATATGACCAATAAATCCAATTGGCCGAATGTTTCAACTGTCTATCTAGAGTACTCAAAGTTAAGTATTTTTATTTTCATAAAAACATACACAAATTGAAATAGACCCAATCAAGTCCTGTACCTGTAGCATCTAGCCGTAGAGTTCAAGCTGACGAAATAATTATGTTAATTCCTATTTGTAAATCGACATACTATAAACAACTGAGAACCAAACGTTTCGGATCCTAGGCCAGTCGTTTTACCGAGGCGGTAGCGGACGGAGGAGCGGGGCAGGTCCCTTTAACTTTTTTACTGTGCCCATACAATGTCACACGTCAAACTTTGTATTCAGAATGGAGATGTGACCCTACTGGAAGCATAGACTCCTGAAAAAAGGTCCATGACCCCCCCATGACGTATTTAACTCCGCCCCACTCCGGTCAGCAGTGATCCCTCTTATTTCCTCATCTTGACACCTCACATCTCACCCATCTTAGGTATATGAAAACTGTAAAATTTGGAGTTTCCATATAAAAACGATTTCGCAAGGGCCACTATGTTTTTACTGTTTTATACTCAGTAAATTTATTGTACTTTTGTGTGTACATTTGTATGTATTAGTATTAATTATTACAACGCAGTGGTCTATCGCATTAGGTAATAGCGTTTACCGATAGATTTAAGTCAGTTTAAGTTAATGATTAAATAAATAAATAAAAACAGCCCAGGGCGTAAGCGTGGTGCGGGGAAGAAACGGCCAACTCGAAGCGCACGGGTAGTAAAATTGACACACTTTCTCATTCACCACACCGCCACCCTACACGCTCGTAGCGCTACGCTACGGCGTAGCCTACGCCGTAGTCCGTAGTACATACTACGTATACGTAGCGAAAAGTGTCCAATAGCGCTCGCTCGAAGCACGTGTAATTGTGTATGGTGCATTGGTAAATTATCTGCATTAACTATTTAAATTTGATGAAAACAATATCATAATCTGCAGGGAATAAAAAGTAATGTGGCTTTCCTCACAAACCATACATGTATTAATAAAAGTAATTAATTTAGCAAGTCACCCTTTCTTTTTTACTTTTACTCATTTGCATACTTCATTTTTTATCGGAATGACATGAAATTTTGAAACTATCATTTGACAATAATGTAAACTAAGTTTACTCAATTTTTGGAAATAATTATCCGTCTCTACAAAAAAAAACCTTGTTTGAACACTTTCATTGCCGCCTAGTACTACGCGCTACGCTCGTAGGCCTTAGCCATGTATTATACGTATGTAGCCCGTAGCGGCTACGAACAGAGTACCCGACAATCGGGTTCTCGGCGCTGAATGTGTTAAGCTGATATCCGCACGCGGACTACGAGCATAGCATATCGAACCAACACGACTGGAGCGAGCGAGACAAAATTTTGGCAACGGTATAACCTTAAGCAAGCTATAATTTTATAATACCTACTACTAATTTATAATGCACTAGCTCTTGCCCGCGACATCGTCTGCGTAGAACGTATGCGTAAAATTATTTGCTCTCCCTCACACAATTCACCCTCCTTTCCACCCCCTTAAGAAATGATTACTGATTACATTCAATTTTACATGCTCTTTCGCGTGAACGGTCAAAATTTTAATATAAATCCTTTTTTCAAAACGAATGATGAGTGCCTATTTCGGAATATCAATTGTACCGATTCTAGACGAATGAATCCCGTCAAAAACGGTACATGCATTAGGTACTAGGTATTCATAAGTATAGACATTTATGATGAGAAAACAAACAACGCATGTAGCCCACTGGGCGCGGCACTGATTCCATTATTTCCACGCGCAGCTTATATATCCCGGCTCAGCGTAGCTCGGATCAGTTTGACGCCAGAATGCAATCTCAAGTGCCATGAACTCAATGGGAATTCGCAAAACGCCGGGCCTTATCCCATGTGTACATCGTAAATTGGTTCATTTTCGGATGGTGCTATTGTCTATTTTTTACACATGTAGATACGTTTGAAACTATGTTATAACGAAATTTTTATTGCAATTCATAAATATTTGTGGTAGTACACCGCGGGCCCTAATTACCCGAAAGATTTTAACTACGTATTTTTGACGACGCTACGAGTAAATAATGCTATATCAAAATGGGTCCAATTATTTGTTTTAATTAAACTACTATTTTAGTACATAATAAATCAAATTAATTGACCGTTTCTTTGTGAACAAATCATTACGTGACTTGCAAATGTTTTCAACACAAAAAGTGTCATTTCAAAAAAGTAGTAGGACGTCACGCCTTTAGGGTGGTTAGACTTGAGATTTTTCAACTCGTTATTTGTTTTAAATAATTAATATCTCTTAAATTATAGGTTTTTGGCCTATATGTTATACCACATCATAAACTCTAATTAGGCTCTAGAATCGTTGGTTTACATCTTTCGGGTTATTAGGGCCCACGGTGTATATGCGTGCTAAATGAAATTGCATACTAGCAACCTTTTGTAATTTTTTATGTTTGAAGACAAGCCAAAATCCTTAACCCTTCATTTGGCAATGTATATCAGGATATACAAACTATTTGACTATGTTTTTTTTTTTTCTGACTGAAATTGTTTGGTTTATTTAGTGCCACCGAGTACAGAGCGCTCGTGGCCCAGCAGCACCCCCTTACCGCGTGCGGTATGCGAGGTTAAGCAATGTGGGCGCAGGCCAGTTCTGGGATGGGTGACCGCTTTAAGTGGTTACTAACTGAGCGCTCTCGTGCTTTGGAAGGCACGTTAAGCCGTTGATCCCGGCTGCTGTCTACGACAGCAGTCGTTAAGCCAAGTTAGGGGCCTTCGGGCGGCTTGAGAACTTCTAACAGTCAAGTTGCCCACTCACTTGACAAAGGGGGGTCGAAGTTGCACCACGTCCGTAGGGAGTACCCACCGTTACCCTACACGTGACCCCTGGGTGGTGCTAAAAGTGCAACAAAAACTGGCAACCGTACTTGTCTTCTCGAAGATCTCACGGTGCGTAAATAAATCCCATACGATTAAATAAATAAGTGCCACCGAGGCTGGAATATGGGGCTTTAGAATTTTTTTGTCAAATAAAGGGCTAATCAGTTCTATCCTTTCGTTGATGTGGATTTATGTTTAGAACATAAGGTTTACCTTTAAGAAATCAAAATTAAAATAGGAACATTTAGAGCACAGCAGCAATCTTGAATCAAAGGACACGAGTATGCTAAGGCGACTTCCTGACTTGGCGGGGTGGGGTCGATATGTCATAGGTATTTTCTTGTTTGACGTAAGCTTACTGATGTGAAATTTTCTCACTTGACGAATTACTGTCAGTATTACGTTTGCGCAGTACTAATACGATGCGCAGAAGTGGGGCAGTACTGCATTGATATCGGTTGACCGCCCCCGCATCGATAAATCAGGAAGGCGCCTTACTCAGCAAAACAGTATAGACGCGTATGATAGTAATTTGAACTATATATGTAGCTAGGACGAAACGCTAAAAATATTAATCCTTTGAGCTCTATTCTTCATATACGGTAGTAGCAGTGACACTTACACGCTGACTTATCTTCCATAAGAGATTGAATATGAACCTTAGTGTAAAGCACGAAGGTGACCTTGACAATGTACGTCATAACGCGTATAGTCGTTTTTGGCGCCGCTGGCACGACAACACGCGACACCGTAAGGTCTTCTTGACGTTCAAATGGTAAGTAATTAGCAGAACAAGTAGAAAACGAAGCACTACGCACTACTAGTAGATTTTGACTTGTAAGTGCCACTGAGGACTACTTGCAGAATAAAGTTCATTTATTACATTTATCATTTATTTAATTTACGAATACCAATTATCAAATAGGACAAATGAGAATATAGTTCATTGGAAGATTATTCTTCCTCGTCGAAACGACGTGACTGGGGGACGTGAAGGGTCGTGACCACCATTACTAGCTTTAGTCTGCAGTGTTCGAAGAAACTGAGAATTCTCTTGAGACCGATAGTCGCGATAGTGGAGAGGCGGGTATATATATTGAGCTCTTCAAGAATAGACACGAGATGCGCTGTTAAGTAGATACATTGCCGACTATGTATTCCGATATTAGTCCTAACAATTCTGACGTTTAATTCCAGAGGAATAAAGACTCAGTTACTTATACCTGTATGATTAAATCCGGCCCTAGTGACAAAATTTATTGACTGTAAAGAAGAGGCAATTATTAGCCAGCACTAAACGGCAATTTTTTAAAGAATTTTCCTAACACTGGGCATCAGGAAAGAACTTCGAGTGAATTAATATTACCGACAACATTAGAATTAAGCCTTGATGTCATTTTCTAAACTTCGTGTGCAATATTTTATAACAGAAGCGGTCTACGGTTGGTTGAATGAAAAGCTAGGATAGCGTAGACGAACTACGAACCTTCTTGCAAGTAACATATTGCAGTCAAACCATTGAAATTTAAGTTCTATATAAAGCGGCGTAAGAACAAAAACTAATGCAAGAACGAGAGCGTAATTATGTAAAGGACAATGCCGGAGGCGTTTCAAAGTGGATTTTCCTGTTTTGCTTTCGTCTAGCGCCGCGTCGGTTGGTTTAAGTTAAGCGCATTATAGAACCGTAAAATAATTTGGTTTATAGCCCTGGTTCTTGCGCTGGGCTTCATGGGGCAGGTACTACATCTTATCTTAGTTCACAGTATATAAATTGCAACACCCGTCTCTGAAATCGACTCCTATCCACTTATTACGCTCGTAAGCCTCACGGTGCAGGAGAAACTTAGATGAAGCGAGTCGGGGCCGTGTTCCGTTTTAAAGGGGTGACTTTCGTGATAAGGGTGGCGAATGGGACCCTTAAAGCATGGCTTAACGTAGGAAAGCGGATACACGTCGTAAAAGTGATGTCGACGTAAGTGATGTTGGCTTAATAACAACTCTCGCCAGTTCGAGGGCCGAGGATAACAGCTCGGCGGTGGAGGAGCCTGAGACATGCGCGCTCTCGAACCATACACTCGGTTTACATCAAACGAGGAATGTCGTGTCTTGTAAATGCAGCAAGGCAAGGCACGCTTGATATGTAGACATTTAGTATACTCGTAAGCTTAAAGTGTTAGATTGGGTGTGAAGTATCTCAAGAAATGCTTTATGATTCGTTTTAGTTGAGCCCACAACAAAACACAAAGGATTCTGCGCCGCAACATTCTCTTTGACTCCGTCGTGCCTTCTGGTAATATTGTAAATTATTAATCTGCAAGGACTCAATCTAGTTTATAGTTGTGTACGAGCAATGCAGGTACCTGGTAACCTAGATATCATTACAATAAAACAAGGATCATAGACCTTTTGAGATTTTAATTCAGGTATAGTTTTGTCGTGATTCCAAAAACTCAACCAAAGATTATAAATACCTAAAAATGTTTTTTTCATAAGAACGGTTATGGGTTAGTAACAGCTAAAATGTGGAAAATAGTCTAATTTAAAATATTAATACACTATTTTGCGAGAAAATAGATCGTCCTTCTTTCAAAACAATAACCTTGCATTTTTTAATCAGAAGAATCTAAAAAGGTAACATGTCAATTTCATAAATATAATCATATCATGAGATGTAACCATTACAATTGAATTGCTATAAATATAACACACTAGCGCACTGCCACAGCTTCGCACGGGTATTAAAAAAAAAAAAAAACAAAATTCTAAATTATAATACACACACATTTTAGTAAGCATCCCTAATTTTTTTGGAAATATCCGATGTCACCCGGGGCTAGTGTTGCTTTAGGAACCCCCCGACCCCTCCCCAAAGTTAAGAAATCTATAGCAACCACGAAATTTTTTATTTCATTTTCGAGGTTATGTTCAATGGAAATGGAACAAACCTTCTGCCCTTACGTGTCTGTCTAAACACGGTCACCGTACACCTAACACTCCTCCTCGCTTCACTCGTCGTGGTACCTACATGGACCTGCCTTAGAGTAGAACAGGCAGATGCCGGTGTAAAAGATAAGTCAAAACGTCATAATTATCTATACACCCGATGCGTCATAAATATCTATACGGGTGTGTAATGATCGGTATTCGGAGTCTAATATATCGGTAATTATTAACGTATAAAAAAAACTACGCGTCTCCTAGACACGCATCGGGTGTCATTTGAAAGGCGTGACCAACCCCTATAAAATGCCCCCCTCCCCCCCCCTCCCTATAATGCGTTATTGAAATGCCAACCCGTTTCGGAACCTATTCAATGCAAACTATATTTTTTTTACACCTTGGGTTACATTATTGGCATCTTAGTAAGGATCCCTAATTTTTTGGATATATAATATAACCTATGTCACTCGGGGATAGTGTAGCTTTCCGAGAGTGAAAGAATTTTTCAAATCGGTTCAGTACTTTCAGAGCCTATTCAATGCAAACAAACAAACAAACAATCAATCAAATCTTCCCTCTTTAAAATATTAGTATAGATATAGATTAACGACTAACGTCTTAAATTAAGTAGATAAAACCTATATCGGTGATTTGAGGTCGTTAGAAATTTACCTAATATGAAGAAATACTATTTGTAACCTTGAAATGTTAAAGTGACGTAGCAAAAACTGAATATACTAACTCATGATCTGTATGTAGATAACGCAATCTCAGAGTCCAATTTGTATAAATTTGCTCGTGTTATAGTTACTGTAATTATTTTGTGGCGA
The DNA here is from genome assembly GCA_905163555.1 of Notocelia uddmanniana. Lineage (NCBI taxonomy): Eukaryota > Metazoa > Arthropoda > Insecta > Lepidoptera > Tortricidae > Notocelia > Notocelia uddmanniana. Next base: position 19,125,046 of record LR991059.1, on the reverse strand, counting down.
AGGAAATTGTAAGGCGAATATTGAAAAAAAAAGTCAGTTGCAACAACGCCCGCCGGCTGCTTGCTTAGTTCTGAATAGTGAGCAAAGACCGCTCCATCAAAAAAAAAAAACACTAATACCACGGTAATTTCAGTTTATTCCGTACGCGGCTTGCAGCGTTAGTGAAAATAAATTACCGGGATATTTTCTCGTTGGGCACGGTACTATCGGGGCTCAACGAATCATTTTCGCCATCTTAAGTATCTTAACAAAAACACCTATACTCATATAGGTATGTAGGTATTATCGTATTCGGTCTTCTCATTTCTGTAATCGATACGTTACTTTAATGGCAAAGTGGTTTGCGCAAGGATCTGATGTAGGGATTTTGTGTAATAATTTGATATGACGAAGTTTTCGAAGGTTATTTGAGTGCATAGTAATTTAAAAATACCTAATGTCAATTGTTTCTAATATACCTATTAGTCGAATAAAACTTCGTTAGAACGCAAAAGTGAATACCTAGTAATACGTTTAATAGATTTAACTGTCATATTTAGTACTAGCTTTTGCCCGCGACTTCGTTCGCGTATAATTCGTTCTCGCCTTAGAATGATTTGTTTTCCCATACAATCTTTCTCAAGCTCAGGTGGACACCAGGAACTTAGGGGTGACATGTTGGAGAAGGAAAGTCACGAATAGATCGGACTGGAGATATTTGCTTGACCAGGCTAGCCTAGGGCCCACCCGCGGCTGTAACGCCTCAGATGATGATGATGATACAATCTTTCACCCTTCTTTACACATCGTAAAACCGTCAAAACGAATGATTAAGTGGTTATTTCGGAATATCAAATGTACCGATTCTAGATGAATGAATCTCGCCAAAAACATTACATGTGTTACAATGGTAAAAGTCTCGCTACGCAGTTCTGCCGTAAAACGTTATCCCAACAGAGCGAGTTCTTCATGTAAGTATGATGACCGAAGGCCGGAAGCAGAGCGGCAAGGCATGCGAGAATAATCACACAGAGCGGGCTTCTCATGTAAGGATGAGGGCCGAAGGCATGATGCGGAGAGGAGAGACGCGCGAGGCTGAAGGCCGAGCCTCCCAACAGAGTAGATTCTTCATGTAAGGTTGATGACTGGAATGCCGAAGGAGAGTAGCAAGGCATGCGAGGCCGAAGGCCGAGCTATGTCGTCGCCGAAGATCCAGTTGCCATATTAATGAGGGTAAATTGTACTCCATTCATTCGTTTTCACGTGATGCCGAGACATATAAACAGACAGACAAACAGACACAAATTTTTAACACTGTTGAAACGATTTCTGTTATCGATTCTAAGTATCCGCAGCCAACTTTTTTTCGAATATCTTCCATGTACAGACTTTCGACCCTCTTCTAAGTGTACAGTCACCAGCATTAATATCTGCCTAATCAAAGGCGGTAAAAATATCTGACACGTCCTACCGGCCCTACAAATAGAGTCGTGTCAGATATTAATGCACGCTTTGTTGTGGCAGATATTGGTGCTGGTGACTGTACATCTGAGATGCTCCAACTGTCTATGCTGACGATTGGGCTGCCCAGCTCAAGTGATCTCTTATATCAAACAGTTTTTATTGTGTGAAGGGTCAACAATTACGTAAAAAATAACGCACGATAAAACTAAATGGTACACCGACGATACAAAGTGTGCATTGAAACAGCTGTTTTGTATTTAAGCATATGAATAAAAACAATGCTAAAGTATCGCAAATGCATTTTGATGTACACGCAAAGTAGAACTTATTGCGAAAAGGTTGTGCTCAAAAATAGCGTCAACAATCAGAAGGAATTATGATACTTCGGTTTTGACATAATGAATCGTCAACTTGTTTACAATTCTGCTATGCTTTAAGTTAAATTTCTTGACACGCTGTTATACTCCCAATTGGCTGAAACTTAAATCGTAGAATGGCGTATGAGGATCCCACTCACAACCCGATCCCACTCGAGAACCTTTCCTCCCCAACGGCCAACGGGTCCACGTGCAATATGCCCTGCCCACTGCCACTTAAGTTTAGCGGTTTGAAGGGCTATGTCGGTTACTTTGGTTCTACTGCGGATGGCCTGATTTCTGATACGATCACGCAAAGATACTCCCAGCATAGCCATCTCCATTGCTCTTTGGGTGACTTTGAGCCTTCTTATGAGGCCCATAGTAAGCGACCACGTTTCAGTGCCATATGTCATCACTGGCAACACACACTGGTCAAAGACCCTCGTCTTGAGACACCGCGGAATATTGGACGAAAAGATGTGCCGTAGCTTCCCGAACGCAGCCCAGCCGAGTTGGATTCGACGATTAACCCCTTTCTCGAAGTTGGACCTACCTAACTGGACAGTCTGTCCTAGGTATAATATATAATCATCTACAACCTTAATTAAAAGTGTCCGATTGTAACGGGAGTTGGTGCTACGTGCTCGTGCTTTCAAAACGAATGATAAAGCTTATTTCAGAATATCAAATGTACCGATTCTAGACGAATAAAGCCCGTAAAATATTACATGTACAATGATAAAAGTCTCGCTACGCAGTTCTTCCGTAACTGTCCTAACAGAGCGGGTTCTTCATGTAAGTATGAGGGCCGAAAGGAGGAAGCAGAGTGGCAAAACATGCAAGGCGGAAGGCCGAGAACTCACACAGAGCGGGCTTCTTATGTAAGGTTGAGGGCCTAAGACTTGAAACAGGGAGGCAAGACACGCGAGGCCGAAGGCCGAGCTTCCCAACAGAGTAGATTCTTCATGTAAAGTTGATGACTAACGGGCCGAAATGGAGTGGCAAGGCATGCGAGGCCGAAGGCCGAGCATTCAAATAGAGCGTGATCCTTATATAAGGCTGAAGGCCCGGAGCCGTGTGACACGCACGCGAGGTCCAAGGCCGAGCGTCCCAACAGAGCGGGCTCCTTATGTAGGGCCGAAGGCCTGAAGCAGAGTGGCAATGCAAGCGAGGCCTAAGGCCGAGAGTCCCAACAGAGCGGGCTCCTTATGTAGGGCCGAAGGCCTGATGCAGAGGGGCAAGGCATGCGAGTCTAAAGGCAGATCATTCACACAGAGTGGGCTCCTCATGCCGATCATTCACACATAGTGGCAAGATAGCCAACAGAGCGGGCCCCTCATGTAAGGCTGAGGACCGAAGGCCCGAAGCGGCAATGCACGTGAGGCTGAAGGCCGAAAGTCACACTGGCTATACATATAAACCGATAGACAAACAGACACGAATTCTTAAAACTGTTGAAATGTGTTCTGTTTCGATGCCAAGGGCCCTCCAATCGCTCCATTGATTTATCGAATATCTTCAATGTACAGATTTTCGACCCTTTACAGCTGTATTATATGTATACGGATAAGCATAGATCCAGGGGCCTTTCAACTCGAAGTACGAATTTTTCTATGGAAATGTTATTTTAACTTGTTTGTACCAGATGTCACTTGGTGCTATCTCTATCGCACTTGCATATTGAAGTGACAGGGATGCAGCGGTCGTGCGGTTAGTTCTTACTAAATACACAACGGCGCTACGATCTATGTGGAGTATTTGGTGCATAGATGTGCTTCAACCGTTAATGTTGACGATTGGGCTGGCCAGCCCAAGTGATCTCTTATATCAAACAGTTATTATAGTCTGAAGGGTCACCAATTACGTAAAAAATAATACACGACAAAATTAAATTGTACACCGACGATACAAAGACTGCATTGAAGCAGCTGTTTTTGTATTTCAGCATATGAAGACAAACAATTCCAAAGTATCGAAAATTTATTTTGATTTACACGCAATAATAGACCTAATTGCTAAAAGGTTATGCTCAAAAATAGCGTCATTAATCAGAAGGAATTATGATATTTCGGCTTTGACATATCGAAACGTCAGTTTGTTTACAATACGTCAAATTCTGCTATGGCTTAAGTTAAATTTATTGACACGCCGTTATACTACCAATGGGCTGAAACTTAAAGCTTAGAATGGCGTATGAGGATTTAAATCACCAGTTTCATAGACCATATTTGCACTCCCGATTTCATCCCTTTGAGGGTGATTATCGGGACAAAACGTATACTATAAGTGAATCCAGATTATATACTGTTTAGTATACAAAAAAATCACCTTGACTTGTGCAGCCGTTTTTGCGTGATTGAGTAACAAACATCTAAACTTTCGCATTTATAATATTAGTGGGATTACAAAGTTGTATATGTAGTTTTTGGATCTAGAAAACGGTACTGAAATTGGGGTTTAGAGTCACAGTTAATTAATGGAATAAATCATAATAGTGTTCAAAATTTGAAGAGACCGTGGTAGCTGGCGCGCACACTGGGCAGCGCCGAGGCGCAGCGCTTGCGTTTACTTTTTTTTTCAGTTTCTATCTTAAGATTTCACAAATTTTGAATGAGGATGTTTTTCCTTTGTCGTCAAGTATATGCTTACCAATTTTCATTCCTGTAACTCATGGTTTATAGGAGTTCCCATACAAAATTCAACCCCTCTTTTTACCCCCTTTAAACCCAAATTTGCACATTTTTATAGCCTAAAACCTGACCGGGTATTTACTCGACAGTTTAGTAAAGTTTTCATCAAAATCCGTTTAGCCGTTTTTATGTGATGCGCGTTCATATAAACAGACAAACAGACAAACAGACAAAAATTCTAAAAACTGTTGGAACGTGTTCTGTTATCAATTCTAAGTATCCTCAGTCAAGTTTTTTTCGAATATCTTCCATGTACAGACTTTCGACCCTCTTCAGCTTTATTATATGTATAGATGAGAATTGACATCTACGCATGTCCACTCGAAAACCTTTCGTAATCTGCTTATATTCTTGTCTATTAGCAAAGTACGTACCTACAGTATTACAGAGTAAAAAAAATTGGGATTAGGCCGACTTGTGTACTACTATAGAGCAAGGGCCCATTTCAGAACCACTAGTAACTTGTAGGCCAACATTCAGAAGCCTTTCCTTGAACCCATTAACGTCACGGGTACAGAAAGGCTGCACACTTTACATATTCCTGCATTTAGGTATCAAGTCTGTGAATAATGAGGTAAATATAATAAGCTCATGACACACTGTTTCTGTGTCCAATAATACTAAATATCACATTGATTCTCGCGAGAATATAGTCCTTTTTACGCACCTGTATAAATCGCATGCAAGTTTAAGGATCATTGCGAGTTCAATATCATCAGCCTGTATGTCGTCGTTGGGCACAAGTCTCCTCTTGCGGGTTACCTCTTAGGTATAATGAGTTCAAAAGATTTATCAAACCGCACAATATTCTTAGTCTTGCATGCGATTCTGGCACGTGTGTTGAGTATGTGTAACAAAATATGCCTACATTTGATCTTAGTTCGTAACCTAGATTGTAACTAGATCTACACCTGGCATACTTACCTAACTGCAGGCACCTCCAAAATGTCCCACTCAACGGACATGTAAAATTCCGACAGATCGACGCCCACAGACACCACGTTGCTGCCGGCTTGCTCGTCCATGTGTCGCAGGTCCACCTGTCGCCACATACTCACATGTTACATCAAGTTATATATATCTCAGCCGTATGTTTTGTTTGTGATGACAGATTCAATCTATTTTTCTAGTTATTTGTAGAATTTAACCAATTTCACATGAATTATACACGATTAGAAATGCCATAAAAACATTTTATTTAAAGTATGGGAAGCCATTTCTGAAGGATAGATAAAATTTTGATAAACAACTTATAATTAGAAAAGTTATTAACAATACAATAATATATTTATGATGTATATTCTGGTCAAGTTACGTTTTCGTTTATTAAACATTGAAAGCTTTATTTTAATATAAAATTTTATGCTACACACATAGAGCAAAAATATTTACTATATTTAAACATTGACGATAAAGTAGGTAGGTACTCGTAGTTCATCAGGTACTGTTTTGTTACATTACGAGCGTCATTAGCCGCGTAATTATTTTTGCCCTACTGCATGGCTATTATTTTATCGTTTTTATTACTATTCTAGTTTAAAAATGATCACCAACACATCCTATTTAGTTTCAGTTTATTTATCGGATACATGCACCCTGTCACACAATGTGTAAATTCACTAAAGCCTAAAAAACATTTCACAAGTATTCCATTACTCGTATGCTGTATCGCAGACTGGGCCCCAAGTGCAGCTAAGAGCACGAGCAACTAACGTATTTTAGTGTAAAACGTATTCATGGTGACCTTCGAAGAAAATTTCTAACCACATACCACAGAGTGTGCCAAGTGTGATGTACCTGTCTCAACAAAATTAAAAGAACGTGGATAAGAAGTTGTAATATTTGTATACATCATATCATCAACCATAAACACAGAAGAGCCAATGTCAAAAACATCAATTTTCCGAATCATGCGAAGTAGTAACAACGCGTAAAACACAGAGAACACCGAAAAAAAACATTAGGGTTGGTTTGGAGACGCCGTGTGAGTTAAGGATGGAGTCGGCCTCTACTGCGGTCGCTAGGAAGTTACCGTCGCGTACTCGACAACATTACTTTACAAGGCACTGCGCAAGAGAGTGCGATCGACAAGAGATCTGTAAAGGATATCGGGAGCGCCGGCTCCGTCGCGTGTGTGTGTCGCGCGGGCGCGGTCGCCGGTCGGCGGCGCCGCGTGCCACCACTCACATGTCGTTTGTACCACCGTGCAGCGGGCAGCGAGCGATCACAACTATACTCAAACACGAGTGTTGGCACCAGGCGCAAGTTTCATTAAGTGGATCATGCAACAGACGTCACCACGACTGAAGCGCAGCGGCGCACTGTCCTCGCTTCAGCCGTCGCGCCGCTCACACTAGGAGTCTTAACATCTAGCTTAGATATTTTGCACTATGGACTGTGTCTGGATCGAGTAGGATTACTTGTTTCGGGATGATCGGGTACATGCAATGGACGACGAGCGACACCGAATTCTTACAGCCACTACGATGTCGCTAAGAGGGAAAGGTATAAAATATGCAACGTGATGACTGTTTTATGCTCGGAAGTGTAAGATTGAACGTTTAGTGTGAACGTCATATATCTGAGTAATTCACAACGTGCTGTGCTAAACCTGTTCGCGTGTAGGTATCGTGTAAAGCTGTGTCAGAGCCGTGTCCGCGGTCCGGGCGGGCGGCCGCCGTGATCGGGAATGCAAGTGGGTGGAGTGAAGCCGGAGTCATGCGGTGAGTCGAGTGTACATCGATCGTGGGGAGCATGCAGCAAGCGTCGTCGAGGACGTGTACAGTGTGTGTGTGTGGCGCGAGCGGAGCCAGCTAGGGAGGGTGCGGCCCGGCGCGTCGTGCGGCGCGGCGAGCCCGCCGGGGTCGGCGCCGCTAGCGCGGTCTTTGTGACCGGTCTCTGAGACTACGCTCGCAGGCGCGGCAAGACGCAGGCGGGCGCGGGATGTGTCGGAGAGGATCGGATCGAGTGAAGTTTTTGCATCCCATATCACCTGGCAGTCGGAATTTTATACCTTTCCGTGTCGAGCGAGGAATGCCGATCGATCTAAGTGGAACCGGCCGAGGATATTCTGGAGCATTCGTGGTCACGCACGTTGACATACTGCTACTCCACATACTTTAAAACATCATTACATCACCATCGCAATAGAAAAATAAACTTGCAACATGTCAGAGCTAAAGGAGCGAGCTGCGGGCGGGGAGCGGGCGATATGGACGCGCGCTCTACGCCTCTACGCTAGCGCCGTCTTACAGTCAATATGTAAAAGTGAGTAAAACATACCACATGGACAGAAAAGTAATGATAATTACACGACGAATTACGTTCGAGCCAACAAGCTATTGCATGGACATCGGCCGGGGCGGGGCCCTACGGCTACGGCCCGCGCTCGGCGCCAAGCAGCCTACAGCGGGGCGTCACCTTGAAGCCGTCATACGTCCAGCTGCCTAACTTAAGCACACAGGTTTGCACGTCGTAAGGAAAGAACTCGACGTCGATCGAGCAGGAGGACTTATAGACGGCGGGCGGCTGCCACACCACCATGCCGTTGTAGTAGACGGTCGCCTTGGTCATCAGCGTCACCTCGTAGTTGCCGTCGGCGCTGCGGACAAACAGAGCGGTCAGCGAGAGCAGTAGGAGCTCCGCGCAATTACCTTGAATCCGTCGTACGTCCAGCTACCGAACTTAAGAACGCATGTTTGCTCGTCGAACGGAAAATATTCCACGTCTATTTCACAGGAAGACTTGTAAATTGCGGGCGGTTTCCATTCGACCAGCCCCTGGTGGTAGATGGTCGCCTTGGTCGCCAACGTTACCTCGAAGTTGCCGTCAGCACTGCAATGTTAACGCACATTTACAAGCCGGCTCGCGGCTCCTAACTGTTGCCGTTGGGTGTCGTGTCGTCAACTGCATACAGGTGCGTATGTGTGTCGCGTCGGCTACGCGCCGTCTGTCGTCCGCGGCGCGGGACGCAGACCGGGTATTAACGGTGCCTATACACTAGTTACAAGAAAATCATCGTGTGAGTAAGTACGAGTAAGCATTATGTTTCAAGAGAACTATTTGAACTATACAACAAATTGATGACGAGAATCGTGGTACTGTGTAAACAGGTGTATTCGAATTGTAGGTATGAAGTGTATTCGCCTTTTCTTTAATATATAAACTTGAACTTACTCTTCACATATTTTATGAAGTTGAATTTCCCATTTTCCAATTTTTTATTCGCAGCGATTTCATTGTCATCGTTTTAGTACCGTTTAATTAGTCGTTTATATTTCTTTTTTAATTTAAATTCAGCCTCTCAATTGTGTACGCCGTGAGATCGTTGAGTGCGCTCCATTGTGCCCAGGCGATTATTATTCCGACTCCAACTTTATCGCGAACGCTTAGAACTTTCAATGCGGTGATAAATAAAATTGTAGGCACGCGAATTTGATCCGGATTCGGTAAGGTAAAGAGAGCCGACCGCGTTTGCGTTGCATCTGTCGCATCAGATATTTACGCCGACACGAATTTCTCGGCTCGGCTCCGCACGGCGTGCGTTCCGTTCCGACCTATCAATTATTCTCACGAGGAAACAAAACAAGATCCACAACACAACATAAGACACACATACATGCAGAATTTACATTTAGATAATATATATCACTTTAACACAATTTATTTATCAATATTTTTATTTTATACACCAAAGTACAGTAACGGAAAATAAAGCCACGTAAGCTACATAATCGTGAAAATGAAAGAGAAATGGAATGAAAATGGCGATGAGGGTTAGAAAATTGCTATTGGGAGAATTGACAAGGCCGACGGTTGTAGTGGTGTCCTGGGGTGAGCAGAGAAGGGTGAAAGAGGCAAAAAGGTGCGCCTTAGTCGCGAGAGGCGGGCACAGGTTGCAGGCCGGGATCGGAAATGAGTAATGTCTGCTGTCCGGACCATTTATCAATGTCCGACGCTTCAAGGTATAGAACAAAATTAATGCGACGCTATAATTCAACTGTGACATTTCGAAAGAAACTTTCGTACATAAAATTGCTGACTGCGCAGTTTTATTGAATTTCCCTTGATATTTATTACGACCATCCGTGTTTGGCCTTTTGCATATTAAACATGGTTGCCACGTCATTGATTAGGTATTATAAAATTGTTGAATTATTTACCTATTAAGCAGTTGAAAAAGCTATTTAATCCTTCTCGTGCAAGAGCCGGTCCACAGCGGTAACTGTGCAGTTTATCACATTTTTCAAATCACTTCTCACGTCTGTAATCAACTTTGTGAGTCCAATTTTCACTCTTCCAATTATCATATAAAAATCATCCGTAAAAGTGGGGTCGCCTACTACCTAAAAATTAAAAATAAATAATGAAGTTATACCTAGTTAAGTCTTAGAAGCAATAACTTTAGTCAGTTAACAAAGTAAGCGAATGCCGTATTTGGAAAACTCACTTCTGGAAACTGTAGCATAAGTATAAGACATAGGAAAATTAACACGTATGTTACGGATTTCATAATATCGATACCTAACCAATAAGAACGAGTGAAGTGTGTCGGGTAGATGCGTGAGCACGACTGCGCTCTGTTATTGCGAGTTCTCAATGAAGAACCTTTTGTTTGCCCGGTAAATATTTAACAATGGAACGGCAGACGGCACTGCTCTATGGCTAAACGTACTCTAATTACACTCATACAACATAGATGTTAGCGAATTTAATACATCCCGCAAACCGCTTCAAAGTTCTAAGCAGCCCTCTTAATTATTCCGCGGGGACCAACACACTTACGTAAAATGTCGCCGTCATTATTAAATACTGCGTGAGATCCTGGATGAGTACCTTACAAATTTTATTGAAATATAACTACTAGAGATAATTTAATATTTTTAATGAGACTGTTCGTTTTCATATCCTTTTTGAAAATAATATCTGCTGTTTTTTGCCGCGTTTTTCCAATGGTTAATTCTCATTTAGCCCAAGGTCATGAATCTATCTCTATATGTCAGTCTTAAACAGTGTGTGCTACTGCGATATTATTTGGAAAGGTGATATATTGAAGGGTGTGTTGGGGTGGTATTGGTGTGAAATCAATATCATGTAGGTAAATAAAACTAATATTTTCAAACTAAGTATTACATTAACATCTATAATATACACAACAGTGAAATCAATTTCTTTAGTGGTTAAAATTATTTAATCTCTTCGGTGAAGAAACGATGCATTGGCTTTTTTATGAAGATAACTACGTTACGTACAAACATCATAATAATCATATATACAATCTAACACTTTCTTATTTATTTTAAGAAAAAGTTTGAAAAGTGTAGGTAGGTACCTATACATGTTTATGATGCCAAATCTATCTAAATCGAGATTTGGGAGTAAAATTATGAAAAGGTAATCAAGTTATTTGTTAACTAAAAGTAATTGACGACCTGTTTAGCCTAGTTGGTGGTGGTTGGTGGTTGGGGTTGATTGGTTGGACTTTGCCTCCGAAGCTAGAGGTCCCGGGTTCGAATCCCGGCCAGGGCATTTATTTGTGCATTTTCACGGATATTTGTTCTTGGGCCTTGGATGTTTTCTATGTATTTAAGTATGTATTTATCTATGTAAGTATGTAAATCGTCATCTAGTACCTATAGTACAAGCTTTGCTTAGTTTGCGACTAGGTTGATTTGTGTAAGATTGTCCCTCAATATTATTATTATATTATTATTATAATTAAATCCGTTTCAATAAATCCATAAGAACTTCTAACGTAAATTAATTATTAGATATTACGTCTCTCTGAAAACCTCTAATGTAAGCCAATTTAGCGGAAGCAAAAGTTTGACGTCTACATTTTATTCTGAACCGCGGCACATGGTCGTACACCGAAAGCGTTCCCGTAGCACTTATCGTAAGTCATCCCGCATTTATATGGCACTCATGTCAGATAAACGTACACCTCAGAGGTGAGGTTATATCTCGAATTACGAAGGTTTCGTGGGCGCGGGTCTGGGAGCACGCCCAGAGGTCGTCACTTTTTCGCGAATATTCCACGTCGATGGGACGTCAATAACTTTCCATGCAAATCTCTTTAGATATGCGACGATTTATTTTAATTTGCTGTTGTTCCAGGGTCTATGCGTGCATAATCTCCGTGGATCAGTACGCGTGGAAAAGCTTCCGCCTGTCGACTATCAGCTTTCGCGTTCGCTGTAACATCGTTTAGCACCTAATGGTTTTTGTCTATAGCACGTGTTTAGTTTTCTAACACATAAACACTAACATCAAAATTGTATTAACGACATCAGGAACAAGACTACCCGAAATTATGTATACTACTACTACTTATTTTCTCGGGTTATTCTGCGCTCTTTGCATGTGAATTAATTTTCCAGGCTTAATAAGCATTGAAGGCTTTAAAAGACATGACATCCTTTTATAGGCATTAATTAAAATAAACTTACCCAATAACACGAGCAATGAAACAATTAATTAATGTTGGAATTGTTGAAGTTTTCGTTAATTGGACTTCCCGATTCGTCTTCGAGAATTTTCGTCTCCAACATTAAGGGTAATCTGAGTTAATATTATTCGATGGGAATCAATTTTAAGTGTCTACGGTAATTTTATCTGACAGCTAATCTTTTCCAAATCAAAATATTTAGAAGAGTTATTTTTTAAAATGGCATCGCTTGCATATTATTATCATGTTTATCATATGGCAAAGTCAAAGCATAGGTAAATAAATAATTATTCGGAAGAAACTATATATGTAGATATAACTATGCATCGATTCTTCACCAGCGTTTAGTGTTGATTAGTTGATATGTTGAACAATTGACATGTTCAATGTGAGGGCGACCACATACTTGTTGTAGAGTACTATATCGGGCCTCCAAATGTGGTCGGAAGGTACGTGTAGCATGTGCACGCCGCCATACTCCTTCGGTTCCCAGCGCAGCTTGTAGTCGTACCACGACTGCTCCACCCACAAGTTCGTCGTCATTATCTGATTCTTCAGATTCTGCAAAAAATAGACAATACGATTGACATTCGAGTCTGAAAATTGGCAAGAATCTTAAGGAGTGAGTGGCGAAAACCTTGCACACTAAGGCTGGGTTGCACCGAAGCTGCCTGTAATCGTAAGCGATATTCGTCTGACTGTATGGAAAGTTTGACACGTTTTTATGGGATGACAGCTGCCGGTGCCATATTTAACGTTGATAGTTCTGTAATCGAAAATCGGCCTTGAAGGATTACGCCAAAGCCAATCACCAACAGGAGTGGAGGAATGAGACAAGCTTAAGGCACTCAAAGCTCTTCATGGGAGGAGTGGACCCAAGCTGGACCAAAAAGCTTTAGAAATTCAGCAGAAATCAGCTCAGTATTATAACTGGGGTGTTTACAGGTCACTTCGGGGTCAAGGGTCTCTTGGCTAAGATGGAACTATCAGACAGCATAGATTGTAGGATGTGTGGCGAGGATGACGAGACAATGGAACACTTGCTGTGTGAATTTCATACCCTTGCCAGACTCTCTGTGACTGAATGACTTTGGTAATGGTTATCCAGAAGTCAGAACCAAAGGAATTCAGAGTACTCCTGCTGAGCTCCATAATCCGGTTTGTGGAAATGTTGGAGAGCAGCTTAGAGTAGGTGTAAAGGAGGGGGCAATTGCAGAAAAGATCCAGCAAGGGCCCTCATATAGATAACATAAGATAATCGAAAGTGGATGTTATGTAATACATACGCCATAACCAGTGATCGTACATTTTGTAGCATTTTCGGTGCAGCGTAGTGGTGTTAATGGAGTTGGTATGGACAACTAAAATTTAAACGGTTAATTAAGGTTAATATGGTCCGAAGCGCGGACGGATAACTTCGCGGCCGTGATGCGGAAGAGACGCGTTTCACTTCTGTCTCGTTTGCGCCGCAGCCCCAATAGCATCTTAAGCGTGTTTGCTAATCGCTGGTACAGTCCTATGTATGCCCGTTGGACGTCCATGCATGTTTTAATAAAAAAAAAGTAAATTTAATTTAAGTTAATTAGGTACTAACACTATAGTTTTATTCATTCACTAACAAATTCGTATGGACATGGTCTGAATTAAATTATTATTATTATTAATATTACCTTACGTTATTAACTCGAAAGAATCATAAGAATTTAAATCATTCCCAATTCCGTTAACACCACTACGCTGCACCGAAAATTCTACAAAAGTTACGATCACTGGCCATAAACACATACCTACCCTCCCTAAATTTAATTGACCGTGCTAGTTTCTGTACGATACTTAAATAACAGGTAATTTCGTATCTATTTCATAACTCAGTAAATTCTTTTAATTCATTATCTTCTTTTAAAACGGCATTAATATTATTTAACGTCTTTGTAAGAAAGATTATAGTATCTAAAACAGCGTTGTTTAAGTTTTATGAATGCAAAGCCAAGATTATTGAAATATAAATAAAGTATTGCCATTATATGTCATAGTCACCTTTTTCGTGTGATATGATGATGAAGACGACATGAAGCATTTTGTCCATTCTGATACCACAGTTAATAAAAAAACCACCGGTTTTGTCATGTATAAGTTTGTACCTGATTTTAAGGCCGTTTAACCGTCTCGCACGCAGGCTAGATGACTTCCAGCCTCTCGAACAAGCCGGTTTCCGAAGAGGCTTTAGCACCGTAGACCACATCCATACGCTCCGTCAGGTTATACAGAAGACTGAGGAGTATAACCTGCCCCTCTGTTTAGCGTTCGTGGACTACGAGAAAGCCTTCGATTCGATTGAAACCTGGGCTGTACTACAATCTCTCCAGCGGTGCCAAGTGGACTACCGCTATATCGATGTGCTGAAGTATTTGTACGAGAACGCCACTATGTCAGTCCGACTCCAGGACCAGAACTCAAAGCCTATTCCGCTGCAGCGGGGAGTCAGGCAAGGAGATGTTATTTCTCCTAAACTGTTCTCCGCTGCACTGGAGGATGTTTTCAAGACTCTGAACTGGAGAAGGCTAGGCATCAACATAAACGGCGACTACCTCACTCACCTTCGGTTTGCTGACGATATAGTACTCTTGGCTGAGACCATGGAGGATTTAAGTACAATGCTCAGTGACCTCAGTAAAGCCTCCGAGCGAGTTGGTCTAAGGATGAACATGGACAAGACGAAGATCATGTCAAATGTCCATGTCGCACCAACTCCCTTAATAATCGGACACTTTACGCTCGAAGTTGTAGACGATTACATATACCTAGGACAGACTGTCCAGTTAGGTAGGTCCAATTTCGAGAAAGAGGTTTATCGTCGAATCCGACTCGGCTGGGCAGCGTTCGGGAAGCTACGGCACATCTTTTCGTCCAATAAATTATTCTGTGTGCATTTCCATACTGGAGGTCGCTCTCGCACGAAAGAAATGTTAAGATTTCTAAACTAAATTCCATGTTGTACAATGTGATATGCTACAATAGTAACTATCATTTGTTTGACATTAATCGATTTTGTAAAACGGCTAAAATATTTAAAGACCGAATTCATATTCACAAGAAATGTAAAAATAGAATAGCCGAGCTGTTGACTTGTAACATTGAACACACGAACGCACGCGTGGCCTCGCCCGTGGGCCGCCCTGCACAGCATTTAAACTGACGGCCGGGACAGCGGAGAAGCACCAATTAGTGAGTTTGGTTCACCAAAATATTCAGGGCTTCTCCAGCAAGGAACTAGAGGCAGGACTTTTCTTAGAATCTCAAGATATAGATATCATGTGTGTAACTGAACACTGGCTTAAGGAACATGAATTGTTATTATTGAATATTTATAATTATGACATAGTTAGCTCGTTCACTAGAAAAAAGGCCATTCACGGGGGTTCGATGATTATAATAAAATATAAATATAAATGCAAAGAAAGAAAGAACATAGTCAAACTTTCTATTGAACAAACTATTGAAATTTCTTGTGTGGAAATGGAGAGTCACATCATAATCTGTGTCTACCGGCCACCTTCGTAAGATTTTAGCCAGTTTGAGTCCATAATGGAAGATGCGTTGAAACAAGTATTTAATAGCATCAATATGATAATAGTCTGTGGTGATTTTAATGTGAACGTTGCAGACATTTCACATGCACATGCAGTGAGAATATTAAACTTATTTAAATCATTTGACTTGTTCCCGCTCTTTAATGATCCTACAAGAATTACGGCCAGCACGGCAACTTGCTTGGATAATATTTTCTGCAACTGTGAGGCTACAAGAAAAATAATATTTAACTGCTTTAACTCGGATTACTGTGGTCAGAAAGTTCATTTCAAAGTCGATATTGAAAAGCAACAACAAGCTGTGACATATAGACCCATCACTACGAGTCGGATGGAGAAATTTAGAGAAAAAGTTATCTACAAAGTACCTTCACACACACTCACACAGACATAAATAACCCTAATACTCTGTACAATGATCTGTCAAATGTGATACATGGTGTACACAAGAATATATTAACGTCGAAAACATTAAAGAATGCCACAATGAAAACAAGGTTTAGTGATTGGGCCACAGTGGGCATTCATAAGAGCAGAAATAAACTATATGAACTGTATGAAATGAAGAATTATATAAAAGATGAGAAATTTACGGAATATGTAAGAAAGTATTCAAGAAAGTTTGCGCCGCTGCTAAGCCTACCTTTATAAGCAACAAAGTCAGGTCTGCAGATAATAAAGTAAAAGCCACCTGGAATGTAATAAACACTGAAACTGGTAAGAAAAAGCCCCGTGAAGGCCATTTCAGACTGAAAATAGACGATAAAGTCTTGA
Organism: Notocelia uddmanniana; assembly: GCA_905163555.1. NCBI lineage: Eukaryota > Metazoa > Arthropoda > Insecta > Lepidoptera > Tortricidae > Notocelia > Notocelia uddmanniana. Next base: position 19,108,743 of record LR991059.1, on the reverse strand, counting down.
CGACAGACCTGGATGTAGCTGGCGCCTTTCAACATTTCTTCACAAACATAGCTGCAAATACAACTGAAAATTTAAATTCTTCTGTGGCTAAGGCTAGTATTTTTATGAGTTCTTTTGTAAATAAACAGTGTGACCAGGAACTTCATTTTCAATATACCGACCCTCATGAGATCATTAAGACATTCAAGTCCTTAAAAGTAAAGAACTCCGAGGACCTGTGGAGTATATCTCTGAAAGTCATGCAATCTGTTATTGATATCGTAGCACCTTATTTAGCCGTGGTGTTTAATGCTTGTATCAGCGAGTGTGTGTTCCCCGACCTAATGAAATACAGTAAAGTTATTCCATTATTTAAATCTGTTAGCAAGACGGAGCTTGGAAATTTCCGTCCTATTTCTGTATTACCTGTCCTCAGTAAAGTGTTTGAGAAAATAATATTGAACCAATTGCTTCGATATTTTAACAAGAACGAATTTCTTCACCATCAGCAATTTGGTTTTACAAGAGGGCGTTCGACAACAGATGCCGGCTCAGTACTCATCAAGCACATCATTTCATTTATTTCTATAACAATATTACATTGTGTTAGAAAAACTTAAAAACTAAGTACATGCTTACGAATTTATAATTAAGTAAGGATCAGGACATGTCAGCAAATAATTTACATATCAGCAAAGAAATAAGTACAAAAATGTCAGTCCATATAAAAAGAAATAATTAATAAAAAATAATAAATACATTATTAATTTTACAATACATATGCTAGATTAAAAATTAATTTTGAACTGATAATTTGCAATTTATATAAAAAACAACAACAATAATAAAATAAAATAAAGTCTATCCATATAAAAGAGAATAACTAATAGAAATAACAAGTCAATAATTAATTTTACGATACATATGCCAGATTAAATTCATTCATGATTGCACTGGAAAAACTCTTCAATGGTATAAAAACATTTGGTTAGCAAATATGACTTTAATTCATTTTTAAAAGTGGTTGGATTAGAAACAGCTTTCAATTCAATTGGTAGCTTATTAAAAACTTTTATAGCCTGGTAACGATCACAGTATTGTGTCACTTTGAGCTTTGGAGTAAAGGGGAGGTTTAGGTTTTTTGTCCTCGTCGCCAGTCTTGCCACCCGAGCCTCTTCTGATTCACTTTTTGCCAGAGACTTAACTAAATCCGTGCAAAGTTTTATAATATAAATACTACTGTTAGTATTTCTAATTTGGTGAAAAACTCCTTACACGAAACCCACTGAGGTATACGTACCATTATTCTTATTGCTCTCTTTTGAATTATGAAAGCCCTTTTTATATTATAACTATAAGTTGCGCCCCAGAATTTTATACTGTATCTAAATTTCGAGTCAACTAAGGCATAATATACATTTTTTAGACGGTCTACGATGCTTGGGAACACTCACAAGATGCTATAGGCATTTTCTGCGATCTCTCCAAAGCATTCGACTGCGTGGAGCATGATACACTGTTACACAAGCTAAAGTACTACGGCCTGTCAGCTGAAGCTCTAAACCTTGTTATGTCTTACTTAGGCTAAAGAACCCAAAAAGTAGTCGTGAACGGGACTCAATCAAATGGGACTACCGTGAAGCTCGGCGTACCACAGGGTTCAATTCTGGGACCTTTCCTCTTTCTTGTGTACATAAATGACCTGCCATGTTTTGTAAACAAAAAATGCGAGATAGTATTGTTTGCTGATGACACTTCACTAATTTTCAAGGTTGATAGGAAATTGAGCGACTTCTGCCATATCAATGCAACTTTGAGAGAAGTGCTTGAATGGTTCACAGCAAAAAATCTGTTACTAAATGCAAAAAAACGAAGTGCGTTAAATTTTCGTTGCCAAATGTAAGACAGGTTGAGACTGTCATAACGTTAAATGGAGAAAAACTGGACCTTGTCGAAAACACGCTTTTTCTGGGGCTCACATTGGATTGTAAGCTACAATGGGCCCCTCACATATCTGCTTTGGCTAATAGGCTGAGTTCTGCCACGTACGCTGTAAGAAGAATTAGACAATTCACTGACGTGGAGACAGCTCGCCTAGTTTACTTTAGTTATTTTCACAGCATCATGTCATATGGCATATGGATCTGGGATTCCTAATTTGAAGAATAAACTACTTTTACTTTTACTTTTAATATTCCGCAGTGTCTCAAGACGAAAGTCTTTGACCAGTGTGTGTTGCCAGTGATGACATATGGCACTGAAACGTGGTCGCTTACTATGGGCCTCATAAGAAGGCTCAAAGTCACCCAAAGGGCAATGGAGAGAGCTATGTTGGGAGTTTCTCTGCGTGATTGCTTCAGGAATGAGGCCTTCCGCAGCAGAACCAAAGTGACCGATATAGCCCTCCGAATCGCTAAACTTAAGTGGCAATGGGCGGGGCACATAGCACGTAGAACCGATGGCCGTTGGGGCGGAAAAGTAGCGTGGGCAGGCCCCCCACACGGTGGACTGATGACCTGGTGAAGGTCGCGGGTGTCCGCTGGATGCGGGTGGCGCAGGACCGGTCATTGTGGAAGTCTTTGGGGGAGGCCTATGTCCAGCAGTGGACGTCTTTCGGCTGACATGATGATGATGATGATGATTTTAAGGAGAATGTAAAATGGGAAAGAATATGTAAAGATAAAGTCCCTACAATTCCCGCGTAAGATTTTTGGATAGTGTTTGTTCTGATTGCTAGTCGTTCGTCGTTGTATTGCCTAGGAGAGAACCCTGCAGTAACCAGGATGAATACGGATAATACGTGAGTACAACAGAGAGAGAGAAAACTTTCACTGTTTAAAGACAGAAAAATATAAATTCAGAAGAAAGGAAAGAACATAAATAATACCTACCAATATGGCCTACCAAGTATTTTCGTGTACCTACCGACTTAAAAGAAAGCAAAAATGGGACGAAGTTATAAGCATTTCAATGTAGCAGGTTAAACACAAAAAATGAAATGGTTTATTGGAAAGCATGTACAGGGTGGGACCTGTAACAGGAGCTAAAAATTAAACGGTGGACTATTTAGCGGGCCAACAATTATTTCCAAGTAGTCTGAGTTGAAAAAAAGAATATTATTGTTTATTCTATTTGTCTTCATAGATAGCTTACGTGTATTTTTATTACATTTCTGAAGTGAGATTAATTTAAAATTATTTGATAAAGTCAATAAAATTGAATTTAAAAAAAGTACCAAAAATATTCTTTCAAAACAAAAAATGCTAAAGCAATTATGACTCATAACTTGATACTACCTCAAACACTGCATTGACTGATGCGCTATAATCTCGTGGCGTGAAGATCCATTACTTGGAGGTCTTAATTATAAAACAAAATTTCTCCAAATCGAATTTTTTTGAAAAAAAAATTGTATCCCAGGTGTTACTACAGGTGCTCTAAGGAAGCGTCCTTTTAAATACTTGCTCCAGTTACAGGGCCCACCTTGTATTATTGGCATAACGAATATGTGTCAGCATCTCATCTAAGTTTCGTTTTAAATTTTTGCATATTCTGAACTTCGTCAAATATCCTTTTGACTTGAGTTGCAATGGCAGCAGTCATTTTACTTTGATTTAATATTTTTTCGAGTAGAGCCATCATCAAGTACCTACACACATTTGGTAACGGCTGTATTTATTTATTTATTTGGAAAGCACGCAAGGTGTTAAGGCGTGCATCAGATATTTTGGGACTCGACTACATTGTATATTCATAGGAAAGTGACGAGCTCAAGACACTTGCGTTCTTATGTTTTTAAGAAAGGTTTCAGCGCAGCGGTAACTTAAAAACCTTTAGCCCTTTCTTGTTCATAACAATTTTCGCTGAATATATCCAATAAGCTCGATGTTTTATTCATGTATAGACTTTCGGTTCGAAAATTAGACGGGGGAGATAAGAGACATTTTTTTACGATATTCGAAACAATTATGTCCGAATGTATTCTCTCAATCAAAATAAAGCTGAGAAACCTTATATTTAATTAATTTAAAAACCTATCGATGACCGCATGTTGACCTACTATGAATAACTACGTAAGTTACATGTTACGTAGTTTACAAAATACACGTAATCGTACATACATAATATTCCAAAATTTATTTACATGCATCTTTGAGTTTTTGAGTAGAATACCGGTGACACGTAGCCGGACATGACGAATCAATACGGGTTAAATTTTTGCTACTTTAGCTAATTTAAGGTTTCTTAAAATATATAACCCAACCGATTCAGTACGTTCTTCATATTTCCAATCAAACTGATTTCATTACGTGCAAGGTATTAGTGACCTACTTCTAAATATATAAAAGAAGAAACTGACTGACTGACTGACTGACTGACTGACTGACTGACTGACTGACATATCAACGCACAGCCCAAACCGCTGGTCCGAGATATTCCAAATTTGGCACGTAGGTTCCTTATAAGGTCTAGGGGTGCACTAAGAAAGGATTTTTCAAAATTCAACCCCTAAGGGAGTGAAATGGGGGTCCGAAGTTTGTATGGGGAAACAAGATTAGTTGGACTATTTTATTCGAAACTTCACAGGAGTATTTCTAACAATAAATGAGTAAATACGTGTTTCAGGTTTTTTGAGAAATCAACCCCTAAAAGGGGGAAATCTGGTGACAAATTCTGAAAATCGACATGGGTATTGTTTTTATGATATACCGGGTCGCTGATAACGAAAACAACAATGATTTTAAAATCTCACGCGGAGGACGTGAAATACCATCCCCTCTGTTGGGGTGCGAGGGGGATGAAATGTCTAAATATTAATATGGGTGTCGTTTTTATGGTTTTTTGGGACGTTAATTAAGAAAATGGCATCGGTTTTGTAATTTAATATTGTGGACATGAAAAATTTTGAAAAATTGTGCCAAATTTCAAGAAATAACTGACTGACTGAGAGACTGACATATCACCGCACAGCGCAAACTGGTGGTTCTAGAGATTCCAAATTTAGTATGTAGGTTCCATATAAGGTCTTGAGGTGCATTAAGAAAGGATTTTTCAAAATTCAACGCCTAAAGGGGTGAAATGGGGGTCCGAAGAGTGTATGGGGAATCAAGATTAGCTGGATTATTTTATTCGAAACTTCACAGGAGTATTTCTAACGATAAATGAGTAAACATGTGTTTCAGGTTTTTTTTAAAATCAACCCCTAAAAGGGGGAAATCTGGTGACAAATTCTGAAAATCGATATGGGTGTTGTTTCCATGGTTTATTGGGTCGCTGATTACGAAAACAACAATGATTTTAAAATCCCACGTGGAGGACGGGAAATACCATGTGAAATACCCCTCTGTTGGGGTCCGAGGGGGATGAAATGTCTAAATATTAATATGGGTGTCGTTTTTATGGTTTTTTGGGACGTTAATTACGAAAATGGCATTGGTTTTGAAATTTAATATAGTGGTCATGAAAACTTTTGAAAAATTGTGCCAAATATCAAGAAATAACTGACTGACTGAGAGACTGACATATCACCGCACAGCGCAAACTGGTGGTTCGAGAGATACCAAATTTGGCATGTAAGTTCCTTATAAGGTCTAAAGGTGCATGAAGTGCCGTGAGTTCCCTATGAAGATACGACCTTTTTTGATTCAATGTATTGTAGATGGTTTTATTGATCAGTGCCGTCCGATGCGATTTCGACATAAATCGATATTTGAGCGTCCGAGAGGACTCTTAATAGGAATCCGAGGTACCTAAACTTTGAATAAAGTAACGGCCATATTGATTTTCTTAATTTCCGTCCCGATTACGTTCAAAATCGATATCTGAGCGTCCGAGAGGTCCCTAATACGACTCCGAGGTAAAATGTGGAAAAAGTCGCAGTCATTGATTTTCTTTTTTTTCGCCCCGATTTCGATCAAAATCGATATCTGAGCGTCCGAGAGGTCTCTTAATACGAATCCGAGGTAAAATTTGTGAAAGTGGCGGCCATATTGATTTTCTTCATTTTCGTCCCGATTTCGTTCAAAATCGATATCTGAGTATCCGAGAGGTCTCTTAATACGAATCCGAGGTAAAATTTGTGAAAGTGGCGGCCATATTTATTTTCTTTTTTTTCGTCCCGATTTCGTTCAAAATCGATATCTGAGCGTCCGAGAGGTCCCTAATACAACTCCGAGGTAAAATGTGGAAAAAGTCGCAGTCATTGATTTTCTTTTTTTTTCGTCCCGATTTCGATCAAAATCGATATCTGAGCGTCCGAGAGGTCTCTTAATACGAATCCGAGGTAAAATTTGTGAAAGTGGCGGCCATATTGATTTTTTTCATTTTCGTCCCGATTTCGTTCAAAATCGATATCTGAGTGTCCGAGAGGTCTCTTAATACGAATCTGAGGTAAAATTTGTGAAAGTGGCGGCCATATTGATTTTCTTTTTTTTCGTTCGTTCAAAATCGATATCTGAGCGTCCGAGAGGTCTCATAATACGAATCCGAGGTATAATTTAGAAAAAGTGGCGGCCATATCATTTTTATCATTTCCGTCCAGATTTCGTTCATAATCGATATCTGAGCGTCCGAGAGAATTCTTAATACGAATCCGAGGTAAAATTTGGAAAAAGTGGCGGCATATTGATTTTCTTCATTTCCGTCCGGAATTCGTTCAAAATCGATATCTAAGCGTCCGAGAGGTCTCTTAATATGAATCCGAGGTAAAATTTGGAAAAAGTGGCAGCCATATTGATTTTCTTCATTTCCAACCCGATTTCGTTCAAAATCGATATCTGAGCGTCCTAGAGGTCCCCCCTAATACGAATTTGAGGTAAAATTTGAAAAAAGTGGCGGCCATATTGATTTTCTTCATTTTCGTCCCGATTTCGTTCAAAATCGATATCTGAGTGTCCGAGAGGTCTCTTAATACGAATCCGAGGTAAAATTTGTGAAAGTGGCGGCCATATTGATTTTCTTTTTTTTCGTCCCGATTTCGTTCAAAATCGATATCTGAGCATCCGAGAGGTCTCTTAATGCGAATCTGAGGTAAAATTTGGCACTCCATTCATACCTATATGCAAAAAAGTTTAATGTTACTATATAGGCGTGTGGGGTATCTATGGATTTGCTTTTAAAAACGACATAGAGGTTTCGATATTTTTTCCATTTAAATCAACCTTCAATTCTTTTTTAATCGTATGGCATTTATTTACGATCCGTGAGATTTTCGAGAAGACTAATACGGTTGCCAGTTTTTGTTGCACTTTTAGCACCACCCAGGGGTTCTGTGTATGGTAACGGTGGGTACTCCCTACGGACGCGGTGCAACTTCGACCCCCCTTTGTCAACTGAGTGGGCAACTTGACTGTTAGAAGTTCGCAAGCCGCTCGAAGGCCTCTAACTTGGCTTAACGATTGCAGCCGGGATCAACGGCTTAGCGTGCCTTTCAAAGCACGAGAGTCAGTTAGTAACCACTCAAAGCGGTCACCCATCCAAGAACTGACCTGCGCCCACATTGCTTAACCTCGCACACCGCACGCGGTAGGCGGGTGCCGTTGGGCCACGAGCGCTCTAAATTCTTGATAGTTTGTGCCAAATTGCAATTCAATAGGTCCAGTAAAAGCAACTTGGTTGTAACAGACGGACTGACAGTAAGGAGTGCGAAAGGAAGTGAGGCCAAATTTTCTTTTTGGATGCTCCAATGGTAACTGGCAAAACCTACCTAATAAATTTAATTGTACGAAAAATAAATGTTACACATGATATTGAATTAGCCGTATTTCTGTACTTCAAAGGACCATAGTTTATGGCCGCTGCGCGCTGTTAGGTCGTTTACAGACCTATTGGTGTTACTGTAGTACACGGATACTTTTACTAAGAGCCATTTAAGACATGATTTTATTTCATCGGCCCTTTCCCCTTCGGCCTCTCGGAAATGTATGATAATAGTTTTTGATCCTTATTTTTGCCAAAATCAAATGAAATTCAACAGTTTGCCGGTTCTCAGAATGTATACTGACTTTTTATCTGTTCATCTGTTAATGAATCACAATCACCAAACTTCGTATAGCGAAACCCCAGAATGTAACAACTACTTTTCTGGAGACCGCATCTAAATCGGTTCAGCCAAACGCGAGATAATCGTGGACAAACATGCGAACCTGTTTTTTGTAGACGGTTAAAAATTTCGCTTAGTACGCGGGCGAAGCCGCGGGCAAATGCTAGTATATAGATAAGAAATAAGTAGAAACATAACTTCCGTCGCGAGATGATTCCGTTTATTTAAGGCCACTTACTGATTTGACGGCGTGGAGACGGTACGATATGAGAAAACTGGCAGCTGTCAGTACTGTTTTTTACTGCACCCTTACATTTATATGAATGCGTCCTGACTGAGGCGGGATGCGCGGAAGCGGGGCGATGCGAATGCAGTACTGCCCCGCTTCTGTGCATGATATTAGTACTGCGCAAGTGTAATACTGACAATATCTTGATAAGTGAGGAAATCTCTTCGACAACCAATAAGCTCACGACAAAGAACAAAATACCACATAACGATCCCACCCCTCGAAGTCTAAAAGTTGTCCAAGTAACGGAAAATTTGCGATAAATTCCAAGCGTATGGCGCGGGCCATGAACTTCTCCTTTCATACAATTGTTTACTTTTCTATGGAAGTTGGCTGAATGTGAATGCTAATATATTCCTATTTGTTTACCTTAACCAGATAAGTATATTAAACAGCAAGAGAACACGTGTATGTTTCATACCTACAAGTATGACAGAACGGAAATAGTTCTCGATTGGACAAGTCATGTGAAAAACTAATGATAAGTAGCTATGGGTATAGACAATTTTATTGAGACGACGCGGGAAAGTATTGCTACCCGTCAGATACACTTTGACATCAGCTAATGATCGAAGACGATTTAGGAATCAACTCGTCACACCAAAATTTTGTTCTAATCGGTCACACCGCCAAAAGCAGTATTATTTGTTTCAACTCGTCACAACAAGATTTAGTTCTATTAAGTCACATCATAATTTTGTAGCTATTGGTCACACTACAAATCTCTTCTTATTCGTCACACCGTCAAACAGTTCTAACTGGTCACAAGTAGAATAATAGGTTCGGTTCTGGCGCTTCGCCGGCCGCTGCCGCGGCTCGCTCGCTTCGCTCGCTCGGCTCGCGCACTGTAGGGTCGCAGTTCTACTAACACTCCTCCTCGCTTCGCTCGTCGTCGTACCTAACTGAGACCTTGTGACCAGTTAGAACTGTTTAACGGGGTGACGAATAAGAACAGATTTGCAATGTGACCAATAGCTACAAAATTATGATGTGACTTAATAGAACTAAATCTTGTTGTGACGAGTTGAACTTTTGGCGGTGTGACCGATTAGAACAAAATTTTGGTGTGACGAGTTGATTCCTAAACCTCGGAGACAGGTAGCAATTTTAGGACGTACGTGTAAAATGTATGTGACTTAATTTACATTTCATGTATAATCTGTCCATTAAAAATTAACGCATTTTTAATGGAACGATAACGATCAACTATCGCTTTATAACTTCGCACCGCTCGCGTATGTTGATATACAGAGGTTGGTCTCCAACATTTAACGAAATCGCTTGAAAATATCCAACATTTTTTTTCCGGACTTATTGTATTATTGTAAACGACACAGGCTTATCCATTTTAGGTATTATGTTCAACGTCAAAGTTAGACTTCACCTCTCTTACTCCTATCGCATCATAATAATAACGAATTTGTAAGTAAAATCATGGTGCGTTCGATTCCACGCGCAAGAAGTTAATAGAATATAGTTTCTGTTTCTACTTACTGACCTATGTCGATTGCTACTCTGCAAATATGTATGAAAAAACATAGCAGGGACAGTTTTGACCTACATATGTGTTTTTAGGGTTCCGTACCCAAAGGGTAAAAACGGGACCCTATTACTAAGACTTCGCTGTCCGTCCGTCTGTCACCAGGCTGTATCTCAAGAACCGTAATAGCTAGACCGTTGAAATTTTCACAGATTGTGTATTTCTGTTGCCGCTATGACAAAAAATACTAAAAACCAAATTATAATAATAATTAAGGGGGGCTCCCATACAGAAAACGTGATATTTAGCCCTTTTTCATGGCTACCACTCGCCGAGCTAGATCTCAAGAACCGTAATAGCTAGATAGTTGAAAATTGCACAGATTATGTATTTGTGTTGCCGCTATAACAAAAAATATTAAAAACCTGCCAAGTGCGAGTCGGACTCGTTTTATAGATCATGCGGTACGGAACCCTTCGTGCGCGAATCCGACTCGCACTTGGCCGGTTTTTTTAGAATCATGATGACAATGTGTGGATAAAAACGGGTTAAGGCACGTCGTGTAAAATCTAGCTCGATGGGAGCTGTCACGACACAACACATCGAATTCAATTAAGCGACATGTCAGTATATGGGCGTGGGAAATAAATTATCCGACTCCTCTTTAGCTAAGAGGGATAGGCAATGAATATTGGGGCTGGAGTAGATATAAACTGAAACTGGGGTCACTCACGACGAATGGCGAATTTAGCGTTCGAATGGTCGCCCTAACATGAATGTTTTAAGTCACAGTGGGTCAAGTCGATATACGATCGGTCGTTAGTCGCCATACATGGAAAAGACGTAGTAAAATTATTTTTATTACGTGTTTACATAAACATCCAATTCAGTTTAAAATTTCTGTTCAAGTTCTACGGGATATTAAACACGTAGAAAGGAAATGAATATTCTTGTACGTGCTTTATGGTAAATTCTTCCCACAAAGATGTTCGTTAAACATGTTGGTGGAAGCTTCTCAACCTATTTCCTGGCTGCCTCAATACTGATGCTCGCGCTTTGAGAATACACCGCGGATCATGGAAATGGGGCCGCGTCGTGGACTATAAAATACATATACATATCGTTACGAGAAAGAAAAGATCCCAAAATGTAAAACGGAATATAATAAGGCTTGGCTAGCTTTGACATAAAATGCGACGTAACCGAAGTTATCTAAATATTGGATATTCTTACAGTAGTTGTAACTGATTAGTGGCAACTGAAATCAGCTCAGCTCACCAATCGACTCACCTCGAGCTGTGTTAGCTCGTGACCACGGATGTTGTGATATATTTCGGAACGTCGGGTAAACCTCGAAAATAGTGGGTGAATTTAAGTTGTACGTGATTAAATCGCGTTTACCAATAATAATGTGTAAAAAACGTGCGAGTTTAAATAAATATATATGTTTTGTTCGTCATTTTGCCTATGGCGAGGTCAATCTGTGACATACATTTTGCATTCTAAATAAATTAACTTTATTCTACAAGACTTTATTGTCACTTTCACAAGTTAAAATATACTAGCGTTTCTTAGAAAGAAGTCCACTACCGAGAAGAAATACTGTATTTAATGAAATTCAACCTTAATCGAGATAGAGAGAGAAAATTTTAAGGACTAGACAAAATAAGTATTGAAATATATTGAATATGTTGTTATTCTATGGCGTGCTAAATATGATGAATGTTCATGGTCAATTATATTTTAAAGAATACAAATTACTTACACTATACTTTAACTAAATAAAATCCCTTTTTTGATACCTACTTGTGTCAACTAGTTCCCTAGACGTGATACAATGAAATGATAAGTAGAGGTATGAAACTTTATATAAATACATATATGATAATTATTGATCTTCCAGTCGGAGAAACAACGGTGCCTGCACTCAAACTTCAGCGGAATTGAAGAAGACGGGACGACGACAAAATGTCAGCTAAATTTCGTAAAAGGGTAATTCAGATTGAGTAAAACATCTTAAAAGCCTCTTTGAGTTTTGCTTTTAATTAATCCTTTATCCCATGTACTCGTAATTTTCAGCTTCATCATAAAACGCTTAAGAATTATTAATTCGGAGTCAGTGTTGCGATTGCTGCTTTAGGAGTGTAACTCACCGTTCGTAGATAATAATAATAAAATTACACACACACACAATGGCAATCGCCTACAAAACTAAAAGTGTATACACACACGTTTAGTCAACACTAAGTTCAACGAAAAATCGCTGAAAATGTTTCTCATGTATAAAGCTCTGAACATAATTTTTAGGGTTCCGTAGCCAAAATTTTTTTTTCAATGCATATTGGCGTATGGGATTTTTATGGAGGCCTTTCATAAATGACATAGAGGTTTCTAAAACACTTTTCCATTTAAGTTAACAGTTGGTGAGATATTAGCTGTAAAAGTCGTAAAAAGTGTCCCCCCTTCTAATTTCCAAACTATGAAGTTAAAAATACTGAAAAAAAATCAGAATGATGTACATTCATAAACCCTTTCAATTATTTTTGGTTTGAACAAGATAGGTCTAACGGTTTTTGAGTTATTGCTGAAAAACTGCTTGCCCTAACCAAAGAGCTTAAGTGCCGTGAGTTTCCTATGAAGATACGACCTTTTTTGATAAAATTTATTGTACAGTAGTTTTAAATGTAGATTAGGAAGTGTCGGTACGGAACCCTTATTTGTGCGTGGTCTGACACGCACTTGGGCGGTTTTTTTCGATTGTAAATTTAAAATCTCGGTTCCGGTTAGACAGCTTTGGAGATTTTTGTGAAATTTAAGTATTACTCCAAAGAGCTTTAAGCCGACATCCATCATATTTAGCGTCCCGCCCCACTCTCCCAGACTTACAACGCCGGCCACCCCACCTCAGCCGTCAGCGATTTACAAAAGTTTCCGTACATGCCCATAAGTTTTCATGGCCCGACATATCTTTCTTGATTAGAACGTATTTTCCTGGAAAAACTTATATTACGACAATCAGGAAAAAGTGGCCAAGTGATTTGGTTACTTTTTTTATTTATTTTCCTCTTGTAGAAAAACCTTTGAGATGTTTGTTTGTTTTATTGTATGTACACAATTTTTAAGAAAAAAAACCGACTTCAACGGGGGAGGCCGGTGAAAGATTATTATACTTAGATTCCATACAATAAAATAAAAATGGCTGTAAGTATGTTTATAATGGTAGAAGACTAAGTACCCTCAGTTTTTCATGGAATCATGGAAAAACCATGCTGGCTTGACAAACAAAACGAAGAGAACAAATCGCCAAACGTGAACAACGCGTCGTTGAAGCGTTCCGTTCTGATCATCATTAGCAGTTCCACTTCATCAAATGTCACTTTTATGAATGAAAATGTTTGATTAGTTCATGAAAATACTAAAATCACTATTTGTGTGCCTTTCAAATTTGAGGAGTTCCCTCGATTCCTAATGGATCCCATCATCAGAACTCGAGCATGACAAAAATCAATCGTGAAATTAGAACTTGCTTAACAAACACAGCTAGGAGGACAAATCGCCAAACGTGAACTTTTCGTCGTTGAAGAGTCCTGTTCTGATCATCATCAGCAGTTCCACTTCATCAAATGTCACATTTTTGTATGATAATGCTTGACTTGTTGATAAAAACACAAAAATCACTATATGTTTGACTTAAAGATTTGAAGAGTTCCCTCAATTCCTCGTAGATTCCATCATCAGAACTGCAATTTGACAAAAACGGAACCAACTTGGATATATATACTTACAATAAAAAAAAGAATTTTCCAAATCGGTTAAGAAATGACGGAGTTATGGAGTAACAAACATTAAAAAAGAAAAAAAAAACATACAACCGAATTGATTACCTCCTCTTTTGAAATCTTGAAGTCGGTTAAAAACCATCTTTCAAGTAAGTACCTATAAGTAATGAGTGTACCTTGACACTTTATGCGCTAATGAGTTATCACATTTAATCTTGCACTTTGCATACACCGCGGACCTGAATAACCCGAAAGATTCTAACCACGTATTTTTGACGACACTAGGAGTAAATAATGTTACATCAACATGGGTCCAATTATATATTAAACTACTATTTCAGTACAAAACAAATCAATTTAATTTACCGCTTCTTTTGTCTCTTCTTTACGTGACTTGCAAATGTCTTCAAGACAAGAAGTGTCAAGTCAAAAAGTAGTAAGTGGCTACTTCACACCTTTAGACTTGAGATTTTGACATTTTTCAACTTGAGATTTGTTTTAAATAATTTTTATTTATAACACAACAAAAAAGAACAAGGATAGAACATAATAAAACAAATAAAAAAAACTTATAAATAAAATATTTGCCCTAGGTCTATATTACTAGGTAGTGTACCCAAAAGGCTGGCCGCATTACCCCATTATCGATTTTTGGACTATATGTTACACCTCATTATACACTCTAATTAGGCTCTAGAATAGTTGGTTTATCTTTCGGGTTATCTTTCGGGTTAACTGGGCCTACGGTGTATAATATACTTACAACCTTGACCAAAAGGTATTAACCTCTTTGTCCAACTTTGAATCGAGCATTTATATCTTTTATTATAGAAAATTCTGATATTTTTCAAAAACACTAGCTATTCAATAATTAATACTCAATCATTTATTGGATTCCACGATGTTGAGTGCATTATTCATTGTCGTTAAACATAATTTGCTCGTAAAAATGCAATCGCAAACCCGATCATTTTATCCTTCAGTTTTCTAAGATAAATAGCTACTTCGAAATGATATCCAAGTACCTACTAAAGTTTTCTAGAGGTTTAATGAACGTTTTTATATTTTACGTCAATGTGTATTTTTATAATAAAATAAAATAAAATATTTATAAGTTACAAAGGAAAAACGGGGTGGTTAATACTTTTGTCCAAGGCTTATTGTTGATATCTAGACATGTAATACAACGAATAGAAAGATTGGATTTTAGATAGTAATGATTATTTACTATTAACCGAGCAACATTTTATATTAGTTGTTTGTTTGTAATTGAAATCTCGAAAACCGCTTTAACAATTTCAGTGAAATTTAAATGATAGGGTTTCCGGGAACAAACATATATCTAGCTAGGTCTTATCTTCGGTTTCTTAGCTCGGTCGCCCAGGTGCTATATACAGGGTGTTTTTAATGATTTCCGTTCCTTCTAGCATATAGCCGTGTATAGTCATAGAAACGACGTAGATATTTAGTTTTTCAAAATTCAAGAAAAGAATATATTTTTCATTTTCATACAAAATAATTAATTATATCACCAAGGGTGAATTAAAAACGGCCTTAAGAGTAAACGCGGAGTTAAGCAAAAGTTAATGTCAAGTATGACAATTCGGAATTCGAATGACACACACGTCAACATATTGTTTAATTGCTAAGGATCTTTTATACTATACTAGGGGTGTTAATTAACGAAATAAATTCTTGAATATCTTCGAAATGGTACGAATAGGGGAAGTTAGAGAAGATTACTTTATTTCATCTCAGGATTGTACTCTCGCAATTAACGGTTTTCAATATAAACAGCTTGTATAGTATTTTACGTAACAGCTACATAATACTCGGTACGCTTGTTTTGTTACAGCGACTCTGGAATTTTAAGACCTAATTATGTAACGTTGCATACAATATTTTTTCTACGAGAGTAAAATAATTTGTTTTAAATTAAAAATCTATACCATGTCATACCATGTTTCTTATTTTATTTTATCATGTAATTTAATTTATGTAATGTTAAATTATGGGCTTTTTGTTGCCTGAAGCAAATAAATAAATAAATAAATATACGGTGGCAAAATGACGACATTAAAGTGTGCCCCTTTTCAAAGTTAAAAATATATAACAGTTGTATAACAATATACGGAAATCAATTTTGATTCTGCCACAAGTCATATGATTTGTCTATGGCGTAGTATTTGTATAAAAAGTTTATTGTATTAATACTGCTGTCAAAAAATTAAATATATGACAGATTAAAATGCTGGAGTAGAAAAATTATATATTAAGTAAGTTTACTAATACTATTTACGAATTTATATAATGGTTAAATTTAATCTGCTGTATTTATTCAGAATATTCGGTTTGTCATCTAAAAATGTAAACCGTCGTATATTTAATTGGTACTAAAACCACTTGAACATCTCGATGAGGTCGGGTAATTTATTTTGACTTGGCAATTTCAAGCCCCGACTCATCTTCATCCCGAGTCGTCGACGATTTACTGATGTCTATTTATGTTAATTTATTATGTTATAATATCTAAATTAAAGACAATGAAAATGGTCAAACCAGTTCATAATACAGTCGTGTGTATAGTCAACATTTCAAACTCTTCATTTAGTCTAAAAAATGTGTAACTGTGTCTTTTAACAGTGTACTGAATGGACCTTCCGGATAGACAAAACGAAGTAATATTTTATTCTGTGGCTTTGCTAGCATGCGTAGTTTGTAATACGCCACGAAAACGCGCGGGCAGCTATTAGTTTATAGTTATTACTCGTTACATAATATATTTAGCTTGAAAATTGGCGTTTTGGCATTTTATTTTTTAAACCAGACCACGGATGTTTTCGTACGTAAAGTTGTTTTAAAAAATGGGAGACACATTAACAAATCGACGTAGTCCCAAAATAAGCAACCGTGTATTGTACTGTCGACTACAAAGAGATCGATCTACCCAAATTCACAAAAATATGTAACAATCTTTATTGACTTAACATTCAGGTCGTGGCTACATATTTTTGCAACTTTGGGTGGATCGATCTATTTGTAGTCGACTGTACTATGGGTACTACATAGACGACGATATAAATATTTAATTTAATACCACCATATCAGCCCTAGGACGTCCACTGCTGGACATAGGCCTCCCCTAATTTCATGGGGGGTAAATGCCATAATTGCCACGCTTGGAATGCGGGTTGGCGATCGCAGTATCTCCACCGCACTCTAGGAATGCTGCTGCCCATTCCCCGGCGGTCTTGGTCGTAGTTTTAGGACATACCCGGGTAATTTAATACATTGTACTTAAATACATAGAAAATATCCAACACTCCGAAAAAAATAATCATGCTCATCGTCATCACACAAATTAATGCTCTGACCGGGATTCGAAGTTAGGAGCTCCGGCTTTGTAGGCAGTGTCACTACCAACTAATCCAAAGTGGTCGTCGGCAATCTTGTTTGACAGACTTCGTTAGGAGTTTGTTGAGATTATTTAGTGTAAAGTAACAAATAGACTCTCTCTTGTATTTAGGGTTGGCAATGAGAGTTATAATAAAATTTCTACGAAAGCAATACACAAATAAGAATATGAAATAATGGTATTGTGGAATAAAAATATCCCAATACAATGGCATGCCGCATTGCTAATGGATAACGATGAATAATAAATTGTACATTATTGCCACTGTACGACGAAACCCCAAAATCCTCGTATAGATCGATTAATTTTTGAATCAAGTGAAACTTTCGCATGGCATGGCATTCAGTAGATACGGGTGAAATTTATAGCGTTAATTTAGGTACTGTTGTTAAATTAATATTCAGCGTGTATGAAATGATAAAGCGCCAAGGAATGATAAAGTTTTCCGCAGCATTATACGTTCACGGCTCGGGTGTTAGTTATTCACAAACGGAATCGTCCTCACCTCACCTGTTCACTAAGGTGAACCTTTTTATCATTTCGGTTGTCTACATATCATCTCAGTGACTTTATATGTCATTTCAGTGACAAAATTATCACAAGAGTGACCACTTTTGAACGTTTCGGTGACTCTTTCAGCGAGTGAATAAAAGAAAAGTCAATATTCTCCGTTACTATTTATGATATGACAGGGCTGTTAACACACACTGACTATAGTAAAGAGCTATACCTATCAGTTGAAATCAATAAATCAACTAGAAACTTCAATACATAAAATCTCACCGAAGTGATAGAAAATCAAGCTTGTTAAAATTGACCCCTAAAATAAAAGCGTGCTGTGTTGTAGGTAAATATGTGATGGTTTATAGTACGCAATCCGCAATCCAATTAATTACCAATCTCGTAATATGGGCGTATAAGACAATTAGGGAGTACATGACTATAAGGGTATCTAAAAATTTGGTACACGACCAATTTTTTTTTCCATCTCTATTAAAGAGCTTTATCGCTTAGCGATTATGGCGGTCCATTTGGTCAATAACATAATTCTCCTTAGCTACGATTAGTGAGACCTATTTTGACTAATTTGAACAGCGTCCTGGCTTCGTCCGATAATGGGAAAGCCAGTGCGCTATTGCATCCGAATTTTTATATTAGAAATTTTGATTCCGTTGTGACCCTAAATTATACAAATTGTAAGACAAATTTTCGTGTCACAGAGCAAACAATTAAATCAGAGTCGAATTAAATGCCGAAATGATGTTCCGAAAATTTGGTCCTGTGTTGCAGTGAGATCACAAATTTATTTAACTTTATTATTGAAAAAATACAGTTAAGTATGATAACAGCTATCATTATTAATTAGCCGAATTCAATCCAGTAGATGAAAAGATTCGCTCCGTGATAAAACCACAGCCTACGTGGCTAAATTGGCTCTCTTATGGCCTTTTTTTTAACGTTGGGGAAATGCTTTTATGCATCCCACCCGGTTGCCCCCCCAACCGGGTGGGATATGACGGAATAACTGCAGCAAAACGCCTTGGACTACCGTCTAAAACCCCAACGAGTGCCGGCTCCGCCTTGTCGTGGACGCCGCGGGATCGCTATCAGCATTCTACCGCGTGCGGCTCTCTTATGGCCTGTCACAGTACGTAATATTACCAAGGTAACACTTAGTTCGCGACAGACCTCATATAAAATAAGTATCAACATAAGAATTAGTGGTAAAACGGGGTATTTACCATGTATATTCGTTTTGTCGAGTTTCCGATATTTTGGCACTGTTGTTGAAACTTCATGAGAAATCGCTTACTTCCTCGGTAAACAGATTATAACTTATTGTTTTTAAATAATTGATTATAAATAAGCATTTATTGACCTGCAAAGTACGATACTCTGTTATTGATTGGACCGTTTCTAGCCTATTAAAAACTTGATGAGTAATTTCGACACAGATACTAAACTCACGCCTAGCTTACATATGCGGCTATCCTCAGAGGCACAATTGAGGCATTTTTTATAGCAGATGTTAAAATTGCGGAAAATAACTACTTAGAGTTATGCCAGACCAATAATGTACGCTAGAAAAAAAATACATTATTATTAACCTGTGTACCGACTGAATTGATGTTCAATGAATGTGATAAAGAACCGGCTCGATTAAACCAGCTTGCAAACATAAAATTGCTTTTTAAAATCGCTGTCCCATCCACCTGGGGGCTTTACTGCCACAGGCAAACCGACAAAGGCTTAAAATTTAAAGCATCCCTCTTTTAGCGCCGGGTTAAGAACTGGATACGCTCTCTGTTCCACATGTCAGCGGCCTGTGTCAGGATCTGTATTCTGCGACAAACGTGTCAATACATAAGTATTCTGTTTATAAATGGTCAGTATTTACAATTCACAATTACTGGATGTACGTGTCGTAATATTGCTGTTTGATTTGTATTGTTATTGTATGGCCAGTTTTAGGGTATTGCAGGTTTCTTTGCTGAATGTTTAAAGTTCTCAATCAATGACCTTCATGATTAGACAAACTGTTCTTGTTCTTGAACGATCTTTATCCCCGGCATGTACGAATGGCTACAGTTATTTTTATCGCTTGGGCAGCACTTTAGGCTTTTATTTGAGCGAAATCTCAGCAGGTGAATATTTTATACCCGCCGGGGCCCGCTATCACCGTCTGTATTTTCCCGGGGGGTATTTGATTTCCCACGTCCGGTCAACGGCAGCGTCTACGTCTACTTTGTCTTCATTTGCTATTTTTGAGAGCTGACACAAATTGGGTTTGCGAACGCACTTCATCTCGTCCCTTTCAGATTATAGACGTGTAACAGTGCGAGTAAATAACCTAAAGGAAATGTATTCCGCCCTGGTAGTATAGGTAAGTGATCAGACACACGGCATGCCTATCCTTCTCAATAATAAATGAAAAACTTGCCTTACTTTATTGAGACATATTGCCAAAGTACGCAATTTTTGTAACTAGGTAAGTACCTAACCTTTTTCTTAAATTTTCTAGTCTCGTCATGCGTCTGTCTGTATTTATGGTTTACGGCTCTGATAAATTTGCATAAAGTTCTCAGAAAGTCTCGACCCAGTTCACAAGAGTATCTTTGTTATCGAGTTGAAGTTAAACATCAGACAGTACCTGGAAGAATAATAAACAAAGGTTTAAATGAGTTGGAAGCCGGGAAGTCGTTGTGAAGAAACTTTCCCCTGTTGAAGACGCACGTACTCGTTGTTCTTCCGTCGCGAATTGCTGCTAACAATGGCTTTGCAAAATAATTGAACAGCGGTTTTTATTCACGTTACACTGTCTTTAAATTTTACGCATCTCTCTGGAGAGTCCTCAAGCGAAATAATATAGGAGGTAAAATTAATTCGTAATATTTTTACGACGTGTCGTAACGTCCCATGTGACAGTGTTTACCGTGACGTATCTGTACGCGAGCACAACCCCCAGCACAGCTCTTAAATTAGGTAGAATCGTACTCTAGTAAATTAAGTGATTACCATGAGTGCATCAGTGGTTATGGACAGAGTCATAACTATAACTCGGGAGGCCGTTACTGGCAGCATACCGCCGAGCGGGGGCCTGGGGACGTGACTAAAGCGGCGGCATCGGAACGCCGCGGTAATTACACGATGATACCTTGTGTCCCTTTTGTAAATGCATGCATTAATAAATTTTCAGATTATTTCGTAACAGTAAGGGGTATTAATCTGTTGGGCTGCGCGAGAACACGCAAAGTGAGAAAAATCTTTACCAATACAAAATCTCCGTTAGATTGAATTTTCCAAATCTGTGAAAATGAGGTTTTTGAAAATATTTGGGGCGTTTTGAAATTGCCGCCAGGCTCTACTACAGGACTATGATCAAAAATGCTTAAGATATTTGCGACAACTGGTTCATTTGCAAATATGTAATAGGATTTACCTAAGTAAGTAAATTAATTTATTCTGGTCAGGGGATGATGAGATGCGAGCGGCGTCACGGTTCGGTCGCGAGGGGTTCGGGACTTGCTGTGAAATTATAATATTTTGCTGATGGGTACACAACGAGTGACTCTTAACTAACAGATTTTTAAATGACAGCGATTGTCGGAGTTCTATATTTCATTTCCTAGCGTTGACAATTATGAATATTCTTTCGAGGCCCGTTAACTTTTACCAATTAGTTTTACATTGATTAATGCTTTTGCGCTACGGATCTTATTTTGTCATTTGAATATAATATAAAAACCTACCAAGTGCGAGTCGTACTCGCGCACGAAGGGCTCCGTACTTATTATCTATAAAACATTAAACACTTTATTATAACCTTTTATAATTTAATTTATTTAATAATATTTTCTTATCAGTACTTAAGAGGAAATACTACGGGCGAGAGAATTGAAAAATAGGTGTTTATAAAATATATTGCCGTCGCCCAACCACAAGCTTCTCCCCGTAGAGTGCGATAGGGACAACTGCAGCTCGGCCCAAAATACCTATGAAGAGTAGACAAAATCAACGTTTCGTAGTCCCCTGTTTCCTTCACCAAAACTGGACCGATTTAATTCCTTTTTCATTAAAAAATTGAGGATGGTTTTTGCTGTGTTCCTATGTTTTTCTTTTTTTTATATAACCTCTTCAAATTTGTTTGCTGTCTGTCTGAACACTGCGGAAAATTTGGGCATATTTTTTTGGTTATATCTCTTTTAATAATTAATTTATGAAAAAAAGGGTAAAACATAGAGGCATGGCAATAGTGGCCATAGATTTTATGTAAAAAATATTTCTCTAGTTGCATTATCCAGTTAGGAAACAGGATAATACCACACACACTAATATAATGCCACATGTGACAGTATGTATAAATCTTTATTGGGTATTTGTTCTTGGGTCTTGGATGTTTTCTATGTATTTAAGTATGTATTTATCTATTTACTCGCCCGAAGAACGAGAAATACGTCTGGCCACTAGAAGAAAGGACTTGCCTCAGACAACGGTAACGAAATTGCAAGTAGCAAGGCACTCATCAGGATACCATGCTATTGTACTTTTTAATAAGTTGCCCTTAGAATTGAAAATGTTATCTAGCAACTACTTATATATGCGATTTAAAAAGGGGCTTAAGTCTTTTCTACTAAAAAAATGTTACTATTCAACATACGATTTTTGTGGGTAATATAATTTGACTGATCTTGTGTATGTTTTATTGTATAGAGTCTTTCCAATGTTATTCTTTGTATTTATTGTTATGTACGTTATGGTTTTCATGTAATTAGGAAATTTTTAATATTTTAATTTTATTATTTTTAATTTATTTTGACGTATAAATTGGATGACTTGCTGACTTTGGATTCATTATGACTTGATATATATGTCTTTTTCAATTTTGATAAGTATACTTATTATTATTACTAAGTTTATAATTTATTTCAATTAGTGTTCTTGTATGTGGTGTTACTGTTACATGTTAATTTATTTATTTGCTAGCATTTGCCCGCGGCTTCGCCCGCGTACTAAGCGTAATTTTTTACCGTCTACAAAAAAGAGGTTCTCTGTTTGACCCGTATGTATATATGTACGTATGTAGGTATGTATGTATGTTTGTCCACGATTATCTCGCGTTTGGCTGAACCGATTTAGATGCGGTTTCCAGAAAAGTAGTTGTTACATTCTGGGGGTTTCGATATACGAACTTTGGTGATTGTGATTCATTAACAGATAAACAGATGAAAACAGTATACATTCTGAGAACCGGCAAACTGTTGAATTTCATTTGATTTTGGCAAAAATAAGGATCGAAAACTATTATCATACATTTCCGAGAGGCCGAAGGGGAAAGGGCCGATGAAATAAAAACATCTCTTAAATGGCCCTTAGTAAAAGTATCTGTGTACTACAGTAACACCAATAGGTTTGTAAACGACCAAGCAGCGCGCAGCGGTCATAAACTCTGGTCCTTTGAAGCACAGAAATACGGCTAATTCAATATCATGTGTAACATTTATTTTTCCTAAAATTAAATTTATTAGGTAGGTTTTGCCAGTTCCCATTGGAGCATCTAAAAAGAAAATTTGGCCTCGCTTCCATTTTGAGCGCTCGTGGCCCAACGGCACCCGCCTACCGCGTGCGGTATGCGAGGTTAAGCAATGTGGGCACAGGTTACTTCTTGGATGGGGGACCGCTTTGAGTGGTTACTAACTGAGCGCTCTCGTGCTTTGGAAGGCACGTTAAGCTGGTGATCCCGGCTGCTGTCTACGACAGCAGTCGTTAAGCCAAGTTAGAGGCCTTCGGGCGGCTTGAGAACTTCTAAGAGTCAAGTTGCCCACTCACTTGACAAAGGCGGGTCGAAGTTGCACCACGTCCGTAGGGAGTACCCACCGTTACCCTACACGTGACCCCTGGGTGGTGCTAAAAGTGCAACAAAAACTGGCAACCATACTTGTCTTCTCGAAGATCTCACGTTTACGGACGGTCATACGATAAAAAAAATCTAAAGGTTGATTTAAATGGAAAAAAATATCGATACCTCTATGTCGTTTTTAACATTAAACTTTTTTTTACAATCCCTGGCATGTATGGAGTGCCAAATTTTACCTCAGATTCGTATTAAGAGACCTCTCGGACGCTCAGATATCGATTTTGAACAAAATCGGGACGAAAAAAAGGAAAATCAATATGGCCGCCACTTTCACAAATTTTACCTCGGATTCGTATTAGGAGACCTCTCTAACACTCACATATCGATTTTGAACGAAATCGGGACGGAAATGAATAAAATCAATATGGCCGCCACTTTTTCTAATTTGTACCTCAAATTCGTATTAGGAGGTCGCTCGGATATCGATTTTGAACGAAATAGGGTTGGAATTGAAGAAAATCAATATGGCTGCCACTTTTTCCAAATTTTACCTGGGATTCGTATAAATAATTCTGTCGGACGCTCAGATATCGATTTTGAACGAAATCGGGACGGAAATGATAGAAATGAATATGGCCGCCACTTTTTCTAAATTGTACCGCGGATTCGTATTACGAGACCTGTCGGACGCTCAGATATCGATTTTGAACGAAATCGGCAAGGAAATGAAGAAAATCAGTATGGCTGCGACTTTTTCCAAATTTTACCTCGGCTTCGTATTAAGAGACCTCTCGGCCGCTCAGATATCTATTTTAAACGAAATCGGGATGGAAATGAAGAAAATTTATGACCGCCACTTTTTCCAAATTTTATCTCGGAGTCGTATTAGAGAACCTCTCGGACGCTCTGATATAGATTTTGAACGAAATCGGGACGGAAATGAAGAAAAGCAATATGGCCGCCACTTTTTCAAAATTTTACCTGGGAGTCGTATTAGGGGACCTCTCGGACGCTCAAGATATCGATTTTGAACGAAATCGGGACGGAAATGAAGAAAATCAATATGGTCGTTACGGTACTCGGATTCCTATTAAAAGTCCTCTCGGACGCTCAAATATCGATTTTTGTCGAAATCGTATCGGACGGCACTGATTAATAAAACCACTTACAATACATTGAATCAAAAATGGTCGTATCTTCATAGGGAACTCACGGCACTTCATGCACCTTTAGACCTTATAATGCACCTACATGCCAAATTTAGTATCTCTTTAACCAGCAGTTTAGGCTGTGCGTTGATATGTCACTCACTCAGTCAGTCAGTTTCTTCTTGCAATTTGGCACACACTTTTAGAAGTTTTCATGTCCGCAATATTAAATTTCATAATCAACTTTCAAATTTCAAAAAATCATAAAACGACACCCATATTAATATTAAGACATTCCAACCCCGTCGCACCCCAACAGAGGCGATGGTATTTTCACGTCCTCCACGTGAGATTTTTAAATTATTGTTGTTTTCGTAATCAGTGACCCGATAAACGATAGAAACAATACCCATATCGTTGTTCAGAATTTGTCACCACATTTCCCCTTTTAGGGGTTGATTTCTTAAAAAAAATGAAACACATGTTTACTCATTTATCGCTAGAAAAAAAAATCCTAATACGGAACCTACGTACTAAATTTGGAATATCTAGAACCAGGAGTTTGGGCTGTGCGTTGATATGTCACTCACTAAGTCAGTCAGTTATATCTTGTAATTTGGCACAAATTTCAAAAGTTTTCATATCCACAATATTAAATTTCAAAATCGATGCCATTTTCGTAATAAACGTTCCAAAAAACCATAAAAACGACACCCATATAATATTTAGACATTTCATCCCCCTTTCACCCCATCAGGGGGGATGGTATTTCACGTCCTCCACGTGGTATTTTAAAATCATTGATGTTTTCGTTATCAGCGACCCGATAAACCATAAAAACAATACCCATGTCGATTTTCAGAATTTGTCACCACATTTCCTTCTTTTAGGGGTTGATGTAAAATAAAACCTGTAACATGTGTTTACTTATTTATAGTTAGACATACTCCTGTGAAGTTTCGAATAAAATAGTCCAACTAATCTTGTTTCCCCATACAAACTTCGGACACCCATTTCACCCCCTTAGGGGTTGAATTTTGAAAAATCCTTTCTTAGTGCATTCCTAGACCTTATAAGGAACCTACGTGCCAAATTTGGAATCTCTAGGACCAGCGGTTTGGGCTGTGCGTTGATATGTCAGTCAGTCAGTCAGTCAGTTTCTTCTTTTATATATTTAGATTATTATTGCAATCCATGCTACATATAGACACAGGTGTTACATTAAGATTAGAACATCATGGACCCTGAATAGGGCATAGCAAATAAGATATTAAGTACTACTTAAAACTATTTTACTTTATCAATTATCAATAAATATATTTTAAAGAAAATTCATCAGGTATATGTCTACAATATATTAGTATCAATTTGACATGAATTCTTGATATGAATAAAATGATTTGTTAATAAGCCACGATTTAAGTTTATTGCGAAAAATATTATAGGATTGCTCATTTTTTATACAATCAGGAATTTTATTATATATTTTTATAGACTGGTAATAAGGTCCATTTTTATACAAATTCAATTTGGGTTCTGGAAGAAGTAATTTATTATTTCGACGCGCGCTTTTAACAAATTCGAAGTCTGATATATGTTTCTTTACAAACAGTCCAACCTCCAATATGTATATGCATGGTAAGGTAAGTAACTTTAGGTCAGTAAAGTGTAGTCGGCAGCTTTTAGGTTGTCGTATGTTGGCTATTATCCGTATACATGTTTTTTGCGCTACAAATAGATCATGAACATTTGTGCTGTTCCCCCATAGGAGTATTCCGTAACGCAACCAAGCATAGGCGTATGCGTAATATGCTGAAAGTGCACATTCAACGTTAGTATTTATTTTTAATACCCCTAACGCAAATACGAACCGTGACAATTTAATTTTTACAGCTTCAATATGATTTTTCCAATTTAAGTTTGTGTATATGTTAAGTCCTAATAGTTTAAAAGTGCTAACTTCTTCGATGCCGATTTCTGTTGATATTGCCGATAAATCCAAATTTACTTTTTGGTGTGGTCTAAACTGCATTATTTTGGTCTTGCTCATAATAAGTTCAAGGTTATGTTCTTTTAACCAGTTTGTGATTTCTGATAAAGTTGCCGTAATGTCGCTGTTAATGTTATTGTTTTTTGGGCATTTGAACAAGAGAGACACATCATCTGCGAACTAGATGCAGGTGTGTCTCGTGATCTTTGGTAAGTCGTTAATATAGACTAAAAACAAGATACACCCTAAAACGGATCCCTGTGGTATTGAGCTGTTGGTTTTAAGGGTGTCAGATCGGACGTTTGAAATAACACCAGT
The DNA here is from genome assembly GCA_905163555.1 of Notocelia uddmanniana. Taxonomy (NCBI): domain Eukaryota; kingdom Metazoa; phylum Arthropoda; class Insecta; order Lepidoptera; family Tortricidae; genus Notocelia; species Notocelia uddmanniana. The sequence continues at coordinate 19,081,949 of LR991059.1, read as the reverse complement.
GTTTATGTTATGGTGTTGGATCTGTACACATTGCGCCCTATCTTGTAAATACGATTGAAGCCATTTGTGCGCGTCACAACGGACGCCTACTCCATACAGTTTATTTAATAGAACGGAGTGTGAAACCTTGCCATATGCTTTGGTCATATCCAATAACAAACCGATAGCGTAATGTTTATCTCTTAGGCGATTAAGAATTTCATTAACGTTTTTATAAACCGCCAGGGTAGTAAAATGTTTCTTTCGAAACCATTTTGGTTAGGGTCCAAAAGTTGAAATTTTTCTAGAAAACTATTGATGCGATTTGCCATTGTTTTTTCAAAAACCTTTGATAGTATAGGTAGCAAGGCTATGGGTCGATATTGGCTACAACTTTGCAAGTCGCTTTTATTTTTAAGTATTGGATTTATGATTGTAATTTTTAATTTATCCGGAAATGTCAATTGCGTGTAAGATTGGTTAATCAGCTTAGTAATTATTGGCGTAAGTTCCGTACTGCAGGTTTTTATCAAATTTGTGGGTATATCGTCTATGCCGGTGCTGACTTTGTTCGGTAGTTTCCTTATTATTGAATGGAGTTCGTTATCAGTTACAGGATTAAGAAACATGGAATTTATGGCAGGTTGCATGACATCCCGTCCAGTTGGCCAGCTGCCCAGCGTGGTAGATGATGCGCCCACGGTCGAAAAATAATGATTTAACAGACTTGTTACTGAGTGGGGAGAATCCACTGTAGTATTGTCATGTTTTAGTGTTATGTTAGGTGAATGAGTCGTAGGTTTAGAGCCGGTTATACTGTTTATTATGTTCCACATACTTTTAGTTTTATTACTCGAAGTTAGAATTTCTCGCGCATAATTTAGTTTTTTAGAGGTTTTAATGCTCTTTTTTAATGTGTTTTATTTAGTATTTTATCGTTTGACTGGTTAACTAATATCTGTAAAATTCTTTTGTGCCTACATAAACGCTGAAGCCCCTTAGTGATCCAAGTTTTTTTCTGGTGGGGTTTAACTTTGATCATCTTTAAAGGTATGTATTTTTCCAACAATTCTTGCATTCTATCATCAAAATGGTTATAGTTTACATTTATATCATCGAAATCCCTGATAATATCATTCCAGTTAAACTGTTTTAATGCCTCCTTAAAACGCGCGATATTACTACATGTGAATAATCGTTTCATCATATACAACTCGGCATTCGACAAAGTTGTATTCATTGGGAATTCATAAATCAGAGCCATGTGATCAGATATACCTAGATCCTTCACAACGGTGGTACCCTGTTTGTAGTTTGTAAAAATCAGGTCTATACACGTTGAGGTAGTACTCGTAACCCTAGTTGGTTCCATAACTGTTTGGTGTAGATTAATACTTAACATAATATTTATCAGCTTACGACTGTCGTACGAATCTTGCAAAACGTCTTGGTTAAAGTCCCCTGTTACTATTAATGCTTATTATTTTTCGATTTGACTATACTTAGAATTTGGTTTAGTGCTTTTATAAAATATTAGGTGTTAATTCTACAGCAAAACACTCAAATATACTCGTATTGTCTATGGAAACAGCAGATATGTCTTTTCTCTCGCTATAATGTGCCCCATTTCTAATAAGGATTGCCGTGCCGCCTCCTCTTCGCCCGGACCTGTAATGGCCCGCCCCGAAGACATAGCCTTGAATTTGTATTATATATTTTTGCTGTGCAGAGATCCAAGATTTAGTAAGGCAGACAACTTCGTATTTTTTTTCATGAAGCAAACTTTCCAATAATTCCGTTTTATTTTTGATGCTGCGTATGTTCTGTACCAGCACACTGAATTTATAGGCATTTGTATTATTATGTAGAGGTGGCGTTGCGAAAGGAACAGTTCTTTTGATCGTCTTGAGTATGTGTGGTTTCGGATTCAGGTTCTGGTATAATTTGATTGGGTGGGTTATTTTCATAGTTTTCTTTCATACTGGTTGGTTGATATTCTTTGCCGTTTATGTAAACCTTGTTATTTCTAATTACGGCGTGCATGCCCCGGTCTCTCGCTTCTCGTAAAGTCTCCTTTATAGCCTGTCTTTGTTTTAAAGTAGCTTGGTCCATATATTCGGATATCGGTAGACCCGCATTTTTAAATGTTTGGCTTCGTTTTACAACATATTTTACCATTCTTTTACTTATGAAATCAATTGCTACTGTTCTCCTGTAGCCATATTTACCTAGACGTGTGACTCCGTCAATAAAACCGTTAATATCTATACCTAAAAGGTCGTAGAATATGTAGCAGATACGGTGTATGAGGTCTTGCTCTGATTCATTTACGTTTTCATTTAATCGGTATAGCACAATCGAATTTCGTTGCTTTTCCATTTTGTCGCTATTTTTATTGTTTATTGGTTGCCTATCTATACCATTTTTGTAACTTGATTTGTACGTGTTTGATATATAATGTACTTAGGAATATTGTTTTGTGTCATATTCAAATGCAATTTATATAGTTACTGAATAAAATAAATAAATAAATTTAAGTATGTATATCGTCGTCTAGTACCCATAGTACAAGTTTTGCTTAGTTTGGGCTAGGTCGATTTGTGTAAGATTGTCCCCCAATAGGACATCATACTTTTTGACTTTGACTTTGACTTCGTAATTTTACACATGGCGGCTCCAAAGATTTTAGAACCACGGTATGCTACGAAAAGTCCTAAGCCTATTCATGAGATACAGCCTGGTGACAGACGGACAGACAGACAGACATACAGACGAACAGACAGCGGAGTAGATAACATGTTTGCATTTAAATGTACAAAATGACTACAAAATTGCGTCACATTGACAACATAGAAAGAGTTTTTTTTGACGTTAGCTCCCACTGACAGGGCAGCAGTGACTGACACTGACAGCAATGACAGCGGCAGACTACAAGAAAAATAAAAGTAAAATCCAAAAAGGACGCATATTTCACAAAATTAATTATATTTCGGAATCAAATTTAAAGTATCCTATGATAAGGCCACTATTATAATCTACCTATACAACAAAAATTGTTCAAATCGGTTCAGCGGATCCTGAGATCTTTCGTGACACAAAATCGTCTCCTAAGATACTGGCAGGAATTTTAGAGATTTATTATATATATAGATTATACGGAGTATACCCTTTTTATCCGTTGATGTATCCTACATTGTTCGTGTTAGGAATGGTAGGATACAATCAACTTGAAGTTATAAGGGAACTGGGGGTAGCTTCATATATATTTAAGTTGTTACGAGGCAAGTTGTGCAATCCTGAAGTCCTGGCGGAGGTGCGTTTGAGCGTACCGGATCGGTATGTGTGGCGGCGGCGGCGTTATATATTATATGTTTTTGTTTTCTTTTTTGTGTCAAATTCCATACTGTCGAATTAGGATAGCCTGTAACGATGGTTGTGTGTATGTTAATAAATAATAAAAAATATATATATTAGGAAAAAATTCATTCAGTACGTTATGCGCGAAAGTGTATCATAATGCCAGACGTGCTCACAAACCTTCGCATTTATAGGCTTCGTCAAAATAAAGAAATTTGCAATCGTATCCGGCCATATTTCTGGAAAAATTGTTTTTCCATCAATATTAAAGATAAGACAGAATAATAATAGTAACACTAGAATCCATCACTATCTAATCTACAACCTGACTGACGGGCACGGTGCCAAAATGCTGCAGGGGCGGCATAATTCCATCTCAAAACCGACGCATGGATGTTCTAACACGAAAAATATTACGTGTAATCCATACAGCAGCACACCATGTGATTTTTATATCAATTGTATCTAATGATGGTTTTGAATCTTTTGTCTGTCGTAAATTCTCGCGGAATACGCTTAGATTAGCAACATATTTGCACCTTAATACCGCGTATGTGAGCGGATTTTCATGAAGATTCTAATTTATTATTCAAATCGTAAACTTTACAATACTTCCACGCGAGGGAACATTTTATTATAAAAGTGCAAACGAGCGAGCGAACACGGCGTAATACGTTGTCGCCGCAAGCCGTAACCCAAACACAGCAACTTCGTATTATATTTTTGACTAACTTTCGCCACCGCAGCGTTGCCCGACATGCTCTACATTCGTTCATGCTTATTGTTCACTTCCCCTTTTGCTATTTAAGCATATATTCTGCGAAGCACTGATATTTCATTTAATACAAAATTGAGGTAACATTTTTCAAGTGCCACTACTTAAATTGCTCTAATTGCGATAAAGTGACTCTTGTGGGTGATTTTTACGCTAAACACATTTATTTTTATGGTTAGTTGTATATGGTTAGTAGATAGTTTAACTAGGGTTGAAAATATGCCGTATGATGGTTTAGCACTAACCTCGAGATGGTACTAAAATAGTTTGAGGGTTAATATAGTGAGGTAAGGGATAACCTAAACACTTTCCAAAAATATATTAAATATAATGAAACGGGTCACTCACGTCTTAAAGGTCGAATATCGCTCGACATGTTTCAGACCGGTTCGCGGTCCTTAATCATGAGCACCTATCGCGGCGGCGGTTTTCTTAGCACCAAGAAAACCGGTGCTAAGAAAACCGCCGCCGCGATAGGTGCTCATGAATATGATTAAGGACCGCGAACCGGTCTGAAACATGCCGAGCGATATTCGACCTTTAAGACGTGAGTGACCCGTTTCATTATATTTAATATGTCTCAAACTCACGGGACTTTCCAAAAAGTTGAAAAATTGGCTCATCAGTCATGCGTTCTACAATTTAAATGATTTCTACAACGCTAAATAAATTGTACGGATGTCTATAAACCATTATTTTCTGCATGTATAACGACTTTGACGAACATAGGCAGTAAACTATAAGGCTATATTTTATCTTATTAATTAAAGACAATACTGTTTCGAACTATAATATTATATTTAAAATTATGGATTAAGTAATAATATACCAGCAAGTAACCTTTTGATTTCGAGAAAATAAATAAACAAAGATTATCCTCCCAAACTGAATAAGAAATTCCACAGTAAACATCTATAATAGAAATAGAAATATTTATTGAAAAAACATTTACAACAAAGAAACAAGTCTTTGGGTCCTGAGCTAGGATTCCCTGTGTTACAGGACCCAGTAGAATAACAAGCATTAAAATCGAGACATGCAATCGTACAGAGCTAATAAACAATATTTCTCAAGAACAATGTGTTTAAATTTTAGCTTTAACTAATTTTGTTCAGTTATGTAAAGTGTGCAGTGTAGTTTACGTATAGAATAAAGGTACTTTGTCTTAAAATAAATTGAATATTATTATAGATAATATGATATGATGTAATGTAATTAGTGCCAGGTTTTACATTATATATTTTGAAAAAAAACAGTAAATAATAAATGACATATATATATATCTTGCGGAAATTGCGGCATATTTTTAGACCAAGTGAAACGAAGGTCTTCGTTTTAGTTTCAGAATAATGCTTTCGTATGTCCGGCCGGCGGATTTCTGGATTATCGGCTGTTTTCCTCTACAGCTACAGGTCGCATTTCTCAACTGATTCTCGCGAAATTTTGTGAGCAGGACGGCTAGCATAACTTGGCACGCGAGCTATCTCACGCGCGAGATAGACTATCCGCCTCTTTCTAATTGGTACACACAGAAAGAGACGGATCGCACCAATTTGAGCTAGCCGGGCGGTTTGATCATTACATATATAATTATTAGAAAATCAGTTTTTAGAATTTTCGGAATTTGAAAACATAATCGGGTGTTGTATAGCTCACAGAGTCACTAGTATAAACTGCTTTGACACTGTAGGATCCATAAGTACTGGGTGAGTGTGCACCGCGAACCAAACAAAAAGTGACAGATGTACCTATAAGTACATTATTTGTGTTTAAACTTCAGTCTATTTTATTTTATTTTTACAATTTTATTTTATTTTTACTATGGTATTGTATTTTATATTTTATACTCTATTAAATTGAATACTTGTGTTAATTGTGATATTATTGTGATATGGGTGCATACCTGAAATAAATAAATTTATTATTATTATTATTACTCTTTATTCATTTTTTTTCTTAAATAAGGTTTTTACAATAATAAAAAGTAAAATATAAAACAATATTTACAAAACAAAAAATCATTATAAAAACCTAACTTAGGGTGCCGCCGGCAGCGAGGCAGGGCCTAAGCTACCGGTGGTTAGGGCGACAGAGAGAGGAACCTCCTGACTATTCGCGCCGTGTCCAGGAGTACCGCCTTCTGTATCTGACCCTTGACCCAGCCATCTAGCGAGAGTCTCTTAAGATGTTGGTCGAGACTCTTCGCAATTAGACCGTTCGCAGAGACGACTATCGGGACAATGATCGTCGAATCAACATCCCACATGGCGGTTATCTCGTGTGCCAGGTCTAGGTACTTGCTAGCCTTGTCCTTCTCGGCCTTCACGAGGTTCTCATCATGGGGGACGGTGATGTCGACGAGCACTGCCTGCCATTTATTATAATCATTATACTAGACAGACACCTCTTTGAGTACATAAAGACAGACACCGCGAATAAGAGCTTTAACCTTGCATTGAGTGCTTCAAAGCGCTGCTCAAAAGATTAATCATTTTTAGGGTTCCGTAGTCAACTAGTAACCCTTATAGTTTCGCCATGTCCGTCTGTCTGTCTATCCGAGGCTTTGCTCTGTGATTGTTAGTGCTAGAAAGCTGCAGTTTGGTATGCATATATAAATCAATAAACGTAAGAAGGTCGTAAAATAAATTAAAAAAAGGGTAATGATTTATATATATACATAAATGGAGTGTTGTTGGATAGGTCTTTCAAAATGAATAGAGGTCTTCATCGAACATTTTTTGATAAAGTGAATACTTTCCGAAATATTCACTCAAAAAAAAAAATGTGTCCCCTCCCCCTCTGACTTTTGAAGTATGGGTCCAAAAAAATGTGAAAAAAAATCATGAAAGTCCAGCTTAATAAAGACATTCAACGAAAACTATAGCGGACATGGTCACTTAAGCCGATTTTGAGTTATCGTAAAAAATCTTCCCCTAAGTAAAAGACGTATGAAACGCTTCGAAAATATTTCCTTTTGCTTGTTATTTATTTTTTTAGAGTAAGTTCATTGGCCAACTATGGAACCCTACACTAAGCATGGCCCGACATGCTTTTGGCCGATTTTTATTTAATATTGTGAAATACGGACTAAAAATATTTTAAGTTTTGAGATATTAATTCGGATTCCTGATTGGTCGATTTTAGTGAAGCTGTATTATGATTTGTTAGTGTCAAATACAGTTTCAAAGAGTTAAGTTAGTATAATGTGGTTGGTGGATTTAATATAGACCAAATTAGTAAATCATAAAAATGTAACTTTTTTCCCTAGAGGCTAACTTTTGCCTGGCTTGATAAGAATAATATAACACATTTTTCGAGCATGAGAAGTGAAAAACTATTTTCACACTAATTAACGAACAGACTCAATACTCAATAGGGTTACCGTTATGCCACCCAAATAGTAATTTTAACCATCAACGGAGGAAATTAAATTAGCATATTTTATAGTAAATGAGTGTTACACATTTTTTTAAAGTTAGTATATTTAAATTTTTAGGGTTCCGTAGCCAAATGGCAAAAGATGGAGCCCTTATGGATTCGTCATGTCTGTGCGTCCGTATGTCACAGCCGATTTACTCGGAGAATATGACCACTACAACTATGAAATTTGATATGAAGATGTATGTTATAAACCGCTATAGAAATATGATGTGAAATTACGAAAAAAATATTAAACTGGGCGGCAAAAATAATAATAAAATACATGTAACAGGGTCAATTTTTTTATGTACATGGAAGTGTGGGGTATCTATGGATAGGTCTAGAATGACATAGAGGTTTCTAAAAAATAATTCATTTAAGTCAACCGTTGGTGAGATATTACCTGTCAAAGTCATAAAAAGTGTGTCCCCCCTCTAATTTCCAAACTATGAAGTTTAAAATTCTGTAAAAAGTCATGATAATGTACATTAATAAATCCTTTCAAAGATTTTCGGTTTGAACAAAATAGGTTTAACGGTTTTTGAGTTATTGCCGAAAAACCGTCTTGCCAAAACAAAAGGGCGTAAGTGTCGTAAGTTTTCTATGAAGATACGACCTTTTGTGATTGAATGTATTGTATAGTGGTTTTAAATGTAGATAAGGAGGTGTCGGTACGCAACCCTTATTGTGCGTGGTCCGACACGCACTTGGCCGGTTTTTTTTATTAATAACTAAAAATTGTGAAATGTTCTTACCTCCTAACCTACCTTCACCAAAAAATACTCTTGATTCTTACCTCTCATTTATAAAGCTGTGATTTTTTTATTTCGTAGACGTAGGCTTGATCCCGAAACTAAAGAAAACAGAACTCTGGAAAAACTTTCTTGGTAAGATTCGATACCCTTTGAGCAGTTTCGAGTTACTTTTCTGGAAACGCATTCAATTATGATTATGGCATTTACCCCCCATGAAATTGGGGGAGGCCTATGTCCAGCTGTGGACGTCCTAGGGCTGATATGGTGGTGGTGGTGGTGGCATTCAAAAAAGTAAAAAACCGTGAAATTAACTTCGTGCAAAGTTCCGAGCGCTGCACAATTATTCATTTAGTGTTTTCTGTCATAGAAGATATTTACACAATACAGTAGTACCTACCTATGGTAACACTATTCGAATAAACTGGTAATTGAACGTTAACTTTAACATTAGTGAACTCACTCAGCACGAATTAGCAAGTCACGCACATAAGCCATGGGCTCGAGCTAGTACGTTGGAAGACTAAAACTAAAATAACGATGTCACGTATAGAAGCAGCTAAGGGCGGGAAGGGTCGTTTAATCTCAGCCCTTCTCTAGTAGTTCCGTTAGTTGCAGGACTCCCTCTGAGTGTACGGCTTTCACACAAGTTCATTAATACAGATCTCTAACTACCTGCCGTTGAACGTACCTAGCTGCGGCAAACAATTCCTTTCCGCTTATATAGTTTCCTACACGCTGAATATTAATTAGATACTAAATAAATACTTTATGTTTATTACACTTTCGTTCTTACATTAAAAAATAATGTCGTGTTAGTAACACCAATTATAACTCGAGAACGGTTGGGACGATATATATGATGCCTATTTGATGTTTTGGATTTTTCTTAGCTAAGAATAGCCGGAACGAAGTTCGCCGGGACGTTTCTCATAATTAATATCCACTTAAACATTTTCATCTACTTTTGTTGTAGTCACGTAGTCCCGAACTGTCAGGAACACAATTGTATGTTTCTCAAGATTTAGAGTGATGGCAATCTTCTGATTTATGTTTGCGTCTATTTACTGTATCCTTGTAAAATATATTAAGAAATCACATCGGATGCGGAATTAGACACATACATCTACATAGATGGCACCGGCTGTTCGAGCTGCATAAACCAAAAATTACGAAGTCTGTCAAAAAAAAATTAAACAAAAAAAAAACAGATAACGCCCAAACACTGCCATCACCTGTTTTGGTTCACGCACCTTATAGTTCGAAAAGCACGGAGCGGGCGCGACGCAGTGTGGGGCGGAGGCGGTTATGAATTTTTGATCTTTCCGAAACTGTCGATTACTCTCTGATCCCTTATCCCGTGCGGTTTTTTGTTGCGACGACCTCCGGACCGGGTTTGCTTTACCACCTCCGCCACGCTGCGCTTTCCGGTACGTGGTCACTACTCGAGAACCTTTCCGCCCCAACACGCGCAATGTGCCCCGCCCACTACCACTTAAGTTTAGCGATTCGGAGAGCCATGTCGGTTTGTTTTTTGGTTCTACTGCGGATGCCCTCATTTCTGTTGCGATCACGTAGATATAACTAATAAATAAATGAATGAATTGGGGGACAATCTTAAACAATTCGACCTAGTCCCAAACTAAGTAAAGCTTGTACTATGGGTACTAGACGACGATATACATACTTATGTAGATAAATACTTGCATTATATGTGCTAAATGCACATATAATGCCCTAGCCGGGATTCGAACCCGGGACCTCTAGCTTCGGAGACAGTGTCACTACCGACTAGGCTAAACAGGCCGTCATATACTCCCAGCATAGCTCTTTTCATTGCTTTTTGGGTGAATTTGAGCCTTCTACTTACCCATAATCAGCGAGCACGTTTCAGTGCCATGTGTCATCACTGGCAACACAGACTGGTCAAAGACTCAGTGTGTGAATTAGCTGTGATAGTTTTGCTTACAATATATAACTACCATGATTTATTTAGCTGGCACTTGACTCGAACAAACATTCGCACTTTAAAGTTTCATATCCCACTAACGGATTCCTGAATCAAAAATGGTTAAAAAAATCTTACATTAATTTCAACGAGTTAACTTATACCCCACACGATGGGTTTTGCAAGACAAAAAAAATTGTATCGCCACTGTACGAGTGTAAGTGTAGGGGAGGTACCCTAAGAAGAGACTAGCTTCTGCGCTATTGTGTTTTCTGTATCATTACTGGTAATGAGATGCCAAGTTTCAGCAACGCAACGAGTAGGTGTTGGTACACTACACACTAATTACGTATACTCATACTCATTTATGCGTCATGAGAGAATTAAAATAACTTATTTACTACAATGTGTTATGTATTCATGTTAGTATTTTGCCTTGATTATTTTAATAGATCAATAAATGTCTTATTTGTAATAAAGAAAACTCGTGAAGTGATTGGCATAGATGTAGGTTTTTAGAACTATCTACGCAATATTCAAACATTAAAAAAAATAACGCGTTTATTAGCAGGACTTACCGAGAATTGAATCCGGTACCCTTAGTTAACCGTACGAACGTATCGGCGATTCCAAGGGATTTAAGAAAATAATTTAATACATTTAGTGCCTAATATTTCGTAACGCTACTCTCGCTCATGGTCTATACGGTGGTTTTATTATTTAGAAAAAGCAACCTCGAGCATTGTGGTTTTGTAAACGCTTTCTATGATAAATCGCTCTTCAAGTGAGTTAATTAGATAAGGTAATCCTGTGCCGAAAGGGGTAATGGGTGTTCTAATCTTAATCGACTTCTAGTATTACTTGCGTAAGTCGTTGGCCGCCCTTGGCACGGCGCTGCGTAATGAGATACCAGGTTAAGGGGTTCACACGTGTCAAAAGACATATCTTAGCACACATTCCATGGAACGGGAAATTGCTTCCTAAAGTTTACAGCAGCTATAAAACGTGTTAAAATATTCGAAAAAACGAAAATTACATGACTTTCGTTTTCTTGAATATAAATCTATAAGCATAGCACGTTTTCACTGTTTCGATATTTACATCAATAATAATAACTCGAATTAAGTAGATAACTACTACATACATTTGAGTTATACCTACATTTTGTTCATATTAACACTTAGATAATAAAATTGAGATACCTATTTATGAGCTTTTATATCTTCGGCGAGCTTTTCACGCTGATATATCTAATGGCGACTTTACATTCAGAGGCTCAAGATATAAAGGCTTTTAAATATTTATGCGCCCTCGCAGGGCAATCACGAAACTTTTCGAACGTACGATCTAATTGTCATTTTTAATATCGAAAATGACATTTAAGGGTAAGCATCCACATGCCCGCATCGCACGCATCGGACGCATCGCACGCAACGGATTCTAAGTACTCTTTGTATAGAAAATCACAGAAGTGCGTCCACTGACGTACGGTGCGGATCTACTGATCTTGACTGACCGAACTTACACACGCTCAAAATCGTTACGTAATTATCCCGCTGGTTGTGGGAGATATTAATGCTGGTAGATCTACGTTTCCAAAGTGACAAAAATATCCGTACATTGACAAAAATATCCGTGCATTGACAGAAATATCCGTACCCTTAAAGTAATTTTGGATTATTATTATTTGGATTATATTGACGACCTGTTTAGCCTAGTTGGTAGTGACTCTGCCTCCGAAGCTAGAGGTCCCGGGTTCGAATCCCGGCCAGGGCATTTATTTGTGCATTTTTCACGGATATTTGTTCTTGGGTCTTGGATGTTTTCTATGTATTTAAGTATGTATTTATCTATATAAGTATGTATATCGTCGTCTAGTACCCATAGTACAAGCTTTGCTTAGTTTGGGACTAGGTCGATTAGTGTAAGATTGTCCCCCAATATTTATTTTTTTATTATTTATTATTGTGTCGTGTGTGTAGATATGTAGTTTCGTCATTGTAGATATTTTCACCTATCATATTAATCTCGTCTTGTTTATAAAACAAATAGTTCTGGTAATGGTAGCCCCTGAGTACCCGCATTAAGCCCTTTCAAGATATGTCGCTCGGTAGCGTGGGCGGAATGGCAGCACTTCATCAAGTAGGTTCTCGGACTCAATGAGCCTTTTGAAATCTTTGAAAGCTTTCTCAAATAACGCCCGTAATCGCTGAATGGCGTTACGTAATATCGGAGGAGCGATTGCCTTGCCACGACGCGCCCGATTACAATAAAATGACGTCGCCACATAAATATGAACATTTATTTGAATTCCTATTGAAGCGTTTGAGCAGCGAGCTCCAATGTTAATTTACTGTGTATAACTATCGTTTTTATTTAATTTCTCTAATACGTACTAACGTTTTTATTTAATTTCGTACAAATAACGCTTTGTACAAACTACGCCAATTCTTGAGATTAGGTAGCGGACTCCGGGTAACCTTCAGGATGCAACTGTACTGGGAATAACGCTAGGATGATGAAGATGATGAACGCTTTGTAGAAACTAAGTAGTAAAATGATTTACGGCGACCAAAGAGAGCGATATGACTTGCTGTGATTTATCTTCCTTGACGTAAATGAATAACAAAAAATAAATCACTCGGCTTCCGTATTCTTTAATATTAGCCCAAAAATTATTCTACAAGACGGAATAACAACGCTTTTATTGGATGTTACATAAACGTGTGCCTTTCCATTTATCTTATCGCACACTTACTTAATCATTATTTCGGGATAACGCTAAGCGGAATCAAACAACAACTACGCTAGAAATGTAAAATATACTTATACATGATCACATTGCTCACTCGCTCGACCGTCTACGTAGTGATCTACATCTTCAAACCCCTAAATTTTACATGTCACAGAACGAAATATTTTCGAGGAGGAAATGAGCAAACGTAAAAATAAAATTTGAAGATAACTCCACTGTAAGTTACGCGTGAAACGGGGCGTCGACGTTTTCCGACACTCCGCCGACTGCACGTACAATTTTTTTTAATACATCTTTCCACGTTTTCTAATTCTTATCGAGTTATTATCATCATACATGCGAAATTACAAATACACGATGCTCGATCAATGGTTACCTCGGTCCTCAGTTAAACTGGATTATTCAGGTATGTAATACTCTAGATCTCCTTAATTTATTATAATAATCGGTACTTTAACACTTTCACTGTCATGTCTCGTTATGGGTGCTACGTCAAAGTCCTTTCCCAAAAGTAGCCTAAATTCGCTACAACCGAATATTTATCTTATCAAGCCTTTGAATTCGACGAGTGCGTTGAGTGACGTCAAGATTTAATTAAAAATCTTATATTTTCTGTCGTATTCAATTTCGTAATACGCACATTTAATGTAATTGAATCGATTAATTACAGACATTATATATTTCGTAGACCTTAATTTTGTTTTGGTTGTTAAATTTACAATAGTATTCATTATACTTACTAAGCAATACTAACTGAAATACCTACCAATTAAGGAAAGTTAGGTAACACGTATTTTATTTTTTCATTTAAATATTAATAGAAATATAGAAATAATTTATTTGCATCAGCCACACAATACAAGAATAAAATAAAAGAAATTAGGTCGTATGGGGCAATGTCTAAAATTAAAAGAAAAAAACTAACGTAAAATGATCAGGCTCAGCATGAGGCTACAGCCTGGCGACTGCAGCGCTGATTTTTAGCCTGATCCCTGTGGATGACATCCAACCACTCGCACAGAACATTATATATAAAAAATATAAAAAGAATAATAAAGTACTATTGAATAATTAACAACCAAATCACACATATTAATAATATTAAATAACAAAAAACAATGGTGTAGATATTTTGACGAACAACATAGTAACATGTTAACAGGACATCTTAATATTTACAAAGTAATGTGCCAAAAGAAACTTATAACTCCGACTCTAATTGTACAGATACGCTGCTCAGATGTGTTGAGTTTTTTGCTCGGAAAGAAGTGAAACGCCCTTATTTTATTCATGTTCAACTACCGCGTTTGAAAAGGTTATAGGTACCTACATATGTTAGAATAGTGAACAAAACTAGCACTGTTGTCATATATTCAATTAAAAGTTAAAAATATACTGTGACACCTGCGACTGCGACGGTGATAGTGACGGTTTTAGGGAGGTAACCCTGAACGCTCGAATCGCCCGATTGATGGAGTTCGTGTGTATATCTTTGCTCAGCAAGTTCAAATCTCTAAATGGTTTTTATTTAAGCCACTGTGACAAAATGGGGTGTTATGTCAATTATTATTTCCAAACTTTTTTCCTTATTACCACAGAATATCGATTAATAGCTCTAACAGCGCTCAACTTAGTTTCACGCGTGTGCTACTACGTACATTGCGTAGGGATGGATCGGTCGGGATTAAAAGATAGACATCAGAACATCATAAAACCCTTTCTTTGTCACGTAACGAGGCCAGAATCAACACATAGCATATAACTCTTTATTTAACTAATTATAGCTCAATACTTGTGTCGCCCGACAGTGGTTTGATTACCAATCTCTTTGCTGTTCCTGTCAAATTACTTGAGACGGTAATAAAAACTTTTATATCCGTCGCCTCGAAGAGGAAGCGGATAATATAATAAAGAACGAAATAAAAAATGTCAAATCGAAAAAGTTTACCTAACTTTTACCAACTTCAATACGAATACTGCAATAATAAAAAAATATAATCTACTTACTGTGCCCACCG
The DNA here is from genome assembly GCA_905163555.1 of Notocelia uddmanniana. Taxonomy (NCBI): domain Eukaryota; kingdom Metazoa; phylum Arthropoda; class Insecta; order Lepidoptera; family Tortricidae; genus Notocelia; species Notocelia uddmanniana. The sequence continues at coordinate 19,066,945 of LR991059.1, read as the reverse complement.
TTAAAAGTCTGATAGACAGAGAGACAGACGGTGACTGAATGTCGTGTGAAGTATAAAATAAACTGGTTAATATTTATGATAACACACATTCTGGCATCACCTACGTAAATACGAGTATCACCTTTTATCAGCAAAAAATCAACCACAAGAGTGTACGGATGCTTGTCCGTTGGACCGAAATTAGGAGCAAACACTAAGGGCAAGAGAATTGAAAATTAGGTATTGATAAATTCTATTACCGTCGCGCTATACCTGAAACAAATGCCCATAGAGAGTGATAGGGACAACTGCAGCTCGGACCGAAAGTAGACAAAATCACGTTTCGTGGTCCCCTGTTTCCTTCTCCAAAACTGGACTGATTTTATTACTTTTTCATTAATAATTAGAGGAAGGTTTCTGCTGTGTTCCTATGATTTTCTTTTTTAGAGTTCCGTAGTCAACTAGGAACCCTTATAGTTTCGCCATGTCCGTCTGTCTGTCTGTCCGAGGCTTTGCTCTGTAATTGTTAGTGCTAGAAGGCTGCAATTTGGTATGATTGTATAAATCAATAAAACTGACAAAGTCGTAAATTAAATTCAAAAAAAGTTTTTTAAGGCCCTCCACGTAGAGTGGGGGTGATTTTTTTCTTCAACTCTATGGTGTTTGGTATTGTTGGATAATTCTTTCAAAATTAATAGAGGTCTTCATCAAACATTTTTGATAAAGTGAATATTTTCGATAATATTCACTCCAAAAAAAAAATGTGTCCCCCCCCCTAACTTTGGAATTATAAGTCCAAAAAATATGAAAAAGTCATGAAAGTAAAGCTTAATAAAGACTTTCAACGAATACGATCAGTTAAGCCGTTTTTGAGTTATCGTTTAAAGTCTTCCCTTCTTAGTAAAAGACGTATGAAACGCTGCGAAAGTATTCCCTTTTGCTTGTTATTGATTTTTTTAGAGTAAGTTCATTGGGCATCTACTGAACCCTACACTGAGCATGGCCCGACATGCTCTTGGCCTATTTTTATTTATATAGTCTCTTTGTTTGCTGGATGTTTAACACCGCGGAAATCCTGGCCAGTTTTTCGGTTTTGAACGTTTATATCTTTTAATAATTAATTTATGAAAAAAAGAAAACATACGGACATGGCATTAGTGGCCATAGATTTTATGGAAAAAAAATATTGCTCTGGGGATATTATCCAAGGAGTAAACAGGGGACTACGTTTTTATGGAAAAAACGGCCGAAGTGTTTCCTCTTAACCATCAGAAGAATACAGACATAAACAAAATCCCAGATATGGTAGTAACATAAATTATATCAGCGGGCCTATGATGGTTGCCATTTTATTACATATCGTCGTGGATAATACGCCCGTCACTCTCGCACTCGCATATTTGTCAGAACGTGACGAATGTCTTATCGACGACGATAAGTGATAAAATGGCAACCATCATAGGCTCGCAGGCCTATTTAGTTACTTAAATACGAGGGTGATTATAATTAGATATCAACAAATCGCCACGAATCAATTGATTTTGATTACGAAAGATAATTTACGCTTAGCACTATAAATTTATTGAAACTGAATAGTCAATTTGCTCGTGGCTATGGCATTATAATGTTATTAATTACCGGTAGCCATTCAAACTCCACAGAGTAAGTACCTAAGGGTATGGCACTTATTGGATTATAGCCAGATATTGTTGACCGGCTGTAGCCTAAGTTATCACATTATATAATTTCGTAAACACATTATTCATTTTGCATGCGAGTTTTCATTTAGGTACAGTGATTAATTACTGAAGCTCTATTCGAATTGACATCTTGAATGGGACTCGCTTTGGTATTTGTCTCATGCTTGTTCTAGTTGTTCTGATGCGTCAGTGCGTCATGATAACACCCATTCAGGGTCCATGACGAGTGACGACGCATATGCGTCACGCCTCTCGGCATAAAAAAAGTGGCATTGGTAGGACCGTATAGCTTAGGTGATTCTTCAAGTATTCAAGTACACAGATTTAGATTCACGTCTTTCCTGAGAACATATCGTACAAGCTAAAAGGTAGAAAGCCTATTTTTAAATTGCACTCTAAAGCCACATAAACGGGTGCCTCAGATCAGGTGCGGGTGATCAAATCTCAGCTCTTATAATTCTCCTTCGACATTGAGTCCTTGTACTATTCGCGGTTTTGCGTTATATATCCCATTTGATCAAATCTCAGTTTTGATTATATCCCTAATCCACATCATATCCCTGCGACATATACATTCTAGAACTTTATTGTTCAGAGATCTAGTCGAAAATTGTATGCATATTCATGATGCTGATTGTACATCAGGTTTTATTATTTTTTCAGATAATTAATCTGTGATACATTTTGCAATTCATTTTAATTTCAATGGTTTTCGCGCCCTATTTCTCGCGCTTGATGTGCATTAAAGTAAGAGTGAGTGCAAAGAGAACTGAAATCAATTAGCAATGCGAAATGTATGGCTCAGATTGACCTTTAGTAGCACTTAGTAAATAGAGCTACGAGTAAATAAGTATATTAATACTGAACTAATCAATTATATAATTATATTCAAGCCTAATAAAATAATTAACCTAACCGATATAATAACTTAATCCGATTCCCAAATCGTCGGATTTCAGACAAATTATTGTAGCGGATTAGATTATTTTTTATGTTTACGAGTGGTAAAATCATGTTCGTGAATCCACAATAAAGAAACCTTTTGTCCTGGCCAAACAATAATAACGAGTTGGAGAAAATCGGGGGATTCTTTTTACTTCGGTGATTTATGGTATCTGATTTGTAATACATAGGAGGAGACAGCGCGGTGTCTCGCGAGGATAGAGACATGAGATTCGTGTCAGAACTTACAAATATACGTTTTTAACTGTATCGGAAGATCAGTGTCAGTCAGTCGGTAGTGTAAAACTAAAGTGTGCTATAAAAACTGGGTCGCGGGACCGAGGCGTTGATGCGATTCATGTCTATTTAAATTCCAAATGCGGCGCGCAAGTGCAACTAAGGTATGTGTTCGCACTGCACCCTGCATGCACTCGATATAGGTCAGTCTCGGCCGACGGTGCACATGCAGGGCACGCGGCGGGCCGTTTAGTGTTTACGTCGCGGCAACTTACGACGTCGATGAGCTGGCTGAGTTTGAGTTTGATGCACACGCGGAGGACATCCGTGGTGTTGACTACGGGCCGGACCAGTTTGTTGTAGTTGGAGAGGAGGTCGTCGTAGAGTCGCTTGGCGTCGGGGTTGCCGGCGGTGGCGGCGCGGGCGAGGCAGCAGGCCGCCAGCCACCAGACGAGCGCGGCCATCAGCTCTCGGGCTCCGACATCGTTACGTAAGGCTCGAGCGGACGGACGGCCCGGGCGCGACGCGGCACGGTACTGCCGCGCGCCCCACCGCCCCGCCCGCGCCCGCCCAGCCCGCGCCCCTCACACCAAAGAATCACCGTCCGACGCGACACTCTTTTGTATATTAGCTCGTAGCTCGCTGTTTGGTTTAATTAAAGGACCAAGATAAACGAAACGGCTTGTTACGATTATAAAACTAAATGTGATAACATTTTTTGTGGCGCTGATAATTACGCCTTACTGCTGATAATTACGACAAATCCCAAACTTTGGATAAGTAATCGAATTTCTGGTTACTTTCCTTATCATGAGTATTAATTACAACCCAGGTACTTTTCTTTTAATTCGTGAGACTGAACCTTTATCGATAAATTAGTTTTAAGTGGAAGATTCGGCGTCGTTCAAACCGAAACTGTAGCAAGTGAAATTTAAACCCCTTTTAGCCGAAACAGCACGCCTCCTGCATTAGTAATCATTATGGTGGCCCTGGTAGTTGATGGCACTCGAGGTGTTGCGTTATTTAGCGGCCACTGAGGAAATGCCTTAGTTGAAGGACCCGTCTAGACGCAAGAGGTTTGCCCTTCCTTCATCAGTAAGCGCCAAACAGTGAAAATATTCTAATAGTGGGTCATTATGTTGCGTAATACATTAGTGACTTTCTTTCGATATTAATCAGCAATAAGAGAGTATACTCGTCACGGTAGTAAGTTTATTACAGAATAATACGTATAATTAATTAATATCTTCCGGTACAAAAGATGGGGAGAGGTCTGACCAAAATCCTAAGAAACCGTTGAACACAAGTGGGCGTTATTCAGCTGTTATTATGGTTATAGTGAAAAGCTGTTTCTTATTTTTTTTTTATTTATAAAAACATCCAACAACACCCAACTTGATATCAAACTAGAGATAATGAATACCGCGGGATAATAAGGCAACGTTTTCGACCGCGCATAAATCTATCCGTCATTTTCCATAGTCTATAAGGTAGCAGGTGTTACACCATAAGGTGACTACTCGTATCATAGGCTCTTAGAAGTAAACAAATTTGTAATCGAGCAGGGTTAATTACCTAGAAAATTTATACGTGATTACCCTTCTGCATGGTAGCAGAGATTTTTATCACCTTATAAGTTAACACCTAACACCTTATAGAATCAGATTTTATTTAGTAATTTTCACAAAAGTGATAAACCCCAAACGATGTTCCCAGTCTGTTATAGACCTAACACCCACGGCCATGTTTCTTTCTTTCAAAATAAGAATGTCAGAGACATGAAACTGAATCTATTAATATTAAGATCATTGCCTGTTCACAGCAAAAGCATGTTTCACATAAGATTTTTCATGTTTTATTGGTATTCTTAAAATATTGCAGATCCGAGAGTCCGTGTATAATGTAAAATGAAGTACCTGGGTGACCGAGCTATATTCGGGGTATCCCGGAGAATACTAGTATTCTCGAAGATGACATCCATTTTTCGCTCCTGTAAACCCTCGAATTGTAAATTTCATCGAAATCGTTAGAGTCGTTTAAGAGATACCCCATATAAATAAATATATGTACAAGAATTGTACTCGTTCAAAATAAATAAATAAATATTAGGGGACAATTCTTACACAAATTGAACTAGTCCCATAGTAAGTTCAATAAGGCTTGTGTTACGGGTACTGGACAACGATATATTTAATCGATAATATATACTTATATACATACAAAACATCCAAGTCTCAGCAACAAATGTCTCTGCTCACCATAGAAACAAATGCATTTACCGGGATTCAAACATCTAGCTTCGGAGGCAGTGACACTACCAACTCTGCGCTGTGTGCTGGCTTTATAGCAGAAAAGCACGGTGTTAATTATTCAAATTGATATGTCCAACATTGAGACGTTCACCTTAAATAACTAAAATTGTAACTTGTATCGTTATGACTCGTGATATGACCGGATTGCCGGAGTAGGAGTATTGCGGCGCCGGTCGCAGCCTTACGCCCCCTATCACTATGCTAGCCGACAGTCGTCACATTCCTCTGTGCCCGCTGTTTGTTAACACATTCAAAGGAGGTAGAACAAGAACATATGTAATGCAATCGACCTGGTGCAGATTATACAGATACAGATTCCTTACCAAAATAAATCTTCGCGGTAGGCATTTAAAACGGTATGAAAAATAGCGATATCACAACGATACAATTCTGGTGGTGCTTACAGTTTCGATAATATCAATTTTCCGCGTAACAATATAAAAATAACGATATACTCGTAATATCGTTTTGATGTTGACGTCATGAAAATGTAGCTTGTCAAAATTGCCAATCATTAAATCATTATTTATACTTATCACATAGTATTACTCATTACTGTTTGTTATAAAGTAATACCGCTGTAAATGTGCCGCTTAAATTTATAAGTTTCGTTTGACGAATAAAAAATGTTATGAACCATAACGATATACGAGAATAGCGTTATTACACCAAATTAAGCAAATCATCACCTATTTTATTGTATAAACTATGGCAAACAAGTTAATAATGTACCTAATTATAATATTTTTCCACCAATGGAGCGGAACAAGATGAGGATAGTAATAAAATTACGCAGAATTAGCGGGTATTTTATATCTCAGGTTTCGGTTGCCGCTGAGTATAAGTTCTCCCTTACTGACGTGTGCTTTTGCACTCCCTGACCAATTATTATTTTTCGGATAGTGGCCATTCCGGGCTGCCAAGCCCTCGGCCCCTCGTAATACTGTGACCATTTCTGATCTGTTACTAAAAATCTCGAAAAACTTTTAATTTCTTCAGGGCATATAACGTGTTTGCCCAAGTTAGAGCTACGGCTGCACATTAGGCAAAGGCAATCGGTTAGTATGTGATCTATTGGTTGTGTGACGTCACACTGTTATAAATGAACTAACCTCATCGCGTGCCTCTTCGAACGATTGTATCTTTAATAGCAGCTGTCACTTGTATGTTCCCAATGTATGTACTTCGCGTGTATCTAAATGGAGCGATGCACCACTTGCCGCTCAATTGCGCTCCTGTCGTTCTAACTGTCAGACCTTTGTTGATGCACTAGAAAATCCCTCACTGCGTTAACTGTTCAAATTCAACAAGAGTGGGCTAGTCGAGTAAACGGTGACTTTTCCTTTCATAAGTATTTTTTCTAATAAATTTCGCCTTATATCATTTAAATTTAATTATTTTCAACTTGGAGTGATGTCGTGTCGTTTCTACCAAAATACATAGTTACACAGATAGTATATTTTCGAAGTACGCCATCCATTGCGGCTTCTTCTTTATAATAGACTTAAGGAATATTATTTGTAGGCAGGCAATGGACACTGGACAGTGAAGCAAAAATAAATTTATTTCGTAAATCTTCACGTTGTATGGTGGTAGGGATTCTCTCAGTGTCGATTTAAAGTGACTAGTGCTGTACACTGCGATGTTTCATGCAATGTCACAGTGCAAGACAGAAAATGATAATTAAGGCTAGTTACTATACAATAATGTTATTCTTTCGCATTAAAAATATTTAATAACTTTTAAGTTAATAATAATTTTTAGCAATAGATTCTTAAGCGTCACAGAAGCAGGGATCTTCTTTCATAAAGTAGTAGAATATTTATTTAATTGTGGACTACACGTAGGTATCAGGTCATTAAGTGAAGAACAATATGCAATCATTAAATTGTATTTATTTTTTAACCACCAAGCACTTATTTATTACACAATTTCACGTATTGATCCAAAAAATGCACTATACAAAATCTATTTTCCTTATGTCTATTCATATCTGAAATGTACTATAGTTTTGCATCGTTAAAGGGTTATTGTTATAAAAACATTGCACTCCTTCTTTTGGGCAATCGTGTAAAAAAACAATCTCTAATTTGTGATCTTCGAATCGCTTTCTCATTGTCTGTCTATAAACTCGAAGTATAATCGATAAAATAATCGATAGAAAATCAATAATAATAATAATCGTATGGCATTTGTTTTCGAACCAAGAGATCTTCGAGAAAACAAGTACGGTTGCCAGTTTTATTAAAAAATCATAAAAAAACGATTTATTATTACGGAACATTTTGTATGCTTAAAACAGGCGTATTAACGTAAACTCATACGAGTAGGTTGTCACTCATACTTGAATTTTGAAGTAAAAAGCTGAACGTAAACTAAAGTGGTCGGGCTGCGTATGTCCTCTCACCGCAAAAGCCTACTACTAAGTACTTGACCGACGGCGGCGCCTTTGAATCGGTTTAACGCGGTGGTAGTATTGGACATCACCAAATTGCTTACGTGACGTCATAGTAGGCACGTAAAAATTGCCACGTTCGGTTTCTATACTCTTGAGCGCGTTTGCGGCGTCTATATGGTCTGTGGCATCTGTATAGCGGCATAACTAGCTAGCAACATGGGCTCGTTTCAATAATTTGACTTACAAATAAACAAAACTTAAATTGTTGAAATAATATTAAATTATTTTCATTGGAATACAACTAAGTTATTTAGGTTCTAAGAATAACAATTTGCGTTTTATAATCATTAATTTTATCCGTCAAGTACCCTATTGGAAAGCAGCTCGGCAGCGATTCTGTTAGTATTAATGATATACAAAGACGTGCCTACAATATCGCTTTTCTTTTACTTACGTCTATCTATATCATTCCAAGTTTGACCAAAAAGTTAAATTGGGAATATCCCTATAACATACCAGAGACCTCAATTTTGAAACTCAAATTGAGCCCCCAAGTTTCTTTTACAGTGTTTAACACATGGCCACGTTACCTACCTACTCATAATCTTAACGTTGTTAAGCGAACAAAGTTAGTAAAGTAGTGGGATTCATAAGTGAGGTCTCGCGTAGGGTGTTCTCCTAAAGGTTTACCGAAGGATATAAGTTTTTTTAAGAAATTGTCTTTGATGGGATCTTTTCTCTGTAGGATTTTGCGCAGTCTCCCATTCAAAAACATTGTTTATATCCTGAGAGTAATAAACACGGTTTAAACACGTAGTCCTATTACAACACAGATTGCTGTAGCTGGGAATAATATAAAAATAAATTTTAATTTGTGTACAAGGTCTTCCTTCAAAATGTTAATTTCACAAAGAGTGAGCGTGACGGCAGATTACCGCGCGTTATGATAAAGGCGCGCGGCGCAAACGATGAGATTTAGCAGTCCTTTAATAGCAGGCAGAGGCTTCTATCAATAATATAATTTTCTCACTGTAGAAATCTCCTCTTTTTACTCTTTTTTTCTCTTTATCTTCCCAATCAATTTTTCTCACTATTTCACTAACGGCGTAACATCTACCAGTAGATATCTTTTAATTGTGTGACTACAATAAAGGTTTCGACAGTACAATGTACATCATATATTATCCGGTATAGCATCAATCTATATCCTTGTTTAGTAGGTGCGGTCGCAGCAAAAATATTGAAAATTTGTTTATAGACTTACTTTGATCGGCTGTGTCCCCGTTAAGGTTTATTGGGTCAGAAAATCTGGTTTACCACAGAACTTCTTTTACTTTGCTATACAATGTTGAATACAAAAAGTCCTTAATAGTTTTAGAGATATAAGTGAAAATCTGAAAAACCCCTCAAGTTAGCACAAAGACTTAGAAGGTCACAAACTTAGGATAGTCTTCCTAGTGTATCTCCAAAAAACTTAGTTCCATTAAATTGTGAATACTTTCCAGCTTCATGTACATTTCTTCGACATTTCGATTGGACTAAAGGGTTTCTATGGAGATCCTACTCGCGTTTTACCAAGAGGGACGGAGCTTGTATGCAGCTATAGTAGTCGGCGGTTAAGAAGTCAATCCTGACACCCGTCATTTCAAAATCGTCAATTAAAAGTCACTTTGAGGTTATAAACTGTATGGAAATGACAGTTGTCAGGATTGACTGGCGGCTTACCAGAAACCACCTTTGAAATTTGGGCGGTTATGTATTTATTTGGCCTCAATCTCAATGTCATATCAAATAGTTTAAATAACTAAAATAATTATTAAGAAAAAAATCCGACTTCAATGGGGGAGGCCGGTGAAAGATTATTATACTTAGATGGTGCACTCATAGATTCCATACAATAAAATAAAAATGGCTATAAGTATGTTTATAATGGTAGAAGATTAAGTACCCTCAATTCCTCATGGAATCATGGAAAAACCTTGCTTGCTTGACAAACAAAACGAAGAGAACAAATCGCCAAACGTGAACTACGCGTCGTTGAAGAGTTCCGTTCTGATCATCATCAGCAGTTCCACTTCATCAAATGTCACTTTTATGAATGAAATTTGGGCGGTTATGTATTTATTTGGCCTCAATCTCAATGTCATATCAAATAGTTTAAATAACTACAATAATTTTTAAGAAAAAAACCCGACTTCAATGGGGGAGGCTGGTGAAAGATTATTATACTTAGATGGTGCACTCATAGATTCCATACAATAAAATAAAAATAGCTATAAGTATGTTTATAATGGTAGAAGACTAAGTACCCTCAATTCCTCATGAAATCATGGAAAAACCTTGCTTGCTTGACAAACAAAACGAAGAGAACAAATCGCCAAACGTGAACCACGCGTCGATGAAGAGTTCCGTTCTGATCATCATCAGCAGTTCCACTTCGTCAAATGTCACTTTTATGAATGAAAATGCTTGATTAGTTCATGAAAATACTAAAATCACTATTTGTGTGCCTTTCACATTTGAGGAGTTCCCTCGATTCCTAATGGATCCCATCATCAGAACTCGAGCATGACAAAAATCAATCGTGAAAACAGAACTTGCTTAACAAACACAGCTAGAAGGACAAATCGCCAAACGTGAACTTTTCGTCGTTGAAGAGTTCTGTTCTGATCATCATCAGCAGTTCCACTTCATCAAATGTCACATTTCTGAATGATAATGCTCGATTTTAAAAAAAAACACAAAAATCACTATACGTTTGCCTTAAAGATTTGAGGAGTTCCCTCAATTCCTCATGGATCCCATCATAAGAACTGCGTTTTGACAAAAACGGGACCAACTTAGATATATATACTTACAATCAAAAAACAAATTTTCCTAATCGGTTAATAAATGACGGAGTTATGGAGTAACAAATATTAAAACAAAAAAAAAAAACAGAATTGATATCCTCTTTTGAAATCCTGAAGTCGGTGAAAAAATGATGAGGAAAACAAATGTTTTATTGAAATTTCGAATCGGAGATCACATCGAACGGGAAACTAAATAGTTATGTAAATGATAGGTTTATAGATTTTTATGGATTTACTGCGTTCCAAATCCCGAATCGTAAATCCGAAATGGAATTCCGATTACACGCGACCCCCAAAAACCATAATCATAGAATGCTATTCTGAACTTGCATAACACAGTGTGTTGCTGCGTCATAATTACATATGTTCATTAATAAAATAAATTACACTTGAAAATTATAAAGTGACACCAGGAAACAGATAACTCGTTAAGTGCACCTACTCTTGTTTTACCAGCATCACCGTTAACTGACCATAGGCAGACATTATCTCATCGCAATAAGGTTCACAAATGGCCAGTAACTGGGATGCAGATAGTACGCTAACTATGTTGGCCTAACGCTATCCGGGATGTACAGGCAACACAAGAGTCACGTTCGCTAAATAAAGACGGACGCTCTACGCGTGCCAATAAACACTAGTATACTCAACCGCCGCTTATTGCCAGGTACAGTCAGCGGGAGCGGTTTAAAAGTTGCACAGATGTTTATTTTCTCTGACTGGTGAGTTGATGTCTAAATGATAGACTTTCGGTTACATGTTTTGATTTACAGTTTCCACTGCACAGTTCCAGTTTTTGAGTTTCCAGTTTTGCACTATAAAATAGTAGGACTGTAGGTATCTTGTCAAAAATATATGACTTAGCTTTGGCGATGGGCTAACAACCTGTCACTGTCTATAAATCTCTTTTCTCTGTCTATAAACTTACAGTTGCTAAAGTGGCACTGAAATTAATTTTCGTGTGCTCTGCCTGCCCTTTTTGGGAATATAGGGGTGAGTTTATATGGAGTTGGATGGATGGTTAGTTTTTATGAGGAGAGTGGGGGGAATGAATTAGCTTTCAGAACTTGTTGACTTTTCTGGGTGGGTTGGATAGGTTGGACAGTTATGTCGAAAGATAGCGTCCCTTACACGTACCTACTATGTATGCTCGAGATGGAGATAAACAAAAACAAAACCACTCTGCGGTTGTGAGATTGAGGCTCAGGTACGAATACATTTGTGACGGTAAATTGCTCTGTCACTATGACAGGCCTAGCTGGGAATAACGTTCAATTTCCTTTTCCCTGATGGATGGATTTGCTTTAATTCGCAATAATCAAAACTGCCTTTGTATATTTATACAAAACCTTCGATAGTCGTCGCTCTCTAAATAAAACGCCCCCCGATTCCAAGTAGTTAAAATAAAATTTGGGAAGTAGAATTATTTATTATGAATGTTACTCGGTTAACTTTACAGATAAATAGGTAAACTAATCTAAGCTTCATATTTTTAACAAAACAGTAAACGATAGCATGGAATGCATTTTTTGTAAATTATGATTTATACATAGAATAATTGCCATTTAGTATATACTTACCATTGATAACACGTGAGCAACTCAATTTTTGTCTAACCGAGGCCACGCAAAATCTTTGATATTAAGATTAATGTATCTGTTTTTGCAAATAGATATACCTACCTAAATTGGAAATAAACAGTTTTTTATACGTTTCAAGGCAAAGTTTATCGGATGGTTCTGAATGTTTTATTCTGGACAGGTTTTCCTTCCATGACATTTTGAAAGACAGAGATATGTGGTGGTTTCATGTCCTTTTCTTACAAATGTCGCAGATGGAATACCTGCTCACATAGCAACCACATTTACTAACGGGTTACGTCCCCAAGGGATAAACTTGTTTGAACATGGCGATACCGCACATGTGCACTTGAGCAGAAACCGTCTTATTTAGGCCCGAATAAAACCGACTTTATAAAATCCGTTATATCTTATTTCGGCATGTGTCAAAAATATAAAACCTTATAAAACCCGGCCTTTATAGTAGAGAAAGAACATTTCTACAGTTTTCTGACGAACAAATATAAAGAGTGACTTAAACCTAAGCGTATGTTTTGTTGGTGGAGATCTACAACAGGTCGGTCGCGCTAAACTCTTTTATTTACCTATTACCATTCCACCTTACTATGGAGGTTCGCGCGACTTTTTACAGTGGCTTAACCTGCCGCGGGTCGTAAAGGCCGCGCGAATTATGCGTTAACATGCAAATATTCAGGCGGCGAACGGAAACGTAGACCGCTACGAGCGTAGATTGCTACGGGGCTACGAACCCGCTACGCCGCAAATCGAAGTGACAAATGAAAATGTAGCTCTTCGTGTATACAATTACCGCGGCTTTGGAGCTTATTGGGTATCGTTTTATTGCATTTCGAGCAGTTAATTGCTTCATTCCGACCGTAGTTTTGTGTTGTCCGTTACTTGCGCATCCCCAAGTCAATAAAGGGTCGGCAACGTACTTGTGATTGGATTGGAGTCGCAAGTGTCCATAGGCTACGGTGTCTGTTTACCATCAGGCAGACCGGAAGCTTGGTTGTCACCGTCGTTGTAAAAAAATATTGCTTTAAAATACATTTTGTCTCACGTTTATAGCGATTTAAAAGAAATATTGAGATGATATGTTAAAACATGATGTTCCGCTTAATGCGATAACTTACGCTGCCACCCGTTCTAGGTACCAGAGGTTTTATGCTTTGTTATCTCAGTTACCGTCGGCGTTATTTAAGATTCCCCCCGCGTCGGCCGCCGCTGCATGGATCCAAATAATATGATTTACTCTGCTTACACGATGCCGACTCTCTCAACCGGATTAAAGGCGTTGTTGCGACATTGACGAACATGTCGTGAGATAATCGGGTATTTTGATGAAAATTATTTTTTTGTGGTTGGAACCGGATTGAAGTGTGTTGTGGGCGATGAGCTAGGAACTTCATCACGGCAATATCACATTTTCTCCATCTTTAAACATAAAATTGCTAAAAGTGGAACTGAATATGAACGTCGTTTATATATGTAAATAAAAAGTAAAAAAAATATGTATGTAAATTGATGGTTGCGGTGGTAGATAACTTCGTGTTCTAGCGGACATTTATTGGTACCTGGGTACTCGTAGGTATCTTACTACTATTTCATATTACGAGTATACATATGTATTTCATGCATTCGCTAAAAATTGTTTTCATATTTGCGGAACTTGCAAAATTTTTAACCCGGTCGTAGTTTTACGTACTAAAACTACTTTTACAAAATAATCTCATCACTAAATCACAATAATTTTTATGAGTTTCCATATTTCGTCACAAAAACTTAACGAGGTATATTTTACAATATAGAATAGAATTGGGAACATTTCATCTTATGATACCAGCTTAAAGCAAAAATCCATTTAGAGATTTGGACTCGCTTTTATACCTCATAGGGATAAGTTCGCCTTTGTACTTTAATCTTATGTGACATGTGATATATATTCTGTGTATTACCTTTCTTATTACCAGTGATCCTAACTTTTGTAGCACTTTCGATGCAGCGGGTGGTGTTATCGGAGTTGGTACGGACAAATACAATTTAAAGGGTTAATTAAGGTTAATATAAACGTTATTAACACTAATGAATCATAAGAATTTAAATCATTTATCCCAATTCCGTTAACACCACTATGCTGCACCGAAAATGCTACAAAAGTTACGATCACTGCTTAATACTCAAAGAGTACATCGGGACGACTGTCAACTTAGACCAGCTTGACAGGACTGGTTTCCCACAACAATGTATATGTACCTGCCTTGCTAGCACGATAGCTTATACCGTCACGTTATATGACCGAAATGTACTAAAACGTCACATAAAACGTGACGCTATAAGCTGTCGTGCTAGCTAGGCTGACCCACATTAGCGTAGTTATGCGGTTGTTATTTAATGAAACATATCGAATTATAACCATTATCACCCAATGTGTAAAATTATTTCAACGGTTGCTTTTAGGTATTCGTGATGAGTTCGTAATCCCTCAACGTTCTTAACAATAATCCTATTTCATACACTCCCGACTTCAGATGTCTCTCTAAGGAATGCGTTGAAAAGCTTTTGTGGCACATTTGTCACATGTGAAAGCTTCTTCGTTGTAAATCTTCAGAACATATCAGGGGTCAGCAATATTGAAAAATGTAGACAGATATCCATTAGATCCCCGCGTGTAACCTAAAGTATCCATTATAATCTGTAGTCGTTGCGGAAAAAAGGGTCGTCACTCTGCAGGGACTCTCGATTCAAAATCCCCGAAGCATAAATCAAAATTACAAGGGAAACATCTCAGGGACCTCTTTATGTCGCTTAGTTATGTATGTAGGAGAACAATAGCTTTAGACAGTGGCCTAAAGAAACAGTGAGTGCGGACGTATAATAGTCGGGGATTTTATCATAGATTAGTCTGCGGCTTCAAAGTCACAACCACGTCTTTGGCGCGAGACAAAACGGCGGGCTCCACAAAGGTACTTTTAATCAAGAGTTTAAACTGCCTCCCGAACAATGTACAGCATATTGTATAGTATACAAATAAAAATATACGTTAACTGAAAAGTAAATTAATCCAATTCTATCTTCTAATAATATTACGAACCGTAAATATCTGTCTTCACTAATTAGTCTTGATCAAGCACCTGTACTAATCTGCATTCACAATTGTAATCTTAAATTAATTATGTAGTTGGCAGCATTGTCGTGTGGAATATAATACGCTTGAGTAATCTCAATCTATACACGTTTGCAAGTAGGTAAGTATAGAGGAAAGGGCTGTGAATTGAAACAGAAAATTTTTCGTGGTCTCTCTAGTGGAGACAAATTAGCCAAAAAAATTTAATGCGAAGGCTGCTGCGGGTTCAAGCAACTCATTTCATTAATCTTCACCCGGCTTTGGCACAGATATTCGAGACTATTTTGCAAAATAAACCAACGTCGGGCTGTTATTGTTCGTTCTTCGCTGGTGCACATTTGCCCCGATGCCCAGGACTGCCGTTTTTTATTCACCCGTTAACCTTCCGTGAAGACTGGCAAAACAGCAAAGCGCTGAACAAAAGGATTATGAGAATAGTTCTGGCAGACGAGCAGTATGATAAAGGAGTCTAAAAGATATTCATTTTGTCAAATCACTGTCTTTATTTTTCTACTCAGTGCTCTGAATCACTGCTAAAGTATAACTAGTTTTTTCGAGAGCACGATAGAGGTTTAAACCAGATGGCACTCTCAATCTTATGTCACAATGACGGAGGTGATCAATAGGTGTCATCTATTGGTCATTAACGTGTCGAGTATAGGGAAGTTTACCTTAAACAATTTATGTGTATCGATTAATTCACGCTTCCAATTTAGCTGATAATTATTATTATGAATGCTGGGTTAATCTGTGTAATAAGTTACTAACGATTTTTTTTTAAATTTAATTTTAGTTTTGAAAGGCTATGGCAGCCCCGTTTGTTTTTTTAAGTTAACAGCATTTTAAAGGCGTATTTTAATTCTCAGTTTTAATTTCAGTTGAAATTGGGAAACCTCACTTAAACAAAAGCAATATCCACAAAGTGAACGTATCGGAATCGCTATCATCTCCCGCGATCGAATTGAATATTCATGGAGCTTCACAGATCGGTTGGCTATATATTTATTTTATTATAAACTGACTTTATATTGTGACTTTTTGTTTAGAAAACACGTGTTTTTAATATGCGTAAAAAAAGGTAGTCCTAATATTGCGTTATTTATTCAGCAAGTAAGTAATAAATCTAATAAAGATTTAATTGTCATTACCAAGTTTTATAGGAATAACGCGCCTTTTCTAAACCAATTTTTATGTAACACGTACAAATAGTCTCGTTTGAGGTTTTTGTTAGTACCACGTCGGTGACAAACAGGCGTACGGCCCGCCTGATGGTAAGCGGTCAGCGCAGCATATGGAAGCCTGGAACTCCAGGGGTGTCACATAAGTTTTAGGCCATATCCTTACTATGTCGCTATTTTAGATTTGTAGATAATATGCCTACTGGTTTTTTACAAATCATAATGTTCAATGGAATCGGTAGGTGAATGTAGTATGAATTATATAACATGCAAATATTTTAAAAACATAGTATTTGCACCAGTTGGAAATTAAGTTTAAACCATTAACCATGTACGAGTAAATAAGGCGACGGTAAAGTTAGTTTAAGGTTTATGTATGCTCAATAAAAGATGCATACACCAACATAGTAAAATGATAAAAGTGGTCGTGACATTCTTAAAGTGAAAATATTTTTACGTTTAATCTTCATTATAATGGAATATGATCGACGAGCTCTGGTCGCGCCCGTTTAGCGTGTTAAAGACTAGCGTCCGAAACACGTCGAGTGACATTCGAAGTTAAAGAAGTGAGTGACGCATTTTATATTATTTTAATACGTATCACCTCACGGTAGTGTTCTATATAAAATGATTGACGAGGACTTAAATTACAATAATGATCGATGAGGTTGCCGGAATGACGGCCCCTAGCTGCCGTCGCCACCTGGCGCCCAACAACACGCACCGCGTCAATCACACTTGTGCAGGCTACTCTTTATACCTCTATAGTTACCGGTACCAAGTACTGACTTATTATGCTAGGCTTTAAACAAGTGTTTCCTTTTATTCGCAATTCTTCACAAATGATTTTATAAGTTTACACTATTCGTTATTCTCGCCTATCTTCGTTTTGACATACAAACTTTTCTTTCGATTCGATAGAAGTGCAACAAACTGGCAACCGTACTGTGTTCTCGAAGTTCTCATCGTTCGAAAATAAAAATGCCATACGATAATAATAAGAATGGGAATTTTTTGATCATTATATTCAAAGTTGTATCAGTTTTTGTAAAATATTAAAGAATATTGTTTCTCATGTGAATATGCAAAGCATTTTCAGTCATAAGATACCTTGTATACGTAGCAATAAAAACGTAGCTAAATAGTAGCATATTGATACCAAACCTATGTAAATCAAAAGGCATAGCTAAAAGCACTCGATAGCTTCGTTCTAATCAACCTCTGTCGGACATGGTATGCAAAATGCCTTTGCGGAGGGCGTTAGTGTAGTAAATAGGATGCCGGGCCGCCGTATGTGCCAATACAGGAGCAGATTCGATTACTATGGCAACGCGTGATTGAGTCCCTGCCAATTTTATCGACTACAGCCCAGTCTTTCAAATTGGAGATTAAATTAGTTTACGGATATTTAATTTGAAATATGTAGCTGTTACAGATTATTGTGTAAACACAAAATATTGCATTTATTTTGTAATTTTTACGCAGAAAATCGGACAATAAGTGAAAACTACACGCATATCATGGATGTTTAAATAATATAATTTAATGTGTGATACTACAAATGCAGATTTTTGGGTCACGTACAGATGCTGTTTGCATCATAGGTATGTCAAGATGAATGAGGCCTATGTTGGTGATACAAACTAAGAAAAGTAATGCCCGACTATTGTTATTTAGACTTTACAGGTTTAGGTAAATCTTAACTGCACCGTAGGTAGGTACAGCAATTTTTTATCTCTAAAGACTTGAACATCAACGGCGTTTACACCCAAGCTTTAGTGGCAAAGCAACTTTATAATGAATTATATAAATATTCAATGGCTTCAAACTGATTAATGTCAACTACTCAATGATAAATCGCCCTGTGTGTTCTTAAACCCCCGCACTTAAACAATATTCGCAGTGTGCTAATGACGCAGCGTTCCGGTGTTTAACTATGCGATTAACTCGGTACCCCGTCTCAGTGTTCCGTATTTGGCAACTTCATTAATTTTTAAAGTACGGTTTTAAGTTAGAAGCATACTTCAAGCACAGGCCCAAACGCGCGCATGTCAGAATGTATGGAAATCCAGGGCGTCTACTAGCGCGGGCGGCAATAATGTGGGTATCTGAATTAAGTTTAGCACAACAATGTGCAATTATCTCTCTATTTATATAATAATAATCATTTTATATAACATAAAAAATCATGTTATGGTAATAATTAATTTTTCGAGACAAAGATCGGATTTGATGATGAAAAAAAGCATGACCTTCCTGAGGAACAGTTCTCGTACCGTAAGTACACACCTCCATGTAAAGAACATTTGTACTGTAGCGGAATGGTTTACAATATGCGACTTTAAGAAGAGATCGTTGCGCCCTTTCCAAACTGATCAGAATACTCTTTGCGGCTCCACCCCAGGCTGAGTTACAGTACCCCAATATGGATTCACCTAGCGCAAAGTAAACCATTTTAGCAACTCAGGATACGCAACGTTTCTCAGGAGCCTAAAAACAAACATGAGTTTGGGAACACGAGACTTCAAAGATTCCATGTGCTGACGCCTAGTTAAATACGATTCAAGTAGTATGCCAAGATATTTAATCAAATTTGTACACTCAACCGTTGCTTGCTGTGGGTTGGCTCCCATCGTTCCGTATACCAACTCGTACAATAGGACTAAATTTTCAATTCTTCAATTCAATCATATCACTTGAAATTCGTTAATAAATGCACATTAAACTTCGATTTGAGGCACATGTTTAGCTTTTTCAGGTAATCATCAACATCAAATTCAAAATACGACACATTACTTTTTTTCTTATGAATTAGACAATGGAATTTCATCAGAATATTTTTATATCAGCTTATATTTTTTGCAATAAGCCGCATTTTTTTTATTAAAAATATTCGTGTGATCAGTGATCAGTAGGTGAAACCCTTTCGATTCATGTATAAATTGTAAACATTTATAAAAATGAAATGTTGTCAATTACTGTTAAGTTGGTCCCATATAAATATTTAATCGTCTCTAAAAACTGGTTCCGAATCACATCCTATTTGTTTGTCAAATAGTGTATTACAAATTTTAACACCCTATCTATAATGTTCATCATGTAGAGTCCCTCCTTCTCCAAGAAACCAGCCAGTAGTTAGCCCCGTTGGTTCCGACTCCAAAGATTCAAAGATTCAAAGAGTTTTATTTGTCCATCATAGGTAATAACAAGGTGTTAACAATTTTTCGTATCACTATGTGGTAAAATTGGAATAGCATTGTAGATTATTTAAAAACATGTCATGGTGTGTAAAACAGATAAATTAAATCAAAATCATACAATCCATACTATCCATACTTCCATACTATACTATATACTATAATATTATAATAAACTATATATATAATATTATAAATGCGAAAGTCACCCGTCTGTCTGTCTGTCTGTTACCTCTTCACGCTTAAACCGCTAAACCGATTTAGATGAAATTTGGCATAGAGATAGTTTGAGTCCCGAGAAAGGACATATGATAGTTTTTATTCCGCAAATCGTTCGTTGGGGGTAAAAAGGGGGGTAAAAGTATGTACGGGCGCCTACAAATTTTTTAATAGCAATTATTTCTTTAATATCGTTTTGTAAGAATGTAAACCCGCTAAATCCATTTCTTAACATTTTTTCCTTTTACCACCATTATGTAGTAAAAAAAGATGCATTGCCTGAGAAAAACAGGTACTGCCCGTTACCCGTTACCTTCGGCTCGTATGATGATATTCGCACAACACCCAATATATGTATATATTTATTTCAGAAAATTTCATTTAGAGTTTTTCAAGAAGTTTCTTTGTATATAAGTACCTTTTGATTTATATGAAGTTGTATTTACTTTGATATTCTTGACCTACTGCTAAATCAATAAATTTAAAACGTTATTTGATTGCAAAATACATATAAGTTACAAAAGTCATCGTAACAAATAGATAACCAAAACGCTTTACCCACCTGTCTTTTATTTTGGAATTAGGGGAAAAAATAACCCAATGACATTTTCCCCATTTTTCGGTATTTAATATTTTGATTTAAATCATGTTTTTTTCTCTCCTGTAAACTTCCACAATATGACATTAGGAGGTTTACACTATTAGCCGACGATAGAACGAGTTGAACGCGGACGGAGTCGCGGGCAAAAGCTAGATGTTATATAACAGGCATACAGATCCAGTTTCTAATATAAATAATAATAATACATCATAATAAAGATTTTTAGGGTACCTATATCAATATTGACTAATTATTTTCATCAGTCAAAAACTTCCAACTCCAAATTGCCCCACTCTCAGCTCATTGCCGTCTCTTTTGCCCAGTTTTACGTTAAAGTCCCCCATAACAACGGTGAAGTAGGTTTTGGAACTATGCATGGCCTTAGTTATATCCTCATACATAGCCTCCACCTCGTCGTCGGAGTGTGCCGAGGTCGGCGCGTATACCTATACATGTATGACCTTCAACGAGTATCTCTGTGATACTCTGAGTATAAAGTATGCCACCCTAGCCGACATACTCTCGATCTTCACCACGTTGTTTACGAGGGACTTGTGGACGATGAACCCGACACTTCCCTGGGACTGTTGGTCGCCCTCCCGGAAATAGAGCAAGTTGCCTGACTTCAGGGTTATCGTGTCCTCCCCTCTCTTCGGACTTCAGATAACCCCACAACATCCCAACGCAACTTGCTCAGTCCTTCCTCTAGTTCCGCTATCTTTTCGTCGGTCCGCAGTGTAAGAGTGTTGTACGTTGCCAGGGCCAGGAGTCGTCGGTGGTGGTAGCCGAATCTTCGCCGGAGATTCTTAGCACCCCTGGTCCCGCTAGTACCCTGGCCGCTACCAAAACCAGGGCACTTAGGGCCGCCGGAACCTCGGGGCCGTGGCTTTTTTGCGTTGTCCATCTCCTTCCTCAAGAAACGCGAGCACAGGAAGTGGACCTGGATGAGTCCCGAAGTGATCATCGTCTGGTAAGAGGCACATTGAATATATGCGTCAAGCTAGAGCGCTCTCGACTGATGAAGTCTACGCTCCGTCCAGCAGCAGTCCAAATCCAAAACCTCGAGAGCTTTCAGCTGGAACTTTTTTGATTGTCTAGGTGGCGACGTGGACGAATTCAATGCCGGGTTTGTGGAAGCTGTCCATAGCATTGGGTCTAAGTTCTTTAAGGCCCAACGGACTCACAGAGCCAAATGGCTTACTATCTCCATTCAGAGATTCTGCAGTCTTCAGTCGATGCGACATTATACAGGCAGCTCAATAAACAGACCTCCAAGTCCCTTACCCGCGATCTGCGCCAATTCAATACAAATCTTATTGAAATAGCCATCGAGCAGAATAAGGGGTCTAAAGTGTTCTCAAGAGATCTGTCTATTGGGCAGAGCCAGCTCGCCAAATTAAAAACTGAAGACGGTAGAATCGTTTCATCCAAACCCAAGCTTCTGAATGAGATAGAGTGCTTTTATGGACAGCTATACACGTCAACTAGCAGAGCTGAAGTTGGTCTGGCGGAAGACCCTAGAGCCAGATTAACCCGGCACTATACCAAAGATATCCCGGACATCCGCCTGTACGAGATAAGAGTGGCTCTTAAACAGCTAAAGAACAACAAGGCACCCGGTGAAGACAGAATTACAGCTGAACTCCTGAAGGTGGGTAGAAAACCGGTCCTTAGGGCCCTTCAGAAGTTGTTCGACTCCGTCTTACTGGAAGGGAAAACTCTAAAGGCATGGAATAGAGGTGTGGTGGTGCTGTTCTTCAAAAAAGGTGACAACGACTTACTGAAGAACTACCGCCCCATCTCACTTCTGAGCCATGTCTATAAGCTATTTTCAAGAGTCATTACGAACCGTCTCGCACGCAGGCTAGATGACTTCCAGCCTCCCGAACAAGCCGGTTTCCGAAGAGGCTTTAGCACCCTAGACCACATCCATACGCTTCGTCAGGTTATACAGAAGACTGAGGAGTATAACCTGCCACTCTTTCTAGCGTTCTTAGACTACAAGAAAGCCTTCGATTCGATTGAAACCTGGGCTGTACTACAATCTCTCCAACGGTGCCAAGTGGACTACCGCTATATCGAAGTGCTGAAGTGTTTGTACGAGAACGCCACTATGTCAGTCCGACTCCAGGACCAGAACTCGAAACCTATTCCGTAGCAGCGGGGAGTCAGGCAAGGAAATGTTATTTCTCCTAAACGGTTTTCCGCTGCACTGGAGGATGTGTTCAAGACTCTGGACTGGAGAAGGCTAGGCATCAACATAAACGGCGAGTACATCACTCACCTTCGGTTTGCTGACGATATAGTAGTCTTGACTGAGACCATGGAGGATATAAGTACAATACTCAATGACCTCAGTAAAGCCTCCGAGCGAGTTGGTCTAAGGATGAACATGGACAAGACGAAGATCATGTTAAATGCCCATGTAGCACCAACTCCCGTAACAACCAACAATCAATCACAACCAACCAATCGCAATCGAACACACTAGGTATACAACAGACTGTCCAGTTAGGTTAGGTTAATCGTCGAATCCGACTAGGCTGGGCAGCGTTCGGAAAGCTACGGCACATCTTTTCGTCCAATATTCCGCATTGTCTCAAGACGAAAGTCTTGACCAGTGTGTGTTGCCAGTGATGACATATGGTACTGAAACGTGGTCGCTTACTATGGGCCTCATAAGAAGGCACAAAGTCACCCAAAGAGCAATGGAGAGGGCTAGGCTGGGAGTGTCTCTGCGTGATCGCATCAGAAATGAGGCCACCGGCAGCTGGACCAAAGTGACCGATATAGCCCTTAAAATCGCTAAACTTAAGTGGCAGCGGGCGGGGCAACTTTTTTTATTTATTGTAATGGGAAACAAACAGCGTATATTACACAAATGTATAGAAAACAACTTAGTTTATACATAGGCCAAACCAGTTTCCACCAAGGTTATTACATTTTTCTCTGAGTACAAACGATGCAGCAAACACAAATAACAAAACCTTTAACATTTTGATAAAATTTGAAAAGAATTTTTAAAAAATGAGGAAAAACAAAAAAGAACAAAAGTTAATTAAAATTAGAGTACACTAGCGCATTTTCCAGTTTCAATATTTAACAAGCATTCAATATGAGTTATATGAGTACAGTTATGTTTTTACAATTGCTTTCATTTTAACATAGCACGCAGAACCGATGGCCGCTGGGGCGGAAAGGTTCTCGAGTGGCGATGTCGTACCGGAAAGCGTAGCGTGGGCAGGCCCCCCACACGGTGAACTGATGACCTGGTAAGGGTCGTGGGTGTCCGCTGGATACGGGTGGCGCAGGACCGGTGATTGTGGAAGTCTTTGGAGGAGGCCTACTCGTATGTCCGGCAGTGGACGTCGTTCGGCTGAAATGATGATCTATAATGTAAGAATTCGGCTAAAATCACAATGTAATACTGGTATTTTTGTATTGTATACTGATTAATACCTGGACCCGGGTATGTCCTAAAACTACGACCAAGACCACTGAAAGATGGGCAGCAGCATCCTTGGAGTGCAGTGGAGGTACTGCGATCGCCAGTCCGCATGCTAAGCACGGCGATTATGGCATTTACCCTCCATGAAATTGGGGGAGGCCCATGTCCAGCAGTGGACGTCCTTCGGCTGGTATGCTGGTGGCGGTAGACCTATTACATTGGTGTAATAAAGATAATATCATATTAATATCGTAATATTCGGATCAAACTGGGCCAACACCACTCACTCAAATGATGCACGTGCGGTAGTAATGGATATAAATACCTATTCTAACTTCGATCTACAAACTTCGCGGTCCTATCCCTGTTTGCAGTTGGGACTAATCTGATTTGCCGCTATTTATCATGCGGAATCTTTCGTTTATATCCGGCTAACCTCGAGCGAGAGCAAATAAGCGCTGACTCGTCTCTTCGTTATCATGCCACGTCAGCGTTTCCTCGATCTCCTACACAAATATGGATAAGCGTTGATATAACCAGACGTATAGAATGAAGTGTTGGTATCACCGTATAAATTCATATTATTATTTATACGTCACTCATTCGTACTCATCCTCTAGTAAGTACAGCATTAAATGAACAAAATTGTTACCTTTATTTCGGCGTTTGTTTGTAAATAAGATCAATTGGTAAACATCAGGGTAATTAGGTAATGTTTCTACCGTACGATAGGTGTTTGTCAGTACTGCCCCTCATCTTCTCATGGTATTACTACTGCGAAATCGCTATACTGACAGTATATCGACTATAGAGAAAATCTCACATCAGTAAACTCACGTCAAATACCTATCACATATCGCTCCCGCCCCGCCAAGTTAGAAAGTCGCTTTACTGACATTTTTATACTGTTTTTCACGTATCGAATTAATAACAGTATAGCACGCACACGCTCGAAGACATTGCGTAATTACCCCGCTGTATATTAAAATGTTAAACTTATCCGTTAGGTTGGGCCCTTGTACGGCCCTGAAGTGGTATTCTTGTAAAAGTATTGGCTTGTGGCGTAAAGACGTACGTCTCCACCTCTAGTTATCACCTCAACGCTCGCCCCACCTTAAACGCTCGCTCCATCTGTCATATGTCAGCCAGTACAGTCTAACTCCTATATACGTAACATGGTCTTAATTTGATAAAATGTAGGCTTTGCACTTGATATTTCATACACAAATTTTGTAAAAATCATTTTCTCTTTCATTCGTAGTGTTTTTTTTTATCAATAAGCGGTTTATATTACTTGAATCAGGATAGTTTTAATGCATAAATCCATCGATTAGTACGTCGATAACTAGAACATCACTAGAGGTGAGATGGTTTGACAGTTACACGTATTCGCAAAGTATTTTTGAAAAGGTGGGGACGCACGCCACGACACGTTAATGTCAAAAACGTTGTCCCCACCTTACACCTCTAGCAATGTAGGTGTAGTTGCTATGGTGGGTAGCCGTCGCGGGCGTAGTTGCTAAGGCAATTGACATTTGGTGTCAGTAATATATTTCATGTGCTAAGATGTTTAAAATAGACATCTATAATGTAACAAGAAATCAGTATTTCAGCCTGAAAAATTAATTTCCTTTTGTTGGGGATCATTATTTAACCATGCCTTTGGTTCTCCACATAGAATAGATGTCTTCCAGTGATGTGACGGACAGGTAACCTATTATGTAAATTTGTTTTGCCGAGTGTTTATGAAAATTAACATGTAAATTGGAAAGAAAATGTGCCTAACACTTTGATGAATCTAATGTCCACCTACCTAAATATTTATTTCATGTTAGCTGGGAGAGGTTTGCCGATGATTTAAGTACCAAGTACTAGTTGCCGAAAGCATGTTAAGTGTTTTTTTATTGCAGGATTATGGAGAAATTCTACTTGGTGATCATGCAATGTAAGCTGCAAAATGAAACAAATACAGCTGTAAGCAGTACAAGGAAAAATATTTCAACCATTCATAATGATAAATATATTCCGGCTTAGTAAATTAGTAAAATGAAGAACCAGAAGTTAATGACAGTATAAGGACCCTTTCAATGCTTATTCATTATTTACTCTTTCTTCATAGGATAGCATTTGTTGTAGATATTATATTTTAGAATAAAATTAAGAATATTTTATTTTATTTTTTATTAATACATTATAAAAACACCAACACAAAAAGAGAGCCTAGTCAAACAAGAAAACCCCTGTGTTGTACTGGGCGAAAAGGTACCCATCACACTTGCTGCGTTACCACTTTGGATCAGTTGGATGGCGATGGACAACCTTTGCACCAGACAAGAATCAGAGCATCAAACCCTCTCCTAGTTTCGTTGCCTTCCTTCATTTATGAAGGCTAAAGCGTCAGGCTCCCAGCACCCTATATATTTGTCTCGCTTTTAAATTTTTGAATAAAAACAGGCTTGTATGTTAGTAACTATTGTTCCCGTTATATGTATAATTGTTATATAAACAATTTTAGACATACGCACTTATATACACATATTATTATATCATTCCCTGACCGTGATGGCTCCAACATCACCTGTGGCCCTTATGTGGGCCCTGGGTACTAGATCTCCTGTAGCTTATGAGTAAGTAAGAGAATGTATGTATGTAATACAAGTGGTATCTGTGTATCTTCTGAGCGTCCGGTGAGCGATGGACATCTCTTGTTGTGTTCTCTTATAGCCTTTGATTTTTAATTTTAAGATACTGTAACATAGTGTGTAACCTTAGTTCATATCTTGTTTCTATTGGTGAGTTTCTGTTATTGGCTCCATATTTCTATTTAAAATGTCAACATGTTTAAAAAGCTGTTGAAACTCCTTTAATAAATAAATAAATAAATAAATAAAATGCAAGTTATTATAAGTAATTATGTATAGTACAGGTACTCTTTAATTATAGTACAGGTCGCCCATAAATATATTCCGGCTTAGTAAATTAGTTAAATGAAGAACCAGAAGTTAATGACAGTATAAGGACTCTTTCAATGCTTATTCATTATTTACTCTTTCTTCATAGCATAGCATTTGTTACAAATGAATGTTATTATTGGTATTATATTTTAGAACAAAATTAAGAATATTTTATTATATTTTTCATTCATATATTATAAAAACACCAACACAAAAAAGAGAGCCTAGTCAAACAAGCTCTCCCCCGAGTTGTACTGGGCGAAACGGTACCCATCACAATTGCTGCTTTACCACGCTGGATCAGTTGGATGGCGATGGACAACCTTTGCACCAGACAAGAATCAGAGCATCGAACCCTCTCCTAGTTTCGTCGCCCTCCATTTATGAAGGCTAAAGCCTCAAGACTCCCAGCACCCTGTCGTCTCGAACGCAAGCGGTACAAAGTAGTAATTATTCAGAAGGGCTGAATATTTGTCTCGCTTTTAGATTTTTTGAATAAAAACAGGCTAGTATGTTATTTCTTGTTCTTTTTGTTCCCATTATATAATTGTTATATAAACAATTTTAGACATACGCACTTATATACACATATATCATCCCCTGATCGTGATGGCTCCAACACTTGTGGCCCTTGTGTGGGCCCTGGGTACTAGATCTCCTTTAGCTTATAAGTAAGAGAATAAATGTAAATAAAATACAAGTAATTATGTAACCTCTTTAATTATGGTACAGGTGACCAATATCTCTTAAATATAATGAACAAGTATGACAATGCAGCATAACGATAACTTTTATATTTGTTATTTTGCGTTATGCGTTCTCGATCAGTCATATACGACATCTTATTATGCTGCCAGTTGTTTTAACTTTTCATTCAGTTCTCGGTTTCTCGGTGATCGGAAGCCGTTACTCCATCATGACAGCTGCAGCATAACAGCCATAACAGTACCTGGACCTATGCTTCGTATCTTCCTTTGCAGGTCGTGTTTGTTGGTGCGTATGCTGTGCACTTGTGGCTGTATATGATTACCATAATATCATGTACAAAATTAGAATTATATAACATTACACAAACATAACCGGCCTTTTCATCGCTTGTGATTTCGTTATATTGTACTTTTGTGGTTGCTATGCAACCGAGCGCTGTGTAAGCCGAGAAGGTATTCTCATCAAAGATATTCTATAGAACTATACTAGACCGCTAGCTTTTAAAACCTTCACAGTTAAAATTAAACTTCATGTCTAAAGTCACAAGACTGTTTTTTAATTATTCACAGATATAGTGCTAGTGGTTGAAGTTATCAATGCTGCTGTGGGGCTAGTATGATCGCTTATATGTCGGACATATAGCATTCGTCCTGTACTGTCAAGTATGTAAGTGCGAGAGGGACGAATGCTATATGTCCGACATATAAGCGATCATACTAGCCCCACTGCTGTCAATTGGCGGTCGTGGGTTCGAAATCTGCCTCGTATTAATTATTTTTTTGGAACTTATGTACGGAGTTTAATTTCATATTTACCATCGGGTGAAGAAAAACATCGAGAGGAAACCTGCATGGATCTTGAAAGCCATTTCTGTTTTGAGAGTTATGTGTTTACATTTTTGATCACTAATTCTGTCACCGAGGTCATCGGGTCATTCACATATTCAACTATCGCTCGACATGTTTCAGACCGGTTTGCAGTCCCTAATCATGAGTACTTATCGCGGCGGCGTTTCATTTAGCATTAAAAGGGTAAAATAGGTGCTAAAAGAGTTCTTTTAGCAGCAGTTGCGGCAGTTGCCGCTGCGATAAGTACTCATGAATCTCATGATTAAGGTCTGCGAACCGGTCTGAAACATGTCGAGCGTGGGTGACCTTAACGACGTGAATGGCCCGTTTCATCATATTTTAATATGTCTGAAACTCACAGGAGCTATCCATATAAAATTTTAATAATATTTCAAATTAGGGCGCAGTTTGACCATAGAAAATTGTGACGTCATTAGGTATATTTCCTTATAAACAATACTAAGCGAGCGTTTTAGACGCTTCGTAATAAGTTGCTGATTTGACTATCAGTAAAATTCAGTTGATCGAGACAAACTGGTGGCCGCAGCCCACGTGGCTGACTGGGGGGCACAATTGGAAAATGAAGAATGGTCCTCACCAGAACGCGCAGCAGTCTGGTTTCGCTCTACTATGACTGCTGTCTGCGATGCCGCCATGCCCCGAGTGAAGAAACCATCGAGGCAACCTGTTTATTGGTGGTCGGAACATATCGCCCAGCTGCGGCTGATTTGCCTTACAGCGCGACGCCAGTATACGAGGACTAGAAGGCGCAGACGGGCTACACCGGAGGAGAAAGCGGAGACCTACGGTGTTTACCGGGAGGCGACTATGACATTGCAAAAGGCAATCGCTGACGCCAAATCTCGTTCCTGGGATGAGCTGTTGCAGGATCTGAACCGAGACCCGTGGGGACGCCCATACAAAATAGTCCTGGGAAAGTTGCGGCCATGGACACCCCCACTGACGGAGACACTAGATCCAAGCTTGACGAGACGAGTAGTGGACACTTTGTTTCCACGGGATCCGGTTGACAATGCGGCAGATGTTATCGCCCAACCTCAAATGGAGGCATGGTCTGACGAGATGTCGGTAAGAGAGGCTGAAATGAAATGGGCTGTGAAGCGCCTTGCAGCTCGAAACACTACACCAGGACCTGACGGCATTCCCGGCCGAGCTTGGGAAATTGCCATGGAAGTACTTGGCCACAGGCTGATGAGCCTATATAGCACCTGCCTCCGCTATAGCTGCTTCCCCGCAATCTGGAAGGAGGCAAGGCTGGTTCTCCTACGAAAACAAGAAAGGCCTGCAGACTCACCCTCTGCGTATCGGCCAATATGCCTGCTGGACGAGGTTGGAAAGCTTTTTGAGCGTATTGTCTCCCTGCGTATCAATCGGCATCTAAGTAGCGATGGTCCGAACCTGTCGGATAGTCAATTTGGCTTTCGTCGAGGTCGATCAACAGTGGACGCGATCCTTCGCTTTCGAGAATTGTCGGAGCATGCAATTTCTCAAGGAAGAGTGGTATTGGCGATTAGCCTTGACATCGTCAACGCTTTCAATTCCCTTCTTTGGAGTGCAATTCGAAGGGCTTTGGTGTACTATCGACTGCCTTCTTACTTGAGGACTGTGATCGGGGCGTACTTATCCGACAGGAGCATCCGCTACCCCGGCCGATATGGTGCCGATATGCAGAGAGAAGTCGAGTGCGGGGTACCACAGGGGTCGGTTTTGGGCCCTCTCCTGAGGAATCTCGCATACGATTCAGTTCTGCGAGCAGTGCTTCCCAATGGCATCAGTGTAGTCTGCTATGCGGACGACACTCTAGTTCTTGCCGAAGGGGAAGATTTTATTAGGACCACAAGACTGGCAGAGCTAGGCGTTACAGTCCTGGTAAACAAGATCCGCAGCATCGGTCTTACAATTGCGCCACATAAGACCGAGGCGCTTTGGATACATGGACTGCGGCGAGGTCGGGAGCGTCCAGCTAATTCCGTGCGGGTTGGAGAGGTAGAAGTCCGGGTCGGTCAGTTTATGAAATACTTGGGCCTAACATTAGATAGCCGATGGACCTTTGACGAGCATTTCAACCGGCTCGTTCCCCGGATTCAAAGAACGGCGGGTGCATTGCACAGACTGCTGCCAAATCTCGGAGGGCCGGAGGAGGGAGTACGCCGACTATACGCAGGTGTGGTGCGGTCTATCGCACTATACGGGGCACCCGTGTGGTCAGAGCGGCTGACGCACAACCGACGCAGCAGAGCGAAGGTACTCACAGTTCAGCGCCGGATAGCCATCAGGGTCGCCCGCGGATACCGTACGATATCCTACGAGGCGGCGGCCCTCCTAGCACGGTTTCCGCCGCTAGACATCCTGGCAGAAATGGATGCAAAAATCTACAATGCCTTGCACGTAGAGGATGAAAGCGCTGCAGAAATAGAAATTAAGGCATTGCGAGAGAGGGCCCACAGGCAAGCCATCACATGCTGGCGTGAGCGACTGGAGGAACCCCGTAGCACACGGCAGCGGGTAGTCGCCGCGATCCTGCCGCACTTTGACCAGTGGCTGAAGCGGAAGGGTCGAGTGACCTACAGGCTGACGCAGGTACTCACCGGACATGGCTGCTTCGGTGAGTACCTGCACAGAATAGGCAAAGAGCAGACAGCACGATGTCACCACTGCTGTTCTGACCTGGACTCTGCGCAGCACACGCTCGAGGAATGCCCAGCGTGGCGGACTGAGCGGCAGATCCTAATACAAAAAGTGGGGCAAGATCTCTCCCCACCCGCTCTTATAGCGGCAATGTTGAGCAGAAGCTCCGCATGGGATGCAGCTGTCACCTTTTGTGAGACTGTCATGGTCCACAAGGAGACTGCAGAGCGTGAACGGGAGCGTAATGACCCTGCTCGGAGGAGGAGGCGGCGACGATAATAAGTCGCCGTTGCACCCTGTAGCCCGGGTATAGAATACGGCTACGGTATCCTCTGCCTGTCGTAGAAGGCGACTAAAAGGGGGTCCTTGGGGTCGAAGACGGTCACAGTTGGGGGCTGTGATCGCCTATAAAAGCAGATGGTTGGACCCACAGACTCTAGGGCGGCACTGGTGCGTTCCGAAGGAGATCCCAGAGCCGCCCGAAATGAGTTGAGGAGGACGATCGGGGGGTTTTTAGTCGGTGCAAGTCCGACATAACCATCGCACTGTCCCCGTGGTGCGGTGGTATCCATTAAGGATTTTCCCCCCGGGGAAAAAAAAAAGGGTACACTTACGTAAAACTTGTCGAGTGATATTTTACCTTAAACACGTAATCTACATTGCTCGTGGTCACTAACCCTAAAATAATATTGTGATTTAATACATAATTCAATTTTATTTGTAATATATCTGTCAAGTTATATACGTAAATTTGGATCAAAATAGAAAATAAATTTCCGTGGGCCCGCTACTACAGTAGTCTCTCCTTTTTTTTAGTATTTTCTACATCTATGGTACCGGTTTAGGCATTTGCTGTCAAAATTGACAATCGGTGAGTTGATTTTCTTGTAAAGAGGTTTAGTAAGTAGCAAGTCGAGTCAGAAAAAGCAGCAGATTGTATCGGAGATCCAACCGTGAATTATGTAAGAGTAAAATATTACTAAAAATATTACTCAAGTTAAAAAAAAGGTCTTAATTTTCAGTTCTAATCATTCCGTATCCATCATCCTCCTAGCGTTATTCCCAGTACAGTGGCATCCTGAAGGATGCCCGGGGTCCGCTACCTAATCCCAAGAATTGGCGTAGGCACGAATCATTCCGTATCCATTGCAGAAAATTTAATAACATATACACGTCTGATTTTTAGGGTTCCGTAGACAAAATGGAGAAAACGGAACCCTTATAGATCCGTCATGTCTGTCCGTCCGTCTGTATGTCACAGTCGATTTACTCAGAGACTATATTATGAGCACTATAATTTAGTATGAAATTTGGTAGGAAGGTGTAGTCTATAAACCGCTATAGAAATGTGATGTGAAACTACGAAAAAAATATTAAACTTGTCGGGGTGGGCACCCCATACATTTAACAGGAGGGTTACAATTTTTTATTTTCAATACACATATGCGTGTTTGTTATGCTTTACGTATAGATAGGCCTTCAAAAATTACAGAGGATACTAAAAAAATCCATTTATGTCAACCGTTGTTTGGTGAGATATTAGCTGTCAAAGTCGTAAGAAGTGTACCCTCCCCCCCTTCTCTAATTTCCAAACTATTTTAATAGTTTAAAATGAAAAAAATCAAGATGAATAATAAATACTTTCAACTATTTTGCGTCTGCAGAAGATAGATTTAACGGTTTTTGAGTTATTAGCTGAAAACCTGTCTTACCCAAGAATTTCCTATAAAAATACAACCTTTTTTGATTCAATATATTGTATTGTGCTTTTAAATGTAGATTAGGAGGTGTCGGCACGGAACCCTTCTTTGTGTATAGTCGGAATTGACTGTGATCATTTTCATTCATTTAAGTTTGGGGAATTGTTTATAAATAAATAACATGGGAAATCAAGGGCGTCATTTGAGTATACTTACTCATAGCACAATACAAACGATGCAATTTGTCATGACAGCCTGAAATGGCTGAAATGAATTGCTGTCTCATTTTAACTAAACCTACAACTCTATCGGTTTTTATGACAAACTGCAAGATGTGTAATATGTAATGGCCTTATAATGACGATCATAAACGACCATGAATAAGTCATATCTTCAGAACGATTGGAATACATATTAAACTATGAAGCCATAAAAGAACCATGAAGCGCACATATTTTTGAACTGCTTTTTCATACAAGTTTACAATCAAAGAAGTATCCAGCTGCAAAATGCGACTAATTTGAAAAATCTCAAGCTGTTAACCCCGAATTACATAGCAATATGCGCAACATTCTTCAAGCTTTAAAATAGACCGAGACAATACTTTTTACTTTACTGCTATAGATCTTAGTCTATCTTATAGGATGACTGCAGAACTACGTGAGACCGCCTATCCAGCTAGCATGATAGCACAATGGCAGATTTTATGATCACGCTTTATCGTCAAAGTCGGGTAAAAATTGACTCCGACAAACCGTGAAGCTAAAGTATGCCGCAGACCTTACGTATGTACTACCTAAAACATGATATGATATACCTAGACAATATTATCGATAAAATAATACCAATGCGGATGAGTCAATCCCTACCACGCCAATGTCTCGGTCGTTCGTCTCTTCTTGCACCCGTCGCAGACTGTCAATGTCAGAAGCATGTGAATTAGGTGCAATGTCAAATAGACGGACGTCTGGTGATGACTCGAGCGGACCAATGCGTTAAACCCCCGATTACGTATTGTTATTATGAGCCCCGGCGTCAATATATATTAGGGGTGGGCTGTGCCGTCATCGGTCTTGGACGTGCACCCCACCTCTGGCTTGTTTTGTGAATAACATAGCTGTGCAAAACATGTATCGACTTAATCCTCGCATGAATATGTACAGAAACCTGAATTCGTCGACATACGAGCAATGGGGCATATTTTTTATTAAGTTGTATGCACCCAAATTTCAGCACTTTACTGTACCTACACTTTTTCTGACATAACAATCGAATTAAATATAATGAAACGGGTCACACACACGTCTTTAAGGTCGAATATCGCTCGACATGTTTCATGTTTCAGAGTTGGTATTGAAAACCGCCGCCGCGACAGGTACTCATGATTAAGGACCGCGAACCGGTCTTGGCACTGCTATGCTTCTAAATTCAAATCTGTAGTAAAACAAACACTTATTTCAAAAGCATATTATAAGATAAACGATTAAATCATGGATAGGGATGTTCGGCAGTGATAGTGGCCTGCACGGCTAATCTATCGCGAAAATAAGTTTTCTACTGTAGCATTGTTATTTTGCAGTAGCTGATACTGTAATTTTTTTATTTAACTATACAATGTATATTGTTTTGAAAAAATGACACCTCGCCGAGTTTCTTACACCGGTTCTTTTCGTGGCTGAGTTTTATTTTTCCGAACCGGTGGTAGTTTATTGACGTTTATAGGTTCATGTAATATGCCTAATTTGAAGAATAAACTACTTTTACTTTTTTTACTTTTATGAAAACCGCCGCCGCGATAGGTACTCATGATTAAGGACCACGAACCGGTCTGAAACATGTCGAGTGATATTCGACCTTAAAGACGTGAGTGACCCCTTTCATTATATTTAATATGTCTTAAACTCGCGGTAGTTTTCTATATAAAACAATCGAATTCTTGTATTATTGTGTCTACGCGCAAAATTATCAATTTGATGTCTGTACAATAGACTAGGTAGGTATCAAATAAAATAGCATGCAAATTTCACCAAATGACACCAAAAGTTAAGGCAGCAAATGTAGCCAGAAAGGCAATGTATTTTTCTAGTAACCAGCGGATCGGATTATCCTGCAACCACTCGGGGCGTGGAGCGAAACTTCTCCCTAATGGAAATGGAAAAGTTTCTGCCGATTTTGGACGAACATAAATTATAACTCGAGAGGTTATTTACATGTGTGAAGGTTACCTGCCTCGTATATCTTGCGTGCCTACCTGTGACTGACAAGTTTTTTACCTGATGTTTATTCAACATTTCGCGTCTCTTTTCCTTGGATTCATGTCTGCGGAAAATATTAGCAGCCACAAATTTTTTGCCGTCATTATAACAAAAAAACTGTCTGCGAAAGATAGACAGATAAGATACCAAGGGATCGCATAAGTGTTCCCTTGAAATATTTTTAGTACGGAACACAAACCTTCGGATTCATCTCTTTCCAAGCAAAACTTGTAGTGTGTACTAGACGACGATAGACAAGTACATAAATACAGAATCACGGACAAATAGGTGTAAGAGCGGTTTACGAGTAAATCGTACAGTTTATATCAGTATAAAACGTTAAATAAGGCGGCGAGGAATCGTCGGTTTTATTTCTTTCAAATTACGCTTTAATAGCCTTAGCGACCGTTATTGCCGAATATCTTTTCAGCAAATTATTCAATTTCTCTCGGCTTCGTTTTTTCCCTACATCCGACGCCAAACTTACTTTCCGTCCGTGGTTTATTGTTTGAATTCCAAATTACTATTGCGACTGACTATTTGTAATTCCGGGAAAATTGATTTAAAATTGGCGTCAGTAAATCAAAAACAATCATGGAAGTTTTATTCAACGTAAATAATGAAAGGATCCTCCAGAGGTAGATACGCACTTAGTGGCATGGAAATAGGGATTTCCAGCCTCATTACCATAATAAATATCATTGTGCCTCGCTCGCTCTCTTTGGTGCTGTTTTCTTGTGGACCAATGGCTGCTCGTATTTTACTTTCCCTACTTTTTGCACAATTGCCCATCTTGTGTCACTGTCGTGTTTGTTTAAACATGCCTTCACGTTACAAAACTTTTGATGAGTTTTCATGCATATTTTACTTTAGTGGTTTGAAGGAGACACGAGTTTAAATTTGCTTCGTGTCTATCTCCTTCTGATTTTGAAGACAAAGACATAAATGTGGGGGATATAACTTTGTGTCAAATAGCGTAGTTAGAAAACCTGCTCAGATGTCTTTGTCAGAGCAACTTTTGATATTAATACGGAATATTTTGCCTGCAATCTTAAACATAATCCAATGAGGCGATGGCCGTGAGCGAACACACAATTTTCCCAGATATTTCTTCATTTACTTGTTTACTGTTTAGGCCTCCAGGGATAAAACTGGAAGCGAGCTCTCGGCAGCCTACAATAACGCCAATAATAAGGTTGGTCCGAAGGCTCTAAGTCAACATTAATTATTCATTGTAAATATTATCTAAATGCGCATAAAATATATTCTATACTTTATACTAAATCTAAAAAAATACAAATACCTACGTAATCTTCCAAATATACAGATAGCTTATATGACAAAACAGGTTTGTATAATATTTTTCACAACAAACCTACCAACTACAAAAGTATCCGGCATATGATTGGTTCTCAATAATGTAACAGAAAGTTTCCCATGTCGGTGAGTGTGCAGGGTAAATTATTACACATAGTTGCGGCTGTTGGCGCTGTCCGGCGAGCTCGGCGAACTTCCAACAAAGCCGCGAAGTTCCGGAATTTTCTTACTGCTGGTATATGTTTAAATTCTTTCCAATTCATACTAAGGACTGCTTTTAACGAGGAAACTTGTTGAAGACGTAAAGTCGTATTTTGTTAACATTTACAAAATATTTTTCATATTCCGGTAAAAGAATTTCTCACCGCTTTTCTTTTCGTCCTCGGCGGGAAACTCCATCGATAAAAAATTTAAAAGCGGAAAAGTCGCAGAAGAATTTTAATTTCACTGTAGTTCAATTTAGGTTTCCTCGGAGTTTTTCACGCTCCTTCGTGTTTTTTTTTTTTGTTTTTGTTGAATTACTTTACTGGGTGATTTTTTTTTTTGGTAATAATAAAGTCCATTTTAATTCTGTTAAGTAGGTCACGCAAGTGCTTTTGCCATAGATTGCGGCTCGATTGTTTATAAACATTAATTAGATTGCAAAGATTGGTCTAATACGAAAATATATAATTAATGAACAATTAAAGAACATAAATATGTTTTAAAAAACGTATATCTAGTAAATATCTAAATTATATAAAGCCACAGCGTATTTTGTTGTATTTTATGAAATTCCACTTCATAAGTCATCTATTATCCCTAGGAACAAAATAATTGCGTGAATGTGGATTGTGGCAGTGGTGCGCATCAAGGCACAGCTCTCAAATTGACAAAAACGAGTGGAGAGCCCTCGAGATGTGCCCTGCGAGATTGCGTTCAGTTTATTGCTAATACTTTACTACGAGTTCTCATCTAACTCATTTATGAACTGGCTTTATACTATTTTAACGACTACGTTAAGTTACATCACGAGTCAATTTGTTGTTTCTCATTGCCGGCCTGTTAAGCCTAGTTGGTAGTGAAACTGCCTCCGAAGCTAGAGGTCCCGGGTTCGAATCCTGGCCAGGGCATTATTTGTGCATTTAGCACCGATATTTGTTCTTGGGTCTTGGATGTTTTCTATGTATTTAAGTATGTATTTATCTATATAAGTATATCGTCGTCTAGTACCCTTAGTACAAGCTTTGCTACGTTTGGGACTAGGTCGATTTGTGTAAGATTGTTTCCAATATTTATTAATTATTTTCTTATTTATTGACTTTGCTGTATACATCTATGTAAAACATAAATGCAATGAATTAATAATGATGTTGAGAGTTCCTTTTATTATCCCTCATATGGCTCACTCTATTTACCACAAATGATTACTTAATTATACCTGCATACTCGAACAAAATGTATGTGTACTGTTACCAAAGTAGTTTGCACACTACCTACAACTTACGTTTAAGTATATGAGACATAACACGCTACAAGTATCGGAAAACTTTATAGATGTGCCCTAATAAATATCAGGGTACAGGCATATTTTGTTATTCCCTTAAACGGCTCGAGCAATAAAACGGAGGCGACAGATAGAACATAATATTAACGCCACAACAAAAAAGAAATATTGCCGCCATTGTGAATTTAACGAAATGAAATGAGTTTGAGGGAAATCCGTTGTAGAGATCTGAAAGATGGCTGCGTCATTGCTCAACTGCGGCGTCATGGCGCTTTGTTGCTGCTCATTGAGGGTTTACTTCGGGAATGCGATCGTTAGGTGCGGATTCAATCATGGCGGAATATAACAAACTAACGAACAATTTCAATAAGAATATGTCCATCATGACATAATTGTCAGCACATAATAATAGGCTTAAGGAATAAATAATTTTTAGTATATAGAGGTATTGTATTGTCTTTTAAGTATTGACACTACTATTGATAAAATATATAAAAATTCCCTTTTAGTAATGTTCATATCATTATTAAAACGGCGGGCGACGTATTAGAGTAAAAACCAATCTTAAACTGAACGCAACGCCCCTTCCGTGTGTTTCGAATCACATTTGGCCTAAGTGCCACAGCCAATATCGAAATCCTCGGTGTCGACATCTCGAGTCAAGTCCAATTCCGCGGTCATTTAGAGGGTAGGGCCAAATTAGCCTCGAAAAAGCTCGGTTTGCTCAACAGATCGACATAGTATTTCACGCCGGCCCGACCAAATATGGAATACTGTTCTCATCTGTGGGCAGGGGCACCACAGTACCAGCTTCTCCCTCTTGACCGCATCCAGCGGCGAGCGACTCGAATAGTCGGCTGCCAGCATGTTTCAGATAGGCTTGACTCCTTGGCGCTGCGTAGAAATGTAGCCTTGCTCTGCATTTTCTACCGTGTATGTATTATAGACGACCTGTTTAGCCTAGTTGGTAGTGACTCTGCCTCCGAAGCTAGAGGTCCCGGGTTCGAATCCCGGCCAGGGCATTTATTTGTGCATTTTTCACGGATATTTGTTCTTGGGTCTTGGATGTTTTCTATGTATTTAAGTATGTATTTATCTATATAAGTATGTATATCGTCGTCTAGTACCCATAGTACAAGCTTTGCTTAGTTTGGGACTAAGTCGATTTGTGTAAGATTGTCCCCCAATATTATTTATTTATTACGGGGAGTGCTCCGAGGAATTGTTCGAATTAATCCCTGCCGCTTCTTTCCGCCATCGCCCAACGCGACAACATTACCATCATCTCCACTTAGATGGTTGGCAGTCCTCAACTGTGCGTTTCTCCAGAAATTTCCTGCCTCGCACAGCTAAACTGTGGAATGAACTGTCGCCTGCGGTATTTCCGGACCGATACGACCTTCAAACCTTCAAGAAAAGAGCGTACACCCATCTTAAAGGCCGGCAATGCACTTACAACCCCTCTGTTGTAGCGGGTTTCCATGGGCGGCGCTAATCGCTTACCATCAGGCGATTCGTCTGCTCGTTTGCCTTCTATGTCATAAAAAAAGCATAATGGCGCAATACACAAAAACTCATTAAATTACAGGGGCGTTTAATTTAAAAATTGTTTTTAACAAATGTGTCACATTTAATTTTATTATAACACCAAATTCTATTGACGAAGCTGTACTGAAAAACACCAATGTAACAACTGTATTATTATTCCCTCTTACAATGCCTTAGGGAGACGTAGAGCGACATCTACCTTAGAAGACTTAGCTTCTTTTAACGCCACCAACGTCTCAAATTACAGTAAAGATGCGCCATCCCATACTTAACTAATTTTATATAATATAATATTAAGCAGTAACGCTGCTGACGAAAATTTCATATACAAATTAATGGGAAAAAATGAAAAATTTTGTGCTCCGAGCAGGATTTGAACCTGCGACATCTAGCATACGCGAGCAATTGCTCTGGCTACAGAGCTATCTTCTATCACTAGAGTGTCCTCTTACAACGCCTTAGGGAGGCGTACAGCGACATCTACATTAGAAGACTTAGGCTTCTTTTAACGGCACCAACGTCTCAAATTACACTGAGAAATCGTCAATAACGATGCGCCATCCCATACTAAACTAATTGTTGTATTAAGCAGTAACGCTGCTAACGAAAATTCGAAATACAAATTAAAGGGAAAAAATTAAAAAATTGTGCTCCGAGCAGGATTCGAACCTGCAACATCTAGCATACGCGGCCAATCGCTCTAATCACTGACCTATCACTGAGGTATGAATAACTAATGTCTGCTCAAATACTTATGAGCGGTAGTGTACTTTACTATCCGAAGTAGCAAAGATACACCACTTTCGTATCATGTTAGGGGACTCGTTGTTTTCGTCGGCAGTGAAAGAAAGTATTTTGCCGTTTTCCTCCTAGCCCTTTGCGTCGCTACTTTGTTTTCATGAATGAAGGATCAATGTGTCATCTTTCAAACGTTTAGGGTATTGTAAAGGTAAGGGGAAAAGGGATAAAGTGTAAAAATGTGTAAATCTCAACTACTACTACTTATTCATGCAAACATTATTATAAAGGAAAAGGAAATTACTATTATACTGTAGGTAATACAAATATTATCTATGCACGACGTCTGTAGACAAATAAAAGCAGATATCATACCTAAACAAAGAATATAGAAGATTACGAACAGCATACTTAGTAAAGCCTGCATGTTTGCACAATAAGTACATAAGCACACGCTCACGTGCACATACATAACTAATACAATCAATTTCATTAATACATCATGTTTACCTTTCAAATTCTAAAAAAGAAAAAAAATACAAACTTAACAATGCACAGAACTCGAAACGAATAATCGTATGAAAGGGGACGCATGTTAGTCTGTATGGTAGTTAAGGCAAAGGGGTAGTAGGCAAGCTCTTTCCATACAAACTTTGTGCACTTTTTTCTTCGTTTGTGTTTGCGCTACAGTTATTATTTTTTGGTCAATATGCTTATTTTTCTGTTAACTTAATTTATGATTTTTTTATTATTATTCCTTTATTTATTTTTCGTCTTAGGTTAGGTTTGTACAATGGATTTACAAAAGGTAAAATATAAAAATACACTTACAAAATATAAAAACATTATAAAAACCTAACCTAGGGTGCCGCCGGCAGCGAGGCAGGGCCTAAGCCACCGGTGGTTAGGGCGACAGAGAGAGGAACCTCCGGACTATCCGCGCCGTGTCCAGGAGTACCGCCTTCTGTATTTGACCCTTGACCCAGCCATCTAGCGAGAGTCTCTTGAGATGTTGGTCGAGACTCTTCGCTATTAGACCGTTCGCAGAAACGACTATCGGGACAATGATCGTCGAATCAACATCCCACATGGCGGTTACCTCGTGTGCCAAGTCTAGGTACTTGCTGACTTTGTCCTTCTCGGCCTTCACGAGGTTCTCGTCATGGGGGATGGTGATGTCGACGAGCACTGCCTGGCGCTTCGATCGATCTATCAGCACGATGTCGGGCTTATTGGCTACAATAGTCCGATCCGTGATGATAGATCGATCCCAATAGAGCGTAGCACGACCATTTTCGAGAACTGGCGCAGGTAAGTATTTATAGTACGGCACTTCGAAGTCCACAAGACCGTATGAAAGAGCAAGTTGCTGGTGAATAATTCTGGCTACCAAGTTATGCCTGTGCAAGTACTCGCCGTTAGCAAGATGACTACAACCGGAAATGATATGCCTGAGTGACTCTCCGGGACGGCGGCATGCCCGACAAATGTCGACCGTACCGTCCTTCAGGATATATTTCCGGTAGTTGTTCGTCATGATAACTTCGTCCGCAATTGCACAGACAAAACCTTCGGTTTCCCCGAAGAGATCACCGAAACGTAGCCAGTTCACCGACGCGAGCAGGTCTACGTCGGGCCCCGTAAGGGCCCTGTAGAACCGCCCGTGTAGCTCCTTACTCTTCCATTCCGCCCTGCGGTTCTCGGTGCTCAGTACTTTAAATCTGCGCCAGTTCTCGTTTGCCATGGAGAGCGGGGTGAAAGATGCGTCTACTGCCACTACATCTCGATGCATCCCACATTCGCTGTTTAGGAAATAATCCCTGAGACTGCACACCTCGCGGTTGTGGAGGTCTTTGGCATTTAAAAAGCCACGACCTCCACACTTCCGCGGGATGTACAGTCTCATAACAGACGAACGTGGGTGCAACATGCGGTGTGCAGTGAGCAGTACACGCACCCTTCGATCCAGGGCATCCAGCTCAGTCTGAGTCCACCTTAGTATGCCAAAGGAGTATGTGAGCAAGGGCATAACCCAGGCGTTGAAGGCGCGCGCCTTATTGCCACCCGACAAAAAACTATTAAGTACTTTTGTCAGGCGACAG
This sequence comes from Notocelia uddmanniana, assembly GCA_905163555.1. Taxonomy (NCBI): domain Eukaryota; kingdom Metazoa; phylum Arthropoda; class Insecta; order Lepidoptera; family Tortricidae; genus Notocelia; species Notocelia uddmanniana. The sequence continues at coordinate 19,024,873 of LR991059.1, read as the reverse complement.
AAAAAGCGCTCCTTCATCGCCTGCTTTATGCCCTCACCCTCAATACCCAAAGCCTGTGACATACCAAGATATTTATAGGTTTCTGCTTCGGAGAGAGATCTGAGCGACATTGTCTCAGAGAGTTGTAAATTTGTTGAATTTACAACTTTCCCCCGCTGTACATGCATGACCGCACACTTATCTACACCAAATTCCATTTTGATGGCGCTACTGAAAACTTCTGTCGTTTTTAGTAGCTCCAACAGGTCCTGTCTATTTGGTGCAAATAGCTTAAGGTCATCCATGTATAGCAGATGAGAAATGACCTCACCCCCTCTCCGAAGCTGGCAACCTAGCCCCGAATCCTGCAGCAGAGTGCTGAGCGGATTCAGCGCTAGGCAGAACCACAAGGGACTCAGACTGTCACCCTGGAAAATGCCTCGCTCAATCCTGATGGAGTCCTGCGGGCCAGAAGGGCCATCTCCTCCACCCGGTTGACGAAGGACTGTGGTCCACTGCCCCATGCAAGCACTTAAGAAGGATCTTAAAGCTGCATCAACTTTATACAGCTCTAAGATCCTCCTCAGCCATGAATGAGGCACCGAATCATAGGCCTTCTTATAGTCAATCCAGGAGGCCGAGAGGGTCCCTCTGTTCCGCCGTACTCGTTGGCAAATGGTCATGTCTATGAGGAGGAGCTCTTTAGTACCACGCGACCCAACCCTACATCCATTTTGAGCAGGGGCCAAAATGTTGTTCGTAACAATGTGCGTGTTAATTTTTGCCCTCAAAATGGATGTAAGGAGCTTGTACAGCGTAGGCAAGCACGTGATGGGTCTGTAGTTCTTCGCTTCCGTGGTACTACCGGACTTGTAGAGCAGGGAGGTAACACCAGTTGTTAAGGGAGGAGGTAGGGAACCGAGCTCGAGGGCTTGCTGGAACTGTGTTGCCAAACGTTCGTGTGAACATCGAAACCACTTCAGCCAGAAGTTGTGCAATCCATCCGGTCCCGGACTTTTCCAGTTCGGAGCCGTACGGATGGCACAACTTACGTCTTCGGGGCTGATGGTAACAGACCCCATGGGTTCGATGGATTCACAGTCACGTTCGACAACACCGATCCAGGCACCCTCAGTGTGTTCGACAGGCACCGACCAGATACTACGCCAAAAGTTAACCATGGCAGTAGCATCCGGTCGCTGACCGTCGCACACACGATGGTCGGTTCCCTCCCACTTCCGGTATACCTTCCTTTGGTCACTCTGGAAAAGGCGATTCTGCTGGTATCGGTCCACACGCTCTCTGTAGCGGCGAATACGGCTTGCCCATGCATAGACTTTCTGCTTCAGAAAGTCAATGCGTTCCGTGACACAGGCCATGTAGTCACGGGGTCTGACACCAGTCCCCGCGAAGGCCTGGTTCACGAAACGCATGACTCGGGGGCGGTTATTGCCCCCCCTGAAGCAGATCAGCTTTGCGATGAGAGTCCTAAACGTATTGATACGCCGCTCAATTCGTACTTGCCAGGCAGGGACACCCCCGGCGGTCCTAGTTGCACGGTCAGCGTTATTATTATTATTATTATTTTTTTGTATTTTTTTGAAATAAAGCAAAATTTCAACATCAGGTTCTGCGTATATCCAATATTGTACAAGCCAAAAATAAAATTAAATGCTTTAGTGCCAAAACTAACGAATTAAACTTGCACAACGTTTGTATGGAGAATGCCTTGCCCTACCCTTCGCCTTAACATATGTAAATATGGGCTTTGTTAATTTCCAACTGGAGTGAAAAAAATAAAAATTGGTCACCCTGGGTGGGATTTGAACCCACGACCTCTGGAATCCGTCCACCGCTCTTAACCAACTGAGCTATCGCGGGTATGCCTTGTGGCAACGAATCTGCTAATCACTTCACTCTTCTAATTAAGCCTTAGGGAGGCTTAATTAGAATATAATTTCGCAAAGTAAACGATTTCGCTTGTAAAAATATTAACAGTATAGGTCTTCTGGCCCGATATAAATAAATAAATTTATAAAAATAGCGTCAGCACAGCAAATCTTCATATACCTGTGAAGTATCGGCAATATGGATATGAATAACACTACAGAATCTGTATTACAGATCCTACAGTTCCAATTGACTAAGAGAAAAGTGCTATGAAAACCATCCGCCTTTGCCTGGATTGAAAAAATCGAACTGGAATAGTCACGTAACGCCTGCGCTTCTAGTAAAGTAAAACATTTTAATATTTTCCATGACATAAATGACATTGCAGTGCGCTTCGTTTGATATTTTTCTGTTGGAGTACTGCAAGCGAACCATGTGCATTCATCTGTCAGCAGTCTGTCGCGTGACAAACCCATTTCACGGGGGTGCGCGCTGCGCTTTTGCGCACACTAACAGCCTTATTCATAAAAAGTTAGAGGCTCCTTGAAGGCTCCTTGAAGGCCCGATGCTAAAAAACATGATTCATAATCCTCTGTCAACGCTAATCGGTCCAACAAGGCTCTGCTAAATGGTTCGAAAGTTAGAGGCCCGTAGACCCTTCTTTATCTCTCTGTTAAGTCACAAAATGGCCGCCACAAATTTGAACAGCTGATTGCGACAAGAGAAAAACCATACCCATGAGAAAATTTCTACGAAGGTCGAAGGGATTCTGTACGGATGTTGTTTTATAAATTCTGTTAATTGGGTACTTAAGAAGATACGTATAGTCGTATATTAAATAAAATTAGGATGATTAACATAGTTACGGCTTTATGGGAAAAATACTCTCGCTTTATAAAAAGTAGATCTTATGATTGAAATACCTATAAAGAGTCCCCAGTACGCTCGGCTGAACTCGATTCTCCATACAGACGTAGTTTAGATCTCATTTAAAAACGCCTTGCTGAAATAACATGAAACTTTGTATAGGAGCCGCCATATCTAGGTCGGAAATTAGTTTCTGTTGTTAGAAAATGTATTGGTAAAAAATACAGCGAGTTTTTGAGTTTTTTACGTCTTGTATGAAAACCTTAATAATCGCTGTAACTTTTCTCCGTTATAACCTATAATATGCCGGATCCCATTGTGTATACAAAGTTTCATGTTATTCTAGCATGGCGTTTGAAAATGAGAGCGAAACTACGTTTGTATGGAGAACCGAGCTTACTGCGGACTCTTAAGTGATCGTCTATCATTATCTTTACTTTCGTGACAATGTAAGTTATCCGGGTTATACGGAATGTGGAAGCTGTTAATGGACTACCACAACCGCGGCGTCGCAATGTGTATTACAAATTGGCAGATCCTATAGAGAGTACCTATATAGGGGATCTGCCCGATGTAGAATTTCGGCTCCGGTACTGGTTTGACAAGGGGACGGCCCAAATTATTGACGAATTGAGAGCTTCTCGGATTCTCGGTGCGAGCACTGATGGCGAATCACTTTGATGCGTGACTCTGCCCATTATATAAAAATCCCTTCTAATGCAGCCGAGAGGGAAGAGACCTGTTACGCGCTGCGGGCGTTTCCGACAGGAGCAGTCAACAGGACGGCAAACAATGCACATCTTCGTGCTTTTATTCATCGCCACTTCCAATAAACAAGGTTATCAATAATTACGATTTCCACGAACTTGGTGGTTTCAACAAGAGCTTGCCTTAATTACTTGAGTCAAAAGAAAACTATGGCGCGTCGGGTATGGTGGAAACCCTTAATAAGGGCCGTCAATTGCAATCATGTATGTAACAGTAAGTAGATACAGCGGCATAAATAGGTACCATACAAATACTCTTTATTGCACACCTCAAGGGTCGCTAGGCCGGTTACGCGACCATCGTCAGTGTGCGACCACCTGAAGGACGAGATTTTTATCTATTAAAGATATGAATATTTTTACACACCCTACATACAGAAACAGTGAGTTCTATAAATTTTTTTAAGTTATTGAATGGGAATCTATTTATAAAACGAATCAATATCCTATCAGTTCATCAACTTATCCAAGTGATCGCAAACCGGCACACCAAATTAGCTGGTCGCTAACCGGCCTATCGACCCTAACTACTTTATAGATATAATATAATTTAGTAAGAAGCTTGTTACCAAAGTATATAAAACACAAGAAATAATGTATACAAAATTATGCTGGTGGCTGTACTGTACAGCCAAGGAAAAAGAAACACGTACCGTTTTCGTTCTTGTTGCAATGTGAAGAAGGGATAAAAAGGTACGTGTTTACATTTCATTAATCATCATGAATCCTAGCGATAACCCAGTACAGTTGCACCCGGAAAGATGCCCAGGGTTACTTAATCCCAAGAATTGACGTAGGCACTAGTTTTTACGGAAGTGACTGCCATCTGACCTTCTAACCCAAGGGGGAAATTAGACCTTATTGAGATTAGGATTGTCAAATGCGTGAACAACTTTACCGTCAGAAATCCTCAAGTCGCCTGAAGACCTTTATTTCATTAATAAGAAAAATGATAAATAACTTGTGTAAACCCCCTTTTCATGGCATGTACTAGTGAACTACTCGAATGAGTATTTCTTATATATGTTTAATGATGTACTTATACAAAGTACCTCATTAAGTTGATGATTTAATAATGTTAATTACCAAGGAGTTGCTCAAGTTATAAGAAAAAATAACATACATTTAATTTAAAAAAACTTAATGACATATAAATACATTTATTTTGTAAAGTTTACAAAATCCAAAAAGAAAATGAAGACAGATACAAAATCCAAAAAGAAAAATAAGAAAAATAATCTGGGGTCAGAACAATTACTTTTAACCACATTGAACTACCTTTCCTTTTACTTTTAAAATATTCCATTTTGATTAAAAGCTAAAAGTAATTGTTCTTTTAATTTCAGGATTCTTTCTCCTCTCTTCATTGTCTTTTTTCTCTCTTCATGGGAGGTGGTGTGGCTTCTTGCACAACTGGTAGAGCTTCCTGTGCTTCAATAGTGACGAACAGGACTCCTCACCAGTTGCAGGGGCAGTAGCTGAAGTTCGTACAAGCAGTATCTGAAAAAATAAAATATGTTTAAATAAAATATTTTATGAGGTGACATGCTTTTATTTTTAAGTTACATTCACATTAGTCATCTGTATTAGTTATAGTTACTAACTAAATGTCATGTCTATTATGGTAACCATACATTTTGGGTTGGGTACATTTAATTTGATCCTGCTAACTTGCTACTTTTTGTTCAATATTTTCCATCCATCCTCTGTAGATAAGTAACCTTATCTAAACCTCTTTCAAATACAAGTTACCTCTTACATCCAACCTACCTCAGGCTTGATTACATGCACATTATCTAACCATATTGATTTATTGATTATTTTTATTTACATGATATTAAATGATTGTTGTTAGTTAATAATAATTTATCATATACTTATGCAACAGAGCTTCATACTATAGGGCTCATGGGTGTCAATTTGAACTTACTTCAACGGGTTCACTAGGTTCAGATACTACTTTTTATGTCAATCAAACACATCACACAATCAAACCATAAATTATAATTTGACCCCGACCCTGAAGCGAAGTATATCATGATATTTATATCCATGTATTTCAAACTGAAACTTGTGGACATTTACATCATTGAAACATAAGTAAATGTAAAAAATTGGTACAAGTGTATAACCATACCAACCAGATTTATTGAGTCCGAATCAAACTTGTTGCTGTCTGGAATTCTGCGGCAACCAGGCTCTCAAGGGGTTGGAATCTGTGGGGCCCTCTCGCAGAGGCTCCCAAAACCTGACGTTTTTTCCGTGCTAACTTTGCGTTTCTCGGCGGATTTTATTTTCGTTCCGCGCCGTTTCACATAATATTGAACTAAAAGCGAAAAGCAAAATAATTTGTTATACGTATTGTTTCATTTGCAAGAACAATACTTTCATAACTATAATAAACACTCATTAGGAAAAAGCTGTACCATATAATACTTCCAACAATTTGATTGCCTTTTAAGAAGGTCCGCTCACGCAGCGACGTTGCGGCTGTACGTGTTTGTGTCCGTATTTTTATCTTCTATTATGTTTACTCTCACTTACTAGCTCTTGAAGCAACATCTGAAAAGGACGTCCAGTGTTTAGATTCAATAGGAACACTAAAGGTAGGTTAGCAAAGATCCACTTCACATATCACACCAAACAAAAGTAAATGAATTGTTTTTCTTACTTTATCCTCCGATATCCAATTATCACTCCTTTTTTTGGTGGAATTAATTTTAAAATTCAATAGTTGAAAACTTAACGAGCAGGAAAATTTCGACTATTTCGAGGTTACCTAGCTTCCCGCTAATTAGCTGTCACTGCAGTCAATCTTTTTTTTTAATTCACGATGTGGCCATGTTTTTGTCTATGATTTGTCAGGATGGCCAACATAACGTGTCTAATCCACATATCAGCAACCGATTATCTAACAGACGGCTAGCAAGCGCTTATAAATCATACTTCTTAACAACCGTCAAACAGGCTTAATCAGTCTGCTAACTAACAGGCCGATCAAGCCTCTGTTAAGGTTTTTTTATGAATAGGGCTGTATAATACTTTAGTAGCTGACTCGAAAATCTCTTGTGGTGTACGTGTCGTAAACTTGTAAAGTAACAAGGAAAGTATAAAAATCACGACATGAAAGATTGTTTCTACGAGATTTATTTATTAACTTATAGCACGATATTTTTTTAATCTACACAATTACTTGACCTCTTTCGCTGATCGCTTAAAGTTATGTTGCAATATTTTCCACGTAGTGAAAATATTTAATACTGAGTTGCATTGTATAATTGATACACGCCTCGTTTACCATCAGTGACAATCAATCAATTTCGTATATGAAATATGCTTATTGGTTTTCCCGACATGATAAAAATGAACACTAACCTCGAGGCCAATCTGAGACATATGTTTCCCATTTCAATATCATTGCAATGTGTTGCGCGCGTTAGTTTTCCTGCGCACTGAGTCACGTGATGATTCAAATAATAACTTATTCAAAGCACACTACTATTAATGCAATATAGTAGACATCAAGAATATCAAGCGGAAATCCTCCGACTGACCTCTTTTCTTCTAAAATAAACTTTTCAATGCCTCAGTCCAATTGTAGACAAGGCGACACTGAAGTTTATTTGCAGACAATAAAATAGTTAATTGCATCATTTCCATTCTTTTTATTTCTTTCGTATTCAACACAATTTTATGTACCGACAGCTAAATGGCTCATTATATCTTACGCTCATGAAAAATTGGCATACTTACTCCATATTAACAAACTTGGCATGATAACTCTCAATGTTATTTACGTATCTAAATAGCAAACGCGGAACGCTGGAGTTTGGAACGCTAAGTTTCTTTTGTGTCTTTTAAGGAATTCCGCAGTTAAAAATTCCTTTTTGACTGTACAATTGAAATGCGTATAGTGGGATAGGGCTTCAGACAAAATAAATATGCAAGCTGTCTGTTGCTGATATTAAGGAGTTTTTCCCAACGGTAAGCTGAGGCACAGATTGAATTGAAACATAGTACAGTCGGAAATAAAACAAATGACTGTTTTGTTGCTGATTTTATATGAAATGGCCGGTGGAAAACCACAATCAAAGCACATTACGAGAGTGGCTAGGTTCGTTAAAAAATTTGGCCATATCTGAAGTAAGTAAGGATATCATAGAATTTAGTTCATAATAGGCTGGATTCTTTTTCACCTGAAACATTTGGGTGTTACTAGGTCATAATCATAATAACCTACTTACATCTTACTACTCGTACAGCCCAACCACAAAGCCGACAATAAACCAATTGTTTAGTATACGTTGAACCACGAGCGAAGCGAGGCAGGATAGAACCCTGAGCGTAGCGAGTGTTTCAACACACGAGAAGTAAAATACAACTTTGCACCCGTGTGTAACATTCGACTCAACTTGTGCGTTTACAATTATACTCAATATCATTATTAAAAAAATGTTAGTTATGGAATTTTAAGGTTTACGACTTAAAATCATTAAACAAAGCTAAATTTGGTATTTTTTTATTAAATTCTCCAATCATTTATTCAATGATAATTAATATCAAACGAACTATTATTATGAGCGTTTTACGTTTTTTTATCTGTCAAAAGCTACTCAAACACGCTCCAAGGTCAAATTACTTTCCCCACTTGTGGATAAAATGCGTTTTTAACATAAAAGACGGCTTTCCGAGCTAGTGAGGGGAAAACATCATTCTTTGTTGTATTAGAAATAAGTGGACATATTTTAACGTAACTATTAAGTAGTAAAACGTGATTCAAGCTTGAGCACTCGAACTGCCGCCGGGCGGGCCCGGCCCGCGCCGGCCCCTGAAGATTAGATTAAGCAATAAATAACATTTATTTTATATCCGTATTGGGATGTTACGATACGTGCCTGTTTCCCAAATCAAAGTCCCCATGAATATTCAAATTATAAGGGCCAGAATTACATTAGCAAAACTGGACTGACCGAAATTTTAGGATGTTTCTGTGAAGTGCACATTATAGTCCTGTGGCGCTGATGTGGTGTGTACTTGTGTGTGAGTCAAAATCAAAATCAAATATTTATTCTGCAAATAGGCCACAAGGGCACTTTTACATGTCAAAGCATGAATTTATACAATTTAAAAAACTGACAATCTTACTTAATAATAATGATTTAAAAAAATATACTGATTAACAATACAATGAAAATAAATTTACAAATATTAAGGACGTATTGAATACGATCTGTGTCCGAATAAACAAAAGGAATATAAAATTAATTTAATATCTCAGAGATGTATATGGTCTCTGAGCGTCCAAATATGATTAATAACAATTATTTCAAAGTGCTTAGAGATGTAAATGATCTCTAAGCCCTAAAATTAAAATAAGTAAACTTAATATTGTTAGAGATGTATAAGGTCTCTAAGCGTCAATAATAATAAAACTAATCCAGAACAGGATCATGTCTCTCGTCAATCTACATACAATAAAATAACACTAGTATTAAGGTATTTACTATGCCCTTGCAAGCATGAACAGACCGGACTCCACAAACAGCACCCGATCACGAGTATGACGCGTATCTCAGCCATCGCCTCCCTCGACCATCTGTTAGGGAAGGTGGCGACCCGATCAACGACGCCACCGTAAGCAAAGCCCTTTAAGCGAGCATGACATATTCAGGCTGCCGGACATTAATAAAATCAAAGATTAAAATTACTCTTCGGCGAGAAACAGCATCATGTTTCATAAAATGCAACGACAGAGATAAGTATTTATACAAGGAAATATGCTAAGTGAAGCATAGGTATATTAAAAGTAACAGGATTTAACTATCACTGGCTTAAAAGCATTTTTGTCATTTAAGAAATCGTTGACAGTATAATAGGCCTGGCTCAACAAATAACGTTTAATATGAGACTTAAATTTACTAAGTGGAAAATTAACTATATCGATGGGTATTTTATTATAAAATCGTATACAGTTCGCCACAAACGACGTGCTAACCTTCCGGAGACGACTGGCCTTCACTGCAATCTTGTGTTTACTTCTAGTATGAGTACTTCGACCACTAAGTTGCAATGTGGATAAAATATCTATCTTTATATATGAAAGGCAAAGGTGATTGACCGAGGATCAACGCACAGGCCAAACCCAAAATTTCGCACACGTATTCCTCTTATGACGTAGGCATCCACTATGGAAGGATTTTTCAAAATTCAACCTCCAAGGGTGTGTAATGGGGGTAAAAGTTTTTGTATGAAACTTTTTATTCCTTAGACATATTTGTTTTAAATTTGGTATTAAATAAGTACGACGCCAAAAATAATACCTCACGTATTTCAGCGTTTTCAAAAACTCAACCCCCAAAAGAGTACAACAGGGGATGAAAGTTTTATATAAACGCACAAGCAAAACCCTTAGAGCTAGAAACTTAAAGTTTCGCACACGTATTCCTCTTATGACGTAGGTATGCACATAGGAAGGATTTTTGAAAATTCAACCCACAAGAGGTTCAGTTGGGGATAAAAGTTTGTATGAATTTTTATCCCCTTTTTATTCCTTGGACATATTTGCATGAAATTTCGTGTGTACGGTAAAAATAATGAGTTACGTATTTCAGTGATTTCCAAAATTCTACCCTGAAGAGGGTAAAATATTGGATGAAAGCTTTATATAAACGCACAGGCCCAACCCTAAGGGCTAGAAATTTAAAGTTTCCCACACGTATTCCTCTTATGACGTAGGCATCCTATAAGAATGAATTTTGAATAAGAATGAAAGAAATATGTATGTATTACTTTATTGTACATAAAACACAACAAAACGATAAACAAACAAAAAGTAGACGTACAAAGGCGAGCTTATCCCTTCAAGGGATTTCTTCCAGCTAATGAGTTTATTAGAAAATGAGCAAATGAGTTTATTAGAAACAAATATTAATAATATGAATATTAATAATTATTAATATTATGAATTACCCTAGAGAACGTAGAGATTTTTTAATAAAGTACCTATAAAGAAAGGTTAAAGAAGTTCTAAAGTAAACGTGCGCGAGCGAAGCCGCGGGTTAGAGCTAGTGTACTTATAAGGATATTTTGTTTTGGGTTACATTGGAATTATGGATTATCTGCAATATGTCTACTTTCGGAGAATTCGGAGTCACTTACAAGGCAAAGCCAACCTGGCATCCAAAAGGCTAAGTGTGCCAAATAAAGAATAAGCGCCTCGCATCGACGTTTCGTCGCGAATAAATAATTTTAAGAAATAAAATAATATGTATTTTAGTCTTTTAGGTATTTATAATATGGGCCTCAGATGCCTGAAATAAATGATGTTTATTATTATTAGAGCGAAGTGGAACTTCACCACAGGAGGACGAAGACTTCTATTATATATAAATCCCAAGTCCGTGAAGGTGCTTTTGACTCGCTTCAGAGACGTGCTGTGCGAATCGTAGACGACCCCAAACTCACAAGCAATATTGAACCGTTCAGTTTAAGGAGAAACTTTACCTCCTTGTGAGTGTTCTATCGCTTGTATAATGGGTTGTGCTCTGAAGAACTGTTCGACATGATACCCACAGCTGCTTTCTACCATTGCACCGCTCGCTCTCGGCAGGGTATTAATAATTTAATCTAATCCTCAGACCCTATCGCGGAATGTTTACTCTTGAGTTCACTTATCAGCTTTTAGCTATTGGAATTTTTGAATGGAATGGACTGCTTCAACCCCTTTATTGTGAAGGTGTTTCGTTCAAAGTAACCTTCAGCGAACTAGCTTTTTATATCACAAGTACCTTTACAGTAAACACTTGATCCAAAATTGAGTTATTGACGGCGTGTTCACTGAAAAAAAAAGAAACATACTGTAAGGGTGCATTGCAAAAGAAATTGTACATTCAAAATAATAATATCTTCTTTACTTAAAAAAAGTATTAAATAACTATTAGAGTAGCACGCTTTCCAGATATGTTTTCACGTATTCCTACTAATTGTTTTTTTTTTAAGTTTGTAAAATTTTGTAGCATGAAATGATTTATAAATAAGAGACCGCTCCCAAAAAAAATCTCTAAGCACAAAATAAACTGAGTTTTCCAATCATGATGTTTTGCCTAAAATTTCATTAAATACATGAAATCTACTAAACATACTCCAATCCTTACTTAAACAGTAATTTAATACAGACCAAATAGGTTTTTAGGGTTCCGTACCTAAATGGTAAAAACGGGACCCTATTACTAAGACTTCGCTGTCCGTCCGTCTGTCCGTCTGTCACTTGAAATTTTCACAGATTGTCTATTGCCGCTATTACAACAAATACTAAAAACAAAATAATAATTAAGGGGGGCTCCGAAACAAAAAACGTGATATTTTAGCCCTTTTTCATGGCTACCACTCGCCGAGCTAGATCTCAAGAACCGTAATAGTCTACACAACTGTCTAGACAGTTGAAATTTGCACAGATTATGTATTTTTATTGTGGCTACAACAACAAATACTAAAATCAAAATAATAATAATAATAATTAAGGGGGGCTCCCATACAATAGAGTAGTTGTTGGCGTTTTTTGCTGTATCTCATGAACCTTAATAGCAAGGAGGTTAATTTTTTTTTCTTATTTTTCTTATTTATTTATTGCTTTATGTTGTACATATAGGTCTTAAAAATATTTACAAGCTTTCAACATAAACCCTGCAAGGGCACTGCAAATTGTACTTAATCTACTTACTTAATATACCTAACATATTTAACACATTATTTCATTTATAATTGGAATTACATTTATTGCTAAAAAAATCCTGGAGATCATAAAAACAGTTCGATAGTAAATATCTCTTTAATTCTGAAGTAAATCTACTTTCTTTCTTAATTTGTTTTATTTCCATTGAAATTTTATTATATATTTTTACTGCCATGTGATAAGTGCCTGTGCTTACAATTTTCAGCCTAGTAAAAGAACTAACTAACTGGTGTCTTTTTCTAAGGTTTGACTTACCGCAGTTATCTCTTTCACGCCCAAATAAGTCTTTATGGTTCCTCACAAATTTACAAATTTCGTATATATATATTGACACAAGCGTCAATATATTTAGGCGAGTAAAATGAGATCTACAGCTCTCAGTTGTTTTAATGTTAGCCAATATTCTTACACACTTTTTTTGTAGGATGAAAATTTTGTTTGCATATGTGCTGTTACCCCATAAAATAATCCCATAACTTAGGCATGAATGTGTGTAGGTATAGTATGCAGTTATCGCCGTTTTTTCGTTAGTGCATCTTTTCAATTGGTAGAGGGCGTATGCGAAGCTGGATAACTTTCCAGATATTTTATCTATATGAGCTTTCCAATTAATTTCTGTGTCAATTGCAAGTCCTAATAAACTGCACGACGTCACTGACTCCATGGCATTGCCGTCATGTGAAATACTTATATCTAATGGAACCTTTTGTCGCGGTTTTAACTGGATAAGTTTTGTTTTGGCAACATTCAGTTTTAAATTATGATCCTCTAACCGTTTTGTAATTTGTGTTAATGTAGAATTCACTTGGCCTTTGAGATATTCACTATCATTACATTCTAATACTACTGTTATGTCATCTGCATATAGTACACAGTTGTTTTCTATAGCCATTGGTAGATCATTTATGTACAGTAAAAATAAAATGCATCCTAAGACGCTACCTTGAGGTATTGAGTGGTTTACAATTTGTCTTTGGGACCGGAACGTAGTGAACGCATTTTTGTTAGAATCGTAGTATTCGATGTCTACCACTTGTACTCGATTATGTAAATAGGAAGCAAACCATTCATGTACTTTACCTCACACCCCAACGCTATAAAGTTTCATCATCATCATCATCATGCATTGCATTTTTATTGCCACAATAATAAAAAATACTAAAAATAATGGCACCAGCTTTTAGCCTTTTTTCTGGTACGGAACCCTCCGTGCGCGAGTCCGACTCGCACTTGGCTGGTTTTTTAAATAATTAGCTATTTAAGAAGTATACATTTTCTTGAAATTTAACACCATCTGAAGTCGGTGTCGGTTTTATTTATGCATATAAATTGACTTCGTTATAGTTGCTTCACTGTCATGACCGAAATATATTTAGCGCTATCCATGAAACACTTCTAGTTTTGGTTGACGATCAGTATCTTCATCAGTTCCAGGTTACCAAATGCTACTTTCTGAATGTAAATGTTTGTTTTGTTACCAAAACTACTAAAATCGCTATATTTATCCCTTGAATTTTTGAGTTCCGTCAATTTTGTATGGATCACAGAACACGACGCTGGTCACGGAGTATCCTAAAACTAAAACTTTCTCCAGAATATCATGTAATAAATCGATCGAACCAAATGCGAGATAATCGCGGACATACAAATATACGGCTCATACTGAGAACCTCTTTTTGAAGTCACAATGAATACATTTACGAAAAATGATTTTCAAAAAAAATATGGGTTTTTGCTCGCATACAAGTTATGAGTATTCTTTGTCGCACAGGGTATACAAAAAAAATCATAATTTCAATTACCTACAACAGCTAGGGCTAAGACATTTATTAAGTAAGGGTTATAAGTACAAAGTCATATCTAAAAAAAATCGGCCACGAGCAAGCTCAGTGACGCGGGGTACCATTTTTGCCCCATGAACTTTGACAACAAAAAGGGAATATATTCGCTGCGTTTCATACATCTTTTACTAAGCAGGGAAGACTTTTTACGATAGGTAACTCAAACACAGTTTAACTGATCATGCGCTATACCTTTCGTTGAAAGACTTTATTGAGCTTTATTTTCATGATACAGTTAAGCTGTTTTTGAGTTATCGTAAAAAAACTTACCTAGCAAAACGACTTATTACTTACTTACTTACTTACGCTGCGAACGTATTCCCTTTTGCTTGTTATTGTTTTTTTTTAATTCAGTTCAACTTCGGAACCCTACACTGAGCATTTTATTACTGCTGTTTTTACATGTTGGTTGGTGGAATTAGTGCGTTAACGGCCTGGTTTATTTGAATAGCAGAATCACTAACAATTATTTTTATTCGAATTGACGTCACAAAAATACTCGTATTTTCTATACATAATAGCATTTAATTATTGTATAAATTTTTTGTGAATATTGCTATTGCTTTACGGCGACTTTGATTGTAATCCACTCAGTTGTATGCGATTGAAACTAAATTCGTTTTCCATTGAATAAAAGTTACATAGCCAACACCATTAGGCACTATATGTGAACGCTCATCTATCAACGTTTCATCACAGAATAAGTAATAGTACAAGTAGTTTCATATCAAGTACAAGTCTTCTAGTTACATCGTATTTGTATACGTTATACATATTTTAGAAAATCATACATCTATGAAGCGTTTGTTAATACTGTAAACTTATGTATGAAATAAAGCAAATTGAATTGAATTGATTTTAATATATTTAATTGGATAAGGATAAATACTGTATTGCTTAAAACCGCTTCGTAAATAAGCCATTATTTCTCGTAAAAAGTAAAGGATAAAAAAAGGTTATTGTGGGTTATCTCTAAGAGATAGATATATACCATTGCGAACTTTTTTGTAGACCTTTTTAAGGTGTACAATACCGTAGTACATTATATTGATCTATCTCGTAGGATCCAGCCAGCGTTTGCAATGGAAGAGCAAAACAATGTGTTTATTTACGACATCACATTAGAAACCTATAAAATTAGCAGTGTTTCTGTACTATATTATGCATGTATTATACATAAAACCTTCCTCTTGAATTACTCTATCAATTAAAAAAACCGCATCAAAATCCGTTGCGTAGTTTTAAAGATTTAAGCATACGTAGGGACAGACAGCGGGAAGCGACTTTGTTTTATACTATGTATATAGTGATATGAGAGTCTAATTAATTGGATCGGAAGTTTTGAAAAAATAATGTTAGTTACGATTGTGCAGTAAACTCCAGTTCCTCATACCTACATAAATTAGTCACTAATGTTATTAACGGATGTAAAGGATTGATTTAACAAGTTTACTTATACACATATTAGTACATTGTATGGTTGCGTACATAGGGAAATGTAGGCAGTAGATAAAAGGTTCGTGTGAAGCCTTTGTTCGTCGAATCAAGATTCGCGTCAGTAACAAAGGACCTCAAATTTAATCGTCCCCCAATATTCAAATCCCCAGTTATGGCACAGTTTAATTTTCTGACGCATAAGCGAATTTATAGACTTAGATGATTTGTTCCTCGGGGTTTAGACTCCAACGCCGGGATATTGGAATTATGGGAATTATCCTACAACTAAGCCTACACTTAGTTTTAATTAAATATAATTTTTTTTTTGCTTTTAAATTTTATTTTAGGTGTTATTTTTATTACATTCCTCCATCCATATCGAAATCATAAGCTGTGGTAATATTGATAACTATTCAGTTGGCTCATGAATGTAACATATGTGTTCTTACAGTAAAATGATTATGTTTTATTTAGAGGAATAACCGACAGTTGTATACCTAAAATAGTAATTTAAATATCATTCCCTATTTCAATCGTAGAACACTTTGATAAAAGAGCCATTCGTTGCCGGAAGTATTCCACAGGAGCAGCCGACTATCCCACTCTTCCGCTGCGAGACAGATTTATTCCAAAAGTTCTTTCATTACGGGTTTGCTTAGTCACGTCAGTCATGCAGAACTCGCGCCGAGATTGTGTAAGAATATAATGAACGGGCATTGTACCTATTACCTAATGCATTTCGACGTCAATACTAAACTTGTTCCATTTAAAAACAATAAATGCTTGGAATATGTAAATAGGAAATTTTATTTAATGTGTACGGTACGTGAGCGGAAATTGGGAGAGACAGGAAATTTTCGGAGAATGGTCGAACGAGGCCTGCAGGGGAAAAAGTTAGCGAGAACACGTGCTGGGCTTATGGATCTCTAACCGGGGCGTCCCGAGTGTGACTTGCTTGTGAAAATTACACATTTGTTACACGAACACCTCGACACATTCATACTTTTTGAAATATGTTTAATCATACATAATTTATTATTGCTAATGTTAAATACTTCACTAGTGCCTATATAATTTATGTCATGAAACCTTGTGATTATTGGAGCAATAATTTCTATTATTTTTTATTGGGAAACATATGTATGTACATCACATAATAGTACAGAAAAAATAAACATGTGAATAAAAATATTAGCCTTAAACGGTTTCCACTAAAAAATAATTTCACAAATTCTTTGCTCTGCAGAATGTGGTAGAGATTTGTATAAACATTACAGTTATGAATGTAAGTGGAATAAGTAGGCCAAATATGAATTAAATAAAAATAAAAAAACATTTTGAGTGAGAAGGAAGAAATACAATAATACTTATAATTATACTAAAAAGGGACAAAGCAAAACTGGTGAACTCAAAAAAAAATAGATGGTCAATTAAGCCTTTTTGATCGCCAAATATGAGCATTTTTTTAAACAATTATTTCGCCTTTTCACCGTGTATTTGCTTGTTTTAATTTAAAATGTACTTCCGTTTTCTCAATATTTTTGCCTTTTGCACTAAGAGAGATCTCGGTGTTATCGTGAATCTAGTCATTGAAATATACTATTCAAACAGTAGTAGGTGCTTTACTGCTTTGGGTAAAATTTCCGATAGCATAAACATCCTAAACCAATATTAGTTCGGTGTCATCCGCGGCGGCCGGAGTGTGCCAGCGCCAGCACTAGCGGCCTGCAAAGTAAATGATATCTACACCGCAGACGTATCTATTTCATAAGTACATACATTCGAAACAGATTTAACCTAACTTAATATTTTGTGGCCCCGGGGTCGATGAAAGACATCATTCCGAATTGGTTTGGATTTGAATTCATTGTGTTGTACAGTCACTTGAATAGTACATAGCTACTCATATGAAGGGGCCAAAAGCTCTTCCCTTGTAAAGACTTTTGAACTTTTCAAATGCTTAGCTACTTTTGATGCTGACTGTACCAACTCACCTGATAAAACACTTTGATTAGTTCGATAAACGGTAAGTACCCTGTCTGGGGTGAACTTGGCTGGACACGCTACCGTATGTCTAGATGATTCACGAACATTATTACAAAAATATATACATATATCTTGGATGAATTTGACCTAAGTTAGTTTAAATAACAGATACCAGTGTTGTGAAATGCATGACGCCTGCTTAACGTGATCTAATTAATGAATTGTTACGTTTTGGCCAAAGAATTGGCACAAAATGCATAAATACACCGGTTACCTCTTCGACATTGTCATAACTTATTCCCACAGGTCATTTTAGTATTAATAAAATCACAATCTATAAAACATTTTAGTCAGCTGAATCAAAAGGAGCATCTAAAAAACAATAGCACATATTCGAATTTCTCTACCTCCTGAAATTTTGTTACTATGTTTAATAATTATATAGGACTATTTTGGTCGATTCAATTCGTGCATATTTAGAAATTTAAAAAAATGCAAGATCTACAACTCACAGGGCCACTTGTTAAATAGGACACTAGACCTAGTGGTATTAGTTGGATGAAAGGCCCCGCCAGTAGCAAAATCGTACGTGCGGCTATCTATGTCGATACCTATCGCGTATCACCCCGTTGGTTGCATCGAGCGGGTTATTTTTAGCCGCTTCATCTTTCAAATTGATCGCTGCTATATTCATCTGAATCAGTTAGTAATAAACAGAAGATATGCTCAGCCTGTTGTCTGCGTTTTTAAAAGCAACAAAGCTAATTATACCGCTGCACCGAGATGTTGCAGATACGAGTATCATAACTTAGTAACCTTCTGATTATATTTCCTCTATAATTGCTATGACTTAGTTTATAGGGGCCAGAAGCAAATACCCACCTACCACTAATAATTATGACTTTGTTCGATTGTCCATAAAATCATCTAAAAAATGTAGTTGAAATAGATAGGCACAGTCACGTCAGCTGCAGAGAAACGTGACCCCCTTTGCATAGAAGTTTGTATGCAGGGGGTCAGGTTTCTCTGCAGCTAACTGTACATTTCCTAACCTTAACCTAACCTATTCGTTTTGATTAGAGAAACAAGATGATAAATGAATGGAGCTGTATAAAACCTTGCTAATAATAAATCAATTCAGTGAGTAAATTTGGAATAAACAACAACAACAACAAACTGTTTGGACTAACAGATCGATTGCCATAAATCAGCTTGCTACTGTAAGTTTTAAAGACAAACACAAACGGATCGGGCACAATTGCTATTTGGTTTTTGTGGCTGAATTTTAGCTACAAAGGATGAACAAACAGGCGTCAAAAATCAACCAAACAATCGTAGCATTGTTTCAAAGGGAACGGATGAATGAGTTGTAAAACGTATTTAACGTTTTGTATATTCTGAACCACGCCACGCTATCGCGGAATGTTTACTCTTGAGTTCACTTATCAGCTTTTAGCTATTGGAATTTTTGAATGGAATGGACTGCTTCAACCCCTTTATTGTGAAGGTGTTTCGTTCAAAGTAACCTTCAGTTTCGTTCAAAATTCCTTTTTGACTGTACAATTGAAATGCGTATAGTGGGATAGGGCTTCAGACAAAATAAATATGCAAGCTGTCTGTTGCTGATATTAAGGAGTTTTTCCCAACGGTAAGCTGAGGCACAGATTGAATTGAAACATAGTACAGTCGGAAATAAAACAAATGACTGTTTTGTTGCTGATTTTATATGAAATGGCCGGTGGAAAACCACAATCAAAGCACATTACGAGAGTGGCTAGGTTCGTTAAAAAATTTGGCCATATCTGAAGTAAGTAAGGATATCATAGAATTTAGTTCATAATAGGCTGGATTCTTTTTCACCTGAAACATTTGGGTGTTACTAGGTCATAATCATAATAACCTACTTACATCTTACTACTCGTACAGCCCAACCACAAAGCCGACAATAAACCAATTGTTTAGTATACGTTGAACCACGAGCGAAGCGAGGCAGGATAGAACCCTGAGCGTAGCGAGTGTTTCAACACACGAGAAGTAAAATACAACTTTGCACCCGTGTGTAACATTCGACTCAACTTGTGCGTTTACAATTATACTCAATATCATTATTAAAAAAATGTTAGTTATGGAATTTTAAGGTTTACGACTTAAAATCATTAAACAAAGCTAAATTTGGTATTTTTTTATTAAATTCTCCAATCATTTATTCAATGATAATTAATATCAAACGAACTATTATTATGAGCGAAAAGCGAAAATAAATTTACAAATATTAAGGACGTATTGAATACGATCTGTGTCCGAATAAACAAAAGGAATATAAAATTAATTTAATATCTCAGAGATGTATATGGTCTCTGAGCGTCCAAATATGATTAATAACAATTATTTCAAAGTGCTTAGAGATGTAAATGATCTCTAAGCCCTAAAATTAAAATAAGTAAACTTAATATTGTTAGAGATGTATAAGGTCTCTAAGCGTCAATAATAATAAAACTAATCCAGAACAGGATCATGTCTCTCGTCAATCTACATACAATAAAATAACACTAGTATTAAGGTATTTACTATGCCCTTGCAAGCATGAACAGACCGGACTCCACAAACAGCACCCGATCACGAGTATGACGCGTATCTCAGCCATCGCCTCCCTCGACCATCTGTTAGGGAAGGTGGCGACCCGATCAACGACGCCACCGTAAGCAAAGCCCTTTAAGCGAGCATGACATATTCAGGCTGCCGGACATTAATAAAATCAAAGATTAAAATTACTCTTCGGCGAGAAACAGCATCATGTTTCATAAAATGCAACGACAGAGATAAGTATTTATACAAGGAAATATGCTAAGTGAAGCATAGGTATATTAAAAGTAACAGGATTTAACTATCACTGGCTTAAAAGCATTTTTGTCATTTAAGAAATCGTTGACAGTATAATAGGCCTGGCTCAACAAATAACGTTTAATATGAGACTTAAATTTACTAAGTGGAAAATTAACTATATCGATGGGTATTTTATTATAAAATCGTATACAGTTCCCCACAAACGACGTGCTAACCTTCCGGAGACGACTGGCCTTCACTGCAATCTTGTGTTTACTTCTAGTATGAGTACTTCGACCACTAAGTTGCAATGTGGATAAAATATCTATCTTTATATATGAAAGGCAAAGGTGATTGACCGAGGATCAACGCACAGGCCAAACCCAAAATTTCGCACACGTATTCCTCTTATGACGTAGGCATCCACTATGGAAGGATTTTTCAAAATTCAACCTCCAAGGGTGTGTAATGGGGGTAAAAGTTTTTGTATGAAACTTTTTATTCCTTAGACATATTTGTTTTAAATTTGGTATTAAATAAGTACGACGCCAAAAATAATACCTCACGTATTTCAGCGTTTTCAAAAACTCAACCCCCAAAAGAGTACAACAGGGGATGAAAGTTTTATATAAACGCACAAGCAAAACCGTTAGAGCTAGAAACTTAAAGTTTCGCACACGTATTCCTCTTATGACGTAGGTATGCACATAGGAAGGATTTTTGAAAATTCAACCCACAAGAGGTTCAGTTGGGGATAAAAGTTTGTATGAATTTTTATCCCCTTTTTATTCCTTGGACATATTTGCATGAAATTTCGTGTGTACGGTAAAAATAATGAGTTACGTATTTCAGTGATTTCCAAAATTCTACCCTGAAGAGGGTAAAATATTGGATGAAAGCTTTATATAAACGCACAGGCCCAACCCTAAGGGCTAGAAATTTAAAGTTTCCCACACGTATTCCTCTTATGACGTAGGCATCCTATAAGAATGAATTTTGAATAAGAATGAAAGAAATATGTATGTATTACTTTATTGTACATAAAACACAACAAAACGATAAACAAACAAAAAGTAGACGTACAAAGGCGAGCTTATCCCTTCAAGGGATTTCTTCCAGCTAATGAGTTTATTAGAAAATGAGCAAATGAGTTTATTAGAAACAAATATTAATAATATGAATATTAATAATTATTAATATTATGAATTACCCTAGAGAACGTAGAGATTTTTTAATAAAGTACCTATAAAGAAAGGTTAAAGAAGTTCTAAAGTAAACGTGCGCGAGCGAAGCCGCGGGTTAGAGCTAGTGTACTTATAAGGATATTTTGTTTTGGGTTACATTGGAATTATGGATTATCTGCAATATGTCTACTTTCGGAGAATTCGGAGTCACTTACAAGGCAAAGCCAACCTGGCATCCAAAAGGCTAAGTGTGCCAAATAAAGAATAAGCGCCTCGCATCGACGTTTCGTCGCGAATAAATAATTTTAAGAAATAAAATAATATGTATTTTAGTCTTTTAGGTATTTATAATATGGGCCTCAGATGCCTGAAATAAATGATGTTTATTATTATTAGAGCGAAGTGGAACTTCACCACAGGAGGACGAAGACTTCTATTATATATAAATCCCAAGTCCGTGAAGGTGCTTTTGACTCGCTTCAGAGACGTGCTGTGCGAATCGTAGACGACCCCAAACTCACAAGCAATATTGAACCGTTCAGTTTAAGGAGAAACTTTACCTCCTTGTGAGTGTTCTATCGCTTGTATAATGGGTTGTGCTCTGAAGAACTGTTCGACATGATGCCCACAGCTGCTTTCTACCATTGCACCGCTCGCTCTCGGCAGGGTATTAATAATTTAATCTAATCCTCAGACCCTAGAACCTAAGCGGTCGCGTATGGTACGGTTTCATAGGAATTTCCTCCCTCTGGCACTCCGGTTGTGGAATGAGCTCCCTGCTGAGGTTTTCCCGAGGGACTAAACACGGTTGGCAACGCGCATGTGACACTCCTGGACTTGCAGGCGTCCATAGGCTACGGTGACCGGTTAATATTTGGGGGGCCGCATGCTTGTTTACCACCAATGTGGTGTAAAAAAGACCACCATAGAGATAATTTTAATTCTAGTTATGACCAAAAATCATATTTATGTTATGAAATATGACGGTCTCGTATCTAGGACAGGATAAGAGGAAATAATAGGATAGCGTAGTGTACGATTCACACCAAACGGCCGGAGTCAGCGCGCACGCCACCATAGTCAAAGGAATTCAAACCCTCCATACAGAACCTAGAATTCATATCTAAACGGCAGCGGCAGAGCCGGCGGCAGCCGACCGGCTGCTCGCAACCCATTCAAATATGAAATTTAAGTTCTGAATGGAGGAATCGAATTTTTTTGACTCTAGTGGGGTGCGCGCTGACTCCGGCCGTTTGATGTGAATCGTTCATAACGTACAAACCCAGTTTGTGTTATTTTCGTTAAGTGCAACCTGTCCTAGGGTTAACATACTTAGCAACAACTCGAATTCTAATATTCCAAGCATAAAAGTGACATAATTTATTAATATTAATTTTCTTTTGCATAAATGCATTTTGAGCTTTAACTTCGCAGTTTTCTTAAATAATAATAAATAAATAAATACATTGGGGGACAATCTTACACGCTATCGTGATATTTTATGTAAAAAACGTGATATTTTAGCCCTTTTTCATGGCTACCACTCGCCGAGCTAGATCTCAAGAACCGTAATAGTCTACACAACTGTCTAGACAGTTGAAATTTGCACAGATTATGTATTTTTATTGTGGCTACAACAACAAATACTAAAATCAAAATAATAATAATAATAATTAAGGGGGGCTCCCATACAATAGAGTAGTTGTTGGCGTTTTTTGCTGTATCTCATGAACCTTAATAGCAAGGAGGTTAATTTTTTTTTCTTATTTTTCTTATTTATTTATTGCTTTATGTTGTACATATAGGTCTTAAAAATATTTACAAGCTTTCAACATAAACCCTGCAAGGGCACTGCAAATTGTACTTAATCTACTTACTTAATATACCTAACATATTTAACACATTATTTCATTTATAATTGGAATTACATTTATTGCTAAAAAAATCCTGGAGATCATAAAAACAGTTCGATAGTAAATATCTCTTTAATTCTGAAGTAAATCTACTTTCTTTCTTAATTTGTTTTATTTCCATTGAAATTTTATTATATATTTTTACTGCCATGTGATAAGTGCCTGTGCTTACAATTTTCAGCCTAGTAAAAGAACTAACTAACTGGTGTCTTTTTCTAAGGTTTGACTTACCGCAGTTATCTCTTTCACGCCCAAATAAGTCTTTATGGTTCCTCACAAATTTACAAATTTCGTATATATATATTGACACAAGCGTCAATATATTTAGGCGAGTAAAATGAGATCTACAGCTCTCAGTTGTTTTAATGTTAGCCAATATTCTTACACACTTTTTTTGTAGGATGAAAATTTTGTTTGCATATGTGCTGTTACCCCATAAAATAATCCCATAACTTAGGCATGAATGTGTGTAGGTATAGTATGCAGTTATCGCCGTTTTTTCGTTAGTGCATCTTTTCAATTGGTAGAGGGCGTATGCGAAGCTGGATAACTTTCCAGATATTTTATCTATATGAGCTTTCCAATTAATTTCTGTGTCAATTGCAAGTCCTAATAAACTGCACGACGTCACTGACTCCATGGCATTGCCGTCATGTGAAATACTTATATCTAATGGAACCTTTTGTCGCGGTTTTAACTGGATAAGTTTTGTTTTGGCAACATTCAGTTTTAAATTATGATCCTCTAACCGTTTTGTAATTTGTGTTAATGTAGAATTCACTTGGCCTTTGAGATATTCACTATCATTACATTCTAATACTACTGTTATGTCATCTGCATATAGTACACAGTTGTTTTCTATAGCCATTGGTAGATCATTTATGTACAGTAAAAATAAAATGCATCCTAAGACGCTACCTTGAGGTATTGAGTGGTTTACAATTTGTCTTTGGGACCGGAACGTAGTGAACGCATTTTTGTTAGAATCGTAGTATTCGATGTCTACCACTTGTACTCGATTATGTAAATAGGAAGCAAACCATTCATGTACTTTACCTCACACCCCAACGCTATAAAGTTTCATCATCATCATCATCATGCATTGCATTTTTATTGCCACAATAATAAAAAATACTAAAAATAATGGCACCAGCTTTTAGCCTTTTTTCTGGTACGGAACCCTCCGTGCGCGAGTCCGACTCGCACTTGGCTGGTTTTTTAAATAATTAGCTATTTAAGAAGTATACATTTTCTTGAAATTTAACACCATCTGAAGTCGGTGTCGGTTTTATTTATGCATATAAATTGACTTCGTTATAGTTGCTTCACTGTCATGACCGAAATATATTTAGCGCTATCCATGAAACACTTCTAGTTTTGGTTGACGATCAGTATCTTCATCAGTTCCAGGTTACCAAATGCTACTTTCTGAATGTAAATGTTTGTTTTGTTACCAAAACTACTAAAATCGCTATATTTATCCCTTGAATTTTTGAGTTCCGTCAATTTTGTATGGATCACAGAACACGACGCTGGTCACGGAGTATCCTAAAACTAAAACTTTCTCCAGAATATCATGTAATAAATCGATCGAACCAAATGCGAGATAATCGCGGACATACAAATATACGGCTCATACTGAGAACCTCCTTTTTTGAAGTCACAATGAATACATTTACGAAAAATGATTTTCAAAAAAAATATGGGTTTTTGCTCGCATACAAGTTATGAGTATTCTTTGTCGCACAGGGTATACAAAAAAATCATAATTTCAATTACCTACAACAGCTAGGGCTAAGACATTTATTAAGTAAGGGTCTATAAGTACAAAGTCATATCTAAAAAAAATCGGCCACGAGCAAGCTCAGTGACGCGGGGTACCATTTTTGCCCCATGAACTTTGACAACAAAAAGGGAATATATTCGCTGCGTTTCATACATCTTTTACTAAGCAGGGAAGACTTTTTACGATAGGTAACTCAAACACAGTTTAACTGATCATGCGCTATACCTTTCGTTGAAAGACTTTATTGAGCTTTATTTTCATGATACAGTTAAGCTGTTTTTGAGTTATCGTAAAAAAACTTACCTAGCAAACGACTTATTACTTACTTACTTACTTACGCTGCGAACGTATTCCCTTTTGCTTGTTATTGTTTTTTTTTAATTCAGTTCAACTTCGGAACCCTACACTGAGCATTTTATTACTGCTGTTTTTACATGTTGGTTGGTGGAATTAGTGCGTTAACGGCCTGGTTTATTTGAATAGCAGAATCACTAACAATTATTTTTTATTCGAATTGACGTCACAAAAATACTCGTATTTTCTATACATAATAGCATTTAATTATTGTATAAATTTTTTGTGAATATTGCTATTGCTTTACGGCGACTTTGATTGTAATCCACTCAGTTGTATGCGATTGAAACTAAATTCGTTTTCCATTGAATAAAAGTTACATAGCCAACACCATTAGGCACTATATGTGAACGCTCATCTATCAACGTTTCATCACAGAATAAGTAATAGTACAAGTAGTTTCATATCAAGTACAAGTCTTCTAGTTACATCGTATTTGTATACGTTATACATATTTTAGAAAATCATACATCTATGAAGCGTTTGTTAATACTGTAAACTTATGTATGAAATAAAGCAAATTGAATTGAATTGATTTTAATATATTTAATTGGATAAGGATAAATACTGTATTGCTTAAAACCGCTTCGTAAATAAGCCATTATTTCTCGTAAAAAGTAAAGGATAAAAAAAGGTTATTGTGGGTTATCTCTAAGAGATAGATATATACCATTGCGAACTTTTTTGTAGACCTTTTTAAGGTGTACAATACCGTAGTACATTATATTGATCTATCTCGTAGGATCCAGCCAGCGTTTGCAATGGAAGAGCAAAACAATGTGTTTATTTACGACATCACATTAGAAACCTATAAAATTAGCAGTGTTTCTGTACTATATTATGCATGTATTATACATAAAACCTTCCTCTTGAATTACTCTATCAATTAAAAAAACCGCATCAAAATCCGTTGCGTAGTTTTAAAGATTTAAGCATACGTAGGGACAGACAGCGGGAAGCGACTTTGTTTTATACTATGTATATAGTGATATGAGAGTCTAATTAATTGGATCGGAAGTTTTGAAAAAATAATGTTAGTTACGATTGTGCAGTAAACTCCAGTTCCTCATACCTACATAAATTAGTCACTAATGTTATTAACGGATGTAAAGGATTGATTTAACAAGTTTACTTATACACATATTAGTACATTGTATGGTTGCGTACATAGGGAAATGTAGGCAGTAGATAAAAGGTTCGTGTGAAGCCTTTGTTCGTCGAATCAAGATTCGCGTCAGTAACAAAGGACCTCAAATTTAATCGTCCCCCAATATTCAAATCCCCAGTTATGGCACAGTTTAATTTTCTGACGCATAAGCGAATTTATAGACTTAGATGATTTGTTCCTCGGGGTTTAGACTCCAACGCCGGGATATTGGAATTATGGGAATTATCCTACAACTAAGCCTACACTTAGTTTTAATTAAATATAATTTTTTTTTTGCTTTTAAATTTTATTTTAGGTGTTATTTTTATTACATTCCTCCATCCATATCGAAATCATAAGCTGTGGTAATATTGATAACTATTCAGTTGGCTCATGAATGTAACATATGTGTTCTTACAGTAAAATGATTATGTTTTATTTAGAGGAATAACCGACAGTTGTATACCTAAAATAGTAATTTAAATATCATTCCCTATTTCAATCGTAGAACACTTTGATAAAAGAGCCATTCGTTGCCGGAAGTATTCCACAGGAGCAGCCGACTATCCCACTCTTCCGCTGCGAGACAGATTTATTCCAAAAGTTCTTTCATTACGGGTTTGCTTAGTCACGTCAGTCATGCAGAACTCGCGCCGAGATTGTGTAAGAATATAATGAACGGGCATTGTACCTATTACCTAATGCATTTCGACGTCAATACTAAACTTGTTCCATTTAAAAACAATAAATGCTTGGAATATGTAAATAGGAAATTTTATTTAATGTGTACGGTACGTGAGCGGAAATTGGGAGAGACAGGAAATTTTCGGAGAATGGTCGAACGAGGCCTGCAGGGGAAAAAGTTAGCGAGAACACGTGCTGGGCTTATGGATCTCTAACCGGGGCGTCCCGAGTGTGACTTGCTTGTGAAAATTACACATTTGTTACACGAACACCTCGACACATTCATACTTTTTGAAATATGTTTAATCATACATAATTTATTATTGCTAATGTTAAATACTTCACTAGTGCCTATATAATTTATGTCATGAAACCTTGTGATTATTGGAGCAATAATTTCTATTATTTTTTATTGGGAAACATATGTATGTACATCACATAATAGTACAGAAAAAATAAACATGTGAATAAAAATATTAGCCTTAAACGGTTTCCACTAAAAAATAATTTCACAAATTCTTTGCTCTGCAGAATGTGGTAGAGATTTGTATAAACATTACAGTTATGAATGTAAGTGGAATAAGTAGGCCAAATATGAATTAAATAAAAATAAAAAAACATTTTGAGTGAGAAGGAAGAAATACAATAATACTTATAATTATACTAAAAAGGGACAAAGCAAAACTGGTGAACTCAAAAAAAAATAGATGGTCAATTAAGCCTTTTTGATCGCCAAATATGAGCATTTTTTTAAACAATTATTTCGCCTTTTCACCGTGTATTTGCTTGTTTTAATTTAAAATGTACTTCCGTTTTCTCAATATTTTTGCCTTTTGCACTAAGAGAGATCTCGGTGTTATCGTGAATCTAGTCATTGAAATATACTATTCAAACAGTAGTAGGTGCTTTACTGCTTTGGGTAAAATTTCCGATAGCATAAACATCCTAAACCAATATTAGTTCGGTGTCATCCGCGGCGGCCGGAGTGTGCCAGCGCCAGCACTAGCGGCCTGCAAAGTAAATGATATCTACACCGCAGACGTATCTATTTCATAAGTACATACATTCGAAACAGATTTAACCTAACTTAATATTTTGTGGCCCCGGGGTCGATGAAAGACATCATTCCGAATTGGTTTGGATTTGAATTCATTGTGTTGTACAGTCACTTGAATAGTACATAGCTACTCATATGAAGGGGCCAAAAGCTCTTCCCTTGTAAAGACTTTTGAACTTTTCAAATGCTTAGCTACTTTTGATGCTGACTGTACCAACTCACCTGATAAAACACTTTGATTAGTTCGATAAACGGTAAGTACCCTGTCTGGGGTGAACTTGGCTGGACACGCTACCGTATGTCTAGATGATTCACGAACATTATTACAAAAATATATACATATATCTTGGATGAATTTGACCTAAGTTAGTTTAAATAACAGATACCAGTGTTGTGAAATGCATGACGCCTGCTTAACGTGATCTAATTAATGAATTGTTACGTTTTGGCCAAAGAATTGGCACAAAATGCATAAATACACCGGTTACCTCTTCGACATTGTCATAACTTATTCCCACAGGTCATTTTAGTATTAATAAAATCACAATCTATAAAACATTTTAGTCAGCTGAATCAAAAGGAGCATCTAAAAAACAATAGCACATATTCGAATTTCTCTACCTCCTGAAATTTTGTTACTATGTTTAATAATTATATAGGACTATTTTGGTCGATTCAATTCGTGCATATTTAGAAATTTAAAAAAATGCAAGATCTACAACTCACAGGGCCACTTGTTAAATAGGACACTAGACCTAGTGGTATTAGTTGGATGAAAGGCCCCGCCAGTAGCAAAATCGTACGTGCGGCTATCTATGTCGATACCTATCGCGTATCACCCCGTTGGTTGCATCGAGCGGGTTATTTTTAGCCGCTTCATCTTTCAAATTGATCGCTGCTATATTCATCTGAATCAGTTAGTAATAAACAGAAGATATGCTCAGCCTGTTGTCTGCGTTTTTAAAAGCAACAAAGCTAATTATACCGCTGCACCGAGATGTTGCAGATACGAGTATCATAACTTAGTAACCTTCTGATTATATTTCCTCTATAATTGCTATGACTTAGTTTATAGGGGCCAGAAGCAAATACCCACCTACCACTAATAATTATGACTTTGTTCGATTGTCCATAAAATCATCTAAAAAATGTAGTTGAAATAGATAGGCACA
This sequence comes from Notocelia uddmanniana, assembly GCA_905163555.1. Classification (NCBI taxonomy): domain Eukaryota; kingdom Metazoa; phylum Arthropoda; class Insecta; order Lepidoptera; family Tortricidae; genus Notocelia; species Notocelia uddmanniana. The sequence continues at coordinate 18,995,255 of LR991059.1, read as the reverse complement.
GTCACGTCAGCTGCAGAGAAACGTGACCCCCTTTGCATAGAAGTTTGTATGCAGGGGGTCAGGTTTCTCTGCAGCTAACTGTACATTTCCTAACCTTAACCTAACCTATTCGTTTTGATTAGAGAAACAAGATGATAAATGAATGGAGCTGTATAAAACCTTGCTAATAATAAATCAATTCAGTGAGTAAATTTGGAATAAACAACAACAACAACAAACTGTTTGGACTAACAGATCGATTGCCATAAATCAGCTTGCTACTGTAAGTTTTAAAGACAAACACAAACGGATCGGGCACAATTGCTATTTGGTTTTTGTGGCTGAATTTTAGCTACAAAGGATGAACAAACAGGCGTCAAAAATCAACCAAACAATCGTAGCATTGTTTCAAAGGGAACGGATGAATGAGTTGTAAAACGTATTTAACGTTTTGTATATTCTGAACCACGCCACGCTATCGCGGAATGTTTACTCTTGAGTTCACTTATCAGCTTTTAGCTATTGGAATTTTTGAATGGAATGGACTGCTTCAACCCCTTTATTGTGAAGGTGTTTCGTTCAAAGTAACCTTCAGCGAACTAGCTTTTTATATCACAAGTACCTTTACAGTAAACACTTGATCCAAAATTGAGTTATTGACGGCGTGTTCACTGAAAAAAAAAGAAACATACTGTAAGGGTGCATTGCAAAAGAAATTGTACATTCAAAATAATAATATCTTCTTTACTTAAAAAAAGTATTAAATAACTATTAGAGTAGCACGCTTTCCAGATATGTTTTCACGTATTCCTACTAATTGTTTTTTTTTTAAGTTTGTAAAATTTTGTAGCATGAAATGATTTATAAATAAGAGACCGCTCCCAAAAAAAATCTCTAAGCACAAAATAAACTGAGTTTTCCAATCATGATGTTTTGCCTAAAATTTCATTAAATACATGAAATCTACTAAACATACTCCAATCCTTACTTAAACAGTAATTTAATACAGACCAAATAGGTTTTTAGGGTTCCGTACCTAAATGGTAAAAACGGGACCCTATTACTAAGACTTCGCTGTCCGTCCGTCTGTCCGTCTGTCACTTGAAATTTTCACAGATTGTCTATTGCCGCTATTACAACAAATACTAAAAACAAAATAATAATTAAGGGGGGCTCCGAAACAAAAAACGTGATATTTTAGCCCTTTTTCATGGCTACCACTCGCCGAGCTAGATCTCAAGAACCGTAATAGTCTACACAACTGTCTAGACAGTTGAAATTTGCACAGATTATGTATTTTTATTGTGGCTACAACAACAAATACTAAAATCAAAATAATAATAATAATAATTAAGGGGGGCTCCCATACAATAGAGTAGTTGTTGGCGTTTTTTGCTGTATCTCATGAACCTTAATAGCAAGGAGGTTAATTTTTTTTTCTTATTTTTCTTATTTATTTATTGCTTTATGTTGTACATATAGGTCTTAAAAATATTTACAAGCTTTCAACATAAACCCTGCAAGGGCACTGCAAATTGTACTTAATCTACTTACTTAATATACCTAACATATTTAACACATTATTTCATTTATAATTGGAATTACATTTATTGCTAAAAAAATCCTGGAGATCATAAAAACAGTTCGATAGTAAATATCTCTTTAATTCTGAAGTAAATCTACTTTCTTTCTTAATTTGTTTTATTTCCATTGAAATTTTATTATATATTTTTACTGCCATGTGATAAGTGCCTGTGCTTACAATTTTCAGCCTAGTAAAAGAACTAACTAACTGGTGTCTTTTTCTAAGGTTTGACTTACCGCAGTTATCTCTTTCACGCCCAAATAAGTCTTTATGGTTCCTCACAAATTTACAAATTTCGTATATATATATTGACACAAGCGTCAATATATTTAGGCGAGTAAAATGAGATCTACAGCTCTCAGTTGTTTTAATGTTAGCCAATATTCTTACACACTTTTTTTGTAGGATGAAAATTTTGTTTGCATATGTGCTGTTACCCCATAAAATAATCCCATAACTTAGGCATGAATGTGTGTAGGTATAGTATGCAGTTATCGCCGTTTTTTCGTTAGTGCATCTTTTCAATTGGTAGAGGGCGTATGCGAAGCTGGATAACTTTCCAGATATTTTATCTATATGAGCTTTCCAATTAATTTCTGTGTCAATTGCAAGTCCTAATAAACTGCACGACGTCACTGACTCCATGGCATTGCCGTCATGTGAAATACTTATATCTAATGGAACCTTTTGTCGCGGTTTTAACTGGATAAGTTTTGTTTTGGCAACATTCAGTTTTAAATTATGATCCTCTAACCGTTTTGTAATTTGTGTTAATGTAGAATTCACTTGGCCTTTGAGATATTCACTATCATTACATTCTAATACTACTGTTATGTCATCTGCATATAGTACACAGTTGTTTTCTATAGCCATTGGTAGATCATTTATGTACAGTAAAAATAAAATGCATCCTAAGACGCTACCTTGAGGTATTGAGTGGTTTACAATTTGTCTTTGGGACCGGAACGTAGTGAACGCATTTTTGTTAGAATCGTAGTATTCGATGTCTACCACTTGTACTCGATTATGTAAATAGGAAGCAAACCATTCATGTACTTTACCTCACACCCCAACGCTATAAAGTTTCATCATCATCATCATCATGCATTGCATTTTTATTGCCACAATAATAAAAAATACTAAAAATAATGGCACCAGCTTTTAGCCTTTTTTCTGGTACGGAACCCTCCGTGCGCGAGTCCGACTCGCACTTGGCTGGTTTTTTAAATAATTAGCTATTTAAGAAGTATACATTTTCTTGAAATTTAACACCATCTGAAGTCGGTGTCGGTTTTATTTATGCATATAAATTGACTTCGTTATAGTTGCTTCACTGTCATGACCGAAATATATTTAGCGCTATCCATGAAACACTTCTAGTTTTGGTTGACGATCAGTATCTTCATCAGTTCCAGGTTACCAAATGCTACTTTCTGAATGTAAATGTTTGTTTTGTTACCAAAACTACTAAAATCGCTATATTTATCCCTTGAATTTTTGAGTTCCGTCAATTTTGTATGGATCACAGAACACGACGCTGGTCACGGAGTATCCTAAAACTAAAACTTTCTCCAGAATATCATGTAATAAATCGATCGAACCAAATGCGAGATAATCGCGGACATACAAATATACGGCTCATACTGAGAACCTCCTTTTTTGAAGTCACAATGAATACATTTACGAAAAATGATTTTCAAAAAAAATATGGGTTTTTGCTCGCATACAAGTTATGAGTATTCTTTGTCGCACAGGGTATACAAAAAAATCATAATTTCAATTACCTACAACAGCTAGGGCTAAGACATTTATTAAGTAAGGGTCTATAAGTACAAAGTCATATCTAAAAAAAATCGGCCACGAGCAAGCTCAGTGACGCGGGGTACCATTTTTGCCCCATGAACTTTGACAACAAAAAGGGAATATATTCGCTGCGTTTCATACATCTTTTACTAAGCAGGGAAGACTTTTTACGATAGGTAACTCAAACACAGTTTAACTGATCATGCGCTATACCTTTCGTTGAAAGACTTTATTGAGCTTTATTTTCATGATACAGTTAAGCTGTTTTTGAGTTATCGTAAAAAAACTTACCTAGCAAACGACTTATTACTTACTTACTTACTTACGCTGCGAACGTATTCCCTTTTGCTTGTTATTGTTTTTTTTTAATTCAGTTCAACTTCGGAACCCTACACTGAGCATTTTATTACTGCTGTTTTTACATGTTGGTTGGTGGAATTAGTGCGTTAACGGCCTGGTTTATTTGAATAGCAGAATCACTAACAATTATTTTTTATTCGAATTGACGTCACAAAAATACTCGTATTTTCTATACATAATAGCATTTAATTATTGTATAAATTTTTTGTGAATATTGCTATTGCTTTACGGCGACTTTGATTGTAATCCACTCAGTTGTATGCGATTGAAACTAAATTCGTTTTCCATTGAATAAAAGTTACATAGCCAACACCATTAGGCACTATATGTGAACGCTCATCTATCAACGTTTCATCACAGAATAAGTAATAGTACAAGTAGTTTCATATCAAGTACAAGTCTTCTAGTTACATCGTATTTGTATACGTTATACATATTTTAGAAAATCATACATCTATGAAGCGTTTGTTAATACTGTAAACTTATGTATGAAATAAAGCAAATTGAATTGAATTGATTTTAATATATTTAATTGGATAAGGATAAATACTGTATTGCTTAAAACCGCTTCGTAAATAAGCCATTATTTCTCGTAAAAAGTAAAGGATAAAAAAAGGTTATTGTGGGTTATCTCTAAGAGATAGATATATACCATTGCGAACTTTTTTGTAGACCTTTTTAAGGTGTACAATACCGTAGTACATTATATTGATCTATCTCGTAGGATCCAGCCAGCGTTTGCAATGGAAGAGCAAAACAATGTGTTTATTTACGACATCACATTAGAAACCTATAAAATTAGCAGTGTTTCTGTACTATATTATGCATGTATTATACATAAAACCTTCCTCTTGAATTACTCTATCAATTAAAAAAACCGCATCAAAATCCGTTGCGTAGTTTTAAAGATTTAAGCATACGTAGGGACAGACAGCGGGAAGCGACTTTGTTTTATACTATGTATATAGTGATATGAGAGTCTAATTAATTGGATCGGAAGTTTTGAAAAAATAATGTTAGTTACGATTGTGCAGTAAACTCCAGTTCCTCATACCTACATAAATTAGTCACTAATGTTATTAACGGATGTAAAGGATTGATTTAACAAGTTTACTTATACACATATTAGTACATTGTATGGTTGCGTACATAGGGAAATGTAGGCAGTAGATAAAAGGTTCGTGTGAAGCCTTTGTTCGTCGAATCAAGATTCGCGTCAGTAACAAAGGACCTCAAATTTAATCGTCCCCCAATATTCAAATCCCCAGTTATGGCACAGTTTAATTTTCTGACGCATAAGCGAATTTATAGACTTAGATGATTTGTTCCTCGGGGTTTAGACTCCAACGCCGGGATATTGGAATTATGGGAATTATCCTACAACTAAGCCTACACTTAGTTTTAATTAAATATAATTTTTTTTTTGCTTTTAAATTTTATTTTAGGTGTTATTTTTATTACATTCCTCCATCCATATCGAAATCATAAGCTGTGGTAATATTGATAACTATTCAGTTGGCTCATGAATGTAACATATGTGTTCTTACAGTAAAATGATTATGTTTTATTTAGAGGAATAACCGACAGTTGTATACCTAAAATAGTAATTTAAATATCATTCCCTATTTCAATCGTAGAACACTTTGATAAAAGAGCCATTCGTTGCCGGAAGTATTCCACAGGAGCAGCCGACTATCCCACTCTTCCGCTGCGAGACAGATTTATTCCAAAAGTTCTTTCATTACGGGTTTGCTTAGTCACGTCAGTCATGCAGAACTCGCGCCGAGATTGTGTAAGAATATAATGAACGGGCATTGTACCTATTACCTAATGCATTTCGACGTCAATACTAAACTTGTTCCATTTAAAAACAATAAATGCTTGGAATATGTAAATAGGAAATTTTATTTAATGTGTACGGTACGTGAGCGGAAATTGGGAGAGACAGGAAATTTTCGGAGAATGGTCGAACGAGGCCTGCAGGGGAAAAAGTTAGCGAGAACACGTGCTGGGCTTATGGATCTCTAACCGGGGCGTCCCGAGTGTGACTTGCTTGTGAAAATTACACATTTGTTACACGAACACCTCGACACATTCATACTTTTTGAAATATGTTTAATCATACATAATTTATTATTGCTAATGTTAAATACTTCACTAGTGCCTATATAATTTATGTCATGAAACCTTGTGATTATTGGAGCAATAATTTCTATTATTTTTTATTGGGAAACATATGTATGTACATCACATAATAGTACAGAAAAAATAAACATGTGAATAAAAATATTAGCCTTAAACGGTTTCCACTAAAAAATAATTTCACAAATTCTTTGCTCTGCAGAATGTGGTAGAGATTTGTATAAACATTACAGTTATGAATGTAAGTGGAATAAGTAGGCCAAATATGAATTAAATAAAAATAAAAAAACATTTTGAGTGAGAAGGAAGAAATACAATAATACTTATAATTATACTAAAAAGGGACAAAGCAAAACTGGTGAACTCAAAAAAAAATAGATGGTCAATTAAGCCTTTTTGATCGCCAAATATGAGCATTTTTTTAAACAATTATTTCGCCTTTTCACCGTGTATTTGCTTGTTTTAATTTAAAATGTACTTCCGTTTTCTCAATATTTTTGCCTTTTGCACTAAGAGAGATCTCGGTGTTATCGTGAATCTAGTCATTGAAATATACTATTCAAACAGTAGTAGGTGCTTTACTGCTTTGGGTAAAATTTCCGATAGCATAAACATCCTAAACCAATATTAGTTCGGTGTCATCCGCGGCGGCCGGAGTGTGCCAGCGCCAGCACTAGCGGCCTGCAAAGTAAATGATATCTACACCGCAGACGTATCTATTTCATAAGTACATACATTCGAAACAGATTTAACCTAACTTAATATTTTGTGGCCCCGGGGTCGATGAAAGACATCATTCCGAATTGGTTTGGATTTGAATTCATTGTGTTGTACAGTCACTTGAATAGTACATAGCTACTCATATGAAGGGGCCAAAAGCTCTTCCCTTGTAAAGACTTTTGAACTTTTCAAATGCTTAGCTACTTTTGATGCTGACTGTACCAACTCACCTGATAAAACACTTTGATTAGTTCGATAAACGGTAAGTACCCACATTAAATACAAATAATACCGGCCAAGTGCGTGTAAGGCAACGCGTAATGTAGGGTAACTAAAAAGCCACAAACCAATATTTAATATTTGTATGACGCAACTAATAACGTTATCTATATAATCAATGGAAATTGTACGAAGGTTTCCTTTTCCAGGTACATTTCTTAAGTTCGTTTACTACTACTTACTCGTGTCGTGAACTCGGAATGTCTACTTAGCAGTTATAATTTTCTTTTTAATTTGTTATATATACACTACCATGAATTCTGTCACCTACCCCATAGCATTCTTTTCATCTGGTATAGGAGGAGGCATACTTGACTCCAACATAAAATAGCACTCGGTAAACGAATAAATTAATCAATAATTTTTAAGAAAAAAAACCGACTTCAATGGGGGAGGCCGGTAAAAGATTATTATACTTAGATGGCGCACTCTTAGATTCCATACAATAAAATAAAAATGGCTATAAGTATGTTTATAATGGTAGAAGACTAAGTACCCTCAATTCCTCATGGAATCCTGGAAAAACCTTGCTTGCTTGACAAACAAAACGAAGAGAACAAATCGCCAAACGTGAACTGCGCGTCGTTGAAGAGTTCCGTTCTGATCATCATCAGCAGTTCCACTTCATCAAATGTAACTTTTATGAATGAAAATGCTTGATTACTTCATGAAAATACTAAAATCACTATTTGTGTGCCTTTCACATTTGAGGAGTTCCATCGATTCCTAATGTATCCCATCATCAGAACTCGAGCATGACAAAAATCAATCGTGAAAATAGAACTTGCTTAACAAACACAGCTAGAAGGACAAATCGCCAAACATGAACATTTCATCGTTGAAAAGTTCTGTTCTGATCATCATCAGCATTTCCACTTCATCAAATGTCACATTTTTGTATGATAGTGCTCGATTTGTTAATAAAAACACAAAAATCACTATATGTTTGTCTTTAAGATTTAAGGAGTTCCCTCAATTCCTCATGGATCCCATCATCAAAAATCGAACATGACAAAAATTAATCGTGAAAATAGAACTTGCTTAACAAACACAGCTAGGAAGACAAATCGCCAAACGTGAACTTTTCGTCGTTGAAGAGTTCTGTTCTGATCATCATCAGCAGTTCCACTTCATCAAATGTCACATTTTTGTATGATAATGCTCGATTTGTTGATAAAAACACAAAAATCACTATATGTTTGCCTTTAAGATTTGAGGAGTTACCTCAATTCCTCATGGATCCCATCATCAGAAATCAAGCATAACAAAAGTTAATCGTGAAAATAGAACTTGCTTAACAAACACAGCTAGGAGGACAAATCGCCAAACGTGAACTTTTCGTCGTTGAAGAGTTCTGTTCTGATCATCATCAGCAGTTCCAGTTCATCCAATGTCACATTTTTGGATGAAAATGCTCGACTTGTTGATAAAAACACAAAAATCACTATATATTTGCCTTAAAGATTTGAGGAGTTTCCTTAATTCCTCATGGATCCCATCATCACAACTGCGTTTTGACAAAAATGGGACCAATTTGGATATATAAACTTACAATGAAGAAAAAAAAATTCCAAATCGGTTAAGAAATGACGGAGTTATGGAGTAACAAACATTTAAAAAAAAACCGAATTGATAACCTCCTGTTTTGAAATCTTGAAGTCGGTTAAAAATAGTAAAAGATACGACAAGTTAGTTAATAAATATTACATTGTTTACCTTCGGCGTCGGGCTTCTGATAGACTCTCGTTCGCAATTTTTTTACGTCCGAGGTAATCACAATGTTTTCATCACATTTGCGAGGAAATAAATAACTTCAGCACTAATCAAAATTAAAGAAATCGACAACTTCACCTCCAGTATCAATGCATGGTCGCCGAGAGAAGCGCGCAGCTTCAATATTGCATCCGCGCACTACAAGAATACAAAGCAGTATTCTTGTGGTGCGCGGCCTACTAGATTTGTCAGCCTCAATAATTCAACTAATCACAGAGCAGTATTCCTGTGGAGCGCGGCCAACTATATTTTTAAATCACAATAAAGAGAAACTCATAACTCCCTAGGCAGTTATAAAAATTCATAATTCCCGGGGGGGTAATTCGGCTATAAGTGTTAAAAAGATACTTGCCTGATATATATAATCTACCTTCAATTTTTGGGTATTTTTTTCTTAATAAGTAGATGAAGTAGCCATAATATAAGATTCGAGTAGCAAAATTTTTTAGCAGAGTAGGTATTCAAGACAATTCTAAAACGGAAACTGGAGCAAGGCCTTTCTTAAAACGGTCTGAAGTATTCTCAAAGTGGGCACATATCAAAACATTTCATTGGATGAAAATGTTGCAAGGGAGTAGAGCACTCGGGGGTAAGTGGGCTTCAGACGATAACTTATATAAAAATAGTTTGCATTGCATCTTATACCCATCGTGGAGTACGCCCTACAGTTGGCGAGTACTTAAATGGATGAAGGTTCCTAACAGCACAAAATACGCAGTTTTCTTATTATACAAATCAATGAAGGCTGGATGAACGATGGAGTTAAGTAGGGAATAAACCACACTACTTTGGTTTTTGTTAAATAAATTCGTTTGTTTTTACGACAAACCTAATTTCAGTAGGTCTATTTACCTCCTTGGGTTGGAAGGTTAGATGGCAGTCGCTTCCATAAAAACTAGTGCCTACGTCAATTCGTGGGATTAGGTAGCGGATTCCGGGCATCCTTCAGCTAATAACGCTATCTATTCTAGAAGAAGAAGAAGAAAAAAGTGTCTCCAGAAAAGTTTTGCAAGCGGTAACAAAACCGAAGTCAAAAATTTGGGGACATTATTTGGGGTTTTTTTTGGGGACACTTTTCTTTGTCGTTTTTTTATCGTCAATGGATGGTGATGATGATGATGAAAAAAATGTTTATATTTATGTTGGGTATGTTAAGTTTTTGGAACACTGTATGTATTCAAAAAATAATGGGGCAGTCAATTCATGCTGTTGCCAGGGTTGCTAATAGCCTTAAATGTATGTACATATGTACCTAATGTAAACCGTTGTATCATCCATCTCCCCCATGGCTCAGACAATACCTTGTGTCCCGGGGTAAAGGAAGTAAAGATAATGTTTTATTTGCGAAGTTTTATATTTGTACTTATTGTATTCTAACAATAGGAAGTAGATACTTGTAGACAACAGGCATAGAAACCGAGTCAACACCTTCCTGGTTTTAAATGTAGGACCAGCTCTAGGTGCGGAATTAATTCGACTGTGTTGTACATGAAAATACTCGTAATATTCGTAATCTAATATTCGTACTATTGGTAATTAGTAGGTAAGGACAGTATTTCAATTCCCATCAGCGAATAATATGCAGTCGATGATAATATCTATTTTATTTATTAAATTAAGAGGATTATCAAATAGTATGGATCTATTTTATTTATTAAATTAAGAGGATTATCAAATAGAATACCCAATTGATTTAACTATGTAGACATGCAAGGTTGCGAGTCACACGCGATAAAATTAACAAATTAAACGCACGGTTACCCACATTTCAGCTATATAATTTTACAGTTTCGTATCTCAGTCAGGAGTAGCACTGAAAAGCCAACCTTGTTGTTTTATGAATAGGGTCACATTTCAGAACGACGTGAAAGAGAGATAGACAATTGAGAGTATAACTTACTCCGACCATTTCAATAACAATTTATTATCATCATCGGGCATCTATTGATATAATTATGTAGTAAGGTTTCACCGTGTATTAAATTGAATGGTTTTTCATTGTTTAGAGTGCATAATCGCTTGCTACACTTTGTTTGCTTGTTGATTAAAATGCACGAATGATTACTTTGCCTTCAGAGTACCGGTGAAGATGGAGTTTTCAATTTGACTATTATTTTTTTACGCTTGCTTCATCATACATTAAACATTAAGGGAAATATTGTGTTTTTTACTTCTTAATGTAAAATACCTGAACGGCACCATTGTTAACAGAACTGAGATTAATGAATGATGTGATCAAGGACTCTATAAATAGTAATCTAGACTCTAGAGGTATAAAGGTATTTAACCGCTCCTGCGTTTTTCATATAAAAGTTATATTTTTCTAAAACACTCGCTATTCATTGACGTTAAAAATGAAACGCACTTAAAACTGCAACTGGTCCTTTTGTTGCAATCACGATTATTAGCCTTCCGTTTTCTAGGATTATCATTATCATCATCATGTCAGCCGAAAGACGTCCACGTTTTCTAGGATAAATAGCCAAAATAGCTAGAAATTATATCTTTCTAGCTATTTTGGCTATTTATCCTTACACACATCGTTTATACACATTTATATAAAAAAAATACTTTATTTATAAGTTACAAAGGAAAATACGGGATGATATGAAACTTAATTATGTCTCTCTGAATTTGGCTATTTTCACCTACTTAATTCTAATCTGAAAAAAGAAGCGAATTGTAACTTAAGTATGTCAAATTTTATAAGAGGTAGGTACGAATGAATATTATAGGTACTGGCTGAGCTACGATATTAAAAAAATAAATAAATTTCAAATAAATCAATTGCCCTTACATTTAGAAATACCAATGTTAATGGAAATAATATTAAAAAAATCAATATGTATATTTTTAAGTCCAGCGATCCATCGTAAGCTATATCTTATAAAAAAATGTACCACTTTAAGGCACCCCTTAATTCAAAGTCGCAAGCCGGACGGCCGTTTTCATTCTTACGAGCGCGTAATTTAAATACACATTACTTAATGTAAAAACATAAATAGAATTTAATTATTTAGAATTCTCCATCGGCACACAAACCTCCTCAAGGTTTTGCCAATGATGGGTCTTGTACCTAACTCAAAAATGTCATACCTAGTTTCACTACACCTAATGAATTTTTCTTAAAAACAGTGTACTTTTCGGGTTCCCTTTGAATATCATCAAATAGATGTCATTAGGTTAGGTTAGGTTTGTTTTGCAATAGTCGTAAAAATAAATGAAATAAATGAACTTTATTCTGCAAGTATGCCGCAATGGCACTTTTACAAGTCAAAATCTACTAGCGTTTCTGCAAAAGAAGATCACTGCTGAGAAGAAACGCCGAAAGAAACTCGACAGTCAGTCATTTTTTTTTTTTCAAAAAACAATGATAATGCTTAACCTACTTAATATGAATAAATCTGAGTATGGAAATAAAATAGGAAGAATATTTACAATGTATGTACCTATATAGTTCAAGAAGACAACATGTGTTTACTAATTTACTAGACGTGTAAAAATATACATAATATGAATATTAATTCTATTTAGGTCTCTGGTTTGGGTCATGCATTTCTGTCAGTTAGATAGTCCTCGACTACAGGGTCGGTATAAGCCTTTGACATCAACGATTTCTTCAAGTAATTTTTAAGGGCTGGAAAGGGTAAATTAGAAAGTTCATCAGGTAACTTATAATAGAAACGGATACATTTTTAGTGGCAATTTAATTTTTCTCAAACATGCGCCTAAATGTATGCATTAATGTCACGAAAAGAGGACATGAAGTTACCTGTTTATGGCTCCCTACATTACTTCTTGGCCGGCGGCCAAGAAGTAATGTATGGAGAATGTATGAAACTAACATTATTGTCCGCTGCTCTAACTTTTTAAATTTGCTTACTAAAATCAAATGATAAAGGAAATATTACATAGAGCCAACCGCCACGATTTTGTATATATATATTTTTAATTTGTTACGTAAATTGGTATTTTTTAGGTTTTTCCGGATTTATATCGTTCTTGTATTTTTGTATTTTGTTGTTTTTGTTTCGAATTTTTCGAGTATTTATGTATTTTTTTTAGATTTTTCGTGTTGTTTTGTAGCGTTTTTTGTGTTTTTTGATATTTTTGGACTTTTTAAAAGTTATTTCGTATTTTCTTTGTACTTTTCGCCATTTTTTTTGTTTTTCCATGATTTTTGGTATTTTTTTTAGTATTTACGTGTTTTTTGATATATTTTAGTTCTTTGGTGTTTTTTTTAATGGTGCTTGTATTTTGTAGCATTTTTCGTGTTTTTATTTAATTTCCGTTATTTTTCGTGATGCTTTGCTATTTTTGGACGTTTTGTATCTTGTAGTTTTTTTTACATTGTAGTTTTTATATTGTTTTTTTTTCTAACATGTTTGAGAAAAGTACTATACAATCCTCGGCCGGAACAGGGATTGCTGGACGAGTTTGGGATAAACGGATAAAACGAGTCCTTGACGGCCTAAACTTCACGGCCTCTGCAGTAATGTACTATTTATTTCTGGTATTAAAATGATGGATATCAGAATTTTTACAGAAGGAGTCTAGTATAGTATTGGGACGCTACAGTTAATATGTTAATTTCTTTAAAAAGTTCTCTTAGAGATTCACGTGAGCCCAAGTTGTATATGGAGCGAATAGCTCTTTTTTGTAACACAAAGATTGTCTGTATGTCAGCAGCTTTACCCCAAACCAGAATACCGTACGACATAACACTATGAAAATAACTATGATAAACTAAGCGAGCTGTTTCAACATTGGTCAATTGTCTAATTTTTCTGATAAACATTTGGTAAAGAAAAACGAACACATTTAGTTTTCTTAGCATTAAGTAGCAGATTGTTAACGGTAAACCAATTAAGTACTTTGACCAATATGCTATTAACTCTACTACAGTCTATTGATTTTCGGTCAACCTTAAAGATTAATGATGTATCATCCGCAAATAATACTATATCACAAAGGTTACTTACTAAGGGAGCGTTCGTGGCCCAGCGGCGCCAGTGTACCGCGTGCGGTATGCGAGGTTAAGCAACGTCGGGCGAGGTCAGTCCTTGGATGGGTGACCGCTTTGAGTGGTTGCTAACTGAGCGCTCCCGTGCTTTGGAAGGCACGTTAAGCCGTTGATCCCGATTGCTGTCTATGATAGCAGTCAAGTTGCCCACTCACTTGACAAGCCTAATCCCAATATGGTCTAGTTTCCCCCTCGGGTTGGAAGGTCAGATGGCAGTCGCTTCCGTAAAAACTAGTGCCTACGCCAATTCTTGGGATTAGGTAGCGGACACCAGGCATCCTTCAGGATGCAACTGTACTGGGAATAACGCTAGCAGGATGATGACAAAAGTTACATGTGTGGTGTATAGACACGGCAGGTCATTTATATAAGGTGTTAATTTATTAGTTGCAGATATTTTTACAGCTGATAGTACTCGGTCCCTGGAGTATATTTAAGTATGAAACATTATAACTTTAACAAATTTGTTACGTAAAAATCACCCTGTTAATGTGATTATTAAATGAGAACTCATTGAACAGATTCTAGTACCTCTTTTACGTACCACTTAACTGTAACTGGCCACTTCACGTCGATAAATCAAATACTTGATTGTTAATGTCATGTTATTTTCATTCTGATTGTGTCGATTGCAAATCAATTTTACTTATTTTGAAATACCTTCTTTTCTTCATGCTTGTTTTTAAAATTACTTTAACTCACTTATCAAAAGCTATTATTAATTAACTATCCTAATGGGTTGATTTTCTTGACTGAGTTCTAACACGACAGCCCCAATTTCCATCCTACATTTGTAGTTTTTCCGCCGAACCATAATGAAATTTAAGACCAGTCAGTCACAACTCCTATATAAAAAAACAATGTATGGCGATGGAGCGCCTGTCATGCCAACCTACAGGATAATGGGTTGTCATGGCAATCGACAAACTTGACAAAGTCAAATACGTACATTAAAAATATTTTTCTCACTTGAAAATCTTGAAATACCGACGTCCATTAATGATAATTATTTTATTCGCTATACTTTTGAAACTTTAGTGGCGTAGAGTTGAGCAAATTTGCTCCTGCGCTTATTTCGCATGTGCGCGCGGTTTTTAGAGACTGGGACTCGTATTGTTTTGTGTGTGTGTTATTTTATTTAAGAGACGTGGACTCGTGATATTTCTGAGATAGAGACTCGAAATAGTGATAAGTGACTCATAATAGGCGGTAATAGACGTAAAAATAGACGCTGTGAAGTATGTGGCGTCAGGGAAAGCCTCAGGGGAGGATTCTTTGCTAATTTTCCCAAAGATGAGCTAATAACAAGATAATAATAATATAATAATAATAAATAATATTGGGGGACAATCTTACACAAATCGACCTAGTCCCAAACCAAGCAAAGCTTGTACTATGGGTACTAGACGACGATATACATACTTATATAGATAAATACATACTTAAATACATAGAAAACATCCAAGACCCAAGAACAAATAAAGGAAAAGAAAAAATAAATAAAATAAGAGTAAATATCTTTAAGATTTAATGGAAGGAGTATTATATTCTCTTTGTTTAAGACAAA
The DNA here is from genome assembly GCA_905163555.1 of Notocelia uddmanniana. NCBI lineage: Eukaryota > Metazoa > Arthropoda > Insecta > Lepidoptera > Tortricidae > Notocelia > Notocelia uddmanniana. The sequence continues at coordinate 18,980,024 of LR991059.1, read as the reverse complement.
CAATTGTTGACATGAGTGACATGACAAATAGTGTTCAACGTCTTATTTTGCTATACTCACATATACACAAAACCAGATAATTCTACAATATTCATTAACTTATATGTTCCTGGTAATACGGTGCAATTGCATTGTCTAAAGCCCGCTGTCCAACATGTTAATAAAAAAACAGTTAAAGTCGTAACAACTACCAGCTCCATACTATGCGCCCCTAGTACCTTGCTTCATAAATTTAATAAGTTGACACACTTACAGAAATCACATAATACACAGTTAAATATGTCTAGTTCTCTTGCTGAACTATGTGCCCCTAGTCAACCACTGCAACTATGTTGGTTAAGACAGTCTGCGTTTAATTCCGATTTGTCCGAATTCTTCATATTGAACATCTATTATCTATGCCTTCCTGGTAACTTGCTTGACAAATACTACTCTAAACAGACACCGCCACAATACCCCTCTACACAAAATGTAAGTAAATAATTATGAATACACAACTATCAACTCTAAACGAAATTGACCTTACTGAGGTTGCGTTCTCCATTGGTTGTGACGTTCAGGATCTCAATAAATACATCACACTGACTGAAAATGACTTTACACTGGTAACCCAGAATATACGTAGCGTTTATAGTAATTTGAACGACTTCCAAATACTATTGTCTGAACTCAAGTTTGACGTTGACATCATTATCCTCACTGAGTGTAGGTTAAATGCTAACAAGCCCATTCCTTATGTAGCTGACTACAACTCTTTAGCTACCACTAATAGTTTAAACCAAAATGACGGTGTAGTTAGCTATATTAAAAGCCATCTTAGCTCTGTTACCAGTGAAATAACGTTGATACATGCCTCGTGCGTCCAAATAAAAGTAAATAATTGTATAGTATTGGGTATCTATAGGTCACCCTCTAATGCAAACGCGTCAGATTTTATCGAATCACTTAGTGCACATCTAGAAATTATAAAATCATTTAACACGATAGTTATTACTGGTGATATCAATATAAACTTGATTCCACGACCTCAGGAGTCAACACAAGAAAGAACGAATAGAAATAATTACCTCAATATGTTAGCTTTGTATGGTTTTCTACCAGGACACACACTACCGACAAGGGACCAGAGTTGTCTGGACCACTTTATGATTAAACTAGATACAGGCAGGCTTTCTGCACGTACAGCAGTACTCAACACAACAATAACTGATCACCTCACTATTTTCTTAGCCATATCCAATCTTGTTAAAAATAAAGGCAGTGCTAAAACTAAATATTTAAATTACTCTATGGCACTTGCATACTTGTCTAAAATTAATTTAGAATATCTAATATCAAGCTCAGACCCACACTTTATAATCCAGGAGCTTATATATAATGTCAAGAAATCCTTAGTCTGCTGAGTCAATGAAAAAGATAGAAAAAAGACAACGTGTGCTAAAACCTTGGATCACTCCCGGCATTCTGCGATGTATACGGAACCGAAATAAAATGCAACTTGAAAGTAAGTCTGACCCAGAAAATGAGATTCTGAAAATCACATTCCGCAGATATCGCAACTATTGTAATAACGTCATTAAAAAATTAAAGAGAAAATATGATAGGGAACAACTCGAAAAAGCAAGAAACGACCCAAAAGCACTATGGAACACAATTAAAAAGGTGACAAATTACAAAAGTAACAATACACAAAATTTAGAACTGCTCAATTCAAAGTCATCTCCTAGTATCTCTATTAACCATGCTAATGAGTACCTAGCTAATGTAGGCAAAAAACTAGCTGAAGATATTGGAACAAACCATACGGAAACTCATAATAATATTTTTTCATGCACACTGACAACCAATTCACAATCCTTTGTTCTTCTTGATACGGATCCAGAGGAAGTTGATCGACTCCTAATGAGTCTGAAAACCGATAGTGCTCCAGGCTGGGACGGTATACCAACAAAATTTTTGAAGCTTGTCAGGACTGTAGTAACACCGATCATATGTAAACTGACAAACCTCTGCTTCTCTGAGGGAGTTTTCCCAAAGCCACTTAAACAGGCACTGGTAACTCCGGTGCATAAGGGTGGAGCGAGAGACGATGTCAATAACTACCGGCCAATATCTATTCTACCAGCTGTATCCAAAATAATTGAAAAGCTACTTAACCTTAAATTAATTAGTTACCTTAATAAGTACGACATACTCTCTGACTCTCAATATGGATTTAGACAGGGGAAGTCTACGGAAGATGCTATTCTAGCACTTACCACAGAAATCACAACTCAGACGGATAGGGGCAGAAAATGCCTAGCAGTATTTCTGGACCTACGGAAAACCTTTGACACCGTCTCTCTACCCACTCTTCTGTACAAACTCGAATGCCTTGGTATTCGGGGAAAACCACTTGAACTGTTCACTGACTACTTAAATGACCGAACGCAAAAAGTAAAAATAGGTAATTATATAAGTGGTGAGAAGTGCGTTTCATTTGGCGTTCCCCAGGGGAGCGTGCTTGGTCCCACCTTATTTCTCACGTATATCAACGATCTTTTGAGTATCCCCCTTGACGGCGGTCGCGTTTTCTCATATGCAGATGACACAGCAGTGGTCTTCAACGACACTTCATGGGACGGTGTATATGCAAAAGCAGAAACGGGTCTGCATAAAATGGCTACTTGGCTCAGACTAAACTTGCTAACTCTAAATAGCTCAAAGACCAACTATATGTGCTTTTCGAAATATGAGAACACGCAACCTCCACAAGGTTTAAACCTAAAAATCCACACCTGTAACAAAATTGATTGTAATTGCACAGTTATACACAAGGTATCATCAATTAAATACCTAGGGATAATATTAGATCAACGCCTTTCCTGGCATAACCACGTTGAGTACCTAAACGGTAGGATACGAAAGCTTATATGGATCTTTAAGATACTGAAACACGTTGCCTCCACACACCTACTGAAACAAATATATACAGCACTGGCACAATCTGTAATGACATACTGCATCCCAATATGGGGTGGAGCCACTAAAACCAAGGTCATCGAGGTGGAAAGAGCTCAACGATGTCTGCTGAAGGTCATGTTCTCGAAACCCTATAGGTTTCCTACGACGGAGTTGTATAAGGAATGTGATCTTCTGTCTATTAGAAAATTATATATAGCTAATTCTCTATTAAAGCTTCACAAGACCCTAAAGTACGAGCCACGCCCCTCAACTGGAAGGAGGAATAAGAAAGTAGTGCCTATACCCACCAGTAAATCTAAGTTTGCTAGGAGACAGTTTGTGATACAATCAGGTAGACTGTATAATATCGTAAATGATAAACTGAATTTTTACCCGTTAAAACAACTTGAATGTAAGAGATTAGTAATAAAATGGTTAAACAATTTAAGTTATGAAGAAACAGAAGCATTGTTAACATAATACCTATACACCGTCATATGCATATACCCCCACACCCACACACACACACACGCACGCACGCACGCACGCACGCACGCACGCACGCACGCACGCACGCACGCACGCACGCACGCACGCACGCACGCACGCACGCACGCACGCACGCACGCACGCACGCACACACACATACTTTTAGTTCATTACGTAGATTAAGAAAGTTTGTAAAAGTAAACAGACCCGTCAGGTCTTTTGATAAATTTAATACTTGTATAAAATTGGTCAAACAACAAACACCTCTTTTTAATGGAAGAGCGGGATCTCCTGACACAAGTATCATTGTTTACTTAAAAGGAGACCCCGACCTCGTATTGTGCAAAAACCTTTGTTTAAACCAATAAACCTTTTTGATTTTTTTGATTTTTTGTCATATACATTTTTAGTGGCAATTTAATTTTTCTCAAACATGCGCCTAAATGTATGCATTAATGTCACGAAAAGAGGACATGAAGTTACCTGTTTATGGCTCCCTACATTACTTCTTGGCCGGCGGCCAAGAAGTAATGTATGGAGAATGTATGAAACTAACATTATTGTCCGCTGCTCTAACTTTTTAAATTTGCTTACTAAAATCAAATGATAAAGGAAATATTACATAGAGCCAACCGCCACGATTTTGTATATATATATTTTTAATTTGTTACGTAAATTGGTATTTTTTAGGTTTTTCCGGATTTATATCGTTCTTGTATTTTTGTATTTTGTTGTTTTTGTTTCGAATTTTTCGAGTATTTATGTATTTTTTTTAGATTTTTCGTGTTGTTTTGTAGCGTTTTTTGTGTTTTTTGATATTTTTGGACTTTTTAAAAGTTATTTCGTATTTTCTTTGTACTTTTCGCCATTTTTTTTGTTTTTCCATGATTTTTGGTATTTTTTTTAGTATTTACGTGTTTTTTGATATATTTTAGTTCTTTGGTGTTTTTTTTAATGGTGCTTGTATTTTGTAGCATTTTTCGTGTTTTTATTTAATTTCCGTTATTTTTCGTGATGCTTTGCTATTTTTGGACGTTTTGTATCTTGTAGTTTTTTTTACATTGTAGTTTTTATATTGTTTTTTTTTCTAACATGTTTGAGAAAAGTACTATACAATCCTCGGCCGGAACAGGGATTGCTGGACGAGTTTGGGATAAACGGATAAAACGAGTCCTTGACGGCCTAAACTTCACGGCCTCTGCAGTAATGTACTATTTATTTCTGGTATTAAAATGATGGATATCAGAATTTTTACAGAAGGAGTCTAGTATAGTATTGGGACGCTACAGTTAATATGTTAATTTCTTTAAAAAGTTCTCTTAGAGATTCACGTGAGCCCAAGTTGTATATGGAGCGAATAGCTCTTTTTTGTAACACAAAGATTGTCTGTATGTCAGCAGCTTTACCCCAAACCAGAATACCGTACGACATAACACTATGAAAATAACTATGATAAACTAAGCGAGCTGTTTCAACATTGGTCAATTGTCTAATTTTTCTGATAAACATTTGGTAAAGAAAAACGAACACATTTAGTTTTCTTAGCATTAAGTAGCAGATTGTTAACGGTAAACCAATTAAGTACTTTGACCAATATGCTATTAACTCTACTACAGTCTATTGATTTTCGGTCAACCTTAAAGATTAATGATGTATCATCCGCAAATAATACTATATCACAAAGGTTACTTACTAAGGGAGCGTTCGTGGCCCAGCGGCGCCAGTGTACCGCGTGCGGTATGCGAGGTTAAGCAACGTCGGGCGAGGTCAGTCCTTGGATGGGTGACCGCTTTGAGTGGTTGCTAACTGAGCGCTCCCGTGCTTTGGAAGGCACGTTAAGCCGTTGATCCCGATTGCTGTCTATGATAGCAGTCAAGTTGCCCACTCACTTGACAAGCCTAATCCCAATATGGTCTAGTTTCCCCCTCGGGTTGGAAGGTCAGATGGCAGTCGCTTCCGTAAAAACTAGTGCCTACGCCAATTCTTGGGATTAGGTAGCGGACACCAGGCATCCTTCAGGATGCAACTGTACTGGGAATAACGCTAGCAGGATGATGACAAAAGTTACATGTGTGGTGTATAGACACGGCAGGTCATTTATATAAGGTGTTAATTTATTAGTTGCAGATATTTTTACAGCTGATAGTACTCGGTCCCTGGAGTATATTTAAGTATGAAACATTATAACTTTAACAAATTTGTTACGTAAAAATCACCCTGTTAATGTGATTATTAAATGAGAACTCATTGAACAGATTCTAGTACCTCTTTTACGTACCACTTAACTGTAACTGGCCACTTCACGTCGATAAATCAAATACTTGATTGTTAATGTCATGTTATTTTCATTCTGATTGTGTCGATTGCAAATCAATTTTACTTATTTTGAAATACCTTCTTTTCTTCATGCTTGTTTTTAAAATTACTTTAACTCACTTATCAAAAGCTATTATTAATTAACTATCCTAATGGGTTGATTTTCTTGACTGAGTTCTAACACGACAGCCCCAATTTCCATCCTACATTTGTAGTTTTTCCGCCGAACCATAATGAAATTTAAGACCAGTCAGTCACAACTCCTATATAAAAAAACAATGTATGGCGATGGAGCGCCTGTCATGCCAACCTACAGGATAATGGGTTGTCATGGCAATCGACAAACTTGACAAAGTCAAATACGTACATTAAAAATATTTTTCTCACTTGAAAATCTTGAAATACCGACGTCCATTAATGATAATTATTTTATTCGCTATACTTTTGAAACTTTAGTGGCGTAGAGTTGAGCAAATTTGCTCCTGCGCTTATTTCGCATGTGCGCGCGGTTTTTAGAGACTGGGACTCGTATTGTTTTGTGTGTGTGTTATTTTATTTAAGAGACGTGGACTCGTGATATTTCTGAGATAGAGACTCGAAATAGTGATAAGTGACTCATAATAGGCGGTAATAGACGTAAAAATAGACGCTGTGAAGTATGTGGCGTCAGGGAAAGCCTCAGGGGAGGATTCTTTGCTAATTTTCCCAAAGATGAGCTAATAACAAGATAATAATAATATAATAATAATAAATAATATTGGGGGACAATCTTACACAAATCGACCTAGTCCCAAACCAAGCAAAGCTTGTACTATGGGTACTAGACGACGATATACATACTTATATAGATAAATACATACTTAAATACATAGAAAACATCCAAGACCCAAGAACAAATAAAGGAAAAGAAAAAATAAATAAAATAAGAGTAAATATCTTTAAGATTTAATGGAAGGAGTATTATATTCTCTTTGTTTAAGACAAACAATTGTTGACATGAGTGACATGACAAATAGTGTTCAACGTCTTATTTTGCTATACTCACATATACACAAAACCAGATAATTCTACAATATTCATTAACTTATATGTTCCTGGTAATACGGTGCAATTGCATTGTCTAAAGCCCGCTGTCCAACATGTTAATAAAAAAACAGTTAAAGTCGTAACAACTACCAGCTCCATACTATGCGCCCCTAGTACCTTGCTTCATAAATTTAATAAGTTGACACACTTACAGAAATCACATAATACACAGTTAAATATGTCTAGTTCTCTTGCTGAACTATGTGCCCCTAGTCAACCACTGCAACTATGTTGGTTAAGACAGTCTGCGTTTAATTCCGATTTGTCCGAATTCTTCATATTGAACATCTATTATCTATGCCTTCCTGGTAACTTGCTTGACAAATACTACTCTAAACAGACACCACCACAATACCCCTCTACACAAAATGTAAGTAAATAATTATGAATACACAACTATCAACTCTAAACGAAATTGACCTTACTGAGGTTGCGTTCTCCATTGGTTGTGACGTTCAGGATCTCAATAAATACATCACACTGACTGAAAATGACTTTACACTGGTAACCCAGAATATACGTAGCGTTTATAGTAATTTGAACGACTTCCAAATACTATTGTCTGAACTCAAGTTTGACGTTGACATCATTATCCTCACTGAGTGTAGGTTAAATGCTAACAAGCCCATTCCTTATGTAGCTGACTACAACTCTTTAGCTACCACTAATAGTTTAAACCAAAATGACGGTGTAGTTAGCTATATTAAAAGCCATCTTAGCTCTGTTACCAGTGAAATAACGTTGATACATGCCTCGTGCGTCCAAATAAAAGTAAATAATTGTATAGTATTGGGTATCTATAGGTCACCCTCTAATGCAAACGCGTCAGATTTTATCGAATCACTTAGTGCACATCTAGAAATTATAAAATCATTTAACACGATAGTTATTACTGGTGATATCAATATAAACTTGATTCCACGACCTCAGGAGTCAACACAAGAAAGAACGAATAGAAATAATTACCTCAATATGTTAGCTTTGTATGGTTTTCTACCAGGACACACACTACCGACAAGGGACCAGAGTTGTCTGGACCACTTTATGATTAAACTAGATACAGGCAGGCTTTCTGCACGTACAGCAGTACTCAACACAACAATAACTGATCACCTCACTATTTTCTTAGCCATATCCAATCTTGTTAAAAATAAAGGCAGTGCTAAAACTAAATATTTAAATTACTCTATGGCACTTGCATACTTGTCTAAAATTAATTTAGAATATCTAATATCAAGCTCAGACCCACACTTTATAATCCAGGAGCTTATATATAATGTCAAGAAATCCTTAGTCTGCTGAGTCAATGAAAAAGATAGAAAAAAGACAACGTGTGCTAAAACCTTGGATCACTCCCGGCATTCTGCGATGTATACGGAACCGAAATAAAATGCAACTTGAAAGTAAGTCTGACCCAGAAAATGAGATTCTGAAAATCACATTCCGCAGATATCGCAACTATTGTAATAACGTCATTAAAAAATTAAAGAGAAAATATGATAGGGAACAACTCGAAAAAGCAAGAAACGACCCAAAAGCACTATGGAACACAATTAAAAAGGTGACAAATTACAAAAGTAACAATACACAAAATTTAGAACTGCTCAATTCAAAGTCATCTCCTAGTATCTCTATTAACCATGCTAATGAGTACCTAGCTAATGTAGGCAAAAAACTAGCTGAAGATATTGGAACAAACCATACGGAAACTCATAATAATATTTTTTCATGCACACTGACAACCAATTCACAATCCTTTGTTCTTCTTGATACGGATCCAGAGGAAGTTGATCGACTCCTAATGAGTCTGAAAACCGATAGTGCTCCAGGCTGGGACGGTATACCAACAAAATTTTTGAAGCTTGTCAGGACTGTAGTAACACCGATCATATGTAAACTGACAAACCTCTGCTTCTCTGAGGGAGTTTTCCCAAAGCCACTTAAACAGGCACTGGTAACTCCGGTGCATAAGGGTGGAGCGAGAGACGATGTCAATAACTACCGGCCAATATCTATTCTACCAGCTGTATCCAAAATAATTGAAAAGCTACTTAACCTTAAATTAATTAGTTACCTTAATAAGTACGACATACTCTCTGACTCTCAATATGGATTTAGACAGGGGAAGTCTACGGAAGATGCTATTCTAGCACTTACCACAGAAATCACAACTCAGACGGATAGGGGCAGAAAATGCCTAGCAGTATTTCTGGACCTACGGAAAACCTTTGACACCGTCTCTCTACCCACTCTTCTGTACAAACTCGAATGCCTTGGTATTCGGGGAAAACCACTTGAACTGTTCACTGACTACTTAAATGACCGAACGCAAAAAGTAAAAATAGGTAATTATATAAGTGGTGAGAAGTGCGTTTCATTTGGCGTTCCCCAGGGGAGCGTGCTTGGTCCCACCTTATTTCTCACGTATATCAACGATCTTTTGAGTATCCCCCTTGACGGCGGTCGCGTTTTCTCATATGCAGATGACACAGCAGTGGTCTTCAACGACACTTCATGGGACGGTGTATATGCAAAAGCAGAAACGGGTCTGCATAAAATGGCTACTTGGCTCAGACTAAACTTGCTAACTCTAAATAGCTCAAAGACCAACTATATGTGCTTTTCGAAATATGAGAACACGCAACCTCCACAAGGTTTAAACCTAAAAATCCACACCTGTAACAAAATTGATTGTAATTGCACAGTTATACACAAGGTATCATCAATTAAATACCTAGGGATAATATTAGATCAACGCCTTTCCTGGCATAACCACGTTGAGTACCTAAACGGTAGGATACGAAAGCTTATATGGATCTTTAAGATACTGAAACACGTTGCCTCCACACACCTACTGAAACAAATATATACAGCACTGGCACAATCTGTAATGACATACTGCATCCCAATATGGGGTGGAGCCACTAAAACCAAGGTCATCGAGGTGGAAAGAGCTCAACGATGTCTGCTGAAGGTCATGTTCTCGAAACCCTATAGGTTTCCTACGACGGAGTTGTATAAGGAATGTGATCTTCTGTCTATTAGAAAATTATATATAGCTAATTCTCTATTAAAGCTTCACAAGACCCTAAAGTACGAGCCACGCCCCTCAACTGGAAGGAGGAATAAGAAAGTAGTGCCTATACCCACCAGTAAATCTAAGTTTGCTAGGAGACAGTTTGTGATACAATCAGGTAGACTGTATAATATCGTAAATGATAAACTGAATTTTTACCCGTTAAAACAACTTGAATGTAAGAGATTAGTAATAAAATGGTTAAACAATTTAAGTTATGAAGAAACAGAAGCATTGTTAACATAATACCTATACACCGTCATATGCATATACCCCCACACCCACACACACACACACGCACGCACGCACGCACGCACGCACGCACGCACGCACGCACGCACGCACGCACGCACGCACGCACGCACGCACGCACGCACGCACGCACGCACGCACGCACGCACACACACATACTTTTAGTTCATTACGTAGATTAAGAAAGTTTGTAAAAGTAAACAGACCCGTCAGGTCTTTTGATAAATTTAATACTTGTATAAAATTGGTCAAACAACAAACACCTCTTTTTAATGGAAGAGCGGGATCTCCTGACACAAGTATCATTGTTTACTTAAAAGGAGACCCCGACCTCGTATTGTGCAAAAACCTTTGTTTAAACCAATAAACCTTTTTGATTTTTTTGATTTTTTTTTAATTAGGCACATGGTGATTATTTTTAGACGAAATTACAAATTATTTTTTTGTTCGGTAAATGAAAACAAAAAATAATATATGAAAAGGTAATTTCTATTTAAAGTGAATTGGTTTAAAGTAAAGTATAATCTGTTAAAATATCTGCGATTAATAAATTAACACCTTATATAAACCAGAAATAAGAAAGGGCCTAAAATAGAGCCCTGAGGCACTCCTAATCTTATTATAGCTCCACTAGACTGGGTTCCATTTACAACAACTGTTTGTGTCCTTTTTGCTGAGATATGAAGGCATAAGACTGACCATTATCAGACAAACCATAATGTTTTAGTTTCAAAATGAGCGTTTCAGTAAAAGTTTTCTTATTCAGAAAAAAAATGCATCAGGTCAAATGAAGCATTAGGGCTAACGTAGTTAGGTCTAACAAGGGAGAACCCTCTTAAGTATATTCAAACGTTTACTAGCAATAAACTTTCCTGTAACACTGCCATACGTAGTCAGAAGTTGTCAGATATTTATTTCCATTAGACAGAGATAGTTACTAGTCTATGTAAATTCAACTTTACTACCTGCTTACCCTTAATAGTCCGGGAAGTAGTGTCACCCAATGTATGGAACGTGCACATTTTGGTATCGGATGAATTTATTATTATACAAAAATAAAAATACTATTATTGATGCATCCGACCATAATAAGCGACAGTCAATAACTATGTTAAGTATGTATTCTATATATTTTGCATAAAAAACCAACTTAATACTTGCAACCAATTATGTGAGACTAGACGATTGGAAAAGTTCCTAGGCACCGCCGCGTACCATGTCTGATTTTTTTAGATAGATGTATGATAACTATTTATATAAGTATATATTTTTAGAAAGCTAGATTAATATTCTTTAACATAATATTTATATATTTGCATAAAATTCAAGATTTTCAAAGATATTGATAGTTGAATAAAAAAAATGGCAAACCAATTTTGATATTTTCGTCAATATTTTCCTTTTTTTCTATTTATTTAAGGAAATACAACGTACTAATAAATAAACAGTACAAATAAGCTTAAAATAATACTTAAAAATAAACATAATATTAAAGAACTAAAAAAAAGTGTAACCTATGTCGCCTAAATCACCTTTCGCCTTTTTTCTATTAAACTATACATTAAATGTCTCAAAAATTAATTCCTCGTGCCCGATTTATTAGAAAATGACACCACACTTGAGGTGTTAGGTAAATAGACGCTAATATGATTTTTTTTTTGAAGCGCGGCGGCGTGTTACTTTGAACGCCCCCCCTACCTACCCCCCAGGGGGTGGTGGATGGCTACCGGGCTAAATTAGCTTAACTTTACCTATCATACATCTGTGCCAAGGGAATTCATCCGATACCAAAATGTGCACCTTATGACACTACTTCCCGTACTTTAAGGTGCCTTCCTGATTTGTTGATGCAGAGGCGGTACGATATGAGAAAACTGTCAACTGTCAGTGTCAACCGATACGAATGCAGTACTGAACCACTTCTGCATATGGCATTTCTACGGCGCAAACGTAATACTGACAGTATTTCGTCAAGTGTGGAAATGGGTTTTTACTTTTAGTAAATTTATAGTACAGTCAAGTTCATAAACAAATGAGCGTATCCTAGGGCTCAAAACATGTATACATGATGCTGACTGTACCTATTCATTGAGGATATTTGTTATTCAGGCATTGACCTGTTAAACAACATTCAACTACTTGATAAATCATTTTAAATTGAGTACAGTAAGTATCACTGAGCATAGTTTCGTATAAGAGCAAAAAGTGTTCATTCGTAACTGGTTTCATATAAGAACATAATGGTTTTCGTTCGCAACCGGTTTCGAACAAGATCGAAAAAGTTTTCTTTCGCAACTGTTTACGAAGCTCCGGTTTCGTACGCAGCCGAAGGGATCTCACATCTGTAAGGTCATGTCACAAGAAAAAATACCCAGCACATATCGCTCCCGCCCCGCCAAGTTTCTGTTTCGGCAGGAGATCTCAAAAGGCCTTACATAACCTTTAAAATATACCTTATTCGTGTAATCTCTCATTCAGTGTCTCTCAGCATTCAGCAACTACTAAAGCGGTTTAAAAGAATATTGTCTGTGGCTTTTGTATTCGGTTTACGTAGGAAATGTAATAAAATACATTTAAACATTAGGTCCACATAAATGAGGCGACGAGAACTATCACGTAGAACCCTAACTTAATTCCCTTTGAAGTCGGGTCAACTACCTCTTATTCGTTTAAAATAAAACGAAGTCTGACGTTTATTTGCGTTACGGTACAAATATTTGTATTCAGCATGGAGTCGGTCAAGAGGCTTTTATTTCGCAATATAATCTTGTTTCAATATGTTTCCTGCGCTCATTTTGACACGGTTGCGGGGCGTGCGAGGAAGCAAGCGCGCCAAAACGGATCCAAATCGAATTAGAATGTTAAATGTTATGTCTAATACGCGTCGTTTCTGTAAAGTTGCAAATTATTAGTGGCGCTGAAAACTAAGATTAAAACGTGTCTTTTAGTAAAGAGCAAACTAAGTACAGTATGTTTTTTAACCGACTTCAAAATTTCAAAAGAGGAGGTTATCAATTCGGTTGTATGTTTTTTTTTCGGTTGTATGGTTTTTCTTTTTTTTTTTAATGTATGTTACTCCATAACTCCGTCATTTCTTAACCGATTTGGAAAATTCTTTTTTTGATTGTAAGTATATATATCCAAATTAGTCCCGTTTATGTCAAAACGCAGTTCTGATGATGGGATCCATGAGGAATTGAGGGAACTCTTCAAATCTTTAAGGCAAACATATAGTGATTTTTGTGTTTTTATCAACAAGTCAAGCATTTGCATCCAAAAATGTGACATTTGATAAAGTGGAACTGCTGATGATGATCAGAACAGAACTCTTCAACGACGAAAAGTTCACGTTTGGCGATTTGTCCTCCTAGCTGTGTTTGTTAAGCAAGTTCTATTTTCATGATTAATTTTTGTCATGCTTGATTTCTGATTATGGGATCCATGAGGAATTGAGGGAACTCCTCAAATTTTAAAGGCAAACATATAGTGATGTTTGTGTTTTTATCAACAAATCGAGCATTATCATACAAAAATGTGACATTTGATGAAGTGGAACTGCTGATGATGATCAGAACAGAACTCTTCAACGACGAAAAGTTCACGTTTGGCAATTTGTCTTTCTAGCTGTGTTTGTTAAGCAAGTTCTATTTTCACGATTGATTTTTGTCATGCTCGAGTTCTGATGATGGGATCCATTAGGAATCTAGGGAACTCCTCAAATGTGAAAGGCACACACATAGTGATTTTAGTATTTTCATGAACTAATCAAGCATTTTCATACATAAAAGTAACATTTGATGAAGTGGAACTGCTGATGATGATCAGAACGGAACTCTTCAACGACGCGTAGTTCACGTTTGGCGATTTGTTCTCTTCGTTTTGTTTGTCAAGCAAGCAAGGTTTTTCCATGATTCCATGAGGAATTGAGGGTAGTTAGTCTTCTACCATTATAAACATACTTATAGCCATTTTTATTTTATTGTATGGAATCTAAGAGTGCACCATCTAAGTATAATAATCTTTCACTGGCCTCCCCCATTGAAGTCGGTTTTTTTTTTCTTAAAAATTATTTAAACATTGTCTTAGTACCGAAAGCGTAGAACAATAGACGCATTACTTTCCTACGCGTACATGCTAACAAACCGATGTTTGACAGGTACACACGGTCAAGTACAAAAATACGTATCGATTTAATCCTCTCGTAAATACGTACGGCAACATTAATCCGCTGACATAAGAGCTATGGGACATATTTTTGACCAAGTTGTATGCGCCCATAATTTTGCACTGTACTAGAAAACTAAAAGCATGGCATCCCGTTTCATCGCATACCACGTGCTCTTTCTATTTACATTGGTCATATTTGCGTGTCATTGTCATGGTAACAAAGCTGGCAGCGGTAGGATAACAACAGTGTCAACCGCATAGGGGTTAATTTTTAGATTAATAATACCAAGAGATCCATTAGTGATAAGCAAGATGATTTTTCATACAGGTGTCTCTTAGAATTCTTAAGGTTAATCAAGATGAGTTAGAACGGGATAGATAGTACGATCATTTTCGGCTGTTAACGAATTGTCTCTATTAAAAGCACACCAAAATGTCAGTTCAGTACAATTTGCAGTTATGAAATCGGAGACACTGAAAGGTGAAGACCTGTCTGATATCACTTATATGTCTCTCTCAAACTTACTGATTTGTGCAATAGTGAGAATAGATCAGATGTAGAACTCTACAGAAATCGTTCAACTTAAATGATCGGATCTTCTTTAGTGCTGCTTCTTTACTTCTGTGCAAGATCCACGTTTAGCTTAAGCAAAGATCTATGGCTAAAGCGACAGAGGAATAGGCTTAACCAATAAAACAACTCCAGCGAGTATCTTCAGTTAGATGGGATTTATGCAATCGCACGGCTTGCAGACGAAACTTTTATTTGCTCTAACTTAACTCCTCGATGTAATGGAGTTTGGTACCAAATTGCAAATTCACAGAGCTTGGTAAAGTCGATTGTTTACAATCAAATACCCGCGATTGGATTTTATTGACATGTTGAACTTGTTGAACAATTAGTATTTTTACAACGGAAACTTTAGGCAAATGGCATTGGATCACTTTTAAATAGTCCGTTTTAAGAAAACAAAGTTTTCACGCTGATATTAACCAGAATATATACTAAAGATAGCCGACAGCATACGGACGAGGCCATTTATATCGAAATAAGTAGATTACTTTACTCTATTACCATTTCTAAAATAACAACAACCATCAATACTTACTCAACGTAGCACTTTTATATAGACAAAAACAGTTCTTTCTTTAGTGCTTAAAGAACCGCCGCCGCGATAAGTACTCATGAGTAAGGACCGCTAACCGGTTTAAAACATGTCGAGCAATATTCAACCTTAAAGTCGTGAGTGATCCGTTTTATTATATTTCAACGTAGCACTTATATAGTTTCATGTGCATGGTAACAGTCATACGAGTAAATGGACATGAGGTGCATAGCGTACTATGATTCTCTATAAATATAATCATAACCCATCCGTTGTGTGTTGCCTCGCGGTCAGTAATGGCAGCCTGTATCTGGACTTCTGGAGACAATATATGAGGGATGAATAATACATGTAGTAAGCCGCGAGTTATGGGCCCGCTGATTCATCGCGGACAAATAGTCATAAAGGAAATCGGTATACGAAAAGTATAGGTATCACTGCAAAGATTCAATTTCACTAAAAAGATAAGTTATGAAAAAAACAACAGACACGAGGGACGAGTTTAAAAAGGTGATTTATGATCTCTTATTACTTGCATTATATAACTACTCCATTTAAAAGAGAGCTTAATCATATCACATTCACAATACCATGTTATTTTGAAAAGTTTTACTATATTTCAGACACACAAAAAAAGAAAACTAAAAACATACAAAAAATACAAGAAGAATTCTCAAGACTATCTTTTTTGGACAAACAGCTAGCATTTCATTTAATGTTATGTATCAGCAAAGAATACGAAGACGATGACGTTGAAACGGCAATGAATGTTTATCACTTATGTAGATACGGCTCAGCTGAGCAAACCGTACAATCTGTCTAACCAATGACAGATATTAATTTTGCTCATTTGATTTACCAGCCGCATTATTGCAGTTAAATACCTATATACGAGTGTAAAAATAAACCTTGCTTAGTTAGATCACTGAATTAATTTTAATTTCACCCCGTCGATGAGTACGACAGGATGAACTTAGAATTAAAGGTATTGCTTCTTCCCATGTAATATCATACACAGGTCCAATTCGCATCTTGGTAATGTTTAATAACTTGTTACGTTTTGTATAAAAAGAACTGTTTCGCGGAGAATATCTGCGAACCAGGAGTGGGGAAATCTGGATTAGGTATGTGTTATTTCGACCCTCTAAAGACCCTACGTAAGCCGCCATTTGCACCATATCCTTCTGAGCATTCATCCTTATGATGCTTTGAAAAATATTGCGCCACGAAGAGTACTGGCGAACCCGATAACTCAAAGACCTACCTATGATTGAACAAAGGTGTTTATATTGGCAATGAGCTTCAATCTTCTGTACGTCTTATTATAATTACTTTGCTAATCCTTTAAGGTACTTGAAATTAATTTGCTTATACTGTTATTACATAATATAGGTAGTTAGACTGTAGAAATACATAAAAAAATACATTGAATACCTTACACCTGGTTAATTGAAGGTCATCCAATTATTAGCCAATTCCGCCTCATTAAGCAGTAAATTATTGTTTGAACAAACACATTGCTCTTAAATTGGATTTATTGCCTAAATTAGATAAACTCGCAGGCAATTTGGGGAATTAATGTTCATATTCCTAATGCCACGAGGATAATACCGAGCACGGAATTAGTATTAACTGGCAACAGATTACAGCGAATGCAATTTTCTCCTCCTATCAATACAATAAGATAATCAATGACGAAATATACGTTACGTACTTGACAATGTAAACGTAAAAGCAATTTGTGGTTTACGGAAATTCGATACAAAGTAGAGGTATAGGTATCTTTATACACTTACGTAATAGATAAATGCATTGCCTTTAAGTACTTTATCATTTATTAAGGTACTAATAATAACACTAATAAAAATAAAACATATTACTGAAAGTACATATCTCAACAAATCTAATATAAATAAAAAAAAACACTCCATATAACTATATGCTCGCCGGATGGATCCCAAGACATACAGGTTACTTTATTTTCACTAATAAAACTCTTGATTTTCCCATCCATATTTTTGCAGTTTTAATTACTACGAATAACAGCCAAACCTATACGTATTTTGTAGACATTACAATTAACTAAAGTAATATTGATATTTACCAGTTTTCGAGACAAGACCTTACGCATAGCTGTATCAGAATTCGGCTTCTCGGACCACTCGGGGACCGTCTTACGAATGACCATACCACAAACGTGTAAAAGGGCAACATGGTACAAATATAAGCGTATTTATAGTAATTTATAGTAATACAAACATACATAATAAACATACTAAATATGAATTATTTTTAGTAAGTGTATTAATTATATGTATATTTAGTAGTTTATATGTATGTATATTTATACGGAAGCCCACATAACGTGCGTGGTGCACCCCCCCCCCCCCACCCCTAAACAAATAAAAATAGTAGTGTCCGACCGAAGTTTCGGTTTCGGCCAGTTTCAGCCTAAAAATCATGTTTCGGCCGCATTTTATATCTAGGTTAGAAGCTGTTCGATTTAGTTTTTCTCAAAAGCATGGGACAGGAGTTTGGTTGTTCTTCTTCAAAACTGAGACCATGGAGAACTTAAGTAATATGCTCGATGATCTAATGGGCTTCTAAAGAAGTTGGGCTTAAGATGAACATGGACCAAACGAAGATCATAACTAATGTCCATGTACCAATGTAGTACGTACTCTAGTTAAGCTCAGAGACTCTACGCTCAAAGTTGTCGACAAATTTGTGTACTGTCCCTGAGCCTAGGACAAACAGTTCAGTTGGGCAGGAGCAATTTCGAGAAGAAAATCAATTTTCAAAAATGACTTGGCTGGGTGGCGTTCGGGAGACGCAATATCTTTTCGTCATGTATCGATTATCCTCTCGGCAATAGTTAAAGTATTTGACTAGTGCGTGTTGCCATTGATCACCTATGGATATGACCTATTACGAGTACAACGGCATAAATGTAGTACTGAGAGAATCCTGTCAAGTGATATCAGGAAACAAATACGAACACTATTTTTAGCATAACGTATTTAGTCGGTACTCGCCGCGTCTATGCCGTATCACCTCTGCAAAATATTTTACATACTATTATGAAAATGTAATACTGACAATAAACTGACAAATGAGGAAATCTGGTCAACAACAGTAAGATCTCGGTAACGTAGAAAAAACCGCATAATTACAAATTCAGCCACCTCGCCAAGTACGGTGCAGCGCCTAGTGTTTGGGTTTTAGCGTGTTCCAATCCGAACCTCGCTGCCGCTTTCCTTGCTACTTTTATACTATGCCGGTAGCAACCAGTCATACGACCTGCCTGATGGTTGGCAGACACCGTAGCCTATAGACACTGGCTACTACAGAACAATCTTAATGCATTGATGGACAGTAGATGCCTAATAGGCGTAAATCTATTGTTATTTCTATTGTGTCTGGAATAGTGTCCATCAAAGTGTTAAACAAGTCCGTTCGTCCATAAACAAGCCCAACATTTTTTACTCTGTATTTTACTCATCATATCAGCCGATGGACGTCCACTGCTGGGAATAGGCCTCCCCTAAAGAGTGCCACAATGACCGGTCCTACGCCTCCCGCATCCAGCGATCTCCCGCATCCAGCGATCTCCCGCGACCTTTACCTTCACCATCAGTCCACCTTGTGCGGGGGGGAGGGGGCTACCCACGCTGCGCCATCCAGTACGTGATCGCCACCACTCGAGAGCCTTTCCGCCTCAACGGCCATCGGTTCTACGTGCAATGTGCCCCGTCCATTGCCACTTCAATTTAGCGATTCGGAAGGCTATATCGGTTACTTTGTTACTCACTGCCGCCTAATTTCAATTATCGTGCTTACACCTTATATGATACCGCATTGCTTAAAATCATTATCTATGATTGTAATTGTCAATAGATATGTTTTTATCGAGCAAAAAAAATAGATATTATTGTACATCTCGTCATTCCTGTTAACAACCAAAATTATCATCATAACAACTAATCTTTCATAATAATAATACTGTAGAATCTCAGAGTATTGAGTTCTGTGACATCTAGCGGCGAGTAGCAGAACATGAAAGTGCCCCGCTGTGATGAAGAATCCTTAGTCGCAGTCGTGCCTCAAAGCAGCTCGTAGTTCAGAGACTTTCTTATTAGGTGACGTTAGCAAGCTCAGGTAACTTGACTTGACTACGAAGCTCAATGTACATTCAACCTTTGATTTCTGGGCCACTTCATACCTTGTCATAGTGTCAATAATATCAGATCTCTAGCAGCTTTCATATAGATTTTCACTGTGACAATGTACGAAGTGCCTCAGTAATTAAATTGGTTGACCGTACTTTTATAAATACAGTTCCAGCATAACCCAGGGCACAGCAATATTACTCGTAAATTGAAAAATAATATTCTAAGTTAATGCATGCAACACGCTAACATGTATAGAAATTCAAACTTTAAATTGAAATCCCAATACATATATACACAAATCGTCGTTACAATTTTACATAAGGGTGTCAAGAAGCTTTTGGTGGATAGATTGCTATGTTTAGGTACACTTCAGAGGCAAAATAAACCGAAGTTCCATGTTTGTAACACACCCCGAAAGTAGAAGATAAACTCAATATAATAACAGAGTTTTCAAAAGATTTAATCCTACCCTTTATGCGATTTAATGCACATATGTAGTGGAATAGACGCAGTCAGTATTCTGCATTATTATATTTAGTACTATTAATGCTTTCCCATAACCAGGAAGTTTACAACGCTATCTAGGTATTGAATGTAATTAATACCTTCACAAGACAAGTCAAGTTCAAGTTAGAGGCCTTCGGGCGGCTTGAGAACTTCTTACATGCAAGTTGCCCACTCAATTGACAAGGGGGTCGAAGTCTTGAAGTTGCACCACGTCCGTAGGGAGTACCCACCGTTACCCTACACGTGACCCCTGGGTTGTGCTAAAAGTGCAACAAACTGGCAACCGTACCTGCATGTCTTCTCGAATATCTCACGGTTCGAAAATAAATACCATACGATTATTATTATTAATACCTTCACATAATATATACGCCGTGTTTTCTATATCTGATAGACTGAGAGTACTGAATACCAATTATTTGAATACAGGGCAACCAGAACCACCTAATACATATACTTGAAATACCATAATAGTCTTCGGTGGTCTTAACTTTTAGGAACACAATCTGCCTCACCCCTCAGCTCAAATGAATGAACTATTAATATTCTCCAGTTCCAATTTCATATCTAGAACTGTTTTAATTGATGCATGAATGTTATCCAGTGTAAGTATCAAACAATGAAACAATTCAACTAAAACCATGAATAATTTACATAGGTAATTGGATCATATTAGCCAACAAGCGTTTTATCAATTACATTACAAATTCAGGACCTCCATTTGGTAACTAATAATAACATTCCAATCCCGTTTCAATATTAGTGCATCTCGCTTACACCTCACACACTGCGTTGACACATGCACCATGGCGACATCCATAATTGCATTTCAATACGAGGCCTATCTCAAGTTCATTTTGGCGCGAAACTTGTCTTTTGTAAACCGCATGGTTTAAATTTCATTCGATGTTTATTTGATACCACCTACCCTTCACGTAATATCACTTTCGAATTGTTTATTGCAATAATTAAACAGCTTTCTACATCACTAAGGAAGTGGAAATTTTGAATTTAGTACATTATTATTATAAATTATAATGATAATTTATTTATGAGTGATGTGGGCAATAGCCTAGCAATCTTTCACTGCAATATCACATTTTCTCCATCTATGAACCTAAAACTGCTAAAAGTGGCACTGACATTAATTTTCGTATGTTCTGCCTACCCCTTTGGGGAATATGGGCGTGAGTTTATGTATGTATGTAATATAATTATATATCGTTATAAGCTTTATCAACATAATATCTTAACAAATTTACTCTTTAAATTTGTGTTTTATATCGTTCGACATGACGCTGTTGCTTAAACTATTAGATAAGTCATATGCTATTAGCATTAGCTTCCTTGATCCATTAAAGACAATAATTCAGAAATATTTAATTATCAGTACATTAGCTTATTATTATTATTATTGTATGTCTTTTCGGCTCACGGGACAATGGTGTCCCGGACCTTTGGAAGGCGTGCGCGGAGCCGAAGTACCGAGGTACCAAAGTACCAAACGAGTACCACATAGCCAACACGTAGAGGCCCTTTTGACAATTTAATAAAATGCAAGGGGTACACCGAGCGGATGCTGTCCCTGTCCGTATCATGGGACGCACACAGAGACAGCACCCGCTAAGGTGTACAGGTACTATTGCTGGTTGATGGAATCTAAATGAACCGGATTATTGGGTGAATATGATGGACTAATGGCTGGGCTATTGAGTGAGACAACGGACATCTGCCTATAGAACTGTCTCACATTTTTAACTCAGGCAGACGGTGACTCTCCCTCTGCTAGATGAGCCCCTATAAATAGCGACATTAAAAAATGGCCTAAGGGCAACACCAGTGCAGAGGGCTGGGGGTAGAGAGGTGGCACTGGACTTTAAACATATAGCCAACTCGCCACTTAGGTGACCACATCCACCCCCGAGCAACAGCTCCAGCGACTCCACTCTGGACAGCCGGTTAAGGCAAGCCAGAGGCGGGGGGGCCTGTTCAAACAACCAACCCACAGGCGGCGACCCCCAGGAGCACTGCACTCAGGTACATAGGGTCGCTGCTCCCTAACAGCTCGCCACAAGCTGCCCTATGTTGACTGACTGCACTGGAAATCTAGTGGGCTATCGGGTCGTCACATCCCTACGCCATTATTATTATTTAGGTTTATAGGAAATCCTTGCTTGTATTGCGTCAAAAACGCGTTCCACAATTGAGCCTCAGTTTTATCTCCAATCTGAGCAAGCGGAGTCAACGACAACAGTTCTCAACAACATTTTAAACCCAGTCACGTTGCATGTTTCTTTTACGACATGCATATTATACACATATGTGCGTGTGGTGTCACGAAGGGGTTCTACAACATTATCATCATATAACATCTGCCGAGCGCCCGGTGCACGGGGACAATTATTGTGGAATGCTTTTTAGCTAATGACCTCGTTAGTAATGAACCCGGTTAGATAAGAAGCTGCTGCAAAATCAGACCCGGATTTCTAATTCCATATTCCGTATATTTTAAATCAATAATTCTACTGACGATGTTCAAATTCAACTTAACATTCAAGAAGATAAAATGTAATTAACACTGATAATATCTTTGATGCCATGCAGTTAATTAACTCTGATATCTAGCATCTAGTTGAATAAACTCCATCAGGGACGTGCAAAAGAAGCGTAGCACCGTAGCACGTCGCGGGTTCTGTACTTAAAATGCAAATTAGATATGACAAGGTACATTATAGAAACCACTTTAATTCAGTAAACCATGCCATTACTGTTTGGGAGGTGAATTGGCCATGTACCTAAATGATTTACAATTACTACGATAATAATATGTGTTATTGCTTGTGTCTCTTTCCTGTGGACAAATGTGGAAGTCCTATATTAGATTTCGTGTGTCTATGATGCTTTAAACTTGTACCTCTGCGTATGATTGGAGTATAATGTACCTACTTGGACTAATAACTGCCTGGGCGACCGCGCTTTGCTGTCGTGTTTTCCCGGACAACAAGAAGATTTTTCGAAGATGAGACCTAGCTAGGTGGATTTTTCGCTCCTTTAAACCGCTGAATTATCATTGAAATCGTTAGAGCCGTTTCTGAGATTCCTGTAATAAATATACATACAGAAATTACTCGCTAAATATCTTTCGCGTTTTCCTCGAAAATACGAGTTTTTCCTGAAGTGACATAGAAGTGACTAGATTGATCGTTAATTTCATAAATTTCATCGAAATCGTTAAAGCCGTTTCCGAGATTCCATATAGTTCCAAGTTCCAAGAATTGCTTGTTTCAAGATATTAGAGTAAATAGATAGATTGATAATCAATGTGACATTATATTGCTATGCCCTGACGGGGCCCATATGATCCCAAATGTAATTAGTTATTAAGATTTCCTACACTATGGTTGCATTAAATTATTATTACTATAGATAGATATGTATTTAAACTTTTGTATCGTCACTGTTGTTGTGTAACTGTTGTGGGATATGGGATAAGGAGAAACATATTTTACTTTTCTGATTCTGATCCTTATTGGTGAGAAAAATTCACACGATATACACATATGTACAAAATATCAATGTCTGTATTCATCTATAACTGAATCACTTCCATATTTCAATGCGACGCGAGCTCGCTTCCACGCACACCGAGCGAACTGGTCAGAACGAGCGCGAGAAACATATTGCGTTGCGAATTTTAAGGCTGTGCTATGAAAATTATCGCATTCTTTGAAACTGCGTTCTGACTAGATTAGAAAACAATAAGGACTGTTTTTCAGGTAAATGATCCTCGACTATTTCTTCTCCGATTTACTTGATTATTTCTCCGATTAGAGCAGAACATCTTAATTTTCCTTTTTTCCTCAGACAACTCAAACAATCTATTGCACAACAACAACAATCTATCTACCTATACGCTAGTACGAGGTTAAAACAATGGCAACCTGTCTAACATTTCTATCTATCTATTACCTATAAGCCCGTATGAAGCAACTGCTGAGTATAGCCCTCTTGTAACGCTACTATCCTCGTTCCGGCGCCAATTGTACTTAAGTATATATTGCTTACTCAGAATCCGGCAGATATCGTTAAAACATAATCTCATAACAGGAAATAAGAATAAAGTCAGTTATAATTTAAGTATCAAAATTTCTCCAAAGTAGCTGTTTCCGAAGAGAGTTGCAACTCGATTTCACATGCGCGAAGACATTAAGTGTGTCTCTTACACGGAGGAAAGGTTTACAGAATCAAGGGATTCCCTTAAAGAAACGAACTAAATTGAGATCCCTTGCAGCTTTACCCCGCATGAGGGTCTACTGCGAAATTAGAATCCGCATTTCGTATGGTGCCGTTGCTGTCACTCATATTATGTATGACAGGAGAGTGGAAGGGACGGCACCATACGAAGTTCTGATTTCGAATTTCGGAGTAGATACCCAGGCCCTTTCTTGTGTTTATGTTACGTTCATAAAACCAAACTGCCGGTATGACTGCGGCTTTTGTTGAGTGAAGGCAAATATGTCGCACTGCCCGAGAGGCCCAATTTCTTGTCTTATTAGCCGGCTTGCGGAAAAGGACTTAAATAACTTTACCGATGGTATTATTTTTTTTTATCGTAATCGTGGCAAATGATGCATCTTGATGTGAGCATATATATAGCGGGTGATTACCGTGTGAATCTATTAGGGTTTATAATTAGGAGCATATTAAAAAGTGTTTTAAATTGAAATAATACGCAGCACTTCTCTATATGTAGTACAAAAATACTGATAGCTTTTAAATGATGTTTGAAATTTTACAGGTCCTACCATAAACTTTTCAAAAAGAGCAAGAATTCAATTCATTAATAAATAATCCAGGTGTGTCTGTTTTTTATTCTGCTTCATTATTGATACTATGATTAAGGTCTGTGACAAATCACAGATATTAATAAATGACGTTCCTGGCTAACCGATTTCTGTCTCCATTTGAACAAACTAATGTGTCAAAAAGAGCAACGTACAAATCATTTCATTTATTAATAATCCAGGTGTGTTTGCTTTTTATTCTACTTATATTTTATTAAAATCTCAGTGACTAATCACAGAAAATAAATAAGCTTTCCTGGCAAAGATGTCTGACTCCATTTTAATAACATTAAATTACAGTAAATTGAGGCAAATAAGTAACAATTTTGTAAAAATAATTACCGTTGGCCCACTGCTCGTTGTTAATTGTCGAGGAGAAGTCGAGGGCTTAATATGTCCCGGGTCGTTCCAACCTCGGGCACGTTCCGGTTGCCGTGGCGAAATGCACTGGCCGCGAATCTCTGAGGTTATGTACGGACCTAAAGTGCCCCGCAGGATTATTATGACTGCCATTCCCGTACAAATGGGTATTCCAGAGTGATTCAAAACATCCTTTTATGATTGTTCCACGCGATTGTAACGTAAATTAATAAAAATAATAGAAAAAGTTATGAGTGACGTCAATCGTACCTAAATGTCAAAAACCAGATAAAACCGGCTACATTTTCAATATATTATCTACGTAAACAAAATGGCAGATTTTGATTTCTCATATACAATAGTTAATACAACTCTTTAGGCAGTAATAGTACCTACAATATTGCCGATGCTCGGAAAGTAAGTCATTGCTTGCCGAGGTGGTTGTCGACAAAAGGACCGAGATCAGCAGGCAATCCCGGCTTTCGCCAATGTAAATATAGTTCTTTTCTCAAACTACGTGAGAAAATAATACAAAGATATTGCAAAAAACAATTGGTACTACTAACTACTACTACTCTTTCTATGACTTTATTCAAAAGCGGTATTAAGTTTTCACACTATCTTCTACACTCAAACTCTGTTTTTAAATATAATCTATCTATACATATAATAAAGCTGAAGAAGGTCAAAAGTCCGTACATGGAAGTTGTTGACCCTTTACACCATAAAAACTGTTTGATATAAGAGATCACTTGAGCTGGGCAGCCCAATCGTCAGCATAGACAGTTGGAGCATCTTAGATGTACACTTAGAAGAGGGTCGAAAGTCTGTACATGGAAGATATTCGAAAAAAAGTTGGTGGGGATACTTAGAATCGATAACAGAACACGTTCCAATAGTTTTTAGAATTTTTGTCTGTTTGTCTGTTGATATGAACGCGCATCACATGAAAACGGCTAAACGGATTTTGATGAAAACTTTACTAATCTGTCGAGTAAATACCGGGTCAGGCTTTAGGCTATAAAAATTGTGCAGATTTGGGTCAAAAGGGGGTAAAAAGAGGGGTTGAATTTTGTATAGGAACTCCTATAATCCATGAGTTACAGGTACAAAAATTGGTAAGCATATAGGTACTTGACGCCAAAGGAAAAACATCCTCATTCAAAATTTGAGAAATCTTAATATAGAAACTGAAAAATAAAAGTAAACGCAAGCGCTGCGCCGCGGCGCTGCTCAGTGTGCGCGCCAGCCACCACGGTCTCTTCAAATTTTGAACACTATTATATGATTTATTCCATTAAGTAACTGTGACTCTAAACCCAAATTTCGGTACCCGTTCAAAAACTACGTATATAACTTTTTAATCCTGTATAAAAACATGCAATTACAATGTTACTTTTGCCGTTCACTTCATGTGCACTCACTTTATACCATAATCCCACTACTTAATATTATAAAAGCGAAAGTTTAGATGTTTGGATGTTTATCACTGAATCACGCTAAAACGGCTGAACATATTACGATGATTTGTATGCTAATAGTATATAATCTGGATTCACTTATTATATATATTATAAGTGTACTTTTTGTCCCGATGATCTTCCATCAAAGGGATATTAAATCGGGGATGCAAGCAAGGTCTAAAGGGAAACAGGGTGGTTTAATCCTCATACGCCATTCTACGATTTAAGTTTCAGCCGATTGGTAGTATAACAGCGTGTCAAGAAATTTAAAAGCATAGCAGAATTGTAAACAAGTTGACGATTCATTATGTCAAAATTCATTAAGTTCAAACAAATACAACAATGTAATAACTAATACTGATCGTCTTCTAGGATCAAGCTATGAGATATGTCATTACCTCACTCCTGGTGCAGGCGTAAAATATCATCTTAATAATATAGGTAATAAGCTGCAAAATTTTACTATGACTGACTATTGTACTCTTTTTATAGGGGAAGAGGACTTTATAGCGACTCAAAATTACGAAAACCTTGTATTAATTATAAGAAAGACAGGGTAGCAATGTTTAATGAGTTACTTTATCATGACATATCTAAGTATGAATATGCATATGCACTAGACAGTAACCGTAACCTGACCTATGAAAATAATATGTTCTCTCAACGAACCGGACGACTAAATAATAATGGGTTAAGGACTATACTCCAAGACCTTAGAGATGTTATTATAGCTATAGAAAATGATAATAATGTCGATACATTATTATCATTTTCTATAGCTATAATAACATCTCTAAGGTCTTGGAGTATAGTCCTTAACCCATTATTATTTAGTCGTCCGGTTCGTTGAGAGAACATATTATTTTCATAGGTCAGGTTACGGTTACTGTCTAGTGCATATGCATATTCATACTTAGATATGTCATGATAAAGTAACTCATTAAACATTGCTTTAATGACGATTCCTTGTTTTTTCTTCAATAAAAGTTTAAATGTGTCTAAGGAAAATAATACCAGAATAGCGTTATTACACCAAAATATCCAAGGAGTTCTCTCCAAACTTCATGCTCTTGAATTGTGCTTAGCAGAATTTTCGAGAAATGGTGTGACGATAGACATACTATGTTTAACTGAAACATTTGTCAAACGTGGTAGTGAGAAAAGTATATACTTGAAAAATTTCAACTTGGTGTCTTGTTTTTGCAGAGAAGAGAAGAAAAGGGGTGGTAGTTGTATTTTATTAAAAAAAGGCATTGATTATAAAGTACTATCACTATGCCATGAATCTTCAATTGAACGTGTATTCGAATGTTGTGGTGTAGATATTCCCTTGTGTTAGGGTTAGTTATGTAGGGGCGCTAGTCGGGTAACCTCCACGAGTGTCTGGGCTCTTCCAGTTCCTGTGGACCCTCGCGGGTCTGAGGGAAGGGGAAGGGTTCTGGCCGGTGCGCCCTGGAGGCAACGGTAAGTGATTCATCTTCGAAGGGATCGCTTACCGGTGCTACCAATAACCCGGAGACGGGGTCGCTCTGGGTGTTTCTCTGTTTAGCGGAGGACACTCCAGATGCGACCAATGGGTGGGATGGGGGTTCCGCATCAGGCAGTCGCAAGACTCCCCAGATGCGGCGAGACGGACAGGCCATGCCGTATGCCTGTAAAAATAACTACGGACCCGTAACCCTGACTTCGGCAGAGGGCTGTCACCGTCAGGCCGGGGCCGGGTGGTGGCTGCGAGGGAGAAAACCTCTATAAAAAGTTACAAGGGGACCTGAGAGAGTGAATCTGGGGTTCTTCATTCTCTCCTGGCGTGGAGGTCCTTTGGTCGGCAAGTGTGTGGTGTCGCCCTGCACGCTTGCCGTCGGGTGGGGGGCGCTGCCTCAACAGTGAGGGAACAGCTTCGGCTGTTGCAGCAGGCGGTGTTCGCGGTTGTGTGCCTTGGCGATCCCGTGTCACCGCCACTAATGCTGCGTGATGGGCATACCCTGGTGGTTTTAGACGGTAGTCCGGGCGGTTCCCGGGAGTCCGTCATACTCGTCCTAGTTCCCCGGCTAGGCGAGATGCGTAAATGCATTTCCCCTGGTAAAAAAAAAGGGTTAGTTATGTAACAATACTTTTGAGTCAATTAATTTAAAATTATACTGGCATTTTCATAAAATATATCTACTGGCAACACTAGTAGAATCTGTCATATCTCCTGCCGCCACTTGGGCGACCAATCAGAAGCCAGCATTTCGCGGTTTGTGATTGGTTGTCGATAATGTCGATCGATCAATCACAAAGCGAAGTTTTAGCGGCAAAATGAATGGCAGAGTGGGGAACGGGAACGGTCGGTTGAGCATTCTCTCTTGAACTGTGGAACGTGATAGTTGTTAAAATAAAATACTGTTTGTTCTTTAAATATTGCTTTTACTTGTTTTCTCTGCTTCCCCGGTTGGTGTTGAGATAACTTTGTCATATTGACTGTAATCGTTTCTTAAGGGGTTGTAAAGAAGGGTGAAAGATTGTATCATCATCATCATCTGAGGCGTTACAGCCGCGGGTGGGCCCTAGGCTAGGCTGGCCTGGTCAAGCAAATATATCCAGTCCGATCTATTCGTGGCTTTCCTTCTCCAACATGTGACCCCTGTGAAAGATTGTATGGGAAAACAAATCATTCTAAGGCGAGAACGAATTATACGCGGACGAAGTCGCGGGCAAAAGCTAGTAACAAATAAGTTTACTTAATTTCATGTTGAAATCATTAAAATTGTAACCTATTTTAAACTATTAATTATTTATTTCCTAAAATGAAGAGTAAAATAAAACGGTGTGCCCATACTGGACAACTCTCGGGTTGCAGGCGTTGTTCTTTGGCTGAATGCCATTTTACCGTAGTCAATGGCAGAATTTCTAAAATTTTAACGCAGCGGGAAATAATGGGTTTTGGTTGGATTATTATGCTCGAGGAGTACAATAATCCTACGATTTAACTTTTTTAATTAGGGCGGATAAAAGTTAGGTTATTCGCGTGTTCGTTTTTCAAACAAAATACGACCTTTTCCGAGCATGTTTGAGAAATATAGTAACGTCAGTTCGATAACTGGTAACCTTCAATCGACATAAGTGGGTTTCCCATTCAAGGAAAAAAAATTAATACTCCGAGCAGGATTCGAACCTGCGACATCTGGCATACGCGGCCAATCGTCTAGCCTCTGAGCTATCGGAACAACCGAGCTCGGGCACGAAATCCCTCACTAGTTCCCTCTTACAACGCCTTAGGGAGGTTACTGCTTAATACACAAATTAATTTGACATTAGTAGATATTATATACAATATAGTAAGGGTTTAGCTCATTGCAGAAAAGTGTTTGATACAGACGGTTTGGTGCAACCCAGCCTAAATGTCAAATTCAATACTTTGTTTGTTTACATTTTTTTTCGTTTCAACTGGTGCTTACTTTAGGCAACATTATGTCCCGTTATTGCCAAACGCAGTTCTGATGATGGGATCCACGAGGAATTGAGGGAACTCCTCAAATCTTTAAGGCAAACTTATAGTGATTTTTGTGTTTTTATCAACAAGTCAAGATTTGCATCCAAAAATGTGACATTGGATGAAGTGGAACTGCTGATGATGATCAGAACAGAACTCTTCAACGACGAAAAGTTCACGTTTGGCGATTTGTCCTCCTAGCTGTGTTCGTTAAGCAAGTTCTATTTTCACGATTATTTTTTGTCATGCTTGATTTCTGATAATGGGATCCATGAGGAATTGAGGGAACTCCTCAAATCTTAAAGGCAAACATATAGTGATTTTAGTATTTTCATGAACTAATCAAGCATTTTCATTCATAAAAGTAGCATTTGATGAAGTGGAACTGCTGATGATGATCAGAACGGAACTCTTCAACGACGCGTAGTTCACGTTTGGCGATTTGTTCTCTTCGTTTTGTTTGTCAAGCAAGCAAGGTTTTTCCTTGATTTCATGAGGAATTGAGGGTACTTAGTCTTCTACCATTATAAACATACTTATAGCCATTTTTATTTTATTGTATGGAATCTAAGAGTGCACCATCTAAGTATAATAATCTTTCACCGCCCCCCCCCCCCCCCCCCTTGAAGTCGGTTTTTTTTTCTTTAATTATTATCAAGTCTACTAAAGTATTTTGACCAAATATAGTGACCGCACCAAGATTGTTTTAATTAATAAAATATAAGCAAAACTCTTAACTCTGGATGTAGGTGGCGCAGGATCGGTCATTGTGGCACTTTTTAAGGGAGGCCTATGTCCAGCAGTGGACGTCTTTCGGCTGATATGATGATGATGATGATGAAGCAATATCTTGAGTTTAACACTAAGCTCAGACTAAGCTCCCGCGGCTCTCGTGGCTTTATACACATTCTTAAAATATTTTCATATGGTCATATACAAATTATATTCATACGTATGTAGCATAATAACCGGGTAGAAAACTTTTTTCAGTTCTACCCTAAAATTTTTATAAACGTTTGTGGGGTATTTAAATGTTGTGTATCCACATCTCCGCTGACAACTTGCTGCGACGTCTGTTTCTCCGCAAACATGACCGGTGCAGCCCGTGTCGAAACGTCGGTAATTAAGGTAAATAAATAATTTGCGTGTTAAACCCGTGTACAAATATTTTAATAATCCTAATGGGTATTATGTAGGGTACGAAACACGTCGTACTTATTCTGACGTAAACATTGCGAGTGTCACCTCTCACTTTCATAACTGAAAATACGGATGGTTTTAACTTTTTAATGCACCGTGCCATGTCCGGATTGTTTTATTTAGGTACTTTCATCTCGTGTCCCTTGTTGAGTTCTTAGGGATGTAGGCCGCAGTTCATGGAAAGATTGTCATCTTTTATAAGATGATTATTATTTCACATAAAATAAAATGCCTCCGTGTGGTTTCAGGTTGGAATAGACCAGCCCCTTTCTTCCCTTGGGTGTCGTAAGAGTCGACTGTGGACCAGGTTGAAGTGTGTTCTGGGCGATGGGCTAGCAACCTGGGTTGGGGTATAGCAAACGGGGCCCGATATTAGGACAAAATTTACGACTAACAATTTTATTTTTGTTAGTTTTCTTTTTAGGTTTCCGTAGCCAAAATAGCGAAAACGGAATCCGTATAGATTCGTCATGTCTGTCCGTCCGTCCATCCGTATGTCACAGTCGATTTAATCGGAGACTATGACCACTACAATTATAAAATTTGGTAGAAAGGTGTATGCTATGAACTGCTATGACCTTATTTTAATAACCTTTTTTTAATACATTTACGAAAAAAATAACAATGTAACAGAAAATAAATGTAAAAAAAATATTTAATCGTCTGGTACTGTCAACATCCCTATGGAACATTAAAAAAATGAAACACTGGAAAGGAAAAATCCAACTTTCCGCACGATATAAAAAATATAATTGGAAAAGTAAAAAGCAGCAGTGCGATAAATCCAATTTTCCGCACGATATAAAGATACAAAAAAGTACAACTTTTGAAGCAACTGTATTAAAACATAACTTTTAAACACTGAAGTGTAATAGTGCCGTTGTAAGTGTTAACTTTCAAATAGTTCAAATACAGTGTTAGTTAACATATCTCTCTGGTTCTACCTAAGCAATATCATTCAGCTTGTGTAGAAAAGTGGTGGTCTGGCGCCCTTTCTAGTTTTATAAATTCTAATAAGTACCTACATCCGAGGCTGGCTCTATTATACCCTTACCTTAAGAATATTATAACATCATCTCGTACAACCCATGCTCAAACTTTTGCGGCTGAGCCAAGACTTAGGTACTGAGCCAAGCACAAATTTTACAAACTTTCAGTCAACTCAGTACTGCTTCTTTACTGCACGCGTACATTTAAATTAGTACTTCCTGACTGGAGCATTAACCATCTATAAATACTGTTTACCCATGTACACGATGTTCTCTTTCACTTATACTTTAACCCCCTTATTCATAAAACTTAACAAACCTCTGTTAACTAAAAGTTGTTTTGTCCCTTTCTCACAAACATAAATGTCAAAGTGACAGATACAGACAAACCAACTTTAGCGGCTTGTTAACTAATAGAGGCTTGATGGACGTTTATGAATAAGGGGGTAAAAATATACACATCTCCAGCGTTACTATGATTGGTTTCACTTAAAACCAACGATCATCCCTCTGCTAAACTTCTACATATCTCATGGCGACCGTGACAGGACCCGAACCTGCAATCTGCGCGGAAGCGGGACGAATATAGTACTGCCCTGCTTCCACGCATCATATTACTACTTACAATTGTACTGACAGTAGCCCGTCAAGTGAAGAAATCTGTGCGACATCAGTAATCCCACGTCCAACAACAAATAACCTCAAGCCAACTCCGCCCCGCCAAGTCAGAAAGTGGTTGCTTTTAACGCTTAGGGTGCTGGAAACTTTTACTAAACCTAAAATTTGATATTTCGAGATGTATTTAGCAACCCTATTCAGCTTATTTTAAAACGGATTATCCTCGGTTGATGGAACATTCTGTGAAGCTCACGGTCTGTGTTAGGCATACAACAAATTAGCTCTATGGTATAATGAATGTTTTCCACCGACAAGGACAGGCGAGGTGATGCCAGAGATTTCTAATAAAACCAAAGTTGTTTTAATCCTAAAAAAAATTTTGCCGACGACCTGATGTTTCTCACATCACTTTGCTTGTCCTCGCTAGAAGACTAGCCACTTATGAGAAGGGTTTTTTTCAAAAAACAAGCGTGCATGTATAATCTGTCATGGTTGAGTGCTGTAAAGCTCTTGTGACATTGCAAAGGGCTTAACCGCTCCATCATACTGTAGCATTCGTCGGCCTGTCTACTGTTTTAGGTATTTCAACATTCGCACAACACGTTGTCGGGACTGAGTGCTTTCGGAAACAAATGTCACAAACATGTGACAGTTGGATTTACACGGCAATATTCACTGCGTGTTCAATAGGTATTAATGGCCTCCCCAAAATGAGATACCACCTAGCCCATTCCAAACTTCGTACGAACGCACCAGTGCATTCTAGGACTTAAACTGTGAAAAAGTTATAATCAGACTAGATGCCCACCCCGGTTTCGCATGGGCGTATTACAAATGTTTAAAATTACTCAAAGATATATGGTGATGTGTGGTGTAGCTCATAGCTTAATAAAAAAAGATTCAATGCAGTAGATATACCACTCCAGGTGGCGAATGTCCACCCAAGACTTAAATACTTACTACAATTATTACTAAACTTTCCTGTAATATAATTCGGCATAGATATATGGGCAACAGGAATGAAGTCTTTTGATTTTTCAACTATGATCCGAAAGATAGTTGAAAGGACTCAAAATTACGGTTGAGAATGTAGTTTTAAATAAGAATGCAGTTAAAGTATTATGTCAACAGCTGTCAGCTCGTCATTCCACTTCATTAACCGAACAACATATATCAACAGTTCGCATTGATATTATAGCCGAACTAATGAGATTAATAGTGAGGCAATAGGACAAAATCAACCGAACTACTAAAACTAGTGGAACTAACATGGATACGAGCAGTATCTAAGTTACTCGTAGTATTAAAAAAAATGTAACTGTAAAATAGAAACGGGAGCTAATAATAGGTTTTAATATTAGGCAGCCGTATTCACTTCAGCAATCCCGCACGTTTATTGCATCACTAAGTCAGATATATCGGCTTTTGTTTATATATGCTTTTCTGGATTTTTCAGCAGTTGGACAATGGCAATAGCTACTTACGTAAGCTAAAATGAGTTCTAGCACAGTCACCATAATAAACCTAGATCGTATGTAAGGTAGCTCTTTAATTGTAGCAGACCATGTATACTAAATTGAAAGATACATTTAAACAAGCGGCCAAGTACGTGTCGTGCCACGCGCAAATTTAGGGTTCCGTAGCTGTCCATTTAAAATGTCGCAATAGTAGATTAGATCGTACTACTAGGGAGCAAAATGCAATATTTAATCGAGGGTTAGCACGTTGAATCCCAAACGAAACGACGGATTCCAGAATGGAATTCTGAGCGTAGTGAAGTATTCAAAGCGCCACGCCCAAGTTAGAAATATTTTACTACCGTGTAAAAAAGTGATGGATGATAATACGAGTTATTTATCATGCAAGAAAAATGTGTCCGATTCCTGGCAAATATACATACCGAGGTTAGCTGCAAACTATATTTTATAAAGAACAACCTTCTCACACTATCTTCCATGTACGTACTAGAAGCTGTAATATTCGTCCGAAAGAATTTAAATCTATTTCCGCAAAAAAAAACTTGAATTGTAGCTATAAAATTAGATCAACGCACTTATTAGCGTTACCTAAATCAAAACTGGCCATTTTCAAAAGCATTCCCTATTGCATATGTGCACAACAAAATACCGTTAAGCATCCTGCATGAAGTTAATAATGTCCGCCTAATAAATAAATTGAAACGTATGCTATTCCAGAAATGTTACTATTCAATTGACGATTTCTTTAGAGGTAATTAATTCGAAATTGATGTATAATGGCAATTTTTATTGTTTTGTATAAATTGTTGTATATTATATGTTTTATTAAATTCCATTCATTGTGAGGGCACAATCCTGAGATGAAATAAAGTATAGGTAATCTTCTCTAAGTCACTAGTATCCCAATTCGTAACATTTCAAAAATATTTTTTTTTTAATTTGGAATAACTAAATATGCTACGTCGTTTCTATGGGTATACACAGCTATATGCTTGAAAGAACGGAAATCAATAAAAACACCCTATATAGTAACAGATATTTACACACGACCATTGTAAATTATGAATTATAGATAGGAAAAGAAAAACATACATAGCTTTACATATAAATAAATTTTCTTGTATAATATTAATAAAAAAAAATCGGTTAATTTTAATATCAAACTGTGATCCTTATTTTAAGTTATTAATAAGCTGAATGTTTAGATTAGATTAGAATTTATGTTATGTTATGCTATACCCTACCAGGGTCAATGATGTACCTATTACTAAATTATATAAGACTTTGTAATACCATGGTAACAATGAATAAACTATGAAACTAATATACTCATCTTTTTACTTCTCCTAGAGAAAAAATATTCAATCAATTAGTAAGTAAAAGACCACACACGTACTACGCAACATATTCATAATGGCAACATATTATAAATATATACACATGTATAGTTATTACCCATAATATAAGAAAGGGACACACTATTAAGACAGGGCGACACTTGACTCAAACAAAAATTACTTAGCATTTTAAAAATTAATATCACACAAACGAATAGCTTAATCAAATAATCAAAAAATGGTTTCATCAAGCTTATATTCTTTTTTAACCAGCTATTAACGATATTCAACACGATGACTTTTGCAAATAAAAAGAATTGCATCCCCAATGTACGTGGGAGTTACGCTAAAAAAAAATATTTCCCTTTGCCAAAAAGCGCCTTTTTCCGCACGCTGCGCGTCTGGAAAAACCCACTTTTTGGCCAAGTGGTGACGTAAAATTGTGTACAAAACACGGGTCGTAAAACAGAAAGCCCTCTCTCGCATATTTATGACCCTCGCCTGCGGCTCCGGCCTCAAACTTCTCCGATATCGGCCTTTCTTTGTTTTACAACCCTTGTATCGTAATGTACTTTTACAGTACATATGGTGCTACATTACCGCACGAGTGCGGTAATCAGCAGATTACAGGCATATTTCGAAACTTTAAAGAGCCATATGTACTGTAAAACGTTGTACGATACACGTGCGAATAGGTAATTCGCAACTCGTGTCGATTTAAAACACTCCCTTCGGTCGTGTTTTAATTTATCACCACTCGTTGCGAATTTCCTATTCTCCGCACTTGTATCGTAATGTACTATTTTCAAAGTTTTATTCTATCGTTTTATCGGCGTGATTGATTTGTATGACTATGTAAAATTACAGCTTTTTTGTATTAGCGGTTACTGAACTAAGCCGCGGACAGACGGACGGACGGACATGGCGAAACTATAAAGGTCATACGAAACCCTAAAAATGACTATAGTAAATAATAATACCTTGTCGGGATTGTGTACCTAACTGTAAACTTAATAATATGTTAAAAGCAAATTTCGTAAACCGTATGACAGGGCTTTGAACCAGAGTCACTAATTAGCCCTTCTGATAATTTGGAGCCAGAGTTTCTAGCACAATAGGTACTTATACCTATAGTTATATAATATAACCCGACAATGTATTATTGTTTACTCCTTTATAATACGTATAAATTGATTAAGTGACTAATTGAAATATATTAATACATGTTTGGATGTATAGCAATATACGTTGGACTATGATTACATAATAGGCGTATTATTTATATTATATTTAAGTAAACGATCAATTATGTATGTACGTACGATCAATTATGTATGAACATTTTACTTAAAAATATTGGGTACATATATTATATTGTATTAATCTTTAATGTATCGAATAAAATTTTAATTTTGACATTGATTATTTTACCTGTAAATCTGTTTTAAGTATAAATATGCATGACGGAGCTAGCTAGACGAATGTTTGATGATTGTGATGAGCTGTACCTATACCTGTATTATGTATGACTAACATTTTACAACAATTTGTGTCATGTTGTAAGTTGAATAAATAAATATGTAATACTAGCGTTTGCCCGCGGCTTCGCCCGCGTACTAAGCATGATTTTTAACCGTCTACAAAAAAGAGGTTCTGGAGAGAGAGGATGTATATATGTTTGTCCACGATTATCTCGCGTTTGGTTGAACCGATTGAGATGCGGTTTCCAACAAAATCTTCTGGGGGTTTCGGTATACGAAGTTTGGTGATTGTGATTCATTAACAGATGAACAGATGAAAAGTCAGTATACATTCTGAGAACCGGCAAACTGTAGAATTTCATTTGATTTTGGCAAAAATAAGGATCGAAAACTATTATCATACATTTCCAAGAGGCCGAAGGGGAAAGAGCCGATGAAATAAAAGCATGCCTTAAATGGCCCATAGTAAAAATATCTGTGTACTACAGTAACACTAATAGAAGTAACGACCAAGCAGCGGTCATAAACTCTGGTCCTTTGAAGTACAGAAATACGGCTAATTCAATATCACACCTTATTAAGGGTTACACCTTATTTTTCCTACAATTAAATTTAATAGGTAGGTTTTGCCAGTTCCCATTGGAGCATCCAAAAATAAAATTTGGCCTCACTTCCATTCGCACTCCTTACTATTTGCACGTATACTGACTTTTGTTCATCTGTTAATGAATCATAGTTATCCCTGACTAACCCTCTAAAGCTATAAAAAAAATCATACCCAAAAAAAAGGTTAGGATACGTGGGGCTCGTTCTGTACCTCAAAAGCAAAAGAGACCCTTATTTCTAATTCACGTGTTATGGCTGTCTGTCAGTCCGTCTGTTACAACCGATTTGCTTTAAAACTACTAGACCGATTGAATTGCAATTTGGCACAAACTATCAAGAATGTTCATGTCCATAATATTAAATTAAAATCGTCCAAGTGTCGGATCACGCACAAAGAAGGGTTTCGTACCGAAACCTACTAGTCCATATAGGAAACTCACGGCACTTAAGTCCTTTTGTTTGGGCAAGACTGTTTTTCAACGATATTTCAAAATATGGTAAACCTATCTTATTGAAACCAAAAGTCGATGAAAGTATTTACTAATATGCACCATCTAAATTTTTTATAGAATCTTAAACCTCATAGTTTGGAAATTACTGGGAGACGACTAAATTTTTACGACTTAGCTAATCTATACTAATATCATAAAAAGGAAAGATTTGATTGTTTGTTTGCATTAAATAGGCTCCGAAACTACAGAAACGATTTAAAAAATTCTTTCACTGTTGGGAAGCTACACTACTCTCGGGTGACATTGACATGGGCTATATTATATTTTCAAAAAATTAAAGAATCTTACTAAAATTCCAATAATGTAACCCAAGTGTAAAAAAATACCAAAAAAAATATTTACATCGCGTGCGCTGCGAAAACTATTGATGATAAAATAACTATTTGTTAATTATTTGTATGGGCTGGGCTGCTAGTATGTAATACTAATCTAAAGGATGATTTAAATGGAAAGAGTATTGAAAACTCTATGTCGTTTTAAAAGCCAATCCATAGCCAATCCCACACGCTTATATAGCAACATTAAACTTTTTTTTACAACCCCTGGCGTGTATGGAGTGCCAAATTTTACCTCGGATTCGTATTAAGAGACCTCTCGGACACTCAAATATCGAGTTTGAACAAAATCGGGACGGAAGTGAAGAAAATCAATATGGCCGCCACTTTTTCTAAATTTTACATCGGGTTCGTATAAGGAAACCTATTAGACTTTCAGATATAGTTTTTGGACGAAATCAGGATATAAAGAAAAACAATAAGGACGCCACTTTTTCCAAATTTTACCTCGGATTCGTATTAGGGGACCTCTTGGACGCCCAGATATCGATTTTAAACGAAATCGGGATGAAAATGAAGAAAATCAATATGGCCGCCATTTTTTCCAAATTTTACCTCAAAGTCGTATTAGGGGACCTCTCGGACGCTCAGATATCGATTTTGAACGAAATCGGGACGGAAATAAAGAAAATCAATATGGCCGCCACTTTTTTCCAAATTTTACCCCGGAGTCGTATTAAAGGACCTCTCGGACGCTCAGATATCGATTTTGATCGAAATCGGAACGGAAATGAAGAAAATCTATAATGCTGTTACTTTATTCAAAGTTTACCTCGGATTCCTATTAAGAGTCCTATCGGACGCTCAATAAAGATTTTGTCGAAATCATATCGGACGGCACTGAATAATAAAACTACTTATGATATACTGATTAATAATTCATTGAATCAAAAAAGGTCGTATCTTCATAGAGAACTCACGGCACTTCATGCACCTTTAGACCTAATAAGGAACCTACATGCGAAATTTTCTATCTCTCGAACCAGCAGTTTGGGCTGTGTGTTGATATGTCACTCACTCAGTCAGTCAGTTTCTTCTTGCAATTTGGCACAAACTTTTAAGTTTTCATGTCCGCAATATTAAATTTCAATGTTTATGCTAATTTCGAATTTAGCGCCCCAAAAAACCATAAAAACGACACCCATATTAATATTTAGACATTCCAACCCCCTCGCACCCCTACAGAGGGGATGGTGTTTCACGTCCTCCACGTGGGATTTTAAAATCATTGTTGTTTTCGTAATCAGCGACCCGATAAACCATAGGAACAATACCCATATCGATTTTCAGAATTTGTCACCACATTTCCTCCTTTTAGGGGTTGATTTCTCAAAAACCTGAAACACATGTTTACTCATTTATCGTTAGATATACTCCTATGAAGTTACGAATAAAATAATCCAACTAATCTTGATTCCCCATACAAACTTCGAACCCCCATTTAACCCCCTTAGGGGTTGAATTTTGAATAATCCTTTCTTAATGCACCTTTAGACCTTATATGGAACCTACATACTAAATTTGTAATCTCTAGAACCAGCAGTTTCGGCTGTGCGTTGATATGTCACTCACGCAGTGAGTCAGTTATTTCTTGCAATTTGGCACAAACTTTCAAAAGTTTTCATGTCCACAATATTAAATTTCAAAATCGATACCATTTTCGTAATTAACGTCCCAAAAAACCATAAAAACGACACCCATATTAATATTTAGACATTTCATCCCCCTCGCACCCCAACAGGAGGGAGGGTATTTCACGTCCTCCACGTGGGATTTTAAAATCATTGTTGTTTTCGTTATCAGCGACCTAATAAACCATAAAAACAATACCCATGTCGATTTTCAGAATTTGTCACCACATTTCCCCCTTTTAGGGGTTGATTTTACAAAAAACCTGAAACACGTATTTACTCATTTATCGCTAGAAATACTCCTCTGAAGTTTCGAATAAAATAGTCCAGCTAATCTTCTTTCCCCATACAAAGTTCGGACCCCATTTCACCCCCTTAGGGGTTGAATTTTGAAAATTCCTTTCTTAGTGCACCCCTAGACCTTATAAGGAACCTACGTGCCAAATTTTGAATCTCTAGGACCAGCGGTTTGGGCTGCGCGTTGATATGTCAGTCAGTCAATCAGTCAGTCAGTCAGTCAGTCAGTCAGTCAGTCAGTTTCTTCTTTTATATATTTAGATATTGTAGCCCTGGAACTTGTGGCTGATTGATATATTGGATATTGTTTATGTTTAGGCCAAGACACATAAGTTGAGAGGAAAAAGGTCGCTAGTATACTCGTAAATCCAAGGTTGGGTTGCATTCAACTGATTCAGCAAACTAGCAGTTGTCTTGAAGTCCTCCATCCTGCAATAAAAATACAAAGGTATTCAACCAATGTGTCTTAGCTACCCTCACTAACGGATCCGAAGCTTCAATACGATTACATACACATATTTTTCATGTTCTCTACTTGCCCCAATTCAGAACCTAGCTACTCCCTACATATTATACCTATAGGTTGTCGTATCCCCCTCTTCCCCGAGCCTTAAAAAAGTATTTTTAGAATATTTACTGCCTTAAGTCAGCTTAACAACTCGTTCCTACTATACGTACGTGCGTACATTTGCGCCGAATTTTCGGATGTTTGATCTTCCCCAGTTCACCTTACAAGTACCTAATCGAAAGTTATGCAATATAGCTTAAGCTGCCTGTTCTCAACACTCGGGTCGGAACGTCTTAATACAAGCATGTACTGATAGTATTCATAGGTAACTCTCACTGTGGACGCAACAGATACTGCATAATTTAGGTAAGAATGGTTTAAGTATATTGAAGCCAATTGCTCAAACTTCCAATATGGGATCAATCAATCAACCTAATAAGTGGCTTTATTAGCAATCGCTCGGTAAGAATTTTATTCAAAGCCGTCCAATTCAATCCACTTAAGTATAGAACTAAAACAGTCCCTAGAGCATCGCGGTCTGTAGGTAATCGTGTTCGTTTGAAGCCATCTTTGCCGAGCACTGTCCATAAAATATTTTTAGAATTCATGCTAACCAGACGTCTAACGTTCGCCCTATAACAATGAAAATGAAACTAATTTACATATTTAAATTTATCTTCTTGATAGATTTAAGCGATTTTTGCAACGGTAACCTCGTGAATCAGTTTTCGGTATCGTTAACAGGAAAGATAAAAGCTAATATAAAATGGGATCCGTTTCCCATATTGGACTTTCGACCGATTTGTTTATTGTGCGGTTATCGCTGTCGGGCAGTTGGAATGCAATTAAATCGGCGCAAGCGTGAAGTAAACGAAACGATTGCGGAGGTCGACAGGCGGGTGGCCGTGGCGGAGGAAAATTTGAAAAATAATGGTTCTGAAAACGAAGCTCACTCTGTATTGGTGAAGAAGTTCACGGAGACTTGGCCGGTAGCCCGCTGGCGGGCCAGCGGATACTTCACGGATGAATACTTAGACCTCATCAACGAGCACTGGCTGCGGTTTGCGCCGCCTCCTGATTGGCTGCAGAAGGCGCTCGGAGGCATCTATCTCCTGTTCTCTACTGCGGGTTGCTGGGGAAACATTATCGTCCTATTCATGTATTTAAGGTAAACTTTCGCATATTACCTTGATAATGTGAAAAATTCATGTTATCAGTTTTATAGAGTCATAGATTCTCTTTTGTCAGAATCCAATGTGCATACATAGCACACAAACTGCAGATTAGAGCTCTTCAAGAGTCAAAAGTCAGCGTAACAGTCATATGTACCTACATCCCGAGTTCACAGTGTGCAACATTTTGACACAGCATTTTTTTAAACATTTACAAGCCTGGTAACAGTGTTGGTACAGAAAGTGTGTATGAACCCTATGTTTCGCCGAAAGGCATACAAATTTGGAATTAGGTATACATAGGTGTATTAAAAATCATTATTGCATGCAAATATACTTAACTAAGGAAAAATGCATAGATATTATACTTATATAATCATAATCAATTATACAGTAAATTTAGTCGACAAATATAGTAAAAGTCATGTCAAATTCGAAATTAAATTGCGCGTATATCAAATCCATAATTATTTTTAAAAACTATTCAAATTTTTATGTTACTAAGTCATGTAAATATGCATGATTTTGTCGGCCTGTTTAGCCTAGTTGGCAGTGACACTGCCTCCGAAGCTAGAGGTCCCGGGTTCGATTCCGGTACTTACCATTACATACCACCGGAAGGGTATTTGCTTCTGTGGTGAGCAGAGACATTTGTTCCTGAGAGTTGGATGTTTTTAAGTAGTATCTATATATTTAAGTAGATATCTATTAAATATATCGTCGTCTTGTACCCATAACACAAGCCTTATTGAGCTTACAATAATGGGACTAGTTCGATTTGTGTAAAAAATGTCCCCTAATATGTATTTATTTATTATTTATATATATATATACTAGCTTTTGCCCGCGACTTCGTCCGCGTATAATTCGTTCTGGCCTTAAAATGATTTGTTTTCCCATACAATCTTTCTCAAGCTCAGGTGGACACCAGGAACTTAGAGGTGACATGTTGAAGAAGGAAAGCCACGAATAGATCTGACTGGAGATATTTGCTTGACCAGGCTAGCCTAGGGCTCACCTGCGGCTACAACGCCTCAGATGATGATGAAGATACAATCTTTGACCCTTCTTTACACCCCCTTAAGAAATGATTACAGTCAATATGACATTCCCTAGAAATCCTATTGTCAAAACGAATGGTTAAGTACTTATTTCGGAATATCAAATGTACCGATTCTAGACGAATGAATCTCGTCAAAAACATTACATGTACATTGTACAATGGTAAAAGTCTCGCTACGCAGTTCTGCCGTGAAACGTTATCCCAACAGAGCGAGTTCTTCATGTAAGTATGATGACCGAAGGCCGGAAGCAGAGCGGCAAGGCATGCGAGAATAATCACACAGAGCGGGCTTCTCATGTAAGGCTGAGGGCCTTGAAAGCCTGAAGCAGAGAGGCGAGAGACGCGAGGCTAAAGGCCGAGCCTCCCAACAGAGTAGATTCTTCATGTAAGGTTGATGACCGAATAGCCGAAGGAGAGTGGCAAAGCATGCGAGGCCGAACGACGAGCTATGT
Source organism: Notocelia uddmanniana (assembly GCA_905163555.1). Lineage (NCBI taxonomy): Eukaryota > Metazoa > Arthropoda > Insecta > Lepidoptera > Tortricidae > Notocelia > Notocelia uddmanniana. The sequence goes on along the minus strand of LR991059.1, from coordinate 18,936,092 downwards.
CGTCGCCGAAGATCCAGTTGCCATATTAATGAGGGTAAATTATACTCCATTCGTTTGTTTTCACGTGATGCCTAGACATATAAACAGACAGATAAACAGACACAAATTCTTAAAACTGTTGAAACGATTTCTGTTATCGATTCTAAGTATCCGCAGCCAACTTTTTTTCGAATATCTTCCATGTATAGACTTTCGACCCTCTTCTAAGATGCTCCAACTGTCTATGCTGACGATTGGGCTGCCCAGCTCAAGTGATCTCTTATATCAAACAGTTTTTATGGTGTGAAGGGTATTAAGTAAAAAATAACGCACAACATAAATGGTACACCGACGATACAAAGTGTGCATTGAAACAGCTGTTTTTGTATTTAAGCATATGAATAAAAACAATGCCAAAGTATCGCAAATGCATTTTGATGTACACGCAAAGTAAAACTAATTGCGAAAAGTTTGTGCTCAAAAATAGCGTCAACAATCAGAAGGAATTATGATACTTCGGTTTTGACATAATGAATCGTCAACTTGTTTACAATTCTGCTATGCTTTAAGTTAAATTTCTTGACACGCTGTTATACTTCCAATTGGCTGAAACTTAAATCGTAGAATGGCGTATGAGGATTAAACCACCCCGTTTCATAGACCTTACTTGCATCCCCGATTTAATATCCCTTTGATGGAAGATCATCGGGACAAAAAGTACACTTATAATATATATAAGTGAATACAGATTATATACTATTAACATACAGATCATCTTAATTTTCATTTGTTCAGCCGTTTTTGCGTGATTCAGTGACAAACATCCAAACATCTAAACTTTCGCATTTATAATATTATTATCCCACTAGGGATTATGGTATAAAGTGAGTGCACATGAAATGAACGGCAAAAGTAACATTGTACTTGCATGTTTTTATATAGGATAGGATAGAGCGCTCGTGGCCCAGCGGCGCCCGCGTACCGCGTGCGGTATGCGAGGTTAAGCAATGTGGGCGCAGGTCAGTTCTTGGATGGGTGACCGCTTGAGTGGTTACTAACTGAGCGCTCTCGTGCTTTGGAAGGCACTTTAAGCCGTTGATCCCGGCTGCTGTCTATGACAGCAGTCGTTAAACCAAGTTAGAGGCCTTCGGGCGGCCTGAGATCGTTTAACAGTCAAGTTGCCCACTCACTTGACAAAGGGGGGTCGAAGATGCACCACATCCGTAGGGAGTACCCACCGTTACCCTACACGTGACCCCTGGGTGGTGCTAAAAGTGCAACAAAAACTGGCAACCGTACTTGTCTTCTCGAAGATCTCACGGTTCGTAAATAAATGCCATACGATTAAATAAATAAATATAGGATTACAAAGTTATATATGTAGTTTTTGAATCTAGAAAACGGGACTGAAATTAGGGTTTAGAGTCACAGTTACTTAATGGAATCCATCATAATAGTGTTCAAAATTTGAAGACACCGTGGTGGCTGGCGCGCACACTGGGCAGCGCCGCGGCGCAGCGCTTGCGTTTACTTTTTTTTCAGTTTCTATCTTAAGATTTCACAAATTTTTAATGAGGATGTTTTTCCTTTGTCGTCAAATATATGCTTACCAAGTTTCATACCTGTAACTCATGGATTATAGGAGTTCCCATACAAAATTCAACCCCTCTTTTTACCCCCTTTTAACCCAAATCTGCACAATTTTTATAGCCTTAAACCTGACCGGGTATTTACTCGACAGATTAGTAAAGTTTTTATCAAAATCCGTTCAGCCGTTTCCACGTGATGCGCGTTCATATAAACAGACAAACAGATAAACAGACAAAAATTCTAAAAACTGTTGGAACGTGTTCTGTTATCGATTCTACGTATCCCTAGCCAACTTTTTTTCGAATATCTTCCATGTACAGACTTTCGACCCTCTTCAGCTTTATTATATGTATAGATACAATACAATTCCATACAACCTAATTTAAAGTGTCATTAAGAAACTCTGGAAACGAATAATAACATTTACAAATTAAGAATTTATACAAATCATTTTTAAACAAGTGCGATGGCTTCATTCTTAAGAGATATTGGAATTTTGTTAAAAGTCTTGCTAGCCAGACAAAACACACTTTTCCGCATAAGTGCAGTACGAGAAAGTAATGTAGGTATAAAGGTGTGAAATACGTATATTTATGACACTTGTGTAAATAAAAACAGATTTGGTTTAACAAATTAACAGTTTTAAGTATGAAGATGTAAGGTAGAGTCAACGGTTTTTTTTAAATATGGACATAGCTATCCAGTTGATGTAGACTACTCTAATCTAAGAACTTTTCCATAAATCGTAGTCATCTAAATATATAAAAGAAGAAACTGACTGACTGACTGACTGACTGACTGACTGACTGACTGACTGACTGACTGACTGACATATCAACGCACAGCCCAAACCGCTGGTCCTAGAGATTCCAAATTTGGCACGTAGGTTCCTTATATGGTCTAGGGGTGCACTAAGAAAGGATTTTTCAAAATTCAACCCCTAAGGGGGTGAAATAGGGGTCCGAAGTTTGTATGGGGAAACAAGATTGGCTGGACTATTTTATTTGAAACTTCACAGGAGTATTTCTAACGATAAATGAGTAAACACGTGTTTCAGGTTTTTTGAGAAATCAACCCTTAAAAGGGGGAAATGTGGTGATAAATTCTGAAAATCGACATGGGTATTGTTTTTATGGTTTATCGGGTCGCTGATAACGAAAACAACAATGATTTTGAAATCTAACGTGGAGGACGTGAAATACCATCCCCCTGTTGGGGTGCGAGGGGGATGAAATGTCTAAATATTAATATGGGTGTCGTTTTTATGGTTTTTTGGAACGTTCAATACGAAAATGGCATCGATTTTGAAATTGAATGTAGTGGACATGAAAACTTTTGAAAGTTTGTGCCAAATTGCAAGAAATTACTGACTGACTGAGCGAGTGACATATCATCGCACAGCCTAAACTGCTGGTTCTAGAGATTCTAAATTTAGTATGTAGGTTCCATATAAGGTCTAGAGGTGCAATAAGAAAGGATTTTTCAAAATTCAACCCCTAAGGGGGTAAAATGGGGGTTCGAAGCTTGTGTAGGGAATCAAGATTAGTTGGACTATTTTATTCGAAATTTCACAGGAGTATTTCTAACGTTAAATGAGTAAACATGTGTTTCAGGTTTTATGAGAAATCAACCCCTAAAAGGGGGAAATGTGGTGCCAAATTCTGAAAATCGATATGGGTAGGTATTGTTTCTATGGTTTATCGGGTCGCTGATTACGAAAACTACAATGATTATAAATTCCCACGTGGAAGACGTGAAATACCATTCCCTCTGTTGGGTTCCAAGGGGGTTGGAATGTCTAAATATTAATATGGGCGTCGTTTTTATGGTTTTTTGGGTCGTTAATTTTGAAAATGGCATTGATTTCGAAATTTTATATTGCGGACATGAAAACTTTTAAAAGTTTTTGCCAAATTGCAAGAAGAAACTGACTGACTGAGTAAGTGACATATCAACGCACAGCCCACACTACTGGTTCGAGATATACCAAATTTGGCATGTAGTTTCCATAAATCTTAAGGTGCATGAAATGCCGTGAATTCCCTTTGAAGAGACGACTTTTTTTGATTCAATGTATTGTAAGAAAGTGATTTTATTAATCAGTGCCGTCCGATACGATTTCGATGAAAATCGATATTTGAGCGTCCGAGAGGACTCTTAATAGGAATCCGAGGTAAACTTTGGAAAAAGTGGCAGCCATATTGATTTTCTTCATTTCCAAACCGATTTCGTTCAAAATCGATATCTGAGCGTCTGAGAGGCCTCGTAATACGAATCCGAGGTGAAATTTGGAAAAAGTGGCGGCCATATTAATTTTCTTCATTTCCGTTGCGATTTCGTTCAAAATTGATATCTGAGCGTCCGAGAGGTCCCCTAATACGCCTCCGAGGTAAAATTGGGATAAGTGGCAGCCATATTGATTTTCTTAACTTCCGTCCCAATTTCGTTCAAAATAGATATCTGAGCGTCCGAGATGTCTCTTATTACGAATCCGAGGTAAATTTAAGAAAAAGTCGCAGCCATGTTGATTTTCTTCATTTCCTTCCCGATTCCGTACAAAATCGATATCTGAGCGTCCGACAGGTCTCGTAATACGAATGCAATGTAAAATTTGGAAATAGTGGCGGCCATATTAATTTTCTTCATTTCCGTCCCGATTTCGTTAAAAATCCATATCTTAGTGTCCACAAGGTCTCTTAATACGAATCCGAGGTAAAATTTGGAAAAAGTGGCAGCTATATTGATTTTCTTCATTTCCAAACCGATTTCGTTCAAAATCGATATCTGAGCGTCTGAGAGGCCTCGTAATACGAATCCGAGGAGAAATTTGGAAAAAGTGGCGGCCATATTGATTTTCTTCATTTCCGTCCCGATTTCGTTCACAATCGTTATCTGAGCGTCCGAGAGGTCCCCTAATACGACTCCGAAGTAAAATTTGGAAATGGTAGCGGCCATATTGCTTTTCTTCATTTCCGTCCCGATTTCGTTCAAAATTGATATCTGAGCGTCCGAGAGGTCCCCTAATATGACTCCGAGGATAAATTTGGAAAAAATGGCGGCCATATTGATTTTCTTCTTTTCTTTAACGATTTCGTTAAAAATCGATATCTGAGCATCCGAGAGGTTTCTTATTACGACTCCGAGGTAAAATTTGGCACTCTATGCATGCCAGGGATTGTAAAAAAAAGTTTAATGTTACTATATAGGCATGTGGGGTATCTATGGATTGGCTTTTAAAAACGACATAGTGGTTTCGATATTTTATCCATTTAAATCAACCTTTATTTTTTTTAATCGTATGGCATTTATTTACGAACCGTGAAATCTTCGGGAAAACAAGTACGGTTTCCAGTTTTTGTTGCACTTTTAGCACCACCCAGGGGTCACGTAGGGTAACGGTGGGTACTCCCTACGGACGTAGTGCAACTTCGACCCCCCTTTGTCAAGTGAGTGGGCAACTTGACTGTTAGAAGTTTTCAAGCCGCCCGAAGGCCTCTAACTTGGCTTAACGACTGCTGTCGTAAACAGCAGCCGGGAACTAACGGCTTAACGTGCCTTTCAAAGCACGAGAGCGCTCAGTTAGTAATTACTCAAAGCGGTCACCCGTCCAAGACCTGACTTGCTTCCACATTGCTTAACCTCGCATACCGCACGCGGTAGGCGGGTGCCGCTGGGCCACGAGAGCTCTGAATTCTTGATAGTTTGTGCCAAATTGCAATTCAATCGGTCCAGTAAAAGTAACTCGGTTGTAACAGACGGACTAACAGTAAGGAGTGCGAATGAAAGTGAAGCCAAATTTTCTTTTTGGATGCTCCTTTTAATAAATCACAATCACCAAACTTTGTACACCGAAACCCCCAGAATGTAAAAACTACTATTATGGAAACCGCATCTAAATCGGTTCAGCCAAACGCGAGATAATCGTTGACAAACATACATACATACCTACATACATATATACGGGTCAAACAGTGAACCTCTTTTTTGTAGACGGTTAAAATTACGCTTAGTACGCGGGCGAAGCCGCGGGCAAATGCTAGTTACGATATAAAATACAAATCAAAGAGGAATACTTCACCTAAGTTGTCTGGAACAATAATTTAACCTCTTTTTCCAGATTATTTTAGCAGGATTCTTGATTTCGTAACGATTCTAATGGAAGTAGAGACGTTTTTGTAACCTTTTGTGAGTCGACGACGCATTTGTTTGTAAGGGGTCCAATCATGTACGTGCCTTCCTTTTTTTGGGGGATACGAGTAAATAAAAATTCTTTTGATCCCAAAAATACTCATGATGACGACTGTACGGTTAATTATTCTTGCTTTTACTTTTCAAAGTAAAAGAGATGAGTGCCAACATTAAACATATTTTTTAAGATATAAGAAAGTAATGAGTCACCAAAACACCTTCATTGTCCGAAAACACGGTCACCGGAATCTTTGAAGCCAATTTTTATACCATAAACGTCTTTCGTAAAGCTCTTTTTATCTACTGAGCGGACTATTGTTTGCAGAAAACCTTCAAACCTTCAAAGGTTCAGCAAACAAGAGGAGGTGAAAACAATCGTAGTCTTGGAGCGAAATGAAGCACGAAGCTCAAAATCGTGCCGCGTAGTCACTGTGGACGCCCTCTGCCCCGCCTCATCTCAAGGACTATTGTTTGAATACCCATAATAGAATCGCAAATCCGGTCTACGGGTACGACAGAATATATCAAAAGTTCTTTTGGCTGCCTAACTATATATAGGAGTTTTAAGTCACTGCTTCTTGCTAAGCTTTGTGAACATTCGCTATAAATACGTTTAATTTGTCATAGCAACTTTGATGTACAGATGCAGGTCATAGAGCAATGTTATAACGCTTATATTTGGAGAAACCTAATTGGGAAAGTACCACTGCTTTACGGAAGACCGCGGCCATAATAATACTACTATTTGCTCTATGTATTGTGATGTTGTGATCCTGGTGGTGATGGTGACTAAGGTCGCCGGAGCTCCCAAGGATGCGTCGTTGTGTTGAGTATGGAGAACCTGCATTTGTGTCTCTAACTGTAAATACAACGAATCCTCATATCGAAAACCGGCAACCGACTAACAACATTAATCACATTAACGTTGTTAGTCGGAGTTAAGAGCCCAAACTAGGTGTGTCTTGAAAATGTTTTATTTTATTTTATACGAAACCACTGGCTGAAAGTTAATGGTATATTATATGTTTGTAAATACTTTATGAAGTCCTTTAATTTGATATCCCATTCGATAGGATTCAGAACAAAAAAATGGTTTTTCCATTTACAAAAAAAAAAATGACGTCATGGCGAAAAATTTTACCAGGTGACGGATGTCCACCCAAATCTAAAATGCTCACTAAGACCCATGTACCGCATCTGCAGTAAAGTTCCATAAGTATCCTAAAATAGGTACTGAAGTAGAATGTGTCACTTTGTAACATTGAAAATCTATGATTTTTATTCATACGAAAAGAATAAGCAATTGGTACTCCCCGCGCAATTTTTTTTTTTTAAGAACTGCGGGTCAATTTTTTTTTCCTCTAGTATGCGTGTGCCAAATTTCTAAACTGTACATCGACTTGCGGTTTTTTCTTTGGAATTGGGCTTGTACGCCGTCCACTACTGGTAATAACCACCGGTTATGATCGCGTTTACGTCCGACATAAGGTATTGTAAGGTGTGGTAGTTATTGTAGGGAAGTCTATTACGTACATAACCTTAATGATACAACATCGAAAGGTATAAAGCAACAGAAATCACGCGATAAATGTACAGTCAGCCACGAAAGCTGTCAACCCCTTTTGAACCTTCATGTACAATCATCATATCAGCCGAAAGACGTCCACTGCTGGACAGAAGCCTCCCCTAGGATCTCATGTACAAATCTATACTAATATTATAAAGCTGAAGAGTTTGTTTGTTTGTTTGAACGCGCTTATCTCAGGAACTACTGGTTCGAATTGAAAAAATATTTTTGTGTTGGATAGTCCATTTATCGAGGACGGCTTTAGGCTATATAACATCACGCTGCGACCAATAGGCGAAAGATGAAATGGAGAATTTGCTGAAATAAATGTAATAATAAATAAATAAAAAACACACACTCTCTCACACACACACACACACACACAGACCCACTCACACGCACACACACGCACGCACACACGCACGCACGCACACACGCGAGCACACACACACACACACACACACACACACACACACACACACACACACACACACACACACACACACACACACACACACACACACACACACATGCGCGCGCGCTATTAAAGAAAACCCATATTACTTTTGAACGAACTATTCAACGTATAAATCCCCGCTATACGTGTAGGGGAGGTACCCTAATTTTGTTTAAATATTTTTGTCACCTAGCTGAAGTACGAAGTTTTTCAGTCAAAGATATCTAGATACGCGGCAGCGTGTCCAGCCAAGTTCACCCCAGGAACTGGCGGACAGCAGCCGTGTGTTATTTTACACGAACCGTTCTATGCAGTATGTTATAATACCCTAAAAGCTGTTGGATATTTAAGAAAACTGCCAAGTTAAAGCTCAAAATGCATTAAGCCGCATAAATTAGTTATACTGTAAACAATGTAGTGCCGGACTTGGCACCATTTCAGAGAATCTACGGAACTTGGCACCCATTTAGATCTCAATTCTTTTGTCGGTGAAGACGACAACCAAGCATCGCATATTCTTAATATTGAACTTGGCTCCCTTTTTTCACATTTATGTTTTTGATGGGATTAAATTTTCTACATAGGTACCCCGAAAACAGTGGTTCTTATGAATTATATTTAGTATGTATGTTATTTAATTGTTGTTCGTGGGCCAGCGGCGTCCGCGTACCGCATGCCGTAGGCGAGGTTAATAAAAACGTGGGCCCGTAGATGGGTGACAGCTTTGGGTGGTTACTAACTAGGCGCTCCCGTACTTTGGAAGGCACGTTAAGCCGTAGATCCCGGCTGCTGTCTACGACAGCTGTCGTTAAGCAAAGTTAGAGGCCTTCGGGTGACTTGAGAACTTCTAATAGTCAAATTGTCCACTCGCTTGGCAAGGGGGGGTCGAAGTTGCACCACGTTCGTAGGGAGTACCCACCGTTGCCCTACACGTGACCCCTAGGTGGTGCAACAAACTGGCAACCGTACTTGTCTTGTCGAGGATCTCACGGTTCGGAAATAAATGCCATACGATTATTATTATTATTTAATTGGGATCCATTAAAAACCCAGAAATCATCTTAATCAGGTGGTCGCAAACCGGCATACCAAATTAACTTGTCGCTAAACAATATAATGAACCTTTATAGTGCGAGATTTGATGCGAAATTACTTTACAGGGAATATAAGGTTTCAAGAGGAGTACCTTTGAAAGTTGTCACTTAGCTAATAAGATAAAGCTTGCCTAACGGACTGTGAGCGATGAACTAATCCGGCTTAGTTAATGAGCTGGCTACAGCGTGCCAAGCACTGAATAAACATACCTAGGCATTTACGCTTCTACCTTTTATAATGAAAGATCTACGTGAAGACATCACTAATTTAATTTATGCCGGGGAAATATTATAATATTACGTAAAACGTTTTAACCGTTAATTTTAAATATAATTATTTATAAATAGTAACCCACCTTCAAAAACACTAAAAAGCAAAAAAATTACAGATTTCCAATCCAATCATGAATGAGATAAAATTTATGCCTAGGATTTCATTACACGAAATCTCCTAGACATCCTTTAATACTTGATTAAACCCTTACTCATACTCATACTCATTTATTTGCAATGGACATACATTAAGCCTCATAAGAAGGCTCAAAGTCACCCAAAGGGCAATGGAGAGGGCTATGCTGGGAGTATCTCTGCGTGATCGCATTAGAAATGAGGCCATTCGCAGTAGAACCAAAGTAACCGAAATAGCCCTCCGAATCGCTAAACTCAAGTGGCAGTGGGCGAAGTACATTGCACATAGAACCGATAGCCATTGGGGCAAAGGTTCTCGTGTGGCGACCACGTACCGGAAGACGCAGCGTGGGTAGGCCCCCCACAAGGTGGACTGATGACCTGGTAAAGGTCGCAGGAGTCCGCTGGATGCGGGTGGCGCAGGATCGGTCATTGTGGCACTCTTTGGGGAAGGCTTATGTCCAACAGTGGACCTCTTTCGGCTGATATGATGATGATGACGTTTTTAATAATTAGATACCTGACAAATATACGAGTAAAATGTCTTCCTGAAGTCGAAGTCAAATATTTATTTCAGGCATTAGTAGTCCTATAGTTATTCCGAGCTTTTAGACCAAAACATAAATTCCACAGCGAACACATGTATAATTCGTTTCTTTTTAAAGCTCCTTTGACACGATTTGAGTAGATAAAGACACTGTAAATAAATGCCATTGACCCGCTATTGAGAATCACTTTTTTTAAATACTGTGAATCAATGTCGAATGTTAGGTCTCACTAAACTTAATATTTTGACAAATGGATTCTGTTTCGTGATTGGTCGATTTTAGTGTAGCTATTTTTTTGGTTCGTTGATATCAAATATAATTTATTAATACTCGTATTTGTGTATTATGGTAATTTAATTTGGTGAAGTGTTTTGATTTGTCGAATTGAAATGCTTCGTAAATCGTAAATCATCATACATACATATTTTTCCTTAGGGTTAAATGTATTATTTTAGCTCCGCTTAGTAAGCCTAATGTGAAACACTTTTCGAGCATGACTAGTGAAGAGAACATAATACAACCATACAACCGAATTGACAACCTCCTCCACTTTGTGAAGTCGGTTAAATAAATGGCATTTTCCAAGTGAGTGCTTCGTAGTAGTAAAACAATCGAAAGCAGGGAGTCAGTTAATAATAATAATAATAAATATTAGGGACAATTTTTACACAATTCGAACTAAAAAAAAAAATGACGCTGTCAACGTCAGACGTGTTTTTTACAAATATTCCGTAAATTATCATAAAATGCTTTTATTATGTGGTTTTTATCATCTTTTTGTACAAATATATAATCGCCAATGTACCTACTATCTACATATGAGTAAATAAAGCAAGAAAATGATTACGAGGAGTCAAACACGTCGAGTACAAGCGTCTCAACAAAGCGCACGCCCATCACCTTCACCCGCCTCGTCCTCATCAGCATCGGCATCGTCGGAGGAGGAATTTGCCACCGCGCCCGACACGTCCAGCAGTTCGAGCGACGAGTGCGGGCCGCCACCGCCACGTCCACCTGCGCGGCGCGGGCGGCCACCGCTGCCGGCACGCTTGGGGCCTGCGGGGCATCCTGTTCCGCACACGGCTCCCGCTACCGGTGGTGTAGTGCGCCGCATGCAGTGGTCGCCATCAATGAATGAAAACTGCATGCGTGCCTACTATGGGGCGACAGATGGAGGAACAAATCTGTCCGCATACCGTGTTAGGATGCTTCCTCTGTTTCAGGCGCTTGAACCGGCCATCTCCGTATCTGCGCAACGGCTATCGGATCAGGTGCGCGTCATCCAACGGCTCAAGCGGTTGGATGACGCGACACTTGATCGGCTCCGCCTGGAAGCACTCTCTGCTCGCGCGGCCTCTGTTTCGGCGCGGAACCCACCCGCCACGTTGCCGGCTCCGGTGCCCGCACCCGATACGGCACCGGGGGCACCGCGGGTCGATCCCAGTGCCGACGAGGACTGTGCGAATCAGAGTGTGAGTACCCAGGCCCATAAGGAATTGAGGAGGGCTTTGGAAGAGGCGATTACGCAGTATCGCTCCACACCCAATTCTAGGCCGCGACTACCCCGCTTGCCCGTGAATAGACGCAATCTAGCGTTAATGGGAGCCCTGAACGATCTCCTAGTTCCATATTTAGGGGCTACCGAAGATTTGATTGACACGCACTCAATTATGTACTGCGGGGCCATCGCGCCGTGCCGTGTTGCTCGCGTCAAGTTTCCGGACGCTGACCGTGTACCTAGGCCCGCCGGGAGTGTCCCTACCTGGCAAGTACGAATTGAGCGGCGTGTCGATACGTATAGGACTCTCATTGCAAAGCTGATCTGCTTCAGAGGGGGCAATAGCCGCCCCCGTGACTAAATACATGGACTGTGTCACGGAGCGCATTGACTTTCTGAAGCAGAAAGTTTATGCATGGGCAAGCCGTATTCGTCGCTACAGGGAGCGTCTGGACCGATACCAGCAGAATCGCCTTTTCCAAAGTGACCAAAGGAAAGTATACCGGAGGTGGGATGGAACCGACCATCGTGTGTCCGATGGACAGCGGCCGGATGCTACTGCCATGGTTAACTTTTGGCGTAGTATTTGGTCGGTGCCTGTTGAACACACAGAGGGTCCCTGGATCGGTGCTGTCGAGCGTGAGTGTGAGTCCATCGAACCCATGGGGTCTGTCACCATCAGCCCCGAGGACGTAAGTTGTGCCATTCGTACGGCTCCGAACTGGAAAAGTCCCGGACCGGATGGATTGCACAACTTCTGGCTAAAATGGTTTCGGTGCTCGCACGCACGTCTGGCAGCACAGTTCCAGCAAGCCCTCGAGCTCGGCTCCCTGCCACCTCCCTTAACAACTGGTGTTACCTCCTTGCTCTATAAGTCCGGTAGTACCACGGAAGCCAAGAACTACAGACCCATCACGTGCTTACCTACGCTATACAAGCTCCTTACATCCATTTTGAGGGCAAAAATCAACGCACATATAGTTGCGAACAATATTTTGGCCCCTGCTCAAAATGGATGTAGGGTTGGGTCACGTGGTACTAAAGAGCTCCTCCTCATAGACATGACCATTTGCCAACAAGTCTGGCGGAACAGAGGGACCCTCTCAGCCGCCTGGATCGACTATAGGAAGGCCTATGATTCGGTGCCTCATTCATGGTTGGGGAGGATCTTAGAGCTGTATAAAGTTGATGCAGCTCTTAGATCCTTCTTACGTGCTTGCATGAGGCAGTGGACCACTGTTCTTCGTCAACCATGAGGGGGGGATGGTCCCTCTGTCCCGCAAGACTCTATCAGGATTGAGCGAGGTATATTCCAGGGTGACAGTCTGAGTCCATTATGGTTCTGCCTAGCGCTGAATCCGCTCAGTACTCTGCTGAAGGATTCAGGATGAGGGTGCCAGCTGCGGAGAGGGGGTGAGGTCATTTCTCATCTGCTGTACATGGACGACCTTAAACTATTTGCACCAAATACACATGACCTGTTGGAGCTACTGAAAACCACAGAGGTCTTCAGTAGTGCCATCAAAATGGAATTTGGTGTCGATAAGTGTGCGGTCATGCATGTACAGCGGGGGAAAATTGTAAATTCAACAAATTTACAGCTTTCTGAGACAACGTCACTCAGATCTCTCTCCGAAGCAGATACCTATAAATATCTTGGTATGTCACAGTCTTTGGGTATCGAGGGCGAGGGCATCAAGCGGGTGTTGAGGGAGCGCTTTTTCTGTCGCCTGACAAAAGTACTCAATAGTTTTTTGTCGGGCGGCAATAAGGTGCGCGCCCTTAATGCCTGGGTGATGCCCTTGCTCACATACTCCTTTGGCATATTAAAGTGGACTCAGACCGAGCCCGATTTACTGGATCGAAGGGTGCGTGTATTGCTCACTACGAACAGTACGAACCGTATGCTACACCCGCGCTCGTCTGTTATGAGACTGTACATCCCGCGGAAGCTTGGAGGCCGCGGCTTCTGAAATGCCAAAGACCTCCACAACCGCGAGGTGTGCAGTCTCAGAGATTATTTCCTAAACAGCGAGTGTGGGATGCATCGTGATGTGGTAGCTGTAGACACACTCTTCACCCCGCTCTCCATGGCAAACGAGAACTGGCGCAGACTTAGAGTGCTGAGCACTGAGGACCGCAGGGCGGTGTGGAAGAGTAAGGAGCTACATGGGCGGTTCTACAAGGCCCTTACTGGGCCCGACGTAGACCTGCTCGCATCGTTGAACTGGCTACGTTTTGGGGATCTTTTTGGGGAAACTGAAGGTTTTGTTTGTGCAATTGCGGACGAGGTTATCATGACGAACAACTACCGGAAGTATATCCTGAAGGACGGTACGGTCGACATTTGTCGGGCATGCCGCCGTCCCGGAGAGTCACTCAGGCATATTATTTCCGGTTGTAGTCATCTTGCTAATGGCGAGTACTTGCACAGACATAACTTGGTGGCCAGGATTATTCACCAGCAGCTTGCTCTTCTATACGGTCTTGTGGGCTTCGAAGTTCCGTACTATAAGTACACACCTGCGCCAGTTCTCGAGAATGGTCGTGCAACGCTCTATTGGGATCGATCTGTCATCACGGACAGGACTATTGTAGCCAACAAGCCTGATATCGTGCTGACGGATCGATTGAAGCGCCAGGCAATACTCGTTGACATCACCATCCCCCATGACGAGAACCTCGTGAAGGCTGAGAAGGACAAATCCAGCAAGTACCTAGATCTGGCACACGAGGTAACCGCCATGTGGGATGTTGATTCAACGATCATTGTCCCGATAGTCGTCTCTGCGAACGGTCTAATAGCGAAGAGTCTTGACCAACATCTCAAGAGACTCTCGTTAGATGGCTGGGTCAAGGGTCAGATACAGAAAGCGGTACTCCTGGACACGGCGCGGATAGTCCGGAGGTTTCTCTCTCTGTCGCCCTAACCACCGGTAGCTTAGGCCCTGCCTCGCTGCCGGTGGCACCCTAGGTTAGGTTTTTTATAATGCTTTTATATTTTGTATGTATGTTTATATATTTTACTTTTATAAAGTTATTGTAAAAAGCCTAGCTTAAGAGAAAGAAATAAATAACGAGAATAATAATAAATATTAGGGACAATTTTTACACAAATCGAACTAGTCCCATAGTAAGCTCAATAAGGCTTGTGTTATGGGTACTAGACGACGATATATTTAATAAATATATACTTAAATACATAGAAAACATCCAAGTCTCAGGAACAAATGTCTCTGCTCACCACAGAAACAAATGCCCTTACCAGGATTCGAACCCGGGACCTCTAGCTTCGAAGGCAGTGGCACTACCAACTAGGCTAAACAGGCCGACAAAGTTATTAGATTATCTTTGACTTGATTCATAACAAGTAGGTATATTCCACCACCACCACCATATCAGCCCTAGGACGTCCACTGCTGGACATAGGCCTCCCCCAATTTGATGGGGGGTAAATGCCATAATCGCCACGCTTGGCATGCGGGTTGGCGATCGCAGTATCTCCACCGCACTCAAGGAATGCTGCTGCCCATTCCCCGGTGGTCTTGGTCGTAGTTTTAGGACATACCCGGGTCCAATAGTAAGTATATTCGTTTGCTGAGAAAGAAAAAACACACTACCTATAAACTATGAATTATTCATCAGTTGAATTTTATTTGTTTTCGTTTTTCATCCGCTTCATCTATAGGTATGTCAATCATATTGATACTATGATATTGTTCACTTGTTCAGTGTTGCATGTTTACCTACTTCAATAGAAGAAAGGAGGTTCTCAGTTCGTCTGCGTGTTTGTTTTTTTTTAGCCAATTTTGTTAATTATTTTTTTGTTTCAAAGCAAGTACCCCCACGTTGGTCACATATGAATTTGGTGAAGGCCTGGTGATGGGATCTAGGAGGAACCGAGGGAGCTCCTCGAATATAATAGGCACGCATATGCCGATTTCGGTATTTTCTGTAGTTAACCAAGGATGGGCTCTCGGAAACCACAAATTTGTTGAAGTGGAACTGGTGATGATTACCACAGTTGTCATATAGAACTCCTCAATGATGTAGGCACTTCACAAATTCCGATGAAATTTCGTATACGTAGCAACATTACTAGTTAAAATCCACATTTTGATATGGAGCATATGATGAGGAACTGAAAATCAGTATGTGTTCCCTGAGGAACCGACGGAACTCCTCAAATATTATCGGCCCATATAAAGTGACTTAGCTGGGATCTGTAGTAACTACCTCAATTGCTATCGGAATCAATACAGGTGGTGAAGGATATGTAAAAATCTCATAGGCATGGCGAAATACAAAATTGGAGACGGGTTTTATTGGTACAAATTATTATATATCTGTATTTACTCGTGCTTGATTCTTATAGAGGTTAGAGTCTAGCTCTCAAAATTACGAATCGATTTAAACTGCCAAGCGATATTCCAACTTAATGACAGGAGTGACCTGCAGTGCAATTCCTTAACTTTTGAAACAAGTTTTAGGACATCATCAGTTTCCGAACGTCCCACTGCTGAACAAAGAGACTCGTCCCACTGCAGGACGCAGGCCTCTCAGGACTATTATTTTCGTCCTTAAATAGGTAGTTATGGTCAAATCTGTTCTAACTCCTATTCGAAAAGTTGCGCAATTACCCTGCTGATTGAAACATTATACCTGATATGTTTGCGGCTTAAGGAAGTTTTCTATTAATTGCATATAGTGCCTGTCTACCAATAAGCTAATCTATGTTTATTTATTTATTTATTTTAGCAGTCCCAACAGCTTTTATAACATGTTTTCTTCTTAAATAAAATCATGGGGCCAATTACATTCTATGATATATTTATAACTACATCGTAGATAATATAGGTATCGTGTATTGTACCTACGTTTAATTTTATTACATGTCTCTGACAATTGCGAATTCCTATGAATATTATATTATCCCACCCACACGCCCATCAAACTACTCGGAATTCCTCGTCGTGACTTTTGATCTTCGTAGTCTATTCGTAATATTGGTTTCACAAGATGAGTTGACATGTTACGTGAGGCTTCGATACAAACTAAGAGCGTCGTTTACCTTTACAAATGTTTGGGTGAATGGAAAAGGTGGTCATTAAATATTGTAAACCCATGAAGAATATCAGAATTAAAACAAACAAACATATTTACGAGTATACAGACATTCTTGGTACTTTACGAAATAGCCAGAAAAAGTAATTAACGAACTGGCAAGTTAAATACAAGATGATAAAATGAAGTTTAATTTAAAACCCGTTACAGACAACGTGACAGAAAAATGTTTGTTTGCTCTCGATAACATTTTGTTAATGGCACTATTATTTGCTATTGTTTAACTTTTCGATTAAATACTGTAGGTCAACTAGCGTTCGTTACCAATGATATCCAGTTAATTATGTCGACAATATCATTACCGCGAATCCCTAATGTGCAGGGAGTCCGGCGAGACGGCGGTTCTCAGTCGAAACGACGCCGTCGGCGACGACGTATCTCACACTCTCGGGAGAGCACTTTCTCGACGCAGCTCGCGCGCCCGCGTCCTCCCTGCGTCCCAAACTCTCCCAATAATGTCAAAAGCAATAAACATAGAATTTATCATTATCCTAATAACTCTATCTCAGTGTGTCAATTTAAATAGTTTTCCCGAAATTAAAGAGAAAAAACTTTTAGTAAATGAACACAGTGAAAAAAGTTGGTGTGCAATTATCGAATGCGAAAAAGTCATACAGTGTAAATATCTCGGTGATTTTTTATTGTGTTCGTTGGACCATTTGAAACAGTGGAAAAAGCGTAGAAGATGGTGCTATTTGTTTAAACAGTTTAATAAAGATTTCTATGTGAGGGGTAAACGAAGTTCGGAACCGCGGAATCCGTTTAGGAGACTGCAACAGCCAACATGGTCGGAACCTACGTCTACGCCCGCTTCTGTGATAAAGGAATTCAAAGAGCGGTGGCCTGTGGACCTGTGGCGGAATTATTTGTTCACGGATGACTATCTGCTACTTATTAACACCCACTGGTTGCGCTTCGCTCCTCCCGACCCGTCGTCCAACTACATCCTCGGAGGACTATACGTTGTTATGATGCTGCTGGGAACTACAGGGAATGCTCTTGTGCTTCTTATGTATGTTAGGTCAGTATTAATGCGTTTAAGAGACTTGTCATATGCGCCACCTATTTATAACCTGTGGCTAGTTACTATTTTGGCGCCCCTCCTCGTTTTGGTGACGAGTTATTTATTACTAATGGAGTTCGTAAAACTCGTTTTAAAGTGATCAACAGTGCATACGGGTAGCATTAAAGTAAATCACTTCAATTTAAACTGGAATATCTGTATTTATGTAGACCAGGTATTTACATAGATTCTCATTTGCACCTGTCAACGCTTTGCATTACTAATGTCTAATATTTATTAACAAACCCACACGTATTCGTAAAATAGTTAACAAAAAATATCTATATTTCGTCAACGGTTAAGAAACGATGATATTCTCAAGAAATATCACATGCCTTTGAAAAGTAGGTACCTAATATATCTTAAAGATACTTTTTGTATACGTATTCAAATACTTGGATGGAATGTCTTCCTCTCAACTTGTGCCAAATGAGAAAAACTACTATTTAATTTCTTTAGCGTTCCGATTTTAAAATTTTTGGGCAGCGCACGATGGTGGTATAAAAAGCTGGTGGCAACAAGCTTACGGGCCACCTGATGGTTAGCGGACCACGCAGCCTATGAACGACTCCAACTCCACGGAAGTACCTTGCGCGTAACCGACTTTTTATTGTTGTGAGGATTCGCCATGTCGCCCGCAAGAGACAATTGCTGGTTCTTCTCTCTCAGAACAGCGCATCCACGGGAACACTGAAAGAGAAGAGAGGACATGTATCTAATAACTACTTATATTAGTATCAATAAAAATATCTAAACGTGCGTATTTTAATTCTCATTCAAGAATATAGTCCACACACATACATACTCGCACATATTTAAGTATCAAATATATGTATTATAAAATTTTATGGTTAAGAACGAAGTACATTATCATCATTACCACTATTTAACAATTTCAAACAATTCTTATACAATTTTATTTTTAACTGACTTCAAGATTTCAAAAGAGGAGGTTATCAATACGGTTGTATGTTTTTTTTTTTCTTTTTTAATGTTTGTTACTCCATAACTCCGTCATTTCTTAACCGATTTGAAAAATTCTTTTTTTGATTGTATGTATATATATCCAAGTTGGTCCCGTTTTTGTCAAAAGGCAGTTCTGATGATGGGATCCATGAGGAATTGAAGGAACTCCTCAGATCTTTAAGGCAAACATATAGTGATTTTTGTATTTTTATTAACAAGTCAAGCATTTGCATCCAAAAATGTGACATTGGATGAAGTGGAACTGCTGATGATGATCAGAACAGAACTCTTCAACGACGAAAAGTTCACGTTTGGCGATTTGTCCTCCTAGCTGTATTTGTTAAGCAAGTTCTATTTTCACGATTAATTTTTGTCATGCTCGAGTTCTGATGATGGGATCCATGAGGAATTGAGGGAACTCCTCAAATCTTAAAGGCAAACATATAGTGATTTTTGTGTTTTTATCAACAAATCGAGCATTATCATACAAAAATGTGACATTTGATGAAGTGGAACTGCTGATGATGATCAGAACAGAACTCTTCAACGACGAAAAGTTCACGTTTGGCGATTTGTCCTTCTAGCTGTGTTTGTTAAGCAAGTTCTATTTTCACGATTGATTTTTGTCATGCTCGAGTTCTGATGATGGGATCCATTAGGAATCGAGGAAACTCCTCAAATGTGAAAGGCAAACATATAGTGATTTTTGTGTTTTTATCAACAAATCGAGGATTATCATACAAAAATGTGACATTTGATGAAGTGGAACTGCTGATGATGATCAGAACAGAACTCTTCAACGACGAAAAGTTCACGTTTGGCGATTTGTCCTTCTAGCTGTGTTTGTTAAGCAAGTTCTATTTTCACGATTGATTTTTGTCATGCTCGAGTTCTGATGATGGGATCCATTAGGAATTGAGGGAACTTCTCAAATGTGAAAGGCACACAAACAGTGATTTTAGTATTTTCATGAACTAATCAAGCATTTTCATTCATAAAAGTGACATTTGATGAAGTGGAACTGTTGATGATGATCAGAACGGAACTCTTCAACGGCGCGTAAGTTTGGCGATTTGTTCTCTTCGTTTTGTTTGTCAAGCAAACAAGGTTTTTCCATCTTGAAGTCGGTTAAAAAATATGTGCCCGTCTGGGCATGTTAGTCACAGAAGCTCACACTACAGTTTCTGCTGTGTTTGTTTTGAATTATATTTATATATGAATCAAGAATATATACGAGTACACAAGAATACATAACCGAAACGACTTAACGTAAATTATAATAAAAATAAATTAATACTGAATCAGGTTTTTGAGGCAATGTTCCGAGGATGCTGGCGGTATTTCCTCGCTGTACCGCAATCTGTTATGAATTATGAACAGACATCGTATATTTATTTCGAATCGAAAGTATGAAAATAAGTGAAACGTATATAGTATCAAAACATTAGAAAGATATTATTACATCACAATAAATTATTTGTTTAGTACTACTACTAATTCAAACTAGTCCTAACTAAATATACAGAACACATATGAGAGAGACCTTTTCTTTCCAAATTATTGCGAAGGAAATTGCATTATCTTCTGTATTTATGTTTGAGCACTTCGGTAGCAAATTTGTAGGTTTATTTACTCAAGCCACGTGCAAATAATAAAATTTATTAGTATAGTATTTTCGATCTTCGAAGGTTGAAGGTACCCTATATTTGATTTCGTGCCTTACATAAGTTAGATTTAAATGTCATTTTTTAATGCAAAAATCACATTTAGGTAAACCTTACGTTACGCACGCGCGAAAACGGTTAATCACCTTAAAACCATAGTCACAGAATAAGTAATAGTACACCATAGCGGCCTTCCTATACTAAATATTTTTGTACAATCAAGGACTATTATTTAGGACTCCCATAAAGTTGACAGTCCTGTCAAACTGTAAAGAAATTTTAACAAAAAGGCAAAATGGGTCCCAAACTAAAGAGCGCGATCGTACAAACATAGGACAATTGCCTTTGCAAATTTTTTTTCTTTAATTGTTGTGTTACAAATTAAAACCGGCAATACTAAATAATAGAGATCTAAAATAGGTACTAATTTAGTAAATGTCGGGAAAAATCATAGTTGATAACTATACCCTAGCGCAGTTTTCTGTATCCATCGCTACGTTATATTAGCGACAAATAGGCATCAAATTTGCAAAAAAAAGAAATCGATCGGCGGAAATGACGGCCTGTTTAGCCTAGTTATGTTGGTAGTGACACTGCCTCCGAAGCTAGAGGTCCCGGGCTCGAAACGCGGCCGGGGCATTATTTGTGCATTTAACACGGATATTTTGTTCTTGGGTCTTGGATATTTTCTATGTATTTAAGTATGTACTTATCTATATAAGTATGTAAATCGTCGTCTAGTACCCATAGTACAAGCTTTGCTTAGTTTGGGACTAGGTCGATTTGTGTAAGATTGTCAACCAATATCTATTATTATATTTATTCTTCAAATTGACGTATACGACCACTATCCGTGCTACACACGCCTTTCCGGATACCCGTGTTCTTAGCATCGCGATGCTAAGCGTCCGAATTACCCGAACCTGCCCGACGCGCGGGTGTGTCCGATTTTGTGTTCGGGGTTCAAATTATACGTGGTTTATAAATTACTCTGCAATTTATGTTCACAAAAAACCTGACTTACAAAAACCACTACCAAAAGCCATCAAACCTGTCAAAAGAGCGTACCTGTGACTTCCAAATGGTCGACGCCCGATCGACCGACCAAGGTATCGCTGAATAGACGAAGTTCAAAAAGGCCTCTGCTAGCCTCAAACAGCCGACTCTGATTGGCAGCAAACTACTCAGGCTCAGAGCACAGTGGCCTGTCTTGTTCTCGGAGGCCAAGATCCACTTAGGGTTGCTGAGCCAGTTATTCAGTATTCGGTTCTCAGTACAACGGGCTAGATAACATCTACGCACCTCAAGGACGGGTAGTACCCGCGGGTAATTAAGAACCGGGTACCAGCGTCCACGGGAGCTAATTACATGGCTCCGAATGGACCGGGCGTTTAAAACTTCGTTCGTGTAACACAGACACGTGGCAGCGTGTCCAGCCAAGTTCACCCCAGGAACTGGCGGACAGCAGCCGTGTGTTATTTTACACGAACCGTTTGGAGCCACTTTTGACCCCCCTATAACTCCAAATCTATTTAACATAAAAAATGAAATTTGGTGCATGTATTAAGATCCTTTAAAACAACTAGAACCCTAAATTTCATAAATATCGGTTTAATCATTAATGAGATATTATAATCCAAAAAACGGCATTTTTACTACTGACTGACTGACTGACTAGTAATCAAAAACCTAACCCACTTGCAGGTGACCTAAAAAGCTGAAATTTGGCATGCAGCTTGTTAATTGTGTTAGAAAAAAATCAGGAAAATGTGATTCTTTTTAATTTTATTATTATTATTTATGCCAGTCACCTCAGAACTCCGTCATTATTAACCGATTTGGAAAATTCTTTTTTTTTTTTAAACTGTATACTTCAGGGGTGCTCCCATAGTTATCACTGTTATCAGGTAAGAATCTGATCATAGGGTCCTGAAGAAATCTAGGGAACTTTTCAAATACTTGAGGGGCACCTATAGCGATTTGGGTATTTTGTACAGTAACTCGTGCATTCGCTCTTAAAAATGACCATTTGGCGAAGATTGACAAAAAGTAATGATATCCCATCAAAAACATAAATGTGAAAATGGGAGCCAAGTTCAGCATATGCGATGCTTGGTTGTCGTCTTCACCGACAAAAGAATTGAAATCTAAATGCAGTATGTTATAATACCATAAAACCTGTTGGATATTTAAGAAAACTGCCAAGTTAAATCTCAAAATGCATTAAGTCAGCTGACGCGCGCCGTTGCGTTCGCATGTGTTATCGTATGACTCATCGAATGTCATAACAATGACGGGCAATACTGTGGTTAAATGTAGTGGATGCAATGTAGTTATCAATGAGCTGCTTGCATTTGTTCACAATCAAGTGAATATAATGAGTGAGGATAGCATTATCCGTTTGTGTGCTACAACGTTTTCAGTGAAGGATATTGAGGCGGCAAAATGTCTATTGTATCAATCTGTGGTGACAAGGGAAAAAATGATTATACGTAAAGGCAAGGTTGAGGAGAAAGTGCAGAGAGATTTAAAAGACATCATTTCGTTAATTAAATGCACGCCTACGGATCTAGTGCCTATTTTTGTAGCGAGGGATCTACGAAAACTACCCGCAGTCAGTTTCGACCATATTGATGCTTCCCGCTTGCTCAAGGATATGCTGGTGTTAAAAGAGGAGTTGAGAGTAGTACAGGAGAAATATGTAACATCCGAAGAACTAAATATAGTGAAAACTGAGTTATTTAATTTAAAACAGGCGTCTATTGTTAACGCTTTCGAGGCGAATAATTTTGTAAACACAAAAAGAGGTAGTCACAGAAATCAGTTGCAGTATGGGACGTTAGGTATGGATAGCGGCCCAATTGGTATGATCAACTGTTCCCAGGACTTAGAGCATAGTGCAACTCTCTTACCGGAACGAGTGAAAACATCTGATAATGAGTCTACATCGAAGCTGCCACAACAACAGGTGGAGTCGCCTGTACCGGCACAGTTCCATCTAAACAATACCGGCCAGCCGTTGTCAATAAATAATATTCATCAGTCGGCAGAAATAACTAATCAGTATGAATTAAAGTCGAGTGCGCAGGTGTCTTCTCCACAGACAGCTAAACAAAACAATGGTGTGAGCTCGCCGGGTCGTGCACAAGCGAACGCTGATAACCAGGCACCTTATACTAATATGTCTAAGCGTTCATATTCGCATGTCGCGCAGAATGGTGGCTCGTTTAAAACTGGGTCAACTGATAAGGATGAGGCATGGAAAGAGGCACAGTCGAGGCGATTACGTAATCAGTATGTGGGTGTTAAGGGACAAGCGAGGGATCCTTCGGGAAAGTTTAAGGCGGCAGACATAAATGTCCCAATGTTTATTACGTTTGTGGATCGCGGCGTTTCGACGGCACATATTGCTGAGTACATAATGGATAATACGGGAGTTTCTGTTAACTTAGTGGCAATAAAAACGAGAAAAGAACAGGTGCATAAGGCGTATAAGATGTATATTCCTAGAAGTAAAGTAAATACCTTCTTGGATGAAAGTTTGTGGCCGGAAGAAATTATATGCCGTCGGTTTGTGGACTATAAAGCGAAAAACCGCTATAAAGTGCGAAATGAGGTAGACGATGTTAAGCAAACTAAATAATGGATACTGTAACTAAGTTAATAAGCTTCAACTGTAAGTCCATAAAAAGGTCTATTGAGGGGGTTCGGCAGCTTTGTAAAAAGGCAGATGTTCTGGCAATCCAGGAAACATGGTTGCTAAGTCATGATGTAGCCTTCATAGGAACTATTGATCAGGATTTCGAGTTTACCAGCAAGTCAGCCGTGGATACATCAATGGGACTGTTACGAGGGCGTCCTTATGGTGGAGTGGCGTTAATGTGGCGAAAAGGTATATTTTCGTCAGTGTCAGTCATAGCTTGTAAAAGTGATCGGGTGGTAGCTATCCAAGCGTGTGTTGGTGACCGAAGTGCGTTGTTTATGTCGGTATATATGCCCACAAATAGTGTCGAAAACATAGTGGAGTTTACTGAGGTGTTATGCGAATTAAATTCGGTGATTGACAATTATGAAGTAGAATCTGTTTTTGTGCTCGGTGACTTTAATGCTCATCCTGGCGAGTTATTTTATAAAGAGCTTGATAGTTTTTGTAATGAGTGGAGGTGGCTCTGTGCTGATGTGGTCAAGTTAGGCATGTTCTCGGGTACTTACACGTTCATTAGTGAAAGTCATGGCTGCAAAAGGTGGCTAGACCATTGTTTAGTGACAGAGGCAGCTTCACAGTGTATTGTGGATATAAAGGTATGTGAAGATGTATTCTGGTCTGATCACTTTCCGTTGGTGATTCAGTGTAGGTTGGGTTGTCTCATACCTAAAGTTATCTATCGCGATAAAGTAATAGACAAAGTTCGGTGGGGCGACAGAGATAGTCACCAGATTTCTGTCTATAAGAAGGAATGTGATGGCAACCTGAAGATCATTGATTTTCCAACGGAGTGTTCGCAATGTGCAGATATGTTGTGTGGGAATGCCGAGCATAGGTGGGTCATAGATGGACTTTACCATTCTATTATTAGAGCCTTAAGACAGTCAGCTGAAGTCAGTTATGACGCTAGGAAATGTCGGCATGGGCGGAAGCAAATAGTAGGATGGAATAGACATGTGAAGGAAGTCCATGGGAGAGCACGACTCAGTTTTCAGGAGTGGGTGTTACACGGAAAACCTAACGTTGGTTATCTTTATGACAAGATGTGTGAAACCAGAAAGCTCTTTAAGTCTAAGTTGAAGTGGTGTCAAGACAATGAAGAACAAATTAAAATGGACATATTGGCGACTAGGCATACAACTAAAGACTTTAAGGGGTTCTGGAAACACACAAAGAAACTGGGGGCTGGGTCGTGCGTTCCCGCGTGTGTGGAAGGACAATCCCAACCCAAGTGTATAGCTGAGCTCTTTAAGGACCATTTTAAAGTTGAATCTCCATTAGGGAGGGTGCCAGAGGCCTTCCGTGCTGAGGCTGTTATGGGAGTGGGTGGTACTTACGAACGTATTACCGCCAAGGAAGTTTCTGCAGCGATAAAAGAGATGACGAAGGGGAAATCGCCCGGGCATGACAGCCTCAGTGTCGAACACCTTCGGTTTGCAGGTCTACACCTGCCTCGAGTGTTGTCAATGTTTTTTAGCCTGTGCATCGGCCATTCTTATCTTCCTCGAGAGCTTATGAAGACCATAGTTGTACCCGTACCGAAAAACAAGACTGGAGATGCCGCAGACAAAAATAATTATCGTCCAATATCACTGGCAACCGTTGTAGCAAAGGTTTTGGACCGTCTGCTTGATCGTCAATTTGCTCGTCATATACATTTGAATGAAGCACAATTCGGTTTTAGACAAGGGCATTCTACCGAGACAGCTATTTTACGACTCAAGCATACGGTTCAGTACTATACATCACGTAAAACGCCAGTGTACGCATGTTTTTTGGACTTGTCGAAGGCCTTCGATCTTGTTTCGTACAATATACTGTGGGATAAGCTCTTGAGGGAGACCTCTACACCTAAGGAACTGGTCCATATTATAAAATATTGGTATGAGAATCAGGATAACAGTGTGAGGTGGGCTGGCTCTTACTCGAAGGAGTATAGGTTGGAATGCGGCGTAAGGCAAGGGGGACTGACATCTCCGCGGCTTTTCAACCTCTACATAAATAAACTAATTGAAGAGCTCAGCAGCGCTAACGTTGGGTGTTCAATTGATGGCCAAATGGTAAATAATGTCAGCTACGCTGATGACATGGCGCTGCTGTGCCCTTCAATTGGGGCCCTCGAGGTACTAGTTGGCATTTGCGAGAGGTACGCGGAGGCCCATGGTCTCAGATATAACTCCAAAAAAAGCGAGTTACTTGTGTTTAAGGCAGGAAGCAAAGCACCGAAATTTGTACCACCGCTCAAACTTGGAGGAACGGAGTTGATGAAAGTCAACAAGTTCAAGTATCTGGGACACTGGGTCACCGAGGATCTCTCTGATGATCTTGATGTGGAACGGGAGCGTAGGGCATTGGCAGTGAGAAGCAACATGTTGGCACGCAGGTTCGCACGTTGTACGGAGGATGTCAAAATAACCCTATTTAAGGCGTTTTGTCAGACTTTTTACACGTGTAGCCTGTGGGTCAAATGTACGCAGCGATCTCTCAATGCCATACGCGTCCAGTATAATAATGGTTTCAGGATGTTGTTGAGGCTGCCCCGCTTTTGCAGCGCATCAGGTATGTTTGCAGAGGCTTGCGTTGATGGCTTTCAGGCAATAATGCGCAAACGAGTTGCCTCCCTGATGCGACGCGTGCGGGGCAGTACCAACGGCCTTCTGAACACCATTGTTGACAAGCTGGAATGTCCGATGGTAAGAAAATGGAACGCCATGCATATGAATCCCAGTAATGCCATCGTTACATTCTAAATTTAATGTTATTTTTCTAATTTTATTCATATTTAATTATTAAGGACTTATTAATTTGTATTTGTATTTTTTAATTTTTGTGATATGGGCTAAATGCTCGAATTAAATGATTATTATTATTATTATTATTATTATTATTAAGCCGCAGTAAATTAGTTTTACTGTAAACAATGTAGTGCCGGACTTAGCACCATTTCAGAGAATCTACGAAACTTAGCACCCATTTAGAACTCAATTCTTTTGTCAGTGAAGACGACAACCAAGCATCGCATATTCTTAATATTGAACTTGGCTCCCATATTCACATTTATGTTTTTGATGGGATTACACCAAACCCGGACACGATTGCAAGCTCTAATACGTATACGAGTGTGTCGCAGACCCATTGTTATTTGAATGCGATTCGAACTTGACTTTCAGAATATGAGAATATCACATGATATATTCAAACAAAATGAAACTCGACGAAAGGTTTTATAATATTGCCTCACATTTGTCAGTCACAGTTGTAATGTGGCTGCAATGTTGTCACAAAGCTAAATGTTAAAAGGGAGCATTCATCTTCGTTTCAATTTAGAAACACCCGACATTGTATTACTTGACATTCGACTGTTTGTCGAAGTTTTTAGCCCAGAACTGAGACAATGAAAACCAGCGGGTCGATAGAAAACCGACGTTTTGCATTCCAATTTCATATCAATGTGCCGCATTCGCTTCCACGCGCACCGAGATAACACGTCAGAAAGAGTGCGCGAAACAAGATGAAATTAAATTGAAATATGAAACGTATGTTACCGATCGACCCACAGGATACTAATTTGAGCTGAGAATGAAACGCGAAAATAGAACTAAAAAAATATACATAGGTATACTATTGTTACAGCTCGGATGTCTTCCATTGTTTATTTTGAAAACAGATGCGAAGACAATGTTAATTAATTATTATATTCCATCAAAGTCAAACGGTAGCAGTCAAGGCTAGTAAATCAGTCTATTTTAATCCGGCCGGTTATTAATTTGTCTTTGAAGTGGCTTCCTTTACGCAATTAAAGGTAATTAGACTTCCTATCTCACTTTACATGTGCTTCGGTCGGTGAAGCAAAGTAGCCAAATATGTTAATCGATTTTAAGACGCATCTGGAGTGCATGGTGAACTTTCAGTGCATATATTTGACGACCTGTTGGTAGTGACCCTGCCTCCGAAGCTAGAGGTCCCGGGTTCGAATCCCGGCCAGGGCATTTATTTGTGCATTCTTCACGGATATTTGTTTCTTGGGTCTTGGATGTTTTCTATGTATTTAAGTATGTATTTATCTATATAAGTATTTATATCGTCGTCTAGTACCCATAGTGCAAGCTTTGCTTAGTTTGGGACTAGGTCGATTTGTGTAAGATTGTCCCCCAATATTTATATTATTATATATTTATATTTATATTGGAGGTGCCCATTTTAAAGTATCTGATGAAATGAAATGAAATTTATTTGCTGAACACGGGTCACATTATGTTGGTACAAAATGACATTACAGTCCGCCATATTCTACTTAAATAAGCATGCAAAATAATAGTCTATATTTTGTTGTCGGTTAAGAACAGACAAAATAAAGGGATTACTTATTACTTACTAGTTTTTATCTCTAGGAATTCATTAATAGAGTAGACGCATAGTTCGCATAACCATATAAACAGTCTCTTCTTGAATTGTTTCAGGGGGAAGTCTTTAATATCACTAGGAAGCTTGTTAAATATTTTGATGCACATAAAATACGGGGTGCGTCTGGTTTTAGTCGAGCTTTTGGTACGTAAAGTAAGTTTTTTTTCCCTGTCATGTGGGTATCAGATGCCAACAAAGGAAGTATAAATAATTCTGATGTCTAAGCTGAATTTTCGAAAAGTCAAAATCCGTTCAGTAGTGTGGTCCCAATGTCAAAAATTGGACCCGAACCCGATCGTAATCGATCGACCGTTCACTGTCTTAACTACCTACCCAACTGCTGAGATTTAATCGATGTCAATGTCACCAACATTGTATTTCAAAGCTTTTCTCGCAAAAAATATTAATGTGTCAAGTTCAGTTAAGTAAGTAACGATTAGAAATATCATGCTTTTATGAATGGTAAAATTTTGGTTGATGCGTACAGTCAGCATCAAAAATACCTACGCATATGAAGGTCTTATTGCATTGTAATAAAGACTTTTGAACTTTTCAAATGCGTAGCTACTTTTGATGCTGACTTACTACGGAGACAAAATAGGGAAGCATTCATTTGTAAATTTATTCTTCGCTAGACATAATTGTCCATGTAAAGTAAGCACCAGTTGAAAAAGAAAAAATGTAAACAAACGCGTATGTTGTTTGTTTACACTTTTTAGGGCTCCGTACCCAAAGGGTAAAAACGGGACCCTATTACTAAGACTTTGCTGTCCGTCCGTCCGTCTGTCACCAGGCTGTATCTCAAGAACCGTAATAGCTAGACAGTTGAAATTTGCACAGATTATGTATTTTTATTGTGGCTACAACAACAAATACTAAAATCAAAATAATAATAATAATAATTAAGGGGGGCTCCCATACAACAGAGTAGTTGTTGGCCTTTTTTTTCTGGTGCGGAACCCTTCGTGCGCGAGTCCGACTCGCACTTGGCCGGTTTTTTCGTTTTCAACTGGTGCTTAATTTAGTCGTGTCGCCAGCATAACCTTCAAAATAAGGGTCTCATATTTGCCTCTAGATAACATTAAATCATGTAAAAGTCCTCTTGTTTTTATAGGTCCAGCTATGTGCATATAATAATGTGATATAATGGTCATATTATTATTGCCTACAAAAATGGCCTGTTCTGCGTCCGTAGTCAGTAGCTAGTAGTAAGTTCTAGAGATGAGTGTTTACCCCCGTGTGGTGCCGGGTGAGAATAGCACCACCCCCTTTCTTCCCTTGGGTGTCGTAAGAGTCGACTATGGGAACCAGGTTAAGAGGCGGACGAGCGCCAATGACCTTGGCTATGTCTTTCTGCGTCTAATTGCGCCGGAGGGAAAGAGAAACTATATACCTATTATACCTAGAAAAAAAAGCATAGAAAATTAAATATATTCACCACATGTGTAATATCAATCGTCTATGCTTTAGGTATGTTTTTAATTATACATGTTTCAGTTGAAATAAAAAGACATTATGATTGTTTAAGATGTTTATAAGACGTGGAATAGCATTTTTTTCCGACAGAGCCGATTTTCTTAAATCGTGTATTGGAATCGTCCACGCCCTTTGAAATATAATGAATATTAACGTGTATTTTTATATTTTACCAAATAAATGGTTTTTGTTGAATCACCGTTTAAAAATGGCAATTAAGCTCTATTCAGCGTCTTAAAGTGTATTGGGAGCGATGGCAGGGGGGCGACACGGCCTATCCGTGTGAGTCGAGCGCCGATGACCTTGTAACCGCACGTCTGTTGCATAGGGTTGGCAATGTAGCTGCCTTGGCAAGAGGAAAATTTTTATTCAATGATCATGATATTCATCAATGAAACACCGGGAAGCTAGTCAAATTAAATTTAATCTGTAAGTAATGATTACAGACAGACAGATGCACTGGGTCAGGAGAAAACTTACTAAAAGCTCGTAAAAAAGGTACCTACAAACTTCTCATAATATGGGAACTTGCTTTTCTTGTGTAAATCTAAGCTTAACATGAATATAATTGTCTGCTAAAATAATATCATCTTCCTGCCCTTATCCCGCTTATGCAGGGTCGGCGCAACATATTTTCTTCTTCCATTCCTCTCTATTATTCGTCACTTCAGCGCTTACTCCTTTCTTTCTCATATCCTCTCTCACACAATCCATCCATCGCTTTTTGGGCCTTCCAATCGCTCTTCGTCCTTCTATATCCAACCCTAATATTCTTTTATCACTATGACATTCATCCCTCCTTTTTACATGCCCATACCATGCTAACCTACTGCTCCTCATTTTCTCTGTCACGGGTGCCACTTTCAAAGTTCCCCTTATTTACTCATTTCTAATTCGATCTTTCCTCGTCACTCCACACATCAATAACAATAATATATAATTTTTTTTTTTAATCTCTATCCGTAGGAAATATATGTGACATGATATGACGTCATTCACTGCGACCGCGTCATCAGCGTTAAGTATAATTTAAAAGACTCAATTGGCATTTCATCTATTTCGCCATTTCATTTATTAAAATTTATTTATTTCATATATTCCGGAGATGTAGGTACTTCTTAATGTATTTCATGTCAAAATGCATCCATACCCATACCAACCTACCCATATACTACCCATATCAAGTCTCTTGAATTTAAAAACGGATTTTAGGTGAAGTCTAAATTCTAAATGTAGGAAAGGACATAACATATAAAATTTTATAACTCACTTTTCTGGATCGGTAGGTAGCCTAAAGTAGCTTTTTTCTTTGTGGCTTTTGGTATTACTGCCACAACTTCAGACAGAGCAATAAAAAGCTCCAGCCGTAGTTAGTTTATTACATTGAATTACAAATGATAAATTCTAACGAATTTCAAGTAAAACTAGTGTCACGCTCGCTACCGGCCGATCGATCTCTGTTGTGTGAGCGCACGACACGCGAGCGAATGTTGAAGCGAGTGACACCCCTGCGATTCGTTTTGCCGCGGCTAGCTATACACACACCGCGCGCCCATCGCGCACCCCCGTTCACGTCCGGTCATATCCTGAGAATATGAACTATGTGGTATATCGGAAACCAACTTTATGAGGGTTCAAAAAACGACGAAACACTTCGAGAAAAGGTAGGTAGTGCCCTTGCGCTTCGCTTGACTCGTCTTGGCAGGGGCACTACCGTGCCCCCAGATCCCTAAACCATGGCACCATTAATTAAGTGAGCTTATAAAGCGATTATTGCTATAGCATATTGACATAATATTATACTGTCTCGTTACAAATTAGTCCTGTGTATTAATGACTCCCTCGTCACAGTCGTCACTGACCTTAGTTAAATCGTTGTTTATGTTTGTAGGTCGTTACCTTTACTTCCTTTTCTCAGAATGTTTGTCAGTTGACTTGCGATGTGAAATCAATATCTGAGTATTCGGAGATGAAGTAGTGAAAAGTTATAAAGAAAAATTCTGGATATAATTCTGAATGAAACGCTTGAAATGCTAAAGGTGAACAATCCTAGATCATAGAAAGAAAGAGATATGCCCTAACCGCGAAATTAGTACGGTACTGCTGTCGCCACTTTTAAAGATGTGTGCGTGTCCGCTACTTGCACAATATTGTAAATATTGGGTTTCCGTACACATCCGTCCAGATGTCTACTAGCATTCTAATCCTCTAATTGGTACTCTCACTACGAAAAGCAACTGTAGGAATACACTCGTACACGTAAACAACAGCGTCGGTGAACTCGTTAGGGATGGGCACATGCATCCATTTATGCATTTATCGATAAAATCATGAGATGATATTATTACCTTTAAAACGATAAACTTCGTTTAAGGGTGAATCAACGTGTTTATTACAGAAATACAAATTATTAATTTTAATAAAAATTACGAGTCCAACGAACCTATGGATCGTATTTATTGTATTGGGGGTTCGTCTATTTTGATATTATACAAATCTATGATGTGTAATGTACCTATGTGTAACAAAGAAACATCCTAAATAATAGTTCAGTGACCGTTAATCAATTTATTTTAAATATTTCATGGCAACATCATTCATAGTCGATCTGTAGACTTTTTTATATTTTAATGTGATATTCAGTTATGCAAATAACTATATTTAAAAAGAAAATGTAATGAAAACCATTCGTAATAACGTCGATCAATTATCGATAATATTGCATGCATACAGATACTGCCACTGCCTTATCCCGCGCACTCCAAGCTGCGTAAGGTGTTTGCGCTGGCAGGTCGAAGCTTTTAGGGTGAATTTTACAAAGTGAATTAAGGAACTTTAAAAATACATTAATAACAGAAATACTAATCTAAAATAGCACTTAGGAGTGGTATGTTATTCCACGTATTTTATATTTTTGTTTAGTTTACCGATTTTTACAAATAAACACGCTACAGACCGTTATTTCGAAAAAAATCTGGAGCCATAGCGTGAACAACGATCACCGCTCAAATGAGTCAGCGCTAAGAGCGGTGCGCGCCGATATGGTTTACTGGCCCTATCGAGGCGACACGCGCCACGCCCCCGTGCCATATCTGCTTCTTTCTATGATCTGAGTGAACAATGATGTTGACGCTCGACCATCGATGTAGCAGGAAATTAAATTTATCGACTTCACGCTCTTTAAATTCTCTGTAAAATGTAAACGTATATTCAGGACATTGAGTGCAACTTTAGTTATCTTTATAAATCTATAAGGTAACCAACCTAATGTCTGACACGTTAGTACCTAAAAGTTGACACCTGATGTTAACCTACTATTGATATGCTATGACATAAGTCACATAAATTAAATTAAATTAACGTTTATTTCAAGCTCATGGCACATAAAGTGTTAGCTCGTTACAATAAAGTTGAAAAAACTATGTTAGTAATAATATTATAAGAGTTATGGTAACTACTGGGCCTGTGAAGTCCACAACAATGTGTAATATACATAACATTGAAAGTGTTCCGTATCGAGTCAATGTCAAACACTGGGACACCTACCTTACTCTGATTAATCTCATATTCAATAAATACTTAAGCTGAGTATTATTGCGTAGCGTTCACAGTAACTCATTGTTAAAATATGAAAAGACGTATTTTAATATAAATCTATCTGCAGCGGCTCCGTCCAATTAAATTTTATAAATTCCATAAGAAAATTCAAGTCAAGATTATATCCGGGATAAAAAGGATCCTGTGCCCGTCTTCGGATACCCATTTTCCATAGCTAAATCGGTTGTACGGTTTTTAAGCTTAAAATGTAATAAACAAACAGAGGTCAAAGAACGGGTCTAAGGGAACCTCTAAGGGCTCTAAGGGAAAATTGGAAATTAAGTTTCGTGTTATTTAATACTTAATAGTACCTATGTAGTAGGTAAACATTTGTTTAATATACACGTTTGTAATACTCATATGTGAAAGATAGGTCTTATTTACTTTCTCCTAAAATTAATTATCATCATCAATGGCCTTGTACATCCATAAAATAATAATTAAAGCAGCGTCTACGTTACGAGTATGGTGGCTCGGTACTTACGCACATGACTCTTGGGTCCGAAACGGGAGCGACAGCTAAGGCCGCATACTGGACAAGAGGGCACGTCAATGTTGTGCATGTGATGTAGTGTTCTAGCGGCACGCTGGTATATAAATTCTCGCCAGAGCGACAGAAGATCGAACCAATCTTTATCATGCGCGACCATGAATTCGCCCAGGGTGCTCCTCCAGCTGTCTCGGTCTTCAAACTCCTTTTCACAGTTGTCCAAGTTTATAATGAATAATACAAAAGGTAACAACCAAGTAACAACAATAAGCCTGGGGTAAAGTATGTTCTTATTATTCAATAGTAACCGTAAACCAAAAAGTCGAAAGCAATTTACAGTACCTAATAGCGTTTTTTTATTTATTTATCAGATGTACAATTCTCATTTGGAGTTGAAATATGCTTGATAAACTCTTGGAGCCACTTAACAAGGCTGCCCTGAATCTTGGAGTCCAATGTCTGCCGCTCGATGGCTCCAGGAGGTTTTTCGGGAAACGCCACTTTGCTGAACTCCTTTCGAAAGCTCTCGATCTTCGTGCGAACCACACATTGTATGAAGTCGAGAAGCCCGCCGGCGCATTCATCTTGGTCTTTCGCTGTCTTCTCTTCTGATCCTAAATCGAAAATAAAAGTAAAGCTGAAGAGGGTCGAAATTATAAATATACTGTAACTGTAACGACGCGTATATCGGAACTTTACACACAAACTTTCTGTTTCATCAGCATTCTATTCTATAAGATTCTGCAGTTGTAGTAATTGATGTACAACAGTTATTATCAAAAACATAAATGTAAAAATGGGATCAAAATTCAATATTAAAAATATGCGATGAGTGGTTATCGTCTTCACCGACAAAAGAATTGAGATCTAAATGGGTGCCAAGTTCCGTAGATTATACGAAAAAGTGCCAAGTCTGGCACTAGATTGTTTACAGTTAAACTAATTTATTGCGGCTTAATGCATTTTGAGCCTTAACTTGGCAGTTTTCTATGCAGAATGTTATAATACCATGAAAGCTGTTGGATACATCAGAAAACTTTCAAGTTATAGCTCAAAAAGCATTAAGCCGCAATAAATTAGTTGTACTGTACACAATCTAGTGCCAGACTTGGCACCTTTTCGGATAATCTAAGGAACTTGGCACCCATTTAGATCTCAATTCTTTCTCCCCGCCTCTGGCTTGCCTTAACCGCTGTCTAGAGTGGAGTCGCTGGAGCTGTTGCTCGGGGGTGGATGTGGTCACCTAAGTGGCGAGTTGGCTATATGTTTAAAGTCCAGTGCCACCTCTCTACCCCCAGCCCTCTGCACCGGTGTTGCCCTTAGGCCATTTTTTAATGTCGCTATTTATAGGGGCCCATCTAGCAGATGGCGAGTCACCGTCTGCCTGAGATAAAAATGTGAGACAGTTTTATTAGGCAGACGTCCGTTGTCTCACTCAATAGCCCAGCCATTAATCCATCATCATCACCCAATAGTCCGGTTCCTTTAGATTCCATCAATCAGCAATAGTTCCTGTACACCCTGGCGGGTGCTGTCTCTGTGTGCGTCCCATGACACGGGCAGGGACAGCATCCTCTCGGTGTACCCCTTGCATTTCATTAAATTGTCAAAAGGGCCTCTACGTGTTGGCTATGTGGTACTCGGTTGGTACTTCGGTACCTCGGTACTTCGGCTCCGCGCACGCCTTCCAAAGGTCCGGGACACCATTGTCCCGTGAGCGGAAAAGACATAAAAATAAAAAATCGCTGTTTTCTGATTTTTTATGTGTACACACACAATTACCAAGCTGGATGCCAAATTTCACCTTTCTAGGTCACCTGGAAGTGGGTTAGGTTTTTGATTACTAGTCAGTCAGTCAGTCAGTCAGTGGTAAAAATGCCATTTTTTGGACTTTAATATGTCAATAACCATTTCACCTATATTTATGAAATTTGGGGTTCTAAAGGATCTTAATACATGTGCCAAATTTCAGTTTTTTATGTCAAATAGATTTGAAGTTATTGGGGGGTCAAAAGTGGCTCCAAACGGTTCGTGTAAAATAACACACGGCTGATGTTCGCCGGTTCGGCCGCCAGTTCCTGAGGTGAACTTGGCTGGGCACGCTGCCGCGTGACTAGATTAAGTGATGTTGTTGTTTGCAGTGCAGTTTTAATATTATTCTGCCAATGCACATTTAATGTAAATTCCTATATTTTTAATCTTATTGTGTGTTCATACCCTTAGCTTACCAATCATTGGCAATGGCAGGCTAAACGGCCACGCGTGCGTTATCTTTTTATCTAAATAAATATCCTCTGCCCTGGTCTCCTGTTTTCCTTCAACTATTCGAACCCCATCCTGTTGAGGGCACCTCCTCCAGAACCCTCACAATAACAGCAGAGCATTTGCGTAATGTTTCGTAATGTTTTTACTTCGGTGAGTGTGCTCAGGAGCTCCATGAGCTCGTACCGCCTTCCCCCTTCTTCCATCGGAAATCCAGACGTACGGCTGGCTACCATCCTTACCTGGTCGAAATTCCTCTCATTCGAACCAAGCGCTTCGCATTTTCTTTTACAATGCGCACTTCTAAGGTATGGAATTCTCTGCCGGCGTCTGTATTTCCGAGTTCATATAACCTAGACCTTTTTAAGGCACGACTGAATAGGCATCTTCTGGATGAGCTCGCTTCATCGTCGGCCTCATCTTTGCCCCCCGGCTAGATGCTGGCCAAGTGCAATCCCATTTTTAATAAAAAAAGGGCGTTACTGTAATTATTACTTACAACTGTAATTATTACTCTTAAAAATGCTCTGTGTAGGGTTCCGTAGTTTCCCAATAAACTTAATTTAAAAAACCGGCCAAGTGCGTGTCGGACCACGCACAAAGACGGGTTCCGTACTGAGACCGCCTAGTCAACATTTAAAACTACTAAGTATACAATATATTGAATCAAAAAAGGTCGTATCTTTATAGGAAACTTACGGCACTTAAGTCCTTTTGTTAGGGCAAGACAGTTTTTCAGCAATAACTCAAAAACCGTTAGACCTATCTTGTTCAAACCAAAAATCGTTGAAAGTATTTAATAATGTACATCATCTTGATTTTTTCCGAATTTTGAACTTCATAGTTTGGAAATAAGAGGGGGGACACATTTTTTACGACTTTGACAGCTAATATCTCGCCAACAGTTGACTTAAATGGACATGTCAATGTCATTTTTAAAGGCCTAACTATTGATACCCCGCACGCCTATATGCATGTAAAAACATTTTTCACCCCTCTGTTTCATGTATGGGGTTTAATATAGTTTTCGTAATTTCACATCATATTTTTATAGCGGTTCATTGCATACACCTTTCCTACCAAATTTCATAAATGTACTGCTCATAGTCCTCGAGTAAATCGGCTGTGACAAATGGAATAACGGACAGACATGACGAATCTATAAGGGTTCCGTTTTCGTCATTTTGGCTACGACACCCTAAAAAACAATAACAAGCAAAAGGCGTCCTTCCTTCGCAGCGTCATACGTCTTTTACTAAGAAAGGAAGACTTTTTACGATAACTTAAAAACAGCTTAACTGACTATAGTTTTCGTTGGAAGTCTTTATTAAGTTTCACTTTCGTGTTTTTTTTTTCATATTTTTGTACCCATAGTTCAAAAGTTAGAGGGGGGGCACAATTTATTTTCTTATGGAATGATTATTTCCAAATTATTTTTAGATTTTATTTTACTACTTTGTCAGATAATTTTGATTTATACATATATACATGCCAAATTTCAGCTTCCTAGTACTAACAAGTACATATTTATACGTACCCTGCAGGCGTCACTGTATTTTTAATCGACATAAAAAGGAGGCTGTCACCAGGCTTTATCTCATGAACCGTGATAGTTAGACAGTTGAAATTTTTCACAGATGATGTATTTCTGTTACCGCTATAACAACAAATACTAAAAACAAAATAAAATAAATATTTAAGGGAGCTCCCATGCCAAAAAACTTTTAAAAAGTTGCTCGTTGTGTTCATCAGGCGCTGGGTCTCAAAATGTATGGGAAAACTAAAATCCGACTCGCACTTGACGAAAATTCTACTTGATGTAATTTAACGTTCTTATTACTGATAAAAAAAAATTAAAGAACATTATTATTTAAATTAAATTAAAAAAGGTTATAATAAAGTGTCTAATGAGATAATAGTACGGAACTCTTCGTGCGCGAGTCCGACTCGCACTTGGCCGGTTTTTTTAATGTATTTTCACCAATTCCTATGTCAATTGTGGACCGATACCTATTCAAAAATATTTTTTATTCCAGTTATACTCCTACGGTGGTCTCTTTGTTACCAAATCAGGATCTGGTGATGCGACCTCAGGGAATTCCAGGGCAACCCTCAAATTTTATCACTTATATGGAAAAAAATGGAAATTTTCTATGTAAAATATATAAGTATCATCATTTTAGCAATACGTATATGTTGAGGCATAATTCTACAAAATATTAGTCATTAAAAACCTCAAAAGTAGGGAAACTATTTGTTTTTTTTTTTTTTGTTATTTTACACAAATATGCTCTTTAACAACTATAAAAAAATATATGTTGTAAACTTAATAAACTATACAATGAATTTTTGATCCATTATGGAATGTTTGTTGGATTCGCAAGAAGCTCGGTTCTCCATACAACCGTGTTTTCGTTCTCATTTTAAACCGCCATCCTGGAATAACATGAAAGTTTGTATACGCGATGGGATCCGACATTTCTAGGCAGGAAATTAATTTCTGTTGCTTGAAATTCTAATGATACAGTGATTATTAATGTATAAGACCTAAAAAACTCAAAAACACGCAGTATTTCCTTTTATATTACAGTTTCTAGTTCCCGTTACGTATGCAAACCAGCACGGCGTTTTAAAATGAGAACGAAACTAAGTTTGTATGGAGAATCGAGTTCAGTCGAGCGTGTAGGGGGACCCTTAAGCGCCATAGAAAAATCTTTTTAAAATGAAATAAACAACGTTAACACAAACTTTCTGGTTGATCTTAATCCTAAATTTTAAATTTGACCCACATTCCAAATTCTACATGACACTGCGCAGCCATTTTCCAGCAGCTCAGTTCGATCTTGGATTTCGTTCCATGAATATATCTGTCTAGCAGCATAAGCAGTTCATTTATTTAAAAATCATAATTTTCCTATAACCTTAAATTTTCTATAGTTCCTGTTCTAGTATTTTTTGCAATGCAGTTATTATTATCAGTGCATATTTTCATATACAAGGCACAACAATTGTAAGTTTCTATATATGTTTATGTTTCTATGGTCATATCCTTAGTTTACTCCATTCGGATTCTTAGGCTAAAACCCTTGTTGTGCCTTAACTTTTACTTTCAATAAATACCCTCTGCCCTGGTTTCCTGTTTCCTTTTACCAACCGAACCCATCCTGTTGAGGCAAGCCTGAACCCTCACAAACACGCTATTATTAATAATGAACAAATCTGTAACTTTACTGGGATATCACTGTACCCAAGAAATTTGACACGCCTTTTTCTTTTCATCGCCATCAGCTAAATACTAAAACGCAATCCGCGGCTAAATTTAACCCTCAACATAATTGTGTAGGGTGTCATATAATTCTATTGACTATGAAAGTCGCAGTATAATTTAATATAAAATATCTGTTTCACAAACGGAGGACACTTAGTAACGAGGCACCTTACCTTGACGCTTTGTTAAGAGATAACTTCAAACATCAAAAGTAGCGACAACTTTAAAAGTTTACTGTATACAAATTGTATACCTGGTGTGATATTAATAATTATTTATTAATAATAATTATATTTCGTTTTTGATTAATTTGCATTTATTTGCTTGATTGTTTTTTGTATGTGATTTACCAAGTTACTTAGACTGTTACGAGTATATGAATAAAAATAATTTAAAAGTATTTTTAAAAATTGAAAGCATGCTAATTGATTCAGCCAATAGGTACACCAGTTAAGTAATTACTACATTACAACATTTTTTTTATCAATGTCAATGAGAGTTGAATTACTTATCCTTTAATATAAAACCACTGAAAATTGTTCAATAAAATTTAAAATATTTCAAAAATATCCATTAAAACCAAAAATGCAATAACTATTATGAGTCATAACTTGATGCTACCTCAAAATCAGCATTGGCTGCCTCGTGGTGTCACGATCCATTACTTGGAGGTTATGTCCTTTATGTAGATCCTACTTTAGATCAAAACTTCTCCGAATTGAAAAAAGAAATAAATTTTGGGCACAAGATGTTATTGCAGATGCTCTAAGGAAAATTATTTTTAATTTTTTACTTCTATTACAGGCCACACCTGTACCTATATATTTGACAAAGCTATCGAATTCACGTTTTAAAGGTATTGTTACAATTAAATCGTATTTTTACACCATATTTCAGATGAACATACCTAGGTAATTTTGTGTTTTATTTGAGAAATAATGCTTTTTTTAAATTTCAAAAACTACTGATTTTTTACTTTAGTTTATACTTTCTATGATATTCCCAGGACTTGAAGGAATCTAACGACACCACACATGTGATATTTAAATCCAATAAGCCGTTTAAGCTACTAAGCGTGCTATATAAATATTATTATAAATACCTACATATATAGCGACTTCATATTATATTATGCATATTATTAATACTATATTATATCATTAATGCAGGATTAAAGATAATAATTGCACCTGAGGCCAGTATAATTTACTACTCCACTGTTATTACCTACTTCGCGTTGATTTTTTGGTTTTACAAAATTATGTAAAACCATTTTTAAGTTTTGATGTACTAGAACAGAAATAAGATTTCTATGAATACATTCGGTCTCTCCTCCCATAGAGACCCTTCTCCAACGAATTACAGTAAGTCTGTATAGGTATATAATAGCCGGTCAACCAAAGAGAGCGGAAATGTCTATCTAAATCGGGATTCGCCCTTATACCTACTTACATGTCAGAGATTTATTGACAAGCGGTCTATATAAGTATATTCGCTATCGGCAAACATATTGAATTAGTATGGGATATTTTTGGCAATCAATGAATTAAGCTTACAATCCACTCATTGCTATTAAGAGAAGAAGCTGTGTGATTTTGATATCAGTTAACCTGAAACGTAGTGTTAAGTCATGATTATAATATTACCGTGAGACTCCATTCATCTAATAATCTGAATGTGTGTGTCGGACGATTTATAAGACTTTTCTCTCTCTATCACGCCGTAAGGTGTAAACTAAACATAGCAGGTAGGAGTAGGCATATGCGATATTATACCCACTACTTAGCGAGTTTGACCCATACTTTGCACGTTATACATCAAAGTGCCTTTTGGACTCTCAAATGCAGTTTTCTTTATTGATTCTTCATCTTT
Source organism: Notocelia uddmanniana (assembly GCA_905163555.1). Classification (NCBI taxonomy): domain Eukaryota; kingdom Metazoa; phylum Arthropoda; class Insecta; order Lepidoptera; family Tortricidae; genus Notocelia; species Notocelia uddmanniana. Next base: position 18,894,871 of record LR991059.1, on the reverse strand, counting down.
CATAGGAATTTGATGGAATCCGGTTGCCATATCGAGGCTTGTAAAGTACCTTGCTGCTGCCCAGCTTATCAATGTGATCATCTATTACCGGTAAAGGATACCTATGTTTGACTGTGACACGGTTTAGAGCTCGATAATCTACGCATAATCTATCGGTGATATGTGGACATTTAATGTGATATTTATTATAAAGGGTGGGCCCTGTAACTGGAGCAAAAATTCCAAGTGAGCCCAGTTGAAAAAAATTGCTTTTTTTTAAGGATAGCTTACGTGTATTTTCTTTACTATTTTGGGTTGATATTAATAACTATTTTACTATTTATTACAAAAACACAAAAAGAAGTTAAATTTACCGAACGCTTTTAAAACAATAAATTCAAAAACTTTTATACTTGTCTTATTTAACTTGATACTACTTCAAAAAGTGAATTAACTGACGCATTTTAATCTCGTGCACTTTACATCAAAATTTCTCCGAATTATTTTTTTTTGTACACGGAGAGTTACTGCGCATGCACCAATGAAACGTCCTATTAAACATTTATTCCTGTTACAGGGCCCGCTTTGTAAATATATTTAACCCATTCACGAGAATAACGAAACACAGTACTGAAAACTGTACCAAATTATTTTCATTAGTAAAACGTTTACAGCGATCACACACAGCTTGCCAAGGCAAATACGGTGGACTTTGATTATGATTAGTCATCGGGAAACAAACACGTTAGCAATAAAAAATGCTACTAAATATTATTTTTATAAAAATCACTCGATTATCATTATGATTGGAAAAGTTAAGATTCAGATTTATAAAAATAAGACGTCTTCAGCCAATCAACTTGAGGTCTTAAAAAGTTATTCTTTCTTACTCTATAGTATTAAGATCCTACGAATCTTCAGCAAAGCTCAACTTACTTAGCTACTTTGAATTTTGATGGTGAAATTTCATAGCACACAATTACCTATAGTAAACGAAATACCTAGGTGATGCTGATGAATATAGCCCCTTGTGTTATATACTGGCGGACTGCTCGAAAAAGGCATTATGATGTCTATTATAACACGCCACAACCACATAAAGAGCGGCCTCACTTAAGTTGTTTCCCTTATATTTCTTTGAAAAAGCTAATAGCAAAATTTAGATACTATATTTTCTTACTTAATGATGTAGATAACTTAAAAATGTACAGAGACTAAATACGAGTTAGTTCATTTACAGGAGAGATAAATAATCGACTATTACGTGCCTAAATAAGTAAAGTATAAGCACCTACCTGTAATATCTATATCAGGGGGTAAAAGGTTTCCCAATAGGCTTTCAGCCGCTTCTTCGAAAACATTTTCCTCTGCGATTTCATCAAACACTTCCGACGTAATATTTACGCTGCTAGGAATTTCTATAATTGAAGCCTTCGCGCAAACAAAGGTTAAAATAAGAAATAAATTATACTTGTGCATTTCTTAAGACGACCACTTATGATAAGCAAATGACAAATATTTATGGTTTTCAGTTATTACCTACGCAGATAGAGGCAACTGTGTAAACAAAGCAAGTCAATTTACGCTAAAATATATACACCACGTACTGCGGCAAGTAATGTAATGTTTGATTATTATTCAGGTATAAGTTCGCCTTTGTACGTTTAGTTTGTTGTTTTGTTTCTTTCATAAATGTTTTTCACGTGGAAGACATTTTATTGACAAGAACTGGTTACATAAGTACATGCTATTGTACGGTATCAATATTTATCCCATCTCTATACATATAATAAAGCTGAAGAGGGTCGAAAGTCTGTACATGGAAGATATTCGAATAAAAGTTGGCTGGGGATACTTAGAATCGATAACAGAACACGTTCCAACAGTTTTTATAAATTTTGTCTGTTTTATCTGTTTGTCTGTTTTTATGAACGCGCATCACGTGAAAACGGCTGAACAGATTTTGATGAAAACTTTACTAATCTGTCGAGTAAATATCCGGTCAGCTTTTAGGCTATAAAAATTGTGCAGATTTGGGTTAAGAGGGGGTAAAAAGAGGGGTTGAATTTTGTATGGGAACTCCTATAATCCATGAGTTACAGGTATGAAAATTGGTAAGCATATACTTGACGACAAAGGAAAAACATCCTCATTAAAAAAAAAGAAACCGAAAGCGCCGCGCCGCGGCGCTGCCCTGTGTGCGCGCCAGCCACCAGGGTCTCTTCAAATTTTGATTACTATTATGATTTATTACATTGAGTAACTGTGACTCTAAACCCAAATTTCAGTCCCGTTTTCTACATTCAAAAACTACATATATAATTTAACTTAAAGCATAGCAGAATTGTAAACATGTTGACGATTCATTATGTCAAAACCGAAGTATCATAATTCCTTCTGATTGTTGACGCTATTTTTGAGCACAACTCTTTCGCAATTAGTTCTACTTTGCGTGTACATCAAACTGCATTTGCGATACTTTGGCATTGTTTTTATTCATATGCTTAAATACAAAAACAGATGTTTCAATGCACACTTTGTATCGTCGGTGTAACATTTTATTTTATCATGCGTTATTTTTTACGTAATTGTTGACCCTTCACACCATAAAAACTGTTTGATATAAGAGATCACTTGAGCTGGGCAGCCCAATCGTCAGCATAGACAGTTGGAATATCTTAGAAGAGGGTCGAAAGTCTGTACATGGAAGATATTCGAAAAAAAGTTGGCTCGGCTTTTCAGTCATCAACATCACATGAAGAATCTACTCTGTTGGGAGGCTCGGCCTTCAGCCTCGCGTGTCTCGCCTCTCTGCTTCAAGCCTTCGGCCCTCAGCCTTACATGAGAAGCTCGCTCTGTGTGATTATTCTCGCATGCCCTTGCCGCTCTGCTTCCGGCCTTCGGTCATCATACTTACATGAAGAACTCGCTCTGTTGGGATAACTTTTTCGGGCAGAACTGCGTAGCGAGACTTTTATCATTGTACAATGTACATGTAATGTTTTTGACGAGATTCATTCGTCTAGAATCGGTACATTTGATATTCCGAAATAAGCACTTAATCATTCGTTTTGACAATAGGATTTCTAGGGAATGTCATATTGAATGTAATCATTTCTTAAGGGGGTGTACAGAAGGGTGAAAGATTATATCATCATCATCATCTGAGGCGTTATAATCACACAGAGCGAGCTTCTCATGTAAGGCTGAGGGCCGAAGGCCTGAAGCAGAGAGGCGAGACACGCGAGGCTGAAGGCCGAGCCTCCCAACAGAGTAGATTCTTCATGTAAGGTTGATGACTGAAAAGCCGAAGGAGAGTGGCAAGCCATGCGAAGCCGAAGGCCAAGCCAGTTGCCACATTAATGAGGGTAAATTATACTCCATAAACAGACAGACAAACAGACACAAATTCTTAAAACTGTTGAAACGATTTCTGTTATCGATTCTAAGTATCCCCAGCCAACTTTTTTTCGAATATCTTCCATGTACAGACTTTCGACCCTCTTCAAAGTGTACATCTAAGATGCTCCAACTGTCTATGCTGACGATTGGGCTGCCCAGCTCAAGTGATCTCTTATATCAAACAGTTTTTATGGTGTGAAGGGTCGACAATTACGTAAAAAATAACGCATGATAAAATTAAATGGTACACCGACGATACAAAGTGTGCATTGAAACATCTGTTTTTGTATTTAAGCATATGAATAAAAACAATGCCAAAGTATCGCAAATGCATATTGATGTACACGCAAAGTAGAACTAATTGCGAAAAGGTTGTGCTCAAAAATAGCGTCAACAATCAGAAGGAATTATGATACTTCGGTTTTGACATAATGAATCGTCAACTTGTTTACAATTCTGCTATGCTTTAAGTTAAAATATATATATCTAGTTTTTGAACCTAGAAAACGGGACTGAAATTTGGGTTTAGAGTCACAGTTACTTAATGGAATAAATCATAATAGTGTTCAAAATTTGAAGAGACCGTGGTAGCTGGCGCGCACACTGGGCAGCGCCGCGGCGCAGCGCTTGCGTTTACTTTTTTTTTCAGTTTCTATCTTAAGATTTCACAAATTTTGAATGAGGATGTTTTTCCTTTGTCGTATAGTATGTGCTTACCAATGTTCATACCTGTAACTCATGGATTATAGGAGTTCCCATACAAAATTCAACCCCTCTTTTTACCCCCTTTTAACCCAAATCTGCACAATTTTTATAGCCTAAAGTCTAACCGGGTATTTACTCGACAGATTAGTAAAGTTTTCATCAAAATCCGTTCAGCCGTTAGCACGTGATGCGCGTTCATATAAACAGACAAATAGACAAAATTTATAAAAACTGTTGGAACGTGTTCTGTTATCGTTTCTAAGTATCCCCAGCCAACTTTTTTTCGAATATCTTCCATGTACAGACTTTCGACCCTCTTCAGCTTTATTATATGTATAGATTGTGATGTTGAGATATGATATTTATTTTTACTAAATGTGTATTACTTGAGACCCGGGTATATCCTTAAACTACGACCAAGACCACCGGGGAATTGGCAGCAGCATTCCTAGAATGCAGTGGAGATACTGCGATCGCCAACCCGCATGCCAAGCGTGGCGATTATGGCATTTACCCCCCATGAAATTGGGGGAGGCCTATGTCCAGCAGTGGACGTCCTAGGGCTGATATGGTGGTGGTGGTGGCGGTGGTATTACTTGCGTATTACATTGATTTCAGATGTTTTGCGAGAACAGACAGTCTTCTCAATGAATCATCGACTTTCTTTTTTTTCTATCAGTTTTAACCCGCGTCTTAACATTGTAAATGACTTTTTGATGCTCTATTACAACTTTTATGCTTCAAGACGCAAACTAGGCTTTTAAAACCTATGTAGTTTTGCGGGGCGTGTCTCAATTGGCACTGCTAACAGCAATCCTTTAGAAAATGAGTGCCATGTTTACCGTACCAACATACATAATAAAATGGGTATAAGTAACTTGCACAAAGTAGCGATTCAGAGGCCGGTACAATATTCACAAGTTAAAAAAGTTGGGAACAAAATGCGTCCTTCAACTCTCGGGTACTTTCTGCCAAGAAATAAAATATATTTTCATATTATTTTGTCAGCTTGTTTAGCCTAGTTGATGCCTACGAGGGCGGAGGTACCGGTTTCTAAATTTAATCCCGGTAAGGGCATGTGTTCATGTGATGTGCAAAAACATTTGTTACTGAGACTCCGATGTTTTCTATGTATTTAGAAGAATTTGTGTAAAATTTTCCCCTAGATGACCGAACGAGCGAAGCGAGCAAAGCGTCTCCGTTACAGTTTTCGACAAAACAAAATTCATATCTGTCTGTCGATCCGGATGTTCTCCTCTACAGGTCGCATTACACAACCGATTTTCGTGAAATTTTGTAAGCAGGTTCGATAATTACATAGAATTTTCTTTATGTCGAGTCAGTTTTTAAAATTTGAAAAAAAATTGTAAGGTCTATAGCTCACAGAGCCACTAGTATTGTATTTATTAATTGATTTGTTTATTATTTATTTATATTATGTGGTAAACATCCCCAATGCTCGATACTGTCAATTAATGGAGACTTTCAATCTTATGTCATATTAATAGAATTTAGAGGTGAACAATACATGTCATTATTTTGAGTATTAAAGTGTCTAACATTGGGTCGTTATTCCTACGTGATATACTACCCAATACAACGCTAGATGTATCTAAATATTTCAATTTTAATTTACCGACAGGACGAAAATATTGGCATGTTACGTAAATACACCTACAGTGCATACCTAGACCTACCAGCATATTATATTTCCTCAACAAAATGTTCACGATTCCGGAACGCGTTTATGAATTGTCGAAAATATGTGCGAATCGTCATAAGTGGTGTGGTCCCTTTTCTGTAAGTGTACGTGAGAGCAACGCACCGATGTTAATTTGAGATTCGTATTAAATTTATATGAATTATATCATTACAAAATACATACCCCATAGTAAAGTAATACCGCAAGTGGTTGTTATGTTAGCATAACAATGGGAACCGCGTTATCGGTCCCTCATCTCATATTGGACACGGAACACGTTTCGTGATGTATTAATCTTACTGTACTGTAGCGTTCAAAACAAAACACGACCTATTTTTGATGAAAATAAAATAATCTCTATTGTTACCGACGCAATTGCAAAGATATCATTTCCTTGTGTACTTTATTATATTATCCTGGCTCTTCTGGAGGTATCTTTTCTACTAAATTACTTTCAGCTAAATTCAATCATGTACCGTAAAGTTATACAACGAACTTTAAAGGAAACTATCAGTAACAGCCGAACTTAGAAACGTACTTGTAAAAGCAAACTTTGGTGCAATTTCCATAGACTTAGGTAAATTGTTAGTTGTGTTAAATATATGGCAATAAGATATTCGTTTGTGACATTTTAAATCCGCATAATGGAATCCTACATTGAGCGTGGCCCGACACGCACTGGGTCGCGTTATTTAATTAGCTTAGGTACATTATACTAATCTGAAATAAATGGCAGAATAGGTGTTGCAGCTGTTGCCTACCCAGGTACATTACCTTAGGTACATTATACAGCTTCAACCCAGGGTTTTCCGCTCCTATGATCTTAAACTCTACACGAAAATAAGTATCTACATGGCTATCGTGCTGCCAAAAGTAAAGTGCTGCCTTTGGTACTTATCTGAGACATGGGTCCTCTACCGCAAGCACATCCGCACACTCGACAGATTCCACCTCAAATTTCTCCGGGACATCATGAACATAAAGTGGCCGAACCGCATTAGAAATACAAGTGTCCTAAGGCGCGCAAATATCGGAGGCATTAAGGTATATCTGATGAGGCGACAGTTGCGGTGGTGTGGACACGTGTCTCGCATGTGAGATTAGAGTGTGGCGAAGCGCATCTTCGTTTCAGAACTCCAAAATGGTAAGCGTAAGATAGGAGGCCAGTATCTTCGCTACAAGGATGTTCTGAAAAGACATGAAAAGATGCAAGTTAGAACCTTCTCAATAGGAAGGGAAAGCAGCAGGACGGCACGAATGGCGTCGTTTCATCCATGAGCAGGTTAAAGCTTTTGAAACTGAGCGCCGTAACGAGCTCGATAAAAAGCGAGACGAGCTCAAAGCGTGTCCAGTGTCCACCATCACCCATGTTTTACAATTACGTCGCATGGGTGTCTACCTGCTCACAGATCGCACGTAAAGAAGATCGGATACGTAAGCGCAACAGCAACACTCCAGAGGGGCTAGTATGATCGCTTATATGTCGGACATATGGCATTCGTCCCGTACTGTCAAGTATGTAAGTGCGAGAGGGACGAATGCTATATGTCCGACATATAAGCGATCATAGCCCCACTGTAGTGCATAAGTTAAGGTTGATAGCCAATCTAGGATACACAGTCGCTGAGACCGAAATCGGTCAGGACAACATCATCATTATCATTACTAACGATTATCGATTTAAAAAAATTATCTCTTTTTATACTTAAACTAAAAGTTTTAATTTCACTACACTATAACGAAAAGCTCGATAGTATTTTTTTCTTAACCAAACCATTAACAAGGCATTAAACTATGCAGTATGCATCGCCATGCATTGAAAGATCATCGCTGGCAGTAATTATGAGATGGGACCGTTTCATGTCACGATAAAACTCCTTAGTGGGATGATGCTGGGGCTAGGGACGCTTTTGCATGTCTCGTGGATGGTGCAACGGGTACTAATTTTGCTAGACTCAAAGCGGTGTCACGGACGGAAACATGGGCGTGGTTGCAAGCTGCTCCTCATTCAGGAACACTTCTCGACAGTGACTCGATGTGTATGGCAGCATCTCTCCGTATGGGCTGCGATGTTTGTATTCCTCATAAATGCATCTGCGGATCCATGGTGCAAGCGAATGATCATCGTTCGTTGAGATGCTATCGTTGTTCAGGAAGATTCCCTCGACACCACGACCACGCCCTCAATGGCTTCGTCCGAGGGTGTTAGCTTCCGCTAACATCCCGTGTGTACTGGAACCACCGGGCCTTTTTCGCACCGATGGCAAGATGCCAGATGGGCTGACCTTAGTGCCATGGGTGAAGGGGAAGTGCCTTCTCGGGGACGCCCCTATTGAATTAAATTTGAATTGGCTGAATGCAACGAGTCCACTGCCTACGTAGCGTTACCTATTCATCCACAGATGGCGCTGTAGGTAGTTAACCTAGATCTGTCAATTCGTGCACGATATGATATACTTACTGATGTGGTGTTCGGATTAATAAAATTAAATTACGAAAGTATTCTTATTTCTTTCTATTTTCTCAAGTGTCCCTGCGTCAGCACTTTCGCCGCCTCACATCTCGGCCTAACGGTACAGACAGCGGGTTTGAGACGACAGGGTGCTGCAGGTCAGGGGCTTTCGCCATCGTCAAAAAAGTGGGGCGACGAATCGGGGAGAGAGGGTCCAATGCTTGCGCGGGTTCTTGCCTGGTGTAAATGTTGTCCATCGCCATTTAAAGTGGTAACGCGGCAAGTGGGATGCTGATGGGTACTTTTGCGCCCGGTATAATTCCCACCATCACCACCATATCAGCCGTAGGACGTCCACTGCTGGACATAGGCCTCCCCCAGTTTCATGGGGGGTAAATGCCATGGTGCAATTTGCAACGGCTTATTTGACTAAGCTTAGGCTGTTTTAAGTCTTGGTTTAATATTCGAGTTTTTTATATAATTGATTTGTAAAAACATGAGTAAAAGTACATAAAGCTGTCATAGATCATAATAAGTCATTCATGTTTTGCCTTTCGGCGTACAAATTTCGATTTATATATGTAAGTATGAGATATTAAATTTACAGCAAATGGTCAACGGCGTTTCAAGAGACGATGGCAAGAGACCGGACGGAATGTCTTTGATTCCGTGGAGTAAGGGACGGGTGCTAGTGTGGGATGCAACCTGTGTAGACACACTGGCCCCGTCACATCTCCACAGAACCTCGATGAGGGCCGGAGCAGCGGCAGAAGCAGCCGAAGGCATAAAATTTAACAAATACAGTGGTCTTGGCGCTGAATACAATTTTATACCTTTTGGCGTCGAGACCCTAGGTCCGTGGGGCCCCAGCGCACTAAGCCTCTTCAAAGACATCTCGAAGAGGATTACTGATGTTACTGGCGACCGAAGAGCTGGCGGTTTCCTCGCTCAAATAATCAGTTTGGCGAATCAGCGATGAAACGTCGCCAGCATCTTCGGCACAATGCCGCAGGGGCCATTTTTAGATTTAGTTTAGTTTTAGTTTAACTTTATTTTGTTATAGTCTAGTTTTATTTTTAGTTTACTATAAAGGATGATTCACAGTAGGCCGTTCCGTGTCCGGGCCGGCCCGTTTTCTTCTAGAGAAATACGCCGGCCGTTGCGTTTGCTGTCATAGAAAACGGGCCGGCCCGGACACGGAACGGTCTACTGTGAATCATCCTTAAGTCTTTTTAAATAAATATTATTATTTTCTTTTACTTGTAACTTAATGATATAATAAACAAGTTAGTTCACAAATGGTCAAAATATGTATAAATTGATAATAAAAATATAAGTACTAATCTTAAATTAATAAAATCCACATTCATATCGCATTCTAAGAAATAATAATAATCTATAATTGGTATCCATGTCATAATAGTACATTACTACAGAGGCCGGGACGAAAGGGGTTGCCGGCCGAAGACATGTATATAGGATAGGATAGGTCTAAGGCGGGCAACCCCAAATTTCCCGCCGAGGTATGTATAGTGCTTTTCTTAAACATGCAATGAAATAAACAACAAAAAAAAACAAAATTTTAATTTTAATATGCATAGTGGCAGAATGTCATGATGCCTGTGCGACAAATTTATGTGGAATGGAATTTAAAAAAAGGACTTTGCCGGCCTAGGCCTGCAAGATTTGTATGAAATTCCATTAACGACCTCTTGTCCTAGCCGTACCTGAAACGTCATACTTCGCAGCCTATTATTATAAGGAACATAACATCAATATTTCATTGCATGTTTGAGAAATAAATATTTAAATTAATTAACAATTTTATAAATTACTATCATTTAAAAAATCATTAAAGCTATACTCGTAATAACATTTACTTACTAACAAGGTTACCAATTCACGCTTAAAGATTCTGATTGGGCTGTCTCTAATAGCTTTTGGTATCTTATTATAAATATTCGGAGCTACACCTAATAGAAGAAGAAGAAGAAGAAGAAGAAGAAGAAGAAAATTTATTTTGCTAGCCATTACACTGGTATACTTAAACTAAACTTAGAGACTAAAGTAAAAAGTAAAATGGTCGCAAAAATGGCATCCACTCAGCATATGTCACGCCGCCGATTGAGCGCCGCGACGCTGATCTTCCGTGGACCCAGAGTGGAAAAAATGTGTGCAAGACAAACAAACAAACAAGCGGTGCAGTCACATCTGTATGAGATACCTATACACCCACTATATATTTTATTTTTAAGAAACATGCAGCAGTTAACCAGACTTGATAATGATTTAGTGATTCTAGGCAGGCCCATGAAGGAGACAATAATGATACATATGAAATAATAATGATACATATTATAATACTTATATATTTGAGGCAACTCGGCCATAGTTAAATACATGTAATAAAATAAATAAATTAATAGTTTATCGATAGAAGTATAGACACGATTATACACTAAGCTAGCCTAAAGATAGTTGTTGTGCCAATAGATGTTGCTTTAGTGTCTTTTTAAATGCAAACAATGAGGAGGCGTTCCTGATTGGAGGAGGAAGATTATTCCAACATTTCGTAGCAGCATACCGGAAGCTGCCACGAAATGCGGCCGTTCCATGTCGTGGGTAGACGAGTCGAGGAGCCTGCCTTACGTGTGCACGTGAAATTATTAGTTTTTCATAAAGGTAACGAGGCTGCTGATTCCTGATCATCTCAAATAAAAGTATTGCCATGTGGTAAGTCCTCCGAGCTTCCATTTTTAAAAGCCCACCCTTGTTTATGAAAGGCGTGACGTGGGCTCTATACGGGATTGGGTAGCAAAATCTCACACAGGCGTTTTGTAGACGCTGTATAAACTTCTTTGTTCGTGATAGTAGGCACTGCCCGAGAACTGTATCAGCGTAATTGAGTTTAGAAAGAATCAAAGAGTCACACAATGTAATACGCATATCAATGTTCAGATAATTTCTAACTCGATAGAGAACTTTCAAGCGATAAAAGCAATTTCGGATGACCTCCACGAAATGCTTTTCAAAGTGCAGTGTGCCGTCCATAAGGATTCCTAGATTTACACTATGAATAATATACTATGAATAATAGTTAATAAAGCCTAGTTTGTCATGTATTACATTAAATAATATAAACAGTACTTTATGAACAAAGCAGTTATGATCACAAAGCAGTATTCTTTGTATCTTATACCTTCTAGAAGAAATCGACCGAAAAAGTGTATGTACGAATATTGACCCCTGGTTTGGTCGATCCTATTACATTTGGTACTATTATGCAAAACTATATAATAGCGGTAGGGTAGCATATATTTCACTATAGATAATGTCGTTAACGTTAGTGTCCTGTGTAAAAACCGAACACATTTCAGATGCCGCACGCTCCGCACTCCGGGCAACATTCTCGTAGCCAACCTTGCGCTGAGCGACTTCTTCATGCTCGCTAAAACGCCGGTCTTCATATTCAACTCCTTCAACCTGGGACCGGCTTTGGGCAAAACCGGTAAGTACCTAAGCATTTGTAGCGGATCAACATGCGAATGAAATCGCTATCGCTTATGAGCTTGGGCAACCGCAGATCGCGCCACCACCTCGCCTGATCTATTGTTCCGCGACCGGTCTGCGCACACGCCGCTCCCGCGCCCCTCAACTGTAACGTTGGATTTCGCCCGGTACGGCGCGGCCCGCTCAATGCGATTCGTACCCTTGCCTAGCTTACACGCGCGCTTTGCATTATATAGCTGCATTGGTTTTCATTGCTTTTAGCTTAGATTTGTGTCATGTTAAATTGTTACTTTCGGCTTTGCTCGTTTACAAAAAGTTAATTTTTCTTCCAAATTTCTTATAGACAAATATCTTTCGTAAAGTTTATTCTGTTGTGTTTTTGTGTTTTGTGTAGTAATTTAAATTAAAGTCAATTTAAATTGTGCTGCGCATTTTTCTATTCGCAAGTGATCGCATTCGCTACACCCGTCATCTGACGCAACCTAACTGGGTTCGATTCCCGGTTACGCTACACCTACACATTCATTCTCTTTATCTAACTAAGGTCTCGGTCTGGACGCCAGCCGCTGGAGGGGCGTCTAGCGACTGCATGCTCATTGGTTGAACTCGATCAACACGGCTAGCACAAGTCGGTACGCCAACTATATCTACTAGTTCTAGATTTACACTGCCCTATGTGTGCCCTGTGTGCTCCGAATCGCTAAACTTAAGTGGCAGTGGGCGGGGCACATAGCACGTAGAACCGATGGCCGTTGGGGCGGAAAGGTTCTCGAGTGGCGGCCGCATACCGGAAGGTGTAGCGTGGGCAGGCCCCCCACACGGTGAACTGTTGACCTGGTAAAGGTCGCAGGTGTCCGCTGGATGCGGGAGGCCTATGTCCAGCAGTGGATGTCTTTCGGCTAACATGATGATGTGAACCTATTATAACTTACTGTATCACCGCGTGATTAAAGGTCGCGGGAAGGCGCTACGACTTCCGAAATGATAATCTTGGAAATAACACAGAGACTTGTACTAAAGGTAGTTCTCAAGAAACCATCACGATTGCACCGGACAGCTTAGTTCATATGTATAATGACATGGATGTGCTCAGCGTGCGTAAGCTTGCAGTAATTAGAAAGGCTAACGGAATGGGTATTAGTAATGGTAATGGCTATGCAACATAAGGTAATCAGGACTAAAGTTTACAATAAATTAGGCAAGCGTTTTATGGTACCCAATACCCATTTCCCGAGTTAATACCACTTTTGCCAAAAATTCGCCGAGTACCTTTGTCCTCACATTTATAATAAGACAAAGAAACTAGGTATGTGACAGCAAAAACTGTACCATAATAAGTGAAGCGAAAAGAAAAGTTACTAGCTGGATTAAAACACTCACCTAAGATAGAGAAACATCCACCACCACCATGTCAGCCCTAGGACGTCCACTGCTGGACATGGCCCCCCCAATGTCATGGGGGGTAAATGCCATAATCGCCACGCTTGGCATGCGGGTTGGCGATCGCAGTATCTCCATCGCACTCAAGGAATGCTGCTGCCCATTCCCCGGTGGTCTTGGTCGTAGTTTTAGGACATACCCGGGTCCAAGATAGAGAAACATAGCAATTGTTAAAGGTGCCATGATGGTGCCACCCCTAACACGGGGGTAGTATTAGTGTCTCTAAGTAACTCTCGACAATACGTTTCTCAATTATTGTTTCTCCTTTCTACTACTCCCGTTAGGTATACGAAGATGAATAATTTACCTACTTAAATCTGTACAAGATGTCGAAATAAAAAAATACATGTAATATGTCGCTTATATCCGTACGAGTGCATATGTGTTAATTCGACAAAACGTAAATAGAGTTTATTCCAAACCCATGCAGAATAAAATTGCATGCAAAAAAAATTAAGTCCGTATTCAAGTTAGGTCGAATGGGGCCTAAAATAATATAGGTAGAACCATTGCTGTGTAAACGCATCATAACAAGCAACAGGATTTCCTGTTGTGTCGATAGTTTTATCGAATGTACAGTATACGTTGTCGTCACCGTACGCAACAGGTGTAATTATTAAATTAATACCTGTCGGTCATAGTGACAAACATTTGGATTTAATATATGCAAATGCTAAACGCCAATTGAAACCAAACAAGTAAAAGATATCATTCTGTTGATCAGGTTGTGTGATCTACGGGTTCGTCGGCGGACTGACCGGCACCACGTCGATAGCGACTCTTGCGGCCATCGCGCTGGACCGCTACTGGGCCGTGGTGCGCCCCCTGGAGCCACTCCGCGCGCTGACGGCCGTGCGCGCGCGCCTACTCGCCGTCGGCGCCTGGATCTACGCGGCCATCTTCGCTTCCATCCCCGCCCTCGACATCGGCTACGGCCGCTACGTCCCTGAAGGCTACCTCACCAGCTGCAGTTTCGACTACCTAACCGACGAACTCCCGCCCCGCTACTTCATATTCACCTTCTTCTGCGCCGCCTGGGTCGCGCCCTTCTTCACCATCACCTTCTGCTACCTTAACATACTTCGCGTTGTTGTCTGCAACAGAAATGTGCAGACCAAAAACCAAGAACAACGACTATCCTCGAGGCACGTTAAGGAACAAGTTAAACGTAAAGCTGAAATCAAACTTGCCGCTCTAGTCATAGTTGTAATCGCATTATTCTTCGTATCGTGGACCCCGTACGCGATAGTTGCGCTCATGGGTATATTCGGCAAGAAAGATTTAATTACGCCTATAGTTTCAATGATCCCAGCATTGTTCTGCAAGACCGCCGCTTGCATAAACCCTTTCATTTACATAATCACCCATCCAAAGTTCCGTAAGGAATTCAGGAAGTTACTATTCAGAGATAAATCTAGGCATATGAGTACTTATACAAAAACGATCGGCTACACTGAGGCTGAAGCTACTAAAATGAAACGACCGAGTAAAGATCTCAGCGACACTGAAGTCGAAGTAATCCAAATGAAGGATATAATTCCTTATGAGACAGAGGGAAATGTTAAACCTCCTCCTAGCAATGTGAAGACGATTTCGTCCAGGGTCGCGGAGAGGGAGGGCTCTATGAGAAGTGTCAGTATGAAAAGCTTCGAAGAAAGTGTCGTGAGCCCACCATCTTGGTACGCTAAACCGAACTTCGGAAAGAAGAAGAGTTTCCACCGCCGATCCTCGAGGAGTGTTGTGTCTATGAACACAGATCCCGTGGTCTTGTAATTTATTTAATGATTTCCAATTTTGATGTTCAATAACTATTTATTTAGATTAATTAGATAAGTCACACAACGTGCTTTTACTGTCTAGACTTTAATTTCCTTAGTAATTAGACAGTAGACATTATAATGGCGTTTTAGGTGATGGCGGTCCATCCTCAAAGAGACTATTACTAGTTAAAAAAATTAGTACTATATTATATCGCTACCGCTACTGAGGGCAAGTACATTTTGAAAAGACAAAATGAATTAAGAAGAATGTGTATTAACAGCACACCTTATTTATTACAGTACTATTACCGTACCGTACTTGTCTTCTCGAAGATCTCACGGTAAATAAATGCCATACGATTAAATAAATAAATTTATTGCAGTACGCAATAACACGCGTTAGGATACCTATTTGTTTTCATCTTGTTAGTTTTATCACGCAAATAAATAGTAATAGTAACTAAATTATACCTTGGATTCTATTTCGGAAAGCGAATGGAATCGGTTTTGTTGGGGCTGTAAATCCTATGGTATCTAATCGATTTTATTTGAAATAATAACTAAAGACTCGTTTTATGCCGATTTTCGCAATTGTCTCGCGGGCGATGAGCAATGAGCATAGCATAGCGAGCATGACTACATTTTGGTGCTCTTTTTCTGACCCACATTTGAAAAAGCGCAGAAGAACAAGAGAGAGCACACCACTTAAAATGATTCCAATCTAATTTAAATACCAAAGTAACGGTGTTCCGGGATAAAACCCTTGTATGATTACTAAATTACAAAATAGAATATTAAGATTAATCAAATGTGATATTCGGTATACTTGCCCAGCGCTAGTGGGCAGCGGCGCCCGCGTGCCGCGTGAGGTGTGGTATGTGAGGTTAAGCAACGCGGGCCCGGGTCAATTCTAGGATGGGTGACCGCTTTGAGTGGTTACTAACTGAGCGCTTCCGTGCTTTGGAAGGCATTTGGAAGGCACGTTAAGCGTTTGATCCCGGCTTGATGTCTAGTACAGCAGTCGTTAAGCCAAGTTAGAGGCCTTCCGGTGGCTTGAGGACTTCTAAGAGTGAAGTGGCCCACTGACTGATGAGGGGGGTCGACGTTGCACCACGTCCGTAGGGAGTACCCACCGTTACCCTACACGTGACCCCTGGTGGTGCTAAAAGTGCAACCGTACTTGTCTTCTCGAAGATCTGTTAAAAAATGAATGCCATACGATTATTATGGCACTGAAACACTGAAACGTGGTCGCTTACTATGGGCCTCATAAGAAGGCTCAAAGTCACCAAAAGAGCAATGGAGAGAGCTATGTTGGGAGTTTCTCTGCGTGATCGCATCAGGAATGAGGCCATCCGCAGCAGAACCAACGTGACCGATATAGCCGAATCGCTAAACTTAAGTGGCAGTGGGCGGGGCACATAGCACGTAGAACCGATGGCCGTTGGGGCGGAAAGGTTCTCGAGTGGCGACCGCGTACCGGAAGGCGTAGCGTAGGCAGGCCCCCCACACGGTGGACTGATGACCTGGTGAAGGTCGCGGGTGGCGCAGGACCGGTCATTGTGGAAGTCTTTGGGGGAGGCCTATGTCCAGCAGTGGACGTCTTTCGGCTGACATGATGATGATGATTATTATTATGCTTGTTAAGTATAGGTACATATATATACTTGTAAATTAAACGCTATTGAAAATCCACAGTAGACGTAAATTCAACTGTTTTTTTTTTACTGCCACGTAAGTAAGAGGAAATGGGACAATTTAAGATGTGAATAAAGCAATGGGTACATTCGCTTCATTGTTACTACTCGAGAGTCGAGTGGCATTAAAATCAGGAGCAAACGGATTTGCTGATCTGAAATAGAATAAATTGAGCCGGGAGAAAAAAATAGATAAACTTACCTACGTGTATATGTTTTGCATCTTATATGGCATTTAATGTTAAAGAAAAATCTGATGTTCATTTTATCAAGCCAGCGTATCTAAGGTTCGCATGATCATTTATACAGATTCTTGAAAATGATTTACATCCCTCTTCCGCCTCCATGAAAGAATCCGTACAAGACAGCTTGGCTAAAGAGTCGCATATATTCAAAACGGTATGATTTAATTATGCCGCACTTATCTTCTTATGTAAATGTATCTCTCCCTTTTGTCGTCTATGCGGTCTATGGTAGAGGGGAGAACTGAAAGGTCTTGGCTTGTCGCGTGGTGATTTTGATTTTGATGATATTATAATGAGATGTGTTCTTTCTATATCAAAATCATACCTATGCTCAATACTCAATACTCAATTATTTATTTGCAGTAAAACATAGTTAAATGCATGCAAATACAATTTAGTAAATTAAATAAAATTAGAAATACATAGAACACAATGGATATTTGATACAGAAAACACAAATTAGGCGCATAAAATTAGCAAAACCTGGACATAATTCGATAACTGTAATTTTCTTTTTGTATGATTTAAAGCATAGTTAGTTATACCTAAAATTAAAAGAATTAAACATTTTAAGGCTCCGCGTCAATGTTAACACTTTTGACGTAGTTAGGTGCATAGAGAAGCTGTTTAATTTTTAATAATTTATCACCATATTGCAGATCTCTAAAGTCACAAATATGGGTAATTATTGGAAAACCAAATACATAACTACGTCTACGTCAAAAGTGTTTAATTGATGCCGTCAACTTTTTATTAGTACTATATATAAGAAACGTATTAAACAAAAAATATCCACGATAATTGACTAAATGATATTTTTTCTTATCATAATACAGGTACTTTTACAAAGTTATTTATTATGGCTTACTTACAAAATCAAAATGTGTTAAAAATTTAGTATTTTGTTTTTTTAACATTGACGCGGAGCTTTAAAATGTTTAATTCTTTTTATTTTAACCATAACTAACAATACTTTAAATCATAGAAAAAGAAAATTACGGTTATTGAATAATGTCCAGGTTTTGCTAACTTTATGCGCCTAAATTGAATCGGTGATTATACAATGTCAAAGAGAAAAACAGAAACAGATTGATACTATTAAAAAAATAAAAATAAATAAAAAGTCACATATTCAGGTAACACACAGGTAGTTAGTCAAAGTCCAAATATAAGTTTAAACCGTGGGTGTATTCCAAGATTAGCTTAAACAATTTTGACTCACCCAGTTATATTCCACCTAGTTATACAGGGTGGGTCCTGTAACAGGAGCAAAAAATTTAACGGTGGATTATTTAGCGGGCCAGCAATTATTTCCAAGTGGTCTCAAATGAAAAAAAAAAACCTTTTTTGTTTCATTTATTTTCTTCAAAGATGGCTTACCAACGTATATTGTTATTACTTTTCTGGAGTGACATTAATGTCAATTTATTTTAAAATGTTAATGAAATTGTAAAAAAAATAACATAAATATCCTTGAAAACAAAAAATGCAAAAGTAATTATGAGTCATAACTTGATACTACCTCAAACACTGCATTAAATGATGTGCTATAATCTCGTAGTGTCAAGATCCATTACTCGGAGGTCACAACTTTATCAATATTTGCTCCGAAACGAAAATGTTTGAACAAAAATTGTATACCAGTACAGGGGCTAGTATGATGATAGTGGTGTTACGAGTACTACAGATGCCCTTAGGAAGCGTCCTTTTAAATATTTGCTCCAGTTACAGGTCCCATCTTGTATTCGAATTGGGCCTTAGTCGAATAATATATAATAGATTATGTATAGTTCGATTATAGGAGTTATATTTGAAACGTATTTTTAAAGTTTTATGAAAACCATATCAAGTGATACACATCTTTGGTATTTGTATTCTTATACCTAGCAATAAGTACGCAAATTTAGTACGACACTAACCCCGACGGATGCCTATAAAATCACACCTTGTTTCGGTTTAATACGAAATCAGTTTTAAACAATGAAGTTTTTTACTTTAGGTAGATTAGGTTTGTTAAGGGGATTCAGATGCCTGAAAGACAAACTGCCTTGAAATGGAGCGCCGCGCAAAGGGGCTCCTTAGTGACGGCCCGATTACAAAAAAGTGGAAACAAGTAATTTCTGATGCCGTGTTATCTGCGAATACGGTGTAATATTCTGGGGCAACACAACAAATAAGGTGTATCTTGGCCATGCGTAATCTTTATCAAACGGATAACTGTGTGTGTATTCTTAAGGACATGAAAATACTGACGTTGTCTTTTATGTATGATGTACACTCATTCTAGAAATTAAATTAATGTTAGAAATAATTAAAATATTCAGAAATAATATATACATATTTTTTTATTAGGAAAAGATGCAACCAGGGTATTGGTACAGTCAAGGATTTTAATTGGTGACCCACTTAAGGTTGATACTTGACAGTCCTGTCACATTGTACAGATTTATTTGTTGCGAAATGGGTCCCGAATTTTTTTTTTCGAAGTTCGGAGTAGTCCTTCAGGACACAGAATAAGGAATAGTACAAGTACAGACTCCCTAACAAAAACGGCGTTTAGGCATAAGAAACGTGCCTACTCTCTGCATCTCTGTCTATCGCTTAACTTGTATTCATTCACGCGCGGAACGTGTAGCTCTAGGGTTGTCACGCAAAAAATACTTCAATGATGCAAAAAATGTTGTACCTCATCAGATGTCGCTTAAGTACAGTGAACCGATATTAATTAAGTACATCTTACTTCACAAGAATAATAAATCTCATATTTTTTTAACGAACCATCTAACGATACCCTACTCGTTGGGTTTTGCAAGAAGAAAAAATGCATCCCCATTTTACGTGTAGGGGAAGTACCTTCAAACTACATATATAGTCGGTTTTGTGGGCCTGTTTAGCCTAGTCTATTAAATATGTCGTCGTCTGGTACCCATAACACAAGCCTTATTGAGCTTACTGTGGGACTAGTTCGATTTGTGTAAAAAATTGTCCCAATATGTATTTATTTATTTATATAGTGGTACATTTAAAATGAAAGAGCTCATTGTGTGCATCTCAAATATATTTTTTTGTAATTTTAAAATAATTAGTTTACAAATTATTTAAGAAAGTAGCCAAAAAAATACCATTCCCCCTTCATCTCCGAAACTACTGGGTCTAAAATAAATAAAAAATACATTTAAAATCATCAACGAACAGGTTTTGTCGGACATACAAATCAACAACAAACACGTCACAACTGCATACAACAGCCCGGCTACTCGTAGTATGATAGCTTATACCATCACGTTATATGGCCAAAATGTACTGAAACGTCACATAAAACGTGACGGTATAAGCTATCATACTAGCCGGGCAGGACAGGTCATCTTCTTATGTTTTTCAGCTACTTATACCTACCTTTGTCCGTGTTTCAAATGCTATGGCCACAATAAAGGACAACTACCTAAATAGGACGACTATTATGTAGCTAATCAAGTAAAATAAATTTAATAACGCGTGTTTCATTTTGAATAAAATTACAGTTAGTTACTTAATAAGTAAAACGTTGGAAATGGTGAGTTTAAGCTATAAGTACCTAACAAGTAGCCAGGTGGTTCGTATCGTATTTATTTGTATTGTAACTTACAAGTTGATAATTTTAAACACCAACCAATAATTTTAAACACCAACCATCACTACATAAGTATTTATTATTACATATACCAAACTAAAATAAAAACTTACCGTTCAAAATTTGTAGGCAACTGAATAGAAGATACACCAACGTTCCTTCGGGTATTCAAACAACCATATACACAGAACATGTGTGGCCGGTTATCGGTTTCATCGTGGGTTTTTTAAATCACACAAAAAATTACGTAGTAACGCGCGGTTCGTCGCGATCAAGTCGGCGGCGCGCGGCAGCGGATCACAAAACGACGCGCACGTACATGCTCGGACGGCGACGGCCCGCGACTGACAGCTACTTTCGGGTTTTTCGAGCGTTAGGTTATTAACGCGGCGCGCTCCACCCATTGCAAGCTCCTTGCTCAGGAGGTACGAGTACTGCATTATAAGAAAATGTTTATTATTTGGTTGCGAATTAAATGATTGTAGTAAATTATTTTCTAATTTTATTTATCATCATCTCCGAATGTAGCGAAGAGCGCCTACGAGAGAATCTCCCACCTAGGGCAGGGGTCGGCAAACCGTGGCTCTTCGACGACGCGTCAAATATATAGTGTAAAACTTATAAAAGGTAAAGGGTTTTTGGCTCTCTGAGGTTCCCAAATGATGATGATATTTTACTGTATTTGGCTCTTTGTTAAAAAAAGTTTGCCGACCCCTGACGTGAAAGTGTTAAGAGTTCAATGTTAAGGGCTCTATAAAATATACTCATGTCAGACACGCGCTGATGATGTGATGTTAAGCGCTTTGTCCTGTCAGATATATGTAATTGCGAAAAGGAACGCAACTCGTTTATCTTTATTGTATTCGTTGTTATTGTCGCTGTAACAAGAGCGAAAAAGGCGCGTAAGTACCGTACCGTAGTAGTTCAATTTCTTTGACTGTAGAGTTATCATTATTATGTGTCAGATAATGTGGGAATCTATTTATTTATTTATTTATTGTAAAGGGAAACAAACAGCTTAAAAAATCTACGGCCTAGTTTTACAAAGATCCTTTGGATAATGTTGGATCAAATTTATATATGGAACTCGTAATATTTTTGGACTTATCTTACGGATCTTTATGAAGCCCGATTTTCTTAAAACCCGTTTGTATCTTTTGTCGAATTAAATTTATTAAATGCTTAGTTACTACGTACCGATATATATCATTAAAAAAACATGTCTATAAATACCTCCTGATTGATAAGGACACCATATATATGCCAAACATAGAAAAAAACATAGAAAAAAAAAATAGTTCAAAAGTTTTATTTTCTTTTGGAGTCATTATTTTCGAATATATTCACTTTATCAAAAATGTTTGAGAAAGACCTGTATTCATTGTTAAAGACCTATCCAACAACATCCCACACCATAGGTTCGAAGCATTTTTTTTTAAAGACTGACGGACAGACAGACTGACAGACAGACATGCCAAAACTATAAGGGTTCCTAGTCGACTACGGAACCCTAAAAAAGTGCCTCTGAATACTCAGATGGAATCGTGAAACGCGTATTAAGTACATACTCGTATCGTTGATAATAGCATTAGCAAGCACTATACCCTTTCTAGTCGACATAATGCATCATTTCACTCTTCTAGCACTTAAGTAGGTACATACCTGTTTTCTCAGAGTCCAATATTTCCCAACTGGAGCAATTTGATTTGTTTTGTTTTAGGTTTTAGTGGAACACGGCCACCACAAGGCTTGTGGCGATGTCGGTGAACTGGCAAATAAATACATATTTCTGTATCTTTGTACATATTTCTAGTCGAAACGCAGAATAAAATTTAATATATAAATATACTGTTCGTGTGTATAAGGCAAAGATCAAAATATTTGCTGTAACAAACCTATTGGAATCAGTAGACTAACCGCTCCGAGGCTCAATCATTTCACATTCTAACTTGGTTTTAATGAGTTTTTCAAGCTCTTCCTGGCGCATTAACTCGACGCGCATGGAAAAAAACGTCCAAAAGACTTGAAATCGAAATGTGTAGGAATTTCAGATTGAGCCTCAGTCACGTACTCTGTAGCCATCAACCACAGCTAATACTCTAATTAAAGCAATCAGGGACATTTCCTAAACTCAAGCAAAGCGCTCTAGGCTATGCGATCTGTCGATTGAAGTCGGTAAAACCGGGACGGGATTTCATGAGACTGAATTAATATAAATTTTAGAAACAACTCAAAATGAATGGTTTCCAACAACTCACTCACTTATATTTCCTTTAACATATTTAGCTAATAAGATTCCACTTCATATCGATGTAATTCATTCATTAACCTGTAAATAAAATTACGTAGCTTACTCAATCAAGTATCTACGATATTTTTATATACTATACTTAACACTATTTATTTGTTAACATGACGCATAATGAAGACGTAATTTTAGGTCGCTTATTGGTGGTGCCTTTAATGAATTAAAGGGATTGTCAATGGTTTAGATTAAATGGACCGTAAAATCAATAACATCTCTTTGAAAAGCCACGTAAATATGCGCATAAAAAGTAGTACCTACGACCTTAAATGTGAAATTCTCGATGTCAAATAGTGTTTAAATGTCTTCAGGTAGAGAAAACTGCCTATAGATCAATAAAATTGTTTAAATGTTAATTTTTGTTTTAATTAACCCAAATTAGGAGGCGTAATAAGAAATGTAAATGAGATAGTTTTACTGAGATATTCTGCTATTGTTATTTTTAATTCGGCAGTTTCTTACAAATTTTCGAGAGCTCACTAAACGAAACAGCCGATTTGTAAAAAAAAAACACACTTTAAGTTGTTCAGTATGACTCAGATTTAGGCACTGGAGGCCAATTCTCGGGCCGTTAGATATGATGTCTATTAGACATATCTCGATAAAAAATGGCGGATGTCGATCGCAAACCTATTTGCGTATTCTCGAAATCTCAAACTCGAGATATGTCTACTCCCAGCGTTCGAGATGCAACGACTGGTCAGTAGCGATCGTGATGGTTTTATTACAATTTTTTTGACATTTGATCTGCTAGTGGCGGTAAATATTGACAACTTAAGTAGTTAATCGACAGTACAGCAGCACAAAATGAACATTTGCGAAAAATATGTCGATTCATTTAAATGATTTAATGGCTAAAGACTTTTAAATATTTTTCATACGTTCACAGCTCTCAAATATTGCAAGTAGTCTTTGAGTCAAAACTGTCAAGTCAAATCATTTTTTATGCGTTCCATTTCACGTAGTTCATAAACGAGCAATACTCGTAAATATGTTGAGGTGTTAAATCACCATGATTATGTATTAGATTATTGAAAAATTTATGACACTTTGGTTATTTGATATAAGCTATATTTAATTAAGTGGAAGAACTTATAAAATGTTTTATTATTTAACACTCGATTTTAAACTAACACAATCGAAAAAAACGGAACGCGTATTACAATAGACATTGAGATCATATTTCGACATCATTTCGATCGTGTCCTAGAATAAGAAATTTCTCTGTGTCCGACATTTTGGTGAGATTTTTCAATAGACATTGCGTCAATCGAGATCATTTTGTATAGACATCATCTCGAACGGCCCGAGAATTGGCCTCCTGGTCCCACCGCCGGCGAAGAGCGATAAACGAGTAGAATTTAATACTAGAAACGAGTGGGCGAGCGGAAGTGTTTTTGTATGAGCTTATAGCTTACTCGCCGGCGGTGGGACCAGTGCCCTTAGCAGTGGTTATATTCTCTTTTTAGCCCCTACAAACCAGTGATAAAAATCTACCCCGCTGTACAAGTATATCAAATATGAGAGAGGAATGGCGCCGGGTCGTAAAGCTCGCCACCCACAGCATGACGGCCACGACCACTCTGGCAAGAGTATAACGACGAAAATGAAGAAGATTAGGTATATCAATATTAATGGTTGAATGTAGGAGGAAATATCTAGCTAATAACTAGTCTATAGGTAGCTACATGCCTGATTTCAACAATTATTTCGAACGGACATTTAGCATCTTAGATATACAAGGTAAATTTATAAGTCTTCGATGGGTCAATATGTTGTCATGATCAGGGACCTATTTCACCAACTTGTCAATTTTCACCTGACAATGAAAATTCGATATAAATACATTGCTGCATACGTATACGTAAGTAAGGTTGAACACGCCAAAACTTGGGCATGTAAAAGTATTTACTGCTACGTTAAAATTAAAGATATGTATACTTTTTTGATGCCATTTTAATCGTAAAAAAGTAAACTATATAACAATAATAATAATAATAATAATAATATAATATTAGAGGACAATCTTACACAAATCGACCTAGTCCCAAACTAAGCAAAGCTTGTACTATGGGTACTAGACGACGATATACATACTTATATAGATAAATACATACTTAAATACATAGAAAACATCCAAGACCCAAGAACAAATATCCGTGAAAAATGCACAAATAAATGCCCTGGCCGGGATTCGAACCCGGGACCTCTAGCTTCGGAGGCAGAGTCACTACCAACTAGGCTAAACAGGTCGTTTTTATGAAAGGTGTATATCTATCAAGATGTCGAACCGGCAACTCCAACTACGCGAACTAATTTTGCTCGAACACACACAAAATCCAACGCTCAGCTACAGGAATGTGGCAAAAAGGTTAAAATGTCCACAATCCACTGTTTTTTCCGTATTGAAGAGGTTTCGCGAACGCTTAACAATAGAAAGAAAGCCAGGAAGTGGTGGGCTGCAGGGCGTAAAGTATAAAAAAAAGGAGGAACGCATCTTAAAGATATTTGCCTCAAATTGTAAGTTATCATCTCGCGATGTGGCAAAAAAAGTGAACATGTCCCAATCATACGTACAAAAAGTGAAACGTAGAGCAGGTTTAAGAAGTTTTAAAGCACAGGCGGCACCAGATCGGAATGCGAGACAGAATTTATCAGCAAAAACACGATCAAGAACACTCTATGAAAAATATTTAACGAAATTTGACTGCGTTGTTTGCGACGAAACTTACATTAAAGCGGATTTTAAACAAATTCCTGGACAAGAGTTTTACACCAGCAAAAACCGCACAGACGCTCCTGAGGATTGTAAAACAAAAAAACGATCAAATTTCCAAAAAAATACCTTCTTTGGCAGGCAATTTGTAGTTGCGGGAAAAGAAGCAGTTCGTTTATAACTACGGGCGGGAACAATAAATGGCACTATCTATCAAAAAGAGTGCTTACAAAAGCGACTACTGCCATTTATAAAGAAGCACGACTCTCAACCGTTGTTTTGGCCAGATCTGGCTAGTTGCCATTACGCTGGACCCGTAAAGGAGTGGTACAAAGCAAACGGGGTGGCAGTGGTACCGAAAGTCAGCAATCCGCCAAACTGTCCAGAACTCCGGCCCATCGAGGAGTATTGGAGCATAATGAAAGGAATTCTTAATAATTTTTAAGAAAAAAAAACCGACTTCAATGGGGGAGTCCGGTGAAAGATTATTAATCTTAGATGGTGCACTCTTAGATTCCATACAATAAAATACAAAAATGGCTATAAGTATGTTTATAATGGTTATAGAAGACTAAGTACCCTCAATTCCTCATGAAATCATGGAAAAACCTTGCTTGCTTGACAAACAAAACGAAGAGAACAAATCGCCAAACGTGAACTACGCGTCGTTGAAGAGTTCCGTTCTGATCATCATCAGCAATTCCACTTCATCAAATGTCACTTTTATGAATGAAAATGCTTCATGAAAATACTAAAATCACTATTTGTGTGCCTTTCACATTTGAGGAGTTTCCTCGATTCCTAATGGATCCCGTCATCAGAACTCGAGCATGACAAAAATCAATCGTGAAAATAGAACTTGCTTAACAAACACAGCTAGAAGGACAAATCGCCAAACGTGAACTTTTCGTCGTTGAAGAGTTCTGTTCTGATCATCATCAGCAGTTCCACTTCATCAAATGTCACATTTTTGTATGATAATGCTCGATTTGTTGATAAAAACACAAAAATCACTATATGTTTGCCTTTAAGATTTGAGGAGTTCCCTCAATTCCTCATGGATCCCATCATCAGAACTCGAGCATGACAAAAATTAATCGTGAAAATAGAACTTGCTTAACAAACACAGCTAGGAGGACAAATCGCCAAACGTGAACTTTTCGTCGTTGAAGAGTTCTGTTCTGATCATCATCAGCAGTTCCACTTCATCCAATGTCACATTTTTGGATGCAAATGCTTGACTTGTTGATAAAAACACAAAAATCACTATATGTTTGCCTTAAAGATTTGAGGAGTTCCTTCAATTCCTCATGGATACCATCATCAGAACTGTCTTTTGACAAAAACGGGACCAACTTGGATATATATACATACAATCAAAAAAAGATTTTTTCAAATCGGTTAAGAAATGACGGAGTTATGGAGTAACAAACATTAAAAAAAAAAAAAAAAAAACATACAACCGAATTGATAACCTCCTCTTTTGAAATCTTGAAGTCGGTTAAAAAGAGAGGCGGAGAGGTGAAATCCGTGGCTGAGCTAAAAAAAATGTGGACTTGGGCGACCAAGAGGTATCCCGACGTGAAGGTGCAGTCTCTTATGAGGCGTGTTCGAGGAAAAGTACGATCGATGGCTTACTCGTCAAGAAATCTTGACTAAACGTTATTGTCATTTAAAATACATTAAATTTACTTATATTTAAAGTAAACGTCTTATGATTATTTATTAAATCTTTTCTATGATATTAATTTTAGTGTGCCCAAGTTTTGGCGTGTTCAACCTTTAGCAATGCTGTCCAGCAGCCGCCTATACTTGTCGACCCCGCATGGTACGCCTAACTTTCATTGTAAGGAGACAATTGTTATGTTGGTTAAATAATGGGCCTGACCTGGCGTATGCAGACGACGTCCTTTTAATCGTCACCTGCAACACAATAATAGAGATAGTAAATAGAGCAAACGGAGCATTGAAACTCACTGGGCATTGAGGTTACTTATTAGGATCAACCATCATCATCATATCAGTCAAAACACGTCCACTGCTGGACATAGGCCTTCCCTAAAGAGCATAATGACCGGTCCTGCGCCACCCGCATCCAGCGGACTCCCGCGAGGGTCAGTCCGTCAGGTCATTAGTCGTCCTTGTGGGAGGCCATCCCACTCTAAGCCTCCCAGTACGTGGGCGCCACTCGAGAACCTTTTCGTTCCAACGGTCATTGGTTCTGCGTGAAATGTGGCCCGCCCACTGCCACTTAAATTTAGTGATTCGGGGGACTATATCGGTTACTTTGGTTCTACTGCGGATAACCTCATTTCTGATGCGACCGCGCAGAGATACTCCCAGCATAGCTCTCTCCATTGTTCTTTGGGTGACTTTGAGCCTTCTTATGAGGCCCCTAGTAAGCGACCACGTTTCAGTTCCATAGGTCATCACTGGCAACACACATTCGTCAAAGACTCTCGTCTTGAGACACTGTGGAATATTGAACGAAAAGATGTGCCGCAGCTTCCCAAACGCTGCCCAGCCGACTCGGATTCTCGAAGTTGGACCTACCTAACTGGAAAGTCTGTCCTTGGTATATAATCGTCTACAACTTCGAGTGAAAAGGGTCCGATTTTAACGGGTGAATCAATAATGAGTTTAAATTTGGACTAGAAAAGACGCAGATGCGAACAAACATCCTAAAGTTGGGAGCGCCAACATGAACGAACTTGTACTAATAATTGTGTACAGTAATCCCATAAAATTACTCCTTCTAAATTTTGACAAACATTTTCGATTCATCCACCATGTGCAAAACAGTCAAAAAAGCATTACACATTTACAGAAAGCTCCAAAATCGTGGCCTTTTTGGGTTTGGTATATATGTAGGTACTTACACGTCAACTCTGTGAGTGTAGAAATTATAGGTACCTACTTAAACATGCTATAGAGCCTCTTACATACGCTGCAGAAATATGGGGAGAAGAGGCCTCTAATATAAAAGTGCTCAGAAAACTCTATTATCCATGCAGAGCGCCTTTGCTATGAAGCGGTTATTCCGCCCAATATCGACTACTGCTTCAATTGCGTTGCCGGACTTCACTTATCTAGATCCGAAGGATGTAAAAGTAATAGAGATTGAGAGAATCGAATCCAGGAGCATCTTTCCCTAGTAGTCTGATAATAGGTTTTTCGAAAACTGAGGACGTAGGGACATAGAACTGAGTTGTAATCCGGATACCGTCCGGCTATTACATACTGACGGGATCAAAGTTGGCGTTGCATACGTCATGATGTGCTCGGATGGCAACCAATTTACAAATCGACTCAAACTATAGTGGTCAGCGGTTAAGAAGTCAATAGTCCATACAGTTTATAACCTAAAAGTCACTTTGAGGTTATAAACTGTTTGGAAATGACAGGTGTCAGGATTGACTTCTTAACCGCCGACTACTATACATGACAGTAATTGCACTTATACCAAGCAGAATACTTAGGTATTGAAATGACGTGTCGGAAAAGCTTGCAGGAGCATTACAAGAGTGAAAGCTGACAATTAATACTGGGGAACTAAATGGCAAACATGGAGGTGAAAAGAAAAGCGCAACGAATCTATACAAAGCACAGACTACTTATAACTATTTCGCAATTTCATATGAAAGATCGCATCAAAAAAATCTGGCAAGTGCGAGTCGGAACTCGGCAATTAGTGTTCCGTACTATCAGTTGTTTTAGATGTTCACACTTTACACACTCCTTTAATTCATTACTAAATCTGAAAATTTTATAATTAAAATTGTAATATAACTTTGTCACTTTAATATTATATTTTCTCCTGCAATTGCTACAATTGGCAATGAAAATTTATTTTCATCTGCTCTGCCTACCCCTTTTGGGAATATTGGGAATATACAACGTTGTATTATTAAATAATCTTTCACATATAAATATGCTGATCATTATAAAAATAACAGAATATAAAAGCACAAAGGCGAGCTAACTTATATAATAACCTTCCGAATGAACGGCGGAGCCGCGCGGTTAGTTTGTGTAATCTAATCGTGCATGCTTTTAGTTATTTGGACTCCACGATAATACCAATATTCAAATGAATACACTGATCAAGGAACGTGTTATAATAATCGCGGATGACATGTGTTCACACACGACACGTCTCAAACATTTAGTCACCTCTACCTACTTAGATAATGCCCTAAATTTAGAAGATGTCGAAATCTAAGCACGAAATAAACGAAATGTATTTATCTATACGAGTACTTAAGAGATTAATAGAGGCATTCATTAAACACTTTTTGATAAAGTAAGTATTTTCGGAAATAATCACTCCAAAAGAACATAATGTGAATAAATCATGAAATTAAAGCTTAAAGCGTGTCACACACAGGAGCGGCCTGCGGTGGCGGCCGCGGTTTAGGCCAGTTGTACACTATGACAATCCTAACAATCATTCAGACACACGCGGCCTTGATTCTCATAGATTACAACTGGCCGCCACCTCGGCCGCCACCGCAAGCCGCTCCAGTGTGTGACACGCTTAAATAAAGACTTTCAATACGAAAACTATAGCGGATATTTTCTTTATTATTATTAAAATGGAATTGCTCTTGGCCAGCATCTAGCCGGGGGGCAAAAATGAGGCCGACGATGAAGCGAGCTCACCCAGAAGATGCCTTTTCACTCGTGCCTTAAAAAGGTCTAGGTCAGGGGTCCCCAAAGTGGTCCAGGTGGACCCCCAGGGGTCCACGAACGATGTGACAGGGGTCTACGCTGGAGTGGCAAAAAAATAGGGGTTCACAGTTTGTACGTGGGGGTCCACGAAAATTTATCTGGTTTCGATGGTAAATAACGAAACAGATAATGATTTTTGTATTATTTTTATATCCTGGACGACTGATAAATATATAATAAAAATATTGCGTTCCTCCGTGATATGATATGATAGAGTGATAGAGTGATGAATATGATAGAGTGGAGTATCCGAACGCACTCGGAACTAGACGTCAAAAACGAGTAGCGTATTTAGAAATTGTAAAATTAAAGTAAATTATCCAAAATTGGTCTTGTATTGTTCGTTAAAGTGATCTAGAGTGAATAATTTAGCTGTGATAATGTTATCCGGGAATTAGATTAACGATAAAAGTCACAAATCGTCAAGTTAATATTTGACAGATTGTCACCGTTCAAATTTTGAAATGACTTAAAAGTATACCGAGTACTGTGCATTACAACGGATTTTCAAAGCAGGGGAGTATTGTTTTTTACATTATTATTACCTTAAGTTTTGTCTAAGTGAATAATTGGTCACAATAATATAGGTACCTAACCTATTTGTTACTTTTGTAAGTACCTTGTATATTCTATGACTAGTCAAAAATAAATACTTTCAAAGTTAAACAAAGCAGAACTAGTCCAAATTAGTACATAATATATTGTTTAGAGAGTATAAGTGTATTTTTACTGCACTTAGTGTGCTTATAGTCCAGTTAAATTCAGGATATAGTCAATTTTAGTCAACATTATTAGTTGTTATAATTATTACTACAAGGTATTTTGCTTGTAAGAGTTATAAGCCCTTAGTATAAAGTTTTTAGACCCAGGTATTTACATTTTCAATATGTTTTCAGCCCAAATCACTAAACCAATTACACGCAGAGATGCTTTAATTAGCAAACTGCAACAAACTCAAAAAGACCTCAAAGGGGCCATAGAGCTTAATGAAAAGCTCCTGCAGGAACGAGATGACAGTGAGGAGGAGGTCATGCGGGTTGTCAGGATGAACACAACCCTCAAAGCTCAGCTCGCTGAACAAGACCTGCAATATGAAGACATGCTAAGCCAGCGGACAGAACTTCAACTCACCGTGGACCGGTTCCAGCAGTGCCAGGAGGTACATGAGCAAGCTTTGCGGCGTATTCGGGATCTGGAGCAACAACTGGAAGAACTTCAGGCAAAGCAGACCACTATTTGCAAGTATTGCTCGGAGTTGGGTGAAAACAATTTAAGTATCTTTGCCGAATTTAGTACTTGTGAAGTAGACATGATGCATGATAGTATAGTAAACGCCCCCATAATGGAAACAATAGATTTGACCAATTCTGTGTATGTAGAGAGTGATTTTGATCAAAGAGTCATAGTGAGAGGATCAAACAAAGTAAAAAAATATTTAAAATTGACTAGATTTATTAAAAAATCTAAAGTTTTATTGCAACGCCACAAAAAAATTTTCAAAGCAGTTTTGTCTAAGTACAGTCATGTGTCACTGAGCGACCAGCTTCATAACTGTCAGCAACAATTAGACCGGGCAGTAATAGAGTTGAAAAATCGCTCCGAAGAGGTTAAGATGCTGCAATCAAAATTAAAGGATATCACTAGCAAGCATGACCTGTCAAGCAAAACTTTGCATGAATACATAGCGTTTATGAATAATGTTCTAGAACCGGGCAGCGGCATCCCACTACACTTCGAGTCGCCCCGGGTGCCGGGGCGCTGCCCTGGCCCGAGCCGCGAACACTCGCCCGCCGGCCGCGCGCCCGCCGCCCCCGCGCCCGCCTCCCCCGCGCTCAGACGCGCCGCCGCCAGCGCCGCCACCCCGCGCCGGGGGGCGCCCGCCCCGCCGCCGCCGTGCCGAGCCGAGCCGGCGCCGCCGCTGCCGGTCAGTGTAGACCCGCCGCCGAGCCGAGAAGAATCGCCGTTCCTGAGCATAGTCGAGTCGCCGCTGTCGCTGAGCCAAGCGGAGCCGGCATCGCCGCCGGTGCCTTTCTCCGCCCGCCCGCCCGCGGCCGCCGCGCCCGCCCGGCTGCGCCGCACCGTCGTGTACACAGACCGGGTGGGCGTCGGCCTCGGGGCGCTGCTGGCGGGCCGCTTGATGCAGAAGGTGACCAACAACTGTCTCCCGGGAGCCTCCGTCGATCGTTTGGCCTCGTGCATCGCCGCTGACCACTTCGACTGCGACTCAACGCTGATAGTGTTCATCGGTGATAGTTTAGGCTGTACCGAGCGGGACATTATTAGGCTATCGGAGACCCTTACTGAAATAGACCAGCGAGGAGTAGGTAAAATCATAATCTGTGCGTTGCCTTTTTCGGATACTTTGTTAGCAAAGGAAAACAAAAAGTTATATTATTTAAATTCAATTTTGTATAGATTGACTCTATACAGCTGTAGGATTACATATTTCGACACTAACAAATTTGTTAAGAATTTCGTTTTGACTCAAAAGCGTCCATATCTACCGAGGAGGTACTTACGTGAGTGTGCTAAATTGTTAGCATATAATATTGTAGACCCCGTCGTGGCTATCACGACGTTTGATAATGTTAAGGCGGTTCCTGTGTTACGTTTTAGTAGCGCGGGCTCCGAAACGGCGTCGGTGCCGGCGAGCAATTTAAACTGACCGATAATACAACGCGTGCTACCACCGGCCCCGAACCCGTTGATAGATGTAACACTAGTATTAATATGGTTCATCAAAATATACAGGGATTTTCTAGTAAGGAACTTGAAATTGATTTATTCATACAATGTTCAAATATTCATATTCTCTGTATAATGGAGCACTGGCTTAAAGATCATGAATTTATGTTTAACTTTAGCAATCATAGCATAGTAAGTTCATATTCTAGAAAGTCATGTAGGCGTGGAGGGTCCTTTATTATGGTAAAACATAATTTGAAATGTAAAGAACGTCAAGATATTGTTGACATGTCCGTCGAGCGTCACATAGAACTCTCTTGTGTAGAGTTAGACCAATTTATAATTATATGCGTATACAGGCCCCCATCGGCGGATTACAGTCTATTTGAGTCAGTGATGGAAGAAGTGCTAAGTAGTATTTTTAAGAGTACAAAATGCGTTATTGTTTGCGGTGATTTTAACGTTAACCTACTTGAGAAATCGCCCACGAGTGTGAGTCTAGTGAATACCTTTAAATCTTTTAACTTAGTGAACTTGTTTTGTGAGCCTACTCGAATTACAGCCACCAGCGCGACATGTATAGATAACGTTTTCAGTAATAAGGATGCGATTAGTAAATTTATTATAAATACCTTAAGTTCTGACCACTGTGGACAACAGGTCTCCTTTAGCGGGAAAACCGACAACGCTCCACGAGACACTATGTGCAGACCTATTTCTGAAAAGAGCTTAGATTTATTTAATCGTAATATTACGAAAAGATTACATTATCTTCCACTTACTGAGGAAAGCCCTGACCGTTTGTGTACTCGATTGTTTAATTGTATCAAAACGGAATTTGATGTATGTTTTAATTTGAAGAAGATTCAAAGCAAGGTCAAAGCTAAATTTAGCGACTGGGCTACGCCAGACATTCACGAGAAGAGACGCCGACTCTATGACTTGTATGATTCGCGAACTACTGATAAAAGGCCGGAATTTCTAGAGTACGTCAAAAACTATTCAAAATCTTTTAAGATAATGTGTGTCGCTGCTAAAGCCAATTACTTGTCAAAAAAGATCCAGAACTCCAGTGACAAGATTAAAACTGTATGGCAAGTTATCAACAACGAAACTGGGAAACGTAAGATAAAAGATCCGCACTTCAGCCTACGAGTCGATGATACTCTAGTAAGTTCTGACCACGAAGTAGCAAATCATTTTGAGCGGTTCTTTTCTAACGTACCCATCGAGACCACGAAGTCTTTGAAGTCATCACCAAATGTCGCTGAATCCTTATTGAAAGAAAATGTTACGGAATGTACAGAAATCTTTAGCTTCACTTACGTAACCCCCCATATTCTAATTAAAGCATTTAGATCATTAAACTTAAAGAAGACTGAAGATCTCTGGGGCCTTTCAGTGAAAGTATTACATTCCGTTGTAGAATCAATCGCACCTTTCTTAGCTGATATTTTCAATAAATGTATTGATACTGGAGTTTTTCCTAACCTAATGAAGCACAGTAAAATTATCCCGTTGTTTAAATCAGGAACCAAAACTGACCCTACCAACTTCAGACCAATCTCAATACTACCGGCATTAAGCAAAGTTTTTGAGAAACTTATTCTTAATCAGCTTGTGTCCCACTTTAATCGCAATAACCTGCTCAATAGCAATCAGTTCGGATTCACTAGAGGTCGTTCTACCACTGATGCCGGTGTGGTACTAATTAAACATATTTTTGATGCCTGGGAAGAGGCTCAAGATGCTATTGGGGTGTTTTGTGATCTGTCAAAGGCATTTGATTGCGTTAATCACGAGAATTTAATTAGAAAGTTAAGTCACTATGGGATCAAAAACGGTGCTCTTGACCTTGTTACATCGTATCTGTCGGAGAGAACACAACGGGTAGTGATCAACGGGACTCAATCAGCAGGGACAACGGTTGCTCTTGGAGTTCCTCAAGGATCTATTCTGGGACCATTTCTGTTTCTTGTTTATATCAATGATTTACCAAACCTTGTGAAAGATAAACATGATATAGTGCTATTCGCAGATGATACGTCGCTTATCTTCAAAGTAGGCCGCAAAGAGAAAAACTTTGACGGTATTAATGAGACACTAAGTACTGTTGTGAACTGGTTTACAGCAAATAATCTACTCTTAAATTCCAAGAAAACAAAGTGCATCAAATTCACTCTGCCTAATGTCAAGGAGGCAAACAATTCCAAGATCAAATTGAAGTCTGATGAACTGGAATTTGAAGACAGAACAGTGTTTTTAGGAGTCACCTTAGATTCAAAACTGCAATGGCACGCGCATATTGCCACTCTGGCTGGCAAACTTAGTTCTGCGGCCTATGCAGTAAGACGTATTAGACAGTTGACTAACGTTGAGACGGCCAGGCTGGTGTATTATAGTTACTTTCATAGTGTTATGTCCTATGGAATCCTTTTGTGGGGAAAAGCGGCAGACATCCAGACCATCTTCGTGCTACAGAAACGAGCTGTACGCTCCATTTACGAACTAAAGGCCAGGGAATCCCTCAGAGAAAAATTTAAGGAGGCAAATATTCTTACTGTAGCATCTCAATATATTCTTGATAATATTATGTATGTTCGGAAAAATCTTCATGAGTTCAAACTTAACAGTGATATCCACGACTACAACACTAGAAGTAAACACAAGATTGCAGTGAAAGCCAGTCGTCTCCGGAAGGTTAGCACGTCGTTCGTGGGGAACTGTATACGATTTTATAATAAAATACCCACCGAAATAGTTAATCTGCCACTGAGTAAATTTAAGTCTCATATTAAACGTTATTTGCTAAGCCAGGCCTATTATGCTGTCAACGATTTCTTAAATGATAAAAATGCTTTTAAGCCAGTGATAGTATAATCTTGTTAGTTAAAATATATATATATACCTATGCTTCACTTAGCCTATTTCCTTGTACAGCTCTTTCGTTGCGTTTTATGAAACATGATGCTGTTTCTTGCCGAACAGTTGTTTTAATCTTCTATATTATTTATTAATGTCCGGCAGCCTGAATATGTCATGCTCGCTTAAAAGGCTTTGCTTACGGTGGCGTCGTTGATCGGGTCGCCACCTTCCCTAACAAATGGTCGAGGGAGGCGATGGCTGAGATACGCGTCATACTCGTGATCGGGTGCTGTTTGTGGAGTCCGGTCTGTTCATGCTTGCAAGGGCATGATTAATACCTTAATACTAGTGTTATTTTATTGGAGATTGACGAGAGACATCATCCTGTTTTGGATTAATTTTATTGTTATTGACGCTTAGAGACCTTATACATCTCTGAGAATATTAAATTACTTAAGTGCTATTTTCATTTACTACTTATTTTAATTTAGACGCTTAGAGACCATGTACATCTCTAAGGACTTAGGAATAATGGACGCTCAGAGACCATATACATCTCTGAGATATTAAATTTATTGTATATACTTTTGTGTATTCGGACAGAGACCGTATATATAGGTCACTAAAATTTTTTTTTTTTTTACATAATGTCATAAGTTAATTTTAATTGAATATTGTGAGTTTGTTTATCACTATAGTTTTAAAATCATTATTATTATTGTCTACTTTTTTTTAGTTCTGCAATTCTGTTTTGAAAACATTATAATTATCATTCTCAATTTGTTTAATTGTATAATTCATATGTTGACTTGTAAAAGTGCCCTTGTGGCCTATTTGCTGAATAAAATTTTTTGATTTTTTTTTTTTTTTTTTTGATAAATATTTCGGTGAATCAAACTACCTATACTATAATACTATATTATTAAAATTACAACTTTCGCCTCCAAAACTTGTCGACTGCAAGTCTGCAACATATCGCGAACGAGCTGTTGGACAAACGAACAAGTCTAGGCTTGCGAAGCACCGTCGCGTCGCTATCGCCGGCGCCGACCAAAACGCTTGTTCGGACGTGCAAAGGGACGAAATACCTATGACTTACGGTAATGTGCTGTGCTTGTATGCACTTGTTTGATTCTTCACCAATAAATACGAATGCTAAGAACAAACGTTACTCATTTGTTTCCGGATTTCGACTACAAAAGTAAAGTGAATTGCTGTTCCTGGTTGCCAGAATCGTGTCGGAAAAGTAAGTACATTATTTGTTTATTTGCTATACAACTTATAGGTATCTCTTTTTGTAGTTAATATATTTGTCTTCTTTGTGTATGATAGACATGTATGAAATATGAAATAATGAACATTACGATTATTACCTACCTACTTCCATAAAACAACAGACAGCCGAAAAAAGTTTATTAGTATTCTTTTTTTGATTCATAGCGAAAAATTATAAATTCTGTTCTATAAAATAGCCATATCCTGTTAAGTAAGACTAAGAAGAAGTTAAGTAAGAATGTTAAGATCACAAAAACTTTTTTATACTTACAGGTAGCTAATTTGAAACATGGCGGAGCCAAAGAAGAAAATTAAGTGTCGACAGTACAGTGTGGAATATTTAAAATTTGGCTTTCTTCCATCAAACGCGGACAAGCGATTGCCCATGTGCCTTTTATGCAATAAAGTATTGAGCAATGACTCTATGAAACCATCGAAGCTCGAAGATCATCTAAAAAGGTGCCACCCTGATAAAACAGGTAAAGATTTGAAATATTTTCAATCATTGAAAGAAAAATATGAAAAGAGACCCACCCTGCAAGGTATGTTCGCTTCAACATCTGAAAGTAACGATGATGGCTTGCGGGCATCTTACAACATCTCATTACTCATAGCGAAATCTGGAAAACCCCACACCATTGGTGAACAGTTAATTTTACCCGCTGTTGAAGAAGTTTTAAAAACTGTTCTGCACAAACCTCCATTTGACATACTCAAAAAAATTCCTTTGAGTAACAACACTGTACAAAGACGTATTGACGAAATGAGCTCTGATATTGAAAGTTTCTTGTGTAATTATCTGCAAACAACTCATTTTTCTATTCAACTGGACGAGTCAACTTTACCTGATAATGAGGCATTATTATTAGCATTTGTGCGATTTGTTATGGACGAAGAAATTCATGAAGAGCTATTATTCGCCAAAACTTTGAAGACTGACACTAAAGGTGAATCGATATTTAACATCCTGAGCGATTTTTTAAAAGAAAAATCAATTCCGTTCACAAACGTTACATCGGCGGCAACAGATGGAGCTCCTGCAATGGTCGGGAAATATCGTGGGTTCATAAGCCATCTAAAAAAAATGATACCAGATTTAACTGCAATTCACTGTGTCATCCACCGACAACACTTAGTAGCAAAAAATTTGAGTGCTAGACTGTACCAATCGCTCCAATTTGTGATTAACGCAGTTAATAAAATAAAAAGCAATGCTTTGAATACGCGTTTATTTGCCCAATTGTGCGATGAAAATGATGAAGACTTCCGACGATTGCTCTTACACACTGAAGTACGCTGGTTGTCGAAAGGTGCATGTTTAACAAGATTTTACTCACTTTTTGAGTCTGTCTTGGAGTTTCTGGATAGTAAAGCTCCAGATTTAAAAGAAAACCTGATCAAGTTCAAAGCAGATATCGCGTATTTGACAGATTTGTTCAAAAAGTTTAATGATATTAACTTACAACTGCAAGGGGACAACCTCAATTTAATTAAAACAAAGAGTGTGATTTCCGCTTTTCTTGGAAAATTGAAGTTAATGAAGCAAAACATTAGTCGACGCGAATTTTCCCAATTCTCAAGCTTGTCACAGGTAGAATGCGAGGATGATGATATTCAGACATATGTTCAACATTTGATTGCCCTGCATGATGATTTCAAAACCAGATTTGAAGACATTCTCACGATGGAAATACCACCATGGATTATAAATCCATTTGATGAAATGGAAGTGGAGAACGTGATATTGCAAGAGGAGCTACTTGAGCTTAGCACTAATGAGGAGCTGAAGGTGAAATATAAAAAAGGGTATCAAACTTTTTGGCTGCAAGCAGAAATACCCGAAAAATATCCTGGACTGTGGAAAATTGCGAGAAAGCTTTTGATATCATTTCCCTCGTCATATCTTGTGGAAAAAAGTTTCAGCACCGTTACAAACCTTTTAACGAAAAATAGGAACAGACTGAATATCACAGAACGAGGAGATTTGCGATTATTCCTGACAAAACTGAACCCAAATATTGACAATTTGTTGTCAATTCATCAAGCTCATCCCTCCCATTAATTTTGAGTGTCATTGTACTTAGAAGTTACGTAACAATGTTTAATTTTATTTTACGACTGTTATTATCATCATAAATATTATAAAGTACTCGAATAAACACAACACAAGCAAAATATACTATATTTAATTTTATTTCACCACTCCGAGATTTAGATTTGATTGATTTTATTTTATTTGATGCTGGAATAGATAGGTTGTGAGTAGATGTCAAAAAAGTAAAGTATTTATTATTGACAGCATATTAACCAATCATTTTTTACTTTTTTTTCTAAACCTGTAAAGAACATTTATGTCACACCTGGCTAAAAGTGGATTTTTTCGCCCGATACATGTGCGGAAATAGCCGCTTTTTCGCCAAATGTTGACATAAAATGATGTATACAACACGGGAGATAATAAAGAAAGCCTTGATCGCACATTTGCGTCCTTCGCTTGCAGCTCGGGCCGTAAATATCTGCGATCTCGGCCTTTCTTTATATTATCTCCCTAGGTGTACATATAATATACTATACTATTTCATAGTTATATCGTCACCAGAGTTAGGTAATAGTCACATTTTTGTAATTTTTTGGGAATATGGTGTAGGCTGTAGAGTAGGGGGTCCACCAGAACCAGCAAATTTTTTAAAGTGGTCTATGAGAAAAAAAAGTTTGGGGTACCCCTGGTCTAGGTTATTTGAAGTCTGAAATACAGACGCCGGCAGACAATTCCAAACCTTAGAAGAGCGCATTATAAAGAAGATGCAAAGCGCTTGGTTCGAATTAGAGGAATTTCGACCAGGTAAGGATGGTAGCCAGCCGTACGTCTGGATGTCCGATGGAAGAAGGGGGAAGGCGGTATGAGCTCATGGAGCTCCTGAGCACACTCACCGAAGAACAGTTTGTAGAAGACGCACAGACATGCTACCTTGCGTCTATGCGCCAAGCTCTGCAGCTTATTTCCCACTACCGTACTGCCGCCAATGAGCCTCCTGATGGCTCTGCGGTCCACCGAGTCGAGTGCGGCAAGTATCTGATCAGTTAAGCCGTTTTTGATTTATTGTAAAAAGTCTTCCCGTCTTAGTACCTAAAAGACTTATGAAACGCTGCGGAAGTATTCCCTTTTGCTTGTTATTTATTTTTAACCGACTTCAAGATTTCAAAAGAGGAGGTTATCAATTCGGTTGTATGTTTTTTTTTTTTTTTATGTTTGTTACTCCATAACTCCGTCATTTCTTAACCGATTTGAAAAATTCTTTTTTTGATTGTATGTATATATATCCAAGTTGGTCCCGTTTTTGTCAAAATGCAGTTCTGATGATGGGATCCATGAGGAATTGAGGGAACTCCTCAAATCTTTAAGGCAAACATATAGTGATTTTTGTGTTTTTATCAACAAGTCAAGCATTTGCATCCAAAAATGTGACATTGGATGAAGTGGAACTGCTGATGATGATCAGAACAGAACTCTTCAACGACGAAAAGTTCACGTTTGGCGATTTGTCCTCCTAGCTGTGTTTGTTAAGCAAGTTCTATTTTCACGATTAATTTTTGTCATGCTCGAGTTCTGATGATGGGATCCATGAGGAATTGAGGGAACTCCTCAAATCTTAAAGGCAAACATATAGTGATTTTTGTGTTT
The DNA here is from genome assembly GCA_905163555.1 of Notocelia uddmanniana. Classification (NCBI taxonomy): domain Eukaryota; kingdom Metazoa; phylum Arthropoda; class Insecta; order Lepidoptera; family Tortricidae; genus Notocelia; species Notocelia uddmanniana. The sequence continues at coordinate 18,854,110 of LR991059.1, read as the reverse complement.
TTATCAACAAATCGAGCATTATCATACAAAAGTGTGACATTTGATGAAGTGGAACTGCTGATGATGATCAGAACAGAACTCTTCAATGACGAAGAGTTCACGTTTGGCGATTTGTCCTTCTAGCTGTGTTTGTTAAGCAAGTTCTATTTTCACGATTGATTTTTGTCATGCTCGAGTTCTGATGATGGGATCCATTAGGAATCGAGGAAACTCCTCAAATGTGAAAGGCACACAAATAGTGATTTTAGTATTTTCATGAACTAATCAAGCTTTTTTATTCATAAAAGTGACATTTGATGAAGTGGAACTGCTGATGATGATCAGAACGGAACTCTTCAACGACGCGTAGTTCACGTTTGGCGATTTGTTCTCTTCGTTTTGTTTATCAAGCAAGCAAGGTTTTTCCATGATTTCATGAGGAATTGAGGGTATTTAGTCTTCTACCATTATAAACATACTTATAGCCATTTTTGTATTTTATTGTATGGAATCTAAGAGTGCACCATCTAAGATTAATAATCTTTCACCGGACTCCCCCATTGAAGTCGGTTTTTTTTTCTTAAAAATTATTAAGTAAGTTAATTGGGCAACTACGGAAACCTATACTGAGCATGACCCGATATGCTCTTGGCCGATTTTTATTTCATAGTAATAGAGGTGCCACTCGAGAACCTTCCCGCCCCAACGGCCATCGGTTCTGCGTGCTATGTGCCCCGCCCACTGCCACTTAAGTTTAGCGATTCGAAGGGCTATATCGGTCACTTTGGTTCTGCTGCGGATGGCCTCATTTCTGATGCGATCACGCAGAGAAACTCCCAGCATAGCCCTCTCCATTGCTCTTTGGGTGACTTTGAGCCTTCTTATGAGGCCCATAGTAAGCGACCACGTTTCAGTACCATATGTCATCACTGGCAACACACACTGGTCAAAGACTTTCGTCTTGAGACACTGCGGGATATTGGACGAAAAGATGTGACGTAGCTTCCCGAACGCTGCCCAGCAGAGTCGGATTCGACGATTAACCTCTTTCTCGAAGTTGGACTTACCTAACTGGACAGTCTGTCCTAGGTATATGTAATCGTCTATAACTTCGAGCGTAAAGTGTCCGATTGTTACGGGAGTTGGTGCTACATGGGTATTTGACATGATCTTCGTCTTGTCCATGTTCATCCTTAGACCAACTCGCTCGGAGGCTTTACTGAGGTCATTGAGCATTGTACTTAAATCCTCCATGGTCTCAGCCAAGACTACTATATCGTCAGCAAACCGAAGGTGAGTGATGTACTCGCCGTTTATGTTGATGCCTAGCCTTCTCCAGTCCAGAGTCTTGAACACGTCCTCCAGTGCAGCGGAAAACAGTTTAGGAGAAATAACATCTCCTTGCCTGACTCCCCGCTGCAGCGGAATAGGTTTCGAGTTCTGGTCCTGGAGTCGGACTGACATAGTGACGTTCTCGTACAAACACTTCAGCACTTCGATATAGCGGTAGTCCACTTGGCACCGTTGGAGAGATTGTAGTACAGCCCAGGTTTCAATCGAATCGAAGGCTTTCTCGTAGTCCACGAACGCTAGACAGAGGGGCAGGTTATACTCCTCAGTCTTCTGTATAACCTGACGTAGCGTATGGATGTGGTCTACGGTGGCGACCACGTACCGGAAGGCGTAGCGTGGGCAGGCCCCCCACACGGTGGACTGATGACCTGGTAAGGGTCGCGGGTGTCCGCTGGATGCGGGTGGCGCAGGACCGGTCATTGTGGAAGTCTTTGGGGGAGGCCTATGTCCAGCAGTGGACGTCATTCGGCTGAAATGATGATGATGAATAGAGGTGAAGGGAGTCAACTATTAACATATTAGGAATTAAGGTTTCAAACGTTAGGCTGCCTTATTTATACCAATGAAATATAGCATAGTTTTCAAACGAGCCCCGCAGGGATCTCTAATAACTTTACAAACAGGGTCTACCTAGGTACCTACCTACCTACAAGTCAATTCCTCACGATCAATAGTCAATCACATTCAGGGATGAGGCGTCCATAAAATCCGATTCCCATCGGACGTTCCATGCTTACATTAGTACTAGGGTATACCCAAAGAAAATGATTAAAAAAATAGACACGTGACCTGAAACTTTTAATAGTATTTTCTCAAACATGCAATGAAATTTCGTCATGACGTGCGTTATAACAGGCTTCAAAGTATCACGTTGCAGGCGGAACAACTCGGGAGAACTGTAAAGGAATTTCATACAAAATTGAAGGCCAAGGCCAGGAAGTAATTTTTTGTTTTATTTTATTGTCAAACATGGCGTCTGTTTAATGAATGAATGATTTATTTGCATAAAAAACAAGCGTATATATAAGTATAAGGTCTTACAATTTAACATGGATCGAATCTGGTTTTGCCAAGACTGACGTACAAATATTTATTTTTAAACATCATTAGTTATAAATTCAAATAAGTAACTTAATATTACAATTTGCAATTATTGAAGTATTCATTTACGGAATAGTAACAATGTTCAATTAAATGATTAAATAACATTTTCTTAAATATATTGAAAGGCAATTCTCTAAATGAATCAGAAAGTATATTAAATATTTTTAGGGCCTAGTTAGTTTTTGGCAAATACATTGCATGCAGACGAACTGAGAACCTCCTTCCTTCTATTGAAGTCGGTTAAAAATCAAACATTTCGACTGCAATATTACATAAATAAATTGCTTTATTTATAGAGTATGTACTCATCGTTGAGCGTGTGGAGCAGCCGCGCCTGCGCGTGGCGGCTATCGGTGCAGTACACGTCCACTCCACCAAAAAAATATTCATAGGCACTCCACTCATGTAACTAAAAGTGAAAAAATATTTTTCATAATAACCCGGATATAAAGTGCAATACACTTTATATCGGCCTCGGGTCGGCCTGTTTAGCCTAGTTGGTAGTGACGCTGCCTCCGAAGCTAGAGGTCCCAGGTTCGAATCCCGGCCAGGGCATTATTTGTGCATTTAGCACGGATATTTGTTCCCGGGTCTTGGATATTTTCTATGTATTAAAGTATGTATTTACTATCTATATAAGTATGTATATCGTCGTCTATTACCCATAGTACAAACAAGCTTTGCTTAGTTTGGGAATAGGTCGATTTGTGTAAAATTATAGTTTATAGTTTTTGACGAAAATGCCTGTGACAGACTGACAGACATACAGACAGATAAACAGACAGACATGACGAAACGATTTGGCTACGGAAAACTGAAAAGCTAGCTCTCAACACGTCACATGGAATACGTTGGTTAATGGTTAAAAGAAAGGGCCGTACTGCATACTATTCTTTCCACTCAGATGGAGCTGTAACCGAGTGAATGCGGTCAGGCGATAGCGTGATAATTCCCTAATAAATAATAAACCTACTGTGTTTTTGAATTTACAGGCAAAAAATATTTCTTATTATGCACCACCTTCATTTTATTCAGAATTTTAAATTTCATACTTGGTTGCGTTCGTTTGGTTTTATGTGGCTTACGTTGCCGATCTTATTAACAAAGACCCCTGTACACAGCGGGCACGTGAGCACACCATTCCTGTCGTTGTAGCTGATTGCCGCTGGTGGCGTAGTGCTCATAGTCTCCGAGTAAATTGGCTGTGACATATGGACGGACGGACGGACGAACGTACGGACAGACATGACGAATCTATAAGGGTTCCGTTTTGCCGTTTTGGCTACGGAACCCTAAAAATAAAGAAGCTTTTTGCTTGGAACATTAAGGTGCTGTGGGTATTATAAATTATGTTGTTGTTACCTGGTTTGTACAAGTCGGCTCAATTGACGGCTTTGCAACGGAGACGCTAGCCTAATCCGTAGGAAGCACAGAGGGAGCACCCGCTGAAAATATTAATAGAACACAGTGTCAATTTTAGAACATTTACTAAGAAGGAAAGTCTTTTTACGATAACTCAAAAACGGCTTAACTGATCATGTCCGCTATAGTTTTCGTTGAAAGTCTTTATTAAGCTTTACTTTCATGAATTTTTTCATGTGTTTTGGACCCATAGTTTAAAATTTAGAGTTCATGAATATTTCCGAAAATAAAACCACCATCACCATATCAGCCAAAGGACGTCCACAGCCGGACATAGGCCTCCCCCAATTCCAGGGGGGTATATGCCATAATCACCACGCTTTGCATGCGGGTTGGCGATCGCAGTATCTCCACCGCACTCCAGGGATGCTGCTGCCCATCCCCCGTTGGTCCTGGTCGTAGTTTTAGGACATACCCGGGTCCCGGGTCGGAAAAAAAAACTATTATTTTTTATTTGTTGCAGACCTGTATTCATTTTGAAAAATCTATCCAACAATACCCCACACCATTGGGTTGAAGCAAGAAACATTTCATCCCCACTTTACGTGTTTAATTTACGACTTTGTCAGTTTTATTTATTTATATATCCATATCAAATTGTAGCTTTCTAGCACTAACAATCACAGAGCAAAGCCTCGGACAGACAGACGGACATGGTGAAACTATAAGGGTCCCTGGTTGACTACGAAACTCTAAAAAAGGGAGAAGTGCCCCACTCCATGTCTCCACTTTTCCCCCACCGAGTCCACACATACACATTCAACGTGTAAAAATAAAACCACGGGCGGTGTCGCCGAGTTTACGACATCGTGCAAACAAGCGCTGCGATTGGCTTCACGCACCCTTTAAAATAGGCAAAGAAGACTACCAAGTTTCAATTCTATTTCTTTCTATGATATGAGGTGTCAATATGTTTATGTTTCGTGATAAAGAAACGACGAGTGCCTTAGCCTAGTGGTTAGTAACCTTGCCTACAAAAGTGACGGTCCTGGGTTCCAATCCCCGTTAGGGCAAATATATCTGTGATGAGCATGATTCTTTGTTTCGGAGTCTTGGATAGAGCGATCGAGGCCTAGCGGCGCCCGCGTACCGCGTGCGGTGTGCGAGGTTAAGCAATGTCGGGCGGGGTCAGTCCTCGGATGGGTGACCGCTTGGAGTGGTTACTGACTGAGCGCTCCCGTGCTTTGGAAAGCACGTTAAGCCGGTGATCTCGGCTGCTGTCTATGATAGCAGTCGTTAAGCTAAGTTAAAGGCCTTCGGGAGGCGGCTGGAGAACTTCTACTAGTCAAGTTGCCCACTCACTTGACAAGCCTAATCCCAATAAGTTCTAGTTTCCCCCTTGGGTCGGAAGTTCAGATGGCAGTCGCTTTCGTAAAAACTAGTGCCTACGCGAATTCCTGGGATTAGATGGACGACCCCGGGCATCCTTCAGGATTCAACTATAATGGGAATAACGATAAGATGATGATGATGAGTCTTGGATTTTTTCTATGTATTTAGGTATTTATATTTCATATCTATTACTAGCTGGTGCCCGCGACTTCGTCTCAGCAGGATTAGTATTTGGACAATTCACACAATATCTTTATAAATTGTAGCCTATGTGTTATTCTGATGTATAAGCTATATTATTGTAAAGTTTCATTAAAAACCATTCATTAGTTTTTACGTGAAAGAGTAACAAACATCCATCCATAGGTACAAATTTTCGCGTTTATAATATTAGTAGGATTTTATTTTTCAATCAAGTATCTCAGGGTAAGCTTGTTTGCTACCGACATGGTAAAAAAAAAATCTCATATTAATAGTGTTTATTGTAAAATTCTTATGATACTAAAATATCTTGAACCTAATCTATTAAATATATCGTCGCCTAGTGAGGCTAGTATCAATAGTAATAATAATAATAAGCCATTTACTAACCCAAAATAGAAATTGCATACATGGTTTGGTTACTAGTCTTAATACTAATTGATTTACTTAACAATATCAAGCAAACAAAAACATTCGTAAATATAATGAAAAAATAATACATTTAAATTGACAGTAATAAAATAATAATAAATTAAATAATATCAATGCATTTCAAATTATTTACATGTTCTACCTAGTTAATTATCTTTCCATTCATCTAAGTTAAGCATGCCAAAATTAATTAAATTGCATACTTATTAAATCGAAAAAATAAAAAAATTCTAAAAGTAAATTAATTGTTATAAGCTATGAATAGTATATTCATTAGATACATCAAATAAAATAAGTAAGTAACTATAATCAAAATTACACATTATATAAATTAAAGTTAAATCATTTTAAATCACATTTTGATAAATTAAAATTAAATCAGAAGTTCTTTGGGTCTGTCCATTTTTCGCCTAGTAGTAATTTTTATTTGTATGTTTTAAAATAGAAACTTACTGTATTCATATACATTTCTTCCGCCAAACTGAATATAGGTAGTGTGTTTAAAGAAATGTTCCATATGAATGTTATTGTACCTACCTTTACAAAATAAAATAAAAACAGGCCGAGTTCGTGTCGGAGCACGCACAATTAAAGCTGCCTCCGAAGCTAGAGGTCCCGGGTTCAGGGCTCGGAACCGGTTAATCTCAAAATCCTGAAATAGCCAAATATTTTTAATTAGTTTATGCTCTTTATGTAGGACTCAATAAAGTATTTGGGTTATTACTTCATATTGTTAGATTGCCTGATTAAACATGAAATAGTAGACGACAGAACGATAAGAACTAAAAAAATACCGGTATTTTTGTATGGACAGAATACCGGTTTCCGAGCCCTGCCCGGGTTCGAATCCCGGTAAGGGCATTTGTTTCTGGTGAGCAAAGACATTTGTTCCTGAGAATTGGATGTATTCTATGTATTTAAGTATATATCTATTAAATATATCGTCGTCTAGTACCCATAACACAAGCTTTATTGAGCTTAGGTTCTGTGGGACTAGTTCAATGTGTGTAAATAATTGTTCCCTAATATTTATTTATGATTATTATTTATTTATTATTTAATTAAGGGTTCCTTACCTACAACTACTAGTCCTAATTTAAAACAGCTATCACTATCCCACAACCACCACCATATCAGCCCAAGGACTTCCACTGCTGGACATAGGCCTCCCCCAATTTAATGGGGGGCAAATACCATAATCGCCACGCTTGGCATGCGGGTTCGCGATCGCAGTATCTCCACCTCCATCTCCAATCCAGGGATGCTGCTGCCCATCCCACGGTGGTCTATCACTATCATATATTGTCAATTAAAAAAAGGTCGTATTTACATAGGAAACTCACGGCATTTACATCCTTTAGTGAAGTGAATTTTAAAGAAAAAAATCTGATTTATTAATATATTCAAATTTGTTAGTAAAATAAACAACAATAAACAATATCACCACATTTCAAGTTCATAGGTCAATGACAAATTTAAGAATTCTTCGGAACAACATTTTGTAAATAAAACTGAGTTAAGTGGCTACTCATTCCTGTTTTAAATGTTTTTTTTAAACAATAGTTAATATTTATCTACTTAATGAACTATAAGCAACAATACCCTACTCGATGGTGTAGGTCAATTTTTTTTAATAACTTTAACTTATGGGAACCCACTTACAATATTTAAAAATATTTTTGACAATATGGTTAGCTTCGGGTCAACATGGTGCTTATACTGTGAAAATTAGAAGGCTGTAGCTCCAACCGTTTGGTTGTAAAACCTGTGTGATAGAGTGACAGATGGACAGATGAACATGTGTGTGACAGCAATAGGGCTCTGTTCGGACCCTTCCGGTTGGGAACCCTAAAAATTGCAAAAAATATGTTTGCTTCGAACATTAAGCGGTTGTGGATATTATAAAACTTATAAATTATGTTGTTGTTACCTGGCTTTGCAGGAGATGTCTCAATTGATGGCTCTGCCACAGAGATGCTAACTTGATCAGCAAGAAGCACCCACTGGAAATATTTATAAATAATAGTATGAATATGACTTTGATGAAAAACAACAAGAAGACTATTATTTTGTTAGTCTTTGACAGGAGGAGCCAACAGAGCTTTTGTGAATAACTTTTGAATCAATTAGGGGTGAATATACTAAAGGTCTATTTCTCATTTAAACCAGATGTTGTTAGTATTGGTAGGTATCTACATTTGGTTTCAATTGATGGTCTTGTAAACCTAACAACATTGCTCTCCTGATCAGTAAATAAAATGCATGGATTCCAGTGGAGCACCAGCTGCAAAATAGACCAAGAACTAATATGACTCTTATGAGACATTAGATATCAACATAAAATAAGTGATGAAATTACCTGAATTGACTATGCGGGATGATAGCAACAGCAATATCCACTGATTTACTCATAGCATAGGAATACTCATAATGACACATCCTAGTACATGACTGCTCTGATTTTCCCAGACTTCTCAGCTCCTTAGATCTTACTAGAATAAGTAAACATTTGGGATTATTCCACAATAGTAATAAATGCCATGTTAAACTTACATTTTGAACCAAAAATGAATACTGCAATGTACCCTACATATTAGTCATATAAGACATGTAGGTATGCTGAGAAATGTTTGTCTTGATTAAAGAGCCTCAACATAACAACAAGTTTATAATAGTTAGTATGTCCTTTTTATATGGTGTAAATCTGTCTCATGGCGACGAATAACGTAATCACACAATAGAAATGCACACACACACACACAGTTACATGCCGTAAACTTACAATTAAACAAAAAAGAATAGTCATATTTTTCTGATAGTGTACTTACTTAATACGTTATACGTTGCAAAATACTGTGTTTAACTTAAGCCCTACTTCAATAATGAAAAACTACTGTAAACACCAGTAAATATATTAATCAAAACATAAACTATATCATCACATACCTGTTTCACCACTTGTGTTAGTTAGCTGGCGTTCCATTGGCATCTTTGGGAGGTAAACTATGTCGGACACGCATTCGGCTTTAATATTCCCTTCGGGGAGACGTATTTTGCCACAAAGTGATGCAAAAGTGTAGTTTTCATATTTCAACCCATATGAATTTTCGAAGATATTAACCGGACCTGCCAAAATAGTTTGCAACAAGTTGTTGCCAACAACATAACTTTCTCACTGGCCGTCGACATTTTGTACATAACGTATTTCGTTTACTGCTGCTATTACAAGCAGGTATACAGCGCTTGCGATGCATTTAGAATATATTAAAAATACACTAAGTTAATGCAAACACTTCACTACTTCACTTCCTCGACGCAAAAGCCGCAAAGCAAAACTGTATTAACTGAAATGAAATGTCACTATAATTTTAGAGCAACAGAATTTGACAGTGATTTGAATTTCGTAACAAAAACGTAGCGGCGGCGAGAGCCAATAGCACTGGCTTTTAACGTCAACGTCGAGGCGGCCGTTCTATCTCTACGGCTACGTTTCGGTCCTTAGAGATAAACGCCCGCGGCTGTGTCTAAGTGTGTCTCTCTTCCACCTATTGCCATACCAGTAGGGTGATCAAGAGATCATAAGCAAAGAAGTTCTCATTGGAGTAGACGTTACTTATTGGTGGATTTAGATCAAACGAACGAGAAAACAATGTTGCACTAATTAACCTTTACGACGCCAACAACGCATTTGAAGTATTTGCGCACCATCGATTCAATACAACGACAAATATATCCGTCATGGCGACGGCATCCAATGCGATATTAACCTACATGCATTTCTATAGATAATGCGCTTAAAAGGTTAAAAATATAATTACAACCTTTAATTGCCGAGAACATAGGTGTTATGATATATGAAAATTACCTTCGTACTTTATACTATGTACTATTACTTATTCTGTGATACTATGGTTTATATTCTATCTCTTATGAAAAATGAGTTGGCGTGTAAGTGTCACTGTGGTTCATAAAGTATGGCGTTCAAAAGGTTAATTTGCTATTTTTTTTTTCAATGTTTGTCTGAGGATGTCAAACCCTACAAAGTTGAACCCTACAGAAATGCATGTAGGTTGATATCTCATTAGCCCATCATGGCCCACGTACAAGGCCCAGTTATGCGGTGGATCGGGGTGCAAATATGTTTGTTTATGATTGACTGTGACACAAATGTTTTTAAATCATCTTTGTAATCGAGAGCGAAGCCACGGGATAGAATATAGATAGGCTATATTCTATCCCGCGGCTCCTCATGCATTCTTCGTAGTACGTCGACGCGGCGGAGCCGCGCGGGTAACTAGTACTTTCTTATTGACCGAGCGAGCGAAGCGAGCGATGCGTCTCCGTTTCAGCTTTCGACAAAAATTCTTTCGTGTGTCTGTCCGGATGTTCTCCTCTACATGTCGCATTTCTGAACCGATTGTCGCGAAATTTTGTGAACATATTCTATAATTATATGGAATATTTTTGTCGAGTCAGTTTTTGGAAATTTTTAAATTTGAAATGAAAAATGTTATTTGCGAGGTCTACAGCTCACTGATCCACTAGTTATATCTGGACCTTGGATTCGTAACAACTATGCATAATCGGAGGTCAGGCTTATACTGGTTTTCTGAGGTGAAGTTTTCTTACAGTAGGCATTGTGAATATCTACCACATGCTCGGCTCCGCTAGACGATCCCCGCGTAAACTTTAATAATAATAATAATAATAATAATAAAGGTTTATTGGCATACATTTTTTTACAATAATTTCCAGGGGTCTCCGCACTAGGCTTCGCCTGTATCGCGGGGAACCAAATACAAATTACATATTGGAATTTCGTTACAAATAACATTTTAGGTAGGTACAACTAGAGAAACTTAAAATCAAATTAGCAAGTTTAGTTTCAATATTAGTAAGACTAAAACTAAAGTACAATATCCAAAATGGCTTCTGTCTCGACATAATTTAATGAGAGAAGGAAATTAGAAATTAGTTTTTTTGCCTCATTTATAGTGCATCCCTTAAGGTTACAATGTTTTAGGATCGCATTGTAAGTGGATACCTTGATATAACCTCCGAACCGCTTACCGAAAGTGGAATGTACTCTAGGAACTGGTAAAGCAAATACGCGTTTTTCAAGTATATTACTATAACATGTTAAAGATTTGAGAGATTTATGAGTAAGTAAAGAGACTTTAAGAAAGAACAATTGACGTACTGATAGGACATGTGCTTGCGCATAGAGAGCTGAGGTTGGATGGCGGAAAGGTTTTTTGAACATTACTTTCAGTACAGATCGTTGCGCTCTTTCAATTTCAAGCATATAGGTCTTCGCCGCACTGCCCCACACTGTGATACAGTAGCTGATTACTGATTGGCACTTTGTACGTGTACCGGCTTTTACAGAGCCATTTTTATTTCTACGTTTTAACATGGTGTTGTGCCATGTGCCATGTATTAAGCACTGAGACAAGGCAGTATGGCCTTTGGTCTTAGCTTGCCGTAATGAACGCAAAAAAAAAAAAACTTGCTGTTGCCTGTCAGTGTCAATGTCAAACAAAATGTCATTTACGAGTAACCTTAAAACTCGATTATTTAAAAGATTATTCAATGAAAAACCCTCATTTTACAATTGCTATAGAAGTAATTCTCAATATAATGTTCTATTCTTTGGATCCGATGAAATAGCCTTGAAGAGTTTGAAGAAGATAAACGATTTTCGGTAATAAATATGCAATTCACCTTCGATTATTTTTCCGGTGCTTAAATTTTAATTATCATATGTATTATTTATTATTTTTAATCAAAATTCAAACAGCGTGTACAACTCATCAGGTGACAATGTGTTTGCATTTAATTAGATTCATCTCAGTGTTATCTATGTTATTATTAGTGTATTGACTGTATCAACTCAACTCTGTCTTTTATCTCTTTCAGAAAAGCTGTAAACTGTATCAACCGTCTTGATCTAGTTACAACAAATAGTTCAAAGCACAGATCAATCACAGACGAGTATGCTCAGAGAGAAAATTTGAAAACAATACCATGGCCTTTACAGAATGTTCACCAACTGGATTACGACATAGGGCTGATAGTTGCATTTGGACACCTTATACGAGACCATGTCCTAGAAAAATTCCCATTGTAAGTAGTTTGTCTTTTAATGCAGCATTGAACCTTAGAAATAAAATAATGAAGGAAATACTTATTGACCTCTGTTCTGCAAGGTGCAAGCCCACCCAAAGTGCAAGCTCGTCTTAGCTTGGAATGAAGTCCCTATATTATAGTATGCAAAATAGGCTAGTGAGGAGGATTTAGTACCATAGACCACATCCTATCAGTCATGTTATACAGAAGACTGAAGAGTCAAACACATCCAAGTCTCAGGAACAAACGCTTCTGCTCACCAGAGAAACAAATGCCCTTACCGGGATTCAAACCCGGATGTCTAGCTTTGGAGGCAGTGTCACTACCAACTAGGCTAAACAGTCAGCCTTGCTTGAGAAAGCCTTCAATTTGATACCTGTACTGTACTCTAAGCAGAGTACCGCTATATCGAAGTACTGAAGTGTTAGTACAAGAATGCCACTTGTTAGTAAGACTCCATGACCAAAACTCCTAATTCCCTAAGACCAGAATCCTATTCCGCTGCAGCGGAGAGTCGGCCAAGGAGATGGCTATGCTGAGAGTTTCTCTACATGACGGCATCAGAAGTGAAGCCATCTGCAACAGAACCAAAGTAACCAATATAGCCCTCCGAATCGTGCATTGGGCACATTGCGCCTAAATCTGATAGCCATTGGGGTTGAATGGCTCTCGAGTCGCGACCTCGAACCAGAAGGCGCACCCCTCGCAAGGTGGACCAATGACCTGGTCCTGATCTTTTGTCAGATAACAAACGGCGCCGCATCGCCTTCTGCTGCGCAGTTGCATGCGAATTTAGCTCTTGATCGACCTGCCCGACGCCCGTGGCGTAAGAAGGAGGGAGCTCAGGCGATGCAGTGTTCAACGATCGCGCGGTTTTCCTGTTTTCATAGATAAACAATCTGTAGTACTATTTTGTGGACACTCTTGCATGTACTCTATTGTCCTTCTTACATTACACCTAGTGGAGTACCTAGCCCCTGATCAGAGAGTAGGGTGATTTATTGCGCGCCACTCAAAAGGCACATCCTAAATATTATCTTTCCCTTTTAAGGTTCCGTAGACTACTAGGAACCCTTATAGTTTCGCCATGTCCGTCGTGTGTCCGAGGTTTTGCTCTGTGATTGTTAGTACTAGAAAGCTGCAATTTGGAATGGATATAAAACTGACTAAGTGATAAAGTAAAAAAAATTTGAAGTGTACATCCCCTGTGGGCAAAGCGGGGATTTTTTTTACTTCAAACCTATGGTGTGGGGTGTTGTTGGATAGGTCTTTCACAATAAATAGACGTCTTCAAACATTTCTTGATAAAGTGAATACTTTCGAAAATAAGCACTCCTAAAGAAAAATAAAATGTGTCCTCCCTAACTTTCGAACTATGAGTCCAAAAAATATGAAAAGAATCATGAAAGTAAAGCTTAATAAAGACTTTCAACGTAAACTATAGCGGACATGATCAGTTAAGCCGTTTTTCAGTTATCGTATATCTTCCCTTCTTAGTAAATGAAGTATGAAACGCAGTTTACCTTTTGCTTGTTATTTTTATTTATTTATTTTATTTTAATTTTTATTAAGTTCATTGGGCAACTACGGAACCCTACACTGAGCGTGGCCCGACATTCTCTTGGACGACTCGTTTTTTTTTTCTTATTCCGCCTAGAGTGGTCGCTCCTTCCGCTCTACCCTAGGGTGGTACCTGATTTTACCGCATTGTATCCTCCTTACGTTTCAATGTTTATTTTCAGAGGCATGGTGAATGTGCACCCAAGCCTACTACCACGCTGGCGCGGCGCGGCGCCTATCATCCACACGTTGCTCCACGGAGACACGGTCACAGGTGTCAGCCTTATGAGGATCAAACCTAATGTGTTTGATGTAGGTGAGTACATAATATGTTTGATGAGCTAGCAGGATATCTCCCCAAGGCAAGGGTCGGCAACGCACTTGTGATTCCTATGGAGTCGCAAGTGTCCATAGGCTACGGTGTCTGCTTACCATCAGGCAGGCCGTAAGCTTGTTTGCCACCGACGTAGTATAAAAGAAAGGATATGCTAGATTAATAATTTCGCCGTTTCAATGCACGAACGTTCTTACGTATCTCCACGTTTGTGTTTTAGAGCTTGGCCACACAGCGTGCGCAACGTAAGCGGGACGCTGCGCAACGCGATCGCTCACCGGCATGTATAGTAACGTCCCGCTTGCGTCTCGCATTCTGTGTGCCGTCGCTACCTGTTACCGTACATTCCGATGCGCAGCGGTCGCGCTCCTCGGTCGTCCCGATTGCGTCGCCCACGCTGTGTGACTGTAGGCTGCGCGGCGAAAGAGAACAGAGCGAGCATGCCACGTACAGTCAACAGCAAAAGAAGATGATTATTTTAGTACCTTGCCACGTTCACTTCTTTGAGGCATCCCACCTGTCGCAGTATTGTTACGTTATTGCGACAAAATACTAAAATACTGGAGAACTATACTGTACTGGGGGTATAATGTACTGGGGAAGTACCTCTACCTTACAGAAGACCGCAGCTATAATAGCATCACTACTTGCCCCTTAGGTAGGTATGTGGTGTTGTGTTTCTGGTGGTGAGTAAGGTCGCCAAAGCTCCCGAGGATGCGCTGTTTTGCGAGTGGGGGACCTGCATCTGCGGGTCTCTCACTCTCAACTCAACACAGCGTATCCCCAAGTCAATGAAGAGTCGGCAACGCACTTGTGATTCCTCTGGAGGCGCAAGTGTCAATAGGCTAGGGTGTCTGCTTACCATCAGGCAGGCCGTAGTTTGCACCGTCGTTGTATTGGCTATGTGCGAAGTAGGTGGTGGGGGTAAGCTAGGCGATCGTAGCGCACACCATGGCAGAAATGTGTACTTCCCGGGGACCACTGTCAAATTTACTGTCACGTTTTCTATTGGTTTCTTAACGGTTTCCTACGATTCGTTTCGTTTGTATGTATTTATTTATTCTCTTATTTATTTCAGTAAAATTTCCAATACGGGATGTTTCTCGTTTACTAAAGTAAATAAAATATTCATGTGTCATTATTTGACATCTCTAAATTTTGACATTGTCTCTGGACCTTTGACGTTTGACGTTTCAGACGTGCACATAGTCAAATAAAAAAAAAGATCAGATACATATATATGCTGTTGACAACTTAGTAGTAGCGTCAGCGGTACTCAGCATAAGGTATGTATTCAGAATGGCTTTATAGAGTTGCTCCTCAGTGGCTCGAAAGCAGTTCATATTTAAAAATGATATTTGGATATGGAGGGTGAGGGTGGCCATAAAAAGACCAGATTGGAGGAAGCCTTTACCGCCCGGCAAGCGCCGCAAGCGGATTTCCAGAAATGGAAAAAAATATATATATGAATATATTTTTTAAAGTAACTAACTATAGTATACTGCCCAATTAAAGGCTATAAATAATATATATATATAAGAGGGGTGCACAAACTAAATTGACGTCGTGGTATAATCGCGGAATGAAAAGTTCTTCATTTTTAAGGTTCCGTACCCAAAGGGTAAAAACGGGACCCTATTACTAAGACTTCGCTGTCCGTCCGTCCATCCGTCTGTCACCAGGCTGTATCTCAAGAACCGTAATAGCTAGACAGTTGAAATTTGCACAGATTATGTATTTTTATTGTGGCTACAACAACAAATACTAAAATCAAAATAATAATAATAATTAAGGGGGGCTCCCATACAACAGAGTAGTTATTGGCGTTTTTTTCTGGTACGGAACCCTTCGTGCGCGAGTCCGACTCTCACTTGGCCGGTTTTTTCGACCTTAAGGGCAATATTAAAGAGTTGAAAAGTGGCGAACCTAAACCTTATCTTTCCCCGACTTTATATCACCAGAATGAGTGTCGAACCATTCGATTAAATAGGCAGGTCTAAATAGTGCTTTTTAGGGTCCCGTAGCCAAAATATGCTAAAACGGAACCCTTATAGATTAGTCGTGTCTGTCTGTCCGTCCGTCCGTCCGTCCGTATGTCACAGCCTATTTACTCGGAGACTATGAGCACTACTCGTATGCTATGAACCGTAACAGGAAGTCAATTTTTTTTTCAATGCCCATGTGTGAGTTATCAATGGATAGGCCTTCAAAAATGACATAGTGATTTCAAAAAAACATTTCCATTTATGTCAACTGTTGGTAAGATATTAGCTGACAGTCGTAAAAAGTGTTCGTATGGCATTTAGCTTAATACAATAGTACCATCTATGAACTAAATGAAAAATCTGCAGAAGCTTAATAGATTATGGGCGTTGCGCTTTAGGAAATTAATAGTACTCTGTATACTGAAATTAGCTACTGCAGGCTGGGGTCGCGACGTTCTAGAGATCAGTGGTCCTTTGGATTCTTTCGTGGGCAGTTCTCCGAGCGTTTCAACCGCTGTGATTTCGGTGGTCGTATTTATTGGTATATATTGACGATGCCTTTAGGTTTCTGTGGTCCATTTTGAAAATAATCATAGCAGTTCCCGCCTACAGCCTGAAATCGTCTCCTACTCTGTAGATGTCTTCAATAATGCGACCATCGAAATCACAGCGGTTAAAACGCTCTCGGAGAACTGCCCTCGTATGTGATGAAGCATTAAAGTTTATAACCAAATATTAAATAATTCCAGGTGAAATAATTAGCCAAAGACGAGTACCAGTGAGTAAAGATATATTGCTGCCGGAACTGACGGAGGAGCTGTCGGAGATTGGCGCAGACATGCTGGTCGAGTGTATGAGTACTCTGCCAGAGAGCTTGGCGAATGCGAAACCACAAAGTGAGGAGGGTGTAACTTATGGTATGTAATCATAATATATCTGGAATATTTCTTTAAGAGATGTAGGGCACAGCGGAACTTTATGTCGCTCATATTTGGAGCAGCCCACCCGGGGGAGGTACCTCCACCTTACAGAAGACCGCAGTCATCCACCACCATATCAGCCAAAGGACGTCCACTGCTGGACATAGGCCTCCCCCAATTCCATTGGAGGTAAATGCCATAATCGCCAGGCTTGGCTTACGGATCGGCGATAGCAGTATCTCCACTGCACTCCAGGAATGCTGCTGCCCATTCCCCTTTGGTCTAGGTCTAGTTTTAGGACATACCCAGGTCATACCATAGGCATAGGATATGCCACCGCAGCCATAATGCCCATAATTCAATTCAATTATTTATTTCAGGCATAAAAATCATAGATACAATTGATTGCTTATAGAACCAAGTGTTTTGACGACCCCTCCCGCCCCTAAACGAGTCACGTAATTTGGGTACGTTCCCTAATTACACAGGGCCACAGGGGTTCCATCCACGATATGTGATAGAAGAGGACATCTCTCCTGTCAAATATCGCGAATGGAACTCCGGCCCAAAACAGCTACAAATGCTATTTGAGAGGCATCATTTTTCTTTAACATTGACAATTTATAATTTGCTTAATATCTCATTGCGTACTTAATCCCGGAAGCAAAAAAAAACCATTTTGAATTCGTTTCCCTCCAGGGTTTAGTTTTGTCCGTAATGTAGATATGAGTGGGAAGTTTCGTGGACGTGAATTAAACTAGAGCATGCTCTACACTCTCTGATTTTGTCTAAAAGTTTTTTATCAAAATCGCTTAAGCATCCTTGAAGCGGTCATTGACTCCCTGCAGAATGATTTTTCTTCCCCAATGATGTGTTTGTCGTGGGTTCCAAACACATCTCCAGCCTCGAATATGTGTTGTTTATTTATAATTGATTCCTTTTTTTTCTATTTCAGCTAAGAAGATTAACAAAAGTATCAGCGACGTCAAATGGGCAGAGATGAGTTCCATAGAAGTGTATAACTTATACCGAGCCATTTATGGTCTGTACCCACTCACCACAACATTCAGATATAAACGGTTAAAACTGTTTGATGCATTTTTAGATTTTAGTGACGACACTTACAGTGCACAACCTGCGGGTTCCCTCGAATATTGTGAGAAGAAAAATGCAGTAAAAGTGTTGTGTAAAGATAATAGATATATATATTTTAGATCTCTTAGGATAGTAGGAAAAAAAGAGATAACCGCTCTAGATTTTTATAATGGTTACATAAAAAATATGCCAATAGAGAAAAGAAAATGTATGGTATTTTAGATTTACAATAAATAAATTTAGTATACATATGTACTGGTTTCATTTTATACAAAAATAATGTGGTTCTAGAGTAAGTCTGACGTAACAGAAATACAAACACCAACTTATGCAGCAAAATAAAATACGGATGGAACTAGATTTAATAATAACAAAAATATACAGGATGGAAAATATGGGGCAGTACGGACAGCTACTCTATTCCATGCCGCCACACACGATCTAGAGCTGTCCTAATTAGTTATTGGCTCGTGTAACTTTCCATCCTGGATATCTATAAATTACACACTAGAAGATGAATTATCATATGAGATATGTATTTGTAAAAGCCAATAACTGGCTCATTTTCTACTTACATTATTATTATACTTTGTACTATTCATTCTATTAACTATGTGCAGATACAAATTATGCGTAGAGAAAATAAAACTAAAATCTTTGGTCAATTATGCTATACCCTATAGTTTACTTCACTGCGACTTAACCCTGGAAAAGCAAAAACAATAACATTAATAACCATAAAAACATAAATCATACAAAAAAGAAGAAAAAAAAGATTACATAGGTAAACAGACTAAACTCGTCAAGAAAAAGGAAATAAGACATATATTCTGAACAGAAATCCAGGAAAGGTGCATAGTAACCCAGTTAAGTGCCTATAGACAATACGAAATTTCGCTACGACTCACTGCTACGAAATATATGGAAGTTATGGAATCCCATACGTATCTGACAGGAAATGTATGAAGGTATGATACTTACTGACAGGATTAATCACAATCTATTCTATGAAGCTGAGCGATGCAGGAACGAAACACTTATGTGATCACTAGGCAACCTACCTTACCCGAATAGGGTATTCAATAGCAACAGGGCATTTCGTCGAGCGTTTCAACCGCTGTGATTTCGGTGGTCGTATTCTTGATGATGTACTACGACCATGATCACCGTGGAATGGGCAACAGCATCCCTGGAGTGCGGTGGTCCATTTCGAAAAGAATTATAGAATTTCCCGTCTGCTATACTACAGCCTGAAATAGTCTCCCTACTTTGTAGAGATGTCTTCAATAATGCGACCACCGAAATCACAGCGGTTGAAACGCTCGGGGAAATGTCCAACTATTATTTTCACTTAAGTTTATCACGTATGATATAAGTAGTAAAATTAAAAGAAACTTCCGTCGGTATTTACTCATTTTTCTTGCTTACTAACGAATTTTCTCGTAATTTTTTTTTGAGATGTAGGTATAGTTTATAACATGGCGTGACATGGTCAAATAAAACAAGGTATTAAAAATGCGGTAACGCAACGTGTAATAATGTAAAACATGAACATGACAATACATTGGCGTGTACAACAATAGGCTCACGTAAAAATTTCAAAGATATTATGTATTTGTCACAGTGAAGGGAAATGCAGGGAGTCCAAAAGTGACCGAAGTGACCTTTAATAACTTTGGGACTTCGTTTATTATGTCAAGGTTGAAAAGCGACAAATGTTCAACGACTAAGATTAAATTTCTTTGAGACTTGGAAAATTTTGTTGTACTATTTTTATTGTTATCTGTTTTTATGAATATGTGAAAGAAAGCAATTTTATGAAATGTTTGAATTAATATTTTTACGTGAGCCTAACAAGTAGGTGCGACTACAGAAAACAGAAGCCCGCCCGATACATCTTACCTTCTCTTCAATATTGATTATTAACTTATACAGCAATGCGGTTTTCTAACTATCCTTAGCCTGGAAATAAATGTACTCTTTTTTATGATTTATTGTAATTTTGATAATTAATTAAAACATATTTTTATTAAGAATTATCAAGGCTTCTGTTTTTTTTTATAATTGCTTTTAAGATGACCTTATTTCACTGGTGATGATATTTTTGTACATACTATGGATAATACGATAGTGGAATATTTATAGTAAAGCCTGTGACCTATTGACAATGAACATTTTAGAAATGTGATTCATGCACCTAATCCCATATAAATATGTATGTATGCTTTGAAGTTAGATGACCCTCATATTACACTATTACTTAAATAATATCCTCGTGATAATATCTGTCCGTAATAGTCCTATTATTTTTATTGCTCAAAGTTAACGCTTGGGAAGCGAGGAGCATTTCTAGGGTCTTTGTAATTTATTCGACTAAAACAAATAGTTCCCTTAGACCTAAAGGTACCTACACCTACGCTACAGGTAATTAAATTTAAACAGACTAGGATATGATGGCTAAAAAACATTCCCGACTAACATTTACAATGCAATGTCTGCATTTGACAGTAAAACTCATCCTACATTACTTAACATTATTATGTTCAAATAAAATTTATATAACAAAAACATTATCATCAGTTATCCCGATAACCGTAATGTAGAACGTATCTTCTATAAGCTAAAATCTTGTAATGAAATCTAGCTGATCCTAACATAAGACTATAAGTTTTATGTTTCATTGTAAACTTTACTTTGAATACGAATCGCGTGTCGTACAATCAGCATCAAAAGTAGCTCTGCATATGAACGGGTCGAAAGTTCTTATTCCCTTAAAATAAAGACTTTTGAACTTTTCAAATGCGTAGCTACTTTCGATGCTGACTGTACTAAGAGAACTAATCTACAGGATGACGATTTTCTTGCACGATAATCATTGAACAATTCTCAATAACTTCTAATCAGTTTTCATGACTCAACCGACTGTAAACCCTATCATAATGCAACAAAGCCCGTTTTTGCATATACGCTTAATACACTTACGCTTAATAGACTATGAGTTTAGTATTGTTTGATTTCAAAGACAATCGTGTCTTTGAAATCAAACAATACTACTGCATGAAATAGCATTAGGTGAGAGACACTCAACAGACGTGCATATAAAGTTAATAGTCATTGCGAGACAGAAACTGCTAGACTGTACATCACAAGTGTACAGTTTAACAATACAGTTTGGAATTGAGTTAAAGGCATAAAAAATATCTTACTTCATATGAATGCCCCGCATTATGGAATTTCTCAAATCACGAATTCGTGACTGCCTTTAACTCAAATTTGAATTATGAATTTATGATGAATGTAAGTGATAATAACTGTAATAAGACTGTGATTTCAAAGCATAATAAAATTCAATACACAATATCAATTGATGGCTTATAAAGTATTGCACTGATTTGGGACATATTTTAAGTATAAAAATAGTTCATTTATTTCGTTGCAATTGCTTTGAACCACACCCTTATTAATAACGTACACTGTGTGTCCATTAAGACATTTTAAGTAAAATTATGAAATTGCATTTGTTTGCGAAAAATAATACTTAAGCGAAATAGAACCTAATTTCAAATAAAATATGACTATCGTTTGTCAAGCAACTCGGCTTGCAAACCATTCAAGTACGCTCATTAGTACGGTAGTGTTTGTCTTAATGTCGACAGAGTGCTTGTGCCAACACGTGCTCGAGGGGTAATTGCAAAGATGAGATGATACACTGATATCGGATGCCACTTCGAAGCACTTCACTCAGGTCACAGTGAGCATTTGGGCGCAGCATTTTTCCTAGAATATTAGTAAAAATAATTACTACACGAGCATTAGAAAAAAAAAAAGAATAATGGAAATTAATTTCAACTTAGCTGTTGATAGTTGCACATTTAATTTTTAGGCAACATATACTTAACACGATGTTGTCGCTTTTAAAACCATACCAGTTATAAAAAGGTCTTGGTTTTTGAACTGGCCAATGATGACACCTAAAGGTTAACAAGTCGAATATGATACACATTGAACGCCACGGCACCTTGCAGTTGTTAATTATAAAAATGCGAAGACGTAAGGTACAAATATTTATTAAAACAGTTTATGTACAAAGGTAACATTCTCAAAATACAAATATAAAAAAGGTATAAATTTGTTAGTGTAAACATTTGTTTATTTTCACTGCGGTTAGTAAATACTGATATTCTTAGGAGCAAATCTGTAAAATGCAAGTAATAGGAAGGTTAGAAAACTGCTAAAACTCCAAAGTATGGAACAAACAAGGACGAAAGAAGATTGAATTATGGGATAATGAAAAATAGTTTACTCGAAAATATATTTAATTCCACAAAGTAAACGTGGCAGCTACCTTTCAGAAGGTTAAAACATTTTGTCTTTTATATTAAAGCAAGACGTGCGTAGACGACGTGAGTAGGCTTAGCTAAAGTGGGTAGTAAAGATATAATAAACAATCGATTCTCTGTATGTACATATAATAGTATTTTCTAAATATTGTACTTATCGCCTACATAGAACTTCACAACATCAATAAATGTTATCTGAATAACAACCACTTCAGCTTGTTCATTTACGCTGCAACTACTCGCCAAAACTAGATAACACACCCTCGCGGCGAAATGTGTTAGCTTATTCGCCAGATAATACAGTTACAGATAAAACTACTATATCACCACCTACTCGACATTATAGCGCACAACATATACATATATTATAAAACAACAGGTGTCAGTAACTTGTAACAGATTTAAAATAATACAACATGCTTTACTTACTTACAACAACTCAGCGAATCGTACGACTGTGGCTATGGTTGCGTCGCCGCGTTTTCTGTTCAACTCATACTAATCCAATCATACACGCTTTCATAAATTAGTCTGCGTCACTTCACTTACAAGCCGAACCAGTTTTAGGCGTACTCGTAATAAGTATACATTTTAGTAACCCTAACCACAGAATATACATTCTACCGCTAAATACATTGCCGAAAGGAAGCAAGTCTTTAGGAACCAGCAAGTACTTTAGCATTTATGACCGCCTTTATAGACAAAACGGCACTTTTGGGCCAAGAGAATATGTAAAATAGCAGGTTATTTTCAGCTTGTGCGGCATATACCTACGTTTGGAATATTTTTTTATTTAGGTATTATTAAGTCACTCAACCTTTTTCAGGTGGTGTCTAGAATAACTCTAGAAAATTATAAAATTAAAAAGCACAATTCATAAAAAACGTAAATCAAGTTTGGTTACTGGTATTCACGGCAAACATATCTCTTGACAGGACAGATTAACAGCAATGATAAACCCGTTATTAATATTCTAATGAGCAGCTGTAAACACTGGCCTATCTAAGCCATCACCGTTATCGAGGCTTTATAAAGCACAAATCAATATCCCGACACCCGCGGGACGCACCAAGCTCAGTCATCGCTTTACGTATAACGTATAACCAACAAATCTAAGTACTAGCACCCTGTAAATGAATACCTAAATACATGTTATGTACGGATGTGCATGCCGGTTAAGCTACTCTACGGGTTTGGACTAGGAAGCTGCTTACATGTGTTCGGGGTGGCTCTTAATGCAGTCGATGAAGTCGCTGGGCTTCAGCTCGCCACGGCAGATACGGAACACTGATGTGAACAGGGGGAACCTGAAAGCATTATTAATCTAATGACAACACTATCACCAAAAAAGCAACGAGCGTATTGTAAGTGTGCGAAATTATTTCACAAAAATGTAGTCTTTTTCAGACAGTTGTTTTATTTATTGCTCAGACTAACAATAAATCACAAATCAAATGTACTGCAGAAGTAGCTACGCAAACAAAATAGTCTGCTCATAACACGATATACCAAGAACTTGTGCAAATTCATGCACTACACTGAAAATAATATTAGGAATAATGTAAGTCAAATCCAAACTATAAACTAATTTCAGTATCGTATTTTGTAACGCTGAATTCTCAGATTACTCGTAATGTGTCTGCCGAATTGCCAGTCAAATGACCTCCACTTACATCACATGGATACACGCCAAGTTGAACTATTTCGGTCCAATTATAATCGAGGTAATGCAGTTCTGTTTAAACTGAATTCTGTAATTTCAAGAAAATCGCAAGTGTTCTTTACATCATTTATTAGATTATTTGGAGGTTCTTCCCCAGTGTAGTTTTTCCTATTGCTTATATTCCAGGTTACTTTTAACCTGAGCTTTCCACACACTATCTCTGATTTCGTTGGAAAACGTTCGCCGATCTTTTTACCTATTTTTCCATTCACACTTCATTATAATCTCTCAAGGCTTCATTTCTGGATAAGTGTGACTTTGAGCAGAGCGAACCGCGAAATGCAAGCAAATGGCTATGTGGAATTTAGGCGCAATGCGCTTGTTTCATACAGTGCAATGCACCGTACACGCCAGAGGGCTAGGTAACGAAGAGCCTGTTAATACTGGAGTAAAAGCTCAACGGCTCTTTGGCGATTCTATAATCAAACGCAACGTTATTGTCAACGCTACAGGAGCGTGATTCGATTTAAGTATATACAAACGCAACGTTATTGTCAACGCTACAGGAGCGTGATTCGATTATATATACAAACGCAACGTTATTGTCAACGCTACAGGAGCGTGATTCGAGTATATATACAAACGCAACGTCCTTGTCAACGCTACAGGAGCGTGATTCGAGTATATATACAAACGCAACGTTATTGTCAACGCTACAGGAGCGTGATTCGATTATATATACAAACGCAACGTTATTGTCAACGCTACAGGAGCGTGATTCGATTATATATACAAACGCAACGTTATTGTCAACGCTACATGAGCGTGATTCGAGTATATATACAAACGCAACGTTATTGTCAACGCTACAGGAGCGTGATTCGAGTATATATACAAACGCAACGTTATTGTCAACGCTACAGGAGCGTGATTCGATTATATATACAAACGCAACGTTATTGTCAACGCTACAGGAGCGTGATTCGAGTATATATACAAACGCAACGTTCTTGTCAACGCTACAGGAGCGTGATTCGAGTATATATACAAACGCAACGTTATTGTCAACGCTACAGGAGCGTGATTCGATTATATATACAAACGCAACGTTATTGTCAACGCTACAGGAGCGTGATTCGATTATATATACAAACGCAACGTTATTGTCAACGCTACATGAGCGTGATTCGAGTATATATACAAACGCAACGTTATTGTCAACGCTACAGGAGCGTGATTCGATTATATATACAAACGCAACGTTATTGTCAACGCTACAGGAGCGTGATTCAAGTATATATACAAACGCAACGTTATTGTCAACGCTACAGGAGCGTGATTCGATTATATATACAAACGCAACGTTATTGTCAATGCTACAGGAGCGTGATTCGAGTATATACACAAACGCAACTTTATTGTCAACGCTACAGGAGCGTGATTCGATTATATATATAAACGCAACGTTATTGTCAACGCTACAGGAGCGTGATTAAATCGTTGATGAATCGTCAGCTAGAAACTCCTTCAGACTTAAATCCAAAATACGGCAAAACAAAAGGTAAGTGTGGCATTCCACTCGTCCAATCTTTGATCAAATTTCTTTGACAGAGGCCCATTCCACTCATCCAATATCTTTGGCCAAGTTTTTTTTTTCATGCGTAGCCATATTGATTTAACTGTCATCAGAATCTTTGATCAAATGTCGGGGTCCCATCCAAGTTTGATGAAATCATCCAATTTCTTTGATCAAATGTATATTGGACGAAGATATTGGATGAGTGGAATACCAAGGGTGGTATTCTACTCATCCAATTTCTTTGTCCAATCTTTGATCAAAGTTCTTTGACGGAGCCCATTCCACTTGTCCAATATCTTTGTCCAAGTTTTTTTTTCATGCGTAGCCATATTGATTTAAATGTCATCAGAATCTTTGATCAAATGTCGGGGTCCCATCCAAGTTGGATGAAATCATCCAATTTCTTTGATCAAATGTATATTGGACAAAGATATTGGATGAGTGGAATATCACCCTAAGGCAGTGCAATACTCACTTTCCCTCCATGTTCTTGTTGGCAAGCATGTGGTTGACCTCCTCGGCGGTGATGGGTCCCTGCAACTTTTGGCCGTTCAGCATCTCGTCTTCCAACTCCTTGATGGACCTGCCAGTTTTGACGAAGGCCTCTGCCACTCGCCTATTCCTGCCACCTGCGGTTACAAATTTTACGGTTAAATTCTCGTATGTCAATGGTCGTGTTTGTAGGTTAACTTGTGGTCATTAGGTTTTTCAAAACCTTAGATATGATCGGAATCAATGCTATCAGTCGGTATATTTGGGTTTATGTCACCTTTACCTTTATACATCGGTTGGGCTTTGAAAAGTATTAGGATATGAGGGTAAATACCTGCATCGATGAATCTATGTATAAAATAAAATTAACAATAATGATATAACAACTGCGAGGAGGTAGCCAAATACGCGTGTTGACATATCATTGAATCTTTGCGTGTAATACTTTTACACGCTTTTATCATTTCGGATAGAGAGAAATTCTTAAATTCGAAGGTAGGAGGCGGTTGCGGTCAATATTTATCAAAGTTTTTAAGTGTGGTTCTGCTACACGGTTGTCTATTGTTCACATTAGTGTCAATGTAGTAGCGGTTCAAGAGTGCGGCGGCGGACGCAGCGCTCCTTTCCCGCAGCAGTCCCCCGGCGATTTGCTTCTGTTTTTGTAATTACTACAGGTTTCTGACGATATAGATAAATGTCACCGGCATTTTGAATAGTGTTATTAATAAAGCAGCGTCTCGCATCTGCCAGCTTTACCTGAGTATAGAGACTCAAGTTTCGATAATTCTAAGCACAGCTAAGTCTGTATTCTTTCTTTTGTACATTCAAAATAGTGTCTTATTCGTACTACGTGCAAAGCTGAGTCGATTTTTCTGCCGGGGCAACTATTTTTGCGTAACAAACTCCAATCATATGACTCAAAACTAGTAGCGAAATTGTGCTTATTGTGATTAGTAAATACCCGTTTTATTGTATGTAGAGCAATTACAATTATTATTGAATGAGTTTGCCACTTTCCTCGCACGTGCTGTTGCAGGACAAATCTCCAGGTCTCGTCTGTTTGTCAACTCGTGCTCTTACAAAGCCAAAAACAAGCCGCCCGCCAGTTTTCGTTTCGTTTGCCGGTGCCCGCGTAATACGTTAACTTAAAATAGACTAAATAAAAATATACCAAATGGAAGAGTATGTTAAATTTCGGTTCCCACGATCCCTGTACTTCGATGGATGGTATGCAAGGCTGTGATGCGTTTTTGTAAGTAGTAACGATAAATATTTTTTACAAACAAGGTGAAACTATTTTCCCTAATAAATAAGTAAATACCCAACAAAACAGTATTGAGTAAAGGGCACAATAAACTAGATAAAATACTAATATCACTTAGGGCCACGATTGTGACATGAGTTCATCGATAGTGGAAAGCAGCGCTGAAACTATCAAACCCACTGACAGCCATGTTTACCAATCATTTGTAACCAATCATGTTTGACAATCTTAATGTCGGATAAACTACTTATAATGGATTGTGACTGTTCTTATCGACCTTCAGGATACATTGCAGAAAACACTGTAAATTAAATGATTATATACGTGCAGAACTAATCTAAACGATTAGATAACCGTGACATGGTGTGGGAATGATTTATGTGTACAGTAACAGTTTAGAGGTTAACTATACCAGTCGATAAGCAGTTGTAAGTATATCTAATAACATTCTTGCGCATAATTAGCGGACTTATATTAAATTTTACATGACTATTTGCACGATTGTATTGGAAAAAAACACGGAGAAATTAGTACGAAAACCAGTTTATTTATTTATTTAAGTTTTATTGCACAAAAAAACAAATGTTGAAATGGCGGACTGAATACAAAGGGCATTCTCTACCAGTCAACCACTGGGCCAAACAGAGATACCTAAAATTAGTGCTGGGTAAATGTAGAAACGTTGAAAATAGAACACAGACGTTTATTAAGAAGAAGTTTATCGCATCGCGGCCATTATACAGTACCGCTCATAAGTATTTAGCCACCCACTTTTCTATGAACCAGCAATTAGTAGTTATTTAAGTCATTGCAAAAACAAAACTACCATCTCGTATGTAATTCATAGGCAATTGTTTACTGATACCGGGAAAAAAAAAACAAATAAATATCCGATTTTCACTGAAATATCGAATAAAAATAATGTAAATATTCCTCCTCCCTATTTATGTAAGTATATAATTAACCACTACATATATATGAAAAACTTATTCTAATCAGTATGATACATTTTTGTTATATATCAATATCAATATCATGAATAAATCATAAAAATATAAAATAGTAACAAAGCCTAAAAAACTTATTTAAATCACACACTGAAAATCGTCACTGAATCGTCAATCACTTTTTGTAAAACCCGCCCTTTTTCTAAAAACACTTGTAAAATTATTTATTAATTCAAAACTGTACAAATCTGAGTGATAAATAAAATAATCATCTCGTTTTCTTGCCGAAATAATATCTGAGGACAGTTAATTATGTTTTAATTTTTGAATAAAATTTGATGGCACTATGCATTTAAGGGTTAATATACGTGATGCTGATGGCTATGTCAGCGTTTGGACCGTCGTTTCTTCCTGAGAATCACCCACCCAAGGTAACTCGATAATGAACGCACATTGACCTATGTCCGCTAGCGATAACTACGAGAGATAACTGCAGCCAATTACAAACATGAAGTACCATTATGTCATTAGTAGTCTATTCGTTAATTAATTTTCAATGACTTTTACATGTGTATGCCGAAATCATAGGAGCCTTGGCAGGTATCCAAGTAATACTACCGAGTTTTTCTTTGCGAATAATGGTGTACTATCGGTGATTCACTGAGAGATATACCGATTTACTGAGTATTTTACAACAAGTAGGTAGGTATACTTCGAGCCCCTGGACTTTGAATATGCGATTATGTTTCTATTTAAATTTATTGTCTTCTTAGTTACTTCTTGAATGATATAACAGAATTTCTAGTTTCAATATGTTGAGGCAGTTTATCGTACATTAGAAAAATAACTATATGGTTTAGTATTTACATGTGGACTTTGAGGTAAAAAAAATGTTTACGAAGTCCAACGCGACTGGAGATATCTTACATAATATGTAAAATAAAAATATACATATTATTAATGAATAAATATAATATAAATATTATATTTATTTATTTATACTCGTAATGAATAAATATAATATAAATATGGGAGCGCCCCCAAATCAGTTTTGAAAGATCTCCAAATTATCCAAAACAAAATAATCAAAGTTCTCTTTCGCTATGATTTTCTGACCTCAACCGCCCGCGTGTATGCTGATACGAAACTTATGAGTGTCAATCAGTTATATACGTATATAACATGTATACTCATCAAAAAAATTATAATGAAAACTCTGCACACCGAGATTACCTTCCCTACCTACAGAGAACAAGGAAAACGAATTTTACGAAGTGCTGACAACTTGTATTTGCCTCCTCCACGCACAAAATAATATGGAAATAAAAATATAAGATATGAAGGAGCACGGATCTACAATAACCTACCAAAATCAGTAAAGGAAGCTACAACTACAAGTAACTTCAAGAAAAAACTTAAAGCCCATATTTTAGGAAATATTCCCGTCACCTAAGTACAGCCCTGTGTCGCGCACAACATGTGTTACTAAGTGCACACTGCTACCAAATCGAGCGTTCATTTATATGTCTACCCGTTTATTTTTTATTGTGTACTTACGGCATGTGTTACTGTTATTGCAAATACCTGTAATTTAGCTTTAGGATTATGTAACATTGCAAGTAAAATCATGTATCGATATTTCAAGATTAACGCTCACTGGACTATAAGAATTAGTTAGTTGCCAATAAGTGAAATGTAAATTTCTTTTGAGTCAATAAATTTCTTTTACCCGATTATATACAGGGTGTCCCAAGAAGTAGTGATACACTGAAGCTGGGAGGTAGAGGACCTAGAGGGCTATCTGAATCACCCCCATGTATGTTCCGCGATTTTTAGTATTTTCGGAGTTATGAATTTTTTATTAATTTCTCACCTATCGCCGCGTACGATGAGATTTTTATTTATGGTGACGTGAATTATTGCGGTAGATGCTTTATGGAATAACCTCCTGCGGCCTGGCCTACTGATAGAACTTATTCAACTGATGGAATTTTAAACCGGTTTCAACTAGAATAGAGTTGCATTTCTTTTGATTAGGTGTTTCTGTAGCAATGGAAAATCAACTTTATTTGCGACTCCAAAGGTTCAAATTTCAATGTCATTAGGAGTGTGCCTTAGGAGGCTATGACATTTTTCAAATGTCCGCTGCAGCTTTTCACGGTTGCACCAATCCGAGCAGTCTAATTTTCAATCAAGTCCGCCTAGAACCGGTTGAACCTGAGCGATGGCCTGGGTTAGGTTAACTTCAAGGGCATCGGCGAATTGTGGCTTATTGGCATACACCTGTGACTTCAGGAAACCCCACAAAAAGGTCTAGTGGGGTCAGAACGTTCAAATCGTTCACCTTGAAGGGACATCGTGTCGTTTGCATTAACGAACAATCATTTTGATAAAAACTTTTATCATTTATTGGACGTCTACTTCAATCAGGGACAATTATACGTTAGTGATTGTACTGATTGTTCACACACAAATAAATGAAGAGGCCGGGAATCGAACTCAAAACCATCAGCTTCGTAGGCAGGGTCACTACCAACTAGGCAGTGAGCGGCAAGGTGGTGGTAATCGCTTGTACAAATCATACAAATGCCGTGAGTCCGAGACGGATTACGGCCTTTTGTGTTGTCGTCGAAGCCGTCCACAATAGTTCTTCTACCTTACTCACCTATCCGGTACCCCTATCGCAGCCCGCTCATGCCCCACCAGCGCCGAACGGGGTGGGGGCGGAGGTAAAAACTGATGAGGGAGCGGCAAACTCGAAGCGAAGGGGTTGTAGCTACTGGCTAGTTTGGCTGGACTGACTAACCGTAACAGGTAGTGATGAGGTCAGCGACCCCGCAGGACTCGAAGAACGTGCTCAGCTTGGAGCCTGGGTAGAATACGTCGACGAACTTGATCATCTCCATGAGGCCCAGCCGGATAACCGCCGCCTTCGTGTTGTCGCCGTAGCCCAGTCCGTCTACGAAGCCCGCACCGACCGCCACGATATTCTAAAACAATATGGTATCCTATGTAAGTACACATTAGCCGAAGAATTAAAAGAATTTTATTCATAAACGTCCATCAAACCTATGTTATCTAAATTGCCGTTAAAATTAGGTTCTCTTTATCGGACACTTTTGACATCTGTGTTTGTGACAAAGGGACATAACGTATTTTACTTATAGTTGAAATTATTTAAAATGTCTGAAATTTCATAAAATTGTCATTAGATTTTAAACCTTCTTGCATAAAATGTAAACTTGTTTTTTGAATGGACTAATTTGATACCACTCGGCCAATCCAAATTATTTTAATTATAACAGAGATTTGTTAAGTATTATGTATGAGTCTCTACCAAGATGGGGAGTCATATATAGCGAGACGCAAGAAAGATAAGAATCCCTATTTACCTGTCATTATGGCACAATCATCATAGGCCTGCTAAGAGTGACTACGGAACTATGTAGTTGCATTAAAGTATTGCAATTCTCCGTGAGCGATACGAGTACCAAATATCTTGGGTTGACTCTAGTAAGGCGCGCGCCGACTCCAGCCGTTTGGTGTGAATCGTACCTACAACGTCAGGTACAATATGAACAGCTAAGTCATAATCATTCATTAGACACCCACGCGGTGTTATCGGCTTTAGTGTACCTATAGGTACTTTGCATCACAAATGGTGCTGGTCAGGTACGTATTATGAATTGTCTATTGTTTAAACTTAAAGTAAGGGAATACTCTATTGTGGCGGGTTTCAAACAAACAAACGCACGAGCATTCGGCCATGATTTGTCAAGTTTTATTAGCGAATACTTTTTATGCTAATTTAATACTTAGTACGAACTTTAAAACGAAAGTTGTCAGATAAGAACATATGAGTATGAAACTCATATATTTTTAAAGGCAAGTTACATGACAACAGAATTTTAAGCTATAGCCACCAAATTGTTCTAAGTACATAGGTATATTATCATGTATCTAGTTATTATCGTACATGAGGATATTGAGAATCTACTTACAAGATTTGCTTACAATGTTACAGACACACATTCGTCACACATAGTGAAGTTATAAAAGGCTTGCAAAAACCCAAGTGTAATAAATTCACCATTAGGTACACAGCGTTTGCGTGATCTTTGTATTACAATTAAGTAGTTAAAGGTCGAAAGAGGTCAAATAACTCTGATTAAGGCTGGGTTGCACCAAACCGTCAGTAATCGTAAGCTGTGTTCGTTAAAATTTGAATGTATGGAAAGTTTGACAAGTTTCTATGGGATGACAGCTGCCGGCGCCATATTTAACGTTGATCGGTCTGTGATCGTAAGTTGGTGCAACCCAGCCTTAAATAGACAAACCCGTTATCATGTCATATAATACTGCAATAAGAAATTGAACGCTATTTCTGGCATCAGTGGCATCCAAGGTCTGCTGTTACAATGTCGAGGAGACTAGCTATGCATGGTCAACAGCTTGAAATTACTATATAAAATATTATATTTTATTGAAAATGCTAAATGGATTATAAACATGAACTTAAACAGCGCTTTGCAGCAGAGAAAAACCGAACCGAGAAATCATCTCCACTTCGAGTTTTTCCGGAGCGAGACATTGGTTCCTCGGCAACACTAAGGTAGACTACGACTAAGCTTTTGAGCACCAGGTGGCGAAGTAATACGTACCCCTGACGACAGAGACATAAAATAAAGTTAAGTAAGAATGCCAGACCATCATAAAAGGTTTGGGTAGGCCCCCCACAAGGTGGACTAATGACCCTGGTAAAGGTCGCAGGAGTCCACTGAGTCATTGTGGCACTCTTTGGGGGAGGCCTATGTCCAGCAGTGGACGTCTTTCGGCTGATATGATGATGATGATGATCATAAAAGGTTCTAGGGTGTAGTGGTATTTCATAGTTTTTGAACGGACGTCAATTGACGTCAGTGGCACTAATATCCGATGGCGAGGTTTGCCGTCTTTGGCGCTCAAAAGCACGGCACAGGCTACGCTACGTCAGCGCTTATAAAAATAAAAACATTATTTTTACATAAGAACATACTTTTTGAACACTGATCGGTGTGCGTGAATACACGCTTGAAATTGTCTGTGGTTTGTGAAGCCCTAAGCTATGCGCAGGCAACACAGATTTCTGCCTTTTCATCAAACCATATTTCTACTTCAGTGTACTTAATTAATTCTTTGAAACACAATAAAAGTATTTTTTTTAATGTTTATTCATATTCAAAACTCCAATGATCTTACACTCGGCTGAGATAATTATGTAAACGACTTAACTCTAACGCCTATTTTACCTTTTGTAGAGTCTATTAAACCTAGTTAGGCTATGACATTAGGACTAGAACTGCGGAAGAATACGATAGAATCTGATTGCATAAAAGGAAACGGGCCATCATGTACAATTACGTGTATAAGTATATTAATGGAATAAATTGTTTTGACCAGTTACAACTGCATGTGGCAAAATTTGCAATACGATTGTGCCCCTCCCCTCCCCCGGTAGCGCCCCAGTTGTATCATGAAGAAACCCGAAAACCACTGAGATTTCAAGAATTGACGTAGTAAGCGATAGTATAGTTGTAGGCGAGTTTGCGATTGCAACAGTTACAATTTACTTTTAAACTTTGACTTGGGTCTGAAATAAAATGTTTCAATCATTCATTCATTTAAGCCTCCGTGCCCCAAAAGGAAAACTTCTGAGCCTACAATTTTGTAGAAAATAAGGAATATAATTATATATCGTCGCGGAGTTTTTCTTTTCATGCAAGACACTGTGCTAATTTGCGATACGATTCATCTTACTCACTTAACTGCTCAGAACATAAAAAGGGAGAAGTGCCCTACTGCTTCCTTTCAACGAAAACCAATGTCTCCAGTTTTCTCCCACCAAGTCCACACACACACACATTGAACCGTGTAAAAACAAAACTTCGGGCGGTGCCACCGAGTTTACGACATCATGCAAACAAGCGCTGCGATTGGCTGTACGCACCCCTCAAAACAGGCAATGAACACTAGAGGGAGACAAACGTTAAATGATGTTTTACCGACATCGATCTTTAAATTATTATGTTAAGATATTGATGACTATTGAAAAGGCCAGTTTAGATGGTGTTCATATAATCACCAAAGTTGTATAACATAGTAAAGCATTATAGCGGTACATACATAAAAAAAACATGAATACGAACTGAGAACAGTGAGAACCTTCTTTCTTTTATCAAAGTCGGTTAATAAGATCAAGTTAGAAGTTGGTCCGCAGTCTTTTGAAACAACGTTATGTTTTTTTAAATATTGATTTGTGAATTTACCGTTGAAATGAAATTACTAGTTCAACATTCTATTCATATTTTATCGATGACGCATAAACTGCAATTTTATCGGCACCACCCTAGTAAGCGGAGCCAAACAGCGGGCCAGCGCCTGCGCACCACTAAATAATTCATGCAGCGACCAAAGCTACAGCGCTATGATACATTGCGCCGTGGCTTAGCACGGTACGGTGTGATTATTGTACAAAACGTTCAATGTACAACTCGCAGAAAATATAACGCTTTTTTATATGTTAACATTTATACTGCTTTTGGACCATGTCGCGGCGACATGCGCCACGCCCCCGTTTCACATCTATTTCTTTCTATGATCTGAGCTTAACTGCATATTGACGTCATCGCTAACAACCTTCGGTTTGTACGGTGAACCTCAAAAATGTAGATACATTTTGCCTTGTCACAAGGATTAAGGTTCAAAGTGTATAAAATATATATTTGCCATCGACTCAACGTATCTACAATAAAGTTATGCAAGACTTTTGGTATATGATTACAATTAATGTCAAATATTTTTAAAACTATTTCACATTCCTGAAAATAAAAGCATGTTAGCGATTTTGAGCTTTAATTTAAAGTGTGACACTGAAGTGGTGTATTTGCATTAGGTTACCAGTTGCGTAAACTAAATTTCATTCTAAAGTAAACAACGTATACGAAGACAGTGCAAACGTTGACGTTTGTTTCACACTAACAAGATATCTCTCGACACTGCAGCAATTGTATTAAATCATCATGATAATGATTTATTTGAGCAAATATTTAATTTTAACTTGCAATTTTTTTACACCCATAAATGAGACTGACGCGGTAACATCATTGATAAAAGAGACCAATATTAACATTGAAAGAATGGAGAGATTAGGCCTCTGCGTTCAACAGTATCGCAGAACTTCTCCACAAGCTCCGGGTATAAGCTATGTCCGGCGTATAAGGTGTTTTAGTGGTCGAAAGATGAGTAGAAGTTACCTTGAGCGCCCCGCGGATCTCAACGAAGCTTCAATTGTCGACGACCACGACGAGAAAGTAATCGGTCTGTAGTGGGACATATATATATTTAGAACCGCTTACTGCCCGGCCACGTTTTTAGGGTTCCGTAGCCAAATGGCAAAAAACGGAACCCTTATGGATTCGTCATGTCTGTCTGTCCGTCCGTATGTCTCAGCCGATTTACTCGGAGAATATAACCACTACAATTATGAAATTTGGTGTGAAGGTATATGTTATGAACCTCTATAGAAATATGATGCGAAATTCCAAAAAATAAATAAACTGGGGGGGCACCCCATACATGTAACAGGGGGTCAAATATTTTTTTTTCAATGTACATGCGTGTGGCCTTTAAAAATGACATAGAGGTTTCTAGAAAAATGTTCATTTAAATAAACCGTTGGTGAGATATTAGCTGTCAAAATCGTAAAGTGTGTCCCCCCCTTCCCCCACACCACCCTCTAATTTCCAAACTATGAAGTTTCAAATTCTGAAAAAGTCATAATGATGGACATTAATAAATCCTTTCAACGATTTTTGGTTTGAACAAGATAGGTTTAAAGGTTTTTGAGTTATTTCTGAAAAACTGTCTTGCCAAAACAAAAGGGCGTAAGTGGTCGTAAGTTTCCTATTAAGATACGACCTTTTGTGATTAAATGTATTGTATAGTGGTTTTAAATGTAGATTAGGAGGTGTCGGTACGGAACCCTTATTGTGCGTGGTCCGACACGCACTTGGCCGGTTTTTTATGAATAACTGACCAGCGATTGGCCTTATTAGTCTCACCTGATAGAAAGCGATGACAAGGCCTTAGGATGTTGCTCACTGGTTCAGTAATAACCTATTCACTATTGTCTTGAAGAGACCCAGATGTATGTATCAGGAAATAAAGATGGCCGCAGCAAATTCCAGTTCTTAGCTGTTCGCATTAGGAAAGAAGAAGCAAATCGCTTCGTGCGAATAAATGTGTACCGATAACGTAAGAATGTAACGTAATGGAAGGATGTAATGTCTGGATGTCCGGTGATGGAACGGGGAAGGTGGAAGTAAGTAATGTAATGCTCCTGTGCACACTCTTAAATGTATCCGATAGAACACAGACAGACAAGCGAAGGCGGTATTCCAATACCAATCTCTGTAACTTAGATTCAACCGCCGGATCGGCCTCAAAAAGCCTACGTGCACGGCGCTCAACCGAATCCAAGGCCTCTGATGCTTGGCGTACCCGTCCCAAAGGTAGCAGCAGTACTCCATGCACGACCGAACCTGTGCTTGGTACAAGGAAAGAAGCTGTTGTACTTAGCGCGAATTGTGGCGTGGCAAGTATGTATCTGTTCAAATTTTTTTATTAAGCAGTAACGCACCTAACGAAAATTCTAATTAAATTAAAGGGAATAATTGAAAAATGTTAGTGTTTCGAGCAGGATTCGTACCTACGACATCTGGCATACGCGGCCAATCGCTCTAGCCTCTGAGTAATTGGAACAATCAAGCTCGGGCACGAAATCCCTCACTAGGTTTTTTTTATGACATAGGAGGCAAACGAGCAGGCGAATCGCCTGATGGTAAGCGATTAGCGCCGCCCATGGACACCCGCAACACGGGTAGTAAGTGCGTCGCCGGCCTTTAACATGGGAGTACGCTCTTTAATTACCTCTTACAACGCCTTACACGGCCGTTCATTGCACGGTCGAGACTCGAGACGCGCAACGCAACGCACTGCGGTTAGTTTAGTGGTAGCCGTACAAGCCCGATTTCAGAGAAATACTGCAAATTGATGTACAGTTTAGCCGTTTGACACACGCATACTAGAGGTCAAAACAAAATTTTTGACCCGCAGTTCCTAAAGAAATTTCCCTTAGGGGGGGAGTAATGAGACATTTTACTTTTTGTATGGAAAAAAAAACATTTTTTTTTCAGAAGCCTATCGTGTGTAGTATCATATGAAAGGGCTTTTTAAGGCGATTCTAAAAATATACCACATCATTACATTTCAGCCATATCTTTTTAATTAAAACAAAAATAATTTTCGAAACATACCAAGTTTGGGCTCATCCAGACACGATATGGCTGATTTTTTTTAAATACAATATACCACAAATGATACGTGATATGTCACTAAGTATTTATTTTTTATTTTTCAATATTACAAAGTGACACAGTTCTACTCCAATACCTATTTCACGTGACTTATGGAACTGTAGTGCAGATACGGTACATATTAATCATAAAATGAGACGTAGTATCCATATATACAACGGGGAATACCTCTTTAACCCTTTAACTGCGCCTTTTAATCAGTTGATATAGTTTGTTTAGTTTTTGACATAAAATATCATGGTTGGACTCCTTCAGATACGATATACCCAACTAATTAGGTTAGGTATCAAGATATATCTTTATAGGCTATAATGGCTATATACCGGGTGATCAATCCAAATGGGTCAGTAGGGAGAAATCAGATACTAAATATAATAAATAGGGAAATCTGTTCTTAGCAACCATGGCGTCGATTTTAGTGACAAGAAAAACTACATTCATAGATTAAAAAAACTTGTACTTGGTTCGGGAATCGAATCCGCTAGTTTTAAAGAAAAAAAACTTATTTCTATTTCGATTGTATTGTAGATCATAAGCAGTAAATGTTACTATGAAACATGATATCTAAAATGAATAAAATTCATAATTAAATAGAAATACTGTAAGTTTTATTTCTTCAATAAGACGGGTTCGATTCCTGAACTGACTACGACTTCTTTTTTTAAATTATGAATGCAGTTTTTCTAGTCACTAAAATCGACGCCATAGTTCCTAAGATCTGATTTCGCTATCTCTCATAATCTCTGACTTCTCCTCAGTGACCCATTTGGATTGATCACCCTGTATAGCAGGAGGACGTATAGTATAGGCTGGGATATGTACCTTGAGCGCTCCACAGATCTCGACGGCGTCCTCGTCGTCAACGACCACGACGCGGAAGTAGTCGGTCTGGATGATGTCGCGCATGGTCGGCGCGAGCATCACGTCGCGGCAACCGATCGTCGTCTCGCAGAACTTCTCATCTGCCACCTAGTACAATATTGTTGTATTATTCGTTATGTAAAACACCGTTTTATATTGTATCATAGTTATCTCTGTTATGTAAATTAATAAAAATTTACAACAGTAGTCATTATTTTTACATAAGGTCTATCTTTGTGTATTTTAATTTGCTAATTTTATGATTTTGATAAACTTTAATAATTTGCAATTTATTACGATACGAGGGCTGCCTTTTAAGTTCTGTCGTTTGCAAACCTCCCGTGATTGCATAAAAAATAACTAGTGTCATCTTAAAATATTTGAATTTACAATTCAAAAACAAAAGAATGACTCGAAATCGGCCCAACCGTTTTAGTACAGCGTTCGTTCAAAGTTGACAAGTCAGTTGTGAAAATGGAAATATCAGAGGAAAATTTACGTGCGATAATTTTTTACAACTTCAAAAGGTGCTTAACGCGACTTCAGTGCTTCGAAGAGTTGACTACAGTTTTCAATGATAAAGCACCATGCCTCCGGACTGTGGAACGCTGGTATTTAGAATTTCAACGTGGTTGCTCTAGTCTTGGTTATAGACATCGTGAAGGTCGACCAAAAACAGCCGTAACCCAGGAGAACATTGATGCTGTACGGCAACTGATCGTCGAAGATCGCCATGCGACATACCATGAGATAGAAGCTTCCTTAAGTATTTCAGGGACAAGTGTTCACAGTATTTTGCTTGATCACTTAGGCGTAAAAAAGTTGATCTCACGCTGGATACCACATTTACTCAGTGAAGACCAAAAAACGGCCCGCGTTCGATGGTGTCGCAAAACTCTGCGGCAATTCAACCGAGGAAACTCGAAACATGTTTACGACATTATTAGTTTTGACGAATCTTGGATATATGCCTACGATCCCGATTCTAAACAGCAGTCGACTGTTTGGGTGTTCCAAGATGAGCCAAAACCGACCAAAGTAATACGCTCACGGAGCACTTCGAAAAAAATGGTCGCCACGTTTATGGCAAAAAGTGGCCACGTTGCCACCATCGTGCTCGAGGATCGTAAAACGGTTAATGCTGACTGGTATATCATTGTCTGTTTACCAGAAGTCATCGGCGAGTTTCGAAAAAATAACCCAAGACGTCGTATAAGACTGCACCACGATAATGCGAGTTCGCACACCGCCCGGCAAACAATTGCGTTTTTAAAAGAGCAAAACGTCGAAATTCTGGAACACCCGCCGTACAGTCCAGACTTAAGCCCTAACGATTTTTTTACTTGTCCAAAAATCAAGCAACGACTTCGAGGTCAACGGTACCAGACGCCTGAAGAAGCGGTTGAGGCATACAAAACGGCCATTTTGGAGACCCCGACTTCGGACTGGAATAAGTGTTTCGAAAATTGGTTCGATCGAATGAAAAAGTGTATTACATATCACGGTGATTACTTTGAAAAACATTAAATACCATTTAACAATTAAAATGTCTTTAGTTTTTCCAAACGACACAACTTAAAAGGCAGCCCTCGTATTTTGATGGTTTACTATCTCTACAGCAGCGAATGAAAAAAAGCTCTACAGTGACACCATGTCGTAAATTTTTAACATTTAGCACAAAAAACCACCGCCGCGATAAGTATTCATAATTAAGGTCCGCGAACCGGTGTAAAACATGTCGAGCGATATTTGACCTTAAAGACGTGAGTGACCCGTTTCATTATATTTTAATATGTCTGAAACTCACGGGAGCTTTTTATATGAAATTAACTTTCATGTTCTCTGCCTACCGTTTTTGGAAATAAAGGCGCGAGATTATGTATGTATGTTTGTAATAAGAATAAGGTGCCGGTCTAAACCAAGTTTCAAACTAATAACTATAGATAGACCCAGAAAGTTGGTATCAATAGGAAAATAACGCTTAAGGAAACCGTAAAGAGGATATTTATATTATTGGAAAGTATGATAGACTGAATAGACTCCAAAGTCTAACTTAACAAGGTATTGAAGTGTAAACATTAGCGATAATGCCGATAATTAACACTAATTAAAGTACAAAGTTCCTTAGGTATATATGTATAGGTATGTGATCGAGTCATTAATAAACTTGCGATTTCATGACTCTGATCAATAATACGCCTTTATATATACAATATTAAGGATAAATAATCTACTTACCCGCGTACCGCACTTTCAGACAATAAACTATTTGTATTTGTATTTATCCGCTATTTCAATAAATTTATGAAATTTATTCACAGGTACCAATATACTAAATGGCCCAAAATAGTACCAAAATTTATGAGAACCGAGCTAAATTTGAGCCATTTTTTGCCGCTAAGTATGTCAGTTAAAATAATTCCTTTAACATATCAATATAAAACGTGTTATTACGTACTGTACTGTGTCCTTTCATTGAGGTGTGCAATAAAGAGTTATTGTATTGTATAAAACCTTCGAATACTTTAAATGTAACTTACCTCGGAAGCAATATTGGCACCCATCAGCACAGCACAAGGGATCTTCAGGCACCTTGTTATGATGTGGGAAATCAGGTCAATGCCACCGCCTTCCGCTATATCAAAGCCCTGCCAAATAGCGTATCTAGTAAGTTTTCGACAGTAAATATCCAATTAAACTGTAAACTGACACTAAGAAATAAATGCAGACCTGAAGATTTATTGCTGACAGAAACTTTACTAAATTAACTATAAATAACCCCTCGTCAGTGGCGACAAAGATGGCGATAAGTAGTTGTCTGTGCGGCCCTAATCGGACCTTGTCACTTCACTGGTGATTTCACGGGTTTTTGAGTGATGACTGCTCAAGGCTAAGCTTGTTATCTATCCTATTTCACTGGCAATACACCTTTATGAGTGCAAGAGTTAATTTTGTATTAAAGCAGTAACCTCCGGCTGCTCCCGCTCGCCAGCGCTCGCTTCTGCTCGGAGCAATAAATTTTTCCTTCAATTTGAAATTTAGTGTAAGAGTTATGTGTACGTTTGTCTGCTCTATTACACGGATTAAAAATGTGACCAACGATGTCCGAATCGGGTTTCGCGACAGATGCGGACGGTTGACAAAATGTCAAAACCGGGTCTCATCATCATCAATGACGAGGGGTTAAGATTACCTTTATGAGAGACAGCGCCGCCGCTGTAGGCTTGATCTTGCCGAGCAGGGTGGAGCAGATGGTCCGCACAAACTGGTGGGGCACCACGAAAATGAGGATGTCGGCGTCTTTCGCCGCGTCCTCCACATTTGGTATGGCAACCTGATCAAACAAACTCATGATTAAATTGTATCTTTTCGCTTTCCTAGCTGCATACGCAATTATCATGCGTCAACACACTACCGTCACTGAC
Organism: Notocelia uddmanniana; assembly: GCA_905163555.1. Classification (NCBI taxonomy): domain Eukaryota; kingdom Metazoa; phylum Arthropoda; class Insecta; order Lepidoptera; family Tortricidae; genus Notocelia; species Notocelia uddmanniana. Next base: position 18,812,280 of record LR991059.1, on the reverse strand, counting down.
TCTCCCGTCAGTTGGGTTGCCTTATCTCCGAATCTACTAATCCGATTTCAATAATCATTCCAGATTTTATCTCGCTGCGGTTTCGTACCCTAGCAGCTAGCATACCCATCAAAAGTATGTCAGGCCAAAGGAATACCTACATATGTCAGCATAAAGATATTATGTTGGTGGCATCTACGTTTATGCATCGAAACAATCGTGTTCTATTCGATTTATTCCACTTACGTCAGCTGCCACTTGGGCAGGACTTTATTAATTCCATTTTAAATGTATGTATGTGCGTCGTTATATACTTTACTCAGTTTATTGGAGTTGTCAATACCTATGGTCATAGTTTAAGTTCATCAAAGGATTGAATTTGTAATGCTTTTTCTTCGTCTACAATAGATTCCGTTCTGACACTAAAATGTGACATACATGGGTAACTTGGGTGTCATAACGGAATCAATTAACTTGTTGACGAATTAGAAACCAAAACTAAGGGTAAGGACGAGGACCAAATGTTTGGACCAACATTTGGTCCTCGTCCTTACCCCTTGCCTTGAAATAGAGCTCTTTTCGCATATCGTGATGATTCATAACGCTACTTTGTCAATAAAACGCTTTACCTAAAACGATATTTGGTGCGCATTTATAGCGGTATCCATTATATCCTTATAAATAAAAAGCAATATATAGATAGCGATATTTTGTGAAGCGCTATAATATCGTTATAGTCTATCTCTGTCTCACACACAGTCTCGCTCTTACGTGCGCTGACATTTACGACAAACTCGAGCACGTCATTGTCGCCACCGCCACCATTTTAAACGATATTATAACGTTATGTTATAATAACATTATCATATAACGTTATGATTTTCATTTTGTTATGATATAAACTATCGTTATGAGGAATATCGATTAAGATTATAACGAAATTTTAAACACTAACAAAATATATCGTTATAATATCGCTTATTTTTATAACGTTTAAAAGGCCTGTCTATAGCAATGACATATGTTTCAAACTTTAACATACAATCAGTAATTGGGTTATATTATATAGCGTTGTGACTTGTGAATCAAGCAATCAAACAGATTATGTTAATACCAAAACCCGCGCCCCGAACTCCGAATCTACTAATCCGATTTCAATAATCATTCCAGATTTTATCTCGCTGCGGTTTCGTACCCTAGCAGCTTACCCATAAAAAAGTACGTCGGGGCAAAGGAATACCTACATAAAATCGTGTCAACATAAAGATATTATGTTGGCGGCATTTACGTTTATCCATCAAAACAATCGTGTTCTATTCGATTTATTCCACTGACGTCAGCTGCCTTTTTTAATTCCATTTTCAGTGTATGTATTATGTGCGTGTTGTCATATCCTTTAATCAGTTCATTGAACTTTATTGGAGTTAAATATTAAAAAATTGAAATGTTTTTACTTCGTCTACAATTTAATTGATTCCGTTCCGACACGAAAATGTGACATACTATTTATATGGGTAACTTGGGTGTTACAACGGAATCAAATAAATTGTTGACGAATTAGAAGCCATGACTATGGTCCAAACATTTGGTCCCCGTCCTTACCCAAATAACAAACGTTGTTCTACCAATGACATATGTTTCAAACTTTAACATATAATCAGTCGTTGGGTTATATAGCGTTGTGAATCAAGACCAATTATCTAAGTATCAAACAGATTATGTTAATAATTGGACATGTAATCAGAGCTTCAGACTAATGACCAAGATTAAGTCTACATATATCGTAAATGCGGACACAAAGACATATCAATCACAATAATTATGAAATGTATTTCATAATTATCAATACGTTCAAAATTATGCATTACTAATGTAAGGAGAGTGAGCTATTTAAAAAGTTACACAAACAACTTCAGAAATACATACTAAGGACAACAAAGAGTTTGGGGCGTGGCAGACATGCCATGCACATTGCACATTATACAAAATTCATGAAAAGTTTTCTATATAACCTTGCCGCCCGCTGCATGTACAAAGTTGTAGAGGTAAATTAAAAAAAAAAAATTACTTTCGAGACGTTTTTGCATTTGTAGTATTATTTGTATATTTACAGGGACACATGTACAAGTTGACGTACACAGACACACGTATGTGTGTGTGGGAGGCTGGCTACAGAGGTCACAACTACAAATGCAAAAACGTCTCGAAAGTAATTTACCTTTACGTTGTTGTCGTTACGATACGTCGTATCGCACCTACGATGCGGCAATTGTCACTTTAACGCCAAGGACCACGTCAAATGAACTCCACCCTCCAATGTAAAGATAGCACTGCAGCTTATAATATATTTCTTCCCGTGGTGGTACCACCACAGTGGTAGTAAAAGGTAGATTCTTGTAGTAGGTTTCATAGGGTTGAGGAGTTTTGCGGGCGACTGGTCTACCTACCAGTCGCTGCACTATCATGTTTTTCTCGAAAATTAAACCAGAAATGGCTAATTATTTATGTTTCTTAATGATCGCGTACGTAAGATATTTCCTCCCTTGGACGCTCCGGTTGTGGAATGAGCTCCCTGCCGAGGGACTACACAGTAAGGGGTTCTTAAAGAAAGGAGTGGGTATTTATTTGATGGGTCGGAAACGCGCATTGACACCCCTGGAGTTGCAGGCGTCCATAGGCTGCGGTGACAGCTTACCATCAGCCAAGCCGTACACTTGTTTACCACTGACGTCAAAAAGAATGTGCTCTGCCTATCCCTATTGGGAAACAGGCGTGAGTTTACGTATAATGAATGCACGAGTTTATGTATCATAAATAGATAAGTTACAGTAAGTTACGTATCCGAATTACATAACGAGACATTGAGCATTGAGTGACATTGGCAGTGAAATAGCTCCCGTAAGGTAGTGAGACCGAAATAGAAGTCACACATGTAACGCATACGCCTGCGTGCCAACAGACAATGTGTTCCGTAAGATAATTGGAACGTTAACCTGACGATTAAAGAGATTGAGCTATGTGACTTTTGTTACATGTCATGAAGTCATGATGTAACATTGGGTGCCTGTCTCTCTGATGACAGCTACTTAGTTTAAATAGCTAATGTATTAATTACTTAAGACTTGGACTACGTGTATCCAGAATTCCGTGGATCCGCTAAGAAATAGCCCTGTTCTAATAGATATACTAAAATGTATCAGAACCACAATTACACTGTAAAACAGAGTACAAGCTCCCTCTGGAGCCGAATATATTTCCGAAGTCGTGGCTGATATTCATAATGCCTACTGACGTATCGAAAATTCGTCTCAGATGAACCAGTTTAAGCCTGACCTCCGATTATGAATAGTTGTAACGAATCTCGTCAATCTCGATGTAATAATAAGGACTTATGGTGGACTTATTAAGGACGTATGGTGAGGCGGGTCAAGACGAGTTGTGAATATTATAGTACGAGTATTGAACAACTTGTTGCCTATTGGCGGCTTGCATAATGGATTTATGCTAAGTGCTCAAATTCAAAAGTTGAACGAAATGAAAAAGAAAAATATGTTTTATCATATTTTCGCCAAGTACTAAGCAAGTATTCAAATTTCAGTATTTTAAATACTTGTTTTATCAATTTATCTTTTGCATAGTTTAACAAGCTCGGGCTCACAGCCTCCACACTATAAACAACCTCCTTGCTTTGGGCGTGTAATGGTACTATCAGCCGAAGGACGTCCACTGCTGGGCATAGGCCTCCCCCAATTTAATGGGGGGTAAATGCCATAATCGACACGCTTGGCATGCGAGTTGGCGATCGCAGTATCTCCACCGTACTTCAGGGATGCTGCTGCCCATCCCCCGGTGGTCTTGGTCGTAGTTTTAGGACATACCCAGGTCCGACATGACCCTTGATATTTTACTAATTTGAGTTTTATCGTAGCTTAGATAAAGTAGATTTTGGAATGCTTTAATTTTTATTTTTACGTTGTGGTTAGAAATTAATCTACTGGAATGAAACTTTGTGAAGAGCTATTATTTTGACAGATTTAGTTCGGGGCTGTGACTCTAGGATAGGATAAGAGCTCAATGCCCGTTCTTAATATACACAATAGATTTTTTAAACTATACGAGTATCAGTCATGGAGATTAGCTTGATCATTATGATCATGTAAACATTACAAACTTAAAAAATATTAGTCTGAAATAATGTAGTGGAGAAACTAAAAGGTCAAAGAAGAGTCAAGGTTGACTGGCAAAGAGTGCCTTAGGGCATGAAGTTCACCTTTTGTATTTTAAACTTGTTTTAGTGTTATAAGTTTAGATAAATAAATAATACTCATATAATAGAACCCAACTCGAAAAATGACTTATCCTGAGATGAAAACTCGTGACGTTGTTTTAAACGGTGTAAGTTTGTCTATCACATTTTCTAAATCTCCACTCAATCCCTCGAAGGTTAGCTGGAAGAGATCCCTCATAAGGATAACTTCACCTTTGTATGTTAATCTATGTGCCATGTATATTTTTTTAACCTATGTATAAAAAAGTGCTTATATACATACATAAAAATAAAATTCTTGGATTTTTATACTCTTTGGTTCATTAAGACTGCGCGTTCGGTTCTCCATACAAACGTATTTATGCTCTCATTTTAAAACGCCATGCTAGACTAACATGAAACCTAGATATGCCGGATCTCATTGTGTATACAAAACACAATGAGATAGTAATTTCCGACCTAGGTATGCCGGATCCCATTGTATATACAAAGTTTCATGTTATTTTAGCATGGCGTTTTAAAATGAGAGCATAAATAAGTTTGTATGGAGAACCGAGCGTACTTCGCCCTCTTAACCATCATCCACTTATGGTATGGATCAATTTGACCAACCAAGAATAGAGAACTTTATATTTACTTTGTTATATTGTATCAAATAATCCTACATACCATCTACAACTGGGAAACTACTACATCACAATGTTGTGCTGTGAGAGTTATCATATCATATAAATAATAAAATTAATTAATAAATAAATCGTAAGGCATAAATCCATTGTGTCGAAATTATATATTAATATATATACATTTTTGGACCTCATTTCAATGGTGCACTTAACTGTACAAGTTTCGCTACCAAATATTTTGGAATCCAAAAATAGTATGTATATGCTAACTGCATCATGAAAAACTACCTATATGCTACTGCTACCACATTATTAGTGATATTTCAATATTTTTATAATAAGGAATGGCCAAGCTCGAGTATGTCTTTTATACAAGTATGTCTTCAAAACCAAAGTTCAAATTCTACAGCGGGCCAAACACCCGTAACAGGTAAGGGAGCACCTATACAGAAATTCTATAGGTATTTATTTATTTTCGTTTGTAGGACTACAAGGCATGGACTCCAGCAAGGAAATATTGCGAGCATCATGAATGAAACAACAAAGGGTGGATTGATTGATTAGCATTCTATTCTATTTTTATTCTGTTGCTTGTAAATTTATACAGTTACGCTTTATATTTATTTGTGTTGCTTATATACAGATAAATACAAAATCACTGGTTGTTTTTATTTATTTATTATAATGATAAAAATTTGTTTTTAATTTGAATAATCAGGATTGTTTTTTTATTGTAATTAAAATTTAGTTTATTACATCAACTATTATTTGATGCCTGTAATTGATTATGAGTCAATTACAGGTATCAAATAATAGTTTCAAAGCTATCAGAAATATTTTGGACTCAGATAAAATCCAATCTTGGTATTGTTGTTGGGTTGTTTGTGGTTGGTGTTGCATCAACAAGTCTAGACATATTTTTAGTACGACTGTTTACTTACTAGAAAAACACAAGATAAAAGAAAGGTAAAGGTGAACATGTATTGAAAGATATAATATAACCCACTCTGTATTGAGGGTCAGTTGCATCTACCTACTATGACAGATCAATCAATGTTAAATATGGCTCGGGCAGCTGTCATACCATAGAAACTTGTCAAAATTTCCATACAATCAGATTTGATTAAAAACGGTGTCGTGCGACCCACCCTTAGAATGGGGCCGTTTCTTAGCGGATTAGTTGGATTCTGTATGCACATCGCTGACAAGACCTTAATCGGCTCCTTTTAACAGTATTTTAACAAAAACTATTTGATTTGGCAAAGTGAAAAAAAAAAAATTCATTATATGTCTGCTTGTTTAGCCTAGTTGGTAGTGAGACTGCCTACGAAGCTATATTCATTTACCTATTCATAATTATCGATATTACATGTCAGGGTACTGGTAGGGTCTATAGGTACCGGGTATTGTTTCTGGGATGAGCAAAAGCATTTGCACAAGCACTTGGATGTTTTTCGAATTAAGAGACTAAATACTTTATGCATGTATACGGTGCTTACCTAAGCTATATATATATACACTAGGAGCCAACAACTTATCCGGAACTTCTATACGGAATATCATTTAATATTTGCAGGTAGATTATGTGGGTTAAGCAATTTGGCGGCTTTGAGTGGTGATGAACTGAGCGTTTCTATGCTTTTGAGGGCAAGCTAAGTTGTTGATCCCGCTTTTTGTCTATAAAGCTTGAAACATATAGAGCGCGGCGCAACATCGTTGCGGGGCGGAGGCGATTTTGCGGTAAAGCGATCGCGGTCCGGGGCCTGTCGCACTTAAACTGACAGTCGAAAGTTTATAAAGATCTTCACACCGCGCCGCGCCCGCTCTGTGTGTTTCGAGCTTAAATAAGGTTTTAACAGTCAACTTGCCCACTAATTTGGCATAGTCGTAACTCCATCAAAGCTTAGTTTCTTCTTTAGGTTGGAGGGTCAAATGGCAGTTACGTACTCTTTCAAAAACTTGTGACTACACCAATAGTGGGAATTATAGGTGGCATATGGGCCCGGGCTCCTTTAAGATGAAATTGGCATATCTTTAAGATGACGAAGGCTTATAGATGAATATGACATTATGGTTCCTAGTCTAATAACTATAACTAAGTCACATAAAATACATTTTCAATAACCAGTTAATTATCGATTAACGTTAACTTCTGTTAAGTCCTTTAAAATGCAACACTACCATTTAATGAAGTTAACTTTTTATTTTGGGATTAGTGATTAACCAAGTTAACTATTTGATTAACAGTGCCCAGCTCTAAGTGTAACCTTTACGTCTAATTAGAATTTTAGATAATACCAATATTCAGGCATGAACATCATCATGATAAAATTATTATTACTAAAATGGTTGTATATAAGTATATGGCCCATGGTAAGGGGTCACCATACTCTATACACACTTGCAATTCCATGATGATACATTGCAATTGCATTTTGGAACAATTTAAAATAATCAACAATCTATTGAAAGTCTGTAGACTAATGTAATGCTTATACACAGTGTTTTAACATTGCCATACTGAACACTTAAAGAATACTTACAACATTTTCAGGTAGCTTGTGTCCAGGCAAATATTTGACATTCTCGTGTGTTTCATTGATGATTTCTGTTAATTTTTTCCCATCAATCATTTCTTCATAGACCCACATGGTGACTGTGTCCTCAAAGTTAGGTAGCCGAGCTGCATTTTTACCAACAATTTTAGCAATTGCTGATCCCCTGTTAAGTTAAAATATTCAACTTTATACTTGTGCTTCACTAAACTATTTGAATTGACTTATAACTCTTATAAATAATGCTTAACTCTGCAAAAGTTATGTGAAGGTGCACAACGCAGAATGTTATTGAAGGTCAAAAAAAACTGCATTTCCGGATTACAAGGAAACAAGAGCGAAAGTCCTTGTTAAGCTTGTTGTTACAGTTGTTGTTATGTCATCGGCCTGTAATGTAAGGTTACAAAACCCCAACCCATTTACCCTCAGTCGATTAGTATCACCGAAAAACAAACAAAGATAATGAATTTATATGAAATACACTAAACTCACCAGTTTCCTGAACCGATTATGCAAACTCTGTTTTTCAGTTGCTTTTCTGCCATTGTAAAGATATAGCACAAAAACTTGATTGAATTTAATACGAACGTGTAAATAAAAATAAACACTGGACGTCAGACTGCAAGTGTATAAACGTAACAACTGAACTGACTGACTGACTGATCACAAAGTACAATACAATATATAGACTGAGATAGAGATATCAGTGAAATACTCCACGTAGATTGTAGCGCCATAGTGATATTAGTACAAAACTAACCGCACGGCCGCTCGGCGGCAGGTACTAACTACTAAAATACATTTCAAGTTCCTTTCTGAAACTAATGCAAAATAAGAAAATAAGTAATGAAATAATAGTTTCATTACCTATTTGGCAATCTTTGCATCAATTTCAGACCATTTTTAATAAATATGGGCATGACATTCTTCTGACAATAAAACAAAATAGGTAACTTAGTAAATATCGTTTATTACACAATTTTACTTACAAACATTCGATATTAGCAATCGCACCAAAATTTATCAGTATTATAAACTATAACACAAAATTAACACGTAAAAAGTGGCATATTATATTATGTAGGGAGCGGCTTTTTCATTCGAAGATATTCAGTTTTCAATGAATCCATTACACTCTGCTTAGCCGCACGATAGCTTTTACCGTCACATTGTAGGGTCGAAATTATTTACTGAGACTATTACTATTAACAGCAAATCGTTATATATAGTTATTAACTGCACATAATTATATAAATATACAAATAACCTAAAAAAGACATTAGATATTTGAATTTTTAAATTAACGGCGATGTCAACGTACCGTGCAAACGTTTAGTTTTACGCAAAATATTTAAACTTTATAAGCTTATATACACTCCACATCGATAAAATTCACTCAAAATTTGTAAGGTAGCAGAAGTTGAAAACATACATTCTTCTCTTCCTATGGAGCATTTAATTAGCACTCGAATCTACTATCCATTTGCACGAATAATTGACGAGGCTAAATTAGTACAATGTTGTTTGTCACAATTTTGAGTACATTACCTAATTATGTAATTATTTTGCGTACGTTGGAACGCTCGAAATGTAAACATGAAAAAAATATTGAACCATAAATTTAGGTAGTAAACACATCATCTGAATTTTAGGTAAAGTATACATGACAGAAGTACAACCGCGAAAGATGTGCCTTTTTGTCACTCACAATGTGCAAGTGCGATAGAGAGGCAGTACACACAGTGTCATCTGCTGGCTAAAGTAAGAACTAACATCTCCTTGGAAAAGCTCGTTCTTCGAGCTGTAAGGCCCCTGTGACTGATTATGAGATGAGTGAGACAGCGGCCTACAGACAAGACAACCTGCAGCTAGCCTAACGCTAGGTTATGAATTCATTCACGCGACACCTACGCACTCGCCACCACTTCAGCGGCGAAGCGATGGAAGTGTTAAAAATAATGATAACAAATAATAATTCAGCAACCCCGTGAGAGGCTTGCCCGCTCTATCTCGGCGAAAATGCACAGTATACATTTGCTATCTCCACAATTTCCAATTTCATACCTAGCTAAAAAATGCCTGCTCAGTATAGGGTTCCGTAGTTTCCCAATGAACTTCATTAAAAATATCAAAATAATAACAAGCAAAAGGTTATACCTGCGCAGATTTTTATACGTCTTTTACTAAGAAGGGAAGACTTTTTACGATAACTCAAAAGCAACCGATCATGTACCTATAGTTTTCATTAGTCTTTATTAATTCTTATATTTTTTTCATATTTTGGGACCAGCCCGGCTAGTATGATTGCTTATACCGTCACGTTATATGGCAAAAATGTACTGAAACGTCACATAAAACGTGACGGTATAAGCTATCATACTAGCCGGGCAGTAGTTCAAATGTTAGGGGGGCCCCGCCTAATCCGCAAATATTCACTTTATCAAAATAATGTTTAATGAAGACCTGGCCGGCTAGTATGATAGCTTATACCGTCACGTTTTATGTGACGTTTCAGTACATTTTGCCCATATAACGTGACGGTATAAGCTATCATACTAGCCGGGCTGTATTCAATTTGAAAGACCTATCCACAAACTACTAAGAAGATACGACCTATCCAACAAAACCCCACAACATGAGGTTTGAGCAAAAATAAAGTCATACAAACCTTACGTGTCGGGGAGGTATCCTTAAAAAAATGTTTATAATTTTATTTAACCACTATGTCAGGTTTATTGATTTATATATCCATGCAAGATTGCTGATTTCTAGCACTTAAAATCACGAAATAAAGCCTCGGACAGGCAGACAGCCGGACATAGCGAAAATATAAGGGTTCCAAGTTGACTTCGGAACCCTAAAAAGGGTAGGACAGTGTAAAGGATATTCACAAAGGAGTGCTCGTCACGTTGGCGGTCGAACCCTTACTATGTGGTTGGAATAAAGTAATAAGGCCTGAATCACACTGTCGCGGCCTGCGATGGCGGTCAGGAGTAAATTTACTATTGACCGCCGAGGCCAGTCTGTGAGAGAGTGAGAATGGAGTATATGCCTCTCTGTCACTCAAATATGCCTCGTTCCTACGTGAGTACTTGTCTATGCTTTTATTTCTTTCCGACACGTTTGTATGAATGTATTGCTCCCTCCGGATTAGTCCTTAGTTCATGACTGTTTTCAACTTAAGGTGGATCCACACGGCACAGACTTTAGTCTGCGCAGCGTGTCTGTTCAGACTTAAATCGGTGCAAATGGGACGTGTAGACGTGAAGTAGATGTCGTTACAGACTTGAGACTTCACGTCGACACGACCCATTTGCACCGACATACTAAAGTCTGTGCCGTGTGGACCCACCTTTAATTTTTACACAAACAGGGTTGGGGCGTTTATAGTCCTGTCTTGAACAGTTCGAACAGTAGTTATATAAACCGACCGATTTTTGAAGGCCATCAATGATTAGTATAGTTGGCGCTAGTATCTACGGGCTGAATATAAGGAGTAAAAGAAAAAGCATGCTTAATATTATAGTTTCAGTGAATGCATTAGAATTTTTTCAAAGTAAACGTCGAATTCAAGAATTTTCTCGAAAAAGCACATTTTGCTCCCGACTCATGTATGTACCGAGGTTTTATTAAAGTCTTCCGCATATTTCACGTCATTTTTGAACTTCGACTGCGTCAGACTGGTGTCAAAGCGCGTTCTATAGAACTGAGACAGTGTGTGGTGTGCTCGCTCTTGATTCGTTTTCTGGAAGTTTACACAGTGCAAGTAGCGTATCGTAATTATCTTTGTTAAAATCTACACTTGGAATTGGTAAATTAAGGTAAGTCACTTCGGCGATTTCATTGTCACAGTTTTGGGATAGGGTCGATGAATCTCTTCTGTTAATTGCAGTTGGGGCTATTTTACTCTCTACGGTTAGCTAGTGTCTAATCAATATTCGTAACTTACCTACCAAAGCGAAACCACGTTGTATAAGTGAATATTTTTGCCCATTTCATACTGTCCTATGCTATCGAAAAGGTATGTCATGTCTGGAAACTTCTCGTAGCTATATTAAATCCGAGCTTGTGTTGTAAGAGACTAGAGAGAAAGGAGATGGGATCAAGAAAAGAAAATCCATAAATTGTACTTGTACATCATTGTATGAATGCCATTTTTATAGTACACGTAATCTTCACCAAACAGCTGATTTCTTATACGTGGTTGATATTAAATGCTCTTATACAGGATGTTTGGTAACAGGATGCAAAGACTTTCAGGGATGATAGAGGAGGTTATTTTAGATATTTTGGACAACTTGCTTTAGTACAAAGTCTCTTAGTTTCCAAGATATTCACCATTTTATTTGAAAATTCTATGTTTTCCATACTACCATACATTTGGATAATGTTTAGATTTTTTTAATCTTCCCCATTTTTTTTCTGGTTAATCTTAATTTTTCAGTAGCTGTAGGAACTAAGGATGTTTTTGAAATCATTGAATTGGGACTAACAACTTATGGCCTGAATCCACATGGTATTCAGATGTGAATTTCTCTCCATACATTTTCATAGTAGGAACGAAAAAAAATTATCCATTATTTTCGAAGTTCTTGTAGTTCAAAGTAAGAACCTGACTTAAGATAATTTTGGACTGATTAGGATTTTTTTTTTTTTTATATCTTTTCCATTTCTATGAAAATTTAATCACATCTGAATCCCATGTGGATAAAGGTGGTAAAAAGTTGTTAGTCCCAATTCAATTGATTTCAAAAACATCCTTAGTTCCTACAGCTACTGAAAAATTACGATTAACCAGAATTAAAGGGAACATTAATAAAATCTAAACATTATCCAAATGTATGGTAGTATGGAAAACGTACAATTTTCAAATAAAATGGTGCATATCTTGGAAACTAAGAGACTGTACTAAAGCAAATTGTGTCTAAAATATCTCAAATGAGCTCCTCTATCATCCCTGAAAGTCTTTGCATCCTGTTACCAAACATCCTGTATAGTAAATATCATGACCACTGAATTAGACCAGTTTTTATTAACAGCTCTTACATACTACCACTACTTATGCAGCTGTGATGCAGTGACATAGCTGATGACAACAAGGAAACATTTTTGCTAAACTGCAATTCTCATAAAATTTAGCATGAATATAGTTGTAAGTCTTGTATGGACTAGCTGCAGTACAGCACAGTACACCCAACACCTTCAAATCCAGGACTATAATAGATGGAGGACGACTTTATAGAATTTTATACATATATTTCAGGAAGCTTGGTTAGCTTGGTTTGGCTTGGTTAATTATCTGAAGTTAGCACTAGAAAATGTTGTATGCAATATGATTATCATATTTATAGCAACAGCGAGAACAAAAATAATTTAAGATGTAGCAATGCTATAGTTACAGCAATTATACCTATTTTATCCTCCTAATATTTGGGTATATTTTTTTTATCAAATTACACAGTTGTTATATTTTCGTTCCTTAACAATAAGTGCTTTAACCAACACTGTCTATGTATAAAAATGACAGATATTAATTTAAGTATCTATTTCCTGTTTATTAATATGTCATTAAATTTTGCATATTTTTATTACAACAACAGATATAAAAATGGTGAAGGAAACAACATTCTATGACATCCTTGGGGTGAAACCGAATTGCACAACAGATGAGCTTAAAAAGGCATACAGAAAATTGGCACTCAAATACCATCCTGACAAGAATCCTAATGAAGGGGAGAGGTTCAAGCAGATATCCCAGGCTTACGAGGTTCTTTCCAACCCTGACAAGAGAAGAATTTATGACCAAGGTTTGTATAATATCATATTCTACGTATTTTGTGTAGATCAGTGTTGCTCATTATTTGATGAAAGGGAAAGGAAGGAATATATCTTTGATCTACATATAGAATTGGCTACTTGATCATTTTTGATAGAACCTTTCATACATTTTTTAGAGATGATAAAAAGTCAATAAGAATGGGGACAACTACAATAGAGCAGCTCAAATTTTATTATTACTCTAAAAGAGTACCACAGATAACTCTAAGAGAAACCACAAATGAATATGCTGAATTATGAAAAGCTCAATATCTTTAAAAAATTAGGAAGCTGCATCTTTGTGTGTAGTTTTACACACATATTTTGTATTAAAAATAAAATAAAATGTAAGACAAACTAGGAACATAAAAACGGTTTTTATCTTCCTAGTTGAGAGAAAGAGCCAGGGGGTCGACTCCGAAATTCGAAATCCGAACTTCATATGGTGCCGTCCCTTTCACTCTCCTGTCATACACTGTATGAGTGAAAGGGACGGCACCATATGTAGTTCGAATTTCGTAGAAGACCCCCAGTTACAAGACCAATAATAATAGATTATTCTATGTTTAGCAGATCTGGGATCTGCAGGGCTAGTATGATCGCTTATATGTCGGACATATAGCATTCGTCCCGTACTGTCAAGTATGTAAGTGCGAGAGGGACGAGCCCCACTGGTATACCTTTAAGAGCACTTTTTTTACATAATCTTGTATGTGTGAAATAATGCACAGTGTTTAGGTACTTTAGTTTTCTTACATTTTATTTTATTTTTAATACAAAATATGTGTGTAAAACTACACACAAAGACAAACCAAATGCGTATAGTTTGTATTGAATTTACATACAAAGTGTACCTGTTTATTTTGCTATTGAGTGTAGTAATAAACAATAAATACATCAGTTGCCAACATTTTGAATGAGGCATCAGATTGATTATAGACTTACATTTTATATCAAAGCTGTACATTGAATGTTGATAGTTAAGAAGTCACTATGGCATTGCAAAATTACTATAAGATTTTTGTGTATTCAGTAATGAGTAGTAAATTCAATAATTTATGTGTACCTACAAGAAAAAGTTGACTGGCACACCTACAGCAGATGGCAAGTTTTATGAGTCACTGTGGTGAAATATTTGTGTAAAAAAATAGATTGTTGGTGCTGAATGTGCTAAGTGTTCCAGATTTTGCTATGAGCTCCAGCTACTTGTGACTATTTAGGGAGGTTGGTCTATTCTTTCGAGCATTTCTCTTGAGTGTTTCTACCTTTTCAGTGGTCTTATTATTGATGATACCTTGGGCAGAGCCAGTTCTTCTTTTAAATTAAGCAATAATTGCAGTAGTATGCAATAAGGGGTGAACAATCATATGCTTCTCAAGGTATTTGAAGCTAGAACCATGAGCATAGGCTCGGGGGTGGGGCATAGGCTTTGTGGTAAGGTGTTGAATACCCTCATTCCATTCTAATTTGTAAATACCTCAATGTAAATAGAATTGGACGATCTATAGCAGCAGGGTGTGGTTGCAATAGCATTTGTACTTATCAGAATGTAGGTGCACAAAATTTGTACTTTTGTAACTTTTATTGGATTTAGCTTAATCAATTGTCCAATTGCCATTACATTTTTGCCATCAGGTTGCCAAGTGGCAAACCGAAAACAAAATTGTAGCATATTATATACACTTATACCAAATTGTTATACCTTTACCAAAGGCTACACAGAATAAAAATAGTAAAAATAAAAAGTAATGTTATAAAAAAATGCAATTATATCAATTCCGTTAAAGGCTACAAATAAATAAATACCAAATTGTGCCTTCAGTTCAGTTATACAGGTTATATAATAATACTAAAATTGTTCCTTCAGGTGGCGAACAAGCTCTCAAAGAAGGCGGTGGCGGCGGCGGCGGCTTCTCCTCTCCCATGGACTTGTTCGACATGTTCTTTGGGGGCGGCTTCAGCGGCGGCCGGCGACGAGGCCGCGAGCGCAAGGGCAAAGACGTCATTCACCAGCTCTCGGTCACGTTGGAGGAATTGTACAGAGGTGCCGTCAGGAAGCTCGCGCTGCAGAAGAATGTCATTTGTGAAAAGTGCGAAGGACGTGGTGGCAAGAAGGTGAGAGGTTACTCTAGTTCTCGTCTCTACTAGTTCTCCTGTTTGGCATGTTCTTCGGAAGTGGCTTCAGTGGTAGTAAGCGTCATTTACCAGCTTGGTGAAGAGTGAATGTCATTTATGAGAAGTGTGAAGGGTAAGAAGGTCACCTATACCAATAAGTATAATAAGTATCTAATTATGTATTTTGACAAGCCAAATCTGCTATTGCTTTGTATATCTAAAGAGAAGAAAGGCGACAAGGTACTCTACAAACTTTACAGATATAGTTGTAAATCATAATTGTTGTGTAGTTTAAATTATTAAAATGTCCAAATTGTATCAAAATTGTAGTGATGCGCCGAATTTCACGGAATACGAATATTCGATCCAGCTTTTGCTTAACCGAATATTCGGCCGAATTCTCTAGCTTGACAGCTGGAGACATCTGCGGGACCCTCACTCTCAACAAAGCGCATCCCCAAGTCAATAAAGGGTCGGCAACGCACTTGTGATTCCTCTGGAGTGGCAAGTGTCCATAGGCTACGGTGTCTGCTTACCATCAGACAGGCCGTAAGCGCGTTTGCCACCGTCGTAGTATAAAAAAAAATTTAGTGGTAAAATTCTTGATCATTATCAAAGTGAGATGTGGATAATAAAGTTAAATAACATTAAAAATATAAAATCACTAGGCGGTGATAACATTCTATTGGCTACAATTCAAGCCTCAAGCACACATTAGCATGTGAGTGAGGCGCGTACGAATTTGAGCAAAACATGAGTTACGATATTTTTAACATTTGTTTCATCCACCACCGACGCATTCATTTTTTTGTTAATGATTCGGTCAATTACAATAATTCAGCAACAGCTGTTATCGATTCCGACGCCATTTTGTGCGACGCACTATGTCGGCTCACCGCGAGCGCGCTGCCTCACTCGATCATGTTTTTGTGCAATTGTTTTGCTCGCGAGCAGTTCGCCGTCGCGGGCTGAGCCGCTCGAATGCGTACGCAGCTTTAGGTTCAAAAGGATAATGTGTTAGGCTGGGTTGCACCAAACCGTCTGTAATCGTAAGCTGTGTTCGTTAAAATTTGAATGTATAAAAAGTTTGACAAGTTTCTATGGGATGACAGCTGCCGGCGCCATATTTAACGTTGATCAGTCTGTGATCGTAAGTCGGTGCAACTCAGCCTTAGTTGCACTTATCAAAATCATAGAAACATACAAATATATTTTATTTGTTCACGATTTTAACATTCTCTAAATTTCAGGGTGCTGTACAAACGTGCCCCACGTGCCGTGGCACGGGAATGCAAGTCCAGATCCAGCAGCTTGCTCCCGGCATGATCCAGCAGATCCAGACGGTGTGCAGCGAGTGCCGTGGACAGCGGGAGATCATCGACCCTAAGGATCGCTGCAAGCTTTGCCAGGTATGTGGCTGCGAATCGACTATACATTGCCTATAAAGATTGTCCCGCTATGACACATGGAGAGCATATATCACAGAAAGAAGTGCATTCACGGGTTTTAGAAAAATGTCCTGCCTGTACCTGGAAGGGCAGAAATTGAACCAACTAAAATGTGTAACATTGCAATTACTTTCTTCGGACCATAATCCATATCATTAAAAAATATATATATATATTTATATAAATTAAAATTATAAATAAATGAAATTAGTATTAAGTAAGATACTAATTTCATGGTTTTCCTTTTTTGACCGAGTGAATTGAAGGTCTACGTTTCAGCTTCGGCAAAAATGCTTTCGTATGTCCGCGCGACGGATTTCCGGCTGTTGTAGAGAACAGAGGTGGCATTTCTCAACCCATTCTCGTGAAATGTTGTGGGCAGGTTTGATAATTACGAGTACTTAGTTTTATTGAGTCAAATGTTGGATTTTGAAATTGGAAAAAAAAATCGCGAGGTCTATATAGTTCACAGAGCCACTTAGTATGATAAGTTATTAATAATTTTTAATATGATTGTCCCTTTTAATTGCAACAATAAAAATAGTATTTGTTTACACTTTTAAGCGGGAGCCATTCCAGTTTCAGGCAGTACATTTTTTAAAATCTGAAAGCAGTTCTAATTAAAAAAAAAGTCTTCATTCAGTAAAATGTCCTATTCTCAATATTTTAAGTACTTTACCTCTATGTGGCAATTGTGGCATAGCCCCTAACCCTACCCTGTAGCATATAAGCATAGAATGCAAGTTCAGGGGGGCTAAAATTTCTACCCAGTCGCATCACCCACGATTCCGCCACTCCTGTTTCACTCGCATTGTGCGAATTATGGACCATTTAGACGAGGCCAATCATTGAGACAATCCAGTAAGCCAGCAAATTAGAACGTTCTATTACAAAGGACTGGCTTCATCAATGGTTTGTCTCTATTTACACGATGCCAATATTGGATCGGCTTATTGTCTCAATAATTGGCTTCGTCTAAATGGTTCATTACGTAGAAACGGTAGGGGGGGGAGGCAGTTATACATCCAGTAAGCCTACTGCCAGCCGGCAAGGACTAGCAGATTCTGACAGTGTGCAGTGACTGCCGCGGACAGCGGGAGGTCATGGACCTTAAGGCCGCGGTCTGGACGCCCGCTCAAATGTATGTCGCCTGCTCGCTGCGCCGCTGTGCACCTTAGGACTGCTTCAAATTCTGCCAATGTAAATGGTTTTAACTAAGGTTATGAGTAGACTCCGTAATTGTGTCACGATGACGTCACGTACGATGCGGGAGTAAATGAAACATTTTGGTCCAAACACTACCTACTACGAGGGTAGGATGGCAAGCAGATACCGTTAATTCTTGATTTGAGGAATCATTGTGTTGACAGCTAAATTAAAAAAAAAAAAACAGTTTCCTCACTGTTAACACAGCGCTTCGTCGGGAAAATGTGAACATCATAATCGTATTCGAAGGCATAATTTGCAAAGTTTGTGTCTTATCTTATTGTAAGCGTAAAGGTAATACGTACAGTCGAGGAATTAAAAGGTTCGTCACTTTTCGACTCTATTTTAATGCTGTTAAAGTCGAAAAGTGACGAATCTTTTATTCTTCGACTACACAAACAAAGCAAGGTGAATATGTCACTTAATCATATGCCACCTTCCATAATTACAGCAGTCTTTGAATACTTGACTTTTTGTTTTTGTCTCATGTGCTATTTGATTATTCTTATTTGTCATATGTTATAGGGCCGTAAGACCGTCCGTGACCGCAAAATCCTGGAAGTTCATATTGACAAAGGCATGACTGACGGCCAGAAGATTGTGTTCAGCGGTGAAGGCGACCAAGAACCTGAGCTAGAAGCTGGCGACCTCATCATCGTTTTAGATGAAAAGGAACATGAAGTAAGTAGCTATTAATTTTATTAAAAAAATAAAATAGCTATGGATTAGTTTCAATATCGAAAATAGCAGTCGTGTTTTGGTATTGACGTGTTTGTCATTGTCACACAACAAAATACATAGTCAAGATACATATATCCCAATTTCAATTAATTTCAATTTAAAATCCTATTCATACATTTTCAAGTCATCACCTTAACTTTACGTGTAAAGGTTGCTCAAAACCTACTGACGCACCGTAAACGCAGTGCCGTGCTTTATACGTGCATTTTTAACTTTTAAATTTCTCCCGTTCACTGCGATTCCGTACCGTCACCGTATTTTGAGCACTGGTGTGGCCGGATGCCTTAGCATTGATGTGAAATTTTGCAAGTATGTAGTATAATACGAAGATATAATAAGTTGGTACTATCGGGTTGATCTAAATGAGTTGATCAGAAGGTCAATGACTCATAGTGAACCTTCGAATGTGCACGGATTGACGACAATTTCATACACTTACAGGTTTCGTTTTACACTCTTGTTACCATTTAAAAATATGTGTACGCTTTAGGGTGATCAAAATATTTGTGGGAATTATTCAGCGTTTTCTCGTCATGGGCGTCTCATTTAATATTGTTTAAAGAGAATAATATTCATAGTTAAGTTCTGTTAAAAACGTAAACCAATATCGCGAGGGTTGCGTGGTCAAACCCGATAAATCGAAATAATTGCTTTTTGAAATAAAAATCCTCCATCTGTTGAGCATAGTTCTATTTTCAAAAAATCTTTCACGCTACTTATCGGGATTGACCACGCACCCCTCGATCTGTTCCGATTCAGAGTTACAGTTAGTTAAAGTTCTGGCCGTTTAGACAATCGTGTACCCGAGAATGACGGTTGAAACGAGCATTTCAAAACGCAGGAGATTCGCCCCCGTATGATCATAACACCCAATGCATTGATAGCCTTGTTCAGACGTTTTGAGCACTATGTTTGGTCCATAAAAGTGATGGCAACTGTACTAAAGATGAAACTTATAAAAACTTCCGTACATCAGGTGTTCAAGCGCTCCGGCAACGATCTCATCATCCGCCTGAACATTGAGCTTGTGGAGGCGCTCTGCGGTTTCCAGAAAGTTATTAGAACTCTGGATGACAGGGATATTGTGATAACGGTCATGCCCGGTGAGGTCACCAAGCATGGAGAGGTCAAGTGTGTGTTGAATGAAGGTGAGTTACACAATGAATACTACTTAACATTTTAATAAATATTTAAATAAATGCTTGTTACTTACATAATTATGATACTTTCCAAGTAAAAGACTTGTATCCTCTATGGGCACACACATCTGAGTTGCCTGAGATGGGCATCACAGAAAAATCAATCAATCAAAATCAATCGGATACAAAAAATGCTTATTTCAATAATTATTGTTTATATTTTTAAACTTTTTTGTTCACAATACTAATCAAGGCAAAATTATAATCTAAAGGGTTCAGTGGAACAGTCAGTTAAGTTTCAATTTCAATTAGCCTTTATTTGACAATCATATTAATGTTTGACATTGTTTCATTTATTTAATCGTATGGCATTTATATACGAACCGTGAGATCTTCGAGAAGACAAGTACGGTTGCCAGTTTTTGTTGCACTTTTAGCACCACCCACAGTTGCATTGTTTCATTATATTTAGACTTCGGAAATCGGATTGTCTTGCTTTCCAGTATAGGCCTCCCACAAAGTTAGGAGGTTGTACTTAGTCAGCTCATAAGTTCTGTCACTGGCCTTTAAAATTTAAATTTGGAACTCCTAAAACAAAAACCGTTGTGCATTTGAATTTCGAATCTTTTTTAAATATTTGAGTAG
Organism: Notocelia uddmanniana; assembly: GCA_905163555.1. NCBI lineage: Eukaryota > Metazoa > Arthropoda > Insecta > Lepidoptera > Tortricidae > Notocelia > Notocelia uddmanniana. The sequence continues at coordinate 18,791,742 of LR991059.1, read as the reverse complement.
TATAATTTTGCAATTTTCTGTTTTCTTTAACATGGAGTGGACGCTTAAAGATAGCCGTACCGCAATAATTGCACTATATCGTTGTGGACACTCGCCGACTAAAATTTTTAAGCTACTTGAAAATTTAAAATTCTCTAAGATTTGTGTATCGTACCATAGAAAGATACAGTGAGGTCTCTAGTTTAAATGACAAGAAAAGAAGCGGTCGTCCGCATACAGCTAGGACTCCAGCGGTTGTACAAGCAATTAGGGCACGCATTGCCAGAAATCCCGCTAGGAAACAAAAAGTTATGGCCCTCCAGATGGGTTTGAGCAGAAACACGGTGAAAAGAGTGCTTAATCAAGACCTGAGACTTCGTGCTTATAAACGAAAAACTGGCCATCTTCTCAATGGTCGGCTTAAAGCTTTAAGGCTTAAAAGATCTAAAGCTTTATTGAAGAAGTACGCTAAAAATAAGCATCGTTGTATACTGTTTTCGGACGAGAAAATTTTTGACATAGAAGAAAACTGTAATAAACAAAATGACAGAGTGTACGCTCGCAATAGTAAAGAAGCGTCTAATAGCATTCTCCGTATTCAAAGAGGTCATCACCCTTCATCTGTGATGGTTTGGCTGGGAGTTTCTTATGCGGGCGTCACTAGTATGCATTTTAAAATAAAATAATAAATAAATATTGGGGTACAATCTTACACAAATCGACCTAGTCCCAAACTAAGCAAAGCTTGTACTATGGGTACTAGACGACGATATACATACTTATATAGATAAATACATACTTAAATACATAGAAAACATCCAAGACCCAAGAACAAATATCCGTGAAAAATGCACAAATAAATGCCCTGGCCGGGATTCGAACCCGGGACCTCTAGCTTCGGAGGCAGAGTCACTACCAACTAGGCTAAACAGGTCGTCAAATTTTTGCGAGAAAGGAGTAAAAACTAGTGCCAAAGTGTACCAAGACACGGTGTTAACTAATATTGTGAAACCACTATCCCATACGATGTTTCTAAACCAGCATTGGGTTTTCCAGCAGGACTCTGCTCCAGCCCATAAGGCAAAGTCTACACAAGCCTGGCTCGCCTCCAATAAAATCGACTTTATACGGCATTGTAACATAACACAGCTAGCTGGTCATGTCACTTTCATATTAAAATAATTTCCCAAGGGACAGCTGATTACATTCATATTTTTACTTAAAAATAATTATTAAGTTATAAGGCATAATTGAGAAACTTGGCGAGGACACTACCGTGCCCCTTATGTGGTTTTAAGGCCAATCTATATACCTAAACAAAGTTTATCTAAAGTAAAAGCATTTTTGTTAAAGAAACATTTAAAAACAGGATTCATACGGAATAAATAGTTAAAAGGAAGGGAAATAGAAAGTAGTACGAACGTCTGAATACCTTTATTTATACCAGCTTAATCTATAACATAATAAAAATACCACACTAGAAATAAATCTTTTACCTAAATTTACGTTATTACTTACTTCGCATCAAGCTAAGACAAAACACTCGGTAAACGAATTTCAACTCTATTGGTAAAGGCCTAAGACCTATTTCTTACTCTATTACTTGCTTCCCTTCAAATAAAGATAAAGAACTTGTCAGGTGTCATACGATTTTCAACCTTATTTGTATAGACGTAGGGTGCATCTACTCGTAAGAATAGGGCGTTACAATCTCTAATGACGGAAGGAGTGGGCGTGGCGCAATCCACCAATAGGAAAATGTCCAAGATGTCCACAGTGTCCAAAGTGTCCAAGGTGTCCACAGTGTCCAAGATGTCCACAGTGTCCAAGATGTCCAAAGTGTCCACAATGTCCAAAGTGTCCACAGTGTCCACAATGTCCAGAGTGTCCAAGATGTCCAAAGTGTCCACAATGTCCAAAGTGTCCACACTGTCCAAAGTGTCCACGATGTCCAAAGTGTCCACAATGTCCAAAGTGTCCACAATGTCCAAAGTGTCCACAATGTCCAAAGTGTCCACACTGTCCAAAGTGTCCACGATGTCCAGAGTGTCCACAATGTCCAAAGTGTCCACAGTGTCCAAAGTGTCCAAGTTGTCCACAGTGTCCAAAGTGTCCACAATGTCCAAAGTGTCCACAATGTCCAAAGTGTCCACAATGTCCAAAGTGTCCACAATGTCCAAAGTGTCCACAATGTCCAGGATGTCCACAATGTCCAAAGTGTCCACAATGTCCACAGTGTCCAAGATGTCCACAATGTCCAAGATGTCCACAGTGTCCAGTGTCCAAGTTGTCCAACATGTCCAGAGTGTCCAAGGTCTCCGGCGTCCACAGTGTCCACAGTGTTCAAAATGTCCACAGTGTCCAAGATGTCCACAGTGTCCACAATGTCCAAAGTGTCCAAGGAGTCCACAGTGTCCAAGGAGTCCACAGTGTCCAAGATGTCCACAGTGTCTAAGATGTCCACAGTGTCTAGGGTCGGATAGTATAAAAAGCGGAATTAGGGCGGGGGCGCAGGTCAGTTGAGTTTGGTCGGTCGGGCTGTCAGTCTCTGACAATGCGTTATCAGTGTATTTTCGTGTTACTTACGGGAGTGTTCCTATTCGTTAAGGTCGAGATTCCCGTGCGGTGCGGAAGCTCTGCCCGGTGGGAATCTCTCCTTGTTTTTAATTTATTTACTTACTCTTTCTTTTATGTGGTTGTGATTATTTATATAAGCTGGGCAGATTGCTGTCCATGTTTGTGGTATACTTGCGCGGGGTGCACGGTGTCGAGCTCTGTTTGCCCTGGAGTAACAGAGGAGTAAGAGGTATCGTCTGGCGTCATCACTTTGCCAGCGTGGATGGCGCGTCTGGGCCCCTCCATGCCTGATGTCCGGTTGCTGCGTGGAGGTGAGAGCGGCCATGGTTTGGGTTGGCGCGAGGGTGTGTGCTCCGCTCGCAGAGGTTCGCAATATTCGAGGTATGGTCTTGATGTATTTATGTATCGATTACTTTTATATACATCTATAAATGCCCTTGGGTTGTGCGAGGGAAGGCATTTATACAGGCTGATGGTTTTTGCAATCCTCAATTTAGCCGACTGAACTTTATAGTTTAGAGTAGGGAAAACACATACTTATTTGAAGCTAAAATCCAGAATTGGTATTAATTTCAAATAAGCAGATTAGGGCAATATTTAGGGTAGAGATTTAGGATTCATTTCACACACTAAAGCTTGGGTAATGGGTTTCAAGCAGGTTAATTTAGAACTTATATTCTAGGGCTATTTAGGTGACCTAAATATGGGAAACAAGTTTATAGGATGATTTAGGGAAACAAATAGGTATGGGAGTAGTAGTGGTAGGGTACATGTGTGTAGTATTCCTCTGATTTGATATTCTAGGTTACAGTTATGAAGACTTAGGTCTTAGCCATTTTGGTAGTCTAAATATAGGTATCAGAATAAGACTACCAGTTGTAGGGATAAATAGTTACAATATCAGCTAAGATCTTAGGCATTAGAGGTCTAGGTTTCTGGTATCAAGGGTTCGAAGTGCTGAGTCTTCTTTTATTTATAACTAAAGGTGTTCATAATAAATTATAGATAGGATACCAATTTATTCTGGAATATGGAATAAATTGATTTAGGACCTAATGGTGAGGCGGAGCAATCCATTAGTTGTTAGTTACTGTGAGTAGATGAAAGCTCGTATCAGTAACTAACCAGTAACAGTTCGCTTCTTCACAATCAGACTCAGAACTCCTGACCTTCATATATCAGAATTGGTAGTGTTAGAGCTTACTGGCTGTTAGGGACCCCTAGGGTTCAGAGGTTTTAGCACCTCCAAGTGAAATGGTTAGTTAGAGATGATTCGCAATCATCTATAAGACTTGACTAATGAGCTTATTCTCATTAGGGAGTCTAGATCGTTTTAGCTTAGCATAGAGGTCATGCCCCATCCTACCGGTCCAGTAGCACGGTATGGAAGCCAGAGGTCGCTCCATACCACAATAAGCAATCAAAATTATTCTTAGCTAGCTAGGATATCAAGTACCAGAGTTTTATGTATTAGGGAAAAATTAGGAAATAATTTTGATTTTAGGGAAACTGAGTGGCTTTTAAGGAAAATTTTGCCTTTCTTTAAAAACCCAATGGCTACTGACACCGGCAAGAGACCAGGATAGGTTAAGGTTGGGGTTAAATTACCACAAACAATAATTATTTATCCTATTTTGAACTCTATGAACTTCGGAATAGCCAAAGTTCAATAATTAGTTTTCCCTGTAGCAAATAAAGTTCTTTATCTATGAAGGTTAGCATTAGTAACGATTATGAGTAGCTAGGCTAAATAGGCTTCATTTTAGGTAGGTCTAGGTAAGCTAGGTAGTTGAGGAGTCCAAGGGTTTGACAAGTAAGATCATGGGTTCTTACGGTTCACAACACTACGGGGTCCTACCACAGACGATCACATTGGCCAAATCTTCGTTAAACCTTAGCTTATCTTAGGAAATAAAGACACCATACGTTCATTTATTAGGTGTAGGGTACTAGGACTAGACCTAAGGGGGTTTTGAGACATATATTACAGCTAGGCGCGCTCCATGGGGTTAGTTGGGAGGTAGTACATTTTAGCGACGAAGACGAGATGGCGGGGAATACATTCGTTCCCGTGACCGTGGATATTAGGTAGGAGTCTTGGCTTATTACAATTTGGTGACGTGACTGGGGATGTAGTCTTTTCCATAACGATTTCATGCTGTAGTCGACCAGGATGGGTGCAGCAGCCTCCGGAGCACTCCTGGGTCTTCGGTTGCGCGTATGGTGTCTGGAATAGGTACAGTGGCTTCTAGCCACAATTTGTTGCAACGTGAAATGGAGTGTGATCTCGTCGGATGCTTGGACTCTTCATCTATTCTTCAAACTTTTGCTAAGTTCTTCATCTGAAAAAAAAAAAAAAAAGAATACATTAACTTTTATTTAAAATTGTCATTAGAATATAAAGCGTTAGAAAAAAAAAATTAGGAAGGAATGCAAGGCTTGTGTAATGAAAATCCGAAACATAAAATAAAACTCTGGGGGTAGTGTTAAAATGTTAGTAAAATAAAAGAAAACCCGGAATTCAATTTAAATCCTGGGGGTAGACATTTTTAAGAAAGCAATCATAACCGAGAACGATGAAAATGATGAATATACGAATAAGTAATGTGCGTCCATAGGCTACGACTTTATTTCATTATCAAATAGACAGGGTGTTTGTTTGTCACCACTATGAATCGCTGATTTCATTGTAATTTAACTCTTTAATAAGAAGCGTCCATAGGCTACGACATGAATATCATCCTCAAATGGGCTGTGTGATTGTTTACCACCGCTGTAGATCACTTGAATGTATGAGAATTTAACTTATAAATGATAAGCGTCCATAGGCTACAGCAGTAGATCAGAAATATCATCATCAATTAGGCCGTATGCTTGTTTGCAGCCATTATGGATCACTTGAATTGTAATTAAATGTAAATAATAAAAAAGTTCATAAATTTCAGCAATAGATCATCATCAGGTAGACCATGTGCTTATTTGCCACCATCAGGCAACGCCAGTAATACATCGGAATTAAATTCAGAAACATTAAGCATCCATAGGCTAAGGCAACATCAAATAAACAGTGTGCTTGTTTGCCACCGTCATAGATATCGAAATTTATAAAAATTCATGATAATGAAGCATCCATAGGCTACGACGTGAGAAAACCATAGAACGCTTCATACACTTGATTATCATTATCACCATCCTAACTTACTATTAGAATTTAATTAATATATTGCAAGTTATTTTAGGCATGTAGTATTTAAAGGGTTCATGAGCATGGGAGGGTTCAGTGAATTCAAATAAAAAAAAAAATCCTCTCCCATTATCAATTTAGATGACTGTACCTAGCAGGATATTTTATACATCAGTGAAGAGTAAAGGTTCCGAAGCAGTGAAAGAATTTTTAGGTTAACTTAGTGGAACATAAGTTCAAAGAATATTATTACAAATTATTTTAGACATGTAGCACTCATAGGGTTAACATGAGAATAAAAGGTCTAATTGTATCCAAGAAAACAATACTCTTCTTAATTGCGAACTGACTGTACTTAGTGGAAAATATCACGGATGGTTACTAAACGGGGAAGTTTTATCAAGAAATTGAATTTCCATACATACATGCATGCATAAATGTGTGTCCACATTCCAAGTGTCTATAGACAGATCACATACAAATTGATTTCGGGAGAACTTTTAACAAAAGTAGGCATTTCATAAATTTAATACTGGTTCGAGTGTTCTGAAACACTTAGCATATAGTGGCCTAACCTCATCATCATCATATCAGTCGATAGATGTCCACCGCTAGACATGGACCTTTCCTAGGGAATGCCACAATGACTCCTACAGCCTTTACTAGATCATCTGTCCATCATAGCTCGATCTTATGTTAAGAAAAATAATTACTTGTTAAGTGCTCATGATTTTCAATAACCAATTAAACAAAATTTTACAGTAAAGGATGACACTGAATTCTTAACGTTATAATATTAGTAGATTTAGCCATCATCAAAATCATTCTCATAGTATTATTCTAGTATGGTTGCATCTTGAGTTCCGCTGCCTGATTCCAAGAGGTTGGCGTGGGCACTGGTTTTTGCTGATGTGATTGCTATCTGATTTCATTAGAACATTTAGTCTCTAATATAAATAAATAATTAGTTACCTTGAAATAATAGAAGCAGATACTGGAGAACTGGAAAGTGTAGAACTCCACAAGTCAACAGTCCGGACCCTGAAAATAGAAAATTAGCCAAATGTAACTAAAATCAGGAGATTTGTATCCTATCTAACGATTTAGGGTTATTTTCTTTAACTAGTTTGTTATGACAGAAAAATGAAAGGGAAATAATTGAACTTTATCAAAATTGGAATTTCTCCAAGTGAGAACGATGAGTTATTCTTTTGGAATTTCTCCGAGTGAGAACGATGAATTATTTTTTTTCATTTTTATATTGATTTCTGATTGTGTGTCAGTTAAACTCTAATATCACTCTAGAATAAAATAAACATTATGGTTACTTACTTGGATATTAGGAGACAGCAACACCTTTTCATGGGAGAATCGTGGAAATTGTAATCTCTGTTTGATGACATACATAGTTCTTCGGTTTGAATTCAGATACATGCACAGATGGTCTGGAATATTGTTGCAACTAGCATGACGTTTCATTATTCAGGAAAAGCTGAAAAAATAAATAAAGAGTATTGGATAATTGTTGAGGGTAAAGAAAATTTTGCAGTTCGAACAGGACAGAAAGAGAAATTATACAATTTTAACCAGACAAATCATAAATGGAGGAAATTTGGCATTGTTTTTAGCATTCACATACATACAAGGTGTAATTTATCACTGTGTGTGTATGTTAGGAAAATCGTGAAGGATAATGGGTTCAGAAAATGATCTACTATGTAAGAAGATGGTACATCTTGGGTAAAACATGGATATTGGCTTCAAAATGTCTCTCATTAACATACAAGGATCTTTTAGCTAATCCTCAATAAAATGTTTTCATGGAGATAGTTTTTAATCACGCGTCATTCCATATATGGTAAATTATTATTGAAGTGAACACTATTGCGTCATGTTTTATTGCGGCATGACAATTGCAAATGGAAAATATGAATAGCAGACAATGCATGTATAACTATAGTAATTCAATAAAAACTCACCAATTCTTGCTGGAGGCGGATTTGATTCGGAAATTCGTGGGGATGTCGCGGATGGCGGGAAACAGTATTATTACTATTATTTATGGGACGTTGGTAGTTTTATCCAGGATTTGTTGTGATGTACGCTTAGCTACTTCACGGAGGGTACTCATGGGCGTGCCTTTGCTGAATAACACATTATTTCGAGAGTTTGCAAATACGCAGTTTTTCATCACTATGTACAAGATCACAATAGAAGTTAATGCCAGGAACGAGATTCACATGACATGGTCCTAAATTATAAGTAATTGTGTGCTTTAGACTATAATCAATCTTTAAAATAACCCCAGAAACAAATTAAGTAACTAATTAATAAAATGAATGCACGAATACCATTGTCGACCGCTGTGAAAGACGCGCCGAGAAAAGAAGGAAAAGATAAAAAAACCATAGATCATATCTTCTTAGTAGTCTGTGGAACAGATCATAAGACTCTGTCACACCAGCCTCGCTAGTGTGATGGCTTATGCCGTCGCGTTTTATGTGACATTTCAGTACATTTTGGCCATATAGCGTAGCGGTATGAGCTGTCGCTATCATGCTAGCCAGGCAGGAATACCTTGTTCACACGTTTAATTTTGTGATATAGCATGGATATCAATACTACAGCGGTTTTCAAAATTATTTTAAAAGAAATTAATAAAATAAAAGCATTTATTTCTATGAAACTACTATACTATATCTATGTTTATTTCGGATAAAGTAATCTATACAGTGTTACTATTACAAATTAACTTATTACGTTTTATTTTGCTTAAATTATTGTCAATATCGTGACATGAGGTATCGCAATAAAATAATTATCGTGTAAAAGGCCCTATTATTATTGTAACAATACCGGGATGTCAATATTATTTATTGTCGCGTTATTCGGGATTGTTTGCATTTCGCTTCAGTGATCATCAATAAACACGTGAAACGTATCGTGATATGGATGAACAATGGCCTCGGCTAGTAGTCTGTAGACGGCTTTAAGGGTAACACTGCGCTTACACAATCGCGATTCGCGCGAATGTGAAAATGTCATTGCGTTTTCAATTAGGAAAAAAAATATCCGTGAAATTTAGTAACATAAGTAATGTCATTAATTGCACACATAATTAATTAAATATAATGTTATTTGTAAATTTACACAGAATAAAGAAATTAATAAACGTTTCGAATGAATGCGATACTAGTGATCTCTTGTGGTGATTAGAATCAAAGATCGAATGTTGAAGTTTGTTGTCGAGAAAACTGTTAGGCTATTTTGTCGTTAGATGGCGTCTTAACTTTTATCATAAATTATCTCAATAAGTCATTACTAGTATTTAAAAATGAGAAGAATAAGATATTACTAACCCTATAATGGCTTCGAGCACGTTTAAGAAGTTGCATTATTGTATTTCTAAGACAATTTAGTTTGTAACTTTAGCAGTGACGTTTGGGCAGCATGCTAATCAATAAAATCATGATCAGTTTAAATTATGACAAAGGATAAATAAGTAGATTATTCTTACGTGATTGGTCACATAAAGATAGATGATATGCAAATTCAATTGAAAGATTATACAGATGGCATTTTAAATGTAAATTTAAGTATGGAATAGAACTTAGATGAACTATTAACCGGTAGAAGACACTATAGGGAACCTTAGTGCTTTGTGCATTTATTAGTTATTTGTACCAAATTGCCAAAAATTGTCGTAAAATGTTATTTTCTACCTCATACTATACCTTTTGCATAAACAATTTAGCAGATCGAAGTGCTTAAGAGATTAAATTATGGATAATTCATTACTCAGATAAAAATATTGGGATCTTACTTACTATAAATGGCCTACAATTATTAGTCTTACCAAGCCACTAGTGTGTACTTATTTTTGCATTTGATTGAGTTGGGCTAGCTTCATACAAGCTATGTGTGGAAAAGGATTTTAGGATGATATAGCTAGAATAATCGAGTGAACATGAATGGGTACCCACCCATTAAAGCACCCACAAAAGCTTTTAAGTTATTAATTATTTGGTCATATAATTTTTGCACAGAATTATGGTAATTCATTTAACTATGGGCATATGCAATACCAAACCTTATTTAAAGACAAGCTAGTATGAATAGTAGGTATCTTTCATTGTAATAGGGATCTCATAAAGAAGGTTCATATGTCAGGCTGCATTCCTATGCTTTATTAGTGCTTGTGTAAGAAATAAAAGATGCGGCAGATTTATATTTAATGAGTGCAATAATAAACACAGGGAAAAATAAATGTTTAATGAAAATGTAGCATAGGTCACATAAATATATAGCATACTAAGAAACAAGCAGTCAAGTTCATGAAATCATACCGAAGAATTAAAGATAAAATGCAAACACAACACATTCTATATTTTACAATGGCTTGTATGCTACACATTTTTATTGTGAATAGTTCATAGTACAATATGTAGAATGAGATTATAGGTTTTGTGAGAAAGCAGGATTACAGTCAGGAGTAGGGAAGCTTGTTTCCGGGATCAGGGTTTCTGTAACACAAAATATCAATGATTAGTTAGCGGAATAAGTATGTAAGTAAAAGGGGGACAAAGCTTTGCTCGTGTGTACGCGGAAATTAGAGCTAGCTAGATAGATTTTTCATCCTTGGGAATCCTTTATATAAGTAGTTAAATTTATTGAAATAGTTAGAGTGGGTTTCAAGATATTAATTACAAACAAATAATTTTACAACTGTTGTTTATGTACTAATAAAGGGATAATGTGAATAGTCAGGACATAGCTAAAAAAACAGTATTTTTGAAAAAATAAAATAAAAAACTTATGATCGAGCGACAGCTTTGAAAAGGATATATTGATGATCTGACGATTATATTTGATATAAAAATAAATTGAAGCTTATATTATATATAATTAATCTTTACATTTTTATCATATAGTTAATAGGCATATGGAGATACAAGTTTACAAATAACAATAGATGTATTGAAATAAATGGGTTCGGAGACTATTTTCACTGTTTGAAAAATGTATGAAGTTTGGTCATATGTTTGGTTTGCTAATCAAAATCATAGTAAAATGAGGGATAAAATGAAAAATATTTGGTAATTATAATCAAAATAGGTGATACTCACAGTTCAGAAAGTGTGAAGCCGGAGCCTTCACATTGCTAAGCGATTTAGATTCTTTGTTTGACTACAAATATTATTTTCTTCGGCTGGGTATTTGACTGCAACTAGAAATATGATTATTAGTTCAAGACAGTATGATCAATATGTAGGTATGTATGTAAATTTATTTTATTGAACACATCAACAAAACAATAATTACATTTTAACTTTGAGTCTGTTAGTTAGCATAATTTAGTAATAACATAGTGATATGTTTCAGCGTATGATCAAAGTTTAATTTAATGTATGGTAAAGGAAATGTGCACATGAGCATTGGAAACTTACATAGATTTTTCAGTATATAGAGATCATTGGGACGGGTCGTTGAAATTTGTAGCCTTAGATTGACTCATAGCTTCATTTAGGGCATAATTGCTTGAATTTTCACATGATAGTAGATGATTTTCGACATGTTTAGCATAAGTTTACAGCGAAAACAAAAGGGAATTAGGTTATTATTATGGTATGGTAGTTAAGTGACAGATTAGGTTATTCACACAGTTTTATACTTACATTTACGACAAGGAACAGGATGGTGAGGCTTAGTAGCTATTTCCTAGAGCTCAATGCTAGGACACATCCATGTAAGCGTAAATAATCCATAAGCGATGCTGAAAACAAGATTTGAAATAATGTTAAATAAAACTTTGCGATATAATATAAAAATATAAAATAGTTATGCAGATATGGTTTAAAATAGTACTCACCTGTAATATATATTTGTTTTTCTCTCATGTAAACTTAACTTTGTTTAAATATTGTTTGTATTTCCACAGGAAGACATTTTGTTAGTATCAATGGCGGTGACCGGCGTATGCGTTGACGGACGGTTGTCAACTTGTCAATGACGTTGACGTTGACACATGATGGAATAAGAGTGACAGTGACACTTGGCATGAGCTGTTTCGGACACTAGTTTAATCGTCATAAGCAAACGATCAATTTTTCGGGCGCGTGTTTAGAATGTTGGCAGTTATATCAGATGCAATGGTTAAATCTGAACTATCCATTAGTATAGGAAATATTTCGCACGGGTTTTTATAAAGATTTTCACGTAATTTGCGACAGAGTTAGTAGAAATAAGTCATGTACCACTTTTTCTCGCTCGATTTGGTATATGACCGTCTCGCTCAGTAGTGGTTTGGCTGATTCTTTGGGGTACTGAGAAAAATGCTATTTCGGGTTTGTGAGGAGTTTGAGATATTGGAATTTTACACAGATTCTTTCGCAAAACAATTGTCGTTTGTATATAAAGTTTGTTTTGTCTTAGATACATTATTGAAAGTAAACTGATATGATGTGATATTTGATCGATATAGCGAGGAAGGGTAAATGGTTAAGCTGGTGTATAAGGTCGAGGGCCTCAGTGATGTTTTAATATATTTTCTTTACTTAGCCTTACTTCTATTTACTTCTATGTCAGGTTCCGTTGTAATATTTAATAGTAGGTGGTAGTAGAATCTAAGGGTTATTCAATCGGGGGGTAGTGGATTTGATTAGTTGTCCTATGGGAATTAATTCTATGTTAGTTTATTATTATTATTATTTTAAGAAATAATTGGGTACGTATTAAATTATTGTTGGGTTTCATTATTATTAACGTTGCATCAAGAATCATGTAGCATTAAAGTTTAATTGCTTATAACTTGAAAAGAGCAATATATATATTGTGGTTGTGCTTATGGAATTTTGTTTGATTGATAGAAGCTGGGCGTTAAAGGCAAGACTGAAAGCTTGACTAGTATGTGTTGGTATGATTGTGAAGGATGAATGGTCACAAAAGGTAGAGAGTTAGGTAGACTATGAATGTGCTATGTGAGGTATGAATGAGTTTCTTCCAATTGGACGAGATTTAGAGTACAATCTAGATTTGTTGGTGACTGGTCCCTCCAAATAAATACACGATGTGTTACCACAGTAATAGGAGCTAGGTTACAGTCATAATATGACAAGGTCTTTTTGAGACTTACTGTGTTGACACAGACTCCACTCGAGCTAATTATAGCTATCTTAATGGGTATACACACCTCACATTGGATAAAATAACCAATATATATATTTATCAACACTTGTCGTCGACCAATTCTGAGTACTATGAATACAACACGAATTGGGTGGTACGTTATTATTACAATTTTGTTTTATTTTAAAATAAGTTCGGTGGACATGTATAAGTACACATATGTGCAGAACAGTAATAGATAAATGATATTTATTTTTAATTCATAAAGTAATGATGATTTTTCTTACTTAGTCATCATTACATATTATTATGGTTACATTCAAATTATTGGATCACATGTATAAAATCATGGGTCATGATTTTAATACCTAGGTACAGAAGAAAACTATCGGTATTTTATTAATTATTACCTACTTACCTTATTAAAATTTAAAAGGAGTCAGTCAGTTGGTTATTTTGTTCAAGTGAAACATACGCCAATGGGATAGGCTGGGGTATTTCGGTGATGGGGGGATGGGTTGAGCCTTAATTCTGACGATTGAACGCTTTAAGTACTTATCAAACACTTTTCTGTCTTGTGTGGGGAGCCTATGCGGGATTTGCTTATAGGGAGGACAATGTTTCCTAGAGGCGCCGTCTGGACAATGTAGACACAGTCTCGGGGTAAATCTCCTTAGTCGAGGTCATTAGGACTTACCAGTCTCACAAACTTGGTACCTCTGACGAGACAGGAAAACTTGAGGAAAAAGTTGTCAATGGTTATTGTTGAGGTTTAATGGTTCGTTCACCCTTGCTGGAGTATCGCGTCCTCTCGCTATTGGTTTAAACACTCACCACATTAAATTCACTTTTCTGGAGGGATTGAGATATCAATAAGTTGAAACTTTTCAAGTATGTAGTAAAGTAATTTCTTATTATTGAATTTTTTACATTCCATTTATTAATATAATAATAACTTTCGTTAAACGGATGAGGTTAACGATGACTTTTACAGACAAGATCTGAGAGATCTCATCTTTCAAACTCACCGGGGGGTAGGCTGTAACATAACACAGCTAGCTGGTCATGTCACTTTCATATTAAAATAATTTCCCAAGGGACAGCTGATTACATTCATATTTTTACTTAAAAATAATTATTAAGTTATAAGGCATAATTGAGAAACTTGGCGAGGACACTACCGTGCCCCTTATGTGGTTTTAAGGCCAATCTATATACCTAAACAAAGTTTATCTAAAGTAAAAGCATTTTTGTTAAAGAAACATTTAAAAACAGGATTCATACGGAATAAATAGTTAAAAGGAAGGGAAATAGAAAGTAGTACGAACGTCTGAATACCTTTATTTATACCAGCTTAATCTATAACATAATAAAAATACCACACTAGAAATAAATCTTTTACCTAAATTTACGTTATTACTTACTTCGCATCAAGCTAAGACAAAACACTCGGTAAACGAATTTCAACTCTATTGGTAAAGGCCTAAGACCTATTTCTTACTCTATTACTTGCTTCCCTTCAAATAAAGATAAAGAACTTGTCAGGTGTCATACGATTTTCAACCTTATTTGTATAGACGTAGGGTGCATCTACTCGTAAGAATAGGGCGTTACAATCTCTAATGACGGAAGGAGTGGGCGTGGCGCAATCCACCAATAGGAAAATGTCCAAGATGTCCACAGTGTCCAAAGTGTCCAAGGTGTCCACAGTGTCCAAGATGTCCACAGTGTCCAAGATGTCCAAAGTGTCCACAATGTCCAAAGTGTCCACAGTGTCCACAATGTCCAGAGTGTCCAAGATGTCCACAGTGTCCAAAGTGTCCACAATGTCCAAAGTGTCCACACTGTCCAAAGTGTCCACGATGTCCAAAGTGTCCACAATGTCCAAAGTGTCCACAATGTCCAAAGTGTCCACAATGTCCAAAGTGTCCACACTGTCCAAAGTGTCCACGATGTCCAGAGTGTCCACAATGTCCAAAGTGTCCACAGTGTCCAAAGTGTCCAAGTTGTCCAAAGTGTCCACAATGTCCAAAGTGTCCACAATGTCCAAAGTGTCCACAATGTCCAAAGTGTCCACAATGTCCAAAGTGTCCACAATGTCCAGGATGTCCACAATGTCCAAAGTGTCCACAATGTCCACAGTGTCCAAGATGTCCACAATGTCCAAGATGTCCACAGTGTCCAGTGTCCAAGTTGTCCAACATGTCCAGAGTGTCCAAGGTCTCCGGCGTCCACAGTGTCCACAGTGTTCAAAATGTCCACAGTGTCCAAGATGTCCACAGTGTCCACAATGTCCAAAGTGTCCAAGGAGTCCACAGTGTCCAAGGAGTCCACAGTGTCCAAGATGTCCACAGTGTCTAAGATGTCCACAGTGTCTAGGGTCGGATAGTATAAAAAGCGGAATTAGGGCGGGGCGCAGGTCAGTTGAGTTTGGTCGGTCGGGCTGTCAGTCTCTGACAATGCGTTATCAGTGTATTTTCGTGTTACTTACGGGAGTGTTCCTATTCGTTAAGGTCGAGATTCCCGTGCGGTGCGGAAGCTCTGCCCGGTGGGGAATCTCTCCTTGTTTTTAATTTATTTACTTACTCTTTCTTTTATGTGGTTGTGATTATTTATATAAGCTGGGCAGATTGCTGTCCATGTTTGTGGTATACTTGCGCGGGGTGCACGGTGTCGAGCTCTGTTTGCCCTGGAGTAACAGAGGAGTAAGAGGTATCGTCTGGCGTCATCACTTTGCCAGCGTGGATGGCGCGTCTGGGCCCCTCCATGCCTGATGTCCGGTTGCTGCGTGGAGGTGAGAGCGGCCATGGTTTGGGTTGGCGCGAGGGTGTGTGCTCCGCTCGCAGAGGTTCGCAATATTCGAGGTATGGTCTTGATGTATTTATGTATCGATTACTTTTATATACATCTATAAATGCCCTTGGGTTGTGCGAGGGAAGGCATTTATACAGGCTGATGGTTTTTGCAATCCTCAATTTAGCCGACTGAACTTTATAGTTTAGAGTAGGGAAAACACATACTTATTTGAAGCTAAAATCCAGAATTGGTATTAATTTCAAATAGCAGATTAGGGCAATATTTAGGGTAGAGATTTAGGATTCATTTCACACACTAAAGCTTGGGTAATGGGTTTCAAGCAGGTTAATTTAGAACTTATATTCTAGGGCTATTTAGGTGACCTAAATATGGGAAACAAGTTTATAGGATGATTTAGGGAAACAAATAGGTATGGGAGTAGTAGTGGTAGGGTACATGTGTGTAGTATTCCTCTGATTTGATATTCTAGGTTACAGTTATGAAGACTTAGGTCTTAGCCATTTTGGTAGTCTAAATATAGGTATCAGAATAAGACTACCAGTTGTAGGGATAAATAGTTACAATATCAGCTAAGATCTTAGGCATTAGAGGTCTAGGTTTCTGGTATCAAGGGTTCGAAGTGCTGAGTCTTCTTTTATTTATAACTAAAGGTGTTCATAATAAATTATAGATAGGATACCAATTTATTCTGGAATATGGAATAAATTGATTTAGGACCTAATGGTGAGGCGGAGCAATCCATTAGTTGTTAGTTACTGTGAGTAGATGAAAGCTCGTATCAGTAACTAACCAGTAACAGTTCGCTTCTTCACAATCAGACTCAGAACTCCTGACCTTCATATATCAGAATTGGTAGTGTTAGAGCTTACTGGCTGTTAGGGACCCCTAGGGTTCAGAGGTTTTAGCACCTCCAAGTGAAATGGTTAGTTAGAGATGATTCGCAATCATCTATAAGACTTGACTAATGAGCTTATTCTCATTAGGGAGTCTAGATCGTTTTAGCTTAGCATAGAGGTCATGCCCCATCCTACCGGTCCAGTAGCACGGTATGGAAGCCAGAGGTCGCTCCATACCACAATAAGCAATCAAAATTATTCTTAGCTAGCTAGGATATCAAGTACCAGAGTTTTATGTATTAGGGAAAAATTAGGAAATAATTTTGATTTTAGGGAAACTGAGTGGCTTTTAACCACTCAAGTGCTCGCGTTAAAAAAAAAGGTGGTCTAAAGTGCTCAAGATTCACCGAGCATTAGCAGCGCATTGTCTTGTGTTGTTAATAAATCGGTTGCCCGGCTTCGTCTAAACTTTATGCTATGATTCTTTTTATGTTATAAAGCTAAAGGAACAGGCAATTTGTTTATATAATTAATTACATATGTCACCATAGTAAAATATTTAAAAAAAAAGTCACAAACTTTACATACCGTTTCGAATGAGATCTTTTGCAATAAATATATTTTTATTTTAAAATCTAAATCGATAACATATGTAAATGTTATGTTTATTTAAAACTGTAATAGTTTACGCTTCGATTGATACCAAATAAAGTATATGATCCCGGGGAAATATTTTGCATAAAACCTTTTTCATTTGCAATGTTTACATTGTCAGTTTTTCAATTCGCCGCAAAACAGTGTAGTTTGTTTGTGATTTTTGTATGAATAATTTAGGCAAACGAGTACAAAAATATTGTCAGACGTAGATAGAGACACTATAAATCTTTAAATAACAAGTGCCAATTTTGTCAAAATCGCAACAATTTCTGTCACAAATTATCAATAACAAAAAATAGCCTTACATACCTAACGTAATGAGTGCCGCTTTTGACGCCCGATTAAAAATAATTCCATACACTTCAAACCACATAAAACTCTTAACACATATACTACACATGTTACACTTCACAACTTAATAGATATTCGACCGATTACAACTCGATTTATATTTTTGTTCTCATTTCAAAAGTATACAAAAACCCACGCGAAGGTCCCGACTCAAACTAACGGACATACTCCGGCGGACCTGCGCTGTCAAAATTTAATCATGGCGGTGATATAGGACGGGATACACTGGTGCGCAACGAAACCACAGTTCACGCAGTGATCGTCAATATTGAAATTACGAAATTTACATTTCTTATTAAATCAATTACGAATAGTTACAGATCCTTAACTTATGACTTATACAATGCTAATACGAAATTAACAGCGGTACACTCATGGTGACTTTAATTATATATTCTTGAAGTAATAATAACGTTTGGCATTTTATTTTAAATATCATTGGCTGTCGTGATATAGAATAACTGACAAAGTAGAAAAGTTGGAAAACCGCCGATATTTTCATTTCAAAGTTATATATCTCAACAAAGGCTGAACCGATTTTGATAAAACATGTTTTACTAATATTATCGTTTCCCGAGAGAAAAGTTATGTTATTAACTTATTATAAATTCGAGGAGTTAAAAATGCAGTATTTTTTATATACACACCATAATAGTTGCAACTTTTTGGCTCGACATATCAGATCTCAATGATCTCGTGTTTACGTGTCTAGACATTTATAGTTGCTTCAGTCATATTGATCCACGGCTATAAGATACTACTAAATTTCTCTTGGAAATCCTGCTCTGAAAAAAAGACAACCAAATAGTTCACCAGTTTAAATAAAAGCTACGATGCCATAGACAGATATACACATTAAACTTATAACCCCCCTCTTTTGCGTTGCGTAGTATAGTAGTAGTAGGTACGGTACCAGAACTGACTATATTGTAATTTCATCATGTCAGCCGAAGGACGTCCACTGCTGGATATAGGACATATATTTATTTGGCACCCCAACAAGTTTTTTTTAACTCTAACAGGTTCTCATTGCTGAGGTGATAAGTTTTATGTGATGTGGTATGTGTGTGGTACACGAGAGCAACGTTACCTATATGCATATCGTGTATTCGAATCCCTTGATACGCTATAAAATCTATCATAGAATCACTTGCCACGCTCCCTAGTGATTCGACTAAGGCATCCTTCGCTACCTCGGGATTCGAAATTATTACTCGTCGTAAAAAAACGACTGCTCTCTTATTGCACAAATAATTATTGAATCCTTGTCTGACACATCCCATAACCACTAACGAGTAAAATTACAATGAAAATTTAAGAAATTAAATTAAATTAATATTTGAAAAAAATACATCACAAGTAACAACAAAATTCATACACTTATTTTGTGAGGTAAGTATTTTTTATTGGTACGTGGTTTTCACTGCAAATTTTTGGGTGTTAAGTTAAAACGACTATACAATAGTTTATATGCGAGCTACAAATAACTGAGATAACGGTCAATACGAGACAAAATCAGAACTGGTTTTTAGAAAAAAGAAAACCATACATTCTTATTTGAACCATTACATGGAATATGTGAATTTTATAAATTTATATGATCAGTTGAACAAGTAAAAGTGAACCCTACCTCTACTTCATACATTCATAAATAAAAGGTAAGCAGTTACATTGGTAATGGGCCGCCACTTAGTATGCGTAAAAGAACCTATCAAAAATGAATAAACTAAATTAAACCATTCTGCGACAATAGCCCAGTGTGCACCACGCCTTATGACATAATACGTGGATCCGACGCGAATCGGCGGAAGTGCCTTGTGCAACCACAGTTGCGTACAATAGTATTTATAGACGTCACAAGTTCATTCACCTAATCCTGCATAGAACATACCTAATTGTTCATTAAAAGTGGATTTATGTTGATTTGAATAGACGCATTTATTGATTTTAATAGCCTAGTACAGAAATATGGCATAATCACATAATAATGTACGATTTAAA
The DNA here is from genome assembly GCA_905163555.1 of Notocelia uddmanniana. NCBI lineage: Eukaryota > Metazoa > Arthropoda > Insecta > Lepidoptera > Tortricidae > Notocelia > Notocelia uddmanniana. Next base: position 18,772,215 of record LR991059.1, on the reverse strand, counting down.
ATTAACCTCTCAAAATTTTCATCACTCAACGTACTTTGTTGGAAGAATTTATTACATTCCATTTTAATTAGTATCGAAATATATGCTTCGTCTTATGAAGCAGTAAACCAGCATTAATTTGGTATATAATACCAATTAAAAAATGCACAATTGATTGCTCACAGCATTTTTTAATCGCGAGCTCTCTCGCTGACGTACCGAACTTTGATGGTCATGAAAACAACTTTTATATTTTATAAAAATTGTTCCTTAGACTGCGGTTTCAATTTTTTTTAATGTTGCCACATTCATACTCTACCTATATAACTCAATTAAAAAGCGTTCTTTGCATGTTCCGCATAGCAACAATTTAAAAACCGTTGGAACTCCAACTCGCAACTAGTGTTGCGAGAGCACTGTACGTTTTCCCAAGTCGCAACCCTAGTTGCGGAGAGCACGTGAGTGGTTAAGGAAAATTTTGCCTTTCTTTAAAAACCCAATGGCTACTGACACCGGCAAGAGACCAGGATAGGTTAAGGTTGGGGTTAAATTACCACAAACAATAATTATTTATCCTATTTTGAACTCTATGAACTTCGGAATAGCCAAAGTTCAATAATTAGTTTTCCCTGTAGCAAATAAAGTTCTTTATCTATGAAGGTTAGCATTAGTAACGATTATGAGTAGCTAGGCTAAATAGGCTTCATTTTAGGTAGGTCTAGGTAAGCTAGGTAGTTGAGGAGTCCAAGGGTTTGACAAGTAAGATCATGGGTTCTTACGGTTCACAACACTACGGGGTCCTACCACAGACGATCACATTGGCCAAATCTTCGTTAAACCTTAGCTTATCTTAGGAAATAAAGACACCATACGTTCATTTATTAGGTGTAGGGTACTAGGACTAGACCTAAGGGGGTTTTGAGACATATATTACAGCTAGGCGCGCTCCATGGGGTTAGTTGGGAGGTAGTACATTTTAGCGACGAAGACGAGATGGCGGGGAATACATTCGTTCCCGTGACCGTGGATATTAGGTAGGAGTCTTGGCTTATTACAGCATGAAGATTGGCCCTCCTCTAGCCCAGATCTTAACCCGTTAGACTATAAAATATGGCAGTATTTAGAGGAAAAGGTGTGCTCAAAACCTCATGCAAATCTAGACTCGCTGAAAAAATCCCTTGCTACGGCAGTGGCCAATATCGACATGAAAGTGGTGCGTGAATCCATTGACCACTGGCCACGCAGACTTCAAGCCTGTGTAGATAATTATGGCGGTCATTTTGAATAAATGTTATACATTTAGATTCTCTAGTTTATAAGCTTTCAAACGCTGTACAAATTATACGGAATAAACTTAAACTTTTGTTTTTATTTGATACTATGTATATGACAGAACTTATGAGCCGACTAAGTAAATAGTTTGCGTCTGAGTAAATTGCCCTTATGCCTATTCGATCTAGTATTGGAAAGTAAATTGACAAGTGGAATTGGAGATAAAGAGACTAAGAAGATTAGATTACACTTAGTAATTTCAAATTTCAGGTATGCCGATGTACAAAAATCCATTTGACAAGGGTCAACTCATCATCCAGTTCTTAGTTAATTTCCCTAGCAACATTCCCCCCGAAGTCATTCCTGCGCTGGAAAACTGCCTCCCGCCTCGACCTGTGGTAAGTGAAGTTTTTATTTTATAGCTAGAATTATGTATATTACATTTTACGTTATAGGTTATTTTAAACGACGTAGATCCGCTCACTCCTACCTACGCTTTAGACAAATGAATCAAATGATGTATAGTCCGATTTCAGTCTATTGATTACATATTACATGTATAACAATGTCAATACGTAAAGAAAAGAAAACAATAAATCGTGAGTTCTAGACTTATTTGCACCTTTTACAACAATGCAATTTTTGTCTTGAAAAATATTGCATAAAGAGAAGGCAAGAAAAGGGTTTGTATCCATATTGGATATGTGTTTACAGTAAATAAAATGTAAAATATAATTAAGTAATTATCCCTTAATATATGACAATTTCACAAACCAATCAAATACATATACCTAATTTCCATAAGTGTGCGTCATTAACGTCACTCAGCAGTTGATTAAAGCAAGGCCACTCGCGTCGGCTGTCATTATTCGATCGTCACGATTACGTAAATTTTACATCTTAAGCGTTTTTATTACATTAGTTTAGTACACCAATGTCTGTGTGGGAGCTAAATATTATAAATGAAAATATTTTTACAAGCGGAAACGTCCACTTAGCGGAATTATAATCTTAATCTCCAATCGAAAATGAACAATTGATCACCCCGGGCGAGATTTGAACCCGCGACCTCTGGAATCCGTCCATCACTCTTTCCAACTGAGCTACCGCGGGTTATCCCGAGGCGACGAATCTTTCAATCAGTTCACTCTTTTGTTCGTTTACTAAATATACTCGTATTAATGACGTTATTGGTGACGTACTGTTAATATGGAATGCTACGTAGTAGTACGCAGTATGACGCCCCCTTACAATCATCTATAAATCATTCAATCCGCGAGCACCATACTTCTCATTGTGTACTGATTTGTTGCATGGTCTAGGCTGAAGTAGGAAGTATTCATTTAGTGAAGGTTCTATAGTCCTGTACCTCCATTATATCCTAATGGGAACAGATGAGAAAACAACTTCCAACGTGTAAAAGTGACTTGATGTTGCCAATTTAATATTGTTGTTGTAGTTACATTTTGTTGTAATCTATGTTTACTTTTATATTTGGATGCCTATAAGATTTTTTTGATCTCTGTAGCCAGAGATACCTCCTATTTGATTAATAACCCAAATAAATGTTTGGCCAAGTATGCGGTGTATAATAAACATTGTCGGTCAGGTGGACATCCCCGAGCTGGCGGAGGAGTGCCACCTCATGGACCTGGACCCGGAGCAGGAGACGCGGCGACGGCGCGCGCACCAGGGCCCCGCCTACGACGAGGACGACGACCATCCCGGCATGAACCGAGTGCAGTGTGCCACCAGCTAAGCGTCGAGGCTTGTCTCTACATGCCAGACTCGTGTTACACCGATCTAGCGTTCCCAATACTCCGGGCAAGTGCCCAATAGCAGGTAAACGAGTAGGGAAAGTGCGGCGGTTAGGAGCAGTTGTGTCGTCATCGGTAATAAGTAGTTGTTCGGACGCAGGGTTGTACAAAACGTCTTTCTTTGTTTTGACATGCGATTAACGTCATTCCAATATTATTCGTTCGAACAGATAGATAAAAATGAGTGCGTGCAAAAGGGATAGGCAGAGCACATGAAAATTAATTTTTAGTGTGACTTTTAGCCATTGCAGGTTTATAGATAGAGAAGGTGATATTGTAGTGACAGGTTGCTAACCCATCGCCCACAACTACCACAACACACTTCAACCTGGTTCCCATAGTCGACTCTAACGACACTCAAGGGAGGAAAGGGGTGGTGCTATATTTTTATTATATGATGTAACTAAAAATTTTCGGTTTTCGCAATTTTTCCTTTATCTGTGCTATAAGATGTTGCTTCGTACCAAATTTCAAGATTCTGAGTTCACGGGAAGTACCATAGAGGTTTTGATTCCCTTGAGTGTCGCAAATTTGTGGCATAAACGGCTGTATCTTTTGATTGCGTTGGCTTAGAAGTCAGATTTTTTCACAGCTCCAAGGGACAGTAGACCTGAGTATTTGATATAAATTCCAGCTTGATACCTCCACATGTTCCTGAGAAAAAGGGTCTTGACAAACAGACAGAAGGACGGACGGACAACAAAGTGATCCTATAAGGGTTCCATTTTTTCCTTTCGAGGTACGGAACCCTAAAAAAGAGTGATAGGTATTCAAGGTACAATGTACTCTTACTTGATCTGTTCCTATGTAATTTATAGCTAATATTGCGCATATTATAATAGACTCAAGTGGTGGGCAATACATGAATTGAAACATTATGTTTTGTTTTGACACAACAATGACGGCCGTGACTTAACATAATCTGTCGCGCGAAATAATTTACTTCACTTTAAATGTGTTGCCACCACGGCGAGTCGTCTTCGACTGAGAACATCGCCGCCTGTATGTGTGCGTGAGCTGCGGATGTATCTTTTGTATGGAGTTTCCTTACTCGTTTGCCCTGCTAATAGTTTATGCAATTGTTACGTAATGTGAGCTCGCCTGCGGTTCGTTTCATAAAACCACACTCGTGTTTTATACCTCTGCCACACAATGGTCTAGTGGTATGGAAAGTAGCGAGGAACGCAGAGTCGTAGTGTGGCAACATTACTGGTCATGCTCCTCGTCGTTCCCGACGCTGTTTGTTTTGTCGTTTTTTGGGCGCGAGTAGAGCAGTGTGTGGGCAGAGACGGCAGCGCGAGGAGCATAGTGGGGCAAAGGTACTATTGAGGCCTAATTATGAACATGTACTAGTTTATCTACATCCATATTAAAAAAAAAACTTCTTTCATGTGTTTCATGTGCATGAACTGAGTCACAGGAAGCATGTATACCGAGATAACCCGGCGCCCAGGCCCCGGTTCCCCCTAACTCTGTACTGTAAAGTTGTATGTGATCTTATAACTATATTCTATGTGATATTGATATGGCCCACGGGCGGGATATATTGAGAAGATGGTATTTACGGCTGGATTTTGACCACATTAGTTAAGTGTAGTCCCGCTGTCCGCTGAATCAGCTCGACAAGTGCACGGAACGGTGTAACGTGAGTAATAACGCATTGAGTCTGACCTCTAGTATATTTTATACAACTTAGCTCTAGGGACTTGAAACGGAGCGACATGTTTAGTTTCAATATCAAATTTAATTAATTTTTGACTAAGTTGTAGTTTCCGATTTGAGCTAGATCGGAAATATTTAAGAGGTTGACTAATTTCCGATATGCGTAATTTAACTGTTGTACTGACCACGCCAATGGACCTTTATCCTATAACAGTGTCTATTTATATCTAATTAATAATAGATATGGCATGTAATCTATTCTATACATATGGTATGTTTCCGCCTCATCGAAGCTACTGTCATTCTTAATATGTCAGTTAATAATGCTAGGATTTAATGTATTTTTACTTCACAAAAATGACCATGCTATAGCTATTGCTAGATGAATTACCTATTTTTATTATTTAGTAAAATATAATAATGCATAAATAAGCATCTTAGGATTATTAGGTCCATTAGCCTATGGTGACTGTATTAGTGTCTGTATGGGTAATTGTAACGAAGTAATCATCACTGTGATTTTTATTTCCTTTCTCTATGTTTAGATGATTGTGTTCTTACATTTTAAGCGCCTAGCCGAACTGGTATTAATATAAAAATATCATGTATCTAATTTTAGCACCAAAATGTAAAATTTTCATGAGTTTCATTCATCACCACTTTTAAACGTAATATTAAATTATATGTTGACTAACCTATAGACCTTGCGAATCTGTACTGAATGTTTAGCCTTGATAAAATATAGCCAACACACACCTGTAATATGAATATAAGGAAGTTTTTGTCTCATGAATGCATTTGTTTTATTTATCTTTTGGACCATTATCTCATAGTAGGGGTCATCCCAATATTTATTATGTCACAGCGATAGGGGGGAGCGACGTTAACCCACAAGGCACCACCAATCTAGAAAGCTTAACGAAAAACGAAATAGATATACAAAATCAATACGTTTAGGTGATTAATTTGAAGACAACTCAATTTTTACGAAAATACAATCTAATTTGAACCTTAAAGCACAGAACATAAGGAAGTTTTTGTCTTATGAATGCATACAATCTTTTGGACCATTATCTCGTAGTAGGGGTCATCCCCATATTTATTATGTCACAACGATAGGGGGGGAGCGACGTTAACCCACAAGGCACCACCAATCTAGAAAGCTTTACGAAAAACGAAATAGATATACAAAATCAATACGTTTTGGTGATTAATTTGAAGTAAACTCAATTTTTACGAAAATATAATCTAATTTGAACCTTAAAGCACAGAACTAAGATTGGAAATTCTATTGACACGCATGTGATCGCCTGTGGCAGAACATTTTGTATGAAGCTATTCACACTTGCCGAACGCCAATTTGTATGAGGCGCCGACACCCGATAAAAATCCGGTTCCGACATTCGACAAGTGGGAACGAGCTCTTAAGGGTGAAAGGGATCGGAAAAAGCATGTCATGGGGATCCCCAGTCAAAATTTTGCGTAAGGTAATATGTTAGGTTATTACCCGTGGTACCACTGCTTTTGTACCACGGGGTACCACAGGTAATCTATATATATAATAATAATAATAATAATAAAGCTGAAGAGGGTCGAAAGTCTGTACATGGAAGATATTCGAAAAAAAGTTGGCTGGGGATACTTCGAAACGACAACAGAACACGCTCCAACAGTTTTTAGAATTTTTGTCTGTTTATATGAAAGCGCATCACGTGAAAACGGCTGAACGGATTTTGATGAAAACTTTACGAATCTGTTGAGTAAATACCCGGTCAGGTTTTAGGCTATAAAAATTGTGCAGATTTGGGTTAAAAGGGGGTAAAAAGAGGGGTTGAATTTTGTATGGGAACTCCTATAATCCATGAGTTACAGTTATGAAAATTGGTAAGCATATACTTGACGACAAAGGAAAAACATCCTCATTCAAAATTTGTGAAATCTTAAGATAGAAACTAAAAAAAAAGTAAACGCAAGCGCTACGCCGCAGCGCTGCCCAGTGCTCGCGCCAGACACCACGTTCTCTTCAAATGTTGAACACTATTATGATTTATTCCATTAAGTAACTGTGTCTCTAAACACAAATTTCAGTCCCGTTTTCTAGATTCAAAAACTACATATAAAACTTTGTAATCATATATAAAAACTTGCAATTATAATGTTACTTTTGCCGTTCACTTCATGTGCACTCACTTTATACCATAATCCCACTACTTAATATTATAAATGCAAATGTTTGGATGTTTGTCACTGAATCACGCAAAAACGGCTGAACAGATTAAGATGATTTGTATGCTAATAGTATATAATCTGGATTCACTTATATATATTATAAATGTACTTTTTGTCCCGATGATCTTCCATCAAAGGGATATTAAATCGGGGATGCAAGTAAAGTATATGAAACGGGGTGGTTTAATCCTCATACGCCATTCTACGATTTAAGTTTCAGCCAATTGGGAGTATAACCAAGGGGCTTGCAATGGGTGGAGCGCGCCGCGTTAATAACCTAACGCTCGAAATCCCCGAAACTAGCTGTCAGTCGCGGGCCGACGCCGTCCGGTCCGCGCGTACATGCCCGTCGTGATCCGCTGCCGCGCGCCGCCGACTTGATCGCGACGAACCGCGCTAACGTATTTTTTTGTGTAATTTAAAAAAAAAAAACACGATGAAACCTATAACCGGCACCACATGTTCTGTATATGGTTGTTTAAATACCCGAAGGAACGTTGGTGTGTCTTTTTTTCAATTACCTACAAATTGTGAACGGTAAGTTTTTCTTTTAGTTTGGTATATGTAATAATAAGTACTTATTTAGTATAACCTTGGTGTTTAAAATTATCAAGTTGTAAGTTACAATGTACAACAACAATACAAATGAATACGATACGAACCACCTGGTTACTTTGTTAGGTACATTTCCGCCGATTTACTTATTAAGTACCTAACTGTAATTTTATTCAAAATGAAACAGGCGTTATTCAATTTATTTTACTTGATTAGCTACATAATAGTTGTCCTATTTAGATAGTTGTCCATTATTGTGTTGTGGCCATAGCATTTGAAACACGGACAAAGTGTAGGTACCTATACCTGAGAAACTTAAGAAGATGACCTGTTGTATGTGCTGTGTTGATTTGTATGTCCGACAAAACCTGTTGGTTGATGATTTGAAATGTATTTTTTTTTTGAGAGATGAAGGGGGAATGGTAGTTTTTTGGCTCTTTTCTTAAATAATTTCTAAATAATTATATTAAAATGACAAAAAATATATATATGTGAGATGCACCCAATGAGCTCTTCTATATGTAACACGATATTATATATTTTGATGATTGTCCCCCAATCTTATGTAGTTTGAAGGTACTTCCCCTGCACGTAAAATGGGGATGCATTTTTTTTCTTGCAAAACCCACCGTGTTTGGTAACGTTACATGGTTCGTTAAAAAAATATGAGATTTATTAAATGACTAGCTGTTGCCCGCGACTTCGTCCGCGTTCTCGCTCCTATTGGTCGCAGGGTGATGTTACATATATAGCCTAAAGCCTTCCTCAATAAATGGACTATCCAACAGAAAAATAATTTACAATTCTAACCAGAAGTTCCTAAGATTAGCGCGTTCAAACAAACTCTTCAGCTTTATAATAGTATAGATTACGCTATTCGTTTGCGTGATATCTATACTATCTATATTAATAATTTCGTGCAGGGGTACGGTAGACCCGAACGAGACCTGTCTCAAATTGAAGAACGTATAAAAATAACGATTTTTGAGTTGAACATATATATCCGCAAAATTCGGATTGTCGCGTATTTTGCATTAAAAAGTGTTAATTTTATGACGAAAGGTCGGCCATATTAAATTTGTTGGTTGACAGCGTCGGGTCGGGTACGTTCGGAAATTGTAAACTATGTTTGCGTCCGGTGTGTTCTGGGTGATGGGCCATCAACGCCCATTGTGTGGTCCGGCAAGCCGCGTCTGCAGCGTTTTATTTTTGTCGTTTTCAAGCGTTCAATATATAAATGCCTATCACATTGTCACAACAACCGCTTTCAAAGCGAATGTATGGGGCCTGTTACATGTTTATTATTCTCCCGTGATACGTTCATATCGCGTTACGTATCACGTGAATACCGAAACAGAATCCATACAAATTTAAACACTGCGATAATATTCACGACCGCAGTATTGTGATAATATTAATCGTGCAAAGGACACCACTAGAATGTTTGCTGGGTCTGTCCGCCACCTTAAAGCTGCGTCTCTATTTTAAACGTCTAGCAAAATTCTATCCCTATCTCGCTCTCCCATATCTTAGTGGTACTGCTCATGCCGTTCGCCGCGCTCGGACGTTAGAGGCGCTACCTTGAACCGAAAACGAAGTATCTGCCTCTCTGTCGCACATGCATATTCGAACGACATAGAGGGAGATAGTTCGTTTTATATTCGGGGTAGACTCTCAGGCGTCAACTTTAAAACGAATAGGGTATTTTACTGCATGAGAAATAAAATTAAAAATGTAAGAAAAACCGGTCATGTGTGTCGGACTCGCGCATTGAGGGAGATTTATCAATATATGGGTATTTTTGGTAAAACATACGTCATAATAAACATTATCACCTAATTTCAAGTTCATAGGTCCAAGGAAAGTTAAAAAAATATATATGTGACGGACGACACACGGAATCTTCTTTGACTTTCTTCGGCCGTCTCCGCCGTGCTCGGACTGAAGTGCTACCGGGAACCGAAAACGAAATATATACACGAATGTGCAAGTGCGACAGAGAGGGAGAGATACGAACTTCATTTGTTTTCGTTCGCGGTAGCAGCTCTGAGGGCCTACTCCAAACTTCTAAAATCCAACTTCGTATCGTGCTGTCTCTTTCCGTCATATAGTGTATAACACGAGAGTGAAAGGGACGGCCCTCTGACTTCGCACCAAAAATACTGGCTGGCACATCAATATTTACTAATTGCACATCTGAACCGAATTTTAATGAATGATTAGTATTTTAGCTATACAAATCAGTACTGATTAGTGATTACGGTGTCCATTTTTTTATGCGCCTTTAAATACTAGCCTCATAAAAATACATGGGATTAACTTATAAAGATTGCCCGTGACTTCGTCAGCGTAATCTTTTACTCCCTATTCCATGTTAATCCAGACTACAGACTATATTTGTATACGAAGTTTCAGCATAATCCGTTGTTGTAATGTTTTTATTTTATACATTTTTGTACACTATTTCTTTGGTATTTTGTATAACTGTCACGAAAACATGTTTTCTTTATTTCTTTCTTATTTATATAACCCGAGCGAAGCCGGGCTTTCTTCTAGTAATATTATAAAGCTGAGCGCTAATCTCAGGAACTACTGGTTCGAATTGAAAAATTGTTTTTGTGTTTGATAGCCCATTTATCGAGGAAGGCTTTAGGCTATATAACATCACGCTGCGACCAATAGGAGACGCGGACGAAGTCGCGTGCAACAGCTAGTAATTTATAAAATGTCAATTTTTGTTAGAGTTAGGTGTCCCTCTCAACCAAACAAAAAATATCTTCTCCACAAGCAAGAGAATATGTGGAAAAAACATGGTAGTAGTATAGGTCTACAAAGAAAACTAAAAACTATCACTGGGCCATGAACGCTCTATTCATGTGAAGTAACATGTACTTCATTAATTTCGATTCACTGTACTTAAGCGACATCTGGTGAGGTAGAACATGTTTTGCTTGAAGTATTTTTGGCGTGACAACCCTAGGGCTACACGTGCCGCGCGTGAATGAATACAAGTTATGGGATAGACAGAGATGCAGAGAGTAGGCACATTTCTTATGCCTAAACGCCGTTTATGTTAGGAAGTGAAATTTCTGTACTTGTACTATTCCTTATTCTGTGGTATAACAGCGTGTCAAGAAATTTAACTTAAAGCATAGCAAAATTGTAAACAAGTTGACGATTCATTATGTCGAAACCGAAGTATCATAATTCCTTCTGATTGTTGACGCTATTTATGAGCACAACCTTTTCGCAATTAGTTCTACTTTGCGTGTACATCAAAATGCATTTGCGATACTTTGGCATTGTTTTTATTCATATGCTTAAATACAAAAACAGCTGTTTCAATGCACACTTTGTATCGTCGGTGTACTATTTAATTTTGTCGTGCGTTATTTTTTACGTAATTGTTGACCCTTCACACCATAAAAACTGTTTGATATACCACGGTATTAAAAAAAACTAGGCCGGAGATGGAGCTGTATGGAGAAATTGGAGAATCGAGCTTCCTCCGGACTCTTTATGCCTGATGGTAAACGGTCACCGCAGCCTATGGATGCCTGCAACTCCAGGGGTGTCACATGCTCGTTGTCGACCCTTTATGCGCGTTGGATGTTTAGTTGTTATTTCTTAGTATTTTATTAGTATTCAGTTTAAAAATAATCTTCTTTTAGACGTTCAATGTCGAGATCATGGCATGTCCAATGGACTTTGATTTATTTTTACAAGCCTCTCATACATTTGTTAAAAGACGCGTTTATGTGTTGATTATCATGAATATTTTATTTTACATGACAGTTACAATTCTTTTCTTGTACGATTCTTAGGTCGTGTTCGTACTTATGAAATGCTAAGTCTTTCTATCTGTTTGTTACTTTTTAGTGCGTAAGCTGCTGAACCGATTTAGTTGAAAGAAAAGTTCCGGAGAAATACATAGGATACATACTTTTTTGTGCCAAACGAAAGTGTCTACTGTAATAATTTCGAGATGGATGTCGCTCCGGAGGCTCGGCATGAGACGATGAGAAAAATAACGATAGCTTAGTTGGTTCAGAGCGATGCTTAGATGCTTAGAATACAGAGGTCGTCTTTCTCGCGGAAACAGACGTCTGCTTTTTCGTTGCCGATGAACCCGTCGTGCCCTGGTATCCATACTAGATGCACTTTACTATGCCTTCCGAGCTTATTCAAAGCTTGAACGCCATTGTAAACTAGTCTAGAGTCCAGTCACAACCAGAGTGTCCGAGGGAGGACACCTATAGTACAGCTAAAGTGACGACATGAAGGGAAAGTGCCTCAAATATTGTAAATATTTGCCTCCATGGAGGCTATTTGACAACCACTTTAGCCTAGTCGGTAATGACCCTGCATGTGTGTGTTGATGATGAGCTCACATTGTTCTATGGATGAGCATGAATTGTGCTTGAGTCTATACATAAAAACTATAACAGAAGGCAAAATAGAGAGACTTAAAAAAAACTCACTATTTGCGACATGTTTCATACTACAACTCCAACTGTAGTCCAAAACATGTCACAAATACTTTACAAGTGAGTTTCAACCGTATTTATTCAAAACTAATGTCTCACGTTGTATAAATTTAAAATACCCATATTTTTTGCTTAGTTTCGGACTAGGTCGATTTGTGTAAGATTGCCCTCCAATATTTATTTTTTTCATTTTTCACAATAAATTATCACAGATATGCTTACAAATTATGCAAAAGCTAGATCATTTAAAGGATAAACAAAGGGAAGCTAGTAGACTTAAATGAAGCTAAACATTGTTGTGGTTACAAATAAAATTTTAATAACTAATAATTCTTGTAATGTTTAAGCCTGTACAATAAAGCAGATTTCTGGTCATTACCTACTGCCATATATCCACTGTGAGGTGAAAATCTAATACATTGTAATTTACCAATATCCTTTCCTTGGGTGGGGAAGTTTTGAAATATTTGGTAGGAAGGTATGTGCACAAGTTTTGCAGCATTCGGGATAACATCAGATATAATGGCCAAAATCTCAGTAGTGGCATTAAATGTGAGACCAGTAATTTTGGTAGTCAAGTTGCTGACCACATGAAACGGGTCAGGGTTATATGTAGTGGATTCTTTTAATGTTGATGTCTGATAAATATTAACAATGCCCTCTCCACTGCCGGTTGCCAACAACCTGCCACATGGGCTGGCAGTTATCTTTGAGCCATTTACACAGCCCTGATCATAGAACTTCCTGTACGATCGGAATGTTGTTAAGTCCCACATTGTGACCTCACCTTGTGCGCCATAACAATATACTTGTTCACTAGTATCAGAAAAACATACTGATACAATAACCGAGTTGTTTTTCAAACGCCGGAGTAACTCTCTGGATGTTGCTGATATGATAAATATTTCATCAGATTTACCACCTATGGCAATATATTTTCCATCACTGGATAACTCGAAAATCTGAGCATATCTTATAACATCTGGTAGCTCAACCATTTCTGGCATGGCTTTGATAAGATCATAGTAACAGTACTGTTTATGTATGCTTTGTGACGAAATGAATGCATGAGTGCCATTGGGTGTGAATCTAGCAGTATGTATTTTCCAATTTTTTAATTTGAAACTGTGTAATTTTTTACATTCCTCTCCTGTTACTGAGAGCAAGGACACAACTCCTGTATTACCCCCAACCAAACCCACACTAAGCTTAGGATGAAACTCAACACAATATATGAGCTTCCCTTCATTACCTGTGGCTGAATTTAAGTCAGGAGTAGGTCTTATCTCCAAAACTTTCGATTTCAGTCCTGAACCAGCGTGTGCCTTCTTTTTGGCCTCTAAATGTCCAACTCTGTTTACAAGATTCTCTTCTTCATCTCCAGTTTTAGGTTTAATTTTGGCCCAACTTGGTACCCCCATCACAGTTTGATATTTTTGTTTCAGTTTGTCAGCATACTGGGTTTTCCCTTTGAACATGGGATTAGATGCCACTTGCGTTTCATCATCATCATCGATCCATGCAGGTTTTAGGTCTAATTCTGAATCTAAATCATCCTGAGACTTCAGCTTTTCTGACATGTTTTTAGATTTGTTGAAGAGCAACCGAGACAACCTGTAAATAAGATTTTAGCATTCTATAACAAAATATAGTAATTACTACTCATCAACTTCTGCTATTACACATCTAATGGTGAAAAGTACATGTTCTTACAACAGCATAGTTAAAATAACCTTTTATAGATACGAGTAGAATCAATAAAAATGATACGGATGTTCATATTTTATGAATATTGACATGATGCTAGTAGTTAATACACTAAAGATAACCTTAGACGTTACGCGATTAATAAAGTTCTTGTTTCTTACTGTGCTTCCTCGTGATCTTCATCTTTTTTCCGCATTTTCTGCACCTCCGTGTTCACGCGAGATTTATTCAAGTTCCTCTTCATCTTAGGCGGTCTTAGCTCGTAGAATAGGCACTAAGTAACAATTTCGATGATTATATTATGCAAATAAAATTACAATTCACACTTCGCACAATCACAGAGGGATGCACGTTGCGTTTGACATTGACATGACAACAGAGCTTGACATTGACAGCTGGACCATAAACTGTCAGTGGAAAGGTAATGTTCCAAAACTTACAAATCTTTATATGAGTACATAGTAAACTCGGGAATACAATATGTACGTTGTCAACATATCATAATTAAGCACGATCAGTGCTATTGCTATTGAAAACGAACTTTGTGAGAGAAGCGAAAAATTTTAAGTCCCACAGTCAGTACTATTAATAGCATCCCAAAAGATTATGTTTTTAATTATAGTATTTTTTCTTTCATTTCTCGATATATCGATGCCTTAGTTCACAATCGTACTAATTACGAGAAAAAAGGTAGTGAAATTAAGACTTTATGATTAGTGCATCATAGTTCCAATTACAGCAAATTTTTCCTTGTAATTAGAGTCTGGCTAGCCAAAATTTGTTGATAGATATTTTCTTGTACGATTGTGAACAAAGGCATCGGTTTATTTAATTGAATCACAAATTTGAAACGACCCTCGATTTGACAGCTTCATTTATTGCCTTCCATAGACAAGAGCATCTTCCAAGTTCGCTCTTGTAGTGGATAGATGACGCTATTGAAATTGTCGATAAAGCAGTTAGTTATGTGTAGACATTTTAGTTCTTAATGCGGCCGACAGATGACAATTTATGTCAGTGTTGCATCTCTTTTACTCTACCAGTTAATTTTTAATGCAAGAAAGATGTAGAGTCAGCCAACAGATATTCCTAGTATAGAGCTAGAGTTCCTTCATTCGTTATTCGCCGTGCTTCATTTCAATGCATCGCCGTTTTGGTTGTGATGAAATCGTTTTCAAAATACTTAAAAAGTGATCGAAGATAGTTCTACGGTGGCAATTCGTACAGTGAAACCGATCAAAACAAAGTTTATGGAAGCCATATAAGTTTGTTGCTCGATTATGAAGCGAACTCTTTTTATTGTGTGACCTTTTTACATCCTCGGATAGTGTGGCAATGGTTTAACTAATGAATAAGAAACGGTTGTAAAAAAGTGCTACCTACTTTATTATCTCTTTAAAGGGGTCTATTAGGTTTTACAATGGGGCCGATAGGGGCACCCCCATAAAAATATTAGGACCGTTCGTTTAGGCCGTCATAAAAACAGATACGCTTCATGACAATCGCGCGTAAAAAGCGTTCGGTCGAGGATGGTGCGGCGCAGCGGTCCGAGGCGCGATGATCGGAGGCCGGAGGATGGTCGGAGCGGCGCTCGGTCCGGTGGGTCGCGGTTCGCGTGCAGCTAGTGAGCCGGCTCGTGCGTGTGATGTGGAGCGATGGCCAGCAAGCCCGCGACTCCGGCGGCCGCGCGAGGCGTGCCCGGCGCGCCGCGCGTGCTGGTGTACGTGGCGGACCCGCGCCAGCTAGAGCCCGGCGCCGCGGCGCCCGACCCGCCGCCGCTCTACCCGCACGACCCTCGCCCGCTCTACAGGACGCCGAGCGACGACCAGAGACCACCCAACACCATCTTCTACAAGCCCTTGAACAATGATGCCAAACTCAATTATGGTGGTGATAATCCTTTGGTCCAGCGAACTGATTTCTTTCCTGTTGCTCAGCAGTTTCCAAAGGAACCCAGTTTAAAGATTGATGAGAAGTCAGTTGAGAGACCTAATATAGCTGTGCGAAGAGACTGTAGCAATCATTCAGTTAATTCGGAAGTTTGTGGTGTAGAAAGTTACAATACTAGAGTTCCAGAATCAGGGGAGTTAGCAACATATCAAAATAGATCCTCCATTCCTTTGGGTTCAGATGCTGTGCAGCCATTGCAACCTGTTGTAGTGCAGCACGGTTTCAATCAGTTTATGGAAAGTGGCTCAGTTCATAGTGTGAATAGTGAAGGAAGAAACAGTGGTGACAGAGAATTTGTGGACAAGAGTTTGGTGAACTATCAGTTTTTAGAACAAAGTGTATCACACCAGTCAATAGTGAATCAAAGTATAAGTATATTGAATCAGCAAGTGGGTGTGAGTAGAGCAGTTGTGAGTGAGGAAAGCCCGCAGCTGGTGAGGACTCCGGAGGGGCTGGTGCTTGCTGTGCTGCCCTCCACGGCACAGCCAGACTCCTCGGAACTTAGCAGTAGGACTGCACTAAGTGAATCTTCTCAAACAATTACTGTGCCTTTAGGTTGGAGAAGAATAGTGAGTGGCACTTCAGTCCTGTATATAAGGTAAGATAATCACAGAATTACTCTTGACCTACATTTTTAATCACAGTCAGTAGCAGAAATCACAAAAATGCACTGAATGATCTCCATTTATACAAACTTTATTTTTTTGAAGATAGAGTTGTGTACAGATTATTTTGGGCAAAACTGTGTATGTGCTGCTGGCTGTGCCAATAGAAGTAATAAACATTTCAAATAATATAGATATGCATGTTTTGCAAATAATTCCCTTTAAAAATTGTTTAGTCAGGATACATTGTTAGCTTCATCTTGCTGCATCCTATTTTTAGGTGAGATGATCTCAAGATCAGAACTTAATTGTACTTAATAGTGGGTAATTAACTTATCAGAAATCTGTTATCACTAGAAAAATGGGGAAATTAGGTATGGAAAATCAAGTTAGGTTCTGCATAGAAAATTTGTGTTATTCTTCAATTTAATAATACATAAAGTGATAAGTGATCTCCACCTCTTAATTCAATATTTCTGTACCCTGCCTTAAGATGTAATGAGATTACATTTGATACATTGTTTGGGGTGGAGATTTTTACAAGGAGGATAATTTTGTAACTGTATTTGGCCTTTTTATCCGAATGTAAAACATTGCACACATCGAACAAACAACTCTCCTAAAATTAATGTGTGTTTAAAATGTGTAATAGTCTAACTAACTGATGGAAAGTCCTTATTATGGAGATTTTTAGTTTCTTCTCACCTGATTGGTGTCATATTATGTAATTTAAAAACATCCAATCTAAAAATAAACTAATGTGTTTACATAAATATAAATAAAATTTGATTTGAACATGATTACCAAAGATTCATCATATTGCGATTACTAAAGTTTCATTAGTTATATAAATAATTAATATTTTTTTTTAGTTATACAAGTTCTCTACTCTACTAAAGCTAGTAGAGTCAAAATTCTAAGATAAACCCTTGAAATAAATAATAAATGCAAGAATTAACATAATTCAACTTAGTATTACATTTAGGCTGCCTTTCCACCAAAGATGTGCTATGCTATGTTGCTATGGATGTGTTTGAATCCACCAATCATATTCATTGGTCCACATAGCATAACACTAGTGGAAACAGGTTTTCGTAGCATAGCTGTCACATCCTCGCAGCATAGCTGCATAGCACATCTCTGGAGGAAAGGCTCCCTTAGGCTAATGTATTAATTAATGTAAAGAACATTTAGAGACCCATACATCAGGGGCATATACCAAAAAACTTTATAAGCATTCAATTTGACAAAAGTGACTACTTTTTTTATGGAAAATTCTAGAATTTTGTTAATTTGTAGACTTTGAGTAAGTTTTGTGATATAGGGGCCAGGGGATAAATAAATAAATATTAGGGGACAATTTTTACACAAATCATAGTCCCATAGTTAGCTCAATGAGGCTTGTGTTATGGATACTAGAGGACAATATATTTATTAGATACATACTTAAATACATAGAAAACATCCAAGACTCAGGAACAAATGCTTCTGTTCACCACAGAAACAAATGTCCTTACCGGGATTCGAAGCCGGGACCTCTAGCTTTGGAGGCAATGTCACTACCAACTAGGGTTGATCATTACATTCATTAATTGTTAATTCAGCCAAATAAGAATAGACTAATCACACAATTGTTTCAATGTTTGTTATAATTATGTAATACCAACATTTAATCTAGGTTGTCATAATCCCAATCCAGGTCTGGCCAGCTGTTTGAAACTTTCATCCAACCATAATTCCTTTAGTATTCATCTTTGTAACTTGTTGGCATTTAACCTATTAGATATATTCACTTGTTTTGATGTTTAGGTAGTTGCATTAACTTCACAGTTGATTAATTAATAAATTACCGTAAAAATCAATTGTTATATTTCTATGTGGGAAAGGCAAATCAACTATATCTACTCACTTATAACATCATATTCGTTACTTTCTTACCCATATATAAAAAACCGGCCAAGCGCGTGTCGGATCACGCACCAGAAATTGTTCCGTACCGACACCTACTAGTCATTTAAAACCAGTAGACAATACATTGAATAAAAAAAGGTCGTATCTTCATAGGGAACCACGGCACTTACACCTTTTTGTTTGGGCAAGACAGTTTTTCAGCAATAATTCAAAAAGCGTTAGACCTATCTTGTTCAACCCAAAAATCGTTGATAGTATTTAATAAACATTATCTTAATTTTTTTCAGAATTTTAAACTTCATAGTACGGAAATTAGAGGAGGGGCACACATACGACGCTTGACTTGAATGGAATTATTTTTAAAGGCCTATCCATAGATATCCCACACCTCTATGAGCATTGAATTTTTGGCCCCCTCTAATTCAATAAGTTTTCGTAGTTTCTCATCACTTTTCTATAGCGGTTCATATACGTAGAATACACCTTCCTACCAAATTTCATAATAGTCTCCGAGTAAATCGGCTGTGACATACGTACGGACAGACATGACCAAACTACAAGGGTTCCGTTTTCGCCATTTTGGCTACGGAACCCTTAGCAATGTCTGCAATTGCTATGCTGAATGTAAGATACAGTGTAAGGGTTATAGCAACATTAAACCCTTATTTTATTACCATTTAAGTAACAGAAAAACACCTGTGACTATGTAAGAAAGAGTTGTCGGACACATTACCATTTAAGAATATTGGCACCTGATACATTGATAATATGAATGGTCTACCTACTCTCCCTGTTAAAAATGTTTTGATTTAATAAAGGAGGGATTAGCAGCATATGAAAACTATAATTCCTGAGTTAAGTAGATATAGGGTTAATTTTTTTAACCAAACCTTTATTTTCTGTGTATTTAGTATGCTCGTATTCCTATATAATGTCTTAAAATATAATTAACATTTTCAAATAAAACGATCCATATCCAAACAATTACTGAGATGTGACTATGGACTTCTACTCTTCTACCATTATCAAATGTCTCAAAGCTTGCTTATCAAACTGCTTAAATCAATTATTTCTCCAATTTATCAAAAATCTTGCATTGTGTACAGTCAGCAAAGTATGCACTCCTGCATAATTGCATAGTTTTGTATGCAGAGGGGGTGACTTTTCACTGCAACTGATAGTACCTACTTCTGCCACGTTCCAAAGTTCCAGACCAGTGATCAAGATACTTGGTTAGTCAGGAAAAAACATGTAGAACCCTAAGTAGTTATTAGTGTTATTACAAACATATCTCGATGCGATAAAACTTTCCTACAACTGTGAACAATCCTACGAATATAAGTTGGACTTAATAAGATAAACATAAAGCGAATGCATCGTTGCAGAAACCTGTTTGCAACAGCAAATCGAATACGTTTATTGACGTCTCAGTACTTGACGAGCACTTGGCATACAATATGTTCGGTTTGAAGAGGCAGGTATACATACGAATTAAGATAATATCGGTTTTGTTTAACATTGGCGCTATACAAAACCTTTTTTCGATATAGGGTGTAGGTTTAATCACACCTCATTGTGTACAATACAGCATTTTAATAATAACTATTGGCTGTCTTACATCTGTTCTTCTGACAGTATATTTACAGTCAAAATTTCCATCATGTGTTTTGTCCAAAGTGTGGCGTCTATTGCGACTTGCGTTGCGGTTCTTCTTGTTTTATGTCTTTTTGACGAAGCAACGCTAATTTGTCGTTAGCAACAATGAGTCGGGGATAAGTAGTTAGCGTTAATGAAGTACCTCGCGACACGATGCGAGCCACGGATCGAGCGTTCACGTTAAATCAATCCGGCACAAGTGGTAAAACCAGTCGGGCAGCTGGGCGGACGTCGGCTCCGGCGCAAGTGAGAACCTTCCATCGCCTATCTCTGTAAATGAAAGTTTACAAGGTTAATTTACCTTGATTATTGACTGCGCATTCGGATCGGGTCCACATAAAACTTCAATATCAGTCTTTTTCACGAAATATTACATTCCACAGCTATGGCGCATCATCAAACACAAGCAATCCACATTTAATTTGGTTCGATATATTTTTGTTTAAGAACTAGAGGAATAGCTGGAACGCTTAAAAGTTTTCTTAAATATATCCGGGTATAAATTTATAATTCATATTCGTCTATCGCATGACTGTATACTATATTCACAAATGTCCGATTATCGCTGTCGATTGTCGTTTCAAACGAGTTGCGTATGTTGCTAGTTGTTGCCACGACATTATCGTGGTAATACCTTTGTTGTGGGTAGAATAGCCATATGAAGACACTAGATTAAATTAAGGAAAGGTATTTATATTGTTTTCATTTATCTGGTCCTAATAAGGGTCAAAACGAGGAAAGGTTACATACTTGAAGCACTACATAGGATTGTCGTAAAACGATTGAAGTCCCTTGCAAACCTTTGACAAGAAGTACCTATTAAATCATATCTGTCAATCATAATCCATCCATGCTTAATATATACATCCAGATTTACACAGAATATATAATGTCTATATTTGCACTCGCTAAGTGATGTTTCGATTCAGTATAAGTTAGAATTTCCCGGTGTTAAGTTAATCCTGTTAAACTCGCTTCCATTTCCAACTCATCGACAATGATCAAGTCGTGAACGGAATGGGAATGTGGACGAGTTATGTAGTACGCGGACGAGCTGGATCTATTTAAAAGGGTGAACCGCCATTTCTTACCTCTTGTACTTACTCAAACCCTCAAGCAACTCTTAGATGACCTGGGTCCCGAGAACATCATGCAAGACTAACGTGCTGACGCGTCAAAGATAAACAGACAACGATGACGTTTTTAATTAATAGCATCTGTGTGTATCTTGTTCATTGCTTCTTCATTAACTGGCGCCTTTTTACCAGAGGTAATCTAAGCCGTGCTATCGCTTTCCTTGTGGAAATGCAGTCTTGTGAAATGCAATAGGTAAGCTAAAAAACTAGCATTTTTTTAGTATTAAGCTTTTATTCGTTGAGTGCATTGTCACCCAATTTCCATAAGTATTCCGAATTTCAGTTCAATGGGTTGAGTAAGTATAGTTACTAGAGAAAAACCCTGTATTAAAAAAAATGAATTAATAAAAATAAATTAAGTAAATACATACATTTATTCATTGTCACACTTATTTTTCCACTTGCAACCACTTTACTATTGCATTTTTTTTCGGAAAAATATCTAATTTTCTAATCTTAAGGCGAAGGGGTGGGCAAGCTCTTTCCATACAAACTTTGTGCAAGTTTTTCTTCGTTTCTGTTTGCACACCAGTTACTATTTTTTGTCCATATGCTTATTTTTTTGTACGAGGGTGGTTTGAGAAGTAACTTGGTTTGATATGAAAAAAAAAAATTTGAGCGATTGTATATATTTTATTTTTCGACATAGTCCCCTCGAAGCTCGACGCACTTACCCCAACGTTTCTGCAACTTCTCGATGCCTTCACGAAAATGCGTTTCTTCGAGGTCCTCGAAATACGCGTTTACCTCCTGTATCACATCTTCGTTGGAGTTAAACTTTTTCCCCGATAAAAAGATTTTGAGTTTGGGGAATAGGTGATAGTCCGACGGGGCCAAATCCGGGGAATAAGCGGGGTGAGGAAGGAGTTCAAACCGTAATTCCGACAATTTTTGTGCAGCGACACGACTTGAATGCACCGGTGCGTTGTCATGGTGAAACATTACTTTCTTTCTTGCCAAACCTGGCCGTTTCTCGGCTATCGCCGCATGCAATTGGTCCAACAGTGATGCATAGTATGCCCCAGTAATGGTTTTTCCCTTCGCAAGGTAATCAATTAAGAGAATCCCCTTTGCATCCCAAAAAACGGATGCCATCACTTTTCCAGCTGATGGAATGACCTTGGCTTTCTTTGGAGTTGGCTCACCACGACCAACCCATTGTCTGGACTGTTGTTTCGTCTCCGGAATATAGTGATGAATCCAGGTTTCATCCATTGTCACAAAACGGCGAATAAAGTCTGTTGGATTTCTTTCAAAGACCTGGAGATTATCCGCAGATGTTCGCATACGAACACGCATTTGATCTGGAGTGAGCACCCACCTTGCACACAGCTTTTTCATGTGCAGTTCGTTGTGCAAAATAAAATGCACCCGCTCAGAAGAGATGTTTGTGGCTTCAGCTAATTCGCGTACCTTCAATCTTCTGTCGGTTAAAACCAAATCATGGATTTTATCGACTATTTCGGGTACAACCGCCGTTTTTGGGGCTCCAGGACGAGGTGCATCATCAATGCTTGTCCTGCCTCGCTTGAACTCATTCACCCAAAGTCGAACTGTCTAATAGGAAGGACACGAGCTACCCAATGTAGGTAAAATCCTTTCATGGATTTCTTTTGCAGTTTTACCTTCCAAAAAAAAGAACTGAATTACACCACGAATTCCTATTTTCTCCATTTTGCCGCGCTACTCCGATCACTTTTGTTTAAACTACTGTCAAATCTAAAATTCCCGCCAAAAATGACATTTGGCCACAGATAAATTATCTTGATTAAATAATCTTTGTGAATAGTTACATAGATTACACTAACGCCATCTATCGGTATCCGAAACAAGTTACTTATCTAACCACCCTCGTAAGCTATGTCTTGGTGTTTTTCTTTTTTAATTTTTTTTTTTAATAATGCATAATCTCTACATCAAGTTCTGCGTATATCCAATATGTACCAATAAAAAATAAAATTAAATGCTGAAGTGCCAAAACTAACGCAAAAAACTTGCACAACCTTTGTATGGAGAATGGCTTGCCCTACCCTGCGCCTTAATTTCAACATAATGTGTCAGCTACGGAGAAACGTGACCCCCCATAGAAATTTGTATGCAGGGGGGGGTCACGTTGGGTCACGTTTCTCTGCAGCTGACTGTACCTTGTTTCCTTATGTTTTCGAAAAAAACTGGCCAAGTGCGAGTCTGCCTCGCGCACGAAGAGTTCCGTACCATTATCTATAAAAACGGCAGAGTGCGACTCGGCCTTGGCCGGTTTTTAATATTTGTGTTATAGCGGCAACAGAAATACATCATCTGAAAATTTCAACTGTCTAACTATCGCGGTTCTTGAGATACAAGCCTGGTGACAGACAGTGAAGTCTTAGTAATAGGGTCCCGTTTTTACCCTTTGGGTTCGCAACCCTAAAAATGATTTGCCAACAAACTTGTTTTATGGTGATTTTCGCAAGTCTCCACGCGAACGCGAATTAAATTTTACGGTCATGCCTTAAGGCCGAGCCACAGCGAATGCGTGCGCAGCACGTGCGCGTGTGCGTGTGCGTGGCGTGCGCGTTGTATCGTATGAAATGTCATAGTAGATGACAAACCGCTTGCGTGCGCAGCACGCGTGCACGCCACGCAAGCGGTGTGTCATCTACTATGACATTTCATACGATACAACGCGCACGCCACGCACACGCACACGCGCACGTGCTGCGCACGCATTCGGTGTGGCTCGGCTATTAATAAATAAGTTACAATATTGTCTACGTTACCTACCTACCTAACAAACGTACCAGTTTTGATTGTCATTACATAAGTTAATCCCAGACTGATTTTTCTTGATTTAAAATAAAACCCTCCTCAAACCCAGAACATTCTTTTCTCAAACATGCTCGGAAATCATCGTATTTTGTTTGAAAAACCAATACAAGTAGTGCCTTATTTTTTTCTGCCCAAATTTAAAAGTTATAACTTTCCTTGCCTAGGCGTATAATAATCCTAATTACCCATAATTTCACGCGGCGTTAAATTTTAAAAAAATATGACTGAGCCATATTAAACCGAATCGACCATTTTTAACCAATTACATTAGACTAAAGAAATCAGCTTGCAACCCACGCGTTTTCCAGCACGTGCGCGTGTGCGTGTGCGTGGCGTGCGCGTTGTATCGTATGAAATGTCATAGTAGATGACAAACCGCTTGCGTGCGCAGCACGCGTGCACGCCACGCAAGCGGTGTGTCATCTACTATGACATTTCATACGATACAACGCGCACGCCACGCACACGCACACGCGCACGTGCTGCGCACGCATTCGGTGTGGCTCGGCTATTAATAAATAAGTTACAATATTGTCTACGTTACCTACCTACCTAACAAACGTACCAGTTTTGATTGTCATTACATAAGTTAATCCCAGACTGATTTTTCTTGATTTAAAATAAAACCCTCCTCAAACCCAGAACATTCTTTTCTCAAACATGCTCGGAAATCATCGTATTTTGTTTGAAAAACCAATACAAGTGCCTTATTTTTTTCTGCCCATAATTTCACGCGGCGTTAAATTTTAAAAAAATATGACTGAGCCATATTAAACCGAATCGACCATTTTTAACCAATTACATTAGACTAAAGAAATCAGCTTGCAACCCACGCGTTTTCCAGTGTGTGCGCACAGTTTTTTTTTTTTGCTTTTGATTGTCTTTGTTCAGAAGAAAAATATATTAAAAACTTAAAATTAACTTACTTACAATTTTTTTAAATATTATTTTATAAACAAATTAGTTTTATTTTAAAAACGCAGTACAGAAGATATTTTGTAACTTGGAAAGAAGTCTCCAAAGAATGCTTGCACCTACTAAATGGTCGCCAAGATATTACCGCGTTATTAGGTACGTCACCAAATGTTTTTTGCAATATCTTTGTGTTATTTCTTCACATTGTTTGAGAAAAGCACTATATTTATACCTTGGCGGAAAGCGGAATTGCCTAACTTGGTCTCTTGTCAGGCCGAGGCTTGCCGAGCCACCACCACGTCAGGCAATCCCTTACTTTCCGAGCGGCAATAATGTACTATCTAAATATATAAAAGAAGAAACTGACTGACTGACTGACTGACTGACTGACATATCAACGTACAGCCCAAACCGCTGGCCCTAGAGATTCCAAATTTAGCACCAAGGTTCCTTATAAGGTCAAGGGGTGCACTAAGAAATGATTTTTCAAAATTCAACCCCTAAGGGGGTGAAATGGGGGTCCGAAGTTTGTATGGGGAAACAAGATTGGCTGGACTATTTTATTCGAAACTTCACAGGAGTATTTCTTACGATAAATGAGTAAACACGTATTTCAGGTTTTTTGAAAATTCAACCCCTAAAAGGGGGAAATGTGGTGACAAATTCGGAATATCGACATAGGTATTGTTTTTATGGTTTATTAGGTCGCTGATAACGAAAACAACAATGATTTTAAAATCCCACGTGGAGGACGTGAAATACCATCCCCCCTGTTGGGGTGCGAGGGGGATGAAATGTCTGAATATTAATATGGGTGTCGTTTTTATGGTTTTTTGGGATGTTAATTACGAAAATAGCATCGATTTTGAAAGTTAATATTGTGGACATGAACATTTTTGAGAGTTTGTGCCAAATTGCAAGAAATATCTGACTGACTGAGTGAGTCAAATATCAACGCACAGCCGAAACTGCTGGTTCTAGAGATTCCAAATTTAGTATGAAGGTTCCATATAAGATCTAGAGGTGCATTAAGAAAGATTTTTTTTAAATTCAACCCGTAAGGGGGTGAAATGGGGGTCCGAAGTTTGTATGGGAAACCAAGATTAGTTGGACTATTTTATTCGAAACTTCACAGGAGTATTTCTAACAATAAATGAGTAAACATGTGTTTCAGGTTTTTTGAGTAATCAACCTCTAAAAGGGGGAAATGTGGTGACAAATTCTGAAAATCGACATGGGTATTGTTTTTATGGTTTATTAGGTCGCTGATAACGAAAACAACAATGATTTTAAAATCCCACGTGGAGGACGTGAAATACCATCCCCCCTGTTGGGGTGCGAGGGGGATGAAATGTCTGAATATTAATATGGGTGTCGTTTTTATGGTTTTTTGGGACGTTAATTACGAAAATAGCATCGATTTTGAAAGTTAATATTGTGGACATGAAAATTTTTGAGAGTTTGTGCCAAATTGCAAGAAATATCTGACTGACTGAGTGAGTCAAATATCAACGCACAGCCGAAACTGCTGGTTCTAGAGATTCCAAATTTAGTATGTAGGTTCCATATAAGATCTAGGGGTGCATTAAGAAATAATTTTTTTAAATTCAACCCGTAAGGGGGTGAAATGGGGGTCCGATGTTTGTATGGGAAATCAAGATTAGTTGGACTATTTTATTTGAAACTTCACAGGAGTATTTCTAACAATAAATGAGTAAACATGTGTTTCAGGTTTTTTGAGTAATCAACCCCTAAAAGGGGGAAATGTGGTGACAAATTCTGAAAATCGACATGGGTATTGTTTTTATGGTTTATTAGGTCGCTGATAACGAAAACAACAATGATTTTAACATCCCACCTGGAGGATGTGAAATACCACCCCCCCTGTTGGGGTGCGAGTGCGAGGGGGATGAAATGTCTAAATATTATTATATGGGTGTCGTTTTTATGGTTTTTTTTGGCGTTAATTACGAAAACGGCATCGATTTCGAAATTTAATATTTTGGACATGAAATTTCTTGAGAGTTTGTGCCAAATTGCAAGAAATAACTGACTGAGTGAGTGAGTCACATATCAACGCACAGCCGAAACTGCTGGTTCTAGAGATTCCAAATTTAGTATGTATGTTCCATATAAGGTGCATTAAGGAATGATTTTTCAAAATTCAACCCCTAAAGGGGTGAAATGGGGGCCCGAAGTTTGTATGGGGAATCAAGATTAGTTGGATTATTTTGTTCGAAACTTCACAGGAGTATTTCTTACGATAAATGAGTAAACATGTGTTTCAGGTTTTTTGAGAAATCAACCCCTAAAAGGGGTAAATGTGGTGACATATTCTGAAAATCGATATGGGTGTTGTTTCTATGGTTTATCGGGTCGCTGATTACGAAAACAACAATGATTTTAAAATCCCACGTGGAGGACGTGAAATACCATCCCTTTGTTGGGATCCGAGGGGGTTGGAACGTCTAAATATTAATATGGGTGTCATTTTTATGGTTTATTGGGTCGCTAATTTCGAAATTTAATATTGCGGACATGAAAACTTTAAAAGTTGGTGCCAAATTGCAAGATGAAACTGACTGACTGAGTGAGTGACATATCAACGCACAGCCCAAACTGCTGGTTCGAGAGATACCAAGTTTGGCATGTAGGTTCCTTATAGGTGCATGAAGTGCCGTGGGTTCCCTATGAAGATACGACCTTTTTTGATTCAATGTATTATTGTAAGTGATTTTATTAATTAGTGCCGTCCGGTACTATTTCGACAAAAATCGATATTTCAGCGTCCGAGAGGACTCTTAATAGGAATCCGAGGTACCTAAACTTTGAATAAAGTAACGGCCTATTGATTTTCTTCATTTCCGTCCCGATTTCGTCCAAAATCGATATCTGAGCGTCCGAGAGGTCCCCTAATACGACTCCGAGGTAAAATTAGGAAAAAGTGGCGGCCATATTGATTTTCTTTTATTTCCCGATTTCGTTAAAAATCGATATCTGAGCATCCGAGAGGTTTCTTAAAACGACTCCGAGGTAAAATTTAGAAAACGTCGCAGCCATATTGATTTTCTTCATTTCCTTCCCAATTTCGTTCATAATCGATATCTGAGCGTCCGAGAGGTCTCGTAATACGAATCCGAGGTAAAATTTAGAAAGAGTGGCGGCCATATTCATTTTTATCATGTCCGTCTCGATTTCGTTCAAAATCCATATCTGAGCGTCCGAGAGGTCCCCTAATCCGAATCCGAGGTAAAATTTGGAAAAAGTGGCAGCCATATTGTTTTTTAGTCATTTTCGTCCGAGGTCCTGAGTGTCCGAGAAGTCTCTTATTACGAATCAGAGGGTAAATTTGTGAAAGTGGCGGCCATATTGATTTTCTTTTTTTTTCGTCCCGATTTCGTTCAAAATCGATATCTGAGCGTCCGAGAGGTCTCTTAATATGAATCTGAGGTAAAATTTGGCACTCCATACATGCCAGGGATTAAAAAAAAGTTTAATGATACTATACAGGCGTGTGGGGTATCTATGGATTGGCTTTTAAAAACGACATAGAGGTTTTGATATTTTTTTCCATTTAAATCAATCTTTAGTTTTTTATAAATCGTATGGTATTTATTTACGAACCGTGACATCTTTGTGAAGACAAGTACGGTTGCCAGTTTTTGTTATACTTTTAGCACCACCCAGGGGTCATGTGTAGGGTACGGACGTGGTGCAACTTCGACCCCCCTTTGTCAAGCGAGATGGCAACTTGACTGTTAGAAGTTCACAAGCCGCCTGAAGGCCTCTAACTTGGCTTAGCGACTGCTGTCGTAGACAGCAGCCGGGATCAACGGCTTAACGTACCTTCCAAAGCACGAGAGTGCTCAGTTAGTAACCACTCAAAGCGGTCACCCATCCAAGAACTGACCTACGCCCACATTGCTTAACCTCGCATACCGCACGCGGCTAAATTTTGTTTTTGGATGCTTTAATGGGAACTGGCAAAACCTACCTAATAAATTAAATTTTAGGAAAAATAAGGGTTACACGTGATATTGAATTAGCCGTATTTCTGTTCTTCAAAGGACCAAAGTTTATGACCGCTGCACGCTGCTTGGTCATTATCAGACCTATTGGTGTTACTGTAGTACACAGATACTTTTACTAAGGGCTATTTAAGACATGCTTTTATTTCATCGGCCCTTTCCCCTTCGGCCTCTCGGAAATGTATGATAATAGTTTTCAATCCTTATTTTTGCCAAAGTCAAATGAAGTTCAACAGTTTGCCGGTTCTCAGAATGTATACTGACTTTTCATTTGTTCATCTGTTAATGAATCACAATCACCAAACTTCGTATACCGAAACCCCCAGAGTGTAACAACTTTTTTTCTGGAAACCGCATCTAAATCGGTTCTGCCAAACGCGAGATGATCGTGCACAAACATACATACATAGCTACATACGTACATACATACATACGGGTCAAACAGAGAACCTCTTTTTTGTAGACGGTTAAAAATTACTCTTAGTACGCGGGCGAAGCCGCGGGACAATGCTAGTTGTATCATATGATTAGAAGAAAGTTACATAGGTATTCATATTTCATAGCGACTATGGGTGTGCCGAGGGAGGCTCTATTGTGGCTCGCTTGTGCTCATTACCTGGCTCTTATCTGTCATTGGCAACACAATGCTAACGCAAACAATACTGTAAACTCACGCACCTTGGCTGGTAATGGTTCTCCGTTAACAAACCATTGACTATAGTACTATTAAAACAACAAACGAGGCTAGTAACTAAATTTAATTACCGTTTTTCTGCCAAAAAGGACTCTAGAACATGTTTACACTTTACACGTTGTTAAAAAAATAATGTGTCCTTAGAAAGGTTATACATTTATGTTCATAGTCGTAGTGGTTTCAATATTTTTATTGAAGACCCTATTGAGGACCCTAAAGAAAATCCAAAATAACAATATATGATTTGTTGATTGTAACGGGTAATGTGTACGACGTTATAGTTTTCGAGTTTCCATAAGATGCAGCTGACTTTGACACCCGGCATTGGGCTTTTGAGTCGTTGATTTACGGGCAAGGACATTGCAAGATAAAGCAGAAACGAGGTGACGTCAAAAATCTGTTTTCTCTCGAGCCATAAACTCTGCTGGATTTCTCTGGCCTCCTTTGTGATGTATTGCACAATGACTGGGATTGTCCGTGCATCTTCGATACTTTACCTACAGGTATTGTTTCGGCCGTCCGATGGGCGTCGTTGGCATTCTGATCCGATTTACGATTCGTTCCGACTTTCTTTACAATGTTAACAATAAGCCGCATGCACAGGATCAAAGCTTTTTGTCATTTCCTTGCCACCCGGCGTGATTTGTTTCTGTACTAAATTCTCCAAATTTTAAAATCAAAGCTATCGGTACGACTACGCCTACTTTTATTTTCACTCGAACTGATAAATCTCTAAAACATTTTAGCAAATCGTTTTTTAGTTGAAATATGAACTCTACCTGAGGCTGCGGGCAAGTCAGTAAAATTTTACAATGTCCCTAATTTGAGATTTATAGTCCCGCTCAGTGATGAATGGCTATTGTGAAATACGATATTGCTCCCAAGTAAAACAAAGAATGCCAATCTTCGCTTGGAATTCAAATCTTGGTGTTTTTATAAAATACTCACGCGACCACGTTAATTATGGATAGTGTTGCCGCATTACAATTTCAAATAAAGGGGTGTAAGTTACATTAACTTAATGTAACGATGATTCAAATGTAATAATGTCACTAATTTTTTTTTATAGTAAATAGTAGCGAATAATAGGAGCGATGCGGAACGGGCTGTGAATGAGGTAGGTAGCTTTATCTTTATATTATATGTACTTTAAATTTAGTTTTATTCAGGTTTAATATTTTGTATAGTATTTGTAGTCAATACTTTGTCACTTTTATTCAATTAAACTTTGTTATTTATGTCACTAATTATAAAATTCAATAAAAGAACTCTTGTGTGACAGACAAGATACACAAAGCCGTGAGATACGCGGTATACTTGTTAACCTTTATTATTGCTAACTGGGCATAAGTACCTACGTTTTTTTTTCGATTAATACCTAAAGAAACACATACATACTTATGCTTATACAAGGTGTCTCGAGAAGAATTCAAATAAATTTAATAGTGTATTCCTGACCACGTTTAGATCATAAAATATCGTTTTAAAGTAAGCCGGATTCGGTACAGGTTTTTTTGTACCTATGTGGTTTATATTTTGTCTCTTCCAATAAAAAGAGATATCCATAAGAAACGTTACCAGCTCGTCCTAAGTCCTAAGGCATATTTGTTATGTGATAAAAACACAATTGAACCTTGGTTCATATATTTATTACTCCGTGCAACGTCATGAATACGCTGGTATAGGAATAATTAATATAATCATCCATATCCAATATCCATACTATAATATTATAAATGCGAACATGTGTCTGTTTGTCTGTCTGTTACCTCTTTACAAACCACTGAACTGATTTAGATGAAATTTGGTATAGAGATAGTTGCAGTCCCGGGAAAGGACATGGGATAGTTTTTATCCCGGAAATTATCCCTTAAGGGACGAAAGGGGGGGGAGATACGATATAAACGACTTTCAAACAGACAATGTCGCGGGCGAAAGTCGTTGACTTACGAGTGTTAACCCTTTATTTGTCCTACCTCTTCGCTTGCCATACAATGGTTTACCTATCACAATGATCGTTAATAGCTTAAAGCAGGATCATACGCGCGTTGACCTCCGTAGCTGCTTCGACGCGGAAATAATTACGTAAGCCGAGTCGAACATTTTTTATTGCTCCATTAAATGAGGCACGTCTCTGGGTGGAGACTCCGGAGAGCGTCTCAACTCAACTCACAACAAATAAACGAACTTCTCCGATGATACGGCTATTAGTCTCCTTACTGTTGATTGCCAGTCGAATGGGAGCTGTTTGATCGTGACGAGTAATTAATTGTTCAATTCGCATTCTTTTTATGGATATACATACTTGTATCCATAAAAAGAATGCGAACCGCGGCTTTGAAAGCAAAACTCCCTACACTGACAGAAAAAATATTTATCGAATTAAAAACCTGATATCTAAAAAATTATCAAATTCTATTATTTATTTATTTTTTGTAGTCGGTGGAAAATAGTATAATTTTAAAGAAATTTTATCAATTTCATAGTATAGGAAATGCAAAACGGTTTTGCTTCATCGTGAAATTAATATTCTTTTCTCAAACATGCCATGAAATATTGATGTTATGTTCCTTATAACAGGCTTCGAAGTATGACGTTTCAGGTGCGGCTAGGACAAGAGGTCGTTAATGGAATTTCATACAAATCTTGCAGGCCTAGGCCGGCAAAGTCCTCTTTTTTAATTTCCATTCCACATAAATTGTGGCACAGGCACTATGACATTCTGCCACTAAAAATAAAACTTTGATTTTTTTGTTGTTTATTTCATTGCATGTTTGAGAAAAGCACTATACATACCTCGGCGGGAAATATGGGGTTGCCCGCCTCAGACCTATCCGACCTCGCTGCGCTCGGCCGTCTATATATGTCTTCGGCTGGCAACCCCTTACGTCCCGGCCTCTGTAGTAATGTACTATTACTTCGAATTACAGAGTTGTACAAATTCTATAAAACTTTCCTTGAGTTTATAAATGGTGTACTAGCAACATTACGTAAGATTACAAAATATTACAAATGAATTATAATACATAATAATATTTTTTTTGTTGTTAGTAAATACTATTAGTGAAACAGGTTTGTAACCGTTAGTATACTTATATAATCACCTTGTCCTGGGATTTATACAATTTTACTAATGACTAATATTTTTTACTTGTTTTTCTCTCTCTGTGTAACTGAAAAACTTGGAGAGTATGTTTCATAATTACACAAATATTGCGACAATATGTCACAAGTGTTAAAACATGTAACAACCATTCGATGGCACCGGATGCTATGCTCACATGGACACCAGACGGTCGAAGAATGAAACGTGTGCTCTCGTTGTCTGTTCCCACAGAAGCGAGTGCGAGTAACCAAGGGGATCGAGTCAAGGTTAGCTGCGAAACCAAGAAAAACGCTTAGAAACTTGAACACAAAAACAAGGCGTTGTTACACGTCTCAGTGTTCAAGTGGGTTTATTTACTGATCATGTGGCGCTTCGTACGGCAGGTGTTTCGTAGGCCTGACTTATTCGCATCGTTATGATGCTCAGTTGTAGAAACAAGTTTATTTATAGATGCCGCGTAGAAGGCAGATAAGTTTAAAAAGATTATCTGAGCTCTTAGACAAATTATGATAGCGTTTAATGGCAAAAAAGAGGATTATTCCTAGTTCGTGTTGTTTATTAGTTTTATTAATTGCATAGATTTTGTTCGTAAATCATGATTTTCATGTCGTAGGAAATATTTAAAGTAACATTGACGTTGCAGTGTGTACTCAATATTGTCTTTTGTGTGTCGTCCAAAAAAGCGGAAAGCCAGGTCGTTTTATTGAAATCGTCTATGTATAATCTAATCAGCCTAAGTTTATTAAAAATATACTCAAGAGCAACGAAAATACGCACAGATCTGTTTAGAATTTCGTTGAGTATTGTCGGTTTTCTTGGCTTTCGAGTTTATTAGAAAAATAAATTCACATTTGCGATGACGTAACATTCGAACACAGTTTGTGTCGATTATACTAAGTTGTTGTTTCTACAGAAACCTTGAAATGTCCAAGTTCTTTTCATAATGTTCAAGTAGCATAATAAACAAGCCGGCAGGCATATCAGTGAAGGTAACTCGTGGCTGTTCTCGTCACGTTGCGTTGCCGCGGCCGTTCACCTGCCACTGCCAATGTAATTTAAGAAAAAAGTACACCACTTAACAGTATCCATACTCGTGGGTATTTAATCAGTTTATTCCTTATTAAGGTTATCCCGGCTTGTTACATTTTATCTTCTGGAAGAGTTTTTAGGGGCATTATTGATGCTGTATTAAATACAAATTATTCCTTGATCTGGATAATATGCAAACGTAAAGCCCATTTGTAATTTTTAATTTAAAGCCTACTGCAAGAAGTGAATTATTAAGTACTAGCTGTTTCCCGCGACTTCGTCCGCGTCTTCGCTCCTACTGTTCGCAGCTTGATGTTATATAGCCTAAAGCCTTCCTCAATAAATGGACTATCCAACACAAAAACTATTTTTCAATTCGAACCAGTAGTTCCTGAGATTAGCGCGTTCAAACAAACAAACAAACAAACAAACTCTTCAGCTTTATAATATTAGTATCAGATGAATAAAATATTTAACATGAATCAAAAAACGATTTCGCTTGAATATTTACTTAATCATAACTTTATAACTCTTGTTTAGACTGACCTTACAGCTGAAAAATCCAAACCCGTTCGTATGACCGAAGGTGGCCGAAGACAACCGAGAAACATCATTTCTCGAACAATGCACAGTTCTCTAAAGTTGTGACAGTAGACGTTTATGCAAAATACTGACGCACATTTTGGCACCTTTTGAAGGGTTCCAGAATTAGACGTCCCTTATCGAGCGACCCCGACCCATATCAGGTTTGCTCCCCTCGCATGAATAAATAAAAGCTCAATTTGTAGCTCACTCGTTTACCGACGCATTGATATAAACGCCTCCGTTCTAAAATGGACTCTCATGGTTACTCCGCAACTCCACTGAGCGTACAAAGAAGTCGCTTTATTGTCTTTTAAGAGCTCTTTTGTATACTGGCTATCAACAGGTTATGAAAAATCAATCACCCGTTGAGTGGCCAGACTTGTTAAATTTATTCAATTATGTGATAATTATTTATGCTGCCATGCATATCAGGGCATTTTCGTTCATATTCATAAAATGCCTTAATTATTAGTTGATGAGAGGAGGACGATGATTAGACCAGTTTTTGTTAGAGTTATCTGCTTTGAAAATAATGACTCTTCGCAGGTAATATGTTTTGCGTACATAATGTCTATAATGTAGTTAGAATGCACCATGCGGTTGTAACTAAATATAATATTTCGCTGAAATAAAAAAGAAAAGCCTTGTGCTGACAGACGGGCATTTCAGTCCTTGGCTTATTTATGCGTTTTTATTGCGCATGTGTCCGTTTACTTATTTATTTAAAACGGAGCCTAGTTCATTTTGATAAAGATGCCTATCGACAATATTTCTTCATCTGTTTTATCCTAAAGGAGCCGGGAGTCTACTGGCTGCCTAATCCCAAGTATTGATTGGCACTACTAGTACTTTTTGGGATAACAACTACCATCTGACATTAAATTTAATTATTCCATGACATTCCTTTATCATCCGGTGACGCTTCGCCAAGTGAGTATGTTAATAATATCCGGATCGGTGGCCAAGGCTATTCAAAGTAATAAAATGTCAAGAGTCGAACCTGATTGAAAATAAACAGATATTATCCACAACCTCCAGTGTCAACACGTTTAAGCTTATATGTTTACAGAAACAGGGTGCATAGTGACGTTGAACAAGTACGACACGACCACGGGGGAAATGCCTTGAATATCGGATGTCAGTGTTTACCTCGCGGGCTCATTTGGTATTAAGAGGGATCGATGGTGACGGGATCCTTGTCAAAGTCGGTGTTACGACGGGGTTTACACCTCTTTCGCTTGTGTAACCAAATGATGTTCGTTTGTGAACAAATAGTGTTAGTGATCGGGTAGACATTTTTTTTAGTCTTTAATCCAATTATGTTTCGTGAGATACTTAGACGTTGGGAGTATGATCATTATAAATATAAATTGAATGGCATATTATTCAGCAATGGTTTATGTAAAGTGTGGACACGAAAAAATCTGGTCATGCATGATATGGTAAATCTTTGAAATTAATGTGGATTTTCAGGCACCGCTTTTTAAAAATAATTTGTAGATATCAAACTACATAATAAAAATACAATCATAATATAACGTTAAGTTTTCTGTGTCTTTCAGCATTATATATTTCACCGTACCGATATTTTGTTGAACAGCGCCTTTGGACAGTATGTACCAAGTTTTCCTGTTAATATTTTTATTTTATTTGATAATCACAAATTATTTAAAGAAAGTGCTGCTTGTTAATCCACATTCATTTTAAAGATTTACCATATCATGCATGACCAGATTTTTTCGTGTCCACACTTTACTATCCACAGCATCCTAAAATGCTCTTGTGTCGGAGGCCAAGACACATTATGAGTCGTCGTGTCAGCCTATCAGCTAGTTATAGCATACTTAGATTTATTCCTGAACCATTGACTATATATAACGATTAATCATATTATTAGCAAATGTTCGGTTTTGGCAAGTGATCGTTTTTGTATGGGTAGTGGGTACACAGAATGCTCCCGCCAATGCATTGTAAATTATACAGTATTAGCTCGCGAAGCGGTATAACAGAGAAGTATTATCAGATTTATCAGTGCTTATATTAGCATATATGAAAGAGAATAGAAGGAAAACAGTTAATAAATAAAATATCTTGGTTTGAATGAGTTTCCGGAATCCTGTCTGTGTTAGATCTCTGTTCCAAGGCACTTGTATTCGCATTTGACATAAAGTGACTCATACAGAGGGAAACCCTTACGTGACTCAACTTGTTATCGGGCTGAGCTTACCCTCAGTTCTACAACGAAAGGGCACAACCGCAGTTGTAACTCGAAGTACTCACGACTTTTTCAAGCAGTTCAGCTGGCTGTGGGTTGATATTCACAACGCTTACGAAGAACTTGCCTCACAAGAACTAGTACACGCCTGACCTCCTTTTATGCAGTTATTACGAATCTCGGGGTCAAGTTACACATAGTGGTCAGCGGTGTGGTGTGTCAAGGCAGGTTGTGAATATCTGCTGTTGATATCCTTAACGTTGTGGTTGTCATATTTGTGAATGAGCGTAATTGAAACATAATAATAGCTTTCGTGAGCTGCGGTTGACTTCACTAAGGGAATATGCGTAATTGTCTCGCTCAAGGTAGGGTGCACCGAGGTAAACTGTTATGACCTTAAATTTAAATACTTAAAGACGTCTGCATTTACATTTATTATATGGATGTGTAATTATCCCATGTCATTCCTTTTAGTACTAAATGTCACAATGGGACGACACGTAAATGTCGAGCATTTACGTGTTTTACGGCTTTCTATATTTTTTATTCAATACTGGCTTTTGCCCACGACTTCGTCCTCATTGAACATGTTATCGCGTAATTATATAGACTTAATAACCTTAAATTATTGCCATTATATTTTAGGCGCAGCCTTACTTATTGCTCTCTCATACAATTTTCCACCTCACTTTTCACCCCCTTAAGTAATGATTTGCGGGATACAAAATTGTCATTCCTGGAGTCTTAGTATATCAATTTCATCTAAATCCCTTCAGCGGGTTAAGCGTGAAAAAGTAACAGACTGACAGACACAGTTATTTAAATATGTACATATTAGTAGATATGGAGTTTTTCGCACGTTTGTTTTATTCATATTACACCGGAAACCTTTTAGGTCTAACATACATTACAAAAGGTTTTTCCTACACTTAAAGTAGATTATTTAGTGCATTGTCTCACCGATTTGGTGGCCACTAGCCAAGAATCGCCCCACACCATCCAATCTACGTGGTTCATTGTGTCCGCTGGAATGTCTATTGTGAAATATTGCTAGCGCTTGTGCTTTTTATTTCTTTTTAAAACTTATCAAGTTTTAATTTACTATAGCTAATAGTGTTTATTACAGCTTTTGGGTATGGTGACAACTGTCATTTCAGTACAAATTATGTCATATTCATATTAGATGTTTTACAATACAGTACTATACAAATACTCTTTACTGCACACCTCAATAAAATAACACAGTAAGTACCTATGGGAAATAGTCACAATAAGTGGAGGCAGGCGGTCTTCTGGTCTTATATGTAGTTAAATCGGCAAATGTAATGTTGTTTTCATATTCATTCATGAGGTTGTGTATAGAAATTATATTTACCCTAGACCCAATTACGAGGTTTATGTCATACAAAACATATATGTTAAAGATATGCTTTAGAACGAGCTTGCAATTTTGATCAATTCATTATATCAATCATTAAATCAAATTTTAATATAAGACACAAAAAGTAAATTATGTACTTACATACAAAAAAGAACTTGTGCCAAATCCGACTTACTATGACATTATATTTTCTAAACATGGTTAGCAATATGCTGGTAAAAGTGGTTTTTATTTTAAAAGTGTAAGTATTTGGATTCCTTTCGAGGCACCTTGTATACCTGTGCCTTTAAAATTGCTTGATGACAGCTAATTGAAAGAGGTCACAGTATATCCAATCAATTTGAATAAAACAATTTATTAGGCGACTTGCATAAATACCTTTTGGATTTTTTTAATATTCAAGGAAGAAATATCTGACATGAAAATTGAATATTTGAGATAATGTGTAGAGTTAATGTTACGTAAATAATCGCCATAAAATAATTAATAGCACGTATAAATCAAGTTTGAGCTTGGAAGTGTGACGGACTGTTTACGACCTAGTTTCGTACAGGTCAGCGAAACGAATCCCCGTCATTAACACTCTGAACGTGCGGGCCGTTAACGCCGTTTTAGATCGAGTTATTTTAAGTGCCACTGTTACTGTTTATTCTGCCCTAACATTATTTATAGCATTATAAACTTGGTATAATAATGGCTTCATTTTTTTGGCAGTGTTAAAGCATGTTGTTCAATTCGATAGACTATCATAGTTTTCAGATTTGGCTTGTAATAGTTATGGCGACCCGAACTGGCGTTGTGCCAGTTTTCACGTTTTAGGTATGTAGCATAGACGAACACAGTATCCGATTTTCACTAGCTTTTCGGTTTTGAAAGAAATTTGAGTGTTCGTGAGATAAGATATTATAGTATGATTGACGCTTCGCTTCTAGTACTGATGTTCTTACGTTCTTAGTGGTTCCCTACGCGATGTGCCAATGGAGTGCTTTAATTGTAATGCTTTTGTTGTCTAGACTTCCGTTGAGGAAAACTATGGTGAAAGGTATTGTTTCCTGGGATGGATGATGGATGTGGTACCGCTTACGGAGTACGAACTTGGGTACAAACTGTGTGCAGACTCCTAAGAAGTTATTTTTGTTTTATATAGGCATATTCTGTTTGTCATATTTTTTATTCAATATTTTACCGTTTACCTAGTTACTTCGATATAAATCTTCGTGACAGTAACATCTCTTTTACTATTCACTACAATTTCTTTACATTAACGAACTCTTCGACTAAATATATTCCAACACAAACTACACAAACACTTTCGTGAACAAACTCCTAATGATGAATTTATTAATTGTTTCTAACCGATATGAACCTGGGAAATAAATGTTTTCATTTATTCATTCACCCATTACCAAAAGGGAAAGTCAGAGCGCATGAAATTTAATTGTAT
The DNA here is from genome assembly GCA_905163555.1 of Notocelia uddmanniana. NCBI lineage: Eukaryota > Metazoa > Arthropoda > Insecta > Lepidoptera > Tortricidae > Notocelia > Notocelia uddmanniana. The sequence goes on along the minus strand of LR991059.1, from coordinate 18,733,044 downwards.
ACTATACTTTAGAAAATATGATATTGCACTGGCAGGCTGCTAGCCGATCAACAGCAACACTACAAGGCCATTCCCATAAACGACTCTAAAGGGTTATCAGTTATTATCCATATTCGAAGTTTCGAACCGAAATTATTCGAACCGACATATTCTGTTCAAGAAAATGCCTTTGTCAGACTGCTCTAACACAGACTAATTCAGTGGTAACAATTTTGGGGCCATAAATGTAATGTAATTTATTTGAATAAAGTACATTAATCCAATAAAAATACGTTAACAATGATAATTAGACAAGGCAGTGATTATGATTATGCATATTATATTACATTCTTGCAACTTGCAGAAAGAAAAATACCTCTAAAATTGTTTGTTGATTACCGAATAATTCGGCCGAATACTGGTGCGTGTGAACCTAGCATATCAACTACCAGCATCTCACCAAATGATGACAGTTCTAGTAGCATCCCAAATAGTTCTACAGTTCTAGATAGTTATTTTCAATAGTTCAGCCTATTTTCGCGAAAAAAATGAAAATTTGAAAATGAGATGCTAACTTCGAAAATCTACTACCAGCATCTCACCCGTATCCGATTCCTAGTCAACAAGTAAGCGTTGAGAATGAAAGTTCTGCTATTTCTAGATGATATTGCAAGAGTTCTGGCCGAAAAGCCCAAAAAAATTTTTTTTTTTTCTCTTTTGGAGAAATGAGATGCTAACTTCGAAAATCGACTACCAGCATCTCACCCGTATCCGATTCCTAGTCAACAAATAAGCGTTGGGAATGAAAGTTCTGCTATTTCTAGATGATATAGCAAGAGTTCTGGCCGAAAAGTCCAAATAGAAGAATTAGCAATATTTGACAAAAATCGATTTTTAACATTCATACTGATATGCTATGTTTTCGTCGCCATCCAGGCCCGGCATCTCAGGCGTTCTAAGTAGTAATGGACTAAACAAGCATAGAACTCCACAGTTTTAGCGGCTGGAAGCCGATCTGATAGAGTTCTAGAAGGAGACATAGCAGTATTCGACAATAATGGATTTTTACCATTCATACTGATATGCTATGTTTTCGTGGCCATCCAGGTCCAGCATCTCAGGCGTTCTGAGTAGTAATGGAGTAAACAAGCATAGAACTCCACAGTTTTAGCGGCTGGAAGCCGATCTGAAAGAGTTCTAGAAGGAGACATAGCAGTATTCGACAAAAATGGATTTTTACCATTCATACTGATATGCTATGTTTTCCTGAAAATTCAGGCCCAGCATCTCAGGCGTTCTGAGTAAGAATGGAGTAAACAAGCATAGAACATCACAGTTCAAGTGGCTGGAAGTCGATTTGAAAGAGTTCCAAACGAAAACTTAGTATTTATTTTTCAAAAAACGATTTTTACCATTCTTACTGATATGCTGTTTTCATGGCCATCCAGGTCCAGCATCTCAGGAGTTCTGAGTAGTAATAAAGTAACCAAGAATAGGACATAACAGTTCAAGTGACTGGAAGTCGATTTGAAAGAGTTCTAGAAGAAGACTTAGCATTATTTGTCAAATATCGATTTTTACCATTCTTATTGATATGCTGTTTTTGTGGCCATCTAGTTCCAGCATCTCAAGAGTTTTGAGTAGTAATAAAGTAACCAAGCATAGAACATAACAGTTCAAGTGAGTGGAAGTCGATTTGAAAGAGTTCTAAAAGGAGACATAGCGGTATTCCACAAAAATCGATTTTTCCATTCCTACTGATATACTATATTTTCGTGGCCATCCAGGTCCAGCATCTCAGGAGTTCTGAGTAGTAATAAAGTAAACAAGCATAGAACATAACAGTTTAAGTGACTGGAAGTCGATTTGAAAGAGTTCTAGAAGAAGATTTAGCATTATTTGAATAAAATCGTTTTTTACCATTCTTACTGATATGCTATGTTTTCGTGGCCATCCAGGTTCAGCATCTCAGGCGTTCTGAATATTAATAGAGTAATAAAGCATAGAACTCCACAGTTTTAGCGGCTGAAAGCCGATCTGAAAGAGTTCTAGAAGGAGACATAGCAGTATTCCACAAAAAATGATTTTTACCATTCATACTGATATGCTATGTTTTCGTGGCCATCCATGCCCGGCATCTCAGGAGTTCTGAGTAGTTATAAAGTAACCAAGCATAGAACATAACAGTTCAAGTGACTGAAAGTCGATTTGAAAGAGTTCTAGAAGAAGTCTTAGCATTATTAGACAAAAATCGATTATTACCATTCATACTGATATGCTATGTTGTCGTGGCCATCCAGGTCTAGCATCTCAGGAGTTCTGAGTAGTTATAAAGTAAACAAGCATAGAACATAACAGTTCAAATGACTGGAAGTCGATTTGAAAGAGTTCTAGAAGAAGACTTAGCATTATTTGACAAAAATCGATTTTTAATATTCTTACTGATATGCTATATTTTCGTGGCCATCCAGGTCCAGCATCTCAGGAGTTCTGAGTAGTAATAAAGCAAACAAGCGTAGACCATAACAGTTCAAGTGACTGGAAGTCGATTTGAAAATGTTCTAGAAGAAGATTTAGCATTATTTGACAAAAATCGTTTTTTACCATTCTTACTGATATGCTATGTTTTCGTGGCCATCCAGGTTCAGCATCTCAGGCCTTCTGAATAGTAATAGAGTAATAAAGCATAGAACTCCACAGTTTTAGCGGCTGAAAGCCGATCTGAAAGAGTTCTAGAAGGAGACATAGCAGTATTCCACAAAAATTGATTTTTACCATTCTTACTGATATGCTATGTTTTCGTGGCCATCCAGGTCCAGCATCTCCGAAGTTCTGAGTAGTAATAAAGTAACCAAGCATAGAACATAACAGTTCAAGTGACTGGATGTCGATTTGGAAGAGTTCTAGAAGAAGACTTAGCATTATTTGACAAAAATCGATTTTTACCATTCATACTGATATGCTATGTTTTCGTGGCCATCCATGCCCGGCATCTCAGGAGTTCTGAGTAGTTATAAAGTAACCAAGCATAGAACATAACAGTTCAAGTGACTGAAAGTCGATTTGAAAGAGTTCTAGAAGAAGTCTTAGCATTATTAGACAAAAATCGATTTTTACCATTCATACTGATATGCTATGTTGTCGTGGCCATCCAGGTCCAGCATCTCAGGAGTTCTGAGTAGTAATAAAGTAAACAAGCGTAGACCATAACAGTTCAAGTGACTGGAAGTTGATTTGAAAATGTTCTAGAAGAAGATTTAGCATTATTTGAAAAAAATCGTTTTTTAACATTCATACTGATATGCTATGTTTTCGTCGCCATCCAGGCCCGGCATCTCAGGCGTTCTAAGTAGTAATGGACTAAACAAGCATAGAACTCCACAGTTTTAGCGGCTGGAAGCCGATCTGAAAGAGTTCTAGGAGACATAGCAGTATTCGACAAAAATGGATTTTTAACATTCATACTGATATGCTATGTTTTCGTGGCCATCCAGGTCCAGCATCTCAGGCGTTCTGAGTAGTAATGGAGTAAACAAGCATAGAACTCCACAGTTTTAGCGGCTGGAAGCCGATCTGAAAGAGTTCTAGAAGGAGACATAGCGGTATTCCACAAAAATGGATTTTTACCATTCTGACAGATATGCTATATTTTCGTGGCCATCCAGGTCCAGCATCTCAGGAGTTCTGAGTAGTAATAAAGTAAACAAGCATAGCACATAACAGTTCAAGTGACTGGAAGTCGATTTGAAAGAGTTCTAGAAGAAGATTTAGCATTATTTGACAAAAATCGTTTTTTTACCATTCTTACTGATATGCTATGTTTTCGTGGCCATCCAGGTTCAGCATCTCAGGCGTTCTGAATAGTAATAGAGTAATTAAGCATAGAACTCCACAGTTCTAGCGACTGAAAGCCGATCTGAAAGAGTTCTAGAAGGAGACATAGCAGTATTGCACAAAAATGGATTTTTACCATTCTTACTGATATGCTATGTTTTCCTGGTCATCCAGGTCCAGCATCTCAGGAGTTCTGAGTAGTTATAAAGTAAACAAGCATAGAACGCAACAGCTCAAGTGGCTGGAAGTCGAGTTGAAAGAGTTCTAAAAGAAGATTTAGCATTATTTGACAAATATCGATTTTTACCATTCTTACTGATATGCTATGTTTTTGTGGCCATCCAGGTTTAGCATCTCAGGCTTTCTGAATAGTAATAGAGTAAAAAAGCATAGAACTGCACAGTTTTAGCGGCTGGAAGCCGATCTGAGAGTTCTAGAAGGAGAAATAGCAGTATTCCACAAAAATGGATTTTTACCATTCTGACTGATATGCTATATTTTCGTGGCCATCCAGGTCCAGCATCTCAGGAGTTCTGAGTAGTTATAAAGTAAACAAGCATAGAACATAACAGTTCAAGTGGCTGGAAGTCGATGTAAAAAGGTCTAGAATAAGACTTAGCATTATTTGTCAAAAATCGATTTATACAATTCTTATTGATATGCTATGTTTTCGTGGCCATCCAGGTCCAGCATCTCAGGCGTTCTGAGTAGTAATGGAGTAAACAAGCATATAACTCTACAGTTTTAGCGGCTGGAAGCCGATCTGATAGAGTTCTAGAAGGAGACATAGCAGTATTCGACAGAAATGGATTTTTACTATTCATACTGATATGCTATGTTTTTGTGGCCATCCAGGTCCAGCATCTCAGGCGTTCTGAGTAGTAATGGAGTAAACAAGCATAGAACTCCACAGTTTTAGAGGCTGGAAGCCGATCTGAAAGAGTTCTAGAAGGAGACATAGCAGTATTCGACAAAAATGGATTTTTACCATTCATACTGATATGCTATGTTTTCCTGAAAATCCAGGCCCAGCATCTCAGGCGTTCTGAGTAACAATGGAGTAAACAAGCATAGAACATCACAGTTCATGCGGCTGGAAGTCGATTTGAAAGAGTTCCAAACGAAAACTTAGTATTATTTGTCAAAAAACGATTTTTACCATTCTTACTGATATGCTGTTTTCATGGCCATCCAGGTACAGCATCTCAGGAGTTCTGAGTAGTAATAAAGTAACCAAGCATAGAACATAACAGTTCAAGTGACTGGAAGTCGATTTGAAAGAGTTCTAGAAGAAAACTTAGCATTATTTGTCAAATATCGATTTTTACCATTCTTATTGATATGCTGTTTTCGTGGCCATCTAGTTCCAGCATCTCAAGAGTTCTGAGTAGTAATAAAGTAACCAAGCATAGAACATAACAGTTCAAGTGACTGGAAGTCGATTTGAAAGTGTTCTAGAAGAAGATTTATCATTATTTGACAAAAATCGTTTTTTACCATTCTTACTGATATGCTATGTTTTTGTGGCCATCCAGGTCCAGCATCTCAGGCGTTCTGAGTAGTTATAAAGTATACAAGCATGGAACATAACAGTTCAAGTGAGTGGAAGTCGATTTGAAAGAGTTCTAGAAGGAGACATAGCGGTATTCCACAAAAATCGATTTTACAATTCCTACTGATATGCTATGTTTTCGTGGCCATCCAGGTCCAGCATCTCAGGCGTTTTGAATAGTAATGGAGTAGCATAGAACTGCACAGTTTTAGTGGCTGGAAGCCGATCTGAAAGAGTTCTAGAAGGAGACATAGCGGTATTCCACAAAAATGGATTTTTACCATTCTGACTGATATGCTATATTTTCGTGGCCATCGAGGTCCAGCATCTCAGGAGTTCTGAGTAGTAATAAAGTAAACAAGCATAGAACATAACAGTTCAAGTGACTGGAAGTCGATTTGAAAGAGTTCTAGAAGAAGATTTAGCATTATTTGACAAAAATCGATTTTTACCATTCTTACTGATATGTTATGTTTTTGTGGCCATCCAGGTTTAGCATCTTAGGCTTTCTGAATAGTAATAGAGTAAAAAAGCATAGAACTGCACAGTTTTAGCGGCTGGAAGCCGATCTGAAAGAGTTCTAGAAGGAGAAATAGCAGTATTCCACAAAAATGGATTTTTACCATTCTGACTGATATGCTATATTTTCGTGGCCATCCAGGTCCAGCATCTCAGGAGTTCTGAGTAGTTATAAAGTAAACAAGCATAGAACATAACAGTTCAAGTGGCTGAAAGTCGATGTAAAAAGGTCTAGAATAAGATTTAGCATTATTTGTCAAAAATCGATTTTTACAATTCTTATTGATATGCTATGTTTTCGTGGCCATCCAGGTCCAGCATCTCAGGCGTTCTGAGTAGTAATGGAGTAAACAAGCATAGAACTCTACGGTTTTAGCGGCTGGAAGCCGATATGAAAGAGTTCTAGAAGGAGACATAGCAGTATTCGACGAAAATGGATTTTTACCATTCATACTGATATGCTATGTTTTCGTGAAAATCTAGGCCCAGCATCTCAGGCCTTCTGAGTAAGAATGGAGTAAACAAGCATAGAACATCACAGTTCAAGCGGCTGGAAGTTGATTTGAAAAAGTTCTGAACGAAGACTTAGTATTATTTGTCAAAAAACGATTTTACCATTCTTACTGATATGCTGTTTTCATGGCCATACAGGTCCAGCATCTCAGGAGTTCTGAGTAGTAATAAAGTAAACAAGCGTAGACCATAACAGTTCAAGTGACTGGAAGTCGATTTGAAAATGTTCTAGAAGAAGATTTAGCATTATTTGACAAAAATCGTTTTTTACCATTCTTACTGATATGCTATGTTTTCGTGGCCATCCAGGTTCAGCATCTCAGGCGTTCTGAATAGTATTAGAGTAATAAAGCATAGAACTCCACAGTTCTAGCGGCTGAAAGCCGATCTGAAAGAGTTCTAGAAGGAGACATAGCAGTATTCCACAAAAATGGATTTTTACCATTCTTACTGATATGCTATGTTTTCCTGGTCATCCAGGTCCAACATCTCAGGAGTTCTGAGTAGTTATAAAGTAAACAAGCATAGAACATAACAGTTCAAGTGACTCAAAGTCGATTTGAAAGAGTTCTAGAAGAAGACTTCTCATTATTTGACAAAAATCGATTTTTACCATTCATACTGATATGCTATGTTTTCGTGGCCATCCAGGTCCAGCATCTCCGAAGTTCTGAGTAGTAATAAAGTAAATAAGCATAGAACATAACAGGTCAAGTGACTGGAATTCGATTTGAAAGAGTTCTAGAAGAAGACTTAGCATTATTTGACAAAAATCGATTTTTACCATTCATACTGATATGCTATGTTGTCGTGGCCATCCAGGTCCAGCATCTTAAGCGTTATGAATAGTAATAGAGTAAAAAAGCATAGAACTTCACAGTTTTAGCGGCTGGAAGCCGATCTGAAAGAGTTCTAGAAGGAGACATAGCAGTATTCCACACATGGATTGTTACCATTCTTACTGACATTCTATGTTTTCGTTGCCATCCAGGTTCAGCATCTCAGGCGTTCTGAGTAGTAATAAAATAAAAAAGTATAGAAGTACACAATGCTAGCGGCTGAAAGCCAATCTGTAAGACTTCTAGAAGGAGACACGCCATTATTTGTCAAAAATCGATTTTTACCATTCATACTGATATGCTATGTTTTCGTGGCTATCCAGGCACGGCATCTCAGGCGTTCTGAGTAGAAATGGAGTAAACAAGCATAGCACTCGATAGTTTTAGCGGCTGGAAGCCGATCTGAAAGAGTTCTAGAAGAAGACTTAGCATTATTAGACAAAAATCGATTTTGAATATTCTTACTGATATGCTATAGTTTCGTGGCCATCCAGGTCCAGCATCTCAGGAGTTCTGAGTAGTAATAAAGTAAACAAGCATAGAACATAACAGTTCAAGTGACTGGAAGTCGATTTGAAAGAGTTCACGAAGAAGACTTGCATTATTTGACAAAAATCGATTTTTACCATTTTTACTGATCTGTAGAATACTGCTATGTCTCCTTCTAGAACTCTTTCAGATCGGCTTCCAGCCGCTAAAACTATGGAGTTCTATGCTTGTTTACTCTATTACTACTCAGAACGCCTGAGATGCTGGACCTGGATGGCCACAAAACAGCATATCAGTAAGAATGGTAAAAATCGCTTTTTGTCAAATAATGCAAGTCTTCTTCTAGAACTCTCTCAAATCGACTTCCAATCACTTGATCTGTTATGTTCTATGCTTGTTTACGTTATAACTACTCACAAATCCTGAGATGCTGAGCCTGGATGGCCACGAAAATATAGCATATCAGTCAGAATCAGAATGGTATAATACTATATTTGTAGAATACTGCTATATCTCCTTCTAGAACTCTTTCAGATCGGCTTCCAGCCGCTAAAACTATGGAGTTCTATGCTTGTTAACTCTATTACTAATCAGAACGCCTGAGATGCTGGACCTGGATGGCCACAAAACAGCATAGCAGTAAGAATGGTAAAACTCGATTTTTGTCAAATAATGCAAGTCTTCTTCTAGTACTCTTTCAAATCGACTTCCAATCACTTGAACTGTTATGTTCTATGCTTGTTTACTATATAACTACTCAGAAATCCTGAGATGCTGGACCTGGATGGCCACGAAAATATAGCGTATCAGTCAGAATGGTAAAAATCCATTTTTGTGGAATACTGCTATATCTCCTTTTAGAACTCTTTCAGATCGGCTTCCAGCCGCTAACACTATGGAGTTCTATGCTTGTTTACTCTATTACTAATCAGAACGCCTGAGATGCCACCTGGATGGCCACAAAACAGCATATCAGTAATAATGGTAAAAATCGATTTTTTTCAAATAATGCAAGTCTTCTTCTAGAACTCTTTCAAATCGCCTTCCAGTCACTTGAACTGTTGTGTTCTATGCTTGTTTACTTTATAACTACTCAGAAATCCTGAGATGCTGTACCTGGATGGCCACGAAAATATAGCATATCAGTCAGAATGGTATAATACTATTTTTGTAGAATACTGCTATGTCTCCTTCTAGAACTCTTTCAGATCGGCTTCCAGCCGCTAAAACTATGGAGTTCTATGCTTGTTTACTCTTTTACTACTCAGAACGCCTGAGATGCTGGACCTGGATGGCCACAAAACAGCATATCAGTAAGAATGGTAAAAATCGCTTTTTGTCAAATAATGCAAGTCTTCTTCTAGAACTCTTTCAAATCGACTTCCAATCACTTGAACTGTTATGTTCTATGCTTGTTTACGTTATAACTACTCACAAATCCTGAGATGCTGAGCCTGGATGGCCACGAAAATATAGCATGTCAGACAGAATCAGAATGGTATAATACTATTTTTGTAGAATACTGCTATGTCTCCTTCTAGAACTCTTTCAGATCGGCTGCCAGCCGCTAAAACTATGGAGTTCTATGCTTGTTAACTCTATAACTAATCAGAACGCCTGAGATGCTGGACCTGGATGGCCACAAAACAGCATAGCAGTAAGAATGGTAAAAATCGATTTTTGTCAAATAATGCAAGTCTTCTTCTAGAACTCTTTCGAATCGACTTCCAATCACTTCAACTGTTATATTCTATGCTTGTTTACTTTATAACTACTCAGAAACCCTGAGATGCTGGACCTGGATGGCCACGAAAATATAGCATATCAGTCAGAATGGTAAAAATCCATTTTTGTGGAATACTGCTATGTCTCCTTTTAGAACTCTTTCAGATCGGCTTCCAGCCGCTAAAACTATGGAGTTCTATGCTTGTTTACTCTATTACTACTCAGAACGCCTGAGACGCTGGACCTGGATGGCCACGAAAACATAGCATATCAGTAAGAATGGTAAAAAACGATTTTTGACAAATAATGCTAAATCTTTTTCTAGAACTCTTTCAAATCAACTTCCAGTCACTTGAACTGTTATGTTCTATGCTTGGTTACTTTATTACTACTCAGAACTTCGGAGATGCTGGACCTGGATGGCCACGAAAACATAGCATACCAGTAAGAATGGTAAAAATAATTTTTTGTGGAATACTGCTATGTCTCCTTCTAGAACTCTTTCAGTTAGGCTTTCAGCCGCTAAAACTGTGGAGTTCTATGCTTTATTACTCTATTACTATTCAGAACGCCTGAGATGCTGAACCTGGATGGCCACGAAAACATAGCATACCATTAAGAATGGTAAAAAACTATTTTTGTCAAATAATGCTAAATCTTCTTCTAGAACTCTTTCAAATCGACTTCCAGTCACTTGAACTGTTATGTTCTATGCTTGTTTACTTTATTACTACTCAGAACTCCTGGGATGTTGGACCTGGATGGCCACGAAAATATAGCATATCACTCAGAATGGTAAAAATCCATTTTTGTGGAATACTGCTATGTCTCCTTCTAAAACTCTTTCAGATCGGCTTCCAGCCACTAAAACTGTGCAGTTCTATGCCTTTTTACTCTATTACTATTCAGAACGCCTGATATGCTGAACCTGGATGGCCACGAAAACATAGCATATCTGTAAGAATGGTAAAAATCGATTTTTGTCAAATAATGCTAAATCTTCTTTTAGAACTTTTTCAAATCGACTTCCAGCCGCTTGAACTGTTGCGTTCTACGCTTGTTTACTCCATTACTATTCAAAACGCCTGAGATGCTGGATCTGGATGGCCACGAAAACATAGTATATCAGTAGGAATGGTAAAATCGATTATTGTGGAATACCGCTATGTCTCCTTTTAGAACTCTTTCAAATCGACTTCCACTCACTTGAACTGTTATGTTCTATGCTTGGTTACTTTATTACTACTCAAAACTCTTGAGATGCTGGAACTAGATGGCCACAAAAACAGCATATCAGTATGAATGGTAAAAAACGATTTTTGTCAAATAATGCTAAATCTTCTTCTAGAACATTTTCAAATCGACTTCCAGTCACTTGACCTGTTATGGTCTATGCTTGTTTACTTTATTACTACTCAGAACTCCCTAGATGCTGGACCTGGATGGCCACGACAACATAGCATATCAGTATGAATGGTAAAAATCGATTTTTGTCTAATAATGCTAAGACTTCTGTTAGAACTCTTTCAAATCGACTTTCAGTCACTTGAACTGTTATGTTCTATGCTTGGTTACTTTATAACTACTCAGAACTCCTGAGATGCCGGGCCTGGATGGCTACGAAAACATAGCATATCAGTATGAATGGTAAAAATCGATTTTTGTGGAATACTGCTATATCTCCTTCTAGAACTCTTTCAGATCGGCTTCCAGCCGCTAAAACTATGGAGTTCTATGCTTGTTTACTCTATTACTAATCAGAACGCCTGAGATGCCACCTGGATGGCCACAAAACAGCATATCAGTAAGAATGGTAAAAATCGATTTTTGTCAAATAATGCAAGTCTTCTTCTAGAACTCTTTCAAATCGCCTTCCAGTCACTTGAACTGTTGTGTTCTATGCTTGTTTACTTTATAACTACTCAGAAATCCTGAGATGCTGTACCTGGATGGCCACGAAAATATAGCATATCAGTCAGAATGGTATAATACTATTTTTGTAGAATACTGCTATGTCTCCTTCTAGAACTCTTTCAGATCGGCTTCCAGCCGCTAAAACTATGGAGTTCTATGCTTGTTTACTCTTTTACTACTCAGAACGCCTGAGATGCTGAACCAGGATGTCCACGAAAACATAGCATATCAGTAAGAATGGTAAAAAACGATTTTTGACAAATAATGCTAAATCTTCTTCTAGAACATTTTCAAATCGACTTCCAGTCACTTGAACTGTTATGTCTATGCTTGTTTACTTTATTACTACTCAGAACTCCCTAGATGCTGGACCTGGATGGCCACGAAAATATAGCATATCAGTAAGAATATTAAAAATCGATTTTTGTCAAATAATGCTAAGTCTTCTTCTAGAACTCTTTCAAATCGACTTCCAGTCACTTGAACTGTTATGTTCTATGCTTGTTTACTTTATAACTACTCAGAACTCCTGAGATGCTGAACCTGGATGGCCACGACAACATAGCATATCAGTATGAATGGTAAAAATCCATTTTTGTGGAATACTGCTATGTCTCCTTCTAGAACTCTATCAGATCGGCTTTCAGTCACTTGAACTGTTATGTTCTATGCTTGGTTACTTTATAACTACTCAGAACTCCTGAGATGCCGGGCCTGGATGGCTACGAAAACATAGCATATCAGTATGAATGGTAAAAATCGATTTTTGTCAAATAATGCTAAGTCTTCTTCTACAACTCTTTCAAATCGAATTCTAGTCACTTGAACTGTTATGTTCTATGCTTGTTTACTTTACTCCTACTCAGAACTCCTGAGATGCTGGACCTGGATGGCCATGACAACATAGCATATCAGTAAGAAGGGCAAATTTCCATTTTTGTGGAATACTGCTATGTCTCCTTCTAGAACTCTTTCAGATAGGCTTACAGCCACTAAATCTGTGGAGTTCTATGCTTGTTTACTCCATTGCTACTCAGAACGCATGAGATACCGGCCCTGGATGGCCACGAAAACATAGCATATCAGTATGAATGGTAAAAATCGATTTTTGACAAATAATGCTAAGTCTTCTTTTAGAACTCTTTCAAATCGACTTCTAGTCACTTGAACTGTTATGTTCTGGTTACTTTATTACTACTCAGAACTCCTGAGATGCTGGACCTGGGTGGCCATGAAAACCGCATATCAGTAAGAATGGTAAAAATCGATTTTTAACAAATAATACTAAGTTTTCGTTTAGAACTCTTTCAAATCGACTTCCAGCCGCTTGAACTGTAATTTTCTATGCTTGTTTACTCCATTCTTACTCAGAACGCCTGAGATGCTAGGCCTGGATTTTCAGGAAAACATAGCATATCAGTATGAATGGTAAAAATCCATTTTTGACGAATACTGCTATGTCTGCTTCTAGAACTTTTTCAGATCGGCTTTCAGCCGCTAAAACTGTGGAGTTCTATGCTTGTTTACTCCATTACTACTCAGAACGCCTGAGATGCTGGACCTGGATGGCCACGAAAACATAGCATATCAGTATGAATGGTAAAAATCGATTTTTAACAAATAATACTAAGTTTTCGTTTAGAACTCTTTCAAATCCACTTCCAGCCGCTTGATCTGTGATTTTCTATGCTTGTTTACTCCATTCTTACTCATAACGCCTGAGATGCTGGGCCTGGATTTTCAGGAAAACATAGCATATCAGTATGAATGGTAAAAATCCATTTTTGACGAATACTGCTATGTCTGCTTCTAGAACTTTTTCAGATCGGCTTCCAGCCGCTAAAACTGTGGAGTTCTATGCTTGTTTACTCCATTACTACTCAGAACGCCTGAGATGCTGGACCTGGATGGCCACGAAAACATAGCATATCAGTATGAATGGAAAAATCCATTTTTGTGGAATACTGCTATGTCTCCTTCTAGAACTCTATCAGATCGGCTTCCAGCCGCTAAAACTGTGGAGTTCTATGCTTGTTTACTTTATTACTGCTCAGAACGCCTGAGATGCAGAACCTGGATGGCCACGAAAACATAGCATATCAGTAAGAATGGTAAAAAACGATTTTTGTCAAATAATGCTAAATCTTCTTCTAGAACATTTTCAAATCGACTTCCAGTCACTTGACCTGTTATGGTCTATGATTTTTTACTTTATTACTACTCAGAACTCCCTAGATGCTGGACCTGGATGGCCACGACAACATAGCATATCAGTATGAATGGTAAAAATCGATTTTTGTCTAATAATGCTAAGACTTCTTCTAGAACTCTTTCAAATCGACTTTCAGTCACTTGAACTGTTATGTTCTATGCTTGGTTACTTTATAACTACTCAGAACTCCTGAGATGCTGAACCTGGATGGCCACGACAACATAGCATATCAGTATGAATGGTAAAAATCGATTTTTGTCTAATAATGCTAAGACTTCTTCTAGAACTCTTTCAAATCGACTTTCAGTCACTTGAACTGTTATGTTCTATGCTTGGTTACTTTATAACTACTCAGAACTCCTGAGATGCCGGGCCTGGATGGCCACGAAAACATAGCATATCAGAAAGAATGGTAAAAATCGATTTTTGTCAAATAATGCTAAGTCTTCTTCTAGAACTCTTTCAAATCGATTTCCAGTCACTTGAACTGTTATGTTCTATGCTTGTTTACTTTACTACTACTCAGAACTCCTGAGATGCTGGACCTGGATGGCCATGACAACATAGCATATCAGTAAGAAGGGCAAAATTCCATTATTGTGGAATACTGCTATGTCTCCTTCTAGAACTCTTTCAGATCGGCTTACAGCCACTAAATCTGTGAAGTTCTATGCTTGTTTACTCCATTGCTACTCAGAACGCACGAGATACCGGCCCTGGATGGCTACGAAAACATAGCATATCAGTATGAATGGTAAAAATCGATTTTTGACAAATAATGCTAAGTCTTCTTTTAGAACTCTTTCAAATCGACTTCTAGTCACTTGAACTGTTATGTTCTATTCTTGGTTACTTTATTACTACTCAGAACTCCTGAGATGCTGGACCTGGGAGGCCATGAAAACCGCATATCAGTAAGAATGGTAAAAATCGATTTTTAACAAATAATACTAAGTTTTCGTTTAGAACTCTTTCAAATCGACTTCCAGCCGCTTGAACTGTGATGTTCTATGCTTGTTTGCTCCATTCTTACTTAGAACGCCTGAGATGCTGGGCCTGGATTTTCAGGAAAACATAGCATATCAGTATGAATGGTAAAAATCCATTTTTGTCGAATACTGCTATGTCTCCTTCTAGAACTCTTTTAGATCGGCTCACAGCCGCTAAAACTATCGAGTGCTATGCTTGTTTACTCCATTTCTACTCAGAACGCCTGAGATGCCGTTCCTGGATAGCCACGAAAACATAGCATATCAGTATGAATGGTAAAAATCGATTTTTAACAAATAATATTAAGTTTTCGTTTAGAACTCTTTCAAATCGACTTCCAGCCGCTTGATCTGTGATTTTCTATGCTTGTTTACTCCATTCTTACTCATAACGCCTGAGATGCTGGGCCTGGATTTTCAGGAAAACATAGCATATCAGTATGAATGGTAAAAATCCATTTTTGACGAATACTGCTATGTCTCCTTCTAGAACTCTTTCAGATCGGCTTCCAGCCGCTAAAACTGTGGAGTTCTATGCTTGTTTACTCCATTACTACTCAGAACGCCTTAGATGCTGGACCTGGATGACCAGGAAAACATAGCATATCAGTAAGAATGGTAAAAATCCATTTTTGTGGAATACTGCTATGTCTCCTTCTAGAACTCTATCAGATCGGCTTCCAGCCGCTAAAACTGTGGAGTTCTATGCTTGTTTACTCTATAATTACTCAGAACGCCTGAGATGCTGGACCTGGATGGCCACGAAAACATAGCATATCAGTAAGAATGGTAAAAATCGATTTTTGACAAATAATGCAAGTCTTCTTCTAGAACTCTTTCAAATCGACTTTCAGTCACTTGAACTGTTATGTTCTATGCTTGTTTACTTTATAACTACTCAGAACTCCTGAGATGCTGGACCTGGATGACCAGGAAAACATAGCATATCAGTAAGAAGGGCAAAATTCCATTTTTGTGGAATACTGCTATGTCTCCTTCTAGAACTCTTTCAGATAGGCTTACAGCCACTAAATCTGTGGAGTTCTATGCTTGTTTACTCCATTGCTACTCAGAACGCATGAGATACCGGCCCTGGATGGCCACGAAAACATAGCATAGCAGTATGAATGGTAAAAATCGATTTTTGACAAATAATGCTAAGTCTTCTTCTAGAACATTTTCAAATCGACTTCCAGTCACTTGAACTGTTATGGTCTATGCTTGTTTACTTTATTACTACTCAGAACTCCCTAGATGCTGGACCTGGATGGCCACGAAAATATAGCATATCAGTAAGAATATTAAAAATCGATTTTTGTCAAATAATGCTAAGTCTTCTTCTAGAACTCTTTCAAATCGACTTCCAGTCACTTGAACTGTTATGTTCTATGCTTGTTTACTTTATAAATACTCAGAACTCCTGAGATGCTGGACCTGGATGGCCACGACAACATAGCATATCAGTATGAATGGTAAAAATCGATTTTTGTCTAATAATGCTAAGACTTCTTCTAGAACTCTTTCAAATCGACTTTCAGTCACTTGAACTGTTATGTTCTATGCTTGGTTACTTTATTACTACTCAGAACTACTGAGATGCCGGGCATGGATGGCCACGAAAACATAGCATATCAGTATGAATGGTAAAAATCGATTTTTGACAAATAATGCTAAGTCTTCTTCTAGAACTCTTTCAAATCGACATCCAGTCACTTGAACTGTTATGTTCTATGCTTGGTTACTTTATTACTACTCAGAACTTCGGAGATGCTGGACCTGGATGGCCACGAAAACATAGCGTATCAGTAAGAATGGTAAAAATCAATTTTTGTGGAATACTGCTACGTCTCCTTCTAGAACTCTTTCAGATCGGCTTTTAGCCGCTAAAACTGTGGAGTTCTATGCTTTATTACTCTATTACTATTCAGAACGCCTGAGATGCTGAACCTGGATGGCCACGAAAACATAGCATATCAGTAAGAATGGTAAAAAACGATTTTTGACAAATAATGCTAAATCTTCTTCTAGAACTCTTTCAAATCGACTTCCAGTCACTTGAACTGTTATGTTCTATGCTTGTTTACTTTATTACTACTCAGAACTCCTGGGATGCTGGACCTGGATGGCTACGAAAATATAGCATATCATTTAGAATGGTAAAAATCCATTTTTGTGGAATACTGCTATGTCTCCTTCTAGAACTCTTTCAGATCGGCTTCCAGCCACTAAAACTGTGCAGTTCTATGCCTTTTTACTCTATTACTATTCAGAACGCCTGATATGCTGAACCTGGATGGCCACGAAAACATAGCATATCTGTAAGAATGGTAAAAATCGATTTTTGTCAAATAATGCTAAATCTTCTTTTAGAACTTTTTCAAATCGACTTCCAGCCGCTTAAGCTGTTGCGTTCTACGCTTGTTTACTCCATTACTATTCAAAACGCCTGAGATGCTGGATCTGGATGGCCACGAAAACATAGTATATCAGTAGGAATGGTAAAATCGATTTTTGTGGAATACCGCTATGTCTCCTTTTAGAACTCTTTCAAATCGACTTCCACTCACTTGAACTGTTATGTTCTATGCTTGGTTACTTTATTACTACTCAAAACTCTTGAGATGCTGGAACTAGATGGCCACAAAAACAGCATATCAATAAGAATGGTAAAAATCGATATTTGACAAATAATGTATGTATGTATGTATGTATGTATAACACTTTATTGCACAAAAAAACAATAACAATCGAAACAAAAAAACAAAATGTAAAAGTACAAAGGCGAACTTATCCCTATAAGGGATCTCTTCCAGCTAACCTTCGAGAAAATGAGAAAAATAAATGTAGTACACAAAGGCGACAAACTAATTTTGCACAAACACGGACATTTAAGAAAGCAATGTCAGATTATGAATACACGTAAAACTAATAAGCTTGTTTACACTATAACATAACTATTCATGTAAATATATACTTAAATATATAAATATATATATATAATACACACATATATACGTTTTATACATAAATGCAGGATAATAGCAAATAATAAATAAACATTAGTATTCAATATGTCCATGGTCAGGATTCCGAAAGCCACAACTTTTTTAGTCTGTCCTTAAGCGAGGCAACAGACTGTGATTGCCTGATAGATACCGGCAACTCATTCCATAATGTAACAGAATAGGCAGTGAAGGATTTAGAATAACTTCGCGATTTTCTGGATGGAACGGCAAGCGAGAGATTGGCACTAGACCGCAGGCGGTGACCGCTGGCGGCGGCCATAAAACTAAATCTTTCGGAAAGGTACTGTGGTGATGCAGGATTGAATAACACGTTGAAAAGCAACGACAGAACATGTACATCTCTGCGACGGCGAATTGGTAACCAACCAAGTTGCGAACGGAAGTGGGACACGTGATCGTACTTTCGCAGGCCAAAAATATAACGAATGCAAACATTTTGTAAGCGCTCAAGCTTGTCAAGCAGCTCCTCTGTAAGATCCACAAACGCTATATCGCCGTAATCAAGGAGAGGAAGTAAAAGGGAACGAGCAATTGAAATTTTTGTAGGGAGAGGAAGAAAACTCTGCAATCGCCTCAAAGAGTGTAGTGATGCAAACAACTTCCTACTAGTCTCCGCAATGTGAGATGACCAGGACAGTGTCTGGTCAATGATGATGCCCAAATTTTTGACTGTAGAGGAGAGAGGGATTGTTGTTTCATCAAAAATAACATCAGGCAACACCATATCAGACAATTTGGAGACAAAATGAGGGCTACCAATGACAATTGCTTGCGATTTCTTTGCATTAACCTGTAGTCCAAAATTGGAGGCCCAAATACGAATTGTTTCTAAGTCGCTATTTATAATTCTAAATATAGAAGGGAGGTCGTCAACACATGCTGCTGAGTAAATTTGCAAATCGTCGGCGTAAAGGTGATAATTCGATTTTAAAGATTTAGTAATGCCTTCAATAAAAATGGAGAAAAGAAGAGGAGATAACACCCCTCCCTGAGGGACACCAGCGGAAAGATCGCACCATTCGGAAAGCCGATCGTCGATCCTGACCTTCTGCCGTCTCCCAAAGAGGTAGCTATGAAACCAGGATAAAGTCGTTTGAGAAAAGTTAAGTGTACCAAGTATACCTAAAAGAATATCAAAATCAACAGTATTGAATGCACTACTAAAGTCTAAGAGAACAAGAAGTGTGAGTTTTTTGTTTTCAATATTGAAGCGAACGTCATCAGTGACCTTAACCAAAGCCGTGACAGTGCTATGCCCGGGACGGAAACCAGATTGGAAAGGGTTGAACATTTTGTGCCTATTCAGATGTGATAGGAGGCGACGATTGACAAAGTGTTCAACAACCTTGGACAAAAGTGGAAGAATGGAGATGGGACGGTAATGAGAGAAAGATACAGGACTAGAGATTTTGGGTAGCGGGATGACGTGGGCGTTTTTCCAAATGGACGGAAAAGTACCCGAGGTAAAAGAATAATTGATAATGTGTGAAAGGATAGGAGCAATGTTATCCGCCACGAGCATAACCATTCCCAAACTAAGGCCATCCTCACCAACGGCTTTCGTCTTAATAGTTTTCAAGATGGCAAGGATTTCCTGCGGTGAAATATTTCCTAGTTCAAAAGTAGATGAGACAGAGAGTGGGGTACTGGCAAGAGAAGAAAGTGTTAGCTGTTTAACGGAGGCGTCTAGAGTGACGGGAGAGGTACTAAAATGCACATTAATGGCGTCTAAATCCAGAGCACCAGAGGGATCCTGAGAGGCTTTGCCTACCCCAAGCGACTTCAAAAATTTCCAAAGCTTAGCGGGAGGGCAATCGTCGATGGACTTGTGAATGTACCGACGCCTAGCATCACGGCAAACTCTGTTGCAGCGGTTTCGCAGTGAGCTGTAAAGGAGATGGTTATACTCCGAAGGGTCAGATCTGAGTCTAATGCGAGCTCGGTTTCTTTTTGCCATGAGACCTTTTATTTCAGGTGTAAGCCACGGCGCAGGATAATGTTTTACACGCATTGGTGTCAGCGGGGCGTGTTTATCAAAAATCGCAAGCAATGTGGCATTGAAGGCCCTCACCTTGAGATCCACATCACCAGCACTCTCGACACACAACCAGTCAATATTGTAGAGGTCATCTTTAAGCGCCTGTATATCAATACCACCTAAATTACGCCGCAATAATATTTTGTGTCTTCGTTTGGGTGGGCGAATTTTAAAAGAGGAATAAATCAGATCATGACATGAAAAGGCAGCGGCATTGAACTGTCCGTGAAAAGAAACTAAATCTGGGGAGGAAGTTAAAACGAGATCTAAAAGTGAAGGAGGGCCGTTGTGTGGATAATGAGTTGGGCCAAGAGGCAGAATACTAAAATTTAAAGAAGCCGCAAGTGTTTCGAGTTTGAGGGACCGATGATCTTTTTTTATAAGACACGTGTTAAAGTCACCCATTATTATTCGATGATCAAACTGCGGGCTTAGATCTACCAAGGTTCTTTCGAGGTTGTCAAAGAAGTCTACATGGGAATTTGGGCTGTAAAAAACACCCAAAAGAACCTTAGAATGATGCAACGACACATCAAGAAAAAGATATTCTGCGGAGTTCGAGTTCGTATTAGAAGACTGACACACCACTTGACAAGCCAAATCACTTTTTATATAAATGGCTTTATATAAATGGCACTTTTTATAATAATGCTAAGTCTTCGTCTAGAACTCTTTCAAATCGACTTCCAGTCACTTGAACTGTTATGTCCTATGCTTGGTTACTTTATTACTACTCAGAACTCCTGAGATGCTGGACCTGGGTGGCCATGAAAACCGCATATCAGTAAGAATGGTAAAAATCGATTTTTAACAAATAATACTAAGTTTTCGTTTAGAACTCTTTCAAATCGACTTCCAGCCGCTTGATCTGTGATTTTCTATGCTTGTTTACTCCATTCTTACTCAGAACGCCTGAGATGCTGGGCCTGAATTTTCAGGAAAACATAGCATATCAGTATGAATGGTAAAAATCCATTTTTGTCGAATACTGCTATGTCTCCTTCTAGAACTCTTTCAGATCGGCTTCCAGCCGCTAAAACTGTGGAGTATTATGCTTGTTTACTCCATTACTACTCAGAACGCCTGAGATGCTGGACCTGGATGGCCACGAAAACATAGCATATCAGTATGAATGGTAAAAATCCATTTTTGTCGAATACTGCTATGTCTCCTTCTAGAACTCTATCAGATCGGCTTCCAGCCGCTAAAACTGTGGAGTTCTATGCTTGTTTAGTCCATTACTACTTAGAACGCCTGAGATGCCGGGCCTGGATGGCGACGAAAACATAGCATATCAGTATGAATGTTAAAAATCGATTTTTGTCAAATATTGCTAATTCTTCTTTTTGGACTTTTCGGCCAGAACTCTTGCTATATCATCTAGAAATAGCAGAACTTTCATTCCCAACGCTTATTTGTTGACTAGGAATCGGATACGGGTGAGATGCTGGTAGTCGATTTTCGAAGTTAGCATCTCATTTTCCAAAAGAGAAAAAAAAAATTTTTTTTTGGGCTTTTCGGCCAGAACTCTTGCCATATCATCTAGAAATAGCAGAACTTTCATTCTCAACGCTTACTTGTTGACTAGGAATCGGATACGGGTGAGATGCTGGTAGTCGATTTTCGAAGTTAGCATCTCATTTTCAAATTTTCATTTTTTTCGCGAAAATGGGCTGAACTATTGAAAATAACTATCTAGAACTGTAGAACTATTTGGGATGCTACTAGAACTGTCATCATTTGGTGAGATGCTGGTAGTTGATATGCTAGGTTCACACGCACCGAATACTGAACATTGAAAAATACGCCGCATTTGCCGAATACCGAATATGCGACGCTTGTCTAATACTGATTATATTATTATTATTATTACGCATTGAATTAACATCAATACAACATCAAACATCTTTATTTTTGATTAATGATTAGTTTAGTCTAATTATTATAATAATATCTGATGTAATAGGTATCAGTAGAAAAACCGACAGCCGAAAACATACTAAAAATTAACAGAATTGAGATATTAATTCGCCGGTTTATACATTCATCTTAAATTATCTGTATCTAGCAAGCCCGGTCGGATGAGGATAATGCTGTAAATGTATTAGTCATATTTGTCAAGGCCGCGAAGGGGAGGGCTAAGTAGTCACTCTTGTCTTGCATGTTAATATTTTCTTAGAAGTTTACATTCATCGTAAGCGTTATTTTATTTTTTATTTTCGCTAGAATTATGAGTCCTGTTTGACCCGTATGTCTTTTCAATTTGACTTAACAATGTGTAGCACCTGTCATTAAGCTATCGATCAGGACTAAGTATCGAAAAGATCACCAATGCTTTGCATATCAATTTGCAATCGACAACACTTTTTCCTTAGTCTGCGAGGTAGGACGTGGGGCAGAAAGTCAAACCACAAGTTATTGTAGGGTATAGGACCAACAATTATTATGCAACCAAATGTCCTCATTGGCGCAAAAACTAGGGATTGCTAACACTTGCATCACAAATCTTGGCTTCGGCTCGTCGGCAGAACGTGGGTATGTGGGCTGCTGGTATATCGGCCTGTTACTGTTGCTTTTTTAATATGTTACAGTACTTGCTTTGACCTGCTGCCCCTGTTGATCCAGGATCTATATTTCATAAACAAACTGCTGTACTTGTGGTTAACATTTGCATACAAACGTTCGGAATTAACTCAATTTGCCTATTAATGAATAGTATCTCTGCTATTAGTATGATGTTAATTGACGCATTGTCTACATAACATAGCCTTTATGTTTTTGGTAATAAATAACCAGTACTTAGCCTATTCTGTAAACAGAAGGATCGTTGAGCGCGCAAGGTGCGAAAGGGTTGGCGTGTTGAGTAATTATTATAGGCAGCTGCTATGCAATATACGCTCCCCCAAACGTTGCATGCGATTGCGAAGTACCCCAATCAACTAGCGAGCTGGCTGAAATAATAATAGCTAAACAGTATTTTTCTTTTCTCGAAGATCTGCTCGATAACACAGTGTACCAATACTTCTTGTCTAAGCAATTACATATATAATTCTTCATAATCTCTTCCCATTATTTGGAATAGGTTACGTATTACTATTACCCATGTATTGCATTATAATGCACACAAGGAAATCCGAAACACCTACATGAGATGCACAGACAGCGTAGTTGACTGGAGTAGGTAAAAGCGAATATCACTGCACTCGATGCCCAACCGCGAGCACACCCCGTGCAGCGGTCGAAACCGAGACTACGAATAAAAAAACGCTGGTAAACAAAATCTTTTTGCGGTTGCGGCTTACCTTTACCGAGCGCACACCAGACCGTGAACAATCGTGATCATGTGGAGCGTTTATGAAAGAGGCTGTTTGCTAAGCTAGTCGACTTGTAATAATACCAGCAACGCTATGTCATCGTAAATGGATTGTGTTGTGTGCAAATTGTGCTTAATAGCCCATTAGGTGCAATGCGTATAGCTATGACGTGTCCGAATTATGAGGTCCAAGTCTAACGGGCTCGCTGCCTTGGCTGCGACACGAATACACGAGTCGATTAACCATTTTGATACCATTCATTATATGTATTATGTTATGAACTTTAATAAATAAATTGTTATAATGCAGTAGCATCCGCTAACGTAAATTATAGATAATAAATCTAGACACGCGGCAGCGTGTCCAGCCAAGTTCACCGCAAGAACTGGCGGATAGCAGCCGTGTGTTATTTTACACGAACCGTTTGGAGCCACTTTTGACCCCCCAATAACTCAAAATCTATCTAACATAAAAAAATTAAATTTGGTACATATATTAAGATCCTGTAGAACAACTAGAACCCCAAATTTCATAAATATAGGTTTAATAGTTATTGAGATATTAAATTCCAAAAAACGTCATTTTTACCACTGACTGACTGACTGACTAGTAATCAAAACCATAACCCACTTCCAGGTGACCTAGAAAGCTCAAATTTGGCATGCAGCTTGGTAATTGTGTGTGTACACCAGAAAAAATCTGAAAACAGTGATTTATTAATTAGTTTTATTATTATTATTTATGCTAGTTACCTCAGAACTCCGTCATTTATTAACCGATTTGGAAAATTCTTTTTTTGTTAGTAACGGTATACTTCGGGGGCGGTCCCATAGTTATCAGGTAAGAATCTGATCATGGGCTCCTGGAGAAATCGAGCGAAATCTTCAAATATTTGAGGTGCACCTATAGCGATTTGGGTAGTTTTTATAGTAACTCGTGCATTCGCTCTTGAAAAGCACCATTTGATGCAAGTTTTTTTTTTTTTTTAATGGGATTGCTCTTGGCCAGCGTCTAGCCAGGGGGCAAAGATGAGGCCGACGATGAAGCGAGCTCACCTAGAAGATGCCTATTCACTCGTGCCTTAAAAAGGTCCAGGTTATATGAACTCGGAAATACAGACGCCGGCAGAGAATTCCAAACCTTAGAAGTGCGCATTATAAAAGAAGAAGCAAAGCGCTTGGTTCGAACTAGAGGAATTTCGACCAGGTAAGGATGGTAGCCAGCCGTACGTCTGGATGTCCGATGGAAGATGCGGGAAGGCGGTATGAGCTCATGGAGCTCCTGAGCACACTCACCGAAGTACAGTTTGTAGAAGACGCACAGACACGCTACTTTGCGTCGATGTGCTAAGCTCTGCAGCTTATTTCCCACTACCGTACTGCCGCCAATGATCCTCCTGGCTCTGCGGTCCACCGAGTCGAGTGCGGCAAGTTGGTACTTAGCCGAGCCATCCCAAAGGTGACTACAATACTCCATGCAAGACCGGACTTGGACTTTATATAAAGATGGAAGCTGCCCAGGGGTGAAGTATCGCTTGACCTTATTTAGGATGCTCAGCTTTTTGGCCGCTGTTCCGGCTTTGGACTCGATGGTAGTGCCGAAGTTAAGCTTTGAGCTTAACGTCATGCCAAGCAGCTCGAGATCGTTGGCTACAGACACGGTTGCACCTCGGAAAGTAGGAGCCAGATTGAATGAGCTCCTTTTTGCGGTAAACAGACACGCTTGCGTTTTGGTGGCGTTGAAACTAACCAGATTGTTATCACCCCATTGGGAGACAAGACTTAAGGTTGAGTTAATTCGCTCTACCATTGTCTCTCTCTCAGACTGAATTTCATCACGACCAGCTCCCGCGCTGGACAAATATCTCTCCATGGCCGTACTATCATCTGCGTATGCGACCACTCCTGGCAGAAGAAGGTCGTTGATATGAAGCAGGAAAAGGGTCGCGGAGGGAAGAGATCCCTGAGGAACACCGGCATCAATGGCCATGAGGTCCGACGAGCAGCCATCAATGACTACTCGGATCGACCGCCCACTCAGGAAATCAGATATCCAGCTACTGAGGCCAGAAGGGATACCGTATGCAGGAAGCCTGCGAAGCAGACTAGCATGCCAAACCCTGTCAAAAGCCTTCGAGATGTCAAGAGACACGGCAAGAGCCTCACCGTGTTTCTCGATGGCCTCGCCCCAGTAGTGCGTAACATACACAAGAAGATCCCCAGTGGAACGGCCCCGGCGAAACCCATATTGCCGATCACTGAGAAGGTCGTTAGCTTCAAGGTAAGTCAGCAGCTTACTGTTCAGAACTCTCTCCATAACCTTACAGAGTATGGAGGTAATGGCGATAGGTCGATAATTGCAGGGATCGGCACGAGTACCTTTCTTGGGCACTGGTTGCATATTGGCAAGCTTCCAGGATGCCGGTACGGTATTCGTCTTGAGAGAGAGACGATACAAACGTGTAAGAACAGGAGACAACTCGGGACCACAGTGCTTCAGAACCCTTGCAGGTCCATCAGGCCCACTAGCTTTGTTTACGTCTAGACTCTGCAGTGCTCTACGGACCTCTTTGTTATGAATCTTGACCTCCGACATCGAGGAGCCACATTGAGGTATTGATGGTGGTAGATGAGAGCCAGTGTCCAGACGCGAGTTACTGGCAAACAGAGAGGCAAAGAGATTGGCCTTCTCTAATGCAGTGAAAGCCAGCGAGCCATCAGGCTTCTGCATGGGAGGAAGCAACGGACGACAGAAATTGGTCGATTTAGATAAGGACCAGAACTGCTTACTACCTGGGGGGTAGGCTGCTAGTCTGGCCCCTATTCTACGGATGTGATCGAACCGAGCCTTACAGATCACCCTTTTGCAAGATTTGGCGGCTAAGTTGAATGACCTCTTCTTGGAACGAACCCTTCGAGCTCGAATTTTGCGGTCACGAACTTGAACCCAGGCCTGGTAGGCAGACTCTTTGCGGGCCTCAGCACGCGCGCAGTCCGCATTGTACCATGGCCGGGCTTTGTGACCGAGCGGGATGTCTGAGAACGGAATAAAAAACTCCATTCCCTGCCGTATCACGTCAGCAATCGCGTCAGCGCAGAGCGAGGGGTCGTTCGAAGAAAAACACATTTGCCGCCAAGGATAAGACGCAAAGAAGTGCCGCATCTCATCCCAATCTGCTGACTCGTATCTCCAAACTCTCCTTGTGCCTCTGGGGCTGTCATCAGGAGGAGATCGGATCGATACGGACTTCACCAGACAATGGTCGGATGACCCTAGGGGGGCGGAAACCGACACGGAGTACTGGTCTGATTAGTTGTCAGCAGAAGGTCAAGGCAATTGGGTGTATGCCCGTCAACATCAGGCACCCGCGTCGCAACTTCACCAGCTGGGTGAGATCTAGCGTCAATGCAAGTTTGCGCGCCTCTCTCCCAGCGTGGTCGGTTTCCTGGTACGGGAAGAGCCACTCACTATGGTGTGCGTTAAAGTCCCCCAGGAAGACTAGTTCCGCCGTGGGATACCGCTGTTGGGCAAAAGTTTGACAAAAAGTAATGATATCCCATTAAAAACATAAATTTGAAAATGGGAGCCAAGTTCTATATTAAGAATATGCGATGCTTGGTTGTCGTCTTCACCGACAAAAGAATTGAGATCTAAATGGGTGTAGAGATGGGTAATCTCAACTCCGCGCGGTGATTCGAATCCGCTATCGGTACCGACTCCGCTTAATGACTCTTCAAATCTTTTGAATCCTTGACTTTTGGATACGTTGGCAGTACCGAACAGACTGCCGAGCGGAGCCGAGTGGAGCCGAGCACAGGCGGATGCCACCGAAGCACCGAACGAGCCACGATTCGATTCGATTCCTAACAGATTCGCTAAATACGAGGGGTGATCCATAAGTTTTGATAATCGGTATGAACCACCCCGTTAATGATATTCTTTTAATGTGGGCTGTACCATGACACTAATAAACATTAAATTAGAGTAAAAATATATAAACATTTATCATTTGTTTTTCTGTAATTGCTGAACAAAAAAAAAACCGAATTGAACAAATAAGAAGATGGCGGATATAAGTTGGTTTTGTAATTATTTGGAGCGGTGTTGAAAAAGTCCTGATGCACTAATGAAGAATATTGTAATTGAAAATAAAACCTTGGTTTATCATTATGATTTAAAGGATAAGCAAGTTATCTGTGCCTTGGTTTTTTTTTTATCTCCAGCTCTGTCACCAATATTAGGGTGTATTTTTGACTTCTTCCTGGACTATTGAGGTCTACCAATAAAAACTGCGAAATTAGCTTTCACTAATTGAGCTCAAATATTGTTGGAGAGTTGTATAACATTATTCTATCAGAGTTATGTTAAATATTATAAATAAGCTGAAGAAGAAAAAAACACGAATTTTCGGGAGAAATTGTACTTCAGAGCCTTCTAATTGACAAAGGTGCTGCTCTTCGAGTAAAGATCAGAACTGATAACCGTTCCTATTGTTATTTACCCCTAACTTCCGACTACTACTTCTCATTCACTTATGTTCAAAACCAACTACATGAAAATTAAGAGCTGGTGATGACTTAGTGAAGGTATAAAATTTGACCTCAAAAAGTAAAATTATTTTTATTGGGGTAAAATAAAACAATTGAATGACGTTAATAAGTATTTGAAAATATAGAAAGTGTGCATTTTGTGTTAAAAATATAACGATTTACATATCTCCCATATTTAATACTGATTATCAAAACTTATGGATCACCCCTCGTATGTCGCATTAGCACGGCTCGCGCTTCGCTGTACCGATTTATGATAGTCGGAGTTAATAACTCCGCGGATTCGATATCATTGTAAGGAATCGATAAGAGATTCGAATCCGCTCAGAGATTCGAATCATTTAAATCTTCAAATCAGGATTTACCCAGATCTAAATGGGTGCCAAGTTCCGTAGATTCTCTGAAATGGTGCCAAGTCCGGCACTACATTGTTTACAGTAAAACTAATTTACTGCGGCTTAATGCATTTTGAGCCTTAACTTGGCAGTTTTCTATGCAGTATGTTATAATACCATAACAGCTGTTGGATATTTAAGAAAAAAAAAATATAAATATATAAATATTGGGGGACAATCTTACACAAATCGACCTAGTCCCAAACTAAGCAAAGCTTGTACTATGGGTACTAGACGACGATATACATACTTACATAGATAAATACATACTTAAATACATAGAAAACATCCAAGACCCAAGAACAAATATCCGTGAAAAATGCACAAATAAATGCCCTGGCCGGGATTCGAACCCGGGACCTCTAGCTTCGGAGGCAGAGTCACTACCAACTAGGCTAAACAGGTCGTCAAAAAAAACTGACAAGTTAAAGCTCAAAATGCATTAAGCCGCAGTAAATTAGTTTTACTGTAAACAATGTAGTGCCGGACTTGGCACCATTTCAGAGAATCTATGGAACTTGGCACCCATTTAGATCTCAATTCTTTTGTCGGTGAAGACGACAACCAAGCGTCGCATATTCTTAATATTGAACTTGGCTCCTATTTTCAAATTTATATTTTTGATGGGATAAGACTTACACCTACGACGAGTTTAAACTTTACGGTTCCCAAGTAGTTTTAACTAAAAAAATTCGTAATTAGTTACCGTCGAAATAAATATTTTTTCTTTAAATTAAAACGTTTGGCTTTATAAAGTAGCTAGCATAGCGTTTAGCCGTTCTCGCACACAATTATAGGTAAAATAGACAGCCATTGTTTGCATAGGGGTAACAGGGCGAGGTAATGGGTTCTTGAAATTAAATATCGATTGACCGGAGAGTCAGTTGGCCGCATGATTAGTCCGCAGAATCGGCGCTTACGCTTGACTAGGCGCTTTTGCATCGTTCGCTTTTCAGCAAATAATGCCTTCGATCGTTTACACGAATCACTGCCCAGGGCCCCTGCGGCCTGCTCTGAAAGCGCCCAGTCAGTGAGCGCGCTCTATCAATTACCGACTGGTTCACTTCACGCTCTTTTATGTACAAGTTCATTATTATTGTTCGCTTATTTGTATGGTATCGCCCAATTCTCAATAATATGTCATACTATCGTGGTTCATGCCCGATCAGCAAGTCTATAAAAATCTACTGTCGATTTTAAAGATTCCACACTAATAAGTCTCAGTTACGCCGCAAACAAGTTCACGTTTATAGTGTACGCACAAAAAACAATGCAATCATTTTCGTCGCTATATTTATTCGAATTGTGGTTGGACGATATTTCCATTTATAAATCTGATGACAACCGATATAAAAATGCATATACTATAGTATTAATATGACAATTGAAATACAGTCGACTGTGACGTCCAATATGTAATAAAAACCGACCAAATGCGAATCGGACTCGCGCACGAAGGGTTCCGTATTATCTATACAACATTAGACAGTTAATTATAACCTATTTAAATTTAATTGAAATAATAATATTTCTGTAATTTTCTAACAGTAATAAGAACCTTAAATAATATCAAGTAGAATTTTGGTCAAGTGCGAGTCCGATTTTAGTTTTCCCATACATTTTGAGAAACAGCGCCTGATGAACACATAGAGCAACTTTTTAAAAGTTTTTTTTTATATGGGAGCTCCTTGAAATATTTATTTTATTTTGTTATTAGTATTTGTTGTTATAGCGGCAACAGAAATATATCATCTGTGAAAATTTCTACTAACTATCACGGTTCATGAAATACAGCCTGGTGACAGACGGACAGACAGACGAACGGACAGCGGAGTCTTAGTAATAGGTTCCCGTTTTATCCTTTGGGTACGGAACCCTAAAAACTAGTCTAACTCGTGCACGACGGTTCCGCACCGTACTCCTGTTCGCATGATTTGTGTCTACTAGACACTGTCTAGTAGTGTTATGTAAACTTCGTTACGAAGTCTTTAGGCGTGAATTCCACTGAGACGGCGCAAGGCGAAGGCGAGGCGCAGGCACGGCACAGATACGGCGCCGTGCCGCTTCTGTGTAATTTACCGGCACGTCGCCTTCCTACATTTTGTATGAAAACGTTTGAAGCGGCATCATGCCTGCGCCGTACCTTCGCCACGCCTGTGCCGCGCCTTCGCCACGCCGTTTCCGCGTCGCTAGCAGACACGATTTCAGCGCCGCGCGAGGAGGACGTCGCTTGTTATACAGTATGAGCCATATTTATCAATTCTATGACAAACATTTTCGGACTTCGAATAATAGGGCTTAAAAAGTTACTTGAAGAGAAGCGCACCCAATAAAACTTTATTAAATATCAAAGATGTTTTACTAACCTTAACGTTATCAATAGTCTTTATTCAGGTGGGACTGGTTCTCTCCAATTTGTATGCTGCTTCTGAAGACCGTGTTTTACTTTCGACAGTATAATTTGGAAACATTCTTGTGACATTTTAAACACTGCACGAAACCGATCAGGATATTCATGTAATTTTACCATTATTTTAAAATATCTGTTCTTCTGACAATTTACACACAGGGTGGATCCAATATCTTCTGTGCTTCTGTACATTAATGAGTTGCAGCAAAGCAAGCGCGTCTTCGTCTTCTGAAGAGGAAGACATGCTATCGCAACAAAATCAGCCTGTATGACGCATCGTACCGTCTCTTCGCCGCTTCTGTATAACTTTAATCGCGTCCGTGCCGTATCTGTGCCACGCCTGCGCCGCGCCTTATGCCTTATGCCGTCTCAGTGTAATTCACGCCCTAGCTGCGTCCATTTAAGCTCGATACAAATTTTGGAATTATTTCTCAATTGTAATGTTTGGTCATGCTTCTTGCCAAATTTCATGATTCTAGGCAATGGGAAGTGCCCGTTTTGATTCCCTGGCAAGTGTCAAATTATGCCTTTCCATTTGATACCTCCACGCGTTTCTGAGACAAAGGGTCGTGACAAACGGACAAACTGGCTGCCAACGAAGTGATCCTATAAGGAGTATAAGGGATCTGTATTTTCTTTTGAATTACAGATCCTAAAAAGAATCGAGTGACGAAAAAGGAAGCGCTAATTTTTGAATCGTATGACTTGAGATACTCAGTGTTGTAAGATTCCCTAAAACGTTCTCCAATGGGAAGTTTCTCGAGAATAACCTGTAGGTACCTACAAATTCGCAAATTTCATGCCATAATCGCCATGCTTGGCATGCGGGTTGGCGATCGCAGTATCTTAATGTTCACATGCCATTACGTTATTTATTTTATTTCATTTATTTATTTGCCATAAATTGTATGTTATAAAGATGTTAAATATCATAATTTCATTTGCCATAAGCCATAATAAATACCTATGCCAACATTTTTACATGTCTTAGAAGACATATATTTTTTCTTAATGCAATAAGCTGTTGTCATAAAATTAATTAGTCCTTATCAGTACAATCCACAAATCGGCACACAACACGGTAAGTAGTTTGGAGTAGTTTTAGAACAGAAAGTTCAAACTCCGACTCTTCGGTAGTAGTCTGCCTACCTCTCGAGTGTTTTTGCAAAGTCGGAGGCGCGGAGAGAGAGAGCAGCCCATGTCCGTTGTAAGGAAGCGCTGAGGCTGGTTGCCGAAGGCGTCGGAAGCGCCGTACGAGTATGCGACCAACAAACCGAAGCTGCGGTGGCGACCACGGGGGCATACGACTTCTTGCGCAAGGGCGAAGGGGCTGCTCTTCCTGCAGCGCTGGAGCAGTTGAATATATCCGTTGTTTAAAACCATGTTTTTAACGAGTACCACAAGCAGACATGGCAGTTGTAATAATGAATGTCTAGTTATTTGGCATACGAGGATTTATGGCACGTGGGGATTTTGGAACATAATATGAGAAATGCTTATTATAGATATTCCATTCTAAGGAAATCACATTCTCATGACATGTAAAAATTATAGCATGTGATGCACTGTGTTGAAAGTCAATAGTCTCTAGCTGCCAACACAACGACTCCTCAAGTAAATAAAGGGTCAGAAACGCACTTGTGATGCTTTTGGAGTCGCAAGTGTCTATATAGGCTACGGTGTCTGTTTACCATCAGCCAGGTCGGAAGATTGTCCACTGTCGTTGTATATTAAATTATGGCAAATCAAATTAGTTCAAATGAAAACTATGGAAATCATTACATTTATAACCCATTCGCGAGAACTGCAGATCACTAGGCTGGGGCGGTACACAGACAGGCCACGCGTCCATTGGCTGTGAGGCGCCGAAAACTGCTACGTCATCAATGATCTTTCCATAATATGTTTAGGGAAGGCGCGTTTGTACTCGCATACATAGATTAAGCGCATCGTCAAGCGTGGAGTATGAAGAAATTTTCCAGTGTATATTGCCTCTTATACAAAATATATAAATGAAATTTGTTTTTGTTTCAGCCCTAGCGGTACGGCTTTGAGCACGTTACCGCAACTGAGGGACTACCTCCAAACGGCAGGCACTTGCAAGTGCGGGCTGCCTTGCCCTTTACGACCGGAGACCACCTTTAGTTTCGACTCTAAGGTAAATATTGTAAACACTCGCCATTCAATTCGCGAAGAGTATACCATACTCCTTTACCAGGATTTAGTAGGAAGTATTTTTTTACAATTGACAACATTTCAAATTTTCAAGTACGAGGCTTGCACTGAAAGTGGCGGGAATCGAATACTTATTAATTTATTTTTAACATGTATTATACCTTTTTATAATCTCTGAAGTTTCCTTATCTCAACACACTGGCCACTTAGAAAAAAAAAAGTATGGTTCGGTTTCAATTGTTTATTGAAGTCGTCGAGTCACTGCTTAAAATGGAATTGTGCCGTGAAAATTTCAGAGCTATGATTTATTCCACTTTTAAAGTCATAACTTTAAAAGTGGACTAACACAAAAACAATGTGAAGAGCGGATGGTTGCTGCTTTTAATATTGAAGCTCCTTCAAAGACTACAATATACAGGTGGTATTCAGAATTTCAACGTGGCCGTGTATCCCTCACCGACGAAGTGCGTGAAGGTCGACCAAAATCGGCAGTCACGCAAGAAAACGTCGATGTTGTGCGTCGTCTGATAAATGAAGACCGACATGTGACATATCGGGAAATTCAAGAGCACCTGGGTATTGGAATGAGTCAAATACAAATTATTTTAAAAGAAGAATTAGGCGTGAAAAAGTTATTTTCCCGTTGGATACCTCACCTATTGTCTGACGAGCAGAAAATAGTCCGTGTCAATTGGTGCCGCAAAACTTTGAAAAGATTTAACAAGGGACGCTCAAATGCTGTTTTTAGCATAGTATCAGGTGACGAGTCGTGGATATACGCTTATGAGCCTGAAACTAAAAACCAATCCCGAGTATGGGTCTTCGAAGACGAGCTCAAACCCACAAAAGTTGTTCGTTCTCGCAGTACGGCTAAGAAGATGGTGGCTACGTTTATCTCTAAATCTGGTCACGTAGCTACTGTGGCTCTTGAGGATCGTAGAACAGTCAATGCTGATTGGTACACCACTATTTGTTTGCCGAACGTCTTTGCTGAACTCCGAAAAACAAACCCTAGTCGTCGCATCATCCTTCACCACGACAACGCCAGCCCACACACCGCTCGGACAACAACTGAGTACCTGGACGGTGAAAAAGTCGAAATATTGGACCACCCTCCATATAGCCCTGACTTAAGTCCCAACGACTTTTTTACATTCCCCAGAATCAAGGACAAACTGCGTGGTCAGCGGTTTCAGACGCCAGAAGAAGCAGTGGAGGCCTATAAAATAGCCATTTTGTCGACCCCTACTTCAGAGTTCAAAAAGTGCTTTATGGACTGGTTTGAACGCATGCATAAGTGCATGAAATACAAAGGAGAATATTTTGAAAAACAATAAAAATAAATAAACTCACTTATACTGCATATTTTCTTCTATTCCCGAAACTTTCAGTTTGACCCTCGTAGTATAAAATAATAATTCATTTCGTTAACTTATCAACAAGAAACCCAAAAATATTTTTTTTTATATTTTTATAGCTATGGACGTTGTCTGGAATAAAAACATTTCATTTCATTTCATTTCATTCATTTCATTCATTCATTCAGTGCTTACTTGTCACTTATTCTCTTTTAGAATGAGAAACTTTTGAAATTGATTTTTTAATATGAAATGGCGATTTTCGAGGTATTAAAAACGTGGTTATGTTTTTGTTTATTTTTTATCCTCTATTTGATTTAATCGAAAAAAAGCCCCCTTAAAAAATGAAATGTTGTAAATTGTGCCACAACATTTTTTCCAGACGACATTCGTTGCGGTTTATTTGTATCTGCCTGCATTAAAATAAAACTTAGCTAATTTGTTCCTGTTACTATAGTCATTGCAGTCGTCAGGCAATTCGAGTTATCGGAATGCTTGCGGCTGTCTCGTACTACTTTTTGTGCGGTGGGAATGATTCCATTTAAGCAGCCTGCAGAGTCCGCTTTTTGCGATTCATCGAGGATCACTACAAACGCAAATGCGTCGTTTATATAAATTTATGAGCGTTTATTGCAGAGTTTATAAAAAGTGGAATCTTTCTGTACACAATATTTTATCTCGATAAAATTACTTTGTAGCTGCAAGGCGTCTTCAATGGTGGCGTAGCGGGTAATTAAGTTTACAGCCTTGCTACATTGTAATGTGCTGTTCACACGGCATTTAGTAAATTAAATAGTACTATGAATTTATCAATCATTTCAACAGTGCTACATATTTACGACAGAAGTTTTGAAAATACATATTAGTATCTCGTTGGTAAATACATATTTTTAGATTTAAAAAAAGAAAGTGCATAGGGTATCTGTATACGTTAAACATCCAAATCACTCACGCCTGAGCAAGGTTTTCATTTAAAAAAATTGGCAATTGGAAGCCCATAAGTGGTCAGGTGTCATAATAGGCTAGTCGTCGCAGGATCTTCAAAACGAAATAGAACATTCCACTTTTAGGGTTCCGTAGTCAACTAGGAACCTTTCTAGTTTCGCCATGTCCGTCGTGTCTGTCCGAGGCTTTGCTCTAATTGCTAGAAAGCTGCAATTTGGCATGGATTTGTAAATCAATAAATCTGACAAAGCAGTAAAATAATAAATTTAAACAATTTGTTTTAAGGGGACCCGTACACGTAAAGTTTTGATATTTATTTTTGCTTCAACTTTATGGTGTGGGTTGTTGTTGGATAGGTCTTTCAAAATGTATAGAGGTCTTCATCAATTTTTTTTATAAAGTATACATTTTTGGAAAAAGTCACTCTAAAAGAATAGAATGAGTCTCCCATCTAACATTTGAACTTAGTTCAAAAAAATATCATGAAAGTAAAGTAAAGCTTAATAAAGACTCAATGAAAACTATAGCGGACATGATCAGTTACGCTGTTTTTGAGTTATCGTACAAAATCGTCTCTTCTTTCTTAGTCAAAGACGTATGAAACGCTACGAAGGTATTCCCGTTTGCTTGTTATTGATTATTTTTTAAATTAAGTTCATTGGATAATTACGGAACCCTACACTGAGCATGCCCGACATGCTCTTGGCCGATATTTTTTTGGTTGGGTTCACTTAATGCGGAGCTATATTAACAGGCCCTAGAGTAGATGTTACATTGAGTGCGGTCGCTCGATACGTTACGTATACTTTCAACGCCGACTCACGTTGTTGTTGTGTGCTAGAACAACCGCGTACGCGCCGCTTCTGGGGGTCTACTCTGAAATTCGAAATACGAACTTCGTATGGGACCGTCCCTTGCACTCTCCTGTCATACACTATATCAGTGAGAGGGACGGCACCGTACAAAGTTCGAATTTCGGAGTAGACCACCTGCTTTGCGTGCAACAGCGCGATTTCAAACCGGGCCCGCCTTCAATTCTTTGGCCGCGGAATGTGTTCATACATTTAATTAATTCAATCAAATGTATGAGCGCCTGCTCGCCGCCCCTGTCCGCTGGCGTCCAGACCGCGGCCTTTTTGACGTATCTTTATGACCAGGGGTCGTACTTTTCGCGCCGGTGACGTCACGCTCCATATAGGTGATTTTAATTAGTCTTATTGTAATCAATCAATCATCATTCATTAATCAATAATCATGTATTCATACACTTTTTACAATTATGTCCCTATTACAAACGCAATTTGCCTGTCACATTACAACTTATAAAGTACAACATTAGGTCATACTGCAAGTTTTTGTGACTGGTTCATGTGTAATACCAATTATTAACAATAATTAACCAAAACTCGTCGTCATAGAGAGTTTACGTTCATATTTAGATTCAACATTTCTATAACCTGTTATAAAACTTGAAAGACTATGAGATCCTCACCTGCTTATAAATTCTAAATATAAAAAGAAATCCTTAATAATCTTCGGATGCAATAGGTCGTAAAAGTAAAAATACCATTATAAATGCATGATTAAACATTAATAATTACCATAACACCAATTGGAATCATCCCTATATGCAGTGTGACGTCATTACATCACCGGCACGAAAAGTACGACCCCTGTTTATGACGTTCCAATCTGCTCCGTCCAGCTTACGCCGCAAATCTGACGGGTTCTTTACGATACAAATTAAAATAGCCGGAAAGTTAAGGTCCGATTGTTGTTAACCAAATAAGACAAGTAATTATAAAAAGTTTACATTAAATTTTATGCATTAGTACAGTAGGGGTAGGCAACGCAATGTTGCATTGCAAAATAGTAATGTCGAGTGAAGGGTGGACAGCAAAAGGAACAGAGGCAAGGCAAATTCATTAATTGGTACAATTACCTTGTCAGTCGCCTTGACACAACGATCGGTGATAAAATTGCATAAATATGCCTGTCTGCTTGTGTTAAATTTCTGTAAGTACACTTATATAGGTATCTTTATTGAATACGGCAGGAGTTTCCAAACTTTTTTAGTCCGCGGCGCACTTACAGTTTCAGTGCCTAATTTAGTCTTTTGAAGATGACTGATGTAGGGTTTAGATTCTGGTGGCAGTTTAGCACAAGTAATGCAGTGGAGTCGCCATTGTATTTTTTTTATTTGAATAAACGAATAACTGAACTAAACGATGAATCTATATACACACCAGCCCACAGTACCAGCCAATAATATATCACCTTTGCGATTTATTGTACGAACGTGTATAGAGTAAACAAGTTAAGTTTGTTGATACATCGCATATTTTACTAGTTACATATTTTACATAAATTTTTGAAGACAACTGCATTGCAATACTGTAAATTACAATGATGATTTTATAATATAACATTTTAATAAATTTTACTTGTTTGCTAAAATGTTTATGTATGCAAGAGCTTGAACAACTTGCAACTGGAATTAAAGTTCAAAATTTTGCATATACTTGTATGAAACCAATAAATTTAATTATACTAAGTCGGCTCATAAGTTCTGTCACTGGCCTTTAAAATTTAAATTTGGAACTCCTAAAACAAAAACCGTTGTGCATTTGAATTTCGAATCTTTTTTAAATATTTGAGTAGTATAATTTTGCAATTTTCTGTTTTCTTTAACATGGAGTGGACGCTTAAAGATAGCCGTACCGCAATAATTGCACTATATCGTTGTGGACACTCGCCGACTAAAATTTTTAAGCTACTTGAAAATTTAAAATTCTCTCTAAGATTTGTGTATCGTACCATAGAAAGATACAGTGAGGTCTCTAGTTTAAATGACAAGAAAAGAAGCGGTCGTCCGCGTACAGCTAGGACTCCAGCGGTTGTACAAGCAATTAGGGCACGCATTGCCAGAAATCCCGCTAGGAAACAAAAAGTTATGGCCCTCCAGATGGGTTTGAGCAGAAACACGGTGAAAAGAGTGCTTAATCAAGACCTGAGACTTCGTGCTTATAAACGAAAAACTGGCCATCTTCTCAATGGTCGGCTTAAAGCTTTAAGGCTTAAAAGATCTAAAGCTTTATTGAAGAAGTACGCTAAAAATAAGCATCGTTGTATACTGTTTTCGGACGAGAAAATTTTTGACATAGAAGAAAACTGTAATAAAGAAGCGTCTAATAGCATTCTCCGTATTCAAAGAGGTCATCACCCTTCATCTGTGATGGTTTGGCTGGGAGTTTCTTATGCGGGCGTCACTAGTATGCATTTTTGTGAGAAAGGAGTAAAAACTAGTGCCAAAGTGTACCAAGACACGGTGTTGACTAATATTGTGAAACCACTATCCCATACGATGTTTCTAAACCAGCGTTGGGTTTTCCAGCAGGACTCTGCTCCAGCCCATAAGGCAAAGTCTACACAAGCCTGGCTCGCCTCCAATAAAATCGATTTTATACGGCATGAAGATTGGCCCTCCTCTAGCCCAGATCTTAATCCGTTAGACTATAAAATATGGCAGTATTTAGAGGAAAAGGTGTGCTCAAAACCTCATGCAAATCTAGACTCGCTGAAAAAATCCCTTGCTACGGCAGTGGCCAATATCGACATGAAAGTGGTGCGTGAATCCATTGACGACTGGCCACGCAGACTTCAAGCCTGTGTAGATAATTATGGCGGTCATTTTGAATAAATGTTATACATTTAGATTCTCTAGTTTATAAGCTTTCAAACGCTGTACAAATTATACGGAATAAACTTAAACTTTTGTTTTTATTTGATACTATGTATATGACAGAACTTATGAGCCGACTAAGTACATTATTGGTTTATCAATAATTTATTAATTAATTCATTCATTCAATCAAAAAATATATAACAATGACTCCATTGCTCTTTGTTCACCCCAATGCCACCAAACATCCCAACTCTATGACAACATAGTCAATCTTGGGTGAGCTTTGTCTCCACAAATTTTTTCAAAGCGTGTGACAAAGCTACACACCACTACTCGTATTTCTTTTTCTTGTCCCACATTTATCGGTGAGTAGGGTTACCAGGTGTCCGGCTTTTGACGGTCCTGTCCGGCCGAATTTTTACGTATCTGGCCTGTCCGGCTTTTGTCCGGCTATTGCAAATTAAACATCGACTAAAACTGTGATATCTGCAATACAAACAACAAAACAATAACAAAAATAACGTCAACGTCGGCTTTTGAAGTTTAGCGCCTGGTAAAATGGTATGGTATATTATGACCGGCTTTTTTTAAACGCCATGTCCGGCTTTTGAAGTTTAGGACCTGGCAACCCTATCTGTGAGTGATATTTGCTCTTTATTATAGCTGCAACTGAAATTCCTATTAAGATATCGCAAATGTAGTGAAAATTCATACTTAGAGCTTTTGAAGTTTAAAGGTGGTATATTAATTGAAAACAATGTTTTTTTGTTTGGTTTCGTTATGTCCGGCTGTCTGTCCGTATGTCACAGGCATTTCACTCAAAAACAATAGTATTACGTATTAAAATAAAATTTGAAATGTAGGTGTATAAGGTATGTAGGCCGCTACATAGTTGCATATGTATTAAAATTACAAAAAAAAAATAGGGGGGCACTACGTGTACGGAACCTTTCATAGTGCATGGTCCGGCACGGGTCCGCTTATTTACTTTTTACAGCGCACTGGGGTGTTATTCACAAACAGACTCGAGATGGAAACTGTCAAATTTGACAGTTTCCATATAAAAATCGCTGAGGTTTGACGTGACAGGTGAGGACCAGTCGGTTTCCTGGTTGTAATCCCTGGATCATTTAATTAAGTCAACCAATAATTTCAAAATAATTAATTAAGGCTTCATATGGTGCTTTGTACGTATATACGCATATTTACGTCGCATTTTGTTAAATTGTGTTCGTGTTATTAATAATGTGAATTGATTGCCGGTTTACATTACAAATAATTATGCAAAATATTTAGTCACCATAAAATCGTATAAATAACTACATACGCCCGCCCGCGTTTCAACGCGGGTACAAATTATCCGTTCGTGGAGCTACGCACCAAATTCAATGAATTCAAAAATGGGAATATGAAAGCATTCGCCACTGCAGTGGCCGAATGCAAAGATGCACCCTAATTTGATAATTCCAAACGCGTTTTTCCTTTTCAACATTCATAAATCGTCTATTCAGTGTTTTAGAGAGCTCATTTTGCAGTTATCGTTGTAGATGAGCAGATATGCTCATCGGTATCTTTCACACATAAGTGCGGCCTGTGAAAGGAATCAATTCGCTTGTTCATTTTGAACTAGACATGTCACATTCAATCCAAAAGTATATGTAGCAGTTGCGTCATTAATCCGGATTTAGCGTTCGTTATAT
Organism: Notocelia uddmanniana; assembly: GCA_905163555.1. Classification (NCBI taxonomy): domain Eukaryota; kingdom Metazoa; phylum Arthropoda; class Insecta; order Lepidoptera; family Tortricidae; genus Notocelia; species Notocelia uddmanniana. Next base: position 18,692,883 of record LR991059.1, on the reverse strand, counting down.
CGACTGGTATCAAAACCAGCCTCATAAAATGTGTTGTAATGAATACATACGTGGTTGAGTCGTAATGAAGTGTTCCGTGTGTTCTGCGCGATCGCTGCGGTGAAGCGAGGCTAACATAAATATTCGATTAAGTAGGCAGATAGCGTTTTGCTGTATGCATTAAACGCTCTATTCAGATGGATCTTTTGTAGATTAAATTCCATTCACATGTATCGTTTATTATTAAGGTTACATTAAAGGCTTTCATAATGTTGCTATAATTATCGTTATTCAAATATTGAATTTATTAATGTTACTTTGCTGAGAATGGCGAATGTACTTTTATAGATATAGGCTGTGCAAGGAAGGATTAAAATGATTGATACCAATCTGTATCATGTGTTGTAGAAATAGCCCCTTGACCTTTTAACCGCCGTAGTCTGATATTATAAGACATAAAATGAAATATCCAACTCATTTCGCCGCAGTCTGATAAATAAGTCAAATGTCTGGTAGGTTTTTTCACAGGATATTCATCTCTCTCACGGATTCTAATTAGCTTAATTTGTACATGAAGAAATCGATGAAAAATTATCGGCGGTTAAAGGCTTAAGGGGCTCCTCGCGCTAATCATCGATTTTTGAGGAATTTTGAGTTTATATGCCTCCGTCAAAACTATATATATATATATATATATATATATATATTTATGGCACAAACGGCTACCGGTTTATCAATCCTGTGTCTACATTTTCAACAGCCGAATTTTTGCAAAAACTAATGCATATGAATTATTCAAACATGGTCCAAATAAGCTCTATTTTGTATATTAGTATGTTCTTTATGCACTTATATATAAATAAATATAAATATAAATATTGGGGGACAATCTTACACAAATCGACCTAGTCCCAAACTAAGCAAAGCTTGTACTATGGGTACTAGACGACGATATACATACTTATATAGATAAATACATAGAGAACATCCAAGACCCAAGAACAACATCCGTGCTAAATGCACAAATAATGCCCTGGCCGGGATTCGAACCCGGGACCTCTAGCTTCGGAGGCAGTGTCACTACCAACTAGGCTAAACAGGTTGTCGCATATATGAAATCTACACATCCTCCTCCTCATCGTCCTTATTGACGTCTCTAACAGCTTAAGAGTGATTTTTATTTTTAATTACGTTCGAAAAACTGTTTATTGGCGCAATATTGTCACTTTGGTGCCATATATCTCGAAGATGGTGAGTTTTGAAGTAATATTATTTCGGTAAACCTCATTGTTGTTAATTCGATAAGCCATAGAAAAACACGAGAAAACGGAGAATTACAGATCGAAGGTCACTGGTAGCTACGAGGCTTGCACTGAAAGTGGCGGGAATCGAATACTTATTAATTTATTTTTAACATGTATTATACCTTTTTATAATCTCTGAAGTTTCCTTATCTCAACACACTGGCCACTTAGAAAAAAAAAAGTATGGTTCGGTTTCAATTGTTTATTGAAGTCGTCGAGTCACTGCTTAAAATGGAATTGTGCCGTGAAAATTTCAGAGCTATGATTTATTATGACTTTAAAAGTGGACTAACACAAAAACAATGTGAAGAGCGGATGGTTGCTGCTTTTAATATTGAAGCTCCTTCAAAGACTACAATATACAGGTGGTATTCAGAATTTCAACGTGGCCGTGTATCCCTCACCGACGAAGTGCGTGAAGGTCGACCAAAATCGGCAGTCACGCAAGAAAACGTCGATGTTGTGCGTCGTCTGATAAATGAAGACCGACATGTGACATATCGGGAAATTCAAGAGCACCTGGGTATTGGAATGAGTCAAATACAAATTATTTTAAAAGAAGAATTAGGCGTGAAAAAGTTATTTTCCCGTTGGATACCTCACCTATTGTCTGACGAGCAGAAAATAGTCCGTGTCAATTGGTGCCGCAAAACTTTGAAAAGATTTAACAAGGGACGCTCAAATGCTGTTTTTAGCATAGTATCAGGTGACGAGTCGTGGATATACGCTTATGAGCCTGAAACTAAAAACCAATCCCGAGTATGGGTCTTCGAAGACGAGCTCAAACCCACAAAAGTTGTTCGTTCTCGCAGTACGGCTAAGAAGATGGTGGCTACGTTTATCTCTAAATCTGGTCACGTAGCTACTGTGGCTCTTGAGGATCGTAGAACAGTCAATGCTGATTGGTACACCACTATTTGTTTGCCGAACGTCTTTGCTGAACTCCGAAAAACAAACCCTAGTCGTCGCATCATCCTTCACCACGACAACGCCAGCCCACACACCGCTCGGACAACAACTGAGTACCTGGACGGTGAAAAAGTCGAAATATTGGACCACCCTCCATATAGCCCTGACTTAAGTCCCAACGACTTTTTTACATTCCCCAGAATCAAGGACAAACTGCGTGGTCAGCGGTTTCAGACGCCAGAAGAAGCAGTGGAGGCCTATAAAATAGCCATTTTGTCGACCCCTACTTCAGAGTTCAAAAAGTGCTTTATGGACTGGTTTGAACGCATGCATAAGTGCATGAAATACAAAGGAGAATATTTTGAAAAACAATAAAAATAAATAAACTCACTTATACTGCATATTTTCTTCTATTCCCGAAACTTTCAGTTTTACCCTCGTAGGAGCCCTTTAACCGTTCCCGATATTTAATGCAAGGGTAGAGATATATAGATCCCAGATAATGACTATCCAACACTTAATTTTGCATTGTCAATGCGCTACTTCTGCTGATGAGCTTCTTAACCGACTTATTTACCGACCGTCTCGTGTAATAAGGACATTATTGATCTTCCATAAAATCCCATAAATTAACAATTCCAAGGATTATCGCTTGATGACATGATGACTTGATGACAAAGACTTTTTTGTCACGCAAATAATAAAAAAAGTGTGACGTCTATATAACCATGTTTACACCGGTTACCATTTTATCACTGCATTGATTCGTGTATTATTATATTTTTATCGCTATTGTATAGATGCAATATAAAAGTGCGAACAGTTGCAGCCATTTCCCTCCATTAGCTGAACAGCGGTTTTCTACACGTTTCGAAATTGGGATTGACATCCAACAGTTGGTGAATTAAAGTCCTGCGAAGCGTGAAGTGTCGCTGACGCTCTATGGCTGGAAATTGCATGCATCTAAAATTCCGTCTCGTTTGTCCGCGCGATCCAATAAAGGTGAGCCTTCGGATTCGTGCGACGGACAAGTTAATTCTGTCAAAGCTTGCTGCGACCTCCTCGCCTCGCCTTTGTGTGCACTTGAAATGTACAAATTGCACCGCGGCCCAGAGGGGGGAGGTCGCTGCACTCTCCTCCTAGCCCCCCGCCCGCCGCACTCGCATCGATTCCTCTTTGTCCCGAGCATTCGTCTTGAGATGCACTCTGCGAGATCTCGATTTCACATTCAGACGGGGCACTGAATCGACCCACTCGTATCTTTTCGTGCTGTCGGGGATGGATGGGATTCCATAGACCTATCTAGTTGCTTAGCGACGTTGTGATTTAAATCGAGACCTGAATCAGAAATAAATTGGAGCTATATAAAAAGGGGTCGCTTGTAGCAATCATTCCTTCTTAGAAATTCAATTTTGTTGCATCACATTGTTGCAAACTGTCAAGGGTACTGAGGCATTTAATTAGGTATTTATTTTCACGTTTGGCGTACGTAATAACGTATACAAATACATAATCATTAAGGCCTTAAATGTAAAATTTATGGAGGGTTAGTTTAAGACTCGCACGTGTCTACTTGTAATCAAATTGATAGGGTCAAACTCACATGGATTTGAATTTTTTTACTGAATATGCGTATTATTATTTATTATTGCTTGGCGGGCTAGCTTGGGGACTTCTGCCCAATAAGAGGGATTCATGAGAGGAGGCCTGTGCCCAGCAGTGGCATGTTACCTATATTATTGTAGGCTGATAATGGTGATGGTGATGATTATTATTGCTAGCTTCTCGTACCGTATCTAGAACCTACATTTATTTTAAAATACATGTGTGCCTTTATAAGCTGGGGAATTGATTATTCACAAACAATGTGAGTTATCGGCTTATAGCCAACTTGCAGTAGGCGCTGCAAGCTCCATAAAGGGGATTCTGAATGTCACTCCCTATCTATGCTTGATTTTTATAAACAGTTTACAAAACAATTTTGGCATTTTGTGTCTTGAAGTTCCTTTTTTTGTTTGGTTTGTTTTGAACTTGGGTAAGTTGTAATTATTGCTTCAATGTAAGGTAAAAGTGCCAATCTTAGACACCTTAATAATACCTACTATTGTTCACCTCTATTTTTATGACATAAGATTGAAAGGGTCGGGGTCGAGCATTGGGACGTTTACCTTATGTAGAGTTAATAAATTCCACGCGTACTTCATTTGAACGGTAGCATGCAGTAACCCAAATCGTTTAATCGAAGCAGTTTAGTATAGATTACTATTTCTTACGCTCTGCAATCTTCGGATCCATTAGACGCGCCAGTGGGATTGAGAGAATACTTTCAACTTGGAATCTATGTATGTTTAGTACGAGTCTAATGAAAGTAATAATTCAATAATGAATGATAATTAAATAACAAACGTAGATTAGATTATTTATTTCATGATAAAAAATACAGTATCAATTTGCATACATGTCAAAATTACAAGAATTGTTATCATTATCAACGTCAAAACATGGAAAATAGTGATACTATCACTACAGCACATGTCAAGAAATGTAAATAAACAATAGAAAACAAAAATAAAAACCAAAATATTTCCCACAAGGAATGGTCATTCAACTTATATATGTCTATTCAAAATAAAAGTTAAATGTCAAGATATCCATATATTATATACTCTATAACCTCCTGTAACCTGACGATGTATGATTAATACGATTAAATGATTATGAATATACCTGACTATAATGGATGGATGGCATATGTTGATGCCAAGTTGATGAGACTGTTCTGTTTATACAACTTTCAATAAACGAATAAAGCGTCCCCTTGAATTGAAAGCGGCATAGTCGCTGTTGAAAGAGCTATGGATAGCTATCGGTATCACAACAAAGCGCACACCCACTCCACATAGTTGACAAGCCTCGTTTTGTAGCGATTATATTGTTACACTGCGTTTACACGATGCTTGTTTGTTCCCCATAGAGTGCATACTCCACGTAATATCGGCTGTCTAACGGTGTGTTTATGTGTGTCAATTTATTTTCTTCTTTCAAAATAGAGATGGCTCGATGTGAATATATACATACTTTTCATTAGCTATGGCAGGGCCATTAGCAATAAGTAATCGTCTTCTGTGCTATCGATAGATTTCTTTCTAATTAAATTTGTTTGTTCAGATGCTAATGGTCCTCCAATAACAAGACCGATGCTCAGATGACAATGATAATGGCCCTACTATAGTACCGAGTAAGAGTAAATAAACATTTTTTTTAATTTACTGCTTTCGTAGGTAAACAAAAATAAGCAAAGGTTGATCGATTTACAGCTTCTCGATTGATTGCTGACTTCATAATGTACCTCTTTATGAAATGATATCCCGTCAGTATATTGTGCTAAATAACAAGCGATAAATAGAGCTAGGTTTCATATGGGTATATGATTCCAATTATACAACCACAGTTGATGGTCGGTTGAGTAGCTGTAATAACTCACTCATCCTGTACTGTATATGGTTTTGTAATATAGCAGTAGGTAGTTAATACATTTTGGAATTCTATTATGGACCCGGGTATGTCCTAAAACTACGACCAAGACCACCGTGGGATGGACAGCAGCATCCCTGGAGTGCGGTGGAGATACTGCGATCGCCAACCCGCATGCAAAGCGTGGCGATTATGGCATTTACCCCCATGAAATTGGGGGAGGCCTATGTTCAGCAGTGGACGTCCTTGGGCTGTTATGGTGGTGGTAAAAAAGTTCTCGATTCGATTTTGTGTGGTCATAGAATTAACTTACAGTACAGTAATTACTTCACCCTTAAATCGTTTAAAAAATGTACGATTGATTACTTTACCACTTGATCTCTATTTTGTGAGTGAAATGGAGAATCTATTATATTTAGTACCTCCATACTTACGAGGGCTGTTCCGAAAGTTTTTAGCTGCTCTCACTCTATTCATGCGATATATTTTTTATTTATACCATTATGTAGGTAATTTCAATAGTTATGAGCTGGGATAAAATCGTTAGTAAGCAGCAAGTATTTTTTTCACAACTTTTTTTTACCAAAAGGCCTTTTTGTATAAGCTTTTGAAAATTTGCGAAAATTGTACCATTTTTGATACCTAAAAATATTTTTGACATCTAAGTCCCTAGCAACTGTAGTGGAAAATGCCCGGGATGACTTCCTAACTTAGTTCTGCTGATTTTAATGTAAAATCACTAAATGATTTTATTTAATTTAAGTTTTTTTGTGATGATGACCAGTCCCTAGTCTCGCGACCTAGATTAATATTCAACACACCTGCTCATTGTCGCTGATTTTCATGCAATCGAAACAGATTACGTGGGTAGAGACAGGGAAGATTCATAGTTTGTGGTGTATAAAATTTCGTTTAGTTGTGGTGACGTATTAATTAATATTGGCACGCAACACAAAATTGGTATTGTGACCCGTTCATCGCATATTTCGATAGGGCTGTTGACACGTCGTACTTAAAACACAATAAAAAAAACCCAAGCGACTTTCATCAACAGTTTCACCCCAACACATATGTATCGAAATTAGAGGAGCGCTCGTGGCCCAGTGGCACCCGCGTACTGCGTGCGGTATGCGAGGTTAAGCAATGTCGGGCGAGGTCAGTCCTTGGATGGGTGACCGCTTTGAGTGGTTACTAACTGAGCGCTCCCGTGCTTTGGAAGGCACGTTAAGCCGTTGATCCCGGTTGCTGTCTATGATAGCAATCGTTAAGCCAAGTTAGAGGCCTCAGGGCGGCTTGAGAACTTCTAACAGTCAAGTTGCCCACTCACTTGACAAGCCTATTCCCAATAAGGTCGGTTTCCCCCTCGGGTTGGAAGGTCAGATGGCAGTCGCTTCCGTAAAAACTAGTGCCTACGCCAATTCTTGGGATTATGTAGCGGACCCCAGGCATTCTTCAGGATGCACTGTACTGGGAATAACGCTAGGAGGATGACATATGTATCGAAATTACCCGCATAATGGTATCATTAAAACATATATCGCATGAATAGAGTGAGAGCAGCTAAAAACTTTCGGAACAGCCCTCGTAATATGTTACAGAACTTGTAAAATACCAAAAGATATTTTTCATTTTATTTTAATGAAATTAATCATCAAGTGACATTGAGGCAAATAAGCGACATAGGCATTGAAAACGAGCGGAGATGATGTGACAAGAGTGGTGAGCTAAGTTATGGTCCGCGTCCTAACGTCTTGCTGAGGCTGGGGCATGCAGCCCGCGGGCTTGATACGATAGTATCGTATCCTGGCTGCTGTGACGTTTATGGACCATTACCCACTACGAACGACCATCCAGATTGCTCACTACCAGTCACAGCTTTCAACTATCTAGAAGTGTCTTACCTCACACGTCACACAATCTTTATAAACTCAATAACGCGCAAAACTATCGACAATATAATCTATTGTTAAGACGAGAATCAATTAAGATTTACAATATAATCTTCCTGATTTACGCAACCAATAAAGCGGTAAAGCCGTACAGAAATTTTATACACTCAACAATTTGAAGTTGCTAATTAATTAATTTTGTTAGATGCTAAATACTTGAGTACAGATTATTCACATTTATCAACGAGCTCCCTTCCCGATTAATCCGCCAGGTTGACTGTATTCATGGAGTCTTAATTTTATGTTATAGTCTTTGCCTGAGAACAAAGAAAGACTGTTGTTCCGCGTGGCAACAGATTCAAGTGACATTTAAACGATCGATCGAGGTCGTGATCCTTGTATTCGAAGCTGTCGCTGATTGAAAGTTTCGATGTTACGAACTCGGTTTGGACATCATTTATTTTTACCGCTCTGATGATTCATTACTTCAGGTAGGTACTAGATGTGAACTTTGGGCACTAAGCGGGTTAATGATTTCTCCACGAGGCTTTTCTAATGGTGACATATCAAAATGCCAACCGCAGCGCCGAGAGAAAGTCGCAAATTATACCTCCGCTATTTTCTCGGGCTTTGGGTTAGAAATTGTAAACTGAATACTGCTTATTGCATTTGCAACCTTTTTGTTGAGTGTTTGTTTATTAATACAATTACCTAAATGGGTTATTGTACGATAGTACCGTGGAGTAAGTAAATGTTTAGTCCGTTTCTAAACGCTGCCAACTTTCCCACAGTCGGTGAAAGTGGCGCCGGCGCAGGGCCGCACGTTACATTCCGATAGGGAGCATAACGCTTAGAAATTGTAATAAAATATTATACGCAGTGCGCTATTTGACTAAACTAGAATAATATGAGGACTACTTTGTTTGATCTAATCGCCACTAAAAGTAACATAGGTATGTATAACGGTTCAATTATACTTAGCATCTGTATAAGTATGTACACATCGTCGTCTAGTACCCACAGTACAGTTTGGGACTAGGTTGATTTGTGTAAGATTGTCCCCCAATATTTATTGATTTTATTTATTTATTTTGTATTTACAATTTAAAGCCTGGATTGTTTAATTTTAATTATTATTCTATCAGTAAGCCTTTGTTCATTCGACTTGATAAAGTCTAACCGCCAATTAACCAATCTTAAATATTATTCATCTATCTATCTATCTATCTATCTATCTATATATATATATATATATATATCTACAGGGTGTCCCAAGAAGTAGTGATATACTGAAGCTGGGAGGTAGAGGACCTAGAGGGCTATCTGAATCACCCCCATGTATGTTCCGCGATTTTTATTATTTTTTTGAGTTATGATTTTTTTTTTTTTTTTTCACCTATCGCCGCGTACGATGAGATTTTTATTTATGGTGACGTGAATTATTGCGGTAGATGCTTGATTTTTTTTGTGTGCTAAGCTGATAGATAGGCCAATTCAGTATGGTAACATTTACTATCGTTAGATCTTTGAATGGCATAAAAAAAAATTAAATGCCAAGAAAGATAAAATTGTAGTATGTTCACAACTTCAAGGGCCCTTAAAAAATAAAATCACAAAAAATAATTACCGATTGGCTTTTAAAAACTTGCTCTATCTATCAGGTAGCTACCCTGAAAATCCTTAATTTTATTATTAATAAGGCTTCAATCAAAAAATTGAAATCTAACTGTGGTAAGTGCAAATTTTTTATTTACATAATGATTAATGCGAGCAAAGTAAAACCAATTACAAGGTGTTTAATTACAATAAATTTTCAAAATAGCCCCCCTGTTGCTCAATGCAAGTGCGACATCGCCGGAAAAAGTTGTCTTTTAAACGTCTGAATGTACTTCTATTATTTTTAATGGTTTCTTCTGATACTCTCAATTTCCGGATTAACTCGTCCAGATTGCGGCATTCTCTCGAGTAGACGAGGTCTTTGTAATATCCCCATAGAAAAAAATCTATGGGGTTTAGGTCGGGGGAACGCGGAGGCCAGGCTATAAGGCAGGCGTCACCCCGGCCGCAACGACCAATCCATCTTTCAGGGTATCTTTGTTTTAAATAGTTTCTCACGTCCAAGGCAAAATGGCATGGTGCACCATCACACTGCAGTTTCTGCGTGTCTCCAAATCCACATCTTCTAACAGCAGGGGCAGATCGACGCGTAGAAAATTTAAAAAGTGATTGCCACCCAAGCGGTCTGGCAGCTGAAAGGGCCCGATTAACTTACCGTTAAGTATGCCAGACCAAAGGTTAACACTAATGTGTTCTTGGAATGTCGATTCCCTTTTTAAATTTGGATTTTCAATTGCCCATGAGTGAGAATTGTGCATACTAAAAATCCCATTGCGTCTAAAGTGGGATTCATCCGTCCACAAATTTTGGTTAAAAAAAATTTCGTTTTCAGCTTGTCTCCTCAGCATTTCCTGACAGAATTCAATTCGCCGATTGTAATCTTCCGGTTTCAACTGTTGCACTTTTCTAATGTGAAACGGATGATATCCTACGGTCTGTAGTGTACGGTGTACCTGAGATTTAGAAAGTCCGGTACGACGTTCCGTAACTCTCACACTGGTCGACGGGTCTCTTTCTACTTCTTCAACAACTGCTTCTTCAACAACATCTACTACATCAGGATCCAGCATAGTGGCCATACGGCCTGATTTCGTACCCGGTATGTGACCTTCCAAATACGCATTATGTACTCTTAAGATCATGCGATAGTCAGGAAACGTTTCAGGTTGAGGCCCGCCTCTTCGTTCCACATGTTCCCGGTACAGCCTTGAAGCTTCCGCCGCATTCCCCCTAGCATAACCGTAATAGTAATGCATTTCTGCGTAATCACGTGAAGTAAACATGATCACTTACACGCAAACTCAAGTCCAGTTAAATGATGCCAACTCGTCGATTCCAGGTAATAACACTAATCCAAATCGTAATGCAAGTCAAAGTCCATATGAATAGCCAAAATGATTAGGGAAACGAACAATTAGCAGTATTAAAACACAATTTTTAAATTATTGAAAAATAACAACGATAACCAAACAACGTGAAAATTTTCTCATGCGTCAACCGTCTTTTGTTTTTTGTTCTTTTTCTATTGATGACCAGTGCGTGATTAAGCACGAAATTTATTTAGAAAGATTTTGCTTTGCTTGCATTAATCATTATGTAAATTAAAATTGTGCACTTACCACATTTAGATTTCAATTTTTTGATTGAAGCCTTATTAATAATAAAATGAAATTTTCAGGGTAGCTACCTGATAGATGGAGCAAGTTTTTAAAAGCCAATCGGTAATTATTTTACATGTGATTTTATTTTTTTAAGGGCCCTTGAAGTTGTGAACATACTGGGTAATTTTATCTTTCTTGGCATTTAATTTTGTTTTATGTCATTCAAAGATCTAACGATAGTAAATGTTACCATACTGAATTGGCCTATCTATCAGCTTAGCACACAAAAAAAATCAAGCATCTACCGCAATAATTCACGTCACCATAAATAAAAATCTCATCGTACGCGGCGATAGGTGAAAAATTAAAAAAAAAATTCATAACTCCGAAAATACTAAAAATCGCGGAACATACATGGGGTTGATTCAGATAGCCCTCTAGGTCCTCTACCTTCAGTATATCACTACTTCTTGGGACACCCTGTATATATATTACGCGAAGCCGATCTTTGTAATGCCCAGATCTACAGCTATGGACCGCTTTTGATAAATTATATACCATAGGATTCGTCCCATGTCGCAGATGTGCAATAAGGTCTTAGTTTTTTTTTTATCCTGGAAAATTAATAAAATTATATTTACGAAAAATCTTGGATGCCCGACAAATATAAGCTCAAAATAGTGTTCGATGACGCTGCATACAAGCGAGGGGTCAGCTTACCTTGCTAGAATTGTACGTGGTGTCAAAATTTATCTTGGTTAACACGTGACTTGGGAACTAGCTATGGTATGATTCCGGATGACGTAAAGAAATATCTGGTACAGCATTACAAAGTAAAACTTTTGAGTCGAGAAATACTCAATATTATTAACTATAAACGAAAGTAAAATTACTAATTTGTTTACAAGACAATACATAATATTTACAGTTGACATGAATGCCAGACGTATTGTGTCAACATTTAACTTGAGGTGACATTATTATTGTAGTCTATAAAGGCAATACTAATTTTAGTAATCTTAGTGATCCGTTAATTTCATGGGGGCGTTTTACACGGTGATTATTATCCCGTGATACACTCATATCACCTTACGATTTACGTGAATATTGATGCATATTGAATCAAAACACGAACTATTTGGAAAACCGCGATAATATTGACATCCCAGTTTTGTCATTATATTAATCGTGTGAAGGGCCCCATTCATTTCCTAACTTAAGACCCTGTTCACAGTATCCGATTTAATAAAGGTGTCGGCTCCGACAAATGTATCGAAATGTGATCGATATCGTGTCGTGCAATGTGAACAGTGACCAGTATTCTTAATTAATAATACCAACAGATCCGTAGTATTAAGCAAGACGATTTTTCATATAGTTGTCTCTTTAAATCCTTATGGTTAAGCAAGATGAGTTAAACCGGGGCAGATAGTACGATCATTTTTGGCTGCTAACGAATTGTCTCCACTTAAAACTTAAAAGCACACCAAAATTTCAAATCCCATATAAGTAATCCAAAACGTCACAAACATCAGTACAATTCAGTACAATTTGCATATTAGAAAGCGGAGGCACTGACAGGTGAACACCTGTCAGATATCACTTATTTGTCTCTCTCAAACTTACTGATTTGTGCATTAGAGAGACTAGATCAGATGTTCAGAAATTGTTCAACTTAAATGAGCGGATCTGATATCTGTGACAGTTTTCCATACATATAGGGATAAGCTAGCCTTTTTACTTCCACCTTTTTGTTTGTTTGTCATTTTGCCGTGTTTTATGTACAATAGAGCAATACATACATACATAACCGTGTCGGCTCCAACGCCGATATCGGATCGGATAATGTGAACAGGGCCTAACAGTAAGCTTTTTAAGGTTCAGTTGACAATTCAAATAAGGCAGAAAAAAAATCTGTAGAACTATGGATTTTGTAAGCAGCTATCTACGGAATTCTACGGATTCTTTAATACACTCATATCACGATATGTATCACATGGATATTTATAAATTTTGAAGCAAAATCCAAACAATTTTGAAATCTGTGATAATATTGAAATCCCAGTACTGTGATGCTGATGATAATCACTGTAAAAGGCGTCAAAAGAAGACGTTAGATTATGGAATTGTGAGCTTCTGCCGCGAAACGAAAACTATCGAAGTTCGTTTATTCTACCAACTTTAATTCCATTCTTCACACAAATTCCAAATTTAATTTTTATTTCTTCTTTCAAAAAAGAATGATGTGTCATCTTATTCATGTTTTTAAATCGACTTTGTATCGACCTTCCGAATAGATAGGCTATATTCTATCCCGCGGTTTCGCTTGCATTCTTCGTAGTACGTCGACGCGGCGGAGCCGCGCGGGTAACTATAGTTAAGTATATTAATTCAACCATAATACCATTTTAAAGTGTAGTAACCATCTGTCGCATGCGTATAACTGAGTGTTCGATTTAGTTTAGAGGGGGTTAGTACCCACATAGCACTATCAGTCAGTTAACACGTGCATACGGCACAACACAATATATGTATTCACCGGCAGCGCGCGACACGGTCTGCCGCTCCGATGGCGATGGCGATGCCGAGATAGCTAACCGAGCCGGCTTTGTCTACAATCTACAAGCTTTGTTTATTGACCATTGTGAGCCCTGAGATCAGCTCCCGATGTGGAATGGAGTCGTATACTACCCTCGAAGGGACAATGGCTGCAAGATTGTACGAGTCTCATACTCTGTTAGTGCGTTTTTCTTTTAAACGGCAGTAAACTTCACAATCAGTTGTAGGTGTTGTCCGACGCTCTGAACTCGCTTATTCACTTTGACAGTACAATATTATGCTGTTAGCACGCATTGTGTTTTCAATGTTTTCATTTGGCTTCTTTGCTTCCTTGTAGGACGGGCAATGTGGCTACGAAACCAAACCCGTATAGTACTATGACTTATTCTGTGCCCGTATGAGGTTTAAACCATTAAATATATTCATGGATTTAATTATGTTATTATAAATGATCTAGTGGTATCTGCTTAGCCAGTCATTGTACCTACTCATTAACTACTACATCTTTTTGGAAAAAGGGTTAAGTATATGTAACCAAGTACCGAGCAAGTAAGGGGTAAAAAAACACCAGTAATTCAAGGCTATAGTAAATATTTTATATATTTTACTTCATTCCGTGATAAATTGTAATAAAAGATCGTATTATTTACCTAAATATATAACAAACTCATTTTTTACGTTTAACGCGCCAATGATTTGAAATAAATACCTCTGAATAGCACGTCAGGGAGCTCGACGCAGATTATCTAAAGCTAACCACATATATGGGGATTTCACATCCCCTCATCTTCCTCCCTTAACCAGGTCAAGGCCGTCGATATTCAATAGCACAAATAGCAATACAAGTTACAACCCTCACCCCTGCTGGATGATAGTATTACCGGTTTGAAGTGGGGTAAACAGTTAAACACGAAGGCGTATAGTCAAAACAACATATTTATTGGATATTGTTTACATTTGAACGTCGCGTCGACAATGTCGACCGGCATATGGTATCTAGACACGCGGTCCAGCCAAGTTCACCCCAGGAACTGGCGGACAGCAGCCGTGTGATATTTTATACAAACCGTTTGGAGCCACGTTTGACCCCACAATAACTCCAAATCTATTTAACATAAAAAGAAGAAATTTGGTACATGTATTAAGTTCCGTTAGAACAACTAGCATCCCAAATTTCATATATATATAGGCGAAATAGTTATTGAGATTGAGATATTAAAGTCTACAAAACGGCATTTTTGCCACCGACTGACTAGTAATCAAAAACCTAACCCACTTCCAGGTGATCTAGAAAGGTGAAATTTGGCATCCAGCTTGTTGTTGTTGTTGTTGTGTGAGAAAAAACAGAAAATGTTTTTATTTTTATTTTCATATTATTATTATCGTGCATTCGCTCTTGAAAAGCGCCATTTGGTGTAGTTTGACAAAAAGTAATGATATCCCATCAAAAACATACTTGTAAAATGACAGCCAAGTTCAATATGCGATGCGCGAAGACGACAACCACGCGTCGCATATTGAACTTGGCTGTCATTTTTACAATTAAGGTTTTTGATGGGATACACTATTCACCGCGGGCCCAAATAACCCGAAAGATTTCAACCTCGTATTTTTGACAACACTATGAGTAAATAGTGTTACATCAACATGGGTCCAATTATTTATAGATATATACATATATTGTATAGACATAGAAACGACGTAGCATATTTAGTTTTTCAAAATTCAAGAATTTTTTTTTCCATTTTCATAGAAAATAATTACCTAATCATATCACCATCACCAAGGGTGAATGAAAACCGGCCTTAAGAGTTAACGTGGAGTAGTTAAGCAAAAGTTAATGTCAAGTATGACAATTCGAAATTCGAATGACACGCACGAAAACATTGTTTAATTGTCAAGGATCTTTTATACTATACTAGGGGTGTTAATTAACGAAAATTAATTCTCGAATATCTTCGAAATGGTACGAATTGGGATACTAGTGTCTTAGAGAAGTTTACTTTATTTCATCTCAGGATTGTGCCCTCGCAATTAACGGAATTCAATAAAAACCCTGTATAGGTAGGTATTAAGTTACCGTTTTTAAAAGCGTGTCTGTAAATTATAATAACAATAAAGATTATATCTATAGGTATTAATAAAAACATTTCAAACAACACATTTCGTATTGTAAGTACTGAAATTAACAAGGATGATTAGTCCATTTTGCTCTGTGGTTAGATTACAAGATGACGCGGGGCGGACAGCGCTAATCTCATTCATTTGTCGTCACTCATCGCGGGCCTTGCGCAGCTACAAGCTGACCCGAATACAGCGACCTCAGGGGGACGTCACGGCCACTTACTGCCAATCAACGACATAACAATAGCAGTACTGCTCAAATGATTAAATCTCAAGTTCATCATCATTATCATCATCACCATCTATTTACGTCCCACTGTTGGGCACAGACTGTCTCTCATAATATATGAGAGGAAACAGGCATTAGTGCCCACACTGTGGCCCAGTGCGGGTTGGGCACTTCATACACCTTTGAATTTCATCACAGATGTATGCGGGTTTCCTCACGATGTTTTCCTTCACCGAAAAGCTAACGGTGAATATCAAATGGTAAGTTCCGAAAAAATCATTAGTACGAGCGGGATCCGGACCCACGACCGCCGCTTGGGAACTTGGTACTTATAGCTTCAATCTCAAGTTACTGATATAATATTCTGGGACACCTTAATGTAATTAACAGCGACACTGCCAACAGACGATACTAACTTTAGAGCGATGCACTGAACCCCCCGAGCTGCCGAGGGGGGTAGAGACAGGTTGTTCAGATACAAGCAAGTTTGGCAGCCGTAAATCGTCAGATTAATGCCTGCAACTCGCAGATCTATCTCTCGATCCTTGGAAATAGGACTCTCTCTAGTTGAGAGTAAGGCTGGTTTTGCAACTACACGATTAAAAGAGATACGAGCTCTTGATGGTAAACAGTCGAAATGTTCCCGTTAATTAGTGGCGAGCTCCCGACGATACGCCGACAAATTACCGGGTGACATTCAGTCGCCGCACACAAATAAAACGACCGCACTGGCCTATGGGGACCGCGCCGGCCACCGCTCTTCCTAGTCATATCTCTACTTGAAACATGCACATTTGTGGAACATTATTACCAGGTTAATTAAGAATATTAAGATATGGCTAAATCTGTTACCTGCCATCATAATGATAATAAGCCTGTTTAGATTAGATCCAAAAAGCGTGGTAATCAAATCATCAATTCAATGGAATGCCGAATCATTGCATATTGTATTAGCACCGACGAAAACAATGGACGTTGTTTATTGGATTAGGTGCTATTACAGTCGCGGAATGAAAAGGTTCGTCACTTTTCGACTTTATTTTAATATTATTAAGGTCGAAAAGTGACGAACGATTCCTGGACTATACTAAATATATTTGGGCCACATGCTGTAGTTGCCTGGTGCTGGTAGTAAGGATAGCAGATGTCCCGCTTTTTAGCGTTAATATTTGGCCATGTCCCAATACCAACTCAACCATCATGTAATTCAGTACACCCAATTCTGGACAGAGCATTGTACCGAATTTTGAGCAATCAGTACCAAAAATCAATAAAATTGACTTTGCGCACTCAAAAGTATGTAAAACAAATTAAATGAAAAAATAAATGGTTGTTATGTTATGGGTGTTTTATACCGAAATGGTTAATTTTCTGACGGCCACTGCCTTAGTTGGTAGGTAAGCCGGAGGTCCCGGGTTCGAATACCGGTCAGGGCATTATTTGTGTAATGAGCAAGAATATTTGTTCCTAAATTCTTGGATGTTTTCTATGCATTTAATATATAGCAGTATTAATCTATGGGACTAGGTCAATTTGTGTAAGATGCCCTCCAATATTTGTATTTTATTGTTGATTGATTCGTATATTATTGTAAAGAGTAAAGAAACGCTAATTTTAAGACTGGAGTTGTCCCGAATTTTAAGATTATGTCCCGACTGTAATACGAGGGGCGTTCAATAAATTCTCGGTATTAGAATGAAAACAAAAGAATATTATAGGTGTTTTATTTTTATTTTTCAATATACTCCTCTCCTATGTTTATGCACTTATAAGACCGGTCAAATAGTTTTTTTATCCCCTCATAAAAATATTTTTTGTCTTTGGTGTCAAAATGCTCCTACACTACTGTCTTCAATGCTTTATCGTTAGAAAATTAATTTCCACGTTGATTCTTTTTGAGATTGGGAAACAAATATAAGTCACTCGGGGTCAAGTCTCGAATATACGGTGGGTATGTAATAGTTTCCAGTCCAGATTCAAGAGCAGCAGCCTTGGCAATATAAGCACTATGCACAGAGGCGTTGTCGTTAAGAAGCAGAACACCTTTGGCGGTAATTTTCCCCTTCTGTTGTTTGATTGCTTCCCTTATTTGGCATATAATATTAGCGTAGTGCTCTCCTTTAATACTTACACCCTTTTCTGTGTAATAGATCAGCAATATTCCTTCACAATCCCAGAATTTTGTGATCATGACCTTTCTAGCTGAAGGCACGACCTTGAACTTCTTGGGATGAGGAGTTCACCACTGCATGGACTCTTGTTTGCTCTCAGGGTCATAATGATGAACCCACGTTTCATCTCTACTAACAAAATTTTACAGTATCTTATCAGGAATTTCACCGCACACCTCAAGAAATTCGGAACAACGAGCAACACGCGTATTCTTCTGAAGCGGTGTCAGGATTCGCGGTACCCATCTCGCACTGACTTTTGACATATTAAGATGGTCATGAACTATATCGTGTCTAGTACCAATAGAAAGGTATCTTTAAGCTATTGCTTTCATCTTTACTCAACCATCTTCAGATATAATTTTCTCCACTGTTTTAAATTTTCTTATGAAGAAGCTTCGACGGGCCGACCAGCTCTATGGTCGTCTTCGATACTCTCTCCCCCATGCTTAAATTGACTTGACCACTTCTGAATTGTTGATAAAGAAGGAGCAGACTCACGGTAAACATAATCCATTTCTTTTTTTATAGCTTATTGATTTTTTACCTGTTTGGTCAAGAATTTTATTACCGCTCGGTGCTCTAATTTAACCAACATTGAAAAAACGCTCATAGTGATCACGTTTGTTCGGTACTTGCAAAAAAACAAAAGAACATCGCCGTTTAAATTTTACTTTTTTTAAATATGAATGAATGACTTTTACCGGCCAGTATTAAAAAGTTTACCAAAGAGGTTTAAAAGATGTCAATACCGAGAATTTATTGAACACCCCTCGTAGTCCCTAAAATTAGGAAATTGGATCTGGTAACCCTGCCTGGTAGGCAGGAAAATATATTCCTCAAAAACATCTAAAGAAAGGCAAAACCGTTAATAGCTGTTGGTCTCGGCATAATCAGTTCAATTTGACCTTGGACAAAAAGGAATCTGTGCCTAAAGTTAATTACGTAGTGACGCCGTAATAAGTACTTATCAAGTTCCTAACCTAATGTTCTCGTGAAGTCGTTCATTGCTCTTGACGTTGTACAGTAGTCATTTTTCTACACTAAACACTTGTTTTTCGTCTCGCTGCCAAGGTCGCGGCGCACTTAAAGTCCCACAGATGTTAGACGATGTCATATTGGAATCACACACATGATGCATGTGGAGTATTAATTAGAGCTCGGTCATTAGTTAACACGTGACACGGCTGATATAGGACACGGCGTTGTAGCCGCATCCATCTCGTTGATTGGTTTCATATTGAAATGAACGGCATTGTGCTGCAATGGCCTTATCGGACGGACCAGGCATTCCCATTTAGCCGGATTTGCCATTAGCCCCCCCCCCCACTTTGACGAGACATTGTTATGGATGTCCGCGCCAATTGGGCTTGGGTGTATTATATCCGGATTTGTGCGTGTTACCCTGTAGTTGACTTGAATGGATTAAAGTGTCACAACATTCGTAACGCATTGTCGAACAAACGTGATGTAGAGCCTTTATTCTGCGCACTCGTTGTTGAATATTTATGGAGTACACTACCGCTTATAAGTATTTAGGCACAAAAATGACTTTCAGAAATACACTGCCAAGTCAGAGTCCCTTGACAGTTTTGCGTGCATTTTGCATTTTTTTATTTAGGTGACTTATTGAGCCTTAAATCGGTGCCAGAGATCCCCCTTTTAAAATGGTAGTTTTCTTTTTGCAATGACTTAAATAACTACTAATTGCTGGTTCATACAAACACACTACACTTTTCTATGAACCAGCAACATTGAGTTATTATTTGTACGCTAGTACAATATAGTTCAATGACCAGCAATTTAGTAGTTATTTAAGTCATTGCAAAAAGAAAACTACCTTTTTATAGGGGGTCTCTGGCACCGATTTAAGGCTCAATAAGTCAGGTAAATAAAAAATGCACGCAAAACTGTCAAGGGACTCTGACTTGGCAGTGTATTTCCGAAAGTTATTTTTGTATACAGATGTATGGAAAAAGGTATCGGTGCCTAAATACTTATGAGCGGTAGTGTATGTAATATTTATTTTCTACGAGGCGTGTTTTTAGCCATCAGTACATCACATATAAAAAAGGATTACTTGCTCAACTCAAAAGGCAAACTATTAAACGTGATGACGTGAAACGTGGAGGAGTTCTTCTTTTGTTTCCTTAACGTTATTTAACCCTTTAAATGCAGAACGTTAAAAAGTTACTCGCAATTTTCAACTGTCATAATTTTAGAAGGTGTCATATACACTGTTACTTTGTCTGATATATCAGACCACCACCACTACCATATCAGCCAGAGGATGTCCACTGCAGGATATGGCCTCCCCCAAATTCACAGGGGGGTGTATGCCATAATCGCCACGCTTGGCATTCGGGTTGGCGATCGCAGTATCTGCACCGCACTCCAGGGATGCTGCTGCCCATCCCTCGGTGTTATTGGTCGTAGTGTTTAGTAAAAATTGAAATAAGACGTGTCAGAATCTACAACTAAAAGAGCAGTGCATAGTGTATTTTCAAACAAGTTATTTAGTAACTTCGCATCGATTGTCAATTGAACCCTGACATACCGCCTTAACTGTTCATCGGGAATGTTAAACGCCCGCTGTGCCACTTTTGAAGTGTCACCGTAAATCACCCCACCGGTCGTCGTGTCAACTTCGCAGTTACTTAAGACCCGTAAGCGGCAATTTCCTCGTTTTGTACAAATCTTTACAAGCATGCAGCTGTGTCAGCGGGCGAGCTGGGAGCAATTTGCGTGTGCAGCCGTGCACAGTGGGCGTCCGTCTATAATGAATTGCGGACGTGTTCACAGATCGTGCACAACAGCCTCCCAACTCTCATCCCAAACTCCTCATCTTATTAATCCTCCGTTTGGTAATATGTACTTTATTTCCATATTCACAACGTTGTTGGTGCAACATAGTGTTGGGTAAGATTGGAGGTCGCGAAAGTGGTCGCTAACGGTACAGTAATGCCCGCAAACCATACTGAGCTCGTTGCATAGTTGCATTATGCATACTGCGCTTAATCGCTCCCAGCCCACTCATAAATTAATACTTGACACGCTATGTCCTATGCATCAGTGTGCCTGTGGCCCCCAATAAATAATTGGCTTAGTTGAAGATCTCAGTATGTATTTTGGCTTTCATTGCGTTGCCAGGATGAATTATTTTCGGTTTCGAGGCGTTTACTAATCAATTAGTGAAAGTGATTTTTAAAAGCTTTTATTTATAGGTAAGTAATGCAATTCTTTTTTAACCACTTGCCGGTGTATGATTGAGATGAAATTTGGCGTCCTTATGTGAGGTGACAATGCAATATTATGAATATTATTGTAATATTGGCATGGTATGAGAAGGTGGCTGTTCGAAATGATGCCCACGGCCGCTTTCTATCATCGCACCGCTTGCCGTGGGCAGGGCATTCATCCTCACACACCAAAACCTAAATGGTCGCGTACGGTTTCAGAGTAATTTACCTCCCCCTCCCTCGGACGCTCCGGTTGTGGAATGAGCTCCTGCCAAAGTTTTTTTCAAGGGATCACAGTATTCTACAAGAAAGGAGGGTATACATTTTAAAGGGTCAGCCACGCGCATGTGACAGCCGTGGCAAGCGTCCATAGGCTGCGGTGACCGCTTGCCATTAGGCGGGCCGTACGCTAGTTGGCCACATCGGTACCTACGTGGTATAAAAAACACCGAGCTGATCTGATGACGTAGACAGAAGGTGGCCATAGCAATACCTAATACTACACGACACAAGATAACGATAAACCCGTAATGTTTGGGCTCATTCGAACAGTCTGAGCGAGTAGTTGGCAAAAAACTGCAAAAAATTAGAGTCGGCCATATGGACGTACCAAAAATGATTTTTTTGACATAAACTTATTAATGGTGACATCAATCCTATGTAATATAATCGCGCAAACACTAGACACAAAATGACCTGGAAAGCTTTTAGATGGCGAAAACATTCAATACAGTGTGATCGTAGTAAATCTGAGCGACCGACGCGTTAGCGTGAAACCAGGAAACGGCGGTTCTATGACGGCTGTAGCTCATAACGCGATACTGACTAGCTGAATGCCAGTGGACGTATCTATAACGACTTAAGTGCTTTCCCGACTGCGAGCCTACAGGCCCTTTTACATAATCGGCAGGTACATTCGCAACACAGCCACAGCGATTAGCTATGCCGGAATATGCACATGGTCTGCTTCGATTGTGCAAGTTAATCTGTATCTTCTCGAATATTATAACCACGATTTATGTGATATTATTAGGATAGGAATCACTGAACTGATAAAGATTCGTAACAAACATATACGTTACTTCGTATGTTTGTTTCGTTGGAAAAGATTCCAAATTTAGACACACTATTAATATAATAATACACAATTTGTTAAAAACCACACAGGGATAACACAAGGACGTGTGTTAAAAAACAATGTGCGAGAACTCGCAGTTCCCTAAAAAACTAATAATAATAATCATAAAGCCCTTATGGCTTGATGTTATAGGTACACATTATGACCATTTAAACATTAATCGTTTCTAGTGGTCTAATAAAGCCAGATCTAATTTAGCTTAGATACCTTTTTCAAGTATAAATATTATGCCTGTTTTTCATTTATTTAATAAGATAGCCGGTTGCAATCGAGTTCTATGCAGGCTGAAAAATAGAATAGAATAGAAATCTGTCACTTATGATAACAAACGTAATACGAGTAAGAAAGACGTAGGTATATTGATTGGTAGAAAGAAACGTAGATTGACTGATGTCTTGATACACGAACAAAATGAAAATTCATACCTACACAAGGCTACACTACACACTTTCAGTCAGTCTCACGCCTTTATTTTTAAAAGGGGTATGCAGATCACGTGAAATTACTTTTTTACAGACTTCTAAAAGGGAAGAGGTTCCCAATTCGTCGAATTTTTTTTATGTACATATCGCTGTTTATGTAGAGCAACGTTCTATCGTGAAATGTCCATTTACAGCTAGACGCGCAACACGCAAAAGTTTATCGTGAATAAAACTCCCATTCATGTTAAAAATGAGCAGATGGCAGCAATGTGGCGTTACTCGTATACCCTACCAATATTTTGTCTTATCAAGAAATGAACTTGCATTTACGAAAAGCATAAACAGGCGCAGTCTTGTTAGCGAATTAAACCCCTACTAGATGAAAGCCCGGCTTCACTCGGGTGAAATAAATAAGAAATAAATAAAGAAAACATTTATTCGTGACAGATATGCAAACGACAAAAGAAATAGTGTACCAAAATGTATAAAATAACAACATTACAACAACGGATTATGATGAAACTTCGTATACAAATATAGTTCTTAGTCTGGATTAACCTATATTATGGAATAGGGAGTAAAAGATTACGCAGACGAAGTTACGGGCAAAGGCTAGTATTTTTATAAGGCTAGTATTTAAAGGCACATAAAAAATTTGACACCGTAATCAGTATGGTGCGAAGTCAGAGCTGCTACCGCGAACGAAAACGTATGAAGTTCGTGTATCTCCCTCTGTCGCACTTGCAAATTCGAGCGACACAGAGGGAAATAAATACACGATGTTCGTTCGTTTTCGTTTCGCGGTAACAGCTCTCTATTCTCCGCCAAATTCTATTCAGTGGGGCCCTTTACACTCAAGATTATGTGTCAATATTATCGTGGTTTTCAAAATTGTAGGGATGTTGCTTCAATATTCGTCAATATTCACGTGATACGGATCGTGATATGAGTATTTCACGTGATAATAATAACTGTTGGTAATATTTTCTTCAATTAATGGAACTTATTTAGCAACTTGTTCCGTTAATTTCACCAAAGGTATTTCCCTCTCCGCGCTCGAACATGCAAGTGCGACAGAGAGGCATGTATTTCGTTTTCGGTTCCCAGTAGCACTTCAGTCCGAGCGCGGCGGTCGGTCGAAGAAAGTCAAAGAACATTCCGTGTGTCGTCTGTCACTATAATTTTTTAACTGAACTTGAAATTAGGTGATAATGTTTAGTATGACGTATATTTTACTAAAAATACCAATATATTGATAAATCACGTTTGTTTTTTTAGTTGTATGGAACCCTCGGTGCGCGAGTCCGACGCAATTGGCCGGTTTTTCTCACATTTTGAATTTTATTTCTCATATAATAAAATACCCTATTACTAAAACGAATTATCTCCCTCTCTATCGTTCGAATATGCATGTGCGATGGAGAGGCAGATACTTCATTTTCGGTTCACGATAGCGCCTCTAACGTCCGAGCGCGGCGAACGGCATGAGCAGTACTACTAAGTTATGAGATAGAGCGAGATAGGGATAGAATTTTGGTAGACGTTTAAAGGCCATAAGTCACCTAGTAGTTTGTCACAGCAAAATAGAGATGCAGCTTTAAGATGGCGGACAGACTCAGCAAGCATTCTAGTGGTGTCCTTTACACGAATAATATTATCACAATACTGGGGAGCCAATATTATCACAGTTTTCAAATTTGTATAGTTTCTGCTTCAATATTCACGTGACACGTATCGTGATATGAACGTATCACGTGATACTAATAACCATGTAACAGGCCCCATACATTCGCTTTGATGGCGGTTATTGTGACAATCGATAGGTGTCTAGAACGCTTGAAAACCACAAAAACAAAACCCTGCAGAAGCGACTTGCCGGATCTACACAATGGGCGACGATGGCCCACCACCCAGAAAGCAGCCCAGCAACCTGGCCAACATACCGGACGCAAAAATAGTTCACGATTTTCGAACGTAGCCGACACTGTCAACCAACAAATTTAATATGGCAATATAGTCTGTGGGCAATATGGCCGACGTTTTGTCATCAAATTAACACTTTTAAATGCAAAATACGCGACAATCCGAATTTTGCGGATACATATGTTCAACTCAAAACCGTTATTTTTATACGTTCTTCAATTTGAGACAGGTCTCGTTCGGGTCTACCGTACCCCTGCACGGAATTATTAATATAGATACTTGATAATAATAATTTAAATACTGTTATTGCATATACGAAATAGTTCAGTGTTATGCATAAATTACATGTAGTTCCCTGAAAGTAAGACTAAATGAAGCAAATGAAAACCACCAATTGCATGAATAATTACTAAATTTAGGACTTTTTAACTTAACTGTGGGGTAAATGAGCTCAAGGTACTTAGTATCGTAAAAGTTTTAATAGTATAAGGCTTTTTGTACTCGTACTTCGTCCCATATAGACATTTGAGCGTCTATAAAAACTGGTTCGAATGAATGGCACCATAAAAAATTGACAAATACCGTATTTCAAAGATTAATAAACGTGTTGTTCGCAGGTGGTTAGCAAGCCGTACCAGGCGGCGTCGGGCGCGGAGCTGACAAAGCTGTGCAACCACAAGCGGAAACTGCTGGCCACGTTGCAGGCGCGCGCGCAGTCTCCCTCCACGCCACCGCCGCAGATCGCGGAACAGAAGAAAGGTAATGTGCTGCTTATTTTTTACCCGTTTTTCGAGGGATATATAATCGAGGTAGAGTCGTACTGGAAGGCCCAGCGCCGCGCGCCGGTAGACAAGGCTGTGGGTATAAGGTGAACTGCAGGGCTAGCACAAGACGGCGCACGAGCTATATCGCGCTCGAGATAGACAATCCGTCTCTTTCCGTGTGTACCCATTAAAGATTGTATGATTTCTATACAAAGTGTGTTTTGCTCTTGAATGTAGTTAAGAGAATCAGAGACACGCTAAAGTATGTCGTCCTCGCACAAGAAAACCAGATTCAACACTCTGTGGAAAAGTCTTTCTCGGAGAAATTTCGATAAACATGTATCCGAAGTTTTATTCGTTTCTTCGTGTGAACGTTCAGTTAGATGTGGTAACATACCGTCATGTTAACTTGATTATGTCGTTTCATTTTAGTTTTAGTAGGCTGAGGAAAAAAGAAGATATAGACTTGAGTTTGTGTTTTTTTCTATCGAAAAAATTTAAGCAATCACACTCTAATCAAAGAAACCTAAATACCTGAAAATCAATCATTATCGTTTTCTCGTATGGTCAGAACGCGCGATATTTTTCATTGCACGTCCTTTAAGCATGTATTTGCGAAGACCGTGTTTTATCCCATGACCGATATTTAATACGGCAGTTTAAGACACTAAAATACTCGTATAATTCTACCAATAAACAAATATTACGAAAATACTCGGAATAAATGACAATTCCGCTTATTAATGCATTTTAAAGATTTTTAAATTCCATCCATCCATTTTTTCCATTTTTAAATACATAAATAAGGAAAAATGGACTGACTGACTGACTGACTGACATATCAACGCACAGCCCAAACCGCTGGTCCTAGAGATTCCAAATTTGGCATGTAGGTTCCTTATAAGGTCTAGGGGTGCACTAAGAAAGGATTTTTCAAAATTCAACCCCTAAGGGGGTGAAATGGGGGTCCAAAGTTTGTATGGGGAAACAAGATTAGTTGGACTATTTTATTCGAAACTTCACAGGAGTATTTCTAACGATAAATGAGTAAACACGTGTTTCAGTTTTTTTAAAAAATCAACCCCTAAAGGGGGGAAATTTGGTGACAAATTCTAAAAATCGACATGGGTGTTGTTTTTTAGGTTTATCGGGTCGCTAATAACGAAAACAACAATGAATCTTAAATCCTACGTGGAGGACGTGAAATACCATCCCCCCCTGTTGGGGTGCGAGGGGGATGAAATGTCTAAATATTAATATGGGTGTAATTTTTATGGTTTTTTGGGACGTTAATTACGAAAATGGCATCAATTTTGAAGTTTAATATTGTGGCCATGATAACTTTTGAAAGTTTGTGCCAAATTGCAAGAAATAACTGAGTGAGTGACATATCAACGCACAGCCCAAACTGCTGGTTCTAGAGATTCCAAATTCAGTATGCGGGTTCCATATAAGGTATTGAGGTGCATTAAGAAAGGATTTTTCAAAATTTAACCCCTAAAGGGGTGAAATGGGGATCCGAAGTTTGTATGAGGAAACAAGATTAGTTGGACCATTTTATTCGAAACTCCACAGGAGTATTTCTAACGATAAATGAGTAAATACGTGTTTCAGGTTTTTTGAGAAATCAACCCCTAAAAGGGGGAAATGTGGTGACAAATTATGAAAATCGATATGAGTGTTGTTTCTATGGTTTATTGGGTCGCTGATTACAAAAACAACAATGATTTTAAAATCCCACGTGGAGGACGTGAAATACCATCCCCTCTGTTGGGGTCCGAGGGGGTTGGAATGTCTAAATACTAATATGGGTATCATTTTCATGGTTTTTTGGGTCGTTAATTTAAAAAATGGCATTGATTTTGAAATTTAATATTGCGGACATGAAAACTTTTAAAAGTTGGTCCCAAATTGCAAGAAAAAACTGACTGACTAAGTGAGTGACATATCGACCCACAGCCCAAACTCCTGGTTTGAGAGATACCAAATTTGGCATGTAGGTTCCTTATAAGGTCTAAAGGTGCATGAAGTGCCGTGAGTTTCCTATGTAGATACGACCTTTTTTGATTCAATGTATTGTAAGTGATTTTCTTAATCAGTGCCGTCCGATACAACTTCAACATAAATTGATATTTGAGCGTCCGAGAGGACTCTCCGAGAGGAGTAGGAATCCGAGGTACCTAAACTTTGAATAAAGTAACGGCCATATTGATTTTCTTCATATCCGTCCCGATTTCGTTCAAAATCGATATCTGAGGGTCCAAGAAGTCCCCTAATACGACTCCAAGGCAAAATTTGGAAAAAGTGGCGGCCATATTGATTTTCTTCTTTTCTTTCCCGATTTCGTTAAAAATCGATATCTGAGCATCCGAGAGGTTTCTTAATACGACTCCGAGGTAAAATTTGGAAAAAGTCGCAGCCATATTGATTTTCCTCATTTCCTTCCCAATTTCGTTCATAATCGATATCTGAGCGTCCGAGAGGTCTCTAATACGAATCTGAGGTAAAATTTAGAAAAAGTGGCGGCCGTATTCATTTTTATCATTTCCGTCACGATTTCGTTCAAAATCGATATCTGAGCGTCCGAGAGAATTCTTAATACGAATCCGAGGTAAAATTTGGAAATAGTGGGAGCCATATTGAGTTTCTTCATTTGCAACCCGATTTCGTTAAAAATCGATATCTGAGCATCCGAGAGGTTTCTTAATACGACTCCGAGGTAAAATTTGGAAAAAGTCGCAGCCATATTGATTTTCCTCATTTCCTTCCCAATTTCGTTCATAATCGATATCTGAGCGTCCGAGAGGTCTCTAATACGAATCTGAGGTAAAATTTAGAAAAAGTGGCGGCCGTATTCATTTTTATCATTTCCGTCACGATTTCGTTCAAAATCGATATCTGAGCGTCCGAGAGAATTCTTAATACGAATCCGAGGTAAAATTTGGAAATAGTGGGAGCCATATTGAGTTTCTTCATTTGCAACCCGATTTCGTTCAAAATCGATATCTGAGTGCCCGAGAGGTCCCCTAATACGATTTAAGGTAAAATTCGGAAAAAGTGGCGACCATATTGATTTTCTTCATTTCCGTCCCGATTTCGTTCAAAATCGATATCTGAGTGTCCGAGAGGTCTCTTAATACGAATCCGAGGTAAAATTTGTAAAAGTGGCGGCCATATTGATTTTCTTTTTTTTCGTCCCGATTTCGTTCAAACTCGATATCTGAGCGTCCGAGAGGTCTCTTAATACGAATCTGAGGTAAAATTTGGCACTCAATACATGCCAGGGATTGTAAAATAAAAGTTTAATGTTACATACGTGTTATATAGGCGTGTGGAGTATCTATGGATTGGCTTTTATAAACGACATAGAGGTTTCGATATTTTTTTCCATTTAAATCAACCTTTAGATTATTTTTGCCAAGTTTCGTAGGTTCTCTGAAATGGTGCCAAGTCTGGCACTACATTGTTTACAGTAAAACTAATTTACTGCGGCTTTATGCATTTTGAGCCTTATCTTGGCAGTTTGTATACCTTAAAGGCTGTTGGATATTTAAGAAAACTGTCAACTTAAAGCTCAAAATGCATAAAGCAGCAGTAAATTAGTTTTACTGTAAACAATGTAGTGCCGGACTTGGCACCATTTCAGAGAACCTACGGAACTATAATAATAATCGTATGGTATTTATTTTCGAATCGTGAGATCTTCGAGAACACAAGTACGGTTGCCAGTTTTGTTGCACTTTTAGCACCACCCAGGGGTCACGTGTAGGTTAGCGATGGGTACTCCCTACGGACGTGGTGCAACTTCGACCCCCTTTGTCAAGTGCGTGGGCAACTTGACTGTTAGAAGTTCTCAAGCCGCCCGAAGGCCTCTAACTTGGCTTAACGACTGCTGTCGTAGACAGCAGCCGGTATCAACGACTTAACGTGCCTTCCAAAGCACGAGAGCGCTCAGTTAGTAACCACTCAAAGCGGTCACCCATCCAAGAACTGACCTGCACCCACATCGCTTAACCTCGCATACCGCACGCGGTAGGTGGGTGCCGCTGGGCCACGAGCGCTCTAAATTCTTGATAGTTTGTGCCAAATTGCAATTCAATCGGTCCAGTAAAAGCAACTCGGTTTTAAGTGTTATAAGACGGACTGACAGTAAGGAGTGCGAATGGAAGTGAGGCCAAATTTTCTTGTTGGATGCTCCTGTTAATGAATCACAATAACCAAACTTTGTATACTGAAACCCCCAGAATGTAACAACTACTTCTCTGGAAACCATCTAAATCGGTTCAACCAAACGCGAGATAATCGTGGACAAACATACATACATACATACATACCTGCATACTAACATACGTATATACGGGTCAAACAGAGAACCTCTTTTTTGTAGACGGTTAAAATTTACGCTTAGTACGCGGGCGAAGCCGCGGGCAAATGCTAGTTAGGCATATTTCTCTACAAAATTTATACTAACCGAGCGTTTTTGACATTTCGTAAAAAGTTGCTGATTTGAAATATTACAAGGTCGTATTATATTATAAGGTTGTTTCTGTTTCACGCTTTGTTTATATCTATTTTGTCTACTTCTGCTGCCGCTTGCTTCTATAGACGAATCACCATAAAATCACGTGTTGGACGAAAGTAATAATCAGTTACAGTTGGCAATTAGGCGGTGTATTAGGTTAGGATTATATGGGAACATCAAACTCAATTCGAATAGCTAAACTTAAGTGGCAGTGGGCGGGGCATATAGCACGTAGAACCGATGGCCGTTGGGGCGGAAAGGTTCTCGAGTGGCGACCACGTACCGGAAGGCGTAGCGTGGGCAGGCCCCACACACGGTGGACTGATGACCTGGTAAGGGTCACGGGTGTCCGCTGGATGCGGGTGGCGCAGGACCGGTCATTGTGGAAGTCTTTGTCCTATGTCGGGAGGCCTATATCCAGCTGTGGACGTCATTCGGCTGAAATGATGATCAAAATCAAACTGCCACTGGCCGTTCTGCAGGCTAAAATAGAGCTAGCGTAGGTATAAAAAAATACTTGTACGCGCTTTAACAATTTTAATTGAATAAAGTAAATATTTTGTAATGGTGTTAATGACCATGATGATATTTTCCAATTTCCCTCGCAATGGATAATTAAGAGTTAATAATTACCCGAAATAGCCATTTCGATAGAAATTGTTTTATCAATTCCTGTGCACCGCTACGCTTCGACAAAACCAATACAAAATATAGGTATGATGTCTGCTGGTTATGAAGGGGATTCTTTTTCTTCATTATAAACTACTTCTCACAGCCTTTGTGATGTGTTATTTTTATACACTTACACCTTGTTCATAATTTGTTTTAAAATAAAAAGGTCATTTAATAATATAGACATATATTAAACGTACATACATGACATGACAGTAGGTGCTTAAAAACCCATAAATTGTACGTCCATTATGTTTGTTTACCCTCGCCCGCCTCAGTCCATTAATACCGTTGGTTCAACTTTAATCTATTGCTGTAATTAATTTTACTTAAGACTCATTGATACCTTAAAGTTGAACTAATCGCCCCGACGCTAAGAGCTTCGTCGGGGTAAACAAATTACTTTGCAAAACTCAATCTTCAATTTGACGTGCAAACAAGGAGAAATGAGAGAACAATAAACAAATTATTATTCATGTCATAAGGAAGGAGAGGCGTGGGATGAGAAGAAAATTGTCGTCGAAATAACAGAGGGTGGATTGTGTTTAGTAGATGTAGCTCAGCATCGGTATTCATGCTCGGCCGACCCGCGTATTCTTAGCCTTATTTCATTTCCGCCATCCGACTGTCGCTTTATTCTTTGAGCATTGGCAAAGAAGAAATAGTTCTACACAGCGTCTGCCCGTGAACGCTTTTGAAATATGTTTCCCGATTCTTATAACAACATTGCCTGAAGTCACTTGAGACTTTGATAAATCGAGCACGGGAATTATTCTAAGAATATCGATGTTTTAATACAAACGTAAGTGGTACTCAGTTACTACTAGTTTCAAGTTTGCATTTGAGTTTCTTTTACTATGGATTCTTCTCTTCTTTGTGGTGTCGTTTGTTGTTTGTGGCCGAGTGACGTGACGACTGGACTGTGCGCACTCTTCGGTATCTAAGCTCCGTGATCATAAGCTTAATAAATGCCGGACTGTAATGATAAGAGCTACTGTTATGGATCATATGTATTGTTTATAATGTTTTAGAACTTAGATCTTTAGTAGACACTGTTTTATGTACGAGTACATATCAACCTAGTACAGTGGGTCACTGTGACAGCGTGTTTTCCCGCCTTTTATTGGTCGATTCGAGGCTCATAACAGCCCCTATTTGCCTTGATCAGCCCTTGCGTAAGAAAAATGCGATTATTCAGATCAATAATCTAATTAGAGATACTTCTTCTAAGGATTTATGACGCAATTAACAACTATTATTGTCTATTGTTACAGTAATTGTGTTTGATTTAATTACTCTTGCTATTAAAATGACAAAATAAAAGTGAGCATTGATAAAACGAAATACTAAAGTCACAATGACCCGTAAACAATAACGACTTTCTTTATTGTGCTGTTTTCTCGTCGTTTTGTTTAGGTTTTTAACCGACTTCAAAATTTCAAAAGAGGAGGTTATCAATTCGGTTGTATGTTTTTTGTTTGTTTGTTTTTTTTTTTTTTTTTAATGTTTGTTACTCCATAACTCCGTCATTTCTTAACCGATTTGGAAAATTCTTTTTTTGATTGTAAGTATATATATCCAAGTTGGTCCCGTTTATGTCAAAACGCAGTTCTGATGATGGGATCCACGGGGAATTGAGGGAACTCCTCAAATCTTTAAGGCAAACATATAGTGATTTTTGTGTTTTTATCAACAAGTCAAGCATTTGCATCCAAAAATGTGACATTGGATGAAGTGGAACTGCTGATGATGATCAGAACAGAACTCTTCAACGACGAAAAGTTCACGTTTGGCGATTTGTCCTCCTAGCTGTGTTTGTTAAGCAAGTTCTATTTTCACGATTAATTTTTGTCATGCTTGATTTCTGATGATAGGATCCATGAGGAATTGAGGGAACTCCTCAAATTTTAAAGGCAAACATATAGTGATGTTTGTGTTTTTATCAACAAATCGAGCATTATCATACAAAAATGTGACATTTGATGAAGTGGAACTGCTGATGATGATCAGAACAGAACTCTTCAACGACGAAAAGTTCACGTTTGGCAATTTGTCTTTCTAGCTGTGTTTGTTAAGCAAGTTCTATTTTCACGATTGATTTTTGTCCTGCTCGAGTTCTGATGATGGGATCCATTAGGAATCGAGGGAACTCCTCAAATGTGAAAGGCACACAAATAGTGATTTTAGTATTTTCATGAACTAATCAAGCATTTTCATTCATAAAAGTGACATTTGATGAAGTGGAACTGCTGATGATGATCAGAACGGAACTCTTCAACGACGCGTAGTTCACGTTTGGCGATTTGTTCTCTTCGTTGTGTTTGTCAAGCAAGCAAGGTTTTTCCATGATTCCATGAGGAATTGAGGGAGGGGCCATTTTTATTTTATTGTATGGAATCTAAGAGTGCACCATCTAAGTATAATAATCTTTCACTGGCCTCCCCCATTGAAGTCGGTTTTTTTTTCTTAAAAATTATTCTTTTTACGTTGCCGTTAATCGGCATCACAGTCATAACACGTAATACGGTTGACCCTCTAAAGCAATTGAAAAAACAATAAAGTGAATCGGGTCTGCAAATAAGATTAATCCCTAGCTAAGAAATCCTTTATTTAAAAACTTGAAATTACATTGAAAACTGGGCCTAATAAAATAAAACTAATATCAGAGTAACTTAATAAAGGTTTTAGAATGGTTTATAACAATAACTACTAGTATTACTGTGGTGCGAAGGTGTCAGAATCCACCGATTTCATTTAAACATAAGCATTTAACATCCGCATTATCGCTGCTGCCGTCAAAAAGTCCTCTCGGCAAAGTGCTGTTTTGTAATAAAATTAATGCAGAAAAACATAAAAACGCATATTTCTTCAAAACTCTTATTCCGTGCGAATCGTCTATTTTCATCCATTTTAATGATACGGAGTGGAGTAAAGATTCATCTAACAGAAGCCTCGCCGGGAGCATTATTATCCGATTAGCGGCCGGCGCGGCATTCCGGGCGCAATCTCCGCGCGGCCTCCTTCATCCAATTACACGAGCGTGAACCGGCCGGGTTAGCCGGCCCGGCACCAGCACGGCGGCGCACCGGATCCGGACACCGCACTCGTGTTGCTGGGATTCCGCTGTGCTGTGTTGTGTTATCTCCGCTAGTCCATTTTTGACCGATATATCTGTAGTGCAATACTAATCCATATTATCCATAATAATATTATAAATGCAAAAGTAACTCTGTCTGTCTGTCGTGTCTCTTCACGCTTAACCCGCTTAACGGAATTATTCAGATGAAATTTGGCATGGAGATAGTTTGTGACCTCGAGAAGGACATAGAACAGATTTTATTCCATATTATTGCTCTAAGGCTATTACGAGTCCTACACGGACGAAGTCGCGGGCACAAACCTAGTATTATACCTAATATTAAGTTCATATCGGGTAATGTCAGAAACTACATGGTCTCATCGGATTTTTATTTATTCATTATTTTATAAAAATACTTTTATTACCTGTATATTTTTAGAATTGTCTTGGACAAGGACCTACTTTATTTTACGGATCTGCTCATGATTATTTTTCATATAGTTGTCCCTTTGAATCCTTATGGTTAAACAAGATGAATTAGAACGTGGCAGATAGTGCGATAATATTCGGCTGCTTACGAATTGTCTCCATTTAAAAGCACACCAAAATGTAAAATCACATATAACCCAAAACGTCACAAACGTCAGTTCAGTACAATTTGCAGTTATGAAAGCGGAGACCCTGACAGATGAAGACCTGTCAGATATCACTTATCTGTCTCTTTCAAACTTACTGATTTGTGCATTAGTGAGAATAGATCAGATGTACAGAAATCGTTCAACTTAAATGAGCGGTTCTGCTTTCCTCTGATATGTGTGATACCATGTGAACACCTGCCAATGCTATTTATTTACGAGTGGCGCCAGTGGACACGTTAAAGGCCTCTTAATTAAATTTCTTCAGGGCAAGCGGCTTAAATCATGACCAACATATCTGTTAGAAATTTTGCATTACCATAAAACATATGATCAAAAGCAATCGGTGCCATCAGTTCTATCCATTACCCAATTATATGAGACGAGTGTGAACCGAACTAGATTAGCCGGGAAACCGACCCATCGGAGTGCATTCCGGGCTAAAGCTGTAGTAATTAACAGGAAGCATCCTGGTATGTCAGGTTACTTTGCTAATATAAAGTAACGTAGCCACTGTTTTTAGTAACCTTTTTATATCCAATTACTGTTATTTATATGCCAAGCATAGCTTTTTGATAGCTATCAGCTGTCTGTCGTTATCTGCTATCATACTCACGACAAATATACATCTGACAGTATATTTGTCGTGAGAAAGAAAATATTGGGGGACATGAAGGAAAATAGAAGCACTCTAAGTAAATAAGATTAAACTGTAAACCGGCAGCTGTCGCCTACAATCCGCAAGTGACTGCGATCTTGATTAAATAGTACTTTATTATATCGAACAGTCAATATCTAACGTGAGAGATCCGCTCGGGGTGCCGGCTACCTAGAGTTTATGTCGCGCGATCCTGAAAATTTAAGGCCCCACGCACGCACATGCGACAAAATACATATTGTATGTGCCGGCCCTTATTATCTGTCAGTCTGCGACCTGTGTATATATAGCAATTTTGCAGATAAATATATACAAATTAGATTCTTGCTGAGTTTGACTTTGGGTTGATGCCACGCGCCATTTCTTTGATGGTCAATACGGTTAAATCTTGACCCAATCTCGTATCATAAACAGTAATTAGGTAGTTTTGTCAGATGATTTCGCTTGTATAACATAAGTCATAACATACCTAAACGAGAGAGAAAAGTTCATACGTTGCCGACACTATCTATTCCTAAAGTACTAAAGCAACACTGAAAAGTGGTTACTTGGGGAGCGTAGTTGTTTCTTGTAACAAAGAGGGTAGAGCGATCTCTTTGTTGTTAAGTGGCAGCGAACGAGGCAGGCGGGGTGCGGGGGTGCATTTAGTGCGGCATGAATAGCGGGTAACTGCACTTCGTCAGCCGTCCGGGAGGAACAACCTGCTCCCGACACCCCCTTGCACTCACCAACAACATTTATTTTAGTCTTCTTTTATTAAATTATCTGAAATAAAAACCTCTTAGTTCACTTATGTAACATGGTCAATATTTAAGCCAATTAATAAAATATATCTTGCTCTCGCGGAAGTCTAAACTCGATTCCTATAATTATTCTCCTTGTTAACCCCTACGTACGAATTTATATAAGCGGTCCCACGGTTGCCGTTCGGGCGCCACTCATTAAGCCCCCGTTTTATCCCCCTCGCTTGCCCACGTTAATGTTGTTTTCGAGTATTTAAACAACTGATTACAGATGATTGAACAACGGCATTAATCACGTTTATGCAGATATTTTTTATAGCTTTTTTAAACATGCTAATAAGGAAATAAAATCGTTACGATGTCCGTCGTTAAGGAGATAATGTTAGTAAACGGCGTTACGGGCCGAGGGCCGGCGAGCGGCCGGCGGAGTGGTAAATCGGGAAGTCTACACGGCGAGCCGCAGAATTGCGTAATTACCGTAAAGGAAGTTGGCCGTTTAGAGCAAACAAAAACGCTGGCGACTCGATCGGTGGCGGGAACAAAGGGCGGGCGTAATTTGAAACAATCGGCGGTGGTGCAGAGCGGCTGGCGTGGGCGCGCACCCTCCGACTATTGATCTGACGAGTCGCGCCACCCGAGCACACCCCACGTCTCGCCCGCCGGCGGGCGGTCGCACGCCGCCCACAACCCGTATTTTAATTGCAAATCTGCCAGATAATGTGCAAATAGATAACGGTATTATATTCGGCTTGCTAACTAATTATGAAGCGCTATCGAATTACAAGCACGATATACTTTCGAGCGCTCCACTAGACTCTTGAGCGAGGCGCACTAACGGTGTATTGTATTAACGAGGTGTTAGCTATCTTTATGTTCGCTATGAAACATAATGTAGTATCTTCAAACTTAATCTTAATACAAAGGAGATTGGAAGGTATTCCCATTCGGCGCTATACCGCAGTACTTGTGTTCGTTTAATACACAAATGGGTCGATGATCGGATGCTCTCTCCTCTTCCGATTTGTTGTGGAACCGCTTATTTTCCATTTCCCTCGTCCTCAATCGGGGCCGTTCGCAGTTTCCTTGGGAAATGAATCCCGATAAGGGTATATTCTAATAGATTTGGTTATCTTCCCCAATTGGACCCGATTTAATAACTTACGTTTATTTTTTAAATTCCTTTTAAGATATCTTATGATAATTTTTATGAAATTGAATGATATGATTGGAATCGTTGTGTAATGGATTTCAATGAATGGGTATTCTTTTACTATATTATAATTGATACCTATATTATATTGATACATATAAAGTCGATACAATCTCTACTAACTATGTAAATGTTTAAAGAGTGGTCAGAGCTATTTCTTTTACATTAACAGGCCGTCTAGAGAGCGGTACAAAGTCACGAGGTCGGGCCCGCCGGCCCGCGTCTCAATAACGTCATTGCGACAACTCTTTGTGCTCGCCCCGCAATCTGTGCCTCACTCATTCCACATTTAGGGCATTCTTGTTATGTGTGGTCGTTTATCTCATTATTAATTAATCTGTATTTCTTGATGACATTGCGCTTATTGTGTTTTGTGGGGCTGATTGTATTGAAAACAGTATTAGATAAAAGCTAGGAAGAGAAACTTGATTTGTGGGCTCTTTTAATGAGTTTATATTAAGTTTAGGGGAAGAACTTATTGAAATAACAATAAAAAAAAACGGTTTTAGCTGATTAATGCATGAACTTAATCTATAACCTAAATAGTTTTCGATATACATATTAGAATAAATAAAAATGGAGCAATAAGGAAATTGAAAAAGGGAATATGGGCAACCTTTGGTATTCGCAACCTAGAAGCTCATTTTGAGCAAGACGAGTAAACCATTTTGTATAAATTGATGTCTTTTGCAGATTACCTATTAAACCTATTTAAGTTCATGCATTTTCTTTCTGACTTACTTTGGCTCCATTGGCCGTTTGTTCTGTTATGAATTACAAGTTTAAAATTAATATTACCTTTTTGAGTAGCTGATTAGACGGGCAAGTTTTTGGGGTAACTTATATGTGTAGAGCCATGGAATATTTTTTAAACCTAGACAGCATTGTTTGAAACTAAACGTAAATTACCTTTTTTTCTTATTGTAGTTCATAGTTTTTTGATTGCGATGTGTTTTGTGTTTTTTTTTATGATGACATTAGCTTGGTTTAAGTGTAAATAATCAAAACAAATGTAGATTAAATAAATTCAATAACATTTTTTTATTTGGAGTTTACAGTTAGAACTCTGACTGAAAAGCGAAAAAAACTTCAAATTAAAAAATCTCGAAATCTATTTATTTCGTCCATTCATATAGGGGGTCAAAATCTTTGCATTATAGATCCTCTATAACCTCCTGTTAGAAATACGTACGTAGTAACCAGTAACCATGTATATTATGAGTTATAATTATAATTACATATGTCTTATACATTAAAACTATTTTTCCCATTTCAGCAGCGGGAACAGAGTTGAACGCTCACAAGAAGAAGATGAAGAAGCGCGCGGGTTTCCCCAACATGAGCGTCTCCCAGCTCATGGTGCAACGGGAGCGCCCCCTCGCGGACTTCAAAGTATGCACTCCATCCCCTATTCATAGTCCATTCATTCCGACCCGTTGGTTCAACACCCTTGTGAATAGTGTTCAGGGATCCTTAAAACAGTAGTCGCGGTGAACTGACTCGCGATTGATCCGGACGAATGTCGGTACGGATAAAGTGATAATAGATTTTCCCTGTTAAAATTAAAAAGAAGGTGAACATTGCATTTCAACTGGCCTCTAGAAAAATCAAATCAAATATATTTTAATGCGGACCAACGATCCATATGTGGTTAATTATAAAAAAGAAAACTTAAAAACTAATGTTAGTATTTAATATATTAGAACAGATGATACTCGAATATATAGATTGTTGTTCAATAGACGAAGAAGCACCGCTCCTACCTACTGCATACACATACTTTGTACGTTAGAGCAAGATGCACATTGTTGCTGGCTACATATTTGAGTAAAAATATTGCCCGTCTAGAAACCCCATACGCTATGCACAAAATACTAAATTTAACTTTAAACAGCTAAATAAATGAATAAATATAAATAAATATTAGGGGGACAATTTTTACACAAATCTAACTAGTCCCATAGTAAGTTCAATAAGGCTAGTGTTATGGGCACTAGACGACGATATATTTAATAGATATATGTATACTTAAATACATAGAAAAGATCCAAGTCTCAGGAACAAATGTTTTTGCTCACCACAGAAACAAATGCCTTTACCGGGATTCGAACCCGGGACCTCTAGCTTCGGAGGCAGTGGCACTACCAACTAGGCTAAACAGGCCGACAACTAAATGCACTATATGGCTATTATTCCAAGTTAGATTATTAAATTGGAAATACTTTTTATGATTATTGGTATTGTATTCCAGTTCTTTCGCATTCACATAGCGCAGAGAGCGCCCTCTGCGCTCAAAGTGTGCACGTTAACTATTCATAGCGGCAATAAGTGCCGGCCCGCTGCCAGCCTTTACTGTCTATTATGAATATTTTGCGATTCCATTTCATTTCAAACCTTGGCAATGATTTTATAAGATTATGGTCTTGTTTTGTATTTGTTGCTTGTGATTGAGTATTTGACTCTTGCTTCAATGTTTACTTTACTAAACAGACTTTGTAATGTTGTGAACAACGGATTAATAAAACTAATGCTTGGGCAAAATGTGCTCTTCACCGCGATTATGTTTATTTGATTGT
Organism: Notocelia uddmanniana; assembly: GCA_905163555.1. Lineage (NCBI taxonomy): Eukaryota > Metazoa > Arthropoda > Insecta > Lepidoptera > Tortricidae > Notocelia > Notocelia uddmanniana. The sequence continues at coordinate 18,653,446 of LR991059.1, read as the reverse complement.
ACGTATTAAGGTCAAGGTAAGTATTAAGGTCGTTATCTTTCTTTTTTTTTACCGGAGAATACGAGTTTTCCCGAATATTTTTCGCCCCCGCATTGCAAATCCGTCCTGAATAGTAAATTTCATCGACAATGTTAGAGCTGTCGTTGCCGAGATACCCGAAATAAGTAAACGTACAAGAATAATTGCTCGTTTAAAGATTGTTTAGTATTAAACAAGGCTTAAATATTAGAGTATTGGATTTAATATAAAATTATGCGAGATAATAAGGAAGATAATGATATTTAATTTCATCATCTTGCTAATTATCGCGCATAATTTATTTGACTGAAAGAAAGTCGGAATTTGGTCCGCAGAGTTGCAAGTCGACAGATTTCTACTTATAGATCTCGAGATCACATTTATTCTCATAAGAATAAATATTATTCACTTAAAATGAGAATTTAATATTAATAATGTTATAACTTAAATTTAATACAATATGTTCTGTGTCTTAATCTTCGACTTAAAATCTAGCATCCATGAACTATGGCAATGGGAAATAACAGCATAAAACATATGTATGCTTTATCAATAATAACAATATAACTGATTAGATTATCTTTGAATCACAATGTTTGAAGTATTCATTATCGCATTTCAGGACAATGAGCACAGTCGCATCGTGTCGCCCGGGCTCGGACCCCGCGGTACCGTCGCGCCGCAAAACATGCCAAACCCTATTCCACAAGACAATGACGTCAAACAGGAAACGCACGTACAAAGAAGCTCTCACTACCTCACCGTCAATAGCGGCTGGATAACGCAACAAGAGACCCTAGACACAGGACAAAAACAAAACCAGCCCACGGGCCCCAGCGTCCACAATCCTCTCAATGTGGGCATGCCCGTCTTAGGAACTAACGGACAAATCATAGGCGTCAACACAGGGTACAACAAACATCCCAATTTTAAAAACGTTATGGGAATAATGCCGAGCGTGGAGCCAGAACAAAAGGAAGAAAAGAAAGAGCCTCCTCCACAAAGTCTACCCCAGACCAAACCCGCGGTGAAAGAGGACGAGTCGCAAATATTCTGCGGTCTTAATCAGCCGCTGACTCCCGAAGTCATGCAGAAGATTAACGAACAACAGCAACTGTTTATACAGCAGAACCAAAAACAAATAGAAATGGCTATGAAGGGCTATCGGACGCAATTAGCGGAATCCGTGAACCAGAACAAGCTCCAGGGACAGAACCAATACGTTCCTCACGGTCAATTGGTGATACAGAACGGCGCGGTTGTCAAAACTAACCCTGCTAAGACACCGCCTTGGCAAGTCAAGAGGAACGACGCCACTCCCAACCCCATGATGAGTCCCAGCCCGAAACCTCCAAAGCTAGACAACATGGATTACGAGGACCCGCCTATTAACATATCAGATGATACATCAGCCGTTAAGAATAATTACGTCAATAATGAACACGCGTTGAACCAAGCGATGTGCCCCCGCGTTCCGCCCCTGCCACAGCATTACAACATGATGGGTCAGCACTGGCCGAACGCCGAAATTAACAGGAAAAAACTAAAAAATCACAACAAAGGCTCCAAAAAGAAAAACATTTGTACGGAAAATAAAATAATGACATTCAACAATGGTATGCGGGTCGTCCAGGATTCGAAAGGAAAATCGTGCGAGGACATGTCCAGTAACAGTGTGCCGTCATTCATGGACGATCCGAACGGCTACTTAGCGCAACAGACGGTGCTGCTAAATAACACGATATCGAGACAAGTAGGGATCAACTCTTCATTTGACGGCAGCCAGTTCGACAACACGAGTAATTGTTACGTGAATAATCAGCTGGATAAGTCTCTCAAGCCGCTAAATAAAACATGCGATATGAACAACGTCTACAGAAGTAACATGGTGCCAAATGCCTCTCCTTCACCTAACAACACGCCCGACAGCAGCGTACTATCCGACAAGGGTCAGGACTGCTGCAAAGGTTGCAACGTTTATAAAGCGAACAATGCAGACTTCTCCGAAAATCAGATGCGGGTTAAATACATGAAACACAATATGTACAAAATGGAAATAGACGGGAACCGTCAAGACTCGCGCCTCGCGCCAAGCCCTAACCACAGCTTCGATGACAACCCTGTTACATCATCGACGTTCATAGAAAGAAGTCCCATACACGACAACTGCGGTCCCATACAAGCCGGGACCGTCAGTACCAGCAATGTTTCACCTTCGGAGAAGCTGCAACTACCGGAGCCTTCGCCGACCTCTTCAAATAGCTCCCGCAACACTGACACGCCGCACAGTAACGGGAGCAATAGCTCACAATTCACTCCGAACTGTACATTCCCTATACCGAGCCCGGCGTACTCAAATGCTAGCTCATATAGAGACAATAGTAATCCTTCGACGCCCGGCGGACAATACCATTACCATTCCCCTGGCCCGCCTAGCACACAATCCATCACCGGAACTCAGATGATGCATTTCATATCAAATCATAATGTCAATAAAAATCTCATGGAAGTAGACAACATATCAATGGTTGGAGTGAAGCCTGGATTGAAATTACCACAGGACATATTTAGGGTAGAATCGAGGAAGATGGTAGAAAATTCGATGCCAGGGTACTGTCCTCCTCCGCACATGGGCGGCGGCCCGGCACACTCGCTGGTACAATCTTGCTACGTGCAGACTTTCGTCACGACTATGGCGAGCTTCTCAGTCACAAGGGATACGGTCACGTCTGTGCTCGCAGGCAAGGCCAATACAGCGACTACGTCGATAAACGCCTCGCAGATTAATTTCATCAGGCCACCACCTCCGCCTAGTGTCAACCTGGCTACCACCTACGCTATTCCGAACAACCAGCCGGATCCGTTCATAAACTCGGTCAATCTGCCAACTAGTTACCCCCTGCACATCGCTGGTACGACCGCGCAGAACATGATATCGAAATCACCCCTCGAGATGGTTCAGAATGTCATCGGCACCGGACCAACGAAACCCGAAACGAGCACGATGACGATACAAATGAACAGGAGGCCATGTCCTCCTACTACACCTGGACAAATTTTGATATCGTCGACCGGTCAGATTATAGTGTCGAATAATCAGATGCCGCCACCTCCACCGAAGACTACAACAGTCGCTTCACCTACACAGGGCTCTGGTACATCACAGCTTCAACCAGGAGTGAACCAGGTCGTTGTCAACGCTCTCCCTACGCCCTTCGTCATCCAACCCCCTATGATGGCGGTTGAAGGACAGGTTGTCCAGCCGAACAATATGCTCCCTCAAATCGTAGCTGGAGGCCTTGTTCCCGGCCAGTCCCCTAGCGACAGCCCGCGTCCGATAGACGTCAAGGGACCGAGCTTGGTGCCGGGCGTCGCTATGCTATCCCCTGAGAGCCTGAAGAAGAGAAAGAAAAAGAAGAACACGAGCATAACGAACGTTCTCCAAATTACGGCGCCGCAGCAAAACCCGAACATTATGGTCCATCATACGTCACCGCAGCAGAGCTCGAGCCCTCAATTTTCTCCTCGAGGGTACCAGCTGTCTCCCAATAACAATATATCTCCAGCGCCGATGCTCCAAGCACTAACGATAGTGCCTGGCAAGTCAGGAACCCCAGCGCATATAGTCATGAACGGCCAGAGCAACTCGAACAACTTTGGATCTCAGCAAATTATAGCTAACACGTCGCCCTCGCAGCAAATTAATTTATTACAACCGGTGAACCTCATTAACAATCCTAGCGGCGTAATGCCAAACTTCCCAGCTTTTCAACAATTCATAGTGCCAAATATCGGCGGTATGGTGATGACGGCCGACGGGACGATCATACAAGATAATTCCAACGGCATGCCGATGCAATTACAACTTCAGACAGTTAATGGGCAGAACGTTTTGACCCCGGTGCAGAATCCTGGTGTGTTCGCCGCGGGTGCAAACGGGGGAGTTGTCATTCGAGCCCAAAACCAACAGGGGAAGATCATACAGTCCCAACATAGCCCGGGAGCGCAGTTCCTCTCCCCCAATAGCCAAGTCATGATGAACAGCCCCAACTTCAACGGACAACTAAGCCCACTTCTGACGAATTTGAGCCCGACGAACGCCTTCAACGGGCCGCAAGGTCGCCCGAACGTCCAAGCCCAGGAATTTATTCAGACCAACCAAATGGGACAGCTGATGGTAAGTTCTGTAAAGTTATGATTTGACAAAGGATTAATTTATGATAGTATGTGATTTTTGGTTATTTCATTTTAAACTGTTAGAGCAATCAACCAAAATAAAGACAAAATTATGTCTCTGCTTACGACCTACTAACTACTAAAATGATTTATCCGTTGCTCGAAAAAGAGCTGCTATTATAAATGAATACAACTTTCCATACACGTATATGTTTCCTTACCAATGAAATTGAACTAGGTGCCGCTGTCGCCGAAGCAAGCGCTCCCACCAAATCGCAACTCCACGTTCGTCCAGCAGAACACCACTATAGTCCAGCAGCAGACGACTCTAGTCTCCAACTCGCAGCCGTCTTTAGCTCTCGGCTCGCGACTTAGCATCGATCCGAACGTGTTACTGGCGAAGCAGAAACGCGTGGAATCACCACCGAAGGAGAAGTTCCCGGAGTACGGATCGGAGTCGCACTCGGTAAGTCCAGTAAATTTCTGTATTGTTTAACATTCATTTGTAATAGGGTGGCTTTTGTTTATTTTATTTAAGACGGCGCAGTACGATCGGTGCGGATCGGTTCTCCATACAAACGTATTTAGGCTCTCATTTTAAAACGCTATGCTAGAATAACATGAAACTTTGTATACACAATGGGATCCAGCTTGTCTAGGGCGGAAATTAGTTTCTGTTGCTTGAAATTATAATGACGAAAAAATACAGCGATTATTAAGGTTTTCATACCAAACCAAACGTACTGCGCCCTCTTAAAGACGTTTTTCTTTTTTCGGATACGGTTTATTCAAGAAACCTACAACTTTCCACCCGGACTAAAATCTCCCTGTGTTTCTTCATATCCGCTAAATTCAATAATGTATTATTGGGCCTTAGAGCATACATACTCGTAACTGGAGTAGCCATTAGTATACTTACCCCTCGGCCAAAAAATAGGCACAATGTGCAAAAAAATATTAAAAACTACTTCATTCATCGATTTTAAGTCAGTCTCGAAATCGTTTTCGGCGTGTGAAGAGCTCCGTGAAAATACCTTCATCTGCTGTTTAGGGTAATAAAACGTTGTACTTTATCAAATTTACAAAAATATTGATGATAATTTCACATACTGTTAGCATTTTTTTGCTTTATTTATAATTTTATGCGCAATTCAAGTTTTATTTCATATCGTAAATCGAGCATCGATTACAAAATCGATTTAAAAACATTCGTGCTTGACCATTAGGGCTAGCTGTGAAACGTCACCGTATTTAAAGAAATAAGGACTACTGTTTATGAAAATTTCTTTGAAACATGGTCCTTATCGACTTCGGTCAATTTGGCCATCCGATAATAACCCAATAATGGATCTAACGTTAACGAAAATGAGGTCGACTTTTATTGTTCAACTTTAGTAGTTTGAATGTGCGTGAGTTGATTGTTTTAGTGTGGGTGCATAGTAATGGAACAATATATTGTAAGTGTGCGTAGTTTTTTTATATGTGTGTTACCTCGCCCCCCGCAAAAATTGGCATAATATTTTTTGGTAAGATGCGCTGATGGCCACTCGAGTTATCTATGCTCTAAGCATTGGGCCTATAGTCTTGTATGAAGTTAATTTCTCTAAGAGATTGATATTCAAAGGCTGGGTTTTATAAAGATCCGTTAGACCAAATGTCAGGTCAGATTTTGGTAACTGTCAACTCAATAACTTACCGACATAAAGTAGCGGCAATAAATATATCATATTCATGTTTTCTTTTTAGTATTTTCAGATGTGTATGTACGACTAAGAGTGCCTAACGAATATTATGTACTGTAACGAATATTATGTATGTACTTTAGATTGAGAGTCAAACTTTACATTTTATTGTATTATTCCATATAGATATAGAAAATCCATTCTACGCAAGTTTATCTAAAATTGCGTAAAGTGACTGAAACGCACCACAATAATAGAAGTGACTTATTACAAAAAAAAATTGTGCAAAAATTGCAGTTTCTTGTATTAAAATCAAAATATTAGCTTAGTACTTTGTTCTGAAAGAATTTGGAATTCCATACCTTTAATTGAACAACCCTTTCATTGACGTTAGCTGCTTTCCTTGCACTCACACGACGACCCAGCTCCTTCCATAAGTTTTCGATAGGATTTACGTCCGGACTTTGGCTGGCCAATTCCAGAACCCTCGACGTTTTTTGAACCCTTGCTTTACAAGATAAAACGAATGTTTCGGTTCGTTATCTAGCTGACACATAAACGCTCTGCCGAAATGATGGCGTGCCCAGGGAAGAAAACCGTCTTGCAATATTTATTCGTAAACTTTCACCGTCATGATGCCGTTAATTCGATGGTGATTAGATGTAATGGACCCACTCCACTTCCACTGAAACAGTCCCATACGATAAGGGAGCCGCCGCCGTGTTTGACTGTAGGAAGCTGGTACTTGGGATCATAACGAGCATTTTCTGGAAGTCGAACGTAGGTAATTTCATCTGTTCCAAATAGTAAAAACTTGGATTCGTCACTCTAGTTACCCTTTGCCGGCTGCAAAGTTATTTTAGATGTAGGGTGAGTTTCAGCAACTTACGATTACAGACCGATCATCGTTAAATATGGCGCCGGTGGCTGTCATCCCATAGAAACTTGTCAAACTTTCCGCACAACTATATCTTGACGAACACCGCTTACGATTATGGACAGTTTGGTGCAACCCATCCTTAAATTGTACTGGGATGACAGTTAAATGACAGGTGTCATCGTACTCAGGTAAGCGAATGATGTATTGAGTAAAATGAATGTCGCAGGTGTCGACGCAGACGCTGCGCAAGTCGCCGGGCGGGTCGCCGCCGGACACGACGACGCACAGCCCGCTGGGCGAGCGCGCGCGCTCCCCGCTGCCGGCGCGGGCGCCGCGCGCGCCCGCCGCGCCCGCGCACGCGCACGCCGCGCACCGCCCGCGCCCCGACACCACCACCGCCGAGCCGGACCCGGACGACGCCGCCGCCTCGGTGCGTCACACACACACACACATATAATTTCGAGGGGTTGTATCTGTTCATTGCACGGTCGAGTCGCGCAACGCACTGCGGTTAGTTGGGACACACGTAATGTATTAGGAAAACCGCTGTCGCCACCGTTCGGAGTCGTGGCCGGACTGATACACACGCACTCATGCATATTATCAGGGGCGGCCTTTGGGGGTGGCGGGCAAATCAGTCGCCCGGGACCTCGTTCTTGTGGGGACGTACTGGCGCAACTACCCTCGAAAAATATTAGTGTACTATTAGTACAGTCAAGTCAAAAAATTGGAATGTTTGTTACTTTTGAACTCTATTTCTATTGATTTTAGAGTCCAAAAGTGACAAACTTTCAAACTCCTCGATTTACAGTCGCAAAATTAACTGTTCGTCACTTTATGGACCTTAATGTCATTAAAATAAAGTCGAAAATTGGCGAACCTTTTTCATTCCTCGACTATACAAAGACAAAGCTCCTCGAAAAAATCTACCCGCCCGGAGCCAGGCAATGGGCAAGGCCGCCACTGTATATTAACCCTCGTGTCGCCCGCCATACAAACAACACTGTTGCTAGTCACATTGAATCAAGTTGGTTAGAAAAAGATCTGGTTTTCGCTTGATTGTACATTCCGTTGCACATTGGACGGCACCAGGATACCGCTTGTATTCTATAAGGGGTAGGTGGACAACGTGAAATTTCCGTGCCACTTTTTGTATTATAGGGTTTAAGGGTCTAGTACCCATAACACAAGCCTTATTGAGCTTACTGTGGGACTAGTTCGATTTGTGTTAAAAATGTCCCCTAATATTTATTTATTATTTATTTATTTAAGGGTGGGGAAATTATGATGCAGTGATAGGTTGCTAGCCCATCGGCCACAACGCACTTCAACCCGGTTCCCATAGTCGACTGTGATAACTTTAATGGGTGGTGCTATTCTAACCCGGCACCACATTTGGATGTAAATCATACACATACATGTGCTCTCTTTCCTGTATCCCATTCGAACTGAGAATGACTAAAAGATAACTAAAGAATGCTAAATACTTCGGTTTTCATATGCTTCTTTCGCTTCTATCACGTACATACATTTCTTAACCTTTGAGGTAGGCGATTTACCAATCGCACCACAGTCGCGTAATGTGTGAATAAAGAATCGAAATTATAAAAACGTAAGGGGCAGTGGGCGTACCGGAAGGAACAGCGGGGGTGGACTCACCATAACGTGGACTGATGACCTGGTAAAGGTGGCGGAAGTCCGCTGGATGCGGGTGGCGTAGGACCGGTCATTGTGGCACTCTGTGGGGAAGGCCTATGTCCAGCAGTGAACGTCCTTCGGCTGATATGATGATGATGAAAAACGAAGTAACAGTAACCACATCTATTTACTTCATTGACAGTGTTACTTCGATATTACTAATGAATCTTATGATATTATCCGTTTTGTTTGATATATGGAAGATGTTAATGATGACCGTTACATCCCCCGAAGAGTAGCCTGAAAGAAACGACTGCGTCTTCCGACCGCGAGTCAAATCTATATCTAACTAGCGAGTAAATACTATAACAAAATAAATGTAACATTCCAGGCGATGGTCCAGTGTGTGTCTAGCAGCGAGCAGGACATGGCAGAGTCTCGTGAGCTCGCCTGGCCTGCCCAGCGAACTGACTTCAACTCCGATACTGACGCGCAAAGTAAGATCCTTCATGAATTATCTGCCCTAATGCGAATACACTGTTCAATAAAAGCCAGTTTATAACCTGTTCAAGCTATGGGGAGGAGCCCCATTTCTATCTGACTTTTTCACTTACTTAATTGCTGTCTTTTATGATTATTTATTAACACACATGTTGCTTATGTTTGTCGTGCATTGACCTGACATCTTTTTAAAATTTAAAGCATCAGATAATCTATCGTGATGCTAATCGTATCTGTAAGATCCTGTAATTGGATCTGCTGTTAATATTCACATAGATACTTAGTAACTGCTGTTGGTTCTCCTATAAATGAATATATACATAAGTCATGGATAGCTGCTACATAACACTTGATAAGAGTCTGAGTCAATTGTTGGTTATTCACATTCACTGTAATAATGTCATGTGTGTATGTAATATTGACTTCTATTTTGAAAATTTTACCAGTTTCTGAACAGCTCGAGAGAAGTATATGATATGACAATAACATTCAGAACAATATGTTGTATTTTCAGGCGTAATGTCAAACTTGCCACTCTTGCGCCAGAACCGCAATCACAACTCCGTGGAGTCCACCGAAATGCATTACAACCAGAACATCAACCCGTCACCCGCGAACCAGCAGAATCTCATGCCCGTCACCACAAACTACTACGAGCGGACGCAAACCTATAAAAGGAAAAACGATTTCGGTGACGGCTCCACATACAGGACTGACAAAATGATGCGAACAACCTATGGTATGGTCCACAGTCTCCCTAAGGAGGACTATGACATGGGACTTGGCTCCCCGGACAAGCAAAGACATTTCCCATCTTCGGGGACCAGTTCCGACTCATCCGCTATCCAAAAAGTGTTTGATAGGCACAACCTGGGTTCTGGGAACGGTGAGTATCACTTTCAAGTACATGTATAGTCTTTCTTGCTACGCTTACGATCCTTGGCTAATTTAAACTACAATCTATCAGAAATTCTACCCATCAGCTTGAGTGTTGGCAACATATTTGACTCTATTTTAAAGTTACCTTTGAGGTAAAATATAAAGCCCTTTTTTCAAGTATCTACTGTAATTTACATCTAAACAACAATGATTGCACATGCCACATGATTTATTAGTCTTCACTCTTGACATACTTCTTTTATCAAGTTTAGTATCGAAATTGACTGTTATATATCAAGAAATATAGAAGAAATATTTGGAATCCATGCTATGAAAATCTACAGGTAAAAAGGGCTTTGAAAAATTCCAATTTACTTCCTAACAAATTAAAACAATAAAGGTTGCCACATACTAATTTGTCCGGAACCATCTCACGCTTTGGTCACAGCTAACAAAATTCAAAATTTATCATTATGTTGTGTCTTGTATTGGTTTTGGATTGACTGACGCCTACGTACCCGAAATTGAAGGATCACGTGTATAAATAGAGCTGTTTGTTGATGATACATACTGACGTGTATTGGTATATTTCAGCTTCCACATAATGCGATACTGTATTGGTCATTGGTTTTCTTTTGGTTGGGTTAATACAAGATACAGCTGTTAATAAAGGGTGTACTGGAAACTAATCAGAACAAGCGATGTGCAGCGTCCGAACGTTCCCCAGCTTTCTGTCGCTTTCCATTGCACCACACTCGAACAAGTAACAAAATTGGCTCACAAATTGGGATTCCATTACTAACGCATCATTGTAAAGCCATCATCATTTCATCTGTTCATCATTGTAAGTAAAGCACAATTTTCATATTACTGTTCTTCTTTGGTGTGGGAAAATGTAAATTATGAATCTACTTCACCTATTGTAAGTTGCACTTGTGATACAATTTACCGGAAGCATAAAACATGCATTGTATTTTTTGTTAGTAAGTACTCATGAAGCAACTTGTAAATTGTATTGTTAAGAGTTGATCTGGAGTGTTACTTATTTATAAGTCGGGATTTTAGTTAGAGTTTTAAATAGACATGTATTTGGAAAATTACGTGAGTTACATTTCGGGTTGCTGCAAAGGGAACCAATTGTATTTGATGAATGAAATGTAACGGTAATTAACAATAGTTGTATCGGTAAAGTTACCAAAAATGTTGAAGGATTTATACAAGCATTATAATATGTTAGATGAATTTATTTATTCCAATTAAAATTCCGACTATTCGCACAAAAAAAAATGCCTTTACAAATGTACCTAACACCGGAAATTCTTATTACTACTGCTGTTCTAGAATATTTTCTCTTAGACTTTAGTAACATGTGTTAAATCTCGCTTTAATTTGCCGTGTGAAAAGCTTAATGTAAGTTTAATACTAATCGTATCGACATCGTCACTGGATCGACTGGGACTCGAATCGATCGGTAGATCGCGGTCCAACGCGAATCTGATGCGGAGGGGACAATGGTGCGAACATATTTAACACATGTTACCGAGGTATAACATGTGTTAAATCTCGCTTTAATTTACCGTGTCTAAAGCTCAATGTAAATTTGTCAAAGTCTACGTAAAGCATAGTTAATTGTCATCGTATCGGATCGTTCGCGGTTCGGGAGTTCGGGGCCCCGTCTAACCTGCATAATCGATCGGTAGATGCGGTCGAACGCGATACCGACGAGGGCTCTATGGTGCGATCATTTACTGCCGGCGAGCTGGTGTGGGGGCCAGTGCGAGGGCACGCTTCGTGGCCCGGCAAGTTGGGCCGGCTGGGTTCTGACGGGCGTTGGACGCTGCACTGGTTCGGGGATCGACCGGACTCGCTGCTGCCCGCGACGGCGCTGCTCACGCTCAGCGAGGGCCTGGAGGCTCACCACGCGGCGCGCACTAAACATCGGAAGTGAGTCGACGACCATATACTAAGAACATGAAGAGATATACTCTGTCGCGGATATTCTCCCGACCACTGAATAATTATCTCGACTGTTTTCTCTAATTCATTCTCTATTCCCGAAAATATTAAAGTTTTTCGTAATTTAATATAATACTATTTTTATTGGACTTGTTTTGTAACATTTAATTAAATTGCTATCTAGAAAAAATTGTATTAAAGCTCCATTTACACACAGCATTAATCGCGTGCAACTTCAAGTACATGGCGGAGTTTGATAATATCGATTGAAAACACCCCTTGGTAATCTGCAAAGAGCCACCCGCCGTCCGCTGAATGTGGGTGGCGCAGGACCGGTCATTGTGGCACTCTTTGCGAGAGGCCTATGTCCAGCAGTGGACGTCCTTTGGCTAATAAGATAATGATGATGATGAACCCGCAATGTAGTTAAACTTGCATGTGATTCTTGCGATTGGAATGTTACGTCAAAAGTGTTGTAAATCTAACAACAGTGATTACCCTTGTCCATGTTCGTTGAATGCTATTATTAGTATCGCTCCCTCTCTATTGTCTGTCTTTGTGTTTGGATCTCGTTTTAAACGAGTGGGAGATACGTTGAAAACTATCATCATTGTAATCTATTTGCTTCATTTGCGCAGGAATTCTAGCATATCCTAACGTTTAACGATGCTTTTGTAACACATTATATTTGTCTATTATTCTTAAATTAATGTACCAGATACTAATATCGAACACCTAGCAAGTACTTACTTTATTGTCCTTAACTTACAGTGTTATTTTGTTTTGTAAAATTAACCCAACCCAAAAGATTTTATAAGTTTAACACGCTGAATATACCTTTTGAATTTCCTTACATTTTGACTTAGATGGTTAATTAATTTTATTGTGTATTGAAACAGGAGTAGAAAACTAAACACGCTCCTCGAGAACGCCATTCAAGAAGCGATGGCCGAGCTCGACAAGAAGAGTGAGCCAGCCGAGGCCGAGGGCTCTGAAGAGGTGGCTAGCGAAGCTCCAGAGGTTGTTGATACTCCCAAACGCAGTAAGAAACGAGAGAGGCCGAGAAGCAGGGACAAGCATCACAGGAAGCACCCTGCGAAGATGCCCAAGGCGACCGACACCGGCCGCCTGCGCAGCTCACGATGACATCTGACAAATCATTTGTACCGCTGTTTACGAGATTTAAGGCAGGTTGCATTAGGCAAGTATTAAGGTGCTCTTACTCGGGCAATATTTTGAGCAATTATTGCGCGTCAACAGTACACGCGTCCTTCTCTGGCTTGTAAGTAAAAGTGAGACAACCGTACTGTTGACGGGCAATTATTGCTCAAAATATTGCCCGTGTAAGAGCACCTTTACATTGCAGTACATGACAGATAATTTGAAACAACTCGCTTTTATCTCAAGCATACAGTTTTTTGCATTGCCTTTAATTTCCTCCCTAATATTTGCGCCTTCGTAGAAAGTGTAAGGTCCATCTTGCAGCATACTCATAGGAGCTTTACTCCACCAACGCGCTAATAAATTATGAAAATACAAATATTGCCCTAGTTGACGTGTTTCCACAATATACATTAAAATCACAAGACATCGGTAAGTGATATACAAACCCAGGGCGTGATAACGTTACTGTTTATGATATAAAATAGATTTGTATGTCTACAAGTTAGTATAAACTTCTTAAATACATCACATAGTCAATGTCATCAATGTGTAGGAATAGTTAGTAAAAATTATGTTGTAATTGTACGAACATTATGCGTACAATTTTTTATTTTCTACGTGTCTAGAGTGTTATTACTAACCAGAGATTATCTACCATTCCGTACCTTTAATAAATATTGTATATATATCCTCTTAATCTCTTTGTTGAAATACTTTTATTTGAGAGTATAGTATGTTGGATTAAACTAAATTTGAACAGAAGAGTTCCTGGCATAAAATTCTCTATTTTTTGGTATTTACTTAACATTTACTTATATGAAAGTGATTTATTACGTACAATTAAGGTAAAGCGTAGGTACGAGTAGTGCAGCCGTGGTTGTGAACCATGACTGCGCGCGCCTAGACTAAACCACGACTACAATTGTCTTTAGTAGGGATCTTCGATATCAAAAATAATAATAGGTACTATTGTAAAGTACACACCTGTCATCGATGTATTGTACAATTTTAGTGAACTGTAAATGAATAACAAAGTAAATCGCTATATACCGTGTAAATTTTTATGTGTGTTGTTAGAAAATAATAAGTGAAACATGATTTCTAGTCAAAATATTGAGCATATTAAATGTAGATTTTATAGACGAGGTAATTGACAATAACACTGGCCTGGCGTTTGTTGACGCGATATCAACATTGTTTCGGTTACATATTTAATAAGTACAGTACATGATTATTGATTTCCACTTTGTCAAACTTTATTGCGTTGATAACTTTATACATTAAGCTCAAGTGATAATTATGGATAGCCATTTAATTTTTTAAAGACACGCTACGTTAAATAATATGATACACATTTACTGTCGGATATTCATTGTTTGTTTTGTGGTACCATGCCTCCTTTTTTTCTTTTTAACAAACATTAAAATAATAATAAATTGTTAAATTAATAAATTATGTTTTCAATTGGGCGTTTCTTTTTTCCTTCATTAAATATATTTTTGTAGTAATTTGTCTCTTTTTCAAAATTCGGAGTTAATCCTTATAATTTACTTATTTTTTGTTGTTGCGTTACCATTCTGCAAGTATTGTTAATATCCGAAACTTGAACGCTTATGATTCTGATGGAAAGTGCGATCTGATCGCACGCACGTCGACTGTACCATCACCATCACCATCACCTACATGCCATCACAATGATCACATATCCCTAACCTAACCTTGTCACCCCTTTGAGTTAACGTAAAATAAGATAATCACTGTAAGTGTCGTTTAATTCATAAGTATTTTGTTTTGTGGTGCAAGGGAGATTACTTTTAAACATTTCTAAAATGCTTTTTAAACACATTCAAGTAATATAATAAAAGATTTTTAAAAACTCTAGGTAGAATTAATGTTAACTATAGGTAGGTGACGTCATACCGTGGATCCACTTCATAGGTAATTTGTTATCGATAGTCATTGTTAGATTATTATCTATGTGCAAAATTACTTTGTGATTTTTGAACATGTCCGATAAAATTATATATCAAGGAATTATCTCATAGCTTACTTACTGTTTTTATAATATCGTATTTTAACCTTAGAGATTCCACTTAAATTCGAAATAAGATGTGACTCCAGATGCCGACATGTATTTAACGTTAAATGAAAAATGTTTATTATATTGATAGTCGGACCTCCCGCGAGATGGTATTATGTACATAATCTTACTGTAGTTATGTATAGTATTTTATTTCGATGAGAATTAATGTTTTATAGACTAATATACAATATAAGATTATTTATTTGTTTTGCTGTGTACATATTTTTTTCAATAAAATGTACCTGTTTTATTTAACTTTATGTTTTATTCATCCCTTTTAACCTAGTTCCAGTTATAGTACAATTTTCCAATCCTTGGAAAGCCGATGTCAAAAACTTGCTACTTAAATTATGGGTAAGGTTGGTATTATGAGTATGAGGGCTTGTAATAGCAACTAACTTAAATATCTTCCTCTGAGATCATTACTATTGTATTGTATTCAATACAATAGTAATGATCTCAGCTATATATATATATATTTTAATATTATTATATATATTTTTTTCTAATATATTTTTTTTAGCAGAAGAACTATATCAAGCGTGTTCGTTGTTCATTACAATGATCTTAGAGGAAGAGGCTATTTGAGTTAGTTGCAATTACAAGACTACACCTTATTATGATGATATTTAAGTTTAAAACGTAAGCTTCAAACTTTTCTGGACGGATACGGAACAAGATATGCGGAGGGTTAAATAACCACATACGTGATGTCAATAGAATTTCTTTCTTAGTTCTTCAATTTAAGGTGCAAATTAGATTGCATATTCGAAAAAGGTGACTTCTCTTGAAATTAATCACCGAAACGGTGTTCAGTGTGTACTGTTTTTTGTAAAGCCTTCCAGACTAGTCTGTTCTAGTAGTCGGCCTGGGAGGTTAATGAGAACTCATACCTAACCTATCGATTCTCTAACCAATGAACGTACAGTAAAGATTTTTTTGTCACCGTCATTGTATATAAATAATTTATACCAATAAATAAACCGACTTCAATTTTGTACTTAGCTATGCCATAATTTGTGGTTTCCGTGAGCCAATGCTTGGTTACCTACAGGAAATACCGAAATCGGCATATGCGTGCCTATCAATTTCGAGGAGTTCCCTCGTTTCCTCCTAGATCTCATCATCAGACCTTCACCAAATTTATATGGGACCGACTTGCTATGAAACAAAAAAAAAATATCAAAATCGGCCAACGTGGTCAAGAGTTTTTGGGGAACATACATACATAAAAAAACATGTAGACGAACTGATAACCTCCTTCCTTCTATTGAAGTCGGTTAAAAAACGCATGTTTCCGTAATCGTTAATTTTCGGAACAATGTTGGATGATCCTCTTGAATCGGCACAGTTTGGTAATCCCACCTAGTATTACCACCTTTTACCATTGGTAACATTGCCTATAGGGAATAAAACCAAGTTCTATTTGATATTTTTATCTGAAAATGGCAATTTTCTACAGATGTTTGGATCGACATGAAACAGAGCGGTAAGAGGTTTCCCTTCTCAGTCGTTTATCAAAACAATAATATCTCATGTACCTCTCCTCCCCTCCTTCCACGGCACAATACTGTATTGAAAGGGTTAAGCAACAGGAAAAGAGGTTAGTGGGTCATAACAAATGTTTAGATAGGTGTAGTTTGCATCTCCCGCCATCTACGAAGAAACGAATGAACTCCTTCATGTAATGTTCAAAAACTAGGCAAAGTTTTTAGTAGCGCCACACAATGACAGTTCGATTAAATAACGGTAGATGGCTTACCAGTCGCGTGCAACAGAAGTACAGTCGTTTACAATTAAATGTTTACAATTTTACACCTTATTAAATTGTACCAAGGTCCAAATTGGAGACATCATTATACCACCAGCAGGATAGGAATATAGGTTATATAGACCCGTTGTATGTCATGTTTTAGGCAATTTCGGCCGTGAATCGTGACCATAAAACTTATCGTGCTACTTGCGTCGAACATGTACTTCACGGATAATTCCATAACAGAGGATAAACAATATCATTCAAAATACATTTTGTTTTGACGACCTGTTTAGCCTAGTTGGTAGTAACACTGCCTCCGAAACTAGAGGTCCCTGGTCCGAATCCCGGCCAGGGCATTATTTGTGCATTTAGCTCGGATATTTTGTTCCTGGGTCTTGGATGTTTTCTATGAATTTAAGTATGTACTAGACAATGATATATAAGTATGTATATATCATTGTCTAGTATCCATAGTACAAGCTTTGTTTAGTTTGGGACTAGGTCAATTTGTGTAAGATTGTCCCCCAATATTTATTTATTTATTATTTATTTAAAAATACATTTCTGATTTCTGTTTGATGGCGTTTAAATTTATTTATTATTTCGCAATAGAGTTGATTGTACGTTAGAAGAAACTTGTATAAACATGATTAATTGATTACAAAAATACGAATTAAAATCACCTATATGGAGCGTGACGTCACACGGCACGAAAGGTACGACCTCTGATAGGTCCACTGTCACGAGTTGCCTATACGTATATAATACCTACACTGTCCAGAGTTGGATCTGACTTTATTTTGTCTGCCGATTCGAGTCAATAAATAAGCGTATAATGTGCTTGTTTTGATGGGCCCACTTTCCAAAGTGACGCTGAAAGCCGATTTAGTGCTGCTGCGACGCAGCTAGTGTAGCTTGAGCTGGCGGTGTTATTGCGACCAAGTCTAAGTTAGTACAAATGTGTGCTTAATGAGATACCTACTTACTTAGTCCTGGTAATCTAGAATGAATAAATCCCATCAAAAACATAAATGTGAAAATGGCAGCCAAGTTCACCGACAAAAGAATTGAGATCTAAATGGACGCCAAGTTCCGTAGATTACCTGAAAAGTTCCAAGTTTGGCACTAGATTGTTTACAGTAAAACTGATTTACTGCGGCTTAATGCATTTTGAGCCTTAACTTGGCAGTTTTCTATGCAGTATGTTATAATACCATAAAAGCTGTTGGATATTTAAGAAAACTGAATCTAGTGCCAAACTTGCAACTTTTCAGATAATCTACGGAACTTGGCGTCCATTTAGATCTTAATTCTTTTGTCGGTGAACTTGGCTGCCATTTTCACATTTATGTTTTTGATGGGATATCATTACTTTTTGTCAAACTTCATCCAATGGTGCTTTCCCAGAGCGAATGCACGAGTTACTATACAAATTACCCAAACCGCTATAGGTGCACCTAAAATATTTGAAGGGTTCCCTCGATTTCTCTAGGACCCTATGATCGGATTCTGACCCGATGACATGGGACCACCCCGGAAGTATACCGTTTCAAACAAAAAAAGAATTTTCCAAATCGGTTAATAAATGACGGAGTTCTGAGGTAACTAGCATAAATAATAATAATAATAAAATCACTGTTTTCTGATTTTTTCTGGTGTATACACATAATTACCAAGCTGCATGCCAAATTTCAGCTTTCTAGGTCATCTGGAAGTGGGTTAGGTTTTTGATTACTAGTCATTTCGGGGAGTGTGCTGATGAACTGCACAGTATAATACCCCCCGCTCCCTTCTACCATCGGACGACCAGGGATACGGCAAGGCGACATCGTTTTACGGTGGCAGTTCCAAAAACTCGCACGAAGCGTTTCGCTTCCTCTTTTATTGTGAGAACAGCCAAGCTGTGGAACTCCTTGCCGGAATCCTTGTTGCCTGAAAACTACAACCTTACGGTCTTCAAGATGAGAGTGAACCGGTTTTTACTAGGTAAGCGCGCTCCATCCTAGACCACAATATCGCTTACCATCAGGTGATTTGTGGTCAAGCGCAAACCTATCCGGAGTAAAAAAAAAACAAAAAGTCTGTCATTTAGTCAGTCAGTCAGTCAGTCAGTGGTCAAAATTGCAGTTTTTGGAATTTATTATCTCAATAACTATTAAACCTATATTTATGAAATTTGGGGTTATAGTTGTTCTAACGGATCTTAATATATGTACCAAATTTCATGTTTTTATGTTAGATAGATTTGGAATTATTGGGAGGTCAAAAGTGGCTCCAAACGGTTCGTGTAACACACGGCTGCTGTCCGCAGTTCCTGGGGTGAACTTGGCTGGACTCGCTGCCGCGTGTTTAGATAATAAATATTGGGGGACAATATTACACAGATCGACCTAGTCCCAAACTAAGCAAAGGAGTTAGTGTGCCGATTATATGTATTAGGTGTTATTTATTTCAAGGTTTAAGTGCATAGGTACCCGATGCAGAACGGGCGGCGAAGCGTGTATGGCAAAAGTAGGTAGGTACCCATTTACGTGTTCTTAAAACTTAGTAAATATAATAAGCAGGTTTAATAATCTTTCAAGAAGATTAAAAGCTACAGTTAAGATCTAGTAATATTATACTGGAAATGTTGCTTTTTATATCGCGCAACAAAATTGGGGTGTATCTTTGTAAAGTGGCTGTACAGTAAACAAATTCCGGTTGCCAAGTTTAAACATCTCAGCCGTTGGGAGCGCCCTATGGACCGTGAAGTTATTGCCTTCACGACTTATTGACGACGGCGGGACGCAGTTTCGTTGCTATTAAACTGTTTCGTTTGTTAAAAATGTATCGGTATTTTCCGAATAACATTCACTTCGGTCTGAAGGGAAATTAGGAGAAAAAAGGTCAATTCGCGTAGTTATAACAAATTGCCATGTCGCTATATATATATTTATGAGTCAAAATAACAACAAAATACTTATGCAGTATTTTTAGTTTTTTTTAACCGACTTCAAGATTTCGAAGGAGGAGGTTATCAATTCGGTTGTATGTTTTTTTTTTGTTTTTTTTTTAATGTTTGTTAGTCCATAACTCCGTCATTTCTTAACTGATTTGGAAAATTCTTTTTTTGATTGTAAGTATATATATCCAAGTTGGTCCCGTTTTTGTCAAAATGCAGTTCTGATGATGGGATCCATGAGGAATTGAGAGAACTCCTCAAATCTTTAAGGCAAACATATAGTGATTTTTGTGTTTTTATTAACAAGTCAAGCATTTGCATCTAAAAATGTGACATTGGATGAAGTGGAACTGCTGATGATGATCAGAACAGAACTCTTCAACGACAAAAAGTTCACGTTTGGCGATTTGTCCTCCTAGCTGTGTTTGTTAAGCAAGTTCTATTTTCACGATTAATTTTTGTCATGCTTGATTTCTGATGATGGGATCCATGAGGAATTGAGGGAACTCCTCAAATTTTAAAGGCAAACATATAGTGATGTTTGTGTTTTTATCAACAAATCGAGCATTATCATACAAAAATGTGACATTTGATGAAGTGGAACTGCTGATGATGATCAGAACAGAACTCTTCAACGACGAAAAGTTCACGTTTGGCGATTTGGCCTTCTAGCTGTGTTTGTTAAGCAAGTTCTATTTTCACGATTGATTTTTGTCATGCTCGAGTTCTGATGATGGGATCCATTAGGAATCGAGGGAACTCCTTAAATGTGAAAGGCACACAAATAGTGATTTTAGTATTTTCATGAACTAATCAAGCATTTCCATTCATAAAAGTTACATTTGATGAAGTGGAACTGCTGATGATGATCAGAACGAAACTCTTCAACGACGCGTAGTTCACGTTTGGCGATTAGTTCTCTTCGTTTTGTTTGTCAAGCAAGCAAGGTTTTTCCATGATTCCATGAGGAATTGAGGGTACTTAGTCTTCTACCATTATAAACATACTTATAGCCATTTTTATTTTATTGTATGGAATCTAAGAGTGCACCATCTAAGTATAATAATCTTTCACCGGCCTCCCCCATTGAAGTCGGTTTTTTTTTTCTTAAAAATTATTAATAAATCTACTTTTTAATAACTTTTGTATAAGAAACGGGAGTTCTCTGTATCGATTAACGTAGTATAAATCGCCAAAATCGCTACAAATCTGAACGTTACGGCACGTTAGGTACCTATAGATATTTTTTTAAATTACATAGTTTCTACGTGGCGCCGTCTCACCTCCTAAGGGGTGAAACTTTTATTCTATCGAAATAAAAACCACTTTGTTCCCAATATTATCACTGTGGCTTGCTTTCGTCACAAACTGCTTTTCAGAACTCCTAAGATTACTAGTTAGATCTTCTCATGTCGTACAAGGCTCATGTCAACGCCACTTACCTACTTCAAATACGAGTACTTATTTCGTTAGCCGAGTGTAGGTTCGCTTTTTAATGCCTCTGTATTAGTTTATTCATGTCCGGGATTCGACATACTGTCGGGTGCTTTTGATACCCCGCAAGTTTGCACGACAAACAAACAGTCCCCAACTAGCGTCGTAGAGCCTGCCTGCAATATGTTCGGATTAAAAAATAATGTCGCTGCATCCTGCATTTGAAACTGCATACGGTAACACGACGACGTGGTTTCCGCAAATACCGTAATAGGAAAATATACAGTGTTATGTTTGGCAGAAGGATGTGGGGTATTAGTTCTCTTTACAGAAGATTCCGAAATGTTACTTATGTCAACAGATATGTGCAAAGATTTGTTTTGATATATGACACCAAGCTCGAATAGCTCTGGTGGATATTAAACTTATTAACTATTGTTACTTCGTCATTACGTATTTACTTTACTACTACTCATTACCTATATGTAATTGGGTGAAAAACGAGAAAACAACATGCAATATTTACCCCTCTCGTCACATAAGTCGACGGAGTCTTCGTTCCACAAATGTCCGCCTTTATAAAACATCTTGGTGAAGCTATTGCCGACCGCTGGGACCATGCTGGGACAGACCCCTTACTGTAATAATGGGCTGGTTAAGGTCAACAATTATAATACGAGTATCTATAATCCGAGCGAGAGATATGTGCATTCGCGGGAATCGGCGCAGATTCAGATATTTCAGATCTGTAAATCATTTTTTCGGCTTCAACAACGGGGCAGCTCTACCCAACATCGCCCCCTGACTAGACGACAATATATTTAATATATATGTATATACTTAAATGACGAAACGCTGCCAGCATCCTTGGTACCTTGCCACAGGGGCCAATTTTAGAATGAGAATTTAGTATTTTTTTTTAGATATACAAGGTGGCCCATTCAAATCGGTCAGTATGGGAAAGTCTGAAACTATAAGACATACGAAGATTTGTTCTTAGGAACCATGTCACCGATTTTGATAAAAAGAAAAACTGCATTCATACATTTGAAAAAAAAACACTGTACCCAGCTAGGGAATCGAACCCGGTTGTTTTGAAAAAGTAAACTTACACTATTTCTATTCAGATATCGTTTGTGTAGGTCTTAAGCAGTAAATGTCTCTAAGAAACATAATGTCTAAAATGAATAAAATGCATTTTTTTCACATACTTTAATTTATCATAGTAGGTGTTCAAAGTGACCACCGTTACAATATTCAACAAGTTCAGGCATGTAAAATTGTCTCTATGGTTGTTTGTACCTCTCTACTTGTAAAATCGGTGACATGGTTCCTAAGAACAAATCTTCGTATGTCTTATAGTTTTAGACTTTCCCATACTGACCGATTTGAATGCGCCACGCTGTATATAACTGTATACAAAGTTAGTTTTAAGTTAGTTATATATTTTTAATTCTTGATTATTATTATTAATCACCAAAATTTTATGGTATAAGTTTTATATTGAAATAAAATTTGAAAACTATTAAATACATAGAAAACATCCAAGTCTCAGGAACAAATGTTTTTGATCACCACAGAAACAAATGCCTTTACCGGGATTTGAACCCGGGAGCTCCAGCTTTGTAAGCACTGTAGGTAACTACCAACTAGGCTAAACAGGGCGACAAAATGACTACACATACCAATGCATTTTGACTAGGCATGTTTTGAAAACTTTATGTACGTACAGTCTACTGCAGTGAGATTTATCCGCTTTTTCACCTTATTAAATTGTAATAAAATCGTCATCATCATATTCATCATCCTTTTTTTTGATTTTTTTTTGTTTAGGGGGGGGGGGGAAATGCTTTACGCATACCACCCGGGTGCAGGGGGTGACCCGAGTGGTTATGTGGGACTCCCGTATAGGCTTATGAGACCCACGGTGTACCCACTAAAACCACACATCCGCGACCCCGCCGGCGGCAGCCGCTCCAAAGCGGCTCCTTTGCGGACGCCCGGAGGCCCTCCACGATAGACACGCCAGATGTTTTGGCGTGCCTTCCTCCTCGACCTCCACTTTGAGCAGTAGCGGACCCCCCTGAGTCCGCTACTAGGAGGTCATGGGTGCCGAAAAACTTCCGGCACTCGGTGGCGGAGCAGGTCGGTGGTTTCGCCACGAACCACACCTCGGCCGCAGAGGATAGAGCAGCATTTCTCTTCCTCTACGGCCCCACCAACGCCGTTTTTGCGGAACGGCCCCGCCAAGTTCGCAGGGGGTAGGAAGAGTGGCGCACCGAAATACCAACACACCTCTCTCCCCCTGCGATCCCGCCTCGGCCACAGAATATATATAGCAATAGGGAGAACGGCTAACCGCAATACCGGCACTCCTCTTCCTCTGCGGCCTCTCCTCAACGCATCCTCAGCGGGCTACCCAAGCCCGCTGGGAGCGCCCTCCTCGGGCCAGCCGGCAGCCCAAACAGGCCGGCCCTGGGTGCCTCTTAGCTTCACCGTGGATGGCCAGTCCACGGTTACTAAGCCCCCCCGCCCCGACAAGGTGGGCATCCTCGAGGGGGGTCATCATCATCCTAGCGTTATCCCAGTACAGTTGCATCCATGGATACCCGGCGTCAGCCGCCTAATCCCAAGAACTGACGTGGGCACTAGTTTTTACGCAAGCAACTGCCAATATGACCTAATCCAAGGGAGAAACAAGACCTTATACCTATTGGGATTATTGCTTGTCAAATGACAAACAAGCGTACGGCCCGCCTGATGGTAAGCGGTCACCGCAGTCTATAGACACCTGCAACTCCAGGGGTGTTACATGAAAAACTGTTAGAAGTAATAAAATAATTCCCAAAAATGTAATATCTATTTGTAGTCAGCGATTGGCTACAACACTTACGAAATATATAATTGGGTTCCGAGTGTTTCATACAAAGACGTAGGTACCTACTCGATAGGTCGAACTTATTTCCAAGTTCAAAGTCAAAGTTCCATTAAATATTGGTGGACAATCTTACACAAATCGACCTAGTCCCAAACTAAGCAAAGCTTGTCTATGGGTACTAGACGACGATATAAATACTTATATAGATAAATACATACTTAAATACATAGAAAACATCCAAGACCCAAGAACAAATATCCGTGAAAAATGCACAAATAAATACCCTGGCCGGGACTCGAACCCGGGACCTCTAGCTTCGGAGGCAGAGTCACTACCAACTAGGCTAAACAGGTCGTCAATTGCTTACAAAGAAATAAACAAATTCCAGAAATTCAGAATCGAAAGCTTAATTGTATTCACCAGAAGTTATTCAATTACCAATTTTTTGTCTCAGTATTCTCAGTGTTGCTTGATGAGCGACTTTCGTTTTGGTCATATATTTTAGCCTGACTTATGAAAAGTTTCAAAGCCGAAGTGCGAAACAATATGTTATGTTTGGGTTTAGAGAACTTAGTATTCAAATAGCGCTAGCGCAAATACAATACCCATTGAAACTCAAACGATTTAAAATTTAAGTATTCCATTCACGAACATAACTAGAACTACAAATTCACACTATCAAAGAATTGTAGTAATTTGATTTGTAGTTGAACCTAAGTATTTTGTTATCCGATATCAATAAGGCTCTAATTTATTAAATTAATTTCCTGTAAGTATTTATTGCTTCCTCGTTAACGGCTTTCGATAAAAACCTCACTGGCGTCGAGTGTCGGTAATGAGGCTAGGATCTTACTTTCAATAGTGTTTAATTAAACACAAAGGCTCACCACCTAGAGCTGAGAGCATCAACGAAGCGCGATATGCAAAATTATCGATATTTATTGGGCTGCCATGCGTCGGCCGTATAAAAAGGCGGGATTAGACCGGAGCCGCAAAGCGCCGCCCCGCTTAAAGTGTATAGACACGCAATCTGTCTCCATCAGATAGTCTATTTGACTATTGTAATTAATTGAAATCGGTTTGGTGTTGCACGCGCTTTCCCACTCGTTAGGCCGCGTTTATGCACAGGTCCTGCGCCGGATCAAATGCCGATCGAACGCATCGGCGTTGTTTGGGATTATGTACTTATATAGTACAGACTTTAATTGATATTGAGCCACTTAGCAGCTCCTTAATTTTGTTGCTTAATCCCTATTGCATTAACGTGCACCCAAGGTATATTTAAGCACTGTATGCTAATTTATCATTATGTTTTTGAATTGAACCGAACCAAACTTCAACCGAGAGAAGAAGGCTTGACACTTCACGAAGCTCTCCCGACTAGATACGATACATGGCGAGTGAATAAGCTTTGCCAATTTACTCACCCAAGACATCATAATATTCATAATTCAAATGAACGACAGATTTAATTTAAAAACTTCCTCTCTTTTGGATACGCAGCCATTGAAATACTATTTACCTTCCGGTTCTCTTTCATAAAGATATTTCAGAATTCACCTGTTATCCTATTGACTGGAAAGAACGGAAACGTATGATTGGCGCTATTAGTATTTTGTTCTGTTCGTAACGCTTATCGTATGTCTGATATTTACCCAGAATGAGTCAATGAATTTTTGCTATGTCAAATTCTCTTAATTGAATTGACTTTATTCGATCGGTCATTGTGGCACTCTATGGGGGAGGCCTATGTCCGGCAGTAGACGTCTTTCGGCTGATATGATGATGATGAATCGACTTTGACAATTGATAAAGTTTCGTATTTGACAAGCAGAGATCGGTAGTAATTATTTAAGCGGTAAAAATGCGAAATTTTCAAGTGGCTCATCAATTGAATTCCGTGATTGTACCTAATTGCGCGTCACTAAAATCAATAAGATTCTATAAACCCCCCAGTGGGAACGAACAGATCCTAAAATACCTGGTCAAATAGACTCGCCGTGAAAAAAAAAAACCAATTCGAAATATTGGTTAAGTAGACCTTTCGAACAGACACAAACAGATTCCAACTCGGATATTTTATCAAATAGACCTCCAGTGAGAATTGCTGGTAACGTAGACTTCAGTTCGTTTCTAGGTCGCAATCCTTCAGGCTCGATCTTCAGTTTTGGATCTACGAGTAGGTAATTAGGACCAAGTGCGGGTTGCACGAACTTACGATTACAGACTGATCAACGTTAAATATAGCCCGAGAGCTATACGGTTTCACTGTATGAAAAAACAACAATATATCGGTATCAGCAAATTTTTTGCATCGAAAATTGGGTTAAGTAATTATACTAAGTATTCTTTAATAATACACCTACATTTATTAACGCGACAGTAGAAAATATTAAAAACAAATCTATAAAAAATCCGTAAAAATCTAGCGAAAACACTATAAGAATTATTTTCTTTATGATATACTATTTCTATTTATGTTCTTTGTAATGTATGAAAATCAACTTATTTTTGTTACGGTAACTTAATAATACAATCAATTATTAATATCGTAAAACATAAAAATGCATTACGCTAATGGCATATAAGGTATCATTACAGTTACGGTTTTTATATGCCTTTATCATATTTCTTGACACTTTTTATACTGAATCAACCCAAAATACCTAAAGCTGTAATAACTTTCGGAATTAATGTGGCAGCCAAATGCACTCTGTAGACTATTCATGAAGGTCAAATTGACTACTACTACTACCTATTAGATATTTTTTTCTCATTTCCCGTTGCACATATTGTTCGATTCTGGTCGTAAGTATTAAAATAGACATAAACATAGAAGTACTCATCATAAAAATACTGATACCCTTTTTGCTGCAAAAATTCACCAGTTTTCGGGCACATCATTTTGTTTCCAACTTCCGGTCTTCAGATTCGGAAATTTTAAAAATATAGGTTCTTAAAATCACATAGTAGGACCGTGTAACAAAAATTGGCCAGTTATTGAATTATTTCCAAAAAAACCGTAGCTTTCTCGGGCTAATATGGCGTCAGCAGCTGTCATCTCATATAAATAAATTCGTCATTTTTTCCATACAGTCAGATTTTTAACGAACACGGCCTATGATTACAGACGGTTTGCTGCAACACACCCTAAATCTCCCACCGCTCTAGCACGAGGCGATCTATCAAATACCTCCCGTTCTCCATTTTTTATCTGGGTATTGCTGTGATTTAAGCACCATTGCGCTCAGAATCACGCGAAAAGTAAATTCAATGCAAATAGATATTTGTCATTTGTTTGCAAATACAATAATCCATTACCTTACGACAGTAGCTATGTTAAAGCTTACACGTAAGTTATACTAAAAATTATATAAATAAAACACTGATTAAGGTGTATGACCTAAAATGTAAAAGTTCAGTTCCTAAAACGTATAAGCTGAAATGTAAAATATCAGTGTACAGTATGGTGGTGATAGCGTTTTTTAAAATCTGATATCTCAGAGATTTTTCCCCTCACTAGCTCGGAAAGCCGTCTTTTATCCTTTGAAACAAGCGGGTAAAAACGCATTTTATCCACAAGTGGGGAAAGTAATTTGACCTTGGAGCATGTTTGAGTAGCTTTTGACAGATAACAAAACGTAAAACGCTCATATTAATGGTTCGTTTGATATCAATTATCATTAAATAAATGGATTGAGAATTTAATAAAAAATACCAAATTTAGCTTTATTTAATGATTTAAGTCGTAAACCTTAAAATTCTATAAGTAACATTTTTTTTATAATGACTTTGAGTATAATTGTAAACGCACAAGTTCAGTCGATGCAATTTCAAAACGCATCGTCAGAAATGTCATCTTGTCAATGTCAACTAAAATATACACAACTTGTCACCGACTCTGACTCGCGTGAATATTATACACAACTTTCAGAGTTTTCTGTTATAATATCGTAAAAAAATCAGTGATTCCAGTGATGAAAATCATGCCTGTGGAACTGTTTTTTTTGCATGTTGCACTTTCCTGTAGTCCATAGTGAGGAGAAAAAGTTGAAACACTCGCTACGCTCAGGATTCTATTTTAGAAGCACTCGCTTCGCTCGTGGTTCAACTATAGAATCCTTTCGCTGGCTCGTGTTTCAATTCCACACTCGCGGGTAAAATACAACTTTGCACCCTTGTATAACAAATAACTATTAATTAATTTCGAATTTATTCAACGCAAATTCCTTTATTGCAATCAAATGTGACGTCACGGGGGACCACCGGGGGATGGGCAGCAGCATCCCTGGAGTGCGGTGGAGATACTGCGATCGGCATTTACCCCCCATAAAATTGGGGGAGGCCTATGTCCAACAGTGGACGTCCATCGGCTGATATGGTGATATGGTGGTGACGTCACGACCGGTCAGCCCACCAGACCTGGCGTGCAGGTGGTTGGTGGGGCTAGGTTTAGGAGGGCTCGAATCTATAAAAGACTTGATGCCTCATTTCAGGGAAAATTGACATTTGACTAGCCCTAGTGCTAAGACCCAAGGAACTTTGTATTTGAATTTACCGAGTTCTAAGGGTTAACTGTATACATAATTAGTTTATAATATAACCTAACATCATCACATCACCGTCAGTCGAAGGACGTCCACTGCTGGACATATGCCTCCTCCAAAGACTTCCACAATGACCGGTCCCGCGCCACCCGCACACCCGCAACCCTTACGAGGTCATCAGTCCACCTTGAGGGGGCCCTGCCCACGCTACGCCTTCCGGTACGTGGTCGCCACTCGGGAACCTTTCCGCCCCAACGCACTGCCACTCAAGTTTAGTGATTCGGAGGGCCATATCGGTTTCTTCGGTTCTGCTGTGGATGGCCTCATTCCTGATGCGATCACGCAGAGAAACTCCCAGGATTACCCTCATAACCATAACCATAGCTTGCATAGCCTTATAACTTATTACTATACCTACCTCCTGTTATATAAAATCGAAGAGTATGTGATTTACCTAATAAACTAAGAACGCGCTACACCAAATAATGAATAAACTATTTACGTGGTTCGGCAAACGATGAACTGTCTTTTATACAATGAACCCAATCATCATCCTGATCGCCTGCAAGTCTTACAAGAGGTTTCTGCAAAATGCGCTATGAAGACCGATATATTACGAGTAAAACTACTTGTCTACAAAAACCATTCTCGAAGAGCGTTGCATCTCGGTATTTCGTGCGTGGAAAATATTAAACGTGTCTCATACATGTGGGCGTGGTTTCCGCAGGTCGGGATATCCCCTTAAGGAAATCGATTCGATCGTGCTGACGCCGCGCGGTTATGAAATCTGTACGTTGTGGTCTAGTATAACCTGTTGCTAACTTCTGTAACTCCTGTCTCATTCGCACTGTGGAAATTAGGAAGGTAAATTTTCTCGTCTCGCGTCGCGGCCTCAGATGTGCTGCATACGACGTCTATTCGTTCTTATTCCGCGTCACTCGTATACATACATATACTGCAAGGACCTACTGAAATTAGCCACTACACGTACCAAATTCAAAGTGATAAATCGATCAACTTATTGACGGTATTAATTATAGCGGGCTATGCATACTAATTTGTCTTCTGTGTATTTGTTGGCCAGTGAATGCCAGACGACGACTGTTGGTTTATTTAGAGTGGATTCGTATCCTTTACTCAAGTTGCTCAAAAAACTGTTCATTGAATAAAATAAATAAATATTAGGGGACATTTTTTTAAACAAATCAAACTAGTCTCATAGTAAGCTCAATAAGATTTGTATTATGGGTAGGTACTAGACGACGAAAAAGGTTGTCTTTTTTTACACTACGACGGTGGCAAACAAGCTTCCGGCCTGTCTAATGGTAAGCAGACACCATAGCCTATGGACACTTGACACCTGCCGACCCTTTATTGACTTGGTGATGCGCTGTGTTCAGAGTTTGGGACCCGCAGATATCTCCAGCTGTCAAGCTAGATGGACCCGGGTATGTCCTAAAACTACGACCAAGACCACCGGGGAATGGGCAGCAGCATTCCTTAAATGCGGTGGAGATACTGCGATCGCCAACCCGAATGCCAAGCGTGGCGATTATGGCATTTACCCCCCATGAAATTGGGGGAGGCCTATGAAATGAAATGAAATGAAATGAAATCAATTTATTCCAGAACATGTCCATATGGTATACAATAAGATAAAATAAAAACAATAATAATAATACTACACTAACACTAAAGTTTAATTAAAATTAAAATTAAGCCAGATCATGGGTTACCCCGACCCCGTTTAACCGGCTTGACCGGTTTTATGTCCAGCAGTGGACGTCCTAGGGCTGATATGGTGGTGGTGGTGGGTCAAGCTAGAGACATATGCAAGCCCCTCACTCCCAACACGGCGCATCCTCGGGAGCTCTGGCGACCTTACTACTACTACCTAAGGGGCAAGTAGTGATGCTATTTATTATGGCTATGGTCTTCTGTAAGGCGGAAGTACTTCCCCAGTAGGGTTGCTCCAAACTTGAGCGAGATGACGTTTCGCTGTGCCCTACCACTACTGTCTGCTAAATACCTTATCACCAACAACCTATATAATGTCCATTGCTGCTGGGCACAGTCCTCTTCTCACGGATGCTTAGGAAATAGGCAGTAGCCTCCAAGCTAGCCCAGTGTGGGTTGGAGATTTCACATGTAGTACCTACCTTTGAATTTATCTGCATTTATATGCAGGTTTCCTCAAAATGTTTTCCTTCGCCGAATAGCTACTTAACTATAAATATCAAATTATATTTCGTACATAAGTTCCGAAAAACTCATTGGTAAACGAGCTGGGATTCGAACACACAACCGCCGAGTAGCAGCCGCATGCTTGAACCACCGCCAACGTTCAAAACTTTCAACGTTCTTGATTAGGTATTCCTAACTATTCAGAATTTATGAGAATGAATGGCATGCAATGCACTTTGCAAAGTACGTGAAGCGTTAACGATAGCCATCGTTACGTGTACTGTTCCAAGCATACGAGTAATGACGCAGTGGAATAGAACCACAGAAAATCGGATCGCCATTAATCTGCGAGAGGTCGAGCCTGCGCACCGATCGCAAATGTATGGTCATTGAAATGAAGACGTATGGAACGAACATATCACTCCGACGTTTTATTTCGTTTACCAACTGAAACCTGTCGGGTCACATTACGCTAGACGTTCCTTTCATTTAAGTTAAGCTGCGTTCCGCGCAGGCCGATTCTAAAACTCTTTCCTTGGAGCATTATTCTTGTCAGTGTAATTGGATAAATGGCTCGGAAAGTAGGGTGAAGAATTGTGAAGTCTTAGGTCAGATTAATCTACATTCATAGCGCGCTAAATAAAGACCACTCGAGTTTTTATCTAGGACCTCGGAAGAATAACTTTTTCAAGACAATAATGAAATAGATCCTGTCTTTTTTAGGTTTTTTAACTATTATTATTATAATTAATCGTTTATTCAGGAAAGACACTTAAAACTAATACATTATAAAGGTAGGTACTGATGCCAAACTGCTTGAGAGTTTGTTGGCACTTCGTGCTGCTCTTGATGTACTATAACTACCTACTTAAAGTATTTTTTTTAGATGGGTACGTACCTACAGTCAAGGAATTTAATGTGTGACCCATTTAATGTTGTCAGTCCTTTCTAACTGTAAGTATAGAAATTTAAAGAAAAGGTTTGCGAAATGGGTAGGGATATATAAAGTGACTGTTCACTTGTATGAGAACGTGCGAATTTATACTAAGTTTGACATTTGCACCTATTTGTATCTCTTAGTATCTCTTATAAGAAATACTTGGTGGACCAAATTAAGAACTACGTATTGTATAAAGGTTCACTTCATTCACATTGCCAACCATCGCGGCAACGCTGCCGGCGTTCTAGGCACGCTCCCAGCAGCAGAAGAAGTAAATGAAATCTTCTATTCATATGCAGTTGTAGATATAATTAAGCACTGTATTACAACTAATTGTAATATTTTGTTATTAAATAAAATCGTATTTAATCTAATGTAATTATTCATCATCATCATCATTTCAGCCGAATGACGTCCACTGCTGGACATAGGCCTCCCCCAAAGACTTCCACAATGGCCGGTCCTGCGCCACCCGCATCCAGCCATTCTATGTAATTATTATCTAAAACAAATTATCTTCGTACCAAGGATTTCCCACGACACCTAATCTCTCGCAATCTGAAAACGCTTTCTGCTCATATGTTAGGTACGAGTATCTAATGCTACGAAGCTCTCTACAATAAATAATCGAACCATGTAGGTATAGGTAGGTACAATCGTTTCTATATGATAAATCTGAATGATAACAGAAAAATCTTTTTAACATAAAATGTACGCCCTACGTGTTTACCTAACTAAAATTGAGGTAGCCTTTCAAGTAAAAGCTATTTCATAAGCCTATTTTAATCTTAAATTACCTCAAAAATCTCAGACGTAAAGATTTGTATCGCGCGTCGTGACTGCGTCTCGAGAGATCTACCTGCCTAAATGTACCTACACGTCTTCAGCTTTACAACTTCTTTCACGCAAAAAAGAAAATTGTCACGTAATTCTCATGTGGCTTCGCGTTAAAGCCCGTCGAAACGAGATTAAAGTAATGTCACTTTATATTAAAACAACTTTAAATCGCTAGAGGACACAGATCTACAATTTTATTAAGTTTAAGTAAGGTTTAGATGGCCTTAAGTAGATATGTTAGAATAAATTATGAGGTACTTACTTTAATAACGTAGACAAAATAATAATAAAAAATTAGGTAGCCAACAACAATTAGGTAGCAATAACATTATACTTAGGTACACGCGTTCAACTGCCACGTGTAAAGTAAAGACCCAAATTGAGGCACGAGACATTACGCAGTTCAATTTAATTCTGTTTGTTTTCGAAGAGGTTCGCGAGCTCGCATCCAAGCGCTGCACGCTGTTAGCTAACGTGAATGAACGATCGCACAAAATACATTCAAATCAAATTGGAATGTCAAATGTTAGTCTATGATTTACTCCCATAGATAGGTCATTGTGGAAGTTAAGTGCATTTGTCATATAAATGGCAAATCCTAACCGTAGGAGCCCCGGCTCATACCTCATATCATTATCAATTTAAAGTTTACTAACCGACTTTAATAGAAGAAAGGAGGTTCTCATTTCGCCTGCATGACTGCATGTTTGCTTTTTTTAAACGACTTCAATAGAAGGAAGGAGGTTCCCAGTTCGTCTGCAAGTTTGCTTTTTTAAGTTTCTCCGAAAACTCTTGACCGTCTTGACCGACCACGTCAGCCAATTTTGATAATTCTTTTTTTCTTTCAAAGCAGGTACTCTCAAGTGTGGCATGGCAAAATACAAAATTAGAGCCAGTTTTTTTAGTATAATTTTTATAGCACGTCGATGGTATAAAAATAATTGTCGCCGCTATAACACCTATGGACGCTTGCAACTCCAGGGGTGTCACATGCGCATTGCCATCCCTTTGAAAATGTATACACTCCTTTCTTGAAATGGGCCCTCGGCAAAACCCCGGCTCATTCCACAACAAGGAAGAAAGTTTCAAAGTCCGGCGCATAGCATTGAGACGGTATCGAATGCTACTCCTATTGTCATAGGAGCAAAACTGTTAGGTTATTTACCTATTTATTTTATAGTGCTTTAGTTGCACTCGACGTAATCAAATATATTGGGGGACAATCTTACACAAATCGACCTAGTCCCAAACTAAGCAAAGCTTGTACTATGGGTACTAGACGACGATATACATACTTATATAGATAAATACATACTTAAATACATAGAAAACATCCAAGACCCAAGAACAAATATCCGTGAAAAATGCACAAATAAATGCCCTGGCCGGGATTCGAACCCGGGACCTCTAGCTTCGGAGGCAGAGTCACTACCAACTAGGCTAAACAGTAAATAATTCATTCATCAAGGCTATCAGTCTTTTCATAGTGTTACGTCAGGTCAATCGAGTGGCCTATCGGAGGTCGGCAGGCTTGCCAGCTTGCAGCCCGCTGTCGTGTCGCGTTAACCGGCGCGTTGCGTCCGTAAGCGATGCGACATATCCCGTGATGTATAGGAAAACAAACGTCCAAATGTGAAATATCGAAATACGTTTGATAAACGTTTCGATGCAGTTAGTTTGAACGATAGGTCGCGATATAACGGTGGAGAAGTTAATCGATGTTTTGATTCCTGCCCTCTTATTCACAAATCGACTCGTTCTCACTTGCCACCTTACACCTCACCCGTTTTTATATAGAAACTGTCAAATGTCATTTGTCAAATTTTGACAGTTTCCGTATGTGATTGGCACCCGTGTTTGTTTATGCTCGACAGACGTTCAACGCAGGAGCGGGACTGGGATTTTTATAGGTATTTGACCATCAAATATTTTTTTTGTGTTGATTAAAATCATATTTGGCCTTCATATTTACATTCATAACTGTTATTGTTATACACATATGTACCATGTTTAGCAGGGCAAAGAATTTGTGAAATTATTTTTTAGTGGAAATTGTTTTGGCTAATGTTTTTATTTAGATGTTTATATTTTTCTGTACTATTATGTGCTGTATGTTTCCCAATAAAAATAAATAACCGGTTTCGTGCCCTACTCGCATGATTTAAAGCTAATTAAACTATTGGCTTGGGCATGTCTAGTGTAACGTGAGTACCGGTGTTTTTTTTATGTAATATAGTTACAAATTCAAAGTTACAACTCACAAAACACACTGACACAAGTTGGACAAGTCTGCCCATACGACGCTTATTGCTGCGGACTTCACGCGTCCAGCGGCACTGATGTATTTGACACCTGAAAGCATGGATAGTGTCTGTTTCGTGTGTTAATCACGGATGCCTAAAGTTGAATAAAACCAAAGTAAACCATAATAATTTTGTAAACATTGGTCATAGGTAAATTGAAATAAGTATTTTTTTTTATATGACGAAGGTCGCAAACACGCTTACGGCTTGCCTGATGGTAAGCAGACACCCTTGCCTATGGACGCTTCCAAATCCAGAAGAATCATAAGTGCGTTGCCGACCCTTTACTAACTTATGTGAAACCATGCTTCTTACCAAATTTCATGACTCTAAGTTAACGGGAACCATAATGAGTTTTGGTTCCCTTACGAGTGTAAAATATTCGGTATATACGCACAGTCGTACCTGCTTTGTATATTTTATTCGTAGCTTGAAGGGATTGCGTATTTGAGTATTATTTCAATTTCATACATTCACACGTTCATAATAAGGGTTCTTTTTTATTTTTAATTAACTCTTTCCGAGCTGGTGAGGTCAAATCTTTAAATCGATTTTTAGTTTAAGTGCATTTTCACTACAGCCCGAATCCGCATAGCAGGAGCTCGCGCTATCCTTGTTTATGTCAAAGGGAGAAATAAGAAACACGTGAGCTACCCGCATACGAAGCCTGGCTGTAACGACTAATGAAATTGACCCCTTATGATTCAATATTGGTTCTCAATTCGTCGAGACGGTCTTAGGTATCTATCCCACAGACGTATAAGTTTTTCATAAAATACTCGTGTTGAGTGTAATATAAGGTTTTATTTATATTTTTGAAGTACTTTTCTACTTTCAATTACCGATTCTAGTCAAATAGCAGTACCTGGAAAAGTTTTTCAAGACAAAATGGAAATTGCAGTCACTTAAGTGTGTCACGCCGCGGTGACACACTTAAGTGACTGCAATTTCCATTTCGTATTGAAAAACTTAACTAACCACTTCTAAGTATAAGAGAACGTCAAGGCAGTTTACAAATTACATTTTAGATGCAGATAGTGGTAGTGGGATGTAATATCAGAGGACATTAGTCTAGAGCCCCTAATGTGGTGTTGTGCGTTGGCAAGCGCAGCGCGGCGTCCGCTGTCGATGTCCCGCCGAGATTTATCGTCCGGCCCCGCCCCGACGTGGGCCCCGCTCCGGGTTCATTTCGAGAAAGACGATCGAGTTTCATTTTTCTTTTCGTCTCTTGACGGTAATGGACTGCTAAATGTCTGCTTGCAAACTCCGCTGTCGAGCGTCACCAGACGTCCAGATCTACATTTATATCCTTTTTACGGAGCAGTTAAAACGAGCGCAGTTTATCACGCGTCTTCAAACAATTGAAAAAATGATTTGTTACAAATACCTATCAGGTTTGTAGCGTGTCGTTACCTATAGTTATCAAAATATAAAGAGGTTTCAGAAAGACAAAGCAGTGCGAGAGGAAAATTTTATGGTTGTCTATGTAAGGATCCAGTCTTGTACAGCGTCATGAAAAAGTCGTAAATGTTGCGTACTCGCGTGTACGAGTGAAATTTTCTACTTGAGCGGTCGCCCGATCTACGGAACATGCAAAATTTTACGATTCTTGCTTCTCTGTTCGTTCCGTTTTACAATATCTTTACTTATATATAACCAAATATTGTACGACTTGAGTGCTGAACGGGCTGTATAAACTTGTTAGTTCTGCGCTCCCTTTGTAACTTACACTTATTATTTAAGTTTTACATAAGTTTGCCTTCAGTTAGTATTCAGTCGTCAAATAAAGCTGCCAGGCGTAGGTATTCAAGTGCTTTCATGGACTTTATCTCCGTAGACTTCCATTAACGACATCGCGTGTGTCAGATTCACGCCGTTCAAGTGAGTGCGAAGTATTAAAATCACCTCCAGCGCATTTAATTGAAAATAGGTGTTGCATGAAATGAAAATTCGATTTGCATTTTCGCTTGATTATGTTCGTAGCGAAGAGGTAAATAAGGCTTAACACTTACCTGCTCGGGGGGTTATTAAGCAAGGCTCCGGCATTCCACCTCGTTTCACTATTGGCGTATTTCACAATTCAGCTCACCGTCTGGAAATCTCATTAGGTACAGTTCTGCGTTTTCAAGAGACTTAATAGGATTGCGACATAATGAGTGTATCTAATTATGCTAAGCTCAACGACATTCTGCCGGCTCGGAGTGGTTTATTAAAAGTACCGCGATAACATTTACCTACCTAGATGTTTTATAATTACTCTAAATGAAACAGTAATATGATATCTGTCTAAAGAAACAGTAATAAACATAATTAACTATTTACTCGCTACTGACTAATACAGGTTAGAATCGTATTGTATTAGTTGGTACGTCCGCTCCCGTAGATCCCATGTCTCGCGTTTGGAAGCCGACTTTTGGTGGCATCTCGCTGGTATCTCTTTTTTAGCTATTGTTAAAATGCCGTATAAACTGGAATGACGTCACATCGAGTGGCCGTGGATGCAGCTTGTGTATTGCAACAGCCGTTTTCGTACGAATTCCTATATTATTATTATTATAAGTTATTTAGGCTTGCTACTTCTACTATTCTCAGTAAGAAAGTTGTATGTACTAGGTGTAGTTTTAAAAAGATACAAAACCACTATCTACATGCCTGAAACAGATTATACGAGTACTAGAAGGAAA
The DNA here is from genome assembly GCA_905163555.1 of Notocelia uddmanniana. Classification (NCBI taxonomy): domain Eukaryota; kingdom Metazoa; phylum Arthropoda; class Insecta; order Lepidoptera; family Tortricidae; genus Notocelia; species Notocelia uddmanniana. The sequence continues at coordinate 18,615,965 of LR991059.1, read as the reverse complement.
CCCAATGTTATATCCACTCCTGCGACGAAGTCTGCATTTGCGAAGAGGCAGTATGTCTCTCAATCAGCCAAATTATATAATGTCATAAACAAACAGATTAACATTCACATATCCTGTTTTAAAGAATGTCAGACCAAGTTAAGGAAGTGGATAAAATCAAAAAGCTATATAGATATTGAAAACTTGTTACTTGGCATTATCAAGGATACCTTACCTTACTGAAAATGTACATTACACACACACACATACACACACACACACACACACACACACACACACTCACACTCACACACACACACACACACACACTTTTCTGTATAATCATAGTGTCTTGGAATACGCACTTGTGTTAATTTTTAATTTTTTCGTTTAGTTCTAGTAGTATATAAATGTAGTATTGTTAAAACATTATTATCTTGTGTTACCATCTATGGAAGAGCGTTGTCTCTTAACACAGGTATCCTGCATACTTAAAAAGAGACACCATCCCTGCTACTCGTATTGTTGAATAACTTGTAGTAACAGAATAAATATATTTCAAATTTCAAAATACTTAATTTTTACATAATCATATTACATACATATTAGGGGTAGATACTGTAAAGGTTTTGTAATATTAGTATTAATAGTAGATTGTATTACAAGGCAGAAAAAGCAATATTTTATCGAAGATTAGCGCGCTGAATCCCGAAAGAAACTATGGATTTCAGAATAGAATCCCGAGCGTAGCCAGGGAACTCATACTAGTTTCATCGAAAGGTGATTAAATTACAGCTTAGATAGATATATCGTTATATTTTTCCTGCAAAATATACATTGATGTTAATATTATGTTATAATTTCATTTTTTTTCATGGTAAAATTCGGAGATGGTATTTTTTTATATTTTCCATTATAAATCGAAATGTATAAGTACCTGCTTACCGTATCTACCTAGTTCTCGAGATATTTAGTAATGTGACAGACGGAGAGTCAGACAAAGCGGCACCATAATCGTTGCTTTTTTACCATTTTTGTACGGAATCCTAAAACAATATCATAACTTAACTTATCCGTTACCTTAACGCATTTCAACACAACATCAGTGTAGGCATGCGCTAATTGGCTCATACAAAAAGGTCGTATCTTGTAATAAGTTTCCTTTAGTTTATGATAGGTTAAGTGATCGAATCAAATAACACCGTATGTAATAAAATACAAAAAAAAAATTGAAAAACCCACGACGGTTTTACCTACTTAATAGCAAAATAATAAAATAAAACAATTAAAAGCCCCCAACCATATACGAAGTAAGTACATTAAGATAAAAGTAGATTTCAAAAACGGTTGTATGATTGCGAGGTATAGTTAAAAACCCAGAAAAATCCGTCGGGGGCTGCCATTGCCTGCCTTGAAATGAAGTAAGATTATGTGGTCTGTGTAATAGACACCTCGATTTAAGTTGCTGTATTATGATTTAGAGTTGAGTTTTATGAAATTAAGAACAGATATGGTAAATAAAAATAAAATGAGAAACGTGACTCATATACAGGATGTTTTTATTGAATTCCGTTAATTGCGAGGGTACAATCCTGAGATGAAATAAAGTAATCTTCTCTAAGACACTAGTACCCCAACTCGTACGATTTCGAAGATATTCAAGAATTTATTTTCGTTAGTTAACACCCCTAGTATAGTATAAAACATCCTTAACAATTAAACAATGTTGACGTGCGTGTCATTCCAATTTAGAATTGTCATACTTGACATAAACTTTTGCTTAACTCCACGTTAACTCTTAAGGGCGTTTTTCATTCACCCTTGCTGATAAAATTAATTATTTTGTATGGATATAATAAAAATATTTTTTTCTTGAATTTTGAAAAACTTAATATGCTACGTCGTTTCTATAGCTATACAAGGCTATATGCTTGAAGGGACGCAAATCAATAAAAACATCCTGCATAAGATGCGTGTTGTATAAAGCTCCAGAGTAGTCGGGCCTTACTATATCACTGAAGCTCATCAGCACAGAAGCCATTTTAGTCCCACGACTTAATTAATTCTATTTCTAATTTGGTACAGCCTTAATTATAACTGATGCTATCATTAGGCATTGTGCGCGCTATTTCCCCATCACATTTATGAGCTTAACTATTAAAGCATCGATAATTTCCACTCTAAAGCTCGTATAGTTAATAAACGGGAACGCTTTGCGCTAAAAATTTGCAGTCAACATTATTTCGTTCAGCCCACTTTATATGTAACACCTGGTGCACTATTGATCGCTTAAGCGCTAATATCACTTCCACTAGTGCAGTACATTCGTAGTCGTGCGCGGCACCGGCCGATCAATAGCTATGCACTTAAAGGTACCTATATTGGGAGAGCAAGGGCATTTGCAATGTCGCGGCATACCGCAGCCCCTATGTGCTGGAGTTGTGTGGATCAATGCATCGCGATGAGCATGCAATGTCATTCAAAGCGACGCAATGTCAACAGATGAGAGGTTGGCTGAGATATCTGCTTGAGTGGAACAGTCACATCTTTGAGGACGTATTGAAGTTATTGTAATTTATTTATTTATTTAGGCAAGGTAACAAAATGTAAATTATACTAAACATATTTTAAACAGCTTAATGAGAAACAGTATTAAATTTACATTTTAATGACAATCAAGCACAACATGTTTATAACAAATTATAATTTGAAGAATAAAAAGAAAAGATCTCTAGAAGAGATTTATCCCTCATAGGGAAGGGTTCACCTTTATAGTCTTTGTACTTTATTCTTATGTGACGTGTATCCCTGTATTGTTTTATTCTGATATTTGGTACAATGAAGTGTTCACATGCATAAAATGGAATATAAATAAATGTGAGTTTAACTTTCTTAATTAAGTAAGTACATGGATTAAAATGAATGAGATCGCATGAGATCATGGATATTATTAACTTAACTAACTATTAGACAACTTTAAAACACAACTTTTGAATGAGTTGAGACTTATACAAAAAATATCAACATCCTTACAAATATTATTGTAAGATGTGCACATACGTGCTAGTGGGCTGTGTTGACTTACATTGTTGGAAGCTATAGGTACTAGAAACGGAACAGGACTGCGACTTGGTTTAGGATAAACACGAAACTGTATATGTTACTGATAAAATCAGAGTCTATTGCATTGTTAATAATTTTATATAGTATTATTAATTCGTTTAAGCTTCTTCTGTTTTGCAAACTATCCATTTTGAAATGGCGTAATCTATCTTGGTACGTCGGTAGTTTTCGTTTAAACCACAATTTGTACACTACATATCGCAGAAATTTCCTTTGAACAGCTTCTATACGATCTATATGAGTGTTATAGTATGGTATAAGTAATAGTTAATCTAGCGTGAAAAAGAATCATGGGGTAGGAGTAGGTGAATGTCCGATCATAATAATGATCATTGGCCAGGGTAACGGTAATAAAAATATAGTACATGAAATAGTTTGTGCTAACGCACAATATTCAATATATTATTTATCCGTTTAATGTAACGCCACTAATTGTTACGATCGGGTCAAAAACGCTGAAAGACGACGATGTATTGTATGGGAATCTTCGATAAGTTCATGACTTTATTTTATTTTACATATAGCCGCCATTGTAACCATACTAGAAAATCTAGTAATAGAGTGAAAATTCAATTCAGCGTAAGTAATCAGTTAATCACCTACTGTCGGTAATAACTGACGGTCCGAAAGAAATATGGACGGACAGACCACGCTGTCTGTCCATCCATGTGTTTCTTATATCTGTGTGTCTATCAAAAATATTATAATAGGGTCCATAGTGGCCCCTTCGCGTACCTACAAAGACTTATAATAATGTGATGCCTAATCCTAGCATGGTATTTATGTTAGTTTTAATAAGTTGGTAGTGAACATTAAATCTGTTCTTTATATGTGTACTGATCCACTCAGGTAGTTCCAAACATGTTTCCACTTTATTCCGTTCGGAGTTTTTGTTGTCAGAGAGGGAATGGTGAAAGATAGGGTAGTTATGAAATTACTGCAGTTTCTTTCGACCGTAAAATAATGCAAGTTTCGTCTCAGTTGGCATAGACATAGACATTATTTGGTAATAACTCATTACAGATCAAAATGTAGGTAGGTACGAGTATATGAAATTCATTATGGATATTTTAGTGTTATGTTAGAGGTAAATTTCGAATTAAACGTAAAATTTAAAAATAGTGCTCCAAGCAGGATTCCAATTTGCAACATTCTGGCAAGGCCAGTCGACTGAGTAGATTTTATCGATGTCTAAGTTTGCTCTCTAGCCAACTGAGCTCTCAGAACAATCCACGCGATGAACAAATCTTTTCACCACTTCCCCCATACAACGCCTTAAGAAAGCGTACAGTGACATCTACAGGCTTTGGCAACGGCACCAACGTAACCCAGACTAATTTAATGTTGTATTCAAGAATACTTGACCAGTTTGGTACAGTTACGTCGCGGTATGCCGCGAGCTCACGTTATTAGCCCATCATGTCGCTGCCGCAACGTCGTCCATGCAACTCAATGAGATGCGAAATCATTCAAGCTGCTTGCGATGTCAACAGGCGAACTTATTTCAATGGTAGAATTAAACTTCATAATTTCAGTGCCAAAAACCCGCTCGTCGGGTGTTTTCCTCTACTTTGGGTTTTCGCATGATATCAGCTACGAGCGTAGCGCTACGAAATTGTTGGCTGTGAAAGCCCCATCCAGGCCCATCAACGCTACATGTGCTACGCTGTAGCGTGTAGCAGGTTGTAGCGAAACCGCGCGTAGAGTCATGATGAATAATTCATTTATTGCTTCATGTGGTACAGAGGTCTTACAAAATAATGATAAAAACAGATCGCAACATGAACCCTGAATACGTGGCGTCGTGGGCCTTGAATGAGTTAAAACTGTGCCTAAGTAAAGTTTATAATGGCACGATGTAAGATAAACTTCACGTGCCCTATACTCGTAGGTAACACCTATTGCTCATTGAAAGTCAGTGTCGAGCACTGGGACCTTAACCACCCAAATAACGCAGGAAGATTTGACACCATAGATCCCACTTGCAGATATTCAGGGTTTGACCTTCCTCTTAATCAACGGTGCCACCTAAATACACTAAAGACTGATCACGGTCGATGCAATTGCTTACTACACAAGTGGGGGTGGAAGGACTCGCCCATGTGTGAATGCGGAGAAGAAGTTCAAACCATGGATCGGTCCACGCTGTCCCTACACTCGTATCCAGGATCAATGAAAGACCTGCTTCGCCTAACACCCGACGCAGCTGCATGGCTCAACACCCTGAATGTTGACATTTATTTATGTAATATTATTGTATTTAATCACTTGCATTTAGCTTTGTAAATGTCCAACTAAGTTGCCTATTTCAAATGTATGCCATACTATTAAATAATAAATTCTGGGACCTTATCTTACAACCTGACCTGGACCTTACCTGAAAATAGCCGATCAATAAGTGCACTTAGCGGAGGTTTATCAGAGAGCAACAGTTACGTCGCGGTATGCCGCGAGCCCGCGATATGACCCCGTGTCGCTGTTGCAGCGTCGAGGCATCGCAATATTCGCAATGTGCGACAGATACAGTACAGAGGTGTTATTTACAAAAACAAACTCAACCTCACCCGTTTTTATATGGAAACCGTCAAAATTTGACCCATGTCATTTGTCAGTTTCCATATATTTGGTGAGGTGTAAGGTGACAGGCGAAGACGAGTTGGTTTGTGAATAAGATATCGCCGTACCTTAGGCGGTGTTTCGAAGAATTCCGCTATAAAATTTTAAACTTTTTAGTACATACCCACCAAATTTCACCCAAATGGGTTCAGTGATTTAAGCGTAACTATTAGAGGTTTGACGCAATGGAAATCAAAGAAAAGATTATTTGAGCAGAATTGAATAATGAACGTTTATTGAACACCACTTGGAAGCAAGTATACGTCCGTACTGAATCAAAGAGGGTAGCGAGAGAATTGCCATTTACAAAATATAATAGGGTTGCCAGATCATGTTTCAATTTGATTTGACGTAGTATCAATTTATACATGATTATTTTAGATTGATTTTTGCATAATAAAATGAATATAAACCAACATGCCCCCTCAAAAATTAATCTCCTTTTTACACAATAAAAATAACATTGACAATATATTACTGCCAAGTGCTCGCTGGGGAATATACAATATGATCCAACATTTGTTGCAAGGATTAGGGAAACCCAGAAAAACCTAATCAGATCATTTAGGCAAGATAAGTATAATTATTAGACAGTTTGATATAATCATACAGGTTCATGTATTTTACAATATTATCAATCTTTAAATAATCTTAAAACTTATTCTAAACTCAATAAGTTTTTTTTTAATATTTCAGTTAACGGCTTTTTCATCACATCGGCCAACTGCTTATCTGTAGGAACATACTTTATTTTTATTACATTTTTTTTAACTTGTTTGTCGTAAATATGGTATTTGATATCAATACGCTTTGAATTCTTGTGATAAGATGGGTGGTTGACAATGCTATTTAATGCAACTGTTATTGTCTTATTGTATTCATGTATAACAATCTGGTCAGTAATGTTTAAATTGATACTTTCAGTTAGAGACATAAGCCACAGGCTTATTTAACTGCTTCATATAAAGCCTTATAAATATTTAGCCTTTGTCTCTTTGGACACCAAGTAATTGTGCACCACTCAAATCATTTACATACATAACATAACCGATACGTAGTAATTTTCTTGTCACTACTATAGCTGCCTCGTCCCTGATCTGGGTCAGCTACCCACTTAGCTGCATACCTCTTTTTACCCACGACGGAACGGAGAAGGTATATGCGTTTAGGGTGAGAGGTTGTTTGTTTGTTTGTTTGTTTGTTTGTTTGTGTGTGCACCTCAATATCTCCAAAACGGCTTGACCGAATTGGATACGGTTTTCTGCAATGGGTTCGTGGTTCATTCGGGACGAACCCCATAATAATTGTTACGACCATAACTCGCCAGGGGGCGCTGCAGTAAACATTTTTTACTTGAAAGTACGTTTGTGCTGGTTTGAGCGCATTTTCTCCGGAACAACTTCACCACCGTGGATGATTTCGATAGTGCTGGGTAAAGAGTACATGTAATTGAACTCTGAGGATCAGATGATGGAGCAAAAAACATAGTAGGGAACTGTACAGGGGTTCGATTACTTACTGTTCGTTTTTGGGCCCTTTTGTTTATGTTTGCTTAGCAGCGATTGTAAATGAACTTCTGAGGGTCTGATGATGGAGTAAAACAACATCACATAGAACCTTTCGAAGGCATATAGGTATTTGGCCGTGTTTGGGCTCTTTTCATTGACGACCTGTTTAGCCTAGTTGGTAGTGACTCTGCCTCCAAAGCTAGAGGTCCCGGGTTCGAATCCCGGCCAGGGCATTTATTTGTGCATTTTTCACGGATATTTGTTGTTGGGTCTTGAATGTTTTCTATGTATTTAAGTATGTATTTATCTATATAAGTATGTATATCGTCATCTAGTACCCATAGTACAAGCTTTGCTTAGTTTGGGACTAGGTCGATTTGTGTAAGATTGTCCCCCAACATTATTTATTTTATTTATTTATTTATTTTTCATTGAGTTTGCTGAGTAGTTTCTGCACATGGTATGTTAAGGGTCTGATGATGGATCAGAACAATATTGCAGGGAATCTTATTAAGGTGATCATTTAGTGAACCGTGTTTCGATTGTTTGGCTAGTATGAATTGAGAAACCTCTTCACATGAACTGCTGAAGGCCTGATTATGGAGCAAATCAGCACCATAGGGAAGTTTGCGAGAGCACATATATATGCATTAACGTGTCGTGTTTCTTTTGATAGTGTTTTCTGAGTAGCTTCTGTGTATGAACTGCTGAGAGCTGTAGGTATGATGAAACAGAATAACATAGTAAGGAACTTTGTGAATCCTCATGGATAGAATACCGTGATATAGCTCTTTAAAAAGTAATGACTGAGTAAGTGATAGTAACTTCTCTACCTATAACTACTCATGAACTGCAAAGAGTAGAATTTTTGCTCTTTATACCCGTCACGGAAGAGTAGGCTTAAGTCATATGTCCCCCAAACAGGTCTGCTTATCTAAATATTATGGTTTCGGTTAAAGTAGGTATTATTGTGTAGTTAGAACTTATCGGCGATACACGACGTGAATATGCCATGGGACACACTACGCATGGATAAAACTATCGTGTTATGTTATAAAACTGGCTTAGTGCGAGTCGGACCGTCGCGCACGAAGGGTTCCGTACCATTATCCATATGTTTTTAATATTTGTTGTTATAGCGGCAACAGAAATACATAATCTGTGAAAATTTCAACTGTCTAACTATCGCGGTTCTTGAGATACAGGCTGGTGACAGACAGCGAAGTCTTAGTAATAGGGTCTCACTTTTACACGTTGTAAAAACGGGACCCTATTATTAAACGACCCGACGGGACCCGATTACGTTGTTTCGGGGCTACAGAACTCTGAAAAGCACATTTATTCCAAAACGGTTTCACTAAATTATATGCAGAGCAGAGCGCAATTAATATGGTGGTTGGTTACCCACGACGGAAAGAATAAGGTATAAAAATTTAGGGTAAATTAAGGGGGGGCGCTAGTCGGGTAACCTCCACGAGTGTCTGGGCTCTTCCCTCGCGGGTCTGGGGGAAGGGGAAGGGTTCTGGCCGGTGCGCCCTGGAGGCAACGGTAAGTGATTCATTTTCGGAGGGATCGTTTACCGGTGCTACCAATAACCCGGAGACGGGGTCGCTCTGGGTTTTCCTCTGTTTAGCGGAGGACACTCCAGATGCGACCAATGGGGGGATGGGGGGGTTCCGCATTCGCAAGACTCCCCAGGTGCGGCGAGAGGGACATGCCATGCCGTATGCCTGTAAAAAATAACTACGGACTCGTAACCCTAGCTTCGGCAGAGGGCCGCTATGGTCGGGAGCGGGGGCTGACACCGTCAGGCCGGGGCCGGGTGGTGACTGCGAGGGAGAAAACCTCTTTAAAAAGTCACAAGGGGACCTGAGGGGGTGAATCCGGGGTTTTTCACTCTCTCCCAGCGTGGAGGTCCTTTGGTCGGCAAGTGTGCGGTGTCGCCCTGCACGCTTGCCGACGGGTGGGAGACGCTTGCCTCAGCAGTGAGGGAACAGCTTCGGCTGTTGCAGCAGGCGGTGTTCGCAGTTGTGTGCCTTGGCGATCCCGTGTCACCGCCACTAATGCTGCGTGATGGGCATACCCTGGTGGTTTTAGACGGTAGTCCGGGCGGTTCCCGGGAGTCCGTCATACCCGTCCTAGTTCCCCGGCTAGGCGGGATGCGTAAATGCATTTCCCCAGGTAAAAAAAAAGGATAAATTAAGGGCAATAGGCGCAGATTCTCCAAATCGGCTAAACCGATTAAGATTTTTTGCTATATATTCGTAAAAAAGTAAAAGTTTGTCGAAATTTAGAATGAATGATCCAAGTTAGTGATATTAAATTTGATGTGCTTGTGATAGAGGAAGGAGGATGTGAGTGTCTACGTGGGCTTGCATATACTCGTAGTGCGCGGTCTGAAGAGAAGCTTAGGACCTTCGGCCCCACGCAGAACTCGGATCGGCTCTACTTTGAACATTTAGCGATAGGATAGTGCACGAGAGTCCCGTGTAGGCTCGCGTACAGAGCGTGACCCTTCGCGCTGAGGCTTTTAGGCACTTCGGGCCTTCTCACCTGCGCGGAGCTCAGCTTTTGGTCTTGCGTGCCTTGCCACTCACCTTTGCGCTTTTGGCCCTCAAATTTAATTGTAAAGACACAGGTGGATAGTGGTGGCTCGCCCTTTGGGTCTTCGGCCCTCTGGCTTGTGGAGAGAACTCTCTCAAAGGACGCTCCGAGCCTTCGTCTTCCAGGTTCTCTTGTAAAACACTCGATAGGAAGGATCTACTTGGGCTTGCCCTTCAGGTCTCGGGCAGGCGTCGAGAGTGCTTTCTAATGGGACGCTTTGGGCATATGTCCCTACGCTGAGCTCTGCCTTCGGCCTACCGTGCTTGTTTCCGGAATATATAGCGTTAAGTGAGAAACAACCATTGTTTTTCTACCACGTCGATGGCATACAAGCATACAGTCCGCTTGATGGTTAGCGGTTACCGCAGCCTAAGGATGTTTGCAACTCCAGGGGTTTCAATGCGCGTTGCTGACTCTTTAAACATGTATACACTCCTTTCTTGAATAGCTCTATACTATAATATAATCCCTTGGGAAAACCTCAGGAGGGAGCTCATTCTACAACTGGAACGTTTGAGTGAGGAACGTATAGACATTGCTCTCTAAAAATAATAAAATAAAACAAAATTAAAAATTTTGAAAAACCCACGACGGATTAACCTAATTCAAAAATTATAAAATAAAGTTAATGTGAATCCCCCGACTGGGTATTTACGAAGTAAGTACATGGAGATAATAAATAGATTTCAAAAACGGTTGTATGGTCGCGAGGTACAGTTACAAAGCCAGAAAAATCCGTCGGGGGCTGCCATTGCCATGTCTGTATTTCATTAAAATATTAATAATAGTAAAGCTCGAGGTACATTACATACAGCAACTTAAATTGAAGTACCTATAACACGGACTTCGTAATCTTACTTCATTTCAGGGCAGGCAATGGCAGCCCCCGACGGATTTTTCTGGCTTTGTAACTGTACCTCGCGACCATACAACCGTTTTTGAAATCTATTTATTATCTCCATGTACTTACTTCGTAAATACCCAGTCGGGGGATTCACATTAACTTTATTTTATAATTTTTGAATTAGGTTAATCCGTCGTGGGTTTTTCAAAATTTTTAATTTTGTTTTTGTAGGTTAATATCAAATCTATAGTAATTTTAAATACCTTAAAACCTTTTTTATAGACATTGCCATATTTCTTGGTTATTGTTATTTGTGTACCAACTCAGAATATTTACAGAAGCACTCAATTCATGGTGAGTATATAGCATAGGATACACAAAATATCCTATAAGGTTGCAACATAGCGCATCATAGTTGTTTTTGAGTTTAATGTCTCATAGTTTAATTTGGCTTCGGTGGGTAGTAGACACATGATTACATTCGTTCATGTTTTTACTTAATACTATCTGAATATAGGAACTTTGATCTAAACTTATCGTATCAGTATTTCTAGTTACTTTTTATATCGATAAATAATTTAATATCATTTAGATCCATCATTTCATATTTAGCATTTAAGTATTTAGTATATTGTAAGTATTTTTATTTATAACATTTATTGTATTAACCAGCACATGCTATTACCAAATCGTAAACATATACTAACTATTATATTCTTGCAAATGTGCCCTTTATCAAAAATATATATACATCGATCAACGGATGATTTTTTTTGAAAACTTTTTCTTAAGCTATATCTTCAATACTTCAAAACAACCTCTTGCCCATATAACACATTATTTTAATCCGGAACTTTCACATAAATTCCTTCTTTTAAGACACTAGCTGTACTAGCAACTGGCGTAAGTGTTTCATATTAGTAAGGTATTCTTCGCTAAAACCCCTGGCTACAAGACGTGCCTGGTAACGTAAAGGTTTTCTTAATCAGTCATCTTCAATCGTTAAAATGTATTTACAATCAACTATAATTTTGCTTCTCGGTCTTGGTACTAGTGTCCAAGTATTATTGATTTTGAGTGAATTTAATTCATTCTGAACAGCTTTCTCCCACTGATGCTTATGGTCAAGGGTTTTAAAATCATTTAACGATTTAGGTACTTTACTAATTATTTACTGTACACTGTACAAATAATCATCAATATCGTCACCTTTTTTTTATTACACTCCTAAGTTCGCCTAGGTTTATTGACTCGTCATTATTAACAGATATCATATCAGAGTTAATCTCAGATTCAAGTGATTCATTTCAATCTAATTCTCTGGAGTTAGATTTATGATCTTCTGTGTCTATTTTTAATTATGCCATACGAATAAATAAATAAATCTAATTTGCGAATTTTACTTGGACTGCCTTCATCACATCAACTTTTATATTAGTTGATTTAGGGATATCTGAAAATTGAGACTTTGAGGACACTGATTTTTGGCACAAGTGCACCATCAGTTTTATCCTGGGAATATTCAAATTTACTCCCTGCAGGCTTCAGCGAAGGCCTGGACACAAGAAAATTCGTCTCATCTTTATTTGTTATTGTGTATAACATCCCTGACAGTTAGATATTTTTCGCATTCTGTGTTCCATACCTTATAACCATTTGGTTAGTAGCCAACCAATATGGCTCCCATGATTTCTGATCAAATGTTACTTTACTGGTTTTATTATGTAGGTACACAGTTGAATCAAAAACTTTAGAGGTTTTAATACTAGGTTATTTTTGTTATCATGCCACATTTCATACGGTGTTTTAGACTGTTTTAAAGCCCTTGTTGGTGTTATATTGATTAAGTGAACTGCAGTCTGCACTGCTTCACCCCACAATAATTTATTCAACTTTATCACCATACGTGATTACACGTGACGTGACATACACCATTTAATTGTGGAGTCCTAGGTAATATTAAATGATACACACTTATTATTATTGGTTGGTTGTGGGCCACTTTATGCCGCTTCGACCAGTATTTGATCTATTGTGGCAGCCCTTATAGTTCGTTGCGTCCAAGAATTTCCAGACTCTTTGGGCTGCAATTTGTTGGATCTCCTCTGGTTGAATGATGTGCCTCCCTAGGTAGATACTTCTTTTGCGCATAAGTGGTCCACACGAGCAGAGGATGTGAATAGCTGGCTCCTCTGACTCTTGGCAGAACCTGCATGCTGCGCTTTGTTTTAAACCCACTTATCTATAGTTTATCACACTTACCTATAGTTTCTTCTTCAGTAGTTTTTTTCATTTCGATAGATACATATTCTCCACCGTTGTCACAATATAAATTGACTAATTTTAGATTAAATTTGACTTCACCTTTTTTATTGCAACAAATAACTTGAATGCTGTCATGATGACTTTACCATTCCTTGTAATGCGTGCGCCTTTCTGATCAAAAATATTACCATCAGACCAGCCTTGGAAAGATAGAAGCCGTAAGTAGATAATATGGCATCTCGCGGCTCGCGGCTCGCGGCAACAGCACGTTCTCCAAGACACCAGAGATATTGGCATTGTTGATGAGTGATGACATTACGTAATACGGTCTCGTTTTGACACTGTAAAAATATTTTATACCATGTTTAGCAATAGAAAATTTTGAAAGGTTTGTTAAGATTATCGTAAACAATGAAAAGATCATCCCTGTTTATTATATGATCCAATGCTCCCAAATCTAATAAAAACGACTCTTTATTAGCGTCTCTTGTTGCTGGTAGTCGCCGTTCATAAATGGAAACCCTGAAAAATCTTCGGAACTCGATGTTTGATTTATATCAACGGTTTGGATTGTACTCGTCTTATCCAGTATATTTTCTGGTTATTCGTCCTTTTGAAATAATAACAAATTCTTCTTAATATATCGCTTACAACGACATTGATGAAATTTGATTTAGATTTCCCTTTTTTTTATTGTTCTACTGGGGTATGTTCACGTTTCTTTGTTCTCAACATTTAGCACTTTTAAGCTTTTATTGTATCATAGCCCTCATTTGTCAGTTCAATTTACTGATGTAGCAGCCTTTCGGCCTTCGATTTTTGTAATCCCATTTGTTCCTCTGGAGTTTCTTCATCATCAACTTGAATCACATCCAATTCGCTGTGCAACGATCGTATTCGAAATTTCCAATTACTGTATTTTTCACTTTTCACTATCAAAAGTTGTAATGTTTCGTTCCTGTTTAAATTTGTCCATTGTAGACAAACCCCTCTATAATGGCACTTTTTCACAGCTTCTATACCCAGAATATTTGCACTTTGATAACTACTATTTACAGTTTAACGATCACTATTTTGCACTGGGCACCATAACCTATTAGAGGTTTGGCGCAATGGAAATCAAAGAAAAGATTATTTGAGCAGAATTGAATAATGAACGTTTATTGAACACCACTTGGAAGCAAGTATACGTCCGTACTGAATCAAAGAGGGTAGCGAGAGAATTGCCATTTACAAAATATAATAGTGTTGCCAGATCATGTTTCAATTTGATTTGACGTAGTATCAATTTATACATGATTATTTTAGATTGATTTTTGCATAATAAAATGAATATAAACCAACTGTAACAGACAGACAGGAGTTACTTTCGCATTTATAATATTCATATAGCATGGATGATTATGCATACTTGTCTCGTCCTCCGGGCAAGTGAAGCATCGTTAGGAAACTACGTCGTTAGGTGACGGAACTTTCTCTTCCGACTTCTTACGGCTTATTATTTTTTTATCAAAAAATGCAGGGGTGTCACATCGAGTGCGAAATTGCCTATCCTACAAAATAGAATCTTGGGGTGTCTTCCTCATCGAAATTCCCTTTTGAATTACAGTTAAGATCTTATTATCTTAACTGTAGTTTAAAGGGGAACATTTTGAACCGTTTTCTAGTAGTACTATTTAATAAGTAATAATACCTAGCTAGATTGATTTGTGTTCCCGCAAATTTAACATAACTAATAAAAAGTCAATAAATCATTATTTTAAGGTGGTGAAAGTTTAACTTTCGCATGCAAAATGAATAATTCAAAAATCTATCCCATATTTCACAAATAATTTAATGAATATTTTTGTATGTATGCAAACTTGCCCCAAAATCATCCGTTTGAAATGTGACCCGAGACGTTTCGCCTTAAGGGGAGTTTCGAATATGCTAGGAAAGCAGTTGAGTGTGCTTTATTTTAAAATATCATATAACATTGATGGCCTCGTGCATTCTCCCGCCATATATCATCATAAATCAGGGCTCCGGTCTACATATTTGCTTGCTCGGCGTCCGCAATTTGGGCTCAGCTTGCGGCCGGATGTGCCCGTGCTGTCCGCTCAGGAGGTCTATCCGGCTCGACGTATCGGTCTATAGTCTAATAGTGAATTTACAGTAATCAGGCGCACTCCCTCTTACATATTAAGATTGGCACGCGTGGAAGCGAGCGCGCGCGATAAATGTATTGTAATATACATAATACCAATACGCAGAGCCCAATACACCTCTAGATATGTTAATGGACACTACATCTGTTTACTTAGGCCGGTGCGAGGAACTATTCTCTGTATTGTGCTGTTCATTTAATTTTAAGCGCCGGTAAATTTTAAGGGATTCTCGACATTGTACTCCGCCACTATAACCCACATTTCAATAGATTTATTCATACCTACTATCCGGAGAATTCGAGATCACAAAGCTGAATTTATGTGTAATGTAGTCTTTCAATTTAAATATTGTACACTTGTACAGTGCAGTTATAAATGTGAATTTAAAATATGCGCCGCGTGTCCCCCTGGCGTAGTAAATCAGACTGTAAAATGAGCGAACTTAACACCCCTTAATGCGTCGATGGCAAGACTCGATTTACAAGCCAGCCATAATGCAGCAGCATATTTGTCAGCTGCTGCAGCAAAGTTAATCTGTAATCTGGATACAGCTGTATCATTAAATTCGTGAAGGTGCAAACTGAAGCTGAGTGTGCTATATTTTAAACGTAATGGGAGGCCGTTTGCTACGAATTGTAATAAATTACTTACATTTATCTCGCTCTCGGTCGGGCTAATTGGCTGTGTGTGGACGCTCACTGCTGCATGCTCTATTTGAACTGTTTCGATATGTACAACTGAATAAACCTATTTTGAATTGTAAAATACTGCAATATCTAGCACAAACAATTGTGAAAAGAACTATGTACCTACCAAACAAATAAGCTATGCCTTGAATTTGGGATCCTGTCACTTGACCTGTTAACTTTTGCCCTAATGTTTCACTAGACCTAATGCATTTTTCTTTAAAATTGTAATCTTTTCGAAGGGAACCTCTTTGAATATTATCAAATAGAAGTCATTAAGTTAGGTTTGTTTTGCAATAATCGTATTAAGATTAAAATTACTGTTCAAAACGGGGTAATTACTCGTACCATGTGTGTTATATTTATTGAGTGCCCGATATATTTTTTTATACCTCGTTTTGAACAGTAATTCTAAATCTTATAATCGCATTAAGTTTACTATTTAAGAAAAAAATGCATTAGGTCTAATGAAACATTAGGTCAAGTGAAGCATTTAGGGTTAACGTAGTAAGGGCTAACAAGGGAGAGCCCTTGAATTTATGCTATTCCAGCTAATTTTCTCTGCTGAAATGAAGTAAACTTACCATTTTAATTAAGCATGCAAAGTTATTGAAGCTCTAGCTAGAGTTATTTTAAAGCCATTTGTGAATAAAATAACGGCCGCCGGAAACGTACTACATAGATACATTCTAAACCATCTTCGCTTTGTGAGAAACTCAGTGTTATAAAACACATACGGAAACGCCCGCGGAAATGCTTGCCAGCCAAACCATAAGCATGAGTCAGCGCACTTTTATTTTACTTTTTAGAGCACCAATGATTTTCCTCTTACATCGGCGATTTCAAGCTGGCAAGTTTTCGCCTTTTAAATATAAATCTAACTTATGGGTGTCGAAAAATCATTCCTGCGTCATAAATTGTAGCACAGCGGGGGTGGGCAACAGTGAAAAATTGCAGTGGCTGTGTAATCGTTGTGTCGAACCGAGGGTGCTAATGTTGCAAGTTAAATTTATCTCGTAGAACATTTATTATATCTGAAGCCCAGAGCTCGCTCGGTAGAGTCGCCGATCGCCTCGTTAACAGAGTAGGTACAGCGAGAGGTAAAATCATAGGCAATTATTATAATTACGATTAGGTCGGTCGCCGGTTCTCGGTAACCCAACACTGTTAAATATTAAGTTAAAACCGCATGTTGTGACCCAGTTTCCAATGCAAATTAAAGTTTTGTTCCTGTCAGCCCCTTGGACGTATTGCGCTGACTATTCCGGGAGAATGACAGGACAAACCCCGGGGAACCCCCCTAAGTCGAGTGGGGGCGCCGCGGTTACCCCTTGTGGTCGTACCCTCAGGCGAATTATAGGCCTACAGCCCCTGAATACTAAGAGGCGGGATAAAAATTCACCCCACAGGTAGCCGCTTCTAAGCCGACACATAACTTGGTCTCGCGAGCACGCGACGGGGAATAAATCCGATATAGGAACAAATCAATCCCTTGTACAGGATTTGAAGATCAGAGCGGGTAAATAAACAAACACGCTATGCTAGTTTGTTATTGTTGATCCTTCAATAACAATATCCCTTCAATACAATACGGTACCATATTATACTTAGGTGCGTTGTAGTAATAAGCTAATGTATTTACTTAACTGGTTCTTTGGTTTTAACCATTAGGAATCGACAATATTCCTGTTTGCAAGTAGTATGCTGTTTATATATCGGCATACTCATTTGAAA
Organism: Notocelia uddmanniana; assembly: GCA_905163555.1. Taxonomy (NCBI): domain Eukaryota; kingdom Metazoa; phylum Arthropoda; class Insecta; order Lepidoptera; family Tortricidae; genus Notocelia; species Notocelia uddmanniana. The sequence continues at coordinate 18,598,459 of LR991059.1, read as the reverse complement.
ATGAAAATAAACCGACCAAGTTCGAGTCATACTCGCGCACCGAGGGTTCCGTAAAAATATTTTTATTATATGATGTAACTAAGAACTTACGGTTTTCGCAATTTTTCCTTTATCTGTGGTATAAATAGTTGCTTCGTACCAAATTTCAAGATTCTGAGTTCACGGGGAAAACTCTGTAGGTTTTGATTCCCTTGCGAATGTCAAAAATTAGCAGAAATTTGCGGCATAAACGGCTGTATCTTTTGATTGCGTTGGCTTAGAAGTTTGATTTTTTCACAGCTCCAAGGGAAAGTAGACTTGAGTATTTGATATAAATTCCAGCTATCAAGCTCTACGCGTTCCTGAGGAAAAAGGTCTCGACAGACAGACAGACGGACGGACACCAAAGTGATCCTATAAGGGTTCCGTTTCTTCCTTTCGAGGTACGGAACCCTAAAAACATTGATTTGACATAAATAACCTCAATGTGATGAGATATTATTTCTCCTAAACTGTTCTCCGCTGCACTGGAGGATGTTTTCAAGACTCTGGATTGGAGAAGGCTAGGCATCAACATAAACGGCGACTACCTCACTCACCTTCGGTATGCTGACGATATAGTAGTCTTGGCTGAGACCACGGAGGATTTAAGTACAATGCTCAATGACCTCAGTAAAGCCTCCGAGCGAGTTGGTGAAAGGATGAACATGGACAAGACGAAGATCATGTCAAATGTCCATGTCGCACCAACTCCCGTAACAATCGGACACTTTACGCTCGAAGTTGTAGACGATTACATATACCTAGGACAGACTGTCCATTTAGGTAGGTCCAACTTCGAGAAAGAGGTTAATCGTCGAATCCGACTCGGCTGGGCAGCGTTCGGGAAGCTACGGCACATCTTTCCGTCCAATATTCCGCAGTGTCTCAAGACGAAAGTCTTGAGACACTGTGACCAGTGATGACATTAGGCACTAGAAACGTGGTCGCTTACTATGGGCCTCATAAGAAGGCTCAAAGTCACCCAAAAGGGCAATGGAGAGAGCTATGTTGGGAGTTTCTCTGCATGATCACATCAGTAATGAGGCCATCCGCAGCAGAACCAAAGTGACCGATATAGCCCTCCGAATCACTAAACTTAAGTGGCAGTGGGCGGGGCACATAGCACGCAGAACCGATAGCCGTTGGGGCGGAAAGGTTCTCGAATGGCGACCACGTACCGGAAGGCGTGGCGTGGGCAGGCCCCACACGGTGGACTGATGACCTGGTGAAGGTCACTGGTGTCCGCTGGATGCGGGTGGCGCAGGACCTGTCATTGTGGAAGTCTTTGGGGGAGGACACGGTGGACTGATGACCTGGTGAAGGTCACTGGTGTCCGTTGGATGCGGGTGGCGCAGGACCGGTCATTGTGGAAGTCTTTGGAGGAGGCCTATGTCCAGCAGTGGACGTCTTTCGGCTGACATGATGATGATGAGGAACCTCAATTATTCTAATGTAGGTAAACTTAAATCTCCACTCCAAACGCAGATGCCCGTAAATAATAAACAATACTTTTTCGTTTTTAGGTATTCGTTGGTTTGTTATCGAGATAACGAGATGCCTCGTAGTCAAATGTGGTGTATATTTAAACGTCGCGTCGTCGCGAAGGATTAAGCAACGCTGTGAGTAACGTATGTAGCGAGTGCGGCCTATTTCCTGTCACGTAGCAAGGCGCAAACGAGCCGACGCCGCAAACGAGTCGGGTAACGAAACAAAATAGTCCGACGGAAACGCCTGTCCCCGCTGTCGTATACCTACGCGCTAACAAGCTAAATCAACTCGCACAACAATAATGTTATGCCGCTGAATTATTGTAATAAATATTGCGTACCCCTGACCTATAAACAACCCAGCAGGAAACTTAGGGCAATCAAGCATTATAATCAAGTTTATTCACATCTTTCTCCTGCAAATACGGGCATAGAATTGCAATTGTCTAGTTGACTAAAATATTAGAAACTACGACTGAGAAGCACCCATTAAACACGACGAGAGCTGGCAATTCTGCGTCGCGCTTCGCGAGCCCGCCGCTCTGAATCTCTCCCGCTTTCATGATGTACCTACGTATTTCCCACTGACACGATTTCTTTGTAAAACACCACTTTTGTGTAGTGTCAAGAGGTAAAGTGTGCGGCGGGAATTTTAATAAGACAAGTGTGTGTTTAGTCAGAGTTTGTCAAAGGGGAAGGTTGTCACGTTACTACATATATCTAATTACTTAACTCTTTTGATGTAGTTCAGCGAAAGGACCAGTGTACGGGTGTAGACATATTATATTACTTATTCTCGCCGTTATTTCGCACGTATGTCTGAGTAAACAGCACGGCCTATCCACTGAAATAGAAATAAGTCAATCCGATTCTTATTTTTACTTTTATTCTTTTCGATCGGCGCAAATACGTTACAAAACGAACGCCTCGAAAATCCGGGACACGAGTTTCAAATACGGGAAAGTTAATCCTATATACGGCGCGTATAGCTTCTGGAGATGTAATAAAAAGAGTTTCGTTATTTACCCTTAGTTAAACATTAGGTCTCAACGAGGCGGAAGGCAGGCTGGGATTGGTTGCTGACTATACTTTGTATTTAGTTGTATACATATATGAACGTGCTACTTATACATCTGTAATTTTTAGTACCTATTTGCAAACGTGATGTTTAGCAGCATTCTCTCTCTAGTCGAGTGAAATGGAGGAGGAGAAGCAAACCGCTAAGTATATTAATTGAGCGCCCGCGGAAAATTATTCTCCCTGAGGTGTACTTCATATTTTTTCAGCATTTTCGGACTAAAATGAATAATACAAATTTCTTTTTTCATAGTTCGTACTGACTGTCTTAAAGGGGGGGGAATGGTGATTTAAATTCACCTTTCTTGCGATTGCGATAATTAATTCAACAGCTGTAAAAAAGATAGGCTTATTTTAATTAAAACCGTATCGCGAAAACATTTTTCAGACAATTCCATAATAAATAGGACAGTAATTTAATTCAAATCTCGTCTCCCTAATTGGGGTGTTTGTCAAGAGAATTTATTTAACGGGACTGTAGGATAGCATTAGCTGTACAGTTTGTTCCCTAAAGAGCGTTGAGTAATGAGTTTTGGTTTCAGAGGCGCGGGGCCCGTAAGCATTCTCGATGCACTTGTGCAAAACTAATTGGCTCGGGCAACTTCAACTGAATAAAAATCCATTTGGTGCGGCGCGCCGCCGCTACGCTTCACTTCGCGTGCTCTAGTGCTGTTCCTTTGCCATTACGTTTTTGTAATGCTACCGTTTTGTTAGTTTTGTCATCGCCAAATGGAAATGACGCGTTTTTTTGGTGTCCGCAGTTGGGACGAGTTTCTCGTTCCACAGGGCAGTACCAAAGTTACCACGCAGTTTCGCTGTAAGCGGCCTCACATAGGAAAATTCAATTTAACGCGATTCTGTGCCAATAAAATAGACTCCGTTATCCAGCTTTTTGGCAATGCAAAAGTTAAATCTATTTGTATTCAAGTTAGCAGCGGAAATTGTTAAAATTTTGATAATGCTGAGCTTACCCTCGCCCTTGCAGGCTGTAGGTTTAATTAAATTTGGAGCATGGACACCTTTCCAGAAATTTTATTTTAGCCAGGGAAAATGCGAAAATACACATTAAAACATGGGTCGGGTTTCCATAGACCTCTCAATATTTGAGGCTTTACGCACTGCGTGGGTACAATTGTGGAATGCAATTCGCGACTTGGACGTGACAAAGGCCCCTAATTATTATGTAACGAGCGCGTCCACGAACAAAATTTCGCCTTCAACTTTAGCGTCAAACTCCTGCTAATGTAAAGTTAAAGCTTTAAGCAAATTGCACAGTAATTAGACAAAATTGTTTTGTACATAATTTTATGGGATAAGCCATGTTTTGTTTTAATTTTGCTCTTATTTTGCGGATAATTACATTGTAAATAATAATATATGTTGCAAAAATTAACTTTATTAACGTTCTAAATTTCGGTGTCGAAAAACGCATTGATAAAAGTCTCATATTTTCTCAGTGTTTTGCGTGGTGCGCAGCGAGCTCAAGTTTTCGATCTTGCAAATTTGGATTAACACTACCCTAACCTGATCTATGGCATACTAAAAAGCATTACACCCCTTTTTTGGTCAGTCGTATAAAAACCAGGATTACATCATGCTTTGCAATTTTAATGTCGATTATCACTGGGTTGCAATTGCGTTTAAAAGGCACGCAAGTTTATATTAGTGGTTTGCGAGAATGTTCATTTTTATTTATTCATAAATGGGGCATGGTTCGAGCGGGTTGGTTTAACATGATATGAATGGGTACAATAGGTGCCCGGCGGAGCGCGCTACTGATTGACCCACTAACGAAACCCATTAACACGTCATCGCTTTGGACAAATCCATACATGAATATGGAAATTGCTTTTCGTTTAATATTTTATAACTGTTGCAGCAAACGTGGATTAAAAAAAACATCAGTCTAATACTCTTGAACGTGAACGGAATTGTATGTGGATTAACTGTACACGCGATTTCGTTTGCGTGTAAATGAATATACAAGGTGATTTCGGGGTCGTGGAGCAAGAGAGCAAGACATAATATAAAATTCAAAGATGAGCCTAATGGTGTTGTTAATTGATTGCTTATCACCAATAATGTTGATTATTATTCAGATGACAAATAGAAATAAACATTTTAGAATGAAATTTGGTCACCCTACTCAGTGTGACGTCTTGTCGCTTTCCATACAGCGTATGTCAAAAGTCATAGGGTGACCATGATTACTTATTATAAGATTAATTTTAATTGAAAAATAATAAAAATTAAACTAATTATGTTTTAAACAAATACTACCACATCATAATGTGAATCATTTACAGAGTCGGAAAAAATGGTTTTGGATCACGACCCAGAAATCACCCTGTATATTTGTTCTGCTGGACATAAGTCTTAGGGGACATAGGTTTAACTTAACTTACCTACTTTACATATTTGCTGCTGTTTAAGAAACACAACGGAGAAGTTTTACATTTAGGTGGATTGGGTCGCAGTGCTACGAGTCTCCTAATCTATTTTGCATTTGTAAGTAGCAGTTTGTTTTTATTACTATATTAATACGACTAGGTATTACGTAATCATTTAAAAACATTTCATCAAAGTGAGCCAACTACAAAGAATTACTACTATTCCATTGGAAGCTTACCAAAACAGTTGGCCACTTATAAATCATAGTGTTTTCCGATATCTGAGATAAAGTGCAGCCCGCTCGTCCCCCGGATTAACTGTTGTCGTATTTACGTGATCGATCGCAGCACTAGCCCAGTCGCGGCACGTAGCCACGTACGGCTGGAGGAGCCCTACTGCGACCTCTAGTGCTGCACTACACTTTTATTGTGCCGGTTTTCGGGTTGAGTCGTAAGCTAGGCCAAGTCCGGAACTTGTACACAGAGACATTTTCAAATACCTCGTAGATTAAGTTAAGTAAATATAATATCAGCAAAAATATATCTCTATAATAATATTATATTATTATTTATTGTATTATTTTTGTCGGCCTGTTTAGCCTAGTTGGTAGTGTCACTGCCTCCGAAGCTAGAGGTCCCGGGTTCAAATCCCGGTAAGGGTATTTGTTTCTGTGGTGAGCAGAGACATTTGTTCCTGAGACTAGGATGTTTTCTACGTATTTAAGTATATATCTTTTAAATATATCTTCGTCTAGTACCCATAACACAAGCCTTATTGAGCTTACTATGGGACTAGTTCGATTTCTGTAAATAATTGTCCCCCTAATATTTATTTATTTATTTTTTAATTTTTATTAGATAAGATAAGATAAGATATCATTTATTGTCAAAACTGTGTACATACAATGTCATAAGATAGGTAATAAGTCTCAACAGTCTGCCCATTTCGGACGTACAATATAAATAATACATTTAAAATATAGATGAAATATGAGATTAACATTACAAGAAATATTCATTCAGATCATAAAAACATTTGCAAATTAACCAGTTCTATAGTATTCATCAGTATTATATTAAAGTTAACTAATTATAAAGAAATGTTTGATTTGGATTTTGGAAAAAGGCAGGTACTATGAGTTCGAACGTGGAGCTTTAATTAAATTTCGTAAATATAACCCTGTTAAAACTATATACTCGTACATTCCTACTAAAATGACTAAGTTTAACCTCCTGATACCCAGCGTCCTACACATAGTACATAGGTCCCAATTAAGTTTTGACTTTATGTCAATTTGAGTATAATTTATTCTGGCAAATTTTGATACCCAGGCGTCAGGAGGTTAAGTATTTATTTTGCAGCATAAATATTATATACCCTACTACCCCTACTTATCCTTGAAAGTCCAGTCACCGCGACGGACCCATTCAAACTATTATTTAAATTATTCTCGGGTAAGATAAGATAAAGATTAGATCAGCAGTTTTGAGAACAAACGGAGCCAAAGTTATCTTTCATGCGACGGAGAGCGTTGCATCTGATAAATTCCAAGCAGTACGCCCAGTTAGTGAACTTAATTACGAGTTTATAGTTTTATTAAAGAGAATAAACGATAGCTGGATTAACGTCTAGAAGAGGCTGTTAACATTCCGTTGAAGTTAAGGCAAGTGATGCAAAACCACTTTAAGTTTAGACCAGCTTTAGACACAATAGATTTGTTCATCTCATCTAGTGATATAAGAAATTAAAGGTCTAAACTGTAAGAAAACGAATTTAAGCAATTTTGTGAACACTGTTTTTTAATAAAATAAAATAAATAAATAAAATTGAAGCATTGGTAATAAAACGGTTCCTACAAAATATTTCTCAACACTCTTATTACTAAGACAAAAACTTAATATTCTTTGTAGTTCTAACACTTATGATAATAGAAATAGTTAACAGTGATGTTTAAAAAAAACAGAAGTTGTAAATCTTCATTATTTTAAGCCCCCACTTCGTAAAATGTCACTAAACTTCGATACGCAGAGGTAATTACTTTAACTTGAAACTATGTAGGTCTGAATTATTTGGCATACCTTTTATTTCAATGGCCGTCATTTTGTACGTATCAATTTTTTCATGTGTAAACGTTAAAATGTTAACTGTAGCTTATTAATCAGTTCCAAATCTACATGAATTCATGGCACGTAATAGTTTGATATCGAATACTAATATCGAAGGATACAAGACGACGCTTTACTTTCTTTTAATCCGAGTTGAGTTAACAATTATTTAACGATCGGTTCGTAAAACAAAGAGATACGTATCGACAAGTTACAACTTTGTCAAAGAACGCGCAACAAAATGCTATACTAAGTTTACAGCTTGTTTTCATTGGTCATGATTCCTCCAAAGTCCGTATGAAGTTCGATCTTGAAGATCAAACTACAAATACATAGTTGCATACGAGTATGTTACAAAGGTAGAAAATAGATTCTTTACTTCGTTTTTAAGCCCCGATGCAACGCAAAAGAGGGATGTTATACGTTTAACATGTGTATATATACGTATGTCTGTCTGTGGCATCGTAGCTCTCTTACGGATGAACCGATTTGAGTGTGTTTTCTTTATAATCGAAAGTCTTGATGGCGGAGACGCTTCTTAGTTAAGTTTGGTGGAAATAAAAGCAGTCGACTCAAATATATTCAGTTCTTATTGGAACCATTGACAGGATCTAAGCCAACATTGAAGCTAGCAATCCCAAATATTGGTTATACTACTTGTATGTTAGGCTTTGATTGCATTTTATACCCCTCACTAAATAAGGGTCCCATAATGACCGAATGACTAGCTACCTACTCATACTTGTGAAAAGATTTCAGCCAATGTTGGAGCTAAGAATTATTTTGGTTATTTACTACTCACTAAATTAGGGGCTAGTGATGTAGCTATGTGCGAACGGGTCTCAGCCAATATTGAAGTTTTTTTTGTTGTCTAGTTTTAGTATCAATATACCACACATTAAATGAGTAATTTAGTTACTAAGGATTAAATTAAAATATTTTACTTGAATTAACGTAAAGTTTAATCAATACGCAAATATATTTACTAATGGACACTTTTTTTTTACACATGCAATGATTTGATGATATTACAAATTCATGCATATTTTACCAATTCACAATAACATTTTTTTGTAATAATACAATAAATAAAATGTGCCTATGCCTATGCATACTAAGACGATACTGAGATAGATACTACGTGTTGTAATTGTTCTGCCGATAAGTTGTTTCTATAGGCTTTGTAGGCGCATAAAATTAGTAAAACCTGGATATAATTCGATAACTGTAATTTTCTTTTTCTATGATTTAAAGTATTGTTAGTTATAGTTAAAATAAAAAGAATTAAACATTTTAAGGCTCCGCGTCAATGTTAAAATAATAAAAACTATTTTTTAGGGTTCCGTACCCAAAGGGTAAAAACGGGACCCTATTACTAAGACTACGCTGTCCGTCCGTCCGTCCGTCTGTCACCAGGCTGTATCTCAAGAACCGTACATGCTAGACAGTTGAAATTTTCACAGATTGTATATTTCTATTGCCACTATAACAACAAATACTAAAAACAAAATAATAATAATAATAATTAAGGGGGGCTCCCATACAAAAAACGTAATATTTTAGCCCTGTTTCATAGAGCTAGATCTCAAGAACCGTAATAGCTAGACAGTTGAAATTTGCACAGATTATGTATTTTTATTGTGGCTACAACAAAAAATACGAAAATCAAAATAATAATAATAATTAAGGAGGGCTCCCATGAACGGAACCCTTCGTGCGCGAGTCCGACTCGCACTTGGCCGGTTTTTTATCACATTTTGATTTCTTAAGTAAGCCATAATAATTTTTTTTAAAGTACCTGTATTATGATAAGAAAAAATATCATTTTATTAATTATCGTGAATATTTTTTGTTTAATATGTTTCTAATAGTACTAATAAAATGTTGACAGCATCAATTTAATACTTTTGACGTAGTTATGTTTTTGGTTTTTAAAAATTACCCATATTTGTGACTTTAGAGATCTCCAAAGAGAAGCCGTTTAATTTTTAATAATTTATCACCATATTTGCAGATATTTGCTCTGAATAACTACGTCAAAAGTGTTTAATTGATGTCGACAACATTTTATTAGTACTATAAGAAACATATTAAACAAAAAAATATTCACGATAATTAATAAAATGATATTTTTTCTTATCATAAATACAGGTACTTTTACAAAGTTATTTATTATGGCTTAATTACGAAATCAAAATGTGTTAAAACATCAGTTTTTTTTTAACATTGGCGCGGAGCCTTAATATTTTTAATTCTTTTTATTTTAACTATAACTTAAAAATAAATAAAATATTAAGATAAAATTTAATTAAGTTATAAAAAGAATACCGCGTCTAGCTCTCCCTCTTGGGGCATGGATCCCAGGACGGTAGCGGCATTACCCCTTTGGATCGCGAGAGCGATTCGTTGGCAGAGGTATCCACCAGCCCTGCGATCCCCCGATGCGTTGATCAGCCGCGACGACAAAGCCTTGATAAAGCTTTACATGTCGGCTGACCAGGGACCCAAAGTTTAATTTAATTTTATCTTACTATTTTATTTAATTTTAATTTAGTTTAATTTGTTGTCTACCTTGTAAAATCACAAAGAGTAAACGAGAGAACTATAACCAACAAAACTTTAAATCATAGAAAAAGAAAATTACAGTTATCGAATTATGTCCCAAGTTTTGATAATTTTATGCGCCTATTGACGCGAGACCGGTACCTTGTATGTATATTAAAATAATACCTAGTCTAATTACCTACTCATCGCCTACAGCTCCAACTTGTTTCTATAGTAACAAAACAAGACACGGATCTTCAAGTCCCTACACAAATCAGTAATTTAGAAGGTTGGCATTAATTAGTTCTTGTGTGGGCAGAACAATGTAAAGATGGTAATCGGAATTCGATATCGAACTTAATGAATATGTAAGGGTAGGTGGCATCCGTATGGTAACGTAATGGTACAAACATTCCATTGTATTGTAAGGCTTTGGGCCTTTTAATTAGGCAGTCCATTAGTCCCGGGGCTGAACAAATAAAAGTCACTTTATGAGTAGCACCCGCCTCGGAACTGTTACTATTAATGTGATTGCGATCCCTTGTCATATGTCAGCACTCAGATCAAATTAAATGGAAATGGTGAAGTGCGCGTTAGATACGCTGCGAGAGTAACTATGAACGGGCAGATTTTGCTCCGTAGTTCCGCTTTTGGGCACATTTTGCTTCGTAGTTTTGACTTTGTGGTTCAATATTTGGGTTCGTTTGAAATGCATCCTTAAAGCAATTTTTGGCATCAGGGTAAATGAAATGATAGTGTTGCGACGTTGCCACCTTAAATAGATGATATGCCGGATATGTATCTAGCTTGACAGCTGGATCATCCCTCGCTCTCAACACAGCGCATCCTCAAGTTAATAAAGTGTCGGTAACGCACTTGTGATACCTCTGGAGTCGTAAGTGGCTATGGTGTCTGCTTACCATCAGGCAAGCCGTAAGCTTGTTTGCCACCGTCGTAGTATAAAAAAAATGAACTCGAAAATTGGCCCATTGCGCTAGGGATCTATTTCACTGAATGTAGTGAATTATAATCTATTTAGTTTTTGTCTCGCAAGTAGTTAACTACTTCCATACTGACGGAGTCACTGATAAAAACATTTTCTCAAACATGCAATGAAATATTGATGTTATGTTCCTTATAATAGGCTGCGAAGTATGACGTTTCAAGTGCGGCTAGGACAAGTGGTCGTTAATGGAATTTCATACAAATCTTGCAGGCCTAGGCCGGCAAAGTCCTCTTTTTTAATTTCCATTTCACATAAATTTGTGGCACAGGCATCATGACATTCTGCCACTATGCGTATTAAAAATAAAACTACTTTGATATTTTTGTTGTTCATTTCATTGCATGTTTGAGAAAAGCACTATACATACCTCGGCGGGAAATATGGGGTTGCCCGCCTTAGACCTATCCGGCCGAGCGAACTTCGGCCGGCAACCCCTTTCGTCCCGGCCTCTGTAGTAATGTACTATTATTGCTCTAGATACATTTATTATATTGACGAGAAAACAGCCGCTTAGAGAATATTTGAATAGTTGGAGACGTTGATTGCGAAATAAGCCATGAAACCTCAAAGGTCCGTCGGGAACGGGCGACTTAAGTAAAGTAGTCCAAGTTGACGTTATATTTCTAGCGAGAGCAATTGAATGTGGGGCCGCGGCCGCTGACTGGAATATAACTTCGATATTATACTGCTGGAAATATATTTTTTGACTTGAAGTATAGGGAAGCGAACGGCAGGTTTATTTCGACCCTGCATTTCCTATAACTTCTTCCTCAGTCCTCTACATGAATTGAATTGTAATAGAATTGTTTTTTGCGAAATGTTCTTACTCGTTAGGCTTCATTGGTGGATTATTTATTTTATAATGTTCCTATTTGGCCAAGGGTCCTTCCATCTTTATAGTCTATTTATTAGGTTGAAATTCGACTACCACGTATCTAGCACGTTCCTAGTTGAGAATTTATAATAAGAACAAGAATAACATGCATAAGTTAAGTTAGAAAACATTTTGATAAACGTTTCTGTAGTTTCGTAGAGCGCGCTACGAGCTATGGGCTACGAAGACGTCTGTTCTACGACCGGCTACGGACAACGAAACTGCATCGTAACCGGGACAAGTCATTCAAAAAAGCCGTAAAGACTTGCGGGTTTAGAGCACATAGGGCCTTCATACATAATAAACACGGTAGAAGTGAGCTCAGTGCTCGTGAATCTTTTGAGCTCCCGTCGGGCGAATAGACACGGGGTTTCGTGTGCAAACGTCAGTTTGTTGCGCAAAGTGTTGATGTTAAATTTGACGTTACACACAATGCGTTCCGTTGCAAAAGCAACGCTACGAGTATATGCTTGGTACGTGTGCGATGCACTGCACGGGATTTACATATCTTAGTAAAATAATAATAATACCACTTACCACTACCCACTGTCAATAAAAATAAATAGATAACAGAATTTACTTACAAACAATTTAATTTGTCTTATGTTTAACGTAATCACAAATCAAATAGTTTTATACGGTACTGTTCCAGTAGAAGGCACTAGTTATTCTTGTACCACATTCATACATTTCAGGTATCGCTTTGTGCGATCTCCTATCGGAGATACCGTCCCCTGGGCTCCAATCGTGATGATCGAGCGAGGCAATAGTGCAATAGATGCAACAGAGCCAATGTTTCACTTAAGTGGAACATATGTTTGTATCGGGGGGTCAAGAACTTTAATAAGGCTTGTTCTCTTGGCAATGCATTTAGTACCGATATGACTAATAGGTACTCTTCTACCCAATAGGTAGCGACAATTTAATATATAATATATTAAATATGTCGCTTTCCTTTAGAAGTTGATTATACGAAAATCCTTTTTGGTGCATCTTCGCCTTTTGTTACTGTGTCGCTAAATATAAATCTTAATTGAATGACAAAGATAATAAGACAATTTTACTTTTACTTATGTACTAGGCACAGTTATAGCGGTATTCATTACATCGTTATAGAAAAAATAATAATTAAGTTAGATATAATTTGATTGTTTTGTTTTTCTGTGATATGATATGGGCTAAGCCTGAAATAATGTATTATTATTAAAAGAAACACTAATATAAATAGGAATACTGGCTTGAGAGATATAATAACATTATTCTTCCAATATATTTAATGATTGATAATGATAACTTTGCTAAGTAGCTATATTTTCGTGACGTTAAGTTCAGAACAATATGTTTTCTACTGCAGCATTATAATCTGTCAATTAAACAACTAACAGCAGTATTAAAACGATAATCTTTTTCTAAGAACTTCGTAGGCCAAACTACAATCACATACTTTTTAGGGTTCCGTAGCCAAATGGCAAAAACGGAACCCTTATGGATTCATCATGTATGTCTGTCTGTCTGTCTGTCCGTCCGTATGTCACAGCCGATTTACTCGGAGACTATGAATATTACAATTATGAAATTTGGTGTATGTTATGATCCGCTATAGAAATATGATGTGAAATTACGAAAAAAATCCATTCCATTTAAGTCAACCGTTGGTGAGATATTAGCTGTCAAAGCGGTAAAAAGTGTGTCACCCCTCGAGTTTTAAACTATTAAGTTTAAAATTCTGAAAAATCAAGATGATGTACATTAATAAATCCTTTCAACGCTTTTTGGTTTGAGCAAGATAGGTTCAACGGTTTTTGAGTTATTGCTGAAAAACTGTCTTGCCAAAACAAAGAGGCGTAAGTGCCGTAAGTTTCCTATCAAGATCGACCTTTTTTGATTAAATGTATTGAATAGTGGTATTAAATGATATATGATGAATAGATTTACCCCTCATGGAAGTGGGGGAGGCCTATGTCCAGCAGTGGACGTCTATGGGCTGATATGGTGGTGGTGGTGGTGGATGAATAGATTATTAGGTGTCGGTACAGAACCCTTCTTTGTGCGAGGTCCGACGCGCACTTGGCCGGTTTTTCTCCGCGGAACTCATACTCATCGACTTCAATGTTTGAATTAAGCCTCTCACAGACTGGCACGGCGGTCAATAGTAAACTTGTCATTAGCTGTCAAATTTACTATAGACCGCCACCGCAGGCCGCACCCGTGTGATTCAGGCCTTAAGACTTCGCAGACTAAACTTTAATCACATACTATTTCTAAAACTAACTAAAAAACTGTGTAGAGAACTAAAAAGAAATTGACCAATCACGTGTCGCCGTTCGTATACTATAATGAAATTGACTATTGCCGTGTCGCCATGGGACACGCGCCCGCACGAAAAGATAGCTGACCCATTGGGCCTGCACTTCGTTTCCGCGGGAATAGTTTTTTTTAATTATTTCTGTTCATAATTAATTTCGCTTGACTCGTAGAATAGTATTTTTCTCAAACATGCAATGAAATATTGATGTTATGTTCCTTATAATACGCTGCGAAGTATGACGTTTCAGGTGCGGCTAGGACAAGAGGTTGTTAATGGAATTTCATACAAATCTTGCAGGCCTAGGCCGGCAAAGTCTTCTTTTTTAATTTCCATTCCACATAAATATTTGGCACAGGCATCATGACATTCTGCCACTATACGTATTAAAAATTTAACTTTGATTTTTTTGTTGTTTATTTCATTGCATGTTTGAGAAAAGCACTATACATACCTCGGCGGGAAATATGGGGTTGCCCACCTTAGACCTATCCGGCCTCGCTTCGCTCAGCCGTCTATATGTCTTCGGCCGGCAACCCCTTTTGTCCCGGCCTCTGTAGTAATGTACTATTATGCAACAGCTACATAAAGCGTTAAAAGAAGCACACGTCAATGCCCGTATTCTGCCACCATATATCGATTTTTATTGAAATAAAATTATTTTGCGGTCGTACAAACATATTGTATGCAACGTTACATAATTAGGTCTTACAATTCTCGAGTCTATAATAACAAATATCGTTTCGATATTGAATTTTTCATAACGTTTTATAGGCCGGAATATTTACCTTTTAAGTTTTTATTCAAAAAATGATCGTACTTAACGACCGGTAAGTATAAACAACCGGCTGAAAACGAATGGAATAAAGCAATTAATTTAAAATCATCATTTTTGTTTCATTTGGGGGTTGAAATATGAATTTTTCGGCCGCATTTTACGGAGTTAGCAACACTTCGCGGTAATCTACCTTTTCGGGGATTACCGTATAATCGACGGCAGCTAAAAATATTCCGCTCTGTATCGGCGGCGCCGGTTAATTACTCTTGAATATTTATTGGTCGTTTGAATAAATCGCTCCCGGCATAAGCCTTTTGCCTTTCATATATATACTCATTTAAATTACAATAAGTACTAATTTCTATGTCCTTTGCCTGACATCTAACAATTGTTTAATTATTATGTGTAATCCCGATCCCATGTCCCAGTTACAGTAAGCCTTTGAACGCAAAAAGCCTTTGAAGAAAATGGTTATGGTATATTATTAATTATGAAATAAATAAATATGTATGTATGAACATTGAACAATAACAGCATTGACGCAAAATGTTTTTTGCATTTTTTTATATAACGACGGTTGCAAACGGCCTTATCTGATGATAAGCACACACTTTAGCTTATGGAAGCTTTCGAATCCAGAAGAATCATAAGCCCGTTGCCGACCCTTTATTGACTTGAAGATTCCTTGTGTTGACAGCTAGAGACAATATTCAGGTCCCCCACTCTCAACAGCTCAACACAGTGTATGCTCGTGAGGTCTGGCGACTTTATATCATTAAGATGCAATCTACTCGTATTTCTCTATTTTAGATATACGAACGCTGGGAAAGGTTCACGATTTCGATGTTTAAGGTTTTTTAATGTGGATTAGATTCAATAAACCGCCTGCACTACATGACGAAAGTTGAAAAGCTCGTCCAGTACTTGCGCGTCAAAACCAACACCACCCTGAGGGTCGAGCGGTTGAAGTCCCGCCACAATGCGAACTTAAATTATAATATATTGACATTCATGTGCATGTAATATGCCTAATTGGAAGAATTAAAAAAAACATTAGTGGTGAGAGAGCAACCCGACAAGCTGTTGACCTTCATGAAGGAGGAGTTCTGGCCGAAAGGTGTCGGTCGTATTCCGGCGATTTCGTGGCCGGTTATTTGACACCCTGAATAAGCGCCTCGCGTAGACGTCCCATCGCGATACATAATTTCATTTTACCTGGCGGCGTTACCTCTCTCTCTCCTCTTAGATGTGTATTGTTTTGAAAAAATGACCCCTAGCGCGACTTTCTTACGGGTCTTCTCGTGGCAGAGGTTTATTTTTCCGAATCAGTGGTAGTTTATTGACATTCATAGGTGCATATAAGTAATATGTCTAAACTGAACTTTTACTTCTCTGTATTGGTAAATAAATACGCTGGGAGAGGTAAGCACCAGCCCTATTATGGTCCCCTGAAGCGTCGAAGAAACGTTTAGCCATTTCCTGTACATAAGTATAGTTTAAATATAGCAGTTATGAGTAATTATCATAAATGCTTGTGTCTGTCTGTCTATAACTTCTTCACGCTTAAACCGCTGAATCGATTTAGAGGAATTTTGGTACGGAGATAACTGGAGTCCGGGAAAAGACATAGGATAGTTCTTATTTATTATATTTGTCGGCCTGTTTAGTCTAGTTGGTAGTGACACTGCCTTCGAAGCTAGAGGTCCCGGGTTCGAATCCCGGTAAGGGCATTTGTTTCTGTGGTAAGCAGAAACATTTGTTCCTGAGACTTTGATGTTTTCTATGTATTTAAGTATATGTCTATTAAATATATCGTCCTCTAGTACCCATAACTTTTGGAATTTTTCTATGTAGTATGTTATAATATCATGAAAGCTGTTGGATATTTAAGAAAACTGCCAAGTTAAAGTTCAAAATGCATTAAGCCGCAGTAAATTAATTTTACTGTAAACAATCTAGTGCCATACTTTTCAGATAATCTACGGAACTTGGAACCCATTTAGATCTCAATTATTTTGTCGGTGAACAAGCACGCACATCGCATATTGAACTTGGCTGCCATTTTCACATTTATGTTTTTGATGAAATATCATTACTTTTGTCAAACTTCATTAAATGGTGCTTTTCAAGAGCGAATGCACGGTGCACCTAAAATATTTGAAGAGTTCCCTCGATTTCTCCAGGACCCTATGATCAGATTCTGACCTGAAGACAACTAGACCGCTCCGGAAGTATACCGTTTTAAACAAAAAAGAAATTTCCAAATCGGTTAATAAATGACGGAGTTCTGAGGTAACAAGCATAAATAATAATAATAAAAAAAAAAATCACTGTTTTCTGTTTTTTTTATATGTACACAGACAATTACTAATCTGGATGCCAAATTTCACTTTTCTAGGTCAGCTGGAAGTAGGTTAGGTTTTTGATTACTAGTCAGTCAGTCAGTGGTAAAAATGCCATTTTTAGGACTTTAATATCTTAATAACTATTTCACCTGGCGCCGATTTGGCTTAAGTTTTTTTATTTATAGTATTGCTGTTTTTAGGGTTCCGTAGTCAACTAGGAACCCTTATAGTTTCGCCATGTCTGTCCGTCCGTCCGCGGATAATCTCAGTGACCGTTAGCACTAGAAAGCTGAAATTTGGTACTAATATGTATATCAATTACGCCGACAAAGTGGTAAAATAAAAAGTGGAAAAAAATTTTTTATTAGGGTACCTCCCCTATACGTAAAGTGGGGAGTGATTTTTTTTTTCATTTTAACCCTAATGTGTGATATATTGTTAGATAGGTATTTACAAATAAATAGGGGTTTACTAAAATCATTTTTTGATAATGTTAATATTTTCGGAAATAATCGCTCCAGAAGTAAAAAAAAATGTGTCCCCCCCCTCTAACTTTTGAACCATAAGTTTTAAAAATATGAAAAAAATCTCAAAAGTAGAACTTTATAAAAACTTTGTAGGAAAATTATTTTGAACTTGATAGATTGAATAGTTTTTGAAAAAATTACAAAAACTACGGAACCCTACACTGAGCGTGGCCCGACACGCTCTTGGCCGGTTTTTTTTTAATTTTCATTTATCTAGCCTTAGTTTTGTTATTTTTTTTAAATATTACTTTCACCTATGTTTATGAAATTTGGGGTTATATTTGTTCTAAAGGATCCTAATACATATACGAAATTTCATTTTTTTATGTTAAATAGATTTGGAGTTATTGGGGGGGTCAAAAGTGGCTCAAAACGGTTCGCGTAACATAAACATAACACACGGCTGCTGTCCGCCAGTTCCTGGGGTGAACTTGGCTGGACACGCTGCCGCGTGTCTAGATTTAGGTTGTTATATTGCCGTAAGACAGGGTTTCACGGCTAAACTAATAAAATGTACCATCTTGTTTTTACGTATTGAAGCAATAAACACACTGATTATTGATTACTGGACGCTTACAAATCCGGGGAAATCGCAAGCCCATTTCCGACCCTTTATTATCCCTAATTTTCGACCCTTGCACAGATGTACCAAGCGTCTTAGCGACGTATAATTGAAGGATGATTCACAGTAGGCCGTTCCGCGTCCGGGCCGGCCCGTTTTCTCCTAGAGAAATACGCCGGCCGTTGCGTTTACTATCATAGAAAACGGGCCGGCCCGGACACGGAACGGTCTACTGTGAATCATCCTTAATATGTTTGGGACAATCGTACCTAAATGATTAACTACTGCATTGTCTACATGACAAGCGTCTAGTTTTTATCCACCTGTGACGAAAAGGAGGGTGGAGGGAGGGAGATATGTTTGACCTACCCATACGTATTTATTTATGTATGTCTGTCCCTTTGTAACTACTCAACTGCTCAACCGATTTTGATTATGATACGTCATTATCAATAAATAAAATTCTTAAAAAATTCAAATGGCTAATTTTATGCGCTTTACTTAATGTGCGGGTTAACAAATTATTTTTTAAGTTCCCTCGAGTGGGTAATAGTCGAGGTTTAATAGGCGAGTGCAAAAAAGTATACAATACAGTCGGGAATACAAAAAAACCTTTTCTCAAACATGCTTGAAATTGTTGTAAATCAAATCGAAATATCACCGCGTTATTATGTACCAAATGTTTTCAGTAATATATTTGTGTTCTGTCCTCACATTATTTAAGGAAAGCATTATATATACCTTTGCGGAAACCGGGATTGCCTAACTTGGACTCTTGGTCAGGCCTCGGCCTGACAACACCATCGTCAGGCAAGCCCTTACTTTCAGAGCCTCGCCAGTAAAATTCTACTATTAATTTCACTTGTTGTTCCTGATTTTGACCCATACCAACTGTCCCAAGTAGCTGCATGGCTGTTTGCAGTAAGAGGGCGTTAGGTACACAAGATATACCTTGTTTCTTCACCGCAGCCGAAGAGGCGAGTTAAAGCATGTATATAATTAAAACACGGGTAGGCTCAAATTCTCCTAATTATCAACACTATTAACTACAAGAATCACTTTTTTAACGTAAACATCCTCAACATAAAATCCTCGGAAGTCCACAGCAAATAGAAAAACATTTAGTTAAAAGCTACAGCTTTTTAGACGTCTCGGAATCTTTTAAAGACACAGGCAAGGCTGGCAGGTGCTTACTCTGCTGCGAAGAAGTTTCATTGCAATCCTGGTATTTATCAGTTCTTATGCTAAATAAATGAAACTGTCAGATATATGCAGTATTAGTTTATAATGTTTATATTCAGTAACGTGGGTAGAAATCCGATAAATTGAACTGCATAATAGTCTTACCTCATAAATTGTATAAGCGTATTACAATTTGAGCAAGACACTATACTGTTTTTGACGTATAATGACATAATTTGTACTGGGTTGACAGCTGTCACCGGACTCTTCTTACGTGAAAAACAGTATACACATAAAGTCCTTCAGTAAAACAATGTATCTTCTTCTTCTATATATCTATCTATACATATAATAAAGCTGAAGAGGGTCGAAAGTCTGTACATGGAAGATATTCGAAAAAAAAACTGACTGGGGATACTTAGAATCGATAACAGAACACGTTCCAACAGTTTTTAGAATTGTTGTCTGTTTGTCTGTTTATCCGTTTGCCTATTTATATGAACGCGCATCACGTGAAAACGGCTGAACGGATTTTGATGAAAACTTTACTAATCTGTCGAGTAACTACCCGGTCAGGTTTTTGGCTATAATAATTGTACAGATTTGGGTTAAAAGAGGGGTTGCATTTTGTATTCCTTTAATCCATGAGTTACAGAGTGACGACAAAGGAAAAACATCCTCATAAAAAATTTGTGAAATCTTAAGATAGAAACTGAAAAAAAAAGTAAACGCAAGCGCTGCGCCGCGGTGCTGCCCAGTGTGCGCGCCAGCCACCACGGTCTCTTAAAATTTTGAACACTATTATGATTTATTCCATTAAGTAACTGTGTTTGTCACTGAATCACGCAAAAACGGCTGAACAGATTAAGATGATTTGTATGCTAATAGTATATAATCTGGATTCACTTATATATATTATAAGTGCACTTTTTGTCCCGATGATCTTCCATCAAAGGGATATTAAATCGGGGATGCAAGTCATGCAAGTAAGGTCTATGAAACGGGGTGGTTTAATACGCCATTCTACGATTTAAGTTTCAGCCAATTGGGAGTATAACAGCGTGTCAAGAAATTTAACTTAAAGCATAGCAGAATTGTAAACAAGTTGACGATTCATTATGTCTAAACCGAAGTATCATAATTCCTTCTGATTGTTGACGCTATTTTTGAGCACAACCTTTTCGCAATTAGTTCTACTTTGCGTGTACATCAAAATGCATTTGCGATACTTTGGCATTGTTTTTATGCATATGCTTAAATGCAAAAACATATGTAAATGCATATGTTTCAATGCACACTTTGTATCGTCGGTGTACCATTTAGTTTTGTTTTGCGGTTTTTTTTACGTAATTGTTGACCCTTCACACCATAAAAACTGTTTGATATAAGAGATCACTTGAGCTGGGCAGCCCAATCGTCAGCACAGACAGTTGGAGCATCTTAGATGTACACTTAGAAGAGGGTCAAAAGTCTGTACATGGAAGATATTCGAAAAAAAGTTGGCTAGGGATACTTAGAATCGATAACAGAAATCGTTTCAACAGTTTTAAGAATTTGTATCTGTTTGTTTGTCTGTTTATATGTCTAGGCATCACGTGAAAACGAACGAATGGAGTATAATTTACCCTCATTAATATGGCAACTGGATCTTCGGCGACGATATAGCTCGGTCTACGGCCTCGCATGCCTTGCCACTCTCCTTCGGCTTTTCAGTCATCAACCTTACATGAAGAATCTACTCTGTTGGGAGGCTCGGCCTTCAGCCTCGCGTGTCTCGCCTCTCTGCTTCCGGCCTTCGGTCATCATACTTACATGAAGAACTCGCTCTGTTGGGATAACTTTTTACGGTAGAACTGCGTAGCGAGACTTTTATCATTGTACAATGTACATGTAATGTTTTTGACGAAATTCATTTGTCTAGGATCGGTACATTTGATATTCCAAAATAAGCACTTAATCATTCGTTTTGACAAAAGGATTTCTAGGGAATGTCATAGTGACTGTAATCATTTCTTAAGGGGGTGTAAAGAAGGGTGAAAGATTGTATCATCATCATCATCATCTGAGGCGTTATAGCCGCGGGTGGGCCCTAGGCTAGCCTGCTCAAGCAAATATCTCCAGTCCGATATATTCGTGGCTTTGCTTCTCCAACATGTCAGCCCTAAGTTCCTGGTGTACACCTGGGCTTGAGAAAGATTGTATGGGAAAACAAATCACTCTAAGGCGAGAACGAATTATACGCGGACGAAGTCGCGGGCAAAAGGTAGTGTAATAAATAAAATAAAAGTACCCAGACTTAATTTGAAGCTGCATTTAATGACCAGTTCTTAAGTAGGTACATAAAGATTCTTCAAACCATTCCTTAATGCAACAACTATTCAGATATCTCTATCGAGTCTTTTAAATTGCAAATCCTTCGCTGACTCAAGCGTGAGAATAAATGTAGTTGGCGAACTTTCTTAGTGTCTA
Source organism: Notocelia uddmanniana (assembly GCA_905163555.1). Classification (NCBI taxonomy): domain Eukaryota; kingdom Metazoa; phylum Arthropoda; class Insecta; order Lepidoptera; family Tortricidae; genus Notocelia; species Notocelia uddmanniana. Next base: position 18,576,786 of record LR991059.1, on the reverse strand, counting down.
ACTGGAGTCAAAGAAACGAATGCGAAACGAATTACTTTTGTAGATCCATGGGAGTTTCACTATATCGGCGAGGGGTGTTATCCCTTTCGTGTTTTACACAGACAATGTGTTTGTGCCGAAACCCAACTTATTTAGGAGTATCTTCGATTGACGCATTTTTTCGTACAAAGTCACATCATAATAATGTAGCCTGAAAAAAAAGTCTCATCTACGAATCGCTGACTGACGTGTGAGACGAACCAATTACTTATGTCAAATTTCATATATGTAAGTACCTACAGTTGGCATTAGAAATAATTATGTTTTCATCACACACTTCTGTGATCTGATTGGTTTAAAAAAAATCTAGTTGGCCGCGCTCCACAAGAATACTGCTTTCTGATTTGTCGCAATATCGAAGGTGAGCCCGCGCTGCTTGCTCCTCTCGGCATCCATGCATTGATACTGGAGATGAAGTGGTTGATTTCTTCAATTTTGATTAGTTTTGGAGTTATTCATTTCCTCGCAAATGTGATGAAAACATTGTGATTACTTCGGGATGTAAGAAAATTGCAAACTCGAGTCATCAAAAGCCCTCCGCCTTATATATTTTCCTCCCACGGGAGTAATGGATTTTCATACACACTCATAACTCCTTGGGGAGTTATAAGTTTTTATGTGATCTGATTGGGTTAAACAATCTAGTTGGGCGCGCTCCACAAGAATACTGCTCTGTGATTGATTAAAATATTGATGCAGAAAATCTCGATGACGCCCTCCTCAAGAATACTGCTCTGGGACTGGTTAAAATATTGGAGCTAAAAATCTAGTTGGCCGTGCGCCGCAAGCACACTTTTTGTATACTACGACGGTGGCAAACAATCTTACGGCCTGCCTGATGGTAAGCAGACATCGTAGCCTATGGACACTGGCGACTCCAGAGGAATCACAAGTGCGTTGCCGACCCTTTATTGACTTGGGGATGCGCTGTGTTGAGAGTGAGGAACCCGCAGACGTCTTCAGCTTGATAGCTAGAGACATGCGGTGACAAAACCAGCTGCAGTAACTATAGACCAATATCTCTTCTGGGATCTGTATCAAAAATTTGGAAAAACTAGTCAACAAGCGCTTGGTAAGCTTTCTTGACAAATTCAACTTACTCTCGAACTCACAATTTGGCTTCCGACACGGTAGATCCACTGAAGACGCTGTCACTCTTATTACAAAAATTATCTCTGGTCATTTAGATCAAAACCAAGCATATGCTGGTGTATTTCTCGACCTCGCAAAGGCGTTTGACACTGTTTCTATTCCCATATTAATTAGAAAACTGGAGCTCTACGGTATACGTGGCGTTCCACTGAAGTTGATTCAAAGTTATATGTCAGGTCGAATGCAATGTGTAAAAATAGATAGCAAGCTAAGCGGATTAAGAAAAGTCACGTTTGGTGTCCCTCAGGGCAGTATTTTGGGACCCACGTTATTCCTCCTTTATATAAACGATCTGGCCTCATTGAAACTCGCAAAAGCTGATATAATCTGCTATGCCGACGATACTGCAATCATTTTTCATGACACTTCGTGGACATCGCTGAAAACTTCCGCGGAAAACGGCATGTCTCGTATAGTCAAATGGTTACAGGATAACCTTTTATCATTAAATGTGGAAAAGACCAAGTTTTTATGCTTTCACAAGACTGCTGCTTCCGCTCCCTCATCTTTAGCTGAACTGAAAATTCGACCCTCCAATCCATTTGCTTTGCATTCCTCTCTAGATGAGTATTGTATGATCAGCAGAGCTCCAACAATCAAGTATTTAGGGGTGATACTGGATGAGAAACTCTCCTTCAAGGACCACATTTTAGCTACAGCAAGCCGTGTTAGAAAGCTAATACATATTTTCAAAAAACTGCGTTCGGTCATGGATAAATACCTTCTCAAATCTACCTATTTAGCACTCGGTCAAGCAATAATAACCTACTGCATTCCAGCGTGGGGAGGAGCTGCCAGGTGTTTTATGATGGTCCTTGGGAGAGCACAACGCTCACTACTGAAAGTTATGCACTCGAGGAGTCGCAGGCACCCAACGTATGATTTGTACAGGGAAACTAAAGTGCTAAGTGTGCGGCAACTATACATTCTGCGATGCACGGTCATAGCTCATAAAATCGTTACAAGTTTGCCCGACTAAAACGACCGCTTGAAAAAACGCAATTTCTAAATTCCTCTGCCTGCAGTCGTATCTAAGTTTGCAAAACGACGCGGTACTTATATGTACTTGTTCATATATAGGAAGTACAACCACGCTTGCAACTTGAAAACTCGCACTAAAAGGATGGCCATAACTGTAACTTGCAATTGGTTAAGCACTTTAAACTACTACGAAACAGAAAATATAATAAAATAAATTAATGAACACACGTCAATCTCAGTCACTTAACCTTCATATCCAAAGCAAGCAAACACACACACACACACACACACACACACACTTACGACCAGTACCTTCCTAACATGTGCATTGCCAATATCTTAGGTTATTTATATTCAAGATTCTGAATTCGTTTTTTGATTATGTACGTAATACTTAGTTTTTAATGTTTTCATCTTTAGCGCTAGATAAAATGTATCAGTTAACATGTAAATCGAATCGATAGTGTCAGCCTACGAGACAGGCCTAGCCACTGAAAATCTTTAATTTAATTTTCTTTGTGCCACGCACAGTGTGTGTACAATTTTTAAGTAACATTAAATTTAACAATCATGTAAAGCACTGTGCATAAATAAACAATTTCGTTTTTTTTTTATATGCAGGTCTCTCACTCCCAACACAGCTCATCCTTGGGAGCTCTGGCGACCTTACTCACCACCAGGAACCCAACACCACATACCTACCTAAGGGGCAAGTAGTTATGCTATTATTCATGTCTGCGGTCTTCTGTAAGGCGGAGGTACTTTCCCAGTTGGGCTGCTCCAAATTGCGAGATGACGTTTCGCTGTGCCCTACCTCTTATAAACTGCTAAACTAGACTGCTTTGTGATTGGTTGAAATATTAAAGCTGCGCAATCCTCTCGCAAGGACGCCCCAGCGATCATGGACTGATACTGAAAGTCTGGAGGTGAAGTTTTGGATTAGGATTGGTGCTGGAGTAATTTCATCATCATCATCATCATGTCAGCCGAAAGACGTCCACTGCTGGACATAGGCCTCCCCTAAAGACTTCCACAATTACGGGTCCTGCGCCACCCGCATCCAGCTGACACCCGCTACCCTTACCAGGTCATCAGTCCACCGTGTGGGGGACCTGCCCACGCTACGCCTTCCGGTACGTGGTTGCCACTCGAGAACCTTCTCCCCCCAACGGCCATAGGTTCTGCGTGCTATGTGTTCCGCCCACTGCCACTTAAGTTTAGCGATTCGAAGGGCTATATCGGTCACCTTGGTTCTGCTGCGGATAACTTCATTCCTGATGCGATCACGCAGAGATACTCCCACCATAGCCTTCTCCATTGCTCTTTGGGTGACTTTGAGCCTTCTTATAAGGCCCATAGTAAGCGACCACATTTCAGTACCATATGTCATCACTGGCAACACACGCTGGTCAAAGACTTTCGTCTTGAGATACTGCGGAATATTGGACGAAAAGATATGCCGTAGCTTTCCGAACGCTGCTCAGCCGAGTCGGATTCGACGATTAACCTCTTTCTCGAAGTTGGACTTACCTAACTGGACAGTCTGTCCTAGGTATAATATATAATCATCTACAACTTCAAGTAAAATTGTCCGATTGTAACGGGAGTTGGTCCTACACGTGCTTGTGCTTTCAAAACGAATGATTAAGCTTAATTCAAAATATCAAATGTACCGATTCTAGACGAATAAAGCCCGTAAAATATTACATGTACAATGATAAACGTATCGCTACGCAGTTCTTCCGTAAAACGTCCCAACAGAGCGGGTTCTTCATGTAAGTATGATGGCCGAAAGCCGGAAGTGGCACAACATGCAAGGCGGAAGGCCGAGTATTCACACAGAGCGGGCTTCTTATGTAAGGTTGAGGGCCGAAGACTTGAAACAGGGACTTCGAGCGTAAAGTGTCCGATTGTTACGGGGGTTGGTGCTACATGGGCATTTGGCATGTTTGGTTTGAGATTTTGTGAGGCGATGGATGATAGCCACCGTGTACACGTAATATATATGTGCAATTTTATGTTAAATACCTTTTGTTAGTTGTAAGTTATTGTACTGTATATAATTAAGGAATCTGCTTTCTTGAAGTATTGGTTCGCTGTAGGGTCGTGTAAACAACGGTGATTCCAGATGTACACCCGATATAAAATCCAGAATAGCGATGGCCAAGCAAGCATTCCACGATAAAAAACATATACAGTACCGGCCAATAATATATCACCTTCAGGTATTTAGGGCGAAACTTTTTTTTATATATTCCTAAATATTTTTACTTTACCTCATCATGCGATAGGTAGTATTTAGACTCTTTGAACGAGCGATAAGAAAACCTGGCCACATATAAAGGTTTTTATTTGTTTTTTTTTTCCGCAAAAACACTACAGGACAGTTTTCCTACAGTTGTATGTAAATGATGAGTGTTTTTTACTTTGATTAATAAATACAAAATAAGCCGATAAATGTGTAGGTACCTACATATCTTTGACGTAGACTGTAAAGTATCTTTCGGTTAAAGTGTACTGACATTACGTAATGTAGAGTTATTTTAGATTTTTATATATTTTTTTAAGGTTTTGGTAAGTACCTATAGTAGGTTATTAACCGACTTCAATAGAAGGAAGGAGGTTCGCAGTTCGTCGGCATGTTTTATTTTTATGTATGTATGTTCCCCGATAACTCTTGACCACGTCGGCCGATTGTGATAATTGTTTTTTTGTTTCAAAGAAGGTAACCCCAAGTTGGTTCCATATAAATTTAGTGAAGGTCTGATAATGGGATCTAGGAGGAATCGAGGGAACTCCTCGAATTTGATAGGCACGCATATGCCAATTTCGGTATTTTCTGTAGGTAACCAAGCATTGGCTCACGGAAACCACAAATTGTGGCATAGCGAACTACAAAATTGGAGGGAATAAATTATTTTAATATATTTAAGTCTTAAGTTTGTGTCTTTGTTTTAGTTATTTACTATTTTTGAATATTTATTTAATAGGGTGTTTTTAATAAGGCGTTTTTATACAGTAGTATTAAGTAGTCAGCTGATGAGTTTGAATCCGATGGCGGCAGATAATTATGTTTCAACTCGACAGTTACATAACGACAACAATATGAAAATTTAAACGAATGCCATACGTCAACTTCATATAAGTGCAGATTCAAAATCAAGGAGTCATCATGCCAGGGTAGACACATTTTAGTCCAGAATATAAAGCTGACTTCTGACCCATACATGTTTTCTGTGTATTTTATGAGTAGAGGGCCAGTTGCGGAGACCTATGGTAATGTTATTGGGTTCATCTCGTCTCGCAAAATATCACCAACCTATTGGAAGCTTCTATTAATATTGCATTTCGACGTGTTTGCAAAGGCAAATTTAAAAATGCTTTTTCATGTTCAGACTTTATTCAAAGATGAGAAATTTGATTCAGGTTTTGCAGAATATACTTATATAGTTCGGCAAATCACCCTAGGCCAGTTGCAGTTCCGTATATCAACGAGGAAGATTTTTGAAGGCATTGAAGGATAGATTAAACTAGCTCTAACCCGCGGCTTCGCTCGCGCACGTTTACTTTTGAACTTCTTTAGCCTTCCTTTATAGGTACTTAAAAAATCTCTACATAGTCGGGGGTAATTCATAATATTTCTTTATTTGATATTTATTGATTTTTTAAACAATATACATTGTGCTGTGTGTAGGTGGGTACATTACAATGAATTACAAAATTAAGATGAGAAACATTAGACGAGTTTACAACAATAAAATTTGTGAAATTAGATAAACATGTAATGCACAACTTAAATCAACATACAATATTAATAATTTATAAAAGGAATTCACAAAACAATTTAATACCTAGTCAATATAAATAACCAATAAACATGTCAAAATCTTCATGTCGTTTACAAATTTATCGATTGAATTATATATAGTATATTTTATGATATTTTGTCAAAAGGTGCCAGTATTACCAGGCTACTGGGTTAGCTAACACGTGAGCATGCCACGTAAAATTGGCCATGAAAGAAATAGTCCCCAGGTTTGACCCTGTGACTTGTTTATGGTCATGGCAAAACACACTATAAGGGGAAATTGCAGTCTCTTGAATTCATGTCATTGGGTACCTTTTGAATACATCTAACTGTTTTACGTTGCTGGATTCGTAAATCTATGAGTACAAAACTAAATGGCATATTTAAGTAGTTGGTTACATTACTACGTACAATGTTAGGTGTAACGGTTTTTATACAAATCAGAGATGACATATACTGCTGGACAAGGACTTACATGTGTCCATTCGGTAACATAATATCAGAAACACGGGTTTGAAAGCAAAATTGAGAACAGAATAAGCTTAAAAGCTTTATTGATCAGCGTGCAGCTGTATGTAAAGCAAGTATGAGCTTCGATTGAGCTTACTAACAAAGGTCTGGTATTTAACATGGACAAAGTAGCCAATTAACTGTATCCGTAATTTGGGAGGTATTTTCCGTATATATAAGTAAGGAGCTCTGTTGTTTTCAGTGAATTAAAAGAAAACAATAATTGGATTACCACAGAATTTATAGCAGTATGGAGCAAAAGGTTGGCCTGTCTGGAGATTCTGGAGAATGACATTAAATTCGTTGTGTAACACGAAAATATACCGAAGCATGGCTTTCTCTCTCTGTGACACATCACGTACTGTATCCTACACTGTGTGTGTATTTAAAATTGAGTATCCAATTTTCGTAATTTGTCATCATTTCTTTGTAGCGGTTCATAGAATGCACCTTTCTATCAAAATTGTAGTCTCCGTGTAAATCGACAGTGACATACGGACGGACGGACGGACGGACAGACATGACGAATTATAATGGTTCCGTTTTCGCCATTTTGGCTACGGAACCCTAAAAATATAAGTTTGCGCTTTATATTTTTATAAAGGCTGTCTATTTTGAGAAATTGAAAATCTTGACTTTTTTTAATCAGTTCCGATTCCGACCCGATACTATTTCGATAAAAATGAGCGTCCGAGAGGACTCTTAATACGAATCCGAGGTAAGCTTAGAATAGAGTGGCGGTCATAATGATTTTGTTTATTTACGTTGCGATTTCGTTCGAAATCGATATCTGAGCGCCCGAGAGGTCTCTTAGTGCGAATTTGAGGTAAAAAAATTTTTATTATTAAATTTTTTTAATAATAAAAAAAATATTTGGAAAAATGGCGGCTATATTGATTTGCGCTAGTGGTCTTGTTGCATTTTGGTAAAAAAAAGCATAAAGCAAAAGTAGTTAGTAAATCGTTCTTGTTTGTTTCATAAGATTTTTACCCACGACGGAACGGAGAAGGTATATGCGTTTAGGGTGAGAGGTTGTTTGTTTGTTTGTTTGTTTGTGTGTGCACCTCAATATCTCCAAAACGGCTTGACCGAATTGGATACGGTTTTCTGCAATGGGTTCGTGGTTCATTCGGGACGAACCCCATAATAATTGTTACGACCATAACTCGCCAGGGGGCGCTGCAGTAAACATTTTTTACTTGAAAGTGCGTTTGTGCTGGTTTGAGCGCATTTTCTCCGGAACAACTTCACCACCGTGGATGATTTCGATAGTGCTGGGTAAAGAGTACATGTACTTGAACTCTGAGGATCAGATGATGGAGCAAAAAACATAGTAGGGAACTGTACAGGGGTTCGATTACTTACTGTTCGTTTTTGGGCCCTTTTGTTTATGTTTGCTTAGCAGCGATTGTAAATGAACTTCTGAGGGTCTGATGATGGAGTAAAACAACATCACATAGAACCTTTCGAAGGCATATAGGTATTTGGCCGTGTTTGGGCTCTTTTCATTGACGACCTGTTTAGCTTAGTTGGTAGTGACTCTGCCTCCAAAGCTAGAGGTCCCGGGTTCGAATCCCGGCCAGGGCATTTATTTGTGCATTTTTCACGGATATTTGTTCTTGGGTCTTGGATGTTTTCTATGTATTTAAGTATGTATTTATCTATATAAGTATGTATATCGTCGTCTAGTACCCATAGTACAAGCTTTGCTTAGTTTGGAACTAGGTCGATTTGTGTAAGATTGTCCCCCAACATTATTTATTTTATTTATTTATTTATTTTTCATTGAGTTTGCTGAGTAGTTTCTGCACATGGTATGTTAAGGGTCTGATGATGGATCAGAACAATATTGCAGGGAATCTTATTAAGGTGATCATTTAGTGAACCGTGTTTCGATTGTTTGGCTAGTATGAATTGAGAAACCTCTTCACATGAACTGCTGAAGGCCTGATTATGGAGCAAATCAGCACCATAGGGAAGTTTGCGAGAGCACATATATATGCATTAACGTGTCGTGTTTCTTTTGATAGTGTTTTCTGAGTAGCTTCTGTGTATGAACTGCTGAGAGCTGTAGGTATGATGAAACAGAATAACATAGTAAGGAACTTTGTGAATCCTCATGGATAGAATACCGTGATATAGCTCTTTAAAAAGTAATGACTGAGTAAGTGATAGTAACTTCTCTACCTATAACTACTCATGAACTGCAAAGAGTAGAATTTTTGCTCTTTATACCCGCCACGGAAGAGTAGGCTTAAGTCATATGTCCCCCAAACAGGTCTGCTTATCTAAATATTATGGTTTCGGTTAAAGTAGGTATTATTGTGTAGTTAGAACTTATCGGCGATACACGACGTGAATATGCCATGGGACACACTACGCATGGATAAAACTATCGTGTTATGTTATAAAACTGGCTTAGTGCGAGTGGGACCGTCGCGCACGAAGGGTTCCGTACCATTATCCATATGTTTTTAATATTTGTTGTTATAGCGGCAACAGAAATACATAATCTGTGAAAATTTCAACTGTCTAACTATCGCGGTTCTTGAGATACAGCCTGGTGACAGACAGCGAAGTCTTAGTAATAGGGTCTCGCTTTTACACGTTGTAAAAACGGGACCCTATTATTAAACGACCCGACGGGACCCGATTACGTTGTTTCGGGGCTACAGAACTCTGAAAAGCACATTTATTCCAAAACGGTTTCACTAAATTATATGCAGAGCAGAGCGCAATTAATATGGTGGTTGGTTACCCACGACGGAAAGAATAAGGTATAAAAATTTAGGGTAAATTAAGGGGGGGCGCTAGTCGGGTAACCTCCACGAGTGTCTGGGCTCTTCCCTCGCGGGTCTGGGGGAAGGGGAAGGGTTCTGGCCGGTGCGCCCTGGAGGCAACGGTAAGTGATTCATTTTCGGAGGGATCGTTTACCGGTGCTACCAATAACCCGGAGACGGGGTCGCTCTGGGTTTTCCTCTGTTTAGCGGAGGACACTCCAGATGCGACCAATGGGGGGATGGGGGGGTTCCGCATTCGCAAGACTCCCCAGGTGCGGCGAGAGGGACATGCCATGCCGTATGCCTGTAAAAAATAACTACGGACTCGTAACCCTAGCTTCGGCAGAGGGCCGCTATGGTCGGGAGCGGGGGCTGACACCGTCAGGCCGGGGCCGGGTGGTGACTGCGAGGGAGAAAACCTCTTTAAAAAGTCACAAGGGGACCTGAGGGGGTGAATCCGGGGTTTTTCACTCTCTCCCAGCGTGGAGGTCCTTTGGTCGGCAAGTGTGCGGTGTCGCCCTGCACGCTTGCCGACGGGTGGGAGACGCTTGCCTCAGCAGTGAGGGAACAGCTTCGGCTGTTGCAGCAGGCGGTGTTCGCAGTTGTGTGCCTTGGCGATCCCGTGTCACCGCCACTAATGCTGCGTGATGGGCATACCCTGGTGGTTTTAGACGGTAGTCCGGGCGGTTCCCGGGAGTCCGTCATACCCGTCCTAGTTCCCCGGCTAGGCGGGATGCGTAAATGCATTTCCCCAGGTAAAAAAAAGGATAAATTAAGGGCAATAGGCGCAGATTCTCCAAATCGGCTAAACCGATTAAGATTTTTTGCTATATATTCGTAAAAAAGTAAAAGTTTGTCGAAATTTAGAATGAATGATCCAAGTTAGTGATATTAAATTTGATGTGCTTGTGATAGAGGAAGGAGGATGTGAGTGTCTACGTGGGCTTGCATATACTCGTAGTGCGCGGTCTGAAGAGAAGCTTAGGACCTTCGGCCCCACGCAGAACTCGGATCGGCTCTACTTTGAACATTTAGCGATAGGATAGTGCACGAGAGTCCCGTGTAGGCTCGCGTACAGAGCGTGACCCTTCGCGCTGAGGCTTTTAGGCACTTCGGGCCTTCTCACCTGCGCGGAGCTCAGCTTTTGGTCTTGCGTGCCTTGCCACTCACCTTTGCGCTTTTGGCCCTCAAATTTAATTGTAAAGACACAGGTGGATAGTGGTGGCTCGCCCTTTGGGTCTTCGGCCCTCTGGCTTGTGGAGAGAACTCTCTCAAAGGACGCTCCGAGCCTTCGTCTTCCAGGTTCTCTTGTAAAACACTCGAAAGGAAGGATCTACTTGGGCTTGCCCTTCAGGTCTCGGGCAGGCGTCGAGAGTGCTTTCTAATGGGACGCTTTGGGCATATGTCCCTACGCTGAGCTCTGCCTTCGGCCTACCGTGCTTGTTTCCGGAATATATAGCGTTAAGTGAGAAACAACCATTGTTTTTCTACCACGTCGATGGCATACAAGCATACAGTCCGCTTGATGGTTAGCGGTTACCGCAGCCTATGGATGTTTGCAACTCCAGGGGTTTCAATGCGCGTTGCTGACTCTTTAAACATGTATACACTCCTTTCTTGAATAGCTCTATACTATAATATAATCCCTTGGGAAAACCTCAGGAGGGAGCTCATTCTACAACTGGAACGTTTGAGTGAGGAACGTATAGACATTGCTCTCTAAAAATAATAAAATAAAACAAAATTAAAAATTTTGAAAAACGCACGACGGATTAACCTAATTCAAAAATTATAAAATAAAGTTAATGTGAATCCCCCGACTGGGTATTTACGAAGTAAGTACATGGAGATAATAAATAGATTTCAAAAACGGTTGTATGGTCGCGAGGTACAGTTACAAAGCCAGAAAAATCCGTCGGGGGCTGCCATTGCCATGTCTGTATTTCATTAAAATATTAATAATAGTAAAGCTCGAGGTACATTACATACAGCAACTTAAATTGAAGTACCTATAACACGGACTTCGTAATCTTACTTCATTTCAGGGCAGGCAATGGCAGCCCCCGACGGATTTTTCTGGCTTTGTAACTGTACCTCGCGACCATACAACCGTTTTTGAAATCTATTTATTATCTCCATGTACTTACTTCGTAAATACCCAGTCGGGGGATTCACATTTACTTTATTTTATAATTTTTGAATTAGGTTAATCCGTCGTGGGTTTTTCAAAATTTTTAATTTTGTTTTATCAATATCAAGTTTTATAAAATTAAGTAAACTACAAATTAACAGTTTTTGGTTTGACTATTCCACTAAATATTTTAAGACCGACAGTTAGGTCCATTTTCAATTACGTTAACACTTTAGTGATTTGTCGAGCATGTAGGTTTTTAGTAAGAGTTTCAATACCAAAGTGTTATAAAATTACGATTATCATAATTAATAAGTAAATTTATAGTCGTTTTTGAATGATAACACAATTTTTATTATCACCGACTATAAGGTCCTAAAATATCTGGTGATTGTATCAACTTTTGACTAAACTTTACCTTTAATTTTGAGACTGAAAAAACTATTTTTAAAAATTTATTGATATAATTTGATCTCATTTGTCTGTGTTTTAGCGAAAGAAAAATAAAGTAGTTGATTTTGACTGTTTAATTTGATTTGTAAACCACACAATTATTTTCTTTAAAGTATTTTTTTATATAATAAACGACGTTGATTGAAATTGGAGTAGTTCTCATTTTTAGTGTCTAACTACGCATTATTTATACCCTAGGTAAAACGCAAAGGATATAATAATATACATAAAATGAGAAATTAAATAAAAAACCATCGATCGTCTTTTTTTGACTTAAGCACTTTGGCAAGGTATAATATAGGGATACAGTTATACAATTATAAAATTGTACACAAAACCTAAAAGCCCATAAAATCTATATCTCAAAAAGCATGTTATCTATGTAACTTCCAACTATAACATACTTTTTTGGCATGTAGAAGTTTAAATCACATTTTCTCATAATTGCCTTTTATCACTTTTGAGATTCAACATTTTTTTTAAATATCTATTATACTCGTACCTAGACACATGCTTTTTACATGTTTCGTTAGCTAAATGAATGTACATAGATTGTGGGAACATCAATAACTCCATACCGACAGTAAGGTCCCTCCACGCTGATAATGCCACTTATGATTATTATTGTTAAATGTGCCGACTCAACTTTTCAATAAGTTTAGAAAGGGATGCGTCAATCCTCTAAAAATAGAATCAATTGAAGAGGTCATCCAAGTAAATTGACGAAGTGACACCAAAACTCAGTGACAACTGACAAGTCTGTACCTTCCGAACCTGTGGAGACTGCTTGCGTGTCTACTCTTTTTAACCTACTTCAATAGAAGGAAGGAGGTTCTCCGTTCGTCTGCATGTTTATTTGTTTTTTTTTTTTATGTATGTATGTTCCCCGATAACTCTTGACCATGTTGGCCGATTTTGTTTGTTTTTTATGTTTCAAAGCAGGTACCCCCAAGTTGGTCCCATATAAATTTGGGGAAGGTCTGATGATGGGATCCAGGAGGAATCAAGGGAACTCCTCAAATATTTGATAGGCACGCGTTTGGCGATTTCGGTATTTTCTGTAGTTGATTGGAGTCGGTTTTATTTGGATATAAATTATCGTGTGATCAAGGCAGAAGTGTGTATGGGTCTAATGCTGGCTGTGTTCCGCAAATAATGTAAGCGGAGTGTATTCGCAAAATTTTCCGACAAATCGTCTGAGACGAGTCCAAGTGTACCAGAAAGTCAATCTGGGACTACATACCAGTATTGCATATATGATATCAGTCCTGGGCGCACTCATTTTGACACGCAAGTTCCATGCGCGTGGAAGTGCCCGCGTAACACATTGATGTCATAGTGGAATGCGATATGTTGAGTCAGCTTTATCTGCTGCGATGGTTGAGTGGCGAGGCGAGGCGACATTGTGAATAGCAAGCGCTTACTCGTATCACAACTTCTTGAAGTTAGCATCCTAAATACGAGTACTTAGGAAAGGAGTTGAAACATCTCGCTCCGACGTATTGATGCGTCGCGCTTTAAAGATGCTATAGCAGAAGCGGGTGCGGGTGGATCGCCGTGGCGTCGGTCTGCGGCGCGGCGCCCGCACTAATGAATCAACTTTGGCCCTGGCCCTGGCGCGATGCCCGAATTCAACTTTTAATTGATTTGACATTATTCCGTTTGCGGATCCCGAGCGATTGCGACGCGCCCCTTCAATTATAACTCATCTCCCAATGAAATGATCAAACGAAAATTAATTTACGAAAGTTAAATGAAGTTATTAAAACAATATTAAGGCGTCTGAGAAGATGTCGCACGCCGCAGCGAACGGTATTCTAGATTAATAATAATATTGTCTTTGTTAAATCTTGCGGCTACTTCGTAATTGATAATTTGGTTAAATATTTTGTTAACATCGATCTTTCGTGAAATTTTCCAATTGATGATAAGTACCTATCTAATTTGCTATCTATGCTACGTCACCTCCTCAGGCCAGAACAAACGATGCATACTTACATCAGTCAGTTAGAATATAGGCGCTTAGCGCTAAGCATATTTTTTTTATATGCTAAGATAACCTCAGACAAGCAATCAAGGCAAGATCTGTGATGTACCTATAAATAAAGGTCCAGAGACAGAAACACATAAATAAGAGTGTAATCAGGTAGGTAATTGAGAACAGACCCGTATAAGAAAATTATAGTCTTTAGACATTTAATAATTTTAATTATCCTGTACGGTCCTGGCACAACATGTTCAACAAGAGCAAGTAGGTGGAAAACAGCAAAGTTCGCGATAGCTTGCGCGGTTCGTTCTAACTTGTAAATGAAAAGTTAATGCACAACTTTCTGACAGCTGCGGCCGCGGCGAGCTTCGACCTCTTCACACCGCTGGAATGAATCTAAACTTTTTAATTATTCTACGACAATGCCCCAGATATGTCGCAGCGATGCGTTGTTAGGCCTCAGGCCACCAAAAATATTACCGCCTGACGACCGCCGATCTAAAACGGGACGCTAAATATGCAATTAGTACCTAGGGGCAGGAGTTTATTTTTGGGACTAGCTTGTAACATAACTTTTGTTCATTGGGCACCTTTTTGCTCTTGCTTTCAGGGTGCGGCAATGCCCCTTCCCAGGATCAGTTTGCTTAATCCTTGTATAACTGCTTGCACTATGCATTCGTAGTCTAGTATCCATAACACAAACCTTATTGAGCTTACTATCAGTCTAAAAAATGTGTGTCCTCTATTATTTATCCTAAACTACATTCGTTATGGACGCACGAAAATATGTCAGTAACTTACCTTTCCTAATGTAGCTTCAAATTCTTGTTGTTTTTTCTTGATTTGTGTGTAATTTAGCTGAAAAATTTGATGACTACTTATCATGATATTTTTGAGGTTTTTGTTAGTTGGTTGTCATACCTAACGACGAAAATTGTCAAACTCACTTTTGAGAAAGCTTGTAATCAAATTCGTATTAAAAGTGTTTACTGGTAGCATATTATTTCTCATTTCAGCAACCATATACGCAATAAACGCGGACATTGCTTAGAACATGCAGTTTCTTGCCGAGTAGCTAACAGTGGAGTCGTAATTGGCAGTCCAGGCCCTACACTTCAAGAAGACCTCTAAGTATAGCGCAAACCTGCACATCTATAAGTCCTAACGCAAACCTAAACATTTATAAGTCCTAGCGTAAAGCTGCTCTACAGTAAGACCTTGCGCAAAGCTGCACTTCAACAAGACCTAGCGCAGACCTGCACCAGTATACCTTCGCGCAATCCTGCCGGTCTGTTTGCCTGCCGCTGCTTGGAATCCATCCTGCCGACGTTACGATCCGGGAAGTTACCCGGAAGCTTCCATCAAATATCAGTTTAATTTTATTCTAAATTCCTTATTACTTTTATACAGCTTTGTAAACTGCCCTGATAATGTGATAACCATGTCCAAATAAAAGTTACCCCGACCCTGTCTTGTTAATTAAGACGCTGAATAGAGCTAAATTGCCATTTCCAAATGGTGATTCAACAAAAACCATTTGATTTCGTAAAAAAATAAAAATACACGTTAATATTCATTATATTTCAAAGGGTATGGACGATTCCAAAACACGATTTAGGAAAATCGGCTGAATCGAAAAAAGTTTCAAAGCTACTTACGTCTTAAAGTAATCATTGTCTTTTTTTTTCAATTGAAACATGTATAATTAAAAACACAGTTCCAACATATTCACACCTAAAGCATAGACGATTTATATTACACAGGTGGTGAATATATTTAATTTTATGATAAAATTTCTGATTATGTGCTCGTATAGCAGGTATATAGTTTCTCTTTCACTCCGGCGCAACTAGACGCAGACAGACATAGCCAAGGTCATTGGCGCTTGTCAGCCTCTTAATTTACGTAGCTTTGCTCAGTAATCGTAGGCTGTGTTCGTTAAAATTTGAATGTATGGAAAGCTTGACAAGTTTCTATGGGATGACAGCTGCCGGCGCAATATTTAACGTTGATCGGTCTGTGATCGTAAGTTGGCAACTCAGCCTTAGAAAGCGATGTAATACAATAGGATCAGTGATCTTTTTCTATTTATTTTTTAATAAAATATACAAGACTTACTTTCAGGACAATTTGTGGCCCTGCGGCGGCCGCGTACTGCTTGCGGTATGCGAGGTTAAGCAACATCGGCCGCGGGCAACTCTTGGATGGGTTACGCTTTGAGTCGTAACTGGGCTTAACGTGCCTTCCAAAGCACGGAAGCGGCTTTGGAAGGCACGTTAAGCCGTTGATTCCAGCTAGTTGTCTATGATAGCAGGCGAATTGTGAATTTCTAACAGACAAATAAGTTGCCAATTCATTTGACAAGCCCAATCCCAATAAGGTTCAGTTTCCCCCTTGAGTTGGAAGATCCGATGGGCTGTCGCTTCTGTAAAACTCCGTCCTTGGCATTCCAATTCCTTGTTCCAGGATTTCAATGAAGTACAATGTGCACATTACTTTATTTTTAATCCCCTGACAATTATTCTAAGTAATTCACTTATGTAAAGAAAGTTTACTTTTCCGGGCATGGTTACAAGTAGGTATGAAATTAGAATGCTGTTGAAACGGATCCCGGCGGTGGAGCATGATTCATGTGTGACGGATTCCTTACGTTTGCACAACTTTGCAAACGGAATCCGTCGTCGGGCTATGCAAGCGTTATATTTACACATCTCGACTTATGTCGGCACCCGACTTAAGTTCAAACTTTCCTAAGTACGAACATATAAGAATCCAACTTTTATAACTGAGTACGTAACAAGTTTTGGAGAGGCACGTGTTAAAAATGTATGCTCAAGAATAAGCACTATTCATTGTCGTTAAAACTTTCACGAAGAGCAGTCGAGAGGAAAACGGTTTTTCAACAACTTTACTTGCTATCTATCAATTTTAGAATTCCCAGCTGAAGAGTAATTATCTAACTATTATTTACCAAATGAACGAAAGATATTTTGCTTATTCCAATTTTGACAAATTTATAGCGTCATTAAAACAATGATCTAAGTTAGTGGTATGCATAGTTTGCGTTTAATATATTGTTAAAACAAATGATTTAATAGGTTATGTACATAAGAGGAGGTCGAAAGTTTAAACAGAAATAATTTTTAAGAAAAAAGAACCGACTTCAATGCGGGAGGCCGGTGAAAGATTATATTATACTTAGATGGTGCACCCTTAGATTCCAAACAATGAAATAAATTATTATTCATTAGCCATTAGGCTATAAGTATGTTTATAATGGTGGAAGACTAAATACCCTTAATTCCTCATGGAATCATGGAAAAACCTTGCTTGCTTGACAAACAAAACAAAGAGAACAAATCGCCAAACTTGAACTACGCGTCGTTGAAGAGTTCCGTTCTGATCATCATCAGCAATTCCACTTTATCAAATGTCACTTTTATGAACGAAAATGCTTGATTAGTCCATGAAAATACTAAAATTACTATTCGTGTGCCTTTCATATTTGAGGAGTTTCCTCGATTCCTAATGGATCCCATCATCAGAACTCGAGCATGACAAAAATTAATCGTGAAGATAGAACTTGCTTAACAAACACAGCTAGGAGGACAAATCGCCAAACGTGAACTTTTCGTCGTTGAAGAGTTCTGTTCTGATCATCATCAGCAGTTCCACTTCATCAAATGTCACATTTTTGGATGAAAATGCTCGATTTGTTGATAAAAACACAAAAATCACTATATGTTTGCCTTTAAGATTTGAGGAGTTCCCTCAATTTCTCATGGATCCCATCATCAGAACTGCGTTTTGACAAAAACGGGACCAACTTGGATATATATACTTACAATCAAAAAAAGAATTTTCCAAATCGGTTAAGATATGACGGAGTTATGGAATAACAAACATACATACACTACTATGTCCAGCAGTGGACTTCCTAGGGCTGATATGGATACACTACCACAGAATAAGGAATAGTACAAGTACGGAAATTTCACTTCCTAACAAAAACGGCGTTTAGGCATAAGAAACGTGCCTACTCTCTGCATCTCTGTCTATCCCATAACTTGTATTCATTCACGCGCGGCACGTGTAGCCCTAGGGTTGTCACGCCAAAAATACTTCAATGAGGCAAAACATGTTCTACCTCACCAGATGTCGCTTAAGAACAGTGAACTGAAATTAATGAAGTACATGTTACTTCACATGAATAGAGCGTTCATGGCCCAGTGATAGTTTTTAGTTTTCATTGTATACCTATACTACTACCATGTTTTTTCCACATATTCTCTTGCTTGTGGAGAAGATATGGAGGGTTGGGGGGGGGGGGGGGGGGGGGT
Source organism: Notocelia uddmanniana (assembly GCA_905163555.1). Lineage (NCBI taxonomy): Eukaryota > Metazoa > Arthropoda > Insecta > Lepidoptera > Tortricidae > Notocelia > Notocelia uddmanniana. The sequence goes on along the minus strand of LR991059.1, from coordinate 18,558,605 downwards.
TGGTTGAGGGGGACACCTAACTCTAACAAAAATTGACATTTTATAAATTACTACCGCGTCTCCTATTGGTCGCAGCGTGATGTTATATAGCCTAAAGCCTTCCTCGATAAATGGGCTATCCAACACAAAAACAATTTTTCAATTCGAACCAGTAGTTCCTGAGATTAGCGCGTTCAAACAAACTCTTCAGCTTTATAATATTATAGTATAGATATCACGCAAACGAATAGCGTAATCTATACTATTATAAAGCTGAAGAGTTTGTTTGTTTGTTTGTTTGAACGTGCTAATCTTAGGAACTACTGGTTAGAATTGTAAATTATTTTTCTGTTGGATAGTCCATTTATTGAGGAAGGCTTTAGGCTATATAACATCACCCTGCGACCAATAGGAGCGAGAACGCGGACGAAGTCGCGGGCAACAGCTAGTCATTTAATAAATCTCATATTATTTAACGAACCATCTAACGTTACCAAACACGGTGGGTTTTGCAAGAAAAAAAATGCATCCCCATTTTACGTGTAGGGGAAGTACCTTTATTGGGGGATAATCATCAAAATACATAATATCGTGTTACATATGGAAGAGCTCATTGTGTGCATCTCAAATATATTTTTTTGTCATTTTAATATAATTATTTAAGAAAAGAGCCAAAAAAATACCATTCCCCCTTCATCTCTCAAAAAAAAAATACATTTCATATCATCATCAACAAACAGGTTTTGTCGGACATACAAATCAACACAGCACATACAACAGGACAGGTCATCTTCTTAAGTTTCTCAGGTATAGGTACCTACCTTTGTCCGTGTTTCAAATGCTATGGCCCCAACACAATAATGGACAACTATCTAAATAGGACAACTATTATGTAGCTAATCAAGTAAAATAAATTGAATAACGCGTGTTTCATTTTGAATAAAATTACAGTTAGGTACTTAATAAGTAAATCGGCGGAAATGTACCTAACAAAGTAACCAGGTGGTTCGTATCGTATTCATTTGTATTGTTGTTGTACATTGTAACTTACAACTTGATAATTTTAAACACCAAGGTTATACTAAATAAGTACTTATTATTACATACTCGTATACCAAACTAAAAGAAAAACTTACCGTTCACAATTTGTAGGTAATTGAAAAAAAGACACACCAACGTTCCTTCGGGTATTTAAACAACCATATACAGAACATGTGGTGCCGGTTATATGTTTCATCGTGTTTTTTTTTAAATTACACAAAAAAATACGTTAGCGCGGTTCGTCGCGATCAAGTCGGCGGCGCGCGGCAGCGGATCACAACGGGCACGTAAACGCTCGGACCGGACGGCGACGGCCCGCGACTGACAGCTAGTTTCGGGGATTTCGAGCGTTAGGTTATTAACGTGGCGCGCTCCACCCATTGCAAGCCCCTTGACACTACATAGGTAAAAAAAAAACGACCGAATTGATAACGTCCTCTTTTGAAATCTTGAAGTCGGTTAAAAAGTTAGAAAGTAGCAAAATTATATTGCATTTAATACTAATAGTAATTCGCGTTATGGTTTTGGCATTGAAAAATGGCCACTAAAAACAATTCGCAAAAATCTTTTTACAATTATTTCACAACACTAAAAAAAAAAAAACATCTCAGCAGCATGAACATGGCTTGCTGCTTGAAACCAGTGAGCAAAATACAATTTTGCTGCGAGCGTGAAAACAACTTTTTCATATCGTAGGTTAGTCGCAGGTCATCTTTTCATACTGCGGGGTGTAATACAAACTTGGACTATGTCACTATTCCTTTGCGGTATATGTTCTAGCCGCTGAGGTAAAAATTCGTATGTATCACACGAGAGCAAAGATATTTGCATCTCGTGTCTTTCACACTCGCAGCAAGTCTACTTTACTGTCTTGTTGAACAAAAAACATTTTTTTACGTTACAAATAAACACATCATATGAAAATACTAGGAAATAAATCGGCCAAGAGCATGTCGCGCCATGCTCAGTGTAGCGATCCGTAGTTGCCCACTGACCTTACTTTAAGAAAATCAATAACAAGCAAAAGGGAATACTTTCACAGCGTTTCAAACGTCTTTTACTAAGAAGGGAAGACTTTTTACTCGTTTTGGACCCATAGTTCAAAAGTTAGAGAGGGGAGGGGGCACATTTTTTTCTTTTGGAGTGAATATTTCCGAAAATATTCACATTATCAATAAATGTTTGATGAAGTTCATTCATTTTGAAATACCTATCCAACAACACCATAAAAAAAATCATCCCCAATTTACGTGTAGGGGAGACACACTGATTTTTTTTAGATTTAATTTATATATCCATACCAAATTGCAGCTTTCTACCACTAACCATCACAGAGCAAAGCCTCGGACAGACAGACGGACAGACATACAGACGGACATGGCGAAACTATAAGGGGTCCTAGTTGACTAAGGAACCCTAAATATTAAACTTGAACTTATTTATGCAATTCTAAACATTTTTAAATACATAAACATCGAAAAAAGGACGCAGCTTGACCATAAAAAATAGTGACGTCAATAGGCACATTTCCCTATAAACTTCATAGTACTAACTGGACGTTTTTGACGTGTCAGAAAAAGTTGCTGATTTGATTATCAGTGAAATACCATATTAGTAATCTCTCAAGATCCACAGAACAAATAAATACTATAGAAATGGTAATGGGCGGGTCACGCGTAGCCGCATGTATGATTGGATTTACAAGCATCTGTCAAACGCAGTTCAGTTGTCAATGGACTGCGAGTGACGAATTATACCCTTTTAAAAATATAAAAATACTTTGTTGTGCAATTTTGTCCTACCGACAACGAAGCTACAACCTAAAGGATTAGCCGGGAGTGATTTCTTTTCACTCATAAGCACTAAAATAATTGTTTTTTGGAAAACATTGCGATGGATTATGAAATTCGCCATTACTCCGTTAATATGAGAGAATCGGTATATATGCTCGACATTGCTTGCTTAGATATCAAACAATATCACTAAAAAGGATGGCATTCCATTCTATCGCATTCCACGTGCTCATTAGTTAGTAACAGGCTCATTATAATCTTTCACCTCATGGTATTTTCAGATTAATTTTAACTGACAATCTCGACTACGCTTACTACGAATCCAGAATTTTTAAAACAGAATATTTTAAAAATAATAAATGACATTTTTAAAAATTATCTCTGGGCCAAATTAATTTGCTTTTTGCTTGACCACGTAGCAGATGACCTCATCTAGCCCCAATATACCTATGTCCATCCATCTGCTGAACATCTATACTCTACTAATATTATAAAACTGAAGAGTGTTTGTTTGTTTGAACGCGCTAATCTCAGGAACTACTGGTTCGAATTGAAAAATTATTTTTGTGTTGAATAGTACATTTATCAAGTAAGGCTTTAGGCTATAAAACATCACGCTGCGACCAATAGGAGTCAAGACGCGGATGAAGTCGCGGGCAACAGCTACTCCTGTATCTATCTATATCTATACATATACTTATAATAAAGCTGAAGAGGGTCGAAAGTCTGTACATGGAAGATATTCGAATAAAAGTTGGCTGGGGATACTTAGAATCGATAACAGAACACGTTCCAACAGTTTTTAGAATTTTTGTCTGTTTGTCTGAACGCGCATCACTTGAAACGGCTGAACGGATTTTGATGATAACTTTACTACTCTGTCGAGTAAATACCCGGTCAGGTTTTAGGCTATAAAAATTGTGCAAATTTAGGTTAAAAGGGGGTAAAAAGAGAGGTTGAATTTTGTATGGGAACTCCTATAATCCATGAGTTGCAGGTATGAAAATTGGTAAGCATATAATTGACGACAAAGGAAAAACATCCTCATTCAAAATTTGTGAAATCTTAAGATAGAAACTGAAAAAAATAAAATAAACGCAAGCACTGCGCCGCGGCGCTGCCCAGTGTGCGCGCCAGCCACCACGGTCTCTTCAAATTTTGAACACTATTATGATTTATTCCATTAATTAACTGTGACCCTAAACCCAAATTTCAGTCCCGTTTTCTAGATTCAAAAACTACATAGGTAAATAACTTTGTAATCTCACTATATAATATTATAAATGCGAAAGTTTAGATGTTTGGATATTTGTTACTCAATCAAACAAAAACGGCTGAACAGATCAAGGTGATTTTTTGTATACTATACAGTATATAATCTGGATTCACTTATAGTATTATATACTTTTTGTCCCGATAATCACCCTAAACGGAATGAAATCGGGGGTGCAAATATGGTCTATGAAACTGGTTTTAAATCCTCATACGCCATTCTAAGCTTTAAGTTTCAGCCAATTGGGAGTATAACGGCGTGTCAATAAATTTAACTTAAGCCATAGCAGAATTTGACGTATTGTAAACAAGCTGACGTTTCGATATGTCAAAGCCGAAATATCATAATTCCTTCTGATTGATGACGCTATTTTTGAGCATATTAACCATTTAGCAATTAGGTCTATTATTGCGTGTAAATCAAAATAAATTTGCGATACTTTGGAATTGTTTGTCTTCATATGCTTAAATACAAAAACAGCTGCTTCAATGCAGTCTTCGTATCGTCGGTGTACAATTTAATTTTGTCGTGTATTATTTTTTACGTAATTGGTGACCCTTTACACTATAATAACTGTTTGATATAAAAGATCACTTGGGCTGGGCAGCCCAATCGTCAACATTGACGGTTGAAGCACCTTAGATCTATGCACAAAGTACAATATATACAGGGTGGCCCATTCAAATCGGTCAGTATGGGAAAGTCTAAAACTATAAGACATACGAAGATTTGTTCTTAGGAACCATGTCACCGATTTTACAAGTAGGGAGGTACAAACAACCATAGAGACAATTTTACATGCCTGAACTTGTTGAATATTGTAACGGTGGTCACTTTGAACACCTACTATGATAAATTAAAGTATGTGAAAAAAATGCATTTTATTCATTTTAGACATTATGTTTCTTAGAGACATTTACTGCTTAAGACCTACACAAACGATATCTGAATAGAAATAGTGTAAGTTTATTTTTTCAAAACAACCGGGTTCGATTCCCTAGCTGGGTACAGTGTTTTTTTTCAAATGTATGAATGCAATTTTTCTTTTTATCAAAATCGGTGACATGGTTCCTAAGAACAAATCTTCGTATGTCTTATAGTTTCAGACTTTCCCATACTGACCGATTTGAATGGGCCACCTTGTATATACTGAGACAGAGATACCAGTGAAATACTCCACATCGATCGTAGCGCCGTTGTCTATTTAGTAAGAACTAACCGCACGACCGCTGCATCCCTGTCACTTCAATATGCAAGTGCGATAGAGATAACACCAAGTGACATCTGGTAACAAGTTAAAATAACATTTCCATAGAAAAATTCGTACTTCAAGCTGAAAGGCCCCTGGATCTATGCTTATCTGTATACATATAATACAGCTGTAGAGGGTCGAAAATCTGTACATTGAAGATATTGGATAAATCAATGGAGCGATTGGAGGGCCCTTGGGATCAAAACAGAACACATTTCAACAGTTTTAAGAATTCGTGTCTGTTTGTCTATCGGTTTATATGTCTAGACATTGTGAATCTCGGCCTTCAGCCACACGTGCATTGCCGCTCTGCTTCGGGCCTTCGGCCCTCAGCCTTACATGAGGGGCCCGCTCTGTTGGCTACCTTGCCACTCTGTGTGAATGATCGGCATGAGGAGCCCACTGTGTGAATGATCTGCTTTTAGACTCGCATGCCTTGGCCCTCTGCATCAGGCCTTCGGCCCTATATAAGGAGCCCGCTCTGTTGGGACTCTCGGCCTTCGGCCTCGTGTGCATTGCCACTCTGCTTCAGGCCTTCGGCCCTACATAAGGAGCCCGCTCTGTTGGGACGCTCGGCCTTCGGCCTCGCGTGCGTGTCACACGGCTCCGGGCCTTCAGCCCTCAGCCTTATATCCCGCTCTATTTGAATGCCTTGCCACTCCATTTCGGCCCGTTAGTCATCAACTTTACATGAATAATCTACTCTGTTGGGAAGCTCGGCCTTCGGCCTCGCGTGTCTCGCCTCCCTGTTTCAAGTCTTCGGCCCTCAACCTTACATAAGAAGCCCGCTCTGTGTGAATACTCGGCCTTCCGCCTTGCATGTTTTGCCACTTCCGGCTTTCGGCCATCATACTTACATGAAGAACCCGCTCTGTTGGGACGTTTTACGGAAGAACTGCGTAGCGATACTTTTATCATTGTACATGTAATATTTTACGGGCTTTATTCGTCTAGAATAGGTACATTTGATATTCTGGAATAAGCTTAATCTTTCGTTTTGAAAGCACAAGCACGTAGCACTAACTCCCGTTACAATCGGACACTTTTACTTGAAGTTGTAGATGATTATATATTATACCTAGGACAGACTGTCCAGTTAGGTAGGTCCAACTTCGAGAAAGGGGTTAATCGTCGAATCCAACTCGGCTGGGCAGCGTTCGGGAAGCTACGGCACATCCTTTCGTCCAATATTCCGCGGTGTCTCAAGACGAGGGTCTTTGACCAGTGTGTGTTGCCAGTGATGACATATGGCACTGAAACGTGGTCGTTTACTATGGGCCTCATAAGAAGGCTCAAAGTCACCCAAAGAGCAATGGAGATGGCTATGCTGGGAGTATCTTTGCGTGATCGTATCAGAAATGAGGCCATCCGCAGTAGAACCAAAGTAACCGACATAGCCCTCCGAACCGCTAAACTTAAGTGGCAGTGGGCGGGGCATATTGCACGTAGAACCGTTGGCCGTTGGGGAGGAAAGGTTCTCGAGTGGCGACTACGTACCGAAAGGCGCAGCGTGGGTAGGCCTGCCACGATGGCCCAGAATGCGGATGGCAAAGGAACGATCATTGTGTCACTCTTTGTGGGGGAGGCTTATGTCCAGCAGTGGACGTCTTTCGGCTGATATGATGATGATGATGATTCGTTTTGAAAAAAAGGATTCCTATTAAAATTTGCCGTGCGCGGTAAATAGCATGTCATATTGAATGTAAACATTTATTAAGGGGATGTAAAGAGATGTGTAATATGTATGGGAAAACAAATAATTCTGAAGTGAGGATGATTTCTACGCAGACAAAGTCGCGGGCAAAAGCTAGTATTATATATATATGAATCTATGGAGATCAAGTAAGTTATACAATTTCTTCTAAACAAATATTCTTCTGCATATTTTACTGTTTTATAATATCCAGAGTATCCAGATCCGTAATGAAAGTTTTAGTAATGTAGGGTGAGGTGGGGTAAAATGCAACGGGGTTTTAGGTGGAGATAAGAGAAAAATCCTAACCCGCAAGTTTACGTCTTATCCCAGTGTTCATCTTCGCCCACCTCGCTTTACGTATGTCAAGGACATGAAATGAGCTCAAATTCGTTGTAATGGATTTCCGATAGAGTATGTGGGTAAATGTTATACGATAAGTTTAATACGAGTGCATACTGGATAACGAGAAAAGTTTTCACATTTGTGTATTTACTGAGTCTCAGGATGTCTGTTCGCTACGTTCTGCTTTGATTTCTGACTCTGTATTTCTCAATTGCAGGACATACTCAATTTTAAAGCACATGGGCGTTTGAGAGCGTGCCCGCAGTCGCCGCCACCACACAGCTCAAATTAAACGCACGCCTTAAACCCCTTCTACATATAATTACATTAACTTTATAATACCGTAAAGCGTGGTTAGGAGACTCGATTAAAAGGGTCCATATAAAGATAATTATTCCACAGAATAACGCCGTGACCTCGTTAGACATGATATCGGTTTATGTCTTTCGCAAGTGGCACGATATAAATTGCCTAAATGGCGGCGGGAGGGACTGCCAGGGATTTTCAAACGGTTCCTATTGTGTGACGCTGCCGCTGAAGATATGTTATTTGTAATAGCATATCGTTAAAGCCTATTTATGTCTAATAGTGGTCTCACCCTTCGGATCTATTATAGGGAATACTGACATTAGGACCTTTTATAAAGGCTCCTTCAGCTGAGAGAACCGGAATACAATACGATACGCCCGTATCTATTCCCACAACCACAAAGTTGTTTAATACATATACACGGATTTTTGCAGGTTATTATTGACGTTTTAAAAGTCGAAATCTAAACTCTCGTAACTTTGGAAATCTTGGCGCAAATTAAAACTTCCAACATTCAGTGTTTTCGCATTTACTTTTTCTATTAAACTTTGTTTTTCGTAGGTACGGGATGAGGCAGCGTCGAGATTTATCTACGCGATACCGTTCTATTTGGCTGAGGGAAAATTCAATTTGGTTTTTACCTGGGGCGGTAGTGCGAACCCTCGTATCCTCTCCTTAATGTTATGGAATGCCCTCTACCAAAACACTTTTTAGAGCCGGCTTTAAATTATATCTTAGAGTTATCCGTTTGTGAATTCGGGGAGCTGAATTTGATTTGAAATGGCCCAATAAGGCAACTGACTCATTTAAAAGCCAGGTTGATTTTGTGAATAAAATATTTCGGCGCGGCGCGGCAAAACTAAATTAGACAGACGCGGAGTCTATATGTCTACATATAGGTAGGTATTAGGTGGTCTAGTCAAAACAAAAGTACTTTCTGTCGCAGAATAAGCGTTAGTACCTACAATTTTCGGTTCTTAATTTACCCATAGCATGATATTTATTTTCTAATATTCCCCTAGTAGGTGTCCTCGTTTATAATAAGTGGGAACTTATTCCACAGGAAACTTTTCAAAAAACGCCTAGCATAAATTCATGCGCTGAATTCGTAAGAAGGTTATTATAACTTTGCCTCGTTGTGTGCTTACGGAGTTTTTTAAACATTTCTGAATGCCGACAATGAACGAAGAAAGCGGTTGACAAAAGTGATTTGGCTGTTTTCATTTACTTTCCATTATTCTTTCATCTCGTTTGTCATCCTTTTCTCTACGTCGACGCGCGTAAAGAAGAAGAATGACACTCGTTTATATTTGCGTAGCTAAGTGACTAGAGCAGGAATAAGAAAGGTTCAGTAACGGGTGTTGCAAGTTCTGTTTGTTTCCTATATCGCGGCGTCGAAGTTTAAATGTTTTCTCGTAACGACTGCAGAGTGTGCTCTCAATTGCAATGGAGGGAGAATCTGGGAATTGGCGATTCAATAACTAGAGAGATGAAGCTGCTTTGAATTCTCTCGGTAATAAGTAACAATCATATCTTGGGAACGTAGGTAGGTACACAAAAGAGATATAAAACAAACGACATTTTGGGTAACCACGATCTTGTGATGTTGTCATACATTGATTCGATAAGTCTACACTTATCTTAATCTATATTGTTCAAGACAATCTTCGCCGCCTAGGCGAAAAAAAAATTGGTGGACATAGGTAGGTACTCACTACTGACCTTTTCTTTCTTACTAGTAGGGAACACTGTGAGCGCTGTGCTGTATTAGCCGTGGTTTTCTAGCTTTGTAGCGAGAGGCAGGAGCGATACGACATCCTATTACAGTAGTTGTTAAAGTATTATAGTAAAAGCTTTTGCATAGCGCAAAAAGCAAAATTGGCAGGCATTTCAGAATTCTTTGCGAAGTACCTACTTAGACTTCGAAGCCGCAAGAATACCGCACAGATTTTGTGTCTCACAAGAAGTTAATTACTGTAAACGTAGAAATATTTTCTTGCATAAAATTGAAATTTGCAGCTGTTTGCACATCATAGTATATGTACGTACCTACTAAAATCCACCCTGAGAAGTAGATTCACTTTGTTAAAAACTACATTGAAATCAGTGGAGTAGTTGCCAAGTTTATCGTGAACAAAGAGGTCGACGTTTGGCTTTATATTAAAAATTGTTTGTAATTAAAGGGGTGTTTACAAAAACAACATAACAGCAGCACTGGAGGTGATTTTACAGGAGATCAATAAAACTAAATTACTCTTAGTGTTACTTATCTGTTCATTACCTATATACATAATGTAGACATACTCGTATGGCCACAAAATAATGAATACATATTTAATTATACCAACCATATTTATTTTTTAAATATATAATGAAATAGCTCTGTCACTTGCGCTGTTTGTGTAAATTTTTTGTTAGTTATGTTGTTTTAGTGAGACAATTACCTAGATATTTTTTCATAGAGAATCCTATACAGGTTTTTGGTAGGTTCTGGTGTAATTGGAAAATTTAGTCTATTTTAATGGTAAACTGCTTGAATTGAAGACGACCTGTTTAGCCTAGTTGGTAGTGACTCTGCCTCCGAAGCTAGAGGTCCCGGGTTCGAATCCCGGCCAGGGCATTTATTTGTGCATTTTTCACGGATATTTGTTCTTGGGTCTTGGATGTTTTCTATGTATTTAAGTATGTATTTTATCTATATAAGTATGTATATCGTCGTCTAGTACCCATAGTACAAGCTTTGCTTAGTTTGGGACTAGGTCGATTTGTGTAAGATTGTCCCCCAATATTTATTTATTTATTTATTTAATTAACAATATTCGTTTAGTAAAGACCCATAGAGTCCATGTGCAATAAAGTTCCGTGGCAAGAAATAAAATTATATTATATCCATTGTTGATAAACTTACCTCTAACTCAATGACCATATTCGCACCAGGAGTTAATGAACCATTAATAATATACTTAATAGTAAAAACGCAAATAAATATACTTACACAAGATGTTACTGTTGAATATTAATGTTATTATTCAATGTATGGGTTAATATAATTTAAAACTGGCAACCGTGCTCGTCTTCTCGAAGATCTCACGGTTCGTACATAAATGCCATACGATTAAAAAAATATATAATTTAAGCAAAGTTGGCAGGAAATTCAGAATTCTTTGCGAAGTACATACCTACACTTCGAAGCCGCTCTGCTTATAATTAAGATTAGTTTTAGCATATACAATTACGGTGGTACTTATATACTCCTTGGGTCCATGACTGTACAGTTACTTTATTGTTACAATGTCATAAGGTGAAAAAGTGGATACATCTCTTTGTAGTCGACTGTACTGGTTAGATGTTAAGAATATTCTGTAAGTAAATAACGTGGTTGTAACGAATTTAAATGAATATGAACATACGAGTAAACATATATTTATTATGATTATGAATGTAACTGTTTGATAGCAAAATACAATTCACGGAAGTAATTATACTGATAATATAATACCAAGGTTTAAAACTGAACGATATTTGGCTCGATAACGAGATAATATCGGTGCGGCTGACGCAGCCTGCAGAATGGGTGATTAAACAGGACCCATAAAATTATAATACCTATACATTAACTCCACTGACACGGAAAGCGTTGTTGAAAATGTTCCCCTCGAATAATGACAAGTACTCTGTAATATTTCGCACAGGTGCTTTGGCTCCCATCGTAATCTTAAATCGATGTACTAAATTAAATAAATCAAGACCTACGCAAACTGAATAAATCTCTTCAGCCAAACACCCTACCCCATCTCAAAAAGACAGACACTGAATTTATTCACTGCCTAGCTTTAGCTTGCCTAGCAATAAATCTGCGAGCATTAACAAAAATCTGTAATATCAGTTAGAATATTAAGCAAGGGTGGGACGACTCACTATCGAGGAGGGTAGAAATTAATCACTTAGTCAGACAAGCTCTGCTGAGATATCGTTAATTTAACACTTAAAACGTTTTTATTCGACTGGATGATTGTAAGGGGCGGTCGTAATGGGCACGTTCAAGCACGGCCAAGATTGACGATGTGCTGTGTTTGGAACATTAAAAAAGCTGACTGAACATTTGAATAAGAAGCCCATGGCCCGCGGGATTACGCGGGACAGCCCTTTGTATTTTTTTGGCGCGTCAATATTCAGATTGGAGTCCAGTATCGATTGGGGACTGAATGCCGCCGATAACTGGGATTAATAATTTATTTAAATTGTAGTACGAAGAACCCAAAACTTCATAAATGGCCATTTTATGAAATATAAGACATTCTCTACTCGACAAAAAAACAAAGGGCCAAAGAGAAAAAATATCGTTAGTGCAAATAGACAGTTGAAACTAAGTGCTCAAGGAGCTTTATACTAAAAACAAAAACAATCCATACTAATATTATAAACGCCAAAGTAACTGTCTCTATGTTACCTCTTCACGCTTAAACCGCTTAACTTATCCGATAGTTTTTTATCTCGAAAATCATCCCCTAAGGGGGATTAAATAGCCGAAATTTGTATACCGCGGGCAAAAGCTAGTATATTATAAAATATAAATCCACACATATGATTATATTACCTGCATTAATACCTACAGTGTCAATACTACCTACCTACATATTACTTATAGTCATAATTTAATTCAAATGACGGATGTTACTGAAAAGCTCACCGGTACAAAAATAATTCCAGAGAGTAAACTCATAAAATATAGCGAGTCGGCCAGTATGCCATATATGTACCTAATTATGTCGGAAGTTTTGTATTTTGCAAACAGAATCTCTACATACTAGTGTGAGCTACCGCGCGGTGGCGAACACTGCCCTTCCTCCCGCTCCGAGGCGGCGCTGGCACGTCCTCGCTTCAGCCCGAGCAATTCCCCTCACTCCGAGGCGGCGCTGGCATCGTCCTCGCTTCGGCCCGAGTAATCCTTTCCGCTCCGAGGCGGCGCTGGCTAGCCCTCGCTTCAGCCCGAGCAACCTTTCCTCACCCCTCCGAGGCAGCGCTGGCATCGTCCTCGCTCGCCCGAGACAACATCCCGAACACCCTAGAGTCCTCCCGAGGCGGTGAGGTTCGCCTCGCCCGCCCAGGACTCTAGGTTCCCGTAGCTTCCGGGCTTCCGACTAACAACTCCGCTCCTGTCCGCCTCCGCCACCAATAACCGCCGTTCGTAGAGATAAGTTCGCGATATCACTTTTCCGTACAACAATTACGTTAGCCCGTAGATTCGTGTTAGCACTCCGTTCCGTAGTTTATTAATTCCGTAGCATTTAGACTTAAGGTTTCAGGAACCAATAAAAGGTAACTTGGTTCTATAATAGACACGACAATGTAAAACGCACATACATACATAAACTCACGCCTATATTCCCAAAAGGGGTAGGCAGAGCACACTCAAATTAATCTCAATGCCACTTCTAACTATTGTAGGTTTATAGATGGAGATAATGTGATATGCAGTGACAGGTTGCTAACCCATCGCCCACAACATAATTCAACCTGGCAATGTTAATTCATTCAATTACAATGTTAAATTTGGCTGAATTTCCTGAAAATACCTTTACATTTACTGCAGTACCCATCTATTTACACAAATTTTGCTTTGTGTACCGTGATAATTAAGTAACGTATCACAAATTATGCCGGGTCTGCAGATTAAATGTAAAGTAGAAATTATTTGAATGTTATTTTAGGCGGCAGGCCCTCTCCTGTTTACGGAGTTAGATAATGTTAGAAAAACACCGATACTCGTACATTTCCGTGGGACTCCGGGCGTTAATCTGATGGCGACTGAAAAGATTTAGTGTAGGCCCAGCGAAATTAATCTCCACAAGTTGTATGATAGGTATAATAGGGCTAATCTCTTACGGTATACGGGAGGTCGAGGGGAATTTATTTAATTAGTAATGGGCACTTTTGTGAATGTACCTAAGTACGATGGGGGTATAAAGCGAAACTAAATTAATCCGGTGGGGTGATACGAGATTGGCAAACGGATTAGCTAACATGGTTTACATGTGTCACGTGAGTTACATGAGCAATAGATATAATAAATCTACGTGAGTCGGCATTACGGATAATGTCATTAGGTATTGTTTTAATGATGCACGAAACTCAGGATTCGCCCTAAACTTGCTAGGTATGTTGATACCTTACCACAGTATGGTCATATCTATTCCATTAAAATAAAGTCCTACAAAAAAGCGACAATACATTCCCCGAAAGCTCGATTTACAGATAAACCTTCATATATTTCCAATTTGCAGTAACGCTTGGTTATACTGCAATTGCAGAGTATTTGCAATATCGAATGCGCCGGGAACACACGGTCCTCGCAGTGGAAAGAAAATACCAACAAGTGCGCTCACTGCATCAACGACATATTGCTAGCTGATAGCCATGATATTGGAATTCTTGCGTTTAATACAGCTGTTGTCTCCCTACAATAGGCACAAACGCCGCTAAGCGACTAGCGGTTTGAACAAGCCGTTGTCCCTTTTGTCGTGTTTTAAGAGTAATTGTCGGACGTTTACATATGCTGTGTGTTGACCAACCGAGTAAATTAATTTGCAAGGAGAATCGAAATCCACCACACTCGGTTTGCTACAAATAAGGCCGGATAATCCGACATTAGTGGGTAAAATACGCATCAATGGCCCATTAAATTGTGGTTGCTTTAACAATATTCTATTAGAGATAGGGGTAGATTCGTTTTATGCTTCATACTATTGAGCTAATTCAGTTAGCATTAAATTTATTCAGTGCTGTATACGAGATTGATTAGAATACTTCTTTAATTCAAAAACTTTTATATAATGCCAATATGAAATACAGACTTCAATAGTCTCGAATACAAAAATCGTACAAATGATCCGATCATATATAGAATTTTACATCATCATCAGATCAGCTTGATGGTACCATAAAATAATCATCCTTAATCGATCGAATTATCATATGCCTAGAATACTTAATTAAACAATATTTCTTAAGAAAAAAAAACCGACTTCAATGGGGGAGGCCGGCGAAAGATTATTATACTTAGATGTTGCACTCTTAGATTCCATACAATAAAATAAAAATGGCTATAAGTATGTTTATAATGGTAGAAGACTAAGTACCCTCAGTTCCTCATGAAATCATGGAAAAACCTTGCTTGCTTGAAAAACAAAACGAAGAGAACTAATCGCCAAACGTGAACTACGCGTCGTTGAAGAGTTTCGTTCTGATCATCATCAGCAGTTCCACTTCATCAAATGTAACTTTTATGAATGAAAATGCTTGATTAGTTCATGAAAATACTAAAATCACTATTTGTGTGCCTTTCACATTTGAGGAGTTCCCTCGATTCCTAATGGATCCCATCATCAGAACTCGAGCATGACAAAAATCAATCGTGAAAATAGAACTTGCTTAACAAACACAGCTAGAAGGCCAAATCGCCAAACGTGAACTTTTCGTCGTTGAAGAGTTCTGTTCTGATCATCATCAGCAGTTCCACTTCATCAAATGTCACATTTTTGTATGATAATGCTCGATTTGTTGATAAAAACACAAATATCACTATATGTTTGCCTTTAAGATTTGAGGAGTTCCCTCAATTCCTCATGGATCCCATCATCAGAACTGCATTTTGACAAAAACGGGACCAACTTGGATATATATACTTACAATCAAAAAAAGAATTTTCCAAATCGGTTAAGAAATGACGGAGTTATGGACTAACAAACATAAAAAAAAAAAAAACATACAACCGAATTGATAACCTCCTCTTTTGAAATCATGAAGTCGGTTAAAAAAGAATAAAGAACAGATAGAGAAACTGAACAGTAGATGATGTCACGTACAGTTCGAGGTTCCTTATAAAAGTAATTGTTTTCACCAGTTTATATCCTTATTGGCTCAAAATTGGGAAGTAAAAAGATTGTACGTTAAACATTTGCTCACGTAAAATTGTAAATATTTAACGAGAGTAATTTCTGTTTGATATTTCATTCAGGGCTCTCCGCGATGTAGACGCTTGCCTTAGCAAAAACAAACTTGAATTATTAGTTTCGCACAAAATACTTCCCGGTTCAGACTCCCTAGGGGCTAGATGCGTGCTAGCCAATTAAAAATACCACCCGTCTAAATAAAAAAGGGAAGGATTAAAAAGTTTTTGTTTTACTTACAATATTATAATAAACTGTTAAACATAATACGAGTCAAGTAATTTAGTTTTTAGTCTGAATCATCGTCGATAATAGCCCGACGTCTCTTCTTATCACCTTTCTTCGACACAGATATTTGTTTCTCATCTTCGCTGTCATCTATAACATACCAAACAATATTCTCTTAGCATAGTAGTTATCTTATGAAGTTAAGTAGCGGAAAGAAACAAATGGCATTTTGATTTACCAGCGGATCTTATATCAGATATCTTATATTATTCAAAATTAAAACAATAACGCTTACCTGAATCTGCTTTTGGTAAGTCACTTAAAAAGTCTTCTGTGTCCGGCAAATCGGTTTGTAGCGTTTTCTTAGCAAACGACAGAAGGTCCTCATTATCCTCGTTGTTTTTCTGACCATTCATTTCGACTTCTTCTTCGATTCTCTGCAACTTTCCCCTGCTATTGGATTCTTCAGAATCCACACTACGACTTCGTTTTCGATTCTTTTTAACTTCGGTACTTGGAGCGGTTTTTACCTTTTCAATATTATTTTGCCTCATTTTTCTCAAGTTAGCGAACAAATCGTCGTCGTTACTGGATTCTTCGTGCGTATTAGAATCTACGTTAGTTGTACTAGATTCAGGAAAGTTTTCAACATCCATTCCATTGTCCGTGGGATCTATTATAAGTTCCTTATTTACAGCTTTTATTATAATCTCACGTCTCTTCCTAATTGTTTCGAAATGTAAACTGCTGGGTATTCTCCAGTATGCTTCCTAGTAAATAACAAAGGCATATAATAAATAGAACTACGAGTATTCACAATTTTGATGATTTTTTTTGTATTGTTCTCAGTTTAAATTTCAAATATTCTATGCGTGCGTGACATGGCATCAAAGCGTACACTTAATATTATAATTTCCTTAGCAACAGAACTCACCTGCTCATCACTCGGTGGCATTATCCCAACTCCCATCAATACCTTCTTAAACATTTCGTTATCCATAGCTTCTACACAATCACTCGATAAAGGCAGCAGTGGGATACCATCGGCGGTAGGATCATAGCCTTCGGCTTCTTGGTCAAGGGCAACTTCTTCCAAACTCTCTGCTACCCATTTGAGTGGTTCCGTGAGCTCTGATATATGTGCGACACAAAAAAAAACACATTTTAGAACTTTCAATATATGTACGAAAATAAAACCCTATTAGAATTTTATGAACATGGAAATACATATTTAGATTGAAGATCTATTTGCAAGCATATTTACCATCATCCACAGCTTTGACCAATAACTTGGCGATCGCGTTAGCACTAAGTTGAGCTGGTGCTGCTTTTTTCGGTCCTTTGTTTTTTGAGCTTTGCTTGGCTTTTACGGGGGCCTTTTTAAAAGGTTTCATGTTAACTGGAGAAGACGGTCGTGAGCCATCTTCATCACCGTCAGAGTCTGAATGAGTCGATGATTCAGAAGAAGAACCTGTGGATGTAAATTGAATAACAAGTATTGAGTATTTTTAATTATATCAATAATTAAAAATCAGAATCAGAATCTCTGAGTACAGCTGTTAAAATATTACATTTATTAGGTGACATTGTACTAGTAGCAATACGAATACGAGGGAGCGCTTGTGGTCCAGCCGCGCCCGCGTACCGTGTGCGGTATGCGACGTTAAGCAAGGACCGGGGTCAACTCTTGGATGGGTGACCGCTTGGAGAGGTTACTAACTGAGCGCTTCCGTACTTTGGAAGGCAGACGTTGATCCCGGCTGCTGTCCATGACAGCAGTCCTTAAGCCAAGTTAGAGGCCATCGGGCGGTTTGAGAACTTCTAACAGTCAAGTTGCCCATGCACTTGACAAGCCTAATCCCAATAAGGTTCTTGGGTTGGAAGGTCTGATGGCAGTAGATTTCGTAAAAACTAGTGCCTACGCCAAACCATGTGATTAGTATTGGACCCCGGGCATCCGCGATAACCACCACCACCACCACCATATCAGCCCTAGGACGTCCACTGCTGGACATAGGCCTCCCACAATTTCATGGGGGGTAAATCCGCGATAACGCTAGTAGTAGTAGCAGCAGAAGCGATAAGAATAAAAACAACCTAGGCGACATCAGTCAACAAAGTAGTACCAAACTTTTTTTTTCAAAATTAGAAAGAGGTGACACTTGAAATAGGCAATTCGATTGGAATTGCGTTATATCGACACCTTTTCGCTAGTATGACATTTATGATGAATTGATGACAATGGATAGAGCTAGACGGGTAGATAAAATAGAAAGTTTTTTTGTTCAATTTGAATTCCAATTGTATTTTGGGTTAATTTGTGTTTTTTTGTACAAAGTTAAGGACTCGATTGTAACTGAGTCACGTGTGTAATGAAAATTAGTGTTACACTTTATATGGGTAACGTGGAGCCGAAGTAGCGAGATACCGAAGCACTAAACGATCTCGTTTCAAAAGACAAAACGTAAAGCCCCTTCCGACAATGTAACTTATGTAACAATATGCACCACTTATTATTTATTACTATTCCAACTTACCACTAGATTTGTCACTGTTGTCACCATTCATCTCTCCACATTTGCTCTTCATAGAACCCTTCTGCCTTTTCCTGCGGCACTGTTTCTTATCGTTTATTATGCCTAGCTCTAATAGCCTTTCGACGAAGCTTCGCTTTTGCCGCTTGCGCGGCATCCGACCCATTATTAGAAGCATCGGATCTGTAATAGGAGCAACAAGGTACGACCTGAATTTAATTCTTTTAATTAAATTACTTTGTTGCTTGCGTGTTGCAGACATTATGACATGGCATGGATAATTTTTACCAGACATGGTACACACGCCGGTAAGTAAAATAAAAAAAATATATATAAATATTAGGGGATATTTTTTTACACAAATCAGACTAGTCCCATGGTAAGCTCAATAAGGCTAATTGAAACTATTATCATTGAGACTATTGCCATTGGAACTATTGGACTGTTGGATTGGATTGGTTGTTGTATTCAACATATTTATGTCAATTAAAATGTAGACATAATTAACGACATCTTAATGTTGAATTATTCGGACTTTTGTTGTGAAATAGCATTCGTGATTAGTTCATTATTTATGGAACGTTTACACGATGCACCAGTACGTACAGTACATATTACAGAAAGAAAACATACAGTAATAATTTAATCCATTATGCATTGAGACATTTACATATGAACTCAAGTATAACTTCAGAGTAAACTGAAATTATATTGGAAGGTAATTCAACAATCATATAAACATACATTTATAATTTAAACTAGTTAATTATTCCAATTATTATAACTAGCGGCAATTACGCTCGAAGGGGTTTCTATCGCTAGAGGGGTGATAGGCCCCAGCCTAGTCAAATGCAGGATTATATGGTTACACTAAAGGTCTAAAGCTAAGCTGTATAACTATAATCAGTTCATTAATAATACCTTTAATTTAATGATAACTTCTTTAAATATACGTATATTTCATCATGTACTCGTGTGTGTCACTGTCACTGAACTCCTTCTAAACTGTTGGACTGAATTTGATGTTTTTATATGGGTTTGAGCTTATCCCTAGATTCGATTTACAAATGGACTCGGACTGTCGTCTGTGCTGCTATTAAGCAGAGCAAGATCTGTCATGTCCACTAATTGATTTATAAATAAATTCTGATTAACGTGTCTTGCAAAAATGTCTTCTCTGGCAACGCGATCAAAAATATTTCTACTCTATTCCAATGAAAATAATGAAGTCATCAGCATCACTTTGATAAAAAAGTATTTTCCATGAAAAAGACGCATTATCGAATTTGATCCGTGTAAATCGTTTTTTCTATGCGATATACACATCGAGCTTTTATATTTATTCAGAAACCAGAATCCTTATTCGCAAGAACGTAGGTAGATAATAATGTTGTTGTTGGGTATGGCGTGTTGCTTTTACATCCGAAAATTTAACGGCGTGCAAGAATAGAAAATATTTCAATTACAAATATTGTGACACGAATACTGATGGATTTAGGTACCTACTCGCAACGAAATTATGTTAAATTTTATTATTAAGTAAATGTTGACAAAGTTAAAGTGAATGTCTGTTTGATAGAAACTCGATCCTCCTCCTCAATCGGTCCCTCATTGCTGAGGATCGTGACTCTGCCGACGTAGCATAGCCAGTATTCTTCTCCAGGAGTTTCGGTAGGTTGCCTGTTGGAGGGCTGCATTCACCGGCATATTAGGATGCTCCGACACCTGGTTGAGCCATCGTTTGGGGCTGCGGCCTCTTGGTCTTTTGCCTTCTACTGTACCGGTAACCACCAGTTTCTCCAAATTCTCGGGATTCCGGCGAGCAATGTGGCCAAAATACTGGAGAAAAGGCAGACAGATGAAAGACGTGGTTTCTTGTCTAAGCCGATATCTTTAAGGATGGATGCGTTCGTGCGAAATGCAGTCCATGGAATTTTGAGCATTCGTCGCCAGCACCACATCTCAAACGCATCAATCCTTTGCCTGTCTGCGGCTTTAATAGTCCAAGTTTCAGCCCCGTATAAGAAAATGAAGAAGACGAGGGTGTGGACAATGGAAATCTTCGTGCGCCTTGAGATATTCCTGTCTCTCCATATTCGGCTCAGTTGGGTCATTGCCGTTTTCGCCATACCGATGCGACGACGAATTTCCGGTTCGCAGCTACCTCTGTTGTCGATCACGGAGCCGAGGTACTGGAACTCTTCCACGATTTCATAGTCGTGCAACAAGTTCGTGCGTTGGATAGCTGCGAATCTGTCAATCACCATAAGTTTGGTCTTGTTTTTGTTTATGGCAAGTCCCAGTTCCTGGCTTGTTTTTTCTAGGCGTAACAGTAACTCGGACATTTCCGCTTCCGAAGCTGCAAACAGGGTAGTGTCATCCGCGTAGCGTAAATTAGAGATGACGCATCCTCCCACCCTTACGCCACACTCAAATGATCCGAATGATCAGTTCAAAATGCTTCTGAATACAGTGTGTAACGAATTTAATAGGACTTGTAGTAAAAAGCGTATTAAAATAAACAATAAAATAAGATTTAATGATTGGGCAACTACCGGAATTCGAAAGAGTAGAGATAACTTATACCAACTTTATGAAAGGAGATCTTGCACCACTGACGAACGCTTTCGTCCGCGTATAATTCGTTCTCGCCATAGAGTGATTTGTTTTCCCATACAATCTTTCTCAAGCTCAGGTGTACACCAGGAACTTAGGGGTGACATGTTGGAGAAGGAAAGCCACGAATATATCGGACTGGAGATATTTGCTTGACCAGGCTAGCCTAGGGCCCACCCGCGGCTATAACGCCTCAGATGATGATGATGATACAATCTTTCACCCTTCTTTACACCCCCTTAAGAAATGATTACAGTCACTATGACATTCCCTAGAAATCCTTTTTTCAATACGAATGATTAAGTGCTTATTTTGGAATATCAAATGTACCGATCCTAGACGAATTAATTTCGTCAAAAACATTACATGTACATTGTGTAATGATAAAAGTCTCGCTACGCAGTTCTACCGTAAAAAGTTATCCCAACAGAGCGAGTTCTTCATGTAAGTATGATGACCGAAGGCCGGAAGCAGAGATGCGAGACACGCGAGGCTGAAGGCCGAGCCTCCCAACAGAGTAGATTCTTCATGTAAGGTTGATGACTGAAAAGCCGAAGGAGAGTGGCAAGGCATGCGAGGCCGAAGGCCGAGCTATATCGTCGCCGAAGATCCAGTTGCCATATTAATGAGGGTAAATTATACTCCATTCGTTCGTTTTCACGTGATGCCTAGACATATAAAACTGTTGAAACGATTTCTGTTATCGATTCTAAGTATCCCTAGCCAACTTTTTTTCGAATATCTTCCATGTACAGACTTTTGACCCTCTTCTAAGTGTACATGCTGATGAGATGCTCCAACTGTCTATGCTGACGATTGGGCTGCCCAGCTCAAGTGATCTCTTATATCAAACAGTTTTTATGGTGTGAAGGGTCAACAATTACGTAAAAAAAACCGCACGACAAAACTAAATGGTACACCGACGATACAAAGTGTGCATTGAAACAGCTGTTTTTGTATTTAAGCATATGAATAAAAACAATGCCAAAGTATCGCAAATGCATTTTGATGTACACGCAAAGTAGAACTAATTGCGAAAAGGTTGTGCTCAAAAATAGCGTCAACAATCAGAAGGAATTATGATACTTCGGTTTAGACATAGTGAATCGTCAACTTGTTTACAATTCTGCTATGCTTTAAGTTAAATTTCTTGACATGCTGTTATACTCCCAATTGGCTGAAACTTAAATCGTAGAATGGCGTATTAAACCACCCCGTTTCATAGACCTTACTTGCATGACTTGCGTCCCCGATTTAATTCCCTTTGATGGAAGATCATCGGGACAAAAAGTACACTTATAATATATATAAGTGAATCCAGATTATATACTATTAGCATACAAATCATCTTAATCTGTTCAGCCGTTTTTGCGTGATTCAGTGACAAACACAGTTACTTAATGGAATAAATCATAATAGTGTTCAAAATTTGAAGAGACCGTGGTGGCTGGCGCGCACACTGCGCAGCGCTTGCGTTTACTTTTTTTTCAGTTTCTATCTTAAGATTTCACAAATTTTGAATGAGGATGTTTTTCCTTTGTCGTCAAGTAAATGCTTACCAATTTCATACCTGTAACTCATGGATTAAAGGAGTTCCCATACAAAATTCAACCCCTCTTTTTACCCTCTTTTAACCCAAATCTGTACAATTTTTATAGCCTAAAACCTGACCGGGTAGTTACTCGACAGATTAGTAAAGTTTTCATCAAAATTCGTTCAGCCGTTTTCACGTGATGCGCGTTCATATAAACAGACAAACAGATAAACAGACAAACAGACAAAAAATCTAAAAACTGTTGGAACGTGTTCTGTTATCGATTCTAAGTATCCCCAGTCAGTATTTTTTCGAATATCTTCCATGTACAGACTTTCGACCCTCTTCAGCTTTATTATATATAATATAGATATAGATATAGATTATTCAAAACAGTGTGCACAAAGGCAAAAGCAATGCACTTGAATAATAAAATAAAGTCCTCAGATAACAAAGCCAAGACTGTCTGGAAAATAATAAACACAGAGACTGGGCAGAGAAATAATAAAGAGTCCACAATTTCTTTGAAAATAGAGGATAATTTAATTACTAATGCACTAAAAGTAGCCAATGAATTTAATAATTTCTTTTCCAAAATTCCTATGGTCACGACTCAAAGTTTGGCATCATCTACCACAATAGCAGAATTTCTTCTGAATGAGAACGTAAAATTAGAGACACTAAATATTTTCAAATTTCATCATGTTTCTCCTCTAGATGTACTGAAGTCTTTTAAAATGTTAAAAATAAAGAGGACTGAGGACTTATGGGGCGTGTCAGTCATGGTACTGGAATCTATTCTCGAGGTCGTTGCACCCACTCTAGCACTCATTTTTAATAGTTGCGTAGACAATGGCATTTTTCCAGACTTAATGAAGTGAAGTAAAGTAGTTCCTATTTTCTAATCAGGTCATAGAGATAATCCTTCTGATTATCGTCCAGTTTCTATCCTACCAGCGTTTAGCAAAATATTCAAAAAAATAATGCTTACGCAATTGGTTTCTCATTTTAATTCACACAATATTTTGCACGCACAGCAGTTCGGTTTCACGAAAGGTAGATCAACTACTGATGCAGGTGCAAGTTTAATAAAATTTATTTTGCAGTCTTGGGAAGAGTCATACGACGCCATTGGAGTGTTCTGTGACCTTTCCAAGGCTTTTGATGGAACTTTAATTTGTAAGCTTAATTTCTATGGTATCAGAGGACATGCATTGGATCTTATGAATATTTAAAACAGAGAAATATAAAGGTAGCGATAAATAAAGCCCTTTCGTCAGAGACAGTGGTAGAGATGGGAGTACCTCAGGGGTCTTTTCGAGGCCCTTTCCTGTTCCTTGTTTATGTAAATGATCTACCATATATGGTAAGCCGAAGATCAGGCATTGTAATGTTCGCAGACGACACCTCATTACTGTTCAAGGTAAATAGGAAAGATACTGAACTCATTGAACCAAATAATACCCTGTCCATGATATCTGACTGGTTTGCTGCCAATAACTTAGTGTTGAATCCGAAAAAAACTAAATGTATGAAATTCTCTCTAGCGAACTCATCAAATAGAAACTTAGATACAAATATTAAACTTAATGGCCAAACATTAGAATTTGTTACGTCAACTATATTCTTAGGTATTACATTGGACTCAAAATTGCAGTGGGGTTCCCATATAACAGCGATAGGAAGTAGGTTGAGCTCTGCTGCATTTGCAGTCAGGAGAATAAGGCAGTTTACCTATGTGGCAACGGCACTTATGGTCTTATCTTGTGGGGATCAGCTGCAGATATTGAAACTGTTTTTATTTTGCAAAAAAGGGCTATCCGGGCAATTTATAACTTGGGGTCGCGTGACTCATTAAGAGAGTTTTTGCAAAGAAATAGATATTCTAACCCTGC
The DNA here is from genome assembly GCA_905163555.1 of Notocelia uddmanniana. Taxonomy (NCBI): domain Eukaryota; kingdom Metazoa; phylum Arthropoda; class Insecta; order Lepidoptera; family Tortricidae; genus Notocelia; species Notocelia uddmanniana. Next base: position 18,534,164 of record LR991059.1, on the reverse strand, counting down.
CGTCCCTATACGTATTTGAAATAATAATGTATGTTAGGAAGAATTTGTGCAATTTCCCAACGAACGCTGATAAACCAATAGCCACCAGAAACACTGGGAAACTGAAAATAACCTTCTATAGACTAGTAAAGGCGAAAAAGTCGTTTTTGGGAAATTGTATTAAATTCTACAATAAAATTCCAAAACACATTACTGAACTTAGCAATTCTAAATTCAAATCTGTAGTAAAACAAACACTTATTTCAAAAGCATATTATAAGGTAAACGATTACATCATGGACAGGGATGTTTGGCAGTGATAGTGTCCTGTACGGCTAATCTATCGCGAAAATAGGTTTTCTACTGTAGCTTGTTATTTTTGTAGTAACTGAGGCTGTAATTTTATATTTAACTATACAATGTATATTGTTTTGAAAAAATGACACCTCGCCGAGTTTCTTACGCCGGTTCTTCTCGTGGCAGAGGTTTATTTTCCGAACCGGTGGTAGTTTATTGACGTTCATAGGTGCATGTAATATGCCTAATTTGAAGAATAAACTACTTTTACTTTTTAATTTACATCCTTCGAGGGTCTTGCGCATGATGTGTTCCCCATAAATGTTGTAAAGGATGGGTGATATTACACATCCCTGTCTCACTCCCTTTTCAAACTTGAAGCGGCCTGAGGTGACGTTCTCGAGTTTAATAGTTCCGTAGCCAGTCTCATACAACTTCCGTATGAGTAACACTAAATGGCTCGGTACTCCCGCCTCCCCAAAACGTTCCAAAGATGCTTCCATCTGACACAGTCGAAAGCTTTCTGATAGTCCACGAAACATATCATCATCGGGGTGTTGTATTCATAGGACTTCTCTATCAAGCTTTCTGATAGTCCACGAAACATATCATCATCGGGGTATTGTATTCATAGGACTTCTCTATCAGCTGTCTTAAGGTTCAAAATCTGTTCCCTAGTTCCTTTGCCTTTCACAAAACCCGCTTGTTCTTGAGGGATTTGCCAGTCTAGAAAGGATCGGAGACGGCTTTGATGACATGTAGAAGTACTTTGCTTGTGTGAGATATCAGAGCTATGGTCCTATAGTTGCTGCAGTTTTTAACAGATCCTTTTTTGTGTAGTGGAACGATGGACGAGTGGACCCAATCTGATGGCCAATTGCAAGTTTTCCACACAGCGTTACAGAGTTTGTGCAACAAATCCATACCCAGCTTGCCAAGTTCTTTTAGAGCCTCTGCTGTGATGCGATCATCTCCTGAAGCCTTGTTCCTTTTCAGCTTTCGAACAGCGTCTTCAACCTCGGAACGGAGTAAATCAGGCTCCATCTCTAGAATCTTAGCGTTTGGTACATCAGATCCAGTAACCTCATCCTTGTAAAGGTCAGCGCAGTACTCTCTCCAACGTTCGGTGGCTTTTCCAATATCGTTGATCGGGTTACCCGTAGCGTCATTAATCACCCAAGAAGACGGCTTAAAGTTTCGTGTGATTAGCCGAATTTCCTTGAAGAGATCCGCAGTCTGATCTCTGCATGATTTTCAATCTCTTTGCATATATCTTCAAGAAAATGGTTCTTATCTCTTCTGCACAGATACTGAGCTAGTTGATTGAGACGCGCATATTCCTGTTCAGTACCTTCCGGAACACCAGCACATTTAAGCGTTTTCCTTTTTCCGATTATGTCCCAAGTCTCATCGGTGATCCAGTCCTTTCTTGTGCTTGGTGTTTTCTTCATTGAATCTAGGACTTCCGTGACCTTCGTATGCAAAGTACAGTAAAGCGTCTCTGGTTCATTTGAAGTCAGGTTGGCCTCCTCTGATAACTTGGTTTCCCCTTGTTGTCGGAAATACTCCGCCTCCGGCGGCGCAAGACGGACCGTGCTCTTCACGCGCTTCCGAGTCGACCTCAACCGTACGCGGAGATCTGCCACAAGCAATTGGTGGTCACTGCCACAGTCTGCTCCCGGGAACGTTCTTGCGTTGGTAATAGACGACCTCCATCGGTGGTTGACGGTTATATAGTCTATCTGGTTGCGATATCTATCCCCTGGCGATTTCCAAGTATATATTCTACGTCTGTGGTGATCGAAGCAGGTGTTGGTGACCGTTAAATTGTTTCCAACGCAAAAGTCTATGAACTTATCACCTCTTTCGTTTCGGCTGCCCAGTCCATACTTCCCAATGACATGCCGGATGTGGTCATCATTCATGATATTACCAACTATTGCGTTCCAGTCGCCTTGCACTATGAGAATTTCGCGTTTCTTAATATTGTCGATAACTGTTTGGAGGGTGCTATAGAAGTCATCAATTTCATCCTGTGATGAAAGGCTGGTCGGGGCATAGATCTGTACAATATTAAGAGGTAGTGGGTTGCAGTTCAAACGAATAGTCATAATGCGGTCATTAACAGAGTTATATCCAGTGACATATTGTGTGAGTTTCGCTGGCACCATAACTGCTACTCCGTTCCTGCTTTCGGTGTCGTGATCAGCGAAATAAATCGTGCTTCCTGTGTCAGTTTTAAAATTTCCTGCTCCCTTCATGTGCGTTTCACACAAACCCAATATTGATATGCCATAAGTACACATTTCTTGTTCGACTACGGACAGTTTTCCAACTTGGAGGATGCCTTGAACGTTCCATGTGCCAATTCGATGTTTAGGGCGGATGGTCAACTTCTTTATAGTTTCAGTAGCATTCACTGCCTCGGGTGCCTGTGACTGCGCCCCCGAGGACGCTTCGGTCGCATATTTAACACTCAATGGCCCGGGTCCCATTGGGCGCCGGGTGTCAGCCGGATCGCCCGACCTCTCACTATTCGTTAAGTCTACTTGCATGGTGATCAGTCGTGAGTTTTCAAGGGAAAATAGTCGTAGTGGGCTCCCATTACCTTCTACGTCGGAAGAAACTAGTTAATAAACTCGTTAATGTGCGGTTTTTAGGCTCAATTCTCTCAATTTACATACGACACGCCAACCCGCATGCCAAGCGTGGCGATTATGGCATTTACCCCCTATGGATAACACAATAAAGCCACGGCCCCGAGGTTCCGGCGGCCCCCAGTGCCCTGGTTTTGGTAGCGGCCAGGGTACTAGCGGCGCCAGGGGTGCTAAGAACCTCCGGCAAAGGTCCGGCTACCACCACCGACGACTCCTGGCCCTGGCAACGTACAACACCCGTACACTGCGGACCGACGAAAAGATAGCGGAACTAGAGGAAGGACTGAGCAAGTTGTGTTGGGATGTAGAGGGGGAGGACACGATAACCCTAAAGTCTGGCAACTTGCTCTATTTCCGGGAGGGCGACCAACAGTCCCAGGGAGGTGTCGGGTTCATCGTCCACAAGTCCCTCGTAAACAACGTGGTGAAGATCGAGAGTGTGTCGGCTAGGGTGGCGTACCTTATACTCAGAGTATCAAAGAGATACTCGTTGAAGGTCATACAGGTATACGCGCCGACCTCGGCACACTCCGACGACGAGGTGGAGGCTATGTATGAGGATATAACTAAGGCCATACATAGTTCCAAAACCTACTTCACCGTTGTTATGGGGGACTTTAACGCAAAACTGGGCAAGAGAGACGGCAATGAGCTGAGAGTGGGGCAATTTGGAGTTGGGAGTCGGAACCACCGGGGCCAACTACTGGCTGGTTTCTTGGAGGAGGGACTCTACATGATGAACTCCTTCTTCAAGAAACGCGAGCACGGGAAGTGGACCTGGATGAGTCCCGACGGTGCAACAAAAAACGAGATTGACTTCATTATGTCGACGAAGAGGCATATATTCAATGATGTCTCTGTGATCAATACGGTTAAAACCGGAAGTGATCATCGTCTGGTAAGAGGCACATTGAATATATGCGTCAAGCTAGAGCGCTCTCGACTGATGAAGTCTCCGTCCAGCAGCAGTCCAAATCCAAAACCCCGAGAGCTTTCAGCTGGAACTCCAAAACCGTTTCGATTGTCTAGGCGGCGATGTGGACGAATTCAACGACGGGTTTGTGGAAGCTGTCCATAGCATTGGGTCTAAGTTCTTTAATGCCCAACGGACTCACAGAGCCAAAAGGCTTTCTATCTCCACTCAGAGGCTCATCGAGGAAAGGAATGAAATGATTCTGCAGTCTTCAGCCGATGCGACATTATACAGACAGCTCAATAAACGGATCTCCAAGTCCCTTACCGGCGATCTGCGCCAATTCAATACAAATCGTATTGAAGAGGCCATCGAGCAAAATAAGGGCTCCAAAGTGTTCTCAAGAGATCTGTCTATTGGGCAGAGCCAGCTCGCCAAACTAAAAACTGAAGACGGTAGAATCGTTTCATCCGAGCTTCTGAATGAGATAGAATGCTTTTATGGACAGCTATACACGTCAACTAGCAGACACGAAGTTGGTCTGGCGGAAGACCCTAGAGCCAGATTAACCCGGCACTATAACGAAGATATCCCGGACATCAGCCTGTACGAGATTAGAATGGCTCTTAAACAGCTAAAGAACAACAAGGCACCCGATGAAGACGGAATTACAGCTGAACTCCTGAAGGCGGGTGGAAAACCGGTCCTTAGGGCCCTTCAGAAGTTGTTCGACTCCGTCTTACTGGAAGGGAAAACTCCAAAGGCATGGAACAGAGGTGTGGTGGTGCTGTTCTTCAAAAAGGGTGACAACGCCTTACTGAAGAACTACCGCCCCATCTCACTTCTGAGCCATGTCTATAAGCTGTTTTCAAGAGTCATTACGAATCGTCTCGCACGCAAGCTAGATGACTTCCAGCCTCCCGAACAAGCCGGTTTCCGAAGAGGCTTTAGCACCATAGACCACATCCATACGCTTCGTCAGGTTATACAGAAGACTGAGGAGTATAACCTGCCCCTCTCTCTAGCGTTCGTGGACTACGAGAAAGCCTTCGATTCGATTGAAACTTGGGCTGTACTACAATCTCTCCAACGGTGCCAAGTAGACTACCGCTATATCGAAGTGCTGAAGTGTTTGTACGAGAACGCCACTATGTCAGTCCGACTCCAGGACCAGAACTCGAAACCTATTCCGTTGCAGCGGGGAGTCAGACAAGGAGATGTTATTTCTCCTAAACTGTTTTTCGCTGCACTGGAGGATGCGTTCAAGGCTCTGGACTGGAGAAGGCTACGCATCAACATAAACGGCGAGTACATCACTCACCTTCGGTTTGCTGACGATATAGTAGTCTTGGCTGAGACCACGGAGGATTTAAGTACAATGCTTAATGACCTCAGTAAAGCCTCTGAGCGAGTTGGTCTAAGGATGAACATGGATAAGACGAAGATCATGTCAAATGCCCATTTAGCACCAACTCCCGTAACAATCGGACACTTTACGCTCGAAGTTGTAGACGATTACATATACCTAGGACAGACTGTCCAGTTAGGTAAATCCAACTTCAAGAAAGACGTTAATCGTCGAATCCGACTCGGCTGGGCAGCGTTCGGGAAGGTACGGCACATCTTTTCGTCCAATATTCCGCAGTGTCTCAAGACGAAAGTCTTTGACCAGTGTGTGTTGCCAGTGATGACATATGGTACTGAAACGTGGTCGCTTACTGTTGGCCTCATAAAAAGGCTCAAAGTCTCCCAAAGAGCAATGGAGAGGGCTATGCTGGGAGTTTCTCTGCGTGATCGCATCAGAAATGAGGCCACCCGCAGCAGAACCAAAGCAGGGTGACCACTATTTACTACAACCAAAATTCCCTGACTTTTCCCGGTTTTCCAGGCGTTTTTCAAGTTTTTCCCTGACCATAATCTTAAATGTAATAGATATAAAATATATAATTGAAATACATTTTTGAGTTTTTGCAGAATTATCTGCTAGCAAATTACAATTTATAAATACAATTAAACAATACAAAAACGGAAATAATACGAAGTAGTATCTGAATAGCTTATTTAGTTGGTAAGAGCGAAAGCATAGTTAGACGGAAGTCGTGGGTTCACATCCTACGTCAGGTGACGTTTTTGTAGTGTGTTATTGTATTTATAAATTGTAATTTGCTATCAGACAGTTCTACAATTACCCAATAATTCATTTAATTTTTGACCATTTTTTTAAAAGATGTACAGGAAAAACCAATTGAAACAGTACCTCTGACTACTGAATTTATTGGATATATACGTATTAAATGTATCATATAATCCAGCGAGAAATACTAAACGAAACACTTTATACGGGCCTTAATCGTATTAGTAATAGTACTAGACTTCAACGTTTTGCGTATTATGGTACAAATTAAAGCGACGAATTGAAAAACCTCATTTGAAGTCGTTGAACATCTTGGGTATAGTTGAAACAGAACTACCTAGTCATCAGTTATCATGTTTATTAATATATTTGAAAATATAATAACAAAATCTATTGCAACTTGTACTTGGTAATCTGTTTTTCCAATAACGCAGCTTCTTTGGCAGCTCCTTCGAGAATTTTTTGCCTTTTTGCTTCTAGTTCTCTGACCATTTCCGCAGTTTTTCTTTTTTCAGCTCTGATTTTTGCCTCTGAACTTAAATTTTCCTTCTTTTTATGTAGCTCCTCCATGTACAAGGAATGGGCATTACGAGCCGCGTGGATCAATTTTTTTTCAATATTTATTTTGTCTATACCGCCGTGGTAGGATATAGCGTCATAAACGCGTCTTTGGGCAATTATAGACTCTTGCGAAAGATTTTCCACTAATATCTCCTTATTGATGGAAAAGCCACGCTCACTATAAGCGTTTCCGTGGGATAACACCATAACCATTTTTATTAAAGTTTGCAAGTCTTTATTTTCCTTTTTTATCAAACCGAGCCAAAGATCATCTAGTCGGTGACCATCCTTAATGGAAAATTGTTTCATTGATTTTTCAAATTCAGGTGATTTACAAATATCATTGAAGGCACTTTTGGCGTTATCTGCTTCATATCCTGAAAGCCGGTTATTTTTGACAAATATGTCCAACACTTTATCGAGCCTCTCTTGTCGTTGGAACTCTCCATTGACTGCGATTGCAGGATCGAAACAAGATATTCCCTTTGTCAAAGCATACGAAAGTGGGGATGTTTGGCACAATGACACGCAAAATTCTATCAGACTCTTTCGGCAGTCCTGACGAAAACGCAAGAGATCAATATCTTTGATATTCCGGCTATTTCGAAGAGTATTCTTTACAGCGAAGCCCAAGTCGATTTCTTTCGCGTTTATCAGATTAGACTCCTTTTTCAAGTCAATCGACGTGATATTAGTGGCAGAATCCAATACATCCGCTTTAACAACTCTTTGCATGATTTTTTTCAGTGTGGCCAAAAGTGATTCGTATAAAAGTGGAGCAAGTGGTGCGTCGGATTGAAATAACGTTAAAAATGGCTCCACTTGCACCGCCACCGATTGAAAAAAGGCCAATTTAGCCTTTAATAATTTGTCTTCCAATGCAGCATTTACTACTGTAAAGCTTGCGCTGTCAGGTGCTTTGTTTTCGTTTTTAATTCCCTGCACATATTTTTCAACGTTGGGTATAATTTTAGTGGCGCGATCAACAACGCTAAAGTTCTCGAGCCAACGTACTGCACAAAATTTTAATGGGAATGTACTCGAGCCTGAAAACCTTGTATAGTCTTCACGTCGCGCGGGGCTATAGCAGAATAGGTAGTATAGAGAACGTAAAAACGCTACAACCTTCCATCCCGAGGCTTTCATTGATTTTTTAAACGCATTGTGGAGATTATGAAGTCCACAACTCCCCATGTTGAGTAGAATTGGGTCACCTGCTTCGCCCTCATTTTTGAGTTTGGATTTTAGGTCTTGCAAAAATTTCTTATTTACATTAGGGCCATCCATCGAAACCTGCAATATTTTTTTTGTGTCAATGCCATCAGTCGTGGCAAGAAAAGCCTCCAACAAATCAGCAGCAGTTGCGTGCCCCAGAAAAGCTGAGCCGTAGTATCTACTTCGGACTTGGTTTTTCTCATTGTCCCAATAACGGACAAATATGTCCATCTGCCCTTTCTGAGCAACTTTATTAAGCGATTCGTCAAAGCCAATGGTAACGACATCACAATCCGAACATTCTTCTTTTAATTGTCGAAAAAAGTATGGCGCTAATCCGTATACAACAGTGTAGGCTATTTTCGTTCTTTGCAAGCGCATTTTTTTTGCGATATCAGAGTCCGGAAACATCAGAGGAAAGAGATCCACGGCTTGTCCACCGCTCCTTTGTGAGCTATGACTTAGTACTTGATACAGACACCAAATTATTTCAGCCTTCGTAACTTCGTCCTTAATCAGCATTGTCATTATAACACGTTTTTCTTTAATATTAGGTGGATGTGATGGCGTGACCTGTCCTGCTGATTCGACTATTATGTCTGGGGAAGTAGTTGTAATGGGTTCTTTGGAAACAGGTTCCTTTTTATCTTCCAAGTAAAATGATTTAAGGCTCATGCTTTTATTTTGATTAGATAATGAGATACTGTGTTTTTTCCCATTCATATGGCTCGTGAGAGCCTGCTCGCCCATGTTACTAAGTGTAAAACTTTTTTTACATGTTTTACAGTAGGCAGAAAAAGGGTCATTTTTGACAGGTTCAAGCCACGGGTTAAATTTATCCTTCAATTGCCACTGACAATTAAAAGACGTTTTCTTCCTACTCGACATCGTAGATTGACCATCTGGAAGTAAAGAAAACAATTTTGACGAGGCGTTTAAGCTGTAAGTTACTTTAAACACATTTCACTAGCTATACTTAGACATCAAATGATAAACAATTTAAAACTTATGAGTTGGCACGTAAGTATTTGTACATATATAAAACGATATAATAATTGGACACATTTTTCGCCCAAGAACGTACGACACATACACTATACAGCCATGTATTGAGCATACCCGTGCTTTTCATAGAAAAATCTTAGTTTCGACCTTTTTCAATTGTTTATGTTAATTAAAAACGTATTAACACATAACACACATAAGTGAAATGTTTTTGTGTTTCACAAAGTGAAATGTAAAGACATTAACGCTCTACTGTTATACCGTCATGTTCCCCATATAAATACACAAATAACACAGGGGATTGAATTAACACGTTAACAGTCGCCATACAAAATGTTTCAATTTCCTCGCAAGTCCAGCAAATTACTTCCAGCCCTATACGATATTGTACTAATCTGAGTGCGTACCTAGTAGTTTTTTTAATGACCCACACGTGGAGTTTGTCGTGACCCAAACTTGGGGCACTGGACTGTGAAAGTGTTAAATCATGGCACATTTGGACGTAGTTAAGGGAAAAGGATCCAACCCACAAGAAATTGCCATTGGAATGTAGGACTTTTGTTTTAGCCAGAAGGTTCCATTTAAAAAAAAACATCATGTGGGTTGGATCCTTTTCCTTTAACTACGTCCATTTTTGTTCTATTTTTGAACACATTGATTTAATATTTTGAGGCCGCTTAAATATTTTTAGTATGTATAAATAAATATCAAACAAATAAATAAATATTATAGGACATTCCTTCCTATACAAATTGACTAAGTCCCGCAGTATGCTCAGGAAGGCTTGAGTTGCAGGTACTCAGACAATGATATATAATATAATTTACCTATATAATATACAAATACGTAAATACATAGAAAAACACCCATGAACCAGGAACAAATATCTGATGTGTTCATCACACAAAATAAATTCCCTTACCAGGATTCGAACCCAGGATCATCGGCTTAGCAGGCAGGGTCACTACCAACTAGCTAAACTGGTCGTCTTCCAAAAACATAGTATATATATAAAAACACTTAAATACATAGAAAATATCCATGACTCAGGAACAAATATCTGTGTTCATCACACAAATAAATGCCCTTACCGGGATTCGAACCCAGGACCATCGGCTTCGCAGGCAAGGTCACTACCCACTAGGCCAACAGCGGGCTAATTACGTAACGTTTTTGAGTGCGTAAGATAAATCTAAATGTCATTTCCCATACTAAAACTGACAGTTAGATCTACCTATCGTACGTACAAACAGTTACGTTATTACTTACCCTGCTGGTCGTCGTGAAAAAAGATTGGACACAGGCCAAGCCAAACTGATTGTTATAACAATGTCATAAAGATGCTGACATTGGAAACCGAACTATACCTATAGAGATCAAGTTGCTTTAGTATAAATGTAGCCATATAATATACACATACACAACAAAACGCCAAGACAACCTACAGGTATCTTACAAAACTGAGTATACTGTGTAAACTGTGTATATTTATGTGGTGAATGCAAATGTGTAACAGGAGACTTTATTCGTGTTGCTGTTAACCTCATGTGCATTATTATTTAAACCAATAAAATCGAAACATATACTCGTTTAAAACTTAGGCATTCTGTGAAAATTACAGAAATGGAACCTATACGCAAAGTTTCGAATCGGTACAATTTACTGAGGAGTTCTCCCGAGAAGACAACCCTGGATAACATCTAGAAACAAAGTACTCGACACGTCAGTACGAATCAAACGAGCTCAAACTCGATGGGGTTGTGTCGTTTTATTACAAGTGCCACCATCAGATCAGAAACATGTTATAATCGTAATTATAACCGTAATCGTATTCTATTGTCATCTCATCAGATTTAGGCATGCATATATTTGATTAAAGACAGATAATGGGACAGGTGAAACTAAATAAGAAATTGTAAAAACAATTATAATTTATAACTATTCAGAAAAAACCATTATTTTATAAAAGTACTAAAATATTTTATTCTAATGTACAATTGTACATACTTATTGTGACAAGTCCCAAAGGAGTCCTTGAACAGTGCTTAATACCTAGCTACTTATTAAGATTGTGAAATAACGAAATAATTAAATCACTTACCAAGTTCATCCAAATAAAACACCGAATAATTATAGTCCTTATGTCCTCTTCTTAATTCACTTTCGCCAATTAAAAACACATTAAAATCCAAAAAACAGTACTTGTAATAAAATAAGTACACAAAGCCACAATTTCACTGTCGTCTATGTCCAAACGCGTAATGAATACGAATGAATCAAATTTACCTATTGCAAAGGGCGAGCGCAAGGCGGTAAATAAAACACCTGATACCTACCATAATAGCCTTTGATTTGCCGCCAACCTGCGCCGGCCAAATGTCGGCGTCCTTTGACATCCCCGCCGGCGGCGATTTCCGAGTAATACAGTGGCACGTGCGCCGCGCGGTCGCATTTACCTATTATTAACCTATTATAGTAGATAAGATACATAATGTTTGGAGATGGTAAAATTAATAATTTGTTTTTTTTTTTATTATGTACATACAGAGACAATTTTTATTCCCTGACCTCCATTAAATTTCCCTGACAATTCCCTGACTTTTCCATGACTAGCGAAATTCCCTGACTTTTCCCGGTTTTCCCGGTTTTCCAGAAAGTGGCCACCCTGCAAAGTGACCGATATAGCCCTTCGAATCGCTAAACTTAAGTGGCAGTGGGCGGGGCACATAGCACGCAGAACCGATGGCCGTTGGGGCGGAAAGGTTCTCGAGTGGCGACCACGTACCGGAAGGCGTAGCGTGGGCAGGCACACACGGTGGACTGATGACCTGGTAAGGGTCGCGGGTGTCCGCTGGATGCGGGTGGCGCAGGACCGGTCATTGTGGAAGTCTTTGGGGGAGGCCTATGTCCAGCAGTGGACGTCATTCGGCTGAATGATGACATACGACACACAGCTGGACTTTAATGCGCTTACAAGATCTAAATTGTATTTACTTTCAGTTTCTCATCTTTGCCCCTAGATGCTGGCCAAGAGCAAACCCATTTTTAATTTAAAAAAAGGTTTCGAATAATTAGTCTCGATTTATAAAATTGACAAGTTATGTCTGAAAAACCCCTTTAAACAGTTCTATATTTTTTTTACTTAGGTGATCATAGTTAATACACAATCACATCACGATCATACCAAGAAGTTAGCTGATTTATATTATACGTGTAGTGTATTTTCTTATTATAATTATCAGTTTACTGATTTACGTTTTGTACGCGGGCGAAGAGCACAGTATTGAGCTACCACTAGTGAGCGAATAGGACAAAAATCTAGGTGTTGTCAGCGTCTTAACAAGCTTATAGCAAAGTGTCAAAACGAGTGGAAAAATATTTCCTCGAAAGCGAGGTCATATTATGTGGTAGTATACTTCTTTATGGTAATTTATAGCTTTGTGTGTTAGTTAGGGAAACGAAAATAAAGTTAAGGACCGATCACAGCGGAGCTTATCGACAAGACAAATATGCATTGACGTACCATTAGCGTCACGATTCCAACACACATTTTGCTGCGTAAGTAAACGTGATGTCAACGTATTTTAGGTTTAAATGGACGACAGACCAAACATTTTTTTTTATATTTACCAATAGAATCACCGAACTCCTCCCAAAGTTGTCTAAGCATCTCATCTTCTTCTTCGCTGAACTCTTTGGGAACCTTCTCCCTCTGTCGCTCCTTGTTGCTGCGTTTCGTGGGCGCGCGGAATATAAGACCCAGTTCCTTCAGTTTCTTGATCACACTACGGCGTGTTCGGGTCTGATCGATCAGGTTTTCCAGGATCCAGTCGATGACGTCTGTTAAAAGGGATTTTTTAAGGTTTAAATGTCAATTAATAAAGTTAAGGCAAACCTAAAATATAGAGTATCGAAAAGGCTGATTTTTACGCTATTTCAAATTAAAGGTTATTTAAATTTAATTTTCCCGCTTAATACAAAATTAATCTATGCTATTGGTATAATTTGCAAACAACTAAGCCTCAATGCAATTAATCTCTTTCCTCCGCATTTCTATGTTGCGTCACACATAGCAATATTATAAGGTTCGGCTGCGCCAAAAACGACAGAACGAGACGTCCCATTCCTAGAACATCGTTTTTATTTCATATCTCTGTCATTATAATTTTCAAATACAGATAGATACACGAATGAAAGAAAGATGCTTTTTGGCATGCTGAAGACTGTCCGGTTTTTCTCGTGTTTATAGCTCGTTTATTTCATTTTAGGTTTCACTGATATTTTTTTTAGCGCTGAGAAGTATGTGTGGTGTCACTTTAAGAGAGTGAGAAACACCGTCATAAGACGGAGATGTGGAGTGAATGAAGATATAGTAACGAAAATTGAGAAAGGTTTGTTAAGATGATTTGGACATGTAGAGAGGATGGATGAAAAAATATGACAAAACGAGTGTATGAAGGAAGAGTGGATAGAAAAGTTGGAAGGGGAAGACCTCGGCGAACGTACTCGGACCAAATCGGAGACATTTGCAGAAAGGCCAGGTGAAGGGTAAATCGGCCCGCATGCCATGAAGAATGATATGAGCAGTCACGAAGCGACAGTTGTATGTCAGGATCATAAAAAATCCGTGATATATGAATGATATTTTTTTGCCCTGGAGTTGCAGGCGTCCATAGGCTGCGGTGACCGCTTACCATCAGGCGGGCTGTACGCTTGTTAGCCACTGACGAGGTATATAAAAAATATGGTCGAAGTAAGTCAGCCAAGAGAGTGGTCTACCACTATTGAAACCTTATTGAACAAATAGTAGAATGGTCGAAGTAAGTCAGCCAAGAGAGTGCTCTACCACTATTGAAACCTTATTGAACAAATAGTAGAGTCAAAAATTGAAGGTAGTCCAACATACCTTGGTCAGTTTGCGGGTTCCTCTGATTTTCCATGTACAAGTTCCGTAATTCTTCTTCCTGTTCCTCGCTCCATGTCCCTTTACCTACTCTATCTCTATCGTACGGGAAATCATTAATATTATTTCACACTTTTCACAGCAGTTTACAGTTTTTAAACATTAAAGGGACAAAACAAGGTATAGCCTATTCAAGCAACGAATGCAATATTCTGCATATATTAACATGGCAAATAACATGAAGTACCATTAACTGAAGGAGTTTGTATGACTTAACGTTCCATAAATATTTAGGTTACACTGTACATTAAAGAGAGAGAGAGAGAGATTAAGAGAGGTAGGGCACAGCGGAACGGCCTCTCGCTCATATATGGGGCAGCCCAACTGCATCATCTCCTTACAGAAGACCGCAGCCATATAATAACACCCACTACTTGCTAAAGAACTACCGAAGGAGGACGTGGTGTTCCTGGTGGTAAGTAAGGTCGCCAGAGCTCCCGACCATGCGCTGTGTTGAAAATGAGGGATCTGCGGGCCTGGTGATGCTTGCTATTTTATTACTTATCGTCATGGATAAGACATTCGTCACGTTCTGACAAGTATGCGAGTGCGAGAGTGAGTGAGTCTTATCCACGACGATAAATGATAAAATGGCAACCATTATACACCCGCAGCATATGACTAGTTGTCAACATAGCGAATCCTCAAGTCAATAAAGGGTCAGTTTCGAGCGCCCATAGGCTACGGTGTGTGCTTATCCCGCCATCAGGAAGGCCTTGTTTGCCACTAAACAGTAACCAAATATTTATGGGTAAAGTTTACGAGTATGGTAATATGATTAGTCCATATAACATTTAATTTTAGTTCTAAATTTTATTTAGTTTTAATCAAATCCGGAAAAGTCATACAAACTGCATATATAAAATATATATGTATATAGGACATATAATTTAAAATTCCTTACTTTTGATCAGAGTAGAGGTCGTATCCACATTCTATGTCGATGGCGTCTTTCGAATTAGTCCAGAAAAGTAGCTCTATAAAAACTTTGGGATTTTTCGTCGCGACCTCGTTAAATTTCCTTAATATAAATATGGCGAACTTCTCTAATTCCTGTAGGAAGCAAACGAGATAAAATATTATCATATAAATTCTCTATTTAGCTTCGTTAGTCAAAAATAGAAACTTAATACGAAGCTGTTAGTGGTTTTATCGGTATTGAGCGATCTTGGAGCGAGCGGCCTTTCAATTTGGCTTTGAGTTTTACACGTGTGGCAAATTAACTTCGATCTAAATATATTTCAATGCGAACCTTGAATTGTGGCATGGGGTTGTGAAGTATCTTCTGAAAGACCAAGAATAAGGATGCTTGGAACAACATGGCAGGTCGTTTACAGTCCCAAGCTATCCTGTGGAGCATTTTTGTGATACAGTGGTTTGTGTGAGGCAGGTTCTTCTCGTAGCCGTCTAGAAGAGACGCGCAAGCGCTTACTACTTTAGGGCTGCAAAACCTAGTGAAAAAAACAATATATTTTAGGTATAAGATGATTTCAGTATCATGCTTAAAGGGAAAGTATGGGTGCACGAAAGAAAGAGGTGCAATACTCTTTGGAATGTTTTTTTCAACACATACAGTGTGGAAAAATAAGTCGGGCTCTGGAGGGAAACTACCTTAAAACGTTTAGATAGCTTAGTTAGCTGAAAGAAAACATTCTTTTATTTCTCCTAAGCATTAAAACCGCATTCACAGATTTTTGCAAAAATGTACATACCAAAACAAAGTCATAAGGCATTTTTTGTGAATGCCAATCGATCCTATTTCTATCAAGAAACAAAAACTTATTAAAGACCTACCTAGTCTAGGATACAAGAGGTCACAAATAATAATAAAAAAGCGGCCAAGTGCGTGTCGGATCAAGCAAAAAGAAGGGTTCCGTACCGACATCCACTAATCCACATTTAAAACCACCATACAGTTCATTTATTTATTTATTTACTTTATTTGGGGCATCAACAGCAATACATTATGAAAAATACAAAACTTAAACTATAAGTACAATAACAATAGCCAATGACAGATGTCCACAAAAAGTGCAAAACACAAATCCAACCTTAGTGGTAGCACAGAAAATAAGAACAACTAGATGAAAGCCCGGCTTCGCTCGGGTGAAATAAATAAGAAAGAAATAAAGTAAACACTTCGTGACAGTTATGCAAACGACGAAAGAAATAGTGTACAAAAATGTATAAAATAAAAACATTACAACAACGGATTATGATGAAACTTCGTATAGAAATATAGTCTGTAGTCTGGATTAACATATGGAATAGGGAGTAAAAGATTACGCTGACGACGTCACGGGCAGAGGCTAGTATCTTTGCAAGTTAATCCTAAGCATTTTTATAAGGGTAGTATTTAAAGGCACATAAAAAATTTGACACCGTAATCAGGGGTGCTACCGCGAACATCGAAAATCGAACTTCGTATCGTACCGTCCCTTTCCGTCATATAGAGTATAACACGAGAGTGAAAGGGACGGCACGACACGAAGTTCGATTTTCGAAGTTCGCGGTAGCACAGCAGTACTGGCTATCTATTCTCCGCCAAATTCTATTAAGTAAGGTCCTTTACACTCAATATTATGTGTCAATATAATCGCGATTTTTAAAATTGTATGGGGTCTGTTAAACGCTTAATATTATCACAATACTGGTGTGTCAATATCATCGTGGTTTTCAAAAACGTATGGATTTTTCTTCAATATTCATTGCACGTGATACGGATCGTGATATGGGTATATCGCGTGATAATAATAACCATGTAACAGGCCCCTATGGATGTTGCTTCAATATTCAATGTTTCGCGTGATAATAATAACAGTTGGTAATATTTTCTCCAATTAATGGAAGCTATTTAACAACTTGTTCCGTTTTGCCAAAGGTATTTCACATTCCGATACGCGCACCATCCAGGGAATAGGAGCCGTCAGACCAGGGCCTACCGCGATCTGAAAACGAAGTATTTCCCTCTCCGTGCTCGAATATGCAAGTGCGACAGAGAGGCATATATATTTAGTTTTCGGTTGGTAGCACTTTAGTCCGAGCGCGGCGGACGGTCGAAGAAAGTCAAAGAACATACCGTGTGTTGTCTGTCACACATATAATTTTTTAACTTCCCATCGACCTATGAACTTGAAATTAGGTGATAAGATAATGTTTATTATGAAGTATATTTTACCAAAAATATCAATATATTGATAAATCACATTTGTTTTTTAGTTGTACGGAACCCTCAGTGTGCGACTCCGACGCACTTGGCTGGTTTTTATTACATTTTGAATTTTATTTCTCTTATAGTAAAATACCCTATTCGTTTTAAAGTTGACGCCTGAGGGCCTACCACGGGCCTACCGCGAACCAAAAATGAACTATCTTCCTCTCTGTCGTTCGAATATACATGTGCGAGAGAGAGGCAGATTTTTCGGTTCGCGGTAGCGCCTCTAACGTCCGAGCGCGGCGAACGGCATGAGCTGGGGGTCTACTCCGAAATTCAAAATCCTAACTTCGTATGGTGCCGTCCCTTTCACTCTCCTGTCATAGAATATATGAGTGAAAGGGACGCACCATACGAAGTTCGTATTTCGAATTTCGGAGTAGACCCCCAGTACCACTAAGTTATAAGATAGAGCGAGATAGGGATAGAATTATGCTAGACGTTTAAAAGCCATAAGTCACCTAGTAGTTTGTCACAACAAAATAGAGACGCAGCTTTAAGATGGCGGACAGACTCAGCAAACATTCAAGTGGTGTCCTTTACACGATTAATATTATCACAATACTGGGGTGTCAATATTATAGCAGTTTTCAAATTTGTATGGATTCTACTTCAATATTCACGTGATACTTATCGTGATATGAATGTATCACGTGATACTAATAACCATGTAACAGGCCCAATACATTCGCTTTGAAGGCGGTTGTTGTGACAATCAGCCTAGCTAGCACGATAGATTATACCGTTACGTTTTAGGTGACGTTTTAATACATTTCACCCATATAACGTGACGGTGCTAGCTAGGCTGATAGGTGTATAGAACGCTTGAAAACTACAAAAACAAAACGCTGCAGACGCGGCTAGCCGAATCCACACAATGGGCGATGATGGCCCATCACCCAGAACGCAGCCCAGCAACCTGGCCAACACACCGGACGCAAACATAGTTTACAATTTCCGAACGTACCCAAGCCGACGCTGTCAACCAACGAATTTAATATGGCCGACCTTTTGTCATAAAATTAACACTTTTTAATGCAAAATACGCGACAATCCGAATTTTGCGGATACATATGTTCAACTCGAAATCGTTATTTTTATACTTTCTTCAATTTGAGACAGGTCTCGTTCGGGTCTACCGTACCCCTGCACGAAATTATTAATATAGATAATAATGCACAAGTGTGTGTGAGTGGGAATGCGTGGATTATAGTATAGTGTGTGTTTGTGGTTCATGAGGTGTGTGTGTATGACAGTTAAAGACAGTATGCGGTGCATACTCGTAACTTTTTTAATCAACAGTATATTCACTTTGCATCGATACTGCTATGCGTCAATAATGACATAACACGGTTTTTCAGCGTTGCTTTTGTGCAATCAAATAAGTCGACATTGATAAATTGCTTGTTATACTGGCGCAAAATACGGGTAATTGGTGAATTTTGGGCATATTTGGTGTGAACCGTAGGAAGGCTGAATAGGCAACGCTCCGCATGACGAGTTCTACGTGTGGGAACCGAGAATTTAATCTCCGCCAATAACGATGAACTATCGATACGGCCCGAAAGGATGTCATACAAAAAAGATATGTCTAGTAAGATACGTCTGTCTTCCAGGCTCAATAAACGGTGACGATTGCATCTCAACTCGTAGCTTGTTTCCCATGTCTTGATACGAAAACTTAGGTGACGTAAAAAAGAACGTTGTATTGTTTCAATTTTTTGTTTGTATATGGCGTATTGGGGAGACCAAATACAACTGGCGTATTCGAGGACGCTTCTGACGTAGGCATAATACACCACTTTAATACATGCAGCATGTTTGAATTCCTGCCTGAGCCTGGTTCACTATATCGTCGATATGTTGATCGAAAACTAATTTGAATTCAAAAAAGTCGTATCTTCATAGGGAATTCATGGCACTGACGTCCTTTTGCTTGGGCAAGACAGTTTTTCAGCAAAAACTCAAAAACAGTTAGTCCTATCGTGTTCAAACCAAAAATCTTTAAAAGGATTTATTAATGTATACACCACTTAATTTATTTCATAATTTTAAACTTCATAGTTTGGAAATTAGATGGGGGGGGCATACTTTTTACGATTTTGACAGCTAATATCTCACCGACGGTTGACATAAATGGAAAAGTTTTTTAGAAACCTCTATATCATTTTCAAAGGCCTATCTATAGATACCCCACAAGTCTATGTGCATTTAAATTATTTTTGCACCCCGTAGTTACATGTATGAGGTGCCCCCCCCCCCGCTCCCCTGATTTAATATGTTTTCGTAATTTCGCATCATTTTCCTATAGCGGTTCATAGAATACACCTCCTTACCAAATTTCATAATTGTAGTGCCTTTAGTCTCTGACATAAATAAATCTGCTGTGACATACGGACGGACGGACAGACATGACGAAACTATAAGGGTTCCGTTTTTGCCATTTTGGCTACGGAACCCTAAAAAAGACATTTTGTACAATTACTATTAAAAAAGTTCTTTTTTCTTTCAAAAATCAGTGATTGCAGTTTTATTGCTTAGGAGAAACAAAATAATGTTTCCTTCCAGCAAATTGAGATACCTCAACGTTTTCAGATAGTTTCCCTCCAGGGCCCGTTTTTTTCCACCCTGTACATATCGACGAATATGTCAACAAGAAGAGTTTTAGTAATATTATATCCTGCGAGTATTTAGAGGAGATGATCAACGGAGATAGTAAATAAGGATCCAACTTTGGATTTTTGAGTGTCAATCATATGAAAGTAAATCTACAAAAAATGTAGTCGGATGGTATGTACATTGTATCAGAAAAACTAATAGATTTGTTTCTCAGTATAGTGCCTTTGAACAATATCATTATTTTCTTTATACAACCTGTATAGATCTGCTAGAAGACGTAGTGTGTTAACTGCCCCGTTGCTTTGCTTAAGTTAATTACGCTTTGGATTGAATAATCTGCCGCCCATATCCATATACATCACCGATCTATGCGATGCTCTTGCAGCCTAATTCAGATTTCGAGAGACCTTGGTTTAGTCTACCGAGAACTCCAGCTAGTGGTGCGTTTAATATCTCATCTAGACATCTGAGTAGGAAATAGTGAGATGCCAGTAATGAATACTTCGATGTTCTTATATATCATAGTTAATGTAATTTTGAAGCCTGCGAGCCAAATTTATATATTTATCTTGTTACATCGGAGCCCTTGTTACTTTGACAGGGCAGTAACAACGAACAAGGTTAGCAAGTTTATGTTTAATGCGCAAATATGTTTTAAACCCACCTTTGGACGAAGTCGTTGAAATCAAAGTCAGTTTCAACGATTGCTGCTCTTCGGTCCACTTCTTCCTCTTCATCTACAAGTAAACCAATTTTAAGCAATTCATTACCATATTTAAGACGTGATATTAATTATTATTAAAAAATGCTAGTAAAAATTTAAATTATTTTTTTCTAACCTTCCTCCTCGTCTGTGTTTACTTCATTGGCTTCTTCGACTACCTCTGAAATAAAATTGGTATCGTTAATTCTTATATTATATTGTCTCTCTCTGTAACTCTTGCGTATTACAGTTCTCAATGCCCTTCTACGTTTATCTCGGCTTTAACCAGGATTCATATTTGCTTTCCCCCACTTTGCATCTAGAAAACTCCTTTTATGGTGCTCGGTGTACGAATTGCGATTAGTGAGTTTAAGAGCAACTAGAATTAATAAAGCAAACACACCAATGGCTGCTTGAGACCTTCTATAACATCCCACGATAATACCCTTAACGTCCAGGTAATGCCGTTACCGTGGACGGAATTATAAAAGCTGCATGCAATTTCATAACTTTATTTAAAGTCTCCTGCTTTATCATAACCGTAAAAACGTGCCAGAAATGTATAATATTTTGTGATAATTTACGGATAAAAAGCAATCGATTATCGTAAAATTAGCACTTGAAAGGTTAGTAACACCCAAAACGGATTCCTGAATCGTAAAATAATTCTAGGAAACCCACATTATTTTTAAATAAACAATCCAACAATAGCCAAACTATACATTTTGCGAAGAAAAAATGCATCTCCACTTAACGCGTAGGGGAGATTCCTTTCCTAAAATATTATTTATTAAATTTAACAATAAATTCAACTTTATAGTCGTAGGTACCGAGTTACCTAAGGATTATGGAGCTAAGCCGCGGACGGACAGACAGTCATATCGATACTACAAGGTATCCTAGTTTACTACGGAACCCCAAACAAGTAAAATAAAAGTGGCATATTTCCGTAAATATCACATTCAGTTACAACAGGTTTCATGAACATAATTAAGCGTTTACTGGAAATTCAATAGAGGACCGACCGGGTATCTCCACTCCTAAATCTGTGCTGTAAATGGTTTCCAGCATATTGAGCTCTTCGTCTTGCTGTATGTCGCTGGCGCCGAATATCCCGTCCTCCGGCCACACTTCCCTGTTTCCAAAATAGCCAACGTTATATTAAGCTTCCTGTTATATTAGGTTTGATTTTGTAATGATCCTTTAATTGACATGTTATAATAAAATCATTTATTATCAGGTAACAAATGCCCATAGATAAATACAAACCTACCTATAGGTAATTAGAAACTAAAGGCCATAGATAAATAACCTTATACTTAGCTTAAAAAACTAGCACACCCAATAAACGCTACAACTCCGACTACTGCTGCTGCTGTTATGTAATAGCTCTGTATATTTCTTATGATTTCTCCAGGCCTATGTACAGACATATGAGACAAGCATGCGAGTTTCATTACATTGCAGGTTACCGTGGTATAATAAGATCAATCTTCTATCAAAACGGGCACAAAACGCGCAAGTGAAACTCAGACGAGTCTCGTACGTGTGTAAATAAATCTTTATAAACAGAGGTCTAGGGGATTTTTTTTAAAAACTATCCCGCTATTTACCCGTCGATATTCCAAGTGAAGTTGAAGACTATTCTTAGGTAGCATCTTTCTTACGGTATTAAAAATCGAAAAGAACTGATTGAAAGTTACAAATTCTACACAGCAAAAAGTACTCTGGAGATTTTTATTTTAAATTGATCTAGAAGACTTTATTAATGAACGCATCATCACCGGGTGTATATAATTACCCCAAAATCCCAAATATGAGATAATACCCATGTACTTTATTTTGGTTTAAATATTTACTACGAGTTTTAAACAAGCAAATTATAATACAAAGCTCTTTAAAATATTTACACATTCCAAATTAATCCGTCATTTACTTTCGCCTTTCGGTCACGGTATGTTATTTAAAACGCGCAAGTAATTAACAAGCATGACGGATGCAAGTGAATGGAGTTAATGACGTACCTGGCGGCACGGAGCATCCCCACGGCGTCCTCGAATTTGTATTCCCGCATGAGCCTTTGAATGTTCTTCATGCATGCCTCCCTGCAGACAAATGATCGCTCATGTGAAACGTTCAACTAATTGCACTGAATCTGGGTTAGTGAGAACGTTTGTTTGCAAATTTTTAACACATTGAGCCACTCAGACTAAGAAAAAAAGCGTTTTGGTTTTTTCTTAAAACGTTTCTAAAAATAATTCAGTTTAAAAACACTGTAATTCATTATTTCACGAATATGAATAATCTTCATGATACCTACCAACTTAGTACCTAGATGTAAACAAGATTCACATTCGTCATGAATATTATATTTTTATCTGGATTTTGGCATGCACATATTAACAGTCATTACGCAAATTGAAACGATAAAATCTAGAAATCGCAATGCGTGGTTGTTCGAAATCAAGGGGGTATTGGAAAACCCGCACCGCGTGAGGCAATTACAAAATGACTCGCTGTTTACTCGACGCATTTATCCAAATATCCCATCGCTCGATTTGATTGATGTTGTATAGTACACTTGGCAATACTGAATATTTGAGGGCAATATTTGAGGTTTCGTCTCGTGGAGGTATTGTCAGATAATTACATGTACATACATATAATCCCGCCTGTTTCCCAGAGGGGTAGGCAAAGATCACGCTATTCCATTTGCTACGATTGAACATTTGTCAGATAATTGGATGAATAAATGGTTTATTCATAATGAATTGAAATGAAATGGTTACATCAGATCTTAAATATTATTGGATAATATATTCAGGCAGGTCAGGGATATGAAAACTTAGGTCATTGCTTAAATCACTGTCTATATATAGGAATAAAATTACAATTTAATTAAGACATCGAATTGTTAATATTGAAAATTATTTTCATCACATGCTTTATCACATGAGCTACAATAATTTAGATCGATTTATATAACATAACATTGATAAAATTCTAATTGAAATTTCATGTGCTCTGCCTTAACCTTTTGGGAAGGTGGGCGTGAGTATTTATAGATGTAAAATTGTAAGTATCTATTTACTTACTTCTGTTGGTCGATAGGCAGTTCTGAAGCGGCGTCAAACGGCGGTGGGTGCTCGTCGACGCCCGCACTTAAAACCACGGCGATTTGCGCGCATAGCTCCTCCCACGCTGGCACCTCGGCTTGCATCGGTTGCGCCTTTTCCACTACATGTTTCTTTTCTGTCAAGTTTATATGAAATGAAATGAAAAATGCCTGCTATGCTATTTGCGTTAATTTCAGACACTCCTACTTTAGACTACGCTAGTCCCATGGAAACCAAAACAAATACAGAGTAACAGTCCATGTGTTTATTAATTTTTGCCCAGCTAGCATGAAAGGAGTCCATATTTAGGTACCTTATTTTGGTGAGGTAATATTTATTTATTGTTTAATATAGTGGTATTCGATTTCAATCGATTAATGTAAGATTTAGGGCAAGTTTGATTAGCCGGAGCTTTAATAAAATACCGTATGTACACGGTGTCCCACGGCTATGCCACATGATGTGGAAGCGTCCTGAAAACTTCAATTCATAAAAAAAAACTGGAACTGCATTCAAACATTTTCGAAAAGAATCACATATGTTACCATACATTACGTAATAATAAATCGGTATCGCAAAATTAAAATATTCTTTTTTTAAACTGGAGTCTTCTTTCAGTTAAATTACTTATCGTCAATATTTAAGGTACAGTCACCAGCATTAATATCTTTAAAGGCGGCGAAAATATGTGACACATCCTAACGGCCCTACAAATACACTCGTGTCAGATATTTATGCGCGCTTTGTTATGGCAGATATTGGTGCCGGTGACTGTACGTATGTACTTCCCCTCCATGTGGCATAGCCGTGGGACAGCCTGTAAAATGTAGTTATTGACGCGATTCCTAATAATTTTTGAAAGACAGGGACAAGAATGTTGGAGGAATATTGCTACACCGGGATACATTTGGTCCTACCGAAGTGGCTCTCACATTTTCCAACGTTGGTGGCGTAAAATTCCTAGTAACTAAGTAATCATTAGTGTGTGACCAAAACACGATTTTCAGTCAAAATAGTAACTAGATTGACTTTAACTCAACAGAAACAAAATCCGAAACTTTTTGTGTAGATTCATCTGCATGTTTCCTAATATTCGAAATTGATTAACATATAATTTTGTTCTTAAATTTCCTACAACTGAATGACGTGACTAAGTAAAAACAAAATACAGAATTAATTTCCAAAACTTTTTGAACTCTTTGCCACCTTCTGCTATGTGCATTAATTTTCGATTTACCGAATTCCTGCTTCTGATTCCATTCAAGGAAAATTGAAACATCTTATTTTCTATGTTAATATTACTAGAACACCCGTACCTAAATCGTATTGTTAATTGTTCCGCTGTATGATTTATTTATGACTAACAAGCAAACTCGGAGTAAGACTCCCACATTTCCATGAGAAGTGGAAAGGAAAACTAAAAGGTATAGAATTAAGATATAGCTTAAGTTTTGGGGCAATAGTTTTAAATATAATATCAATAGAGCCTTTATTGCCCAAAATAGAGCGATTCGTACGATGACACGCATTCCTCCATGGTCATCGTGTCGGGATAATTTTTTAAGACTGGGCATTCTCACGGTACCCTGTTTATACGTTTTTATTCTTCTTACCGAATTTGTTAAGAGGGCGCAGTACGCTCGGTTCTCCATACAAACGTATTTACGCTCTCATTTTAAAACGCCATGCTAGAATTATTATTATTATTATTATTATTATTATTATTATTACATTTTCGAAAAGAATCACATATGTTACCATACATTACGTAATAATAAATCGGTATCGCAAAATTAAAATATTCTTTTTTTAAACTGGAGTCTTCTTTCAGTTAAATTACTTATCGTCAATATTTAAGGTACAGTCACCAGCATTAATATCTTTAAAGGCGGCGAAAATATGTGACACATCCTAACGGCCCTACAAATACACTCGTGTCAGATATTTATGCGCGCTTTGTTATGGCAGATATTGGTGCCGGTGACTGTACGTATGTACTTCCCCTCCATGTGGCATAGCCGTGGGACAGCCTGTAAAATGTAGTTATTGACGCGATTCCTAATAATTTTTGAAAGACAGGGACAAGAATGTTGGAGGAATATTGCTACACCGGGATACATTTGGTCCTACCGAAGTGGCTCTCACATTTTCCAACGTTGGTGGCGTAAAATTCCTAGTAACTAAGTAATCATTAGTGTGTGACCAAAACACGATTTTCAGTCAAAATAGTAACTAGATTGACTTTAACTCAACAGAAACAAAATCCGAAACTTTTTGTGTAGATTCATCTGCATGTTTCCTAATATTCGAAATTGATTAACATATAATTTTGTTCTTAAATTTCCTACAACTGAATGACGTGACTAAGTAAAAACAAAATACAGAATTAATTTCCAAAACTTTTTGAACTCTTTGCCACCTTCTGCTATGTGCATTAATTTTCGATTTACCGAATTCCTGCTTCTGATTCCATTCAAGGAAAATTGAAACATCTTATTTTCTATGTTAATATTACTAGAACACCCGTACCTAAATCGTATTGTTAATTGTTCCGCTGTATGATTTATTTATGACTAACAAGCAAACTCGGAGTAAGACTCCCACATTTCCATGAGAAGTGGAAAGGAAAACTAAAAGGTATAGAATTAAGATATAGCTTAAGTTTTGGGGCAATAGTTTTAAATATAATATCAATAGAGCCTTTATTGCCCAAAATAGAGCGATTCGTACGATGACACGCATTCCTCCATGGTCATCGTGTCGGGATAATTTTTTAAGACTGGGCATTCTCACGGTACCCTGTTTATACGTTTTTATTCTTCTTACCGAATTTGTTAAGAGGGCGCAGTACGCTCGGTTCTCCATACAAACGTATTTACGCTCTCATTTTAAAACGCCATGCTAGAATAACATGAAACTTTGTAAACACAATGGGATCTTGCTTATCTAGGTCGGAAATTGAAATATTGTTTATTTATATTAATAACAATACTCGGTTCTCCATCTGAGCCTGCGCACTCTTAAGTCGCAATCAAAGAACGTCACATATGAGGATCAAGAATTGCGGCTATCTTACACTATCTACACGTACGAAGAATGTTGCACACAGTTTCTGTCCAAAACTCAAGGTTGTAAAGCATTGTGCTAGGTATCAAGCTGTCTCGTTATTTAATAAATTGCCTACTGACCTAAAAGTCATTGCGAATTTGTCCCTTTTAAACGCAAATTAAAAAGCTTTTTGTTACCATCCACCACCATATCAGCCCTAGGACGTCCACTGCTGGACATAGGCCTCCCCCAATTTCATGGGGGGTAAATGCCATAATCGCCACGCTTGGCATGCGGGTTGGCGATCGCAGTATCTCCACCGCACTCTAGGAATGCTGCTGCCCATTCCCCCGTGGTCTTGGTCGTAGTTTTAGGACATACCCGGGTCCGGTTTCTTACCCCGATGTTATTTTATTATAGTGTTCAGGAGATGTTTTCATAATTTAAATTAATTCTTGTTATTATGTATTCATGTTGACATTTTAAATTGTATAATTAACAGAGAGGACATTGTGTTATAGTAGTTTGTGATTTTTATTATTTATATATTAATGTTAAGGTAATGCTAAAATAGTTATAATGAAAACAATTTGCCTCAAAGTATGAAATTATTTATAAAATATTTCAAACACAATTTATATTGTACATGAATAAACAATTGAATTGAATTGAATTGGGTACAATAAGATTTCACGATGGTATAAGTGCTGTAAATAATTGAGTACATATTTGTAAATTCTACCAAGCCAATTACCCACTTACTTTTGGATTTATGTTTTCTCTTCACTTTTTTTTGCACTACTAATCCGGTTTTCTTTACGTAATGTTCCAGCATTTTCAGAAACAAGTGAACCGTTTCCACTAAATCCACGAGATATGACCTGAAAAACATGCTTCATTAGGTAATGTCCTCTTGAGTACAGTCGAGAGCAAAAGTAAGTTAAAACTTTTTCACCTTATCACAACGGAATAATATGCAAGTGTTCACTTAATTTTGATCATGACAGTACCTATTTTACTTAAAAATCAGCACTATAATCGAGATAATCATACATAAAAAACATCGTGGCACTGTCTTGGAATAAAGATGCGACCGTTCATGGGATCTCAAGGAATTTCTGAATATTTCTAATAAAATATTCTATAGTTAAGCCCATTACAGTGTTATATAGACTTAAATCGGAGTGGGGTACTTTGCTAAGCAGGGTGTTCAAAATAAACTTAAATAATATTAAATAATGTAGGTACATATATTTATGATAGTAGTATTTACCTTGGCATTTTATTTTCATCGTAACTAAGACATGTTGTTAAAATAAATTCCCTATATTCTAATACATAGAATATATTACTCTTCAGCACTTTAGCGGACTCTTTAACGCCGGCGTCTGTGCTTTTATCCATGGCCAGCAATGAATTGAGTAGTTCTTTGTATGCCCTCAGGGCTAGGTGTAACCGCCGTACCCAGACAGCATATTTCTTCTTTTCTAATCTTATCATGTCGTAGTATTTCTCCATCTGCTGTTGTACGTAGTGGAACATCGGAACAGACATTGTTTCACTAAAACCAAGTCAAGATAAATCGTGATGTAGGCTTATTATGAATCAGACACTTATAATTGTATTTATAATTTTTATGCGGATCATAAGCGTATTTATACAATAAAATAGTGTTGGATCAGGTTATCTTCTGTGTTAGTGTGACTGCAAAAGGATTTATTATACACCGATCATATTTTTACACCTTCACTTTGCGAAAAATTAAGAGTGCACTTTATACTTATTTTCTCACCTAACTAGTCCTACTTGAAAGTCATGTCCCCTGTTGAACTCCATGAAGAATTTCACAGCCCACAAGTAATACGACTCGTCATTCTGCTGAGCCTTGGATCTGACCAGAACATCCTTCACATAGTGCATTAACGGGTTGTATGCACTGTTTAAAAACTCAATGCAGAATTCCTTTAAGAATAGCCTGTAATCATTATTCAATCAGTGCGTCTGTC
Organism: Notocelia uddmanniana; assembly: GCA_905163555.1. Taxonomy (NCBI): domain Eukaryota; kingdom Metazoa; phylum Arthropoda; class Insecta; order Lepidoptera; family Tortricidae; genus Notocelia; species Notocelia uddmanniana. Next base: position 18,505,734 of record LR991059.1, on the reverse strand, counting down.
CCTCTCATAATACTTACAATTAAATTATTACTCACGCGTCTTTGCGAACTTTTATTCCTTGGACATATTTGCATGAAATTTCGTATGAATTGAGTACGGCAAAAATAATGAGTAACGTATTTCAGCGTTTTTCAAAATTTTAACCCTCAGAGGGTAAAATAGGGGTAATATAAACGCACAGGCCCAACCCTTTGGGCTAGAAGTTTCGCACACGTATTTCTCTTATGACTTAGGCATCCACTCAGTAATGATTTTTTCAAAATTCAACCCCCATGGGGTTGACATAGAAAAATAGTAATAAAATTGTGTATGAAGCTTTTAATTCGTTGGACATATTTGCATGAAATTTCGTATGCGTTGAGTACAGCAAAAATACAGTGTTTTCCAAAATTCAACCCTTAAGAGTGTAAAATGGGGGATGAAAGAGGCCAGACCCTTAGGGATAGAAACTTAAAAATCTTAAAATTTCGCACACATATTCCTCTTATGATGTAGGCATCAATTAGTGTTTTTTTTTTAATTCAACCCTCAAGGGGTTGAATTAGGGATAAAAGTTTGTATTAAAGTTTTTAGTCCTTGAAAATATTTATATGAAATTTCGTATACATTGAGTACGGCAAACATAATCAGTTGCGTATTTCAGCGTTTTCCAAAATTCAACCCCTAAGAGGGTAAATAGGGGTTGAAAGTTTTATATAAACGCACAGGCCAAGCCCTTAGGCCTTGAAACTTAAAGTTTCGCACACGAATTCCTCTTATGATGTAGGTATCCAATAAGGGTGTTTTTTTTTTATATAGTATATAAAGAAATATTATGAATTACCCACGACTATGTAGAGATTTTTTTAATAAAGTACCTACCTATAAATAAAGGTTAAAGAAGTTCTAAAGTAAACGTGTGCGAGCGAAGCCAAGGGTTAGAGCTAGTGTTATATAACTATTGAAAGATAAGAGTAAACCAAATGTGTTGTGCGCAAAAGTTGGTATTCAATACGAAATGTAGCTTTCTGATAGATGCCAATAAATACCAGGTGTTTTCCTCCAGTCAGTTGTTAAGCTCCCCAGGCCAGGAGCAAGCATCGTCAGCCATTTCCTTCTCGGGCGATAGCTTGCCGGATGCTTAAGAGAGTTTATTATGAAGTCTCGTCTCGAAAGATTCTCTTTCCCTAACATATTGTCTTTGAAAAAACTTTCAATCGAGAGGAAATTACTAAAATCATTTTATTTTTTTACCCCCAACGGAATTGCAGCTGACGATCACGGGGATTCATAACCTTTTGAAGCATCGTAAATGTTGTCGTGTGAGAGGGACTTGTCTAGCCAGTATGGAGACGGTCACGCCTGAGCATCAGGTTCGATATGTCGGTTAGCAACCAACTAATTTAGTGTGTCGGTTTGCGACCACTTGGATGACTTGATTAACTAAACGTATATTTTTCGTTTTACCAAACAAAGTACCACGACTCACTGTTTCTTTTTCCGTAAAATGTGTATATTTGTGTGATCTATAATCGAAAATACTTAGTTGTTCAGATGGTTGCAAACTGACGCTGGTCGCGTGATCTTACATGCTACTGGTACTGTTAAGTAGGTACTTTTCAGTGCTCAAAAATATCTGAACTAGAAGTCGTGTTCAAATATTTGTGAGCACCTAGTTCGCCCCGATATATCTGAAGAAGACCGTTAAACATTCCTAGGCAACACCATATGTTTGAGTTTGGGCAACTACCGACGCCCCGTCCATAAAGGCTTGGTCACACAGCATGCGCACCGCATCCGGAGCGCCTCACAACGCGACCGATGCGCAATGGAACGTACGGTAACGTCGCGCATGCTGTGTGACATAGGCTTAAACGCAGCATATAACTGACCGAGTGAAATGAAGGTCTCCGTTTCAGCTTCGACAAAATGCTTTAATGTGCCCGCCGGAGGATTTCCCCGCTGCTCTTGTCTACCTACAGGTCGCATTTCTCAACCGATTCTACTGAAATTTTGTGAGCAGGTTTGATAAACATATATTTTTTTTCTTGTCAAGTCAGTTTTTGGACATTTTAAAATTGAAAAAAAAAACAATATTCGCGAGGTCTGCAGGTAACAGAGCTAGTTATTATCTAGGTAACTACTACAAAGACTTACCTAATAGCAAAAGCTGATCTCCTTTCCATAATCCCGCTTTCCGCCGGCCTGCGGTTCTTAGGCTTCACTAATTTCGACTTTTTGCCCCCACTAAAGTCTAGGTTAGATATCTTGTTCAAAGGTTTCAAACAGATGATCTCATTTTCAGATATAGACTTCATGTTTTGTACGACGTAAGTACCGCCGAAGCGGGAATGTCTAAAAAAAACATAAATTAAAATTAAATTCTACACTTATGGTTGCTGGTGGCAAGCACTTTGGCTAAGTTGGTAGTGACCCTGTCTATAAAGACGGATGTGGATTCAATTTGTGAGATGAGCATGAATATTTGTTCCTGAGTCTTGGATGTATTTAAGTAATTATTTATCCAGGTATACATAAATATGTATATCGTCGTCTAGTAGCCATAGTACAAGCTTTGCTTAGTTTGGTACTATTCCGATTTGTGTAAGATTGTCCCCCAATATTATCTATATTTTCCCTATTTTACCAAATTATCTATATTTTTTGTGTTTAAGTAATAACTTCTGTATAAGTATGTATATCATCGCCATCATCGCCTTGTACCAATAATACAAGCTTTGCTTAGTTTGGGACTAGGTCGATTTGTGTAAGATTGTCCCCCAATATTTATTATTAAGTATTTATTTTACCTTCATGAGTTCTCCAGCAACACAACACAAGAATGTGCTTTGACAGTAATGTTGTTTGAATAGCGTGGGAAACTTCACTCTTGATTGCGTTTGTGGACTCTCGAGTGGCTTACATAGACAATCTTAGGTATTTAAAAAGTAGCACAGGGAGCAACAATGGACAAATTGTAATAAACAAGTGTGATGAACATGCATCCAAACCTTGATGCAGAGAAATGCTTCACTTTATTAAGCCTCTGCTTGTTCTCCGACATCCTAATTGTGAGCAACTCTTGTTCATCGCGGAGTTTCTCATCAGTACTTCTCTGCAGGGCCGCATCTGCCAAACTAGTGGGATTTTGCTCCCGTAACAAATGGGATATTATCTCGAGGATGTGCATGAAATACTGCTTTTCGTTTTCTGATGACATATACAGGATTATGTCCAAAATACCCGATTGATTTAACGCCCACAAAACCTGAACAAAAAATGTTTCTTATACAATAAAATCCCATGTGTTTATTTAAAAACATTGACTTCAAGCTTAGTACCTACATTAATTTTGTATTAAGCAGTAACGCTGCTAACGAAAATTGCAAATTTCAAATTGAAGGGAAAAAATTGATAAATTTAATGCTCCAAGCAGGATTTGAACCTGCAACATCTGGCACACGCGGTCAGTCGCTCTAGCCTCTAAGCTATCGGAACAACCAAGCTTGGGCACTAAATCCCTCACTAGTTCCCTCTTACAACGCCTTAGGGAGGTTTTTAGGGGGTTTTTTTCCCTTTAATTTGAAATTTAGTACCTGCATACCTAGGTAAATAGGTATGTAGGTACTCAACAATGGTAATGATAGTATTTTTTCTAATCAAATTCTACAACAAAACCAATAAAAGCCAGATTTTCAGTTATCCACTCACCTGATCATGTACACTGGCATCATTTTCCGGCCGCCGCTCCTTGTCCAAGTCAGCGGGCACATGCAGCACATTCCTGATAAGGATCAGTATTCTCTCTATCACCAGACCAGTGTCTTCATCTCGTTCACTCCAATCCTGCATATATAAAAAATAAAAAACTGGACTGCCTTGTCTTGGGGGAGGCATTTGAATTTAAATCTAGACTTATACAAGATTTTTTTTATACAATGACGGTGGCAAACAAGCTTACGGCCTGAGGAATCACAAGTGCATTGCCGACCCTTTATTGACTTGGGGATGCGCTGTGCTTAGAGTGAGGGACCCAAAGATGTCGCCTGCTGTCATGCTGGAGACATATGCAGGCCTGCCACTCACACACAGCGCATCCTCAGGAGCTCTGGCGACCTTACTCACCACCAGGAACACAAAACCACATACCTACCTAACCTAAGGGGCAAGAAGTGATGTTATTATGGCTGCGGTCTTGTGTAAGGTGGAGGTACTTCCCCAGTTGGGCTGCTCCAAATTTGAGCAAGATGATGTTTCATTGTGCCCTACCTCTTCTCAACAAGATGAAAGACAAATGAGACCGCAAGACAAGAGCTAGTTCTAAAATGACAGCTGTGCAGCACAGACAGACTGACAGATGATCAAGACAAGGTGGCTCAGGACCAGACAGACAATTATTCAAGTAAAATGTTATAAAATATTTAAATTACTCACAATTTCTAAGATCTTAGTCAATTTCTTTGCAAAAACATTCCATGTCTCGACTTTAGTGAATGCTTCTTCTTTGTAGTATTGCAGATGGAGTAGTATTAGCAAGTAGTTGTGTCTAGCAGTTCGTTCAGTGGGCACTTCTTCCCGATATAGCAATAGTGCAGGGTTTGTTAGGTTAACTAGAAGTCTAAAACATGACCAGAATTTTAATATTATCAATCAAATCACATACTTAAAAGGAGAGTACGACTATTGTTACCTGAGAGTGACATCAAATAACTCAGTGTTCTCCCAGTGGTCAATCAACATAGGCAAAAGATCAGTCTGTAACACTTTTGTTTGACCAAAATGCCTCCTAATTTCATGATCCTCGCCATCGCGGCGTAAGTATCTTATTAGGTCTTTCACTGTATTCAGGGTGTATTCATCTATCATGTACTTTCCAGTCCGTTTGTCGAAGCTGCCTAGTGCATTGCATGTTGCAGAAAGCTCTGCAGAGAGAAGTGAACTCATTTTGTCCAGTAACTGATTATGATCATTAATAACTTAAATTGTTAAACATTATTAATATTTTTCTAGTATTAAAACAACTTAGCAATAATTTAATGATACATATTCAACAATATGACAGCAGTTGACTGATGACATCTAAAAACCCGCGAAATAAACTCGCTCTATTCTGTAAAAGACCAAAAAAATATTATTAAAATTAATTATTCTCAAATGTTGTTCAAATGCTCACAATAATTTATATATTTTTAAGTTTGTAAAGTGTTATTTTGAGGCTCTTTTTGACCTCAGAATCTCGTACAAAATAATTTTAAAGATTCTACTGACGCTTGAACTCTGCGTGTAACGGATCATTATGAAGATTACGTTCCGATTAACGCTCGTTGTAAATTTTATTATGTATGCGAGTTATTTCGTGATAGTTCAATCCAGAGTTCAATATCAGTTCGATAGCTTATACTGTTACGATTTTGACTTTAACCTTTTTTTATACCACGTCGATGGCAAACAAGCATTCGTCCGATCTGGTAGTAAGCGGTCACCGCAGCCTATAGACGCCTGCAACTCCAGGGGTGTCAAATGTCCGTTGCCAACCCTTTAAAAATGTATAAGTACACTCCTTTCTTAAAGAACCCCATGCGAATGTTTGAGTTTTTTGAGATTTTTTGTGTCTTGAAAACCTTAATAATCGCTGTATTTTTTCTTTATTATAATTTCAAGCAACAGAAACTAATTTCCGGTCTATGATGGATCCCACTGTATACAAAGTTTCATGTTATTCCAGGTTGCCGTTTTTAACCCCCGACGCAAAAAGGGGGGTGTTATAAGTTTAACGTGTCTGTCTATGTATCTGTGTATCTGTTTGTGGTATCGTAGGTCCCAAACGGATGAACCGTTTTTCGTTTAGTTTTTTCTGTCATCGATAATTTTATCCCGAGTGTTTTTGCGATATTGAGCTTTGAAATGAAAATGTCGGGGGTTATTCAACTTTTTTAAGTTGTAGTTATAAAGTGAGACATATTTGTTTTATAGACACCTATAGAATGCATTGAGTGGGCCAGTGTAGTACGCGAATTTCGATCTAGAGGTCACGAGTGCGAACTGCGAGACCCGGCTAGTACCACTGAATTTTTCCAAAAATCTTGTGTACGAAATATTATTTGATATTTAATAGCAGCTTTTCGGTGAAGAAAAACATTATAAACATTGTAGGAATAAACTAGTGCCTACGCCAAATCTTGGGATTAGTTGTGAAATCGGACCCCGGGCTCCTTAGGGCATAACCGGGAAAAACGTTAAGAGGATTATCATGTCAAGGCAGGTAAGCATTTGACCACTATCTCACCTGATAGTTCGTGATGATGAGGCCGATCGACGGTGTTAAATGCGTACCTAGAGACTTTACTCTCGTCTTGAAGAGATCCAAGTTGTAAATATATGGTTAAGTAAAGATATTTATTTCTCAAAAGATTAAATAATCACTTATAGAGAAATACATTCATTATACTTAATACTAAACCAACTAAAGGTTTGCCGGAAAAGAATACCACTCTTTAGCTGTCCTCGTAGGAATAGAATCATAACGCTTCGTGCTCATCAGCTCATCAGATCCATCCCAGAGCTGGCATCAGTATTCCATATTTGACCGGACTTGATAGATTTAGAGAATCTGTCTAGGTGTGAAATACCCCGTCACCTTAGAGAGGATACCTGTGGCATTTGCATATTCGAGCAGCAGAGCGGGAGATATTTCGTTTGCGGTACGTGGTAGCCTTTTAGTTTGCTGGGATGCTGCAGTTTGCGCCAAGGATTCAATGTAGGACCCAACGTTCATATTAGACGTGTATTCATGGCAAAAGGAGCTGTACATACGGTAGGAAATCTGTACGGATAGGTACACTCCTGCAAGTTGAACGTAATAGTCCGTTTAGATGAGACACGCCCGTGTCTTGGGTGCATTGATTTTGACTTAATTAGCATCGTGCCAATCTGAAACTTCTCTAAGAGTCAAATCCAAACGATTCATCATATTTTGTCGATGAATCCGAAACATGTCGTTCGATGAATCCGATACACATGTCGCTCAATGGATCTAAAACATGTCGCTCGATGAGTCTGTAACATGTCGCTCGATGAATCCGAAATTTGTCGCTCGATGAATCCGAAACATGTTGCTTGAGGAGACCGAAACATGTCTCCAGATGATTGTCTCTTGACGCCTGTCTTGGGTGTATTGAATTTGACTTAATTAGCATCGTGCCAATCTCAAACTTCTCTAAGAGTCAAATCCAAACGATTCATCATTATCCTGTCGATGAATCCGAAACATGTCCCTCGATGAATCTAACACATGTCGCTTGATGGATTTAAAACATGTCGATCGATGAGTCTGAAACATGTCGCTTGATGAATCCAAAACATGTCGTGATCATGAGTACAACTTAAATACATACGACGTGCATTATATGTACATGGACAAATTTCCTTGCGGTGGTGAGGTGAAAAGTTGAGATTTTCGCTCAGCAGCAAAGTTGTTTGGCGTCTGGTGCCTTGAGAGCCTCGCTACGCTCGGGATTGTACATTTGACCCTATGCTTTACGTTTACGTTGTCCATGCTCTATTGCACCCATTCTAGGCCTTATGCTAGTAGTAGTGTAGCAGTATTTTTTGCAGCGGAAATTGCTTGTAGATGCATGACGCATAGATGTGGTTGTGGGGTTTGAATGGGTTACCCAAACCCACATACCCACACACTCGGCCATGTAGGGATAGGCAGAACGAGATAATAGCGAAAAAAGTATACATTCTTCGTTATGGCAGTAATAACTTCGTCGCTATTAATTAGCCCAGTGTGTTCGCAGCTTAAAGGTACAAAGTTCTTGCAAGTGTAAGTCGGCTTTTAGTGAAGTTCTGTTGTTCACTATAAAACGTACTTCTTTACTATGGCAAAATTTTCTTCAACATCCCTCATTAGCGGAATTTAGACGAACGAGACTAAACTAATTCTTACCTCAAAAAGCTAAAACCCTACTGAAACAATCAAGGAGTCATCTCTTTTAACTCTCTCCCTTTTTGCCTTTTGATAAACCTTTTTGGGCACAAATACAATATTGCTGGTGTAAAATTAGACTCGCCCTTAACTTTGTGCTTCACTTTCTCGGGGATAGATAATGTGACGGACGGTTTTTTAAATTCAACAAACCAAACCGACGAATAAGTGTTCCAGCCTCCGTAACTCATAAGCTTTGTGTTAAAAATTCTTGTATTGTTATGCATTAAGAGTATTGCAGAATGGCTATGTGCGAAGTAGGTGGTGGGGGTAAGCCAGGCGATCGTAGCGCACACCATGGCAGAAATGTGCACTTTCCGGGGACAACTGTCAAATTTACTTTCACGTTTTTTATTGGTTTCTTAACGGTTTCCTACGATTCGTTTCGTTTGTATGTATTTATTTATTCTCTTATTTATTTCAGTAAAATTTCCAATACGGGGTCTTTCTCGTTTACTAAAGTAAATAAAATATTCATGTGTCATTATTTGACATCTCTGAGTTTTGACATTGTCTCGGGACCTTTGACGTTTGACGTTTCAGACGTGCACATAGCCAATAAGGTATAGTAATAAGTTATAAGTAAGTAATAAGGACTGACTCCAAAGATTAATTTTACAATTAACTCTATTCTTGTTTGTTCAAATTGACACTACTTACTTGAACATATTAATTGTGCCTATTGGTAAGTAAATATACATTATACAGCTTAACTAGTCCAAAGCAAACGAGTTAAAACAATCAGAGCAGCTTTTTATTTTGTTGCTGCAATTAGCTCAAAAAACAAGAGCTCTTATGAATGATGACAGCACCAGTGGCGGATTTACCAATAGGTTTCGTAGGCTGGAACTACCTCGGCAAATTTTAGGGGCAGTAATTTATGAAGCAAAATCTTTTTTATGACCAATATTAATTAGTGGTATAGATTTCTAGAGGCGGTAAAATTTGGCTAGTCTACGTATATGGGCGACAATTGAGTACACCCGCCACAGCACAGCACGATACATTCTTAACAGTACTTATGTGTTGGAGCCACGCAGGGCCGGTATTCTACCTACAATACAATTCGACAGAAGAATATATCGGATATCCCCACCTTCATGTCTCTGTTTTTCAGAATCAGAATGACAGTCACATAAAAGTGTGTACAATTATATCCCCTTCCGGCGATTTTGCGGGGGTAGTAAAACTTAAGAAATGGCAGGAACGCGACACAACATGAACTTAAATACGTACTCATTCGCAGTGAATCTAGTTGTAAGCTTTACAAGTACTACCTAGCTTCCTTGTGAATAGAACATGTAGCTACTGCTCAAAGAAGATTACAAGTATACGAGGTTTACAGATAGTTACGTCTTTTGCCTTTTGTTCAGCACTGCAGCTATCGGGCTCGGTGAGATAATCCCCTGGTTATTGGTGTCTTGCCAAATGGTGTCCAGCGCACTAATTCTCAAGATCGGTCGCGGCTGCGGCTCGCACTATATGCTGGCCAAAATATACATGACCCCTGCCAAAGTGCGAAAGAACTGAGTCCCATTTGACAAAATATTTCATATGAATTTCCTACCTATGCGTTCATAGGTAATTCATATTGAATGTTTTGTAAAAGCCGCCGCTCGCTTTGACGAACCGTTGCTCATATAAGCATTATCAAGTTTGCATACGTCACCAGGTATCCAGGATGCTGTATCCATATGAATGTAAAAGTGAGGTCACCTAACCAAATGAATGGCTGTGCCGTCCAGACTCTTTCCTTGGGGTGCGCAAAATCCGTTATTTACGTATGATACGTGACACAGCATGAATGTAGGGAGGAGTATGCAGGTGATCCATCGCCCACGTTCCCTGGGGCTAGCGGGCCCGAAATCCAACCCTGGCGCGTACTTCAGTAACTTAAGTATTTTATTCAGTTGACAACCAAAATCGGTCACAACTCTCGATAACCATGAATATCAGTACAGTATCGAATAGAGTATTGATTAAAGTTGGTATAATGAATAATCAAACCGTCGGTACACACGGTGGGATAACAGCTCTCGGCGCCAATTCGAACGTTAACCAGAATTAATGTTAGATAAGGCGCCGAGAGCTGTTATCCTATAAAGAACTGTCAAGATTCCGTTGATGTTGTTGATGCAACTTGCCCTTGGTAAGCTTTGGTTGTCTGCCGAAGCCCAGCTAGCGCGATGCGCGATAGGTTTTACGGTCATGTTTTACGAGTATGTGGCATTTTAGTACCGTTCGAACATGACCATAAAACCATGATAGGCTGGCTGGGCAGACGATTTATCCTGTCCAATCATCGTACCAACGTTTTACAACGATTTGATCAGGCCCACAATAGCCGAGCCGCTGCGCAGCCGATTTTATGAATAGGGAAGGAGTGTGACCGACTACTGGCTACTGGCCAGGGATGATGGGACGGATCCTGATTGGATTTGTGTTTAATGCGTAGACGAATTAATGCTAATCGCGCTTCAGTGACTGGTATCATAGGCTTAACTATGTTTGTACATAATAAACAATAGTGGATTGCAAAGTATATCTTAAGTAAACTAGGTAGTCGTACGCGGCGTTGGTATCTATCACGGTGGTAAATTTGGTTATTTTATGTTGTATGGTTCATGTGGAGTAGAGTCACAACGAAATACGCGAATCGGGGGTTGTAGCGCTCCAATTATTGGATTATAATGACCAAATTTAATTAAGTACCTATGGCGAAGCATCTTTGTGAGTATTTTTTATATACGCTTCATTCAAGCATCTCGCAACGCATCGGGCAACATAATGATTTAAAATGTGGAACCAATTTGACCTCCACGTGGGCATCCTATTAGAATGCCTTGCTAACTTTCTTCAATATTTTGGAATGGAGCAGCTGCTATTAAAGGTTTTTTTTTCTGGAGTCACTGATATTATAGACAGAAAAACTACTGATAATAGCACAAAATAAAGCTTATATAATCTAAACCGCATTATTTCATGATTTTTAACTACACTATGAAAAAGACGTCGTTCAACCCGAGTCAAACCGACAAAAATTCTCAGAATTAAACTACCTGTAAGTATACTCGTACAGTCTGCATCAGAAGTAACAGGTTAAAAAATCTTATTTCTTTACACTAAAGACTTCCGACCCCTACATATGCGTAGCTACTTTTGATGCTGACAGTGCTTAAATTAAGTTAGTGATACGGAGAGTTACAAACACCGGCAAGAAATAAGTACGAGTACTAATTGAATATTAGGATGCAATGCGCATGCGATGTATTGAAGTAATTATTACGATGGATGCGAGGTGCACAACTTTTCCATTGTAATGTATTTGATACCTATTATAATTTGTTAGTTTAAGTTTCGTGACGCATTGGTTATACTGTAATGTCATGTAAACGTTTTTAACAGTAAATAAATAAATTACCACATCGATGAACACTTTACGTCCATCGGTGTGATAGGTGATAGATTGATTGGTCTAGCTATGGTAGTTTATGGCTACACTGTGGATGCACTCTGCTTGAATTAGAGCGATTGTTTGGGTGATAAATGAGACTGAATTGGCCAATGGCTCTTAATGGATACGTTATCATCATTTTTTTCAGGTTGTTCCTCAGAAGTCTCAAAACGTAAAATTTCTACAATCTGAGTCAGGTTTAATGTTTATATTAGGTAAATGGTTGATAGCGCTCGCTGTGAGAAAAGTAAGGAATTTTTGATCGTTGGATTCGAATGAATGAATTACTGAATTAATAAACACTATATTTTTTTTTAAATACCACGTCGGTGGCAAATAGGCGTATACGGCCCACCTGATGGTAAGCGGTCACCGCAGCCTATGCACCCTTGAAACTCCAGGGGTTTCACATGCGGGTTGCAGACCCTTTAAAAATGTATACACTCCTTCCTAAAAGAACTCTATACTGTAGACCCTAGAGAAAACCTCGGCAGCTCATTCCACTGGAGCCGGAGCGTCCGACGGAGGAAATTACTCTGAAACCATACTGTATGCGACCATTTATTAGGTTCTAAGTCTAAGGTGTGAGGATGAATGCCCTGCCGACGGCGAGCGGAGCGATGGTAGAAAGCGGCCGTGGGCATCAGGTCGAACATACTTGACACTGACTTAATAACAGGCATCTGCATCAGTCTTAATTTATAACGTAAATACAGCAATGACGACGAAAAATATATATAAACGATCGAAAAATACTAATACACACGAGTACACAGCTATAACGGTTTTCTGAGGGAGTTGGCAGAACGACTGGACTGTCAGATTACTTAGTACATATAATAATTATCCAAAACAATGTTCATTATTATTGGAAAATACTAATACACACGAGTATACAGCCGTAACGGCATTCAGAGGGAGTTGGCAGAGCGAATGGACTGTCCGATTACTTATTCCACTCGTCCAATATCTTTGTCAAATCTTTGATCAAAGTTCTTTGACGTAGGCCCATTCCACTCATCCAATATCTTTGTCCAAGTTTTTTTTTTCATGCGTAGTCATATTGATTTAACTGTCATCGGAATCTTTGATCAAATGTCGGGGTCCCATCCAAGTTTGATGAAATCATCCAATTTCTTTGATAAAAGATATTGGACAAACATATTGGATGAGTTCAGTGCTTCGAAGAGTTGACTACGGTTTTTAATGATAAAGCACCATGCCTCCGGACTGTGGAACGCTGGTATTTAGAATTTCAACGTGGTTGCTCTAGTCTTGGTGATAGACATCGTGAAGGTCGACCAAAAACAGCCGTAACCCAGGAGAACATTGATGCTGTACGGCAACTGATCGTCGAAGATCGCCATGCGACATACCGTGAGATAGACGCTTCCTTAAGTATTTCAGGAACCAGTATTCACAGTATTTTGCATGATCACTTAGGCGTAAAAAAGTTGATCTCACGCTGGATACCACATTTACTCAGTGAAGACAAAAAAACGGCTCGCGTTCGATGGTGTCGCAAAACTCTGCGGCAATTCAACCGAGGAAACTCGAAACATGTTTACGACATTATCAGTGGTGACGAATCTTGGATATATGCCTACGATCCCGATTCTAAACAGCAGTCGACTGTTTGGGTGTTCCAAGATGAGCCAAAACCGACCAAAGTAATACGCTCACGGAGCACTTCGAAAAAAATGGTCGCCACGTTTCTAGCGGAAAGTGGCCACGTTACCACCATCGTGCTCGAGGATCGTAAAAGGGTTAATGCTGAATGGTATACCACCGTCTGTTAACCAGAAGTCATCGGCGAGTTTCGAAAAAATAACCCAATACGTCGTATAAGACTGCACCACGATAATGCGAGCTCGCACACCGCCCGGCAAACAATTGAGTTTTTAAAAGAGCAAAACGTCGAAATTCTGGAACACCCGCCGTACAGCCCAGACTTAAGCCCTAACGATTTTTTTACTTATCCAAAAATCAAGCAACGACTTCGTGGTCAACGGTACCAGATGCCTGAAGAAGCGGTTGAGGCATACAAAACGGCCATTTTGGAGACCCCGACTTCGGACTGGAATAAGTGTTTCGAAAATTGGTTCGATCGAATGAAAAAGTGTATTACATATCACGGTGATTACTTTGAAAAACAATAAATACCATTTAACACTTAAATTGTCTTTAGTTTTTCCAAACGACACAACTTAAAAGGCAGCCCTCGTATAATGTCTAGGGGTACACTAAGAAAGGATTTTTCAAAATGTTTTTTTTTCTTTTATAATTATTTTTTCTAAGGAGAATAAGGAGAATAATAATAATATTTATTTACGTTAAACATTACCAAACAGGTGTTACAAACAAAATGACAGGTAGGTTTCCATGCTTAACCATGACTGGTATGCAAAATAATAGTAATAAAATGAATTATACAAACTTACACATTCAAATTATTTACAGAACTTTACTATAAAATCATTAAATAACACAAACTAGATTAATACATTGTAAGACATATCTGAATATTGCTAAAAAAAAAGAACAATACATTATTTCATGTCAGAATTAAATTTTACATCTTTTCATGTTAACGAAAAAAAATCATTTAAAGAATAAAAATTATTATTATTTAGCCATTGGTGTTTAAATAATCTAATATTTAATTTCTTAATGTCTGTTGGTATATAGATCTTAATCGACAATATTATGCAACTTTTCCTGTACTTTGACAAAGTAGGGTGCTCGTCAGGTAGTAGTCTATCCGGATTTCGACATGTTCGCGGATGACTATCACCTGCTTTTACAAACATACTTCTATTTTTATGGACAAACATGCATATCTCATAAACATACAAGGCAGGAAGTGGTAATATATTACGCTCTTTAAAAATTGGTCTACACGATTCATCTGGTCGCATGCCATGCATTGCTCTGATGCACTTTTTTGTGCAACGAACACGCGATTTATGTCAGTGCTATTCCCCCATATTATTAAGCCATAGCGTAGGACAGATTCCACATATGCATGATAGCAAGAGAGCGCGGTTTTCATATCTGTAACCCTCCTTATTTGTTTGAGAGCAAAAACATATTTATTTATTTTATTTGTAACATAATCTATATGCGGCTTCCAGTCAAGGTTCTCGTCCACAATTAATCCAAGAAATTTTATCTGCGGGATTTTGTCTATAGTGGGAATATTAAGATCGATATTTGTCTTGACATGAACAGCCTTATTAAATTGTACATACTTCGATTTATCAAGATTTAGGATTAAATTATTTGAAGATAGCCAATCTTTCATTATGCTAATTGTATTATTTATCTCTTTTTCATGGTCTTTACTTGTATTCTTATTTTTATTGGATGTCACAATAATAGAAATGTCGTCGGCAAATAAAATACATCTCTGATGCGTAATGTCAGTAATATCATTGATATATAATAGAAATAATATCAGGCCTAAAACGCTACCCTGTGGTACACCGAACTTATTATATCTGAATCCCGAAGAATAGTTAATCATTTCGTTGTTTTCGTTTGTTTTTGTGATTTTGACACATTGTTTTCTGTCATTTAGGTAGGACGATATCCATTTGAATGCCGGCCCCCTGATTCCGAGTGCCTCTAGTTTGCATAATAGTCTATCATGGGAAACAAAATCGAACGCTTTGGACATATAAAAAAAAATAGGGGGTGAAATGGGGGTCCGAAGTTTGTATAGGGAGACAAGATTAGTTGGACTATTTTATTCAAAACTTCACGAGTATTTCTAACGATAAATGAGTAAACACCTGTTTCAGGTTTTTTGAGAACTCAACCCCTAAAAGGCGGAAATGTGGTGACAAATTCAGAAAATGGACTTGGGTATCGTTTCTATGGTTTATCGGGTCGCTGATTACGAAAACAACAATGATTTTAAAATCCCACGTGGAGGAAGTGCAATACCATCCCTCCTGTTGGGGTGCGGGGGGGTTTAAATGTCTAAATATTAATATGGGTGTCGTTTTTATGGTTTTTTGGGAGGTTAATTACGAAAATGGCATCGATTTTAAAATGTAATATTGCGGACATGAAACTTTGGAAAGTTTGTGCCAAATTGCAAGAAGAAACTGACTGACTGAAATATCAACGCACAGCCCAAACCGCTGGTTCTAGAGATTCTTAATTTGGCACGTAGATTTCTTATAAGGTCTAGAGGTGCATTAAGAAAGAATTTTTCAAAATTCAACCCCTAAGGGGGTGAAATGGGGGTCCGAAGTTTGTATGGGGAAACAAGATTAGTTGGACTATTCTATTTGAAACTTCCCAGGAGTATTTCTAACAATAAATGAGTTAACACGTATTTCAAGTTTTTTGAGAAATCAACCCTTAAAAGGGGGAAATGTGGTGACAAATTCTAAAAATCGACATGGGTATCGTTTCTATGGTTTATCGGGTCACTGATTACGAAAACAACAATGATTTTAAAATCCCACGTGGAGGGAGTGAAATACCACCCCCCCTGTTGGGGTGCAAGGGGGTTTAAATGTCTTAATATTAATATGGGTGTCGTTTTTATGGTTTTTTGGGAGGTTAATTACGAAAATGGCATCGATTTTAAAATGTAATATTGCGGACATGAAATCTTTTGAAAGTTAATGTCAAATTGTAAGAAGAAACTGACTGACTGAGTAAGTGACATATCAACGCACAGCCCAAACTGCTGGTTCGAGAAATTCCAAATTTGGCATGTAGGTTCTTTATAAGGTCTAGAGGTGCATTAAGAAAGGATTTTTCAAAATTCATCCCCGGAGAAGGTGAAATGGGGGTCCAAATTTGTATGGGGGAACAAGATTAGTTAGACTATTTTAGTCGAGACTTCACAGGAATATTCCTAAAGATAAATAAGTAAACAGGTGTTTCAGATTTTTGTAAAAATCAACATGGGTATTGTTTCTATGGTTTATCGGCTCGCTGATTACGCAAACAACAATGATTTTAAAAACCAACGTGGAAAACGTAAAAAACCATCTTCCCTGTTGGGGTGCGAAGGGGTTGAAATGTCATAATATTAATATCGGTGTCGTTTTTATAGTTTTTTGGGACTTTAATTACGAAAATGGCATTGATTTTAAAATTTAATATTGCAATTCTGAATTTTTTTTAAAGATTGTGCTAAATTGCAAGAAAAACTGACTGACTGAGTGAGTGACATATCAACGCACAGCCCAAACTGCTGGTTCGAGAGATTCCAAATTTGGCATGTAGGTTCCGTATAAGGTCTTCTTCTTCCCCGGTCCTTCATTACTAAGGATCGCGACTAAGTATGCTCTGTCTCCATAGAGTGCGGTCATAAGCCATGTGGATCGCACTTTGCATACTACCTATAAGGTCTAGAGATGCATTAAGAAAGGATTTTTCAAAACTCATATCCTGAGGGGGTGAAATGGGGGTCTAAAGTTTGTACGGGGAAACAAGATTAGTAAGACTATTTTATTCGAAACTTCACGGCAGTATTTGTAACAATACATGAGTAAACACGTGTTTCAGGTTTTTTGAGAAATCAGCCCCTAAAAGGGGGAAATGTCGTGGTAATTCTGAAAATCAACATGTGTATTATTTCTATGGTTTATCGGGTCGCTGATTACGAAAACAACAATGATTTTAAAATCCAACGTCGAGAACGTGAAATACCATCTCCCCGTTGGGGTGAGTTGTCGTTTTTATAGTTTTTTGGGTCATTAATTAGGAAAATAGCATCGATTTTTAATTTAATATTGTGGACATGAAAATTCTTGATAGTTTGTGCCAAATAGCAATTCCTCCGGTCCAGTAGTTTTAAAGCAAATCGGTTGTAACAGACGGACTGACAGACAGCCACACGTGATCCTATAAGGGTCTCTTTTTGCTCTTAAGGTACGGAACGAGCCCAGCGTATCCTAATAGATTTTTAAGTATGATGTGATAGCTTTAGAGGGGTTAGTCGGAATAACTAAGATTCATTAACAGATGAACAAAAGTCAGTATACGAGCAAAGAGTAAGAAGTGCGAATGGAAGTGAGGCCAAATTTTATTTTTGGATGCTCCAATGGAAACTGCACAACTTGCCCTGCGATATATTTACTTCATAAAAAACAAACTTGGGAGCGACCGGAATACGCGGTAGGTACAAACACTCTTTGCATCTACATTTTACTTAGATGTTTCTGAGTTGCAAGGACAAATTCACATCAAAGTTTGATTTTAGGTAAATAGCAACAGGACAAGCGTTTCCAAACGTGGAAAGTTTGTGTTATGGAAGACCAGGTGCGTTATGTGTTTAAGAAATCTACTGGTTTAAGTACATAAATGTAAAAGTACATTGTCAGTATTTACCACCGCATTTCCGTACTTCAAAGGACCAGAGTTTATGACCGTTGCTCGGTCGTTATCAGACCTTCTATTGGTGTTACTGTAGTGCACAGATACTTTTACTACGGGCCATTTAAGACATGCTTTTATTTCATCGGCCTTTTACCCTTGGGCCTCTAGGAAAAGTATGATAGTAGTTTTCGATCCCTATTTTTTCAAAAATCAAATGAAATTCATAAGTTTGCCGGTTCTCAGATTGAACCAAACTTCGTATACCGAATAGTACGCGGGCGAAGCCGCGGGCAAACGCTAGTAATACCATAAAAGCTGTTCGATATTTAAGAAAACTGCCAAGTTAAAGCTCAAAATGCATTAAGCCGCAGTAAATTAGTTTTACTGTCAACAATGTAGTGCCGGACTTGGCACCATTTCAGAGAATCTACGGAACTTGGCACCCATTTAGATCTCAATTCTTTTGTCGCTGAAGACGACAACTAAGCATTGCATATTCTTAATATTGAACTAGGCTCCTATTTTCACATTTATGTTTTTGATGGCATTAGTTTCTACTCGAATTTGTAATTATTTCGTAGTAAAATAATGGAGTGATTTCCTTTTTGCAATCGAAGTAAAACTTATTGCAAGACATGAAAATTAAAATCAAAAAAATATATTCCTGTAGTTTTTTATGGATTAAGATTCGATTAAATTTTAATGGATTTTGTTTTTGTTCTTTTGATGTTCGTCGTTTTTAAATAGCAAGTAGGTATCACTGCAATGTTTATTAGTCCATAATAACTCGAGCCCTTACCACCCTTTTGATCTTTAAAATTGTTATTGATTCTGCGGCAGGTTGGTGAAATGGTTTGACCCAACTGTTGCCTAAATATTTAGGTGAGTAACTAATAAGTACGTGAACGCTCAAAATATGTAATATTTATCAGTGAGTATCATACAAACGTTTTGAATGATAAAATTCATATAAATATTTTATTTTAATTTTAAGGTATATGGCAGTTACATATAAAAATAGTAAGTAGATTGTATATAACTAGGGTCCGAAATAAGACCACGAGATGATGCATACATATATTATTTTTTAAATTTTTGTACTAAGAAAACCGCCGCCGCGATCAGTGCTCATGATTAAGGACCGCGAACCGGTCTGAAACATGTCGAGCGATATTCGACCTTTAAGACGTGAGTGACCCGTTTCATTATATTTAATATGATTTTAAAATGGATTAGATAGGTAGGATTTGATTGATTCAGAAAAGATTTTTGCATATTTGGTATTTTATTAGTTTCCTCGTATTCAGAATGAAAAGCAGAGTGTTGAACTCGGGTAAAACCACCTATTTCAGCCTGGAATTATTATTAAAATATCCCTTCTGAAATGGGTGGCTGTCAACTCTTGGTCAACAATCTACTATTGTAAATTATAAATATGTAAGTATTCATATTTTCCCTAGGGGTAACATTTACTACTTTAGCCCTCACTTAAGTTATTTAAAGTGTAATATAACACACTTTTCGAGCATGAGAAGTGAAAAAATAATTTTATTTTAATGTGGGAATTTTTACATCAACTTAAAATTCAATAAAGTTAGGTAGGTGGGTATTACCTATTATGTTAGCGGTTGGTAGGTACCTATGGGACTATCTATACGTGCTTGCACGCGTGGAACTTACCGGAAAATAAAAAGGGTTTGCGATTCCTACCGTTGAGGATCCCGTATTCTTTGGGGAGCGGGCACAATGAACGGAACATAATGAAACTTATCCCCTTGGCGATTGTCATATAAATAGTTTTGGGTATCTTACCTTACCGGCCGAGGCTGAGTGGATTTTAACCGCTCAAATGGACGTATTCGAAACGTGCAGCCAGTCAAAGCGTTTAAAGATATACGATTAGCTTTGCTTAGAGCCGATAATTACGTAACTATAACGTATTAATAGTACATTACTATAGAGGCCGGGAAACGAATGGTTGCAGGCTAAGTAGATATAGACGGATAGGGATACGCGGCCTGCAGCCCAGCGTTTCTCGCCGAGATATGTGTGTATAGTGCTTTTCTCAAACATATGCAATGAAATAAAAAAATACTTACACCACTCAAAAACAAATCTATCAGACACCATATATAGATAGACATTAAAATAAAAATAAAAATTCCCGGCCTAGGCCTTTAATTTTGTATGCAATTCCTATACAGTTCTCCCAAGTTGTTCCACCTACAACTGTTTTAACGCACGTAATGACGAAATTTCATTGCATGTTTGAGAAAAGACTTTTAAAAATAACTGGCAACTCCCTATCCTACTAAAGGTAATTAATTCCCAGAAGCGGATAGTTACTTAGGTACATGCTATCAGTTTCAACTGTGCAGGGAAAACTTACTGATAGTGACGTTAAGTTAGATATTCAAGTTTGTTCAAGCGGACTCCACAATCTTAATATATATAGGTATAAGTAATTTATAGAATAAGGCGTTACTTTGCGGAAATCCAAGACAAGTTTCTTGAACAATATTTCTTTGCTATTCCGCTAAAGAACGTGTAGGCTTATTAGTATTAATGCAATGTATCCACTTGCGTATGTATATCCGTCGCCGTTAACCGAGGTTTCTCACGTGAGACTCAC
This sequence comes from Notocelia uddmanniana, assembly GCA_905163555.1. Lineage (NCBI taxonomy): Eukaryota > Metazoa > Arthropoda > Insecta > Lepidoptera > Tortricidae > Notocelia > Notocelia uddmanniana. The sequence goes on along the minus strand of LR991059.1, from coordinate 18,485,334 downwards.
AAAATGTTACGCTCGGTCACATGTGTAGTGCAACGTGGTCTGCCACGTGTTTTATTGCCAATGGATCTTCTTGGTGACTTTAATCGCTTCAGCAACTTAGTAATCGTGGTTCTTGAGACACTAAACTGCTGCGAAAGCTGTTTGTGGGTACGCCCTTGCTTGTAGCCGGCAAAGATAGCTTGTTGTTGACAGGGATTCAATTTTTTCGCCTCACGAGTCTTCGTCATCTTCACCTCGTTAACCACCTATCGTTTTTAAGCTATTTTAGGTAATAATTTCACATTTACATACAACTGTAGGAAAACTGTCCTGTAGTGTTTTTGCGGAAAATAACAAAAAAATAAATAAAAACCTTTATATGTGGCCAGGTTTTCTTATCGCTCGTCCAAGGAGTCTAAATACTACCTATTGCATGTTGAGGTAAAGTAAAAACATTTAGGAATATATACAAAAAGGTTTCGCCCTAAATACCAAATTATTGGCCGGTACTGTAGCTGAAAATATTTCTCTTCTGTAAACCTCTCACTATCTAGACTGAGAATAGTAGATTGTATAAAATTAGGTCTAAAATAAGGCATATTAGCATATGATTTAGTATACCAGAGCTGTACTATTTTTCAGTTTGATTGCGAGAAAATAAATAAACAAAGTTTATCCACCCAAAATGGATAATAAATTCTACGGCGAGCATATGTATTTATCGGGAATGGCGGCATGTTTTCTTTATAAACTGCTTTCGCTTGTAAAATATAACACACACACCGCGAATAAACGCGCAACTGACCTTCTACTCGCACTCGTACGTACATACTTCAAAGCTTTGTTCAAACGATTAATCACTTTGAATAATAATAATAATCGTATGGCATTTATTTTCGAACCGTGAGGTCTTCGAGAAGACAAGTACGGTTGCCACTTTTTGTTGCACTTTTTAGCACCACCCAGGGGTCACGTTTAAGGTAATGGTGGGTACTCCCTACGGACGTATATAGTGCAACTTCGACCCCCCTTGTCAAGTGAGTGGGCAACTTGACTGTTAGAAGTTCTCAAGCCGCCCGAAGGCCTCTAACCTGGCTTAACGACTGCTGTCGTAGACAGCAACCAACGGCTTAACGTGCCTTCCAAAGCACGGGAGCGCTCAGTTAGTAACCACTCAAAGCGGTCACCCATCCCAGAACTGACCTACCCCCACGTTGCTTAACCTCGCATACCGCACCCGGTACGCGGGCGCCGCTGGGCCACGTCATATTTAGGGAACTTACTCTATCAGTGTAGTTATACCAATTAACTGAACAATTTGGTGGTCAATAGAATATGTCACACCGCTTAAAAAATTTTTTTTTTACTTTTCCAGTAAACAAATTATACCTACGAAAGTACTCGGAAAAAATCAAACTTCAGCTTATTTGAAGGGTCCACGGAAAAAACATGTCCAGACCACTTAAATTTCAGAACAAAAAGCAACCTAATTGATAAAGAAATAAGGTGCAAATTGCCTTTGAAATTTCAAAGGACTAGACATGTTCTTTCCGTGGACCCTTCATTTATGCAATTTAAAAAATTTTGAAATACATAAACATGAAAAAATGACGCTGTTTGACCATAGAAAACTGTGGCGTCATTAGGCACATTTCCCTACAAACTTCATACTGACCGAGCATTTTTGACATTTGGTAAAAAATGCTGATTTGACTATCAGTGAAATAGCGTATAGTTTCCATTTCTCTTGTTTACCACTTATTCTACCCATCAGATTATTTAAAAGTAAAAAAAGTAAAAGTAAAAGTAGTCTATTCTTCAAATTAGGCATATTACATGCACCTATGAACGTCAATAAACTACCACCGGTTCGGAAAAATATACCTCTGCCACGAGAAGAACTGGCGTAAGAAACTCGGCGAGGTGTCATTTTTTCTAAACAATATACATTGTATAGTTAAATATAAAATTACAGTGTCAGCTACTACAAAATAACTTAAATAACAATGCTACAGTAGAAAACATATTTTCGCGATAGATTACCCGTGTAGGACGCTATCACTGCCAAACATCCCTATCCATGATTTAATCGTTTATCTTATAATATGCTCTTGAAATAAGTGTTTGTTTTACTACAGATTTGAATTTAGAATTGCCAAGTTCAGTAATGTGTTTAGGAATTTTATTGTAGAATTAGAGAGTAGAATAGGTACTTCGTTCCATAGAAATTTATGTGACGCGTTTCAAGAAGTAACTCCTCATTAAAAATCCGTGGCTAAATCAGGTGTTAAGCGATAGACCCTGAAAGACGCCTCCCTCGCAGTAACTGCCACCATCCTGCATTCATTAAATTCAGAAAAAGCGTGTTGCAGTTTTTATACCTTTTATCGTTCCATTAGTTAGGGGAAATCGTTAACTCGAGACCTCGAGAGCTTGATGATGGGCAATTTATAGCTGTGAATTTCTTTCAATTGAAAATTCAAATAAAGGTACTTACACCTAGTCAATTCTACAATCTAGACTCTGCTATTATAAAGTAATAAAATATTATAAAGTGAATAAACTGGATCTGGATATCAATATGCCTTAAGAGGGCGCAGTACGCTCGGTTCTCCATACAAACGTATTTACCCTCTCATTTTAAAACGCCATGCTAGAATAACATGAAACTTTGTATACACAATGGGATCCGGTATATCTAGGTCGGAAATTAGTTTCTGTTGCTAGAAATTGTAAAAGAAAAAAAAAATACAGCGGTTTTTTGAGTTTTTTACGGCTTGTATGAAAACCTTAATCATCATCATCATGTCAGCCGAAAGACGTCCACTGCTGGACATAGGCCTCCCCCAACGACTTCCACAATGACCGGTCCTGCGCCACCCGCATCCAGCGGACACCCGCGACCTTCACCAGGTCATCGGTCCACCGTGTGGGGGGCCTGCCCACGCTACGCCTTCCGGTACGGTACGTGGTCGCCACTCGAGAACCTTTCCGCCCCAACAGAGAGCGTAAATACGTCCTCCTTTTGGATTACTAGGGTTTTTTTCCTGATTCTCACCACAGCGCACCCTCAGGAGCTCTTGAGACCTTACCACCAAGACCACAACATCACATTCCTAAAGAGCAAGCAGTGGTGTTATTATGACTACCGCAGAGCGGTTCTTTGTAAGGTTGAGGTGACTAAGGTTGAGTTGGGTTGATTGGGAGATTCCATTTCCAACGAACAAAATGGAATACATTAAGGACCCAATCTAAGGCAACGTTAAAATTGTACGGATTAAACTTAAAATAAACTAGAAATAGTTTTGGTTGGCCAAATTCACATTAACTGCACACAAGAGTTCAACGCCCGCGAAGAAAAATACACGTTGCTTTTTAAAACAATATCTACTCGAACGCTCCCGCGGATTCGACGGAGCTACTCAGTGAAATAACAAGATTTTTTGTTGAGATAATTTCCGATTTTATTAGCTCCATCTATAGCGTGGTATGGAGCAAGATTGATGATTCTCGTGTCTCCATTTTATTTCCCCGCGGATAATCTCGTTGTCTCCGGCTTAGAGGACATGTGAGCAGGAAATACGACGGCAATTTTCCTCCAACTATAGAAAAATGAGGAACAGTTAGCGTCCCGCTTGGGCACCCACGAGTGGGCACGCAATCATTTCGGATGTCAAAGACCATATACTTATACAATTGAGCATGATTGGTGGTAGAATCCTCTTGAAATTCTTACCAACTTAGTGCAATGAATCCTTTTGTGTGTATTTAGATACTAATTTCTCCGTCTAGATTAGAATGTAGCCCAGAGAATGCAGAGTTACTATCAAAAGCGGGATATTTACCATATATATTAGTTTTTTTAACCGACTTCAAGATTTCAAAAGAGGAGGTTATCAATTCGGTTGTATGTTTTTTTTTTTATATTTGTTACTCCATAACTCCGTCATTTCCTAACCGATTTGGAAAATTCTTTTTTTGATTGTTAGTATATATATCCAAGTTGGTCCCATTTTTTTCAAAACGCAGTTCTGATGATGGGATCCATGAGGAATTGAGGGAACTCCTCAAATCTTTAAGGCAAACATATAGTGATTTTTGTATTTTTATCAACAAGTCAAGCATTTGCATCCAAAAATGTGACATTGGATGAAGTGGAACTGCTGATGATGGTCAGAACAGAACTCTTCAACGACGAAAAGTTCACGTTTGGTGATTTGTCCTCCTAGCTGTGTTTGTTAAGCAAGTTCTATTTTCACGATTGATTTTTGTCATGCTCGAGTTCTGATGATGGATTCCCTTAGGAATCGAGGGAACTCTTCAAATGTGAAAGGCACACAAATAGTGATTTTAGTATTTTCATGAACTAATCAAGCATTTTCATTCATAAAAGTGACATTTGATGAACTGCTGATGATTGATCAGAACGGAACTCTTCAACGACGCGTAGTTCACGTTTGGCGATTTGGTCTCTTCGTTTTGTTTGTCAAGCAAGCAAGATTTTTCCATAATTCCATGAGGAATTGAGGGTACTTAGTCTTCTACCATTTTACACTACTTATAGCCATTTCTATTTTATTGTATGGAATCTAAGAGTGCACCATCTAAGTATAATTATCTTTCACCGGCCTCCCCCATTGAAGTTGATTTTTCTTTCTTAAAAATTATTAGTTCAGCGAGTTATAATATGATATGTCTTATCGATTGCTGTGGGTGGGTAGACCGCAACTAAAACTCGCAGCACGTCAGTTAATCCTTGAAAATGGCGCTTAAAACAGAGCCGAAATATTCGGAACTCACATGATAACAACCCCGTTTTTAATAAAAAATTCAAAAATGATCATGTTAGCATAATCGCTATTTGCCCATAGCTAAAATTCTCTAGTGACGTCACATATTCAATCACAAATCGACAAACACGGTGTTTATACACGACGTGTGATAATAAAACATGTTTATGAGTGGCCAGGTGCTGCAGGTACAAGCAGTCAAAAGTTTCAGAAACACTACTTGTTATTAGAATAGAACAAAAGATGCGTTAAACGTTAATTGCTCGTCTCCACAGCTGGGGAGGGTCGTTGCTGATAAAGGTGGAGCTTGCCCTTTTGTCTCGTTAGCTGTATCCTGCGATAAGTGGTCTATTGGCGCTCTCTGAATGCGACTACTATTTAAAATTCTACCTCACATTTTAGCTACACGTAAAACACATAGGTATACTTTTTTAACTTAAGCTATTCATTGAAATAAGATTCGATATATTTTAATAGGTAAACAAATCTTACTTTGGGTAATAGACAACAGTAAAATATACATTGGCACCCAAATAAACACATTATAATTATCACTGTCAAATTGGATAAATCTGTAAGGATACGAGTAGTTGTTGTGTGTAAAAGAAATTATTCAGGAACAAAATCCTCGTACCTTCTCAACAAATGAATATATATACTTACCTACCCGGGTTGGAACCCCGGAGTGCCAGTTTTGTTAGTCACTAACTTGGCTAGGCTTGGGTATAAACAACTAAAGGTTTGCTTAGATTTATATTCTCACTCATGCGTACCCTTATCTTCTCAATCTTCCTTTACGCTTCTAAGACCTGGACACTGAAAGCCCGGATACTAAAGAAGATAGACGCGTTCGAGATGCAGTGCTGGCGCAGAATGCTTCGGATATCTTGGACTGAACGTCGCTCAAACGAGTCTATCTTGCAGGAGCTCAATATAAAAACAAGACTGTCCGCCATTTGTACTCAAAGAGTGCTCAATTAAAATTAATCCAAGTTCTTTGGACACATGGTCAGGCGCGGCGTTGATACGCTGGAAAGGCGTATTATTACTGGGCGCGTCGATGGAAGGAGGTGCAGAGGACGTACACCACGAAGATGCGGTCCAAAAAGTTGCCGGGTCCACATTACAGGCGACTGTACAAAAGGCTCAAGACCGCGCGGCCTGGAGAGCAGTGGTTAAAAGCTTCAACACCCATAGCAGTCACGTCCCTCAGGCATAAGGTTACGACCACGAAGAAGATTTATATTAAATATACTAGCTGTTGCCCGCGACTTCGTCCGCGTCTTCGCTCCTATTGGTCGCGGCGTGATGTTATATAGCTTAAAGCCTTCCTCGATAAATGGACTATCCAACAACAAAAATATTTTTTCAATTCAAACCTGTTCCTGAGATTAGCGCGTTCAAACAAACAAACAAACTCTTCAGCTCTGCAGCTGGTATACATTAAACAATCGTTTGAGCCGAGTAGTTACGAGCGGACATAGGAACGGACATACAGATCAAACACAATAACCCTCATTTTGAGCTTCACCGCAGCCGGGTATAAATGACTATTGTTTCATCCATTTAAATTCGCCGTGTGTGTTCAAAATGAATGGCACAAACCAATGACTAAAGAAAGAAATATCGAGTGTATACATCAAACGTTAAAACGCGTGCAATCACTCTCCTCGGTGTATCATGTTGGCAGGCCGCGACTCGTGACGAATGTCTTGATTACATTCCTGCGACTCGAGGGCTTCTGACGGATGACCACTTCTTTTATTGCGAGCCCTAACCGCAATGCCAATAAATAAACTAGTATTAGTTTGCGCGTGTGGCTTTGCATTCAGTGACAGCCAGTCATTTTAAATTCAGTCTGAGTATTATTGCGTCGCCTCTCTTAGCTCTAACATATCTGACTATGATATAGTATAATTGAGAGTGCTGTATTCCTATTTAATTTCAATTATATATTGTAGCTTGATGTGGAATTAGGTGCGTTCTTGCATTTGCCATTTTCGGGTTTTTTCCTCCAGTTTTATGTATATGGAATAATTTTTGGCATTTTACCCAGAAAGAGACGGTCGATCGAAAAAAATAATAATAAAGTACTTCAGCGACACGAAATGAGGCGAAGCTTTTCTAAGTGACGGTATTTACAATGCTACTTTAATTTAGTATTTACTTTTAGTGTAACGCCAAAAACCAACACACATTATATTAAACCTGTGCATGCAGAAACCTTTTATCAAATTTGCTCACTACCTACTTAATTAATTTGAACTTACCTTGTTAGGCGCCAGTTTTTCTGCACATATTAAATACTTCACTACTGCAAGTAACTTCTCCAATCAGTGAGCACTGTGAGCAGAGACTTAAGAGCTCTTGGTTTGAACATTAATGGGTACTAGCTTTCGTGGGTCTATTGTAATTGCGGTTGTGGAAAACCAGTATTTACTCGTACTTATTTGTGAGCGAAACTTGGCTGGTGGCCCGCACTCGCTTGCCCAGAACAACTTGTGCCAATTACGGTGACAATCTTACGGGACAATCTTACGGTGACAATCTTACGGGAAATTGATGGAGATGGTTGTTAAAAAAAAGGGTACTCAAAAAGCACCCTATTAAAAAGTTTTAGTTTACACTACTTTTTAAAACCATCTCAATATGATGAATCCACAATGTTTAGTCGTAATATTCAACCAAGCATCTGCAACGAAAAATGAAAAATAAAAAATCCACAAGTTAGTGAGTGATATAGAGCTCGCTACTAAAACTAAGCCAACATTTCAAATACTTAGTTTTAATATTGGCTGAGATCCTGCCTTTATTTCTACTAAATATAACTAGAAAAACCTCGATAGACCTTTGGGAGCTACGACTCTATAAACTGACACACAGATAAACATGTTAAACTTAATATAAATACCCCTCGTTTGCGTCTGTGGTTAAAAAAGCTTTTAAAATAAAATTAAAAACGGTTGGAGCGGACAGACAGATAAGCGCTGAGATTATTCCATAAGTATTTTCGTTCAGAAACAATAAAGCAACGTTTTGTGGATAGGGCGCGCGTATCAAATGCCCAACCGTTTGTACATAATTAAATGCATTAAGACAAATAGAGCTCCTGAACAAAAAAACAACACACCACTTTCGGACCGTTTGCATGGGAATAAAACATATGACGGCCCTGTGTGTCTGCGGGGTTATTACGAGTACGAAACGTTTTCGAGTGTGTGTAGGGAGATAGATCTAAAGCTCGAAACGCACAGAGCGGGCGCGGCGCGGTGCGGGGCGGAGGCGGTTTTGCATTTTTGATCTTTCCGAAACGGTCTGTCGTTTACTGCTTCATATGTCACACACGCCACCTCCGCTCTACCGCGCTACTGAGTACCGAGCGGTTTTTTGGTGCGATGTGCCCTGGACCGCGTTCGCTTACCGCAAAACCGCCTCCATTCACAACAAAGTTCCCGTCTCGCGTTTCAAGCTTAATTTTCCATACTAAAAATGTCAGTTAGATCTATCCTACGTTACCTATCTTACGTTAGAAAAATTACGTGACTACCCTGCTGGACAAGTGGTCATGTTAAGCAAGAAAACATCATGTAACTACTTTATTTTAGGGTCAAGTACGTTACACAGTGGTTCTCCTGTGGTCCACCTAAGGTCATGACTTGGCGAGGCATTCGTATCGCCCCGCTTCCGCGCATCCCGCGCCAGTCAGGAAGCACTCATTTAAATGTATGGGGCGCAATAAAAAGGAGTACTGACTCTACTGATGGTTGACACTGACAGCTGGAAGTTTTCGCACTGGGTGACACTGACACCCAAACGGACCAACCCCCGAATGCCACCCATGCTACAGGCCACTGCTAATTCATTAGTAAGAAAAAAAATGCACTTTTTACTATTTTACTTTGATTAAATGAAGTAATTACATGATTTAGATTTAGATTTTTCAAAAGATTAGTTTAGCTACATAAGTGAACCACCACCACCACCATATCAGCCCTAGGACGTCCACTGCTGGACATAGGCCTCCCCCAATTTCATGGGGGGTAAATGCCATAATCGCCACGCTTGGCATGCGGGTTGGCGATCGCACAAGGCGAGTGAACAGCTGAAGAAAAAATCCTTTTGAATTTTCTTTTCTCACAAGGAATCCCTTTGTTTGCCCTCTTCATCAAGTCTTAATACATTTTTAAATAATGATGGAGTCAAGAAAACTGTTTTTTTAGTAATCAATGAAGAGAATGATCTTATTATCGTAATAAATGACGTACGTACAAGGCCGTCTATACAACTCACTACGACACTCGCATTTGCGTGGCGCCAAAGCCTGCATTTTACTAGATATTGAAAAGATTATAAGTTTATAATATATAATTTGATTAGCTACCATTCCATTCGCTCACACACCCCTAAAACTAGGATCTAGCTCTGACGCAAAAGAACATCGTTATGTATAATCTCTCTTATGTTATGTTAATGGTTAATAAAAGGTAATCTCAGCATCTCTCACTTTCTCTTCATCACTGATCACAAATTTCGAGAATTAAATTTGCCTTTCACGGTTCCGTAGTAAATAAGGAACCCTTAGTTTCGCCATGTTCGTCTGTCCATTGGCAACTTAACTTAGTGACCCTATTAGAAAGCTGTAATTTGCCATGAGTGTAGAAATTGGTTACGCCGATAAAACTGTATTTTTTTGTTGGGTACATGTCGTACACTTAAAGTGAGAATGCATTATTTGTGGGTTATCGTTGGATAGTTCGTTCAAAAATATGATATATTTTCTATAACCATTTTTTGATTCAGGAATCCAAACCGTGGTATTAAACTTTAATTTAAAGTTAAGAAATGAACTTACTTGGAAAAGCAAACTTTCGTACGGTTACCAGTGATTACTTATATAATGATGTTAGTCGTGTCAAACATACCATAAATAATGTATACGTAAGTTTGTAAACTTTATCTCAGCATAATATAGGGTTCCCCAGATGTCTAACCAGTAGTAATGGGTAGATATCTATCATCATGGGTGGTTAAAAAGCATTTGGCCGGTTTTTTTCTGAATTTCGCTAACGGTCTCTGGGTGGTCGTTCAAATAAATAGTTGTATTGATTTGGAAAATAAATGAAATAATATTTGAAGCCAAGAAAAACGAATGCAAAAATAAGAGCGGCGACATCTGGCAGTCTTATACGCATCTGGAAGGGACAAGGTTATCGTTTGAATTTAATAGCCATTTCTGATCACTCTTCAGAGACAGTTTTGAAAACCAACGGGGGGCGGCCACCCTGTTAATAGCGAAAGTGCCGCGAAGGGGTGCCGCTAGGTCTTATCTCGCCTTCCCGGCGACGAGTTACATTTAATTGTCCAAGTTTTATTGTAGAGATCCTAATTGCAATATTGGTGGCTAAAGAATAGACGCTCTCATTAACTTATCTAGCGTGAAGTATCGATGTTCGGGCACGTTTTAGTTCGTCAGCGTTTATAGCAAGCAATTTGTTCGCGTAACGATAAAGTTAAAAACTTACACAGCATGAAAATGGGCATTGGTGGCGCTTGTAGAACAACAGCCCGGAGGACGATTCAATTTACTTTTATAGCCGAAGCTGATCCCTCCTGCGAGATCAGGTTTCTTGCTGGGAACTAATCATCGCATCCACTCTTTGATTCGTTATCGCTCCTTTGAAACGATTGCTTTCAGATCCCAATAGAAACATGTACCCGCCGCCTATAAGCTCCGGTATTGGAACTCGAATGGGGTTAAATATACGATTGATCTACTGTATTCCTACCTATTTTAGGCATTCCTTTGTGATGGAAAATATGTGGCCGAAATGCTTGGATAAAAAAATCCGTACCTATTTTAAACCTGTGGCCGGTCGGTGATGAAATGCTTATAACCAACAATCCTACCTATATACTTATAGTACCTATTGATACTGTAACAAATTTGTGTTAAGTTCTGTGGTGGAAATTATGTTTCTTAGAGATTGTAAAATCAAGTAGGTGATTTTACCAACAAACTATGGGAAGAGCTGTAGCCTACCAACCTAACTGTCCTGTCGTCCTAACAACCCTAGACAAACCTAGCACTAACCATAGGTTAAAATATACATATATATATAATAAGTGCGGGATGTCTGCACCAAGAGACCTAAGGGTAAAGTGGGATATTCTCACTGCCAATCACACCGACTCATGTGACTGTTACGGTTAAAGGTGTCTTGACCACAGTGAGAGGAATGACAACAGCAACGTCCAAACTCAAAGAGACTTTATTTACAAATTTACAAGCTATTTATACAGATTTTTACATATGTGTGTGTTAATAATGATTATCTTAATTTAACATGTATATTGTCAATTTAACAAAACATAGGTTGTACTTTGCCCGCTCTGTCAGCATCTGTGCAGTTTCTTGTCCCAAATCTTGATGCTGATTCTATGTAGGCATGTTCAACGCATGTGAACAGAGATTTTAGTTTAGTACACAAACTCACGTTGTCATTACAATGTTAACTGGAAGATATTCCAGTTAACATTGAAATGACAAGTTATAGTATCCTATTTTCGGTGATGAGACTGATGACTTTGCTTGTATAGTTAGTTTCTATCATCTATTTTAATTAAACAAATAAAATAAATAAAACGATGGTAAGAGACCTGATGGGGTGTCTTTAGTTCCTTAGAGCGTGGGACGGATGTTGGTGTGGGATGCTACCTGTGTAGACACACTGGCACCGTCTCACCTCCAACGGACTACAGTAAAAGCGGGTGCAGCGGCGGAAAACGCCGAAATTCTAAAGCGTAATAAATACAAGGGCCTCGGCAGAGAGTACATGTTTGTACCTTTTGGCGTCGAAACTCTAGGTCCATGGGGTCCCAGCGCGCATAAGTTATTTGCAGAAATTGCGAAGCGTCTGGTTGACGTAACTGGTGACCGAAGAGCTGGCCGTTTCCTCGCTCAACGTATCAGCATTGCGATACAGCGAGGAAATGCCGCCAGCATCCTCGGTACAATACCTCAAGGGCCCGTTTTAGATTTAAGTTAGTTTTAATTTTCTTTATATTATTTTGGTTAAGTATTCTTGTATATATTTTCGTTGTACATAAATAAATGATTACATGGGAAATAAATATTTCATTCATTCATTCACTTAAGAGCTGGGCTCTTGTCGGTGCAGCGTGATGCAGTTTTCGCCATTTCTGTCGGTCCAAGGCTAGTTTCTTGACGTCCTGGTACGACACGACCTCCACGTCCTCCTTTAAATATTAGGGGACAATATTTAACACCACAGTCCCACAGTAAGCTCAATAATTGTCGGAATTGTTTTTTTAGGGGGATATCTGCATACATACATACACACTTGTGGAAGCTACATACATATAAATTACGTTCCGAACATCCAAGTCCTAGCTAAATCACGGAAGCACTACGGCATGTCTTTTCAATGTAAGTGGTTTGTCACATGTTATCTATATTAATAATTTCGTGCAGGGGTACGGTAGACCCGAACGAGACCTGTCTCAAATTGAAGAACGTATAAAAATAACGATTTTTGAGTTGAACATATGTATCCGCAAAATTCGGATTGTCGCGTATTTTGCATTTAAAAGTGTTAATTTGATGACAAAACGTCGGCCATATTGCCCACAGACTATATTGCTATATTAAATTTGTTGGTTGACAGTGTCGGCTACGTTCGAAAATCGTGAACTATTTTTGCGTCCGGTATGTTGGCCAGGTTGCTGGGCTGCGTTCTAGGTGATGGGCCATCATCGCCCATTGTGTGGATTCGGCTAGCCGCGTCTGCAGCGTTTTCAAGCGCTCTATACACCTATCAGCCTAGCTAGCACGATAACTTATACCGTCACGTTATATGGGCGAAATGTATTAAAACGTCACATAAAACGTAACGGTATAATCTATCGTGCTAGCTAGACTGATTGTCACAACAACCACCTTCAAAGCGAATGTATGGGGCCTGTTAGATGGATTCATATCACGATAAGTATCACGATAAGTATCACGTGAATATTAAAGCAAAATCCGTACAAATTTGAAAACTGCGATAATATTGACACCCCAGTATTGTGATAATATTAATCATGTAAAGGACACCACTTGAATGTTTGCTGAGTCTGTCCGCCATCTTAAAGCTGCGTCTCTATTTTGTTTGTGACAAACTACTAGGTGACTTATGGCTTTTAAACGTCTAGCTAAATTCTATCCCTATCTCGCTCTATCTTATAACTTAGTGGTACTGGGGGACGACTCCGAAATTCGAAATCCGAACTTCGTATGGTGCCGTCCCTTTCACTCATATAGTCTATGACAGGAGAGTGAAAGGGACGGCACCATACGAAGTTAGGATTTTGAATTTCGGAGTAGACCCTCAGGTCATGCCGTTCGCCGCGCTCGGACGTTAGAGGCGTTACTGCGAACCGAAAACGAAGTATCTGCCTCTCTCGCACATGTATATTCGAACGACAGAGAGGAAGATAGTTCGTTTTTGGTTCGCGGTAGGCCCTCAGGCGTCAACTTTAAAACGAATAGGGTATTTTACTATAAGAGAAATAAAATTCAAAATGTAATAAAAACCAGCCAAGTGCGTCGGAGTCGCACACTGAGGGTTCCGTACAACTAAAAAACAAATGTGATTTATCAATATATTGATATTTTTGGTAAAATATACTTCATAATAAACATTATCACTTAATTTCAAGTTCATAGGTCGATGGGAAGCTAAAAAATTATATGTGTGACAGACAACACACGGAATGTTCTTTGACTTTCTTCGACCGTCCGCCACGCTCGGACTAAGGTGCTACCAACCGAAAACTAAATATATATGCCTCTCTGTCGCACTTGCATATTCGAGCGCGGAGAGGGAAATACTTCGTTTTCAGATCGTGGTAGGCCCTCTGGTCTGACGGCTCCTATTCCTGGATGGTGCGCGTATCGGTTGTTAAATAGCTTCCATTAATTGGAGAAAATATTACCAACTGTTATTATTATCACGAGAAACACTGAATATTGAAGCAACATCCATAGGGGCCTGTTACATGGTTATTATTATCACGCGATATACTCATATCACGATCCGTATCACGTGCAATGAATATTGAAGAAAAATCCATACGATTTTGAAAACCACGATAATATTGACACACCAGTATTGTGATAGTATTAAGCGTTTAACAGACCCCATACAATTTTAAAAATCGCGATAATATTGAGTGTAAAGGGCCCCACTGAATAGAATTTGGCGGAGAATAGAGAGCTGCTATCGCGAAACGAAAACGAACGAACATCGTGTATTTCCCTCTGTGTCGCTCGAATTTGCAAGTGCGACAGAGAGGGAGATACACGAACTTCATTTGTTTTTCGCGTTAGCAGCTCTGACTTCGCACCAAAAATACTGACTGGCACATCAATATTTAACAATGCACATCTGAATTGAATTTTAATGAACGATTTGTATTTTAGCTATACAAATCAGTACTGATTACGGTGTCAAATTTTTTATGTGCCTTTAAATACTACCCTTATAAAAATGCTTAGGATTAACTTGCAAAGATACTAGCCTTTGCCCGTGACGTCGTTTGCGTAATCTTTTACTCCCAATTCCATATAATTCCATTCCATACTTTTATTCCCAATCCAGACTACCTAAAGACTATATTTCTATACGATTCGAAGTTTCATCATAATCCGTTGTTGTAATGTTTTTATTTTATACATTTTTGTACACTATTTCTTTCGTCGTTTGCATAACTGTCACGAATAAATGTTTTGTTTATTTCTTTCTTATTTATTTCACCCGAGCGAAGCCGGGCTTTCATCTAGTTAGCCTTTATACTGCTGCTTGAGCCAATTCCGAGCAATAGTTGAGTCCACGGTTGAAAACAAATTCCGGTTAAGTGTAATATTAGCCTAATGTCTAAGTTTCCGTACTATTACTTCTTGTGGGGTGACCAAACTTAACAAATCGCTGTACTTTTGGTTAAAGGAAAAACAGCCATTGACTATTTATAAGTTTCATGGGTTGCAAAAAACACCCTTCCGAAACCGCAAAAAGTTGTCTACTGTCGCTTCAGTGAATAACTGACACAGTTAAAGTAATAAACAACTTTTTTATATTAATATATTTATAGGGGTGAATTGCAAAAAAATTTTACATAGGTAGTTAAGAACTTAATTATGTCTACATTCTAATTGATTCCTTTGTGTTACAAAAGTTACCAATATAAATTGTATGACTGTTTTTGTACAACTAATTAATCAATTAAAACGTAAACTTACCTACCTATAATGAAGTCCTTAGGTATGTACTCGTATAATTTATTTGCAATTCACCCGTATGTATTATGTATTTTTTTTACATTCGTTAGTAGTTTTCGGGGAACTGTCAGTTTATAATTGACCGAGCGAGAGAAGTGTCTCCGTTTCAGCTTTCGACAAAAATTCTTTCGTATGTCTGTCTGTCCGGATGTTCTCCTCTACAGGTCGCATTTCTCAACCAGTTCTTGTGAAATTTTGGAAGCAGGTTCGATAATTATATAGTTTTTTTGTCGAGTCAGTTTTCGAAAACTTTAAAATTTGAAAAAAAGAATGTGAGGTCTACAGCTCACAGAGCCACTAGTACTAGTAATGAATAATCTTATTAATTATTATTACAATGATGTCTTTTAGTAAAGAGAAGATACTGAATATTAGTACTGTGATCATGAGAACCACCTTGTCGTTCCCACCCTCAGTTAAATCACTGATGCAAAGCAAGAAACCAACGTGGTTGAAAAATTGTTCTCTGCGGAATCCCTCACTCGAGCTTTATTTACATTTGCGAGCCCACCACTATCATTCAGTAGGGTTTCGTTAGCCACTTTTAGGGTGGGTTGTTTCGGCCCGTTTGTAATTGTAAGTGATGTAACTAATAACAATGTTAAAATTAAAAAAATGTACGCGAGCCTGCAATAGGTTTTCGTGATCAAGTTCCTCTCAGATGATAGTTTATAAAATGATTCACAAAATTATATTATGAAGCCCTGTGAATGTAATGTTGGCGGTGGTTCGGTGAGTGGGTTTGAGCAGCGGTATTCTCTCACGCAGTTAGAAAATAATTTTCTGCCAATTGAGATTTTATAAAATTAAAGCCTATATCTTGAGGAATAAAAACGTCAACTGACTATAAAGTGGCGTATAATCCTCTATTTATTTCTCCACTATTGAAAAATACAGTGAAATGGCAGTTTAATGGTAAGATAACTAATGGGCTGTCTTTGGAACGGATGTTGGTGTGGGATGCTACCTGTGTAGTCACACTGGCACCGTCCAACGAAGTAAAGTAAAAGTGGATGCAGTGTTGGAAAACGCCGAAATTGTAAATCGTAATGAATATAAAGGCCTCGGCAGAGATTACAATTTTGTACCTTTTGGCGTCGAAACTATGTCTATGGGCTCCCAGCGCACACAAGTTACTTAGTGAAATTGCGAAACGTCTGATTGGCGTAACGTGACCGAAGAGCTGGCGACTTCCTCGCACAACGAATCAGCATTGCGATACAGCGAGGAAATACCGCCAGCATCCTCGCTGCAATACCACAATTTAGCTTTAAGTTAGTTTTAATATTATTTATTTAAGTTATTTTGCTTAAGGATTGTTGTACATATGTTCCTGGTACACAAAGTGGCCGACACTTTCTTAGCTAACTGCTCTGCTCTGAAGCATTTCACAAATCACTCGAGAGGAATGACCAACAAAACTTTAACCTGGCTAGTGGAATAGTAGATTAGATGCGTTGAGTGAGGTCGGATTAATTTCAAGTGATTAAGTATAGATATACTTCATTTCTATGTTTATAAAAAAACTGTAGGTTTTTAACTATATTGTTGTAGAATTACGTTTAAATATAATTGCTCGTTTTTATATTCACATTAAGATTTACTTACGGTAGCTAGCTTAAGCATAATCATTGTTATAAGCATATTTTTGGGAGAAAATGACTAACTAAAGAGTATGTTACGGTGTTCTTAAGTGTGGTATGTTTTAGAGACTATAGATTTTGACTTATATAAGCAGTATAAAAGTGTCATTTTGGCCTTCACACTTGCAAAATAAAGTTAAAATTATTTAAATACTAATTCAGAATTCCAGTCTTAATGTTATGAACAAAATAATTTTAGAAAATACCCTTTTAATGAATGTACTTCTATGTACACGGGGTAAATTTCCAAATTTAGCAACACGGACATCGTTAATGACTCTGATGGGAATAATTATTAGCATGTCTGGCGGACAAACCGTCCGGCCCACTCCAGTGCCTAACAGGTATTCCATGTTCGGGAAAGGATCTATAAATAGGTACCCACATGAACGTGGTTATCAGTTGGGAGAATTTTGTATTTTATTTTACTGTTTCATCTCGGATAAAAAACCTAAAAAATTGTCCCAACCGCAGGAAGATATGGCTTTAATCAGAAAATCTGGAATTAACTTCATTTTCTCAAACATGCAATGAAATATTGACATTATGTTCCTTATAATAGGCTGCGAAGTATGACGTTTTAGGTGCGGCTACGACAAGAGGTAGTTAATGGAATTTCATACAAATCTTGCATGCCTAGGACGGCACAGTCCTCTTTTTTTTAATTTCCATCTAAATCTAAATACATAAAAGAAGAAACTGACGGACTGACTGACTGACATATTAACGCACAGCCCAAACCGCTGGTCCTAGAGATTCCAAATTTGGCACGTAGGTTCCTTATAAGGTCTAGGGGTGCACTAAGAAATGATTTTTCAAAATTCAACCCCTAAGGGGGTGAAATGGGGGTCCGAAGTTTGTATGGGGAAACAAGACTATTTTATTCGAAACTTTACAGGAGTATTTCTAACGATAAATGAGTAAATACGTGTTTCAGGTTTTTTGAGAAATCAACCCCTAAAAGGGGGAAAGGTGGTGACAAGTTCTGAAAATCAACATGGGTATTGTTTTTTATGATATACCGGGTAGCTGATGACGTAAACAACAATGATTTTAAAATCTCCCGTGGTGGACGTGAAATACCATCCCCCCTGTTGGGGTGCGAGGGGCAAGAAAAAAAAAAAAATGTCGTTTTTATGATTTTTTGGGACGTTAACTACGAAAATGGCATTGATTTTGAAATTTAATATTGCGGACATGACAACTTTTAAAAGTTGGTGCCAAATTGCAATAAGAAACTGACTGACTGACTGAGTGACATATCAACGCACAGCCCAAACTGGTGGTTCGAGAGATACCAAATTTGGCATACATACCTTACAAGGTATGTATGCCAAACACCTTACACCCTTACTACATACCTTGTAAGGTCCAAAGGTGCATGAAGTGCCGTGAGTTTCCTATGAAGATACGACCTTTTTTGATTCAATGTATTGTAAGTGGTTTTATTAATCATTGCCGTCCGAAACGATTTCGACATAAATCGATATTTGAGCGTCCGAGAGGAGTCTTAATAGGAATACGAGGTACCTAAACTTTGAATAAAGTAACGGCCATATTGATTTTCTTCATTTCCGTCCCGATTTCGTTCAAAATTGATATCTGAGCGTCCGAGAGGTTTCATAATACGACTCCGAGGTAAAATTTGGAAAAAGTCGCAGCCATATTGATTTTCTTCTTTTCCTTCCCATATTTGTTCATAATCGATATCTGAGCGTCCGAGAGGTCTCGTAATACGAATCCGAGGTAAAATTTAGAAAAAGTGGCGACCATATTAATTTTTATCATTTCCGTCACGATTTCGTTCAAAATCGATGTCTGAGCGTCCGAGAGAATTCTTAATACGAATTCGAGGTAAAGTGGCGGTCATATTGATTTTCTTCATTTCCGTGCCTTTTTTCTTTCAAAATCGATATCTGAGTGTCCGAGAGGTCTCTTAATATGAATCTGAGGTGAAATTTGTGAAAGTGGCGGCCATTTTGTGCTTTTTTCGTCCCGATTTCGTTCAAAATCGATATCTGAGCGTCCGAGAGGTCTCTTAATACGAATCTGAGGTAAAATTTGGCACTCCATGCATGCCAGGGATTGTAAAAAAAAGTTTAATATTACTATATAGGCGTGTGGGGTATCTATGGATTGGCTTTTAAAAACGACAGAGGTTTCGATATTTTTTTCCATCAACCTTTAGATTTTTTTTTAATCGTATGGCATTTATTTACGAACCGTGGGATCTTCGAGAAGACAAGTACGGTTGCCAGTTTTTGTTGCACATTAAGCACCACCCAGAGGTCACGTGTAGGGTAACGGTGGGTACTCCTTACAGACGTAGTGCAACTTCGACCCCCTTTGTCAAGTGAGTGGGCAACTTGACTGTTAGAAGTTCTCAAGCCGCCCGAAGGCCTCTAACTTGGCTTAACGACTGCTGTCGTAGACAGCAGCCGGGATCAACGGCTTAACGTGCATTCCAAAGCACGAGAGCGCTCAGTTAGTAACCACTCAAAGTGTTCACCGATGGTTACGCTTAGTACGCGGGCGAAGCCGCGGGCAAATGCTAGTTTCTCATAAATTTGTGACACAGGCAAAAATTAAACATTGTTTTTTTTTGTTGTTTATTTCATTGCATGTTTGAGGAAAGCACTATACATACCTCGGCGGGAAATATGGGGTTGCCCGCCTCAGACCTATCCGGCCTCGCTCGCTCGGCCGTCTATAAGTCTTCGGCCGGCAACCCCTTTCGTCCCGGCCTCTGTAGTAATGTACTATTGTTTTTACTCTGCAATAGTTTTTCTTCATTAAAAGATCTTTTTAATTTTTGAATTAACATAACGCTAGTAAGTAATCCGCCATTCTTGCTACAACTAGGAACAATGTACCGTCTCGGAATAAGTAACTCTTTTTTGACAATTTATATGTATGCCATGCCCTTGTTTTACAGTTATTTCCTTCATTTTCCGCTAATCCTCCGAATCATACAATAGCTTTCCCTGTGATGTATATGAACTGTTCACTATTTCTACTAGAGATTATTTGACCTCAAACAACTCTTCTGTCCCGTCTACCAATGGAGCTCTTCTGAATTCCAGCATTATGATAGGTAGATTTAGATTCAGAATTTCATTACAGGAGATATGTCACCTCTTTTATCTTTCTTTCGGTCCTGTCTTTACACCTGACACGTGCTAAAATAATAGTAAATGTGTAGGTAACTGGTAATACAGTTCTTGTAATATAATGTTTAATGATGAGAGTAAATTAAACGTAATTATTTTAAGTATATAAAATAAAATAAAGTGAATATTTGCGATCCGACACGAATCGACCTAGTCGCAAACTAAGCTAAGCTTGTGCAAGACAACAAAATAGGTACATACTTATTTGGACAGATAAATACTTAAATATCATGTGTCATGTACAGATCTCAAATTTTCGTGCCGATGACATAAAATTGCATATAGGCTGATTCCAATTGGTGTTATAGTAATTATCAATCTTTAGTCATCAATCATTTAATCATGCATTTATAATGGTCTTCTTCTCAAATACGGCCTAATTTAATTTATAAGCAGGTGAGGAGCTCATGTTCTTTCAAGTTTTATAACGGGTTATATGAATGTTGAATCTAAATATTAACGTAAATTCTCTGCATTTATGATGGTAATAGCATGATTAAATGATTGATAATTACTATAACACTATTTGGAATCACCTATATGCAGTGTGACGTCAATTTTACGTCATATCGGCATGAAAAGTTCGAGCCCTGGTCATGTATATAGTATGTAACATATTGTTTTGTAAAAATGACACCTCGCTGAGTTTCTTACGCCGGATCTTCTCGTGGTAGAGGTTTATTTTTCCGACCCGGTGGTAGCTTATTGATATTCATAGTTGCATATAATGTGCCTAAATTGAAGAATAATAACTTTTTTTTCATCCAAAAATCAGGAACAATTTATTTGTGAGCACACTCACATGTAAATGCCTTGACCGGGTCTCGAACCCGGGACTTCTTGCTTCGTAGGCAG
Organism: Notocelia uddmanniana; assembly: GCA_905163555.1. Lineage (NCBI taxonomy): Eukaryota > Metazoa > Arthropoda > Insecta > Lepidoptera > Tortricidae > Notocelia > Notocelia uddmanniana. Next base: position 18,464,558 of record LR991059.1, on the reverse strand, counting down.
GGTCACTACCAACTAGGCTAAATGTTTATCCATTGGCTAATATAAAAGATTAAAATATACGATCAACATATAACCAGATTTCAATAGGCTTTCTGCGTGCTAACTGCACGGACGCAGACAATTTGTTTGTTACACAATCCTGGGCAAATTGTGAGATGACGAAGTGAAATTCAAAACAAATATTACCTTTTGTTTGTATTGTGTGATACACTGTTTTATTTTGATGACACTCTTTTATACGCAGTATACATCGGACTTTGAGTCAATATTTGGCATTGCAAATTAAAATCTGCGTTCCGGGAAATATTCCTATTCCATAATAATATTATCTGATTGTTCCATTTATTTCAATCCAGAATCTAATACAGGGGAATCTCATCCCATTTTCATTTCCTTTTCTTTTGGCGACGATTCTCTATTGTTAGAGTAATGTATACAAAAGTGAAATCCACTTAGTTCTAAAATTAATGAAATATGCTTTTGTGAAAATATATTTCCTAATGTAATTCATTCATCCCTACAAGATAATGAGATATCTAATGATTATTCTTTGTTCAGCGTGTTTTATCATGGGTTCGTTATAATGAGCATATCGATTTTAAATGAAAGTTAACGGGGTTCAAAGCATTACTTAATAAATCTCATAGGGTCGTAGTAATTACGCGTTAGCATTTCACACCATATAGGATTGTGAGTGATTGAAGTACATAAAGCATGCCATAGAGAATATGGGGGGTGATGCAGATAGTTGAAATACTGATGTTACGTGTTGACGTTGTGAATAATCAAAACATGTACTTCGAAAAATTGGTAGCTATCTCCGACGGTCCAGCTAAAATCAGTTTTTTAATAAGTAAAGTTTGTGTTATACTGTTCAATAAATTAAAAGTACCCTAATAATGAACAACGGATACCTCAACATTTTTGGAAAATAAATATTCACGATCTAATGCATTTTCATTTCACCGGCCCTACCAACATTGCATTAAATAAATATCTTAAGGCGAAGGGGTAGGCAAGCTATTTCCATACAAACTTTGTGCAAGTTTTTCTTCGTTTATGTTTGCGCTACAGTTATTACTTTATGGTCAATATGCTTATTTTTCTGTTAGCTACGACTTGTTTATTTTTTTAATTATGTTATTTTTTTCAAATTTCAACATTAGGTTCTGCGTATATCCAATATGTACAAGCAAAAATAAAAAATATATAGAATAAAATGGTGTAGTGCCAAAACTAACAAACAAAACTTGCACAACGTTTGTATGGAGAAGGCCTTGCCCTACCCTTCGCCTTAAAGCAACAACCAAACCTTGCATTAAAGCGACATTGTTTACGTTTTTTGCCGACTCGCTCTTCCAAGCAGGCTGGTCAAAGTTTTGTGATTCGCCGGCAGATTCGGTAGACCTATGTAAATTTTATAGTTCTCCGAATAAAGACCCCTCCGGTCGCCGTGTATTCACTTACTAAGCAACACATAAACTATGTTTACTAGTGGTCAACAGCAATAAATGGTAATAACATATTGTTTTACGGTGGCTTTAGCGAGTCGTGGTTTGTAAAAAGAGCATAAAGATTCATCTGCTAATTTGTAATAATACTTGCGTAGATACTCACTACTGGTTATAGTTTAAGTAATACGCATCAAGGTTTATTGATAAGTAGTTGTCGTACCATCCTATTACACGATTGCTACTAATATCACTGCTAGATTAACCTTCCGTTGTACAACATAATAGATGTTAACTGAGAGAAGTAAGTAGGTAGAACGTGGAAGCCACAGGCGGAGCCGCAACCGCGGCGCATCACACGACTGACCGCACGCACGGCACCAACAATCGATTCAACCAGCCGCCCACGTTTGTGGCATTTCGTAAATCTATGTCGATTCACAACCTCTTTCACCTCGTTAGTTCATAGATTGATCTGATTTCTTGATCCTGAAATACGTTACATCTACATTTTAAGAGGATGCTTTGATTCCCTGTTAACTGCGCCCCCAGTAAGAGACGACGTTCAGGCCTCCGCGCCCAAAAAAACGAGATAATTAAAAAAAACTGGTCAAGACTGAGAAAATTTTCGATAAATACTTATCTAACTGTAAATATTTTTACATGCGGAATCGTTCGCAAAATTATAATATCCAACCGGAGTGAAATATTGAAAAACTGATCATCCCGGGCGTGATATGACCCCACGAGCTTTGGAATCCGTCCATCGCTTCTGAGCTATTTTTTCACTCTGTTAGGAAATTCTTATACTTATCTAATTTTGTAAAGATTATTTAAAAAAAAAACATTATTATTAGTTAGTGGAAGTAAAATATCGTTATTTTACCATAATTGTGACGATTAATTAAAGTGTACGAGAAAAAAAGGAAAATAAGGATATAGCTAACTATGTTTTAATTGTATTTGTGTTTTAACACCAAAATATGTATATTAGTCAAGATACAGCAGTTCAGTTTTCATATAATATATATTTACGTTTTCGGGTATTTTTTTGCTCTGAGCAGTAAAGATAAATTATTCTAGTTCAGCCAGTTATTGAAAAATCTCATAATTTTCCTATTCATGCCCACCTGATTCGCTTGAGGCGAGTTGTTTGTAAGGCCATGTTTATAAAAAGGCGACACGTGTATATGTATAGTGAGGTGGGTGGCACGTGACACGTGCTGCCAGGCGAGTATGGAAACAATCACGCCGGTACGCAAACATTACTAAGCAAGGCGAATATTTGTCTTTGGCGAACCAGATACGCGGCCTGAGCATTATGAATGCTAGTACTGCATGCTCTTAAAATCCTATCACTACTCGTTAAACTACTCACTCCTAGTATATCTTGGTCTTAAGGTTCACAAACTAAGATTGAACGAAAATTGAACTTACACTGGTTCCACTGAGTTGTGATCTGTAAGCATTGTGAATAAAAGCTCTGCTATTGACATAAATGTCTCTTTCTGAGTTCGCAACTTGCCGATGCGAACTCAACTATTGTTTCGACGTACGAAATGGTAAACTTTGGTTTGTAACTTTGTGAACATTTGTATTTGTTCAATAGGTTTTCAATGGCTATTTCATTTTCAGTGTTGAAAGAGCTGCTGGAATTCTGTGGATAAGTATCCACAGAATCCCAGCAGCTCTAAGTAAGTACTCCAAAGTTGAATTATTTATTCAATAATATAATGAGCATTCGAATAATACCAACGTAATGAAAATATTTATTCTACATAAGATATGCCTTCGAATAATAAGCAATATCAAGCAACGCAACAGTTGTATATATGTTCCACTTTATACTTAAATACATGGAAAACATCCAAGACCCAGGAACAAATATCCGTGCTAAATGCACAAACAATGCCCTCCCTGACCGCGATTTGAACCCGGAAACTCCGGATTCGTAGGCAGGGTCACTGCCAACTAAGCCAAAGTGGTTGTCGATACGTTATAAAAACACTCTGCTTCAAACTTCATCAAAATTAAAATTCCGCAGATATTTGATGTCGATATGAATTTATAATAAGTTGCCTAACGATATAACTGACAAAAATTATAACAGATTTATCTTACAATATTTAATAGAAAAATCATTTTAGCGCAAATAAATATTAAAATTTTAAATGTTAAGCCTAATCACATCACCATACCTTTATGTCCAGTTGTCCATCTCTTACGCCAAACATTTTATTTCAAAATGTGTACTCAAAATGGTCCAAAAACCAACAAAGTTGAGAGTTAGGTAATTAAATAGGACTTTAAATTTATATATTGCAAACGAAACATTTACAGCATTACAGTCGAAATCTACTATTAACTCTTATTCACTCTGACTAAAATATGAATATCTCAGTTCTGCAATGGAATTCAATTTGAGGCCCATTGAACGGCATGAAGTAGATTTTGAAGACCTATATAAATGTACTAGCTTTTGCCCGCGACTTCGTCCGCGTATAATTCGTTCTCGCCTTAGAGTGATTTGTTTTCCCATACAATCTTTCTCAAGCTCAGGTGTACACCAGGAACTTAGGGGTGACATGTTGGAGAAGGAAAGCCACGAATATATCGGACTGGAGATATTTGCTTGACCAGGCTAGCCTAGGGCCCACCCGCGGCTATAACGCCTCAGATGATGATGATGATACAATCTTTCACCCTTCTTTACACCCCCTTAAGAAATGATTACAGTCACTATGACATTCCCTAGAAATCCTTTTGTCAAAACGAATGATTAAGTGCTTATTTTGGAATATCAAATGTACCGATCCTAGACGAATGAATTTCGTCAAAAACATTACATGTACATTGTACAATGATAAAAGTCTCGCTACGCAGTTCTACCGTAAAAAGTTATCCCAACAGAGCGAGTTCTTCATGTAAGTATGATGACCGAAGGCCGGAAGCAGAGAGGCGAGACACGCGAGGCTGAAGGCCGAGCCTCCCAACAGAGTAGATTCTTCATGTAAGGTTGATGACTGAAAAGCCGAAGGAGAGTGTGTGGCAAGGCATTTTTCGAATATCTTCCATGTACAGACTTTTGACCCTCTTCTAAGTGTACATCTAAGATGCTCCAACTGTCTATGCTGACGATTGGGTTGCTCAGCTCAAGTGATCTCTTATATCAAACAGTTTTTATGGTGTGAAGGGTCAACAATTACATAAAAAAAACCGCACGACAAAACTAAATGGTACACCGACGATACAAAGTGTGCATTGAAACATCTGTTTTTGTATTTAAGCATATGAATAAAAACAATGCCAAAGTATCGCAAATGCATTTTGATGTACACGCAAAGTAGAACTAATTTCGAAAAGGTTGTGCTCAAAAATAGCGTCAACAATCAGAAGGAATTATGATACTTCGGTTTAGACATAATGAATCGTCAACTTGTTTACAATTCTGCTATGCTTTAAGTTAAATTTCTTGACACGCTGTTATACTCCCAATTGGCTGAAACTTAAATCGTAGAATGGCGTATTAAACCACCCCGTTTCATAGACCTTACTTGCATGACTTGCATCCCCGATTTAATATCCCTTTGATGGAAGATCATCGGGACAAAAAGTACACTTATAATATATATAAGTGAATCCAGATTATATACTATTAGCATACAAATCATCTTAATCTGTTCAGCCGTTTTTGCGTGATTCAGTGACAAACACAGTTACTTAATGGAATAAATTATAATAGTGTTCAAAATTTGAAGAGACCGTGGTGGCTGGCGCGCACACTAGGCAGCGCCGCGGCGCAGCGCTTGCGTTTACTTTTTTTTTTTTAGTTTCTATCTTAAGATTTCACAAATTTTGAATGAGGATGTTTTTCCTTTGTCGTCAAATAAATGCTTATCAATTTTCATACCTGTAACTCATGGATTAAAGGAGTTCCCATACAAAATTCAACCCCTCTTTTTACCCTCTTTTAACCCAAATCTGTACAATTTTTATAGCCTAAAACCTGATCGGGTAGTTACTCGACAGATTAGTAAAGTTTTCATCAAAATCCGTTCAGCCGTTTTCACGTGATGCGCGTTCATATAAACAGACAAACAGATAAACAGATAAACAGACAAACAGACAAAAATTCTAAAAACTGTTGGAACTTATTCTGTTATCGATTCTAAGTATCCCCAGTCAGTTTTTTTCGAATATCTTCCATATACAGACTTTCGACCCTCTTCAGCTTTATTATATGTATAGATAGATAATGACTTAATTCTTAGTTTTATTGGTTTTAGGACCAGACTCCATGCAATTTCTTTTATCAATGGATGCATTACATTGTTAGCGAGGAGGATGATAATTCCATTATCTATTTTTATGTTTAACTTGCTACCAATGTATTTTTACCAATTATTTATTCGATTTAATTCATTTGTTGTGTAATTTATTTGTGTTTTTTGCATATTTTTTTGAAATTCTTATAATTAATTACGTTTAAGTCATATTACCATATTATTAATTTATACCACTATTTAAAGGCTGAATAATATTATAAAACGATTTTTGATGCGTTCTATCCTTCCTTGTACAGTACCTAGCATTAAGTTGCATGTGTTTGTTTGTGTTATTAATAATTTGAAATTGACTATTTATGTACGAAATTACTAACAAATATACGCTCGTGTAAAAATCACTATTTCAGCAAGTATTCCTAAATATGTATGTAAATAGCAGCGTTCGACAACGTATAATAAAATCTACATTTCGGCACAGACCCTGCAAGCAGTTATCTTAGTTCAGGGGAATAAAAATGTTGCGAATTCATCTTGGTCGGCAACAATATTAGTAGATAATGGAGTAGGGTCAGATCCCATCAAAAACATAAATGTGAAAACGGGAGCCAAGTTCAATATTAAGAATATGCGATGCTTGGTTGTCGTCTCCGCCGACAAAAGAATTGAGATCTAAATGGGTGCCAACTTCCGTAGATTCTCTGAAATGGTGCCAAGTCCGGCACTACATTGTTTACAATAAAACTAATTTATTGTGGCTTAATGCATTTTGAGCACAGTAAATTAGTTTTATTGTACAACCAAGCATCGCATATTCTTAATATTGAACTTGGCTCCCGTTTCCACTTTTATGTTTTTGATGGGATATCATTACTTTTTGTCAATCTTCGCCAAATGGTGCTTTTAAGAGCGAATGCACGAGTTACTATACAAAATACCCAAATCGTTATAGGTGCACCTTAAATATTTGAAGAGTTCCCTCGATTTCTCCAGAACCCTATGATCAGATTCTTACCTGATAACTATGGGACCACCCCTAAAGTATACCGTTTCAAACAAAAAAAGAATTTTCCAAATCGGTTAATAAATGACGGAGTTCTGAGGTAACTAGATAAATAATAATAATAATAAAACTAATAAAAAATTGCCGTTTTCTGATTTTTTCTGATGTACACACACAATTACGAAGCTGCATGCCAAATTTTAAGCCATAATAAATAACTTTGTGAAAGTACCTGTATTATGATATGATAAAATGATCAATTATCGTGAATATTTTTTGTTTAATATAAATAAATAATAAATAAATATTGGGAGACAATCTTACACGAATCGCCCTAGTCCCAAACTAAGCAAAACTTGTACTATGGGGACTAGACGACGATATACATACTTATATAGATAAATACATACTTGAATACATAGAAAACATCCATGACCCAAGAACAAAATCCATGCTAAATACACAAATAATGCCCTGACCTGGATTCGAACCCGGGACCTCTAGCTTCGGAGGCAGTGTCACTACCAACTAGGCTAAACAGGCCGTCAACATTTTATTAGTACTATAAGAATCATATTAAACAAAAGATATCCACGATAATTGATTTAATTATATTTTTTCTTATCATAATAACAGGTACTTTTACAAAGTTATTTATTATGGCTTGCTTACGAAATCAAAATGTTTTTTTTGCGGAGCCTTAAAATGTTTAATTCTTTTTATTTTAACTATAAGTAACAATACTTTAAATCATAGAAAAAGAAAATTACAGTTATCGAATTATGTCCAGGTTTCGCTAATTATATGCGCCTAGTTCGTTCGTCACGGCATCTATTGTCGAGTACCAATACTGATAATTCCGCCATTTGACGCTAGATGTCGACTACGAAATAATAAGTAAAAAATTATGTATGAAGTCGTATGGAGTTAGCTCTCTATTCTTACTTATTTTCTCTATGGTTAAATAGATTTTTAGTTATTGGGGGGTCAAAAGTGGTTCCAAACGGTTCGTGTAAAATAACACACGGCTGCTGTCCGCCGATTTCTGGGGTGAACTTGGCTGGACACGCTGCCGCGTGTCTAGATTGCTTGCCGAAATCTGTACCTAGTTATGATAATAGAGTTTGACGGTCGTGACTGGCGGGAAAACCTGCTCGAAGGAGTTTGCGTAACATGACAAGCAATATTTAACGATAACTTTACTAGGGGAGCACGATAGTTTGTACTAGTTGTTCTTGTTATATTATTCAGGAGCAACAGTTGCTTCTTAGAGTATAACTAGACGTACCCGCGGCTCCGCCCGCGTAAATGAAACATGAATAAACGTCCCGTCGCGGGCGTTAATGACAGAAAGGAAAGAAAACTCTAGTTCCACAGACTACATGCGTATTTTTTTAAACCGCGCGCAGACCGACTAAAACCTTAGCGGACTGCCTAAGCCATGTAAAAGCGTTTACGCACTGCCTGAGGGCCTACCGCGAACCGAAAACGAAGTATCTTCCTCTCTGTCGCTCGAATACTCAAATGCGACAGAGAGGCGTTTTCGGTTCGCGATAGCTCCTCTGATCCGATAATCCATCTCTTTCGCATTTGCATAAGATATCGTAAGTGCGAAAGAGACGGACGTGACTAAATTGTAGAAGTTAAACATTTAGTGGGGCCTGTTACACGGTGATTATTGTAACACGATACACTCATATAACAATACTTGAATATTGAAGCAAATTATTATCACAATACTGGGATGACAATATTATTACGGTTTTCAAAATTGTATGGATTTGGCTTCAGTATTCAACAAAATTCACGTGTTCACATCGAAAAGAGTGAGTAGATCATGTAAAAAAAATATTATTTTGTTTTTTACACGGGGTACTTAAAAAAAAAACTTTGTACGGATTAGGCATTATTCAGCTACAAAATTGAATTAATACCATAAATCCCCGCCACAATATACTATACATTTGGCTGCCTTCGAAAACTATTAAGACAACTTCGATTTTCCCCTATCACAGAATTAAAACGCAACTCGTAAAAAAATCTGAAGGACGGCTCGAAGTACGCATTTTTCTATGGAGATGTTAGTTTAACTTGTTTGTAACAGATGTCACTGGGTGCTCAATCAATCAATCAATCATTTATTTGTAAAAACATAGGTATATACAATGGTGTTATGAACATTTTATAAGTCTCACTATGTCTTCGCCATAAGGCATACAAATAGTCATAACATATGACACAAAACTTTTAAAACTTGTAAATATATTAATCTAAATTGTTAAATAATCATGCATTGAATAGGTATGTCAAATTATGCAGATAAAATAATGATAATAATAATAAAAATAAGAGTTTTCAAAATTTACTCCTATATATAATTATGTCAATGTTATATGTCAATGTCTCTTAAATATTCTTGTATGGAGTAGTACGCTGTTCCTACCAAAAAATGTCGTAGGCTCTCTTTCGCACTTGCATATTGGAGTGACATAGATGCAGCGGTCGTGCGGTTAGTTCTTACTAAATACCACGGCGGCGCTACTATCTATGTGGAGTATTTCACTGATATCTCTATCTTACAACTACTTTGTGGTTGTCTGTGGCTCAAAGCCGAGACCCACCCGACGTTAGCCGATCGTTTCCGAAAAATGGCCGCAGTTCGAAACTGTAACTTTTATATAGGTGAATGTTAAAAGAATGCGCAACGGAAGCGGTAGCTTTTATGCTCTTATTCTGGGGCAATATCCAGAGAATAGATTTCGATAGTTATTTTTCGTGTTACGCGTGCAGTTTTCGAGAAACGTGTCACCGGAGATCGTGCTTTTTGTAAGGCGCTATCTCGCTCGCTCCCCTTACTTTTTATCCCTTTTTGTTTTTTCACTTTTATATAATAGATTGTTTTTTCACTTTTATATAATAGATAATTAAGAAGTTTCATTTTGCGTTGCTTTAGAATCACACGATCAACTGGTTCTTGGGGTTCCGTACCCAAAGGCTAAAACGGGACCCTATTACTAAGACTCCGCTGTCGGTCTGTCTGTCTGTCTGTCACCAGGCTGTATCTCATGAACCGTGATAGATAGACAGTTGAAATGTTTACAGATTATGTATTTCTGTTGCCGCTATAACAACAAATTCTACAAACAAAATAAAATAAATATTTAAGGGAGCTCCCATTCAAAAAACCTTCTAAAAAGTTGCTCGTTGTGCTCATCAGGCGCTGGGTTTCAAAATGTATGGAAAAACTAATATCCGACTCGCACTTGACCAAAATTCTACTTGAAATTATTTATTAAGTACGGATAAAAAAAAATTAAATTAAAAAAGGTTATAATAAAGTGTCTAATGTTGTATAATTATAGGATAATAGTACGGAACCCTTCATGCGCGAGTCCGACTCGCACTTGGCCGGCTTTTATACTTATTATTAGTTTTTTTTATCGTATGGCATTTATTTATCAATCGTGAGATCTTCGAGAAGACAAGTACGATTGCCAGTTTTTGTTTCACTTTTAGCACCACCCAAGGGTCACGTGTAGGGTAACGGTGGGTACTCCCTACGGACGTGGTGCAACTTCGACCCCCCTTATTATTAGTGTTCATATTTTTTACAAATACTCTTATATATGTACAGTCAACGTCAAATGTAAGTTGACACTTTTGATCTGTTGTAATATTTTTTATTTACGTACCATGAAAATATGTTTTTATACTACGACGGTGGCAAACAAGCAGGCAAACGGCCTGCCTGATGGTAAGCAGTCACCGTAGCCTATGCACACTTGCGACTCCAGAGAAATCTCAAGTGCGTTGCCGACCCTTTATTGACTTCGGGATGCGATGTGTTGAGAAAATACTTTTGAGGCCAAGTAGCTAGGCATTTTGATCTTATCACATTATGATAAGGTAAGAAAAACTGTTGTGTCACAGAAAGTAGCAATGATGTTCGTGGCGGCGATGTTTTATAAAAGTGGCGATTAAATAATGGCGGTGCAAGACAAAATGGAATTTAACTCGGTTGTACAGCCGAACAAAAATGTGGTCTGCGGCCCTACGGTTGAAGTTCATTTGCAGGTCATAAAACGCAAAGGTTGATTTTTCTTGCAATAATAATATGACAGTTAATACTTCTGTTTATTTTTTAATTTTAATCATCTTGATGTCAAAACATGTCATTTTTGAAACTGCCTTTTAGATGAAAATTGTGATAATTCAGTTTATTTTCTCACATATATTAAATAACAAATTTTCCCGCTTCTTTTCACCCAGGATAGCAATTTTCTGTGTGTTAATGATGCACTGCAATTAGATGTTTGCCAACTCCGCCGTTGAGATATTCACATTGATAATATAAGTAGGATTCATAGGAATAAAAGTATAAGAACCATAATATTTAATTATGCCATTATTTTATATAATGCTACCCACTAACGTCAGTCAAAATCATCACTTTAACGCAATAGTATAAATACCCTTCATTTTCTTCTTTTGAACTGAGCGCTTAATTTGTGGGTTATTGTTTTGAGGAACTTTGAGCATTTTCGTTTCTTTAAATTTTTGTTTTTTTTCTTTGCCTTTTTTTGTAAAATGCATGTGGTGTTTACCTGTCAGTGATTGTTACATCTACGATGTAAACAATTGTTGGTGAAACAATTAAATAAAAATAAATAAATCACCATACTCCTAGCGTTTGTCCGATCTTACGACGGGGTCCGCTTTCCTGGTCTTTTGCTTCCGCTTCGCTCTGTCCTGGATATCCTCCTCATTCAACCCACAGACATTTATATCCTAGATATTGAGCCACCGTAACTTGGGTATTCTTCTTCGCCGAGCACCAGGCAAAGCAAGATCAAGAGCTCTGTTTCCGACGTATTCTGGCGGTCTTATTTTGACATTTTCTTGGAACTTATTGGAGATGTCTCTTACGCCGAGGCGCCGAGGATCAAGATATTTATAATTTTCAATTTAATCATCAGAAGTCAACCCATGAGTTAAAGTAGGGAACCTCTGAACCAGCAGCAAAAAAACAGGAAATTGAAGAAACGTCAGACCATTGAATTTATATTGTGTGGAACCGCTATGTGCGTCTATGATAGCATGAAGACGGTTTCTTATAGAAATACTGAGCTCACAAGTAGTGAGCAGAGGTCGGAATCACAGGATTTTTCCCACAGCCACAGTAGCAGCTTGTTTGATAAATTGCAAGACATTGCAGCAGCAACAAATCAAGAAATAACGCGAATTATACGTAAATTATTTGCATAATAATAAAGTTGGCTAAAATGCCTGGCATTTTGTCAGTGATTGTTTCCTTCTCTTCTCGGGAAATATTGAAAACGTCCCTTGAATGTGTGAATATTATTAATAAAAAATAATAGCCTATTGTATTCATAATAATGGTCAAAATAAAAACATTAACCCATGACAACACACGATGATGATACGAGTACGTTATGGTGGGGCCACACTTCGGGTATTTGTGCAAATATTCGTGAAAATATTCAAGTTGTAGTGATATTGAAGGCAAACACGCAATGCGAACACGCAAACCGAAATGTTGCGTGTTGTGTTAAGTTATAAAAGTCAACCTTAGCGATTTTTAGATAGGTAACACAGAAAAATTGACAAAAATGATAGACCAGTTTCTTGGTCGACTGTACCTATTTATGGTAATAAGGTATACTTTTATTAATAAGGCATATTATCTTTGAGTTAGGTGAATCATGCTGCTGAGATTGTTAAGGTAAATGACATAATGTCAGTCAACTTTATTTGAATAATTGACAACATTTCATTTTTTTAAACAGGTTTTTTTCCGATGAAATCAAATAGAGGATAAAAAGTTAAGTAAAACCACATTTTTAAATTCTCCAAATATCCCAATTTCATATAAATAATTCAATTTCAAAAGTTCCTCATTCTAAAAGAGAGTAAGTGACAAGTAAGGCGTCACAGCGTAACAAATCATACAGAAGCACTGTTACTAAGACAAATTTACTAAAGAAAGTGAACTGCTGTTCTTTTTGTGCGCTGTGACTGTCACAATTTCATAGTAATGACGTCATTACTACGATATGGGCGTTCTTCACATTTTCGTGAATATTTCGAAAACTAATAGCTATAAAAATATTAAAAAAATATTTTGGGGTTCCTTGTTATCAAATTAACGAACTGAGTTAACATTTCATACTTCTTAAAAATTTGAAATGTTGTCAATTGAAACTCTGCTTGCCAACTTGAGGTCTATTAATTAAGACTGAAGGTGCCAACTATTGGTGCATTGTCGAGCACTCGGACGGTGCCGATCGACTGAAAGGACTTTTATTTCGGTATAACATCGTGAAGGTGATATTTGAACTCTATTGGATTGGCGAGAAAACGTTAGGTATATCGAAAAAAGTTTGGTTTAAATAACTTTCACTTGAGCTCCATTAAATTAATTTCATTGCTTTCATAGCTAAGCCCCCAAAATGCTAACGCGGCGACAAAGGGGAGATAAACGGACAATAATTTTTACTCTCTGCTTATCTCACGCGGCAAGTTGTACGTTACATGCGAGGAGCCTGCGGAAAAGCAATGTTTACTAAACACAAGCTTTACGTGCGCGTAAGCTACGTGGACAAATATATGGGCGGTAAAACAATGTAAATGCCGATGTACGGAAATGTTTTAATTCAGTGATTTGCAATATGTATGTGTTTTATACGCATACACGAATTCGGACCTAACTGAGATTTAACGCAAAAATAGTAAGGACTTATGTACCTTGTACCCGACGAGTCGGGTATGTCCTAAAACTACGACCAAGACATCCAGGGGATGGGCAGCAGCATCCCTGGAGGGAGGAGATACTGCGATCGCCAAACCGCATGCCAAGTGTGGCGATTATAGCATTTACCCTCCATGAAATTGGGGGAGGCCTATGTCCAGCAGAAGACGTCCTTCGGCTGATAGTAATAATAGTAGTAAACCATATTTTTGGTTAGGCTAATCCATCGTAAGTGTCAATTTGTGGCGATAAAAAGGCGCACACTATTTGAGCGAACGAAAATTGCACCTGCATTGCCCGAGCGCTTAGCAATGCAGTCTCCGTCACCCGTCGGCTAAGTTCGGGATCCGCGCTCGTCTCCGCTGCTTGCCATCATAAATAAGAATGTAATATACTGACTCGCCTCCCCCACCCCTGACAAATATGGAAGTGTCAGTTTGCCGCATATCGATGGAGGGCCACCCCCCGATATCGATTGCGTCAACCTACCTTTCACCTCAACGTGACTTACTTAAGACCGACCTCGACTCGCTAGCCTCCCTAGGTCCTTCGGTCATCGTGGCCGGGGACCTAAACAGTAAGCACATTAACTGGGGTTGCACTGCAACCAATCCCAACGGCAATCAGCTTCATTACCTTTTGATCGACAGCCTCCCTTTCGATCTCCTCGCTCCCCTAGAACCGACTCATTTCCCTCATAACGTAGATCACCGACCTGACATACTCGACATTGCACTTCTAAAGAACGTAGCGTTAACTCTGCGTTCTATAGAAGTGATACACGAACTTGACTCGGACCATAGGCCAGTCCTTTTGAGACTAGGACCTCACCCCAATAGTACACCTCGTACCAGAACACTCGTGGACTGGGACAAGGTACAATCAGGTCTCCTACAGACAGATCCTCCCCTGCTTAGAGACATCCCCGACAATATAACCACTACTGAACAGACCGACCAAGCGATCGATTCCTTCACTAACTACCTCAACACTATTCGAAGTGAGGCCTCAAGGGAGGTATCGGCGGAGGATATCCAAAACCGACCCCTACCTAGGGAATTGAGAGAGTTAGTGACTAGGAAAAATCGTGCCATCAGGACCTACTCTAATCACCCTTCTGCCGAAAACCGTCAAATCCTGAGGGACTTGTGCAACGAGTCCAAACAGAGAACTGCCGAGTTTCGGGAGAACTCGTTCAGGGATCTGATGGGTGAGATCGCGCCTAGTCATCTGGCTTACTGGAAACTAGCGAGATCTCTCAAATCAGACACCTGTTGGACTATACCCCCCTTGGATCGTCCGGATCACCCTACCCCTGCGTTCGAGGATAGTGAGAAAGCCGAATGCCTTGCGAGTAGCTTAGAGTCCCAATGTTCGCCTAGTCTCCTGCACACCGACGAAGCCCATATTAGATGGGTCGATTCCGAGGTGGACAGGAGATCGGGTCTCCCCGTAACTTCACCCGTTTTACCGGTGTCGGTTAAGGAAGTCAGTGACCTCGTCAGGCGTCTTCGTGTTAGGAAGGCTCCGGGTGCGGATGGTGTATCCAATCGTATCCTGAAACTTCTCCCCGAAACCCTCCTCCTCATTTTGGTTGGCATCTTCAATGCCGCGCTGACCAATGCTCACTTCCCAGCCGCGTGGAAAGGTGCATCGGTCATAGGGATAGCGAAGCCCGGCAAACCCCGGACTTCGCCTGCCTCTTACAGGCCGATCAGCTTGCTTAGCTCCCTTGGAAAGCTATATGAGCGGATCCTACTCACTAGAATTCTCAGATTTACGGCTGAGAATAACGTCATCATCGACGAGCAGTTCGGCTTTAGATCCGGGCACTCGTGTGTCCAACAAGTGCACCGCGTCACGGAGCACGTGCTGGACGGTTTCTCTCGTTTCCAGGGGCTCAAGACCGGTGCGATCTTTCTCGACGTGGCGAAAGCCTTCGACAAAGTTTGGCATAACGGGTTGATATACAAGTTATATCTGCTGAGGTTATGTACGGACCTAAAGTGCCCCGCAGGATTTACTCACAATACGAGATTTTCTCAGGGATCGAAGCTTTCGTTACAGACTAGAGGGAACGTACTCGGACCCACACCCCATCCGAGCCGGAGTCCCGCAAGGCTCCGTGCTCTCTCCCACTCTGTACTCGTTATTCACGAATGACATTCCCAGGCACCCTAAAGTGCATCTGGGGTTGTTCGCGGACGACACCGCGCTCTTTACGACTCATTGTAAGTACGCTTTTATCCGGCGATATCTCCAGGAGGCCATCACCGACCTTGGTCGTTGGTTTAATCTTTGGCGTATCGAAGTCAATCCGGAAAAAAGCACTGCAATAGTCTTCCACCCTTCTGACTGCGTTAGCACAGAAAGGCGGGTGGCTCCGATCCAAATGTTTGACCGGCCTATCCCCTGGGCCAACGAGGTCAAATATCTTGGAGTGACCCTCGACAGGAAACTGACTTTCCGCAGCCACATCCGTAGGGTACGCAACCGTGCGTTGTTCGTGCTAGGAAGGCTTGGGCCGATGATCAACAAGTTTAGTAAAATGTCACTTAGAAATAAGCTGACACTTTACAAAACTTGTGTTCGTCCAATCATGTCTTATGCAAGTGTAGCTTTTGCTCACGTGCCTATGACATCGCTCAAGCCGCTTCAGGTCATTCAAAATCGTTTTCTCCGTAGGGCGACTGGTGCCCCGTGGTACCAGTCGAACCTCAGCCTGCACCACGACATGGGGATTAGCACCATGTATGGTTTCTTTAAGCAGACTGCCAGGCGTTATTTTGACAACGCTTCCCATCATAGGAATCCGTTAGTTAGGAAGGCTGTCGACTACGTTCCCATCCCTCCCCCCTCTGTCGTAACTCGGCGATCACTGATTAGGGGCCGCACGGTCCGGCGTCCTAGGCACACACTCACGGACCCGGACGACGTAATCACAGCGTCCATCGAAAGGTGGAACGCTGCGCTTACGGCGTCCAACTCAGACACGACGCGTACACTTAGGCTTTCCCGCCGGCGGGGACGTCCACCGCGCGATCGCGACAACACAGACACATATAGTCCCTATTCGTCCCGGTACCGCCGCATACCGGGTAGAGTCAGTCCGACGCAGGTCGGGCCTAGCTGAGTTTCTTGCTGGACTCTTCTCAGCTAGGCTAGGTTTAGTGAACCAGCGATAAAACTCCCAGTAGCTCGATTCCACTCACACCCCAGATTTGGTTGAAACCGTTCAACCAATCTCACTGGAGCGCAAACTCTTAGAGTATTCCAGTGTTTAAACCGCCCACGCGGTCGTGTCGGAGGTTTTCCCCTGGATTTTCCCCAGGCAACTCTCCCACCGCGTATTCCTATCGCTTTAATGGGCTCGGCCTATAAAGCCACAGTCAGGTCAAAAAAAAAAAGAAAAAAAAAAAAAAAAAAAAAAAAAAAAAAAAAAAAAAAAAAAAGACTCGCCATTGTTCACTACGATCCGACGCTGGACGCACGCTCGCCTTGCTAGCATATTCCCCGTTACCTAGTTATTACGTTACGTGTAAATTTAGTTTTAATTTGATTATCGCTTTCGCTTACCATTCTATCTGCACTTTTCATTTCTATTTATAATATGGTGTCGTCCGCGGATGACTGTAATGTATATTGTGTTTAATCAAAAGTAAACTGTACGAATTAACCGGAGTGTTTTCTTTGTTCTACGGACAAAACAATTAGCTGTCTATCAGTGGATAGGTGCTACAAATTCGACTAAACCGGAATAGTTTTTTGCCCATACAATTTTAATACAATTAAATCATACAATTGCGAAACGTCTGGTTGACGTAACTGGTGACCGAAGAGCTGGCGGCTTTCTCGCTCAACGTATCAAATTTGCGATACAACGAGGAAATGCCGCCAACATCCACAGTACAATGCCTTAAGGGCCTGTTTTAGATTTAACTTAGTTTTAATATTATTTAAGTTATTTTGATACAAGACTTGGTAGAATTAAAAAAAGCCTTATTAAAAACGAAACGTCGGGCACACCTCAGGTGATTAATTTTTGTACGCGATTAAGTCCCGTTTACCAATAATAATGTGTTAAAATCGTGCAAGTTTAAATCAATATAAAAAGCCTGTTTAACCTTTTAGTAAAAAAAGCGTACTAATCAATAAAGGAGTACTTGACGGATTGTGAACTGTAACAGTACCAGCACTCATTTTATATTGTACAACAAGGGCCCCTGGGCCCGTATAAACCAAAAGATTTAACGATTAACGATTCTAGAGCCTAATTAGAGTATATATTGTGGTATGACATATAGTCTAAAAACCCATAATTTAAGAGATATTTATTATTTCAAACAAATCACAAGTTGAGAAATCCCAAGTCAAACACACCCTAAAGGCGTGACGTAGCCACCTGCTGCTTTTTTGGTTTTACACCATCTTGACACTTCTTGTCTTACACATTTGCAAGTCACGTAAAGATTTGTTCACAAAGAAGCGGTCAATTAATTTGATTTATTATGCACTGAAATAGTAATTTATTTAAAACAAATATTTGGACCTATGTTGGTATAACATTATTTACTCGTAGTGTCGTCAAAAGTACGTGGTTAAAAATTTTCAGATTGTTCGGGCCCACGGTGAATTTTTTTTTTATCAATACCGGATGCATGCTACATCTTGACTTAAATATTTGTATGCCTTATGGCAAGACATAGTGCATTATAAGTTTTTGATCAGCCATATACCATATATATATATGTTCTACATATAAATAATTTTGATTATGTTTTTTTTGGTTAAGTATTCTTGTATGTATATTTGGTCTTGGATGTTGTCTATCTATTTAATTATTTATTTATCTAAAGAACTACGTATAATATCGTCGCCTAGTACCCATAGTACAAGCTTTGCTTAGTTTGGGACTAGGCCGATTGGTGTAAGATTGTCATTTATTTATTTATTTTTATTAATATATTTTCTTGGTACATGACTAAGTTGTTTTTTTTGGAAAATGAATCATACAACAATTATGTTGAATGTTTATACTACCATATAGCAAACAAGCATAAAGTCTGTCTGATAGAATACAATACTCAATTAATCAGCGAACAATCTGAAACAACTGAGAACGGGATATAAAATGCGATCCTTTTTGATTTGCGCCGCCTTGGGAAGACGGACGCTTGCAAACCGAGTGTCAGAGAGCTCACTCCATTTGCCCCTTGTTTGTCTGTCAACACAAATATTGAAAATCCATTAGCAACCACCGCTAGAGCGCAAAAAAGTCGATATTAAAAATAACAAAGAAATCGCGGGCCGTTCAAAGTTTCCCGACGAGGGGGAGTTACTTTGAAGAGTGTTTCTGTTATTTGCGTAATGCAAGAAATTTTCATCACTTATTTATGAATTCCAGTATCGACAAAACATCCATCGGTTTTAATAAAAGGTCCCAAAAATTATAATAGGGACTGGCAACCTACTTTGATGAATAAAGTGATGAATAAAGGAATGAAAGGTCAGGAAGGAATTGAATAATGATAGATTTATCATTTGGCTTTGTGATCATTTTCTTGTACTTATAATATTGAGGACCTCTCTAATGAGTAACAACCTACTAGCTGCCGTGAATTTAATATTAAGCATTGAATCAATTCATTTTGGCTGGCTTTTAACTCAATATTTTCAGTTCATTCATATTTTAGGCGGAAGAGAGCAACACTTGAATCCAAAATAAATAGTTTAATATCACGCAAACGGATTCCATAATCAAAAACTGGTTTAAAAAACAAAACCCACGTTAAGGATGATTCACAGTAGACCGTTCCGTGTCCGGACCGGCCCGTTTTCTATGACAGCAAACGCAACGGCCGGCGTATTTCTGTCATTTCTCTAGAAGAAAACGGGCCGGCCCGGACACGGAACGGCCTACTGTGAATCATCCTTTACTTTAAGGTACCCTAAAAAAAGGTTTTATTATAACATTTTGTCGGCGTGATTAATATGTATACCTGTACCAAATTAAAGCTTTCTAGTAGTAACTGTTACTGAGCTAAGCCGCGGACGGATGGACGGACGGACATGACGAAACTATAAGGGTTCCTTGTTTACTACGGTATCCTAAAAAATATTGTTATAACCATGTCTCCGGGTCAACAAACTCGGCGATTCAATTAATTGGTCGTAATTAAACAATGGCGGCATTCCAAGAACGGCTTAGGAGATTGTTGAAAAATTAATTAGCAGCATCAAATCAGTTTTCGTTGCCAAGTCATTTTAAGGCAATTGCCGTTACTAAGCTCGTCTTCATCGGCTGTTATTGTTTAAGGTCCGATGTAAATTAGCAAGCGGGTGGACTTTGGAAGGAAATCTTATTAATTTCGGTAAAGTTGCTCCTTGTTCGCGATACGACAAAAGACAACTGTCGAATTTCTCGGTGATCGCCATTGAAACTTGAAATAAAATGGCATGGCATTCCTTTTCCGGTTTTTTGACTTATAATTAGAGTTGCTAATGAGATTGTTGATAATGAGACTAAAATAACCATCACTGTTTTATTTAAGTGCCGTAATGATTTTTTTTAGCCAAGCAGCACCAGATATCAACCGAAGATAAATACGTCACAAGTAAAATTTGTATCACAGTAGTGGTGAAATTAATGTCCTCAATTGGCGTATAGTTTGTATACAACTCTATAAATAACAAATATTGGCATCGATAGTCATCATATTGAAATCATGTTTTCGGTCACTTTTAATTAATTGAGTAAGGAAGAGGGATTATAAGGTCTGTCGGTGAGTGTCGACGGTGGCAAACAAGCTTACGGTAAGAAGACTTCGTAGCCTTTGACTTTCGAAGAATATGTTTTTGTCGTTATTAGAATCTAGTAAAAAACGTACCAAACTAGAACCGTACCTATTAACTATATTTTATTTTTATTTTATTACAAAGTAAATGGTTTTACTTTTTACATATAACTGCAAATATTTCTTATACCTCGAGGTCTATGATTCTTTCCACTCTGAGTTCGCGTTTAACAGTCGAAGTTTCAATGACTGTTGTTTCAGAAAAAACTTAACGTTGAGTGAATTCCTTTGTGAGCCGAGAATGCGAACTTCCATAGCTGGCTCAACAGTTCCACGCAACCGTGACAATAAATCATTTTGACATTTGCGTCGCGATCTGAGATCCAGTTTCACGAACATAGGACATAAATTCCTTCGTATACTTATTATGTCGTAGACGAAATATATTAGAAGGCTCGAATACGTGACCTCACAGTTCTAGAAACTCGAGCGCGTATTAAAACGGCATTGGGAGATTTGGGAGATATCTTTATGCGGGAAACTGAGGGGTCTATTTGACTCGTGCTAGTGATACGATATTTGCATTCATTTTATGTATGATCTTCGTAGTTTTAGCATGTATTAGCATTCAGTATTACCCTGACCCGCTTTAAACCTTTACCTAACCTGAGTTTTATTTTTGTGTACACATGATGTTTCTGGCACAAGAACCGTGTCATCAGCAGTGTAAAAAATTGAGACAATTTTCTCCCGCTGAAAGGCACTTAATTGAGAAGGCTTTGAATGTTTTTAATTATAATTTGTGAGCTCTGATTGAAAGGTCGGAGAAGTATTTATAATTATTATGTATCTGACACCAGGCTCGTAAAACAGGATATTGATTACTACTGACATCAACATATTACCACGAAGCACGTTTTAGTTAACAACTTATTAATTTCAAAGGACAATAATCACATCTGCGAACTTTAGACGTAATATCTGTACATAATGTTTACGCAGTAATCTATGAAATGGGATGTCACTGTT
This sequence comes from Notocelia uddmanniana, assembly GCA_905163555.1. NCBI lineage: Eukaryota > Metazoa > Arthropoda > Insecta > Lepidoptera > Tortricidae > Notocelia > Notocelia uddmanniana. The sequence continues at coordinate 18,443,229 of LR991059.1, read as the reverse complement.
GAACAATACCCAAAAGGGTTGGACTTGATTAAGACAACGAACAGCAGTAAATACGACCCAATTAGGCAATTACAGGCTTTGGGTGGGCCAGTACTTTACTACCGCGTACGCGTAAGATATAAATAAAATTAGGGCCATGTCACCGTTTTAATTAGGGGAGACGTAGATTTCGGAGACACTTGGAATTTTTAGTGGAGCGTGGTATACAAGAAGAATTAACGCAATATCAACCTTTTATGTATTTACAGCTAGGTTAAAATTGAAAAAGTTCTGCCATCACACACTATATGACCGCGCGCTCGGTTTAAATTTGGAACAGCTAGGTACGTGGTACGTAAAATGTTGCTTTAGTAGCTTTAACTGTTACGATTTTCGCGCATTATTTTTATGAGACGTTAATTAACATATACGTTGCCAACCTTTCCACAGTGCGACATGCGTTGATATGTTTTAAAATATATTCTGACACGAACACATTTAATGTCATTCTGAAATGGCTTTTTCTTTCTTTCCTTTTGAAATGGAAATGTCGTCATTCAAAGTTCTGCTGTGTCAATCTGCCAAACTCAGCGCGGCGCTCTCACAGCTAATAACACTTTCTCCGCCCATGATTCCTGCGACATGATGACATCGCTTAAGAGACGAGCGCCGGAGCGGATTCTTGGCACTAAAAGTGATAAACTCGAAAGTGCGTAGCTCGCTACGAATGTAGTCTCGTAGCGTCCAAAACTCGTAGCAGTGTAGTTGTCTACGCACCTGCGCAGGCGACGGTTCTTAGCAACAAAGTGTGAGATACAAATAATAAAATCCTTTCACTGCACTGTTCAGAATGCGTAAGGTCAAAGCATTTGCATGTAGATTTTCCACTAAAAAAGGGATTTACTTATTCTGTTAGTAGAGATTAAAGCTTCTCGTTGTAAACGTTGACGCGAAGTTCATCATGCGTGGAAAAATATTTAATGGCAATTAACGTATTAATTTAAAGAGCAAAGACTAAGAAAAAGATTATTATATGTCCAACATAGGTAGGTAAGTACAAGGTATTTGTTACATTTATTTCGTATCACTATACTAAATAACTACATACATACATATAATCACGCCTGTTTCCTAGAGGGACGCAGAGATCTCGGATTTCCATTTGCTACGATCTTGACATACAACTTGTACTAAATAACTACTATTCTAAATAACGTGATCAAATTGGTTACTAATCAAATAAACCCGCATCTCTCCCTTCTGTAAAACGTTCGTGTAAAAGCGAAGCGAAAGCGAATTATCGAGAGGACGAGTATTCTCACTATCCCAATTTGGAACAAATTAAAGCTCTAACAAAGTAATTATTGCTTGCATGGTCTAAATCTAAATTGTTTCCAAGCTCACCCCGCTTAGTTTGACGTTGATACTGTGCTTAATGGTATTTCCAGGCGTTGTGACCCAATCGACGGAATAACTAGATTTCGACTCGATGCACTGATAATTTCACATCTACGTGTACCGCGATAATTGAAATTCAGCTTTACATCATTGTAACAAGGTCGCTATTGTAATAGCGCAGTTGATCGTGATACGATATTACCCTAGTTAGCAGTCAATTCCCGTGGAGCTCGCAACTCGTGATGTCCCCTGGCGACATCGGCTGCCAACTCGATTATACCTTACGCTTAATTAAATTACCATGGCACCGCGTAATCATAAGGTTTATGGTAATATTTTCTAAATGGATGCGTAGCTCTATCTACTTCACCTGCCCTTCCTAGCGCGATGTAATAAAAAATCACAAACACAAAAAAAAAACAAATAGCGTAAGCGTTCGATTCGATTCCCGGTTCAACCATGTAATTATTTAAAAGTCTATGAATGCAGTTTAAATTATTTTTTAAATTAAAATAATGTCTTCTCTCAGTAAAATTTTGTATCTACAATATTCAAAGTAATTTCCCTCCATGTGGCATAGCCGTGGGACGCCCTATAGGATATAATGCTGATGGCGATGATCGCTGGAAGTGTTTCGAAATAACCCATGATTTTAAACCCACTCAAGGCCCATGAAGACACCTATGCGTCATGCCTCTAAAATCTTCATATAATTTTCGCTACAAGGCGGAAAAATTCGCTACGCGCTACGTCCTAGCACATACATACATATCAGAGATGGGCGTAATCGATTACTTTTGGAATTAATTACACGACTACATTCCAGTAGTCGTGATTCCTCAGTAATCGATTACTTGGATAATCAAAATTACTGTAATACTAGTACTATGATTACTTATACATTTATAATCCATTCCTTTGGAATCAGTATTGTAAACCACTACTATAATCTTGATTTTCAGTAATCTAATCAAGTATTTTAGTAATCTGAATTACTTTACTCCAATTCCAGGACTAGATTACCTACTTCATTGGCAGACCTTATTTTAAAAAATTTAACCGACTTCAAGGTTTCAAAGAGGAGGCTATCAATTCGGTTGTATGTTTTTTTTAATGTTTGTTACTCCAGAACTCCGTCATGTCTGAACTGATTTTGAAAAATTTTTTTTTGATTGTAAGTATATAAATCCAAGTTGGTCCCGTCTTTGTGAAAACGCAGTTTTGATGATGGGATCCATTAAATATCGAGGAAACTCCTCAAATGTGAAAGGCACACATAGAGTGATTTCAGTGTTTTCATGAACATATCAAGCATTTACATTTAAATAAGTGACATTTGATGAAATGGAACTGCTGATGATCAGAACAGAACTCTTCAACGACACATTGTTGGAGTTTGGCGATTGGTTCTCTTCGTTAGGTTTGTCAACCAAGCTTGGTTCTCAAGACATATTTTTGTCAAGCTTGAGTTTTAGTGAAAGATTCCATGAGGTATTGAGGGTACATAGTCTTCTACCATTATAAACATACTGATCGCCATTTTGATTTCATTGTATGGAATCTATGAGTGCACCATCTAAGTATAATAATCTTTCACCGGCCTCCCCCATTGAAGTCCGTTTTTTTTTCTTAAAAATCATGTTAATGTCATGTCACTCAAATAAAATTGCCTCAAGCCCATCAGAAGATCAGGGGCACGCTGAAGACTTGCCATGTTGTGCATCTTTGAACCAAAAATAGTTAGCAAGATGTACCAGGAGCGCATGAAATATACGGAGTATACTTTCTCACAAACGTTGGTTACTGAAGAAGCGGGGGTCCAAGTTACTGGTCGTATATGCGAGAGTTTGATACATAGGAAGCGATCCGTCCAGTTTATTCTGGCATCTAGTGCAATGTGAGAGGTCAGCTGGTTGGTCATAGGTGCGAGAGCTTCGTACAAAAGTGCGTTCCGTCCAGTTTATTTAGATCTCTCCAATGTTGTCTTCCAGGTCCATCGCGGCGGTCTATAAGCTTCGCACTTGCTGTCGACTTATGCACTCCTAGTCTTTGTAGCTAAATAAAATTAATTTACTTTTTTTATTTTTAAACATAAATATTTAAAAAAAAAACTTGGTAAATGCGTCTGCACTCTGTCGAGGTTCGGGGGAAGGGAATTATATACTTAATATTTAGGAGTAATCTGGAAGTAATCATATTCTCTTTGAACAAGACTCTGGCAAAGGCACTTGTTTAGTTTTATTGGATTTTTCTCGCGCATTCGACTGCATAAATATTGAATTGCTTCTCTCTAAGCTGTCATACTATGGCGTAGATTTAAAGTCATTAGCCTGGTTCAAAAGTTACCTTAACGGACGTATGCAGTCTGTAAAAATCTCTCTGGAGGATGGCAGCTCACTGCTCTCTAACGCAAGATCAATAACACGTGGAGTCCCTCAAGGTTCTATACTTGGCCCTCTGCTTTTTATTATTTATTCAGCTGACATAGTTAAAGTCATAAAACACTGCAAATATCATTTGTACGCGGATGATGTCCAAATGTATTTATCAGGTCGTCATTGTGATTTTGCCGACGCTATCCGCAAAGTAAATGATGATCTGGAAAACGTTTCTTCTTGGGCTGATTAAAATGGCTTGTTGTTAAACCCACAGAAATCCAAGTACATGATACTGGGTTATGAGTCTCAAATATCTCGAATTCTGGATTACGACCCACAGTTGATCATCAGAGGGTCGCCTATCGAACGTGTGAACGAGGCTAGAAACCTGGGGATAGTGCTTGACAATCGGTTGAGATTTGAAAAGCATGTGGGAGAGTTGGTCAAATCATGTTTCTTTCGCTTGAAAGTTTTGTATCAGATACGAAACCTTCTTAGTGAGAGGGTACGCATGACTTTATGTGAGTCGCTAATTCTTTCAAAATTGAACTACGGGGATATAGTTTATGGACCACGTCTGCAAGAAAAGACTCGTCGATTAATACAACGAGTGCAAAATGCCTGTTATCGTTTTTGCTATACCATACCTCCCAGAAGTCACATCACACCGTATTTGAACAAAGCGTCCATGCTAAATATGTCCTCTCGTAGATCTTGCGTGTTTACTGTTCAGCGTTATGAACCACAAAAAGCCTGAATATCTTTTCTCCAAGATAAACATCTCTTCGTTTCACAGACGACATGGTACTCGAAGTACTCGGCGTTGTCTCTTGGAGGTACACCCCCACAAAACTGTAGCTTTTACTGGATGTTTTCGTTATCTCGCAAACAAATGCTGGAACAATATTTCCCCACCTATAAGACGCCTTAATACGAAAGTATCTTTTAAATATAACTTTAAAAAATATTTATTGAACAAACAGAGCGCAGGGATACCGTCCAGTTATTTGGTTGACGATCTAAAAATTTAGCGTTGGTGGGTAGTTGCCTCAAGGTGACATTATATCAACCTTCGATAAGGCCTTAGTATATATATATATTTTTCTTAGGTTATTAATTATTTAATTAATTTACAAGATTTAGTTCGCCTGGTCAATCCAATGACAATGATTTTTAAGTTTAACTCATCTGGTCGTGACTCGGGTTCTGGCAGAATATCAGTGCTTCGCTCGAAAGAGCGTAGCGTATCACTGAGTCAGAACCCTTTTGTTTTGCTGCAATGCACTCAGTAATTGTATTTTTATTTTTAAGTTTTTGTTATATTTTATTATGATGCTATGTTTGTTTTATTTTTCTGTTCGTGTTTATTTTTTGTTTACTGTGTGACTTGTGGCAATCAAATAATTTTTTTATCTATCTATCTAATCAAGTAAACAAATCCAGTAATTTGGAATCGACGTTGATTCCCAATTACTTGTAATTATAATATTTGTATAGATGATTACTGATTCCTTAATATGTAATAGTAATTCAGCCTTTCACTTGATTACATTATAAGTAATCTGATACCCAGTAGCGGATTACAAAGTAAAATCAAATAATCGTGTAATCAGGAATCGATTACGAAATGCCCATCTCTGATATATATAAAGATTCAAAGCGTTTATTGCCATAACATAGTTACAAAACAGATCTTAGTGTACAAATAATGTGCTTACGTTCTACCAATTTCAGGCATGCAATATTACAATTCATTGACTTTAATATTACTAAAAATACATTACTATCATTACGGAAGGTAAGCTCTCTGCTAAACAACAAATCAAAAGCCATTGATATGTGGAAGTTCACAAAAGGACTAGTACAATCGAAAGCTTTAATAGAAGGTTATAATGGCAAGCTGTCCAAAGAGCTACTACAACTCAAAAGACACAAAACCTGCGCAGTGACAAGAATACTCACTGGCCACTGCAAACTAAACAAACACCTAACTAAAATGGGTTTAAAACAAAGCGCAGCATGCAGGTTCTGCCAAGAGTCAGAGGAGACAGCCATTCACATCCTCTGCTCGTGTGGACCGCTTATGCGCAAAAAAAGTATCTACCTAGGGAGGCACATCATGCAACCAGAGGAGATACAACAAATTGCAGCCCAAAGAGTCTGGAAATTCTTGGAAGCAGTGGGTATAAGCAACGAACTATAAGGGCTGCCACAAAATATCAAATACTGGTCGAAGCGGCATTAAATGGCCCACAACCAACCAACAATAATAATACTATCTTTATCAACATTCATTATTTATATTGTGATAGTGTATAGCCACATAGCGTTCTTGGGCCTCGAATGGGTTAGCCATGAGCGCTCATGGCGTTAGCTGTACGAACAATACGCATATTTTGTATCTCCGTGTTACGTATAATGTAATAAATTACAACAATATTACTTATTATTGAAACAAAGCTCTACTCTCGAACGATGTTAATCAAATTCATTAAGAATATTCAATTCGTAAACGTAATAAACGTTTGATTGTAGCGCTCTTATTAATCAAAAGTGTAACACCGAGACGAAAGTTTATTGTCTACCCAAAGTACCCAATTGATTGAAAAATTCATTTATTTCAAAATGAAGTCTATTTATTCCTACTATTTTCGATGAAGGGTACTGAACGTTTTTTTAAACGTTACGTAACCTATTACTCAAAAGTCGTTTAAGAGATAAATCTAACCTGTCGAAGTGGATACAATTTATCAATGACATCACAGATTCGATAGTCATTAGCACACAATCAATCAATTATACATCTCGTTAAATTAAATCAGTTCATCTGTCGTTCGACAACATTGGATATTAATATTTATTATTATAAAACAAATATTACCATTTTTTTTCAGCGAGACGGAGTTCCATTCACATTTCTTATATCAATATGAATTTCTCGATTGAGTTTATTTTCACGGTGTGACTTTTTAGCCAATAATTGACTTGATCCTTTGCACAAAAGATCATTGTGTACAACCATGTTGTCATTGTGTACAACCACGACAGGATCGTCAACGTGTAAAATTAGGCTAGGTATTCGTATTATTCCTATTAACTTTTAAAAAAGGATGACACGTAATCCCGAGTTAATCTGGATTAACTTGACGTAACACTCGTACGCTCACATTATTTGCAAAATCCTATGCTGTTGAAAAGGCGAAAGAAAACCAGTGTAACAATTCCCTTATTTTGAGAACTTAGCATAATCATCATACAATCAGTAATGTCGTACCAACAAAATTAACTCAAGTAACCATATTGATGGCGGCTGTACGTGTTGGAGCTGGGTCGTACGACACGAGGACAATGCCTGCAAATTGGCTTCATGCATCCTGGCGTGGCCCTGCAACGTGCACACGGCGTAATTGGAAACGTGAGATCTGATGCCAACCAGTTCCGTAAGGAAATACTCTTAAATATTGTCTTATATAACGCCAAGCGATCCATTGACGTGCACTTAATATTTGACATTTGATAAAATGAAAAATGTATTAAATGTATTGGAAATATCGCAGTTGTCACGTATACAATACAACTAAATTAGCATCACAAGCGTATCAATGACGCCTACACAGGTATTAAAGCAGCGTACGTGGCGGACACAATGCGTCACAAATTGGCGCGTGCATCCACGCGTGCATGGCGTGGCGGCCAGCGCATGCCGTAATTGGGAACGTGACATCTGAGGGGACTCAACTGGGTTCAGAGATTTACTAGCCGAGCGACCCAGGTCGACGGATGAAATGTATACTAGTTGACGTTTTTGCTAGGTCGGCTTATAAATAAAAAGTTCAAATTTGTCTTCTTAAGGGCAAATTAGAGTTAGACGAATTGCCTAATGCCTACTGTGAGGCTGGCGTCAAAATTGCGTGGATTAATTACGTAAACTATATATATTATTGTTTGTTCACGATCGTATTCACAGTTGTATTCACGATCACTCAAAAAAGCGAGACTATTCGCTCAAAAATTCGCAGTGGCATGAAAATGAGTGCTATCTCGCCAATAAACGTAAAGTTTGGCGATCTCATTGTATAAACAAATGTACCATACAACATCTATGAAATAAATTAAAAAAATATATCGATTCGAATTAAAATATGACATAAATGTTAGTTATAAATAAATATTATTATTATTGTACAAAAGTCAATCTGAAAAATAGTTCATAAATAAAACATACATATTTTCATTGTACATGTCAAGTTTAAAGTTTTTAGTCAAATAGCCCGCCCCGTGTAATTCCGGGTGCAAAGGTGCCCATCACGCTGGCCGCATTACCGCGTTGAATCGCAATAGACAACCTTTGCAACAGGAATGACCCGGAACGGGGGTCATGACCTCTCTCTCGCAAATGGTATAATCTAGTTCATAAATTGGTATAATCTAGCAACACTTCTTTATTTTTGTAATGGCAATTTTCATGCTACCAAGCCTCGTTTTGTCGGAACATAAGTATACTTGTTTCCAAGTGCTGTTAAAACAAAATTTAATTTATCAGCCTTAACCAATCCTTACTTTCTTCCTCAGCCTAAATACGTAATCTGTTCTAGCCCTATTTTGCCATCTTGTGCATAGAAATAATGCGGAACGAACATTTATTTTATGTCCCTAGTGTTAAAACATACGTTCATCCGGCACGGCTGAAATATCACCAGATACAATCAACGATGTAAGTATTTCCGGTTCTACTTTGATCACAGCAAGTGTGTTTTTGTTTAAAAATCAAACACAATGATGATAAAACACAACACGATCATAATTATATATAAAACCGGTTTGCGTTTACCGGGAATTAGAAAAGTGATACGTTTGTTCTTGCACATTCCTCGCGCGTCAATCATTTCTCAGCGAGCCGTTGTGACTTGTGAGAAATATTTATAACCTTGCCCACAACCTACCGCGGCATTTCAAACCAGTGTACTGAAAACGTGAAAATATATTCCGTGTCAACTTTTATTTATGTACAAAATATGTAACCGTTTATTTCCTGTACCTAAACATGAAATATGTGAGAATCGTTTTTCATTGGCTTGATTTATGGTAAAGCATATAGGTATAGGTACACATATCGCTAACAAACGAGTGAGAACCTGACAAAGGTATATTGTTTAGGTGTTGACACAATTATGGAGGCATCCGTGACATAAGTCAAATCATAACATTCATAATCTATACTAATATTATAAAGCTGAAGAGTTTGTTTATTTGTTTGAACGCACTAATCTCAGGAAGTACTGGTTCGAATTGAAAAAATATTTTTGTATTGAATAGTCCATTTATTGAGGAAGGCTTTAAGCTATATAACAGCACGCTGCGACCAATAGGAGCGAAGATACGGACGAAGTCGCGAGTAACAGCTAGTAACGTATAAAAACGCGTATGTACTGTACAGTTAAATTAAGTAGTTATCTACCTATGTAAATGTTTCTCTGCATTCTGTGACGAACAATACCTACCTGAATTAAATATTAGAACAAATTAAAATACGTATTTTGATCTAATTAAAAGTGCATCCCTCTGTTACATATTTAACAACGCATGACAGGGAGAGAACAGTACCTCGTTTTATTACCCGACTGCGGCGAAGTACAAAAGGAAGGAATTTTTGCCTATTTGAATAGATAATATATTTTGACTTTGAATGTTCGGGCTAATCATTTATTTTATGAGGTATCATAATAAACGGCTTCAAAAAGGAAGGTATGAAGATATATGTACAATATATATGGATAAAAATGTTTGAAGTGTCAATTATTAGAAAAACTTACTTAAACTGAGTCGTAGTTTATTGACATGGAACCCTGAAAAGGCAGTCGGGTTTATTTAAGAAACTTGTGCCAGATTAGAAAAATCGTGCTTTACCTTCAAGCGATTTAAAAAAAAAAACTTATGTTGATGTTAACTTTGAATATTAAAAAGTTACTGAAATAAGTGACTCTAGTACAATATTATCCTCTGAAATCCTAGGGAAACGAAGAGACGTGGGCTATATTGACCATTAAAATTGGCAGAATGTAAGGCTAGTGCATTTTAACTTCTTCCTAACCTTAGTTCCATTTTGAGATACGCTAACGATATTAAAAAACAAATTAATTCCTAACGGATAAGTTTCGTTTAATCGGTTATTTTATCTCCTTAAATGAAAAAGATTTATATCTGGCTTATAAAAAGTTCCTCAGAAATTTGTCTTCCAAATAGCTTATACGAGTACAAGAGCTCTCAGAGACAGATGGTTGAACCGACATTACGAGTTTATAAGGGTTATTTCGTTTTACGACTGACTCCTAATAAAGGTTTGACAATGCCCACGTACCAATGTCATTTCCGTATAAATCAATACTGTCGCAAGTATAAAGACGTAGCACAACTTTTGCGAAGTTTAAGGGAAGCATGTGAAATACAATTTGAAAAGGAGGAAGATAGATATCGATAGCTTAATAACCTAAGTCTCTCCTATGTCATGATATGGCTTAATTACATAAGCAACCTTAAATGACACAAAATTAAGTTCACAATTCAAAATAGCACAAGACCGAGATATGAGGTTCAATAAGTAAACAGTCGATATTGCATTTTCTTTATCCTACCAATGTAATGAGATTTGCTGACATGCGTACGTTTATGGAGTTAGATCCCTCGCTCGGGTAAAGTACAAGATTTACTTATTCTTTGATCATGCAAATAATATTTTATTCTATGCTAAAGAAAAGGTAATAACTACCGTTTCGATGATCGTCAGTTGTTTTTGCTAGCAACTATTGACATTTATTCAAAAGGATTTCACCTCTTTGATAAAATTTTACCTATGTTGTTTGGAGAAAAGTAAAAGTTTGGTATACATACCGGGCAATACAACACTGAAATAGTGCTCTAAATATTTTTTTAATACAGTTGCTCAAAAAGTGCTACTTTACGTAGCTGTTTAGCGTGCGGAAAGTTGGTTTTCGCGCACTAGTGCTTTTCACTTTTCCAATTTTTTTTAAATTGTTCCAATGCATGATTCCTTATTGCTGGGTGTTAAATATTAGTTTCCTTTAAACGTCGTAATCAACATAAAAACCTACTGTTAATATCAGAATACGAAAAATATACACATTTCATATTTTATTACTTACCTCTTCATCATTATAACACGTTTATTTTTTAATATTGAATATTGAAAAACCGTTCTTAATAAGTTGTCTGAGTGGAACGGAATAGCTGCCGAAACGCCTGTCAAAGAAGAGGCGTTTTTACTTACTGCAAGCATGTTTTAAGTTTCTAAAGGCAACATTCGATATTGTTTTTATAAATATTACTTGTTGTTTTTCTTATTTTTTCGCAACTGTATTAAAAAACGTCGTTCAATACACGTGCGGAAATGTCATTCTTCACTCGTCCCGAGTGTTGCCACTCGCCTGCGGCTCGTGGCATCCCTCGGTACTCGTGAAGAAATGACATACTGATAAATGATATAATATCGAAATGTACTATTCTCAAACATGCAATGAAATATTGATGTTATGTTCCTTATAATAGGCTGCGAAGTATGACGTTTCAGGTGCGGCTAGGACAAGAGGTAGTTAATGGAATTTCATACAAATCTTGCAGGCCTAGGCCTGCAAAGTCCTCTTTTTTAATTTTCATTCCACATAAATTTGTGGCACAGGCATCATGACATTCTGCCACTATGCGTATTAAAAATAAAACTTTGATTTTTTTGTTGTTTATTTCATTGCATGTTTAAGAAAAGCACTATACATACCTCGGCGGGAAATAATGGGGCTGCCGGCCTTAGACCAATCCGGCCTCGCTTCGCTCAGCCGTCTATATGTCTTCGGCCGGCAACCCCTTTTGTCCCGGCCTCTGTAGTAATGTACTAAAGTGCACTTCATCGATGCTTTGTTTTACTGGTATGTTCCACTCTAGGCTTTTTTCATTAATTACAAATTTCGATATAATTACATAACTCTGTAAGCGATAACTAAGTATGTATGAATTGATTTATTGTAGGTATCTACATAAAACGCGACAAAATGAAACACAAAATTAGAGTACAAAGGCGAGATTATCCCTTTCAGGAATATTTATGGGGACTATGGTATCTGATCATCATTATCATCATCATATCCGCCGAAGGACGTCTACTGCTGGACATACGTCTCCCCCAAATATCTTGGAGATGATATCTAGAACTAGCCTTAATAATGACTTGGTAATGTATCTGTACCACCACCACCATATCAGCCCAAGGACGTCCACTGCTGGACATAGGCCTCCCCCAAATTCACGGGGGGTATATGCCATAATCGCCACGCTTGGCATGCGGGTTGGCGATCGCAGTATCTCCACCGCACTCTAGGGATGCTGCTGCCCATCCTCCGGTGTCTGGATCGTAGTTTTAGGACATACCCGGGTCCATGTATCTGTACACACATCTCTAAACTGTAAACCACTAGTTATCACATCGCGGTCCTCACGACACAGGCTCGACCTAGTGTGAGGACCACTGTTGCGCTATAAGTACATAATACAATGCTGTTAAAACTTTTTTGCATGCTCTTGTTTATAATTTTTTGGGAAATAAAGCAATTTGTATTTGTATTGTATATCTGATAAAAGTATTAAATTGAATTGCGGAAGTAAAAAAAATAAAAACAAAAATTCTTGGAAAATAGTAAAGAAAAAAATCTAAAAACTATTTTATTATGTTCAAGTAGCATGTTTACCGAAATGGTTTTCGATATAGGCATCATTAAGTATACATTTTGAAATGTTGTCAATTTACAGATATTTAAAAACTATATTAAAAAATGTTCTATGCTTGAGTAATTAAGCCTTGTTAACTATTCCAAATTTCAAATCGTTCGCACAAGTAATTCTTGAGATATTTAACCATGTGACAATTTTGGTACGGAACCCTGAAAACAGCGGGTTTTATGGCGGATCCGTAAATTATATAGTGGATACATCGTACGTTGCTTTATTATTTATTTTCATCACTACGAGTAAATGTACTAACTATCAATGTAAACTGAACCCAAATATAATATTAATTCTGCTGGATTATCTGGTATGGTGGTATCTATACTTAATATTATAAAGCTGAAGAGTTAGTTTGTTTGTTTGAAAGCGCTAATCTCAGGAACTACTGGTTCGAATTGAAAAATCCTTTTTGTGTTGGATAGTCCATTTATCGAGGAAGGCTATATAACATCACACTGCGATCAATAGCAGCGAAGACGCGGACGAAGTCGCGGGCAACAGCTAGTCACCGATATCATCACTTTCAGCGCCATCTAGCGTTAGTAACTGAACTAAAACTGAAAACATTGAGTTGTTGCCTGGGCAACAAAGAAATATCGAGCTTCAAACCCTTGATGTCAAATAATTGAATTGATGAGAAAAAGTTAACAATTGTCACTGGTATAACAATTGGGTACTTGCCACATGTTAAAATGTATGATAGTAAACCATCAAAATGGCGCAATAAATAGAATATTATAAAAAAAATATATCAAAATCATAAAAAGATATGAGACTTCAAAAATTCGAAATTCTACGATTTTTTTATTCAACAATAGTAAATTAAGACATACCAAAAAAAAATCTAATGAATAAACAAAAAAAATACGCAGTGATTAACGACCATGAAAGCAATTTACCTACCTATTTTGCCATCCAACGGTGGGTTCTAATATTAAAAGTAAAAAAAGTAAAAGTAATAGTTATTTGTTCAACAAAAGAGCAAAGTAGACTTTTGCTGCGACTGTTGATGTTGAGTCCCGAGCAAGCGAAAGATTCTATAATTGAATCACGAGCGTAGCGACTGATTCCAAATTAGAATCTTGAGCGTAGCGAGGGACTCAAAGACACGAGATGCAAATATCTTTGCTCTTCTGTGATACATACAACTTTTCACCTCAGCGGCGAGAACATATAACGCAAAGGAATAGTGATAGAGAGAATGAAGTTACTTAAACTAAACTACAATATGAAAAATTAAAAAGTAAGTTTTTTTCACGCTCGCAGCAAAATTGGATTGTGCTCACTGGTTTCAAGCAGGAAAAGTCGTTTTCACGCTCGTAGCAAGATTGCATTTTGCTCACTGGTTTCAAGCGGCAAAACCGCCATTTTCGAGCCGCTGAGGTGAAAAAGTTATTTATTCTTCAATTTACGCATATTAAATGCACCTATGAATATCAATGAGCTACCACCGATTCGGAAAAATTTACCTCTGTCACGAGAAGAACAGGTGTTTGGCAGAGATGACGCTATCACTGCCAAACACCCTTATCCATGATGTAATCGTTTACTTTATAATATGCTTTTGATATAAGCGTATGTTACGATGTGACGTCACAACTCACAATACAATATTCATTTGTAGGAGCCGTTTGCAAGGCCGCTGGCGGCGAACTATGTTTGTCCCAAATTTGTGGCCTTTGTTGTGCTCTATAGGTAATTGTAGTTGGTCCCACTCATATATACTTTATGTCCACTCTAAAAACTGGTTCGGATAACTCAATAAAAAATTTGTCAAGTAGCCAATAGCTCAACGTACAAAAGGCGGACTTAATGCTATGAGGCATTCTCTACCAGTCAACCTTTAGGAAAAACGGAAAGACTGTAGGCGGTGCAACTATAAAATACCAGAGAACAAATTTGGTAAGCTTGTATATCCACATGTTGAATAATTTAAAGATGAATGTTGGATTTTCATTCCTAATGTTAATAAAAATACTTTACGTATCTTAAGTTACTGTAATATATTCGTCATCGTATACGTATATATGTATATGTATTCGTTACCCGTTAAAACACGGCTACTGATTGACACAGGGGTTAAGTTGTTATATGGCGTATTTTAGGAATGAAAAATAAGAACCAACCCACTCACTTGAAATGTCACATTAACACAAATAGATGGAAATATTTGTTACAAAATGAAGACTCAGGTTTATCACAGCTAAATCTGAAAGACAATAGTACAAGCACCGACATGCTTGCCCTGTCCAGAAAGGACTAGCCGAGGCGAGTTTTATCACTGACAATGTTTGTACAGGTAGCTGTAATTTGTTGATAATAGTAATACCTGCCACACTGACGAGGGCACGGAGGGACGGGTCATACGTTAGTGAGCGTAAATACGGTCACGATTAGAGCAAACAAGGGAGACACCGTTATACCTTCAATTAAATTTATTTCCGTGTAAATAAACCCGTAACTGATTTGTATTAGCACGAAGGACGTAATATAATGGTAATAAATGCTTTGTTCCTTAG
The DNA here is from genome assembly GCA_905163555.1 of Notocelia uddmanniana. Lineage (NCBI taxonomy): Eukaryota > Metazoa > Arthropoda > Insecta > Lepidoptera > Tortricidae > Notocelia > Notocelia uddmanniana. Next base: position 18,428,165 of record LR991059.1, on the reverse strand, counting down.
TTAGTAGGTATTATGTTTCAAACAATATGACAAACATTAGGAAAATAAGTCGCTCATATTAACTTGGATTCGGTGATGTTTTTTAGATCTATACGTAATATAATAAAAAACTATAATAATAATAATAATAAGTGGAGTCACTAGAGCTGTTGCTCGGGGGTGGATGTGGTCACCTAAGTGGCGAGTTGGCTATATGTTTAAAGTCCAGTGCCACCTCTCTACCCCCAGCCCTCTGCACCGGTGTTGCCCTTAGGCCATTTTTAATGTCGCTATTTATAGGGGCCCATCTAGCAGAGGGCGAGTCACCGTCTGCCTGAGATAAAAATGCGAGACAGTTTTATTAGGCAGACGTCAGTTGTCTCACTCAATAGCCCAGCCATGCAGTCCATCATATTCACCCAATAGTCCGGTTCATTTAGATTCCATCAACCAGCAATAGTTCCTGTACACCCTGGCGGGTGCTGTCTCTGTGTGCGTCCCATGACACGGGCAGGGACAGCATCCGCTCGGTGTACCTCTTGCATTTCATTAAATTGTCAAAAAGGCCTCTACGTGTTGGCTATGTGGTACTCGGTTGGTACTTCGGCTCCGCGCACGCCTTCCAAAGGTCCGGGACACCATTGTCCCGTGAGCGGAAAAGACATACAATAATAATAATGTATTATAATTGCACATTTCAGTATTTTAAGTTTTAATAAATAACTAGCTGTTGCCCGCGACTTCGTCCGCGTCTTCGCTCCTGTTGGTCGCAGCGTGTTATATAGCCTAAAGCCTTCCTCGATAAATGGACTATCCAACACAAAGATATTTTTTCAATTCGAACCAGTAGTTCCTAAGATTAAGGCGTTCAAACAAACTCTTCAGCTTTATAATATTAAGTATAGATAAAAGGATATATGATATATAGTACACCAGTTAATTTGGTTTTTCACCATGGTGTCCAAGGTTAATTTCGATACCTAATTCAATACGTAAATCTAAGTCTTGTATTTAATTCATACATTACTCTCAGAAATGTAAAACGTAATGAAAAAGAATATTTGGGTCTAATGCGATATTTATTTATTTATTTTTGTACATGTCGGTAAATAAATGAATAATTATCGCGTTAGACCCGGAAAATAAAATATTTTAAGTAGTGTGCGGGGAGGTTCCCACGGCACCACGCTCTAAATGACATTATTCGTAGCCTTCGTAGGGCATTAATATCAGTAAACATCCCCTCTATGCTAGAACCAACGGGTCTCAGTCGGTCGGATGGCATAAGGCCCGATGGCTTATCGCTGGTGCCGTGGGAAAAAGGGAAGTGCTTGTTGTGGGACGCCACTTGTGTAAGCCCTTTTGCCGCCTCACACCTCGTGCGTACTATACGGGCAGCAGGAGCAGCGGCTGAGTTGGCAGCCAACAACAAGAAACAAGAATACTCTGCGCTTTCGAGCTCAAAATACTTTTTCGTACCGTTTGCGGTAGAAACGACCGGGTGTTGGTGCGCAGAGGCCAAATCCTTTATTAGGGAGTTAGGACGCCATCTACGGGAAAGGGGCCTTGACCCCCGCTCCTGGTCGTTCCTGGTGCAGAGGCTGTTCATTGCGATACAACGCGGCAACGCAGCGAGCGTAATGGACACCTTTCCGCCAGGAGCGATGCGGGACGGGCTTGAATGATGTAGGTAGTTTATTTTTATATTATACTTTAAATTTAGTTTTATTTAGGTTTAATATTTTATATAGTATTTAAAGTCAATAAAAGTCTTTTAAGTAGTCATACATAAAAAAACGGTTATTTTTTCCACTGACTTCATTTTTACATTGGGTTAATAGCATAGAGAGTCATAATAAAAGTAGTTGGACTAGCAGCTTGAACGTTGTCGGATAAGCTTTGGCTTTCCTTTCCACAGGCTAATAAAATAAACTAGCACACACTGCACACAGAATACATAATTTGAACAGCAAGTTCAACAGAGTAATGTGTAAATATTTATAGTCACAATTATGCACATTGCAACTGGTTGGGAAACATATTTATACCACGTCGGTGGCAAACGAGAAGCCCACTTGATGGTAAGTGATTACCGTCTTCTATGAACGCTTGCAACACGGGCGTCACTAGCGCGTTGCCGAGCCGTAAAACCTTTTCACGCTTTTTTGAAGTATAGAATACTGTAGCCCATTGGGAATACCTCGGATGGAAGCTCATTTCACAACCTAATTGGTATAGAGTAGATTGAATCGTACTGTGACTCAAAGGAGTGGGGATGAGCTCGCTGGCGATGGCGAGAGGTGCGATGATGAAAGGTAGCCGTGGGCATCATTTTAAACAGTTCCTAAGAGCACATCCCATTATAAAAGACATAGAACACCCACACGGAGGCAAAACGACTCCTGAGACCAAGCGATTTAAGGTCGCCTGTCATACTGGGATGGTCCACAATTTGAATGAATGTATTTGAAACGAGTCACAAGGGTTATGTTGATATTTTGGAGCTCCCACCTATATGTGAAAGCGTCTGCCATCTGACCTTCCAACACAAGGGGGAAACTAGACCTTATTGGGAATAGGCTCGTCAAGTGAGTGTGCAACTTGACTGTTAGCAGTTCTCAAGCCGCCCGAAGGCCTCTAACTTGGCTTAACGACTGCTATCATAGGCAGCTGCCGGAATCAATGGCTTTTCATGCCTTCCAAAGGACGGATGCGCTCGGTTAGTAACCACTCAAAGCTGTCGCCCATCCAAGGACTGACCCCACCCGACATTGCTTAACCTCGCATACCGCACGCGGTACGCGGGTGCCGCTCGGCCATGAACGCTCCTCACTTTCCTCTCAGTTTCCTCGACTGTATATAAAATAATGAAATGTCAATATTACCAAGAGTGTTACAAAAATGTATTAACGAGCAAATAATTAATTGAAATCACGGTCACCAAAGTAAATCATGTTATTTGTTTTCATCTTTACAGTTTCCACATAACGACTTTGTAACAAGGAAAACAAAGTTTTAACGCTGTAAAATATTAGAAAGTAGGAAAGCGTTAAATCTATTTTGAGACTCTTTAGATACTTTTTACTGAGGAAAAAGTTGCATTGTAGCTATCGAATATATGAAAGAAAAAATAAAAGCTCAGCAGAAATAAATAAAAAAATAGAAATAGAAAAGCTTTATTCATGGCAAACAGACAAAATGTTAAAAAAGTTTTACAATTTTCAAAGTTCATGGAGCATTCATGGACTTTCAAGAATCATTACTTACTATCGCTTTGCCCTGCTCACCATCGTTGGTCAATTGCAAAGTGTCTTGTCACCATGACGACGTCGGAAGTTAATGTCGAACGACTGCAGTGCAGACGCAGCGATTTTTTAGTTGGCGGGGGTGGCGTCCAAACTAAGGCGACTTCTTGACTTGGCGGGGCGAGATCGATATATGGTATTTTATTCTTTGACGTGAGCTTACTGGGGTCACAGACATTTTATCACTCGACGAAATACTGCCAGTTCGTCTTGTTTACGCAGTATAGTAATATCATGTGTAGAAGCGGGGCAGTTTGATTTTATTCTAGAAACTGTCCAGACTTCTAATTTCTTATACATTTTTTATTTATGTTTTGATGATCGTAGCAGATGATCTCACCTATCCCCAATATACGTATGTCCATCCATCTGCCGAACACCCTGTATATATACAAACAAAAGCGGTACTGAGACGACTGACAGTTGACACTGTCAGCTGACAGTTTTTTCATATCGTACCGCTTCCGCACCGACTAATCAGGAAGTCGCCTAAAGCTACTACGGACAGTTAACTCGGAATTACTCATTTATTTCCGCAGTAAGGGTAGATAAGGAGAGATGGCCTAACGATTTAGGATGTTGGTGACATTTTAGCGCAGTGTCCACAAAGTACAATATATATACTGAGATAGAGATACCAGTGAAATACTCCACATAGATCGTCGCGCCGTTGTGTATTTAGTAAGAACTAACCACACAAACGCTGCATCTCTGTCACTTCAATGTGAAAGTGCGATAGAGATAGCACCCAGTGACATCTGGTACAAACAAGTTAAACTAACATTTCCATAGAAAAAATTGTACTTCGAGCTGAAAGGCCCTTGGCAGTGTCCGTACAACAACACTTATTATATGGTAGTGAACCATCGCTCGATGCTAGCTTGAATGTATTAATGAAACAATGACGTTGACGACAGCAAACATGCAAGTTCTGCCTACAACTGCGTGATTTAAGGATTCGTCGTGTCGACAACTAGAGGCCAATGCAAATCCTTCACTCCCAGCAGAGCATACTCGTATCTTCGGGAAATTCAATCCTGAGAGTTTTAATATAGGCATTAGAACTGATAGGAACCCGGTGTACCAACCAAACATACGAACTTACTCGTCCTAACATACCACAACTAATAATCGAGTTGTAGAAATTTTAAGTACCCACTTTTACAAGTATGGTTCAGCAGAATAATCCATCACGCGCTTTAACATTTAAAATCTGCTTACTGTGGCTACTACTGGAAACAATGGTTGTGTTATGAATACATAACGAGACATTAGCTCGCGTATGTTGCGAGCATTTATTAGCTACACAAATATTACATCCCCTGCGGTAAGCGGTGGCGGCGTCTACTGGGGGCCTTTCCTGACTAATCGCGACGGAAAAGTGATCACTATAAACCAACACTTGGAGCCAATTACCTTGGAGTAATGTATGGGTTCTCGCGTTTAGTGTTCAATTGTATTAATGCTTTCAAAGAGGAACGGCAAACCGAAATTAGTTCATATTTGGAACACCTCACTTGAGGAAATACAGTACAGTCATAATAAAACTACTGCTTCTCCACAAATGGGATTTCTTTTAATGAAAAATGAAATCATGTTAATGGTATCATTCCTTTCAAAACCATTGGCGTAATAAACTAACTTTATATTGCCAAAAAACTTTACTCCAATCAATTCATTCCCAACAATACGAATAGATCCAGTTCAGTGGCTTCATGTTTTCATTTACCCAATCATGACTTCTTGGACCCGCAAGAGGTCCGTGTAGTCATTGTATAAATAATAAACGCCAGGGATCCATAACCATGAGGAAACTACTTATCAAAATTCATTAGTTAGGATTTGACGTCGGAGAAATCATCGCTAAACTCAAGTGGAGTTGGGCTCCTGCCTAAGATACAGACCAGGACACGTTGCAAGGGAAAAAAGTGGCGGTCGCCCACCAGCTCGGCGAGTAGATGACATAAGGAAGAACTCGGGTCACTTCTGGATAAGATTGGCTTAGGACCGGGACAAAAGGCGTACTCAAAGAGAGGCCTATGCTCAGCAGTGGGCGATTACTGTCTCAAAATGATGATTATGATGATTCGAAAAACGGTCCGTGAGCTCATTGAAATTTCAACAGGAGTGCATGGCTAGAAAATGTTTAAGGATTTCGTTTTATTCCTTTTGGGGTACGGCGCCCTATAAATCTAGAATACCCTTTATAAAATGCATTAACAGACATTTGTCGTAACACACTTGTGGCAGGGACCCGTGGATGCTTTGCTGGTAGGCACTCTCCTCCATAAAGCGGGAATCCCTCACTATCAGGGTCGGCTATACAGGGACTGAAAGGAAGCCTCCTTTTAATTTTTTACTTCTTTTGCAACCCTGTATGTATTACCCTGTATGCGAGTACTGAATGTCCTAAAATCGCTGCCTACATCTCACTGGGTAGCTACATATTATTCACGCTGCCGGCAAGTCGTGATTCGTACGAATTAGGACGTGGCTTTGTTTGCAAGTTCACGCATAACAAGTGTCGAGAAAGCAAAAATGTAGTCTCTTTTGTTCAAAGATCTATTTAGTTTTTTATCTCATATCTTTAAACCCAAAATAAAACTAACCTAGTACTCGTATTATATCCCCGATACTTGACATCATTCATCATCATCATCATTTCAGCCGCATGACGTCCACTGCTGGACATAGGCCTCCCCCAAAGACTTCCACAACGACCGGTCCTGCGCCACCCGCATCCAGCGGACACCCGCGACCCTTACCAGGTCATCAGTCCACCGTGTGGGGGGCCTGCCCACGCTACGCCTTCCGGTACGTGGTCGCCACTCGAGAACCTTCCCGCCCCAACGGCCATCGGTTCTGCGTGCTATGTGCCCCGCCCACTGCCACTTAAGTTTAGCGATTCGAAGGGCTATATCGGTCACTTTGGTTCTGCTGCGGATGGCCTCATTTCTGATGCGATCACGCAGAGAAACTCCCAGCATAGCCCTCTCCATTGCTCTTTGGGTGACTTTGAGCCTTCTTATGAGGCCCATAGTAAGCGACCACGTTTCAGTACCATATGTCATCACTGGCAACACACACTGGTCAAAGACTTTCGTCTTGAGACACTGCGGGATATTGGACGAAAAGATGTGACGTAGCTTCCCGAACGCTGCCCAGCCGAGTCGGATTCGACGATTAACCTCTTTCTCGAAGTTGGACTTACCTAACTGGACAGTCTGTCCTAGGTATATGTAATCGTCTAAAACTTCGAGCGTAAAGTGTCCGATTGTTACGGGAGTTGGTGCTACATGGGCATTTGACATGATCTTCGTCTTGTCCATTTTCATCCTTAGACCAACTCGCTCGGAGACTTTACTGAGGTCATTGAGCATTGTACTTAAATCCTCCATGGTCTCAGCCAAGACTACTATATCGTCAGCAAACCGAAGGTGAGTGATGTACTCGCCGTTTATGTTGATGCCTAGCCTTCTCCAGTCCAGAGTCTTGAACACGTCCTCCAGTGCAGCGGAAAACAGTTTAGGAGAAATAACATCTCCTTGCCTGACTCCCCGCTGCAGCGGAATAGGTTTCGAGTTCTGGTCCTGGAGTCGGACTGACATAGTGGCGTTCTCGTACAAACACTTCAGCACTTCGATATAGCGGTAGTCCACTTGGCACCGTTGGAGAGATTGTAGTACAGCCCAGGTTTCAATCGAATCGAAGGCTTTCTCGTAGTCCACGAACGCTAGACAGAGGGGCAGGTTATACTCCTGAGTCTTCTGTATAACCTGACGAAGCGTATGGATGTGGTCTACGGTGCTAAAGCCTCTTCGGAATCCGGCTTGTTCGGGAGGCTGGAAGTCATCTAGCCTGCGTGCGAGACGGTTCGTAATGACTCTTGAAAACAGCTTATAGACATGGCTCAGAAGTGAGATGGGGCGGTAGTTCTTCAGTAAGGCGTTGTCACCCTTTTTGAAGAACAGCACCACCACACCTCTGTTCCATGCCTTTGGAGTTTTCCCTTCCAGTAAGACGGAATCGAACAACTTCTGAAGGGCCCTAAGGACCGGTTTTCCACCCGCCTTCAGGAGTTCAGCTGTTATTCCGTCTTCACCGGGTGTCTTGTTGTTCTTTAGCTGTTTAAGAGCCATTCTAATCTCGTACAGGCTGATGTCCGGGATATCTTCGGTATAGTGCCGGGTTAATCTGGCTCTAGGGTCTTCCGCCAGACCAACTTCGGGTCTGCTAGTTGACGTGTATAGCTGTCCATAAAAGCATTCTATCTCTTTCAGAAGCTCGGGTTTGGATGAAACGATTCTACCGTCTTCAGTTTTTGATTTGGCGAGCTGGCTCTGCCCAATAGACAGATCTCTTGAGAACACTTTAGAGCCCTTATTCTGCTCGATGGCCTCTTCAATACGATTTGTATTGAATTGGCGCAGATCGCGGGTAAGGGACTTGGAGATCCGTTTATTGAGCTGCCTGTATAATGTCGCATCGGCTGAAGACTGCAGAATCATTTCATTCCTTTCCTCGATGAGCCTCTGAGTGGAGATAGAAAGCCTTTTGGCTCTGTGAGTCCGTTGGGCCTTAAAGAACTTAGACCCAATGCTATGGACAGCTTCCACAAACCCGTCATTGAAATCGTCCACGTCGCCGCCTAGACAATCAAAACGGTTTTGGAGTTCCAGCTGAAAGCTCTCGGGGTTTTGGATTTGGACTGCTGCTGGACGGAGCGTAGACTTCATCAGGCGAGAGCGCTCTAGCTTGACGCATATATTCAATGTGCCTCTTACCAGACGATGATCACTTCCGGTTTTAACCGTATTGATCACAGAGACATCATTGAATATATGCCTCTTCGTCGACATAATGAAGCCAATCTCGTTTTTTGTTGCACCGTCGGGACTCATCCAGGTCCACTTCCTGTGCTCGCGTTTCTTGAAGAAGGAGTTCATCATGTAGAGTCCCTCCTTCTCCAAGAAACCAGCCAGTAGTTGGCCCCGGTGGTTCCGACTTCCAACTCCAAATTGCCCCACTCTCAGCTCATTGCCGTCTCTCTTGCCCAGTTTCGCGTTAAAGTCCCCCATAACAACGGTGAAGTAGGTTTTGGAACTATGCATGGCCTTAGTTATATCCTCATACATAGCCTCCACCTCGTCGTCGGAGTGTGCCGAGGTCGGCGCGTACACCTGTATGACCTTCAACGAGTATCTCTTGGATACTCTGAGTATAAGGTACGCCACCCTAGCCGACACACTCTCGATCTTCACCACGTTGTTTACGAGGGACTTGTGGACGATGAACCCGACACCTCCCTGGGACTGTTGGTCGCCCTCCCGGAAATAGAGCAAGTTGCCGGACTTTAGGGTTATCGTGTCCTCCCCCTCTCTTCGGACTTCAGATAACCCCACGACATCCCAACGCAACTTGCTCAATCCTTCCTCTAGTTCCACTATCTTTTCGTCGGTCCGCAGTGTACGCGTGTTGTACGTTGCCAGGGCCAGGAGTCGTCGGTGGTGGTAGCTGGATCTTTGCCGGAGATTCTTAGCACCCCTGGCCCCGCTAGTACCCTGGCCGCTACCAAAACCAGGGCACCGGGGGCCGCCGGAACCTCGGGGCCGTGGCCTTTGTGTCGCTTTCATAGGGGGTAAATGCCATAATCGCCACGCTTGGCATGCGGGTTGGCGATCGCAGTGTCTCCACCGCACTCCAGGGATGCTGCTGCCCATCCCCCGGTGGTCTTGGTCGTAGTTTAAGGACATACCCGGGTCCATGGATACTTGACATGAAGTCTCTGAATATCTATATTACGATAAATTGGATGTGTAATACATATCCCATTACGTCACCCTTGGCTATAAGGGATGGTTGCTGCCAGCAACTTTTAAAATAATCCTTTTCTGTACAAGACCACGTAAAAGTTTGTATACACCGGCCCACTACAGAAGCTAATAAAGAAAGTCCCTAGTACCATATTCATACCTATAATGAGATAAAATTTTACCGCACTAGATATGTAGATAATCTATTTTAGTAAAAGTTAATGTGGGTTTCACGGGTTTTAATTATAACTCCTCAAATAAATAACCGCAGATCAGATCCGCCTGCAACTATATCGAGAGCACAACAGACAATGGCGGATAACAATGGAGGAAAGAATTGGATGTCAAACTGAATAAAATATATGTGCGAGGGCTGCCTATTGTTGACAACAAATTACGAGTTTCTATTTAGGGATTTAATATCATTTCTCCGAACAATACAAGGCCCGCATCACATGCTTTTTTCCAATAAAATGGCGAATAGAACGAATTGTGTTAATATATATAGCTTTTTGGATCTCAACTTGTTACGTTTAAGAGTTAAAATAAAATATTTCCGTTGAAACGGTTCGGTTTGAACTCGGGCCCCCAATAACCTATAATTAGACTAACGTTGTTGCAATTTCGCGAATCTTATCTTGTAAGACCATCATTTAATTAGCGAATCACGATAAAAAACATACAACATTTAAATCAGAAATAAATTCGTTGATGTCGTAATAACATTCTCGAGGGGGTATTTTTTAAGCTGACGTTTAAACATGTTAACACTATTTATTCGGTAAGCTGTTGTACTGTCAGACTTTTTGCATGAATGGTTTCGATAGCGAAATTATATATGCTTTTAATAGTAAAAGGAAATATATTTTTGTAAAAACCAAAATTTTTCAAAGCTCACAGATAATATTACTTTAATATAATGTAACTTTATTTCCATTTAAAATTAGGTGGTAAATGCAATATGGTCGAGTCCTCCTATTGGGTATTATGTACCGGTGTCAGGAGACCTCGCTCTTCCAAATTAAAAACATTTAAATCCTAACGTTATAACAGATATAGGTCACGTTCTTCAATTAACATGATTTATTTACTGTATACTTAATAGTGTGACTTGGCAAGAATAATATTGCCAAGGCTTTTCAGTAACAATTTAATTATAATTTCAATTTGTCTAACATAATAATAGAGATAAGTACTTCACCTAAGTACTCGAGTGTAATCGATACTCACTGGTGTTCGAGCGAGAAGTGAAGAGTTGTGCTTTGATTTTTCGCGTAAGCACAGAAAAAGCTGTCAAAGCGGGGCAGCTCTGTCGGTGGCGAAAAATAAAGTTGAAGGCACTTTTTCGTCACGTGGCGCGTAACGTAGGGCTCGGTCGTAACAAGGTATTTAAGCAGAAGTTACGATACACCCCGGCTCCAATAGCCGCTGTAAATAACGCTCTATCTGCGAAGCGTCGCGCCACCCTGCCAAATTACTTGGCAACCTCCTCAGACTTCCTCTTTGAATAATATAACGAACTGTACAACAAAGCAAAAATAAAACTTATTACCTCCTAGAACTGTAAAAGTACGAGGAATTACTATGTTAGATGAATACAAGCTTTTATTTACTATTATAGTTTTTGGTGCACCTACCCCTATCTACCTAGTACCTTTCAAAAGAAGTTATGGCATCAGTATTGTGCATACGTAGTAGTTCTAATACGAGTAAATAGTATAAATTTCAAAACAAACGAACCCCATTGACGTCCAACTTCTATCATACCGTTAACTCAATACTTCAGTTTAATTTAGCTTGGTTGAGTTTCCATTAAATTTTACCTGCGAACGGAGTAAATATTCCTAACCGAGCAAATACTACGCCACCAAAGAAATGAATTAAAAAAATTTGAAAACGTGAACGGTTGTAACTTTTTGCTCATTCAATGTCCGTCCTCTTTATATGCTCGCAAACGTCGAAGTTGCAAAGTGACTGTCGCTTTTGTCTCGTTATTTTATGAAAACGAATTTCTAAAGGTACTCGCCTACATACATTGTAAACTATATTTAATCTTAACCTTTTATTAATTTGGCAAAAATATTCTCAGCCACCATCGATGTGCTTTTTTTGTGTAGCGCTTCACGTATAACAAATCACGTAATTACAATAATAGATGTAATTCTACGAAAAGTGACGATGCAAAAAATGACTGGAAAATATTAAACGCTCCAAATAGGTAGATATAAATCTAAAGAGAAAAGTTGGAAATTATTCTTTCAAGAAAATGACTGTCATTGTGCCCCAGGCGGCGTCAGGTGGAGATTGAACATCGATCTGTACCTACTAGCTGTTATAAACACAGATTACATTTTTATGCCCTCTTAATTTAGGCATTTTCTTTCTGTTTTCACAGTTTGGTTTTGACATTGAAAATGTCTTTTCGTTCGCTCCAGTATAGGGTCCCATTTCACGAAATAGAGCGATCTCCTTATATTTCAGAGAGTTTTGAAGGTATGATATTCAAACTAGGCTCAAAAGACGCGTATTTACGAGATGTGTAAGATGAAAGGAGAATTATCTGAGAAAGTCCAGAACGAAAACACTTTTGGCCGAAATAGTGAAAAAAAAATTCAATTTCCTCCGATTTTTTCATTTTGGCACTCGATATTTTGGAAACGAAGAATGATATCAAAATTTTGATCAAAACTCCTCGGGTCAAGGGTTTGCGCTGTAGCCTAACCTTTTTGAAAGAAGTCAATTTGATTTACTACAGAGGCTAGGACGAAAGGGTTTGCCGGCCGAAGACATATAGACGTGATATACACGAAGACGGATAGCTCTACGGCGGGCAACCCCATATTTCCCGCCGAGGTATGTATAGTGCTTTCCTCAAACATGCAATGAAATAAACAACAAAAAAATCAAAGTTTTATTTTTAATACGCATAGTGGCAGAATGTCATGATGCCTGTGCCACAAATTTATGTGGAATGGAAATTAAAAAAGAGGACTTTGCCGGCCTAGGCCTGCATGATTTGTATGAAATCCCATTAACGACCTCTTGTCCTAGCCGCACCTGAAACGTCATACTTCGCAGCCTATTATAAGGCCTATTATCAATATTTCAGTGCATGTTTGAGAAAAAATACTTTTCTCAAACATGCAATGAAATATTGATGTTATGTTCCTTATAATAGGCTGCGAAGTATGACGTTTCAGGTGCGACTAGGACAAGAGGTGGTTAATGCAATTTCATACAAATGTTGCAGGCCTAGGCCGGCAAAGTCCTTTTTTTTAATTTCCATTTCACATAAATTTGTGGCACAGGGGTCATGACATTCTGCCACTATGCGTATTAAAAATAAAACTTTGATTTTATTTGTTGTTTATTTCATTGCATGTTTGAGAAAAGCACTATACATACCTCGGCGGGAAATATGGGGTTGCCCGCCTGAGACCTATCCGACCTCGCTTCGCTCGGCCGTCTATATGTCTTCGGCCGGCAACCCCTTTCGTCCCGGCCTCTGTAGTAATGTACTATAACTTAAGAATACCCGCGACTTCGGACGCGTAGAAATTCTTAGAAAACACCGCTCTGTAATATACCTAATGCTGTGTTCACACTGAATCGACTGCCATATTCAACCGATATAAATACGCCTAAATTCATATCTTAGAAAATAATAAAAAAACTTATTATTTAGTTTTCCCTCGAATTAGATTTAATAGAAACTTTTTAGGGTTCCGTAGTCAACTAGGAACCCTTATAGTTTCGCCATGTCCGTCTGTCTGTCGGTCCATCTGTCTGTCCGAGACTTTGCTCTGTGATTGTTAGTGCTAGGAAGCTGCAATTTGGTATGGATATATAAATCAATAAAACTGACAAAGTCGTGAATTAAAATAAAATAAAAAAATGTTAAATGGGGATGATTTTTTTTGCTTCAACCCTATGGTGTGGGGTGTTGTTGGATAGGTCTCTAAAATGAATAGAGGTCTGCATCAAGCACTTTTTGATAAAGTGAATATTTTCGGAAATATGCCTCTAACTTCCAAAAAATATGAAAGAAAAAACATGGAGGTAAAGCTTAATAAAGACTTTTAACGAAAACTATAGCAGAAATTATCAGTTGAGTTGTTTTTGCGTTATCGTAAATAGTCTTCCCTTCTTGAACCCTACACTGAGCATGGCTCGACATGCTCTTGGCCAATTTTTTTGAAGAATTAAATTAGTGTATGGCGCATTAAATATGGCGAAGTGTTTGATGGGTGAAATTAAATGTATTGTAAATCATAAATATGTATTGGTACATATTTTCCTAGGGGCTAAATGTGCTACACTAGCCCCGGGATAGTCTAAATAATATGACACACTTGTTGAGAATTGTAACAACCCCTAAAGGGAGAAAATTAATGAAAACTTATGGAAAATCAAGGAAAGTCTATCCAAAGAAAGCCTAACTAAAATTTCCCTAAAGTTCCTAAAGTATACCTAAAGCTTTATACTTACTTTACCAGAAAATCTGAAAACCAGGATTTTCCTCAAGTTGCTAATACCTACTGAAGTTCTGAAGCTTTTATTAAAGTTTCTCAGATCTAAATGATAGGGTTCCTACTATAGGGAAAGAAAATAAATCAAACAAAAAGTTGAGAGAGAGAAAATAAACAAACAAAACATTTATTTAATAAAAATGAATTTACTCGAAACTCGAATCTAATAAAGTCCGGGGAGAACTTTATTAGACATCTGCTTGATTACTAGGCCAACCTAGACAAGGGAAAACAAGCGGACACACAAAAACCCTTGTTGCCATAAAGCTAATACAATTAACACAATAAATTATACTACAGTTTTAAATAACCCGACAGCTAAATAATTGAAAGATTAATGGCATGATCATCTAGTGACATATTTAAGACCTTGTTATAAATCGTAGTAACCATAGTTCACTGAGGTGTGAGAAATGTATAAACAATTGAGAATCGGACAATGCTTAAACAATATTACAACATAACCTAAAATTAGGATAAGCTTGCCTAAGCGAATAACAACATATCTATAATATCCTATTAATAAACAATTACTAACCATGAACACAATACTATGAAACCTATATAACATATAGGTAAACATACTAGAAATTAAAACATTATTCTCATGAGAATAATAAAAGTAATAGAACAACACTAGAAGAAAATAATTCTAAATTATCAACACAATGCTATATGAAATAAAACAAGTTTAGAATCTAGCCCTACTATTTTAATACCGTCGTTGGCTGTGTGATCAGTAAAGTCTTAAATAAATTGTCTGGAATTAAATGAAGGCAAGTATAAATGATCCGAAGTAGTCATAAGATATTTCAAACTAGTACCTAGAAGGTTAAGTGTTTAGAAAATATGGTAGAAAATAGTTAATGGAGCAATATAAGTTATTGAACCATATATAGTTAAACGTGGTAGTGGATGAACGTAGGTAAATTCCTGTAAAACATATAGTAAGTAAAACCTTAAAACTAGATTTGCTATGTCGAGATAGCAACAATATTTACTACAAAGTAGGATATGACAGGTAAAGTCTGGCTTCTTACCAAATATGGCATAAATCTCAATCTAAAAGATATGAGAACATTGTAAGCATAAAATTGCTGATTGCACGCACCATAAAGCCACAGTTCCTCATAAAAGTGCCATACACAAGTCATATAAACCACCAAGCCATTTCTGGACATGATTAATATTTCCTATAAAGTAGGATATGATAGGTAAAATCTGGCTTCTTACCAAATATGGTATAAATCTCAATCTAAAAGATATGAGAACAATGTAAACATAAAATAGCTGATTGCACGAAACCATAAAGCCACAGTTCCTCATAAAAGTACCATGCATAAGTCATATAAACCACCAAGCCATTTCTGGACATGATGAGGCAACTATTTCGAGGCAGAAGTCTCGCGAAGGAACCTGATGCTAACCCGCTGGGCGCGTCAAGCTAGCCACTTGGGTATGTCCCTACCTAACACATAACACGAGCAATCAGAGTATCCTCGCAGGTGATACAGGCACAAGGCACATGACCGAGACTATGAGAGATATGTGACAATAGCGCCTGATGAATGAACATATACATGGCAATAATAAGAGCGTAGCCCATAATATTATGAGACCAGCCATTTTATAATGCATAAAAGCATAGGCAAAGTAAACAAGTTTGATCTAAATTAGAAGCCAGTTGGAATAAATGCATAAAGCATAAGTAGTATATACTACTATGATCCACAGATCAGCTGAAATATAAATATGTTATAGTGGCACTCTACGAAGGAGGCCTACATCCAGCAAGGGACGTCAACCAGATCATATGATGATGATCAATCAATGTTACACAACTGTGATCTGAATAGAAGCCAGTTGGAATAAATGCATAAAGCATTAGTAGTATAAACTACTATGATCCACAGATCAGCTGAAATAAAATTAGAAGCCAGTTGGAATAAATGCATAAAGCATTATTAGTAGTTATAAACTACTATAATCCACATTAGAGATCAGCTGAAATATAAATCTATTAGTATGGCACTCTACGAAGCAGGCCTACGTCCAGCAAGGGACGTCAACCAGATCATATGATGATGATCAATCAATGTTACACAACTGTGATCTGAATAGAAGCCAGTTGGAATAAATGCATAAAGCATTAGTAGTATAAACTACTATGATCCACATTAGAGATCAGCTGAAATATAAATATATTAGTATGGCATGGCACTCTACGAGGGAGGCCTACGTCCAGCAGGGGACGTCAACCAGATCATGTACTACTGTGATCCACTGAGAAATCAGCTGAAATATAAATATATTAGTATGGCACTCTACGAGGGAGGCCTACGTCCAGCAAGGGACGTCAATCAGATCATATGATGATGATCAATCTATTTCCTCATACCCAAATATTGTGCGAACAATACAAAGCTGTTACTATTTAGGTTTAGTGTCCAAATCGAATCATACAGTCATCCCATAAGTATCACTACTGAGTTATGCAACCGCAAAACCTCAGCATTGACCAGCGTTCTCACGACAGTAAGGAGTTTTGCTCGAGTCTTCAATAGACTGTATCGCCGTTGAACTTTCACATCCCATCTCGCCCATATAGTAGAGTATATAAGGGTACATATATATTGGGGTCTTTAATGATCAGTTTCAGCAAACGGCAATACAGGTTTCTCGTCCGGGCGGATCTAAAAAGTCTTGTAAGAATCAAAGATTACGACAAGCAGTAATAGAATCCGTACCTAATCGGGTCAGCAGCCCTTTTCAAAGCCCGTCCCGTGGATTCAGACCAAAGAAGAAAACCTGTCGTTAAGAATCTGTAAAGACTGTCCCTAACACCCATTGATGATCGTATTTCATCGATCTGGAGAAAAACCGTTCTTTAGCAAAATAGTTATTATTAGGTATATTTGGGTACTACATGTACAACCAAAACCTCTCGTCATAGGCTGGAATAAACCATACTTAATCGTATCAAACGAATTGGCGGTCCAGGCTGTGACGTTACCTTACCTCTCCGGACTCGCTCCGTAACGAGAAATATGGTTCGATTCTTGGATAAGCAATACCTTAATAACGTCTCACTTCAGTAAAACAAAATTAAGAAAGAAAAACGAACTTACACTTGTGGTTTATCTAGTCAAATAACGGAACACTAATATATCACCAATATTTGCTATACGAGGTTTTAAGACATTCGCTGACAAAGAAATCCCTGTGAACAGAAAGGATTATTCACACACATCCTAAATATCCTAACATACTGAAAACCCTACAAGAATCCCTAGCCTAGACACTACACTTTAAACGACTCACATGATACTCCTGAAGAACTAAACCACTGTTTCTCGTTGCTCTGGTCTTCACCAGAAAAAAAAATCCCCTAAAAACGTCGTGAATCTCCTTATATACCCCCTCATCCGGTCCTCAGCGCCACCAATATCACGCGATCACTATGTTTTTCCGTAAATTTGGAGGGAACGATTCTCATTGGTTTTCAACTTTAATCTGAAATATTATTGGTTGACAAAACTCGGAAGTTTCCCTACTCGACACCAGACACCTCCACTCTCGCTATTCCTTTTAAAACCTCACTATAATAAAAAGTCACCTATGCAGAAAGAATTGCTTACTTTATCATAACTCTCATTTTAGACGGGTAAGCATGAAAGTCAGGCGCGAATCTACCCGCTCAAGCCGGCTCGGCAGCTATTGCTATTGTCACGGGTAGGATCTTTGCAACGCTTAGAAAAAAAAAAAATAAGGCGACAAAGATACGTGCATAAAAAATATATTTAAAAAAAAACTAAAATCGAAACCGACTTAAATTTTGGGTCGTGGGTAAATAGTTGAAATTCACAACAGTTCCGGCTTCATTCTCATGGCTTGGGTACTCTCGCCTGGGATATGACGTAGGTGTTGTCGCGGGCGCTCGCAAATTGTAGCCGACTGTACTTCGGCGGCGGCCCGGAGGTGGTGAAAGGCGTCTTTCCCGACCCGAGGCGAGGTAACGTCGATGTTTAGCAGGACTGTCGAGAAATCTCCATCCAATTCCGAAGCCCGTACTTTGGACCCTGGAACGCGCCGTCCAAAACGTATTAAAAAAGGGCCCCGATTCGATCTGTGAGCATCCCGGCGAACGGCGGAGAGAGAGTAGGTTCCTAAAGGTAGCAGTGATGCCGTGGATGTTCACAATCAGAAGCGGAGATTACAATTTTGGTGCATGATGCAATCGTATTTAAAATATTAACACACACAAAATGAGGGTAGAATTGAATAGTGCTTAGATTGCGACTTGATGATGTAAAAACAATTGTGGAAGGAGATTAATCAGAATTATGCACCACAAATTAGCTTAACGACTGAAATAATTAATGAAATGTACCACTTACCCAATTTGGGGTTGAAGAGCACTCACGAAAACATTTACTTGTTTAACTTTACTATTTATAATTTAAATCCGAGGAACGATTAGTGACGAACACTTATTAAATTCGGTTACGTTTTAAAAACAGACAATACGTATCAGAGACCGAATCATTATACATGTGACGTGCGTTCAAACTCGGTATTAGATCGGGAGTCCAGGCGGTGCATCAATGCATTCGACTCGATGACAAACAAAAGAACTGGTTACCAGGGGCGCTAAGACTGCGCATTGCGTGAGCGCTAAGATGACGCCGATGAATTCATGTTACTATTTGATATTCATGTGTAGTTTTTTATGTTGTTAATTTGAAATATTTGTTTGTGTTATTAGTTTTAATTATTGTATATATTTATTATTAACGATTTTTATTAATAATAATGTTATATATGTAACAATAATGTTACATTACCCCCGCGTCTCGGGAAGGGTTTTAGTCTTAATTAAAACCCGACTAATCAGTTATTCTAGCAATTACTCTTTCATTCCATCATCTTACATACTTCTTTCAAAATTATCTTTCATAAAAAACAACAACAACGTTACATTATACGTCGTTGACGCTACCATACATTACGACGAGTTAACAGCTGGTGAAGCTAGGGACTCATGCTAGGAACTAGGTGTTATTGAGGGCATGTTTACCTATTATTAACAAGCTTTATGTCTTTTATATGCCAAACTCCGATACTTTTGCCTGACATATCCTCTAACTCGTAAACTAAGGGTGATCGTTTTTTAATAACTTTACACTTTATGTACTTAGGTGCTAATTTTTTGCTAAAGTACTTATCTTTATCACTAAGAATATAAGTACGCTTGTAAACTATATCACCTACATTAAATTCCGCTGCTTTCCTGCGTAAGTTATAGTGGGCTGTATTCTTTACATGTGCATTCCATAGTGAGGCCTGCACATCATTGAATACTGAAGAAAGGCAACCCAAATTCTCTGCATATATATCGCGAGGTAAGAACAGCACTTCATCGCCTAAATCAATATCAGTGTAGTGCGATCCGCATAAGACCAGCTCTCTTCCATACACGAGAAAGGACGGAGTGTAACCGGTTGCTTCGTTAACGGAATTATTCATCGCGAACTGTACTTGGGGAATAAAAGTGTCCCATGATCTGTGGTCATTCTCGACGAGCGTGGATAGACAAGTAACTAGTACCTTGTTATAACGTTCAACCAAAGAAACTTGTGGGGTATATCTAGGCGTGAAATAAACGTTTGGTACCTTGTATTTTTTAAATAATTTGTCAGTAGTGGCACTAATAAATTGGCTACCATTATCCAAGAATATAGTCTGTGGAATACCGTAAACTAAGAAAATGGACTCTTCTAAGATTTTAACTACTGCATCGGCAGTCGCGCGCCGAAGAGGGAAAATGTTGCAGTATTTTGAGAAGCAGCAAGCTACCACCAGTATATAACTATTTTGCTTGCGAGTGGTGGGGAGAGGGCCGACAAAATCAATGGAGATCATTTGATGAGGACGAGAGCATTGCTTGGGGCGTCCCATTTCTCCCAATGTAGTGTGATTTTGTGACTTATATGCTAAGCAAACGGAACAAGAGCCTACGAACTGAACGACACTCTGGTACATCCCGGGCCAATAATAGGACAAAGACAGGCGATTGTATGTTTTAAATATACCGAGATGTCCAGCGGTCGGTACAGAATGATTTTCTGCTATAATTTGGTCACGAAACTCAAGTGGAACTACTTCCTTCCACGCAAATTCAGACAAGAGGTGTGATTTAGTTTTAGAAAGCCGGAATAATGAATTATTCTTAATGATAAAATTTGGAAACTGATTTGGGGAATTAAGACAACCGTTATAAATCTTTATGTACCAAACATCCTTGGTAGACAAAATTGCATTAGCAAGCGATAAAGCAGCAACTGGGACAGCACGAGACAGAGCATCGGGAATAACATTATCGACACCTCGTCGATGTTTGATCTCAAAGTTAAATGACGACAATCTTATTCCCCAGCGTGCTAACCGTCCTGAAGGATTATCTAGCGATATAAACCATTTCAATGCAGAGTGGTCAGTGTACACCGTGAACTTATGTCCGTTCTCTAGATAACATCGCCAGTGCTCGAGAGCAGCTATTACTGCAAGGGTTTCCCTTTCAGTAATACTGTAATTTTTCTCGGCACTGGTGAGTGAGCGACTCATATAGGCCACGGGGTGCTCCTTCCCATCAACAGTCTGCGTTAACATGGCGCCTATGCCGTAATTACTGGCGTCCGTATGGACTTCAAACGGTTTATCATACTCCGGGCAAGAGAGAACAGGCGCGGAGACCAAACAATCTTTGAGGGCATTAAAAGCCGCGTCAGCTTCAGGCGTCCATTGAAAGGGAGGTGCCTTTTTGCTGTTTGAAGTCAATCTGTTAAGCGGACCAGCCACTGTACTGAAGTTCGGAACGAAGCGTCGGTACCAGGTTGCGGTACCGAGAAAGCGTTTCAATTCCTTCTTACTAGTCGGAACAGGAAAGTTTAAAATAGCTTGGACCTTTTCCGGATCCGTTCGTAGTCCACGAGCATCTACGACGTATCCTAAGTACCTCAATTCACTGCGGAAGAATTTGCACTTTTCGAAATTGACTGTTAAATTAGCTCGCTTTAACTTGTCCAATACTCGTAAAAGACGAGACACATGTTCCTCGAAAGTTGAGCTAATGACAATGATGTCGTCCAAATAGGCGAAAGTTTTAAACTCCATATCGGCAAACAGTAAATCCACCAGACGCTGCTGCGTCGCCGGCGCATTGGTCAAGCCAAAGGCGGTAGTTTTAAAACGCAATGTACCCCTAGATGGCACGTAGAAAGCGGTCTTATCGCGATCACCTGGTTCTATAGGGATTTGCCAAAAAGCCTTCGAAAGATCAATGCTGGAAAGGTACTTTGCGTCTCGAAGATTATCGAGGATCTCCGAAACGTATGGCAAATTGTACGCGTCGCGTTTTGTCACAGCATTGAGCTTCCGACTGTCGAGGCAGAACCTGGGCTGTCCATTTTTCTTGTGTACTATAAGCACGGGTGAAGACCACGCGCTCTCACATGGCTCAATAACATCCAGTGACAACATTTCGTCAACTTGCTCCACCAAAATACGCTGCTTTTCCGGTGACATTCTATAATAGCGCTGTCGTATTGGTTGTGCGTCTCCAGTGTCTATTTTATGAGAGATCAGGTCAGTCCTACCCAATCCTTTCTCCTCCATAGAAATGGATTTAAATTGAGCTATAACATTATCTGCTATAGACCTCTGGGGCTGAGTCAGATTATCGTAAGAACTGATGAAAGAAGTGGGATTACTAACCTTTAATTTCGCTAGAGGGCTTTCAGACAATGTTATGCTGCCTAAATATTTCGGACATATTTGAAAGGCACGCCAGAAATCAATTCCTAGAATGATGGACGTTTCCACCTCGGGGACAACGTAAGCTTTAATTATATGGAATTGGCCTTCGAAACTGATGGGTAAATGCATGTACCCGATACTATTTAAAGATTGACCGCCTGCGGCTACCATAGAAATGTGGTCATTCTGTTGCAAAGTGCAGTCGATTAAGTGTCGATGAGCATTATTTCCCACTATGCTTACTGCAGCACCAGAATCCAATAAAGCACAGGCATCCATATCGTTAATTTTTATATTTACGTAGGGTCTAGGATCATTTTGAGGTTTTGAATGCAGAATTGTAGATATTCTATAAGTCGATGAGAATGTTTTAATAAATGCAAGCCAAGAGTCCCAATCTTGTTTGTCAAAATTTCTACAATTCTGCGTATCTAGTTTTTTAAAATTTTGCCTTTGTTACATACAGGACAATCAGGGGTTTTAACATCTTTCAGGCCACATTTAAAACATAAGACTTCCCTAGTCGCTTGACATTGACGAATGTGGTGCGAGTTACTACGACACCTAGGGCAGTAAGGTGGTTGTTTGTTTGCCTGTACTGTGTGTATATAATTTTGATGTTGTGTTTTGTTTTGATTTTGTTGTCCAAAATGTTGATTTTTTGAATAGTGTGTTTTATTGTAATTATTGTTGTAAGTGAAATTTTGTTTATTATAAGTGTTATTGCTAAATTTATTAGTGTGTTTATTTGGTTCCTTTGCATACGCAAATTCAGGTGCCACAGTGTCAGAAGTTGCCTTCGGAGGCTCCTGAAATTGCAAGAGACGAGAATGAAAAGTCTCGTAATTACGACATATGGAACGCAACGTGTCGATGGTTGTGACTGTGGCAGCTGAAGCGGCAAGCGTGCTGGCGTAACAAGGTCTTATGTTGTGTAGTAGGATTTCCAGCTGTTCCTCTTCGCTTAGAGACCTGGATAGGCGAGAAAACATCCCACTCATTATCGAGAGATAAATGGTTATGTTCTCTCGCTCACCCTGAGTGCGAGAGCGAATCTCCGAAATAAGTCGGTAATCGTAATCCGATTGATCGAAATCCTCCTTTAATCTATCGGCAAGTTGAGACCATGATAGAACTTTCTCTTTTACCGACCGATACCAATGGAGAGCATCATCCTGAAAAATCTCGGTGGCAAATGCCAAAACCTTAGAAGAAGGAATGTTACGTGCAACTATGAATTCATCGACGCGTTGTATGAATGAGCGCACGCAGGTCTTTCCGTCAAACTTTAATTTATTTAAGTCTGCTGCAGAGCGATCGCACGTCACTGAAATCAAATTTTGTATCTCTGGCATGTTCGCAGCCTCAGAAGAGGGGCCAGCGGCTGCATTAGATGCGGCACTTGCTGAGGGAATCGGCTTTTTCGCTAAAAGAGCGGCGAGCCTTTGTGAAAGAAGTTTATAGGCTTCTACGATTTCCCTATATTCTTTTTTAACTTCGTCACTACTCGTAATCCTCGCTAAGCGATTATGAAGGTGGTTTAACATGTTTTGAGTTCTCATTATTGTAGGTACATTAGGGTCAGATACATCGAGATTCATCTGGATTTTTGTGAGAACTTCCAGGCAACCTTTAAGATCCTGTCGAACATCTAGCGGAGACTCTAATATGTGTTCAGACGGGAATTCTGCAGCCAATTTTACGATTTGCTTACGAAGTTCTTCAACTGAAGTAGCTGCGGTAGCACCTCGGATCCGAACCTCATATTCGAGTTCCGTTTTTTGTAGAGAAAGATATTTGACTGGTAACATCATAAATTTTACTTTTGAACCAGTGGGTAAGTGGTAACAAGCAAAATGAATATTATACTTATAAAATTCTCCGTTCTGTTACAAAATAATTGAAAAAAAATGAACGTCTGGTTTTTTCCCAAATTAGTAAAAATAAAAACAGGTTAGCAGCAAATAAAAATAAAAAGGGTGCTACTAATGTGTACCTTTCAGTTGTAAAACGCTATAAAATAACATAAGATTTGCAAATATTGTAAATTCCTTAAAACTTTATCATAAAAGCGGCATATTAAGCTCCCAGAATCAAGAATACTAAAATACAATTTTATTGGTTTTATTTAACGAGGGTAGATATAACTTACATAAAAGCGCTACTGAAAATTGCATATATATGTCTGTGCATAAAAATTGTACACTTTAGTAGCATAAAAACCAAAATTAAAAGAACGTTTCACA
Source organism: Notocelia uddmanniana (assembly GCA_905163555.1). Taxonomy (NCBI): domain Eukaryota; kingdom Metazoa; phylum Arthropoda; class Insecta; order Lepidoptera; family Tortricidae; genus Notocelia; species Notocelia uddmanniana. Next base: position 18,404,478 of record LR991059.1, on the reverse strand, counting down.
AAAAATAAGCCACAAACATACACAAACTACAAAAACCGAGAAAAAAAACAGGATCTGTGTGAATTTCACCACGTGTAAGGGCGCCAGTGTCACGGGTAGGATCTTTGCAACGCTTAGAAAAAAAAAAAATAAGGCGACAAAGATACGTGCATAAAAAATATATTTAAAAAAAAACTAAAATCGAAACCGACTTAAATTTTGGGTCGTGGGTAAATAGTTGAAATTCACAACAGTTCCGGCTTCATTCTCATGGCTTGGGTACTCTCGCCTGGGATATGACGTAGGTGTTGTCGCGGGCGCTCGCAAATTGTAGCCGACTGTACTTCGGCGGCGGCCCGGAGGTGGTGAAAGGCGTCTTTCCCGACCCGAGGCGAGGTAACGTCGATGTTTAGCAGGACTGTCGAGAAATCTCCATCCAATTCCGAAGCCCGTACTTTGGACCCTGGAACGCGCCGTCCAAAACGTATTAAAAAAGGGCCCCGATTCGATCTGTGAGCATCCCGGCGAACGGCGGAGAGAGAGTAGGTTCCTAAAGGTAGCAGTGATGCCGTGGATGTTCACAATCAGAAGCGGAGATTACAATTTTGGTGCATGATGCAATCGTATTTAAAATATTAACACACACAAAATGAGGGTATAATTGAATAGTGCTTAGATTGCGACTTGATGATGTAAAAACAATTGTGGAAGGAGATTAATCAGAATTATGCACCACAAATTAGCTTAACGACTGAAATAATTAATGAAATGTACCACTTACCCAATTTGGGGTTGAAGAGCACTCACGAAAACATTTACTTGTTTAACTTTACTATTTATAATTTAAATCCGAGGAACGATTAGTGACGAACACTTATTAAATTCGGTTACGTTTTAAAAACAGACAATACGTATCAGAGACCGAATCATTATACATGTGACGTGCGTTCAAACTCGGTATTAGATCGGGAGTCCAGGCGGTGCATCAATGCATTCGACTCGATGACAAACAAAAGAACTGGTTACCAGGGGCGCTAAGACTGCGCATTGCGTGAGCGCTAAGATGACGCCGATGAATTCATGTTACTATTTGATATTCATGTGTAGTTTTTTATGTTGTTAATTTGAAATATTTGTTTGTGTTATTAGTTTTAATTATTGTATATATTTATTATTAACGATTTTTATTAATAATAATGTTATATATGTAACAATAATGTTACACTATTCAATTAATAACTTCCATCAGCGAGACTCACAGCTCACGCCTAGTATATCTTGACACCGAGATCCGTACTAACAACTCGTAGTCGGAGGTCAGACCTACACTGGTTCGCCTAAGGTGAGGTAATTTTTACTTCAACTTTAGCGCTGTGAATGATGTCCTCACAACTACCCGTATAAATTCAGATGGCTACAGATATCGCTACTGGACCTACTAAATGACGTACTTTTGACACGGTTGGATTATTATCTCTTGTCAGTTAAGCAACTTGTCGCTAGATGGCCCTGCCTGGCCTAAATAAACATTAACAAAACTTTGTTAAAGCTGTTCTAATTATTATATTGATATACATTTCTGAAATACATTAAAACTTGGAAGATATTATGAAGAAATAGTAAATAATCGAACCTATTAAAACTTAATTTAAAGCCCATTAACTTTTACCATAATAACCTTCATCGATAATGAAAATTCAAGAAAATAAATAAGCTCTCCCGATTTTCCCGAAGCTTAGAAGCTTTCATGGGTTTTCACAGGCTGAGGGAATGTCGTTCTGTTACAGAATGAGAAAATGTAAATATAAGTTTTCGACATCTTAAATCCACACAATGTCACGGGCACGGGTAGACAGTAGTCAACTAGGAACCCTTATAGTTTCGCTATGTCTGTCTGTCTGTCCGAGGCTTTGCTCCGTGATTGTTAGTGCTAGAAAGCTGCAATTTGGTATGGATATGTAAATCAATAAAACTGAGAAAGACGTAAACTAAAATCTCAAAAAACATTGTCTAGGGTGCCTCCCCTACACACTATGGTGTGTGTAGGTCTTTCGAAATGCATAAAGGTTTCATGGAACATTTATTTTTTTGATAAACTGACCAATTTCGCAAATACTCACTCCAAAAGAAAAAAAATTGTGTCCCGCATCTAACTTTTTGGATGTAGTCCGTTTTGTTCTACGATTTTGTTCTACGCGTAGGACAAAACGGACAAAAAATCCGTTTTGTTCTACGATGTGAACAAAATCGTAGGACAAAACGGACTACTTCAACTTTTGAACTAGGTATCCAAAAATTAAAAAAAAAATCATGAAAGTAAAGCTTACTAAAGACTTTCAACGAAAACTATAGCGGATATTATCAGTTAAGCCGTTTTTGAGTTATCGTAAAAGTCTTCCGTTCTTAGTAAAAGACTTATGAAATGCTGCGAAAGTATTCTTGTGCTTGTTTTTGATTTTTATAATGTAAGTTAATTGGGCAACTACGGAACCCTACCGTGACCGATTTTTTAAATTTATTTTGAAGACCGATTTGGTGAAAATGGCAGCCAAGTTCAATATGCGATGCGTGGTTGTCGTCTTCACCGACAAAAGAATTGAGATCTAAATGGGTGCCAAGTTCCGTAGATTATCTGAAAAGGTGCCAAATCTGGCACTAGATTGTTTACAGTAAAGCTAATTTATTGCGGCTTAATGCATTTTAAACTTGGCAGTTTTCTTAAACATCCAAAAGCTGTCATAGTATTATAACGTTCTGCATAGAAAACTGCCAAGTTAAGGCTCAAAACGTATTAAGCCGCAATAAATTATTTTGTACTAAAGCAGTAAAGCTGCTAACGAAAATATCAAATTAAATGGGAAATTTGAAAAATTTTTACACCTACCTAAGGCGTTGTAAGAGGGAACTATTGAAGGATTTCGTGGACGAGCTTGGTTGTTCCGATAGCTCAGAGGCTAGAGCGAATGGCCGCGTATGCCAGATATCGCAGGTTCGAATCCTGCTCGGAGCATAATTTTTTTTCAATTTTCCCCTTTAATTCGCAATAAATTAGTTTTACTGTGAACAATCTAGTTCCAGACTTTGCACCTTTTCAGATAATATACGGAACTTGGACCCATTTAGATTTCAATTTTTTAGTCGGTGAAGACCGGTGTTGTCCCTAGACCATTGTTATATGTCGCTATTAATAGGGGCCCATCTAGCATGGAGCGAGTCACCGTCTGCCGGAAAAAAAATGTGAGACTGTTTAATTAGGCAGGCGGCCGATGTCTTACCCAAAAGCCCAGCCATTAGTCCATCATCTTCACCAAATAACCCGGTTCATTTAGATTCCATCAATCAACAATAGCCCCTGTGCACCTTGGCGGGTGCTGTCTCTGTGTGCGTCCCATGTGTGGGCAGGGACAGTATCCGCTTGGTGTACCCCTTGCATTTCATTAAATTGTCAAAAGGGCCTCTACGTGTTGGCTATGTGGTACTCGTTTGGTACTTCGGTACCTCAGTACTTCGGCTCCGCGCACGCCTTCCAAAGGTCCGGGACACCATTGTCCCGTGAGCGGAAAAGACATATAATAATAATAAAAAAAATACTGTTTTCTGATTTTTATATGTGTACACACAGAATTTCCAAGCTGGATGCCAGATTTCACCTTTCTAGGTCACATGAAAGTGGGATAGGTTTTTAATTACTAGTCAGTCAGTCAGTGGTAAAAATGCCTTTTTTGGACTTTAATATCTCAATAACTATTTCACCTATATTTATGAATTTTGGGCTTCTAGTTGTTCTAAAGGATCTTAATGCATATACCAATTTTTTTTATGTTAAATAGATTAGGAGTCATTGGGGGGTCAAAAGTGGCTCCAAACGGTTCGTGTAAAATAACACACGGCTGCTGCTCGCCAGTTCATGGGGTGAACTTGGCTGGACACGCTGCCGCGTGTCTAGATAGTCAATGTCAGGATTAAGAAAGAAAGAAAGAAATCGTTTATTAACGTAAAATTAAATTACGAATAAGTTGATAATATTTCGTCCTCCAGTTTTTTTCACAGGTCTTATTTGATCTAATACCAGGGTGTTATTCACGAACCAACTCGTCCTCACCTCACATCTCACCCTTTTTTATATGGAAACTGTAAAAATTTGACAAATGATATTTGACAGTTTCCTTATATTAACGGTTGAGGTGAGAGGTGAGGACGAGTCGGTTTGCAGTACATTTGGTACACGCAAGTCGAATAAAAATTATCCTCTACTTCTGTGTAAGTTTATGATTGTCATAAAATACATGATTGGTATAAGTAGGTCGTTAGATAAAGAAGATGCAAGCAGTAAGAGGATATCCGCTGTGGCAGCGAATGGACGAACACACGTGGAGATAAATGAAATTCCAATAGGACCCTCAGGGAGACGGCTTATATAAACAGGAATGCCGTAAAAGTTGAATTTTGCATAGCCCTTTCTTATGAAGTCCGAATTGCTTTTGGTAGGTGGCAACACATAGTATATTAAGTTTGGAAAATAGTATAGATTTAATATACATTTCCGTAAAATCAATTATCAACGCCGCTTTTCGCCTACATAAGAAATGTCAGTAGGCATTCATATCATCGGGACGATACTTGATACGCGGATTGTTTGTGTACGTATATAATTATTTATTTATATATAATATTATCTGACGGTTAATTAACTCCAGTTGCGACTTAAAGAAATCCAAGTAAAGTAGAATATAAAATTATAAAAATCCACGTCTCATTAAGTGACAGCTGTGCGTCAATTAAACGTGAAATATAGCTCTCAGACCTCCCCAGGGTCCTCCTTCCTGCCCTTCCCCTTGCGCCGCAACTCAACCCCCCCTCAACGAACTCATTAGCGAAGCTCTGAATGTACAATTTGTTCCGAAACAGACACCAATTGGTATTTTTAAAAAGCATTGCCACTTATTGAGGCTGAAATATCATTTTCCTTTATTACCTAAAGCACCTTGACTTACTGAAACTTTAATAGAATTTTGTGCTTAATATCCTAACGTAGACTGGGATAGTAATCATGTAACTTTTCGAACGTGTGATAGGTATGGAAGATGACATTAGGCAAGCTTTTAAAGTTGCGTAATTACCACTCATAACGTTATATTTTGTGATTTTTAACATAGATGTAGGTTTATACATAAAAGTCTTGTTAGACTTTAAAAAAATACATTAAAAAAATAGGTAGTGAAATTGAGTCCACTATCGATTATGATGGTGTGTACATAAGTATATAAAGGTGTATAAAAAAACCGCCTCAGTCACGAAATTATGATCCAGCATAGATAACTGAAATTGTGACATTTGGGAAGTTTATATGATGTCACGCACTGGATTAAAATTGAAAAACCACTGGAATAGTGCTCCTCTCTGGCGGCTCTTTCTATTATTTGAACGAATTGTTCTATTATTTGAACGGTGAATTAATGCTAAGGATGCATTTTAAAATTTTCGTTCTAATCCCGTAAAGTTAACATACGTAGGCCGATTTTATGAAGATCCGTTAAAGTAGTGCTGTACCCGGCTTCATTCTAAGAATTCTAACCTTCCATGGTTAGCTAATAGGACGTAATCGCTATCAATCTCGGATAAATTAATAACGTAGAATTCATTTATGTTATAAAAATGTTAATAAGCAACTTTTAAAAAGAAAAACACAATCTATTTTTAACCGACTTCACAAAAGGAGGAGGTTAAGGTATACATATTTATATATATTTTATATTTGTTACCTCATAACTTTCGACTGGGTGAACCAATTCTTTTTTTTATTTGCAAGCTGGTACTTCCCGTGTGGTCTCATTTCAATTTGGTCTAGTTCTGACAATGGTATCCATGTGTTCGAGGTCCAGAGAATACACCACTTTACTGCGGAACACTTTTATTCACCACTATACTTTTACTAAGATACTACACTTCTTCTTGAGCTCACTGTACTTGTATAATTGCTTCGGTACTAATTTTGAACTGACTGTGCCAGGCAGCGTCGGCCACCCCATGAATCCAAGAAAAATCTTAACAGCGCGTTTTACCGTACGGTACAGTGACATCTCATATGCAACATTGTAACTAAATTTAGAATAAATATTATTAATAAACAATTTGTTTATTAATAATAAAGCTGTGTGACACTTCACCAACTGATATTATTTATTTTTACAATTATTTTAGCATTCATTTCGATCATTTACAACCTAACTAAAAATGAGGACATGTCACGCTATCTGTCTAGAACTTGTTAAACTAAATATACTACAAACTACACTTTGGAAATACCTAATGGAGATTTAACATTCCGCCCACCAAGAATAAATTCTTACATTTTTTTCTTCATTCCTCCCACCACGGGCCATGCACAATAAACGAAATAAATTCCAAACTAATTACTATACAATTGTTGTTACTCAATACAACAAAACATAATGATTCACTTCTTCCTCATTTGAAAGAAACAAAATTTTAAAATTATAACTATTAATGTATAGGCAGGAAACATAGTTTATTTACAGCTCGCTTAATGATGCTACCCTTACACTTCAGACTGACTACTCGTGTGATATTGTCTGCACCTGGATGTATTTGCACTATAATGCCATATCCATCTAGAAGGAGGGAGATCATCTTCCTTGATCAAAACCATATCCCCAACAACTGGTTCTGGGATTTGATGAGCCCACTTGTATCTGTGGTAGAATTGCGTTAGATACTCACTCGACCAGCGACGCCAAAAGTCCTGCACGAGTTTCTGAGTCAACTGCCATCTTCGAAGGCTGCTTACAGTTGCTGTCTCATAATTGGAGCCAGGAACCAGCACAAGAGGTTCTGTTACCAGAAAATGACCTTTGGTTCTCGGTTCAGGAGCGTGAGTCTAAAAATTGGCACGCTTCTATCTGGGATAGAACGGTTGACAATTCTTCAAAAGTAAGTGTCGTGTCTTCTTAGGTGAGGTTTAGTTAATTTTTACGCCCGCCTTGACTGTATCCTGTTACGGTTCAGTAAAGGAACCTTTAGAGGTGGTTGTAACTGAAATGCGTATTCAAACCTGTCAGCTTTTTGATTCCAGGCACCCAAGATTTTCGTGACAGCATCGACCTTAATTTCCACCTTCTCTTCATTATATCCGACATCTTGGTTAATTTCTTTTCCCTGCTCATCGCTACTGGAACCTGATTTTCCCAATAATCCTTACATCGCCCAGTATCGCTTCTCGAACTGAGAGTCTACATCGACTCCTGCTTCTGAAGGGTTTGAAGGTTTAGCTGTTGAAATATGCAGTTTGTATTTTTTGCTTTTAGCATTCTCTTCAAGGTAGTTCGATTATATCTTCACCACTACTATCCCACTTAGTCGTGGCTGCCAAAATTTCCTTGTTTTTTCGCTTTCCTTCATTGTAATTACCCCGACACGACAAAACACAACTGTCAGCCTCCAGCTCCCAAAATTTCTTCAGAAGACCGTTAACGTTCCCGTTTACGTTAACGTGATTTATTCTGACAGTGGTATTAGCCTTATTATTATGGTCCTGTTCCTCAATTGGACCTGATAAAATCCAGCCCAGTGCAGTTTTTTGGGCTGTGGGTGCTCCCGGCGATCCTTTGATGACCCCTTATCGCAACATTTTTAACCGACTTCAAGATTTCAAAGGAGGAGGTTATCAATTCGGTTGTATGTTTTCTTTTTTTGATACTCCATAACTCCGTCATTTCTTAACCGATTTGGACAAATTCTTCTTTTGATGAACTTTTGAACTTGGGGTCGCGTGATTCATTAAGGCGAAGGGGTGGGCAAGCTCTTTCCATACAAACTTTGTGCAAGTTTTTCTTCGTTTGTGTTTGCACACCAGTTACTATTCTTGGTCCATATGCTTATTTTTTTGTTAGCTATGTCTTGATGTTTTTCTTTTTTAATTTTAATTATTTTTTGTATTTTTTTATTTTTATCATTTTTTTAATAATGCAAATTTTCAACATCAAGTTCTGCGTATATCCAATATGTACCAATAAAAAATAAAATTAAATGCTGAAGTGCCAAAACTAACGCAAAAAACTTGCACAACCTTTGTATGGAGAATGGCTTGCCCTACCCTGCGCCTTAAGAGAATTTTTCAAAGAAATAGATATTCTAAACCTGCCGTCCCTATACATATTTGAAATAATAATGTATGTTAGGAAGAATTTGGGCAATTTTCCAACGAACGCTGATAAACCAATAGCCACGAGAAATACTGGGAAACTCAAAATAACCTTCTATAGACTAGTAAAGGCGAAAAAGTCGTTCTTGGGAAATTGTATCAAATTCTACAATAAAATTCCTAAACACATTACTGAACTTAGCTATTCTAAATTCAAATCTGTAGTAAAACAAACACTTATTTCAAGAGCATATTATAAGATAAACGATTACATCATGGATAGGGATGTTTGGCAGTGATAGCGTCCTGTACGAGCAATCTATCGCGAAAATATATTTTCTACTGTAGCATTGTTATTTAAGTTATTTTGTAGTAGCTGACACTGTAATTTTATATTTAACTATACAATGTATATTGTTTTGAAAAAATCACACCTTGCCAAGTTTCTTACGCCGGTTCTTCTCGTGGCAGAGGTATATTTATCCGAACCGGTGGTAGTTTATTGACGCTAGGTGCATATAATATGCCTAATTTGAAGAATAAATTACTTTTACTTTTACTTTTTTACTAATCATCAAAATCAATTTTTTATCCTGCAAATAGGCCACAAGAGCACATTTACAAGTCAACACATGAATTATACAATTAAATAAATTGACAATAATAATAATTATGTTTTCAAAACAGAATTGCACAACTAAAAAAAGTAGACAATAATAATAATGAATTCAAAACTATCCTAAATAAATAATAAATATTAGGGGACAGTTTTTACACAAATCGAACTAGTCCCAAAGTAAGCTCAATAAGGCTTGTGTTATGGGTACTAGAGGACGATATATTTAATAGATATATACTTAAATACATAGAAAACATCCAAGTCTCAGGAACAAATGTCTCTGCTCACCACAGAAACAAATGCCCTTACCGGGATTTGAACCCGGGACCTCTAGCTTCGAAGGCAGTGACACTACCAACTAGGCTAAATAGGCCGACGAAATATACTGATTAACAAACTTACAATATTCAATTAAAATAAACTTACAATACATTATATATAAAAAAAATAGCGACGTATATATACGGTCTCTGTCCGAATACACAAAAGTATATACAATAATTTCAATATCTCAGAGATGTATATGGTCTCTGTGCGTCTATTATTCCTATCTTATTCTTATCTTATATATATAATAATTATTTTTATCTTATTCTTAATGTAGGAGCCCAACTCTCTGCCAGCGCATAAAATCTGTTTTTGGTAGGTACCTGAAATAAATCCACGCTTCCCAGACAACGTTACTCGGCTGTCATATAACCACGAGTCTACCTACTCGTGTATCGACACCACCCACTGGCACCGAGATATTTCACTGATATTGATAAGCCTTTTTTCTGACCGAAGCTAACAAACATGGAGCGCTGAGAGGAAATTTATGTTGTGGTTCGAACGTGTCTAGTTTAATCCGGATCTTAGATTCCTGAAAGCCGCACAATCTAAGTAAGCCGAGCCTGTTGGAACTTTCATTTCCATTATTCCCCATGCCGCAGCGTGGCCTTACAACCTTCCTTAATCCGCCCCCGCGCGCCAACCTTTCCTTTTGTAACTTTTCTTTCTGCTAAAGTTTCAAATTAAAGTCAGGAAAGTGACTTTGTAAATCCGTGGCGACTATCATATTCCTCACGATATTTTTAAAAGATGTTTTCGTCATTCATTCAACGGTTACTTAGTGCGTTGCAACAGTTATCAGTGCTGTTCTTAATATTGCTTTAGGCTTAGCATAGCCAATGTATTATTATTTTCTGCTCAGTTTTGAACTTTTAAAAAATCAATTAAAAGAAACAAATGACTGTTTATAATTTCATAATCCTTTTTTTTCTTAATAGAATTCATTATCTTTCTGACAAGTTGTAAATTAATATATATTTTTACAAGCGGAATCGACTACTTAGCGTAATTATAATTTCCAACCGGAATAAAAAAAATGATTATTTGATCACCCCGGGTGGAATTTGAACCTATGACCTCTGGAATCAACCCATTGTACTTACCAACTGAGCTGCCGCTCGTATCAACGAATCTTTCAATCAATTCACTCTTCTAATTAAGCCTTAGGCTTGTAGTGGTAGCAACCACCACCACCACCACCATATCAGCCAAAGGACGTCCACTGCTGGACAGGCCTCCCCCAAATTCACGGGGGGTATATGCCATAATCGCCACGCTTGGCATGCGGGTTGGCAATCGCAGTATCTCCACCGCACTCCAGAGATGCTGCTGCCCATCCCCCGGTGGTCTTGGTCGTAGTTTTAGGACATACCCGGGTCCAGTTGTAGCGACATCTACCGCCAAGTTGATACAACATCTGAAACAGCACGGCACCAACGTCTCAAATTACATTGAGAATCATTAGTAACTATTTGCTACCCCATTATAACCGTATAAACCGTAAATATTTTTACAAGCGTGGGCTTAAATCCCGCCCGCGTGATCAATTTTTACATTTTTTCACTCCGGTTGGAAATTTCTTACAAATGTCAACGAATTTGGAATGAAATTTATCAGAACTCTGAGAAAACACGTCACCTCTGGAGCACTCTGGAAGCACATAATTGACTGATATGTGACGTTGCGTGGGAGGGCAAGTGTGTGTTCAGAAAATACCGCGCGTCAAAGAAATTGAATTCGTTGTCTTGGTTTAACATTGGAGCATACGATCTTCAACCGAAAGCTCGGTTTTCATCGCTTAATATCTACGCGTAGGACAAAAAAATAATACGATATTAACAAGTTATCAATTACCTACGCCAAATCCTTTATTCAATATCTGCCTCTATCGGATACATTAGGTTGACAAATCGTCATATTATACTCCGTTCCATGAAGATAGATCTATCTTATACATATAATAAAGCTGAAGAGGGTCGAAAGTCTGTACATGGAAGATATTCGAAAAAAAGTTGGCTGGGGATACTTAAAATCGATAACAGAACACGTTCCAACAGTGTTTAGAATTTTTGTCTGTTTGTTTGTTTATCTGTTTGTCTGTTTATATGAACGCGCATCACGTGAAAACGGCTGAACAGGTTTTGATGAAAACTTTACTAATCTGTCGAGTAAATACTCGGTCAGGTTTTAGGCTATAAAAATTGTGCAGATTTGGGTTAAAAGGGGGTAAAAAAGAGAGGTTGAATTTTGTATGGGAACTCCCATAATCCATGAGTTACTAGTATGAAAATTGGTAAGCATATATTTGACGACAAAGGAAAAACATCCTCATTCAAAATTTGTGAAATCTTAAGATAGAAACTGATAAAAAAAGTAAACGCAAGCGCTGCGCCGCGGCGCTGCCCAGTGTGCGCGCCAGCCACCACGGTCTCTTCAAATTTTGAACACTATTATGAATTATTCCATTAAGTTTAGTAACTGTGACTCTAAACCCAAATTTTAGTCCCGTTTTCTAGATTTAAAAACTGCATATATAACTTTGTAATTCTATATAAAAACATGCAATTACAAAGTTACTTTTGCCGTAAGATTAAGATGAGTTGTATGCTAATATAATAATAATAATTTATTTATTTACCAAAAAAGACCAACAAATTTCTTACATATCAATGACTCCCACACTAGGCACAGCCTGTATCGTGGGAATCAGGTCAATCGCGAGAATTACTTACTAATAACATGCGGCTTTTGATTAACTGTAGGTTTTTTTTTGTTGATTTTAGGGGTTTTGGTGTTTGTGTAGATGGATATAGTAGAGTGTGTGTGGTGAAAGTGTGGAAGAGTGTGTAGGTGAGGGAAGGGTGCAAGTAGCTTACTACTTCACGGCTTCTTCAGCCTGATCATAAGTCCAGGATACCAAGAGCTCCCGTATTCGTGCTTTAGCTGCGGCAACACCACAAATTTTTATGTCACAGATTTTTACGATCTGATTATACACACGAGGAAGAACAAATATTTTAAAGCGCTTTGCAAATGCAGTTTTTGCAACTGGGGGACTTTGAAAACTCTTTTCTTTATTAGGTCAGAATACGATGGAAGTTGCAGGGTAGTCCTGTGAGTGAAGATGGTGGCCTGATACAAAAACAATTTACGCACGCTTAGGACTTCAGCCTCCTTATAAAGGTCTACAGTAGGAAAACGCCGGGGTTTACGAAGGGCCACCTTCAACACCGCTCTTTGAGCTCTTTCTAATGTTATTAGTAAAGATTTAGCACAGCCACCCCAAGGTAAAATACAATAATCTAGGATAGACTGACAAAGGGCCAGATAAATGACTTTCAATAACTTTTTGTCGGCACAATTTCTTAAAAATTTCATTGTATATATGAATTTGCGTACTCTACCAAATGTAACTGCAATAAGTTTCTTAAAGTTAAGGTTTTCGTCCAAAATAACACCGAGGTACTTTAAGGAACTAACTCTGCTGATATATGCGCAGTAACACCTCGAGTCATCAGCCATAGAAGGAACAGAACAGTTTGAAGCGTGTATTTTTAGATTACTCATTGCGACCATAGGACGCGACGAAGCTGTCTTATGAAGACATAAAAATTGTGTTTTAGTTATATTAATCGTTAGGAGATTGTGATTTAGCCAGTTTACTACGCTTCTTAAGCCCTCCGTTGCCGTATCCCGTACCTCCTGCCAAGAGTTACCATAAAATAATAAAGCCGTGTCATCGGCGTAACACAGGATTTCGCTCTTATCAATTTCGAGTGTCAAAATGTCGTTTATATAAGCTATAAAGAGCGTAGGTTTCAGGTCGCTCCTTTTGTCACCGATTCTAACAAGCTGACTTCTATTTGACAGGTAACTATCAAACCAATCTAGCGCGATTCCACGAATGCCATAGGATTCCAGCTTTTTAAGAAGAATGGGAACCGAAACCGTGTCGAAAGCTTTAGCGAGGCCAAGAAAGACTCCGACAGAGTGTCGACCCCCATCGAGATGAGATACAGCGGTATCTATTAACATAGTTACCGCGTTCTCAGTAAACTTCCCTTGGCGGAATCCGAACTGACGGTCAGATAGAAGTTTGTTTTGCTCGAGGAAATGAGTCAGTCTTTTATTTACAACGCGCTCGAGATGTTTAGAGAAAGCTCCCAGAAGAGAGATAGGCCGGAAATTGTTTGGGGTGTGTGAAGGTCCCCCTTTATGTATTGGGATGACTGTAGCAGTCTTCCAATTTTGTGGGAAGCAGCCTGACGCGATGCTGGGGTTAAAAATTTCTGCTAATGGCTCAGCAATTACATGGCTTAACTCCTTTAGAAGCTTATTGCTCACGCCATCAGAACCAGGAGCACTATGTGGATCAAGAGCTTTTATGAGGCTAAGAATTTCCTGTAGGGTAGTGGGGTGAATAAAGAAAGAATTTGGAGTTGCACTATTACAGCAAAGTTTCCTAGCTAGCGACTCCTGACATTCGTTTAAATTCGACAGAATGGAACTAGCCAAATCTGAGCCAACTGACGAGAAAAAATCGTTGCACCTATTAAGAGCGTCTTTAAATGAGCGCTCAGCACTGACAAGATCACCACCAATAGTATAATCATAGTCTGGATTCACTTATATATATTATAAGTATACTTTTTGTCCCGATGACCATTCATGAAAGGGATATTATATCGGGAATGCAAGTAAGGTCTATGAAACGGGGTGGTTTAAATCCACATACGCTATTCTACGATTTAAGTTTCAGCCAATTGGGAGTATAACGGCGTGTCAAGAAATTTAACTTAAAGCATAGCAGAATTTGAGGTATTGCAAACAATTTGACGATTCAGTATGCCAAAACCGAAGTATCATAATTCCTTCTGGTTGTTGACGCTATTTTGGAGCATAACCTTTTCGCAATTAGTTCTACTTCGCGTGTACATCAAAATGCATTTGCGATACTTTGGCATTGTTTTTATCTATATGTTTAAATACAAAACACACACTACACACTTTGTATCGTCGGTGTACTGTTTATTTTTGTAGTGCGTTATTTTTTACGTAATTGTTGACCCTTCACACCATAAAAACTGTTTGATATAAGAGATCAATTGAGCTGGGCAGCCCAATCGTCAGCATTGACAGTTGGAGCACCTTAGATCTATACTTATGTATCTATACACATAATAAATCTGAAGAGGGTAGAAAATCTGTACATGGAAGATATTCGAAAAAAAGTTGTCTGGGAATACTTAGGATCGATAAAAAAAACGTTTCAACAATTTGTGTCTGAAACGAACGAATGGAGTATAATTTACCCTATTTAATATGGCAACTGGATCTTCGGCGACGACATAGCTCGGCCTTTGGCCTCGCATGCCTTGCCACTCTCCTTCGGCTTTTCAGTCATCAACCTTACATGAAGAATCTAATCTGTTGGGAGGCTCGGCCTTCAGCCTCGCGTGTCTCGCCTCTCTGCTTCAGGCCTTCGGCCCTCAGTCTTACATAAGAAGCCCGCTCTGTGTGATTATTCTCGCATGCCTACCCGTGAAGAACTCGCTCTGTTGGGACAACGTTTTCCGGCGGAACTGCGTAGCTAGACTTTTATCATTGTACATGTAATGTTTTGACGAGATTCATTCGTTTAGAATCGATACAGTTTGATATTCCGAAATAAGCACGTAATCATTCGTTTTGACACTAGGATTTCTAGGGAATGCCATATTGACTGTAATCATTTCTTAAGGGGGTGTAAAGAAGGGTGAAAGATTGTATCATCATCATCTGAGGCGTTATAGCCGCGGGTGGGCCTGGTTAAGCAAATATCTCCAGTCCGGTCTATTCGTGGCTTTCCTTCACTAACACCTAAGGTCCTGGTGTCCTTTTCGACGCCTTCCAACCACCTGAGCTTGAGAAAGATTGTATGGGAAAACAAATAATTCTAAGGCGAGAACGAGTTATACGCGGACGTAGTCGCGGGCAAAAGCTAGTAATTAATAAATAGTAATAGTAGTGAACACCTTATTGCACATAACAGGTAAAAATACAGAATTAATTCATACACTTATGTACAAAGGCGGACTTAAATAAAAAAGTAAATATCGTTGCCGACGTATTGGGCCTAAGTTTAACCATTGGAACAAAATAAAACTAATTTTTACCACACATTTTTAAAGCTGTTTTAATCTTTAACTTTCAACATCTATTCAACCGTATTTTCTATTCAAATTATTTGACATGGAAGTGCTTTTACAGCTATTTGTTGACCAACGGCCGGCTGGCGATTGTGTATTTGGACGGGAACTACTTTGGTCACTTTAATTTATTAACCGTTGTACGGCTCAATACCCAAAGGGTGACAGAGAAAACTTGTTACTAAGCACACACCATGAGTCAGACTGTGGATCTGTCCCACTCTGCAACTTTTGTTCGTGCTGTATCGTACTTAAGTATTTTATTACTGGTTAAAATAAAACGTATTATTGGTTAAAATAATTTTTATAAACGTAGTGGTTACTTTAAAAATGAAATATCTAGAGCTGCTAACAAAGCTAAAGCAGTATGGGGTGTAATACATACAGTATGAATCGAATGCAATAAACGCCAAAACTTCTCCTTTTGAGACCTCTGAACCTATGACACTAGCTAATGAATTAAACTGCTTTTTTACTAACTCTGTAAGAAATAACCGGAGACAACCTGAGATTCTGTTGTCATTGCAACTCCTTGCGAATTATATACCTGACTAGCATTTGCCCGCGGCTTCGCCCAAGTACTAAGCGAAATTTTTAACCGTCTACAAAAAACAGGTTCGTATGTTTGTCCACGATTATCTCGCGTTTGGCTGAACCGATTTAGATGCGGTCTCCAGAAAAGTAGTCGTTACATTCTGTGGTTTCGCTATACGAAGTTTGGTGATTGTGATTCATTAACAGATGAACAGATAAAAAGTTAGTATACATTCTGAGAACCGGCAAACTGTTGAATTTCATTTGATTTTGGCAAAAATAAGGATCGAAAACTATTATCATACATTTCCGAGAGGCCGAAGGGGAAAGGGCCGATGAAATAAAAGCATGTCTGAAATGGCTCTTAGTAAAAGTATCTGTGTACTACAGTAACACCAATAGGTCTGTAAACGACCTAACAGCGCGCAGCGACCATAAACTCTGGTCCTTTGAAGTACAGAAATACGGCTAATTCAATACCATGTGTAACATTTATTTTTCCTACAATTAAATTTATTAGGTAGGTTTTGCCAGTTACCATTGGAGCATCCAAAAAGAAAATTTGGCCTCACTTCCATTCGCACTCCTTACTGTCAGTCCGTCTGTTACAACCAAGTTGCTTTTACTGGACCTATTGAATTGCAATTTGGCACAAACTATCAAGAATTTAGAGCGCTCGTGGCCCAACGGCACCCGCCTACCGCGTGCGATGTGCGAGGTTAAGCAATGTGGGCGCAGGTCAGTTCTTGGATGGGTGACCGCTTTGAGTGGTTACTAACTGACTCTCGTGCTTTGAAAGGCACGCTAAACCGTTGATCCCGGCTGCAATCGTTAAGCCAAGTTAGAGGCCTTCGAGCGGCTTGCGAACTTCTAACAGTCAAGTTGCCCACTCACTTGACAAAGGGGGGTCGAAGTTGCACCGCGTCCGTAGGGAGTACCCACCGTTACCATACACAGAACCCCTGGGTGGTGCTAAAAGAGCAACAAAAACTGGCAACCGTACTAGTCTTCTCGAAAATCTCACGGTTCGTAAATAAATGCCATACGATTAAAAAGAATTGAAGGTTGATTTAAATGGAAAAAATATCGAAACCTCTATGTCGTTTTTAAAAGCAATTGATACCCCACACGCCTATATAGTAACATTAAACTTTTTTGCATATAGGTATGAATGGAGTGCCAAATTTTACCTCAGATTCGCATTAAGAGACCTCTCGGATGCTCAGATATCGATTTTGAACGCAATCGGGACGAAAAAAAAAGAAAATCAATATGGCCGCCACTTTCACAAATTTTACCCCAGATTCGTATTAAGAGACCTCTCGGACACTCAGATATCGATTTTGAACGAAATCGGGACGAAAATGAAGAAAATCAATATGGCTGCCACTTTTTCCAAATTTTACCTCGGATTCATATTAAGAGACCTCTCGGACGCTTAGATATCGATTTTGAACGAAATCGGGACGGAAATGAAGAAATTCAATATGCCGCCACTTTTTCCAAATTTTATCTCGGATTCGTATTAAGAATTCTCTCGGACGCTCAGATATCGATTTTGAACGAAATCTGGACGGAAATGATAAAAATGAATATGGCCGCCACTTTTTCTATTTTATACCTCGGATTCGTATTACGAGACCTCTCGGACGCTCAGATATCGATTTTGAACGAAATCGGTTTGGAAATGAAGAAAATCAATATGGCTGCCACTTTTTCCAAATTTTACCTCGGATTCATATTAAGAGACCTCTCGGACGCTCAGATATCGATTTTGAACGAAATCGGGACGGAAATGAAGAAAATCAATATGCCGCCACTTTTTCCAAATTATACCTCGGATTCGTATTAGGAATTTTCTCGGACGCTCAGATATCGATTTTGAACGAAATCTGGACGGAAATGATAAAAATGAATATGGCCGCCACTTTTTCTATTTTATACCTCGGATTCGTATTACGAGACCTCTAGGACGCCCAGATATCGATTTTGAACGAAATCGGGTTGGAAATGAAGAAAATCAATATGGCTGCCACTTTTTCCAAATTTTAACTCGGATTCATATTAAGAGACCTCTCGGACGCTTAGATATCGATTTTGAACGAAATCGGGAAGGAAATTAAGAAAATCAATATGCCGCCACTTTTTCCAAATTTTACCTCGGATTCGTATTAAGAATTCTCTCGGACGCTCAGATATCGATTTTGAACGAAATCTGGACGGAAATGATAAAAATGAATATGGCCGCCACTTTTTCTATTTTATACCTCGGATTCGTATTACGAGACCTCTCGGACGCTCAGATATCGATTTTGAACACAATCGGGACGAAAATGAAGAAAATCAATATGGCTGCCACTTTTTCAAAATTTTACCTTGGATTCATATTAAGAGACCTCTCGGACGCTCAGATATCGATTTTGAACGAAATCGGGACGGAAATGAAGAAAATCAATATGCCGCCACTTTTTCCAAATTAAACCTCGGATTCGTATTAAGAATTCTCTCGGACGCTCAGATATCGATTTTGAACGAAATCTGGACGGAAATGATAAAAATGAATATGGCCGCCACTTTTTCTATTTTATACCTCGGATTCGTATTACGAGACCTCTAGGACGCCCAGATATCGATTTTGAACGAGATCGGGTTGGAAATGAAGAAAATCAATATGGCTGCCACTTTTTCCAAATTTTACCTCGGATTCATATTAAGAGACCTCTCGGACGCTCAGATATCGATTTTGAACGAAATCGGGACGAAAATGAAGAAAATCAATATGCCGCCACTTTTTCCAAATTTTACCTCGGATTCGTATTAAGAATTCTCTCGGACGCTCAGATATCGATTTTGAACGAAATCTGGACGGAAATGATAAAAATGAATATGGCCGCCACTTTTTTTATTTTATACCTCGGATTCGTATTACGAGACCTCTCGGATGCTCAGATATCGATTTTGAACACAATCGGGACGAAAATGAAGAAAATCAATATGGCCGCCACTTTCACAAATTTTACCTCGGATTCCTATTAAGAGTCCTCTCGGACGCTCAAATATCGATTTATGTCGAAATCGTATCGGACGGCACTGATTAATAAAACCATCTACAATACATAGAATCAAAAAAGGTCGTATCTTCATAGGGAACTCACGGCACTTCATGCACCTTCAGACCTTATAAGGAACTTACATGCCAAATTTGGTATCTCTAGAACCACCAGTTTGCGCTGTGCGGTGATATGTCAGTCTCTCAGTCAGTCAGTTATTTCTTGATATTTGGCACAATTTTTCAAAAGTTTTCATGACCACAATATTTAATTTCAAAACCGATGCCATTTTCGTAATTAACGTCCCAAAAAACCATAAAAACGACACCCATATTCATATTTAGACATTTCATCCCCCTAGGACCCCAACAGAGGGGATGGTATTTCACATCCTCAACGTGGGATTTTAAAATCATTGTTGTTTTCGTAATCAGCGACCCAATAAACCATGGAAACAACACCCATATCGATTTTCAGAATTTGTCACCAGATTTCCCCCTTTTAGGGGTTGATTTCTCAAAAAACCTGAAACACCAGTTTACTCATTTATCGTTAGAATTACTCCTGTGAAGTTTCGAATAAAATAATCCAGCTAATCTTGATTCCCCATACAATCTTCGGACCCCCATTTCACCCCCTTAGGCGTTGAATTTTGAAAAATCCTTTCTTAATGCACCTCAAGACCTTATATGGAACCTACATACTAAATTTTGAATCTCTAGAACCACCAGTTTGCGCTGTGCGGTGATATGTCAGTCTCTCAGTCAGTCAGTTATTTCTTGAAATATGGCACTATTTTTCAAAATTTTTCATGTCCACAATATTAAATTACAAAACCGATGCCATTTTCGTAATTAACGTCCCAAAAAACCATAAAAACGACACCCATATTAATATTTAGACATTTCATCCCCCTCGCACCCCAACAGAGGGGATGGTATTTCACGTCCTCCGCGTGAGATTTTAAAATCATTGTTGTTTTCGTTATCAGCGACCCGGTATATCATAAAAACAATACCCATGTCGATTTTCAGAATTTGTCACCAGATTTCCCCCTTTTAGGGGTTGATTTCTCAAAAAACCTGAAACACGTATTTACTCATTTATCGTTAGAAATACTCCTGTGAAGTTTCGAATAAAATAGTCCAACTAATCTTGTTTCCCCATACAAACTTCGGACCTCCATTTCACCCCCTTAGGGGTTGAATTTTGAAAAATCCTTTCTTAGTGCACCCCTAGATCTTATAAGGAACCTACGTGCCAAATTTGGAATCTCTAGGACCAGCGGTTTGGGCTGTGCGTTGATATGTCAGTCAGTCAGTCAGTCAGTCAGTCAGTCAGTCAGTCAGTCAGTCAGTCAGTCAGTCAGTCAGTCAGTCAGTTTTTTCTTTTATATATTTAGAAGTTGTAGATGGCGCACCATTAGACCGTTCACTGGCACATGGCATATTGATCTGGGGAAAGGCAGCTGATATAGAAACTATCTTCGTACTTCAGAAGAGAGCAATCCGAGCTATTTATAATCTAGGCTCTCGTGTATCGTTGAGAGAACATTTTAAGGACATAGGTATCCTCACAGTAGCTTCACAATATGTACTGGATGTGATTATGCATACACACAAAAATATAAAGTCCTTTAGGAGGCAGTCTGATATTCATAATAGAAATACACGAAACAGACATAAGTTAGCTGTCCCGAAATTTCGTTTGCAGAAAGTGAAAAAATCATTTTTGGGTAACTGTATAAGGTTTTATAACAAAGTACCTAAAGATGCATGGGAACTACCTTATATTTCATTCAAAGAATATATAAAAACATACCTTTTGAACCAAGGATATTATAAGATCGAAGAATTTATGGAAGATAAAAGAACATGGCCAAGCGTTCGATCTCCAAAGCCGTCGTAACTTTGCAAGCAGTGTCCCGGAGACCAATGTTTGCTGCTTGTGGCGCTGCCGCTACTGCTTGTTTTAATGTAATAGGTTTTTGTTTATTTTCATTACAATTTTTTTTTTCATCATATATTGCATATTTGACATATTGGTTACATACACGTTATGTATACCGTAGCATTAGCTCAAAGACTGCTAGCTTAACAGTCTCCTGACACGGAATTGTTATTTCTGATATTCACTTTTTATTTTGTCCTTTAGAGACCTTTTACATCTCTAAAACCTAATGTTTTAACTATGGGGACTCTTTACACCTCCGCTTTTATCTATAATATTTTTGACCATAGAGACTCTTTACATCTCTCTGTATTATAGGATAAGTTCATCGAAAGTGTGCCCAGGTATTTATTTGTTGGTTTATACTGCTTTGTATTTATGTCACTAAATGATTTGAATTGAACTGTAATTTTATATTTAACTATACAATGTATATTGATTTGAAAAAAGTGACACCTCGCCGAGTTTCTTACGCCGGTTCTTCTCGTGGCAGAGGTTTATTTTTCCGAACCGGTGGTAGTTTATTGACGTTCATAAGTGCATGTAATGTGCCTAATTTGAAGAATAAACTACTTTTACTTTTACTTTTCACTATTGGGGAAATTTACAAACTCCTAAAGCATATTAAGCCTAAACCTACTAAGGATACTTATGACGTTCCTACGAGTATCTTACGTCAGCTTCCTGCATCATTTATAGATGTACTTTGTCACAGTATGAATCTGGGTTCCTCTGCAGCTGACTGAAAGTAACGTACCTATACCGATGTGATAATTTGATTTAGTAATTAATTAATTAATAATTTTAATTTTTGCCCAATCATCTCCCCCAGCATAGAAAAATTGAAATACTAACTAATTTTAACGCCTTATTACCAAATATATCTGTCCATTCTAATACTTCACTTACACTTTTAGGATCTCCTATTTTCGACGAAGCTATCCGCCCAATCATTGACTGCAAATTAAACCTTTTCAATTCTACGGCAAACCTCCTTTTTGATATAAATCCTCATATTGCCCTTTTTATTATACGTTTTTGTCTTTTTACTCCAAAATTCATGTATTTGCTTCACAGTTGTCCGATGTGGAAGTTTCCATCAATCCTGACATCTATCAATGATTCAATTCAGGTAACGCTTTCTAAAATTCTTAATGTAGATTTTGATATTCGCCAGTGGACCCAAGCGGTTCTTCCTATCAGATTTGGTAGTCTGGGTGTTCGCTCTGCCCACAGCGTCGCACTACCGGCTTTTTTGGCCTCCATCCATGGCTCGCTATCGCTTGTCAGTGTCATTTTACAACATCCTCTGATTCCTGACGACGATTTAGCGGACCTGAAGGTGGCCAGGGAAGCCTGGTCTGATTCGTGCCCGGGTGCGGACATTCCAGTCACTAAACATATTCAGAGGGCCTGGGACTCCCTTCGCCTCAAGGCAACTCATACTTCCCTTATTGAAAGTAGTCCGGACGATTCAGATCGTTCCCGTCTCCTTGCGGTTTCCGCACCAGAATCAGGCCACTGGCTTCGGGCTCTTCCATCCCGTCAGATAGGCACGGTTTTGGACCAAAGCTGCCTAAGAATAGCGGTTTGCTTGAGGCTCGGTTCCAAAATTTGTGTTGCCCACACATGTGGCTGCGGCAAAAAAGTGGATCAGCTGGGTCGACACGGCCTATCATGCGCAAGGAGCGCCGGTCGTCTATTCCGACACGGTACCATTAACGACTTGATCCGCCGGTCGCTTGTCACCGCCTCTGTGCCTGCGATTTTAGAGCCCGTAGGTATGGTCAGGGATGATGGCAAGCGCCCCGACGGAGCTACATTGGTACCGTGGAAACTGGGTCGGGTCCTTGTGTGGGACGCAACTTGCGTAGACACTTTCGCCCAGTCCCACATTCAAGGGACCCGCTCACAGGCCGGCGCTGCAGCTGAACAGGCCCAATGTCTCAAGCGCCGCAAATACTCGTCATTGCTTAATGATTTCGAGTTTGCTGCGCTCGCTGTGGAGACATTGGGTCCCTGGTCTGATGACATGAAGTCATTTATTAGGGCCTTATCGAAGCGGCCGATCCACACCTCAGGCGATCCCAGGGCTGGCGCTTACCTCTCTCAACAAATCGCTCTAGCGATACAGAGAGGTAATGCTGCCAGCGTAATGGGGACCATGCCGCAGGGAGACCTGCTTGACGGGGTGTTCTTCTTATAAGGTTAGGTTATTTTAGGTTTTTTTTTTGTACTTGAATTTAAACTTTCGTGAGTCATTTCAAAATTATATTACGCAAACGGTTAGAACTCACGTATAAATTGTCACTCCGGGCGACATGTTTCGAAGTCTTCGGGAGTTCTTCCTCAGGACGAGTGCACCTGTGACGAGCGCGCCTCGCACACTGCATGTCGCCCGGAGTGACAATTTATACGTGAGTTCTAACCGTTTGCGTAATATATATTTTTTTTGTATTTAATTCTATTTACTTATGAAAAAGGTTGTATTTACTATTAATCCTTTAGTTATTATAATCATTTAAAAGTAATAGGGTAACATGATTGGATTGGTCGTAGCTGGATTGGGCAAGATGGAATATGTGAATACGACTTTGATTTGTAAGTTTTTGTGTACTATTATGTGAGTGATATATCTACTACTGTTGAAATTTAATTGAGGCATACATATTGGGTGGTAAGGTTTGAATACATATCCAAATAAAGCATGCCTGCACGCCTGTTTCCCGGAATGATAGGTATAGAGAGAGATCTTTTGCAATTAGAAATCTTTTTAACCGACTTCAAGATTTCAAAAGAGGAGGTTATCAATTCGGTTGTATTTTTTTTTAATGTTTGTTACTCCATAACTCCGTCATTTCTTAACCGATTTGGAAAATTCTTTTTTTGATTGTAAGTATATATATCCAAGTTGGTCCCGTTTTTGTCAAAACGCAGTTCTGATGATGGGATCCATGAGAAATTGAGGGAACTCCTCAAATCTTAAAAGCAAACATATAGTGATTTTTGTGTTTTTATCAACAAATCGAGCATTATCATACAAAAATGTGACATTTGATGAAGTGGAACTGCTGATGATGATCAGAACAGAACTCTTCAACGACGAAAAGTTCACGTTTGGTGATTTGTCTCTCTAGCTGTGTTTGTTAAGCAAGTTCTACTTTCACGATTGATTTTTGTCATGCTCGAGTTCTGATGATGGGATCCATTAGGATTCGAGGGAAATTTTCATGAACTTATCAAGCATTTTCATTCATAAAAGTGACATTTGATGAAGTGGAACTGCTGATGATGATCAGAACTCTTCAACGACGCGTAGTTCAAGTTTGGCGATTTGTTCTCTTCATTTTGTTTGTCAAGCAAGGAAGATTTTTCCATGATTCCATGAGGAATTGAGGGTACTTAGTCTTCTACCGTTATAAACATACTTATAGCCATTTTTATTTTATTGTATGGAATCTAAGAGTGCACCATCTAAGTATAATAATCTTTCACCGGCCTCCCCCATTGAAGTCGGTTTTTTTTCTTAAAAAATATTTGACGACCAATTTAGCATTGTGGTTAGTGACCCTGTTTACGACGCTGACGGTCCGCGATTCGAATCCCGGTCAGAGTAATTATTTGTGTGATGAGCATGAATATTTGTTTCTGAGTCTTGGATTTTCTCTATGAATATCTATGAATAATATAAATAAATAAATATTGGGGGACAATCTTACACAAATCGACCTGGTCCCAAACTAAGCAAAGCTTGTAGTATAAATACTAGACCACGATATACATACTAATGCAGATAAATATCTAAATACATAGAAAACATCCAAGACCCGGGAATAAATACTCGTGCTAATTTTACACAAATAATGCACTGACTGGTATTCGAACCAATTAAGCCAAAGTGATCGTCATCTAGTATACCTATAACACAAACCTTATTGAGCTTACTAAGGGGATAGTTAGATTTGTGTACCCTAATATATTTTTACTTATTTATTTATAGCTTGCGAAGAAGGGGCCCTTAATACAATAACACCAGCTTCTATTCGAGTGAGTGAACATGAGCAATAAATAGGTAAATAGAGTTAAACCAATCCTTGACTGAACATCCCCCCAGTCTATTCCCGTTCACATCTGACGAACATATGTATAGACGCAATACACAGAAACACATTGATAATAATATCTACTCATTCATCATCATCATTCGAGGTCATTTTAAAATTGGTTTATGAACTCTACATGTTTTTGTATTCAAAATATAATTATCAATTTGAAACAGCGCCGATGGAATTGCGCCAACAACTGCGAACGTGCGCTGTTTATTCAATTAAGTATCAAAATCTTTCTTCCCACCGCGGAACTTGGAACTAACTTTGCAGTAATTAAATTCATATTTATTCTGTGTTGAAGACAAAATGATACTTGCGCTACACTTTATCAAAATAAACGGCGCTTAATTTTGGGCGAGGCAATTTTTAAGTAAGTACCTTATTTAATTTGATGTGATAACTAAAATTAGTCTCCCAAATCTTTAATGTTTAAGTTTTACTTAGGTAAGATTTCATCAAACTAAGAATAATCTGAGATTCAGAGTAAAATTATACGGACTACTTCAAATACTCCTCCCTCCCTCCTCTGCCTCCGAAGCTAGAGGTCCCGGGACGACCTGTTTAGCCTAGTTGGTAGTGACTCTGCCTCCGAAGCTAGAGGTCCCGGGTTCGAATCCCGGCCAGGGCATTTATTTGTGCATTTTTCACGGATATTTGTTCTTGGGTCTTGGATGTTTTCTACGTATTTAAGTATGTATTAATCTATATAAGTATGTATATCGTCGTCTAGTACCCATAGTACAAGCTTTGTTTAGTTTGGGACTAGGTCGATTTGTGTAAGATTATTATATTATTTGCCCGCGGCATCGCCCGCGTACTAAGCGAAATTTTTAACCGTCTACAAAAAACAGGTTCGTATGTTTGTCAACGATTATTTCGCGTTTGGCTGAACCAATTTAGATGTGGTCTCCAGAAAAGTAGTTGTTACATTCTCGGGGTTTCGGTATACGAAGTTTGGTGATTGTGATTCATTAACAGATGAACAGATGAAAAGTCAGTATACATTCCGAGAACCGGCAAACTGTTGAATTTAATTTGATTTTGGCAAAAATAAGGATCGAAAACTATTATTATACATTTCCGACAAGCCGAAGGGGAAAGGGCCGATGAAATAAAAGCATGTCTTAAATGGCCCTTAGTAAAAGTATATGTTTAGATTAGATTAGATTAGATTAGATTTATTTCATGATATAAATTGCTATACAAATTTTCCTATGTCAAAATCGTAAGAATTTACATCACAATCGTCAAATACATACAATAGTAATAATACAAAGTAATAATAATTCAAAATTTCAAATACAAACAAACAAATTATCTTTTCTTTATCTCCCAGTAACTACTGGGATCGTCAAAATTTTAATTAAAATTGAAAATAAACCATATTGATATAGTCAAATGTCAAACAATTCTTATTAAACTACAATAAAAAGAACAGAGATAATGTCAATAAAAAATCAGTAAAAATAAAGCAATGGTAAAATAATTAAATTCAAGTAAATGTCAATTCCATAAATTCCTTCGTCGAATACATTGGCGTATCCAATAAAAGGTTTCTGAGTTTGCGTCCAAATGTATCGTCAGATGTTTCTATGTATGTGTACTACAGTAACACCAATAGGTCTGATAACGACCAAGCAGCGCGCAGCGGTTATAAACTCTGGTCCTTAAGGTCCTTTGAAGTACAGAAATACGGCTAATTCAATATCACGTGTAACATTTATTTTTCCTAAAATTAAATTTATTAGGTAGATTTTGCCAGTTCCCATTGGAGCATCCAAAAAGATAATTTGGCCTCACTTCCATTCGCACTCCTTACTGTCAGTCCGTCTGTTACAACCAAGTTGCTTTTACTGGACCGATTGAATTGCAATTTGGCACAAACTATCAAGAATTTAGAGCGCTCGTGGCCCAGCGGCACCCGCCTACCGCGTGCGGTGTGTGAGGTTAAGCAATGTAGGCGCAGGTCAGTTCTTGGGTAAGTGACCGCTTTGAGTGGTTACTAACTGACTCTCGTGCTTTGGAAGGCACGCTAAGCCGTTGATCCCAGCTGCAATTTTTAAGTCAAGTTAGAGGCCTTCGAGCGGCTTGCGAACTTCTAACAGGCAAGTTGCCCACTCCCTTGACAAAGGGGGGTCGAAGTTGCAACACATCCGTAGGGATTACCCACCGTTACCCTACACGTGACCCCTGGGTGGTGCTAAAAGTGCAACAAAAACTGGCAACCGTACTTGTCTTCTCGAAAATCTCACGGTTCGTAAATAAATGCCATACGATTAAAAAAAATCTAAAGGTTGATTTAAATGGAAAAAAATGTCTAAACCTCTATGTCGTTTTTAAAAGCAAATCCATAGATACCCCACACGCCTATATAGTAACATTAAACTTTTTTGCATACAGGCATGCATGGAGTGCCAAATTTACCTAAGATTTGTATTAAGAGACCTCTCAGACGCTCAGATATTGATTTTGAACGAAATCGGGACGAAAATGAAGAAAATCAATATGGCCGCCACTTTTTTCAAATTTTACCTCAAATTCGTATTAGGGGACCTCTCGGACGCTCAGATATCGATTTTGAACGAAATCGAGTTGGAAATGAAGAAAATCTATGTGGCTGCCACTTTTTCCAAATTTTACCTCGGATTCGTATTAGGGGACCTCTCGGACGCTCGGATATCGATTTTGAACGAAATCGGGTTGAAATTAAGAAAAACAATATGGCTGCCACTTTTTCCAAATTTTACCTCGGATTCATATTAAGAATTCTCTCGGACGCTCAGATATAGATTTTGAATGAAATCGGGACGGAAATGATAAAAACGAATATGGCCGCCACTTAATTTAAATTTTACCTCGGATTTGTATTACGAGACCTCTCGGACGCTCAGATATCGATTTTGAACGAAATCGGGACGAAAAAAAAAAGAAAATCAAAACTGACTGCGACTTTTTCCGCATTTTACCTCTGAGTCGTATTAGGGGAGCTCTCGGACGCTCAGATATCGATTTTGAACGAAATCGGGACGGAAATGAAGAAAGCAATATGGCCGCCACTTTTTCCAAATTTTACCTCGGAATCGTATTAGGGGACCTCTCGGTCGCTCAGATATCGATTTTGAACGAAATCGGGACGGAAATGAAGAAAATTAATATGGCCGTTACTTTATTCAAAGTTTAGGTAACTCGGATTCCTATTAAAAGTCCTCTCGGACGCTCAAATATCGATTTATGTCGAAATCCTATCAGACGGCACTGATTAATAAAACCACTTACAATACATTGAATCAAAAAAGGTCGTATCTTCATAGAGAACTCACGGCACTTCATGCACCTTTGGACCTTATAAGGAACTTACATGCCAAATTTGGTATCTCTCGAACCAGCAGTTTGGGCTGTGCGTTGATATGTCACTCACTTAGTCAGTCAGTTTCTTCTTGCAATTTGGCACCTACTTTTAAGTTTTCATGCCCGCAATATTATATTTCATAATCAATGCCATTTTCGAAATTAACGACCCAAAAAACCATAAAAACGACACCCATATTAATATTCCAATCCCCTTGCACCCCAACAGAGGGGATGGTATTTCACGTCCTCCACGTGGGAATTTTAAAATCATTGTTGTTTTCGTAATCAGCGACCCGATAAACCATAGAAACAATACCCATTTCGATTTTCAGAATTTGTCACCACATTTCTCCATTTTAGGGGTTGATTTCTCCCCACACACACTTCAAAACCCCATTTTACCCCCTTAGAGGTTGAATTTTGAAAAATCCTTTCTTAATGCACCTCTAGACCTTATATGGAACCTACATACTAAATTTAGAATCTCTAGAACCGGCAGTTTGGGCTGTGCGGTGATATGTCACTCACTCAGTCAGTCAGTTATATCGTGCAATTTGGCACAAACTTTCGAAAGTTTTCATGTCCACAACATTAAATTTCAAAATCGATGCCATTTTCGTAATGAACGTCCCAAAAAAACCATAAAAACGACACCCATATTAATATTTAGACATTTCATCCCCCTCGCACCCCAACAGAGGGGATGGTATTTCACGTCCTCCACGTGAGATTTTAAAATCATTGTTGTTTTCGTTATCAGCGACCCGATAAACCATAAAAACATCACCCATGTCAATTTTCAGAATTTGTCACCACATTTCCCCCTTTAAGGGGTTGATTTCTCAAAAAACCTGAAACACGTATTTACTCATTTATAGTTAGAAATACTCCTGTGAAGTTTCGAATAAAATAGTCCAACTAATCTTGTTTCCCCATACAAACTGCGGACCCCAATTTCACCCCCTTAGGGGTTGAATTTTGAAAAATCCTTTCTTAGTGCACCCCTAGACCTTATAAGGAACCTAGGTGCCAAATTTGGAATCTCTAGGACCAGCGGTTTGGGCTGTGCGTTGATATGTCAGTCAGTCAGTCAGTCAGTCAGTTTCTTCTTTTATATATTTAGATATATTATTATTATTATATTATAATACGAAGTTTTTGTATTCTTTTTTGGCTGTATTAACGTTAACGGATTATATTGCTAGGGGATAAGGTGTAAATTAAGGCATAAGGTGTAAACCTACGGTTTTAGCCTGCTCTGATGGGAGACTTGAATGACAACTTAAAAAATGCCTAGGAACCGCTGGAAAACCTGCTTTCAAATAACCCGTTCAAGAGCTACAATACACACACATGACACAGATACACAGAAACAAAAATACACATCAGATACACATGTAAACATAAAACTTATAATAAACACCCCTCTTTTGCTTTTCACGTCGGGGGTTAAAAAGTAAAATACACTGAAAAAAAAGATTTGTTAACAGTAGCCCAAATGTTAGCTGCTAGTAACTAAATCGGAGGACTGGCAAACTGAGAGTTTACTAGTAACCAAATTAGTTGTTGAAAATTAGCATAATTTTGGTTACTACTAAGCACAATTTGCCTATTTCTCAAGTAGCCAAACTAGTTGAGCTATCCTTTTTTTTCAGTGTATGATGGCGTTTTAATTACAGTATAATAAGTAGTATATAATAACCATTAGTTACCTACCCCATGAGATATCGATGTTTACCTTTACTGACATGTAACTCGGTGTTATTAATAAAGTATTTGTATTTTGTATTTGTATCTCATGCTACCTGCATTCCATTGATTAACAGTGAACAATTTTGAATTTGGATCTGCCGCAATTGGAGCACATTAATTGGGTGCATAATCATAGACATGATACGTGTGCAAGCGTTTGTGAGATTAGAACATTCCGCGCTGACTTGGTAATCATACACGCTAATCGATTCGCCGTTGTTAAATTTGCTGCAGTGAGACTTCCATGTGATCTATGTGCTTACTTCTGAGTTCTATGCATACAGTCACAACAATGAAATATCACAGCTCGGTTGTCTAATTAAAGAGTTTCTAAACGTTATTATTCTTACAGTGTTTTTGATTACTTCTACAACAATTACAATACAATATGAATACTCTTTATTGCACAACTTTGTAAAACTAGTGGCTGTGTGAGCTGTAGATCTCGCAAAAAAAATATTTTTTTCAAATTTCAAAATTTACAAAATCTGACTCGTTAAAAAGAATCTATATAATTATAGAACCTGCTCACAAAATTTCACGAGAATTGGTTGAGAAATGCGACCTGTAGAGGAGATCATCCGGACAGACAAACAGATCGAAGCGTCTCCGTTTCAGCTTTCGACAAATATTCTTTCGTATGTCTGTCTATCTGTTTGTCCCGATGTGTTCCTCTACAGGTCACATTTCTCAATCGATTCTCGTGAAATTTTATGAGCAGGTTCGATAATTATATAGAATTTTTTGTCGAGTTAATTATAGGAAATTTTGAAATTTAAATAAAAAAAACTTTTTTTGTGGTCTACAGCTCACCAAACCACTAGTATATATTTATGTATTTTATTTATTTTTAATAGCATTCCGTTATAGGTAAAAACCCTAAAAAAATTACCTGATGTATGCAGTTGTAGCGTATTAGAATAAAAATTAAATATTTAAAATGTGCAACACAAACAAAAAAAACGCCTTTTCGAACACGTCACAACTCCATACAACACGTCATATTCTCAAGTTTTTCACCTATAGCATCATTTGGGTATGAAACCATAAAACTTATTGCGTTAATTAAAAAGCGCTGCTGAAAATGTTACTGGTAAATATGGCACGCATCTGCTGTATACATATTTTTGTGTCAATTGTATAAGTAATAAAAAACATTTTCTGTTTATGTCTTGTTAGAGTTTAGTGCCTTGAATACAATACAATCGTTGTATGAAATATATGATACTAATGATCGTAACTTTTGTAGCATTTTCGGTGCAGCCACAGAATAAGTAATAGTAGAGTAGGGGTGTTAACTGAATTGGGATAAATTATTTAAAATCTTATTATTCAATAGCGTTAATACCGTTAATATTAACCTTAATTAATCATTTAAATAGTATTTGTCCATACCAACTCCCTTAACACCACTACGAAACTACGATGCACCGAAAATGCTACAAAAGTTACGGTCACGGATCATCAGTGAGTGAGAGATGAGTGAGTGAGTGGTACGCTGTGTTATACTATTAACGTTATTAACGCTGATGAATCATAATCATTTAACTCATTTATCCCAATTCCGTTAACACCACTACGTTGCACCGAAAATGCTACAAAGTTACCATCACTGATCATTACATGCATACTCGTAATTTACTGACGTATGACCAGTATACTACTGGAGGCGTTACAGACCTAACTCTTTAGTATTAAAAGTATAAATGAATAGTACAGCAGGGCAGCCTTTATGCAAACCAATCTGGTTCCTGAGAGCAAATACGCCAACAGTTAAATGTACCCGACGTCTGACAGAGCTCGTTACCCTGATTAGGAGCCGTGGCTCCGTTTGGATCTTGCTTTCATCGTTTCCGATTCGAGCTTCATCTTATTCAACGGTTCAGTCTAATTGAAGAATGTTTTAATGAGATTACTTTCAGCATAAAGCAATTCAGTGAATATTTAAGTATTCGACAGTGACAATAGTGGATTTGGAATTTGTTTCATTGAGTCATGTACATGTTGGGGATTGTGACGTATTAACGTGTCGCACACTGGAGCGGCCTGCGGTGGCGGCCGCGGTGGCGGCCAGTTGTACACTAAGACAATCTCAACAATCATTCAGACACAGGCGGCCTTGAATGTCATAGTTAACAACAGGCCGCCACCGCAGGCAGTGCTTGTGTGTGACACGCTTTATGAGACAGGTAACTCAATGTTTCGGGCATGTTCCGAATTGATCGAAAATGACGGTCGTTGCTTTATTAGTTAATCAATAAATAAATATTTATGGACAACCAAATAAAAATCTACTAGTCCCACACTAAGCAAATCTTGTACTATGGGTCTTAGGCGCTATTTTATGATTAGCGTGATTCTGACATAATATTTTAAATACTGAATAATGACAAAAAATTAATAAATTAGTGCCGGCAGGCACTACATTACGCAATATACAAACGAGAAAGATTCCGG
Source organism: Notocelia uddmanniana (assembly GCA_905163555.1). Taxonomy (NCBI): domain Eukaryota; kingdom Metazoa; phylum Arthropoda; class Insecta; order Lepidoptera; family Tortricidae; genus Notocelia; species Notocelia uddmanniana. The sequence continues at coordinate 18,371,998 of LR991059.1, read as the reverse complement.
CTTATCATTCTGTAACGAGTTGGTGGTCTGAAAACTTGTTTTTGAGTAAGATTACAACTTAGGTATATCTATCTGCCTACAAATTTTATGCTTAAGTTAGTTATATTGTATCGGTTCTCAAATAACAAATATTTACTTTACATATTTATTTGTCTAGCGTTTGTAGTGCGGCACCAGGCACTACCACATATTTACACACAATTTCCGTGTCTAGCATTCATTTGCGCCACTTCATACACGAGTACGGCGCAACTTCACATATTAATTAATTGTACTTAACAATGAAGTTGTATTTTAATTTGTAATTATAGCGAGCAGCTCTTTTTGTTATAGTGGAGTGAAGTGCAGAATTATCCCACCAATGATGCGTCAACCCAGTTTTCACGGAGCTCCGATAGAAGGAATTCTCAATATAATTACGTACTCAAGTGCCGTCCTATGCTGGCGGGGGCGGAGCGGGCCTATGTCCAGCAGTGGACGCCCTTCGGCTGACATGACTCACGTACCGTAGTTATTTAGATATTGATCAAATTTGTTGGACAGTATGTATTTTTACCCAATAATAGGAAACAGGCAAGTAAATTTAGTTTATCCGGTAATCCCAGTATAGCACGTAGGTAATCAAAAGATATCAAGGGTTTCCACTTTCCGTGTTACTGACACCTTTTGCTTCATTAATTTTATATTACGAGTAATTACGTTAAAAACCATATCAATATTACACGCATAGAATACAAAAACGTAAAGTAAAGTAAGAGTAGTTTATTCTTCAAATTAGGCATATTAAATGCACCTATGAACGTCAATAAACTACCACCGGTTCGGAAAAATAAACCTCGGCCTCGAGAAAAACCGGCGTAAGAAACTCGGCGCGGTGTCATTTTTTCAAAATAGTATAATTGTATAGTTAAATATAAAATTACAGTCTGAGTTACTACAAAAATAACAATGCTACAGTAGAAAACCTATTTTCGCGATAGATTAGCCGTGCAGGATACAATCACTGTCAAACATCCCTGTCCATGATGTAATCGTTTACCTTAAAGTGTTTGTTTTACTACAGATTAGAATTTAGAATTGCTAAGTTCAGTAATATGTTTTGGCATTTTATTGCACAATTTGATATAATTTCGACTGACGACTCGAGAACGACTTTTTTGCCTTTACTAGTCTATAGGAGGTTATTTTGAGTTTCCCAGGAACGTGAAAGTAAAGTACCCAAAAACCTACCACATGTAAAGTAAATACTTTAGTTTCTGCTTATAATGTAACAACCCTGTCTTTTCAGAACATTTTTAATAAAAGCAAAATTTACTGATAAGTGAAAAAGTGCCAACCCACCTTTTACCTACATACGTGGAAGGTGGATTGGACTTTTTCCTTTTTTTTAAATTTTCAGGCTTTTTAGGTTTACTATTCGATTCGATTTCGTGATCAAATCTCGAGTGGTCGTCAAATCTTGAATTATCGACAAAGTTTTCCTAGGATTGATATCCTAGACTGATGTTCAAAAATATTCTAATACTTTCATTTCATCGATAATTCAATTCATCCATCGGTTAAATCAAGTAAATTGAATTGGGTGATTTGTGAACTCGTTATTTCATGACCTCCACTGCTGGACATAGCCTCCCCCAAAGACTTCCACAATGACCGGTCCTGCGCCACCCGCATCCAGCGGACACCCGCGACCCTTACCAGACTCGTTATTTATTAGAATGAAATTTTCGAATTATATCCATTAATTTGTTAATTGTCATTATGGACAATAAAAAAAAATCTAAACACAATAAATCATGGCAGCAGCTCGTTTGTGTTTTGATCGCAGTTCTAGCCTATAAATGAGTAAGTAAACGATTAGGTACATAAAATGTTTAAAATTTAACATCGAACAAATAAACAGTTGGTCAAACAAATTATTAGTGAAAGCATAAATAGTGTATGAATAGTTTTAAAAAAAGTGTAAATTGAATTAAAATCCTTTGCGCTTTAAGGATGATTCACACAGTAGACCGTTCCGTGTCCGGGCCGGCCCGTTTTCTTCTAGAGAAATACGCCGGTCGTTGCCTTTGCTGTCATAGAAAACGGGCCGGCCCGGACACGGAACGGTCTACTGTGTGAATCATCCTTAAAGCGCAAAACATTATTACACCCATAGAATTCTCTTGTGTGGTACCACCCATAGGATTTTAATTCAATTCACACTTATATATATATATAAATATATATATGTATACTAGCTTTTGCCCGCGACTTCGTCTGCGTAGAACTCATTCTCGCTTTAGAATTATTTGTTTTCCCATAAATCTTTCACCCTTCTTTACACCCCCTTAAGAAATGATTACATTCAATATGACATGCTCTTTACCGCGCACGGAAAATTTTAATAAAGATCCTTTTTTCAAAACGAATCAACATATCAGCCGAAAGACGTCCACTGCTGGACATAAGCCTTCCCCAAAGAGTGAAACAATGGCCGTTCCTTTGCCATCCGCATCCAGCGGATACCTGCGACCTTTACCAGGTCATCAGTCCCCCTTGGGGGGGGGCTACCCACGCCGCGCCTTCCGGTACGTAGTCGCCACTCGAGAACCTTTCCTGCCCAACGGCCAACGGTTCTACGTGCCCCACCCACTGCCACTTAAGTTTAGCGGTTCGGAGGGCTATGTCGGTTACTTTGGTTCTACTGCGGATGGCCTCATTTCTGATGCGATCACGCAGAGATACTCCTAGCATAGCCCTCTCCATTGCTCTTTGGGTGACTTTGAGCCTTCTTATGAGGCCCATAGTAACCGACCACGTTTCCGTGCCTTATGTCATCACTGGCAACACACACTGGTCAAAGAGCCTCGTGTTGAGACACTGCGGAATATTGGACGAAAAGAGGTGCCGTAGCTTCCCGAACGCTGCCCAGCCGAGTTGGATTCGACGATGAACCCTTCTCGAAGTTGGACCTAACTAACTGGACAGTCTGTCCTAGGTATATATAATCGTCTACAACTTCGAGTAAAAGTGTCCGATTGTAACGGGAGTTGGTGCTACGTGCTCGTGCTTTCAAAACGAATGATTAAGCTTATTTCAGAATATCAAATGTACCGATTCTAGACGAATGAATCCCGTAAAAATATTACATGTACAATGATAAAAGTCTCGCTACGCAGTTCTTCCGTAAAACGTCCCAACAGAGCGGGTTCTTCATGTAAGTATGATGGCCGAAGGCCGAGTATTTACACAGAGCGGGCTTCTTATGTAAAGTTGGGGAGGCGAGACACGCGAAGCCGAAGGCCCAGCTTCCCAACAGAGTGGATTTTTTATGTAAAGTTGATGATTAACGGGCCGAAACGGAGTGGCAAGGCATGCGAGGCCGAAGGCCGAGCATTCACATAAAGCGGGATCCTTATGATTGAGATTGGCTGAGGGCTGAAGGCCCGGAGCCGTGTGGCACGCACGCGGCCGAAGGCTGAGCGACCAACAGAGCGGGCTCCTTATGTAGGGTCGAAGGCCTGAAGCAGAGTGGCAATGCACGTGAGGCCGAAAGCCGAGAGTCCCAACAGAGCTGGCTCCTTATGAGGGGCCGAAGGCCTGATGCAGAGGGGCAAAGCATGCGAGTCCAAAGGCAGACACAGAGCGGGCTCCTCATGCCGATTATTCACACAGAGTGGCAAGGTAGCCAACAGAGGGCGTATTGCACGGGTGGCTGAAGGCCGAGAGTCATAATGCTTAGACATATAAACAGATAGACAAACAGACACGAATTCTCAAAACTATTGAAATGTGTTCTGTTTTGATGCCAAGGGCCCTCCAATCGCTCCATTGATTTATCGAATATCTTCAATGTACAGATTTTCGACCCTCTACAGCTTTATTATATGTACGGATGAGCATAGATCCAGGGGCCTTTCAGTTCGAAGTAGGATTTTTTCTATGGCAATGTTAGTTTAACTTGTTTGTACCGGATGTCACTGGGTGCTATCTCTATCGCACTTGCATATTGAAGTGACAGAGATGCAGCGGTCGTGCGGTTAGTTCTTACTAAATATACAACGGCGCTACGATCTATGTGGAATACTTTACTGGTTTTTCGCTCTATATCAGATATATTGTACCGTATAAAGGTATATAATATATATTGAACTTTGTGTATAGATCTAAGGTGCTTCAACTCTCAATGATGACGATTGGGCTGCCCAGCCCAAGTGATCTCTTATATCAAACGGTTATTATGGTGTGAACGGTCACCATTACGTTAATTACGTAAAAAATATTACACGACAAAATTAAATTGTACACCGACGATACAAAGACTGCATTGAAGCAGCTGTTTTTGTATTTAAGCATATGAAGGCAACCAATTCCAAAGTATCGAAGATTTATTTTGATTTACACGCAATAATATACCTAATTGCTAAGAGGTTATGCTCAAAAATAGCGTCATCAATCTGAAGGAAATATGATACTTCGGCTTTGACATATCGAAACGTCAGCTTGTTTACAATACGTAAAATTGTGCTATGGTTAAGTTAAATTTATTGACACGCCGCTATATATTCAATTGGCTGAAACTTAAAGCTTAGAATGGCGTATGAGGATTGAAATCACCCCGTTTCATAGATCATATTTGCACCCCCGATTTAGTCCATTTGAGGGTGATTATCGGGGACAAAAAGTATACTATAAGTGAATCCAGATTATATACTGTTAGTATACAAAAATCATCTTGATCTGTTCAGCCGTTTTTGCGTGATTGAGCAACAAACATCCAAACATCCAAACATCTAAACTTTCGCATTTATAATATTAGTGGGATGGGATATATATATATAAATATATATATAACCCCGTATGGATACTCGTATTTGACCGAAATAAAGTAATTTTTGATTTGATTTTATAAAAATGGACTGACTATAATAACTCATCAAAGTTGTTAATTTAACAAAATTGTTTTCTGAATTTGTTCGATCATAAAACTTTGATAAAATTTAAAATTCCTTTGAGTGATACCAACTTCAATAATTATTGGCATCATAAAAAGTATCAAACTTGCTGTAGGCAAAAATATGGGTCAGATACTTTATGGAACTATACAGTTATGGGGAGTGTTCACTATATTTTTATTTTTAACTGACTTCAAGATTTCAAAAGAGGAGGTTACCAATTCAGTTGTATGTATTTTTTTTATTATTTTTTAATGTTTGTTACTCCATAACTTTGTCATTTCTTAACCGATTTGGAAAATTATTTTTTTGATTGTAAGTATATATATCCAAGGTGGTCCTGTTTTTGTCAAAACGCAGTTCTGATGATGGGATCCATGAGGAATTGAGGAAACTCCTCAAAAAAGTTGGTGTTTTAGCAAACTTTAGGTTTTTTCAAAGGCCATATTTTTGTTCAAATGCTTACACTGTTAACGTAAACTACTGTTTTGTATAGATAAACTGTTATTCTAGACCATAGCAATGCTATAATTCTATTTCTATAAACGGTTATTTAAAACAACCAGGTTTTTATCGACGTGTTTTCCAAAAACACGCGTCAGAGCTATTTTTAGCTAGGATAGTTCCCTTTTAAACTTACAAAAATGTTCTAATATTTACTTTTTTCAATAGGATATATAGTCTTTTAGTACATAGCAATCGCAGTAGTTCTAAAATATGCGTTTTTACTATTAAAAAAAATAGTACAGAATGTCTAATTTGGTTTGATTAAACATTTTTTTTTCACGTATTTGATGATGTTTTCGAAGTAAAATATTTTATTGTAAAACTACAGGAATCGTTTTATATTTTGTATTTTTTTCAACACTCATAGAACCACTATATAACCGCGCGCGAATACTTGGTTTGATCCATTACGCGCCGGGGCTTCCCAAAGAACGGACGTATCGCTCTCGTCGCTGCCTAAAGGTCGATGACCGAGTGTACCCGACACGCGCCTGAGCTTTAGTGCGTCCACTAAATATTGATACTTGGTAAGTAATATTACATGCTAAGTAAGTTTATTTATTTTATATTTTCTTAATGGACTAAAGCTTTTATTTAACTTGTACTGTTCTTATGTAAGTAGGTATATAAATAAATAAATTTCCATCAAAATTTGCGGAGACGCTTCGCTCCGTTTGCTCGGTCGGTCAATAAGACCAACTTTGACAAAAGTCCATCAAAGTTTTGGAATTGAAACGATGTGAGTTTTACCGTAGACGTAATCGTCGGTCGGGCTTAAAGAAAAAAATCGTGTCCCGAAATGATGAAACCGGCCAAGTGCGTGTCGGACCACGCACAATAAGGGTTCCGTACCGACACCTCCTAATCTAAATTTAATAACCACAATATAATACATTTAATCACAAACGATAGTATCTTCATAGGAAACTTACGACACTTACGCCCTTTTGTTTTGGCAAGACGGTTTTTCAGCAATGATTCAAAAACTGTTAAACCTATCTTGTTCAAACCAAAAATCGTTGAAGAGATTTACTAATGTATATTACCTTGATTTTTGTCATAATTTTAAACTTCATCGTATGGAAATTAGAGGGTAGGGGACACACTTTTTACGACTTTGACAGCTAATATCTCACCAACGGTTGACTTAAATGAAAAAAACCTCTATGTCATCTTTGAAGGTCTATTCATACCCCACACGCCTATATATTGATGATGTATGGGGTGCCCCCCCCCCCACCAGTTAATACCCCATACATGTAACAGGGTTTTTTTTTAAATCATATAGGCGTGTGGGGTATCTATGGATCTGTCAAAGTTGTAATAAATGTGTGTCCCCCTCTAATATCCAAACTATTCGGTTCGAAATTTTGAAAAAAGTCTAGCTAGATGATGTACATTAATCTAGACACGCGACAGCGTGTCCATCCAAGTTCACCCCAGGAACTGGCAGGCAGCAGCCGTGTGTTATTTTACACGAACCGTTTGGAGCCACTTTTGACCCCCCAATAACTCCAAATCTATCTAAAATACAAAAATGAAATTTGGTACTTGTTTGGGGGCGAGAGATGTTCAACGCCTCCCGTGTTTATATTGATAGTGTTGGCTGGCAGGAAGGAATTAAATACTGGAGATCACTGATAGCAGTATATTCTTATCGACAATAATATAGTAACTTAGAAGAGAAACATAAAAATCATACGGGACATTTTTCCCTAGTGAGTCAATAAAAAAGAACATCGTATCTTTGACGTACAATATTGAAATGGCTGATTAACAAATAGTTTGCATATATAACGCCACCCCCCCCCCCCCCCCCCCCGCGGAGAAAGAAAAAGCACATAAAAGCATACAAGACTTAAAACTAAAAATAACAATAATTATCATTCCCCTTAAATCTCACGTGGCGACCTGAACGAGTGGTATGTGGTCGATTTGAAAAAGTAGTGGTAGTGGTATTAGTATTCGCAGAATTCGGCGACGGTGCAAGACCGGCTGGCTGCGCTAGAGATAAATCCTGAGGCGGCGAAACAGAAGGAACTGTTGAGCCCGAGCTAGGACAATTATCCACGTCAACAAATGCTGGCTTGACTCTGTCAATGCTCACCACGACCTCTCTGTTTTTAACAGCCAACGTCATGGTTTTCCCGTCAGTCGAACGCTGTAATACAGCATAAGGACCGGTATAGGGAGGCTGCAACGGACGTCGAACAGTATCATCCCGTAAGAAGACATGAGATGCAGTCGGTAGTTCTTTCGATACGAAGATAGCGGGAGTTGAATGGCGAGAAGCTGGTGCTGGACGGAAAGACGACATTTTGCGTCTCAGCTGAACGACGAAATCAGCAGGATCGACGAATCGGCCATTGCCAGGCTCGGATACTAACATTTCTCCTGGTAAACGTAGAGATTCGCCATACAACATTTCGGCTGCAGTAGCCTTCAAGTCTTCCTTGTAGGCGGTACGCATGTCGAGTAGAACGAGGGGAAGAGCGCGCGTCCAGGAGCCGGAGTGGCACATAAGTGCAGCTTTTAATTGGCGATGTAGACGCTCAATCATCACGTCGGGGTCACCAATTTGGAGGGCGAGAGATGTTCAACGCCTCCCGTGTTTATATTGATAGTGTTCAAGGGTCGGCCGGCAGGAAGGAATTAAATACTGGAGATCACTGATAGCAGTACATTCTTATCGACAATAATATAGTAACTTAGAACAGAAACATAAAAATCATACGGGACATTTTTCCCTAGTGACAACTGTCAATATAATAAAAGAACATCGTATCTTTGACGTACAATATTGAAATGGCTGATTAACAAATAGTTTGCATATATAACGCCACACTTGTATTAAAATCCTTTAGAACAACTAGAACCTCAAATTTCAGAAAAATAAGTTTACTAGTAATTGATATATTAAATTCCAAAAAACGGCATTTTTACCACTGACTGACTGACTGACTGACTAGTAATCAAAAACCTAACCCACTTCCAGGTGACCTAGAAAGCTGAAATTTGGCATGCAGCTTGGTAATTGTGTGTGTACACCAGAAAAAAACAGAAAACAGTTTTTTTTATTTGTTTTATTATTATTATTATTTATGCTAGTTACCTCAGAAGTCCGTAATTTATTAACCGATTTGGAAAAAAAAAATTTTTGTTTTTAAACGGTATACTTTAGGGGGTCGTCCCATAGTTATCAAGTAAGAACCTGTTCATAGGGTCCTAGAGAAATTGAGGGAACTCTTCAAATATTTAAGGTGCACCTATAGCGATTTGGGTATTTTGTATAGCAACACGTGCATTCGTTTTTAAAAAGCACCATTTGGCGAAGACTGACAAAAAGTAATGATATCCCATGTAAAACATAAATGTGAAAATGGGAACCAAGTTCAATATTAGAATATGCGATGCTTGGTGGTCGTCTTCACCGACAAAAGAATTGAGATCTTAATGGGTGCCAAGTTCTCGGAAATGGTACCAAGTCCGGCACCACATTGTTTACAGTAAAACTAATTTACTGCGGCTTAGTGCATTTTGAGCCTTAACTTGGCAGTTTTCTATGGAGTATGTTATAATACCATAGAAACTGTTGGATATTTAAGAAAACTGCCAAGTTAAAGCTCAAAATGCATTAAGCCGCAGTAAATTAGTTTTACTGGAAACAATGTAGTGCCGGACTTGGCACCATTTCATAGAATCTAAGGAACTTGGCACCTATTTAGATCTCAATTCTTTTGTCGGTGAAGACGACCACCAAGCATCGCATATTCTGAATATTGAACTTGGCTCCCATTTTCACATTTATGTTTTTGATGGGTTAATACTTTCAACGACTTTTAGTTTGAACAAGATAGGTTAAATGGTTTTTGAGTTATTGCTGAAAAACTGTCTTGCCAAAACAAAAGGGCGTAAGTGTCGTGAGTTTCCTATGAAGATACGACCTTTTTTGATTCAATGTATTGTATAGTGGTTCTAAATGTAGACAGATTAGGTGTCGGTACGGAGCCCTTCTTTGTGCGTGGTCCGACACGCACCAGGCCTTTTATTTTGTAAAGATGTGATGTATAATTTTTTTTATTTTTATCACAAGGTCGTAATGGTAGTCTTTTCTCTTTGTCTAGGTTATTCTGTACAAATTATATTATTTTCTTCCAGGTTTGCAAAAGGAGAGCTAACACCAGCTCTGCACTGCGCAACTCGTTAAGTCTCACGTTTACTCGTACTCCTTAAGCAAAGTTGCGGCTATAATACTATTTAATACTATTGATGTCATGGAAAAACGTGAATAAAATTAAATGATTAACAAAAACTTTATTTCCTATTTGCGGTATGGACAGGAGCAGAGTTTAAGACTGTAAGAATTAATAAAGCTGACCGGTTTTGGAAGGAGAAAATGGAGCCAAAATTAAAGTTCTTTTATCAGAAATGTCTTTTCTCCGGAATGGTTGATGGGAGAAAAAGTAGGTCAATGCCAATACGTACCTACGAGACACTTAATAAGTGCGTACATAATTTTAATAAAATAAAAAATGTAAAACTCATCAGATTTTATTTTTTCCTAGCTCACTATAAAGTAAAAGTATAACAATGATCAAGAAGTGTCGGTTCAACCGGCGTCACTCGAACCGCACGCACACAGTAAATATTGTAGTGTGGGTGGTAGTCATGGCCGCTCGCAGGCGATCGCGACTATGATGAGTTGTAACGAAATGTTTGTACCCTCTTAAACATATAGTGATTTTTGTGTTTTTATCAACAAATCAAGCATTTGCATCCAAAAATGTGACATTGGATGAAGTGGAACTGCTCATGATGATCAGAACAGAACTCTTCAACAACGAAAAGTTCACGTTTGTTGATTTGTCCTCCTAGCTGTGTTTGTTAAGCAAGTTCTATTTTCACGATTGATTTTGTCATGCTCGAGTTCTGATGATGGGATCCATTAGGAATCGAGGAAACTCCTCAAATGTGAAAGGCACACAAATAGTGATTTTAGTATTTTTATGAACTAATCAAGCATTTTCATTCATAAAAGTGACATTTGATGAAGTGGAACTGCTGATGATGATCAGAACGGAACTCTTCAACGACGCGTAGTTCACGTTTGGCGATTTGTTCTCTTCGTTTTGTTTGTCAAGCAAGGAAGGTTTTTCCATGATTCCATGAGGAATTGAGGGTACTTAGTCTTCTACCATTATAAACATACTTATAGCCATTTTTATTTTATTGTATGGAATCTAAGAGTGCACCATCTAAGTATAATAATCTTTCACCGGCCTCCCCCATTGAAGTCGGTTTTTTTTTCTTAAAAATTATTATCTAATGTACTTACCTAAAGAGTTACGACTGTTTCGCGCGAGGTTACGACTCCACACGTCTGTCTTCTAGGGGTTCGTATATACACCATAACACATTGTGTTCATTTTCTTTCAGGAACAAACCGAAAAGTACCGTAGTATATTTAATGGTGGCCAGGGATTGTTTAAAATTCAATCAGAGTGGGGTCGCATAGTCGCATTGTGGCTCTTCCCGCCACTCGGCGTTGAGTGGGGTAATAAAGTAATAAATAAACAAGTAGGTTGACGAGCCGGGGCTGGCACGGGTTGAAGATCGATCGATCGAATTTAGATTTCCATTGCATCTGTTTATGGAGATACTGATGGAGTCATTTGGAATGCGGTTTATTTAGAGGGTTGGCGAAACGATTTGCGGCATCGGTCAAACTGACAGGGGCCCCGTTTTTGAACATGCGACTGATGAACTGAGATCAGCAGATTAGTATCGTATTGATCGGTGTGATTTCGCTAAACTATTCCTGTTGAGCTGAGCTATTGCTATTGCTTTTGACGACCTGTTTAGCATAGTTGGTAGTGACTCTGCCTCCGAAGCTAGAGGTCCTGGGTTCGAATCCCGGCCAGGGCATTTATTTGTGCATTTTTCACGGATATTTGTTCTTGGGTCTTGGATGTTTTCTATGTATTTAAGTACGTATTTATCTATGTAAGTATGTATATCGTCGTCTAGTACCCATAGTACAAGCTTTGCTTAGTTTGGGACTAGGTCGATTTGTGTAAGATTGTCCCCCAATATATTATTATATATATTATTATTCCAATTTAATATTTACGGCGACGTTCTTGACCTATGGCTACGAGGTTAATTTGGTTCGAGGTAATTATCATATTTGTATAAGATGTATTTGCACGCATCATTAATCGTAGGTCTGAATATTTACTCTGAGACATAGGATGTAAAGTGGTATAGGTTTACAGAGTGGATATTAAAAGCCATCAAAAGTAAATAGTGGTAATTCTGTATGTACGTACATAATTATTATTCGTATGCTCCGTCAATACTGGGTAAATCTTGTTAAAATATTCGGAGTTTGGGAATCACGAATACATTTCACATTTTAATTGGAAACTGCAAAAGCGTGTAATGCTTGACTGTCCACAGTGATTACTAGGGAAATAAGCGTTGTTTATTATTAATGGAGCAAAATGTGGATAATTGATGGTTCACGGTGAAATACACCTACTAATTTGATGTACTACTAGTTGTGAATTTGGTCAAAATCGAGACTTATTTACGCACGACACGATTCGACGTAAAATACTGTTACTCGTACAATCTATGTACATGAAATTTAGTCTCGTAAATTTAGGTAAAATTTCAAGGGCGTCAGCCACTAACTTAGAGCATACATAACTGGAGTAGCCATTAATATACTTTTTTTTTTAAGGCATCGCGCTCTTGGCGCATTCAGCCAAAAAACAGGGAAACGGGATTAAAGGAAAAACTTTAGGTAGGTCGGAAATTTGGAAATAAAAGGAAAGATTAGGAAAGGGTAAAATTACATATATTAGAGTTTAATATCATTGGAAGATAAAAATGAATACAAGGCTTTAAATATATACAAGGATGAGTCATGATCATGAATATGTAGGAGTGATGGAATATGTACAGGAAAAGGAACTTTAAGGAGTGACAGCTGATTTAATAATGCTGAACGATCGTATTGTTGACACTCAAAAAATATGTGATTTAGGTCACCGGGATCAATTCCACAATTACATGCAGAACTGGGCACGATGCCTAGCCTTGAGAGGTGCTCCGGTGTGCACAAGTGACCCAATCTCATGCGAATAATCATACTGGTTGCTGGTTTAGAAATTGATAGCCGAGAAAACCATGGTTTGACAGGAATTACTGGTTGGATGTCCCGGTAGCGTAAATCAGTCCTTGCATCAGGTGATGTCCACAGCTTAGTCCATTCCTCTCGTAAATATATTCTGGGCAAAGCTAAAAGGTCCTCAGATATATTTTCATATGGGAACATGTGACCGCAATCAATGACATCCCGCGCCAGCTCGTCTACTCTTTCGTTGCCTTTTATCCCCCTATGCCCAGGGATCCAAGCAAAGGAAACTAAATAATTGTTAAGTGAACATTTTAATAAAAGGCTACGTATTTTATAAACAATTGGGTTAATAGATTTCGACCTGAAAGGAAATTTTGTAATTGATTGTAGAGAACTTAATGAATCTGAAAATATAATGGTTTTTTTAAGACGCATGATAATGATCATCTCTATTGCTTTCAGGATTCCAAAGCACTCCCCACTATACACAGATGACTCTGGGGGCAACTTTATTTTTTGATATATATTGGATTGCATATGTAGGACTCCAATACCAACACATCCATTGACTGACATCGTAGAAGCATCTGTGTATATATGATGAGCATCCTGGGCCTCCATTCCAATGAAACTCAGGAATTGATGATTTTGTTCTACATCATTTTTTGAAATACCTATATTTAAGAGAACTGATGGAACTAATGTCAGAGATTCATATTCATACTGGAATATAGGCAGTGTTGAGAAGCTAACAGTTGAGGCTTGTATTGATTTTAGTCTTTCAAAACTTGTGATCAAGCAATGGGGATTCTTATGCTTCCAGTATTTGGATGAGGTTATTAGAAAAGAAAGGTTTAACAAGACAGACCAAAGCTGATGATTTGAAAATTGAGAGCATCGGAAAAGATACCTATCACTAAGATATTGACGTCGTAAATTAAGGGGAGGTTCTACACACTCAACCTGCATTGCATTAATGGGACTAGATTTCATAGCACCACAGATGATTCTGAGAGCTTTAGACTGAATGTCACGTAATTTCTTGAAACCTGCTGCACTTCCTGGTTCTAGGAGAAATGTTCCATAGTCTAGAATGCTCCTTATAAGTGCATTATACGTTAGTTTTAAGCAAAAAGGGTGTGCACCCCACCAGACTCCAGATACACACCTAAGTATATTAATATTTTTTTCACATTTAGATACTACATAATCACAATGTGGTAGACCTGTTAATTTTCTGTCTAAAATGACACCTAGAAATTTAGTATGACTTTTTACAGAGATTGCATTGTTACCAAATTTTACAGTCACTGGGGGAGGAAACTGTTTTCTAGTAAATAAAACAACTACACTTTTATGAACTGAAAGATCTAAGCCATTAGCATCTAACCATATTTTCAATAAGTTTAATGAATGAGTTATAGTTCTACTTGCCTGGTCAATAGAGAGGTTTGATGAGTATAACAACAAATCATCGGCATACTGTAAAACTTTAACAATGCCATTTAGAGATGATTCCAGGTCAAATGTATAAATATTGTACAACAGTGGGCTTAAAACAGACCCTTGGGGAAGTCCTCTCCACACTAAGCGGGTAATCCTATTGTTGTCATCTATGAGAAGACTGATGGACCTTTGAGACAAAAGATTAACTATGAAATTGGTTAGCATTATTGGAACACCTAATCTGTAAAGTTTTTCTCTTAGTACTGAAACTAAAACATTATCGTAAGCAGCGCTAATATCTAGAAAAGCAGCTACCACTGACTCATTGTTGGAAAATGCCAGACGGATATCTGATGTCAATATTGCTAAACTATCATATGTAGATCTACCTTTGCGGAATCCAAACTGACTAATAGCCAGTAACTTATTACTTTCAATGAAGAATTCCAATCTATTTTTAATTAAGTGTTCTGCGATTTTAGCAAATACTGAAGATAAAGCAATAGGGCGGTAAGAAGATACGTCTGAAGCTGATTTATTGGGTTTTAGAAAGGGAAGGACTATTTGAGATCTCCATGAGTCAGGGACTACAACAGTATGCATAGCAGAATTTATAATGTCCAAATAATATGAAAGAATACCATCACTGGCATTGGCCAGAAAGGAGTATGGGACTCCATCTTCTCCAGGTGCAGTATCCCTCAAGTTACTTAATACACCTTTTAACTCTTCAATTTTGAACGGGTTATTAAAATTAGAATTGTATGAAGGATTAAATGATAAGAAGGAAGGTTGAAATACATATTCTTCTGGGACAGATGCAGGTGCTAATTGGTCCATAAATTGCTGGGCTAGACTAGGAGGAAGAATCTGTCTAGAGGGCTCATTAAAGGTGTGTCTAAACCTTTTAATATTATTCCACACTATGGAAGGTTTCACATTAGGACTAAGAGAAGCACAGAATCGTTTCCATCCTTCAAATTTCTTCTTTCTCAATAGCTTCTTGGTGTCCCGCGCTACATGCATGTACCACTCAAGATTTTCATTTGTCATCATGTGACAATAGTGTCTTTCAGCCTCTTTTCGCCTTTTAATTGCCTGTGTACATTCATTGTCCCACCAGGGAGGAGATGGGATTTTACCTGATGAACTATTTTTTACAGGAAAAGTTTCATCAGCTACTTCTAAGAACACTTGGGCTAATGCAACTGAACAACTATGTAAATCATTGTTGGATATGCCAGGCAACTGCAACAATTTATGATCAATACGATTTTTAAAAACCTCCCAATCCACATTGCATAAATTGTACTTTAGCCTTGGTCTAGGCTTGGGTGATGACGGAATAGATTGGGGAAATGAGACTATGATTGGGAAATGGTCACTACCATAAGTTGATTCTAGAGTGTACCATGTTAATGAAGGTGCAATTTGAGCTGAACAAATAGACAGGTCCACAACACTAACTGATTCTAATGGTGCTGTCCGTCGAGTGGGAGAACCAGAGTTTAAAACACAGAGGTTATAATTATCAAGGAGCTCTATTATACGGTCACCATGATAACTAGAAGTTGAGCTACCCCATAACTGATGTTGCGAGTTAAAGTCACCTAATATTAACATGGGTGTTGGAAGCGAAGATATAATTTGTTCAAATTCATGTAAAATGGATGAAGATGGATGGGGAATATATACAGATATGATACATATGTTATTTACAATGGCAGCAACGGCTGACAAGTCATCACTGTGTGATGGAAGATGAATTGGTGTAAATGAAATTGAATTCCTGATGAGTAAGGCTACTCCACCATACCCATCAGGACGGTCCTCTCTGAGACATGAATAACCAGTAACTCTAAGAAGAGCTCTAGGTTTAAGCCATGTCTCAGAGAGGGCGAAAACAAAAGGTTCATATTTATTTAGAATATAAGACAAATCATGTTTTTTATTTATTACACTTCTGCAATTCCATTGGATTACTTTGTCCATTGTTTTTGATTTCTATTAAAAGTGTCTCAAGCAGAGGGGCAACGTGGGACGGTAAGCGAATATTTGGATTGGACAGCAAACTAATTAGGGCTTGGATATCCTCAGATCCAGAATGAGACTCTTCTTTATCAAAAGTCCTTTGTAGAGCACAACCATTTTGAGGAGATGGTGGGAAGTAGTCCCTGACCAAAGCATTATGTGCGGCAGCATCATAACCCTTATTGATTTTTCTTACTACAGGTCGTGGTTTTAGGGTAATTATTTTTCTGTAGCTGTGACTATTATTGGGTTGGATAGTTGCATCTGAGACTATGGGGCGGACACTACGGGGTGGAATTGGTTGTGACTGGGGTTGGGTCTGGACAACATCTGCAAACGGTTTGTATACAGATGGATGGAGTTTAGCAGCTTCACCATAAGAAATGCAGTTATTAGCCATAGTGACTTTTATGTCCTTTAGGCGTTTGTGCTCTGGGCACGATTTATTTGTAGCAAAGTGGAAACCATTGCACAAACAACAAGTAGCACAGTCTTCTTCTACTGAACAAGTGTGTCCAGCATGAAGTAGGCCACACTTGAAGCATTTGGGTTTTGACCTACAGCTATTTTTGGTATGTCCAAATTTACAACAATTAAAGCATTGGATTGTTGGGAATATATATAATTCAACTGGTAAGGAATTATAACAAGAAAAGACTCTTTTTGGAAGAGATTGGCCATCAAAGGTCACAACTACAGTTTCTGAAGGTTCCCATTTAACGGCTCCATTAACTGAAACCCTATGATTTAAACGTCTCACCTTTAGCACCTTTCCACACCCAACGGGCACAGAAATGTTTTCAAGAACTTCCTCATCTGACCACTGTGCTGGGATGCCACGGATTAAACCCATACGAGTAACTGTAAATTATGGGATAAATGCATTCAAGTTCTCTGTCTCAAGCCGAGGATCTATAATAAATTGATTGGCATCATCACACCGTGAGAAGGCCATCGATATGCGAGCCCTACCTATGCGTTTGACACTGCCATCTACAATATTCTTAAAGTTATTTTTCATTAAGAATTTTCCAAAAGATACCAGATGCAAGGAAGAGTTTCGTTCAGATTGTTTAAGTTGTACATGTATTGTAAATGGTGCAACATCTGTGGGTGTAAATAAACTTCTGCCAACTTTTATGTTTTTTTCTGTGTTCAAATTAACCTTTGCTACAACTTGTATTTCAGGTGTATTAGTCACTTGGGCATTAGTGACATGCGAGTGGGTTTCCTGTAGCGGTAGAGTTTCAGGTGACTGACAATCGCAAGGATTTTTTAGGTTTTTTGACCTCTTTTTATTGCAATGTTTGCATCGTTTGTGCAATTTGAGTCTTTTTATTTTGCCGCTAGCCGAAGCAATAGAGGCATCCGTGTCCATACTGGACTCATAGTTGTCAACAGTTATGTTACACCCAACTTGGAGATCGGTTCCCCCAGGGTCAGGAGGCTCCTCCTGATTCATGATGTTTGTTATAAAAACTTACCTAATCCAATGCAAGTATATACACTAACTACACAAAAAAAAATATTTACAAAAATACAAGAAAACTATATACAATATACCACTTTCCTAATCAATATTTACAATAAGTTAATAATTAAAGTTAAGAGAAACGAAAAAGTTGACCGACGCGTTCCACGTTTCCCGCGCTTTTTCATTAATATACTTACCCCTCTGCCAAAAAATAGGCACAATGTGCGAAAATTATTAAAAAGTACTTCATTAATCGATTATTAGTCAGCCCCGAAATCGTTTTCGGCGTGTGAAGAGCTCCGTGAAAATACCTTTATCTATGCTGTTCAGGGTAATAAAATGTTGTACTTTATCAAATTTACAAAAAGATTTATGATAATTTCACATACCGTAAGCATATTTTTGCTTTATTTATAATTTTATGCGCAATGCAAGTTTTATTTCAAATCGTAAATCAAGCATCGATTACAAAATCGATTTAAAAACATTCGTGCTTGACCATTAGGGCTAGCTATCAAGATGGAGTCAAAGGTCACTTTGACGTCACCTTATTTAAAGAAATAAGGACTACTGTTTATGAGAATTTCTTTGAAACATGGTTCTTATCGACTTTGGTAAATTTGGCCATCCGATAGTAACCCAATAATGGATCTAACGTTAACGAGAATAAGGTCGACTTTTATTGTTCAACTTTAGTATTTTGAATGTGCGTGAGTTGAATGTTTTAGTGTTAGTGCGTAGTAATGGAAGGATATATTGTAAGTGTGCATAGTTTTTTTATATGTGTGTTACCTCGCCCCCCGCAAAAAATGGCATAATATTTTGTTTGGTAAGATGCGCTGATGGCTACTCCATGTATGCTCTAAGCTCACTAACTATAAGATTGGGGGCTTGGAAGACTCAAAAACTGCTTGGTCGATTGCTTGCCCGGGCCAAAATTACCCTGAAAATTCTAAATCACAAGGGAGCTTGGACGACATTATGTGCAAATTGACCATAGATTCCCTCTTAAGCCAGTGCTGCATGGAAGACTGAGCCAGACTTTTAGTAGTAGGTACCAAAGAGGCTGGATACTGGCTCCAAGCACATCCTTCCGTGAACACTGGTACTTTCCTTGAATCAAATACCCTCCGACTTGCAGTTTGTCTCCGTCTCGGGGTCCCTGTCTGCGCCCCACACAGATGCCCCTGTGGCAAAGAAGTAGATAGGCTGGGCCACCACGGACTCTCCTGCCAGAGCAGTGCGAGCCGCTTCTCAAGACACGTTGCTCTGAACGACATCATCCGTCGGTCTCTTGCGTCAGTCAATGTGCGGGCCCTACTAGAGCCGACCGGCGTTTCAAGAGACGATGGCAAGAGACCGGACGGAATGTATTTGATTCCGTGGATTAAGGGACGGGTGCTAGAGTGGGATGTTACCTGTGTAGACACACTGGCCCCGTCACATCTCCACAGAACCTCGATGAGGGCCGGAGCAGCGGCAGAAGCGGCCGAAGGCATGAAATTCAACAAATGGTCTTGGCGCTGAATACAATTTTATACCTTTTTGTGTCGAGACCCTAGGTCCGTGGGGCCCCAACGCACTAAGCCTCTTCAAAGACATCTCGAAGAGGCTTACTGATGTTACTGGCGACCGGAGAGCTGGCGGTTTCCTCGCTCAAATAATCAGTTTGGCGATTCAGCGAGGAAACGTCGCCAGCATCTTCGGCACAATGCCACAGGGGCCATTATTAGATTTAGTTTAGTTTTAGTTTAACTTTACTTTGTTATAGTTTAGTTTTATTTTTAGTTTTTTATGTATTTTAAATGTACTTGTACCATAGTCACTGATTAAATAAAAAAATAGTTAGTTAAATAATTTGGCATCCCTAAATGATCCACATCTATTATAAATGTATATAAGTAACTTTGTCTGCACGTTTAAACTGCTGAACCGATTTATTGGATGAGGAAATGGAGGTAGTTTGATACCCTGGGAGGGCTATAGGATAGTTTATATACCTTTCTTTTATCACCGGAAAATGCTTTATGCAAGCCGGCCTAATAAATATAAATTTTATTTTCTGTCATTCAACTCAATAAAAAAATATAAAATAGTAGTCATATTTTTAAAAACCGACCAAGAGCATGTCAGGGCATGCTCCAGGCCAGGGTTCCGTAGTTCCCGTTGTGGTCCTAGATCTCACTATGGTCCAAATTAAAAATCTTAACAGCGCGAAGTAGAATTTCAGCGTTAAGGGTACAGCGCCATCTATCGGCAAGTTAGGTTACTAATTTGCAAAAACTAGATAGTAAAAAAAAACCTATAACACTTTTTTTATTCTTGTTTTACCACTTTTTCGGCGTGATCGATATATATATTAGCTTTCTAGCAGGTACTAACTACTCTAACTCTAGGTAACTCTAAGGTCTCTGAACTTAGCCGTGGACGGACAGACAGACAGACATGGCGAAACTATAAGGATAGTTGACTACGGGACCCTAAAAAGCCATAATTCCAATACGACACAAAACTAATTTATGATATTTATGTAAGTACATATTTTATCCATGTGAAGGAAAATAAATAACTAGAATTACTACAATTCAGAGGTCAAAATATCACCAGCGCCTCTACAAACAAGACAGAAATAAATTCTTGAACATTATTACAGTCTTCATTTATCACGAACAATAATAAAACTCTTAAGTAGTTTGACAGGTTTTATCCTACAATAAATAAATCGTAGAATAACAAACTGAACGCTCTGCAAAATTATAAAGGACTTTGTCATAGCTAGAAATATTGCCTTTGCCTTTGTTTGTAATATGTAATGCTTATTCCTTTCATCATATACCTATTTTAGTTCATCTCAGCTACTCGTAACGCTTCTTCAGTTTAAGCTTCGGTTTAAGAGGGCGCAGTACGCTCGGTTCTCCATACAAACGTATTTATGCTCTCATTTTAAAATGCCAGGCTAGAATAACATGAAACTTTGTATACACAATGGGATCCGGCATATCTAGGTCAGACCATAGCTTCTGTTGCTTGAAATTTTAATGGAGAAAAAATACAGCGCTTATTAAGGTTTTCATACAAGCCGTAAAAACTCAAAAAGCCGCTGTATTTTTTTTCATTTACAATTTCTAGCAACAGAAACTATAGTCCGACCTAGATATGCTGGATCCCATTGTGTATACAAATTTTCATGTTATACTAGCATGGCGTTTTAAAATGAGAGGGTAAATACGTTTGTATGGAGAACCGAGCCAGACCGAGCGTACTGCGCCCTCTTAAGTAATAATCAATATCAGGCTCTCTTTATACACGTATAATGATAGATTTCTGCAAGGAAAGAAGTAAATGAATTTAGTACAAATGCGATACTTTAGTTCACTAGCTCATTAGTGACGCCACTATTTTTAATGAACCTATATTAGAGTTCACTGACGGATGACAAATTTGGTAAGTTTTAGTTACTTATAAACATAACACAAGGCTACTTATAAACAGAGCTAACATAAAGAAATACCTTGAAACAACAGTGACATGCCAATAAGCAGTTCGGCGGCCCCTCGACTACCTACGCCCTTATACAGCTCAGCCACTTCAGGAAGATTAACGACGACTGTTCGATGGCAGCTCTCATTATTTCCCTCGACCTGTGCCCGGGTAATTACCGACAATCGGCTGAGATTGTATCAAAATAAATAATTATGGTTAAACCATTCGGAAAACCGTTATCTTGTATTACATGCCTCCGTGCCTTCCTTTCGCCAATTGAGGTCAATATATCGCAGTTATGAATAAAGATTTTCAGCAATCGGCTTTTACTTGTATCAATGTTCAATATTAACTTTTATCTCAAAAGCTGATAGCTACGCCTACTCGTCAGCCCGTATGTGTAGAAGATTAGGCCTGGTTAAACAATGGCTACACAATACCGAAAGTAATATTCGCAGGGGCGTACAGAAACGTTTGGAACGGCTATCTCTGAAAGTTAGCACACAAACTCCTCCGAGAAACTAGTCAGAAAATTAATCTTATCTCAATTTTCCCGTGTTTTCCTTCTCGACTGTGTTTAATTGTGCAAGTTTTAATTACATGCAAATCTGAATGTGCGGAACCAACGGGGACCGTGCTCGCAGAACAAGCTTATTTAGAATAATTAGCGCGTAAAAAATATCAAGCGTGGATAATAATGATTGCTCATTTAAAAGTGCTCGGCGTATCATCGAAAAGTTTAACAATTAGTGGAAATGAAATGTCGATAAACTTTATTGAAACGATCGCACGACTCTCGGATACCGCTCCAACTCCCAAAAACTTTATTCGAACTCCTCAAACTAAGGGTTACCTATTTTCCCTCAATTATTGACAAAGCTAAAGAATTCAACATAAATTATAAGTGGGCCTAATGTTCTGAAATATTTAACACTATGATAATATCTGTTTGTTTTGTATATCAGGCTTTGTCCTCTAGTTCCGGAGATTTTTCTCTCTTTTCATTAGAAGCGAGAATGAGAACAAGCGCGTACCGTCATTAATCAATCCAGTCGCCGGATGCTACTAGCGAATGTGAAAATGAATTTTATGAATAATAAATTACGGCCAGAGGCAGGTATTATTCAAGAAAAGTGGCGGATAACCACACGTGGTGAAATTGGCGCCTTCATGAAATTATATTTTTATAGGCCCTCAAGGGCCTTGAGTCAATATGCTGAAAATAATACGCGTACCTGAGTCGTCCTTTGAAGGGAAAGTGTATTTTCAGTGTATTTGTTTTCCTCCGACAGCTTTGCCACGACCAATTTCAGGTACCTGAAATTTAGATAAATGTCACTGTCGCTCATGTATGTAGGTTTATTTTATACAGTCATATAATATTGGGTACAATGAAACCTACCAAAATACCACAATACTTACTCGTAAAGAATAGATGTATATTGCAACGCTATCATCTATAGCGAGACCAGAAAATTGCCTGTTTGTTAATGTACAGTGTAATGTATAGGGTTAGGATTCTGGTGGCAGTTTAGCACAAGTAATGCAGTGGAGTCGCCATGTATATTTTTTTATTTGAGTAAACGAATAACAGAAAGGAGGAGCGTTCGAGGCCCAGCGGCGCCCGCGTACCGCGTGCGGTATGCGAGGTTAAGTAATTTCGGGCGAGCTCAGTCCTTGGATGGGTGAACGCTTTGAGTGGTTACTAACTGAGCGCT
This sequence comes from Notocelia uddmanniana, assembly GCA_905163555.1. Classification (NCBI taxonomy): domain Eukaryota; kingdom Metazoa; phylum Arthropoda; class Insecta; order Lepidoptera; family Tortricidae; genus Notocelia; species Notocelia uddmanniana. The sequence goes on along the minus strand of LR991059.1, from coordinate 18,349,258 downwards.
CCCGTGCTTTGGAAGGCACCTCAAGCCGTTGATCCCGGTTGCTGTCTATGATAGCAGTCGTTAAGCCAAGTTAGGGGCCTCCGGGCGGCTTGAAACCTCTCGAACCTCTAACAGTCAAGTTGCCCACTCACTTAACAAGCCTAATCCCAATAAGATCTAGTTTCTCCCTTGGGTTGGAAGGTCAGATGGCAGTCGCTTCCGTAAAAACTAGTGCCTACGCCAATTCTTGGGATTAGGTAGCGGACCCCAGGCATCCTTCAGGATGCAACTGTACTGGGAATAACGCTAGGTGGATGATGAAACGAATAACTGAAAGATAAATCTATATTACAGTATTGGCCAATAATACCTTTGCGTTTTATTGTATGAACGTGATCGTGTGTTCATAAGTTTTGAGACGGCTAAATACTCGATATTTTCATTTTTTTTTATTTATACCTATAAACATATTGTTAATTTTCCTTGACAATAGTTAAATTAATAAACTTACATAGGTAGGTATTATTTAAACTGCGTTCCAATATTTTATGTTAGATGCCATTTATTGCGTCGGCTACATCTAGATAATGACCCCGCGAGACACGAAAGTTTTCATCAGGGATTCTCTTGCTTCTCTGCCAGTGGCTCATTTGTGAGTAACAATTTTTAAGTAGTATTTACGGCAGGTTTTTAGCTCTAAATTGTATGTTCATAATAGGTAATTTTGTCCAAAAAGACTAATCAGGAGAATTTAGAGACCGGCTCGAAGAAAGTCACTTCTATTGACTGATAAAAGACACATTTCTTTTTTAGCAGTTTTCGTATGAAAATTTAATTTTGTTTCGGTGTTCTCTAAAACTTTGTCAAAATACCAATGATTTTGATGAATAAACGTGTCAAATGAACTTTAACTAGTGATTCCAATAGTCCATCTGGTAAATGGATAATTTTAAGGCATAGTTTGAGCATCTAGTATTCAAAATTGAAAGAAAATGCTACCTCATACGTACTAATCGCCCGTATCGTGAACATCCTAGGGTGATAAGGTTGCAGTACTGTCTGTGCAGTAGTTGGAACATCTATCGACATTTTGGTGTACAATTTGTCGTTCCGCTGCCTTAACTTCCTTTCTACCATAGACATTAACTTGTCAGTGAAAAAGGCGTTTTTCATTTCGTGCTGGCACTTAAGAGAGACCACCGCATTTAAAGGCTTAAAACAAAAATATTGAAAGCCAATTTAAATAAACTCTATTTACTATTATCAGCTACAGTACAGTGATTCAATGAAAGTAATAACTTTGACAGAAATATTTTCTGTAATTGATTTATTCAAAACAATATTCGTCTCAAAACTTATGAACACACGAGGAAGAGTAAACAATTAAGGTTTGTTGATACATCGCATATTATACTAGTTAAAAAAAATTACATACATTTTTGACGACAACTGCAATGCAATACTGTAAATTGATGGTTTTATAATAAAACATTCAAATAAATTTTACTTGTTTAAACGATTGTCAAGATTATAAAAGCATAAACTACGGCAATTTGTTCCATATTAGCTTAGAATTAATATTGACGTAGTAAGAGAGGGTACTTCGAATGAATATTCTATGCTACTATTGATACTGAAACTAAGGTATCAGTAGTATACTGAAACTTATTCCAATGAAAAGTTGTTCAAGAGCTTGAATAGGTAAAGTATTATACATTTCAATAATATATTATGTTTTTATTGAATTGTTATGAATCAATTTCCTTGTATCAATCCAATAAATTTAATTATACATTACTAGTTTATCAATCATTTATTCATTCACTCATTCAATCAAAAAATATATAACAACGACTCCATTGTTGTTTGTTCACCCCAATGCCACCAAACATCCCAATGCCACCAAACATCCCAATTCTAGTAATGTACCTATACATATTTAAATAGTCACAATTTGTTCTACATATTATTTCCTGACATACATGTTTAACTTTCCAATAAAACAGGATATTTAAATTTAGTATTCCTACGAGTATAAATACACAAATATCTGCTTTGGTAAGATCTCTAGTACTCCTACAGATCGAATGGTTACTACGCCGGCTGTAAAAACTGAGACAAGCTATAATATTGTTAAGCCAGTTATCAAACAAATTGAAACTCGTCTACAAGTTGCGGCTAAAATGCTTTACGATATTCTTTATGACTTGCAGATTCATATCTTACTGTTTTATGAAGGCGACTTTACTTATCTCATATCTTGAGAAAAGATTTAAACTCTCTTTCTTTCTCATTTAGATTTTTTATTACTTCACATTTACATCGTGAGACGTCTTGTAGCGAGGTAAGTATTGGATGAATTATCTGAATACTTTTATGCTGTGCTGTGGATCCTATTTAGAGTGGTATTGAAGGTAAACGAAAATAAAGTCAAACTAAATAAACGCTGGACTTAAACTTGGTATATTGATTATAAAACATATTTTAAAGTGTGTCGAATTTATAACAATGACAAAACAACGTTAATGGCACATTACAATTGGTATGTTGGTCGATATACAGCATGCGGGTGCTTGCGCATACAAGCTACCCCTTGCGGACATTTTTCGTAGGTAGTATGCTGTCTATGATAGCAGTCGTTAAGCCGAGTTAGAGGCCTCCGGGTGGCTTGAGAACTTCTAACAGTCAAGTTGCCCACTAACTTGACAAGCCTAATCCCAATAAGGTCTAGTTTCTCCCTTGGGTTGGAAAGTCAGATGGCAGTCGCTTCCGTAAAAACTAGTGCTTACGCCAATTCTTGGGATTAGGAAACGGACCCCAGGCATCCTTCAGGATGCAACTGTACTGGGAATAACGCTAGAAGGATTATTTTCAGTACATATCGGGATATCTCGGTCAGTGCATCGACTCCAAAAAATCACGGTACCCCGAACACTACGTCAACCCACCCACCCGAATCTAGTCAACTTATGGAAAACAAAAAACGGGATACAACAACAATTACAAATAGTGATATGAAACGGTAAAGAAAGTTATGTATTTTAAGCAGCTACAGCGGCTATGCGGTGCTAGAAACAGCTGAGAGGACCTTTGGAGAGTTTCAGATCTGCCATCACCTCTTCACACAAGGAGGGGTTTCTCAGTTATTGCAAGGACTTGACAGGTAACTACAACATTACACTATGGATGACGTGTGTGTTATTTTGATAGGCCATAAAGATTTTCGAACAGTAAATAATTATACGGACATTGTAAAAAGGATTAGGGAGCAAGTTGCTCAAATAACTTATACAAATTTTATTATTTGTGCACCAACATATAAGTTAGGTGGAAATTGTACTTTGTTCAATAAAAGAATTGAAGTTTTCAATAACATTCTATGTTCGGATATTATTAAACACAGGTATGCATTTCTGTTAGATTCAAATAAGAACTTACATTATACATACAAAATGTTCTGGAAACGGTGGGGCCTTATTAACAACGTTAGTTTATCAAGAATTTTTAAAGACCTGGCATCATGTCTCATGGACATAGATCATAGAAACCACGGATTGCCAAAGTTGAAAATTACAGGAAACCTAAAATTAATTCAACCGACACAAGAGTCACATACAAATCGTGATAACGGCATTAATCGTAAACTTGATTTTTTAGGCCTGACTCAAGGTTAAGCTTCCCGTATACTTCCACTGAGAAGGCGGAAAGGAACTTAACCAATATAAATGTGTTCCATCAAAACGTTTGTTGCATAACAAACAAAAAAGACGAGTTGGAAATTTATTTAAGTACTATTAGTAAGGAAATGCATTATGTTTGTATTAGTGTACACTTTTTAAATAAAGAATCGATACTTCTTTTCAACATGTCCTTATACACTTTAGCTGCACACAATGTCCGATTAAATAAAAAAAGGGGTGGCAGTCTCATCTTGGTGCGTACTAATAGGAAAACAGAAAAACTGTCTTTTTGTAATACCCTTTATGAGGCGGGCTGTTTTGAAGTGTGTGGAGTAAAGGACTGTGAAACTAACCTTTATATAATTTGCTGCTATCGCAGTCCCTGCGATAGTAACTTAGCTAGCTTCTTGGAAAAATTAGAAAAGTTGCTTGAATTCGCGTTCAATAAAAAATGTGTAATTTGTGGAGATTTCAATATTGACCTACAGAAATGTAATAAAAAATCAGAGGACTTTCAGTCCTTACTTAAATGTTATGCTTTTACGCCTCTAGTCAATGATATAACGTTCAAAAGAAACAAGTCTCAGTCCTGCATTGACAACATTCTATCGAACATGGCTGACGATAGTATTAACACATGGATCGATCATAATTGTTTAGCTGACGGACATGCTGGTCTATTTTGTGAACTGCCGCTGGAAAGTTCTGACTTTTGGAGAAAAGAACATGTTGTATACACTGAACGTCGAGTACTGACTAAAAGTAACAAGTTAGCTTTCAGATAAGGATTACAACAACAGAACTGGTACAAAATTGGTATAAATACTTTTCTCGGTAAATTCAGTAGCTTATATAAACAGTGTGTTAGGAAAAAGAAAAAGAATTCCTTGGATCTCGAAAGGCATAAAAATGGCTAGCAAAATGAAAAGATTCCTTAATACAATCGATGTTGCTAACTGTGATAATTCTCTAGATGTATATCGCAAGAATTATTTGACAATCTACAGACGTGTACTAAGATTTGCTAAAAGAAATGCCGTCGAACTCGAGATAAACAAGGCTAGAAATTGTACTAAGCAGATCTGGAAAATTGTTAAAGGCACAGGAATAAGACTCATGTTGTAGCCAATGATAAACTGATTCTTAAAACCGACAAGGCTGTAGCAAAGGATCCGCAAGAACAGGCTAAGTTATTTTCTAGTTTATTCGATCATAACAGTGGTATTGTTACAAGTGATATCGCTGCTGCTCTGGAAATCTTGAGAGTAAATATTAGAAGGGTGATTCAGTCCATGACCTATGAACGGGTAACTCCACTGGAAGTTCTTCAAATCGTTAAGAGCTTCAAGCCTAAAGCATCAGCAGGACATGACAAAATACCCATTACCTTGATTAAAGAGAATATTGATTTGTTATCTGAACCACTAGCGCATTTTTATAATGATTGTTTCGACTTGGGTATATTCCCAGATCAGTTAAAAATTGCCAAGGTACTACCGGTATACAAAAAAGGTAATCGAAGTGATCCAAGTAATTATAGACCGATATCTCTATTACCAACAGTATCTAAGATATTTGAAAGGATATTAAAAACCAGGCTCCAGAAACATCTAAATCTTCATAATATTCTGAATAGTAGACAATTTGGGCACCAAAAAAGCATCGGTACTAGTGGAGCCATAGATATGTTAATGCTAGACGTAGTAGGATACTTAAATGATAAACTGAAAGTAGCCGGTATCTTCTTGGATCTCAGTTCTGCATTTGATACTGTAGACCACAGTATCCTGTTAAAAAAACTTGAGCACTACGGTATTAGAGATAATGTTGCAAATATATTCGAATCTTATTTATCGAACAGGAAACAGTTTGTTGAACTGAAATCAGTGGCAGGAAATACTGAAAAAGTGCTCAAATCAAAAACAGTAGTGATAAGTCGTGGAGTCCCACAGGGCTCAGTTATTCTTTGTCCTTTTCATGAATGACCTCATTAAGTAATCATAAGTACATAGAAAATGTGGTACCTAACACTAACACTAAATTGGTTGTATTTGCGGATGACACGAATGCTGTGATTGCTGCTGATAATATGACGCAGTTGAATGTAAACACAAATGCCGCATTATCTGCTTTCAATAGGTGGTTTACAATTAACAACCTAAAACTTAATTCTAACAAGACCAATGCAATTTTATTTAAGGCCACGTCTAACAACTCTGATACCCTCGACATCAGTCTAAACGGGAAAACGATTGTACAAACTGAGGTGGTAAAATTTTTGGGGGTGTACATCGATTCGTTATATTATATTATATCATATTATAAGATAAACGATTACATCATGGATAGGGATGTTTGGCAGTGATAGCGTCCTGCACGGGTAATCTATCGCGAAAATATGTTTTCTACTGTAGCATTGTTATTTCAGTTATTTTGTAGTAGCTGACACTGTAATTTATATTTAACTATACAATGTATATTGTTTTGAAAAAATGACACCTCGCCGAGTTTCTTACGCCGGTTCTTCTCGTGGCAGGGGTATATTTTTCCGAACCGGTGGTAGTTTATTGACGTTCATAGGTGCATGTAATATGCCTAATTTGAAGAATAAACTACTTTTACTTTTTTTACTTTTTTTTTTTACGTTACTAAATTGGAAGCATGAATTGCAGGCACTCACCAGCGCGATTAGCTCCTCTTGCTATGCTCTTCGCTGTCTGCGGGATATGATTAACACTAAGCGGCTAAAAATGGTTTATCACGCTATTGTTGAGGCAAAGTTCCGTTACAGTATTAAGCTATGGGGAAGTAGCTATAATTACAATATTGATGCTGCCTTCAGAGCACAAAAAAGGGCGATTAGAACAATGGTTCGCATACCTCAGAGGGAATCGTGCAGGAATCACTTCACTAATCTTAATATCCTTACTGTACCGTGCCTCTAACTCCTTGTGCTGATAACAGACTTCGTCAAGCATTTGTCCAAATATGAAAACGTGAGCGAGAGAGAATATAGGCTCTCGACTAGGCGTAAGGACATTATGTGCAGCATATTCCCGAGGCTTAACATTATGAAGCACGCGGCATGCTATCGGTCCGTGTTTCTCTTCAACAAGCTGCCAATAGAGTTTAAATCCATCACGAATAGTAAAATACTCAATACTAGACTGAAACAGTATCTTTTGAAGAAATCGTACTATTCTATAGCTGAATTCGTGCAAGATAAATTGTAAAAGTATAGTGTGCACTCTATAGGGATAGTAATGATAAGAGAATTTGTTCTTATTTATAATCATGTAAGTTGTGGGATAGTTATAATAATAATTATTTTTTATTTGATATTATCACACTTCAATCTGTTCTTATTTATATATTCTTATGTTTAATATAATTTGTGTAATTATTTGGGATAGTGCAATTTTTTTTTATTTGACATTATTGCCTATTAATTTTATTATTGTGACATTATTCTATTAATTGTTCTGTAATTTGTATTATTAATGTACAATGTTCAACACAATATCTATTGTTATGAATAAAACTAGCACTAAGCGCTTTGCATCTTCTTTTATAATGCGCACTTCTAAGGTTTGGAATTCTCTGCCGGCGTCTGTATTTCCGAGTTCATATAACCTGGACCTTTTTAAGGCACGAGTGAATAGGCATCTTCTGGATGAGCTCGCTTCATCGTCGGCCTCATCTTTGCCCCCTGGCTAGATGCTGGCCAAGAGCAATACCATTTTTAATAAAAAAAAAAAAAAAAATGAAATGAAATGAAATGATGAGTATATGAGACTGAGCAGTGAAATCTATCGGTCAATCAAAAACGTACAAGAGGATAGTTTTGGAGGGAGAAACAGTGACTCTACTACCGAAAACGGTTAGTCCGAATACGGGTCCATAGCATGCATTCCTATAGAAATATCCAGCACCCTGAATTCGGGCCCTATTGAAAGAAAATGCGGCTTAAAGATTAAGAGAGGCTGGTTTCTGAGTTTTCTCTTTATGTCATAACTTCTCGGTTTCCATATATGTTTGCTGTAGGTGCTTGCGTTCAAATGCCAGGGCCAATATTAATGTAGAAAAATCGCCATGTGTAAGTGGATTTTCGTGTTGCGATAATATTTTTTCTCTGTATCCAACTGTAAGAGCTAAATAACGTTTTACTAGTTGATAAGCCAATCACGAACTAAAGAAAATATTTCGGATTTTCGGGACTCGTACCCTCAAGGAAATGGGAATTTGAAACGTTTTGGTGTCAATCACTTCCCCGTCCCACTGTGTATTTGTTGCAAAAATTTTGCACATGACCTAACTTGAGTGAGGAATAAACAATACAATACAATACAATTATCTTTATTGTTCACCAAAAACAAAACAATTAAACAGTAATTAAATAACAGTAGACAATTGGCGGTCTTATTGCTAAAGAGCAATCTCTTCCAGACAACCTTAAACTAACAAACTAATAAACTTTTGTCTTATGCATAGTAATATTAAAAATCGTATGTATTGTTTCCGTATATTTATCGAAATTACGTAGTACGTAGTTACGTAGGTCTGTACGTGTATGAATCGGAGGAACTATAATAATTATCTAAGTAACAGGAATTAAAATAAAATAAATAATAATAAACTCAAGCTCTTTGGGATCAACCACAAGATATTGCGGGTATATAATAATAATAAAAACATTTATTCATGACATAAAACAAACATGAAAGAAAAGAAAAATAAAACTACAACAAAAATATGTCACGAAATGGTCCGAACTCAGCATAATAATATTATTATTCCCCGTTAGGATTATTATACGGTAATAAAAGAAAAATAAAACTACAACAAACATATGTCACGAAATGGTCCGAACTCAGAATAATCAAATCAAATCAAATCAAATCAAAAATTTTATTCTGCAAATAGGCCACAAGGGCACTTTTACAAGTCAACACATGAATTATACAATTAAATAAATTGACAATGATAATTATAATGTTTTCAAAACAGAATTGCAGAACTAAAAAAAAGTAGACAATAATAATAATGATTTTAAAACTATAGTGATAAACAAACTCACAATATTCAATTAAAATTAACTTATAAGACATTATATAAAAAAAAAAATTTTAGTGACCTATATATACGGTCTCTGTCCGAATACACAAAAGTATATACAATAAATTTAATATCTCAGAGATGTATATGGTCTCTGAGCGTCCATTATTCCTAAGTCCTTAGAGATGTACATGGTCTCTAAAATAATATTATTATTCCCCGTTAGGATTATTATACGGTAAAAAACATTTAATACTAGGAATACTACAACATAGACATGCAGTGTTTAATTGTAATAATACTGAGTAATACAAACCTCTTCGGTTATCTTTTGAAACTTTGACAACTATAATTGACAACTATTAATTCTACTCGCTCAGTGCACCTGCTTAAGTTAAAAGTCCATGTCATAGCATTTCTTGGGTGTTATTTGCACATGTGTTTATTATTTTCTCAAGATGTAAATAAATAAGTATTCGATACTAATACGTCGACGACCACGTTGACCAAGTTGGTAGTGACACTAGTGACTCTGCCTACGAAGCCACTGATACCTGGGTTTGGCTCGGTACCGGTATAAAAAAATTACCCGATATCCCGGTTTAAATACCGGTAACCGAAACCGAAAACACTATTCTTTCGGTTTGGTGTCAATGGCCAATATCGGCTTGAAAAAATTGCATGTGAAAGACGGACAGAAACTGAGTGATCGCATAAAGTGTTCCGTTAGTCCAAGTTTGGCACGGAACACTAAAAATACCGGTATCCAAGCCCTGGTCCCAGGTTTGAATTCCGGTAAGGGCATTTATATGTGTGATGTCTTGATCAGCATAAACATATGTTTTAATTAAGTGTAAGTATTCAATTCAACTTTTTGGTAGTACTCTATAAAAATCTACTAACATTTGGCAAAGCAATGTGAATAACTATATAGAGGTAGTGCTGGTACTGGTTGACTGGTAGAGAATGCGTCATGGCATTAAGTGCGCCTTTTGTAAGTTAAGATTTCGTATTGTAATAAAAATTAAATAAATAGTGAATAGTGATAATTACATATTACCTTTACTTCCCTAGGTAAATACTTACAATCTCAAAAACTAACAATGAAGAAGGGGTCATATCATAAAAATTCATATACTTATATACTATATACTTATACTTATATATACTATATACTAATATTATAAATGCGAAAGTCACCCGTCTGTCTGTCTGTCTGTTACCTCTTCACGCTTAAACCGCTTAACCGATTTATTGTTGCCAATATAGCTTGGAACAAACAGTACGGGACCATGACACAAATCAAGTCTCCTTACTATCAAGGGAGATACCAGCTGTTACTCGTACTCTGTCACTATTTAGTGACAAATAAATAAGCACCCAAATGCGTCCACCACGCAAAATGAAAGGTTCAGTAGATACTTTCATTCCGAATTTGAAACCACTATCCTTTAGAGTGAATTAATAAAATCATCCAAGAGCATGTCGGGCCACGCTCAGTGTAGGGTTCCGTAGTTGCCCAATGAACTTACTTTAAAAAAATCAATAACACGCAAAAGGTAATTTTAATCGCAAAAGGTAAATTTCGCAGCATTTCACTAAGAGGGGAAAACTTTTTACGATAACTCAAAAACGGATGAACTGATCATGTCCGCTATAGCACGCTATAGTTTTCGTTGAAAGTCTTTACTAAGCTTTACTTTCATTTTTTTATGTTTTATGGACCCATAGTTCAAAAGTTAGAGGAGGGGGACACATTTTTTTTGGACGAAATATTTCCGGAAATGTTTGAAGACGATTCATTTTGAAAGACCTATCCAACAACACCCCACACTATAGCGTTGAAGCAAAAAAAAACATGCACACTTTACTTTTTAACCGGCTTCAAGATTTCAAAAGAGGAGGTTATCAATTCGGTTGTATGTTTTTTTTGAATGTTTGTTACTTCTGAACTCCGTCATTTCTGAACCGATTTTGAAAATTTTTTTTGATTGTCAGTATATATATCCAAGTTGGTCCCGTTTTGGTCAAAACGCAGTTCTGATGATGGGATCTATGAGGAATCGAGGAAACTTCTCAAATCTTAAAGGCAAACATATAGTGATTTTTGTGGTTTTATCAACAAATCAAGCATTTTCATACAAAAATGTGACATTTGATGAAGTGGAACTGCTGATGATGATCAGAACAGAACTCTTCAACGATGAAAAGTTCACGTTTGGCGATTTGTCCTCCAAGCTGTGTTTGTTAAGCAAGTTCTATTTTCACGATAATTTTTTGTCATGCTCCAGTTCAGATGATGGGAACCATGAGTAATCGAGGGAACTCCTCAAATGTAAAAGGCATACTTATAGTGATTTTAGTATTTTTATAAACAAATCAAGCATGTACATTTAAATAAATGACATTTGGTGAAGTGGAACTGCTGATGATGATCAGAACGGAACTCTTAAACGACGCATAGTTCACGTTTGGCGAATTGTCCTCCTTGCTGTTGTAACAACCCCTAAGGGGAGAAAATTAATGAAAACTTATGGAAGTCAAGGAAAGTATTCGATTAAAGCCTAACTAAATTTCCCTAAAGTTCCTAAAGTTTACCCAAAGCTGTATACTCACTTTACCAGAAAATCTGAAAACCAGGATTTTTCTCAAGTTGCTAATACTTAATAAAGTTCTAAAGCTTTTAAAATTTCTCAGATCTAAATGATAGGTTTCCTACTATAGGGAAAGAAAATAAATCAAACAAAGAGTTGAGAGAAAAAATAAATAAACAAAACATTTATTTCATAAAAATGATTTTACTCGAAACTCGAATCTAATAAAGTCCGGGGAGAACTTTATTAGACATCCGCTTGATCCGCTTGACTAGGCCAACCTAGACAAGGGAAAACAAGCGAACACACAAAAACCCTTGTTGCCATAAAGCTAATACAATTACAACAAACTTAATTAATTGAAGTAAATAATGGAAATTAATGTTACCTACATATGTACAATTATGAAAATATAAATGAGTGTTCAAAATTATATCCTAACTCCAAATTATAATACTATAAATGTGAAAGTCACTCTGTCTGTATATCTGACTAGTGTGTGTATATAGATATATTAATAATTTATAGATATTGGTTTGGATGTTTAGACGCGTACAGACAGAAATTATAGAATACAGATAGTTGGAATCTTAGAGAAGGACATCGCTACTTTAATATCCTGTCCGTCCCTGCGTCAATCCGTATGTCACAGCCGATTTACTCGGAGACTATAAGCACTATAATTATAGTTCTTATACGTTTATTCCTATTACCATACCATAGGGTAGATAGGAATAACATATGAACTGTCTCAAGTCGCCTTACTGTATACTCTACCGACTCTACAGTCGAGGAATTTGATTTCTGGGCGACTTGGTACTTTGTCACAATGAAAATCAATATGAAAGCTGCTAGAGATCTCATTATTATTTCACTGTGACAAGGTACGAAGTGGCTCGGAAATCAGATTCCTCGACTGTACATGAAACAATAAGAATTTATATTTAGCAACTTTGAATAAAAAAAAATTGGTTTTTGTATTTTTATTGGTTCCAATTAGATACATTTAAACTTATATTTTGTAGTATCTGTTTCGAGTGTGTCCCATCACTACACAAAATGGCGCGCGTCACGCACCGCACACGTGATTGCTTGTTGACGTTGTACTAGCCAATCACAGTGCACTTGTCGCCATCCGCGCCCCGCCAATTTGGCAGTTTGAGATTCAAGACGAAGTTCTATGAAGCGGTGTCTATAGGGTTAAGTGGTCAGTGCTACAATCCAATGAAGTAGAAATATTATCCAATATATAGAGGTACACACACATAACGGGTGACAGAAAAAAACGTATACCTATACCTTTCCCACTCCCTGACATTACTTCTAGGTAAGTACTCCAGTATGGTCTAAGTTTTATTTAATTAATTAACGACAAACTTGTTAGCGCACGTGTCCAACTCCCACTTGACCAGCTTTCATTTTGTTAAATGTTTACCCAGAGAATTGGTCCAACTTCGTTGACTGCCACGAATTTCATTGTACACCCCAGAAATACCTACAAAACAAACGTAAACATTAATAAAGCAGGGCTAAACGCGACATAGCCCGCATAGCTGTATCCGCATAGGTATTTTACTTTAATAACAGCCACAAAGATACAAAACACCATCCAGTAAGTAATATCGCGGGGGAGAAGCAATAATGGCTGTCAACCATTCTATCTGCGGCCGCCAAGTGCATTAAGAAATTTTATCTGCGATACTGAGCGTCTATTTCATTACCATAAAACAAGCGTTATATTTTAATAAACCATCGTAAGCCACGGTTCCCTTCCATCATAAATTGACACTTTATAAAAGAAGATAAACATTTTATCTCGTGGAGATATTCTATATACTATTTATTACATTGTATACGTACTTACTAGAGAAAGATAGAGTAGGTACCTATGCTTGATATAATTACTGATAGGTGTAGGTAGGGTCATTATGATATTATTATATATGTTTGTCAAAACATAATGAATACTTATCACAGCTAGTTGAATGTCATATTAATATTCTGCAGCACATGCCGGTGCCGAAGATAAAAGGCTCGAGGGCTGCTGAGCCGAGACACATGGTCGCTAATCGCCCCAATCGCTGCCCCTTTTGTGTCGCGATCAACCGTTTTTCCAACAATTTCACCTTGCTTTCAGCCCCGACCGTTATTAATACGACTGGACTTTGCCCATTGATAAAGAAGAATGCATTCAACCCGAAAGCGGCGCACACAACCAAAGAGGTACGAAAGCTTCATTACATAAGTATAGAAAAGGTAATGACAGTAAAAATATTGGTTATTTTCTCGCATCAATGCCCTCCGCTTCAATGGCCGGAAATTTTTAGATAAGTCCAAGCCCGTCTTCATATTCTTGCCCACTATTTCGTGCAGAATAAGTTTATTTCGAAAACGAGCGCTGTTTTAGCAACTGTTGCTACTTTTTTGCGTACTCGTATCAAACGAGAATCTTTTTCGTTCGCGTGAGATTTAAGTTAATATTTGCTGAATACAGAATTACATGCTTTTTCTGCTATTAGATCTTAGGAAGATATGGGCAGACATAAATACATGAATTCTATAGTTATAAATCAGTAGTCAAATTTATCGTATTTTTAACTACTAACCTTACCTATTTTTATGATGATAAAGACGTAGACGTATATTTGGCTACTTTGGCTGGACTGGCCATTTGCTATGATGCTGTCTGTACAAAACATTAGCGTCCTTAATTCTTAAAAAAATTACGATTCCTTCTACAGGCGCCATGAAATGTATCAAAGCGACCAAGATGCTCACTAATATCTGAACATGCCTATAATTTCAACGCATTAGAGTGCAATAGTGTATGCTCAATAGTATTTTATGCAACAGTTACATATTAAATGTTCTCAAATTCGAGGGTCGCTGACTCTAATAGGTAAATTTCATAGAGACGGTACAAAAACAACGTCTTCTCACATTTGTTTCAGGTAATGTTGATTTTAATGAGAAGCACACATAAACCTACCAGAATCGTAAGCTTGAAAAATTATAGTCTATTTGTTAACTTTAGGAAGGGTCGTCCGTCGATGGTGATAATTTGACGGGTGAAATGTTAAAGGGGTGTAAATCCCCGTTGCAAATGACAGGTCGCGTGACCCCATCGGGAACACCGTGCGGTGGGTATGGCGTGCTGCGCCATCGATTACCCACGCGTCATATATAATTTGCAAGCTGGAAAGATGGTTGAGTAGGTAGTTATGACCGATCATTAATATTACGATACATGTAGATTGGGGTGTTAAGACAACCACATTCACAAAAATCAACAGGTTATATTCAAACGTAACTATTAGCCAAATCTGAACCGTCCAAAACACTGCAATTTTTGATTTAGATCCAATATTTTTATTTGGCATTGATTCAAGGTAAATGATACGAATATCAAATATTGAATTGGAACAGTTTGTGGGATTTATAAGATTTATAGAATTCGTCTTTCGTGTAAACAAGAAAAGTTTTCGCGCGATCATTTGTGTTCTATTCAGTGGCTTCTTGAGCGGAAAATGAACAAATCCATATGCCGTTTGGCTAGTATTAGCTGATATTGTAATTCCTTTAGTATGATTTGCTAATACGTACAAACAATAAGCATACTATTATCCGTTTAAAAAACACCGCTTGTCGGTTGCCCTTGGTGTAACTTCTACAAAGTAAATCAAAGACGAAAGTACTATTTTTTTCTTTAACTAGAGCCGAAAAACTGTTCGGATCGGACTAGTTCACCTATGATATCTCTAGTGGTAGCTAAGTAGGTAATACGACTTTGAGTATATAACATAAGGGTAAGCCCAGTAAATCAAACCGTTCTCGTATTAATGACCATTGTCTATCATGATTAGCATATTGTCACTAAATTACCAGCAAATTACTTGGATAATGCTGCCTAAGTACAATGCATATGTCAAATGCTTAATAAATAGTTGATCATAATGGCATTAGGTATGGTCACATCACTGTGTCCTCGCTGTGCTTCACTGAGTGGATTGTTTTGTTAAGTGAGATTAACGAGGACGTTTTGACACACGACGCCAGTTGTACGTGAACGAAACGGAATATGCTCAAAGACCACTAGATGGAGAGTACTTCAAAATTATCGCATTTTATTCGACGATCACACTTCGACGTCTTGATGCCTAAATTTCTACACATCGGTATTTCAAAATTTGTGCATTATTATAAAGAGTGGTTGGTGTTCGTTCAAAATTACGAGCGAAAGTAGGTACGAATTTTAAAATTGGTTTCCGAAGCATTGCCTACAAAAAAATTGGCTAAGAGCAAGTCGAGCCATGCTCAGTGTAGGGTTCCGTAGTTGCCCAATGAACTTAATAAATAATAAAATAAAAAAATAACAAGCAAATAACTTAGCAGCGTTTCATACGTTTTTTACGAAGAAGGGAAGACATTTTACGATAACTCAAAAACAGCTTAACTGATCATGTCCGTTATAGTTTTCGTGGAAAGTCTTTATGAAATTTTGCTATCATGATTTTTTTTCATATATTTTGGACTTATACTACTCATAGTTCAAAAGTTAGAGAGGGAGGGGGATTTTTTTTACTTTGGAGTGATTATTTACGAAAATATTCACTTTATCAAAAAATGTTTGATGGAAACCTATATTTTGAAAGAGTTACCCAACAAAACCCCACACCATACGGTTGAAGCCAAAAAAATTCTACCCCACTTTACGTTTAGGTGAGGTTCTCTTAAAAAAGATTTTATTTTACCGCTTTGTCAGAAATATTGATTTGTATATCTTTTGATTGATTGGTTTATTTATTGGTAAAATTATTTTACAAGTCAATATTACATTAAATTATCCATGCCAAATTGCAGCTTTCTGGCACTAACAATCACAGAACAAAGCCTCGGACAGACAGACAGACGGACATGGCGAAACTGTAAGGGTTCCTAGTTGACTACGGAACCCTAGAAATGTGTCTGTACGAGTATGTAACACATTCATCAGATATGCTAAGCTGGAAGCACAGTACAGGAATACCCACTGAAATTTGATCAAGTTATGATAAGTCACCCTAAGACATGCCCGAGACTTCACGAAATTCAACCCTGTCGTGATGTGACTGCCATGTCGGGTGGACACATTTACGACAATTAAACAGTCGATGTGAACATCCTAGTCTTAACTACGAGTATGTCACCATTTGATCTCTCAAAGGGAGTGTCAAAATGACCTTTTATACAGGGCGCGGGCCTTTAACAGAATCAAAAAATTAAACTGTGCACTTATGACGTATTTTCTTAATTTATTTGTTCTTCCGAGACAGCTTACGTGTATTTTTAATACTCTTCAGAAGTGATGTTATTGACTATTTATTTTAAAAACACAAGAATAATGTATATAAAAAATATCATTGTAAACAAAAAATGCATGCAAAAACATTTATAAGCCACCTCAAACAATGTATTGACTGACGCGCTAAAATCGCGTCGTGTCAATATCCATTACTAGGAGGTCAAGATCTAAGATCAAAACTTCTCCGATGCGAAACATTTTTTGGACACTATGAGTTACTGCATTGCTCTAAGGAAGCATCCATTTCCCACTGCTTCCGAAGCTAGAGGTCCCGGGTTCGAATCCCGGCCAGGGCATTATTTGTGCATTTAGCACGGATATTTGTTCCTGAGTCTTGGATGTTTTCTATGTATTTAAGTATGTATTTATCTATATAAGTATGTATATCTTCGTCTAGTACCCACTAGGTCGATTTGTGTAAAGATTGTCCCTCAATATTTATTAATTTATGTTATTTATAAATATTTGCTCCACCTGTATATTGAGCAATGAGCAAGTTTTGAAGTATAGTGCAGCTGACTAAAAACCGCTCAACTTTGATGTACTGATTCATGAGTGTGAAATTTACTTACAACTTTTGTATAACAATAAATAGACATTCTTGTGAACTCTCTGCGCGGATCCCCGGTGCATTTTATTTCCCATTCTAAGTTTCTCATGTAGCCGTACTCTCCCATGCGAACTATTTCGCGTCACAATCCCGCCTTATTTGTATTTTAAACCTCTTTTGTATTCTATAAAAACATTTGACTTTTCTCTTTTGAAAGTCCGCGAAAAAGTAAGTGCTTCATTTACTTTTATTTCGCTTTCTGAATAGTAAAGCGCAAATCTTCTGGATGATAAATAAGTTAAATCGGTTAGGTATTTCAATTTAATTTTTTATTGATAGCATAGTTACAAGTCAGTTGTGACAGAGCACTTGAACGTTTCACAAAGATACACATAATGATATATGTATTATGAGTGACATACCGTATGGATTGAAAATGGGCAAAATATGCGTTTCTGACACATTCATCATCCAGAATTTTCGTCAAGCGTGAGTTGGCAAAGCACGCTTTTCATAACTCATTTATATTGTTCAAAGTTGCTTTTGCCGCATCGTTCACTGTTTTGCCGATTATATTTTATTTGTCGGCTCTAAGCATATTAATGATTTAAACATTTAAGGCGTGGTCCTTTACTTTTTAGTGTTATTGAACAGTAAGTATATTATGTACCTCTAGTGAGTGGCGCAGGCTCGCGTCTCGGAGTTGACAAGGAGAGTCGGCTGGGCGCAGCTTGAGGCACGAGTTTGGCAGGAACTCTTCGTACGGAGAAGTTAATTGGATTTTTCCGTTTGCCGCGCCGGGTACGTGTGTTGCGTGAATAATAAGTACCTAATAGTGCTTTTGAGTGCTCAAAAAATGCTAGCGTGACCCTGTTGCGTCAGCCTTTATTATACGCTGGGTAGGATTATAAACCTAATTACGAGTATGTTCGACTTGCTCTGCTTTAGCCGTCTTTTGTTTGCCGAAAAGATTATCCCTGATAAAGAAATTTTCTTTTAATAAAAAGCAGCCAAGTGTGTGTTGGCACAAAATTGTACGAAAGTTTGCTTATGCTATTAACTAGTAATGTCTACTTAGCTGTGATAGTTTTCCTTTTAAATTCATTATACTGTATACTACTAGCATGTTTTTTTTTATATACCCAGTAGCAACCGCTCCGCTGGCAGAGGCGGGTGGGGCATTGACTCCAGCAAAAATTAGTAATTTAAAAATTAATATTACCCAAACGGATAGCTTGATCATAAAATGATGAAAAATACTCACTTTTTTTAAAACAAGCTGCCTAACAATATCTAACAATTACCCTACTTTACGTATTCTTCTACATATGGCTCCCAAAACAATATTTTTTTCCTGATTTTATTATTATAACTTTTTGTTAGAGTAATTGATATTCTATTCTTATGCCAAAGTACAGCTTTATAGTAGTAACGGTAGCTAAACTAAGCCACGGACAGGCGGACCGACGGATGGGGACGGACATGGCGATGCTACGGGTTCCTTGTTTACTACGGAACCCTAAAAAAAGTCTAAACCGACGCCTACGAGGGGCAACGATTATTTTCCTCAGCCTAACGGCTATTTTTATTGACTAACTGAAACGAAGATCTCTCTTTCATCTTCAGCAAAAACGCTTTCGTATGTCCGGCTATTCTAAGTTTAAAAAAAAAACACTTTGTCTACAGCTCACAAAGCCACCAGTAGATGTATTAATGCCAGATTATTTTCACTAGCCTAAAGGTCATTTACAGATACTTATAACTATTTTTCTTTCTGTTAGGCTACCCTATGACTATCTTATGAGGAGATCATTGAAAACATACCTACGACTAAAGGTGCAAGTCAAATAAAGCAAATGGTGCGTGTCACAGGTGAGACAATACTACTGCGCAAATAACGTTTGTAATACCGGCCCGCATTAGTGCAAGACTGATTGGCAACTTTGTCAATTTGCCAGTTTACTGACTCTGGTGGCGCAGCGCCATCTCATTATTACATTTATAAGTTATACTAAATATAATAAATTCATAAGTATAATAAATAATGTTTTAAGGTAACTGACACTGAAAGGCGCCTTCCTGACTTATCGATGCGGGGACGGTAAGATATGAGAAAACTGTCAGCTGTCAGGGTCAAACGATACTAATGCAGTACTGCCCCACTTCTGCGCATGGTATTACTACTGCGCAAACGTATTACAGACAGTTTTTCGTCAAGTGAGGAATTCTCAGATCGGTAAATTCACGTCAAAGAGCAAAATACCTATGAAATATCGCTCCCGCCCCGCCAAATCAGGAAGTCTCCAAAGGATTTTTACTGCTACAACAACGGAAAACTGTAACTTATCTGATATCTGCTGCTTGTTTGTTGTTAACTACTTAGACTAAAATTTACCTAAACGAAACAAACATTGATAGGTACTCACTCGTACATACAGTAAAAATTGATTAGAAATCTCCATTAATAATCTCGTTTTGCTTATTGTAATTTCGGACTTTAACCAGCAAATTGTATTTTAGGTAAATTGTAGGCAAATTGTATTTTACAAATGTAGGTGAAAAGTGTAAATTGACAGCTTATCGAAAACTAACACAACTACCTATATAACGATGTAATTATGCAAAATACTCATTCCACTGAGCGCTTTGTCGCCTTTTACGATGTCCTGGGGGAAAATTAAACGAAATGAAGATGTACGTGTATTCAATTTTGCATCGCAATAACCGACTATAAGGCTCATGGTAATGATGCTAGTGCCCAGTAGCAGACGTGACTGTACATTGGAAATCCGTGCCTTACGACACTCACGCCAATTAAGAATGAATACAATTTATTGCTACACAATAAAAGAGATTTCTACTTCTTTTTTACTACATGTACGTGGTTAAGGGTGTGACGACCTTTTCAACTACTGCTTTTTAAATAACTGACGGAGTTATTAAGAAACCCTGAGGTAGGAAAAAAACCTATCCGACTGGAATAGGATTAAAAAACAATTCACACTTCAACAATATGTTTTACCCTCCAGATGAATTTATTTTGTTAAGTTCTGAGTTTATTTTAGTATTTTTATGGTTAAGGACTAAGGACCAAATTGGACCATCGTTAAGGCATTTTATTTGTCTACAATCCGATGTGACACGAAAGTTATCCATATAAATTGCATGTCAAAATTTCGTGTGACAACGGAAACAATTAAAATGTATTTTTATAATTCACGATGGTCCAAAAATTTGGTCTTTACTTTTATAGCTACCCCAAAATATTTTTATAGGTAATAAAATAATATCAAAGTCAGCAAGGTAATAATAACTGTCAGATCTCTAGTATAAAACGGGATGTAAAAGTCTTTGTCATATCAAACGCCAGAAAAATAACTTAATTGTATTTCAAACGTAAAGAATGTTGACAGTGTGATGAAGTTATTTATATTATGTGTTAAATTGCCTCTTTGAAAATAAGAGCCACTGGCGTAAAAGCAAGTCCCGTTAACTTTTAATGCTGAGTGCTCTCGACTTATGTTAAGAGCGCTTTTGTTAAGTGCGACATTCTCCGCAAAGCTATCTACGTATTGAGTCCGGGGTTACGCTTAGGCATTTACGGGTTAGTGACAATAAGATTGATACAAATCACATAAATTATAATCGGAATCGATTTAAATAAATAAATACTAGGGGACATTTTTAGAAAAACTCTTTATTGCACATGTTAATGAGAAAACACAGCATGGCGTAATTACTTACAATAGGCAGAGGCAAACAACAAGTGGTCTTATCGGTATTCGGTCGGTATATCGGTTTCGTAGTAAACAAGTTTCGCCATGTCCGTCCGTCCGTCTGTCCGCGACTCGGCTCAGTAATCGTTACTACTAGAAAGCTGTAATTTGGCATGGATATACATATCAATCAAGCCGACAAAACGCTAGAATAAATTGAAAACACTTTTTAGGGTATCGTTGATAGCTCGTTTTAAAAGAGTGTGGGTTTTTTGTAACAGCTTTTTAATTCAAACATCTGTTTGCGTGGTATTAAACTTTTAAATTTTTGTTGAAGTAAAGGGGGGACCCCTCCTCTACCAGCTTTAGGCGGCGGCTACTGGGTATGTGAATAAATTCATGGTAGTAGTATGTATAATGAATTTAAATGGAAAACTGTCATAGCTAAGTAGACATTACTTGTTAATGAGTATTAGCCGAACTTAAAAAGGGTAACTGAGTAAGCAAACTTTCGTAAAATTTACATTGATTAATTAGATGTTATTTGTGTCAAACATATAGTCAATATACGTTTGTAAGCTTTAAATACCACATTATGTAACTACGGAACCGTACATTGCGCGTGGCCCCCCAACCAGCAAAATGGTCCTATAACTTGACCTTACCCCAATAGTTTGTATAAACGTCGTATTACAGTGTTAGCTGTGACAGCTTGTTGTGTAAAAGCGCTAGGTTATACCTTTTTGCTCTATAAGCTTATAGAGCCAAACTGTCATATTAGCAACTAGCTTTTGCCCGCGACTTCGTCCGCGTATAATTCGTTCTCGCCTTAGAATGATTTGTTTTCCCACACAATCTTTCTCAAGCTCAGGTGAACACCAGGAACTTAGGGGTGACATGTTGGAGAAGGAAAGCCACGAATAGATCGGACTGGAGGTATTTGCTTGACCAGGCTAGCCTAGGGCCCACCGGCGGCTATAACGCCTCCGATTATGATGATGATACAATATTTCACCCTTCTTTACACCCCCTTAAGAAATGATTACAGTCAATAATGACATTCCCCAGAAATCCTATTGTCAAAACGAATGATTAAGTGCTTATTTCGGAATATCAAATGTACCGATTCTAGAAGAATGAATCTCGTCAAAAACATTACAAGTACATTGTACAATGGTAAAACTCTCGCTACGCAGTTCTGCCGTAAAACGTTATCCCAACAAAGCGAGTTCTTCATGTAAGTATGATGACCGAAGGCCGGAAGCAGAGCGGCAAGGCATGCGAGAATAATCACACAGAGCGGGCTTCTCATGTAAGGCTGAGGGCCGAAGGCCTGAAGCAGAGAGGCGAGACACGCGAGGCTGAAGGCCGAGCCTCCCAACAGAGTAGATTCTTCATGTAAGGTTGATGACTGAAAAGCCAAAGGAGAGTGGTAAGGCATGCGCGGCCGAAGGCCGAGCTATGTAGTCGCCGAAGATCCAGTTGCCATATTAATGAGGGTAAATTATACTCCATTTGTTCGTTTTCACGTGATGCTGAACTGTTAAAACGATTTCTGGTATCGATTCTAAGTATCCCCAGCCAACTTTTTTTCGAATATCTTCCATGTACAGGCTTTCGACCCTCTTCTAAGTGTACATCTAAGATGCTCCAACTGTCTATGCTGACGATTGGGCTGCCCAGCTCCAGTGATCTCTTATATCAAACAGTTTTTATGGTGTGAAGGGTCAACAATTACGTAAAAAAAAACGAACGACAAAATTTAATGGTACACCGACGATACAAAGTGTGCATTGAAACAACTGTTTTTGTATTTAAGCATATGAATAAAGCCTCCGAAGCTAGAGGTCCCGGGTTCGAATCCCGGCCAGGGCATTTATTTGTGCATTTTTCACGGATATTTGTTCTTGGGTCTTGGATGTTTTCTATGTATTTAAGTATGTATTTATCTATATAAGTATGTATATCGTCGTCTAGTACCCATAGTACAAGCTTTGCTTAGTTTGGGACTAGGTCGATTTGTGTAAGATTGTCCCCCAATATATTATTATTAAAATCAATGCCAAAGTATCGCAAATGCATTTTGATGTACACGCAAAGTACGAGTAGAACTAATTGCGAAAAGGTTGTGCTCAAAAATAGCTTCAACAATTAGAAGGAATTATGATACTTCGGTTTTGACATAATGAATCGTCAACTTGTTTACAATTCTGCTTTGCTTTATTTCATTTTTCATTTATTTATTACATTTAACAATATAAATTGTGTTTGAAAATACTTTTAAGTTAAATTTCTTGACACGCTGTTATACTCCCAATTGGCTGAAACTTAAATCGTAGAATGGCGAATGACGATTACACAACCCCGTTTCATGGACCTTACTTGCATCCCCGATTTAATATCCCTTTGATGGAAGATCATTGGGACAAAAAGTAGACTTATAATTTATATAAGTGAATCCAGATTAGCATACAAATCATCTTAATCTGTTCAGCCGTTTTTGCGTGATTCAGTAACAAACATCCAAACAACTTTCGCATTTATAATATTAAGTAGTGGGATTATGGTATAAAGTGAGTGCACATAAAGTGAACGGCAAAAGTAACATTGTAATTGCATGTTTTGAAGAGACCGTGGTGGCTGGCCCGCACACTGGGCAGCGCAGCGGCGCAGCGCTTGCGTTTACTTTTTTTTCAGTTTCTATCTTAAGATTTCACAAATTTTGAATGAGGATATTTTTCCTTTGTCATCAAGTATAAGCTTACCAATTTTCATACCTGTAACACATGGATTATAGGAGTTCCCATACAAAATTCAACCCCTCTTTTTACCCCCTTTTAACCCAAATCTGCACAGTTTTTATAACCTTAAACCTGACCGGGTATTTACTCGACAGATTAGTAAAGTTTTCATCAAAATCCGTTCAGCCGTTTTCACGTGTTGCGCGTTCATATAAACAGACAAACAGATAAACAGATAAACAGACAAACAGACAAAAATTCTAAAAACTGTTGGAACGTGTTCTGTTATCGATTCTAAGTATCCCCAGCCAATTTTTTTTCGAATATCTTCCATGTACAGTCTTTCGACCCTCTTCAGCTTTATTATATGTATAGATTGATGTAAAGGTTTACTTCACCATTTTATAGAGCTATTATGGGCAGGTACTATAGTAGGCTGTGATATGACCAGTACAGAGCCATATTACTTTATAGGAGTATTTTACATCGCCATTATGCAACTGTTTGGCGCAATTAAGGTACCCTGGAAACTTCTATAGCCATTGCGTTATAGCAGTGATCAGGATTTAACAATAGGGGGAAATGGTGGTATTGTGGTTTTAAAGATTACTGTTAACGTGGTATTATAGGGGTTACAACGACACTGTAATAGAGCGCTTTTGTTATATAGTCGAGTTTCAGGATACGTTTATATGGCTTTACAGTGTTTCAATAGTTTTTAAATCCCTTTTATAATCTCATAGATGTAGCTGTCACGAAAAATCTTTTATATGACAGAACCGTTGTATAAGAGTTTTAATTAGTCCTTTATAACACAATAGCGTTGAAAAAGAGTTTTTGTATCCTTTATAAGACTAAAATGACAAGTACAGGTAACGTATGCTACCTTTAAACGATAATTACGTTTTTAAATGGCATCGCTATCTCGCTTATATAGCAATATATTGGCACTGTAATTAAACGTGATAAAATATTATAAACATTAAATAATGGATTTAAAATCGGGGAGAAGATTTAAACACAGTGGAACGTATATAAGAGAAGTTAATAGACGATGTGAGCAAGCAGCGTCATTGTCACATACAGTCCAAATTTGTGACAACCATCAAACCCAAGTCAAGACGAATAATACTGAATGTGGTTCCGTACAAAATAGGTCGTGTAATGACAAAGAACCTATAGGTGAAATTTCTGACGACGACTGAAGTGATGTTTTTCATAGCAGTTTCAAGGCAGTAGTATTTTTTATACCTAGTACCTAGTATTTCGATTTATTACCACTGTCTTCAAATTTGGATGACTTTTTATGTCATTTAAGGAACCCTAATTTGAACCGTAATGGCGGCGAAAATATTGTCATGGGTACTATAGTTAGCCGATAATAGCGTTTGAGTTTCTTCTTGGGTTATGAGCATAACAATGGTACATTTCATTAATAATTTATTAAAATAATTAATTGAATACTCAATATAACGATGGCGCATTGAAAATCCTTCATAAAACTAATATTAGACTAACAGTAAAATTACGTGGGCATGTCGTTCTGTACCTCATATTGGACGAATAATTAATCAAATAAATCAAGTAAATAAATTCTTACTCACCTCGATAATATTTGGAGTCCTTTTTATTTTGGACACACTAAACTTTTTTTTAACCAAGTAGCACTATTACTGTACTCGTGGACGTGAAATGAATACTAAAGGTAACACTCTACTTTAGTACAAAAAAGCACAATAGTTGCGTCATCGTGTCCCGTATATTATCGAATTGACATATGCGCCACCATTATATCTACTTTATAGACCCAAATCGTTCCGCTTGACACTGCTATAGTTCTACTATGTCACTGAATGGAGATATAAGTGTGAACCCGAAGTCTACTACAGTACAAAAAAGCACTATAGAAGCGTCATGATACCCCATATATCAACAAATTGACATGTGCTTCACCATTATATCCATTTTATAGACCCAAATCGTTCTGCTTGACACTGTTATAGTTCTACTATATCACAGAATGGAAATATAATTGCGCCACCTCGGGGATATGTAATAGTTCTTATGCCTCTTATAGCACTGATAACTGACACCAAAT
Organism: Notocelia uddmanniana; assembly: GCA_905163555.1. NCBI lineage: Eukaryota > Metazoa > Arthropoda > Insecta > Lepidoptera > Tortricidae > Notocelia > Notocelia uddmanniana. Next base: position 18,323,504 of record LR991059.1, on the reverse strand, counting down.
GGAGTTTACCAAACGTTCTATGGACCTTTATACAACTAGTTTTAGCTGGTTGCCGAAACGCACTTGGCCGGTTTTTTTCTCAGCACAAATAACTACTTCAAGACTTACTGTTTGATTACCAAGGTACCTTTGGTGCTAAGCTTGAAAAAAGAAACTCTGTAAACGTTATTACTTAAAAATAGTTTATGCTTCATCTGCGCAGAACAGTTGAATAAGAAGTGCACAAGTTTTTTTTACTTTAAGGAACAGTCCTTAAAGTAAATTATAAGTTAGATTCGGAGACGCAGAGTGTCTTAACAAAGCAACTTTTTAAAATTATGTTGCTACTTTCCTGTTATTACATCCCGAATTTAAGAAACACTTTTAATGTACACACACAGACGGATGACTTAAGAGTCCGCATGAAGCTCGGTTCTCCATACAAACGAAGTTTCGCTCTCATTTTAAAATGCCATGCTGGAATAATTTGAAACTTTGTATACAAAGTGGGATGCGGTATATCTAGGTCAGAAATTAGGTTCTGGTGCTTGAAATTATAATGTAGAAAAATTACAGAGATTATTAAGGTTTTCATAAAATTTAAAATTTATTTTATTTTCTAATTTCTAGCAACAGAAACTAATTTCCGACCAAGATTTGGCGGATCCCATAGTGTATATAAAGTCTTATGTTTTTTCAGCATGTCGTTTTAAAATGAGGACGAAACTACTTACGTTTGTATGGAGAATCGAGTTCGGTCGAGCGTACGGGGGACTCTTAAGACTGCGCTGTACGTTCGGTTCTCCATACAAACGTATTTATGCTCTCATTTTAAAACGCCAGGCTTGAATAACATGAAACTTTGTATACACAATGGGATCCGGCATATCTAGGTCGGACCATAGTTTCTGTTGCTTGAAATTATAATGGAGAAAAAATACAGCGATTATTAAGGTTTTCATACAAGCCGTAAAAAACTGAAAAGCCGTTGTATTTTTTTTCTTTTAAAATTTCTAGCAACAGAAACTATGATCCGACCTAGATATGCCGGATCCCATTGTGTATACAAATTTTCATGTTATTCTAGCATGGCGTTTTAAAATGAGAGGGTAAATACGTTTGTATGGAGAACCGAGCCAGACCGAGCGTTCTGCGCCCTCTTAAGAGTCCGCAGTAAGCTCAGTTCTCCATACAAAGGTAGTTTTTTAAAACGCCATGCTAGAATACAGCGATAATTAAGATTTTCATACAAGACGTAATAAACTCAAAAACTGCTGCTGTATATTTTTCGTTTACAATTTCTAGCAACAGAAACTAATTCCGGACCTAGATATGGCGGCTCCCATTGTGTATACAAGGTTTTATGTTATTCCAGCCAGGCGTTTTAAAATGAGAACGAAACTACGTTTGTATGGAGAATCGAGTTCAGCCGAGCGTACTGGGGACTCTTATTAAAGAGTCCGTACCCTTTGATAACAATTTGTTTCTCGCGCTCGTTTTGAAACTTTAGATCGGTCCACTAGGAAATAAATTTGCGAAACACATTGATATTAACTTTTCCGACCAACTGCCGAATAACATTTCGATGCAAAGTTCCGTTTCGAGGTTTTAAAGGTAAGTCACCGTCTACTACTTGTGGTCATAGAATTTTAGAACATGTAGTGTCTAGAAGGTCAGATGGTAGTCGCTCTCGTAAAAACTAGTGCCTACGCCAATTCTTGGGATTGGGTAGCGGACCCCGGGCATCCTTCAGGAATTCAAGATGCAACTGTACTGGGAATAAAGCTAGGATGATGTAGTAATTAATTTTCTATTAGGTACTATTCTTTTAAACCCATGCAAAGTCAAACAATGGTACGATATGCTACGTCATAGCTCGTAACAGGATAATCTCTATATGTGGCGAAAATGGTTTGTATACACGGTCTTTACCTACTGTAATAGGCCTTGAAGTAATTAAGCGCCCATTTATTAAACATAAAAGATACCTACATGATCTCCAGAGTATTTAACGCTATTTACTATTATAAGTCATGTATTTTTTAATAGCGTAATTATTATTGAACTGCAAAAATCAAATAAGTGCAAAAAGCGCACTTGGTGGCCCTAGAACTTTTCCACCAAAGGAAATATAGAAAATAAGTTTCTCGCAAAGGTGGATGTGAGAGATAGAGTAGCAAAAATAATTAGATACTTACAGGATTGAAGGTGTAAAAACACATGTTGTAAATATTATTGTTAGGTATTGTATCGCCCCACCGCTAAAAAGAATTGAAATTAATGGGTATTGTAATAGGGAGCTTAATAGAATCAACCTGGTTCATCATAAAATTCATCCAAAAGGTTTCCACATATCACTCGTTAGACTATAATTTGTGATAAAGCGACCAAGCTCGTAGACTCGTAGTTGCTAGATAATGCCACTCGATTTACAGCATCGGGGTCTTATTGGATCGGTTGCAGTAAATTTACCGAGGCACATGGATTTGCTTAATACTATCGTCGCGAGCTATATACCTATACGTGGGCAGCCAACATTTGCTGTGGCTGTTCTTACTTACACATCACTGCACCTTTTGAGATCAAAACATTCAAAACCGAAAAGTTTAATGCGCAGGAATTTATGATGTATTTTAGATGATTTAGATGTGTTTAAAGATTTTTTTGCCATGACGCTGGCAAATAAGCATATAATACATTGCTGAAATTTGCAGCATAAACGGCTGTATCTATTGATTGCGTTGGCTTAGAAGTTTGATTTTTTCATGACTCCAAGGGACAGTAGACCTGAGTATTTGATATAAATTCCAGCTTGATACCTCTACACGTTCCTGAGAAAAAGGGTCTTGACAGACAGACAGACGGACGGACAACAAAGTGATCCTATAAGGGTTCCGTTTTTCCTTTCGAGGCACGGAACCCTAAAAATGAATAAATCAAACATAACAAAGTACAGACAAACGAAAACATCTTGTTAAGCAGAACTCAAATTGAACTTCATACAATCCAGATGTATGTACCTGTAGTAAAGATTTACAGCTAAGTTACTTTATGTGCAAATTTCAACTTGCTCATTGCTGCAGTTTGGCTCAGCGTTTTGAATAAGTCAGTCCGGAAAAACTTTTACTAAAGACAGACAAACTCCTTCATAGATTGTAGCCAAACTTCTTCGACGAAACTTCCATCTAATATCGTTTGTGATGTCATAATATGACAACCGAAGCCGGAAGTCCCGGGTTTGAATCCCAGTCAGGGCAACTAGTTGTGTAATGAACACGAATATTTGTTCCTGAGTCTTAGATGGTTTTCTATGTATTAAATATTTATTTATCTGTATAAGCATGTATATCATCGTCTAGTATCCATAGTACAAGATTTGCTTAGTTTAGGACTAGGTAGATTTGTGTGGGTAATTTTATTAGTTGTCTCCTAATATTAGTGTCAATTAGTAGTGACTAGTCAGATATTTCTGCGAGCTTAGTTCGTCCCGTAATTTTGTCTTTTGTTTGATCTTTCCTTATAATGTTCAAATATCACCAGATTTTTTGACATTGAAAATGTCTTTTCGTTCGCTCCAGTATAGGGTCCCATTTCACGAAATAGTGCGATCCCCTTATATTTCAGAGTGTTGTGAAGGTATGATATTCAAACTAGGCTCAAAAGACGCGTATTTACGAGATGTGTAAGATGCAAAAAATCCAGAACGAAAAAAGTTTTGGCCGAAATAATGAAAAAATATTCAATTTCCTCCGATTTTTTCATTTTGGCACTCGATATTTTGGAAACAAAGAATGATATCAAAATTTTGATCAAAACTCCTCTGGACAATTTAGTCGGCTACAATTTGAGCCTAAAACAAAGACGATCGCGTCAAGGGTTTGCGCTGTAGCCTAACCTTTTTGAAAGAAGTCAAAAAGTCAGAACGACTATTAGTAGGTAATATATATTTTTTTAAATCAACACAATTGTACAATTGTAGTTAGTTTTAGTTTTATATTTCAAATTGTTTAAATTAAACATGTATTGTTTCTATAATAAATTATTATTAATTATAGTTCGAGACAACAATAGCACATTATTGCAGTGCCCGGGAAATAGCAATTCGTGGATAAGTCAATGATGTTTTGGAAGACCAATATCTTCCAAAACCTTGGCAAATAAAATAGTTGATTGAGATTGCATAAAACAAGCCATTTCATCCGAGACAATTTATCTACCCGAGGCGCAGGCAAGGGTCGATATAAAGTAGAGGATAAAATGAGTTTTATACATGAGTTATACATCTGCTTTTCACTTCGATTGCGAGAAAATTAAACAAATAATCAAGGTTATGATATCATATAATTTATCCTTCTCCTGGGGCCTAGGGTGTCATGTTGAATTCGACTTTGAAAATTCTTGTTATAGTTATAGTCGAAGTTTGGAGGTCGAGTTAATTTGAAGTCGCCGTTATCTTGCGTGAATATTAGTAAAGTGGCAAATGCCTTTTTATGTGGTTACCGTAACTTAGCTGCGCTTTAAAAAATTGCCAATTTAATAGGAATTTTGTATGTGAGCTATGTTTATATATTATATATCATCCAAATTGGCATAACGTTAGCAAATGTAATGCATTTTTTTATTTTGTTGAGTTCATTTTCAATGTACCTTGATGGTCGTGTAGTGCACGAGATCTGTGATTTTTTCTAGAAGCATGCCTATTCAATAATTCATAAAATTAACCTTGGATTTGATTTATTTCTTAGAATTACACTATTTTTTTATAGAACTATAAGGTTTTGTTTTTAGATTTAGTCATGCACGTGATCCTATGTGGATTAATAATTTTAACACAAAAATGCTTTCCGAATGTTAGACAACCCTTTTTTCACGATTGGTTATTTATGTTAGTAGACTGTTAACAAACAGTCGAAACAAAAAGCTTCTTTAAGACGTACGAAAACTAGTTTCACCTCCGGTCGTAACGCAAATGAGAACCTATGTTGTGGGCGGCGACGTAACGTAACCTACCACTCGTTACCCGAAACAGTACGGAGCGTAGACTAGTGAGCACATTATTCATGAAACAACGTACAGAATGACGAGACGTAAATTAACTACGGAATTATTAAACGTGAGCCTCCCTGCCGCGGAATTAGACGTCGGGTTTTCTTTCCGATGTGCTCGTTGCTGAGATTCAGCGCGCGCTGAAAAACTTGCCCCGAGATTTTTAACAATGTTAAATGTCTATATATTTGTTTATAATTTGCCAACAATTATAATAGAAATCCCAAAACAGAAGAAACAAAAGAAGAGCGGGGCTTCCCAAAACAGGCTCTGTAACTCTAAAGACCTGACCTGTTTTCTCTGAAGACGACCTGTTTAGCCTAGTTGGTAGTGACACTGCCTCCGAAGCTAGAGGTCCTGGGTTCGAATCCCGGCCAGGGCATTATTTGTGCATTTAGTACGGATTTTGTTCTTGGGTCTTGAATGTTCGTTATGTATATTATTATTATTAAAGGGAGACCCGGTAAGATGTAAATCTGATGTGTACTTTATTAGTTGTAATAAATATATTTATATAAGAAAAGTTTTTCCACGTCAAGTTTTTATGACATTCGTCATCATCAAAGCTGAAGTATGTCAACTGCTGGACATATGTCGGCCTGTTTAGCCTAGTTGGTAGTGTCACTGCCTCCGAAGCTAGAGGTCCCGGGTTAGAATCCGGATAAAGGCATTTGTTTCTGTGGTGAGCAGAGACATTTGTTCCTGAGACTTTGATGTTTTCTATGTATTTAAGTATATATCTATTAAATACATCATCATCTAGTATAGGTCGATTCACAAGAGCTGGCGCGGAATGTCTATGAAATTAATGACAGTTTCATACATTTTCCGCGCCAGCTCTTGTGAATCGACCTATACCCATAACACAAGCCTAATTGAGCTTACTATAGGACTAAGTACAATTTACGTAAAAAAATGTCTCTTCATTTTTTTATTATTATTATCAATTACAGGTCAGGTTTACTTCTTGTTAAATAGGCCTTACCCAAAGAGTTTCACAATGACCGGTCCTGCGCCACCCGCATTCAGCATTTATGACATTAATAATTAATTGCGCACATGTAATACTGACAATACCTATACCAATAAATATCTTAGATATCGGCAAAGTACATAATACCGCATACAGATTCCGGTCCAGTATGCGGAACTGTCGGACCTTACTTGTGAGCAGACACTTGTGATATTATTTTAACTAAGGCGCCTTCGTGACTTGGCGGGGCGGAATCGATATGTCATAGGTATTTTGTTGTTTGACGTAAGCTTACTGATATGAAATTTCCTCACTTGACGAATTACTGTCAGTATTACGTTTGCGCAGTACTAATACGGTGCGCAGAAGTGGGGCAGTGCTGCATTGATATCGGTTGACACTGACAGTTGACAGTTTTCTCATAACGTACCGCCTCCGCATCGATAAATCAGGAAGGCGCCTAATGTTGACATTGTAGTCTACTCAATTACGGAAACCTAGATAAATACTTACCTCCAGTATTTGCCTTAACCGGGCTAGGAATCCAAAAAGAATCCCGTACCAAAAGTATGGAAAATGTGGTTTCAGTTAAATATTCTGAGATTTTGATATAATATAGATTTTAACGTCCTGAACAAAAGTCTCTATGGGGGCTGATTTTGTTTCAGATAACAAATCATTAATTTGATGCAATTACCAACTATTTATTCAAACAATTGACATTAGTTTGAACCTATATTGCGATATTTGCGATAAACTGGCAATTTGACGAAAGATAAAACAGAATTCATGATATTAATGTAATGCAAGCACGGATGGAAGCTGTGACGTTGTTAATCTAACTATACGTAATGCTAATTGGAATCTTCTTAAAAAATAATTTTCCGCAGTTTCCTAGGCTTGACATGGTGTATTTGAAGCGATTGACTATTGGTATTTACCAAATTAATTTGCTTACATACACGACAGAATGGATATGGATAATACCTATAACGATGTATTTGGGTTTGATGAACTAAATGAGCACGGCCTGATACGTATGAGAATACACTCGCGTTTTCGAATTGCAGTTAAACAACAATTATGGATAGCGTTTCAAAACGAAATTCCGGGAGAAGAGCCTATCTTGGCCTATTACTGTAAATGCAAAACCGGGGCCAGAACTATTGGTTGTTGTGCTCATTTAGCCAGTGTCGTATGGAACCTTGGTTATGCACGACATCAAGAAAACGTGAAATACATACGTGAAATATATTACCACATACTTGACTGTGCGAACAGAAATGAACCCTTAATAAACTGAGTTTAAAAGTGTACATGTGTATCTATGAAAATATATGTAGATAAGATAAGACTTAACGAGTAACACTATTTTTCTTTCATTTTATCCGTTATTAGTAGTTTGTTTTGTCTGGTACAGTCTACTATAAAAATATGGGTGCATTAAAATGCACAAAAATATGTTCAAATAATCTGTGTGTCGAATAATATAAATAAGAACTTCGTAAAATATTTACGAAACGATATATTTTGCACTTGAAAAAGACGCTGGAGGTGTCATATTACTGATATTACTGTCACTGTGACAAGGTGCGAATTGGTACTAGAGTCAATTTCCTTGAGGGTACAAAATCAGTCGTAACTCTGAAAGGGACTCAGCAACAGTAGTAGCCCCCATAGATACTTTTGTTCAGGACGTTAAAATCTATATTATACCAAAATATTTAACTGAAACCACATTTTCCATACTTTTGGTACGGGGTTATTTATTTAGGGTTAACAACCATATTATTGAATCGTTGCTTGGCCTCGAATGGGTAAAAATGACCTCGAAAAAAGGTTAAGTGTGTGACCAAGGTCAGGCAGTGAAAGGACAGGATTTGGGTGGATAGGTACAAGTACATACTGGAAGATTTATTAAAATGGAAGTCTTATAGCATTCGCTCCACGAGTGTTTGGGTTTGCTGTTGCCACGGGAATAGGCATTATTTAGGGCTATTATTATAGACGAATTTATTTATTTACTTAATCGTATGGCATTTATTTACGAACCGTTCGAACGAAATCTTCGAGGAGACAAGTACGGTTGCCAGTTTTTGTTGCATTTTTAGTACCACCCAGGGGTCACGTGTAGGGTAACGGTGGGTACTCCCTACGAACGTGGTGCAACTTCCCCCTTTGTCAAGTGAGTGGGCAACTTGACTGTTAGAAGTTCTCAAGCCGCCCGAAGGCCTCTAACTTGACTTAACGACTGCAGTCGTAGACAGCAGCCGGGATCAACGGCTTAGCGTGCCTTCCAAAGCACGAGAGTGCTCAGTTAGTAACCACTCAAAGCGGTCACCCATCCAAGAACTGACCTGCGCCCACATTGCTTAACCTCGGATACCGCACGCGGTAGGCGGGTGCTCTGGGCCACGAGCGCTCTACAACATAGACGAATAAACTTGTCCCTTTCTTGTAATTTAATTAGAATAATAATTATAATACACAATGGTATCTAGTGCCTCGAGGCCAGACTTGGCGCGGATCAGGGCACTTGCGCAACCGGCGTCTGGAACGTGGAGCCGGAGTAAGAAGGATAGCTAGGTTATCTTCACTCTAACTTTTATTATGTAATTTCTTTTTCCGAAGCCTAGTTAAAATACGGTGCGCTCTACGCTGTCACATAACAACAGTCCAGGAATCTCAGTTCTTAACATACGTTGGTGTTGTACCCGAATTTCCTTTAAATGTATTATTTATAAATATCCCAATTATGTAACGATAAAAACTTGCGACACAAGAAGTTAAAAAAAAAAACACAGTTCCGAGTGTTGCAACCATTGTCTGAAGCACAATTAAAACGCACCCTAATCTACATTCTTTTCATTATTTTGTCCGAGTGAGTTCGTAACGAGTTCACTCTAAAAGGACACTAATTTTCCTCTCATTTTGTCACTCCAGAGTACAGAATTATAACACTCGGCAACTTTGCAAATTGTAATAACTTTGTGAAACAAAAAAGAGAATAAAAGAACTTTTACAGCTGGCTTCAAACTCCGTTACAAGAAGCTGTCGGCAAAGGATTTGAGAGTGGTCTCAATTACAGAGCCAACTAACTTAGCCATCATATGTGTTTGTTTTGTCTAGTTTCTTCCCAACACAACCAGAACGGATTTAACTAGTTCTATTGCACTCGTTGCGAAAACAACCAGCGTATTTTTCATCAATTGGCATATATACACACCGAACTTCATATTACGAGTATATGAAAACTCTCAAAGGTAACTTTAACGCGTTGAAAGTTGTTCCTTACTTTTAATAGCGCCGGGTTGAAGTCACGACATATAGTGAGAAGTTGCTTCCTCAATAACTGAACCAAGATCCACATTTGTAAACTCGATTACGCAACGAGTAACTGCTAACTTTGAAAGCTTAAAATAAACAGAGACACGGAAAATTATTCGCTAACTTTGCTCTGAGCATGAAATTTATGGTACGGTTACTGCGAAATTTCTCTACAATGAACGACTCGCTTGGGTTTTCAGCTTATAACTTTACCCAGTGTGGTGGAGGATAAGCTATACTAAGACTTTATATGTGGCGATGATTGGACTACAACTTGACATTGTAACACCTATAGTGACAAATCATTCAAGACAAAGGCAGTTTTCTTATTTAGGCAGTTTTTTTACCATTACATTCCATAGCAAACCGGACGGATGTCGTCAGACGTGGATATTCAGGGGAACGATCCAAATAAAATCACGCTCCATCCTCGGCCTGAAGACTCAGGATGAGCTAATGAGGTAGCGGGCTGGCTGGGAAGGTGAATCGTCGTTAATAGTTGATTATATTTCAACGAAATCTGATGAAATATATGCCATAACCTATATGTTTGTTGAAAGAGATGGGGTCAACTACTAATTAGCAGTGATCGTAACTTTTGTAGCATTTTCGGTGAAGCGTAGTGGTGTTAACGGAATTGGGATAAATTATTTAAATTCTCATTATTCATTAGCATTTATAACGTTAATATTAACCTTAATTAACCGTTTAAATTGTATTTGTCCATACAAACTCCGTTAACACCCCTACGCTGCACCGAAAATGCTACAAAAGTTACGATCACTGCTAATTAGTATTGGAAATAGTGGATATTTGGCCTTTGAAAGGATAGAGGAAAACGACAGTAAGTAGCCGCTACATTCTGAAACTTATAGTTATCGAATGAAAAAGAAATTTGCGCAAATACAAAGTACATGTTAAGTACGAGTACATTACACTAATGGTAGATAAAAAATATAACGCAGCTTTTACGTAGAACTTCGATAAATCCTCTCAGTATCCAATGCAATTACTCGTAGGCTACGTGTTAAAATGCTTTTCCAATGGAGCTTTAAATACCACCGCCTATTGAATATGGAGTGCTTATTTTATTATGACTGAAATAGGTATGTTACGTTATAAAGAAATAAAAACAATAATTTGTTACTCTGAAAATACGTAATTTCATTAATTTACCAATCTTTTTTTATTATTTAATAACTAATAAAATATACACTCGGTATGCCTCGACGATATCCCGCTGTACCTCATCATCATCCTAGCGTTATTCCCAGTACATTTGCATCCTGAAGTCCGCTACCTAATCCAAAAGAATTGGCGAAGGCACTAGTTTTTACTAAATAGACTGCCATCTGGCCTTCCAATCCAAGCGGAAACTACTAGACCTTATTGATATCCCGCTGTACCTCGTCTCTAAAAATTAGAGGGTTTTTTAAACATGAAATGCAAGTGTAGAGCCTAGTTTCAATGCAAGAGCATCATTATCAGTATCGGCACGTGCGTCCAGCGCAGTGTGTGGAGTCATAAATTAGGTTTTATCTGAGGCGTCGGCTCATTAGCGCGCGCGTTGCATCGTATCGCGATGCACACCCGTCCGCCGCGCCGGTGCTGCCTGCCGCCCCGACCCACGAGGAAATATCGTCTCCTCACTAGTATTACTATTACTCTTAAATATATCTTTTAAAATAAATACATCGCTCATTCTCAGTTTTTGACATATCCAAGAGAGACTTGCGTTTTTTTAATGCCATAATAGGACCAAACAAGCATACGGCATGCCTGATGATAAGCAGTTACTTTACCCAATGAATGTTTGCGACATTAGATTAGTCATCTTTGTGTCGATGGATAGAGATAAATGGAAGACCCGCACTCTTTCAACACAGCGCATTCTGCGTATTCTAGGAACTCATGGCGACCTTTCTCACCACTAGGAACACAATACCTCTCCCGATTACTAACGCTTCGTAAATTGTGTTCCATCAAAATAAAATAAATAAAAATTGACACACCATATGTTTAGCAAAAATAATTCAGATAACGAAGCGTGTGTTTTAAAACCGTTATGCAATAGACAGGTCTCTGCGGAGATGGTTTTACATTTAGTTCCTATACCTATGGATGTACCTTGTAGAACCACCATATCAGCTGAAGGACGTCCACTGCTGGACATAGGTTTCACCCAATTCCATGGGGGGTAAATGCCATAATCGCCACGCTTGGCATGCGAATCGCCGATCGCAGTATCTCCACCGCACTCTAAGGATGCTGCTGCCCATCCCCCGGTGCTCTTGGTCGTAGTTTTAGGACAGGACACATCAGATTAAATGTCATGTAAGATTAATGCCCAAAGCAAACGTAGGTATCCACTTAAGTAAGGGATCATTTACAGCTGACCTTTAAGTCTTTGAGTAGAAGTAAGGTACAACAAAATAAATAGACAAGCTTACACCATGTACAAATGGTACAATTAACATCTTAATTACAGATGCTATTATTTTACTTAGGTTCTAAAACAAACCTAAAAATGTAATTATAAGTAAAATAACATCATGTAAATATGTGGAATATGTGTACTTTTATTTTATGTAGGCAGCACGTGAAGTGAAATAACTGGCTAGTTTTTACTAAATGTTGGTCGTATTTTAATGAAAACGCTGTGCTCCCTGAGGCGTGGCCGGGCCGCGCGCCGCACGGCACCGGCCGGCCGCGCCGCGTCGCTGACCGCGCTATGTACCAACTAAAGCCTTGTTAAATCACAGAAAGCTTTTATAAAATTAACCACTATTTCGCTTATTTAGTTCGCTTTGAGATACCGCATTTTAAATGGTACTGTATTTTCACAAAGGCAATCACTTTTCTAAACCTTACTCAGCTGAACAGATTAGACGTAATTTAGATGTCCTATGAAGTCCAGTAAGGTTTAGAGATCACACTCCAGACTAATGAAAAGGTGATTTGAATTTTCATCAAGTGCAATTAGGGAAGGTACCTAATCCTAACCTTTCAAGTTAATTAAAAAGTGTTTGACTAAATAGATCGCCAGCAGTAATACTTATTTAGATTGATAAGTTTCTTGGAGGTAGTTAAACAGTCTGAGATTTGAAATGGCAACCCGAGCCAGATCTATATTTAAATAGAAGCTCTGTAATACAAATCAGATACCTCTGAAAATGAAAAAATCGAGTGATGAGCCTATTTCATTTGGAATCGAGGGCGCTAAACAACAAAAAATAGTTAGTATAGCAAGGTTTCACGATTTCAGTCAACGTGAAGATTTAAATTCACTTTTAATATACCTACTTACAAACTACTAAAACATAATGGTAATTTCGTTTGTGGTTTTTTGAAACTGTTTATCAGTATGTATGTATGTATATAAGCACTTTATGGTACACATGATAATAGGTTAAATCATATACATGTAAGATCGAAGTACAAAAGCAGAACTTATCCTATAAGGGAGTTCTTCCAGGTTTGCATTTTGCGATTCCAATCCGACCCACATTCAAGCGGTTTGTATAATACAGAACGGGTACAAAACTTGAGTAAAGCCTCTCTTCTATGTACATTTAGCGGGTTCGAATAGACATTAGAAATTACATATTTAAAATTTGTCACACAAACAAGACAAATGCTTATCTAATCTCGCTACAACTATTTATATGCAAAAGCAACATACAATATAAGCGCAAGCGATTTCATATAATTAGAACAAACGTCTGATACTGCTACTGGTTGATTACTTAATATTAATATGTCGAACTTACATGCATTAAGGTAGATCAGCATGTGAAATGAATTTTAGATCAATCGTCCTTCGACTACTTAGAGTTCGACTAGTAGCAGGACGAGTATGTAACGCCCCCGCTAATGTAAGGTTTATCAGTTTTTTTTTCCCATAGGCACTATGGGTAGATACAAACTGTCAGGGCACTGCAGCATAGATTTTTTACAAAATTTATACTAAACTATGCGTTATTATACACATGTACAATGTTAAATTAACGATACTATTACATCGCTGTCGCATGTACGAGTAATAGTATATTTAATATAACATAGTGCATACCATATTACATATTTTCTTATAAAGTCTAACTATCGATAAACTCTTGTATAGAGTAAAATCAACTGTCAACGAAATAGTTATAGAAATAGTTGGTTATTTTGGTTAATCTACGTACGTAAAATGTACGTAATAACGCACGTTTTTAAATTTTTGAAAACTCGTAGACCCCAACCAAAAAAGAAAATAATACTTGACAGGCTGAAGGACTAACACTAAAGTAAACACAAAATGGTTCCGTTTTTTCCTTTTGATGTAAGGAACTCTAATAATATATAAAAAACGCAAATGATGACCTTTTGCCAAATCATATATTTCACTCGGTTTTTACAGCCTAAAAATATCACACATTTGCAGAAATCTCTTTTACGATTGACTTCATTCCTTTCAGCAAAAAATCTATGCAAAAATGCTCACGAATTTCGCAAAGATTGTATCGGCTATACCCCTAGACTGTAAGGTTTGAATTCCATTGTGCCCGTTCTGAATAGCTGCAAATGCCGGGCCCACATAATGAAAGCCTTCGGGCGAAGAATTGCTTATATAATTGATTACATACAAGACGATGTATTTATATTTAAGGAGCGTTCGCTTCGAACTAATTATGCTAATATTTGTGTTCCGCTGACGATATAAATGCGGTTAGGTAACCTGTTTAGGGAATCGCCTCTGAGACTCCAGCAAGCACCCTAACCGAACTACCAGCTGACTGGAATACTGATAAGACGCTCCCCCACTCAAATATTCAATGAAGAGATAGCCTTTTTGGGTTGCTTTATTAACAACACCATTAATCTATACTTCATAAATAATTATGGTAAGGAGATAACCGTATAAATTAAATAAATTGATTAGGGTTAACTCTACGCTTTCGGCTTAAATGAAATAATGTTGTATTACCTTGGGTAAGAGTGGTGTTAGCCTTTTGTACATAAAAAAATAGTATACTCATATAAAATATTTTCGGGTACAATTTATGCAATAATGAACTGAAAAATGACCATGATTATATAAACAGCATTTTCAAGCTTTAGGTGCTTTAGAATAAACGTTAAAATCATTAAATACTTGTTAAAGACAATAAATACGGTAAGTAAGTAAAAAGTCGTTAACTTGGAGTTGAATCCATTTTTATACAGGAAAAGTTATGTTGGAATCGTAACACATATTATGTCGCGTCACACGCATACGATGTGCTTATGCATTACATAGAAGAAATATATTTACTATATTTTTTTAGGGTTCCGTAGTAAACAAGGAACCCGTATAGTTTTTTTTAATACCACGTCGGTGGCAAACAAGAGTACAGCCCGCCTGATGGTAAGCGGTCACCGCAGCCTATGGACGCCTGCGACTCCAGGGGTGCTACATGAGCGTTTCTGACCTTTTCAGAATTTACACTTTTTTCTTAAAGAACCCCATACTGTAGTCCGTCGGGGAAACCTCGGCCGGGAGCTCGTTCCACAATCGGAGAGTCTGAGGGAGGAAATCCCTCTGAAACCGTACCGTACGCGACCATTTAGGTTCAAAGGTGTGAGGATGAATGCCCTGCCAACGGAGAGCGGTGCGATGGTAAAAAGAGGCCTTAGGCATCATGTTGAACAGTTCTTCGGAGCACAACCCATTATATAAGCGATAGAACACGCACAAGGAGACAAAGTTTCTCCTTAATCTCAACGGTTCAATATCGCTCGTGAGAGAGATCGTCCACGATTGGCTCAGCACGTCTCTGAAGCGAGTCAAAAGGCCCAAGCTGGTATCCAGGTGCTCCCGCCCAGAGGTGACAGCAATACTCCGTGTGGGACGAGCTTGTGACTTATATAATAGAAGTCTCTGTCCCGGGGTGAAGAATCGCTTCGCTATATTAGCACACCTATGTAGCTTTTTAGACGGCAGCTTGGCTGTGCCTTTTAAATGGCGCCAAAACTGGACTTCGCGGGAAATATCAACACCAAGGATCCCAATACTCTATGAGATGGAGAGGGTTGTGTTTTGGAATCGCGGGGCTACAGTGAATGGGGACTTTTAGCAGTGAACGCTCATACTTATGTCTTGGTCGGGTTGAACTGGACCAGATTATCCTGGCTCCACTCAGAGACTCTGGCTAGAGTGATCTCAATTTCGGACACAAGTTGTTCGCGACTCTCTAACATAGAGGAACGAGGAATTTTGGCACGGCTCGTGTAATAAGTATCCTCGGTGCTGTCATCCGCATAGCAATGGATGCCTTCAATAGACAGCATGTATGTATGTATGTAAATACTTTATTGTACACAAAACACAGGTAAAAATACAGACAAATTCAGTTATATCGGTACAAAGGCGAACTTATCCCTATAAGGGATCTCTTCCAGTTAACCTTTGAGCATGACATGGATATGC
The DNA here is from genome assembly GCA_905163555.1 of Notocelia uddmanniana. Classification (NCBI taxonomy): domain Eukaryota; kingdom Metazoa; phylum Arthropoda; class Insecta; order Lepidoptera; family Tortricidae; genus Notocelia; species Notocelia uddmanniana. Next base: position 18,307,728 of record LR991059.1, on the reverse strand, counting down.
AGCAAAAACAGCGTCGGGGATAGCATGGAGCCTTGCGGGACGCCAGCGTTAATTTCAATGCTTTCGGAGCAACTGCCATCTACTACAGCTCTTATGCATCTGCCGGACAGAAAGCTGGCAATCCATCTGCACAAACCCTCGGGAAATCCATAGGATGGTAGCTTCGACAGAAGACCTCGGTGCCAGACCCGATCGAACGCCTTCGCTATGTCCAAGCTGACCGCAAAACCTCACCCTAACTCTCAATGGCTGAGGCCCACCGGTGAGTAAGATACACTAAAAGGTCACGGTCGAGCGACCGTGGCGAAAGCCATACTGACAGTCGCTGATCAAATCGTGTTCTTCTAAGTATCTTAGGAGCTTTGTGTTGATGACTCGCTCCGTGTGCTTGGAGAGAAGGGAGGTGATAGCGACAGGCCTGTAATTCGATGGGTCTGATTTATCCCCTTTTTAGGCACAGGGTGCACGAGGGCCGTCTTCATAGACGGAACTTGCCTTTTGTGGTATGGAGCACGAACAGTCGCGTTAGCACGGGACACAACTCAGGAGCACAAAGTTTAAGAACTACGGCTGGTATGCCGTCCGGCCCACTCGACTTGCGGAAGTTTAGGGACAGCAGCTCCCTCCGGACATCCCTTTGCGAAAAACTAATTTCCGGCATAGAATACTCACACCAAGGCATAGCAGGAGGTACGGCGCTGCCGTCGTCGTCCAAAATAGAGTTTGAGGCAAAGAGGGTGCCCAATAGATCGGCTTTCTCTTTTGCGCTGTGGACCAGGTCTCCAGCTGTAGTCCGCAGTGATGGTAAAGATGACTGACAAAAGTTTCCCTCGTTAGCTTTGGCGAGCGACTAGAAGGTGCGACTTCTGGAGGGACATCCAGTAAGTTTCTCGCCAATTCTGCCGATGATATTTAACTTTGGCAATTTCTCTCTTACTAGACCTTGAGGCAGCGTTTAACTTGCGTTTGACATCAGATAAGTTTGGATCCTTGGTCTAAGCCCTGTATGCGGCCTGCTTATGTGCTCTAGCACACTAACAGCGCCGACGAAACCAAGGTCGCTTTTTCGCTTTTGCAGCTACCAGCGACTTGGGAATAAAACATTCCATACCCGCCAGGATCGTCTCAGCGACAGTGTCTGCTCTGATATGAAACAAAGCTGCCTCCACGGGTACGATGCGTAAAATTCACACAGTCTATCCCTGCCTGCTGACCTATACTGCCACATGCGCCTTAGGCTGGTTGGCCGTGGCGGTTCCGGTCGCAAACATGGTGCCTGTGTCCGGACGAGGCAGTGATTGGATGAGCCGAGTGGCGCATTCACTGAGATGGAATACCCGTCCGGACGTGAAGTCAGCAGAAGGTCCAGTAGAGAGCTAGTATGTTCAAGTTTAACTATGTCCGTCTGCCCGCGGCCTAGTGGCTCAGTAATTATATTTTTATTATTAATGCAGGAATTTTTAGCATTGAAATTAAGTCCCCCTGGTGGGGGTTGCTGGCTAAACAGTTGCTACTGGGCATGTGAAACAAATGATGGTAAGTATTATATATAACGAACATACACAACAATATCGGGAACTACGGAACTCTGCAAAGCGTGTCGCCCACACGTACCTAGCCGGTTTTTTTTCAAGTTGGTTGAAATTTGTCATAACAAAAGTTTTTCTCTGTATATCACGGCTCCGTAACTTTTGCTTCTGAAACACTAATTACTTAACTTTTTGGTAGCTTATAGCCTCCAAATTCCATTACGCAAGTTCTCCCCATTATAATGTAGCTTATGATAATAGCGTGACTCGGTAATTGATGTAAAACTCACCGAATACGTTATAATGTGCCTATATTAACAGCGTACGTATCCCTCATGAGCAAGCCTCTTGCCGTATTTTTGAATAAGAACTTACTACCGCTTCCATTTCACAGTTTTTGGGAAACGACTGTGAATAAAATATTGAATGACCGGTCCAATAATAGCTCCGCTTTAAAGACAATATTTTTAAAACGACATCTACTTACTTGGAACTCTGTTCAGAAACGAATAAAATGTTCACTGAGGATTTATATTCTAGAAAACTATTTAAAATAATGGCCGTGATAGAAATGTAAAAAAAGCAACGGCATTTGTAGGACATCTGAATGAATTTGTTATCGCCTTCTCATGATTTATACCTACTTCAGCTAGCATCTTCTATGTATCCAGGTAAAGTTAACACACACCCATGTAAAATTGAATGCGGTATTACTACGTAATTCATAGATAGTGTTCCAAAAAATGAGATGAGATGGGTTACTTAGGGAACTAGAATATTTTCTGTTGCTTCATACAAAGTGCTTTACTGGATGGATAGCGTCATTAGGGAGGTCTCATGAGAACTATTACTTCTCACTACGTGCTTTAGTAACCTACCTGGTTCACGCAAACACTTCTTCGTCGATTCCTTGAGGAGCGCATTGCAGCATCTGAATTATTTATCAGTTTCCTTTAGGTTACTTTAACAACCATCTATAACAAACCGGATTCTCAGAAATCAAAAACAAATAAATATTGCAAACAGTTGTCTTGGTTACGAAATATTTGCTAAAGCCGATTATGGGTTCAAATCGTTAGTTTTGTGTTAGTGCACGGCCCCTAGCTCATTCATCATCACATCACGAGAGACTATCAATCACTAGCAATTAATATGATTCTGTTGCACGGTATTAAGGCGCCATAGTACCCACTGCTTATAGGATTTTATTTCGGCAATTCACACGAAAATATATAGCGATAAAACAATATGCCGTTATCACAATAGCACGCTGCTCATCTCGAAAACAACTAAATTATATTTCACTGCTATTGCTCGTACGGTCAATGTTTTGCTGAGTTTAGGTGGTATAAAATAAGTATAATTTATTTATTCACTTGTTAAATATTAATTAAATCTAGTGAGACTGCAACAATCCGGCCTAACTCAGCAGTCTCACAAACAACCTGAAACATAAACCTTAATTAGCAATCGCTTTAACTTATTTAAAAAAACACTTTGGGTCGAGTAGAAAAAGTACAACTATAAGTAAATACACATATGTAGATAAAACTCACCCCAACTCGAACCCAACCCCCGGAACCCAAGGTCAAACTTGGATGTCTAAAGCGAAATCTTCAATCTATACATATACCCATATTTAGGACGTGGCCTGTAATAGGAGCAAAAAATTAAACGGTACACTAGTGAGCTCTCCAGGAATTATTTCCACCACCATATCAGCCTGAGAACGTCCACTACTGGACATAGGTCTCCTCGAAATTCACGGGGGTATATGCCATAATCGCCACGCTTAGCATGCGGGTTGGCGATCGCAGTATCTCCACCGCAATCCAGGGATACTGCTGCCCATCCCTCGGTGGTCTTGGTCGTCGCAATTATTTCCAAATGGTTTTAAATGAAAAAAAATGGATTTTTTCCGCAAATATAGCTTATATATATGTACTTTTTTACTCTACTGGAGCTATATTAATAACTATTTATTTAAAAAACACTAAAAAAATATTATTTTTTAATCCCAACAATATCCTTTGCCATAACGATTATGAGTCATGACTAGATGCTACCTCAATATCAGCAGTGACTGTCGCGCTATAATCTGGTGGTGCCAAGATCCATTACTTGGAGGTCATAACTTGATAAAAAAAAAACTCCCAAGTGAAAAACGATTTTTTTTGGACACAAGAGGTTACAGCAGATGCTCTAAGAAAGCAGCCTTTAATTTTTTTGCTTCTACATATTACAGGCCATACTTGTATTATGTATATTTAACTAAAACATTTAAATTTCTACAATATTTTTTGCTTCTTACTCTTCAACATTGAAACTCTTGGATTTTGTTCGGGTACATTATTAAACGTCTATATACATAGAATGTATAACATTTAGAGTGTCAAGCTCTCATATAATTTTCTCGTCTCGCGCAGTGTAAATATAATTTGATATTTGAACATTGTAATTGTAAGCTCATTTCTCGACGTCTGAGACGAGGCTCGATGACGGCGACACAGTAAAAAGCGCCTAAGAACGGCATAACAAGAACACGGATGTCTTTATGAAATTGTGTTTTGCCCCGCGTTGAGTGGCTGACGTTGACAAATGACACAGGGGTTGTTTTTCACTGTCAGATCGAAGTGACATGTTTTCCCCTGACTGTGAAGTGTGGAATCAGTAAAGTGAAATAAAAGCCCGAAAAAACATGGACACGAACCTAATGGACGCAAAGGACATAAGAGTTGCGTTGTGGAAAATGTATATTGTACCTGTTTTAACAAATTATTCGGTTAAATATACCTCGTGTGTTCATAAGTCTTGAGACGGCTAAATACTCGTTTTTTTTTCATTATTTTGATTTTTTTATATATATACCTACAAATATTTTGTTAATATTACTTGACAATAGTTTCATTAATAAACATACATAGGTATTATTTAAACTGCTATCCAATATTTTATGTTATGTAAGATGACATTTATTGCGTCGGCTACACCTAGATAATGACCCCGCGAGACACGACAATTTTCATCCCTGATGCTTTCTCTTGCTTCTCTTCTTTTTTAGTAGTATTTACGATAGGTTTTTAGCTCTAAATTGTGGGTTTGTAAAAGGTACTTTTGTTCAAAAAAACTAATCAGGAGTATTTAGTGCCAGGCTTGAAGAAAGTTACTAATATTGACTGATAAAAGACATACATTTCTCTTTTAGCAGTTTTCGTATGAAATTTAATTTTGTTACGGTATTCTCTAAAACTTTGTCAAAAAAACAATTATTTTGATGAATAAACGTGTCAAAAAAACTTTAACAAGTGATTCCAATAGTCCTTCTGGTAAATGAATAATTTTAAGGCATAATTTGATCATCTAGTATTCAAAATTGAAGGAAAAGGCTACCTCGTACGTAATAATCTACCGTATAGTAAACCTCGCAGGGTGATAAGGTTGCAGTACGTTCTGTGCAGTAGCATGTATTATAATAAACATACATCGATATAATGATCAGCATATTTTTCATCACTAAAAAAATGTAGGTACTTATTTTTTTAGTGATGGGGCATTGAGTAACTCGCCAATATTTAATTATTATAAGTGGGTCTAATTATACTCATTCAAACTGATTATATTTTCTCTTTTAATTGAATTACGAGTACAATAAAATAGATTCTCTTTTCGAAAATTGCGCAACAATATCGCGTCATATATATTTATCCGAGTGTAAAGATCACACTTGAAAGGTTACTTACTACCTATTTGTATTGGGCTCGGATAGATGTGCACATTCCAACCACATATTTTACACCTGGCTATAAACTCTGTTCGACGTCTAGTACGAGTATGTACTCGTAGCACCATATTTGTCTCGAAACTCGCAATAAGATATGCTTTCTCCGTCTACAATTTATTTGCACTACAATTTAAACACCAAAGAACCCACAACACAAATAGAAGTAGTTCTTGCGCTCTCTCTCTCTCTCTCTCTCTGTCGATCTTTACTGATCTCGATTTAAATCGTAAAACGAAATATTGTTTTTTTGTACCTACATCTACATTAAGGCTGGGTTGCACCAAACCGTCTGTAATCGTAAGCTGTGTTCGTTAAAATACGAATGTTATGGAAAGTTTGACAAGTTTCAATGGCATGATAGCTGCCGGCGCCATATTTAACATTGTTGTTGATTCATGATTAACATTTTTGAATACAGTCTGGATTACCTAAGAATTTATCGATGTCGTTGGTATTGCTTGACACTAAGGGAATATAGGTAGTTCGTGTAATTCACTCAGGTAGCGTGTTAATTCAATACGAGCAAAAAAATTAACCCGATATATGGTTAGTACTTAGTTTAATCATTGACTAAGATTGCTTTAAGTTAACTACATTTAATTTTGATTATTTTTTGATTCTTACTTAAAGTTATTACATTTAAGTTGTCAAAGAGCTTTATTTAACTTGAATGTTTTGCGTTGTATTCAGGCCTGAACTATTTTGTGTGGTTTACTTTTTCAGTGTAATTTTCAGCGAAATCTATCTAAATATATTTCTTAGGACCTATGCTAGCCATTTATTTAATATTTTTCCCATTTGATTTACACGTGACTAAAACTACGACCAAATACCATCGGGGGATGGACAGCAGCATCCCTGGAGTGCGGTAGAGATACTGCGATCGCCAATCCTCATGACAAGTCTGGCGATTATGGCATTTACCCTCCATGAAATTTTGGGAGGCCTATGTCCAGCAGTGCACGTCCTACGGCTGATATGGTGGTAGTGGATTTACACATTGTATAGTTTTTGTATGTTTTTTTTATACTACGATGGTGGCAAACTAGCTTACGGCCTGCCTGATGGTAAGCAGACACCGTAGCCTATGGACGCTTGCGACTCCAGAGGAATCACAAGTGCGTTGCCGACCCTTTATTGACTTGGGGATGCGCTGTGTTGAGTATGTATTTTTATGTACGAAATCATTGTATCCCGGTCATATCTTTTATTTGATCAAAAAAACATTTAAAAAGGAAAAACTGTTTATACGAGTTGAGGGAGGTGCTGATGTATCCAACTGATGGAATTCTGAATGGGCTCCCTTAATCCATCCGGCGATGGCTCTGCTGATACCCGACCCGACGCACTGCTGCACCCTCTTGCAAAGCTAGATTGAATTAATACTTATCTCCCAAATCGTCAAAGGAAAATATAATTCGCCCTTACGTCAAGTTATTTCCTTAGGCTAGGTTACACCGACATATATTACGATCTCAGACTGATCAATCCCATTAAAACTTGTCATACTTTCCATATATTCAAATTTTAACGAACACAGCTTACGATTACAGACGGTTTGGCGCAACCCAGCCTTAAGCGACCTCCTGACTTGGCGGGGCGGGATCGATATGTCATAAGTATTTTGTTTGTTTGACGTAAGTTTACTGATGTGAAATTTCCTCACTTGACGAATTACTGTCAGTATTACGTTTGCGCAGTACTAATACGATGCGCAGAATTGGGGCAGTACTGCATTGATATCGGTTGACACTGACAGCTGACAGTTTTCTCATATCGTACCGCCTCCGCATCGACAAGTCCTGACTTGCGTCTTAGTTGACTTTAAAATTACAATCATTAATGTATTGTTTTACATTTATTATTCAAAAGGCTTAAATAAGATTGCGATACCAATTAAATAAACTTCAGACACGATAAAATCTAATTGAAATGTTTATAACCTAGGTTGGAAATAAAATATTTTTCAAGTAACAAAACTTATTTAATTACTTATTGAATAGCCTTCTATGTATATTAAAGGATATAAGGATATTTATAGAAAATGTATTCGAGTCACGAATCAAATCAAATTATTTACGAAAGCTTGTTCATTTCTTCCTATAATAAATAAGTTTCCTCTTACCCATGAGAAGAGCCATGAAGTCAGCGGTGGAACACAAATATATGCAGAGGCCGATGATGATGATGATAAATGAGCAATATCATAAGTTTTATTGTAAGTATATGAGTGTATGTCCTGCAAATTGCGACCGTACCCCTCCAATTGAATGCGACACATATTGGGCGGACATGTATTCGAGCACGCTTGAATCACTCAATTGTCATAACACAAAGCTTGCGAAATAGATAATGATTGCCCGAGATTGTAATAGTGAGGGTGTAGCTAACTCGCTAATATCGCATTAAGCCGGGCGCTATCTGCCGGTTCCTGGAGCGACTAATCCCGCAGTCCCGGTCCCCGCGGGATTACTCGCGTCTCCGCGAGCCCGACCTAACAATATTTACAAGAGACCAGGGGTATTGTCCATATCACCTGATAGAATTATGAACTGCACGAACTTTTTTGTGCGGAATTGGCTTTTTAGCTTAATACCGGGGCAATGTATAGAATAGAAAGAATAGAAAATCATTTATTCGTGACAATTACAAATAGGAAGAAGCATAAAATAACAACAAAAAAGAAAAAGACATGTCACGAAATGGTCCCAACTCAGCGTGTAGCTGGCGTGACCGCTGGGACCACGAGTGAACCGCGGCAGGCAGCGCCCAAACGAAAAAGTAATTAAACAAATACTATATAAAACTGGATGTAACCTTATTGATTTTGTGTTTCTTATCTTGTTTATGTTTGCTATTATATATGATTCGGGAGACGTGAGCAGGATCAACACTACATACATTGTAAATGGCAATGAATATATATATATAATATATATATGTTTTATATTATGTTTGTCATATAGGTATATATATATATATATATATATATATATATATATATTAAAATAAGCCATACCATTTGGCGGCAGTGGTGGCATGTATTTTTTTAACCGACTTCAAAATTTCAAAAGAGGAGGTTATCAATTCGGTTGTATGTTTTTTTTTTTGTTTTTTTTTTTAATGTTTGTTAGTCCATAACTCCGTCATTTCTTAACCGATTTGGAAAATTCTTTTTTTGATTGTAAGTATAGATATCCAAGTTGGTCCCGTTTTTGTCAAAACGCAGTTCTGATGATGGGATCCATGAGAAATTGAGGGAACTCTTCAAATCTTCAAGGCAAACTCTTAGTAATTTTTGTGTTTTTATCAACAAGTCAAGCATTTTCATCCAAAAATGTGACATTGGATGAAGTGGAACTGCTGATGATGATCAGAACAGAACTCTTCAACGACAAAAAGTTCACGTTTGGCGATTTGTCCTCCTAGCTGTGTTTGTTAAGCAAATTCTATTTTCACGATTAATTTTTGTCATGCTTGATTTCTGATGATGGGATCCATGAGGAATTGAGGGAACTCCTCAAATCTTAAAGGCAAACATATAGTGATTTTTGTGTTTTTATCAACAAATCGAGCATTATCATACAAAAATGTGACATTTGATGAAGTGGAACTGCTGATGATGATCAGAACAGAACTCTTCAACGACAAAAAGTTCACGTTTGGCGATTTGTCCTCCTAGCTGTGTTTGTTAAGCAAATTCTATTTTCACGATTAATTTTTGTCATGCTTGATTTCTGATGATGGGATCCATGAGGAATTGAGGGAACTCCTCAAATCTTAAAGGCAAACATATAGTGATTTTTGTGTTTTTATCAACAAATCGAGCATTATCATACAAAAATGTGACATTTGATGAAGTGGAACTGCTGATGATGATCAGAACAGAACTCTTCAACGACGAAAAGTTCACGTTTGGCGATTTGACCTTCTAGCTGTGTTTGTTAAGCAAGTTCAATTTTCACGATTGATTTTTGTCATGCTCGAGTTCTGATGATGGGATCCATTAGGAATCGAGGGAACTCCTCAAATGTGAAAGGCACACAAATAGTGATTTTAGTATTTTCATGAACTAATCAAGCATTTTCATTCATAAAAGTGACATTTGATGAAGTGGAACTGCTGATGATGATCAGAACGGAACTCTTCAACGACGCATAGTTCACGTTTGGCGATTTGTTCTCTTCGTTTTGTTTGTCAAGCAAGCAAGGTTTTTTCATGATTCCGTGAGGAATTGAGGGTACTTAGTCTTCTACCATTATAAACATACATTATAGCCATTTTTATTTTATTGTATATCTATCTAAGAGTGCATCTAAGTATAATAATCTTTTACCGGCCTCCACCATTGAAGTCGGTTTTTTTTTCTTAAAAATTATTATAAACTGCTTTGACACGTAAAAAATATAGACACAGCTTTATGTAAATAAACACACCGTGAATAAACGCCAGTGACCTGCCATTGAGCGCTTTAAAGCGTTGTTCAAACGACTGAATAACTTTTTTATTATTATGAAATAGGGACTACGAAAACTTAACGTTTTGAGAAATGAATTGCTATATGATTGGTCGAGGTTTTTGTAGCTGTACTCCGGTTAGTTGATATTAAATACAAAGTTTTTTAAAGAGTCATATTAGTGTATTGTGATTGGTGGATTTAATATAGTGAAGTGTTTTTATTGCATAAATTAAAATGTTCTGTAAATCAAATAATGTATACAAATTTTCCTTAGTGGTTAAATGTCCTACTTTAGCCACGCTTCATAAGTATTATATGCCACATTTTTCGAGCATGAGAAGTGAAAAAACCTAGGTAATGAATAACCTTTTTCTCCACTTGCTTACTAGCTCAATAACGTATGTACCTACAGTTATTTTTGGCTCCTAACTACAAGGAGGGCATAATACCTTGTATATTGAATTTGAAAAGAACTATCACGGATATGCAAATACATACATACGCTATCATATTACTAGTTAATGAGTATAAAATGATATTAAGTATGTACTTGGAAAAGCAAACTTTCGTATAATTTCCATTGATTACCCAGGCAACGTAGTAATTTGTGTCAAAGTAAATATAAGTTTGGGAACTTTGTCCGCTTAATGTAAAGGGTGGACAACTACGTAACCCGTGTGGCCCGACGCGTACGTGGCCGGTTTTTATGTTGTATTTAAGGAAGTGTAGTATTAATTAAAGTTCATATTATTGCAGGAACAGAAACACTGAAGTTATTACTCACGCTAACGAGGCTCGGAGGAAGCGCTCAAGTTTTCCATTGAATAGCGTTACGGCAAACAACGTTTAACATAAAGTATGTAATAACAGAGTTTAAACAATAATCTCATCATCTATTTAAGTTTAAGCTGCGATTTCCGGAACCTCGTGCTAAGCGGTACGAAACAAACAGGGCTTCTATTACCGCACCAGTAACATAAAATGTGGGTACATACATTAATAATATGAGCAGGATTAGAAACATGCGTCCCACTCCCGCTCTTACGTAGTTGGGTGAGCGGGAAAGTAGTTTCCAGTTTTCATTAAATTATTTATTTTAATTCCAAATAGTGACTTTAACATTCATTTTTGCCAAACTTGTTTGTTGGCGAATACTGTGCTCCGTAATATTCACAATTCCAGTGATATACTTACTTATTATACTAATGTAATTTAAGGTAAAATGATACTTAGTAATGATATTATAATTTATTATTTCCAGTCTCGACTAGATTTTAGTCAAAAGAGAGACTCTGGCACCTTGTACCTGAGTGTCTCATATCCCTATAACCTGAATTTCAAATTAAAGGGAAAAAAATAAAAATTATATGCTCCGAGCAGGATTCAAACCTGCGACATCTGGCATACGTGGCCAATCGCTCTAGCCTCTGAGCTATCGGAACAACCAAGCTCGAGCACGAAATCCTTCACTCACCTCTTACAACGCCATAGCAGTTAGCAGCGTTACTGATTGATACAAAATTAATTTAGAAAGGGATAGCACATTGTTACTGACAATTTTTCAATGTAATTTGAGACGTTGGTGCCGTTAATATAAGCCTTAGTATTTTCCGGTAAATGTCGCTGTACGCCTCCCTAAGGCGTTGTAAGACGGAACTTAGTGAAGGATTTCGTGCCCGAGCTTGGTTGTTCCGATAGCTCAGAGGCTAGAGCGATTGGCCGCGTATGCCAGATTTCGCTGGTTCCAATCCTGCTCGGAGAAAGCATTATTTTTTTCAATGTTTTCCCTTTAATTTGAGATTTGGAATTTTATTAGCAGCGTTACTGCTTAATACAATATTAATTCACTATAATCTGGTGCGCGGTGTGGGCCTGTGCCCACAGACACACTATCAGCGTGCACAACTTGCTGCGAAGTCGCTCAATGAGAATAGAAGCCCCACTGCCTCCAAATCTCCAACATATTTACTTTAGCAACCGCAATTGGCGTGAGCGACAGGCCTCCTGCACGAGGCAAGAAAGAAGCCGCTGGTGATAAACATCATACGACATGGGGCTATGACTCGTACGATTAATAACCGTCAGCTTCCAAGCGATTTACAGAATGTGATAAACGACTGCATGCCGCGCCCGCAGACGTATTAAATGAACTGACAACAAATTTTCAGCTCTCACGTACATTGGTACTGAGATGACGCGAATGCCGCGGCGTTTACTTGTGCTTATATAAGTTTAAGTGCATTACGTGATTTCTCTTGAATGTGGTCTGAATTGGTCCGACCTTAACGGTTTCCTTTATTTAACTGTTTTTCACAGCTCTATGAGCTGTAAAGATAGCATTTTTTTTAAATATTTTATATTATCAATATTATATATATTATCAAAACTTCTCAGAAAAATTCAAGAGAATATGTGGAGAAATGCGAGGAGCGTTTGTGGCTTAGAGGCGCCCGCGTACCGCGTGCGGTTGCTATCTGAGCGCTCCCGTGCTTTGGAAAGCTCGCTAAGCCGGTGATCCAGGCTGCTGTCTATGAAAGCAGTCGTTAAACCAAGTTCGAGGCCTTCGGGCGGCTTGAGAAATTCTAACAGTCAAGTTGCCCACTCACTTGACAAGCCTAATCCCAATAAGGTCTACTTTCCCCCTCGGGTTGGAAGATCAAATGGCAGTCGCTTTCGTAAACTACGCTTTCGGCACTAGCCTAGGCCAATTCTTGGGATTAGGTAGCGGATCTGTACTGGGAATGACGCTAGGATGCTGATGGTTGAGAAATGCGACCTGTAGAGGAGAACACCTGGAAATCCGCCGGCCGGACACCGGACATACGAAAGCATTTTTGCCAAAGCTGAAACTAGGTCTAAGTTTCGTGTTCGCTCGTTTCACTCGGTCAACTAATTTAAGACCACTATCCTTTACTGTGAATTAAAAGGGCTCCGTAGCTGTCCACCCGTGCCATTATGCGAATTTAAAACATCTAAAACTTATATTTACTCTACACTTGGCATAACTAACAACCTAAGTAATCGATGAATCGGTTTGCTTTTTTTAAGTACATTTCTTAAGATCGGCTATTATACGTTTGCTAGTAAGTTACACGTCCTACTCCATGATTTGTTTCATATCCCCATTAGCAACTGTTTAACTGGTAGATGAAGAAAATTAACACCTTAAAATTAATATCACGCAATGGTAAAAAAATATTCATATTATTTTTTAACAAGTTATCTAACGATTCCCAACATTATCGGTTTTTCAAGAGAAAAAAATGGTAACCTACATTATATGTAGCGGGAGTGCCTTAAAATAATGTTTTTTCAAAATTTTATTTTACTGTTTTGTTGGCGTGATTGATATACACATACCAAATTACAGCTTTCTAGTAGTAACGATTACTGAGCTAAGCGTTAGATGTACGGTGAGGCGGACGGACGTACATGGCGAAACTAAAAGAGTTCCTTGTTTACTATGGAACCCTGAAAAAGGCCGTAAGTATCATTGCAACATGTACAGCACTTACGTCGTTTTGCTTATGACTTTCATGACATGTATATAATGCCCCTAATTTTTTGTTTTGTGTACAACATAGCGGCCCACATATTACACGCATTTAAAAATTTATTTAATAGATCCTATATTAGTTTGCCTGTAAAATACGGACACCGAGAGATGGACATGACGAAACTTTAAGGGCCCCGTTTTTGCCATTTTGGCTCGGTAGTGCTCCATACAGTTCCAATAGCTATCAGATTCATTCTTAATTCATATTGTTAATAGTGATAATAGTTTTGGGAATTTACCTTAACTGCACAAATCTTTAGATAAGCGAAAAAAATCTGAACTAAAAATCCTTTTAAAACATATTGGACCTTCGGCTCGATAAATATCAGCTTACTTCATTAGAGAAATATTCGTGTTTCTTGGAGATTATACAATATTAGAGATTAATTTCCCCTTTCTTGTTAAAAAATTGGAATGGGAAGGTAATAAATTACGTTACATTTTGTTTAATAAAAGCAGCACTGGAAGTCGCTGGGTCCATCAGAAAGCCAATTTGGTCTATATTCGTAATTTTGACCAAATTTGCGTCACTCTTATTTTCAGAGTTCGTTTTGTATTCAGGACTCGAATCATATAATTCGTGGCGATGATCACGGGAGGCGACGGTGGTCTCGTTATCTCTTTTCTATTCGTCATAGAACTTCGACTTTGTACTGAATTGAAATTTTGAGGTTCCTCATCGTACGAATTACTTGATATTCATTCAGTGCCAGGTCGCTCTACTGCTTACGATTACACCACGCTTAGCAGTAATTGCGTAATTACAGGATAGGCCCTCTAACAGGAGCAAATATTTAAAAAAGACGCGCTTCCTCAGAGCATCTGGAGTTACTCTCTGTGTTCCGATACTTCCGATATTTACTTTGTTCAATTCGGAGAAATTGTGATCAAAAGTTATGACCTCCACGTAATGGATCTTGACACCACGAAATGATAACGCGCCAATCAATGCAGTTTTTGAGGTAATATCAAGTTGAGTCATAATAGATTTGTTTTGTTTTAAAGGGTGTTTTTGGTATTTAATATTTGTTTTAATTTAATTTTTTTATTTTATAAAATATCTAAGTATTAATATCTTTTCTTTTATACTACGACAGTGGCAAACAAGCTTACGGCCTGTCTGATGATAAGCAGACACCGTAGCCTATAGACACTTGGGACTCTAGAGGAATCACAAGTGCGTTGCCAACCACTGACTAGCTTGTGTTGTTGTGTTGCTTTGCTGTTGCCATTGACTAGCTTGACATCTGCGGGTCCCTCACTCTCAACACAGCACATCCTTGGGAGCTCTGGCGACCTTACCAGGAACACAACACCATATATTATAATATTCATTGCATACTCCAGTGTCTCATATCTGGGATAAATAATAAATTATAATATTGTATTGTATTGTATTCTAGTTTAATGAAATTTCTAACACTAAGTAGCAGTAAGATGACTAACACTTAATTACTAACATTAATTGTATGAGTCCATGTTACTCGAAATAAATGTTTATAATAATAATAATATACCTACCTAATAGACAAGTAGTGATGCTATGGCGGAGGTACTTCCCCAGTTAGGCTGCTCCAAATTTGAGCGAGATCGAGATGACGTTTCGCTGTGCCGTACCTCATCTAAAATATCACTCCAGAAGTGTAAAAAAATACACCTATCATATCTTTGAAAAAAAATTATTTCTCAATAGTGGACTGTTATTTTTTTGCTCCAGTTACAGGGCACACGCTGTATAAAGTGTTTCACAAATTTGTTACTTCCAATCAGTCAAAACTAATGTTCTAAAGACAACATCCGTGATTCAAACGTAAATTAAAAGCTTATGATACCCATTTACCTCTCGAGATCCTTAAGTCAAGACGAAAAATAATTAATAGGCTTGTGTCCTAAAAAAAATAAATTAGACCGTCAGTTAGACTACCAAAAATATTAATCACGAATATTTTTTTTATTTTGCAATTAAAGAAAAATGATGAAGATATAGCCCGTCAAATTTCCACGCGAAAACACGCCGGGCGCGCGGTTTAAGTGTAACTATCTTTCTTTTTTTTCTCTCTTGAATAGTATTGGAAGCTATAGGTCCGCATATTATTAAGATAACTGTTAACAATATCTTTGTATGACTGATTGTTTCATAATAAATAAATAAATAAATAATCAGACGGATTAATTATAATATTTTTTACCCAGGGACACTTCCCAAATGGGAGCTATATATCAGTGTATCTACATACTATGATGTCATACTTCAAATATGGATAGGTTTTAACGCTCTATAAGAACGACTTATTACTTCTTCTTTTATAGAGCTAAAATTGCAGTTGGCCTCATAAACCACCATTTCTCTCGAAGATCAGGATCAAATTAACATTAAAAAAAGATGTCAACATGCTACCCCAAAGCGTCAAAAATTTACTTCATTTATCCACTTCTAACCAGTTAAACCTACCTAGTGACATATTTGAGTTCATACTGTTTTTATAATTTATTTAACAATTTTGTTCTGTTTTTTATTAAACAATTTAATACAAAGTTATCCACAAAACTTAGTAAAACCACGTAATGGTTTGTCTCGAGCCTGGTCAAGGAAATCTCTCCAGTCCGATCTATTCGTGGCTTTCCTTCTCCAACATGTCACCCCTAAGGTCCTGGTGTTATTTTCGACGCCGTCCAACCATCTGAGCTTGGGCCTACCTCTACTTCTGCGGCCCTCTGGTCGGCCTTATTGTAGGCATTTTTGTACTCTGGCCTCGTCTATTCGCAACACGTGCCCTGCCCATCGCAGGCGTCTGATCTGTATGGTCCTAATGACGTTAGGCTCATCGTACATTTAGTACAGCTCGTGGTTATAACGCGTTAGCCATCTTTCATCTTCCATCACAGCTCCAAACATGCGTCTTAGTATTTTTCGCTCAAATACCAACAAGAAATTCTAGTCCTTTTTGCTCAGCACCCAACATTCAGAAATTCATTCATGTACCTCTAAAATATGTGTACGTCTACGTGTACGTGTAACGTTTGCGTGTGTAGAACCCAGGAGATGCCACACTCCCCATGATTCCTCTGGAGCTCATAAAAAGGTAATATCGGTTTATGTAAGTATTCGATTTATGAAAACTTTATATCTATAACATCTGGACACTATAACATCTGTGAATATCATAAGTGATGTAGCATGGTCGGACCATTTTCCCTTGCGCATCGTGTGTGACCTAGACCTAGTAAAAGAACACTACACCGCCAAGCGTGACACGGGGAAGGCGGGCGTGCGCTGGGGTGTTAGAGACTGCAAACAAATAAGGGAATATATGTATTTTTGTAATAAGTTATTGACTAACATTAATGATATTTTTAGCTGTGATTTTTGTAATGACGTAAATGACTGTGATACTTTAAGTACCTGTAAATATTTAAATGACCATCTTACTCTTATAAATAATTTATATACGAATATTGTATCCGTTTTAACAAAAGGTGCCATGAAAACGAAATGTTCTCGGTTAGGCAAAGGCCAAAAAAGTAATAATGTACCAGGGTGGAATTTCCACGTGAAAGAATGCCATAGTACTTTTAGGATGCATTTTAATTGCTGGCTTGCTGCTGGTAAACCGTCCTCAGGTCCGTTACTAGACAGCATGCGCGCTAGCCGAAGTATTTTCAAAAACAAACTGCGATGGTGTCAAAATAATGAAGAAAAAATTAGATTAGATATTTTAGCATCATCTAGGAAAAGTAAACATTTTGTAAAATTTTGGAATGACATTAGGAAACTAAATTTTAAACAAACGTTACCAGTGAGCGTGGACGGTTTGCAGCAGCCTGCACAGATAGCTGGTACCTTTAGTGACAGGTTTAAAATTACTCCGCGGCATGTATCGGAGTATGTGCTCGAGGATATGCGTCATAACCACACTGTTAGAGCTCAACCACCGAACCCTATTCGTTTCTCTTCTAAAGAAGTCGCGAAAGTGGTTAGGAGCATGAAACGTGGCAAATCGCCCGGTCACGATGACCTGAGCCTTGAGCATATACTCTTCGCCGGTGACGCAATATATAATAGGCTTAGTGCTCTATTTAATTTATGTACGCGATACGCATATCTCCCTCCGGACATGATCCGAACCATTGTCGTCCCGATAGTCAAGAATAGGACAGGAGATCTTTCATCGTCATCCAATTATCGACCTATTTCATTAGGTACGGTTATAGGCAAGATATTTGAGCGACTGCTGCAGCCCGAGCTGCTTAAGGCCATCAGCATAGACGACGCGCAGTTTGGTTTCCGACCCGGTCTCTCGACCGATTCGGCTATACTTAGTCTCAAGCATTGTGTTAACCACTATGTGACTAACGGCACTTCGGTTTACGCATGTTTTCTCGACTTGAGTCGAGCATTTGACCGTGAATTATGAAATTCTGTGGGGTAAAATGCGCGGCTCGGGAGTTCCGGAAGGCCTGATACGGATCTTCGAGTATTGGTACGGAAACCAAACAAACTGTGTGAAATGGGGCGACACGACTTCTAATAATTATATATTAGAATGCGGGGTACGCCAGGGCGGGCTTACTTCTCCGGACCTCTTTAACCTCTACGTGAACGACTTGATGGGGAGGCTCAGGGGCACTGGAGTCGGTTGTCACGTGGGTGACGTCTGTGTGAACAGCCTCAGCTACGCTGACGACATGGTGCTGCTGAGCCCCTCCATTAAGGGTCTACGGAAGTTGGTATCAGTTTGTGAAGGTTATGTAAACTCACACGGGCTGATATACAATGTAGCAAAGACCGAACTTATGGTTTTCAAGGCGGGAAGGGGTCCGGATAATGTGCCGGAGGTAAGGCTGAATGGCGAAGTAGTGCGTGTTGTGCAGCGGTTCAAATATCTAGGCCATATATTGACGGAAGACCTAAGGGACAACCAAGATATGGAGCGCGAGAGAAGGGCGCTGGCGGTTCGAGGGAACATGATTGCCCGAAGATTTGCTAGGTGTAGCAGGCAAGTCAAGTGCACGTTATTCAACGCATACTGCCTTTCCTTCTACACTTGTCAACTTTGGGTGAGGCACAGCAGGAAAGCGTACGGCTCCATCAGGGTTCAGTATAATAATATATTTCGGGCACTGATGGGGCTACCGCGCTCATGTAGCGCTTCTGCCATGTTCGCAGAAGCCAGAATCCCCGACTTCTTCGCCGTTGTGCGCGCTCGCATTGCCTCCTTCTGGGAGGGCATGCGCCGCTCACGGAACACTATCGTGGAGAACGTGTATCGCGATATGAACAACCCTGTTTTTAGGTACTGGCTGTCTGTGCACCACAGCGAAAACAAGAAATAGTAGTTTTACTATTTTAAACGAACTGCATTTTAGTATATATTTCTTTTAATTTTAATTTTTTTACGTGTTTTTTATGCAAATTATGTGTTTTTGTGTGTTTTTGATATGGGTGATATGCCTGAAAATAAAAATTATTATTATTATTATTATTCACTTTATTTATTTCTCGTCTTAGGTTGGTTTTTACAATATTTCTATAAAAGTAAAATATATAACTATAAATACTAAACATAAAATCATTATAAAAACCTAACCTAGGGTGCCGCCGGCAGCGAGGCAGGGCCTAAGCTACCGGTGGTTAGGGCGACAGAGAGAGGAACCTCCGGACTATCCGCGCCGTGTCCAGGAGTACCGCCTTCTGTATCTGACCCTTGACCCAGCCATCTAGCGAGAGTCTCTTGAGGTGTTGGTCGAGACTCTTCGCTATTAAACCGTTCGCAGAAACGACTATCGGGACAATGATCGTCGAATCAACATCCCACATGGCGGTTACCTCGTGTGCCAAGTCTAGGTACTTGCTCACTTTGTCCTTCTCGGCCTTCACGAGGTTCTCGTCATGGGGGATGGTGATGTCGACGAGCACTGCCTGGCGCTTCGATCGATCTATCAGCACGATGTCGGGCTTATTGGCTACAATAGTCCTGTCCGTGATGATAGATCGATCCCAATAGAGCGTAGCACGACCATTTTCGAGAACTGGCGCAGGTAAGTATTTATAGTACGGCACTTCGAAGTTCACAAGACCGTATGAAAGAGCAAGTTGCTGGTGAATAATTCTGGCTACCAAGTTATGCCTGTGCAAGTACTCGCCGTTAGCAAGATGACCACAACCGGAAATGATATGCCTGAGTGACTCTCCGGGACGGCGGCATGCCCGACAAATGTCGACCGTACCGTCTTTCAGGATATACTTCCGGTAGTTGTTCGTCATGATAACTTCGTCCGCAATTGCACAGACAAAACCTTCGGTTTCCCCGAAGAGATCCCCGAAACGTAGCCAGTTCACCGACGCGAGCAGGTCTACGTCGGGCCCCGTAAGGGCCTTGTAGAACCGCCCGTGTAGCTCCCTACTCCTTGCGGTCCTCGGTGCTCAGTACTTTAAATCTGCGCCAGTTCTCGTTTGCCATGGAGAGCGGGGTGAAAGATGCGTCTACTGCCACTACGTCACGATGCATCCCACACTCGCTGTTTAGGAAATAATCCCTGAGACTGCACACCTCGCGGTTGTGGAGGTCTTTGGCATTTAAAAAGCCGCGACCTCCACACTTCCGCGGGATGTACAGTCTCATAACAGACGAGCGTGGGTGCAACATGCGGTGAGCAGTGAGCAGTACACGCACCCTTCGATCCAGGGCATCCAGCTCAGTCTGAGTCCACCTTAGTATGCCAAAGGAGTATGTGAGCAAGGGCATAACCCAGGCGTTGAATGCGCGCACCCTATTGCCACCCGACAAAAAACTATTAAGTACTTTTGTCAGGCGACAGAAGAAGCGCTCCTTCACCGCCTGCTTTATGCCCTCACCCTCAATACCCAAAGACTGTGACATACCAAGATATTTGTAGGTTTCTGCTTCGGAGAGAGATCTGAGTGACATTGTCTCAGAAAGCTGTAAATTTGTTGAATTTACAACTTTCCCCCGCTGTACATGCATGACCGCACACTTATCTACACCAAATTCCATTTTGATGGCGCTACTGAAAACTTCTGTTGTTTTCAGTAGCTCCAACAGGTCCTGTCTATTTGGTGCAAATAACTTGAGGTCATCCATGTAGAGCAGATGAGAAATGACCTCACCCCCTCTCCGCAGCTGGCAACCTAGCCCCGAATCCTTCAGCAGAGTGCTGAGCGGATTCAGCGCTAGGCAGAACCACAAGGGACTCAGACTGTCACCCTGGAAAATACCTCGCTCAATCCTGATAGAGTCTTGCGGACCAGAGGAGCCGTCTCCCCCTCCCGGTTGACGAAGGACTGTGGTCCACTGCCCCATGCAAGCACTTAAGAAGGATCTTAAAGCTGCATCAACTTTATACAGCTCTAAGATCCTCCTCAGCCATGTATGAGGCACCGAATCATAGGCCTTCTTATAGTCAATCCAAGCGGCCGAGAGGGCCCCTCTGCTCCGCCGGACTCGTTGGCAGATGGTCATGTCTATGAGGAGGAGCTCTTTAGTACCACGCGACCCAACCCTACATCCATTTTGAGCAGGGGCCAAAATGTTGTTCGCAACAATGTGCGTGTTAATTTTTGCTCTTAAAATGGATGTAAGGAGCTTGTACAGCGTAGGTAAGCACGTGATGGGTCTGTAGTTCTTCGCTTCCGTGGTACTACCGGACTTGTAGAGCAGGGAGGTAACACCAGTTGTTAAGAGATGTGGCAGGGAACCGAGCTCGAGGGCTTGCTGGAACTGTGTTGCCAAACGTTCATGTGAGCATCGAAACCACTTCAGCCAGAAGTTGTGCAATCCATCCGGTCCCGGACTTTTCCAGTTCGGGGCAGTACGGATGGCACAACTTATGTCTTCGGGGCTGATGGTAACAGACCCCATGGGTTCGATGGACTCACACTCACGTTCGACAACACCGATCCAGGCACCTTCAGTGTGTTCGACAGGCACCGACCAGATACTACGCCAAAAGTTACCCATGGCAGTAGCATCCGGTCGCTGACCGTCGCACACACGATGGTCGGTTCCCTCCCACTTCCGGTATACCTTCCTTTGGTCACTCTGGAAAAGGCGATTCTGCTGGTATCGGTCCACACGCTCTCTGTAGCGGCGAATACGGCTTGCCCATGCATAGACTTTCTGCTTCAGAAAGTCAATGCGTTCCGTGACACAAGTCACATAGTCGCGGGGCCTGACACCAGTCCCCGCAAAGGCTTGGTTCACGAAGCGCATAACTCGGGGGCGGTCATTGCCCCCCCTGAAGCAGATCAGCTTTGCAATGAGAGTCCTAAACGTATTGATACGCCGCTCAATTCGTACTTGCCAGGCAGGGACACCCCCGGCGGTCCTAGGTGCACGGTCAGCGTCCGGAAACTTGACGCGAGCAACACGGCACGCCGCGATGGCCCCGCAGTACAGAATTGAGTGTGTGTCAATAAGATCTTCGCTAGCCCGTAAATACGGGTCTAGGAGATCGTTTAGGGCTCCCATTAGCGCTAAATTACGTCTATTCACGGGCAAGCGCGGTAATCGTGGCCTAGAGTTGGGTGTGGAGCGATATCGCGTAATCGCCTCTTCCAAAGCCCTCCTCAGTTGCTCATTGGCCTGGGTACTCACAGTCTGATTCGCACAGTCCTCGTCGACACTGGGATCCACCCGCGGCACCCCCGGTGCCATGTCGGGTGTGGGCACCGGAGCCGGCGACGTGGCGGGCGGGTCCCGCGCCAAAGCGGAAGCTGTGCGAGCAGAAAGTGCCTCCAGGCGTAGCCGATCAAGCGTCGCGTCATCCAACCGCTTGAGCCGTTGAATGACGCGCACCTGATCCGATAGGCGTTGCGCAGTCACGGTGATGGTTGGTTCAAGGGCCTGGAATAGAGGAAGCATCCGGACACGATACGCGGACAGGTTGGTTTCCCCCTCTGTCGCCCCAAAGTACGCTCGCATGCAATTTTCGTTCATTTCTTGAGTCCATCGCATGCGGCGCACTACACCACCGGCAGCGGGAGCCGTGGGCAGGGCGGAGTGCCCCACAGGCCCCAAGCGTGCCGGCAGCGGTGGTCGTCCTCTTCGCGCAGGTGGTCGTGGCGGAGGGGACGGCGGCCCGCGCTCGTCACAGCTCGACTCGCTGGTGTCGGGCGCTGTAGCGAATTCGTCACCCGACGATGATGGCGAAGAGCTGGATGGCGCGGGCGGAGATGGTGGGCGTGCGCGTTGTGCCGCTCGTGAACGCGTCCTCGTTATCATTATTTATTTTGTATCATTCGTTATTTAGTTCTCGCCGATATGTAACTTTGACAGCTTGTCAATTCCCATGTAAAATCCAAGTTGGCTCCATAGTAAAGTCCGTGCCGTATTTTGGGTAAAAAACACATGATGGGAGACAATAACGTACATATATAACGGTGTAAAAGTGCAATTCAGGCGTAGAAAACATAAAAAACGAATTTTCTAAATAAATATGAAAAAATGACGTGTTGATGTTGTCAGCGGGTTTTTTTTTATTATTATTATTATTATTATTATTATTATATCGAAAGTAATTTTCCGGGGAGTAATAATAATAAACCAGGATGGGGTATAATGGTGCACTCATGTGTTCAATAGCGAAAGATCTCTGATTTAGCAATTTACTATTTTCAATAACCTAAAGGGTAATGAAAGTGCCAATTTTTGTGTAGGTATGTACAGTCAGCATCATAAGTAGGTACGCATATGAAAGGGTCAAAAGCTCCTATTTCCTTGTATAATACATACTTTTGAATTTTTCAAATGCGTACCTACTACTAAAAGTATACAGATGGTCGTGTGAATGCAGTGAAAAATTTAACGTTCTTTGAAACGTCGGTCTGACCAGATCATTCTTGATTATAATATGATTGTGCCTCTGACTATAGCCAAAAAATCATTACTTAAAATTTTCTTGGTAGAAAATATTCCTGAGTTGAATCTTTATTTTATTATTTTGGGTTCCGTACAAATTTTTAATAATAAAATAAATATTATAGGTCAATTTTTTTACACAAATCGAATAAGTCCCATAGTAAGCTCAATAAGGCTTGTGTTATGGGTACCAGCTAGTATGATAGCTTATACCGTCACGTTATATGTGACGTTTCAGTACATTTTGGCTATATAATGTGACGGTATAAGCTATCAGCCTATCATACTAGACGGGCAGACGACGATATATTTAATAGATATAACTTAAATGCACAAAAAACATCCAAGTCTCAGGAACAAATGTTTCTGCTCACCACATAAACAAATGCATTTACTGGGATTCCAAACCCGGGATCTCTGGTCTGTCTGTCACATTCTGTCTAAATATCTCATGAACTACTGCATCTATGCATATAACACGTCTATTTTTACTATTTTTTTTTTGTGAAAATAAAAACGAAATTATTAGATAACGTTGATATCAATGTACATATTACCATTAAAAATAGAATTATATTTTTATCTGTAATATAATGATATATTTAATTTACATGTAGGTTATATTTTTTTTTATTCAAAAACATTTCTAAACTAATTTTGTATAATGGCCCGATAGATGGCGATGTATCCATGGCGTTCAATTTCTCCTGAATTAATGTGGTTGGAACGGGTACAGTCGGCCTCATATGTAGCTGGACAGTTTGGGACTTTGTCTTCACCCATTATACATTAAGTATGAAAGTTTAAACAAGACGTTAAAGAGACAAGGTATATAAAGGTGTTCAGCCCCCTGCGAGGCCGACCGTACACGATCGTAGTACGAGACTGTCGGTGACCGACTCGAACTCGCACTTGACCGGTTTTTTCCTCAGGCTACTAAAACATTACATTATTGAACGACACAATTTAAAGATAAAGTTATGGAATTTTAGTCATCTAGACTCTCATTTGAGAAAACATGAAAGTCTGGTGATGAGATTTTTGTCAAAATTTAAGCCATTCCTAATTAGTGTTGCATCTTGTTTTCTTGTGCGCGGAAAACAGAATCGAGGCATGCACCTATTACGTGTAAATGTAATCGAGGACCTAGCTATAATTTAACTTCTATTATTAAAATCGTATTTACAGAACTTAGCAATCGTTATATCTAAAGAACATTTCCGAAACCTGTAATCGTATATTCGGAAGCGAATGGAACAGCTCACATGTTGATTTACGAGCTGGAACATGGGGCACTGCAGTGTGAAATTGAAATTTTACACAAATAAAGTGGCAAGACCTGATTTTCATTTTCATACATCGTAAATTTCGACGAATAAGTTACGCCTTATTTGGCAGACGAACACACTTGACTCGATGCGGAGTGATACCTCCCCTCGTCTCCAACCCTTCTCGAGCTCTCGTATTCAGTAAATCGAAAGTCGTTACTTACACGAGAACCGAGATACATTTTTTTCTATCGGTTAAAGCCCCGTCGTCCCCTTTTAGTAACTCGCTTTGATGATTTTTCGCCGTTTTACGTCGACGCTTTAGTTATAGAAGGGATAAGTGCTCTCAGACTAGTGAATGCTCAAATTTTTAAGTCTTAAAAAGTAGAGAGATTCCGATCCACTCTCACAATTTCTTCTAGACAATTGAAAATGCTTTAAAGATTTAATCGCAACATACAAAACGATATTTGCAATACCTAAATCGCCTGTGAATATATCATAATATTTTGTTTGTTACCTAGTCGTTATTTTTTAAAGTAACAACTTCTTTCATTAATGAATAAGGTTCATTTTATTGAATTAGACAGGTGACGTGTTTTCTTAGTTATAATTCAGTACAAGTAGCGAAGGCACGTGCTCTGTTGTTATTAATTATGTCAATATTTGTGTTTCTGAAGACGGGATAAGTAAGAGAAAGTTTGTTATTTATTTATTTGCTAGGAAGGGCGCCATTAACTAATTGATAAACGAGTTAGTCGGGTCTACAACACAATTCTTGTTCGTTCTGAGTATATTCGTAAATAATTAGAGTATACAGGGTGTTAGTCTCATTACGTAAATTTATACGTAGGCTGAGATCAGGTGATCTTCAATATTCAGAAAAGAAACTCAATTCCTTTCATGTTATCTACAGAATAATTGCATTGAAAAAAATTTTTTCTCTCGAGTATCATCAAAAATAATATTTCATTTCAATCTACGTATTGTACGTAGAATCGGTCACCTATCGATATTATTGCGTTATAGTTCTATAGTAATCAATATAATATTAACAACGTTACCTATTGATGAAATTGAATGATCTAGTATAGAGTAAAGCAAACGCACGTTCAAGGTAATTTATTACCTATAACTTTTTTTATTTTATTTATATTCATATATACTCAGAATTTGAGCCCTTAAGCTTGCATCTGTATGAAATCATAAAATGACGATTAAACCAGAAAGCAATGAAAAAGTAAAGGAATCAGTGCGAGCGAGAAGAATTTAATTAAAACAAAGCAATAAAAGAGCGCATTTTACACCGTTCTGACCGCGCCCGTTGTGCTGGCGTAAAGGTTATTATCTGCCTTTTAAACTTCGCTGCCAGTTACGGGAATTAAAACTGGGAATATGGACACAGCCTTAATTGTAATTGTCTCTTAAGTAATTATGACGCATGGCTGTACTGACATGACATAGTTGCCATTATCCGCCCTCCTCGTATTTTAATCTGGTATTTTATAATGGTAAAATTTTTTTTTTATTTTTTTTTCTCATACATTAAAGACTTAAATCTATTACAAAATTTCGCCAATTGGCGAATTTGATATGAACTATAACCGGCACCATACTACAACACGGTACTTAATTTTATTGGGAAAGGAAGCCTTTAAAAGACAAGAGAGGCTTACTGGTCGGGACTTCAGAGCAGCAGCGTCAAGCTGGAGGGAGCAGCCTGCAATATCGATTGACGTACTCATCACGGCAGAAATGCTGATAGTTGACGAGAGCTGACACTCCTCTTGCGGAACATCTGGTTAGCCGAAGAGCTACCCAACTACTGGAAAAAATACCTTATCACCGTGCCCAAAAAGGAGATCTCAGTGACTACGGCAATTGAAGGGACAATACTTTGCTCACACTCCCGGCTAAGGTGCTCTACAAGATAATCGAGAGCTGTTAAGCTACTTCTTCGCAAAAAACACGCAAGTTTCTAACCTAACTGATTGTGCACGGACCAGATCAATACTTTCAGAATGGCAGAGGGAAATATATTTGACCTTCGTGGACTTCGATAAGCTAAGTGAGTTGCATCTGGGAAAGATTGCGTAAAATTGGAGTCCACGAAAAAATTACCAACATCATTGAGCCAACTACGGGAAGTATTCCTGATGACATACGACGATCTCGTTACGGAAGACATACCGGTATAGGATAGGGGCCTATCGTGAACCGGTATGTCCTTCTTCCCGTCTTCTCTTACCTCTCCTATTACTTGTTTTTCTCAATGGCATCATCATCATCATCTGTCTGACACGTTAGTTAAAGAAAAATGGTGAAAAACCGCGTGCGGGTGACAGGGACAAAATATCGAGCTAACACTAGCGAGCAAGTGATAGATAGAAATTCAGCTACGCTAGGTCTATTATTCGGCCTTCTGGGTTAACATAGTTTTGAGTTTTAGGGTAAATTCCAGACTCGTTCTAATATTTTTTATTTCATTCCGCAGTTTATTATACATTTTCCGATACCTAGCTGGTTAATGGAATCACAGGAACCACAAACAAAATTCGGCACGCGGACCTTTTATCTAACGCAACTAAATCTACGCTTTTTCTAGTTTTTGAAAATATTAATTTTATAACCAAAAGTCTTAAACTGCTTTAAGCTATATATTTAATATACACAATGACTTAAAACAGAATATCCACGCGAAAGAAAACATTCTTGTTAGGGGGGAATCGGTCATTCCCGTCGTGTTAGGATGTGACATTGATTAATGAGGTATGAGCTTGTATTGTTTTCTTCATAAAGCCGAAAGAACCTTTTTACGAATTATACTCAATTTCCCTAAAATGAAGGCTTATTTTTTATGAACGTTGTGTCTTAATTTTACACGGAAAATGTTTCCGCGTGATATATAGGGAAGTAAATACGGTTGTTGAATATCCTTAAGGTACAATTTGGACGCAGGATTTTGTCTGCACAATACCGTCCTGAATTGAAAACAATATTATTATCTAGACACGCGGCAGCGTGTACAGCCAAGTTCACCCCAGGAACTGGCGGACAGCAGCCGTGTGTTATTTTACACGAACCGTTTGGAGCCACTTTTGACCCCCCAATAACTCCAAATCTATCTAAGATAAAAACTTGAAATTTGGTACATATATTGAGATTCGTTAGAACAACTAGAACCCTAAATTTCATAAATATAGGTTTAATAGTTATTGAGATAATAAATTCCAAAAAACGGCATTTTTACCACTGACTGACTGACTGACTGTCTTATTATTATTTATGCTAGTTACCTCAGAA
Organism: Notocelia uddmanniana; assembly: GCA_905163555.1. Taxonomy (NCBI): domain Eukaryota; kingdom Metazoa; phylum Arthropoda; class Insecta; order Lepidoptera; family Tortricidae; genus Notocelia; species Notocelia uddmanniana. The sequence goes on along the minus strand of LR991059.1, from coordinate 18,279,954 downwards.
CTCCGTCATTTATTAACCGATTTAGAAAATTATTTTTTTGTTTGAAACGGTAAATTTCCGGGGTAGTCCCATTGTCATCGGGTCAGAATCCGATCATAGGGTCCTGGAGAAATCAAGGGAACTCTTCAAATATTTTAGGTGTACCTATAGCGGTTTGGGTATTTGGTATAGTAACTCGTGCATTCGCTCTGGGAAAGCACCAATAGATGAAGTGTGACAAAAAGTAAAGATATCCCATCAAAAACATAAATGTGAAAATGGCAGCCAAGTTCACCGACAAAAGAATTGAGATCTAAATGGGCGCCAAATTCCGTAGAACTTGGCGCCCATTTAGATCTCAGTTCTTTTGTCGGTGAACTTGGCTGACATTTTCACATTTATGTTTTTGATGGGTATTCTTTACACACTCCGATTGGACGGTTACTGGAGTGTGGGGAGGGGCGGTATTTTTTACTTTTTCTTTTATAAATCGAAATTTATCCACCGTAAAAAAACTGTTTTAGATTGTGCAATTTAGGCTCTTTCATGTGACACCTGATGGCTTGACATACGAGTAGTCACTAGACTGAATTTAATTACAGATAATATTTTTAACACATAATAAAAAAAAGATGTTGAATACCTCTGGATTAGTCTTCTTTATAACTATTTCAAATTTCAAATCGATAGTACAGTTCTTGAGATATTTAGGTTAAAAAAGGTCACTGTTACATGTACATTGTACAATGGTAAAAGTCTCGCTACGCAGTTCTGCCGTAAAACGTTATCCCAACAGAGCGAGTTCTTCATGTAAGTATGATGACCGAAGGCCGGAAGCAGAGCGGCAAGGCATGCGAGAATAATCACACAGAGCGGACTTCTCATGTAAGGCTGAGGGCCGTAGGCCTGAAGCAGAGAGGCGAGACACGCGAGGCTGAAGGCCGAGCCTCCCAACAGAGTAGATTCTTCATGTAAGGTTGATGACCGAAAAGCCGAAGGAGAGTGGCAAAGCATGCGAGGCCGAAGGCCGAGCTATTTCGTCGCCGAAGATCCAGTTGCCATATTAATGAGGGTAAATTATACTCCATTCGTTCGTTTTCACGTGATGCCTAGACATATAAACAGACAGACAAACAGACACAAATTCTTAAAACTGTTGAAACGATTTCTGTTATCGATTCTAAGTACATATCTCCAGCCAACTTTTTTTCGAATATCTTTCATGTACAGACTTTCGACCCTCTTCTAACTGTACATCTAAGGTGCTCTAACTGTCTATGCTGACGATTGGGCTGCCCAGTTCAAGTGATCTCTTATATCAAACAGTTTTTATGGTGTGAAGGGTCTACAATTACGTAAAAAATAACGCACGACAAAATTAAATGGTACACCGACGATACAAAGTGTGCAATGAAACAGCTGTTTTTGTATTTAAGCATATGAATAAAAACAATGCCACAGTATCGCAAATGCATTTTGATGCACACGCAAAGTAGAACTAATTGCGAAAAGTTTGTGCTCAAAAATAGCGTCAACAATCAGAAGGAATTATGATACTTCGGTTTTGACATAATGAATCGTCAACTTGTTTACAATTCTGCTATGCTTTAAGTTAAATTTCTTGACAAGCTGTTATACTCTCAATTCGCTGAAACTTAAATCGTAGAATGGCGTATGAGGATTAAACAACCCCGTTTCATGGACCTTACTTGCATCCCCGATTTAATATCCCTTTAATGGAAGATCATCGGGACAAAAACTACACTTATAATATATATAAGTCAATCCAGATTATATACTATTAGCATTCAAATCATCTTAATCTGTTCAGCCGTTTTTGCGTGATTCAGTGACAAACATTCAAACATCTAAACTTTCGCATTTATAATATTAAGTAGTGCGATTATGGTGTAAAGTGAGTGCACATGAAGTGAACGGCAAAAGTAACATTGAAAATGCATGTTTTGAAGAGACCGTGGTGGCTGGCGCGCACACTGGGCAGCGCCGCGGCGCAGCGCTTGCGTTTACTTTTTTTTTTCAGTTTCTATCTTAAGATTTCACAAATTTTGAATGAGGATGTTTTTCCTTTGTCATTAAGTATATGCTTACCAATTTTCATACCTGTAACTCATGGATTATAGGAGTTCCCATACAAAATTCAACCCCTTTTTTTTACCCCCTTTTATCTCAAATCTGCACAATTTTTATAGCCTTAAACCTGACCGGGTATTTACTCGACACATTAGTAAAGTTTTCATCAAAATCCGTTCAGCCGTTTTCACGTGATGCGCGTTCATATAAACAGACAAACAGATAAACAGACAAACAGTGTTCTGTAATCGATTGTAAGTATCCCCAGCCAACTTTTTTTCGAATATCTTCCATGTACAGACTTTCGACCCTCTTCAGCTTTATTATATGTATAGATAGTTAGATAGATAGATAGATAGATGAGCTGTCCAACGATACTATATACGTATTCCCACACGATGGGTTTTGCTAGAAAAAAATGCATCCCCACTTTACGTGTAAGAGAGTTACTTACACAAAAAAATGTTTTTAGGATTTTATTATAACGTTTTGTTGGCGTCATTGTATAATTTCCTTTTTAAGTTTTTGTTTATTAAAAATGGAATTGCTCTTGGCCAGCGTTTAGCGAGGGGGCAAAGATGAGGCCGACGATGAAGCGAGTTCACCCAGAAGATGCCTATTCACTCGTGCCTTAGAAAGAATGAGCCTTGATGAGAATAACACAAGGTATATACTAATTTCAGAAAGGACATAACCACAGAATTTTTCAAAAACTCAAAAAATAGCACAAACAATAAAAGTGTACAGCGTAAACGTTGGAAAAGATATTAATTTTATAAGTAAAAATCAATTTTGTTTAATACTTAATTTATTTACAAATAGTATTGATATCCCACCAAAAACATATTATGTGAAAATGGGAGCCTAGTTGAATATTATAAATCTCATCTGACGGGGATTCGAACTGAGGACCGTCAGCTTCGTAGGAAATAGTATTGATATCCCACCAAAAACATATTATGTAAAAATGGGAGCCTAGTTGAATATTATAAATCTCATCTGACGGGGATTCGAACTTAGGACCGTCAGCTTCGTAGGAAATAGTATTGATATCCCACCAAAAACATATTATGTGAAAATGGGAGCCTAGTTGAATATTATAAATCTCATCTGACGGGGATTCGAACTTAGGACCGTCAGCTTCGTAGGCAAGCCGGATGAAGTGATAGTTTCATTAGTAAAAATAAAGCTTGAGCAAGATTTATATTATAAGTACTCGTTGTATCTAACAAGTTCCTTAGGTATACTAAAAATGTCTACTCTGCAAAGCATCCAACTCAATTTCCACAAAACAACTGGGGAACCTTTTCTAACAGAACTTTAGGAAAAAAGCGGCCAAGTGCGTGTCGGACCACGCAAAAAGAAGGGTTCCCTACCGACACCTCCTAATCTACATTTAAAACCACTATACAATACGTCGAATCAAAAAAGGTTGTATCTTCATAGGGAACTCACGGCACTTTAAGCCCCTTTGGTTTGGGCAAGACAGTTTTTTAGCAATAACTCAAAAACCGTTAGACCTATCTTGTTGAAACCAAAAATTGTTAAAAGTATTTATTAATATACATCATCTTGAGTTTTTTCAAAATTTAAAATTTCGTAGTTTAGTAATTAGAGGGGGGGGGGGGGGGGGCTCTTTTTACGACTTTGGCAGCTAATATCTCACCAACAGTTGACTTAAATGGAAACGTTTTTTATAAACCTCCGTGTCATTTTTAAAGGCATATCCATTAATACCCCACACGCCTATACGCATTTCGTAATTTCACATCATAATTATTTCTAGATAGCGGTTCATACAATATACCTTCCTACCAATTTTCATAATTGTAGTGCTCATAGTCTCCGAGTAAATCGGCAGTGACATACGCGGACGGACGGACAAACAGACAGACATGACGAATCTATAAGGGTTCCGTTGTCTCCATTTTGGATACGGAACTCTAATAAAAAACCGGCCAAGTGCGAGCCGGACTCGCGCACGAAGGGTTCCGTACTTATTATCTATACAACATAAACCACTTTATTATAATCGACGACCTGTTTAGCCTAGTTGGTAGTGACTCTGCCTCCGAAGCTAGAGGTCCCGGGTTCGAATCCCGGCCAGGGCATTTATTTGTGCATTTTTCACGGATATTTGTTCTTGGGTCTTGGATGTTTCCTATGTATTTAAGTATGTATTTATCTATATAAGTATGTATATCGTCGTCTAGTACCCATAGTACAAGCTTTGCTTAGTTTAGGACTAGGTCGATTTGTGTAAGATTGTCCCACAATATTTATTTTTATAACCTTTTTTAAATTAATTTAAATAATAATTATTTTTATTATTTTAAACAAATAGCCGAAGAGCTATTACATGCTAACGATAACAGACAAGCCCTCAAAAATTGTCATCTTCTTAAAATCTGCCAAGGTGTACCCGTTTTTAATCCACAAAAGAATATAACTCAATAAAATAATTTATTCTCCAAGTTGTCTAGCAAAAAGGAAAAAAGTTTGCGAGAGACCAAAAATCTGCCGCTGCTTCATTTCCCGGAGGGGCAGCGATAACGACCCTACTTGTACCTTTTACCTCTTGTTTTCAATTATTCATATATCTAATTTTACTGGGTTCACTTGGACTACATCCCTCTAATTAAATACGACCTATGTTCAATAATTTTCATCATGGATGCTCGCGTTCTGCGTATAAGATGACCCCACAAATGGTTAATGAGATTTAAGCTGCCGGTACAAACAGTGAAAAGAACAACAATTCGAGGAGTTAATTAAATGAACAAAGCAAATTTATTAGATAGGAATCAACTATTGTTCTAAGGGCGGGCAATGGACGCTCTTCCAAAGTTCTTATCTTGACTTGTTTGCATGAGTTATCCCTGTTTACCCTTGTACTCAGTTGGTGCTGAATTACATTTGGAACAATACTTACGTAAGATTATACTAGGTACAAATAGCTTCGATACCACACAATATTATAATACTAATATCTATGCACTGTAATTATAAAGAACGTAGATGTAATTTCTCTTGATCGCGTTGAATAATACTGAAGCAGTAGATATAATTGGAAGTTGCGGGCTCACAATCAAAAGTCGATTTAGCAGCGAAGGCGGACGGCGTTTTCGGGTCCTGAATTGAATTGATAATACGATTACTACCCTTGTTCTAAATTAATGAACTTAGTAACAATTGCGGCGCAAACATTGATAAGATACTCAATAATAGAATTAATTGGTAACATAAGCAGTTGGCTTGTTGTATAGAAATACCATCGTAAATAAAAAAACCTAGATAAAGTATAGTGCATTCAAAATTATCTGGCGTGTTTCCACTTGACAGCGGCATTAGTAATAATAATAGGCTTAAGTCGTAGGGGGTGATATTAGCAAATTTAAATATAACACAATTGTTATTTAAACTTTCAAGTGGTCAGTTACCTAAAAGTCACTTTGAGGTTATAAACTATGAAAATAACAGATGTCAGGATTGACTTCTTAACCGCCGACCACTTGTAGTTGTCATCATAGATCAAAGTGAGTCTCATAGTAAGCTCCACAATACTTGTATATGGGTACTACATAGCCGAAGATATATTTATTAGATATATACTTAAATACATGGAACCAAATGTTTGTGTTCATCACATAAGCAAATAACCTCACTGGATTTTGAACTCGGTACCTTCAGCTTCGTAGGCATCAACTAGGCTAAATAGGCCGACAAATCCATACTAATAATGTAATAATATCCATACCAATAATATAAATGCGAAAGTAATTCTGTCTGTCTGTTACCTCTTCACGCTTAAACCGCTAAACCGATTTAGATAAAATTTAGTATAGAGATAGTTTGAGTCCCGGGAAAGAACATAGTACCTATAGTTTTAATTACGGAAATCATTCTATAGAGGGTGAAAAGGGGAGTAGAAGTATTTATGGGCGAGCGATATTTAAACCAGCGCCTAGAATAATTTAATAGCAATTATTTATATAATTTAACGAGCATGCACGCGGACGAAGTCGTCGGCAAAAGCTAGCGGATGTAAAATGTATAACTATGTGAAATGACATCTTTCTATTAGTAACGATTAGCTACCGACTGAGCTAAGCTGCGGATGGGAACAGACGGACGAACATGTCGAAACTACAAGGGTTCGTTGTTTACTACAGAATACTAAAAAGGATTGAATTATTAAGCCCTAATTTAAAAACAGCTTTTTCTAATTATTGCTGCTAATTCGATAAAAAATATGTGGCTTCAATTTGTCACAGTTTGTTAAGTTTAATTATGCATAAGCTAGCATAATACCTATAGTATTATGAAATTGTCACTTCTACATTTTTAATCTCTAAAATAATGCCCGTCATTATAGGAGTGGTTGGTGCAATAGCGAATTGCACATAAGGTTTTTTTTTTGCGCTGCGCTGATTTGACAAGCAGATACATATCACTCGCATCAGTGACCACTTTATAAAACAAAGTCTTTCGAAATGTAAATTTAAAATTTATTTTCCAGAAATCCGGAGTGTCTACTTATTTATGGCTGGGACGATGCAGTTAAAATTAGTGAAACGTTATTCCAGGAAAATTGCGTATGTGCGCGACGATCAGCCCGCGAACGCGAAATTTATTTCACCGCTATATTTAGTTGGATGAACATTGTTAGTTTTGCCATAATTAGGTCACTAGTTTATTTTGTTATATTTAAAGCCTTCCGTCAAAGCAATTTTATTTATTATATAGATCCAAAATGACCGCAAAATGCTCTACTTTTAGGCACATAGCAAATAAAAAAATAAAATAATAATAAATAACAAATTATAATAAATGACGCGATGATGGCTTTATAATAAATGATGTATAAGGATACATCCTCTAAGTGTGATTACTTTAACATAAGCCATAAAGATTAAGATGCTCACCTAGATTAGATTTATGCCACTTGAGAAAGGTTTAGCTCTAAACTACCCGAAGCCCAAATCTCTACTAAATGGTAATTAGCTTGGCAAAATGTTGTGCAAGAAACTCAGGAAGGACTTACCATTTAATTTAACTTTTAAACAAAGACCAGTTGAGAAAAGTACATATTTTTAAAGTCACTATTAAGCCAGTTTAATACTAAGTAAATACTTTAATATTTCTATGCACAACATCGCTTTATTTAAGTATTAAAAGCAATTGCTTTTATTAAAGGCTATTTTTTGGATTATAATATGTTAATTAGTGCCACTCAATACCTAGAGCAAATCCGAAACATCCAGCATGTGAAAAAGCTGTATTTAAAATTAAGTACTCGTAAATAATTTAGTCCATAACAATTTTACAATCGTGTCGGAAATATGGTATTAATATAATTCACAATGCAAAAATGTCACAATTTTAAACTAACTAAAGTAAACGGAGAAACAATAAGAATGTCTATTTGTTGTGTGGGATTCTTCACACACTATGCTTTTTAGGGTTCCGTACTCAAAGGGTAAAGACGGGACCCTATTACCACAGTATAAAGAACTACTACCAGTAGGCAATCTTCATTCATCTGTCGAAATTACGCACGCGCGTAGCGTAACTGCTCTAGGGTAAGGGTTGTCAAAAAAATTAAGAGAGTTATTAATTGCGTTTTTACTTTCACATTCCTACATTTTTAGTAACTAATTTAAATTGAACTTATCTTTATTTAAGAGGTCTCTTTATACAAATATGGGTCTCTAAATACGAATATGAGGTCAGATTTGAAAAAAGTGGCGGCCATATTGATTTTCTTCAAATACGTTCCGATTTCGTTCAAAATCGATATCTGAGCGTCCGAGAGGTCTATTAATACGAATATGAGGTCAGATTTGAAAAAAGTGGCAGCATTAAAATACTGATTTTGTATAAAATTGATATCTGAATGTCCGAGAGGTCTCTTAATACAAAGCAGCGGTCTGATTAGAGAAAGGTTGCTGCCACATTTGAAGAGAATACAAAGCGGTTACGCGGTAGTAGCGGTACGCGGTAGTAGCGGTACGCGGTAGTAGCGGTTGCGGTTGAGAATTCAAGACAAAGATGCCCCTTGATGCCATAGTGTCCTGGGTGGCCAAGTGGTAAGGACACTAGTCCATCAAACCAGAAGCATGGGTATGATTTTTGTCTTAGGCTAGCTCTCGGACGTTCAGATGTCGATTCTAATCAAAATCAGAACGTAAATAAAGAAAATCAACATGGCCGCTACTTTTTCAAATTTTATCTCAGATTCGTATTAGGAGACCTCTCGGATGCTCAGATATCGATTTTGAACAAAATCGGAACGTAAGCAAAGAAAATCAATCTGGCCGCCAATTTTGCCATTTTGTACCTTAGATTCGTATTAAGAGACGTCTCGGACGCTCAAATATCGATTTTAAACAAAATCGGGAGGTAAATAACAAAAATCAATAAGGCCGCTACTTTTTTCATATTTTACCTCACATTCGTATAAGGAGAACTCTCGGATGCTCAAATATCGATTTTGAGCGAAATCGCGACGTATATGAGGAAAAACAACATGACCACCACTTTTTCCAAATTTTACCTTGGATTCGTTATAAGAGTCCTCTCGGACGCTCAGATATCGATTTTTAACTAAATCGATACGTAGAGTCGGGCTAGCCAAAATTTGTTGACAGATATTTTTTGTGGTATCACCAATGGTCTATGATTTTTAAAATTTTTGTAGGTTGATGCTCTACAAATATTTTGGTACTTTATGTACTAGTTCTAACATTTGCCTATAACTTTCATTAGTTACGTGAATTTATTAATAGCTGAATCTCATAAACCGAACAATTGTCTAAAGAAACGGATAAACTAGAAGTGGTCTGTAGTAATTTAATATAAAAATATAAAATTTCGACTACTTATCTCATCGCGCCGGTGCAACATTACTCTAACCTAACCCATGTTTATACCTACTTAACCTAACCACAGTCCTAACCTAAAGTAACGTAACCCAATGGTCACATAAACAGACGTTTGAAACTCACTGAATGTCAAATACCACCATTGATTGGCCATTTTTGTAATTCTACAATTATTTACTTATTAGGTTTATCACTTATTGTTACACTGAGAGTACGCATAATATAGTAATCACTATAAACTAGACCTTAGTGTAATGGCCAATGGGCCATGGCCGTGGTGAGTGGACCCCTTTCCAAGTTTATAACCACAAGACTAGGATGTCAATATTATCACGGGATAGGCGCCAATGCTGGATCACACATGCAACTTGAGTATAATGTGAGTTCCAATAGAACTCTGCTGGTGGATTCGCTCCGTGCTTTCCTCTCGTTTAATAATTTAATTCAATTCAATTCAGTCACCAACAGTAACTCCAGGATCTTGTTATTTCCAACCTGGAGTGTATTGTAACACAATCTACGGATCCCTTAGTAAAAGAGGAGAATCACCACCCATCCCTGGATATTGTTGTGAAATATGCATGTTTTACATGCTTACGTTCGCCACCTCGTAGGATAACACTCTTTCAAATAGCAGATTACGAAACTGTTAACGACGCGCTTGCTGTAATTGATTGGAATGACTGTCTAGACCTGGAAGATATGGATCTTTCGGTTAAACGTTTTTACGATGTCATCAATGAAATCATCTCTATTAAGATACCCTCTAAGTTAGTGTGTAACAACAATAAATACCCCATATGGTACTCAAAAGGTTTAATAAAAATAATTTCTGAAAATCTTAAGTTTCACAAAAAATGGAAAACTTACGGGTGCTTAGCAGACTATAACACATTTGCAGAGTGCAAGAAACGTGCTACAGAGATTATTTAATTATGTCAGAGTTAAAAATGAGATCTAACAGTAGGTATTTTTGGCGTTTTGTCAAAAGCAGGAGAGACAATACGGGTATTCCTGCATCAATGCACATGGACGGTAAAAATGTGTCAAATGGTGATCAAATATGTAGTGCTTTTAATAAATACTTTCAATCAGCCTTTGAGACCGCTGATCCTTTTCTAAACAACCACTCTTCAGCTCTTCTTAATTTGGAGACTTCTATTAGTATCGATAGAGTATATATTGATGCGGATGTAGTTTGTAGATATTTAAAATATCTAGATATAAATAAAGGAGCTGGCATACCTCCTATTGGCATACCTCCCATTTTCTGGCGTAACTGTCGAAGCCAATTATCTAAACCTATAGCTACTCTATTTATGACTTCATTAAAGACCAGTGTAGTGCCGAAAGTATGGAAACAGTCTTATTTAATGCCGATTTTTAAATCAAGAGATAAACATGATATACAAAATTACATGCCTATATCGAAACTAAATACTATCCCCAAGTTATTTGAAAAAATAATCTACGATCAAATATTTCCTATATTGAGACCCTACACCGCCACAGAACAACACGGATTTATAAACAAAAGGTCAATAGAATCTAATCTCTGTGAGTTCGTTGAAAAAATATTCTATGCTATGGATGATGACTATCAGGTGGATGTAGTCTACACCAATTACTCAAAAGCTTTCGAAAAGATATCTCATAACCTGCTTTTGAACAAGTTACAGGTCGCTGGTATCCACGGAAACCTTTTGCGCTGGGTTACTTCTTACTTAAGGGATCGTTCCCAGGCTGTAGCGTTGAAAGGATATTGTTCTAGCTTTGTTCCTGTCTCATCTGGCGTGCCCCAAGGATCTCATTTGGGACCTGTATTATTTAATATTTACGTCAATGATGTTGTGTCGCGATTTCAGTATGCTTCATGTCTAATCTACGCAGATGACAAAAAAATTTCAAGGTTATAAAAGGCATCAACAATTGCGTATTAGGCAAAGAGTTGCAAGACAATCTTAACCGATTTTATAATTACTGCCAAACAAATCACTTATATCTAAATATCAAGAAATGTAATATTATAACCTTTACGAGAGAAAAACAAATAATAAATTACAATTATCATCTTGGAAACGAACGTCTGCAACGAGTTTTCACTGTTAAAGACCTGGGTGTATATCTGGACAGTAAATTGATGTTTAACAATCATATTGACAATTTAACACAGCGTGCCTTCCGTTTACTGGGCTATTTTATATTTGTCCTAAGGGCAGGTAAAGAATTTAAAGAGGCTGACACATTATTGATGCTCTTCAACTCATTAGTTAGACCTGTACTAGAGTACGCATCAATCATATGGAACCCGCGATACAACATATACATTAACGCCATAGAGAGGATACAAAAAAAGCTTGTAAAATACTTAACTTACAAAGCTAGTAAGTCTGATTTCCAATTTGACTTTGCTAAAATCGTTTCGCTCGAAGACCGGCGCACGTTGAGAGATCAAATGTTTTTGTATAAAATTTTAAATAATGCAATAGACTCCCCTTATTTTATAAATGCTATACGTTTCAAGGTTCCACGCAATAACGCTAGACGTATTAACTGTTTGTTCATTGTCCCCCTAACACATAAGAAATATAAGGCTAATTCTTTCCTCAGCAGAGCTTGTAAAACATATAATGATAAATTTAGCGAAGCAGATATGTTTCATGTGTCGGAAAGCCAATATCTGAATTTTGTTTTTGGTTACCTTCGTAACTCATGTCAATATTTAGATGTATCACTTGGTAGTGGCAGCTTTGCTGGTCGATGTATTAGCTATAGTTATTTATAATTTTAAGTGTTATGTACCGTTGTTTGCCCAAATAAACATTAAAACATAAAAACATTCAAAATTGTGTGGATTGTGCTTCAATATTAATCAATATTGACGTGATACGGATCGTGATATGAGTATATCGCATGATAACAATTACCGTGCAAATGGCCCCATACAACAACAACCATTGTTATTTTAAAATTGTATTGTTTTGAAGTATCGCGCCTTCCGATCTAGTTGAAATTTGGCATAGTACAGCCAACGGCAAAAGTAGATAGTCATTTTCACTACTTTGACGCATCCCAACTGTCGCAGTATTGTTACGCTAGCGCGACAAAGTACTAGAATGATCATATATATTTACTGTCGACTGTACTTATGTAATTTTTTTGGTGATGGATTAATATTATGGTATTATCGATCTAGGTCATATTTTCACTACATATCATTTTTCGCCTTCTTACAATGGCATATGATGGGAAAGTGTAAACATAACTAATTTTTTTTCGTTGGCTATACTGTACGCAGTGGTAGAAATTATGTGTGTTGACTTTGAGTGCACGTCGACGTATATTTAACTTATTTTCTTAGGTAGGTAAAATCAAAAATATTTTCTAGTATCAAAACTATAGTTCCTACTACACAAAGTGTGACCAGCCCAAAATTTTGTGAATTTTCCGCCAAAAATATGGGTAATATTTCAGTAGCCAGACTCTAAATAAGGAAAAAATATATAGCGGCAAGTTATTCGAAATTTTGCCTTAGATTCGTTATAAGAGTCCTCTCGGACGTTCAGATATCGATTTTGAACGAAATCGGGACGTATATGAGGAATGTCAATATGGCCACCACTTTTTACAAATTTTACCTCGGATCAGTATTAAGAGGCCTCTCGGACGCTCAGATATCGACTTTTTCCAAGTTTTACCTCGGATTCGTATTAAGAGTCCTCTCGGACGCTCAGATATCGATTTGGAACGAAATCGGGACGTATATTAGGAAAATCAATATGGCCGCCACTTTTCCCAATTTTACCTCGAATTCGTATTAAGAAGCCTCTCAGACGCTCAGATATCGATTTTGAACGAAATCGAGACGTATATGAGGAAAATCAATATGGCCGCCACTTTTTTCAAATTTACCTCGGTTTCGTATTAGGGGAACACTCGGACGCGCAGATATAGATTTTTATCAAAATCGTTTCAGATCGGCACTGATTTAAAAATAAAACCTATAAACTTATTTTAACCGAACCTTTCATGAAGTCAGAATTTCAATTTCTCAAACTTGACAGCCCTTCAAAGTATAAAGCGCAAACTCAATGAGTTTGCGCTTTTTTTCCACGCCGCCCAATTCCCCGCGTACCCCCCATCGTTGGCCCAAAAAGAGCCGAGTCGGCAGACTGTATGTAGTAAGACTGTGCTATTACTACGACTTTGCTGTCTGTCCGTCCGTCTGTCTGTCACCAGTCTGTATCTCAAGAACCGCGATGGTTAGACAGTTGAAACAGATAATGTATTTCTGTTGCCGCTATTAAAACGACCTGCTTAGCCTAGTTGGTAGTGACTCTGCCTCCGAAGCTAGAGGTCCCGGGTTCGAATCCCGGCCAGGGCATTTATTTGTGCATTTTTCGCGGATATTTGTTCTTGGGTCTTGGATGTTTTCTATGTATTTAAGTATGTATTTATCTATATAAGTATGTATATCGTCGTCTAGTATCCATAGTACAAGCTTTGCTTAGTTTGGGACTAGGTCGATTTGTGTAAGATTGTCCCCCAATATTATTATATAAAAACAAATATTAAAAACCGGCCAAGTGCGAGTCGGACTCTATGCCGTTTTTATAGATAATGGTACGGAACCCTTCTTGCGCGAGTCCGACTCGCACTTGGCCAGTTTTTTTGTTCAACAAGTCACTACGTTACAAAAATTAAAAAATATATATATATATAATTAACAATGTTTATAAGCTTTTAAAACACAGGTATATTAAAATATCCTCGTGTGGTGCCGGATTAGAATAGCACCACTCCCTTTCTTCCCTTGGGTGTCGTAAGAGTCGACTATGGGAGCCAGGTTGAAGTGTGTTGTGGGCGATGGGCTAGCAACCTGTCAATGCCATATCACATTTCCTCCATCTATAAACCTGTTTTTGCTAAAGGTGACACTGAAAATTATTTTTCATGTGTTCTGCCTATCCTTTTTGGGAATATAGGCGTGAGTTTATATATGTATGTATATTAAAATATCAATTCTGATGTTCTGGATGTTTCTACAGTCCAAGTAAATACCAACCCGAATACCATGAAGAAGAACTTTATGGTTTCCTATTTAATATGAGTATATTAACAAAATTTTAGGAAAAAGGTTAACCCGAAGTTTAATTAAATCTAATTTTGCCAATTAAGACTGTTGCTAGGCGCCAATACGGCTCCAAGCGAGCGAAGTAAATAGCGCCCCACGTTAGTAAATAGGTATATATCTTAAGTACACAGTGTACGTACATTTAACGTAGAGGCTACTGTAATCCTCACAGAGGGCCGGTAATGATGCCGCGTGTACGTCTTTGTGAAAGGACGAAGAATCACATTCAGAGCCAGCGAAACAGACCTGACGTAAATTCGAGTAATCCTAAAAGGGGTAGAAATGTTTGAGCAGATTCTGGATTTAATGATGTCATTAATATCTACATAAGTATGTAATCTACAATAATTACAGTCACAATTTGTCGGCCTGTTTAGCCAAGTTGGTAGTGTCATTGCCTCCGAAGCTAAAGGTCCCGGGTTCGATTCCCGGTAAGGGCGTTTGTTTCTGTGGTGAGCAGAGACACTTGTTCCTGAGACTTGGACGTTTTCTATGTATTTAAGTATATATCTATTAAATATATCGTCGTCTAGTATCCTTAACACAAGCCTTATTGAGCTTACTGTGGGACTAGTTCGATTTGTGTAAAAATGTCCCCTAATATTTATTTATTATTTATTATAGTCGTGTCTAATGAATTTAACTCACTACTTTGTTTACATACGTACGCACATATTTTACTCTATGCTAGATATGGAGTGTATATCGGGTTAATTCAGGCTTTCTTATTTTAATGACGCCAATTTTACTACCCTACCCTAACCAAACTCAATCAGTTTTGATATTCTTTTTCTCACATCTCGACTTAAATCAGATAAACTGTCTTCAATAAATCCAAACAATTCCAAATACAAACTCCAAATTCTATAAGTACATGAATTAAGTATCGCTTTTCAAAATTCACGGACTGAACCGCTATTCAATTTCAGAGCCTTCAACACCTCATCATTAGTACAATATATTTACTTACGGTCATTGGAGACCCCATTCAAATTCAATGTGTAGAATAAGTTGGAGAGTCGACGCCTCATGTGTACAGCAGGCAGGTGCGCTTTTCTAAGCCGGCTATAGTCGAGTTGACGCGAACCTCCCTGATTCCTAGCTGCCAATAATACGCACGTGATCTGAATCGCAACTGGACGGTTTCAAACCTCTCGTGCCCGTTATTGAACAAAACATATTATACATGTTATATCTATGTGGGGCCCTTCATTGTACTCCACGTGCCTTCTTCCAGCTATAATGCGGCGACAATATGACGTTTCATTCGAACCGGGAAATTGTGTTCAACAGGAACGTATAAAGTTTCATAGTTACAATCGGTTCGCGAGGATATCCTGTTATTTGCTCCAATTTTCATGGGGTTTTCTGTCTGAAATTTGACATATTTGGCTTGTTTGATGTTTTATAATGGTATATTTCTGAGTTATTTGTTGGATAAAGAACACAGTCAAAATGGGATTTATAACGAAATTTAATTTAACAGTACTAACAAATGTCAGAATTTATCTGACCGAATGTAACATAACCCACTCGTAGAGTTATCTTGATAAACGGCCATCTCAGAATCCCCACGTAGCGTCGTCTATCTCCAGTCCTCAACTTGTATTTAGCGGAATTCCAAACGTAATCCATCATTGGACTTTACAAGTTCATCGACACGATGAGATCGCACGGAAGGAAACAAATTTAAAATGTTTCAACTGTATTTAGGATGGAATTCGAAATACGCCTGCGTTTGCAAGTAGAAATAATTTGTATCATCCTGAATTTCACGTTCAGTTAGTTGTCATAAACAGTAATTAATCATCTTGTCACCCGTGTAACTTCAAAGGCTCGCTTAATCAACTGTGAATGGTTCGAGCATCTGCGCCATTACTCAACACGCCGTTTACGCATTCTTGTGTGTCTTACTATATGCGAAACCAGAAACTCGTACCTTAATGATAATAATACATTTTCTACGGGCTAACTTATCTTTGACCTCCTTGATCGAAGGTCAAAATTAGAGATATTATAAAGTGGTACGTCCGCGTTCCAATATTATTATTCTGTATGGCTCAAAAAGCAAACTTTAAACCATTCACTTTTGTTTTTGTATGTCCTTCAAACTTTTCGGCTCCATTAAAAATTTTTCTTGATCAGTATATACCTAGAATAGACTTACCGGATTGCCATACTTCTATATTTTGTCACGCTGAAGCTCAAACTTTTCTTGTTAAACATCGGCAATCGAACGGTAGGTCATCGGGTCGTCTTCGGGTAAATATCTTCTGTTCTTTGGTTTCGATTACACGACTAATATGTATGTTCTCGTAGTATACACACACGTGATTGCCCATGCAGTTCGGATAATCAAGATGGGTAGATGGAGGGTATCAAAGTGTATTGTTCGGACAGCACAAAGGTGTCGATGTCAAAGCGCTTATTCCAACTCAATTTAATATCGACTCTGTTTCACTGAATTCAGCTTACTTGAACAACATTTGATTATGTGTATGGTAGTGTATTCTACAAAATAAACAAGTATAGTTGTCAAAATTTTACATATTTATAGTTTTTGATATATTAAAAACCATTTAGAAATTTAGGCATGCTGAAGATATGAGAATGAATCAATACACATGAAAACACAATTTATTTCTCTAATTGCCACGGCCGCTGAACACTGTTTGTTCAACCTAGTTACTAGTATTAACAAATAAACCAAATATCAGTGCCAGCAGTCTTTATCAGTATAGTACAGGATTATTCAGAAAGCACACAATGCTGTAATATAATAAAAACAGTCTAATTCTAACAGCTTAAAATTAATAAAAGATTTGAAATAAACGGGGTGCCAACCACCTACAAACCAACTATAACCATCCATGTACCTGTATCAAGGTATATTTCTCAATTAGCGAAGGTTATATTAAAAAAACCGGCCAAGAGCGTGTCGGGCCACGCTCAGTGTAGGGTTCCGTAGTTTTCCGTCCGTCACATTAAGTTGACATATTAAGTACAGAAACACAAAACCTTACCTAATGTATGGGCGCACCTGCTCAGACCCCATTAAATCAGGAAAAATCTTAACACCGCCATGTAGAAATGAGCGTTCCACGTACAGCGACATCTATCGGTAAATTAAGTAAACTATTGCGCGCGAGCTTAAAGTATGGAAGATGATTTTTATGGAATAATTCTTTATTGCGTGAACCGATTTTCACCGGTTTTACTTTATTTGAAAGCACGTCATTTCATTGTGATTTTGTAGAAATGACAGGTACAATACGTTTATACGGTTAAATTACAAACTTAGTTCAGAAGTTATTTTTGTAATTTTTTCAAAAACTATTCAACCTATCAAGTTCAAAATAATTTTCCTACAAAGTTTTTATAAAGTTCTACTTTTGAGATTTTTTTCATATTTTTAAAACTTATGGTTCAAAAGTTAGACACATTTTTTTTTACTTCTGGAGCGATTATTTTCGAAAATATTAACATTATCAAAAAATTATTTTAGTAAACCCCTATTTATTTTTAAATACCTATCTAACAATATATCACACGTTAGGGTTAAAATAAATAAAAAACTCTCCCCACTTTACGTATAGGGGAGGTACCCTAATAAAATATTTTTTTCCACTTTTTATTTTACCACTTTGTCGGCGTAATTGATATACATATTAGTACCAAATTTCAGCTTTCTAGTGCTAACGGTCACTGAGATTATCCGCGGACGGACGGACAGACGGACGGACAGACATGGCGAAACTATAAGGGTTCCTAGTTGACTACGGAACCCTAAAAAGCCTATCGACCTGCTTACCACGAGGTAGATGATAATAGGAGTATGTCACATCGATGTAATAATCTCAATAAAAGTCATGGGTATTCAACACATCAATAAAAAAGATTTTCGAACTACCCACACTTGTTCATAATGCATACCCAAAAGTTTTTAGACAACTGTTTGCGAAACTGCAAAGCATACATAGCTGTAAAGTAAAAAATAATACATAGTGGGTAATAACAAGGAATTTTGTCTTTAGAAACTGGTTGAGTAGCAAGAATATTAGCAATTTTTACTTTTTAGCGACTGGTTCTCGAACTCAGTTGCTCAGTAAGAAAGTGATGTTTATAGAAAACTCCCGTGAGCTTGAGACATATTAAATATAATGAAACGGGTCACTCACGTCTTAAAGGTCGAATATCGCTCGACATGTTTCAGACCGTTTCGCGGTCCTTAATCATGAGCACCTATCGCGGCGGCGGTTTTCTTAGCACTGCGTGCCCGTGCCCTGTCCGCTCGGTTGCTCGACCGCCGCCGCGATAGGTGCTCATGATTAAGGACCGCGAACCGGTCTGAAACATGTCGAGCGATATTCGACCTTTAAGACGTGAGTGACCCGTTTCATTATATTTAAAGTGATGTTTACTTTACATAAGGTGATTTAATGTCATAATGTCACTATAAATTTTAATGTAACCAATGTTCTTTAAACGAGGATAAAGTAATACGTGCCTGCTGGTAAGTTCTCAACTTTTCCTGGAACAATGTCGCTCTACTCTTATTTTCCGAGCCGACTACTAGTACTTTTTAAGAGAATGTCCTTTTATAAATTTGTAGCAGTTAAAGGGTTAACTCTCAGTAAAGCTAAACTTTTAAATATTGGAGTAGTAATTTAAAGTATTTCTTAGCGCCTAATTTGGATTTTAGGCGTACGCAGAAAATACGGTTGAACACGTTTTAAATTTAATAAAGCGGGACTCTCATCAAGGAGAGGAGGCCTTTGCTCGGCAGTGGGCCGTATATCGGCTGATGATGAAAATGGAACTTATCGTCCGAAAAGTAGAAATTAGTTATTTGTTATACAAGGGTGCAAAGTTGTATTTTACCCGCGAGTGTGGAATTGAAACACGAGCCAGCGAAAGGATTCTATAGTTGAACCACGAGCGAAGCGAGTGGTTCTAAAATATAATCCTGAGCGTAGCGAGTGTTTCAACACATGAGAAGTAAAATACAGCTTTGCACCTGTGTGTAACACAAAACTTTTCTCCTCACTATAGCGCGGAAAGTGCAACGTGCAAAAAAATAAAGTTCCACAGGCATGATTTTCATCACTGTAATCACTGATTTTTTTACGATATTATAACAGAAAACTCTGGAAGTTGTGTATAATATTTACGTGAGTCGGAGTCGGTGACAAGTTGTGTATATTTTAGTTGACATTGACAACGATGACATTTCAGACGATGCGTTTTGAAATTGCATCGACTTAACTTGTGCGTTTACAATTATACTCAATATCATTATAAAAAAAATGTTTCTTATAGAATTTTAAGGTTTACGACTTAAATCATTAAATAAAGCTAAATTTGGTATCTTTTGTTATAGTCTCAAACCATTTATTTAATGATAATTGATATCAAACGAACCATTATTATGAGCGTTTTACGTTTTGTTATCTGTCAAAAGCTACTCAAACACGCTCCAAGGTCAAATTACTTTCCCCACTTGTGGATAAAATGCGTTTTTACCCGCTTGTTTCAAAGGATAAAAGATGGCTTTCCGAGCTAGTGAGGGGAAAAAATAATTATACCAAAACCCGTTTACGATCTATAATATATATTCATTACTATTTCTTAATTTCAAACCGGAGTGAGCCTCCCTTAATTAGAGGAGTGAACTGATTGAAGGATTCACCTCGAGAAATAGTCGCGGTAGCTCAGTTCCAAAGAGCGATGGACGCATTTCAGAGGCCGTGGGTTCAAACCCCGCCTGGGGTTATCAAATTTTCACACCGCTTGGAAATTATAATTCCGCTAAGCGGTCGATTTTTTTAAAAATATGAACAGATATTCTTTACTGTTGTGGGTACTCAAAATATAAAGATTTTTTTTTAATTAAGAAGCGTAAGTTGTACAATCAGTAATACAATAGTAGATTGTAGTAATAAAACGATCCATTTTAGGTGTGCATATTGATTATGTGCGAAGTAGGTGGTGGGGGTAAGCTAGGCGATCGTAGCGCACACCATGGCAGAAATGTGTACTTACCGGGAACCACTGTCAAATTTACTTTCACGTTTTCTATTGGTTTCTTAACGGTTTCCTACGATTCGTTTCGTTTGTATGTATTTATTTATTCTCTTATTTATTTCAGTAAAATTTCCAATACGGGGTCTTTCTCGTTTACTAAAGTAAATAAAATATTCATGTGTCATTATTTGACATCTCTAAATTTTGACATTGTCTCGGGACCTTTGACGTTTGACGTTTCAGACGTGCACATAGCCAATAGCTACCCGAGGCACAAATGGGGCACAGCGAGGTTAAAATGGATTGTATTACCGAGTTATACACTCTACTTTTCAATTTGAATGAAAAAAAAAAACAACAGGTAGGTACTTATGCTATTTAATAAAATTAATACAGATACTAAATTTGACAGCCGAATGCTTGCCATAAAATTCCCGATTTAAAAAAGATGTTTTTCAATTTAGTTTAAAATATGCGTTTATAAAACACCTTATGTCTTCAGACATGAATTACGTTTTCTGATTGGTGAAATTTAATATATCTGTATTCTAATTGGTTGATACCTAATACGAAGTTTCTCTTAAATACTTAAATAATTACCACAGTATACGTACCAATAAAAAAACACATATCCGATTAACGACCGATGAGTACTGTGATGGGCTGTTGTGAAGTGTTTTTTAAATCAAAAATATGTATACATATTTTCCCTAGGGACTAAAATACGATTTTTGCCCCGCTCTGCAGGTCTAATATGAAGCTGATATGATGATGGTGATGATGATGATGAAAGACTACAAATAAAAACTCGCTTGAACCGTGGGGCGAAAGCGCTCATAGTTTAAAGATTACTCTAAACCCCAAGGCGGGCACGCTGCCCCCAAAAGGCGATTTGGAGCAATTTTTTAATTAATTATAAATTAAAAATTGCCCCAAATCAAATTCAAGAGTCTCAACCCCAAACGGCGCGCAAATTGGTAGTTGTAGCCGCCGAATACCGGTGACGATAGAACTCGACGACATAAATAAAACATCGTTGCAAAGTTGACTGTAGACCATTCTTGCAAAAGGTTCTGGTTTACAAGTTTATATAGTAAGTATGTATTTGCATGTTTTTATTTAACTTGGAGATATATTTATATTCATTTTGTTTTCCGTCATCCGACGAGC
Source organism: Notocelia uddmanniana (assembly GCA_905163555.1). Classification (NCBI taxonomy): domain Eukaryota; kingdom Metazoa; phylum Arthropoda; class Insecta; order Lepidoptera; family Tortricidae; genus Notocelia; species Notocelia uddmanniana. Next base: position 18,258,672 of record LR991059.1, on the reverse strand, counting down.
ATGTATGAGGAGATGTGTGGATGTGTTTGAAACGAAAGAAGTATGTAAGGATCGTAGTTTTAGGCATTATCTTATTTACCCCAATGGGATACGGGCGTGAGTAATGTATGTACCTTTGTATTTTGTCTTGTGCGTTTTTGTACACACACGTTGTAAGTGTTTCTATCTAGTACCTACCTTCCACTCAATGGCTCAAATGTTCTGGACGAGATCCCTTATTGGGATAAGTTCACCCTTACTTCGATTTTATGGGACGTGTCTATGTTCTAACCTTTTATTGTGTAAAGTGCTTAATACATGCATATTATGAATTAAATATTTAAGATAGAAGAATTTATTGCCACAATCTTAATAAAATAAAACAATTATAGTTACAATTCAAGGTTTAGAAAAAAAAACAGTATTAAAACTATTATGTAATCTTTAACAACTACTTATATCTAGTGAGGTAATGGGTCACAGTCTCAGCATGCGCCGTGCGGTGATGCCCGGCGCTGGTTTTCAGAATGGGCCAAGGTGTACTAGGGACAATGTAACAAGGGACGGTCGCATACTAACTAATTATTAACTAGTTTTGCGCTGGTGTTTGACAAGCAGTCACATGCCATTCTTAATAACAATATATTTGTGTATATGGATGGAGATCGAAATACAATAGACTTAATGGACTAACTAACTTACAAAAGTATAATTGGATTTGTAAATTGAGATGTGTGCTATGTTTGTTTAAGAGTTCTTGTTCAAGTAGCGCTTTGGAATTCGGATATTTGCATGCGGGATAGGTTCGTGGCGTTATGTAAGTATAATGTATAATGTAAGTGTACATTATGAGTGTAAAACTTGGTCTGAGTGTTGAATAAATGATTATGTACTAAACGCTTGTATTTTAACAGATGCATGGGTTCTACCAGTGGTGGCGGCAAGTCATTCCAAACTTTGGATGCGGAAAACTTGAAACTCCCCCTAAAAATGCTGTTTATGTAGTGGAGTTGCAAGTTTCGTGCTTTCTCTTAAAGACCTAGAACGCGTGTCCTGAACCCACTTCAGTTTCTCGTATAAATAGAATGGTGTCTGAGACTCCTAAAATATCATTGCTGAGACTCCAATACCTTTCTTACTGTATACGCTATTAAGTGTACCGAAATATTAATAAAAAAGATTTTTTGTTTAAAAAACACACTTAATAAAAGGACCTCTCTCAAACAAAACTACATAAGTGCCGTGAGTTTCCTATGAAGATATGACTTATTTCAATTCCCAGTATAGGATACCATCATTGTGCGTGGTCTGACACGCACTTGGCCGGTTTTTATACAAAACCGTTCCTTCCTATCCGCAATTGTGCACAAATGCAATTCTTCACAGCAGCAATTCACAACATTCTTCTGATTTTGTACAAAGCCTCGCATAATTGGATGTTGGTAAAGCGACGAACCAAAAATGACCTGCAGCTTGCAGAGCATTCAACATTATCAAAGCGAGGGACAGAGAAATATCGTAACAATGTTGGACAAATAGGGGTATATTGCGGCAATGATGCGCCGCCTGGCTCATGTCCCCTGAGATGAAACGAATGAGGATTACCCCCGCCGAATCTGAACACACTCTGGACTGTTATTCGCCATCCTTTAACTCAAGCGAACCAGTATAAGTCAAACCTCCGATTATGCGTCGTTATTATGAATCCCGACGTGAAGGCGTACTGCCGAATACGGGGGTATATTACCCGAGCAAGGCGAAACCAGTTGTGAATACTCGGGAACTCTAACTTTATCAGTCGGTGATAAGAAGTGTAACGAGATCGGTTGTGATTGACAGGTGTTTATTATAGTCGGGGAAAGAAAAATTTTTACTCACATTAAAACCTACAGTTTTGGAAGCTTTTTCTATTTATTAAATAAGGTCTTCAGATTATCATCGTGCGTTTATCCCCAGTGCAGCATTTCAGTAAATTGAAGATATTAATGTCAATCACTGCCACAATGTGTTCACTAATTCCTACACTCGGGATTATTTATCAATTATATATGTTCAAATAAGTTATGACTAATGATAAAATTATCCCCTGTTTGTCCATCGAGTTTATCAAAATAAACTCAGTTTTCTGGTCTTTTTTTTCTATAATTGCTATAAATGGATCTTACAAATTCATACAGAATTCGAAAATTTGGTAGTTGGCTACAAATATGAATCTAAACATATTAGTAATTTTTCACCAAGGTGACTTAGTTGGATCTATTTATTACGATGAATTTTGGTTTTTATTTGCTTATACTATATTTGCATTAAAACCTACATTCGAGATTAAAACATTTCTTCAATTGTCTGTTTATTTAACACGCGTACCAAAAATCTCCGAAAAATGAAGTGATTCCACTGTCATAAGTACTGATAAAAAAAATGATGCTATAGATGATTTACTCAAGCCACATAATTGTTTAAAAAAATATGACAGATATGTATCCAAATTAAAGAGAAAAAAAATCAGGAGTGAGGCAACTCATCGAAAACGAAGTTTTGATAAAAGGTCCTCAACCGTTGTTAATGTTCACGAAAAAAAAGAACAAAATCAAACTATATTTCGCTTTCGCGCGAATTTGCCTACTATTATGTGTCTAGCCTATGTCGTCTATATTGGTGCGACGCGTTCCGATGATGTGAGTGAAAAGGAGAGGTATACTTTCGTTGTAAGTACGAGTATACCGCGCGAGCGCGGCGCGTCCGGCCGGCGTCGGACGACAGTGTTGGTAATAATTAGGTATATAGTTGTTGCATTTGTTTTACATTTATAAACAGTGCGCAAAATAATGTAGCATAATTTTGAGCGTGATTATAATTAAGTATTTATGTACCTAACATAAAAGCAACAATAGGCGGTAATGTTAACAGTGTCACATAAATTAAAACACATGGTATATGTTTTATAAAGCGTGAATCGTGTGTGAAAGTGTGAATTTAAATAATAATATATTTTATCAGTAATAAATAATATCAAGTAGAATTTTGGTCAAGTGCGAGTCGGATTTTAGTTTTCCCATACATTTAGAGACCCAGCGCCTGATGAATACAACGAGCAACATTTTGTATTTTTTTTGGATGGGAGCACCCTTAAATATTTATTTTATTTTGGCTTTAGTATTTGTTGTTGTAGCGGCAACAGAAATACATCATCTGTGAAAATTTCAACTGTCTAACTATCACGGTTCATGAGATACAGCCTGGTGACAGACGGACAGACATAGAGACAAACGGACGGACAGCGGAGTCTGAGTAATAAGGTCCCGTTTTACGCCCCCTTTGGGTACGGAACCCTAAAAGAATACAAAAAGTAACAAAATGCAAAGTAGCAAAATTCCAAAGGAAGGTACCTATATTCATATGTACCAGAAATATCGTAATTGTTAAAACTCCTGTATTATTATGTGTGTCAATGATATTCGTAAGTATACTTTTATATAAATTATGTTTAAATCGGTTTATCTTCCTCATCATCAAACTTAAAGTATTTTTTAAGTGTGATAATGATAAACCAATGTGATGGCGCCTTTACGTTACCTTTATGGTCAGTTCTTTATGTAAGAGTGTGTTACGTAAAAACTGACCAGAAGTGCTACATAAGTTTCATAAAAGTTTCATAAAAGCGTTACATAGCTACATAAAAGTGACGAAAACAATTCCCAAAGGAATACAAACTCATAACTTGAGACATCCCAATGAATATAATAATTTTCATATTTATTTATATATATATATACATATATACTAGCATTTGCCCGCGGCTTCGCCCGCGTACTAAGCGAAATTTTTAACTGTCTACAAAAATCAGGTTCGTATGTTTGGCCACGATTATCTCGCGTTTGGCTGAACCAATTTAGATGCGGTCTCCAGAAAAGTAGTTGTTACATTTCGGGGTTTCGCTATACGAAGTTTGGTGATTGTGATTCATTAACAGATGAACAGATAAAAAGTCAGTATACATTCTGAGAACCGGCGAACTGTTGAATTTCATTTGATTTTGGCATAAATAAGGATCGAAAACTATTATCATACATTTCCGAGAGGCCGAAGGGGAACGGGCCGATGAAATAAAAGCATGTCTTAAATGGCCCTTAGTAAAAGTATCTGTGTACTACAGTAACACCAATAGGTCTCTAAACGACCTAACAGCGCGCAGTGGCCATAAACTCTGGTCCTTTGAAGTACTGAAATACGGCTAATTCAATATAACGTGTAACATTTATTTTTCCTACAATTAAATTTATTAGGTAGGTTTTGCCAGTTACCATTGGAGCATCCAAAAAGAAAATTTGGCCTCACTTCCATTCGCACTCCTTACTGTCAGTCCGTCTGTTACAACCAAGTTGCTTTTACTGGACCTATTGAATTGCAATTTGGCACAAACTATCAAGAATTTAGAGTGCTCGTGGCCCAACGGCACCCGCCTACCGCGTGCGGTGTGCGAGGTTAAGCAATGTGGGCGCAGGTCAGTTCTTGGATGGGTGACCGCTTTGAGTGGTTACTAACTGACTCTCGTGCTTTGAAAGGCACGCTAAGCCGTTGATCCCGGCTGCAATCGTTAAGCCAAGTTAGAGGCCTTCGAGCGGCTTGCGAACTTCTAACAGTCAAGTTGCCCACTCACTTGACAAAGGGGGGTCGAAGTTGCACCGCGTCCGTAGGGAGTACCCACCGTTACCATACACAGAACCCCTGGGTGGTGCTAAAAGTGCAACAAAAACTGGCAACCGTACTAGTCTTCTCGAAAATCTCACGGTTCGTAAATAAATGCCATACGATAAAAAAAATTGAAGGTTGATTTAAATGGAAAAAAATATCAAAACCTCTATATCGTTTTTAAAAGCAAATCCATAGATACCCCACACGCCTTTATAGTAACATTAAACTTTTTTGCATACAGGTATGAATGGAGTGCCAAATTTTACCTCAGATTCGTATTAAGAGACCTCTCGGATGCTCAGATATCGATTTTGAACGAAATCGGGACGAAAATGAAGAAAATCAATAAGGCCCCCCCCCCTTTTTCAAATTTTACCTCAAATTCGTATTAGGGGACCTCTCGGACGCTCAGATATCGATTTTGAGCGAAATCGGGACGAAAAAAAAAGAAAATCAATATGGCCGCCACTTTCACAAATTTTACCTCGGATTCGTATTAAGAGACCTCTCGGACACTCAGATATCGATTTTGAACGAAATCGGGACGAAAATGAAGAAAATCAAGAAGGCCGCCACTTTTTTCAAATTTTACCTCAAATTCGTATTAGGGGACCTCTCGGACGCTCAGATATCGATTTTGAATGAAATCGGGTTGGAAATGAAGAAAATCAATATGGCTGCCACTTTTTCCAAATTTTACCTCGGATTCATATTAAGAGACCTCTCGGACGCTCAGATATCAATTTTGAACGAAATTGGGACAGAAATGAAGAAAATCAATATGCCGCCACTTTTTCCAAATTTTACCTCGGATTCGTATTAAGAATTCTCTCAAACGCTCAGATATCGATTTTGAACGAAATCTGGACGGAAATGTTAAAAATTAATATGGCCGCCACTTTTTCTAAATTATACCTCGGATTCGTATTACGAGACCTCTCGGACGCTCAGATATCGATATTGAACGAAATCGGGACGAAAAAAAAGAAAATCAATATGGCCGCCACTTTCACAAATTTTACCTCGGATTCGTATTAAGAAATCTCTCGGACACTCAGATATCGATTTTGAACGAAATCGGGATGAAAAAAAGAAAATCAATATGACTGCGACTTTTTCCACATTTTACCTCGGAGTCATATTAGGGACCTCTCGGACGCTCAGATATCGATTTTGAACGAAATCGGGACGGAAATGAAGAAAATCAATATGGCCGTTACTTTATTCAAAGTTTAGGTACCTCGGATTCCTATTAAGAGTCCTCTCGGACGCTCAAATATCGATTTATGTCGAAATCGTATCGGACGGCACTGATTAATCAAACCATCTACAATACATTGAATCAAAAAGGGTCGTATCTTCATAGGGAACTCACGGCACTTCATGCACCTTTAGACCTTATAAGGAACTTACATGCCAAATTTGGTATCTCTCGAACCACCAGTTTGCGCTGTGCGGTGATATGTCAGTCTCTCAGTCAGTCAGTTATTTCTTGATATTTGGCACAATTTTTCAAAAGTTTTCATGACCACAATATTAAATTTCAAAACCGATGCCATTTTCGTAATTAACGTCCCAAAAAACCATAAAAACGACACCCATATTAATATTTCGGGTTAAAGAATTTTATTTCTCAAAAGAAGATATTACAACTTCACTTAGATGAGAAATTATTTTTACATATAAAATGCATGCTTTGTAATACATAATAATTTAAAAAATAAGAACTTAAGTAAAGGTAAGTACATGTTTTCATTAACATCGGTTGAGAGTGCAGCTAGATAATAGTAATAAGACTAAGTAGGTTATGATTTTTAAGGCGGGTAGATCCCGTTTTACGGTAGGTACTCGTATTGTTGCTACGCGTTGCGTCCGACCGCGGACGGCCGGCCGTGTGCGAGAAGGTACCTACTCGTACTCAGGCGCTAACTAGGTATTATTTGTAATTACAATTTGTAAGGAATTCATTTTAAGAGCTAACCAAGAGTACTATCCTTAGCACAACTAAATATAGGTACATATTTGTTTAAAGTAGTTCTTAAAGCACAGATATACGAATTTATATTAATGAACTCAAGGTACATACTTTAACTACGTACATAATTATAACAGCCTTTTTATATGTAACATTTTTAAATTCGTGACTGATCTATGTAACCATCGTCAAGTGCTTAGATCATTCATAATTAAGTAAAATATGAACCTTATTGTAGATATGATAAAGTCCATCACTCACTTAAGTAAGTGTGTCCACGTTGTTTTATTTTGCGTATGAACGGCAAGTTAATTTATTTCAAGTAAACAAGGTTCGACCAAGATATCACTAACCAAGTTGAATAGATATTGCTGTTACTTTATGTAGCTTTTTTATTGTATTTTAAGTATCTTAAACTACGAGTACTACGGCTGATTTAGGTATTTGAGCTTCACGGCATATAAATGGAACAAAGGGACAAATTGTGGGCTTTGTATTGCCTCAAGGCAGCCTCTACTGGTTAACCACAGGAATACTAGTGTTTTTTGTATACACAAACACTCTACATACAATTTATATACACGTCCTTAGATTTACACATTCTACGTTTTTCATACTAGGTACAGTCAACAGCATTCATGTATATACATGATTAATATTATATTTTTCGCTAGCAGTGATCGAGTTCTTAAGTATAGCTTTCCTACTTCAACACGTGCTTCTGTTGCTGACTGTCACACCCATTTAAAAAAAAATACAAGAATCTACAATAGCATGTTTGTCACATTCGACTTGACTTTGCTTTTAAAACATTGGAATGAAGTCTCATCTCTGATGTACTTTGGTAAGCTATTATATATTTTTGCTCCTTCGTACGTTATGGTTTTTTTCCCATAGTTTGTTCGTATCTTTGGTAAAAGCAAGTTGTTAGAGCTTCTCGTTGTACGTTGTCTTACTTCACTGTTGGTGCGAAACGTTAACTGCGTATGGACCTTTTTCTCAATTATTTTCCGAATTAAAATACAGGTACTATAGGTGTAACTTTGTTTTAAGGTTAATATCTTTGTATCTTTATAAATTTTAGATGTAGGCGTCAGATAGTCATAATTAAAAAGTACCTTAACTAGCTTATTCTGAGCCCTTTGTAATTCGTTTATGTTGGTTTTTGCTGCAGTACCCCGAATAGAAAGCCTATTACAGAGGAGGAACAACTTAACATAGTGAAGTATGGTATTAGGCCTTTTTATTCGGCGCAGTTAGCCTTGGTAACCGTAACATCATGGGTGGAACTTAAAAACAAGTGCAGATTATTAGAACATGCGAACTACCGTGCATTGTCATTCAAGGAACCGCCACAATTTACCAGTAACTTACTGTGCCCGGACCTAGCTGTCAAAGTTACCACTTTGCAGTGCAGTGCCTCGGCGGACAGAAGGGTGGATGCAATCTCAAGTGCAAACGAGTTATTTTGTGTTCAGTGCCGAACTGTGGGCCACTTGTTAAAGGATTGCAGAGCTCCGAAGATTATTATCTGTTACCGCTGTGGTCATAAAGGGGTTACTATGCGCAGCTGCCCCCGGTGTGTGCAGAATCATTCTGAACCGTCAAAAAACGAATAGCTTCGAACCACGAGTATGTTCCTTCTAAACAGGTAGCGCATAGTCATAGACCAATTCACAACCGCATTTTTATTAACTCTTCGCTGCGGAATGGGGTTAGAAGGGACAAACCCTTGGTTCATGTGATAGGTGGTAGTGATAGTCGGCCGTTTATGCCGGTCAAGATATTTGACGTTATGCACGATGGCCGTTTAGACTCAGGTTCGGAGATCTCAATTATTAATAACACTATATTAAACCTATTACCACACACTGTTGAGGTGCACAGGTCACTCGACTTGGACGAGATTAGAACCGCTAATGGATCGGCGTCTCCCGTATCTGGGTTCGTTTGCCTCCCAGTTACGGTTGGTGTCAGGACGGTTAGTGTTCAATTTTATATAATCCCAGGGGTGACAACGTCGCTACTGTTGGGTATAAATTTTTGGAAGGCCTTTGGCATTGCACCAGAGATTTTGTCCTTGTGTAGAGTTCCGGATGGTAACCGGAATAATATCAGTAGCGTTTCTGAGATACACTTGAGCGATTTTGATTCGCTGACCGTGACTCAGAAAAATGAAGCTCAAGTGATAATAAAAAAATTTGAGGATATTGCTGCGGAAAACGTAGGATTAGGCCGAACAAATCTTATTACTCATGTAATAGACACAGGTGATGCCATCCCAATCAAACAACGACAATATAGGATGTCGCCAGAGCGTCTGAAAGAACTCAACCGACAGTTAGACGAAATGTTGCGTGACGACGTAGTTGAACCTAGTACTAGTCCGTGGTGTAGCCCGGTTACTCTAGCTCCTAAGGCAGACGGGTCTCTTCGGTTTTGTTTAGATAGTAGGAAGCTCAATGCGGTTTCAAGACATGACTCATATCCCTTACCCTACATTGCCCACATACTAGACAGCTTAAGGGAGGCCAGGTACTTGACATCAATAGACTTGAAGTCTGCCTTCCATCAAATACCATTGCATCCTTCTTCAAAGGAAAAAACAGCGTTCCAAATTCAAGGTCGGGGCCTCTTTCAGTATAAGGTTATGAGTTTTGGTTTGACCTCTGCGCCGGCTACGCAGCAACGTTTGATGGACAGGTTATTTGGCCCCGAATTTGAGGGTAAAGTGTGGTGTTACTTGGACGATCTGATATGTGTCTCGTCCTCCTTTGAGGACCACTTGGCATTGTTGAGTACTGTTGTGGAACGATTCCGTCAAGCTAATTTGACTGTTAATTTATCAAAGTCGAAATTTTTTCGCAGTCAGCTGAAGTACTTGGGTTACATCGTGGATAAGCACGGGTTAAGAACCGACCCTGACAAAATTAGTGCGATCAATAATTTCCCAGTACCTACATGTAGGAAAGACGTTAAACGTTTCCTGGGGACCGCTTCATACTATAGGAGATTCATTAAAAATTTTAGTTCTATCGCGGGCCCTTTGAATTCATTAACACCAACGCGGAAAAACGCACCACCGTTCGTGTGGTCAGCAGAGGCTAATAAAGCTTTTGAGGACTTAAAGCGCTCCTTAACTACTGCACCAGTTTTAGCTTGCCCAGACTTTGAGCAGCCTTTTTCTATACACACAGATGCCTCCGACTACGGCATTGGGGGTACTCTCACTCAAGTATTGCAGGGCGATGAGCATCCTATAGCTTTCTGTAGCCGCACACTGACATCTTGCGAACGTAATTATTCTGCGACAGAGCGTGAGGCACTGGCGGTTGTTTTTGTAGTGGAGCATTTCCGTCCATATTTAGAGGGAAGCAAGCCTTTCAAAATTTATACGGATCACGCCAGCTTAAAGTGGTTTTTGAACTTAAAAAATCCAAGCGGATGACTCGAACGGTGGGGTTGCCGGTTATCACCATATAATTTTATTATCGAGCATCGACGTGGAGTGGACAATGTGGTGCCTGACGCGCTCTCCAGAGCAGTGCCAGTATCCACCATTGACCAGACCTACACGGATCAATGGTATTGTGATATATATAAGCGTTGTCGCGACAAACCCAGCAGCTGTCCTAACTTTCAAATAATAGATGGCAGATTATTTAGATACACCAAGTCAAACGGCAACCTTAGATCGGAGTATAGTTGGAAGGAAGTCGTTCCTCGGGACTGCGCGGAGGCAGTGTTGACTGCGAACCACTCAGACCCGATGGCCGCTCATTTGGGTATCGCTAAGACATACCAGAGATTAAAGACGCGTTTCTTCTGGCCTGGAATGTACCAGGATACCGTAAAATACATTGCCGCGTGTGATACGTGCAGTGCGTATAAGATTCCTAATATGAAAACTCCGGGGTTAATGGGTACCGCTAGGGTTTGCTCTCGGCCCTTTCAAACCATTAGTATTGATCTGGTCGGCCCACTTCCTATGTCAAGGATGCAAAATACCTATTTGCTTGTGGTAGTGTGTTATTTTACAAAATATTGCTTACTCTTCCCGTTGCGCCGAGCCACCGGTAAGGTAATAGCCCAACGAATAGATGACCATGTTTTTCTGGTACATGGAATTCCTCAAACTATTATGTCCGATAATGGCTCGCAATTTTGTAGCCAAGACCTTTTATCAGTTTTTGATAAATATCACGTCCCTAATGTCAATTTAGGCCCGCTGTATTGCCCACAGACGCAACCGGTAGAAAGGCAGCACCGAACTATTATGACAGCTGTTTCTAGCTTAGTCGGATCTGATCATCGCACTTGGGATGTAAATATACACAAGATTCAATTTGCAATTAATACTTCGGTGAGTGCAGCAACTAAATATAGCCCATTTTTCCTAAATCACGGTCGGGAAGCTATAGCCGACGGAGGTATTTACCGAGACTTTGAAGATCTAGACGAGATAATATTTGAATCTTGTAAAGACCTCTACGAGAATCTGGGCGAGCTTAAACATATTTTCACTACAGTTAGGGAAGAGCTGCAAAAAGCGCACCAGACTAACGCAAAATATTATAATCTTCGACGTAGGGACCTCGAATTAGAGACTGGTGATATTGTATGGAAACGTACATACAAGCAGAGTGATGCATCTAAGTATTTTGCTGCTAAACTAGCTCCTAAATACGAAAAATGTCGTGTTGTGAGAAAGCTTTCAAAGTTGGTGTATGAGTTAGAGGATGGGGATGGCAAACCAATAGGTAAATGGCACATTAAAGATATAAAAACGGTGCCAGAAAGGGGTTGAGTCCACCAGCTCGCACCGGCCATTCATTTGGGTCAGGCCGGGAAGTTCTGCGGCCATCCAGGGCCAATCGAAGGGAAATAGACGACAATTTTAAATTTTTACATACACTTTTAAATATATATAACTTATACAAACCTTCGTTTAATCAAAACTGTCTGATTCAAGGGGCTAGTTAACATCGGACGCACGGCCCGCGTTTACCGCTCGCGCTCGCCGTGCCGCCGACGTTGACGCCTTCGAAACACAGGGTGTTAGTCATAACTGAATTTTGTGGCGCTTTATTGGTGTTATTGTTGTATTCTGGGTGTTGCGCTCCTTTGACTGTCTTCCCACGAGCCCGGATGGTGGACGCCGGACGCACGGCCCACGTAGACCGCTCGCGCTCGCCGTGCCGCCGACGTCGACCTCCTGGCGAGCGACTTCGAGGTAAATTAACTAAATTTTCCTCTGGTTTTGAACCATGCCCGGTCCAGTTGGGATTGTTGTAGTATGCTGATCATCTGTCCTGGCGGTTGGATTAACCTTTTCAACACAAAGCCTCGTTGTGGTGTAAAGGTTAAAGAACGATTACAGGGATGCAAGCTTTAGTGTTAAAATATTATATTACTATAATTGTAGTTAGGAACAAAGCGTCTACTCGGCCGGAAGGCAGGGGTTATTTACGTGTACTCAGTTAGTAATTTCTTTCGGGTATTTTTCAACGGATTATATCCCTTATAGTTAATATATATAACCCAAACTTCGATTAGGTAGTCTAAATGCGGCTTAATAAGACAATTATACAAAATAAAACGTAAAGCACGCGGGACGCAACCTGACATTCGTCGTAGGGCTCCTGTAAGAGAGATTATTTTTGATTTTAATTTCTGAATGTGAGGTTGCCACGTTAGACGGTCATCAAGTATTAATCCTAAATACTTTTCTTGTTTTGATATTTTTATTATGTTGCCGTTTATTGTTAGAGGATCATAATTTCCAATTTTCTTGTTTTTGGCCGAAAAAATTATATAACTGGTTTTTGCGGTATTAATGGTTAGAAGATTGTTTTGAAACCATGTCGTTAAGATGTTTAAGTCAGACTGCACCTGCTGAATTAAACCGCCAATTGAGCTACCGTAATAAAATAAACAAGTGTCATCTGCATAAAGAGTAATATCTCCAGTTAGACCAGCTTCCGTTACATCGTTTATGTAAATTGTGAAGAGTAAAGGGCCCAGAATAGAGCCTTGTGGCACACCATAATCAATAGTTTTTGATTCACTTGTATTTTTACCTATTTTTACAACCTGTTGTCGATTTTTTAAATACGATTCGAAGATACAGAGTGCTGAGTCCTTGATTCCAATTTTACTAAGCTTTTGTAGCAACAAAGAATGACTAACTGTATCAAAGGCTTTCTTTAAATCTATGAATACACCTAAAACTATTTGTTTATTGTCAATATTTGTTTTTATTTTGGTTATGAGGTCAATAGTAGCTGTCAGTGTATTTGATTTTTCTCGAAAGCCATACTGTTTATCTGTTATGTATCCAATTGAAGTAAGGTAATTGCTTAGGCGTGTGTAAAGAATCCTTTCAATTATTTTTGATAAGGTCGGCAACACTGATATAGGCCTATAATTTCCGGGGTCAGATTTAGTACCTGCTTTATAAACCGGAGTAACCTTAGCAATTTTCAAACTATGAGGAAAAGATCCATTTTCAAAACATTCGTTAAAGCAGTCTTGGAGCTTATCTAAGATTAGTGGTTTAATACATTTTATACACTTAGTACTTATACCATCTATACCAGTGCTTACATTTGCGTCCAATTTATCAATAATTTTATTTATTTCATCAGAAGTACACGGTAATATTTTATTGAGTTGTTTGTCTCCAATGCTACTTATAAAATTACATATATTATTATTTGGAATGGTACTATGAAGCTGTTTTTGTATTTTTTCGGCTAATAGGCGCCCTATTGAAGAAAAGTAATTATTAAAAAGCTCACATATTTCTTTTCTATCTGTTATAACGTTAGAGTCTATAGTTAGTTTTGATATCACTGTACTGTTTTTCATTCTATTGTTCGCTAACGTATTTATAAGAGTCCACATATGTTTAGGTTTTCCTTTACACTTATCAAAAGCTTCATAATAATATTTCTTTTTGGCTGTGTTGATAGCTGAAGATACCTTGTTTCTTTCTTTTTTATATAAGTCTTTTAAAGTCTCATTATCTTGTTCCTTTTGTAGACTTTTCCACAGTACATTCCTTTTTGTTATACCAGCAATAATTTCTTTATTAATCCAGTCCTCTTGCGGCAAATTTTGTATTTTGGTCTTAATTCTTTTGTTCATATTTATATGTAAAATGATGTTCTTTTGTAGCTCCGAGTAATCACATGTTTTTTTTATTGTATTAGGATTAGAAAAGCTCTTGTATAGATTTTCGTAGTTTATTGCTTCGTATTGTTCTCGTTTTTTTATGACAGGTGGTAATTTCTTAATTTCAAGATATAGTTGTTTATGGTCGGATAATGGAGACTCGATGACGGCAAAGTGGTATTTGCGGTCCCGTAGGTTCGAGCTTACGTGGTCAAGTATGGTTTCCGTTGTGACTGTTTTGCGAGTGCAGTACTCGGAGTCAAGTTTATTTAATATATCGAAACCGGCTTCTTGAACAATTTCTATGTATGAAGTTATTGCACTTGAGTTGGCTTTGAGTATGTCTAGGTTATAGTCACCAAATACAACTGCTCTGCGCCGATCTTCTAGCTGAGATGAGTAGACTTTAAGAAATTCCTTGAAGTTTGTGTCTCCAGGTCTATATATGACTCCTATGTCTAGAGCCATTGCGTCCAAACGTACCCATAAATAATTATTTCCTCCATGATATAGGTTTTCCGTAGTATGATGTTGTATGTTGCTTTGTATATAGAGGGAAACTCCACCACCTCTTTGATCGTTTCTATAGCAAAATGAGTGTGTATAATTTGGCAGTTCAACTTGTTTGGCGTCTTCTTCTGACTTCATCCATGTTTCTGTGAGTAGAATTATATGCACCGTCTTCGGAATAGATTGTAATATACATTTTAATTCATCAAATTTTCCCGGCCTCATAATGCTTCGGATGTTTGAATAAAAAATATTAAAAGATGAAGAATTTTTTGGTAAGCTGCAGTAATCGCTAGTTATTTGGTAGGTTATCACTTCTGGGTCACCTTCATCGTGGTCCCTGGTTGTTGGGTCCCGCCTGGTGGTTGGTAGTATTCGTTCCCGTTTTTTGACATATCCTTAGGCTTAAAGTATTCCTTATTTTGAATAATCTTAGGGATGCCGTTTATATATTTTATGCTGAGATTCACCTCACCATGTTTCTTTCGATTTGATAATTCTTCTTTTACGGATTTTAAGTACTTTAACTGCGATGGTGTTTTGTCTGCATAGATTTTTACTGCTGGAGAAACAGCTTCGATGCCTTTAGCTTTTTTACGAAGAATACTTAAGACTGTTGCTTGCAAATCGAAAGATATTTTTAACAGACGAGTTTTGCCCGGAACGTATTTGCCAAGACGCATGATATTGATAGGGTCGGGGCATTGGGCATCAATTGATTTAAGGATTTTAACAACCTCACATTTATCGTAAGCCTTTCGCCCTTCAAAGGATCAATGGATGTCTGACTCTGGCACGCCACTGACAACTATATTTTTCTCGCGCAAACAACGCTCGTGGTATTCACTAATAAATTCCTCGTGACTGACAAAAGTCGGTTTTTGGGTACCAGCAGAGGATAAAGTTGGTGTATTTTTAAGTATGTTGACGTCTGTTTCTAATATCAATATTTTTTCGCTAGTCGCGGTAGCACTATGTTTTAATTGCGTTAATTCTGACTTCATGTTACTTTGCTCATGCAGGAGATTTTCAGTTGTTGATTTTATACTTTTTATCTCATCTTTAATCTCGTCTACACTTTCACGTATATGTATGGACTAAAGTTTGATTATTGCTTTTATTTATCTCCATCATGGATTGGAGTAACTCCCTTCGAAAATCTTGGAGATCATATTTATACTGAGTTTCGGGGTCAGGTTCCTTACGTTTCCTCGTTAGACTATTCTGTAGCTGCGTTTCCAATAATTTTGATAAGTCAGGTTGAGATCCACTGCCGTGGCTCATTGTAAAAGTTCTGGTTTTGCAGCGGAAGATATAATAATATGCAATATTACTTATCTTATTTGTTCGACGAGCGAGGGAAGCACGTGCGCCGCTGCACTCGATGCGTCAGCCGCTTATCGCTAGCACTGGCTCGGAGTAGATACGGCGTAAAATGCTACCGCGATCACAAGCAAAATTCAACTTTATCACCTTCAGATCTGGGTGTGTATTAAAATGTGCATGAATTTATTTTTATTTAAATAGTTTAACAAAACCGAATACACGTCTGCTGTGCGCTCGCACTCTCGTCAATATTTAGACATTTCATCCCCCGCGGACCCCAACAGAGGGGATGGTATTTCACTTCCTCCACGTGGGATTTTAAAATCATTGTTGTTTTCGTAATCAGCGACCCAATAAACCATGGAAACAACACCCATATCGATTTTCAGAATTTGTCACCAGATTTCCCCCTTTTAGTATTTCAAAAAACCTGAAACACATGTTTACTCATTTATCTTTAGAAATACTCCTGTGAAGTTTCGAATAAAATAATCCAGCTAATCTTGAGTCCCCATACAATCTTCGGACCCCCATTTCACCCCCTTAGGCGTTGAATTTTGAAAAATCCTTTCTTAATGCACCTCAAGACCTTATATGGAACCTACATACTAAATTTGGAATCTCTAGAACCACCAGTTTGCGCTGTGCGGTGATATGTCAGTCTCTCAGTCAGTCAGTTATTTCTTGAAATTTGGCACAATTTTTCAAAATTTTTCATGTCAACAATATTAAATTACAAAACCGATGCCATTTTCGTAATTAACGTCCCAAAAAACCATAAATACGACACCCATATTAATATTTAGACATTTCATCCCCCTCGCACCCCAACAGGGGGGATGGTATTTCACGTCCTCCACGTGAGATTTTAAAATCATTGTTGTTTTCGTTATCAGCGACCCGGTATATCATAAAAACAATACCCACGTCGATTTTCAGAATTTGTCACCACCTTTTCTTCTTTTAGGGGTTGATTTCTCAAAAAACCTGAAACACGTATTTACTCATTTATCGTTAGAAATACTCCTGTGAAGTTTCGAATAAAATAGTCCAACTAATCTTGTTTCCCCATACAAACTTCGGACCCCCATTTCACCCCCTTAGGGGTTGAATTTTGAAAAATCCTTTCTTAGTGCACCCCTACACCTTATAAGGAACCTACGTGCCAAATTTGGAATCTCTAGGACCAGCGGTTTGGGCTGTGCGTTGATATGTCAGTCAGTCAGTCAGTCAGTCAGTTTCTTCTTTTATATATTTAGATATATGTGTGTGTGTGTATATATATATATACATATATTCATATTTATTTATATGTGTAGGAATGTATCTATTTATGTTAATTAGTATGATTTATGTATGTGTGCTTTAATATTTACGTGATTGTATATAAGTTTGAATTCAGTAATTTTTTTGTTTGCCACCCACTTTTAATACGTTTGTTGCTATTTTTGCGCTAGGTTGTCTGGAAGAGATTGCTCTTTAGCAATAAGACCGCCTGTTGTTTACCTCTTTTTTTAAGTTTTATACGCTGTTATAATAATAAATAAATAAATAAATATTAGGGGACAATTTTTACACAAATCGAACTAGTTCCATAGTAAGCTCAATAAGGCTTGTGTTATGGGTACTAGACGACGATATATTTAATAGATATATACTTAAATACATAGAAAATATCCAAGTCTCAGGAACAACTGTCGCTGCTCACCACAGAAACATATGCCCTTACCAGGATTCGAACCCGGGACCTCTAGCTTCGGAGGCAGTTACACTACCAACTAGGCTAAACAGGCCGACAATAACATAATAATAAGTATAATAAGCTATGTAATTTATTGACGTGTGCAATAAAGAGTTTTTATATTATATTGTATTGAATATATTCTTTTATTATTTCATTCGATTCATGCACGAGACCTAAATCATACACCAGACATAACATTTTCAAGATATATATAATTTGTATACATTATAAACCAAACCTGCAATTGCTAAAAAGGGCACAGAAAAATAATTTTCATGCGCTCTGCCTATCCCTTTTGGGAATATAGGCGTGAGTTTATGTATGTATAAAACAAATGAATGCAAAGTAAGCTTTAAAATGACCAAATAATACTGTGTTACATAAACTGGATACACTCATGAACGTTCACTTCAAATGTTGGTATACAAGTTATTATGGTCAATGGGGTATCCATAGATATACTAATAAGAAAACAGTGTTGCCAATTGAATAAAAACAATGTTTAAAAAATGGCGTATATTAATGAAAAATATTTGAGTTTATGTAACGAAATTCGGGACAGGAAATCTCTTCTCGAGCGTTGAAGAGAGCGCGTATATTAAACATAGTGATTTGTAGAAGGATATCATAGTTAATGTTTAATAAATGATCAATCAATCACATTTGGTTTTTACATCTGCAATTATTATGTTGTAAAGGCATGAAATAATGCTTTTAACCACATTAAACACACCATTTTCACATGTTTACCTTAGATAGGAGTGTACAAAGTTGAACTTTATCCGAATCCAGCTAAAGTAATTAATTAGGTTTAGAAATAACTATTGAAAAGCTTTCATTTGATGAGGTGTAAGTTTGTTTGCTTCTCGGGTCTTACTACTATAAGCATGACTGGTAAAAATAACTTCTTTTTATGCCGCAGCATGAACCAATAATGTTACGGTATTGGTCCAATATGAATTACCTGTATTTTTCTAATATACCTGCCATACAGGTTCCGCTGATTTGCGGGCAAGGCCCAAAAATTGGACTTCGTTACATACAAAATGTGCTCTGATGTTTTATAAAAACTATTCATAATAGTATCATGTCTGTCCTTGTATGTCATAAAATAGTATTTTAAGCAATTTTTTTAATCCTCAACTATCAACAAAAGGAAGATAAACATTTTTTATTTATTTTATAATTGATGGTGACGACGCTTTTCCATACAAATTGTAAATGTGCTTTCGTGCAATTTTTTTTAATCTCATCATTTTAGAGCATATTTGATGTACTTTTCAGTATTTTACTTGGACTTAAAATAGTTTTATTACGCTCTCAGCTTAATTAAGCGTTGAAAAACTCCCAATTTTATCAAAAAAACTTTGTGTGCCCTGAATCCACGCTTTTATGGAACAAAACTTTTGCTACCATATTTTTTCATTAAAATCTACCAATTATTTGGTAGAAATAGATGAAGTACATTGGAAACGCAGTCTATTATCTACCGCATAAACATAGCTTTTCTTATTGGCCACATTTAGTCGTTTACGGGCGGTCAAAACGAGTAGACACTGCTTCGTCATGTTTATGATGAATGTAAAATTAAGTTTGCATTATACATTTAATCTATGCTATAAAGCTGTGTGTGTGGTCTTCTTTTCGTTGTAATGTCATAAAATTTCAATTTTTGTATCGATTTGGAGTGTGTGAGGGTCGGTATTATATGACGTATGTAACGTTTTTTGCCGATTTCTGATGTAGCGTTACTTATTAGTGGTATAAGGTCAATTCCACATTGGTCAACAAAAATTAAAACCTTTTTTAAGGGTTCCGTACTTCCGTAGTCAAGCAGGAACTCTGTCTGTTTGAGGCTTTGCTCTGTGATTGTTAGTGCTAGAAAGCTGCAATTTAGCATCGATATATAAAACTGGCGCAGAACCGGTCATTGTGGAAGTCTTTGGGGGAGGTCTATATCCAGCAGTGGACGATATTCGGCTGAAACGATGATGATGATGATGATGATATAAAACTGACAACGTGGTAAAATAAAATCTAAATAATATATATTTTAAGGGTTCCCTACACGTAAAGTGGGGATGATTTTTTTTGCTTCAAGCCTACGGTGTGGGGCCCACACCGTTATGCGAAATTGGTCCCATAATTTCACTTCTACTTGGTCGCATAATTTCGTATAGTGAAAGTTTTACTTACCTTGTCTACATCACCATCGACTATTAGGCATATTTTATATTGGTTATTTTTTGATGATAAATAATCAAATATACATGGTAAATACCCCGTTCTTAACAATATTCTAGTGTGACCATGTTAGCTCGAAATCTTGAATCAAATATATGTATTAGCTTTTTCCTTAAGTACTTATATTTACTTTTATGTAATTGTTACATAAAAGTTATAATGCTGCTTTTATGTGAATTGGGCCGATTTTTAGGGTTTGCCCTTGTAATTGATCATTTTGAGCCGATATTGTTAAGTGTAAGAGGTAAGACATTGATGATTAGTTATAAGCAATAAAACAATTTGAGTTAATAAAATCCCGTACTTGCGATTTAATTCGTTTAAATTGTTATATTTGGGTCGTTATTAATAGAAATTTACATAGTTAAGGGCTTTAACTACAACCAAACTTAACTGATTCCTTTGATGAGTTACCCATATATTTTGTAGGTATGATCCACATTCGTTACAAAAAGGACGCAATCGTAATTTTGTTTTCTCTAAGCTTTTAAATATTTTTAAACGCTTAACCATTAATGAGTATCAGTCGCAGAAATAGTAGACACATTACAATAAAAGGTGAAATAAAAAACCGCATCCGTAACTCTACTAAATTAAAATGAATATATTGTTTTTTCTACCCTGTATACCTATACTTTAGGTTTGTAGGTAACAACATTTATTGACACTCCCCGGTACTGACTAAAATAATTGACTTGGTTTAACATTACATCTCAAAACTTTTTTGTAGTAAATAGGTATAAGAATCTTTCTCCATCTTTTCACATGTAGGTAAATAATGTTTTTGATGTGATGTGTACCCATACACCAAACGGGCTGAGCACTCTAGTTACTTCTCATATGTTATACATTACAATCATTTGTAATTGTATTAAACCGATTTGGTACATAATTAATAAAATTATTTAATAATTATTCACACCGCTTCCGACCGGATGGCGCCATTCAAATATGAGACGTATCTACTGGGCAAACGCTTGAAAACCCTTGTGCAGTCAGGTTAGAATCGTATCGTACCTAGGCTCTGCTTGCTAACGTTGTTGATACGCGCCCTACGCCGATCACGTTTATTTCGACAATCAATAATTTGGCAATTGTAGTAAATGCTCAGTGTGTTAACGAGGGATTATTTGATATTATGGTAGGTTTAATTTATAGCCAAAAGGTGTATTAAAAAAAACTACTGTACTAAAATCAGTTAAAATTGTTTAAAAAATAGTAATAATAAAATCCCCGGTGGTTTTCTTTTTTAAGAATGGGTAAAATAATTGTCCTGACAGTATAGTAAAAAATCACCAACTTTTGAATTAATGTATAGCTGTTATTAATTTATTTCAATATTTTTATTATTATTCATAAATGCTCTACGATATAAGAGGTGATTTTTTAAAATACTGTTTTTAATAATATGTTTGTCCCTTTACATCAAAAATCACTAGTGAAGGATTTAATGATTATATAATATGAAAAATATAAACTTTAAAATTTTTTTTTCGGAAAAGCTCAATATATTTTTTGGGGAAAACCTTTGACTTATTATCCCAAAATAATGTTCTATCAGATTGCAAAAAAAATATAGTGTAGGATTTAATGTGCAATTCTCGAACAACTGAAAGTTTCTTTCCCGGACTATTATTTGTTGCGAGGAGATCACGATATTTGTAATGCGATGTTTACCCAGTTTACTGTAAAATCAATGTACTACTATAGTCTTCAATCATAGTGGGTAAAACTGCTGCTTTACTTCAAAATCTTTTAAAGCAGATTAGATGGATAAGTAGCAAAAATCGTCTCATTCGTTTCCGGCACTTTTTGGATAATTTTTACTTATTTTTTTTATACCGCGTCAGTGACAAACAAGCCTACGGCCCGCCTGATGGTAAGCAGCTCAACGTGCAACTCCATGGAGTGTCACATGTGCGTTGCCGACCCTTTAAAAATCTTTATTTGTACTTTACACTCGTGTTTAGCCACTCACTTGCTTTTGGTAACAATGGTTACCAGATATCACCCGTATTACAAGGGAATAAAGTTCAACTCAAAAATCAAAGCAAGTGACTGGTTAGGTCCTTTCGATATATTGTGCTAGGCTTGCTATAAATTACATGGAATGAAAATTAAAAGAAACACCCACGAGGTCACAGTAGAGCCACTACTAAGTGGTTACAAAGTGGAGTAGTAGGTGCTTTCTTTGTGCGTGATCCAACACGCACTTTGCCGGTATTTTTCTTATTACATTATGAAGTATTTGATACACCTTAGTATTCTTGACAATGACGTGACAATGGCTAAGCGCGCGCTGTATCGCAAAGACAGTAACTAGTGAGGCGACTCAATTACGGCCAGCAGCCATAAATCGCGCCGCCACGGCAATTACTGTCGTCGGTCATCCGCAAAACGATGTTAATAGTCCTGAATCCTACATTTATCTCTGCAACACTTGAGCTTTCATATATTTAAGAAGGCGGACGGGATTTGGATTTGCGTAACTATATAAGAGTGGTATTCCACTCGTCCAATATATTTGTCCAATATACTTTTGATCAAAGAAATTGGATGATTTCATCAAACTTGGATGGGACCCCGACATTTGATCAAAAATTCTGATGACATTTAAATCAATATGGCTACGCGTGAAAAAAAAACTTGGACAAAGATATTAGATAAGTGGAATGGGCCTCCATCAAAGAAATTTGATCAAAGATTTGACAAAGAAATTGGACAAAGATATTCCACTCATCCAATATCTTTGTCCAATATACATTTGATCAAAGAAATTGGATGATTTCATCAAACTTGGATGGGACCCCGACATTTGATCAAAGATTCTGATAACATTTAAATCAATATGGCTGCTCATGAAAAAAAATGAAATTTGGACAAAAATATTGGATAAGTGGTATGGGCCTACGTCAAAAAAAATTGATCAAAGATTGGACAAAGTAATTGGGTAAAGATATTGGATGAGTGGAATACCACCCTAAGTAATGGATGGATAATACGAAAAACTACCGAGCTAATATTGGATAAGTGGAATGGGCCTACGTCAAAGAAATTTCATCAAAGATTAGACATAGAAATTGGGTGGTAGTTTATTGACGTTCATAGGTGCATGTAATATGCCTAATTTGAAGAATCTATAAAAAAAAGGGTAAAGATATTGGATGAATGAAATACCACCCTAAGTAATGGATGGATAATACGAAAAACTACCGAGCTCAGATATATTTACTACGCATCTGTTTTATTCTGTGCTTCTAGCCTACTCACTAAATTTTGCAGTGTGATAGCGAGCGGCAAATTCCATACTGATTCTAATTCAAATTTTATACACCCTGGTGAATAAATAAGCAATACGCAATCGAAAACAACGAAGAAATACGTAACTGTTAAATAAGGTAGGCACGCATTAAAGGCATTGTAACAATGCCTATATTTGAATTCATTAAAAACTATTACGCGCTTGCGCTTCCAGACAATAGGTACTTCACTCACGAAATGATCTTATTTAAAGTTTGTAACGGTTTCCATGTAGAAAGGAATCCTGGTTGTTTGTTTGCCTAAACGTATTTACACGGAATAGGTTTAGTATCTATCGTTTTTAGGGTGCCGTAGTAAACAAGGAACCATTATTGTTTCGCCATATCCGTCTTTCTGTCTGTATGTGGCTTAGCTCAGTAACCGTAAAAACTAGAAAGCTTATATTTTGCATAATTATACGCGCCGATAAAACGCGATACGTATTATGGGAATGCATTTATTTCTTGCAAATCCCATTGTGTATTAGACAGCTCGTTTAAAAAGAATGAGAGCTTTCTTTAACTATTTTTGATTTTGCTATCCGTTTTCTGGTTATCAATTTTTGTAACTAGTGCTAAATTTTTGTTGAAATCAAGTGCGTTTGTAGCATACTTCAGTGTTGGCAAAAACACGTTATGTTCGTATATTATTTCCACATGTAAAACACAAACCTTGCTGCTTCGTAAACGGACAGTCGAATAAAGTTAATTTATCTGAAACAGCAACTACTTATAAAGCTTTTTGCGGTCTAGTTTCCGTGCTATTAGAGTGGTTGGTGCCGCTACTCTGGGATGAGAAACAATGCAAAATTTCTGCGGTATGTTGACACAGTATCCATATATGAATTTATGTCAGGCGTTACACAATAATGTTTTTCTTATTCCCATTGCTTCACAAACGGGACTTTTCACCACATGGTCTTAAAACATTTTTACATGATTGATCTCCTATCATAAATAGAGCGGCCAAGTGCATGTCGAACTACGCACAACGAACTTACTACTAGCTTTCCTAATTTAAAGCCACTATCCATCCATCCATCCTCCTAGCGTTATTCCCAGTACAGTTGCATCCTAAAGGATGCCTGGGGTCCGCTACCTAATTTAAAACCACTATGTGAATAGAAAAAGGTCCTATCTCCATAAGACACTCAGAGCACTTACGTGTTTTTGCCCACGCGAAGCGGTTTTTCAACGATAACTTAAAAATTGTTCAACTTATCTTGTCCAAACAAAAAATCCGTGAAAGTTTTTTTTATATACTACGTCGGTGGCAAACAAACCTATGGCCCGCCTGGTGGTAAGCGGTCACCGCAGCCCATGGATGCCTGCAACTCCAGGGGTGTCTCATGCGCATTGCCGACCATTACCAACCGACCGACCGATACCAATGAACGCAGTATTTCACGACTAAAAGAGTGATTTAAGTTTTTTCCCTTACAATAGTTGAATCGAATATATTGTGTGACTTCAGAGTAAATTGTTAATTTGTAGGAGCTGTTTCGCGGGCCGCTTGTCCTAAATTTTGAGCATTTATTGTGCTTTACTTGTAGATAGTTGGTCGCATGTAGATTTTGTATCCACTCTAAAACCTGGTTCGAATGAAAACTATTATATATTTCTATAAAAACATTGCCGAGCGGCCAATTCTTTTTTTCACTTCTTGTTGCGAAAAATGTACAGTTGCGAATAGAAATGAATACTTTAATAAATACCCGACTCCCCATATACAACGAACATACGTCAGCTTCTACATACACACACACACACGCTATACCTAGGTACACTGTTTGCTGTTCGTAAACTAATGCTTGAGTTCGAGCTGGGATGGGGATAAATACAGGCAATAGGCTTGCGGTGTCTTAACATAATACGCCGGTGCTTACATTTGACAGTGTTTATTATCTTGCGGCAAGAAGTGACGTACGATAATATATATAATAAAGCTACCAATCCCGCTAACCGGAATGTTTGTTTGCTTTAAGCGTTTCATTTATTGACGTAAATAATTGCTACGTTATTTCACCATGGCGACTGTACAACTCAAAAATGTCGCCATTTGTAAATTAATAAGGAAGAGCGTTTAATTGAATATATATAATGTCATATAAAAATATGTTACGATTTTGGTTATTAATCGTGTTATTAAATCAATTAAGGGTATGAAGTATCGTTCTATGAACATAGTTACGTAGCAGGCATCGCACTGACAGAACAAAAAGGCGCATAAAACTATCAGAGGGCCTACTTCGAAATTTGAAAATCGAACTTCGTATCGTGCCGTCCCTTTCCGCCATATAGTGTATAACACGAGAGTGAAATGGACGGCACGACACGAAGTTCGATTTTCGAAGTTCGGAGTAGGCCCTCAGGAGTAGGTACCTACCTAACTTGCATTTTAATAAAGGGAGATTCTTTTACATTCTTGCCTTAAGCTAACAGTGCGATATGAGAAAGGGGACTTAATTTTAGCGTGTATCTCGGTCCGATTCCTCTTAAGCCAAACAATATCTGCGCGCGGTGCAAGTGCCCAACAATGCAACGGCCAGCCACAAAGCCCGCTAAGATAATGGATATTGCTTTTCTTGCGAGTTTCAAAGCAGCCTACTTCGAACCTCTTATAATCCGCTTACAGCTTCTCGCGAGTACGTTATTGTGCTTTAGTGGGAAACATTTCCCTCGGAACTGAAAATTCGTGCCTCCGGTTACTTACGACTTTGTGATCCGGCTTTGTAGCAAATAGCCCCAATATCCTAATGTACGGTACTACACGCCGGCCCAGGTCCTCGGAAATTCTGGATTTAGAAAAGCTATCTTACTATTTTTTGTTCAGTATTTGTAGGTATAATTTAACATACTTCGTTTTTAGAGTTCCGTAGTAAACAAGGAACCCTAATAGTTTCGGCATGTTCGTTTTATGATTAAGCTATCCGTTTGCGTGATATCCATTTTTGAAGTGCTTGCTACGTGAAAAAACATGGTAGCATATACTTATAAGATGCTTCCAAATTAGATGCCAATACTTTCAGAGCTGATAGTACTCGTTCTTAAAAATAGATTTAAGTATAAAACTAATTTAAAGTTTATGTTAGTTTTTGGAGAATATTAGGCAAAAAACTGCGCCACGTAATAACAACCTGTTAATGAGATAATCAGTATTCAATGATTATGGCTGGGTTGCACCGACTTACGATCACAGACTGATCAACGTTAAATATGGCGCCGGCAGCTGCCATCCTATAAAAACTTGTCACACTTTCCATACATTAAAATTTTAACGTACACAGCTTACGATTTTTTTTTTAATAAAAATGGGATTGCTCTTGGCCAGCATCTAGCCAGGGGGCAAAGATGAGGCCGACGATGAAGCGAGCTCACCCAGAAGATGCCTATTCACTCGTGCCTTAAAAAGGTCCAGGTTATATGAACTCGGAAATACAGACGCCGGCAGAGAATTCCAAACCTTAGAAGTGAGCATTATAAAAGAAGATGCAAAGCGCTTGGTTCGAATTAGAGGAATTTCGACCAGGTAAGGATGGTAGCCAGCCGTACTTCTGGATGTCCGATGGAAGAAGGGGGAAAGCGGTATGAGCTCATGGAGCTCCTGAGCACACTCACCGAAGTACAGTTTGTAGAAGACGCACAGACATGCTACTTTGCGTCGTGCTAAGCTCTGCAGCTTATTTCCCACTACCGTACTGCCGTCAATGACGTATTACAGACGGTTTGGTGCAACCCAGCCTAAGACTTCTTGGATTATCGTACGAAACCTCTTTACCGTCACTACTAGTATTCTTTGATCTGTGCCGTCACTTAAGAACTGGCCACTTCAACTAGCATTCAATAAGTAGCTCACTTGACAGAAAGTGATAACCACCTTGTCAAGCAGATGCGCAGGTGCATGCATATTTGGATTATGTTTGGGAAAATGTTTTATTCACTAATTTTGTTCGAAAACTGAAAACAAAGATTTCATAAAAAAAAACGCTTTATTAATTCTTATTTAGAGTACATTATTTTGATGTAAGCTAACATCTCGTACTTTTCTTTCATCTAATTTGGAAACACCTTATATATTTAATGAATTTAAACGGAAAACTATCACAGCTTAGTCGACATTACTAGTTAACGACTAATAGCCGAACGTAACAAATCTACAAG
This sequence comes from Notocelia uddmanniana, assembly GCA_905163555.1. Taxonomy (NCBI): domain Eukaryota; kingdom Metazoa; phylum Arthropoda; class Insecta; order Lepidoptera; family Tortricidae; genus Notocelia; species Notocelia uddmanniana. The sequence goes on along the minus strand of LR991059.1, from coordinate 18,231,563 downwards.
GAAAAGTAAACTTTTTCGAATTCCATTGATTACTTAGATTTGTTGTTAGTAATGTCGGATATTATATAGTACTTAGATTTAAGTGTGTGACATTTTAAATCGGCGTAATATCACTTGTGGACAGCTACGGAACCCTACATTGCGCGTGGCCCCTTATTTATATTAATTATTCAGCACCTGGGCGACCGAGCTCGGCGCGGAATAAGCATATAAATATACAAATATGCTCGTTTGATAGTATAGGATAAGATTGTCAAGTGTACTTCATCATCATGTCAGCCGAAGGATATCTACTGCTGGATATAGGCCTCCCGCATAGACTTCCACAATGACCGGTCCTGCGCCACCCGCATCCAGCGGACACATTAGCATGATTTATAGGCTGTAACACCGTATTTTTTCGTGAAAACGCGGGTCAACTTAGTAGGATCATGGAAAACAAGTGACTCCTGCTGCCTACTAAAATTCGTTGTTCCACTAAACTATTCTAGTTGTGAAAAGCCTGGATCCAATCCGTTTTCGGCGAAATTACAGATCAAACCAGTAGGATAGGTAGCGTAAAAAGTACACTAAAAATCGGAATTCGTGACACAACCCAAAACTCACTATTAATTGTAAAAACTAATACAGAATAGAAATCCTATGCTACATTATTAAGCGAGCAACATTTGTATATATATTTTTATACCATGTCGGTGGGAAACAAGCGTACGGCCCGCCTGATAGTACCCGTTCACCGCAGCCTATGGATGCCTGCAACACTAGGAGTGTCACATGCGCGTTGCCGACCCTTATTTGTTTGTAAATGAAATCTCGTAGACCTCTCTAACGATTAATGAGGGTCAAAAATCGATTCAGCTTAATATTATCTTCGGGACAACTACTACTCTCCGGGAAAAGAACTATTACTAAAAGAAAATTTAAGTTATGATAAGTTGTTTCGGTCATCACTTAAATTCTCTTTTCGTAATATTTCTTTTCAGTAAGGCGTTTAATATCCTTAGTACCTGGGTGACCGAGCTTTGCTCGTGTTTTCTCGGAAAATGAAACCGAACTAAATCGTTTTTTCGCCCTCGTTAACCCCTATATTGTAAATTTCATTAAAATCGTTTAAGTGGTTTTCGAGGTTTCAATTACAAACAAATAAATATAAACAAACAATAATAAAACAACGTAAAGAGACTTGAAAAATGGTAACCATGGGCCTGGGGCTTATACCTTTGTAAAACTAAACATACGACGAAGGCAATATTAAAACAGACAACATTCGATTAACTAGTTTTTGCCCGCGACTTCGTCTGCGTAGAACTCGTTCTCGCTGTAGAATTATTTGTTTTCCCATACAATCTTTGACCCTTTTTTACACCCCCTTAAGAAATGATTACATTCAAAATGACATGTTCTTTCCCGCGCACGGACAAAATTTTAATAGAAATCCTATTTTCAAAACGAATGATTAATTGCTTGTTTCGGAATATGAAATGTACCGATTCCAGACGAATGAAGCCCGTCAAAACACAGACTTCGGATTACGCCTTACGGCTAAAAACCAACAAAGTGAGAGAAAGAAAAATCATCAACATCACCTATAGTATGTGCCCGTGAGAGAATGAGACAGAGAGCAGAGTCTTGAACCAAGCATTGGCTCACGGAAACCACAAATTGTGGCATAGCAAGTACAAAATTGGAGTTCATCAGACCTTCACCACAATTATATGAGACCAATGTCGGGGTACCTGCTTTGAAACAAAAAAGGAATTATCAAAATCGGCCAACGTGGTCAAGAGTTATCGGGGAACATACATACATTTAAAAAAAAGAAAAAAAAGAAAAAGCAAACATGCAGACGAACTGAGTACCTGCTTCCTTCTATTGAAGTCGGTAAAAAATAGTTTATTTTACATCTTATTGCTTATAACACTCGTCGAGACATTTGTACAATTCTCTTGTATGAAATTATGAATACATTTTTACATTAATCTACATAGATATTATATTAGTAAGAAAAAATACCTGACAAAATTGACAGCTGACTTTTAATTTTCAATATCATTAAATAACAATTTAATATAAAAATAAAATACGTATGTGTAGATTCTGAGTTTTAACGTATACCGACTATCGGGAAAAAATATAAAATGCACACCTCTGTGAAACGCAATGATCACAATCGGCTATGTGCGACACCACAGAAAAATATTTAATAGCATTCGGTATAAAATAATCGATTTCGATAATTTTTGTACAGCACTATTTCACTCACACATATATGCTTTCATTTTTTGGAAACGCGTAAATTTTGACTTTGTTGTTCTTGTACATCCTAATTCTATGCGACAAAAACAATACATGTATAATGATAAAAGTTTCGCTACGCAGTTGTGCCGTGAAACGTTGTCCCAACAGAGCGGGGTTCTTCATGTAATAACCGAAAGCTGGAAGCAGAGCGGCAAGGCATGTGAGGCGGAAAGCAGAGTATTCACACAGAGCGGGCTTCTTATGTAAGGCTGAGGGCCGAAGGTCCGAAGCAGAGAGGCGAGACACGCGAGGCCGAAGGCCGAGCCTCCCAACAGAGTGAATTCTTCGTGTGAGGTTGATGACTGAAAGGCCGAAGCAGAGTGGCAAGGTATCCAACAGAGTGGGCTCCTCATTTACATAGAACGGGATCCTTATGTAAGGCTGACGGTCGAAGCCCCGAAGCCGTGTGGCAAGGTACGCGAACCGAAGGCCGAGAGTCCCAATGTCTAGACATATAAACAGACAGACCAACCGACACAAATTCTTAAAACTGTTGAAATGTGGTGTTTCGTGGCCCTCCACTGATTTATCCAATATCTTCAATGCACAATTTTCCACCCTCTACAGCTTTATTCTTTTTATAAATATGGGTTTTTTTACCCTAATTCCAAAATAAAAAACAGGTAAAGCGTTTTGGTTATCTATTTTTTATGATGACCTTTGTAATTTAACTGTGCAATCAAATAATTTTTAATAAAAAACAATAATAGTACATACCTTTGCGATGTTACACTTCTACGTTTACACCAAAAACACGAAACAAAGTTATATTTTGCGAGAACACACATTTAGGCGATCAAATTTCTTACAAAAATGACGGGTATATTGGAGTTGGCCAATAACTTTAAACTCGTGGGGTTGACTGTTTTAATCATCATGTGATTTAAGTGTTTTTTTTTTTAAATAACTGGCAGTAGCTGTTTTTCTCAGCCGATGAATCTTTGTTTTTTGCTACATAATGGTGGGTAAAACGAAAAAATTAAAAAAAATGGATTTAGCGTGTTTACACTCTTAGCAAACAAAATTATAGAAAAAATTGCTATTAAATTGTTGTAGGCGCCCATACAAACTTTTATCACCCTTTTCACCCCCTAAGGAACGATTTCCGGAAAAAAAAACTATCCTATGTCCTATCCCGGGACTCAAACTATCTCTATACCAAATTCTATCAAAATATTCATGATGGGTTGTGGGTAAAATGCATATGTATTACAATGTCTACACATCAAGAATCGGGGTACGTTTTCTAAAAATAATACTCAATTTCATGAAATTTGATCGTAATATACCGCACCTGTGAAAGCAGCGAGATTGTATTCTGTGATGTTCAGGTAAATAACATGCATAAGTGTTCACAAACTTAAGCAGAATGCTTGTAAATGCATGGGATGTGTAAGCTTAAGGTACGGTGCTTGGAACTCTTCCTAGAGACGCTAGATGAAACCCAGTTTCAACTTAGAATATATAAGATTATTTTTAGTGTAAATATATATTATTAGAATGTGCACACTGGAAAGTTCTAAGAAGTTGGTAACAACACTGGTCTGTAAGAAGTACCTACTATTTTAGTTGTAGGTTTACTAGCTCATGTCAATATAATTAGATTTGCCACAGGAAATTCAATTGTAATGTTATCATGCTAGTTGATTTGATTACAGAACGTATCAAACAAGTATAGAAAATGACTGATGGAAAAGCTAAGACGCCACAGACAGACAGACGCACAGAGCTGTTGGGGAGTAACGACGCCACGGACCCGAGTGCTCCCGAGAGTCGGTCAGGGCCTCCGTCTACGGCGTGTCTTCGTCGGTCGGAGTGGAATCCCAAGGGGGCCCGCAGAGCTCTCAGCTCTGGCTTGCCTTCATTGACCGTCCAGAGAGGAATTGTTAGAGCTATAAAGCTATATGCTCGAGGGATGGAAGTGTTAAAGGCATAACGCTGCGAGTAACCTCGGAGAAAGCGCAGCACACCTCTCGACACCCCTGAGCCGCTCACACCGGTGTTGCTCCAGGCCGTCTTTACGATGGCATTTTCAGGAGCCCATCTAGCAAGTGGCTAGTCACCGCCTGCCTCGATAACATTTTACTACGTTATGGCAGGTGCCCGGAACTCTAGCAATAGCCCCATTACTTTTTCCATCCAAATTTCATCCATAGCCCGTTTTTTTTTTTTTACCCACGATATTCCCATCGCCTTCTGGAACCGGTTCACGGGTATCTATCAATGTACCCGTGAATAGGTTCTAGCAGGTGTAGGTACTACATCACATTAAACTTCTTCTCCAAAAGGCCTCTACGTGTTGGATTTATATCCCCACGCACGTCTTCCAAATGACCGGACAAATTAACCCATACAAATTAAAGTAAAAATTCACAATAAACAATCGTTTAACTCTCCTCGGCTATTTTGACAAGTCCCTATTCCGCTAAGAATTGGTAATGCCTTTTATGAATATTCTATTGCACTGAAAATCAATCAAATCTTACCCATTTCTTATAGGGTTCGCAATTAGGTAAACTACTAGGTGCCTAATTAGGCTAGTAAGAAGAGAAACTGGCTGCTGATCTTATTAGAACCAGGACGCAGTACCGGATAGTAATCAAAGTAAAATATACCGCGGAACTTACCGCGTGTCCTTCCTGCCTCACTTTACTCCCAGAATACGAAAATTAGTGTAAACTTCAGCCTCCGCGATACGAGCTCAGTCGACATTATGTGATACGAAAGCTACCAACTCCGAATAACTCCGGCGAACGCCTCATGTTTATTGCTAAAAGGATTAAAAGGATATCCTGCTCTCTTACTACATAAACTGCGCCCGCGGATAAACAACACCTTACTCTGTTAATGTGCCATTCCTGGCGCCCAAGACATTGTAAGTATCGTGAAAAGCACTTTTAACACAATTTAAATAGACACTACCGCTTTGTTGACTTATACTTAACGTGGTTTTAATTAAACGCAATGTCTGCTCATTTGAGATTGAAGTAATTACAAGTCACTGGGAAGAAATATTATAATACAATGCTCGTAAGCGTTACTCCCGACTGTGGAGTTTTATTAAAATCATAAATCCCGTGTCAAATGCACCCGCTGTGTGCCTGGAGTGAATAAAAGCTGTATAATTTTGTATTTTATGTAAATCACTTTCTTACAGACGTAACCGAAGTAGATTAACCTATGCATCTGTTGCCAAAGTTCTATGAATTTAGATATTAGAAATATATAAAAAAACTTTCTTTGTTCGGCTTTGCCTTAATATCAACCAGACAGTTACCTAAATAAACTTTCCTTATTAATCCTCGCTTGACGTTATTTTACTTACTAAGTACTTTTGCATTAAAAGTATTTGTCAAGTCAAGTAAAATTAAACACTTAATGAGCTTTTACAATAGTAAATTATATATGTATAGGTACTAATGCCAAGCGCCGCATGCCAAGCGTGGCGATTATGGCATATACCCCCCGTGAATATGGGGGAGGCCTATGTCCAGCAGTGGACGTTCTTTGGCTGATATGGTGGTGGTGGTGGTGGTATAGGTACTAGTTATAGGTATTATGCAAAACTCCATAGTTAAAAATACCCAATTAAGAAAATAAAATTACGCCCTTAAATATCATGGTTAACAAAAAATACAAACTTAATTTCAGATTTAGGCACCTCTCCGATTAGGTAATTCGTTTTATACATAGAGCAACATAGCTACTAAACAACAAACAGAGATAGTAGTTGGCAATCTGGTCCAAATTTGGTCCCGGGCGACATCAAGACAGATTATAGTCCCGCCCGAAGCCCGTGGCACTTCGATGAAAGTGCCGCTGCATTCTACCATGAGACTAATAAATTAAACCCACCACTATGCCTGGTTTATTGCTGCATGGTTTCACTGATTTTATATAACTAAGACTCCACGAAATTCGTCTTATAAAATAAGTAGAAAGCGCGACTGAAAATCGTCAAGAGATATGAATATTTTATTATGGTTGTTCAATATAAAACAAAAAAATTTAAATCGTGTAAGTAAATAAATATTTTACGGCTAAGGATTTTTTTAGATAAGAAAAAGTTTATTGCATTGTAACAAAAAAAACGTTAATAATTGTAATCAAAATTATTTTATTTTAAACTGATTCTATAAGCTTGTTGTTTGATTGTTACATTTTCATCAAACTTTCTTCTCCACCTACGAGTTGTTATGTTATATTATAATTGTCCCTGATAGTCCAACACATTAAGTTGACGAACGTGTAACACTTGAATAACTGTGATTAAGACTGTGATTTCCATTGAATTCGAATTATATATTTTGTGGTACTAATTGACTAATGAAAACATTAAAGTTAAAAGAGATAACATTATCTGTGATTCTACTGATGATACTAAATCGATTGGTTCAATTAAATTACTCGCGGCCACTCGGTGTTTATTTCTGCGGCCTGTTCATACAGGCGGCTATGAGGTATTGTAATAGATAGGATCATTAGCGGTCAATATTCAACAAAGGGTAAACATATCAACCGTAAATTGATCATTTGTAAATTAGGTAAAATATACGAGAACATTTGAATTGAAATAATGTTGTTTAGTTTATATTAGTCACAACATAAATGTATAATGTTCATTCACGTATCAAATATTCACACATCAGGAATGTTTATTGATATTAAATGAGATAAACTAAACTCATAGGAAAGTTTACTAATAATAAATTAACTTATGCAGCAATTTAATTATCCTAAGTACTTGAATACCTAATTGAATAAACGTTGCTAGCGTACAAAAACATGGTTAGGTGAATAGAAACTGTATTGAGGCGTAGCGAAGCCCGAAAATGTATAGGTTGTGATAAAAAATCACAAGAGAGATTTATTTCAGGTGGTCAATATTCAGTACGACTCCATCAAGAACATAACAAGGAATATTATAGTTGTCACTAATTGTGATTCAAATCTTTAGGTTAATGCTAAATAGGTTTAGTGCCTGTTCACCTCTACCGCCTAGATTAGCTTCTGCAAGTGTAAAAAATACCAAACTAAGAGTAGGGTCTAATTGCAAAACTTCCCTCCGATTCGATTTAGATCCTTTTTGTATTAATTAAACAACGTCACGTTTGAATAAGTAATGGGTTTTTATCAAAATTATTTTACATATTGAGTACATACCTACTTTTACGCACTTCAAATATCTAACCTAGAATAGGTAACTAGCCACCATTTCTTGTACTAAATCTAGTTCTGTGTCAATTCATAGTGAGAGAAATTCAGTTTTCGCAGTTTAATTTCATAGCAATTAGGTCTCTTCGCCGATCGAAATAGTTAAAAGCAGGACGCTTCAGTAAGGAATATTTGCTAATTAGTAAAGTTTCTCTTTGACGTTGCACTGGTATTTTACGAACGCAACGGGAACAAGCTCTTCGCGATAATTATCGTCGTTGCTAACTCCACGATCGCGAGTGTGAATAACAGAACCTAGTAGTGGAAAACCATACGTAAATTCTGCCTTTGACGTATCTCTCAGACATTAAAATTATGAAACCTTGACTGCAATCAATACTGAGGTGGAAATCGTAGTTACCTTTATCTCATCAAAAACATATATGTGAAAATGGCAGCCAAGTCCAATACGCGATGCGTGGTTGTCGTCTTCATCGTCAAAAGATTTGAGATCTAAAAAGGTGCCAAGTCTGGCACTAGATTGTTTACAGTAAATCTAATTTACTGCGACTTAATGCATTTTGAGCTTTAACTTCGCAGTTTTCTTAAATATTTAACAGGTTTCATGGTATTATAACATACTGCACAGAAAGCTGCCAAGTTAAGAGTCCCCAGTACGCTCGACTGAACTCGATTCTTCATACAAACGTAGTTTCGTTCTCATTCTAAAACGCCTTGCTGAAATAACATGAAAATTTGTATACACCATGGGAGCCGCCATATCCAGGTCGGAAATTGGTTTCTGTTGCTAGAAAATGTAATAGGAAAAAAATACAATTTTTTACGTCTTGTATGAAAACCTTAATAATCGCTGTATTTTTTCCATTATAATTTCAAGCAACAGAAACTAATTTCCGACCTAGATATGCTGGATCCCATTGTGTATACAAAGTTTCATGTAATTCTAGCATGGCGTTTTAAATGAGAGCATATCTTCGTTTGTACGGAGAACCGAGCTTACTGCGGACTCTTAAGACTCAAAATTCATTAAGCCGCAATAAATTAGTTTTACTGTTAAAAATCTAGTGCCAGACTTGGCATCTTTTCAGATAATCTACTTAACTTGGCACCCATTTAGATCTTAAGTCTTTTGACGGTGAAGACGACAACCAAGCATCACATATTGAACTTGGCTGCCATTTTCACATTTATGTTTTTCATGGGATATCATTACTTTTTGTCAAACTTCACCAAATTCTGGTTTTCATGAGCGAATGCACAAGTTACTATACAAAATACCTAAATCGCAATAGGTGCACCTCCAAAAAAAGAATTTTCCAAATTGGTTAATAAATGACGGAGTTCTGAGGTAACAAGCATAAATAATAATAATAAAACCGAAAAAATCACTGTTTTCTAAATTTTTTGGTGTACACGCATAATTAACAAGCTGGATGCCAAATTTCACCTTTCTAGGTCACCTGGAAGTGGATTAGGTTTTTAATTACTAGTCAGTCAGTCAGTGGTAAAAATGCCGGTTTTTGGACTTTAATATCTCAATAACTATTGCACCTATATTTATGAAATGTGGGGTTCCAGTTGTTCTAAAGGATCCTAATACATGTAGATACCAATCTCATTTTTTTTTGTTAAATAGATTTGCAGTTATCCACGGTAAGCAGAATTATTCTGAAATCGGCTGTTTGATGGCTGTGATCTTAATCAGTATATTTGATGGTGATAAACTGGCTTACCGTGATAATTTTTAAAGAAGTTTAAATTTAGATTAATATTGCAAAGTTTTAACAGCGATAATATGTCGAAATTGCATAAGTATTGTTAAAGTTGTATAATAATTAGTTTAATCATGTCAATAACTCTTATGCTCAAACCAATATTTAGTTTATCGTTATTAGTGAAAGGTGAATGCGTTTAATAGTGTCCGTTTCCATTCAGCAACGAATCTTTAATAACAAGCAGTCTTATGAACTTCTTGCCAGACAGTTGCAGGTACCTGTCAGACTAGATTCACAGACCCAGGTAGATTATCTCTCCCGACGGCCCCCGCTTAATCACGCGGCGATGAAATTTCAATCAGCACTCTCTGCGTCCAGCGATTATTAGGTGTTTCATATCGTGATTGTGATTCGCTATATTTATACGTGAACACATTCATAGATGCAATTTTGGAATGACTTAACGTAAGGATATCGGTTTAGATTTAGAATCGCTATGTCTTTGAATTAACTAACGTATACTAAAATTTTAGTAGGTTAAATAAAGCCTTAATTTACAACATTTCTAATATAAGTAAAATCATATCAAAATTAAATACCGTTAGGTACGAATACAGTGGCAGAGTACGAGTCCTGTAATAATTGACACCTAAATATGACCATAAAACAAGTATTTACCTTCCAGAGACAATCTTACCCAAATCGACCTAGTCCCAAACTAAGCAAAGCTTGTACTATGGGTACTAGACGACGATGTACATACTTATATTATATAGGTAAATACATACGTAAATACATAAAAAACATCCAAGACCCAGGAACAAATATCCGTGCTAAATGCACAAATAATGCCCTGGCCGGGATTAGAACCCGGGACTTCTAGCTTCGGAGGCGGTGTCACTACCAACTAGGCTAAACAGGCCGACAAAAGGTTACAGTTGACTTCAATAAAGCTCGTAAATAACCAGTGTCTTCATTGCTTCTAAATTGCTTATAGATAACACTGTTCCCGGTAACGGTATTCATTGATTGTGTATCTTTACGTAGGTATACGTATGTAAATCTTCAGCGAAGGGCCCGCATATCTCGGGTGGGCAATTTAATATCTGATGAAGGCAGATGTAATATAATAACTCTGTAAATATGAAGGAAGAGTGCAATTGATTGAACGTAAATAAGCAAGTTGCGGGGGAAAATATGATGCAATTGTTACAGAAAAAAACTCTTAATGCTTTTGGTATGTTTGACATAAGTTGGTGTTTTTTTTTTAAATCAATATACCTGTATTTTGTACTTTATAATAATTATGAGCAGTAGGTATAGAGAGTCATCATCATCTCCTAGCCGTATTCGGCCATAGCGACTGCTTTCTTACTGGTGGTGCGCTCTCAGGTGACTGACATAGACCATTTCTGCGTCAAAAGTGCGGCTATATTTTAGAAAGTAGAGTTTTACTAAATTACACCTCATCATCATCATCACCTACCCGCTAGTAATTGAATTGTATCGAGATGCCATTTTTTCGACAGCTGACAATTTTATCTTTTCTGTCCTATCGGTAGCTATTCGTACGACTCGCCGATCCTTAGAAAGAGTATAAATAATAAATGAAATTAATTAACTTTATTCTGCAAGTAGGCCGCGATTTAAACAAGTCAAAATCTACTAGCGTTTCCGGAAAAGAAGACGACTGCCGAGAAGAAACGCCGGTACAAACTCGACAGTCAGTCATTTTCTCCCAAAAATATTTACAATGCGTACGCAAGTTCAAGAAGATAATAAGAAACTGTATTACCAAGTTGGAGATAAGCAATAATGGAAATAAGAGATACAACATGGAAATTACTTCCACTAGACACTGAATCGTTTGATATGCTTTTAGCAAGAGCATTAAAGTACTGTTAGGTAGATGTAGCAGATCTAATAATAAATATACCAATTTTGTCATAAAATATTATTCTCTGAAGAACAAGAGCAGACTGATACCAAAATAATGGCTAAGTTTTATTATTTTTGATTGTATTTTTTTCGGTCTGCAGAGTTTAAGTAAAATTCATGTTCCTCTATGATATTATAAAATATCTTCGTCTTATTATTTGAGATTGTAGAGGCAGTATAATCTGTCATTACACAGCAACGTGGCTGGCAGGAAGGGCCCGAACCCGGCTCACTAGGCCACACAAATCGGATATAGGATATGAACGGGATTATGAGCCCAGCCAATTCAAAGTTTCACAACTTCGTTACTCGCACCGCTGAAGTTCTTAGGCGAAGTAGAAACTATGTTTACTAAAAATTGACAGCCCTGCAAACATCAAAAGGTAGATCATCAGAATTTGAATATGTTGAACGGTGCATTTCGATTATTATAACTACCTACTATAAACGTTTTGGGAACGATATAAATGTATTTGTAACGAGTGTACAACGATTCAATTCGTAAATGAAAACTGTGGTTAGTTTGTTGTAGTTACGAACTCTTACGTGTGAGATTGGAATATTTATCCTGTAAATAGGCTTCTGTCATCTCTATTTCCAAGTCTTTCTATCTGTAACATATCAAACTTACTTTCGGTAGTCCTGTTTAATATGGAAAATATACCAACCTTATCTACGCTCGAAAACGTTACGTAATCATCCCTCTGAGCCGCAATTACATTTAGCTTAATTGACATAAGACAACACGAACAAACAACACGAAAAAAGCGATATCTCTAGGATATCGCTTTTTTCGTGTCTCTGTAATTCCCTTTCAAAGAATCAGACATACCTAACAGTGGGGATCCAATTAGATATAGCGTTGTTTCATGACCTTAATCAAATTCAATTTCAGTTCAAAAGCGGCTCCGATTGAACCTCCGAATGAAAAAACTGCTTGGGTAAAAATACCTTCACGAGGACATACTTACCTTTGAAAATACGTACCTAATAAAAGTGTCAGTAGATGTGAAAGCGGTGATGTCCTTCAAAGTGCGGCATCATCAGCAGTGCGGTGAGTAATAATTCATACCACATATTTCAATACTGCTATCACTTATTACCGAGTCCCGGCGATTTGCAATACCATGATTAAATGCATTAGATTGTTATCAAATATACCTTTATTCCACGCACTAAGACTAACGCGTAGAACGGGTCCGCACAACAAATTAAGACCTGATTACAATCCAATAAGTTTAGTTAGATAAAGGATAACCCAGAGTATCATTCTCACCCATTTGAAAAGGGCGTTCAATCCGTTTGATGCCTAAATACATACGGCTTTCTTGCCCAACACGATTTAACTCTCCAATTTAACATAGTGACGCTTAATTACCAATGAATGTACGCCTCTGCCACTACTCCATCTTCGAAACTAAACACATAGAAAAGCTTAACTCTTAACGTCCAACTTGGAAGTTTAGTATTCAAAGTGCTCTCGAGCTCAGATCTCACTGGATTTAATTCATGGACAAGGTTGTGTCAAGTTGACTTGTCAATAAAATTGAGTCTAATTTGGTTAAGCACGATTGTAATTGTAGGAAGGTAATATTACTATGTCATAGGACAAAATATTTTACGTACACATGTTTTTATGAACAAAATGTTTTCATCAAAGATATATTTTTATTTTGACGTTTACGCCTTATTCCATTGTAAAAGGCAGCTTATGCATATGTCGCAAAAAAATTGTATAATGCACTGTTTAACAAAACGGCTAGCCCTTTTGTACTACGGCGGGTTGAGGATTAGTCGGACAGTCATTGCGATACGTTCTAAAATATGGCGGCTCACGTTCAGCCGTTTTGGTTCTGGCGCTTCGCAGGCCGATACCGCGGCGCGCTGGCGCACTGTAGGGTCGCAGTTCTTCCTAACACTCTTCCTCAACTCGCTAGTCGACATGCCTAGTTAGGGTTGCCTCCTATTTCATAAAATAAATAGTTATTTATTTTATGAAATAGGAGGCAAACGAGCAGATGTATCGCCTAATGGTAAGCGATTAGCGCCTCCCATGGACACTCGAGGGGTTGCCGTTTTTTAAGATGGGAGTACGCTCTTAAGAGCTCGTAGAGCGTTTGGTTTACACCAAAACAAGGCCGCCGTATACGGCCCTGTTTTGTAAAACGGCTGCATCAAGACTAGCCAAATAGAAGGATGCAAAGTGCCGAACACGTTCCGATAGACTTTCATTCAGCTGTATTAATCCGGCTAATCGTTGACCCTCCGTAATACAAAATGGGCCTGTTTTGTAAAACGGCGTAATATTATACGGCGAATTATACAATCTGGCTGTGACACTACAAATGCAGGGCGTCTGTGTGGGTGAGCACTGGCTGCTTGTAACGTACGCGGTAAAACTATTTTCTCAAACATGCAATGAAATATTGATGTTATGTTCCTTATAATAGGCTGCGAAGCATGACGTTTCAGGTGCGGCTAGGACTAGAGGTCGTTAATGGAATTTCATACAAATCTTACAGGCCCAGGCCGGCAAAGTCCTCTTTTTTAATTTCCATTCCACATAAATTTGTGGAACAGGCATCATGACATTCTGCCACTATGCGTTTTAAAAATAAAAAAGATTTTTTTTGTTGGGTATTTCATTGCATGTTTGAGAAAAGCACTATACATACCTCGGCGGGAAAAAAGGGGTTGCCCACCTTAGACCTATCCGTCTATATGTCTTCGGCCGGCAACCCCTTTCGTCCCGGCCTCTGTAGTAATGTACTATTACACTGAATCAGCCAGTGCTCAATGTCAGGGTTGGCGCATAGTTTATTATAAAGTAAAACATTGAAATTTGATTTCTGTTGGACTCCAAATATGAATCCGAGGTCAAAATGACAAAATTGGCCATAATTTTAAACATTTAGGTTACTGATCCGATTACGTCTAAAATCAATGAAATTTTCATCAAGTCATCACATTAAGATCCGAAAATCCCACGCCAAAAATTAAAAACAAAAATACTACATATAAAAATTTGGTTTTTTTTGTCCACCGTATTCCGTATTGCTTCTGAAGTCAAGGAGAACGAAGCTTGTGAGCTTTTTACACTCAATATTAAGGCGAATGTCATCGGTGACCTTTTCCAAAGCAGTGACAGTGCTATCTATACCCGGGGCGGAATCCAGATTGGAAGGGGTTGAACAAGGAGGTATACCTATGCCAGATTCGAGCTTTATTGTTGTAACAGTTATATCTAAGCCACAAACCAGACGGACGGACGGACATGGCGAAACCATAATTCCTTATTTACTACGGAACCCTAAAAACCGGAAGCAAAAGGCTTTATCTATACTAATATTATAAAGAGGAAAGATTTGATTGTTTGTTTGCATTGAATAGGCTCCGAAACTACTGAACCGATTTGAAAAATTATTTCACTGTTGGAAAGCTACACTATCCCCGAGTGACACAAGCTATAATTTATTTGCAAAAAAATTAGGGATCCTTACTAAAATTCCAATAATGTAACCTAAGGTGTTAAAAAGAATTGTTTGCATTGAATAGGCTCCGAAACTACTGGACCGATTTGAAAAATTCTTTCCCTATTGGAAAGCAATAGGTATAAGACTTGGATATCCTTTAGCAGTCGGTCATATGAGTAGCTAAGCTATGAAGACTAATTATGGTAAAGCCAAATTAAATAAAACTCGCCTATTACATTTGGAATAACAATAGCAATATTAAGTAGTTCGTAAGTTATATGAGCAATTGAGCACGTGGTAGGTATGTTCTAGCAATATTATACATAGATATAGTTGGGAAGCATCAATGCGATTTTAAGTGAATAGTCTATAGAATTTATAAACGAAACTTCTGGCGACGACCGTACGGCTTTTTGCATCTAATTTTGCCAACACGCCCAGGGGTGCTATTCGACTAATTTTAATAAATCGAAATCGGTTTTGTTTTAGCCGCGGGCATACTCCTCGATGCGTACCAAGCCTACTTACCAGAAAGCGCGCGCATGATAAAAACAAAAATAATTCAAATACATTGCATTTAATGGAATAGGCCCCTAGTATGTGATCTCATTTATAATAAACTGCAAGCACGGACAAGTATTGCCCTCATTGCCCGTAACTGTAGCAATACTACTGCATGAAGTACGCAGTTACGGCGAGGGCGGCAACGCGAATGCAATTTCATTCCGTTTTATTTGAACTCCTACCACAAGAGCCAGTAAGTAGACTGTAACGGGAGCGTTCTGTAAAATTCTCATTTCAGCGCACTTCTCTTAACACATTAATTGGCGTCTGGGACGTGTTTGCTCATCTGTGTAAGTGTCTTCTTATCTTTTGTCAGTGCATCCTACTTAAGAAGATCAGTCATTGATTGACAAATATACATGTAAATATTTAACTAGTTTCCGTAGGTCACTCATTGACTGACAAATATATATGAATTTAACTAGTATTTGAAAAATATAGTAATAGACTAATGAGTACGCTTTTGCGGGAGGATTTAGAGTATACTCAACTCACTACTCGGGAATTTTAATGAATACCTGTGTCTGCCTAATAATCTATGTCAAACAAGATCGATTAATCAACTCGTCGATAACAGATGCTCAAAGGAATTAGTGCCCCATTTAAATCTAGACCACTCACATTATGTTAAGCTCGTACCTACACTTAACAAATCCCTGCAAAATCGATCTTGTTGGTGCTGAAATCTTCGCCTCTGGAAATTAAATTTTCTGATAGATATACTCAATAATCATAATCCGATATTGAAGACTTGGATGATCAAACGATTCATAAAACGGTACGCCATTCCCTCTTCCATGACATAACAGTACAGGCGCATCTATAAAATGTTGTATCATTTAGGTATATATATAGGTCACAAGTATTTGTATCCTTATTCGCCAGTTTTTTTATCATTAACATGTTTATCACAGCTTCCAATATGGAATTTTCCGTGTTATTCTTTGGTGAAAATAGGAGCTGTCTTTACTATTTGATTAACTCTGCTGATATTGCTAGAAGCACAAAACATAGATGAAGTATGAGTATTTAAATAGAAGTATTTTAACGATGATCCATGCCAGAAGTGTTGATAGTGAGGGACCTTCATAAGTATCTAGATATCAACACATCAAATTCTCTGAAACAAAACAAAAAGTTTTACTCAGCATCAGCCGCGTTCATAGCACGCGTATACGCTAACAAAATGAACCACCATCCTAACAAGAGCTATAAAATAAATATAAACATGATAGCGCACTGTACGACTCCTCGTTATCTTCACTATGTCTCTTGCTTGAAAAATGTTACTCTCTGATATAGGTCAACCTCTTCGAGTTCTTGTAAATGGTTCATGTGTTCTTCATATAACTTATTTATTTAATCGTATGGCATTTATTTACGCACCGTGACATCTTCGAGAAGACAAGTACGGTTGCCAGTTTTTGTTGCACTTTTAGCACCACCCAGGGGTCATGTGTAGAGTAACGGTGGGTACTCCCTACGGACGTGGTGCAACTTATTTATTTATTTATTCATTGTAATGTCATGCATACATAATAAGATGTTACATTTTAATTATAAGTCATTCCATGACACCCTGTTAGGGCACACAACAAGACAAGTTATTACCATTCAAGTCGAAATAGGTCACTTCACTATGTTATAATTATGAAATCTAAGGCTACCTACATTGCTAAACTATCGTCATCGAGGAATTCGTCCACCGAGTAATAGCAATTCTCTAATAATAAATATCTCATCATTAGGTTGAAATTTGATCCATTAGGGACATGATTAATGATTAGAATGCATTTATACTGCGGACTTTCTTTGTACCTGGCTAAATTGGATTTTGGCAATGCTAATTTATTTCTATATTGCTTTCTAGTTTTGAAAGTGTCAGGTTTTACTGGAAATAGTTCTGGGTGTTTGCGAACAAAGAGTGCAACTTCCAGTATATATATATATAGATGGTAGTGTCAGGAGTTTATGTTTTATCAACTGGGGGCGGCAGCTGTTAGGAATGCGTATATTTGCTAAAATTCGTATGCATTTTTTTTTTGCATGAAGAAGAGTTGGCGGGCTTCTGCGCTGGCTCCCCATAGGACCACGCCATATCGAAGGCTTGAATATATGTAAGCGAAGTATGCTAATAAGTCGAAAGGTCTCTGGAACGTTGCGTACTCTCTACAGGTTTAGGAGTTTTCTCCCAGTAAGTACCAAAAAACTACTTGTGCAAGCTTTGGTACTGCCTGTTATAGATTACGCGGATGTGTGCTTTACCAATATCTCTCAGGAATATCTCAATAAGTTGGACCGCCTTCTTAACAATGGCATACCTTTAATTTTTGGCCTTCGTAAGTACGACCATGTGTCTTTCTATCGCCGCCAGCTCAATTGGCTCTCAATACGTCGTCGTAGATCTCTACGAATCCTCTGTACCTTATTCTCTGTTCTGTTTGAGCCTTCTGCTCCAGGTTATCTAAAAAGTAAAATTGTTTTCGAATCTCCACGTCCCGGGTGTGAATTGCGTTCCTCCCGCATACTTAAACTCTCAGGTCTTTCTCACCGGACAGGTTTTATGTCAAATTCTTTCGCCGTACAGGCAATCCGATTCTGGAATAAGCTTCCTCTCAGCATAAGGCAAGCCCCAAGCAAATTAGCTTTCAAGCGAATGCTCCGTAAACATCTGTTAGCAGAATAATTTGCATAGCGTCCATCATCCAGTATATTATATAAGATATCTATTTATGTATCAGTATGTATATATATTTTTATATATATATATATATATTTATGTACAAGGCATGTTTTGGGACATGGGGATTTGGGGTGGTAAATTTAAAGCCAGCAACCCCCTTAGTGAGGGTATCCTGGAAATTCGATTTATAAGGTCCATTTTCCGAAGTTACAGCAGTTCTAGTATACAAAGTATGTTTTGAGACTTCATAGATACAACGTGTCATTTGAGGACAATGTCCTCAAACTAATTGTTGCACATAATGCTCACACACACATGCGCATTTATTGGTATATAAGGATTAGTATGAGGACAAGACTTCGAAGTATACGATGTATACGAAGACTTCGAAGTATACGTTGTAATTATGAAGCTTACTTACTTCAGTCGGTATAGGTTTTTGAAAATTATTTTTTTAAGAAAAATGGGGTTGCATTTGACGCTGGTCACTTCTGATGGATAGTGTAGTGTAGGTAATTCAATAAATATTTATTTTATACGTATTCTGATAGTGATGACAGGAGGACTTCCTAGTAACTATACAATACGCGCCTGCGTGTGTTGTTTGCTTGTGTGTGTGTTGTTTGTTACTTAGGTAAACAGTTTATATTTTTGCAGTGTGTATTTATATTGCCGCTATAACAACTAATAAAAATAAAATAAAATATAATTAAACGGGTCACTCACGTCTTTATCGTTTCAGACCGGTTCGCGATATTCGACCTTAAAGACGTGAGTGACCCGTTTAATTATATTTTAATATGTCACTAACTCACGGGAGTTTTCTATATAAAATAAAATAAAGTTAAAAATTAACGTTATTGCACGACTACCAACCGCTGTAGATCTCTTGAAACGTAATAGTACGGTAATACACATTCAATTTATAGTATTACCAGTAATAACCTACAGAGCCGAGACGTGCAATGGTGCATAACTATGGGCCTTTTAAGGAAGCTCAAGAGCTCTACGAGATCGAATCAGAAATTTGGACATCCGTTGACGAACGAAAGTCACCGACATAGCAAACAGAGTCAGCGAGCCGAGGTGGCAATGGGCAGGGCACATATCGATCCACAATCCATTCCGACGACGCTCCGATTGTGGAATGAGCTCTCTGCCGAGGTTTTCCCGACGGACTACAGTATGGGGTTCTTCAAGAAAGGAGTGTATAAATTTTTAAAGGGTGGGCATTGGGCAACGCGCATGTGACACCCCAAGGAGTTGCAGGCGTCCATAAGCTGCGGTGACCGCTTACCATGAGGCGGGCCGTAGGCTTGTTTGCAACCGACGTGGTATAAAAAAACATACTTAGCCCGAAGAACCGATGGCCGCTTGGGCAAAAAAGGCAGGTCGCTTCTATCCGGCCAATGTGAAAGTCTACTGAGGCCTGTGTCCAGCTGTGGACGTCCTGTGGCTGAGATGATGATGATGTAGTCATAATTTAGTTGGGATCAAACTACGTACCGGGAGACTTCTGGTAATATATTAGTGATTAAACCTGTACCTATATCACAGCGTGTAATAAAAATTTATACCTACATTAGTTTGATATGAAATTGTGGGGAGGGGCTAGTGTTGCTATTTGTCCCTAGAGTAAATATATAAGAAACTAGTAGGTATATCGACGGGTGAAAATCTATTGGATTTAGTGCCAATTCTTACTTCTTGATTATTTTTCTACTCGTCGACTTACTTAAATCTTCTATTTAGGAAT
Source organism: Notocelia uddmanniana (assembly GCA_905163555.1). NCBI lineage: Eukaryota > Metazoa > Arthropoda > Insecta > Lepidoptera > Tortricidae > Notocelia > Notocelia uddmanniana. The sequence goes on along the minus strand of LR991059.1, from coordinate 18,211,961 downwards.
TCAAAGACTAAATTTCAATAGCCTTCCTACTTTTCAGTGTTGGATACTCTATGGCACTTTTAACTCGACTGAAATATTCATAAGCATAAGACAACACTGTAGAAGAGACCTACTCTGCCACTTGCACCGGCTCTTAACTACTTGTACTATTACTTATTCTGTGTCTTAACTCCCAACATTCATGCTAGAGAAACAACAATAATATTGATTGTTACCAAATATATTGTTTTCTTATATTGGTGGTTTCATTATTTGGCATCAAAAAAAAAGATCGTATAAGTTACAGTAAGGTAACTTTGAAATTTTATCAATTTCGAAGTTACTCTAATAAATAAATAAATAATGGCGGACAATCTTACACAAATCGACCTTGTCCCAAACTAAGTAAACCTTGTACTATGGGTACTAGACGACGATATACATACTTTAAAGATAAATACATAGAAAACATCCAAGACTCAGGAACAATACTCGCGATAAATTACAAACATGTACTTGTGTCTAATTTTAAGTTCTCATAATAAGTGAATTGTAAATTCATAATGTCCAGTCAGTTTGAAGTCCATTACCAACAGCAAAGCCGGAAGCGAAGACCAACTATGTACGGCATCCTAGCAGCCACGACCACTCTGACAAGAGTGAATGACTGAGAAGAAGAAATTCATAATGCGAATAAATGATCTTTAAACACAAATAATGCCCTGACCGGGATTCGAACCCAGGACCTCCGGCTTCGTAGGCAGGGTCACTACCAACTAAGCGAAAGTAGTCGTAATATACCTTACGAATACTTGCATTTAGTTTTTCATATTGAATTTTTAATTATTTTAGTTATTATATTATAGAGTACAGTAGTTTACATTGACTATTCAATGTAGTTTACTCGTTGAAAAAGTATTCCATACAATATAACAGTTACATAATTAGCTCTCTCCGGTCTGTTCATGCTTGCAAGGGCACATAGTAATTACCTTAATACTAGTGTTATTTTATTGTATGTAGATTGACGAGAGACATAATCCTGTTCTGGATTAGTTTTATTGTTATTAACGCTTAGAGACCTTATACATCTCTAACGTTTAGAGATCATTTACATCTCTAAGGACTTTGAAATAATTGTTATAAATCAGAGACCATATACATCTTTGAGATATTAAATTAATTTTATATACTTTTTGTTTATTCGGACACAGATCATATTCAATACGTCCTTAATATTTGTAAATTTATTTTCATCGAATTGTTAATCAGTATATTTTTTTAATCATCATTATTAAATAAGTTTGTCAGTTTTTTAAATTGTATAAATTCAAGCTTTGACATTTAAAAGTGCCCATGTGGCCTATTTGCAGAATAAATATTTGATTTTATGATTTTGATTTCTAAATCTCGTACCTCATAGTCATACCCATACATACACACACATAAGTTTGTTCTAGTATGACATATCTAACAAATAGCTGCGTCCCTCGCCGGGCATCCGCCAGGGCCACCAGGGCAGACCGTGCGTATAGGCCCATCAGAGGCAAGTCAAAGCTTAAGAGCTAATAAAAAGGGTCTGTGCTAGGTTAGGCATACCTGGCAGACAAATCTATACAGTTATCTCGACTCCCGTTCAGTTTTTCCCGACAGGCAATTCCGGTGGAGGCACAACGATCATGCAAAGCGTAGCGTGTGTGGCCACGATATCATGAAGCAATCAGGCATTCTTCGCCCACGTTCATGTTGGTACATAACCAGCACAATAATATTCGGTTCTAAATAAAAACTCTTGCTTAAAATATCAATTTTCATTTAATAATGTAATTAAGATGATACGCACCTTAAGTGGATTGAATGTCTCTTGATCGAAGTATACATCATTACAACCACAACGAGATGTTCTACAACCTTTCCTGCAATTGCAAGAGATGAACGCCAGATGTTTGGTTGATATTGGTTCTTTTGAGAATGTCATGGGACTGAGATGCTCATTCTGCATTTCCAACCCACATTGACAGGCAATCTTTGAGCGGCTGTGTTAACAGTATGCTAAGAAAGTACTTGATTATATGCCTGCCCGTGTGGTGGCTGAGGGAGGGCGTGTCTTGCTGGCGACAATTTGTCCAGTTCTTTTACATGTTCAAAGAAATCAACGACTTAAGGGAAGGCATGACTTGACAAATTGCCGCCAACAAGACTCGTGCTTAGCCACCACCCGCGTCGGACAAATTATCAAACCCTTTGCTGGCATTGGCATACTCAACTCAGCTATTTGAAGATTACCTCCGCCTGTCGAATGTGAGTGGAAGATTCCAAATGAGGATCTGTCCTACTCATTACATCCTTAAAAGAACTAATAGTAATCAGATCTGGAGTTCGTCTCTTGCTATTATAAAAAAAGTTGCAGAACATCTCGTTGTAGTTGTGTTGACAGAAAGCATAAATTTATGAAATATAAGCGGTATAGAATGTTTTAAACAATAGGTATACAACTATGAACAGTCAAAATTTCAGCACTAGCACAAATACCGGGCCTGCCGCAAAACACGAAAACCAAAATTTCGTTATTGTCTCTCTATCACTTTTGCATATTCGAGCGATAGAGAGGCAGATAACAATTTCGATTTTCGCGTTTTGAGATAGGCCCTCTGTAAACAAACCGCCTTGATGCATAAAATACATATTTATTCGTTATAAATGATCTCTGAAAACTTGTCAAAAACTGTTTATAAGTACTCTATGGTTTACAATATGTGCTAGTGGTGGACTTTGGCGGCAGAACATTGCAGTAATAACCCATATTGCCTATTTTTTTCCTGGATAATTATTTTTGGACGTTTTCTTATAATTTGTTTGACTAAAGTAATGGTATGGTATGTCACATATATTAAGGCGGCGCAAAAATTGACACCCGTACTTCTATGGCTAGCCATTAAACATCTGCCTAGCGCTAGCACGATAACTTATAACGTCACGTTTTATGTGACGTTTCAGTACATTTTGGCCATATAACGTGACGTTATAAGCTACCGTGCTAGCTAGGCAGGTGACAAATAGTTACTGGTACACATGTTAAGAACATTCAAAAATATATTGGAGTTGTTTAACAACTGTATACAAGCATATTGAAAACAAATTAAACTGGTATACCCCGAATTTATAATGATTATTCATTAGGTTTATTACTATGTAAACAAACCAGTACAAGTAATAGAATCTAGTGTACATTTAATGCAAATACTGGCAGCATAGCTTAAATAACTCTGCAGTCATAGTCAGAAACAAATAGTAATATCACTAACTAATTATGAATCGTAATTGCTAAAATATTTTAATATTTGCATTATAATTTTATATGAAAATGTGCCTTTCTAGGCCTATCAATATTACCAAATTTGCAAAACGTACTGTATTTCACAAGATAATATTGTTGACGTGCCAATTAGCTTAGAAGAACATTGGGATTTCAGAGACTTCGGGTATCGGCGGTAACTTACGAAGGTGATACTGCTGTTCTGCTTTCGTATTAAGTTATAAAACTTTTTAAAGTTACATTAGAGTTAAGGAGATCATTAGCATCAATACCTCGTGTGTTCATAAGTTTTGAGACGAATATTGTTTTGAATAAATCAATTACAGAAAATATTTCTGTCTAGGTTATTATTTTTATTGAATCACTGTACTGTAGCTGATAAAAGTAAATAGTGTTTATTTAAATAAGCTTTCAATATTTTTTATTTAAGCCTTTAAATGCGGTGGTCTCTCTTAGGTGCCGGCACCAAACGAAAAACGCCTTTTTTACTGACAAGTTAATGTCTCTGGTAGAAAGAAAGTTAAGGCAGCGGAACGACAAATTGTACACCAAAATGTCGATAGATGTTCTAACTACTGCAGAGACAGTACTGCAACCTTATCACCCTACGATGTTCACGATACGGGCGATTATTACGTATGAGGTACCCTTTTCTTTTAATTTTGAATACTACGAGTAGATGCTCAAACTATGCCTTAAAATTATCCATTTACCAGATGGACTATTGGAATCACTTGTTAAAGTTTATTTGACACGTTTATTCATCAATATAATTGGTTTTTTGACAAATTTTTAGAGAACACCGTAACAAAATAAAATTTTCATTCGAAAACTGCTAAAAGAGAAATGTATGTCTTTTATCAGCCAATAGAAGTAGCTTTCTTCGAGCCTGGCTCTAAATACTCCTGATTAGTCTTTTTGGACAAAATTACCTTTTATGAACACAAAACTGTTAAACTGTGTCTAAACTGTTAGAGCTAAAAACCTGCCGTAAATACTATTCAAAAATAGTTACTCACAAATGAGCTACTGGAAGAGAAGCAAGAGAATCCCTGATGAAAACTTTCGTGTCTCGCGGGTCATTATCTAGGTGTAGCCGAAGCAATAAATGGCAACTAACATAAAATATTGGAACGCAGTTTAAATAATACCTATGTATATATTTATTAAAGAATCTATTGTCAAGTAAAATTAACAATATGTTTGTAGGTATACATAGAAAAAATTAAATAATTATGAAAAAATCGAGTATTTAGCCGTCTCAAAACTTATGAACACACGAGGTATAAAATAAACCTTAATCTAATGGCACTATACTTAATTTCTATATTGCGATCAGACTTTATTGTCATAATATGAATAAAATGGAATCAGAATGTCTGAATTCCTTCGGCGATAATTTAAATAGAAAATGCCACCTTCATTTACTACTATCATAAATTATATAGAGCTGACAAGTCAAAAAGACTGTCATTTTCTATTACACGATTACGTCCGATTTTACCCGAAACACGAATGTTCTTCTAAGACATCACGTACTGTACTCAGCTAGCTTATTACAAAACTATGAATGAATGTGATGAAAGTGGCAATTAGTACTCAAATCTAGCTGACTAAATAAAACCACTTGTGCAATATACATATCGCAATACAACTTAAAATATAAATAGCGACATAAACATAACTGATAATAATACCGCGAACTATTATTCACAGTAAATGTAACCAACCAGCTGTCATGAATATATCTAATTATTATAATAGTAATATTAAGATTTTCTTGATTTAAGCTTATAGACTTCCAAGCGAGTTTTAGCTTTTCTTTGGTTGTCAATCCAGGTCTTAATTTGCTGCGGGGTGCGTCTTTTCAAAGCTGTGTACGTTTTGGTGGCTTCAAAACATGCGTTCAATGAAGGCAATTTGGAACATTTGGTGGGATCACCAAAACAATCGGCAACTGCTGACTTTTCATCACTGTTCCATCTTATCCGTTTCGTTTTACCAAATGGAGAAGCTGAAAATAATAGAAGACATAAGGGCCTATGCACACCGCGTTATTTTAAGGCGCGACTTACAAACACACTACACTGTTCTATGAACCAGCAATGAGTAGTTGTTTAAGACTGCGTAGTACGTTCGGTTCTCCATACAAACGTATTTATGCTCTCATTTTAAAACGCCAGGCTAGAATAACATGAATCTTTGTATACACAATGGGATCCGGCATATCTAGGTCGGATCATAGTTTCTGTTGCTTGAAATTATAATGGAGAAAAAATACAGCGATTATTAAGGTTTTCATACAAGCCGTAAAAAACTCAAAAAGCAGCTGTATTTTTTTTCTTATACTACTTCTAGCAACAGAAACTATGATCCGACCAAGATATGCCGGATCCCATCGTGTATACAAATTTTCATGTTATTCTAGCATGGCGTTTTAAAATGAGAGCATAAATACGTTTGTATGGAGAACCGATCCACACCGATCGTACTGCGCCCTCTTAAGTCACTGCAAAAAGAAAACTACCATTTTAAAAGAGGGGTCTCTGGCACCGATTTAAGGCTCAATAAGTCAGCTAAATAAAAAATGCAAAATGCACGCAGAACTGTCAAGGGACAGTGTATTTCTGAAAGTCATTTTTGTATACAGATGTATGGAAAAAGGTATGGATGTTTTTTCCGGGGGGAAAATCCATTATGGACACCATCGCACGGGGACAGTGCGGAGGTTATGTCGGACTAGCACAGACTCTAAACGCCCCGATCGTCCTCCTCAACTCATTTCGGACGGCTCTGGGATTTCCGTCGGAACGCACCAGTGCCGCCCTAGAGTCCCACCTCTGTGGATCCCACCGTCTGTTTTCCTTGACGATCACAGCCCCCAACTGCGACCGTCTTCGACCCCAAGACCCCTTTTTGTCGCCTGTTACTACAGGCAGAGGATCCCGTAGCCGTATTCAAAATCCTAATCAAAAAATTCAAAATCCTAATCACTCCAAAATTACCCTTACTTCGAACTAGAAGAATTTCGAAAATAACGGGTTTATTTTTTTCGTTCCTACTATGAAAATGTATGGAGAGAAATTCGCATCTGAATACCATGTGAATACAGGCAGTAAAAGTCGTTAGTCCCAATTCAATTCATTTCAAAAACTTCCTTAGTTCCTACAGTTACTGAAAAATGAAGATAAGCGAGAAAAAAAGGGATCATTGAAAAAAATCTAAACATTTTCCAAATGTATGGTAGTATGGAAAACATACAATTTTTAAAAGAAAATGGTGCATACCTTGGAAACTAAACGACTTTGTACAACGCATGTTGTGTCTAAAATATTTCAAATTACCTCCTCTATCATCCCCGAAAGTCTTTGCACCTAGTTAACACCCTGTATAATTATCGAACCTGCTCACAAAATTTCACGGGAATCGGTTGAGAAATGCTACCTGTAGAGAACATCCGGACAGACAGACAAACAGACATACGAAAGAATTTTTGTCGAAAGCTGAAACGGAGACGCTTCGCTCGCGCGGTCAACTAAAAGTAGGGTGAAGGCATAGAAACAATGTTAATTGTTAACACTAGAACAGAAACCCCCGAGGTCGCTGCTCTTCAAGTTAAATTAGATGCATTTACCCCGCAGGAATATTTATTTATTACCTACCGAAGCCGCGGGAAACGACTAGAATTATAAATAAATAATAATATACTCATTACTGTGCGTTGCGATTTAGCGTTGGAGCCTTCTAGGCCCAGCAGCGCACGCGTACCGCGTGCGGTATGCGAGGTTAAACAATGTCAGGCGAGGTCAGTCATTGGATGGGCTTTGAGTGATTACTAACGGAGCGCTCCCGTGCTTTGGAAGCCACGTTAAGCCGTTGATCACGGTTGCTGTCTATGATATCAGTCGTTAAGCCAAGTTAGAGGCCTCCGGGCGGCTTGAGAACTTCTAACAGTCAAGTTGCCCACTCACTTGACAAGCCTAATCCCAATAAGGTACTAGTTTCCCCCTCGGGTTGGAAGGTCAAAGGGCAGTCGCTTCCTTAAAAACGAGTGCCTACGCCAATTCTTGGGATTAGGTAGCGGACCCCAGGCATCCTTCAGGATGCAACTGTACTGCGAATAACGCTAGGAGGATGATGATGACTGTGCGTTGCGTTTTAGATGAACTTTGATGAAATTTGGTATGGAGATAACTTGCACACTGGGGACACAGTATACTTCTTGTTCCAGAAAATTGTACAGTTCCGAGTGAATAGTGATAAACGGTTTTGACGCGGAGTAGCGGTACTTAGTATAAAATACATTTTAACACTTACTACTACGACGATGTGTACCATCTGTAAAGCTATCAAGTTCCGAATCATTTGGCTCAATTTGTTCCATTGGTTTTTTTGAATCTGAAAGTGAATCGTCAGAGACAATACGTCGTCTTCGCTTTAGCAACTTCTTTATAGGCTTATCCTCACTTTCGTTAGTTTCGTGGCTAAGTTCGTCGGAATCACTTGAAACTGGATCGTCGGTGATAACAAGTTGACTGCACTCGAGTGATGTTATAGATTTGTCTATACGATTATGTTCTGTAGATAAGCTTGTAGATTGATTGAAAATGTTGCTTTTTTTTTTGCCGCATTTATCCTCATCATTTGTTTCGCAATTACCCATGGCATTTTCTAATATTTTTGACACATTGGCCAAATCTCTCAGTGGTACTGGCACTCGATAAACACTTTTATGGATATCTTTGTGATGTCCCATAAAATTTGCAAGATCAGTTACTTCACGGTCTTCAATACCTTGTATAGCTGAATAAGTTGCTACATGCTTTCTTAGAGCCGTTCCTCGAAGTGTAGAAGGTGTTTTGGCTCCACACTCCTCTGAAAATTTGCGCATAAGAGGACAAGCCCGTAAATAGTTCTTTTTATTGCCATCTTTTGGTACTACTGCAAAGACATATTCGTTTTCAGAACTTATCCCAGCTTTATGACGTAATTTCATCAGTTTTTCTATACATTTCACAATGAATCCATCTAGTAAAACTGGCACAACTCTACCAAGTTTACCACGTATGGTAATCCTTGTAAATTTTTTTGCGTATTTTCGTGACTCTGGAGATATGTTATCATATACATCGGGATTCGAATTCTTGTCGATCGTTTCTTGGTTATTGTAATCTGATATTAAAAGCCTTTCAATTTCCCCCGCTCGGCGTCTATTGAAAGTTTGAAGCAAAACTAATGTACTCTCTGCTAAGGTATTAAATGATTCTAGAGTAAATCGTTTTTCGAGGGCATCATAGGCTTCTGACATCTTTGCTTTCAAGAAGGAGTATAAACATGAAATATCACTCATTGTTGGTAGTTGAATAACTTTTTCTCTTTTCTTTTTTAGTTGATCCTCTAAGACTTTTCTATTAATGGTTGTTGGTATGTCTTCTTCAAATAAAATAAGAAAATCTTCTGCAGCTTTTTTCGCAGTTTCATTTTGGGTCTTAATGCACTCCGACATATGCATTTTGAGGCATTTCTTTAATAATGTTCCGATTGTAGTTGCTACAGATGGTGCTGCATACATCCTCCTGTCCGGGTCATAGCTAGCGCATATCTTTATGCCTTCTAATACAGTGTCGAAAAATTTTGGCTGGAACACTGAAGATAAATCGGCAATGCTTTTATCCTTATCCTTTACAGCCGTTAAAAAACGCCCCAAGAGTCTGAGATGACTTCTGATCATGTCATGTTGATGCTCCAAAGTGTATTTTTCACACAGTTTATTTCCAAAGATGATTATTAATTCGTCATATTTTATTAGTCTTGTTATTGAATCATCCCGTAAAACTGGAAATACTTTCCGTCGAAGACATATATTTGCTCGAGGATGAATGTATCCTGTAATTCGACGTCCCATTATCATCGTCTGCTTAGCACCTTTCTTGTATTTTTTCTCGCCACAATTACGATAATGTAGTCTCAAAGTTCTTTTTGAAAAGAAACCCTTACAGGTATTACAGCATACATAGTCTTCTGCAGAATTTTGATTATGCACTTGCTGTCTACATGTAATGAGTATTCCTGTATTATGTTGGGGTTGAGTATTATGAATATAATTACCGTTTTTGCGTATGGTCTCTATGATTTTTTGTCTCTCAGGATTTTTTTTCGGTAGCGTTATAAACTTTTTTACTTCAGTTTCAGAATAATGAAGAAGTTCTAGATGTCTAGCAAATTTGGTTTGAAGTTTATTGCAAAATGGACAAAAATATTTTTTTGTTCTTCTTGTATCTGACGTTTTTGACTGTGGAACGGTAACTTTTCTGACATCTACAGGTAAACAATTGTTAAAAATCTCAGATTTTTGTGAAGTTTGGGAAATATCGTTTACAGATATCGTCTGATCTGGTACATAAGTAGAATCACTCGCATTGGTAAGTGTTTTACTAACATCAATAGGCGCTAATTCATCACGTCCAGCGCTAATTTCAAATTCTATTTTAGGATCAACAGGAGACATGTGACAGTAAGATACCTCGGCTCCCATTTCCCGGTCAACAGTCTCTATACTAGAATCGAAATCGTATTTTTTTATTAGCTGCTCTATAGGTAAATCAGCAACGTTTTCACACGATTCACAGTTTGTAGACAGTAAATTTGTGTCAATAAATGTATCATCCTCATTTTTATTGTGTACAGGCTGTCTTTCTGACATTACTGTATCGGATATTATTCTTAACGAACTATTTCGAGCCTTGTTAACGTTAAGAGTATCTGTAAGTTCCACTCTTGAACGATTTATTTTCTTTTTTTTTGTCTGCTTGGTTTTCAAGTTATCATTCTTAATTTCTTTTTCCGATATCTCGTTCGCAAAGTTATCAGACGATTCACAGTTTGCAGGCATTAATTTTGTATCATTTAATGTATTGTCCTCATTTTTATTGTGTACAGGCCGTCCTTCTGAAATTACTCTATCGGATATTATTCTTAACGAACTATTTCGAGCCTTTTTAACGTCCAGAGTATCTGTAAGTTCCACTCTTGAAAGATTAATTTTCTTTCTTTTTGTCTTCCTCGTTTTCAAGTTATCATTCTCAAATTCTTTTTCCAATATCTTTTTCGCAACGTTATCAGACGATTCACAGTTTACAGGCAATAAAATTGTATCAATACATGTATTGTCCTCATTTTTATTGTGTACAGGCTGTCTTTCAGGAACTACTGTATCGGATATTATTCTTGACGAACTATTTCGAGCCTTGTTAACGTCCAGAGTATCTGTAAGTTCCACTCTTGACAGATTTCTTTTCTTTTTTGTTATCTTCTTGGTTTTCAAGTTATCATTTTCTAATTCTTTTTCCAATATCTCTTTCGAATCTGAAAATCGGTAATATTATTCTTGAAGTCGGTTAGGAAAAGGGTTAGGTATTAAATGGCGAATAAGGTCGAAAAGGTCAGCGCGACCCGGATGTTTGAAAAGTGCTAACCAAAAACTGACCTCAAATTGTGCAATGAATTGATACCAGTAAAATGTAGGGATTTTAAGGGGCCAAATCTGTAATAAAAATACATTTACCACCACCACCATATCAGCCCAAGGACGTCCACTGCTGGACACAAACCTCCCTGGTCCAGCAGTGGACGTCCGTAAATGGTCACGCTTGGCATACTGGCTGTCGATCGCAGTTCTTCACCGCACTCCAGGGATGCTGCTGCCCATCCCACGGTGGCGGTCTTGGTCGTAGTTTTAGGGACATACCCGGATCCAAAATCGTGATATAAAAACACATAATATTGTAAAAAACCAGTTTGTAGGCCATATTTTCTACTTCCGAAAAGGCTGTGGCAGGCCGGATTATACCCCTTCACGGGCCGTACTTTGCCTACATAATTTGCATTATGGATAAAGCTTACCATGAAATTTTAGTATGACTGCAGAATATTTTGATCCTTTCCAGTTTACTGTGCATTGTTTGCCTTTGGCGATTTGCACACGTTTTGTAGGTACTACTTGCAGTTCGTCGTTGTTGAATTTTACCAAAGAAAACATTTTATTTTACCTATAACACAAGACAATTGTAAAATTAATAGTTTAGTAGCAACCTGCCCGGGCTTCGCATGGGTAAGAAAAAGTGTTTTTAAAATAATTATATTTATTATACTACGTTAAGTTTGGGTAAGTGAAGGTGCAAAAATATCGACGCTGAAAAGCAAACACAAATATGAAATTGTTAAAAAAAGCAATAGTATCTTCCTACAAGAAGGCCGCTTGAATATGTGACAAGGTCTTTATGACCCTACAAATAACAGCGGGTCACATATTTTTGCGGCCTTCGTGTAGAAAGATACTATTGCCGGTGACTGTACACCAGTATCCTACATTTTTCATATTTTTCCAAAATACTTCTCCAAAAGGGCTTTAGATAGTCCCTATGAACGATTTAGTTCGAATCAAATGCCCAACAAAGAAGCGGTATGTGACGTGCGGTTCGCGAGGAGGTCGGTAACGTCGCTGCCATTGGCTGTTTCATGGAGCGCGCGCTTTGGCGCGCCCGGCGTAGGGATGGGACGCGTCGAACATTAGCGGTTTATACCGGCAACGCAATTTATTTTAGGTAAACAATTTTACATGGCGTATATATGTACTTATCTATTGACTTGGTATAAAAAATAATATTTTCTAGGCATGTTTATGCATAATCATTTAATGTACCAACAGGGAACGCACTAACTAAATATGACGAAGGTCAGCAACGCGCATGTGACACCCCTGAAGTTGCAGGCGTGCATAGGCTGCGGTGACCACTTACCGTCAGGCGGGCCGTAGGCTTGTTGGCCACCGACGTGGTATAAATAACTAACTAAATATGTCGACGGTCAGCAATGCTCATATGACACCCCCAAAAATACAGGCATCCATAGGCTGTGGTGACCGCTTACCATCAGGCGGGTCGTATGCTTGTTTGCCACCAACGTGATATTAATAAGTAACTAAATGAGTCGAGGGTCAGCAACGCGCATGTGACACCCCCAAAAACGCAGACCGCTTACCATCAGGCGGGCCGTACACTTGGTTTGACGAGGGTCAGCAACGCGCATCTGATCAAAAATGCAGGCGTCCATAGGCTGCGGTGACCGCTTACCATCAGGCGGGCCATACACTTGATGGCCACCAACGTGATATAAATAACTAACTAAATATGTCGAGGGTCAGCAACGCGCATGTGACACCCCCAAAAATGCAGGCGTTCATAGGCTGAGGTAACTGCTTACCATCAGGCGGGCCATACATTTATTTGATGGCCACCGACGACGTATAAATAACTAACTAAATATGTCGAGGGTCAGCAACGCGCATGTGACACCCCCCAAGTTGTTGCCTGAACTCTAAGTAAAGCTTGTACTATGGGTAATAAACACACATATATATGGGTAAATCTATACATATAACATCCATGACTCGAGTACAAACATTCTTATTCTTCTTTCTTATATTCATTCTTATTCTTCTTATTCATCACGAAAAAGTCTGCCTCTACTGGGATTCGAAAGAATTAACTACCGGGAAGGAAACTTACAAATATTATCCATAAGATCACTTTTGTTGCTGTGTTTGAAGACAAGAGATATTGAATACTCAAATACTAATATTGATTTGTGGTTAGCATCATCCATTTTTTTTTGTAATGAATATATTTACAATCCAACACCTCTCACCTCTTTATATATTTCCTCAGTTTCATCAAAATTCATTTGAATAGAATTTGCATAATCAACAGACATCAACAGACTGGCAGCAGGCTGGCAGACAGACAGACAGACAGACAGGGTTAATACAATTATTTGTATGTTTCTCACACAAGTTCACGGACAAACAGACAGAGTAGAGACAGATAGACAAACGGACACTATGGACAGACAGATATTCTAAATTCACTAAATATATCAATTACATGATCATAATAAAATCATTGATGATTTTATCCTGAAGAGATAAATAAAATGTTTTTGGACTTTTTTGTAGATTTTCTTAATACCTAAAACTCTGTAGTACACTACTTTGATGTATCTGTTTTAGTTTATCCAGTGTACCTTTTTAATACCTAAATTGTTTATTTAATTCGCCCCTCGTTACTTTTGAAAAAAAAACTGGCTTTAAAAACGATACTGTAAATGCAGTACTTTACTAATATTGCACTAACCAAATAAGCATATTTAAAGTAAAATTAAAAAAAAGATTTTGTCTCAACTGAAATTTTTGGTACAAGCTTTTATTACCGAATGTACTTTTTTGTACAGGCATTGTCATGCAACTTACATATCTATACCAAATTTCAAGTAAATTCGATCAATGGAAGTGGGTCAAACTTATCTTGGAAGATTCCACCTGAACAAACATGCATACATTGCAAGTTAAATAAAAGCTTATAAAATTAAACAACTTGCCTCAGCACGCTCACCATTATTATTTATTTTTATAACACAAGTTAACAGACAGACATACGGATGGACGGACAGACGGAATGACGGACGGACGGACGGACGGACGGACGGACGGACGGACGGACGGACGGACGGACGGACGGATGGACGGACAGACTGAATTGTACCGAACCGACAGAATTGTATTCAGTATCATAAAGTCCATCCAGTCCATTTACTTTTGTCTTATAATCAGTGTGGGCAACCCCACCATGAACACAACCACTCTGTCAAGAGTGAAGGGCTATGAAATATTAATTCTTAATGCTTATTAAGACATAATGCTATGCTCAGTAACCAATATAGCCCTCCGAATCGCTAAGCTTAAGTGGCAGTGGGTGGGCCACATTGCATGTAGAACCGATGGCCAGTTTGGCAGAAAGGTTCACGAGTGGCAACCACGTACCGAAAGGCGCAGTGTGGGTAGGCCCCGCACAAGGTGGACTGATGATTTGGTAAAGGTCGCAGGAGTCCGCTGGATGTGGATGGCGCAGGATCGGTCATTGTGGCACTCTTTGGGGGAGGCCTATGTCCAGCAGTGGACATCCTTCGGCTGATATGATGATGATGAATGCTTATTAAATTCATTTAATTGAAATTAGCCAATCTTACTATTACTATAACTTACTTCCACCACCACCACCACCATATCAGCCAAAGGACGTCCACTGCTGGACATAGGCCTCCCCCAAATTCATGGGGGGTATATGCCATAATCGCCACGCTTGGCATGCGGGTTGGCGATCGCAGACGCGATAACTTACTTATTTACGGATAATTCCATGATCTCGTTTGTGGCTGTGTAATACCACGCCTGAACACCAGTGACTGGGTTATGTCTGGTTAATTCACAACAGATTTTAGCTGCTTTTGATGGATGGATTCTTTCTTATTCCAAACCTGAAAAAAAGTACATAGGTATGTAGTGGTAGGAACCTCGTTGCCTTCATAGCCTAGCCTAGGTAGGTACTTAAATATGCCTGTATTAAAGATACACGACGAATCGACGATGCTGGGTTTGCAAATCTCGATAGAAAGAGAACAAAACTGCAACATGATGAACAAGTTGAACAACGAAACGCGTCATGTGAAAAGAAAAATGCAGTCGGTCCCGAATCGTCTTTTATATAATATACCTAGCTATCATAACTTCATAAGAAATGTGTCCGGAATAACGGGCGACAGCGGCGTGGCGAGTACTTTCACTACTTTCTGTCTGAAATTAATTTAAACTTTATCTATATACTCAAAGACCAGTATCACTTGAATAAGGAATAAAATTTTGCGGCAGTTATGGATGATATGGCCACCCATTCTTAAATTGTACCTAGGTACGAATAACGATGTGTAAAAGTACTGATTCAATTTAGCACACTACGACTATTATATTATGAGCGAATAAAAGATAAAACTCACCAATATTTAAAACAAACAACAGGGAACATCAAACAACATTTAAAACACTTCCCGCAGCCCACAGCTCGTACTTTCTTGTCGTCACACACCTTGCCTTGTCACACACGCACCGCACGGGCGCACGTCGCAGTCGCACCGCACGATTCGCACGAACAACACGATCGATCGATGCATTCTTCTAATGATCGAAACCACTCGAATGCAGTGTTGCCACACTGACTGATGCCGGTCCAATCGAATTAGGGAAAATTCAAAAGTAAAAAAAACGAAGCAACATTTTTTTTCGAAACTTAACAGCGAACAATACTGTTTTTTCATTTTATATTTGTCCTTTAAATTGTTTTTTTCATTGCTGGTTTTGATTTTGGTCACTTCAGGCAATTTATTTTACCTATAAATAAATTGCCTAAGTAACAGAGCACCTGGATTACAATTAAGTTACAGAGCTTACCGTGGCCCGTTTCACGAACTACAAAGTGTTAGAAAGAGACTTTCGTTTGTAACTTGTAGGCCTTGTAACTTCATGAAACGGGCCAGGTGGATTTAAGTTATTTTACTGAATGTTTTGATTTAAGTAATTTTTAAAGTGAAACTTTTATTACATCGTCTCAAATTTTTTCGTCCACTTATAGCTTGTCTGTCGCATGCCGTAACCAGCCTACATAATTTAGTCGGTTGGGATCTTGGAGGGGAATTGTTGAATGGTTGCATTGCATTCTGTCATACTTCAAGATGATCATATACAATTGTGATACAAATAAACGTTAATTCAACTCAAACCTGCCCGGCTAGTATGATAGCAAAATGACAAGTTTTACGGTTACGTTTTAACGTTAAATTCAGGTAAAATTTTAAGCGAATTGTCTAATTTGATACACAGTCATATAAACCCGCCAGAGAGAGTGGGAGTCGGGAGAGAGTGGGATGCCAGCCCGCTACACGAACGATGGAGGACCTACCACAAGCCGTTTAAATGGGGTTGGGGTGACCCGTGCCGTGGCTTAATTTTAATTTTAGCGTAGTATTATTGTTTTTATTTTATTTTATTGTATAACCATATGGACATGTTCTGGATTAAATTAATTTCATTTCATTTCATAAACCATCATACGTAAAAACGTGACCATTTATACGTTAGGTATGTCAATTTTTTAACGTCATGAGCTAACACAGTAATCATCATGGACAGAAATATATGTAGGCCACTCGGGACCCTACTTATAATTTAACACAATGGAGAATATTGACAGTTGGTTCGGAATCTCCACATAAATGACTGAAACGAATTTCGGATTATTATATATTTGCGTTGGAGCATTAATATAACAAATCCCTTCGATATAGTTTGTGCATGTGCTGTTAACTTTTATAAATTGGCAACATTTTACATAAATTTTGTGTATAGAGATATATATTTACGTTGCTACATACATACCGAAGCAAGAGATTTAATGTTTTACACCTTATTCCATTGTAATAAGGTGAACATTACGTCGACGGTAGGTACTCCAAAAAAAACTGATGATGGAGCCGGAAGGTGACCATGGGAACTGTAATAATAGGACGCAACCCCATCGGATTTGGGCTCGTTCATTCGTCCTCATAAGTATTAGCACCGTATGCCTTCCGGTATTCATTTCATACAATCAAAAATCAGCCAAGAGCATGTCGGGCCATGCCCACTCAGTGTAGGTAGGGTTGCCATACGTCAGGATTTGTCCGGACATGTCAGGATTTTTGACCCTTTGTCCGGATTGCGGCCGGACTTGGCAAGCGTCAGGATTTTTAAAAATGACCTCATAAAAAAATGTTTACTTGATATATTTATTGCAAATTTTTCACAGTTTTAATGAATGAAAGGATACATAAAAGTAGTAAGTAACCAACAAAAACATTTTTTTTTCGTTCAAAACCATTTAAAAATAGGATAAATTACAGCTAAAGAAGAGATCAATTTGTTTGCTTAAAACTCTACTTACAATCTGCTTTTGTTATTTTGATCAAATTGCACAATACAACAGGTAGATCTACGATACAGTACACCGCAAAGCGCAGCGCGCCGCCGGGGCGTCGTTCAAGCTACGCGAAATCTGTTACATAAATGTCAGGATTTTTAGGGTGATATCAGGACATTTAATTCTTCCATATGGCAACCCTAAGTGTAGGTAGGGTTCCGTCCGGCTGAAGGACTTTGTATCCATGGCCAAGAAATAAATAAAAAAAAAGTAGGGTTCCGTAGTTGCCCAATGAACTTAGTTAAAAAAAAAACAATAACAAGCAAAAGCGTAGCGTTTCATACGTCTTACACTACAAGGAAGACTTTACAGGCAGGTCATAAGTTCTGTCACACGGTTCGAATTTCAAAATTTGAACCCTGGCTGGAAAAATAAGCATCACATTTGAATTTCTAATAGGTAAGGTAGGTACATATCGCAAAATAACATGTTGTGTAGGTTCTTACGTTCGTAGGCCATATGGCCATAACATAACCACACAACCGTGATTTTACAAACATTCGCAGTAAGTAGGTAAATAAAACTCATTTCCAAATATTTTCGGAATTCCTTGATGCAAGGTTTACTTTCGGGTCTTTTTTAACGAAGTCTTACTTCGAGAACATTCCTATGACAGGTAATGAATATTGTGAATAAAGTACCTAAACATTTTTTCTGTTTCTTCTTGTTTCATCTGTTTGCGAAATAACTACTACCTACCTACTCGTTAAGCCTTAAAGTGATAATTTTCGTTGGCATCATGGGTCTTCCCCACCACCAGCTAAACAGCTGTTTTTGGATACCTACTGTGTGAAAATCGTGAATAAGTATCACGATTTACTTACTGAATATTTTAATGATTGCCTACCTAGTTTTCAAAGAAAGGATTTTACCTCAGTCACTAAATCAAAGATATGTAGGCAATAGGTAGGTACCTAATAATATTGAATGATAAAAATTTAATGTGTGATTGATTGTGTAAGTACCGACCTATTAAATATAGGCACATATTTTATAATACTAGTAGGTATAGATGCCCATACCATACTAAAAACGCGTGCTGCCTACGAGTAGACTCTTGAAACGCATCCTTCTATTCTTTAGTTCTTACCAAAGAGTACATTATGTATACTGAGTAAACTACGCAATTTAGGTACCTACTCCAATGCAACATGACAACTTGTACTATTCCTTATTCTGTGATGACACGAACTTGTAAATTAATGAGCGCAACCTTGAGTATGAGGCTTTTTAGGGGTGCGTCTATTGCGTTACGAGTAGGTAGCAAATGTAGCAGTAGCAGTAAATTGAGGCAACTACGTTTTATTTTCAGAATTCATTCATTCACCATAAAGTAATGCGGTTATTACATGGTAGGTATGTCAAAATTACAAATTTATAAAAAGAAATATCATACTAAAAACATTCAATTCTTTCTCATTAATTATTGGAAATCTTTAATGCCAATGATAATGCTGTTTTCTGAAATACATGACTATTTTTTATTGTTATTATGTTTAGGTATGGAACTGGAACCATGTTCTGAGAATAAACTATACTTATTTGAATTGAATTGAATTAAAGGGCAATTCAGTAATTTGAAGAGGCAGCTTGTTAAACATTTTAATTTTCAAGAAAATTCCCTGTTTCAGTGTTTTCCTAAGTCTACATTTTGGTGGATTTAATTTCGCTTGCATTTTTTGGTATGACATACCACACTCGAATAAGCTTGCCTGTTGGTAGATAACTTACTGAAACGATTTGCTACATAATACAAATGCAATGACGGTTTTCGTACCTATTAATCCTAATCCTCGTTTAAAACCACTATCTAGACACGCGGCAGCGTGTCCAGCCAAGTTCACCCCAGGAACTGGCGGACACCAGCCGTGTGTTATATTACACGAACTAACTCCAAAACTATCTAACATAAAAAAAATGAAATTTGGTACGTGTATTAAGATCCTTTAGAACAACTAGAACCCCAAATTTCATAAATATAGGTTTAATAGTTATTGAGATATTAAATTCCAAAAGACGGCATTTTTACCACTGACTGACTGACTGACTGACCGACTGACTGACTAGTAATCAAAAACCTAACCCACTTCCAGGTGACATAGAAAGCTGAAATTTGAAATGCAGCTCGGTAATTATGTGTACACCAGAAAAAAACAGAAAACAGTGATTTTTTTATTAGTTTTATTTTTTTATCTCAGTATTTATTTTCGTATTTTCTGTTATTATTATTCCTCTTTATTCATTTTTTCTTCTCTTAGATTAGGTTTTTAAAATATTTTTATAAAAAGTAAAATATAAAACAATATTTACATAACATAAAATCATTATAAAAATCTAACCTAGGGTGTCACCGGCAGCGAGGCAGGGCCTAAGCTACCGGTGGTTAGGGCGACAGAGAGAGGAACCTCCTGACTATTCGCGCCGTGTCCAGGAGTACCGCCTTCTGTATCTGACCCTTGACCCAGCCATCTAACGAGAGTCTCTTGAGATGTTGGTCGAGACTCTTCGCTATTAGACCGTTCACAGAGACGACTATCGGGACAATAATCGTTGAATCAACATCCCACATGGCGGTATCACATGCATGTTTAATAGGTAAGTGTAAGTACTGCCTGTTTACCCGCGATTTCGTCTGAGTTGACTGACCGGTTTAAAATTAGGGTTACGCAGCTAAAAATGGCGAAAACGAAACCCTTAAATAGTACCTAGTTTTGTCATAGATTATAATTATTATAATAGTTCTTACGAACAGATACGATCCGAATCTCTCATTGAAATAGCAAATACCTACCTCAATAAATACCTACACAAAAATACAATGCAGTGACCTTGAGCGCGTGCGCCGCCATAGACCGGGAGCCAACAACAAGGGCAATAACAGCAATAACGTCCCGGGCAGTAACTTGTAAAGTAAAGTAGTAATTAGTTAAGGCTGTGATGTAGGTATAACGAAGCCTTGTGAACGTAAACAGGAGCGTAAAAATAGCATACGATCTTTTGATTATATCCAAGTTAAGTTGTCATTAGAATATTCTGTTTAAGCGTTTCATTTTGGCGAGTACATTTATTTACATGAATTTCAAAATATATGTAGCTGCGATACGAGTAACCTCGGTGGTTACGCTTTTTTATAGAACGCGAGATGTTTCTCGCAAAATTTTGTTTATTTTGTTTTGTTTACAACAGATATAGTTTTAGATTGATATATAGGCAAAAGATACATAATATAGATGGGCCGGTATACATAATTACATATATAATTTGTACGGGAGAACTTATTTTTGTGAAAATTATAGTGTGTGCGGCGGGCGTATCGACGTGCAGCGGTTTAGTTTAGTGGATTCCTATGTCCGAAATAAATGCTTTTTATTTTTTAGTCCTGTCCGTCTGTCTGTCGGTCTGTCTAGAGTTTGTCTGTCCGTATGTCATAGGCATAGACCATATTATTATTTTTTATTGCTACTATATTTTAATAGTTATTCTGCTATTCGGAATGGAGACAAATCCAACAAATCGTAAATCGTTAAAATAGGTCGGAGTTATAAAATGGTGTAACCGACACGAATTTCCAAAGCAATGTCAAAGTAATAGATAAGGAGAAACGAACGTTACCAGCTTAACAATTTTTTCCGCTTACTTTAGCTTTGACCTTAGCAACGCAATATTGGTTGAATGACGTCTACTTCGATTCTTAAATTAATAATTAATATGATTTTAGAATAAGGTACAATTGTACGTACGCCTGAAAAGGACACTAATTAGAATAGCGATTGGAACTGCAAATGTACTTAATCCAATATCTACATACATGAATAAATCATATCATTTCATTTCATTACGTGTAACCTCTAATCTCTTATCTAATCAACAATTAAAAAACTGGTAATTTATAATTTTCTATTGTTTCTAGCTAGGCAATAAAAAGTACCGCTCAAAATTATGTACCTACTATTCTCTTGTACAACAAATCAAGTTTGGTAACATACCAAAGCAGCGACACCTACCGGGTCCAATTGTGTTTAAAAACCATTCCCACCCATTGAAATATACACACAAAATTTCATCCAAATCGGTCGAGCCGTTGAGGAGTTAGGTGACAAACACACGTTCAGATGAATTATATGTATAACGTATATAATATCTTATTAATCGGCCATAATACATGCTCGAGTAACATTACGTTGTATATATAAATTGTATAAAAGTGTATAAAAGAGTTTGGGGACACACACACACACTAATGCGCTGTGTATAAATTTTAGCGTATAAAACCGCAGGACTCAAAGTAAACATTCAGTATATTTTTGTATAAAAATGCTCGATGACCCCACAGTAAGCGTTGTATACAAGATTACTTTGAGACACGTCCTCAAAGTATACAAATGTTCTCAAAATATGCCTTCGATAAAAAAAAAGACCCGAAAGTAAACGTTGTGCATAAATATATATATATATATATATATCTGTTTGGTCCAGTGGTTGACTGGTAGAGAATGCCCTTTGGCATTAAGTCCGCCATTTGTACATTTGTTTTTTGTGCAATAAATAAATAAGGCAGACTCAAAATTTGTGGTCGACTTTAATATATTAAGTGCGTATATGAACATGTTCTTTCCAGTTCAGTCCTGAGTCTATTGTTATGCCCAGCAGTTTAAAGTTATCCACTTCCTGTATTTTGTTTTCACCAAATTGCAGGTTTAATTCTAGTGGTTTTCTCTGAGCAGGTTTAAATTGTATGAATTTTGTTTTGGTGAAATTAATATCCAAATTGTGATCGTCGAGCCTTATTTTGACAGTGTAATAGAAGGTTGGATAGCTGTAAATTGCATTCAGCGCTATTCGTTGTGTTTAACACGTTCAACGTGTAAACACATCGATTTTTTAAATTCTTTGCAATAAGTATTTACTCTTCTTACTTTTCTGTCGGCATCTATGCTGTTCAATGTTTTTCTTAATTGTTTATAACATTCAACGCACGTTTCCTTTTTGTGTCTTTTTCAAATGTGTGTACTTTCTTTTTTTCAACAATAATCCCATCGTTTAAAGTAGTTTTTGTCAAACAAATGGTAAGTAATAGTAATAACAAATAGTTTTTGCGACCTTTTCCTCGGTCCATTCATCGTGATTTTATTAGGAAATAGAAAGTAATTATCAGGTGCGAAAATCCATAACCGTCTTACAAACAGCACCAGCAATAGTTTGCTGGCTATTGTAGCTGGAAGGGTGGACGGATCCTTTTTTGAACACTGGACACGAATGCACATCAGCATATGTCCAGTGTTCAAATAAATTACCGAATTACTTTTAATTTAATAATAGTTTTAGAAATAAATACTTAATACTAACATAATCTTAAGTCAAACGCTACTTGTACTAACAACATATATGGATGTAACTGATCCGAAATAAAGAATAATAAATAAATAACTCTGTCATTACTTAACCGATTTGCAAAATTATTTTTTTGATCGTTAGTATATATATCCAAGATGGGACCACCCGTTTCTGTCAAAACGCAGTTCTGATGATGAAATCCATGAGGAATTGAGGGAACTCCTCAAATCTTTAAGGCAAACATATAGTGATTTTTGTGTTTTTATCAACAAGTCAAGCATTTGCATCCAAAAATGTAACATTGGATGAAGTGGAACTGCTGATGATGATCAGAACAGAACTCTTCAACGACGAAAAGTTCACGTTTGGCGATTTGTCCTCCTAGCTGTGTTTGTTAAGCAAGTTCTATTTTCACGATTAATTTTTGTCATGCTTGATTTCTGATGATGGGATCCATGAGGAATTGAGGGAACTCCTCAAATCTTAGAGACAAACATATAGTGATTTTTGTGTTTTTATCATTAAATCGAGCATTATTATACAAAAATGTGTCATTTGATGAAGTGGAACTGCTGATGATGATCAGAACAGAACTCTTCAACGACGAAAAGTTCACGTTTGGCGATTTGTCCTTCTAGCTGTGTTTGTTAAGCAAGTTTTATTTTCACGATTGATTTTTGTCATGCTCGAGTTCTGATGATGGGATCCATTAGGAATCGAAGGCACTCCTCAAATGTGAAAGGCACACAAAAAGTGATTTTAGTATTTTCATTAACTAATCAAGCATTTTCATTCATAAAAGTGACATTTGATGAAGTGGAACTGCTGATGATGATCAGAACGGAACTCTTCAACGACGCGTAGTTCACGTTTGGCGATTTGTTCTCTTCGTTTTGTTTGTCAAGCAAGCAAGGTTTTTCCATGATTCCATGAGGAATTGAGGGTAATTAGTCTTCTACCATTATAAACATACTTATAGCCATTTTTATTTTATTGTATGGAATCTAAGAGTGCACCATCTAAGTATAATAATCTTTCACCGGCCTCCCCCATTGAAGTCGGTTTTTTTTTCTTAAAAAATATTTTTTACGCCCTGGTGTCATTAACTGAATTCTTTTTTTTGGTATATACGTATTTATTTAAAATATCTTGTAATTTATTATGACAAGTTTGAAAGTTTGTATTAGTGTCATTATCGGGTATTATTGTGATATCCCAATCAAATTCTGAAAGTTCTTGTTTGAAAAGTAGCATGTTGTTTTCGTTGAATATCCTACTTTCGGTGTACCACGGTTTTCGAGATGCTAGTCGTGTTTGTTTATGGATTTTTAACAGAACGCTTTTATGATCCGATATGCCGTTGTCTTTTACTTCAATAGTGTAGTTAGTCGTATTTGTAAAAATAAGATTGATACAAGATGATGAGTTAATACTTCCCTAGTGGGGTGTTTTACAATTTGTTGTAAGTTATAGCATAGCATGATATCCGTAAGTCTATTTGCAGTGCATATATATATATATATATATATATATAATAATACTTCGACCCCCCTTTGTCAAGTGAGTGGGCAACTTGACTGTTAGAAGTTCTCAAGCCGCCCGAAGGCCTCTAACTTGGCTTAACGACTGCTGTTCAATCGACATGTTCGTGATGATGAAAACTCAAAGCGGTCACCCATCCAAGAACTGACCTGCGCCCACATTGCTTAACCTTGCATATCGCACGCGGTAGGCGGATGCCGCTGCCCTCACGCCTAAAAACAAGACCCTACTACGGCGACCGCAGAGGGTAATCAGCGTGAGGGCGTGCAGAGGGTACCGCACGGTATCCTGGGCGGCAGCTACACTACTGGCCGGAGATCCACCCTGGGAACTGCAGGCGGAGGTTTTGGCCGAAGTATATCGATACCGTGCGGAGCTGAGGGCCAGAGGAGAGCTCCCTAATCAACGGGAGGTAGAAGGGCTTCGAGAGGCAGCTATGACCGCTCTTATTCCGAGATGGAGGGCATATTTACAGTCGTCTGCGGCCGGCAGACTAACGATAGAGGCGATTTTGCCCCACTTGGAGAGGTGGGTCGACCGCAAACACGGCGAACTTGACTTCCACCTGGTGCAGGTCCTCACAGGGCACGGTTGCTTTGGCGAGTACCTGCACCGGGTGGCTGGTCGAGAAGAAAGCCCCCGCTGCCATGGGTGTGGTGCAGCAGTGGATGACGCTCGCCACACACTGGAGGTATGCTCGGCATGGGAACCACAACGGCATGATCTGGCCACCGTAGTGGGTAGGGACCTCTCGCTGCCGATCATTGTATCGAAAATGCTCGATAGCGAGAGGTCCTGGGAAGTAATGGCCTCCTTCTGCAAGTCGATAATGGCTCAGAAGGAGGCCGCGGAAAGAGAGCGGGAGAACGACCCATCCGCTCCCTTTATCCGTAGGCGAAGAGCGGGGCGCGCACGCCGGCGCTATGCGCATCTGCTCCCCCCGCCGTAGCGGACTGGGTGGTGGGGTCGGGGGACCCTATCCATCCATGGAGTCCACGGGATCGAAGCGCCTCGAAATTGTCCCGGGGCGCTCTCTTTGGCCAGGCCCGCATAAAACGGGTGAGTCGCGAGGGTCAAAGTAGAATGCGTCAAGCGAACCTTTGGCCCTCCCTATAAGCGACATCGTTGGACAATCGTTGGGGGTTTAGTGGGTAGTCTGGACCTTCTGCCCAGGAGTCCCACACACTCGTCCGGTCCCCCTTCGTCCGGGCGAATGGTGCGTCAATGCATTCCCCCAACGGAAAAAAAAAAAAAAAAAAAAAGGCGGATGCCGCTGGGCCACGAGCGCTCTAACTAAGCAGGCGGTACAGAGCTTTTAAATTAACGACGTGTGTCAAACAATAACCCCTTTCGTCGTAATATTGAAAATTGATTGTTATCACGCCCCTGCAACAAAACAATTAAGCCTACTTACAAATTTTCACAAGCAGTCTGGAAGAACCAACAATTAGTATAAAAGTTGATTAACAGTCCCGTATTCTTCTGGCTCAGCTTACAATGTTATCAAACTTCCCTCCCCTTGAGGTTGCAGGGTGGTACAAGTGACTTGTTTTCAATTCAGATTTAATTTCTCTTTGTTGAATTTGGTGACACACGTCCCCATCAACTTTGTTTACAGACGTAGACACGCGCGGGTGTTGGTCCTCGTCAAAACCGTGTTATGTTAATTATTTATCGTAATTCTCTGCGCACTCAACCAAACAAGCATTTTCCCAGTCTTATAATTTACTAAACCTGCCATATTAACGGTATTTAAGTGCGTCAACTGTACTTGCCATCTAACCCATTCGGAAAAGTAGTTTGGCCTGGAACTTAAAAGCCAAGTACTAGCTATTTAAACAGGGAAACTTGGAGCTATACCGAAAACGAATTATAAAGCGAAATTAAATGAAAAAAAAAAGAGTAGTCTTAGTTAAGAGCGGAAAGCTAATAAGGGAAGAAAGAAAAAGTTGCAGTTGAAGTTTTTCGTCGCTGAGGATATTTTCCTTATGAAAACGTTGAGTGAGTTAGCTCAGATTGCGTTGGTTCACTTTACTCGAGACAATTAATAAATTTACTCTGTATTTACGGCTTGATTATCTATGATCGTATAAAATTTAGTATCTATATACAAAATTTAGAATTTTTGTTAAAAATATAATTATTTTTGGGGTCAATACCGATGACCACATTAGAATAGTTGGTAGTGACCCTGCCTACGACGCTAGTCATCTCGAGTTGGAAAAGAAAAAATATGTGTGTGTGTAGTTGAGTATAGTATGTTTATCGTCACCTAATTAATAACCATAGTACAAGCTTTACTTCGTTTGGGACCAGGTCGAATTGTGTAAGATTGTCTACAAAAAATATTTTATTGAATAATATAATATTATAAAAATTAGTCATAATAAAAGCTTCAGGATTACAAGTACCCTGTACATGAAGCAAATGCCTCAGAAAAAACAGCCAACTCAATATCGACGTTGCGTTGCGAGATACGAAGAATGTATATCTAACTGTATCTTATCTAGACCTCAATCTTCGCAAGAACTTCCTTCGAACTATTTCTCAAATTTATTATAGGGTATATCCTCTGTTGTTTTGTTGGCAAGCTAATATCAGGACAAATTCTATAAATCAAGCAGTGGGTGGACACCGATGGTCCTTATCTGCCAAGTTCGATGTTACTTCACAGCAGGCTGAATGTCGCTTGTTGATTGTTGGTTTCAAATCGATGTTTATTGTGTTTGTAAGCTGGCAGGAAATAAAACTTGTTGTTCACAACATGCCTGTACCGATACCACAGTAGTTGATAATATTAGAAACATATACTTGCTCGAAAATTCGCCCAAAGTAACTTGTTCAAGTTCTGCCATTGTTACATACTTAGGTAATAATGTAAAATTGAAGTCACGTACACAAAGTTAAATCCTGATCGAGAAACAGCCGTATACTTACCTATAATTTAATGTTCGTGATATCCCGTGATATGGCGACAAGAGAAGGCTTTTATGAGCAATAAAGCCGTGCTTGTTTCGGACTATAAATGATGAATTACTATATTCGTCAAGATTAGGGGCATGTCTTAGCTTGTGCACTGAATAAATCAATTATTGCATGTATTGTGTTCATAGTCAGGGAAGTTTACTTGAAAGGTAACATCTGTTGAAGGGGCCGTTGAGCTGCCATAAAAAACGTGAATGCTGCGCATCGTCTCTTGGTAAGACTTTAAGATTATGCAGGAACGCAAACTCCTCGTCGCCCATAAAGATTGAAGGTAAGTTAAAGCCCGAGGGAACTCGGCACTCACCTGCGTTTCAATAATAACTTTTTATTGCCATAGAGCAGGGTACTCAAATTGCCGAAACTGGAAATGTAATGGGATTATCGCTGATCCGAAACGATGAAGGCCTCTCGTGTAGTACTTAACAAAATTTACGAAACGCGTCTGAAAAACTTCGGTTGGATAACGTTTGGGTTGTCTTTTATTTGAAAAGTTAAATTTTACGACGTAAACAAGTGAGCCTCTCTTTATTCTTGATTAAAAATAAGGTCTTTATATAATAGCATATAGTAGAAACATAAATTTGAATTTGGCAATGAGCACCACTAGATGTTTATCTGTATACGTATTAGGGGATAATACCTATATGTAAATGAGCATTGGTTGCATCTAATGAATTACCTCCTACCCACTAACTTGCTTTGATTTTTGAGTTGACCTCTATTCCCTTGTAATACGGGTGATGTCTGGTAACTATTGTTACCAAAAGTAACTGAGTGGATATAATCAAAACTTTACCAAATCTGTACAGCTCTCTATAGAAAAAAACACAACTTAGGTCTCAAGTAATTCACTCGCAGAAGTTTCCGTGTGAAGTGCTTTCTACTTTGGCCGAAGTCTGCTCCAATGATGTGAAGATATCGACTTGGGCTGGGGCCAAGTCTTGGCAATTGTCATGCTTTGACAAAACAATCCATGCTTCCACCGACAAAATAGTATAAAGCTTTCCATGCGTCGTCGGATTCATGTACAGATACCCCACTTACCTTTTTAGATATGGAGTAATTCTCGCACTATATAGTTTTGCTCCCAATTGAAAGTTAATCAAAGGGTAAACTTATTTCAGGGTTTCATTGTGTACTTAATGTAACTTGTGGGTCGAACGTCCAATTCAGACAACATAAAACTCAATTTACGAATAGTCAAATGGATGAGATTTTATATATATGTATACCATTTCAATTCATTATGCATGAGTTATCTTGGAAATGATAACCTAAAAGTTCTAGACTGGCAACGCAAATTCGAGGAATATTAAAAGTTTTATTTCGTGGACGGAATATTAAAAGTCATAAGGGACGGCTCAGTTTTCCAAACTCAAACGTTTTTTTTAATACTTACGCCTTGGTTTTTTAAGATGCCGTAATAAAAAATGAACCTTTATAGTTTCGCCATATCCGTCCGTCCGTCTGTCCGCAGCTCAGTAACCGTTACGAGTAGATCTAGACACGCAGCAGCGTGTCCAGCCAAGTTCACCCCAGGAACTGGCGGACAGCAGCCGTGTGTTATTTTACACGAACCTTTTGGAGCCACTTTTGACCCCCCAATAACTCCAACTCTAGTTAACATAAAAAAATGAAATTTAATATATATATATATATATATATATATATATATATATATTAAGATCCTTTTTTTAGAACAACTAGAACCTCAAACTTCATAAATATAGGTGAAATAGTTATTGAGATATTAAAGTCCAAAAAACGGCATTTTTACCACTGACTGACTGACTGACTAGTAATCAAAAACCTAACCCACTTCCAGGTGACCTAGAAAGGTGAAATTTGGCATACAGCGTGGTAATTGTGTGTGTACGCGTATAAAAATCAGAAAACAGTGATTTTTTATTATTATTATTTATGCTTGTTACCCCAGAACTCCGTCATTTATCAACCGGTTTGGAAATTTCTTTTTATGTTTGACTCGGTATACTTTAGGGGTAGTCCCATTGTCATCAGGTCAGAATTTGATCAAAGGGTCCTGGAGAAATCGAGGGAGCTCTTCAAATATTTTAGGTGCACCTATAGCGATTTGAGTATTTTGTATAGTAACTCGTGCATTCGCTCTTGAAAAGTACCATTTGGTGAAATTTGACAAAAAGTAATGATATCCCATCAAAATTAAGTATTATTTGTATCTTTAATTTTTTATGTTCTGTCTTTTCGTGATATGTGATATGATATGGGCTAAGCCTGAAATAAAGTATTATTCTCTTTATTTTTCTTATAACTTAAGTTAGGTTTTTTACAAAACATTTATAAAAGTAAAAATAATACACTTTCAAAATATAAAAGCTTTATAAAAAACCTAACCTAGAGTGCCGCCGGCAGCGAGGCGGAGCCTTAGCTACCGGTGGTTAGGGCGACAGAGAGAGGAACCTCCGGACTATCCGCGCCGTGTCCAGGAGTACCGCCTTCTGTATCTGACCCTTGACCCAACCATCTAGCGAGAGTCTCTTGAGATGTTGGTCGAGACTCTTCGCAATTAGACCGTTCGCAGAGACGACTATCGGGACAATAATCGTTGAAACAACATCCCACAAGGCGATCCCTCTCAGCTTTCACGAGGTTCTCGTCATGGGGGATGGTGATATCAACGAGAACTGCCTGGCGCTTCAATCGATCTGTCAGCACGATATCAGGCTTGTTGGCTACAATAGTCCTGTCCGTGATGACAGATCGATCCCAATAGAGCGTTGCACGACCATTTTTGAGAACTGGCGCAGGTGTGTACTTATAATACGGCACTTCGAAGTCCACAAGACCGTGTAAAAGCGCAAGCTGCTGGTGAATAATCCTGGCCACCAAGTTATGTCTGTGCAAGTACTCACCGTTAGCAAGATGACTACAACCAGAAATAATATGCCTGAGTGACTCTCCGGGACGGCGGCATGCCCGACAAATGTCAACCGTACCGTCCGTCAGGATATATTTCCGGTAGTTGTTCGTCATGATAACCTCGTCCGCAATTGCACAGACAAAACCTTCAGTTTCCCCAAAAAGATCCCCAAAACGTAGCCAGTTCACCGATGCGAGCAGGTCTACGTCGGGCCCCGCAAGGGCCTTGTAGAACCGCCCATGTAGCTCCTTACTCTTCCACACCGTCCTGCGGTCCTCGGTGCTTAGTACTTTAAATCTGCGCCAGTTCTCGTTTGCCATGGAGAGCGGGGTGAAAGATGCGTCTACTGCCACTACGTCACGATGCATCCCACACTCACTGTTTAGAAAGTAATCCCTGAGACTGCACACCTCGCGGTTGTGAAGGTCTTTAGCATTTAAGAAGCCGCGACCTCCAAGCTTCCGCGGGATGTACAGTCTCATAACAGAAGATCGTGGGTGTAGCATACGGTGCGCAGTGAGCAGTACACGCACCCTTCGATCCAGGAAATCGAGCTCAGTCTGAGTCCACCTTAATATGCCAAAGGAGTATGTGAGCAAGGGCATCACCCAGGCGTTGAAGGCGAGAACCTTATTGCCGCCCGACAAAAAACTATTGAGTACTTTTGTCAGGCGACAGAAGAAGCGCTCCTTCACCGCCCGTTTGATGTCTCCACCCTCGATACCCGACTGTGACATACCAAGATACTTATAGGTTTCTGCTTCGGAGAGAGATCTGAGAGCCATTGTCTCAGAAATATGTAAATTTGTGGAATTTACAACTTTCCCCCGCTGTACATGCATGACCGCACACTTATTATTATTATTATTATTAAAAACATAAATGTGAAAATGGCAGCCAAGATCAATATGCGATGCGTGGTTTTCTATCTAAATGGATATTGGTGGTGGATCTAAATGGGTGCCAAATTCCATAGATTATCTGAAAAGGTGAAGCCTGATACTAGAATTTTTTAAAAAGCCTTGTAATGTTTTGTTAAATTAATTTATTGCGGCTTAATGCATTTTTTAAATTAAGAGCAAAAATCGATATTGCTCCTTGTGTTTTTTTTTTCATTTCTGCCCTGTCGACAGGAAACAAAATACTATTGAAAAGCTTTTTCTTTTTTTTGTATTTGACGGCGACGTCGCCGTGCTGCAAGCTAAAATTTGCAAGCAATGTAAACTACACCTGCACCTGGCCTGACTTGTCAGGCCATTGTGACGTCACGCCACCACCTGGCGCCATTACCTGAATCAAAGGTTATAAATAGACAGATTGTGCCTGGTGGGGGCATTCTTACAATAGAGTTCACACTTGTCGTGCTGGTAAAATATTGTCTGATTATGTATTGTGAAAATATATTGTCAAGTTGGTTCGATTATTGTGGATTGATATTAAAACAGTGATCTATTTACTAAATCTAGTTGTTTCTATTAAATTGGAACCCGCACCTTTTATCTTGGGAGACGACTCGCCCATATCAGAACCGGGATCGGAATTGCGCCCACAACGATTGTTCAACAGTGCCACGTGCAACACGCGCTAACGCGGAATCTTCCGGTCTGGTGTTTGGCGCCTGGACCCAAGTTAGCCACGTGTGAACCACAACTTCAAAAATCTGGTGAGATTAATCCGTTTTCGTTGTTTTATATTGCTGAGATCTAGAGTTCACTTTCAAAATTATGATAAAATCCTGCGTACGACATTGTGATAAGCCAGTGTATGTCTATAGTTAATTTACTTTGATAGTTTAGTGACGACGAGTTTTGAGCCGGCTACGGTTCGGGGTGGTCCTGTTTAGATAAGTTGAGGTTAATTGGCGAAGCCTGTTGCGGATTGCTTTATTGTTATGTGTGTGACGGCGACTGTTGCCGATTTATATTAGTTGTACCCACCTGACAAAGCGTGCCTTACGGAATAAAATTACATAATAATAATTTGAACTGAATAAATGAAGTGATCAAGTAGTGTTTAGCGACGTACGGTATGCGAGGTTAAGACCGCTATGGCCTTGGACAGCTCTTGGATGGGTGACCGCTTTGTGTGGTTGCTAACTTGAGCGCTCCTGTGCTTTGGAAGGCGCTTAGGCCGTTGATCCCAGCCTGCTGTCGTAGACAGCAATCGTTAAGCCGAGTTGGAGACCTTCGGGCGACTTGAGAACCTCTAGCAGTCGGGTTGTCCGTCCACTTAACAAGCCTAATCTCAATGGGGTCAAGTCTCCCCCTAGGGTGGGAATGGTCGGATGGCAGTCGCTCTCGTGAAGGCTAGTGCCGGCGCCAATTATTCTCGGCTTTAGGTAGTGAACCCCGGGTATCCTTCGGAGTGCAGCTTTGCTGGGATAATTATGGATGATGATGATGGTGATGATAATGATGGTGGTGGTGATGATGTGTGGTAGTTGTTTCGAACCGTGAGATCTTCTAGAAGGCAATGCGATGATGATGATGAGTTCAGAAGTTGTTTTATTATTACCATTAAGTCTGTTGAGTTTCAATCTTTCGTTTAATAAAATAAGGGTGAAAGTTACATAACCCCCTACTAGTAAACGTGTGCTACGCCTGTGAAAATATTGTTTCAGTGTGATACACCTATGAGTTGGTAGTCCTGGCAGCGAATGCCTCGTCCAAAATTCGTCGATGCAATCCAGCATCAATATCGAGATCGTGCAGCATCTGCCACCGGGACGTCAGACTACCACGAGCTGCTGAGACTGCGAACACTGCTGGCAGTGATTTTGGATCAACAAAATACAGGGACAGGTTTCGTTCCAATAGTTTTCATTAAAAATAAGAGCCTGATGATAACGAGTCAGTCTTTACTAAAGATTCTTAATACTATCGAGACATTATTAATTACATAAAAATGCCCTTTTAGTAGCGCAAATTGCACTTTATTATGTTTCAATTGAACGAAACTTTCAAAGTACCCCGGAGAAGACGTCAAATAATAAAACCGCTGCCGAGCGAGATGGTCAAATACTATATTGAATAAGAGCTACAGAGAGGGATGTATTGTTTATTGTCATTGTCATAGTTCCGCTTTCCTATATTTTCCTCAATGCCATGTCCGCGTCATGTCAAATAGTTTGAGACGAATAAACGATTACCCGCCTAAATTAAAGAGGTTGTTTATGGTGAGCCGCTAGACGTTTGAGACCAGTTCTCAATTTAGCTGCGCAAGAGCTTTTCGGTCCCCTCTTGGTAGACTGCAATAGAAAATCCTTACTCGGAGACAAAAGTGATACTTAGTAGCACTTGACAAAGGATTTATGATAAAACTGAAAGTTACAAAAGGGGTCTACATGATAAGATTGTAATTTACAGTGGCCTATATGAATAAACTGATACCATACAAATTGACTTTTACAGGATGAAGGCCAGTACTCAGTTGTTGTGGTGGAGACTTCGTGCTTTTCCTGAGCATCAGCAAGCGGGCTGGCAGTTTGAAGTCCTTACTCTCTGGTCAACATGCGCATCGTGGCAACACACAATGGCAAACTTTATCTATGCGGTGAGCAGTTCACATTTCATTGGGATTTTGAAATAAAGTACTCACGTAGTTTCGATCGATTTGTCGATATTTTAATGAGATTTGTGATGATGGGATAAACTTGGTTATTATGGTCACTGATATTATAATTCAACAAGAATCTATTACAATACTGTAATCATTTTCAATGAGTTACTTTGTATAAAATTATTTTGTGTTGTAGACTTTTCATCGCGTAAAAAGAAAAAGTAGCCAGCTTCTCTGTATTACATGTAATAAAAATGGCTATGTTGGTATTCCGAAAACAAAAATGATTGACTGAAGAGATTCTAAAATAAACTGTTAACATAGTTGTTAATTTGAGATTTATAGATGCATGTTTTGGGCATCTTGGCTCAGACTGCATACACCTTTAATCTTTGTACACGCAGGCATAAAATATAGGACATCGATTTCGCGTTACTGTGCTACATGATTGTGTCGGTCCTTGACCGTGTGCTTCATGTGGTTACTGACATCATCAACACCTCGCTGGCCAATGGTGAATTTCCGTCACTTTGGCGTAAAGCGTTTGTTCTTCCATTGCCAAAAATAAGTAACCCCACCTCTATCAGTAATTTCAGACCTATTTCGATTCTCCCTTTTCTGTCCAAAATTGCTGAAGCGGTGGTTCATAAACAACTCTCATGGTATATTAACACGCATAAACTGCTGAGCCCCTTTCTGTCTGGTTTTCGGCCAAGCCATAGCACGTGCACTGCGCTTCTCAAAGTGACTGAAGATGTTCGGCGTGGCATGGAGGGTCAAATGGTCACGGTACTTGTTTTGATCGACTTCTCCAACGCTTTTAATACTGTTGATCATGATATCCTCCTCGGTCTGCTGAAAAATCTAAATGTGTCGCTTGCAGCTCTTAACTGGTTCTCTGCCTATCTTGGGGGGCGCCAGCAAGCGGTTCGTGTGGATCGGTCTTTGTCCGACTGGTGTGATCTTGCGACTGGCGTGCCTCAAGGAGGAATTCTGTCTCCACTCCTTTTCTCTATTTTCATTAATTTCATCACCCCAGATCTTCGCTGCTCGCACCATCTATATGCCGACGATTTACAACTCTACGACCAGTGTACTGTGACGGACCTTCAGTCTACCATTTATAAATTAAACCTAGACCTCCTGCACATTCAGCAGTGGTCCGAGAAGTTTGGCCTCTTTGTCAACCCGTCTAAGTGTCAGGCTATTGTCATCGGTAGCTCTCGACAACTTGCCAAACTAGACTGTAACTCGATTACGCCCATAAACTTTAATGGTATCCCCATACCTTTCAGTCAAAATGTTAAAGACCTGGGTGTACTCTTGGACTCTACTCTGAGCTGGAGGGCTCAGGTCACTGAAATTAGTAGGAAAGTCATGAGTTCCTTACATTATCTTAACAAGCTAAAACATTTCTTGCCCATTAGTACTAAAGTCATGTTAGTCAACACCTTAATTCTTCCCATAATTGATTATGGTGATGTGTGCTATCCGGACTTGAGCGAAGAACTTCTTGACAAGCTAGATCGCCTGCTTAATAACTGTATTCGCTTTGTCTTTTGCCTGAGGAAATATGATCATGTCTCATTGTTCCGATCTCAGCTTGGCTGGCCCATGATCCGTCAACGACGTAACATCCGCATCCTTTGCACTGTCTTCTCCATTCTCAAGGATCCACAATCTCAAATCCCTCTTTAAATTTCTTGAGGAAACTCATGAACGCCATCTTCGTTCGTCGGGCAATCTCTCTCTGGCCATACCGCTTCACCGTTCTGGTTTTATGTCTAATTCTTTTTCCGTCCAGGCGGCTCGTCTATGGAACGGTCTTCCACCTAAAATTAAAAATATTCCTAGCAAATTTGCCTTCAAAAAAGCTGTACGCGTTTTTGTTGCTGGTAGTCTACGGAATTCTTAGGGTATCTGTTTAGTATGTATTCGTTATTATATAAGTACCTATATCTATTTATCTATAATTATGTATTTGTGTATGTCTATGTAATAGTTTAAATAATTTTTTATGTAACTATATGACAGATGTATATATTTGAATCAATATTTTGTATACAAGCTTACCAAATTTGTTCTCTGGTATTTTATAGTTGCACCGCCTACAGTCTTTCTGTTCTGCCTAAAGGTTGACTGGTAGAGAATGCCTCATGGAATTAAGTCCGCCTTTTGTACGTTAAGATTTCTTATTGTGCAATAAAGATTAAATAAATAAATATATACAATGAAACCGGAGTCATAGGCTCAGCATATTTAGTAGTACGTAATTACACTTAGGGTAGTGTTCGGCGTTAGTATTAATATAATGTGGGTTATAGAACAATGTCATTTTCTACTTTACACCCTCTTAAAGCACAATATTCTCCCTGTCGTATGAGTCATATGATACCCATGCTAGATATTAAATCGAGAGTCGTGAAAATGTAAATCTGTCTCGTTGCATTATAAGAGGAGCGTTCACGGTGTAATTGCAAATGTCATATCCACAGTCCTTGTAGCTCCTCGGCGGCCCCTCCGATACACTCCCTTACATTAATTGGCACAAGTTTTCCGCGCAGCAGGCACTAAGTCCGCCTAATGCGAGACTGCGGCCAAGTTTCACTCGTTCCTCCGTAATTACTTTTATTGCTTCCTTTCCTCGTTCATTCATAAAATCGCTGTCTTCTTATGAATTTATCGCCAGTGGGAAATATTTTTATTGATGCTCCCGGAGTTCGCCGACTAATTAAATTCTATGATGGGTAATTGATCACATAATGGAATGGACGTTCTTTAAATAAATATTTCACTGTATTAATAAAATACTTATTCACAATTTCCGCCTTTCTAAACAATATTAGGGCTAACGGTCGACGCAAAACTAGATATGCATGCTCATGTCATAAATGTTTGCAAAAGTGCCAGCAAAACTCTGGGATTTATTGTAAGAATGGCTTCGCAGTTTCGAGATCCTAGAATTGCCATAATACTCTATAATTCCTATGTCAGGAGCAAGCTTGAATACAATTAATTCTATTGCATGGGAATTCTAGGATCTCTCTCGTGAAGCAAAGTATACCGTCCTGATCGAGCGAGTCCAGCGAAAGTTTGCTAGGTACCTGTACAATAGGTATTATGGCTATTATCCGACTTTATATCCGTCATCGTTTGTTTTGGGCATGGTGGGTTTGGAGTGGGGGACAATTTTTTACACAAATCGAACTAGTCCCATAGTAAGCTCAATAAGGCTTGTGTTATGGGTACTAGACGAAGATATATTTAATAAATATATACTTAAATACATAGAAAACATCCAAGTCTCAGGAACAAATGTCTCTGCTCACCACAGAAACAAATGCCCTTACCGGAATTCGAACCCGGGACCTCTAACTTCGGAGGCAGTAACACTACCAACTAGGCTAAACAGGCCGACAATAATTTACTTTATAATTATGCTGTTAACCCCTAAAATATATGTATCTAATTGTTAGCTCATAATTGTGGATTGACTGTCATGTAAGTGACTTGGTGTAAACTGTAAGCTTACGTGTACTGAATTAAATAAATAAAACACCTTTAGCGTGATTATTTTGGCATTTTGTTCGTTTTGTAGGAACAGTTTTGTAAAATATACCTTATGTACGCTGTACGCTACTCATGATAGGTAGACTCCTTTATAAACAAAGTTATGAAAATAATCACAAAACTAGGACAGAAAGTTGACGCCCAGAAGTAATACAAAGAGAAAGCATTTCGCGAACTGGGACAGTCATTCCAGGAAGTTAGATATAAGCAGTAGGTACGCCTATTTATTCCAGAACATTGGCCACCTTATGCAAAACATGTCAATTCTCCCCTTGACGCTCATTCCGCCTATCCGCTATTTGTTGGGAAGCTGACCCGGATAAAGGCGTCAAATTACCGACGTCAAATTCTACTGTCACCTGAGCCAGGGCCGCCGCCATTTTTATCCCATCCCGACTTAATATTCCGTGGGCGTCCGCTGGGAGCAGCCATGTAACGGACACCCGGTGGAGCTACGAATTACAACCTGAACTGCACCGGATCACTGATGCAAAAAACATTTACGACTCCACCGCCTCGCATCTTCGACACGTTCGTCAGAGGGTTACGACTTCGTTAATAATTGAAGTATTTAAACTTGAATCAGACTGCTCGAGTTTTGTAAAAATAAACTTTATTTTTTCTACATTAAGGCCTTGGTACCTACATCACATTTACATGCCACATTTCTGTGTTTTGTACGCTGATGTGTCTTAAATCTGGGAGACTTTCGAGAGCTTCAGCAGTGAGCATCGTAGATTGGAAGACCCATCGTAATTTGATCAAGGTATACGTAACAGGACATCGTCATCATCAGCCTATATACGTCCTGGGACAATGTGATGACACTTTAGCCTAGTTGGTTACCCTGCCTGCGATGCTGATGGTCCCGGGTTCGAATCCCGTTCGGGGCACTTATTTGTGTTATGAGCACTATTAATATTTTTGCTTGAGTCTTAGATGTTTTCTATGTATTTAAGTATGTATCTGTTTATATAAGTATATATATATCAACTCTTAATACCCATAGTACAACCTCTGTTTATTTTTGGACTAAAATATGTAGGTCAATTTGTGTGGGATTGATTTCCACAAATATTTATTAATTTATATTTATTTAATATCAAATCCGCATGCTTGAACCACTATTAGCCTACCGTAGCTTCCTAATAGATCATGCGTTGACAAATGAGGTTAAGTAAATACATTGCCATAGTGATGAACATATAGTTGAGGCCTCACAATACGCCATGTAAGTTGGTATGTATCCGAATTACGAAATACTGAGGTACGCACATAGAGTACGGGAGAATTAACTTTGTACAATAAATAAACCACATTATTCTAAATAGTTTGTAAATATCATAATTATCGCTTCCTTGCAAAGTTTTTACAAAGTACTGAAGAAGATTACGAGTAGGTATGCCAGATTAGTTTTCTCTGACGACGAAGAATTAGGTCAAGGAATACTTGTGCAGAGAACATTTTATTTCTGCCGTCTTCGCGGTAACCTAAAGTCAAATTCCAACGTGCAAAAACACGGCAAAGACGACTTTATGCATTTTTAGCAATACAAATTAAACTAATATAAACTCGTATATGTATTATGTATCGTGTCCCCATTGTTTGCGGATAATACTCACGAACTGCTGACTTTTTGGAATATCATGATATTAAATAAATGGTTCATAGCTGCATGGTTGTAAACTATCCAGAATTCGTATTCATACTAATAAGATTACTCTCTTCCATTGGATTTTAAAGTTTAGTACGACTTTATAGTAGATTTCACTATTAAGGCCCAGTGCGGTCAGAAAACAGTTTTCCAAAAGATTTTACGCGTTTGTACATGATAATACGGTTTCCAAAAAATATGCAAATCAATGCTGAGACCTTCCTGTAGTGACGTTATCGATTCGAAACATGATTAAGCAACTTTGCTCGATAGAAAAAAATCGTGAACATGCCTCTAAACTACACCTTTAAAAGAAATTACTATGTTTGCACATTAACTATTAACATGGAAATTATATCAATAAATGCGTAATGTTCTACTTGATTGCCTTCATCGATTACTTTTTCTAAGATAAAAATAACTAAAAATAATATTTCATAAATACTGATTTCCGCGAACCCGCTCGTGCGCGGCCGGCCGCTCAGTGCTCAGCGAGCTGCGTTCGAAGACGGACCTGTGTCACTCCAACTCCGCGCCACTAATGTACAATTACCGCAGATTATTCCGTGTTTTTATTAACAAATATGGGTAAACAGAGGAATAAAATAAAACGCAGTCGGTTGAATCATTTAATTAAAGCCAGCGTGAATGCTAGAATAACGAATGCAATATGGTAAGGACTTAATGCGTGCACCCACAGTAGAAACTCTCAAATACAGTAGTACAACTTTTCACTTTTTAGAAGACGCGTATAAGTCGCCCAGCCCATTACTTAGTAAGTACAGTCGCGCAGTTATAAGTAAAACTAGTATGAATAGATAATTCATATATTTGACTACAAGTTTAGCGAAGTATACTACAATACTACAAAGCTGACGGTCCTGAGTCCAAATCCAAAAAAAGCAAATATTTGTGTGACGAATATGAATATTTGTGTCGAAGACTTGGATATTCCCTTTGTTTTTTAGTATTTAGTTGTTTCAGTGTTTAGTTTCTTTAGTTGCTCTCATCATTGCAAAGATAATGAAAAGAGTGAATTTGAATAATTTAGTTCCAAGGTATGAAACTAGTATTTGACAAATTTTATAAAGTTAAGTTAATAGGGTAACACATCATGGAAAACATATATTATACCTATACTGTTAAATAAAATGAAATTTGTTTTATTTTATTTTGTTGGTTTTTTTTCCTTTTCGTATTTTTAAAGTTTTCCTGTATTTTTGGTATTGTTTGTAATATTTTCGTTTTT
The DNA here is from genome assembly GCA_905163555.1 of Notocelia uddmanniana. Taxonomy (NCBI): domain Eukaryota; kingdom Metazoa; phylum Arthropoda; class Insecta; order Lepidoptera; family Tortricidae; genus Notocelia; species Notocelia uddmanniana. Next base: position 18,171,974 of record LR991059.1, on the reverse strand, counting down.
TGGTTTTTGTTTTACCTCTTTTAAGTTTTTCGTGTTTTCTGTACCTTTAGTATTTTTTTCCTTTATTGTTTGTAACTAGAATATACACTAAATAATAATTTAGTGTATTATGTTTCCTTTGTCTTATTTTTTTGGTTTTCTTGTTTTTTTTGGTGTGGTTTTGTTTATTATTTGTTTTTAAATTTCATAAATTATATGACGTTAGCAGGTCTACACTATTAGCCGACACTAAAAAAAAAATTTTAGTGTCGGTCGTCCCCATAGCGCTGCAGTCCGTCGATTTGAACCGGACCTTAAATTTTGTTGAAACGTTATGATTTATTGCTATTAAAGTATTATATGCATAATAAGGGATCCTAAAAGCCGAGTCGCCGTGACAAAACGAGCAAAGCGAGTTTTGTTATTAAATACTAGAGAATTTTAAGAACTAATTAAGTAACGTTGCATATAATATTTTTTCTACGACAAATAAAAATACAACTATTCTATTTGAGCATTATAACTTGTCAATTAGATGACGGACAGCAGTATTAAAACAATAATCTGCTTATACACATGCAAGTCTATACCATACACAAATTAGACAAGTGATTATATGAATGGTGGGACTCAAAAAGGAGTTCCATACATTATTATACAATTGTTGTTTTTTATTTATTTTTTAAAAGAGGCACACGTCAATGCCCGCATTATACCACCAGATAGGTTTTAGTTTTAAATCAAATTACTTTGCTATTGTATAAAATAAAATGTTTGCTACATGCAACGTTAATTAATTAGGTCTTAAAATTCTTTAGATTTTTATTTAAATTTAGATTTAGATATTTATCCATAAAATTTGGTAATTTACATGTCAATTCTCGAGTCATTAATAATAAAACTAGCTAGGCTTGTTTCATTACGGCGACTCGGCTTTTGGGAACCTGTATTATGCATAAAATACTTTAATAGCAATAAATCATAACGTTTCAACTAATTTTAAGGTCCGGTTCAAATCGACAGACTGCAGCGCTATGCCCATACAAAGCTTATTCTTGGTGTAACTTTTTTTTTGTAAGTCTTTATAAAATACTGAATATCATGCATTAAGGTACAAATTAGGTACTAAATAATTACGAAAAGATGGATTCGGTATAACGCCTGCAACTAGGGGAACTAGACTTGGTCCTGTCAACCTGACGTCAGAATGGCTGACCACTTTATTTTCAATATTTCTGGATTTTTAGCGAGGTACAAATTTTATGATGTCAGGTACCAAATAGTACAAAAAAGGTACTAAAACTTGGAATTACTCTCGATATAAAAATCTATCATGGTCCTATCATCCTGACGCTCACGGGATAAGTACGTAGGTTAGGGAGGCCGTAGGCTTATTTGCTACCGTCATGAAATTTAAACTTGACTCCATTTACGGGGAGTCCCCGTATTGTGACAGCTTTGCGACAATATTGTGGAACGTATTAATTATTGTTTCTTATCAGTAATGGACGGACAAGTTACTTTCTGCATGTGATTCGAAATAACATGAAAACACTAATATTTGATTAAAAAAATATTGTTAATTAAAGTAATAATAATAAAAATATAATGTTATCAGGAAGGGTCGAGCTCTTGATCGGACATCGATTTAACACGAGCACACACATACTCAGCAGAAATCAAACACGAGTAGTCAACTCAATATTTGGTTCACTATTGAAATTATTACAATACGGCACAAATCTGATTATTACAATAAGCGACTATAACAGTTGGTAATCGGTAAGAACGAAACGCGGTACAGTTCCTAAGACACTAGCGCACTTCACCACGTCCAGACGCAGACTGACCCCTCCAGGTTCACGCTATCCCCACTTAGACTCCGTGCAGCGCCACAGACGGCGCTTGCGTTCCGCTGCAGCTTCCGACAAGTCGTTAGTACGGACTCAAGTAAGCCTCCGTACTCATGACTAGGATGCGACAAATATATAAATGCCGCCTGCACAAGAAAAATTTGTTTGTACTGTTAACATCGTTGCAACTTGCAGTACTGTTCATGCCTTTACTGTGTAACAGGGCGTTCACACTGTACGCGCGTCGAGAGTGGGGCGCTCCCCGCGCTCGGCGGCTTCCTCACCCCCCGACGCGATATTTTTCGTTGAACCTACTGCGCCTTAAAAACACACCACCATTTTTGTACTTATTGATACAAAGAATAACTACCTCCTGTGCATAGGTACAATAGTGGCACGAAGAAAAAATATCGCGAACGCGCTCAGTATTAAAACAGACCGAGAAGCGAACCCGGTGTCTGGATTTCCGGATTTAATAACGGAGTACACTAGAAATATGCTAGTTATTTCTCTTTGTACGTTAATCTATGTATGAATAAGTGTTATAACAATACGGCCCTTTAATATGAAAAAGCCTAGCTCAGAACACAAATAATTGTACGAGTCAACACTTATTAATTTGAAAATTTAACCTTACCGTGTTTGTATGTATTGGTCCTGTCGACTAACTTAATTAAACACTTCAATCGTTATGAGAGTAAGAGCGAGAGCGAGGTCCATCTGCTTTTGAATCGCAAGGATTTGTTAAATCAGATTCAGTAAGTCAACTTTTCAATAAATTGCCAGTCCAACTTAAGTAGATCCAAAATAGTAATATCTTCAAAACCAGACTTAAAAGGATACTCCTAAATAAAGCCTATTACTCGGTGAACGATTTCATAAATGATAAGGGTGTCATGAAGATCAATATACGTAAGTTTATGTGCAAACGAATTGTTATTAGTTGAATTAGACGTGTATTGAAATTTAATTTGCTTAATATAAGATTTCAAGCTAACATGGTCATTGACATTAGAATTAATGTTAGAAACGGGATATTTACCATGTATATTATGATCTTTGTTTTTCCTGTATTTCGGCGCTGTTGCAAGTTTTATTTGTGGTCTACCCACACTGCATAGCGATCTACCCTCTTCTTGGTTCGCTTTTTTCCCACAGTGTCACAGCTACTACCACCGTCCGCAATCTCACCCGAAATTCGAACACGATCACGATACACAAAACTAACAGTATGTGACGTTTGGGAGGAAATAAAATGTACCCAAGTCAACAGCAAAAAGTATATTGGGGACACATGTCCTCCAGAGTAAAATAAGGGGTCTTGGGTGGTCTATGCCCTGTCTAGGTCTACCCCCGTAGAACCGGTACTCTCCTGGCTAGTTGGCGGCGGACAGATGCTGGGGTCACGCTCGGCCGGCTATGATGAGGAGCAGATACGGCGGCGGCGGACGCCCGAAGGTTCCAGACCAGGCCGCCAAGATGGTGGTTGTGCAGTTTATAATTCTCAATAAAAAAAACGATGCACCCTGCGGAACACGCACAGTTTTAAAATTTGGTTCCAGCGCGCTCGCTCTGCTTTCGTGAACACCCTGTCTTCTGGGACCTTGAGATGGGAGTAGCCGGTGCATCGTAAGCGTAAGCGTGTTTGTGTTCACAAAGCAGAGCGGAGCTACAAGAAGCCTAATGCGAAAGCATAAAAAAAGGTAGGTAGGTACCTAGTGCTTCAAGAACAAAGGATTGCACTCAAGATACCAATGCATTTAGCAACAACTGAAATAGATACTTCATATTAAACATTAAATGAAGGGAATGGCCACAAGTAAGCTACTTTACTACTAAAGCTAAGCTACTTATGTTCTAATTAATTATAAAATTACGTTCAACACTTTGCAATGCACTTACCAATTACGTGGGTGCTGATTTTACCAATTTATATTGGTGTCCGGCGAAGTAATGTCGCCTTAAAAGGTGTCCGCGACCGCCGAACAAAGAAATAATTAAGTTCGCAGGTTAAAATGTACGCGGAATGCGAGACGACACGTATGCAGTTCCGGTACAGGTCTGTTGTTGTAGGCGGCGGATCGCCGACTGGCGAGACAGCGCTCGTCTGCGCCCGCGTCGCTGCATCTAGAAATTTCCATGACGTAGGCAGCGCGCATGAAGTGGCAGTGGGCATAGCACGAAGAACCGATGGCCGTTGGGGCGGAAAGGTTCTCGAGTGGCGACCACGTACCGGAAGCGTGGGCAGGCCCCCCACACGGTGGACTGATGACCTGGTAAGGGTCGCGGGTGTCCGCTGGATGCGGGTGGCGCAGGACCGGTCATTGTGGAAGTCTCTGGGGGAGGCCTATGTCCAGCACGTCATTCGGCTGAATGATGATGATGATGATGAGGCAGCGCGCAGTGGGGCCAAGTACAGTCGCGCAGAATAGTGTGAACGCGTAAAGCATTTAATACTTAAGCATTTAATATATTCTTTTATAATTTTATTTGATCTGTATTGATAATAGTACATTATTGGTTTATTATTTAATGTATTGTTGTTTTGTATTAATCTTATTTTCTTCATGTATAATAGATTAATTTAATTAATTAATAAAATATTATTCATTTGTGTATAAATAAATTAGTTAATTTAATAAATAATTATATATCATTGTATAGTTAAAATTGTGTAGATATAAAAAATAATAATTTTATGTTATTATAATTGAAATAGTAAATATGATATTAACATGTACGTGCAACGTTACAAGTATCAACTGAGCGCTTCAACTCACTTACGCGCGCAGAGTGTAAAACATGGTAAATATCCCGTTTCTAACATTAATTTTAATTTGCTTAAGTAACCATTATTGTTTTTATTTATAATGAAATCTATTATGTATTAATGAATTCAAACACAATTTTAATTTATTGAATAAATGTATGAAATATGAAGTTTTCTTGCGGCGGTATTCCATCCGTGATACCCATTTCCCCGTCATTTAAAAACGGGATGATGTCAGTTATGTCAAGTACAGCTAGCTGGTGGAATAGTAGCCCTTCAGTAACATGTTCTAGTAAAATCTATATTTAGGTACATACTTCAATTAATAACATACAAAAAATCCCTATTCTAACTTGGAGAGTTAAATGGATTATAATAAACATGAAACATCTTAGATTCACAGCAAGGTTGCAACAGGTAGCTCAACATGACACACATCCTTTAGTCTCCGGCAAAGCGCAACATAGGTTATCTATTTAAATCTTTGCTGCCGGTCCGTCCGTCCGCCTCTTAGCGGGCTGTTTCTCATGGACTGTAAAAAGTTGATTTTTTTTTACAAAATATTGCTGTTGGCGCTATATGAACAAAGTTTACCTCATCCAAGAAACGCGATTTGTTGGTCTATTGACACGTTACAAAAAATACTAATACCTCCTATACTCTGTTGAGTTGAGTTACCACTCTAATTGCTAAAGACAACTGAGCGGAACAATCGCTGCATCTCTTGAAAGCGCAATATACGTAAGTACCTAAACATATATTAATAATCCTAAATGAGTAGCTGATATAAAAAAAAAACATTTTTTTTTTTATTGCACACTTAATGTGACATAATACGATTACAAAGAAGTAATAAAATGGACCCCGTAAGGGCACAGCAATACTAACTTATATCTAATTATATTATTAATAAACAAGGTACAGGTAGAACTTAGTACATGTTGTATACAAATCCCTCGCTTAAATTAGAGACAAGATGGTAAACTGTAAAATGAACAAAAGCATAATATGTTTTTTTACACACATTATCAAAAAAATCCTGTAGCGTGTAAAAGCTTCTTTGCACTAAATATGTAATTAATGATTTTTTGAATAGGTGAGTTTGATCAATAGATTTTATAGTTAGTGGTATTTTATTATATATTTTTATACACATCATATGTGGAGCAGAGTGATATATTTTTAACCTAGATGTAGGAAGGGCAAGGTTGTTGTTATGTCGTAGATTTAAAGGTTTTACATGACGGTCTTTTGCTTGTAAGAAAAAATGATTATGGGTTTTGACAAAGGTACAGGCTTCTAGGATATATAAAGATGTAGGTAAGTGTTAGAATGCCAAGTTTTTTTTTAACTAGTATTCGGGTGCATTTTTTTTATAAAATAAAAAGGTTATTCGCATTTGTACTGTTGCCCCAAAGCAGTATGCCATATCGTAATATAGAGTGAGCGTAAGCATAATAAGCGGATGTAGCGGTTTTTAAATCTGTTGTTTTTTTTAGTTCGTACAAGGCATATGAAAAGCTGGATAATTATGAGTTTATTTTTTTAATGTAGTCCTTCCAATTAATATGTGTGTCGATATTTAGTCCTAGCAACGAAAAGGTGTCAATACATTCTTATTTGGTTGTATTAAAGGAATAGTTTATACTTAAAGGTTGTTTTTGGTAAGGTCTGAACTTTACTACATTAATTTAGTTTTAGTATAGTTTAATTCTAAGTTATGGTCAGTTAACTAGGAATCTAATTTGTGTAGTATGTTGTCAAGATTGCGCTTTAAATCAGTTTCGTTTGAGCACGGAAAAACTACGGAAATATCATCTGCTAATAGAACGCTTGGAGTTTCTAATATATTAGGCTAATCATTAATATATATATAAAATAGTAAACAGCCATCACACTTCCTTGTGGAATTGATCCAGTCACATCAGCTTTATTTGATTGTATGTATGTAATGTTTCCAGTTTGGTTATTATAATATTCTACCTCTACACACTGCACTCGGTTTTTGAGATACGAGTTAAACCATTAGTGCGCAGTTCCTCGCACTCCAATACCATGCAACTTCCTCAACAGCACATCATAAGAGACCCTGTCATACGCCTTGCTCATATCTAGTAAAACACCTACTGCATATTGTTTATTATTGATTATTTTTAATATTTGATCGATATATTTGTAAACTGCTAAAGTTGTAGAGTGGTTTTCCGGAATCCATTTTGGTTTTCGTTGAAAATTGAATATTTTTCGCAAAATGCATAAAGACGTTGAGAAGATACAGAACCGAACCTACATGTCCTTCACCTACTTCGCCGATTTTTAGGGTTACGTAGCCAACATGGCGAAAATTAAACCCTTATAAATTCGTCATGTCTGTCCGTCCGTCCGTCCATCTGTATGTCACAGTCGATATACTCAAAGATTATGAGCACTACAATTATGAAATTTGGTAGGAAGGTGTATGCTATGAACCGCTATAGAAATATGAAGTGAGTTTTTTTTATAAATGCACATAGGGGTCATCTATGAATAGGCCTTCAAAAATGACGTACATGTTTATAAAAAACTTTTTCATTTAAGTTAACCATTGGCGAGATAATAGCTGTCAAAGTCAGAAAAAGTGTGACACCCCTATAATTTCCACACTATGAAGTTTAAAATTATGAAAAAAATCAAGATGATATAACATTAATACCTAAATTCTTTCAACGATTTTTGGTTAGAACAAGATATGTCTAACGGTTTTAGAGTTATTGCTGAAAAACTGCCTTGTCCAATCAAAAAGGTGTAAGTGCCGTGAGTTTCCCATGAAGTTACGACCTTTTTTGATCAAACGTATTGTATAGTGGTTTTAAATGTAGATTAGCTGTCTGTACGGAACCCTTCTTTGTGCGTGGTCCGACCTGCACTTGGCCGGTTTTTTATGTAGGTAAAGTATGTTCCGCATTAAGAATTCTTGGCCCTCTCGTTCGTTTGACTTTTTTATATCTAAATATATAAAAGAAGAAACTGACTGACTGACTGACTGACTGACTGACTGACATATCAACGCACAGCCCAAATCGCTGGTCCTAGAGATTCCAAATTTGGCAAGTAGGTTCCTTATAAGGTCTAGGGGTGCACTAAGAAAGGATTTTTCAAAATTCAACCCCTAAGGGCGTGAAATGGGGGTCCGAAGTTTGTATGGGGAAACAAGATTAATTGGACTATTTTATTCGAAACTTCACTGGAGTATTTCTAACGATAAATGAGTACTTGAATTTAAACTTTCGTGAGTCATTTCAAAATTATATTACGCAAACGGTTAGAACTCACGTATAAACGGCCCCCCTACCCCCACCCTGACGGCGCGTGCGACGCGAGCTTTGCGGCGGGCGGCGGGGAGACTGTCAGTGTGCGAGGCGCGCTCGTCGCAGGTGCACTCGTCCTGAGGAAGAACTCCCGAAGAGTTCGAAACATGTCGCCCGGAGTGACAATTTATACGTGAGTTCTAACCGTTTGCGTAATATAATAATGATAAATGAGTAAACACGTGTTTGAGGTTTTTTTGAAAAATCAACCCCTAAAAGGGGGAAATGTGGTGAAAAATTCTGAAAATCGACATGGGTGTTGTTTTTATGGTTTATCGGGTCGCTGATAACGAAAACAACAATGATTTTAAAATCCCACGTGGAGGACGTGAAATACCATCCCATCTGTTGGGGTGCGAGGGGGATGAAATGTCTAAATATTAATATGGGTGTCGTTTTTATGGTTTTTTGGGACGTTAATGACGAAAATGGCATCTTTTTTGAAATTTTATATTGTGGACATGAAAACTTTTGAAAGTTTGTGCCAAATTGCAAGAAATAACTGACTGACTGAGTGAGTGACATATCAACGCACAGCCCAAACTGCTGGTTCTAGAGATTCCAAATTTAGTATGTAGGTTCCATATAAGGTCTAGAGGTGTATTAAGAAAGGATTTTGCAATATTCAACCACTAAGGGGGTGAAATGGGGGTCCGAAGTTTGTATGGGGAAACAAGATTAGTTGGACTATTTTATTCGAAACTTCACAGGAGTATTTCAAACAATAAATAAATAAACACGTGTTTTAGATTTTTTGAGAAATCTACCCCTAAAAGGGGGAAACGTGGTGACAAATATTGAAAATCAACATGGGTATTGTTTTTATGATATACCGGGTCGCTGATAACAAATACAACAATGATTTTAAAATCTCACGTGGAGGACGTGAAATACCAATCCCCCTTTTGGGGTGCGAGGGGGATGAAATGTCTAAATATTAATATGGGTGTCGTTTTGATGGTTTTTTGGGACGTTCATTACGAAAATGGCATCGATTTTGAAATTTAATGTTGTGGACATGAAAACTTTTGAAAGTTTGTGCCAAATTGCAAGATATAACTGACTGACTGAGTGAGTGACATATCATCGCACAGCCCAAACTGCCGGTTCTAGAGATTCTAAATTTAGTATGTAGGTTCCATATAACGTCTAGAGGTGCATTAAGAAAGGATTTTTCAAAATTCAACCCCTAAGGGGGTAAAATGGGGGTTCGTAGTGTGTGTGGGGAATCAAGATTAGTTGGACTATTTTATTCGAAACTTCACAGGAGTATTTCTAACGATAAATGAGTAAACATGTGTTTCAGGTTTTTTGAGAAATCAACCCCTAAAAGGGAGAAATGTGGTGACAAATTCTAAAAATCGATATGGGTATTGTTTGTACGGTTTATCGGGTCACTGATTACGAAAACAATGATTTTAAAATCCCACGTGGAGGACGTGAAATACCATCCCATCTGTTGGGGTGCAAGGGGATTGGAATATTAATATGGGTGTCGTTTTTATGGTTTTTTGGGTCGTTAATTTCAGAAACGGCATTGATTTTGAAATTTAATATTGCGGGCATGAAAACTTAAAAGTAGGTGCCAAATTGCAAGAAGAAACTGACTGACTCAGTGAGTGACATATCAACGCACAGCCCAAACTGCTGGTTCGAGAGATACCAAATTTGGTATGTAAGTTCCTTATAAGGTCTAAAGGTGCTGTGTGATGAGTGCTGGTGCCGTGAGTTCCCTATGAAGATACGACCTTTTTTGATTCAATGTATTGTAAGTGGTTTTATTAATCAGTGCCGTCTGATACGATTTCGGCATAAATCGATATTTGAGCGTCCGAAAGGACTCTTAATAGGAATCCGAGGTACTTAAACTTTGAATAAAGTAACGGCCATATTGATTTTCTTCATTTCCGTCCTGATTTCGTTCAAAATCAATATCTGAGCGTCCGAAAGGTCCTTTAATACGACTCCGAAGTAAAATTTGTAAAAAGTGGCGGCCATATTGCTTTTTTTATCTTTTCCGTCCCGATTTCGTTCAAAATCGATATCTGAGCGTCCGAGAGCTCCCCTAATACGACTCCGAAGTAAAATTTGGAAAAAGTCGCAGTCATATGGTTTTTTTTTTGTTTAGTCCTGATTTCGTTCAAAATCGATATCTGAGCGTCCGAGAGGTCTCGTAATACGAATCCGAGGTAAAATTTAGAAAAAGTGACGGACATATTCATTTTTATCATTTTCGTCCCGATTTCATTCAAAATCGATATCTGAGCGTCCGAGAGAATTGTTAATACGAATCCGAGGTAAAATTTGGAAAAAGTGGCAGCCATATTTATTTTCTTCATTTCAACCCGATTTCGTTCAAAGTCGATATCCGAGCGTCCGAGAGGTCCCCTAATACGAATCCGAGGTAAAATTTGAAAAAAAGTGGCAGCCATATTGGTTTTCTTCATTTCCAACCCGATTTTTTTCAAAATCGATATCTGAGCATCCGAGAGGTTCCCTAATACGAATTTGAGGTAAAATTTGAAAAAAGTGGCGGCCATATTGATTTTCATTATTTTCGTCCCGATTTCGTTCAAAATCGATATCTGAGTGTCCGAGAGGTCTCTTAATACGAATCTGAGGTAAAATTTGGCACTCTATACATGCCTGTATGCAAAAAAGTTTAATGTTACTATATAGGCGTGTGGAGTATCTATGGATTTGCTTTTAAAAACGACATAGAGGTTTCGATATTTTTTTCCATTTAAATCAACCTTTAGATTTTTTTTAATCGTATGGCATTTATTTACGAACCGTGAAATTTTCGAGAAGACAAGTACTGTTGCCAGATTTTGTTGCACTTTTAGCACCACCCAGGTGTCACGTGTAGGGTAACGGTGGGTACTCCCTACGGACGTGGTGCAACTTCGACCCCCTTTGTCAAGTGAGTGGGCAACTTGACTGTTAGAAGTTCGCAAGCCGCTCGAAGGCCTCTAACTTGGTGTAATGATTTCAGCCGGGATCAACGGCTTAGCGTGCCTTCCAAAGCACGAGAGTCAGTTAGTAACCACTCAAAGCGGTCACTTATCCAAGAACTGACCTGTTTTTTTTTTCAGATGGGGAAAATGCTCTACGCATACCACCCGGGTAGTGTTGGGTTACTCACTCGTGAGGCACCTCTTTTGTCATACTCATTTCATTGAATGGGGAATGTCTGAAAATTTTAAAAGTCCTTGATTATTTTTCTAATGGTAGGAATAACCCTCGCCATGAACAGAAAAAACTTACAGATTTTTCGATTGCGCCATATATTTTTTAAAAATATAAACATTTTATATCACCTCGCGTCTGCCCCGTATCAGACTACTACGACATTTCTAAGTCCGTCGAACATTTAAAAAAAAACGCCTGCTTGGATCTGTGGTACGCAATGACATTGACAGTTCAAGTCATACGGCCACCCTATGATGAACTGTCAATGTCATTGCGTACCACAGATCCAAGCAGGTGTTTTTTTTTTATATTCTACGGACTTAGAAATGTCTTAGTAGTCCGATACGGGGCAGACGCGAGGTGATATAAAATGTTTGTATTTTTATAAAATATATGGCGCAACCGAAAAATCTGAAACTTTTTTCTGTTAATGGCGACGGTTATTCCTCCCATTAGAAAAATAATCAAGGACTTTTAAAAATTTCAGACATTCCCTATTGTCGCATCACTTCGCGTATCAAAAATGTCACACTTCATAACTCACGAGGTACCAACTCACTCGCTCGTCCATCAACTCACGCTTCATTTATCCTTCAAACCTCAATCACATCTCAATATGCCTCGCGCCTCGTGCCTAACTTCACATGTCCCACTACGACACTCCTACTCACACCTAACTTCATTTGTCCCACTGCCTATCACACCGAAAATGAGCGCGTGAATGAGGATGTTTACTCTAACATGACAACGAGTGCGATCCCCAAAATGTTCGGTGTGATGTGAGGTGGGACATGAAACACCTTAACCAATACTCAATACGTTGACAAAAACGTCGTAAGCGCCGCAGGATTTCATACATTTTACGCGTTTACGTCAAACGGTCAAATTTTTGAAACTGGCGGAACGTTTAGAAATCTTTTTACTTACTGTATTTGTGGATATGGATATGGAATGTGGTTCTTATACTTAATAAAATAGAATAGGATTAAAATCTCAACCATTATAAGAGTGAAATTCTAGGTAGTTGGATTGTTAAAAATAGAGTTTATTTTAATGTTGGTGTTGGTGCAGAGTTAATGGTGAAACGGCGGGACAAATTCTATCTACAAAAATCGAATCAGTTCTTGTTAGGTACTTAATGAATATCTTTAAGATGTTATATGAAAATTGTTTTTATTTATTTATGATAGGTAATTACTAAGGAATGAAACAGTTTTCAAAATTGTAACGAAAGGGCGAGAAATTAAACGCAACTCAATTTTGACAGAAGTCAAACAAGATACCTATGACATTGACAATTAACCGACAAAGTTGATCACGTTGAGAATGGTGATGAGATGTTTGTTTGTTTATTTACTTTTACTTTGTATCCGGATTAGGTTAAAAACATCTTGCCGACACATGAATGTGCCTGGCTGCCTTGTGGTTGTGGTGTGGTTATTGTTTGCGTGTTAAACTGAAAAGCCAATACGCGGGAATAATTTTTAATGTTGCTTTTATTCAATGCATATCTCATTGTTGATAATATCATTGGTAAGTTAATTATATTTGTGCCAGTCCAAATCTTTTTTAAGGAATCTTATTATGAGTTTAATTTACACACGTGAATTGCTTCTAAATACCCAAACAAACTATCAAGTTGGAATAATAAATAACTAAACTACACTGGTGTGCTTTTGAAGTACATGCTTACGAGTATTATGTTTATACACGTGACATTATACTCTGGTTCAGTTGTAAGCGTCAATATTAGATTGTCATACTATATGAAGTTTTTGGATGACAAAACTTCTGCTATGCTGTGGTCTAATTTATTGTTTTAATTCATCTGACTGTAACTGAGCATGCAAAATTGAAAACTGCCCGGTAATTCATTTTTTATATGAAGTGAAGGAAGGTGAATATAAATAAGTATGAATATAGAACATGAAAGTACTCAGTGCTCGGTTATAACACTACACTTAATTACAACCTTGTTTTTGCTGCCGAAAGATACTAAGTATATACTGTTACCTCACCTCATTTGAAGTAGGACATTGTACCACCTCATTTTTTGAAATGAGGTACTCCCTCAAACTCATTTTAATTTCATGTCCTACCCAACACTACACCCGGGCGCAGGAGGTGGCTCGAGTGGTTATGTGGGACTCCCGTACAGGCTAATGAGACCCACGGTGTACCCACTAAAAACCTCCCCATTCGCCGCCTCGCCGCCTTGTGGCGAGGTCACGGGAACGCTTGCGCACACATCCGCGACCCCGCCGGCGGCAGCCGCTCCCAAGCGGCTCCTTCGTAGATGCCTGGAGGCTCTCCACGTTAGGCACGCCAGATGTTTCGGCGTGCCTTCCTCCTTGACCTCCATATTTTACAGTAGCGGACCCCCCTGAGTCCGCTACAAGGAGGTCATGGGTACCGGAAAAACTTCCGGCGTCCTGTGGCGGATTAGGTCTGTAGCTCCGCCATGAACCACACCTCGGCCGTAGAGGATACGGAAAGCGGCGCAACGTAATACCGGCATTCCTCTTCCTCTGCGATCCCACCAACGCGGTTACTGCGGAACGGTCCCGCCAAGTTCGCAGGGGGTAGGGAGAGTGGCGCACCGTAATACCATCACGCCTCTCCCCCTGCGATCCCACCTCGGCCACAGAAGATAGGATGAAACCTTCTTCTGCGGTCCCACCATAACGCATCCTCAACGGGCTAAGAAAGCCCGTTGGGAGCGCCCTCCTCGGGCCAGCCGGCAGCCCAAACAGGCCGGCCCTGGGTGCCTCTTATCTTCACCGTGGATGACCCAGTCCACGGTTACTAAGCCCCCCCGCCAAGTCGGGCACCCACGGAGGGGATCCAAGAACTGACCTGCGCCCACATTGCTTAACCTCGCACACCGCACGCAGTAGGCGGGTGCCACTGGACCACGAATCTAAATTCTTGATAGTTTGAGCCAAATTGCAATTCAATCGGTCCAGTAAAAGCAACTTGGTTGTAACAGATGGACTGACAGTAAGGAGTGCGAATGGAAGTGAGGCCAAATTTTCTTTTTGGATGCTCCATTGGGAACTGGCAAAACCTACTGCAGCATTAGGCTGCATGTTAAACGCATTTTTATACAATGTTATTACATTACATTGTAAATTTATTAGGATAGTTTTATACAGATTGCTCTCACGTCAATCCTCTGCGTTGTGTTTCCTTCGTGTGAAACTGGCAGGTTACGAAAAAACATCAGTGTTCGAATTTATCTTCTGAGTAGTTTTTTTGACTTGTCGTGAAAATTTTCCTGTCATAATAACAACAATGTGAACGTGAGGCATTCTTGGAAATATCTTCGTTCAGGAAGCAACTCGAGTTTTTTTGGCAATTTCGTATGTTTGTGTTGGTGTGAATAAGCGATTTAAATAAAACCGATTGGTCGTCGAAAGTTTTAATGTTTTGTTCGTTTGGGTTCATCCCAGTTTTTGCTTGATACCAGCCGGTATCCTTATCCCGGATTAAGCCGCGCCTACCAGCTCTTTGCGGGTAAGTTTATTGAGCTAGTAGTATTTATATACGTTAAGGATATTTCAATTTTGTCATGATTTTATGGGCTCCATAAAAACCTACTAAGATACCTCAAAGTTTATAGGTATAGTCTAAAGTAAATCAGATCAAGGCACAGGAAGCACATATTTATCTAAGTGGAACAGACAAGACAAGTAAAGATCACAAGTGACTATGTTGTATTTCTAAACACGTTGGAAGTAATTTATAGTTCTATAGTATTAAATAATCTAAATTCATAATTTATTAATGAAACTGAAATTGAGCGCTTATATAAGCATAACAATATAGGTAATTAATTATCAAACGCATACGCAAGCATTAAAACAAATTACGACGAGACTTCATACCCAACTACATAGCTCTCAAAATTTATATGTCAACTTGACAATACTATGTACCTATGTTTCCAGCGTACATAACGTCTTTACTAATATACATCGGAAATCTTACCAAAAAGGGTTTAAAATCAGCCCCTTGTTTATTAAAATTGCCCACAGCTTTATCTAATGTCACAATGTAAATAAACAAAAGTGTCCATTGAATGATCCAATATGGTGGAGAAAGATTTTAATATAACAGAGTTATTGCTACCTATTCGTCGAAATTTTGACGCGTAAAGACATTACGGCCGGGTCAAGCGCATTAGGGGGATTTACCCACCATTATCGTCGGACCCATTTCCAATGGGCTCAGACAGAACAACCAAAGGATTTCCCTTTGTTACCCTGCCACTTGATGGGATAGGACGTTGCATAATAGAAGTTGAAATACTGATAATATTACATAGAATACAATGGAATTTTATCCCTATTTGTACAGTAAAACCAGCTTCTTAATAATGTTCGGCTTTCTATTTCTGTCGCACTCACTCTTGCAGTTGAAAGTAACGTCAAAAACGAAGATTGACGAGTACTCTTAATACTTTTGTTTAATTGGAGAGTTAAGGGGAATTTTGGTAAACTTTAGGATCCGCTAATTTCTGTAGTAATATTTTAGTTACTTTCTAAATACGCCAGAACTTAGAAAGTAACTAAAGCTCAAAACTCAAAACGGCATATTTCTTACAGTACACGCGCGAAAGAGATAAAAATAAAAGGATAATCATAAAAAGATAATCATAAAAAGTAAACACAAAGTCTATTCAAGACTATTGAAAAAGTGCATGAGACTAGCACAAAAAATTAATAACACTAAGGCATTATCTCAGGCAGAAAATATTGCAGCCGCCACTTGGAATATTATAAACGACAATATTGGCAAGTCTTTGCCAAAGCAAACAATTGATCAAATTACTGTAAAGGGCAAATTGATCACGGAAAGCAAAGGCATTGCCAATAGTTTCAATGATATCTTCACGGGACCCCCTGACATTGATTGCAGTTGTATAGATCATGCTGATATATTAAAATCCATGAACAACTCCAATTGTTTCAGTATATACTTAACTCCGACGGATTATGTTGAAATCATCAAAGTCATCAAATCTCTTAAAAACACTAAATCAGCGGGATATGATGACCTAACAACAGCTGCCATTAAAGATAATGCCAATGTACTTGCGGGTCCATTGAGTCACATAATTAATATGTCGATGGTGGAGGGTGTATTTCCAGAACGTTTGAAAATGATTGTAATTAAACCCCTATTCAAGAAGGGAGCTAAAGAATTATGTGATAATTATAGGCCAATTGCAATTATACCGATATTATCAAAAATATATGAAAAAGTTTTGTACAGTAGAATCCTTAAGTTCCTAGAGAAGCATGATATTTTGAACTCCAACCAATTTGGTTTCCGGAAACAGAAATCCACCACTTTGGCTATATATCAACTCATAACAGATATTACAACATATAGAGATCGTAGAGTACCTGTAACAACGATATTCATGGATATGTCTAAGGCCTTCGATCGCGTTTCACATAACATACTTTTAACCAAGCTATACCACTATGGTTTTCGTGGGAATTGCTACGATTGGCTTAAGACATATCTATGTAATCGAAAACAGAAAACTGAGATTCGCAACTACTGCCCTAAAACAAAATAGTTAATGAAAATTATTTCTAATGAAGGTTCTGTCAAAATGGGTCTACCACAAGGGAGCATACTTGGCCCATTGCTATTTTTAATTTACATTAACGATCTTCCTAATATTACTCATAATAAAGTCCTTCTCTTCGCAGACGACTGTTCTGTAATAATTCCTGGCTAAGACCTCGTATCGTATGAGTCAGAAGCGAACTTAGTATTTAAAGACATAAATCTTTGGTTGAATAAAAACAAAGTTAAGGCCAATATAAATAAAACCAAACTTATGGAGTTTTATCCGCCGCAGAACAATCCCAAAGAAATTTTTATTAACTATGACCAGGAAACCGTTGAAAGTGTCAACTCTATAAATTTTCTCGGAGTGATGTTGGACTCTCACTGCAATTGGCAAGTTCATATCGATTATCTGATTAATAAACTTAATAGATTCGTATTTGCTCTTCGCAGAATAACCCAAGTCGTTTCACAGAAATCTGCCCTCTTGGCGTTCCATGGTCACGTTATGTCCAATTTGCGTTACGGTCTTATCCTATGGGGCCACTCCACTTACGCAAGTCGTACATTCGTTTTACAAAAAAAAATGCGTCATAGCCATGTGTGTAGCCAATAACACGGATTCATGTAAACCACTATTCAAAAAGTTAAAGATCCTTCCATTGCCTACATTATACATATATGAAATGTGCCTCTTTGTTAAGACCAACATAGATAAGTACAATGTAATGCTATCTAACCCAAGATCTACGTCAAAGCTCCATGGATTAAATCTTTGTTATCCAACTCATAATACTGCTCATTTCAAAAAGAGTATTTTGTACATGTCTGTGAAAATTTTTAACCATCTAGCCAAACGAAAAAAATCTTTACATTATATAGAGTTTAAGCATAAATTATTTTTCTCAAACATGCAATGAAATATTGATGTTATGTTCCTTATAACAGGCTGCGAAGTATGACGTTTCAGGTGCGGCTGGGACAAGAGGTCGTTAATGGAATTTCATACAAATCTTGCAGGCCTAGGCCGGCAAAGTACTCTTTTTTAATTTCCATTCCACATAATTTGTGGCACAGGCACCATGACATTCTGCCACTAAAAAATAAACCTTTGATTTTTTGTCGTTTATTTATTTGCATGTTTGAGAAAAGCACTATACATACCTCGGCGGGAATATGGGGTTGCCCGCCTCAGACCTATCCGACCTCGCTTCGCTCGGCCGTCTATATATGTCTTCGGCCGGCAACCCCTTACGTCCCGGCCTCTGTAGTAATGTACTATAAATGGTGCCTGGATAAATTGTATTATAACGTAAATGAACATTTTCTACAACATTGACAATGCAATCTATAATATCATAATTTTACTGTTTTGTTTAATATATATTTTCTCTTATAAATTAGCAATTTTGACATTTCATATTTATTCTTAATTTTTATTTAAGTATTCTTATATTAATGTTTCTTTTTCTGTTTTCTGTTCTCTTTCATAGCATGACATTGATAATTTTATTCCTTCTACTTATGAATTCTGTTTTCTTAATTTTGACATTTTTATTATTATCAATCTCATGGAATGAAAACAAAATATTGTACGCCATACAATGGCTGATTGTGACGATCTAATCATGATTATTGTTACCTTTTTAATTACGCACTTTCATACAATAAATTATTTGTATTTGTATTTTGCACTTGAACATCATAGTGAATTGGAGGACATCTTATTATACCTTGTAATTGTTCTTCTATCCTTACATTACCTATTACATTGCTTTTTGAGAAATCTATCAAAGAGGGTTGCGTGCCCTCTCTGTGGAAACGTGCGATTGTTACTCCGATCCCGAAAAGTAAGGTCAGTGACAATATAGAAAACTATCGACCAATATCTAAACTATGTCAGTTTGGGAAATTATTTGAAAAAATTGTTACTGAGTAGCTTTCTTCTGCCGTACTTCCTTATATCATTCCTAACCAACATGGTTTTATTAAAGGTCACAGTGTTGAGTCGAATCTGATATCTTACTCAGAAGTTATATTCGATGCTTTGGATGGCAACTGTCAGGTGGATGCCGTGTATACCGACTTTGCCAAGGCTTTTGACAAAGTTTGTCATGAACGTTTACTTTTAAAGCTTTGGCATCTTGGTATACGCGGCGATCTCTTCCGATGGATTAAATCCTACGTCGAGAATCGTTCTCAAGCAGTGGCTGTGGAAGGTTATATCTCTCAGTTTAGACCTATAACTTCAGGTGTCCCTCAGGGGTCTCACTTGGGACCATTGCTGTTTACACTTTATATCAATGATATTACGAACTGCATAAGGAATTCAAATTTGCTCCTGTATACTGACGATGCAAAAAAAAAACAGAATTATTCGAAATGCAGATGATTGCAACAGTCTACCATCAGATTTAGATGATTTTTAATCCTTTTTTTGTTCGAATAATTTATTCTTAAATCCAGACAAATGTTTTATCATCAGTTTTAGTAGGAAAAGGACCAATATCACTTACAGGTATAAACTTTGTAATAAAGAACTTGTTCGAGTGGACCAGATTCGGGACCTCGGTGTTATAATGGACTCTAAACTTACCCTTATATCTCATGTTGATAATATCATAAGTAAATCCTTCAAACAGTTAGGTTTTATATTGCGTGTAGGAAAGCCATTTAAGAGACTTTTAACTTACAATGTGTTATTTACCAGTTATGTCCGCAGCCGGTTAGAATTTGCAAGCGCAGTATGGAATCCACTCCATAAAGTACATACTGATAGAATAGAAAAAGTGCAAAGAAAGTTTGTTAAGGCAGTAGAGTATCGCACCGGAAATATATACTTAGACTATGTCACCGCCATGAAAAGACAAAATATTACATCTTTATGTAGTCGTCGTGAACGAATCGATGTCTTAACTCTATATAAAATAGTTAATAATCTTATTGATGCCCCTATCTTGTTACAATCCCTGTCTTTTAGAGTACCCCGTCGACGTGAGAGAACTTGTAGAAAGAAACGTCTTTTACATATCCCCCCTAGTCGTACGGCATATGCGAAGAATAGTTTCATAAAAAGAGCGTGCAGGCTGTATAATGACAAGTTTCAAAACTTGGATATATTTTGTGACAGTTTGAGTAGGTTCAAAGAGCTGTCCCTGCAATGTATTTCAGAATCTCGGTAGGCTATGATGTGATTATGTTGAGTATGCATTATGCTACATGTTTGGTTCTTGTTCATAAATGTTGTTTTTCTAAATAAGAAAGAAATAGGTACTGGTAAAATATATATATGATAGGTTTAATATTTAATTAAGGAAACTGTAAGTCAAGATTTAGCAATAGTCTTAATGTAATAACTGTAACTATAAGAGACTGTTTGTTTCTAATAAATAAAATAAAATAAAATATACCAAATTGTGTAGCTATACTTTCTAGATATTTGAACAAAATTTAGATTAACTCATTATACATTACATACAGATAACCCGAAAACGTGAATAATACATAGGTATCAATAGGTGTCAACGAAAAACGTTGTAGACGAGATTTGGAATTATTTTTTGTATATTGTACGAACAAATGCCGTCTCCGATTGTTAGCAGACTCTGTAAAATTAGTCAAAATCAACGTCCCGAAATGTCATCCCGTATTCAAAGTGTTTATAAATATTCACACGGTGGGAAAATACATATTCAAAATAACTATTTACAGAGCTATTTCGTGTTGAAATAAAAATTCTTAAATAAACCTTAATATTTAAAATACTTAATTTAGAACTAGTAACAAATGCGGCAACCGGTGTTTAAGCGAAATGTGGCAGCTGTCGTCAGCGGGGGCAAAACGTAGTTTCACGTCCCATATATATTGTTAGCATAACTGGGATGGCCGTCAGGGTCCACTGCCGTACATTTCTATTCCAACCTGTCACCAGGTCTCATAATCATTTGAAGAATATTTTTAAATAAAACTGTCTCCGTGTGGACGAAAGTGGCTTTTGCGACTAAAGGGTTGAGAATAAAACGAGCTTGCTAAAGCTAGCAGTTCATTTAGTCTATGTGCCGCTTAACCTGTGCCTCCCTGTGAATATAAAGAGGATGGTTTTACGACTGCTCCTTTCAGCACGCTTTGAGATATGAATTCTAATGGCTTTTCTCTTTATTTTCCTCTAACAAAAGCTTGGTTGCATGTGCACGATGGGTGTGGGTTAGTACTTTAAATTGATACGGTTTTCACACACCCCAATCTGACTACCTTCACTCGTCATATTTCATATACCTAAAGTGTAGTAAAATCGTATCAAAACATAAACCCTGTTTTCAGACCATAACTTAAAGGTTAATATTGAAATTAAATGAAGTAGTACTTTTTCACAAACTCGAGAAAATAATTTCGTTTTTCTCACAACATTTATATTTTCCTGATTATATCATTCGAAGAGATTAAGTTAAATTTCAATACTTTTCATTACAAACTGATCTCTCTCTGGTTATACCGGCCGGTGTCACTCAAAAAATGACACAGTAAACAAATACAAATCCTAAGCCTACAGGTAAACGGAAACATGACAAAATAATCACTTATTCACACAGAATTTATTTGTAAAATCTACACACGACTCCTGAAATTTATGTTAAAAAAGTTGAACTTTGGGGACAATCGAATACTGATTCAATAGTGGATGAATTCAGCGGGAAGCATTGTGCTTACCATGCACCAACTGCGCTGAATGGGTACACTGTCCAATTTAGTTCATTCATTCACTTGATTTACATTCATCGCCCAACGTTAAAGGCTCATTCGATTTAAAATATACAAAGGTCCAGGATTTTTTAAAGTAGTTCGAGATAATCATACTACAATGTAAGTACATACCCAATAGCGTATATAATTATAAAGGTAGGTATATATTTGATCTAATTTTAATTATTTATTTTATAAAATTACACGATAGATTATTTATTATTTTTGAAGATATAAATTGCATCTTTTAGTATTTACTGTAGAGGAAATTAATTGATACTACGTATATTTTCTCCATGACCTAAATAATTCATAAAACAACGACTACCTAACCTTTACCACCGTGATAGACACTAACGCTACGGAGGTTCTTAAACAAAAAAAAACATAAAAAAGAAACTAAACATAAAATAAAATTAGTTATTTTTTTTATTATTTAAACCGCTTTAGAAATGCATACCGCGGCGGTCAAGACTGAAGGTATAGATACTAGCTTCGCTCCATCATGTGAGCCACCCTGCTTACAACTACTCAGTATTTACCATAGCTATCGACTTTGTTAAACTTATTCACGATAAAGCTGAGCTATATGTATGTACTCGTACTTAAACACTCCGATTGAACACTCAGCGACCTTATCATGCTTAGGCTTTAAAAATAAAGCAAGCGTACTTCTTCCAAAAACGTTTTTCAAAGGCAAATTGTTCCGAATTGACGTGCGTACAACCAATCGAAAGACCCGCCGGAGTTGTAACACTGTTTCCATCCTCTACTCTTTTTACCCGCAACTTAATTGCATGCCTGTATTCATAGCGTATGAAGAGTAAAAAGCTGTGTTTTTTTAGAAACTAGATATTTTTAGTTCGCGTCTGCTTAAGCTTGACGGCTTTTAAACGCGAAGCAGAAGCACTTTGAGGCTCAATAACACTACTCCATTCAGAGCTGAAGTGGTGTGCAGCTCTCCGTTAAATGTACTACTTGTGAACCATGCCTACTCAAGTATGTGCTTGCCACCGTCTATTCTTAACGGGTTGTGGTTGGATTCTACGTAGATCGCATTAAGATAGGTTCAATCCCTTTGGCTGTCACCAAACATGTCAGGCATACGATGAATAACATTTTTATGAGATACATACACAGTAGGAAGATAAACCAATAACCACTTAAACAATGCCTTAGCTCTCTTTAAGAAAAGATACAAAAAATTATCCCTATTTTTAAATATTTTGCGCCACGACAAAAGCCCGCCAAACAGATCGTAACCAAATTACCGCCACACCAGAACAGCTACAATAGTAGAAGTTCCATCGCCGTGTATTAATTAGGAGAGTGTCTAGAAAGGAAAGATTTAAATTTCCGTTCCGTACACAAATCCATGCGGCGGGATAAGCTGATTAGCAAGTTAAAAGGATAGCCCGCAGAAGGCTAAGTTGGCCGAATTAAAACAATTTCATCCAGCAGACGTCAAGAACCCAGCCTTGATATACGACATTCAGCTCGAGCCCTTTATCAACTTAATTGCTATTTTTATAACACCACTTTATTATAATTATTTTAACAAATTTAAATTGCAACTTCGTATCATGTATTTTTAGGATTCCATTGTAAACAAGGAACTCTTGTAGTATCACCACAGTTATATATACTGTGGAATCACCATGTCCGTCTGTCCGTCCATCCACGGCTTAGCTCAGTAGGCGTTAGTCGCAGCACTTTAACCGTTATTACTAGAAAGCTGTTTATTTTATTTATTTATTAAATCACACCGACGAAGTGTAGAGTTAAATATATAATGTATATTTAGTGGACCGCTGAGGAATAATTTCCTTCTCTTACAAAGTCCATCTATGGGGTACCTAGAAAGGATTTCTATAGAGAAAATGCCACCAAGAGGAACGGAAAAGCACTTACATGACCATTGGACGCCAAAATGACTATGCGAAACCACGTTGACCATATAGTGAATAAATCGTTTCGCAATCTTGGTTTTGTAATGAGGACCTGTAAACCGTTTCAAAGCTTATTATGTATGAAAATAGTTTATTTTGCGTATGTGAGATGCGTTTTGGAATACGCTTCTCCGGTGTGGTCAGTCAGCTATGCCATTCACAAAGAGCGAATTGAGCGAGTTCAAAGAAAGTTCTTGAAGCATCTGAATTATAAATTTAATCAAAACTTTTCTAGTTATGCTGAAAACTGCCGCAAGTACAACCTTCTATCACTTGAGGATACACGAAAATTAGCCGACATGAACTTGCTTTACGATATTATTCGAAGTCGTGTGGATTGTCCTGAGCTTCTTTCCGGTCTGCAGTTGAGAGTCCCAAAACGTCGTACCAGACACACCACTCTGTTCCAAGTACCTCTTCACTCCACTAATTATGGTTCTAATGGTGTTCTCTCACGTATTCCCTATTTGTATAACCAGGAATTTTATACAACTGATCCATTCATTGGATCTAAAAAACAATTCAAAAGCGAAGTTTTCACAGTGTTGCTAAATAAGAATAAATCAACCTAAAATTTAAAACGGTGGATTGTGGGTTATCATTACCAGTAATGGTGATATTAGGTATTTCTCGCTAGTTGTACAAACACTCAGGTTGTGCCAGAGTGAGCCGTGTCTTAGGATTGTAAGTTGTATTGTAGAATCTATGCATTCATCTTGTGTGTGTGTGTGTGTGTGTGTGTGTCGCACTACTGGTAATTACTCGTAATTAACCATATTCATTGCGTTACTATGGGTGAGCACTCGTAACACTCCGAGTACCGATAGTTCAAGTGAAATTGTATGGCATGCTGCTTAGTGGTACATAATAAGTTACAAGTGATTGCTGTCTGTTCTGGATTATGTCTACGTATGTCTCATTTCGTATATACTTTGTGTAGCTTGCAATTTACTACTATTCACTTTCACTTATTATAAACAAGGATGTAATTTTGTAATACAATGGATAACTGTTATTGGCCTTCTGCTATGTAACCATTCTGATGTAAAATGTATATTTACGGCTGTTGTTGTCCTGAATAAATAAATAAAAAATAAAAAATAATAATAAACAACCTCTTTAACTCGGGTGGGTTATCGTTTATTTGAGGCAGATAGATAAAAAATTGGCACTTTGACAAGGTCAACCAATGATATTCATATATCTCTATCTGTCATTCATATTCAATTTATATGAACCTCTCGCTCGGTAGTAGTATTCTAGAATATTCTGTGGTGGGATATTGTTGGATAGCTCATACAAGTAGTATATATGTATGTATAACGAATTTAATAATTTATACAAAAAAAAGCAGACTTCAATTTTGTACTTGCTATGCCACAATTTGTGGTTTCCGTGAGCCAATGCTTACCTACAGAAAATACCGAAATCGGCATATGCGTGCCTATCAAATTCGAGGAGTTCCTCCGATTTCTCCTAGATCCCATCATCAGACCTTCACCAAAATTATATGAGACCAATATCGGGGTACCTGCTTTGAAACAAAAAAAAAGAATTATCAAAATCGGCCAACCTGGTCAAGAGTTATTGGGGAACATACATACATTAAAAAAAAGAACAAGCAAACATGCAGACGAACTGAGTACCTCCTTCCTTCTATTGAAGTCGGCAAAAAGAAAACTATCACGATTCAGTAGACATTACTAGTTAACGAGTAATAGTCAAACATAAGGAAATACATGTACTTACTTGCAAAAACAAAGTAAGTTAAGTAGAAACCTAATGGTGTTAGTTGTGTAAAACATATAGTAAATATACGTTTCTGAACTTTTAAGTCCACATAATGCTACGGAACCTACATTGCGCGTGGCCCAACACCCGCTTGGCTACTTTTAAAGTCACAGTACAGTAAAAGGTTTTAATATAATAATAAATTATCTTCAGGAAATGAATAGATAAACAAAATGTATTTTATGAAACGTCATGACTAAACACTTGCGTAATAATTTAAATAAGGACATCTAAAATGTACGGTTGGCAGATACCATTTATTACTCTCATATTTTATCAGAAATACTCAAGTAAAATGAATATGAAAATGGCTAACATTCATTAGGTGAAAGTGCTTTCCCAACTAAGAAGATTGGTTTGGCCATTCTGACGTATCTCGACGCAAGGTAGATATGTTATAAATTAAACATTTCATATTTCCAGTGCGAAAAATGTTTTACGGCTCCATATATTTCACCCCTTTTTCCTCTCCGATATTTGGTATCTCTTTTGCTTTCTACATTTTTTCCTTCACACTATTATTCGGAAAATTTGTTGCACCCGCTTACCGCAAGCGGTGAGAGCGTTAAAACGTCCCGTTTGAAAATATGAGAACGGCCGGGGTTTAATATAATGAAGATTTATATAAACTATCTTATCTTTATTGCTGCCAGCCGCCGCTGCTTACACGCGCTTTTGTTGTGCTTGCTATTTTCATGAGACGGCAGCAAGTTTGCAAGTAATAATTTGTTACGACGAAACCTCCAAATTAACTGCCAATAAATCATGTGTCATGTGTAAGCTGGATTGTTCCGGAAAAAAAATGAACGGTATCGTTCACTCATTTTTTGATACAAAAGCGGTATCAATAATCAATCACAATTCGGCCACAATCGTTATACTGCGATGACCGCTTACCATCAGGCGGGCCGTAGGCTTGTTTGCCACCGACGTGATATTAAAAAAAAGTTGCAAATAAAAGGTGTCAGGTAAATGTTCCGGTGCTCGAAACTGACCTAATACTCGGCAATTTCAATTTTACGCCATAGGATAACATAATGAAGGGCACATTTGTTATTATGTTATCTTATCAATAGGTGTCATCTACTGGTCATTAGGTTCGAGCTTGGGATGTTTACCTTTTTAAGATCTATAACAAAAGTAATCCAAAGGCGGTTGTAGATTAATCCCGCGTCGCGACACGCGGTATACACCGCGGCCGCCACCCTGTGGTTATTGTAAAACGCAGCTAGGGTGTAATTTGGCAACGCGCTTCGATGTTATCGCGACGCATTTCCCTACAGATACCGCGTTATTTAACGCCGCTGTTTGGCTCGCGTCCTGCGACTAACAAACAACCCTTTTTGCATTTATTTTCCCGTAAATTGAGGCCTGTACCTGCCTCATTCGCAAATTAACTTCTCTGTGAGCAAAACAAAAACAAACGTAACCTTTTGCTGGACTGGCAGAAATTACTTTACGAGTTGATCTTGTTTGATTACGAATTTGATATATTTACTTTAATATCTGTTCTGCCATTTCAGCTCCCATGCTCGATATGGGGAGGGAAAAAAAATATTTTCACCCCGCAGCCTTTTTCGTTAAATGGTTAAAATTTCCGACAAATTATTAAAATTATAATGAAGCGATTTTATTAGGCCGCAGCCAGCGCGAAATATTCATCGCAATGCGTGTTCAGCACCTCCAACAGCTGGGCTCCAACCCGCGTAATCCAGGCAATATACTGTCGTCGGGATAAAGAAGAGATTGCGAGTAAATTGTGATTATAAAACTTTGTAATAAGAAATCTTTGCGAGTTATTTGCTAAATATTTGAGTGGGTCGGAATAAACTCTTTCACCTGGCACCTGCTTAAAATTCCGAGGTACCGTGAGGACAGGGAAGAGCAAACTTAGCGAAGTTGTCGGTGTCTCGGCAGGCCGACGCTTGACACCTTCACTCCCAAACAGACAACAGGGCCCGAACTTTTCAAATACTTTCGCCGACCTCTTGTCTGAAATTACATCTCTGCCTCTAATTTGGGTTACCAAATTTATTTTATCAAATGGATTTTCAATTTATTTTAAGAAACTTATTTTTAATAAATTAAGAAGCAAAATGACTTCTGTTATAATCTAAGTGTATATCGAAAACATTAATGCTTGCTTTGAAATAAAAAGGTAAAATTACATTAAGTACATGGTAAGTACCAAACTCTCATCCCAGCATGTTTGGTCTTCGCTAAGGGTAACGAAAATGTAATAATTGAGCATCAAATAAAGCAACTCCTTAATAACTTTGTTTTAAATCCTTTGTAAGAGTCTCAAGTGCACCCGCGGGTATTGCCGACTGTAAGTAATCGAATGGAATTCTCTTGTTTACCTGTTCTTCCCTACCTTTACGCTCACCTCAATTAATTAAACCTTGGCTTTCATTAACGTAAATTATTTGCTATACGTCGTACCCGAAAAGACATGGAGTTTAATCTTTGCAGTACAAATACAGCTTTTGTTTCGTATCCCTGAGGAGAGGAGCCAACTTCAGGCCGGCAGCGGCCAGTATGAACTGCGATAACTGCTAACAACCGCTCAACTTTGTACAACGGAACTTTTGTACATCATTCAATTAGGTATACGGAAAATATGTTTATGTGTGTGCCAATTATGTTAAGGTTATAATGACGGTTACCTTGTTGTGGTACTTAAGATGGTGAACCGAGACTTTATTAGTTTTTTTCTCCGATTTTATCATAACGACTGTGGCTAACTAGCATACGGCCTGCCTGATGCAGCCTGGTGAGCACACACTGTAGCCTATGAAAGCTTGCGACTCCAGAAGAACCTCAAGATCTCAAGCGCATTGCCGACTTTTTATTGACTTGGGAATTTGCTGTGTTGACAGATCGAGACATACAGAGGAGGTGATAAAGTAACGTTTTCGAGCGTGCGTAATGTAAATTTAATCTAAATGTCATTTTCTAAACTGAATAGACACTTCTAGATCTTTTGACTTCCCCTGTGTGCCCTACTCTGTTTGTCCGGTCTACATAATTAAATATATATTTTTTTTTATTACGAATGGGATTGCTCTAGGCCAGTATCTAGCCGGGGGGCAAAGATGAGGCCGACGATGAAGCGAGCCCACTCACCCAGAAGATGCCTATTCACTCGTGCCTTAAAAAGGTCTAGGTTATATGAACTCGGAAATACAGACGCCGACAGAGAATTTCAAACCTTAGAAGTGCGCATTATAAAAGAAGATGCAAAGCGCTTGGTTCGAATTAGAGGAATTTCGACCAGGTAAGGATGGTAGCCAGCCGTAATACCACAAAAGGACCTATATGTATGTGGGACAATCTAGTGGTCGTTGACCAGCTGGGCAGCCCAAATACCGATGGAGGGACGAAGTGGAGAAGGACCTGTGCGCGCTGAATGTAGAAAGTCAGGTAGAGATCGCTCAAGACAAGGCGCGCTAGTAACTATATATTGTCAACTCGTATCGAATACCTAATCCACTTAGGGTCGCTGAGCCAGCGGAGTAGGTAGTAGAAGTATATAAGGATTATTCGACCCGACAGAGTAATTCGTTGAATGCTACGTGTAAAACTGTTTGCATGCGCTGAAGTTATGGGGATGGGGCGGTGGTTTGACAAAGTTACCCGCAACTGAACATCTCGGTCAGGTATCAGCAACTGGCGAACTAATCTAATTAACGCGGGCTTACCAGAGCTCCATAGATTCATCGGCTTTGTTGTTATTGACAATCGATTAGACAGAGATAACAGCCGCAATTATTCGGGGGGAAATTGAACGTTTAGACTTTTTTGATGATAAAGATAGGAATTTGAATAGGATTATTTATCTAAATAACATTTACGCAGAAAATCTTTATTTTGATTCGAACAGGAAAATAAAGCATTACCCATCAATCTACGTTGAAATCTTTTGGTTTATATCCCGGCTAAGCAAATACCATTGAAACGTATTAAAGTCATGATTTGATAATTATCACCATCAGGTATTAACATTTCAGAAGAACGAAGTGCTTATCATAGTCAAGCTAATTTTGTTATTATTACTAGCCAAAATACTCCAGTCTTATAATGTATTCCAGAGAGACCTACCGAGCATAGTACTTCTATATTTCAAGCCAAGAACAAAACCAAGAACAAAGTCAAGAACAATGATTAGCCTAAGTATATAAGCTCGGCGTTTAATCTGAAATTAAGCTAAAAGGCCCAATGCTTGTAACATTTAGACCAAATCTAATACTTAATACGTCCAATTTTATGTCTATTTCAAGAGATGTAGTGAAAAGTGGTACGTTACACGTATCTCACTCATATTAGGAGCAGCCTAAATTGGGTAGTACCTTTACCTTACAGAAGATCGCAGCCATTATCACACTTCTACTTGCTTTGTATGTTGGTATGTGGGGTTGTATTTCTGGTACTGAGTAACCCAGAGCCACACACAGGGGTCACCAGAGCTCCCGAGGATGCCCTGTGAGCGTTGGTCGAGGGTGAGGTACCTGACAGTATCTAGCTAACAACACAACAAATCCTCAAGTCAAGAAAAGTCCTGGGGTCGCAAGCGTCCGTCCGTGGACTGGGGTTATGTGCTTACCATTAGGCAGACCACAAGCTTGTCTGCCACTAAGTTATTGTTTCTGTCAAAAAGTTCATTTTTGGTAAAAGCTTTATTTGCCGATTGTAACTTTTTCCACAGTCATAGGTAGCTCACCCGCTAACGCTAACACGCTTCCAATGAGCCCACACACGACGCGTTTATCTTATATAGCTTAGGACTTGCTGTAGGCACTTTCTATCTCCATCATTGATCAGCTAGGTGGTACCATAATATTTCTTTGTCATCGGACTTATATAAGACTTACTTAACTGCCAAATTTCACTGCTCTATCGGATGCCGGCAAGTGGCTAAAAAGGATTGGATGGACAACTTACATAAAATTTACACGAACATTGCAAGTTATGTAAAAGCTTGTAAAAATTAACGAACGAACGTTGAATACGTGAAGTGTCAATTGAGTAATCTCAGTGCATATCTATACGAGTGTATAAGATATTCAAAATATGTCTTATGGCATGTTTGGCTTAAGTTCTGATCTACTTTCGTCGTACATTCATAGCCTAACTTTTCACCATAAATCTTTATGACATCATAAATTTAAATATCACGGCCGCCACAGTAAACAAATGGGACAGTGGTATATGCTAGTTGGTCCAGTTGTATAATCAAGAGCAAAAATAACTTAACACGTCTTTACCATATCATAATAGAATAAGATGAGGCCAACTGAGGCGTACTATACGACGGCTATTGATTTGAAACATGTGGTTAGTAAATCTTGAACCATTGCTTTCACTTAATTAGATGTGCATTGCTTTTGTTAATCTATCTAGTGAAGAAGCGGTTTAGTGCCAATTATTATGCTATAACACGAGTAATAAAAAGGTATTAATTAACTCTTAAGGAATCATAATTTAGAGGCTAAAAGCGATCGGAACGGGCCCAAAGATCGAGAGGAAGGGCCACTAGGGTTACCACTTTTAATTGAGCTACGTATGTTATTTTGGAGATTTAGTTATATACAAATGAAACTAGTAGATATGGGTGGTTTAATCCATCGTATCTAATTCTAAATCTGTTTCCAATCTTAAAATTCATCACATTACGCTAAGATTTGTCCCACAATGGCATAAGGGCAAGGGAATACCAACCCATAAAAATTGTGCATTGCAATGATATTTCACATCACAATGACTTTACACTGTTAAAATGCTGCAAATGATATTTAAAATAACTGCTTCTAAATCAATAATGGATAACTGATATGAGATTACCCATATTTACCAGTTAAAGTTGCACGCCTTCGCTAGTCCATTTCAGTCGACATATTTTATAAGTTTTACAATATTCGTCGTAGTGATATTGAATCGTGTCTTTTCGGGTAACTCCGGGTGCGAACTAGGAAGAGCATATTAGGCAACGCGGGAAACTTCCTCGAAAACAACTATTTGTGACAGCCCTATGAGCGTCAGGTCCGCAGTGCCCTCTCCTAATTGGATTAGTTTGCCAAACTTTGCAACAGGATTTCTGGATTCTTTCCCTTGAATTATGACCAAATAGTATAGGTATCATGTGACATTTTCATTTATATTATGACTAGCTCCGTCCGCGTGCATCTCGTTATATTATAGAAATAATTGCTATTAAAATATTGTAAGCGCAGCGCAGGCTTAAATATCGCTTGCCCATACAAACTTCAACCCCCTTTTTCACCCCCTAAGGAATGATTTCCGGAATAAAAATTATCCTATGTCCTTTCCCGGGACTCAAACTATCTCTATACCAAATTTCATCTGAATCGGTTTAGCGGTTTAAGCGTGACGAGGTATTAACAGACAGGGCTACTTTCGCATTTATAATATTAGTATGGAAATATGGATGGATATTTGTACTATCCTGCATGTTAGAAAGACATGTGAAATTGATTTTTATAAAGTAAGTTCATTGGGCAACTACGGAACTCTACACTGAGCATAGCCCGACATGCTCTTGGCTGCTTTTTTTTACTATCGTATAGCGCTTGTCGATACACAACAAATTTTGAAACTCTAAATATTTACGTAGCCTCATGACACCATCCAGGGCAATCAATCGAAAAATATTTCAATGTTAATAACTGAACCTTACCATATCATATTCATTATACTAGTACAATTTATGTAAACAAATTATATTTGCGTACTTTAATTAAAGGTACAACTTCAAGTTCGTGACTTCGGAAATTGGTCACATTATAAAACAGTCCATTTGTTGCAGACTTCTGACTATTTAGATCTCTTTTGCGTTAAATTTATGGAAATAATATAATTTAAATAATATACTCGTATTACGACCACTTTGGCTTAGTTGGTCACTACCCTGCCTACGAAACCGGAGGTCCCGGGTTCGAATCCCGGTCAGGGCATTATTTCTGTATGTTTAGCACGAATATTTTGTTCCTGAGTCTTGGATGTTTCTATGTATTTATTATATATTTATTCCCCCCTCGTATGTATGTCGTCGTCTAGTACCCATAGTACATACAAGCTTTGCTTAGTTTGGGACTAGGTCGGTTTGTGTAAGATTGTTCCCCAATATTTATTTAATTATGAATTTAAAAGTTAGTCACTATATGACTTACTTTTAAATTCATAATTATACATAATATGTATACCATGGTTTTATTGATTACGATGTTATCGATGAATACATGTGAATAATTACTCTCAAACCGCTATAATGATGAGTTTTAGGAATCCAAACATTAGGGTAAATTGTATTACTTTGTTTTATCACCTTGATGTTGTCTCTTTGAAATACCCAAACGTGATTTGTTTTCATGAATTGTAATGATATAATTTATTTTTCTATTACATGGAAACTCATTATACTAGTACAATTTATGTAAACAAATTATATTTGCGTACTTTAATTAAAGGTACAACTTCAAGTTCGTGACTTCGGAAATTGGTCACATTATAAAACAGTCCATTTGTTGCAGACTTCTGACTATTTAGATCTCTTTTGCGTTAAATTTATGGAAATAATATAATTTAAATAATATACTCGTATTACGACCACTTTGGCTTAGTTGGTCACTACCCTGCCTACGAAACCGGAGGTCCCGGGTTCGAATCCCGGTCAGGGCATTATTTCTGTATGTTTAGCACGAATATTTTGTTCCTGAGTCTTGGATGTTTTCTATGTATTTTATTATATATTTATTCCCCCCTCGTATGTATGTCGTCGTCTAGTACCCATAGTACATACAAGCTTTGCTTAGTTTGGGACTAGGTCGGTTTGTGTAAGATTGTTCCCCAATATTTATTTAATTATGAATTTAAAAGTTAGTCACTATATGACTTACTTTTAAATTCATAATTATACATAATATGTATACCATGGTTTTATTGATTACGATGTTATCGATGAATACATGTGAATAATTACTCTCAAACCGCTATAATGATGAGTTTTAGGAATCCAAACATTAGGGTAAATTGTATTACTTGTTTATCACCTTGATGTTGTCTCTTTGAAATACCCAAACGTGATTTGTTTTCATGAATTGTAATGATATAATTTATTTTTCTATTACATGGAAACTCATTATACTAGTACAATTTATGTAAACAAATTATATTTGCGTACTTTAATTAAAGGTACAACTTCAAGTTCGTGACTTCGGAAATTGGTCACATTATAAAACAGTCCATTTGTTGCAGACTTCTGACTATTTAGATCTCTTTTGCGTTAATTTATGGAAATAATATAATTTAAATAATATACTCGTATTACGACCACTTTGGCTTAGTTGGTCACTACCCTGCCTACGAAACCGGAGGTCCCGGGTTCGAATCCCGGTCAGGGCATTATTTCTGTATGTTTAGCACGAATATTTTGTTCCTGAGTCTTGGATGTTTTCTATGTATTTTATTATATATTTATTCCCCCCTCGTATGTATGTCGTCGTCTAGTACCCATAGTACATACAAGCTTTGCTTAGTTTGGGACTAGGTCGGTTTGTGTAAGATTGTTCCCCAATATTTATTTAATTATGAATTTAAAAGTTAGTCACTATATGACTTACTTTTAAATTCATAATTATACATAATATGTATACCATGGTTTTATTGATTACGATCTTATCGATGAATACATGTGAATAATTACTCTCAAACCGCTATAATGATGAGTTTTAGGAATCCAAACATTAGGGTAAATTGTATTACTTTGTTTTATCACCTTGATGTTGTCTCTTTGAAATACCCAAACGTGATTTGTTTTCATGAATTGTAATGATATAATTTATTTTTCTATTACATGGAAACTCGGTGTAGGTTTAGGTATATATACAGGCTGTTTTTATTGAATTCCGTTAATTGCGAGGGTACAATCCAAAGATGAAATAATGTAATCATCTCTAAGACACTAGTACCCCAATTCGTAGCATTTGAAGATATCCAAGAATTCATTTTCGTTAATTAACACTCGTTCTTGAATTTTGATAAACTAAATATGCTACGTCGTTTATACAGGCTGATTCAGGAGACGTGAGCAGGACCTACACTATATACATAGTAAATGGTAATGAATCGTTCACCATTGTATTTAAGTGAAACACCCATATCTTTTTCCTGTATTTTAATTTTCGTTAAGTTAAAGTTTAATTCTCTACAATCATGGTCACCCACCCTACAACAACTGGTTTATAAAGATAAAACCTCTAACTGTTATGACAGAACTTTAATTACGAAGAAAGTAAATTGTCACATTGAGTGAGATACGATATTTCGAAAGTAATCGGACTAAGATGACATTCAATTTGAAACGTATCACTTGACTGAAGTATTCTGATTGTAGAGTGACCATGAATTTCGTAAATAATTTACAACATTTTGTTTTCAACACCTAAGATAAATGGACGTTAATTTCACTAATAGTGGTACGAAGGAGTAGCTTGTGATCTACTGAATCCGTAGTGTCGATCTTGCTCACGTCTCCCGAATCACCCTGTATGGCTAATTGGCTATACAGGGCCATATGCTTGAAGGAACGAAAATCAATAAAAAACACGCTGACGTTCCCTCTGAAGATGGAAATTTTAGCTACCGAGACGTAAATACACTTTCCATTTACGTAGTTTCAAAGAAGCATTGTATAACTTAAATAGTTATTTACTTACTCGGTCAGAGCAGCTCTTATAAAAGCGATTCGTACAAATAGAGCCTTAGCTAAATATCTTAAGATTCAATTTCCTACCCATTATCACAAGCAGTTTTTGTAACTATGCCGTTATGTAGTTAAGCAAACTTCTAGTCTAGTGCCTATTAACTAAATAAACAGGAGAATTAATCGTTTGGGTGTTGTCTACATTTATTTAGGCTATTTAAGGTACGATTCTCATTTAACTCGTTTTACATAGGTATTGGGTATTTTTCAATATACATCGACTGTGGCACACAAACTTACGGCCCGCCTGATGGACACTTGCGACTCCAGCGGGCGTGTGATGGTTGCCATTTTATAAAAAAATAACTTTAATTTCGGACAAAGTAATCCATAGAGTGTAAGTATTACCTAAAGTGCTGAGAGGTCCAGTGCCTGATTAAGGCGCTGTCCCATCTAATAGCCACGACGGCCAAGACAAGAGACTGTGGCGGCTAGCGCGCACTCTGCGGAGCGTCGCAGCGTGGCGTGAAATGCGTCCATATGCGTATCGCGGCAGCCGCAACAATACCCTGAAGGCGTCTCGTTATACACGCATGGCATTTATAGCACGCTGCATGTACCTCGTCCACAGGCTACAGGTGAAAAGCGAGGTACAGTACGCTCGAAAGAGTGTTAACTTAACTTGCGCTTTACACCTGCTGAATCGTCAGGTTATCATATTGGCCCTGACGGCCAATGCCCCAATATGCTCGCGTTCTAAGTCCGCATCGTCACACAGATCATCGGTGACCATCAAGTGCCCAAGATATTTAAATGAATAAACCCTTCTTATTTGCTCGCCATTCAAACGAATGCGTGGGACATGAGATCGACACTTGTTCCCCGCCTTAAAAACCATGTACTATATATACCTTTTCAAACAAAAAAATAATTTTCCAAATCGGTTAATAAATGACGCAGTTCTGAGGTAACATGCATAAATAATAATAATAAAACGGCATTTTTACCACTGACTGACTGATTGACTGACCGGTTCACTGGTATCTACCGTTGTACCCGTGAATTAATGGGTTCTAATTAGGTGTACTATATTACAATGAAACTTCGTCTCCCAAAGGCCTCTACGTGTTGGATCTGTATCCCGGAGTGACCAGGCTGTAAAGACCCGAGAGTTTAAGAAGGGAGATACAAATAATAATAAAACAAAAAAAAAACCTTTTCTAATTTTTTTTTATATTTACGCATACAATTACCAAGCTGGATGCCAAATTTCACCTTTCTATGTCACCTGGAAGTGCGTTCGGTTTTTGATTACTAGTCAGTCAGCCAGTCAGTCAGTCAGTCTCAGTGGTAAAAACGCCGTTTTTTGGACTTTAATATGTCAATAACTATTTCACATATGGTTCGAGTTACCCCGTTAAGGGTTCCTGAACTTTGGTCACGCGGTGGCGCTGATCATAGAAAACTTAAATCTTAACTTATTCTACAACAATTCAATGCGCTTACCAAATCTTACAGTCTTCGCATCAAAACCCATAGCATTTGAGTTCTTATCAAGTCAAGTCAAATTCAGTAGGTAGGAAGATTGTGGGTTTGTAGCCATCAAAGTTGGGACCGGAAAGCTCCCGGCTTCGTATCGCACAAATTACTCGAAGCAAGCAATCTTCCTTTTCGCAGTTTGCACTTGCGAATTTAATTCAAATCGTAATTTTCACACACAAACAATGGCTCAAAGCTGCCTTTCAATACAAATAAGCTTTTCAAGAGGTTTCATTAATATGGAACCTCTTGAAAAGCTTATTAGCTTTATTTGTTAGTTTATTTGTTTTTCTTCCTTTATTTATTTTTTGCACTTGCGAATTTAATCCAAATCGTAATTTTCACACACAAACAATGGCTCAAAGCTGCCTTTCGGTACAAATAAGCTTTTCAAGAGGTTTCATTAATATGAAACCTCTTGAAAAGCTTATTAGCTTTATTTGTTAGTTTATTTGTAGCTAGTGTAGCTTATTTGTTTGTTTTAATAAACAACAACTCATGGGCGTTGGCCAGTAAAAACAAGTTCTCACTCACGACCATTTTTGTTCTCTCGTCATGACAAATAAGTGACATCTGTCAAACTCAAAAAATTCTAGAAACGTCATGCTCGCCGGGGTTGCCATGAAAAAAACTTACAGGATCCCGTCCAAAACGTGTGTTCCGAACACATATATTTATGAAATTTGGGGTTTTAGTTGTTCTAATTTTATTTTTTTATGTTAAATAGATATAGACTTATTGGGAAGTTAAAAGTGGCTCCGAACGGTTCGTGTAAAATAACACACGGCTGCTGCTCGCCAGTTCCTGGGGTGAACTTGGCTGGACACGCTGCTGCGTGTCTAGATATGTATATTACATTTCTAATGTCCTACGTGTTTCGAGCAATGACTATAAATCCTAAAACCTAACATAGTTGTTGTAGCATAAAAAAAATCCGTAAAACGTACAAACGACGTACTTAATTCATAAAAGCGTCGGTTCGAGCGTACGAAACAACTGCTTCACAAATTGATATTTACTCTCTCCTGATCTCCAATTCCGTAACGCATAAAACAATTTGCCGAAAAAACCTATTCATACGTCAAAAAGAATATTCAAGCATCTTCCTTATCTCGGGGAAGTTACGGAAGTTGGACAAAAGACATCAACAAGTTCTGTCGTTGAGTTAAAGGGACGTAAAATTACGAGGGTAGTAATGTTGGCCGTAAACTCACCACGCGCTAATAACGGGGCAGATAACGAGGCCCCGGCCAGGCCTACCTACCTGCTACATGTCGGGCATTATTCATTTGTGCAATTACTTTTTAAACTATTCTAAACTGATTGAACTTGGGAGGTGGGTTTGTTTGCTTCTTGCACGCTAAAAAAAAGGGGGATCAGTTTATAACCACAGTTCGGATTGGACCAAACAGAAAGGAGGACTTAACCCTAACTTAAGGATCGTTCTCAAAATTTTGCCATGCGCGCTTGCTATTTTTACCTCGATGGTCCTCGTAATTCATATTCATTTGGTCAAACCATATCATAATACCAAAAAAATATAATAAAACCAAGTTATTCTACATTATTATCAAATGAAGAAGTTACAATTTAATATTTTTCCGTTACAAAATATGGGGTAAAAAATAATAGGGTGATTTCTCTATTTTTGTTTGATTTGAGGAATACCAGGTTACTCTGTATATCCATTACTTTGTACAATACTGTACATGCAGATTATTTATGGTAATTGTAATAATTAAAAGAGTCCCCAGTACGCTCGACCGAACTCAATTCTCCATACAAACGTAGTTTCGCTCTCATTTTAAAACGCCATGCTGAAATAACATGAAACTTTGTATACATAATTTTTAAGAAAAAAAAACCGACTTCAATGGGGGAGGCCGGTGAAAGATTATTATACTTAGATGGTGCACTCTTAGATTCCATACAACAAAATAAAAATGGCTATAAGTATGTTTATAATGGTAGAAGACTAAGTACCCTCAATTCCTCATGGAATCATGGAAAAACCTTGTTTGCTTGACAAACAAAACGAAGAGAACAAAACGCCAAACGTGAACTACGCGTCGTTGAAGTTCGTTCGACGTTCCGTTCTGATCATCATCAGCAGTTCCACTTCATCAAATGTCACTTTTATGAATGAAAATGCTTGATTAGTTCATGAACATACTAAAATCACTATTTGTGTGCCTTTCACATTTGAGGAGTTCCCTCGATTCCTAATGGATCCCATCATCAGAACTCGAGCATGACAAAAATCAATCGTGAAAATAGAACTTGCTTAACAAACACAGCTAGGAGGACAAATCACCAAACGTGAACTTTTCGTCGTTGAAGAGTTCTGTTCTGATCATTATCAGCACCACTTCATCCAATGTCACATTTTTGGATGCAAATGCTTGACTTGTTGATAAAAACACAAAAATCACTATATGTTTGTCTTAAAGATTTGAGGAGTTCCCTCAATTCCTCATGGATCCCATCATCATAACTGCGTTTTGACAAAAACGGGACCAATTTGAATATATAAAAGTATACTTACAATCAAAAACAGAATTTTTCAAAACGGTTAAGAAATGACGGAGTTATGCAGTAACAAACATTAAAAAAAAAATACATACAACCCAATTGATAACCTCCACTTTTCAAATCTTGAAGTCGGTTAAAAATGGGATCCGCCATATCTAGGTCGGAAATTAGTTTCTGTTGCTAGAAATTGTAATGGAAAAAAAAATACAGCAAGTTTGTGAATTTTTTATGTCTTGTATGAAAACGTTAATAAGCGCTGTATTTTTTCTCCATTATAATTTCAAGCAACAAAAACTAATTTCCGACCTAGATATTCCGGATCCCCTTGCGTATACAAATTTTGAAATGATTCCAGCATGCCATATTAAAATGAGAGCGAAACTACGTTTGTATGGAGAAACGACATTACTGCGGACTCTTAATGCATAAAATGGTTACAAAAGTATTCATTTTTACGGCCATTTACCATGGAGGAGCTAAACTCTACCTATGCCAATTTGGGAGGTATCATATATGCGGAAAATTATTGAATTGGGTAAAAGCGAAAAAAGGCTGACTACTTACATGCCATGAAGTCAGATTTTAGATTAGATTGATATAATTGGAAATATACATACTATATGTGTTAGATAAATTGTTTTCACTGGGTGATTTGACTGACACGTGCTTTTAATATTATGGTGTTATTAATATTATGAACGGAATTACAGCGTTTGAACGTATCCTGGTTGGTACTAAATATGCTTCAAAATCATTCCTACACTTTTTGGCGCCATCACTACGCGATGAATAAAACAGTCTAAAGTACAGTAAAAATTCGGCCCCATCTTCACAGCCGCTTAAAGCTCTTGTGTTCGTACTCAATAGAAATTTGGTAACTTTTATTTCTGGCATCAAAAGCAATTACCTCAGATCCCGCCGTCAAGTAGATAAAAGTTTCCGTTTTAACTTTTTTTTCTTTCAGCATTGGCAATGACATGAAATAAGCCTAACACAGGAAGAGACGGGGCGGCTAATCTTGCAACTTTGGCCCTTTGATTCCTATAATAACGACGTTTTATCTCCGCTTGCGCACATCAAAGGGACTGATGAACCTATATACCCCTTTCATTATCGTCGATTTTTAGACCAATACATATTTACGTTATTGTTTTGTAACGGATCAAAGAGCTGCAACGATTTTCATTACCCATTTACAGATTGTACCGATTATTTTGTCAAAATGTAGGTATTTATTTTTTGGTCAAAGAATTTTAATTTCTGAAAGTTTGGCTGCAGATCAATCACGTAATGAATAAAAGGGTTACATATGAATCTCATGATTTGGAATCTAAAGAACTGTCAGTGACGCGATAAAAATAGAAACATGAAATAGGGTGGTACTTATGACATGCCCGCTGCCCGGGATGATGAAATTCGTTGTATTGATAGGAAGCTGATGCAATCAAAGCCCGGTTATGGATGAATTAATAATCAATGTGAAAGTAAAAAACCACACCCTCCGTCGAAAAAAACTTTTTTAAGGAGTGGCGTCTACTTTACCTACATGGACTTCTTAGATATTAGAACTTAAACTTTCGTGAGTCATGTTTCAAACTATATCACTAAATCTTTTAAAACACATAAATAGTCACACCAGGCGACATGTTTTGAACTCTTAGGGAGTACTTTCTGTGTTTTTTTTTATTTATTTATAAAATAATGTGTACCTTTAACAGCTAAGACCAGAGTGGCACAAATTACAACATACTTACCAACTAAAATGAGGAGAATATAAGTGCATTAGCGACAACGACGCATTGTATACCGCTGACCTCCCCGCCGCCCGACTCAAAGCACGTGACGCACGCGCCGACAGTACGGGAGCAGGGGCGCATTTCTGCGCCGAATGTGTAGTGTGAGGCCCCAGTGACAAATTATTCATAATAAATTGTTTTTCTCGCATCATTGAAGAAAAGCACTATACATATATGTATCGGCGGGAATTGCATGTAATCCGTGGATGCGTTAACTATTGACGGACGACACGAAGACTTATCCATACAATTGCTTTTTCCCGGCCTCTACGATAATGTACTATTTCTGTAAACAAATATAGCACTTACTACAATTATATAAAAATTATAGGTAACAACTATCTGCAAAAGCATTTATCGGTTATTGAATGAATATATGATTACGAATGAAAAATTCTATATTTATCTGACTTTCCTGCCTACGCTTGTCGTCTGTGAAGAAAATGAAATATATCCACCTAGCCTCGTCTGGAATTATAGGTTTAAAAGGAATAATGTAACATTAATAGAAGTTTCTTATACTACATACATTCTATACATTTTATACATTCTAATGTAAGTAATCCTATAGCTATATTTTTCAGGGAACTAGGTACTTTTTTTTATTCCTCGTCTGTGGCAAACAAGCGTACGGCCCGCCTGATGGTAAGCGGTCACCGCAGCCTATGGACGCCTGTAACTCCAGGGGTGTCATATGCGCGTTGCCGACCCTTTAAAAATTTATACACTCTTTTCTTGAAGAATCCCATACTGTAGTGGTTTAGAAAACAGTTCCCATGTGTTCCTCCAAGTTGATAGGGCTCGCAGCTCACTGGAGCCCCCATACGAAGGACCTTAAAAAGTTCTCAAACGACAGGCGAAATTCTATTGAGTAGAATTTCGCCTGTCGTTTGAGATATATCAAGTGCAAATCTAATAATGTCTCGATAGACAGACTGAAGCCCGCCTACATCATGCGCGAGATCACACCTGACGGTAGCCGCGCTGAAACGCATGAGAGCAGCGGCACCGAACCAGA
Source organism: Notocelia uddmanniana (assembly GCA_905163555.1). NCBI lineage: Eukaryota > Metazoa > Arthropoda > Insecta > Lepidoptera > Tortricidae > Notocelia > Notocelia uddmanniana. Next base: position 18,130,164 of record LR991059.1, on the reverse strand, counting down.
GAACCGGACCAGAAGGTGCCGGCTAGTCACGTTCCCACGTAGGTTTCAACTGTAGTTACGGTCTGGATAGGGGGAACATGTGGCAGCCTTATCAGCTCCACCATACTCACGCCTGCGCGACATACCGCGCCATTGTCTAGCAAAAAAAAGTAACAGTCCTGTCAGTACTGACCTAATCCCATCCGCGTAGATAAATTTATTTTCTCAAACATGCAATGAAATATTGATGTTATGTTCCTTATATTAGGCTGCGAAGTATGACGTTTCAGGTGCGGCTAGGACAAGAGGTCGTTAATGCAATTTCATACAAATGTTGCAGGCCTAGGCCGGCAAAGTCCTCTTTTTTAATTTCCATTCCACATAAATTTGTGGCACTGTCATCATGACATTCTGCCACTATGCGAATTAAAAATAAAACTTTGATTTTTTTGTTGTTTATTTCATTGCATGTTTGAGAAAAGCACTATACATACCTCGGCGGGAAATATGGGGTTGCCCGCCTGAGACCTATCCGACCTCGCTTCGCTCGGCCGTCTATATGTCTTCGGCCGGCAACCCCTTTCGTCCCGGCCTCTGTAGTAATGTACTATTAATGCATTATTATAACTGTATATTTCTTATTGTATATAACTTGTAAATAAACCGTGTACATAATTCGTGCATTTATAATTTACCTTGGTTGGTAAGTGTAGCAAAACAGGCGCTCTTACCACCACATCAAGCACATTTTAAATTTATGTATGAAGGAGTTGCATGATATTAATTAGTACTTTCTATACACTCCAGAAAACGCTTAATTTATGTAACGTTATCTTAAAATAGAATAGGACGTCATAGAAAGTTACGACCCTCAAAGGCCTGGTACTAAACGCCTCCGTAAGAAGCGTATATGTTTAAGAAATAATGTTATATTCGAATTGCTTTCCCTGGGACTCTTACGGAGTTTGTCGTTTGATGATTACCTACTAACATTAACAACACAATTGAAAGGTAAACGACGAATAAACAGACAATTTAATAGTAAATAATATTGAGTAACAAAAGAAATCTGATTTATTAAGACAATTAAGTAAGATAGGGCGGACCCTTACCATTGTCTGATCGAAACACAATTCACCGAATCATAAATGAGAGGAACAATAGTCAATAAAATTAGATAACGTTGAGAAGAGAATTGGCAAAGAAAATAAATAAGGTTTTCCGAAGAGGATATGAGCTTCCACTTCATCGGGATAAGCGGATAATAAATAGGTAGGTACCTACATCTGACTCGGGCTCCGTCGGTGGTCGGCCTAATATAATGAGCAATGCTCGGCAATCATTACGTAGAAGCATAGGAAAACATTCCCCCATTATAGAAGAGATTTTTCTAGAATTATGCCCCGGATAATACTCGTATTTATAGATACCTAAAAGTACACGAACACCTAAAATTTTCCCTGATAGCGCAATTTGCGTATAGAAATTTAACCTACGACTAAGTCTTTATTCGTGTTTGGTCGAATCCATTTTTTAAAGGAATACTTTTTTAAAGAGGCAAATGTTGTTACTTGTTTCTTAATATTGTTTTCTAGCTTCTACGAGTATGCCCTTATTGTCCGTGAATTTCAACAACAACAAGATAGTAAGGGTGCCCATACTCGTACCGTCATCTGCCTCAAATGGTTACACTATACACGAATAAATCATTTAAGGTGTGGTTCAAACTTTCGTAATTGCCTGACCAGTGTTAGTTTTAAGAATTAAGTGTAAACGCCTACCTTCAACGCTATTATATGGAGCCGCGATCAGGTACAAATAAAAACAAATAACATTGATGAAAGTTTGGTCTATCTAAACCATATTTTTTTACAAAACGACGGTAAGCATACAAGCTTATGGCCTGCCAGATTACACACACTGCCACTGACTGACTGTGAGCAGACACTGCTCACTACGGACGCTTGCAACTCCGAAAGGAACACAAACGCGTTACCGACCCTTTTTGACTTGAGAATTCGTAGCGTTGACAGCTAGAGACATATAAGTACACACCTGCGCCAGTTCTCGAAAATGGTCGTGCCACGCTCTATTGGGATCGATCTGTCATCACGGACAGGACTATTATAGCCAACAAACCTAATATCGTGCTGACAGATCGATTGAAGCGCCAGGCAGTGCTCGTCGACATCACCATCCCCCATGATGAGAACCTCGTGAAGGCCGAGAAGGACAAGGTTAGTAAGTACCTAGACCTGGCACACGAGGTAACCGCTATGTGGGATGTTGATTCGACGATCATTGTCCCGATAGTCGTCCCTGCGAACGGTCTAATTGCGAAGACTCTCGACCAACATCTTAAGAGACTCTCGCTAGATGCCTGGGTCAAGGGTCAGATGCAGAAGGCGGTACTCCTGGACACGGCGCGGATAGTCCGGAGGTTTCTCTCTCTGTCGCCCTAACCACCGGTAGCTTAGGCCCTGCCTCGCTGCCGGCGGCACCCTAGGTTAGGTTTTTTATAATGCTTTTATATTTTGTATGTATGTTTATATATTTTACTTTTATAAAATTATTGTAAAAAACCTAGCTTAAGTACGAAAATAAATACAGAGATAAAACTAATAAAATAAAAAAAACTGATTTTTTCTGGTCAGTCAGTCAGTCAGTGGTAAAAACGCCGTTTTTTGAAATTTAATATCTCTATAATTATTAAACCTATTTTTATGAAATTTGGGGTTCTAGTTGTTCTAAAGGATCTTAATAAATGTTCCTGGGGTGAACTTGGCTGGACACCCTGCCGCGTGTCTAGATACTAAGTCACTTTGAATAAAGGTCTTATTATTATTATTACACCACTGAAAAAGGATGAAAATCGATGGCAAGATACCGTTTTATGTTATGCATGGTTGAAGATACCGTTTTACGACACAGACAACGTTGTCGTTTTGCAACAGGACAATTACTTATATACCGGAATACCTGCAATAGGTATGTAGCTATTTAAAGTATTATTCGAAATGACAATTACAAGTCCGCGCCTTTTAATTTCAGCTTTCCAATTTTATCGCATTGTTTAATTATATCAGAGCGGAAATGCAAGCTCCGTTAGTTGGAACTGGATGCTCGTTACTGCATCACCTCGATTTTCCGCGCGGTTTTACAGCGATGCACGTGTTAGTGATCTCGTGTTCATTTGTGACGTGGTGGAAATGGCCCAGAATAGTATAGGAATTAATACCTAAGCTAAGGCAAACAGTGAATATCACAGATCACAAATATTCGTCGTCTGAGCTGCAGACAAGTGTGATAATTATACAATTTGAGCCTTAAATATTATGACAAGTGGAAAATTAAAGCTCTGTTCGAGCTACGGGCGGTAATAATGAAAGCGTGAGAATATACTCATCCTTGCCTTCTTACCTGCGATCATTTCCAGATATTGTTATTTTAAGTAAGCGTTTCCCTAACCAGGAAGTGAGCCTTTAAGTGGGCGCAAGCATATCAGATTAAATTCTTACTTGATTTTGGTTTAATTAATCTTTAAATTGATAGCAAAGATTTGACGTAATTATATTATATTGCCTCTAATTATAATTAGGTACTTAGTGAAATAAAGGTACCTGCTAGCTGTATACCAAACAACTATACTTAAAATAAACAGCCATTATTACCTCAAATGACGACGCCACGATAACCGGTATTGCTCCAAATCTACGGGTCTTTTTTCGAAATAACTTTGAAATTGCCGGCACTTCAATTTAAACACGCCGTTTAATTGTTGCACAGAGGAAATGCAAGCTTCGTTAAACTCAACCCACTCCGCACCGGGTTCTGTGTAGGGACCTAGGGATGCGCGTACGTGCTAACGATCTTTATATGAATAACGAGGAAGTTCTAAGAATCGACCACTTCGATGGTGAAAATACACTGACGCCCTGAGTTTGGTTTTATGCTTTATGTTTATAGAGGTACAGGTTTTCGTGGGCAGGGTGGCCGTAACTCAGCGTCTGATGTTGCATGTTGGGTTATTGGCGCTACTCTTGGCAACCCAATTCTACTAGGAAGCCTAGCAAACCCTTGATGATGCCGACGACTTTTGATAATGAGCAAGGTCTGAGGTATTTTGCCCGGTATGCTACCACTAAGGGGCATCTCAAGCTGTCTTGATTTTATACTTTTTACGTCCCTCCCTCCTTCTAAATCGGTCTCTCAGTGCTGTATCGTTATTATTCCGACATAGCGCAGCCGCAATTTTTTTCCAAGAGTTCCCAAGATGAGCTGCCGGTTGGAAGACTGCATTGACCAGCATTTCAAAACGCCCCGACACTAGAGGGATGAAAACATAAAGTTTTCGACCATGGGTAAGGTAGAGTAATTTTCCATACTAATACGGAACCCTAAAATGTCCGTTAGATCTACCTATCGTAATTTTAAACGTTACCTAATCAATTAGCTGGTTGAGCCATCGATTAATGGTTTCGAACTATTGGTATTTTGCCTTCTTGTTAACACCCGTTTCTCAAAATGCTTGTGTTTCGGGCGAGCAGCTAGAGCCAAAATACAAAAAAGGCATCTGTAGACACATGCGAACCGCATGCGAGTTTCATTAAAAAAAATTATACCATGTCGGTGGCAAACAAGCTGACGGCCCTCCTGGTGGTATGTGGTCACCGTCGCCTATGGACGCTTGCAACACCAGAGACGTCACTCGTGAGTTGCCGACCCATAAGAAACCATTTCACGCCTTTTTTGAAGATTGCGGGTTACCGTGGTATATCGGTTCAACAGATCTGTCAATCCACGCAATGTTGCACTCGCATCCGAACGTACGTACGTATATAAATAAGGCTTAAGATAAGAATATGGACGACAATTAAGTATACGGTGGCTTCATGTAATGTCACTAGCTGGCTTAAATCAAGTCTTATTTTGCCTCAGCATGCCACGCTTTTGCCACGCTGGTTTGTCGACAAATAAGGTTTTAAGAAAATAGGTTTAAGTTTTAAGAAATTAATGTTAGCTACATACAAGTTATTTATCTATGGGCTTTTGTTGCCCGTGAATGAAAAAATAAGAAAATAAATTATTTATTGTGATTATATAGTTTTACCGATGGCCGTTGGGGCGGAAAGGTTCTCGAGTGGCGACCACGTACCGGAAGGCGTAGCGTGAGCAGGCCACACGGTGGACTGATGACCTGGTAAGGGTCGCGGGTGTCCGCTGGATGCGGGTGGCGCAGGACCGGTCATTGTGGAAGTCTTTAGGGGAGGCCTATGTCCAGCAGTGGACGTCTTTCGGCTGACATGATGATATGCAAATAAATGTATTTCATTCATTCAAATATCACGGATAAATACTGGTTACGTTTCGTTCGTTCGTGGTCCACAGCTGCGATTTACTTCGCCAATAAAAGCATGTACGAGTATCTTCATGCTTTTCCCAGTGCAATAAATTCTGAAGTGTCAATTTTGTTGAGGCGTGAGTTTAGTCAAGATTAAGTGCGGATCAAACAGCTAAATCACGCAACGAAATATCTAACCCTGATTTTATGACAAGCAATCCAGAGTAATAGGCAACCCTGAAACTGCGGGATTGCCTTTGCGCCCCTAATAGGGCTCTTAAAAAATAAAATCCTCAACCGACCGCAATCATTAATTTCTTCATTTTAATATCTTTGACGGCCCTTTGCTTACTCTGACAAGTTATTAGCTTTTCAGTTTTTTTCTTAAAAATAATTAGTAATCATACTTTATTAGCTGTCGTAACGACCACTTGAGTATTAAAATTATTTTATTTTGTAATAGAAAAATCATTAAGGATATTCAAAAGTCCTTTTGTAGATCTGGATCAGGTAGGTTATCAGATAAAAATATAGCTTTATTAGCCGTCACAAACATGTGGTAAAAAATAAAAAATGAAACCGACTTCAATAATTTGCTACCTACCTAACAAATATAACATTCTTACTATAGGCAAGCCGGTTGGAACAAAAGTTCTATGGACGCCTGTCACCTTACTCTGACAGTGTGTAGTGTAGGTAGGAGTGAGTCGGACCTTCGACGATAAAATGAATTCATTCATATAAAAGTGTACGTAAAGAGCAACACAATGACAATAGTAAAGAACACTATTGAATATCTCTTATATTATAAGTAATGGCCGGTTCAAATCTCGCGAGACTTGTGCAATGTTTCAAGTGCCGCGAAGCGCTGTTCCTTCAGCGTCTGAATTATTCAACGATATTTCATCCTGGAGGTCCATTTTATTTGACGCTCTCAAATGATATTGCAATGCCATGCATTTGCCGAGATTTTCTCCATCTTTAAACCGACAATTTCTAGAGGTCACCTGAAAATTCAATTTTATGTGATCTGCTTACCTCTTTTGGGTGTATAATGGTGATTGTATGTATGTATATTTGCACGATGAACGACGTACCTTTTTCGCTTTTGCCACCAGGTATGTGTTACAGAATAGAAGGCTAAAACAATAACGACCTTCAAAAAAGACATCGGTCTTACACCTCACAAGCAGCTCTGGGTCATGCCTGATATCATAAAAGTTCGCTGCTCATACACAACGTCCGTCTTAAAGCAAAACTCGTACCGCATGCTGCTCCGTGTCGCCCAAATCACTCGCATTGTGGATATCGGGTCCAGTTAATATACGACCAAAATAATGCACGACCAAATATTTCACAGCCCAGTGATCCATGTACCTATACAGGCAAGTACATCAGGACGCGGATTCCTGGGCCATATTTTGCTGTGGCCGTGCATTATCATGGCCGTACATTAACTAGACCCATAAGTTGTGCTAACTGACCAAGTGCAGGCGACAAATGTCATACCAATATCATTCCAATACGTCAATTCAGATAGACTTTCCACTCGCTTCCTGCTTCACGTCATTTCAATTAAAAACACTTGGCGACTCTGCGGATTGCCGATGCAAATATTGAAATTGGGCTGTAAGCCCGTTTGGGGAAACCGTAATATGACTGTTGTTAGAATGAGGGAATATAACCCCCACTTTATTTTCCTCTACTTATAGCATAAACTTGCTATGTAGCGAACGCAGATGCATACTGTGCATTGCTAGCTAGCTTCCATGTATCAGAATATGGCATAACTAGCTTTAGACCGTGACTTCGCCCGCGTGGAACTCGTTTATCTCGTACCTTCATTCAAACTTCTATCTCTATTCCCCCCCCCCCCCCCCTTCTATCTTATGTCCTGCCCAGGACCACATCTCAATCTGTTTAGTAGCTTAGACGTGAAGAGATAACAGACAGAGATACTTTCGCATTTACCTACAATATCAGCAGCATCCATACTATGATGATGATGTGTGTAAGTAAAAGCGTAAGTTTTTAAGCATATCTATAGATTTGCATTTCACTTACGTTATCAAACAACGCAACGCTACGTCGTAGATGCTTCTACGCCGTAGCATAGCACGCGTAACTTAGAACTTTGAGTGCGAGGAACCCGCTGGGCGCTTGCGTAGCGAGTTTACGGTGCATATTCTAGTTTTCCCTTGTTATGAGAGTAGTTGGCTAAAGCTTATTAAGCACAATACAAACGATTCCATTTGTCACATTAACTGAGAGACGCAGCTATAGTCCGAATAAAACAGCAATTATTCAATTCATTCACTTTCAAGCAGGTTGTTGAGAGATTGAAAGGTTTATAGGTTATATACGTTATACTTATATAGCAACATTCTTCTACAATTTCTATATTTATGTAGGTACTTCACGTTGACGGAGCTAGGGGCGGTCAACTTTTAATATTAGCCTTTGATCGGTAGCCAGCATTTCAAATTTACAAGGTCAATTGATTATTCTGTAGGTACTTGATGTGGTAATAAATGACCGTTAACTCTGTATATATTTAAACAACGTTGACAACGTTCATCGTAGCCTTGGTGTCGATTTACACTAGGTATTCGTACCTCTCAGTGTCTGCGTACCTATTTGCTATAATGGGACGCATTATGCCACATTAATGCTATTTTCTTACAGATTTATTTTACCAATGTACTCTTGTATTTGTGGTGCAATAAAGAATATCATTATTATTATTTTATAAAATTGGGTTTAATTTCTGAAGTCTAACTCCAAGAACACTTGGCATCTCTTATTGGTAATATGAATACTTTAAGAAACCTGTAGAAAACTCATCATATTTTTATAGTTAGATCACTAAGCACAGGTGTGCCCGAAACTCGGGCTCGTTGTACAGTCTGTAGCGTAAACTTGCTAGAAGCAAGCCTGGCCGTGACAGCGGGAGCGGATGAATTATTCACGGTTCAGGCCGGCCACCTCCGTGTAATGGTCGCAAAACCACACCTCCGACGACAGTACACTGTACTTTAATACTACACAGTCGTTCTATGACAATCTTGGTTTCAATTACGTTATAAATAGGCTAGTTTCCAAAAAATATTAACGACTAGCTTTTGCCCGCGACGTCATCCGCGTATAATTCGTTCTCGCCTTAGAATGATTTGTTTTGTCATACAATCTTTCTCAAGCTCAGGTGGACACCAGGAACTTAGGGGTGACATGTTGGAGAAGAAAAGCCACGAATAGATCGGACTGGAGATATTTTCTTGACCAGGCTAGCCTAGGGCCCACCCGCGGCTATAACACCTCAGATGATGACGATAATACAATCTTTCACCCTTCTTTACACCCCCTTAAGAAATGATTACAGTCAATATGATATTCCCTAGAAACCCTATTGTCAAAACGAATGATTAAGTGCTTATTTCAGAATATCAAATATACCGATTCTAGACGAATGATTCTCGTCAAAAACATTACATGTACATTGTACAATGGTAAAAGTCTCACTACGCAGTTCTCCCGTAAAACGTTATCCCAACAGAGCGAGTTCTTCATGTAATTATGATGACCGAAGCACGGCAAGGCATGCGAGAATAATCACACAGAGCGGGGTTCTCATGTAAGGCTGAGGGCCGAAGGCCTGAAGCAGAGAGGCGAGGCACGCGAGGCTGAAGGGCGAGGCACGCGAGGCTGAAGGCCGAGCCTCCCAACAGAGTATCTACTCTACTTCATGTATGGTTGATGACTGAAAAGCCGAAGGAGAGTGGCAAGGCATGCGAGGCCGAAGGCCGAGCTATGTCGTTGCCGAAGATCCAGTTGCCATATTAATGAGGGTAAATTATACTCCATTTGTTCGTTTTCACGTGATGCCTAGACATATAAACAGACAGACAATCAGACACAAATTCTTAAAACTGTTGAAACGATTTCTGTTATCGATTCTAAGTATTCCCAGACAACCATATTAATGAGGGTAAATTATACTCCATTCGTTCGTTTTCACGTGATGCCTAGACATATAAACAGACAGACAAACAGACACAAATTCTTAAAACTGTTGAAACGATTTCTGTTATCGATTCTAAGTATTCCCAGACAACTTTTTTTCGAATATCTTCGATGTACAGACTTTCGACCCTCTTCTAAATGTACTGTCTATGCTGACGATTGGTCTGCCCAGCTCAAGTGATCTCCTATATCAAATAGTTTTTATGGTGTGAAAGGTCAACAATTACGTAAAAAATAACACACGACAAAATTGAATGGTACACCGATGATACAAAGTGTCCATTGAAACAGATGTTTTTGTATTTAAGCATATGAATAAAAACAATGCCAAAGTATCGCAAATGCATTTAGATGTACACGCAAAGAAGAACTAATTGCGAAAAGGTTGTGCTCAAAAATAGCGTCAACAATCAGAAGGAATTATTATAATCGTCAACTTGTTTACAATTCTGCTATGCTTTAAGTTAAATTTCTTGACACGCTGTTATACTCCCAATTGGCTGAAACTTAAATCGTAGAATGGCGTATGAGGATCACATACAGGTGTTCTCGATAAACTGGATAAATTATTGAATTATTTAACATTGAGATACAAAACTAAAACAAATATTATTAGTGGCGATTGGAATATCGACTTATTAAAACACAATACAGCTGCTGCAAACCTCTCTAGTATACTGCTGAATTATAATTTTACCGCACATATAACAGTTCCCACGCGGCAAAATGCATGTCTTGACCAAATTACGAGCAATGTCAAATTGGCTAAACCATGTGTACACCAATTAGGCCTTTCTGACCACGAAAAGGCACAGTCCTTATCCCTACCAGTTAAGAAAATTACCGCTTTCACGACGTGGTTTAAGCACAAGCGGGACTATTGCTTTGACAATGTTCAAAAGTTTTGCGAGTCCCTATCATCTCTCTCGTATGCTGACGTTCTACAATCAACAAACGGAACAGATGCATTTAACAGTTTTTATGACATAATACGTCTTTTTTATGATTTATGCTTTCCTATACTCAAAGTAAAAATTTATAACAAACCAAAACGTGTTAATTGGCTCACAAAAGGATTAAGAAAATCATCTAGAATTAAACGCAGTCTTTATTTGAAATACAGGCTTTCTAAGCATAATAAACAACTAAATAAACTTAATTTCATGAAATATAATAGCATATTAAAGCAATGTTTTCATAATGCGCAAAGAATTTGTTATAGTAATTTTATTAGAAATAATGAGAATAAGTGTAAAGCAACTTGGCACACAATATCTTCTGCAGTAATAAATAAGGTGCATGAAAATGAAATTAATAAAATTAAATATAACGGTGACATTTGCTATGATCCCTCTGACATATCTAATATTTTTAATATTTTTTTTATAGATTTAGTACATAAACAAAATCTGCCTCTGGATAATTCATCTTATAAACGGAATTTGAGCAAGGACTATAATCCCCACACCATGTTTGTACAGCCAGTTGACGAAAATGAAATCTACAACATAATCATGTCTCTAAATAATTGTAAATCGAGTGGTTACGATAACATAACTACAAAAATATTAAAGCAATGTGAGCTGTACATAGCCCTACCACTTTCCCACGTCGCAAATGTATCTTTCTCTGATGGTATATTCCCTCAACAACTAAAGCACTGCATTGTCAAGCCCCTGTTCAAAAAAGGAGATAAGCTTAATATAGATAATTATAGACCCATTACTTTGATTCCTATATTATCTAAAATATTTGAAAAGGCAATGTACAAAAGGATACAAAACTTTCTTGTAAAACATAACACACTCTGTTCTGAGCAATATGGCTTTCGAAATGGACGCTCAACCACACTTGCTTGTTTTGATCTTGTACGGACTGTAACCGAGAGTATCAATGATAGAACTCCTGTAGTGTCAGTATTTCTAGACATGTCAAAACCGTTCGACTTTGTCAACCACAGTAAGCTACTTTACAAACTTGAAGTTTATGGGATTAGAGGGAAGGTGTTAAAATAGATAGAAAGTTACTTGGTCGATAGAATGCAATGTGTAGAAATTAAGTTAATATCAGCCAGTGATTCAAGTAAATCAGTATTGAAGCAAACTTTCAGATCGGAACTTAGAGCTTGTAGTCATGGAGTACCACAAGGAAGTATTCTGGGACCCCTTCTATTCCTAATTTTTGTGAATGACTTACCCAAAGCCACCGCACAGAAAAGTATAATGTTTGCTGACGACACAATATACTTTCCAATCAGATATTAATACAGCGCTAATGAACATTATAGAATGGATGAAATTAAATAATTTGAATATTAACATTAATAAGACTAAGTTTATACAAAATAATAAATCATATAATTCGAATCCAATACCAACCCAAATAGAATATAAAAACAGGGTACACAGGGTAGGGACAGTGCGGCCGTTAGGAGCAGTTGTGACGTCATCGGTAATAAGTAGTTGTTCGGACGCAAGGTTGTACAAAACGTCTTTCTTTGTTATGGCATGTGATTAGCATCGTTCCTATATTATTCGTTTGAATAGATAGATAAAAATGCGTGTCTAAGTAAATTAATGAAAAAAAACCGGCCAAGTGCGAGTCGGTATCGCGCACCGAGTGTTCCGTTCAAGTAAAAAAAATCTGATTTATTAATGTACTGGTATTTTCTGGTAAAATATACGTAATGATAAACAAATCACTAAATTTCAAGTTGATATGTCAACGGGAATTAAAAAAAAATCTTCGGAACAAAATGTTTGACAAACGGACACGCGAGTGACAGCAATAGGGCTCCAATTCCTCCACATCCCAAACATTCATGATCTAAGTACATATTTTCTATTCAAGAAATAGTTGTTTAATTTTCTAGTTAAGAAAGCATATTATTCCTTAAAATCGTGTTTAAATGATTACGACATAAAATAATGAATTCAATTCCTCCACATCCCAAACATTTATGAATTAAGTACATAATTTATATTCTATTCAAGAAAGAATTGTTTAATTTTCTAGTTAAGAAAGCATATTATTCCATATAATAGTATTTAAATGATTACGACGTAAAATAATGAACTACTTACTATATTACGAACTTCATTATTAAGTATATATTTTTCATTATGAAAAATATTATTATCATTAATTTCTATTTTAAAAATAAGTACTAAGTGTTTTAGGTATTCCTATGTAATTCATACCTAATATTACACACTATTATAAATAGACTCAAGTGGTCGGCAATATTTATGAATTGAAACATCCATAAACATAACCATGACGGTCGTAACTTGACTTAATTTGTCGCGCGAAGTAATTGCCAGCCTGACTTTACGTTAAACGTGTTGCCGCGACGGCGAGGCGGCCCCGACTGAGAACGGCGGAGACCGGCCGACACGTCAATCATTTAGCGCGTAGTACAAGCGGCCGCGCACACATCGCCGCGTGTATGTGTGCGTGAGCCGCGGATGTACCTTTTGTATGGAGTGTCCTTACCCGGTGTACCCTGATAAAAATGACATTTTAGATGGAGTAAATTCAATAAAATTTCTAGGCATAATAATTGACGAACACCTCAATTGGAAAGATCAAATTTAACAAATTTGTAATAGATTAAACCGTTTTGTGTTCGCACTTAAGAGATTGAGAGTTACGGTATCCAAAGAAGCTGCACTAACAGCTTACGACGGATATGTGTCGTCAGTACTTGCTTACGGTCTATAGGTAATTCTATGGGGTAACTCTATCGAGCTGGATAGAGTGTTTAAAATTCAGAAAAAGTGTATAAGGGCAATAAGTAATGTTAAGATGGATGAAAGCTGTATTCCACTTTTAAGACAGTTACATATATTACCATTGCCTTGTTTGTACATTCGAGAGGTATGTGTCTTTGTTGACTCTCATCAAGAGTACTTCAGTAGACGAAGCGAAGTCATCCAGAGACAAACAAGACCACACATTATGTCTCTATTGTACAAGCCTCGCTGTCACAAAGACATGTATAAACGAAATGTCTATAATATGAGCATTGTACTTTTTAATAAATTGCCGGATGATTTAAAAGTATTGACAGGCGACATATTTAAAAATAAATTGACCAAATGGCTACAAGGGAAATGTTTCTACAGTATTAAGGACTATTTAGATCATAAAAATTTGACTAACGCATATATCTAATTTGTATTATTTTAATTATTTTATTCTTCATACATAGATTATTTTCATTGAAATATATGTACGCCTGCTTGCAGGCTGAATACATGAACTTTGTACACTATAGCTTAAGACCATATATACTGTATTCTTACAAATATTTTTTTATTTATTTTGAATTTGAATTTGGATTAAACCACCCCGTTTCATGGACCTTACTTGCATCCCCGATTTAATATCCTTTTGATGGAAGATCATCGGGACAAAAAGTACACTTATAATATATATAAGTGAATCCAGATTATATACTATTAGCATATAAATCATCTTAATCTGTTCAGCCGTTTTTGCGTGATTCAGTGACAAACATCCAAACATCTAAACTTTCGCATTTATAATATTAAGTAGTGGGATTATGGTGTAAAGTGAGTGCACATGAAGTGAACAAAAGTAACATTGTAATTGCATGTTTTGAAGAGACCGTGGTGGCTGGCGCGCACACTGGGCAGCGCCGCGGCGCAGCGCTTGCGTTTACTTTTTTTTCAGTTTCTATCTTAAGATTTCACAAATTTTGAATGTTTTTCCTTTGTCATCAAGTATATGCTTACTAATTTCATACCTGTAACTCATGGATTATAGGAGTTCCCATACAAAATTGAACCCCTCTTTTAACCCAAATATGCACAATCTTTATAGCCTAAAACCTGACCGGGTATTTACTCGACAGATTAGTAAAGTTTTCATCAAAATCCGTTTAGCCGTTTTCACGTGATGCGCGTTCATATAAAGTATATAAACAGACAAACAGATAAACAGACAAACAGACAAAAATTCTAAAAACTGTTGGAACGTGTTCTGTTATCGATTCTAAGTATCCCCAGCCAACTTTTTTTCGAATATCTTCCATGTACAGACTTTCGACCCTCTTCAGCTTTATTATATGTATAGATATCTTCCATGTACAGACTTTCGACCCTCTTCAGCTTTATTATATGTATACTTATAGATAGATGCCATTCGAACAAGTTTTGAAAGGGGATTAAATGTTTGTATGGGACCAACTACGATTAAAGGACAACAAAAGCCGCAAATGAGGGTCAAAAATAGATATTGGTCCCGGACACCGAAAAAGCTCTATACTAATTGACAGAAAATTATGACGTCACAACGCATGAGCCCCGTACTAACGTTCCCCGTACTATTTTAATCGTGAAATGCAGGTGAAATATTGTTGTTGCACGATTTATTTTTATTGAATCATGTTAATTCTATTGATAGAATTTATTTAACTTTTGGATGATGAAAAAATACATTGTAATTTAGAAACTTTCAAGTCTCGTAAGAGTATTTTATTATCATTCTCATTTCATTTTGTAATTTTCATTATATTATATTAATTTGATGGTATACTATCTATATAACGGCAATATGTTATACCATGTGTGTTTACCATGAAGAAACTACCATATTGTTATGGCTCCATGTGCATGTGAATTAGACCAGAGAACTGCATATACATAAGCGATATATACATGGTACACTGTTGACATATAAATGTCAGCAATAATTGTTCCATTTCTATTTTGTTGTGATATATTGTTTATCTTTATCTTTATGTAATTTAACTCTTCTTAATTAGAAAGAGATATCCCAGGGATATCCCTTCCTGAAGGAAAGTGATATCCCTGGGATATAGCTTTTCTTAAGAAAGGGATATCACTGGGATGTAGCTTTTCTTCAGAAAGGGATATCACTGGGATATAGCTTTTCTTAAGAAAGGGATATCACTGGGATATAGCTTTTCTTCAGAAAAGGATATCACTGGGATATAGCTTTTCTTAAGAAAGGGATATCACTGGGATATAGCTTTTCTTCAGAAAGGGATATCCCTGGGATACAATCAGACTATTATTAACTTACTACCGAGCACCGGTGATATTATTTATCATTATTGGTGGTAGTTTGTGGTATTTATTTGCATGTTTGTGCGTGCGGAGGGAGGGTGGGGGGACATTAACCGCATACAATAAATACGCAACTGGATATCACTAATAGACCTATGTACACGTTCGTCAGCGGAATAGCAACGAAATATTGTTCTAGAAACTTATCATGGAATGCTGCAAAGTAACGCCTGATTCTATTAATTACTTTTCTTTTGGGTGTGCCTTTAGAATAAAGCTGCCAAGTGCGTGTCGGGCCACGTGCAAAGTAGGATTCCATAGCTGTCCACCCAAGACATTACGCGGATTTAAAATATCGAGCACTTATATTTACTATATATTTGACATAGCGGACAGCTTATCTAAGGAAAAAATCGAGAGTTTGCTTTTCCAAGTAGATTTCTTAAGTACGACTATTCATTACTCGTTATTAACTAATATCTTCTTAGCTGTGATAATTTTCCTTTTAAATTCTTTATATATATTACTACCATGCTTATTTCAAACTAGCATTGGCCCGCGGCTTCGCCCGCGTGCTAAGCGTAATTTTTAACCGTGTACAAAAACGAGGTTCTCTGTTTGACCTGTATGTATGTATATACGTATGTAGGTATGTATGTATGTTTTTCCACGATTATCTCGCGTTTGGCTGAACCGATTTAGATGCGGTCTCCAGAAAAGTACGAGGGTGGTTAGATAAGTAACTTGTTTCGGATACCGATAGATGGCGTTAGTGTAATCTATGTAACTATTCACAAAGATTATTTAATCAAGATAATTTATCTGTGGCCAAATGTCATTTTTGGCGGGAATTTTAGATTTGACAGTAGTTTAAACAAAAGTGATCGGAGTAGCGCGGCAAAATGGAGAAAATAGGAATTCGTGGTGTAATTCAGTTCTTTTTTTTGGAAGGTATAACTGCAAAAGAAATCCATGAAAGGATTTTACCTACATTGGGTAGCTCGTGTCCTTCCTATGAGACACTTCGACTTTGGGTGAATGAGTTCAAGCGAGGCAGGACAAGCATTGATGATGCACCTCGTCCTGGAGCCCCAAAAACGGCGGTTGTACCCGAAATAGTCGATAAAATCCATGATTTGGTTTTAACCGACAGAAGATTGAAGGTACGCGAATTAGCTGAAGCCACAAACATCTCTTCTGAGCGGGTGCATTTTATTTTGCACAACGAACTGCACATGAAAAAGCTGTGTGCAAGGTGGGTGCCGCGGCTGCTCACTCCAGAACAAATGCGTGTTCGTATGCGAACATCTGCGGATAATCTCCAGGTCTTTGAAAGAAATCCAACAGACTTTATTCGCCGTTTTGTGACAATGGATGAAACCTGGATTCATCACTATATTCCGGAGACGAAACAACAGTCCAGACAATGGGTTGGTCGTGGTGAGCCAACTCCAAAGAAAGCCAAGGTCATTCCATCAGCTGGAAAAGTGATGGCATCCGTTTTTTGGGATGCAAAGGGGATTCTCTTAATTGATTACCTTGCGAAGGGAAAAACCATTACTGGGGCATACTATGCATCACTGTTGGACCAATTGCATGCGGCGATAGCCTAGAAACGGCCAGGTTTGGCAAGAAAGAAAGTAATGTTTCACCATGACAACGCACCGGTGCATTCAAGTCGTGTCGCTGCACAAAAATTGTCGGAATTACGGTTTGAACTCCTTCCTCACCCCGCTTATTCCCCGGATTTGGCCCCGTCGGACTATCACCTATTCCCCAAACTCAAAATCTTTTTATCGGGGAAAAAGTTTAACTCCAACGAAGATGTGATACAGGAGGTAAACGCGTATTTCGAGGACCTCGAAGAAACGCATTTTCGTGAAGGCATCGAGAAGTTGCAGAAACGTTGGGGCAAGTGCGTCAAGCTTCGAGGGGACTATGTCGAAAAATAAAATATATAGAATCGCTCAAAATTTTTTTTTTCATATCAAACCAAGTTACTTCTCAAACCACCCTCGTAGTTGTTTCATTCTGGGGGTTTCGGTACACGAAGTTTGGTGATTGTAATTCATTAACAGATGAACAGATGAAAAGTCAGTATACATTCTGAGAACCGCCAAACTGTTGAATTTCATTTGATTTTGGCAAAAATAAGGATCGAAAACTATTATTATACATTTCCGAGAGGCCGAAGGGGAAAGGGCCGATGAAATAAAAGCATGTCTTAAATGGCCCGTAGAAAAATTATCTGTGTACTACAGTAACGCCAATAGGTCTGATAATGACCAAGCAGCGCGCAGCGGTCATAAACTCTGGTCCTTTGAAGTACAGAAATACGGCTAATTCAATATCACGTGTAACCATTATTTTTCCTAAAATTAAATTTATTAGGTAGGTTTTGCCAGTTCCCATTGGAGCATCCAAAAAGAAAATTTGGCCTCACTTCCATTCGCACTCCTTACTATCAACAGTCTGTTACAACCGAGTTGCTTTTACTGGAGCGATTGAATTGCAATTTGGCACAAACTATCAAAGAATTTAGAGCGCTCGTGGCCCAGCGGCACCCGCCTACCGCGTGCGGTATGCGAGGTTAAGCAATGTGGGCGCAGGTCAGTTTTTGGATGGGTGACCGCTTTGAGTGGTTACTAACTGAGCGCTCTCGAGCTTTGGAAGGCACGTTAAGCCTTTGATCCCGGCTGCTGTCTACGACAGCAGTCGTTAAGCCAAGTTAGAGGCCTTCGGGCTTGCGAACTTCTAACAGTGAAGTTGCCCACTCACTTGATAAAGGGGGGTCGAAGTTGCACCACGTCCGTTACCCTACACGTGACCCCTGGGTGATGCTAAAAGTGCAACAAAAACTGGCAACCGTACTTGTATTCTCGAAGATCTCACGGTTCGTAAACAAATACCATACGATTAAAAAAAATCTAAAGGTTGATTTAAATCGGAAAAAATATCGAAACCTCTAGAGAACCCGAAAGTGTATGAACTATTAAAGTTACTGTGAAAAAGAAACTATAATTGGGTGTAAGAACTGGATTATCAATGTCACCCCAGCAGATCAAAGTCACCTCAGTTACTGGTAAAATATAACGATAATACGAAACGTACTATTATATTCGGCTATGTTGGATATAATCCCTATCAACGCGTACGAGTAAGTAACTCGCGGTAGGATACGTGTAATTGGTTTAATCCATATATCTAATTAAAATGTTTCACTAGTGTAACTCAGCTAATGGCTTGAACCCGTTCTTAACGACACACATATAATTTCCGTATAATATTTATAATATTAACCTAACAATCCTAATATTTTAAAACTGCCATTGTGGTGCGAGTAAGATAAAAATCAACTTAATTACATACGTACATATATTCACGCCTGTTTCGCCTGTTTGTGTTGTTTCGATTTAATTAAAATCACTATATATATACTAGCTTTTGCCCTCGGCTTCGCACGCGCAGGCAAACTGTAGCCTATGTTGTTGTTGTTTAAAAGGACATACCAAGTTAACAATAACTAAACACAACTAACATACACATACACATCCATTCTGGTAATGCGAAAGAAATCATAGTCATTATGTAGAAGTTTACAACTATAGACTTTGGTAGAGGTTCTGCCTTCGGGTGCATTTCAAAGAAAGCCAGTAACTGAGGCAGTAGCTGAGGTGGACTGTTTAATGTTTATCTTTTCTGAAATGTTTGTTGGAGGAGGTGAAATATACACGCTAACCATTTTCAAGTAGAACAGAAACTTCAAGATCCTCCAAACAGCTTCGGAGCTACTAATGTATCGGCCGCTTTTATACACTTTTATCTCATCATTCTCATTTTCGAGAATGAAAGTACTTTTTTATCCGTGTAGAAGATGTAAAATGAACGAAACGAAAAACGCAAATAATGCGCAGTGTTTAAACCCTCTTAGAGGATGAATTTAAAAAAACGCTGAAATTATTTTTCTTACGTCTACATGAGGAATGTGTATACGATGTTTTGCATACAAACTTTCAAACCAAAATTTTACCCCTTTAGGGGGTGAATTTCGAAATCCCTTGAAAGTACTTACAAATTTACCCCCTTTGAAGACGAATTTCTAAAAATCCCTTCTTAGTGGTTACTTACGTCATATTAATAGCCTACTGCGAAAAATCCAGCTTCCTATTTCAGTCAGTCAGGACTTTGCACCTCTATTTAACCCGCATAGGGGTGGGTTTTTCAAAATCCTAAAATTACTTTTCTTGTATTCTAATAAGGAGTCTATACACAAAGTTTCAAGTCTCTCACTTAAAATTTTACTCCAACCCCATACAAACTTCGCACCCTTATATAACCCGCTTAGGGTTTGGTTTTTTCGACACCCAGAAATTACTTTTCAAGTAATAAGAAATTTATATACAAAGTTTCAAGTCTCTCACCTAAAATTCTACTCCACCCCCATACAAACTTTGCACCCGTATTTAACCCGCTTAGGGGTGGATTATTCCAAAACCTTAAAATCTCTTTTCTTGTATTGTAATAAGCAGTCCAAACACAAAGTTTCAAGTCTCTCTCATAAAATTTTACTCTTCTATCTTACTCTTCTATTCACGATTGGTAGTTTATATACTTCCGTTATATAAACTACCAATCGTGAAAAAATCTTTCTAGGTTAAACGCTTTGGGCTGGGCGTTGATTTACGTCAGTCTGGACTTTGCACCCCTATTTAACCCGCTTAGGGGTAGGGTTTTCCAAAACCCTGAAATAACTTTTCTTGTATTGTAATAAGGAGTTTATACACAAAGTGTCAAGTCTCTCACCTAAAATTTTACTCCATCCCTATACAAATTTTGCACCCCTATTTAAACCGCTTAGGGGCGGATTTTCCAAAACCCTAAAATTACTTTTCTTGTATTGTAATAAGGTGTCCATATACAAAGTTTCAAGTCTCTCATTTAAAATTTTACTTCATCCCATACAAACTTTGCACCCCTATTTAACTCGCTTATTTCAGGGTTTAGGAAAAATCCACCCTGTATTTTTCCTAAACCCTGCAATTACTTTTGTTGTATTTTAATAAGGAGTCCGTAAACAAAGTCTCTCACCTAAATATTAACTCCATCCCCTTACAAACTTTCAACCCCCTTTTTACCCGCTTGAGGGTAGAATTTTCAAATATCCCTTCGTAGTGGGTACTTTTGTTATATAATCTACCAACCGTGGACAAATCAGCCTTCTAGGTTCAACGGTTTGGGCTGGACGTTGATTTAAGTGAGTCAGTCAGCTGTTGCCCGCGACTTCGTCCGCGTCTTCGCTCCTATTGGTCGCAGCGTGATTTTAAAGCCTTCCTCGATAAATGGACTATCCAACACAAAAATAATTTTACAATTCGAACCAGTATTTCCTGAGATAAGCGCGTTCAAACAAACAAACAAACTCTTCAGCTTTATAATATTAGGATAGATTATATATCTATATATAAGCAAATATTTAAAAGGACGCTTCCTTCGAGCATATGCAATAACTCTCTGCGTCCAATTTTTAGCTCAACTAGTATATCTACTACTAGTATATACCTATAGTCTGTCTGTCCGAGGCTTTGCTCTGTAATTGTTAGTGCTAGAAAGCTGGAATTTGGCATGGATATATTGGGGGACAATCTTACACAAATCCACCTAGTCCCAAACTTAGCAAAGCTTGTACTATGGGTACTAGAAGACGATATAAAAATCAATAAATCTGATAAAGTAATAAAATAAAAAAAATTAAGTGTACTGTGACTTGTACTTATACCTTGTGTGTTCATAAGTTTTGAGATGAATATTGTTTTGAATAAATCAATTACAGAAAATATTTCTGTCAAGGTTATTATTTTCATTGAATGACTGTACTGTAGTGTAGCTGGTAAAAGTTAATACAGTTTATCTAAATTGGCTTTCAATATTTTTGATTTAAGCCTTTAAATGCGGTGGTCTCTCTTAGGTGCTGACACGAAACGAAAAACGCCTTTTTACTGACAAGTTAATGTCTCTGGTAGAAAGAAAGTTAAGGCAGCGAAACGACAAATTGTACACCAAAATGTCGATAGATGTTCCAACTACTGCACAGACAGTTGCAACCTTATCACCCTACAATGTTCACTATACGGGCGATTATTACGTATGAGGTAGCCTTTTCTTTCAATTTTGAATACTAGATGCCTATACCTTAAAATTATCCATTTATCATATGCCTTAAAATTATATAAATTATTTATTTATGTGCATGACCTACATTGGTACTCGTAATTCATAAAATTTTGCAATACCCTGTCAGGGTTGCACTGTTACTGAGTATAACATGTTCATTGTAATAGTGCTAAGCAAGAAATAAATAAATAAATAAATAAAACAATTTAGAGCTAAAAACCTGCCGTAAATACTACTCAAAAATAGTTACTCACAAATGAGCTACTGGAAGAGAGATCCCTGATGAAAACTTTCGTGTCTCGCGGGGTCATTATCTAGGTTTAGCCGACGCAATAAATGGCAACTAACATAAAATATTGGAACGCAGTATTGTATATTTATTAATGAAACTATTGTCAAGTAAAATTAACAATATGTTTGTAGGTATATATAAAAAAAATATGAAAAAATCGAGTATTTAGCCGTCTCACAACTTATAAACACACGAGGTATGTGTGAAGTTGGGATGATTTTTTTTACTTCAACCCTATGGTGTGGGGTGTTGTTGGATAGGTCTGCCTTCAAAATGAAACATATTTGTTTAAGTGAATATTTTCGGAAATAATCACTCCAAGAGAAAAAAAGTGTCCCCCCCTTTATCTTTTGAACTATGGGTCAAAAAATATGAAAGAATCATGAAAATAAAGCTTGATAAAGACTTTCAATGAAAACTATAGCAGGCATGATCATTGATCAGTAAACTGTTTTTGAGTTATCGTAAAACGTCTTCCCTTCTTAATGAAAGACGTATGAAAACTCGCGAAGGTATTTCCTTTTGCTTGTTATTGATTTTTTTGATTAACTTCTTTGGGCACTACGGAACCCTACACTGAGCATGGTCTGACATGTTCTTGGCCGATTTTTTTATATGGAGAAGTTTTGATGTAAAATTTCCCGAGATTAAAGGCGTGCTAGTCAATGCAGTTTTTGAGGTAGTATCAAGTCAATATTAGATTTCACTACACGTGTGCTATTTTGAAAAAAAACTTTTTTTTGAACTGGGACCACTTGCAAACAATCGCGGTCTCACTCACTAGTGGACCGTTTAATATTTGCTGTTACAAGACCCACATTGTATAATGCCTGTATATAAATTAAGAGTAAATGCATAGAGCCTTTAAAAAAGTACAGGTGAGAACTAAAATTAATAGTACAAAGTCCCTGGATTTTTTACATACACGTGTAGTAACACACATAGTTTCTTCACATTGAATAAAAGTGAAGAAACTGTGTTTTAATCTAAAAATAAATAAATAAAATAAATATTGGGGGAAAATCTCACACAAATTGACCTAGTCCCAAACTAAGCAAAGCTTTTACTATGGGTACTAGACGACGATATACAATTAAACATACTTAAATACATAGAAAACATCCAAGACCCAAGAACAAATATCCGTGCTAAATGCACAAATAATGCCCTGGCCGAGATTCGAACCCGGAACCTCTAGCTTCGGAGGCAGCGTCACTACCAACTAGGCTAAACAGGCCGTCAACAACAATACGTTATTCAAATATTTACGATTCATCATAACTAAATAAACAGCAAGAAACGTAGCCTGTAAATTTGACAGAACGCGAAGTCGGTAAAACATTCACAAAAACCGAATGAATCGCAACTATGTATAAAGACGATGAATTATTCAGCGAGCAAAGGGCAGTCGAACCGCTTTTACGTTGTGTCAGATTTATATCAGTAACTGACTTATAATGTTGTAAGAGTAAACTAAACTCAATGAGTTTTATATCTCAGGTCTGTTGTATCTGGACTGGTTTTATAACAGGACGTTAATTTTAAGAAAGAAAGGAAATACGATTAATATGTCTTTATACAATATACTAGCTTTTGCCCGCGGCTTCGCACGCGCAGAACAATAAACTGTAGTCTATGTTTTTTTCTAAAACCCTATAATTACTTTTCTTGTATTGTAATAAAAAAATAAATACACAGTTTCAAGTCTCTCACTTAAAATTTTACTCCATCTCCATACAAAATTTGTACCCCTATTTAACCCGCTTTAGAGTGGGTTTTTCCAAAACCCTAAAATTACTTTTCTTGTATTGTAACACACACACAACACAACACAAAAAATAAAAAATAAATACACAGTTTCAAGTCTCTCACTTGAAATTTACCCCATACAAACTTTCGACCCCCTTTTTACCCCTTGAGGGTGAAATTTTGAAAAATCCCTTCTTAGTGGGTACTTTCGTTATATAATCTACTAATTGTGAAAAAATCAGCTTTCTGGGTTCAACGGTTTGGGCTGGGCGTTGATTTAAGTGAGTCAGTCAGGACTTTGACGTTTATATATATAGACTAGCATTTGCCCGCGGCTTCGCCCGCGTACTAGGCATAATTTTTAACCGTCTACAAAAAAGACGTTTGTATGTTTGTCCACGATTATCTCTCGTTTGGCTGAACCGATATAGATGCAGTCTCCAGAAAAGTAGTTGTTACATTCTGGGGGTTTCGATATACGAAGTTTGGTGATTGTGATTCATTAACAGATGAACAGATGAAAAGTCAGCATACATTCTGAGAACAGCAAACTGTTAAATTTCATTTGATTTTGGCAAAACTAAGGATGGAAAACTATTATCATACATTTCCGAGAGGCCGGAGGGGAAAGGGCCGATGAAATAAAAGCATGTCTTAAATGGCACTTAGTTTTTTTTTTTTATAATAATGGGATTGCTCTTGGCCAGCATCTAGCCAGGGGGCAAAGATGAGGCCGACGATGAAGCGAGCTCACCCAGAAGATGCCTATTCACTCGTGCCTTAAAAAGGTCCAGGTTATATGAACTCGGAAATACAGACGCCGGCAGAGAATTCCAAACCTTAGAAGTGCGCATTATAAAAGAAGATGCAAAGCGCTTGGTTCGAATTAGAGGAATTTCGACCAGGTAAGGATGGTAGCCAGCCGTACGTCTGGATGTCCGATGGAAGAAGGGGGAAGGCGGTATGAGCTCATGGAGCTCCTGAGCACACTCACCGAAGTACAGTTTGTAGAAGACGCACAGACATGCTACTTTGCGTCGATGTGCTAAGCTCTGCAGCTTATTTCCCACTACCGTACTGCCGCCAATGAGCCTCCTGGCTCTGCGGTCCACCGAGTCGTGTGCGGCAAGTTGGTACTTAGCCGA
Organism: Notocelia uddmanniana; assembly: GCA_905163555.1. Taxonomy (NCBI): domain Eukaryota; kingdom Metazoa; phylum Arthropoda; class Insecta; order Lepidoptera; family Tortricidae; genus Notocelia; species Notocelia uddmanniana. The sequence continues at coordinate 18,105,411 of LR991059.1, read as the reverse complement.
GCCATCCCAAAGGTGACTACAATACTCCATGCAAGACCGGACTTGGGCTTTATATAAAGATAGAAGCTGCCCAGGGGTGAAGTATCGCTTGACCTTATTTAGGATGCTCAGCTTTTTGGCCGCTGTTACGGCTTTGGACTCGATGGTAGTGCCGAAGTTAAGGTGAGCTTAACGTCATGCCAAGCAGCTCGAGATCGTTGGCTACAGACACGGTTGTACCTCGGAAAGTAGGAGCCAGATTTAATGAGCTCCTTTTTGCGGTAAACAGACACGCTTGCGTTTTGGTGGCGTTGAAACTAACCAGATTGTTATCACCCCATTGGGAGACAAGACTTAAGGTTGAGTTAATTCGCTCTACCATTGTCTCTCTCAAGTAAAAGTATCTGTGTACTACAGTAACATCAATAGGTCTGATAACGACCAAGCAGCGCGCAGCGGTCATAAACTCTGGTCCTTTGAAGTACAGAAATACGGCTAATTCAATATCACGTGTAACCCTTTTATTCCTAAAATTAAATTTATTAGTTAGGTTTTGCCACTTCCCATTGAAGCATCCAAAAAGAAAATTTGGCCTCACTTCCATTCGCACTCCTTACTGTCAGTCCGTCTGTTACAACCGAATTGCTTTTACTGGACCGATTGAATTGCAATTTGGCACAAACTATCAAGAATTTAGAGCGCTCGTGGCCCAGCTGCACCCCGCCTACCGCGTGCGGTATGCGAGGTTAAGCAATGTGGGCGCAGGTCAGTTCTTGGATGGGTGACCGCTTTGAGTGGTTACTAACTGAGCGCTCTCGTGCTTTGGAAGGCACGCTAAGCCGTTGATCGCGGCTGCTGTCTACGACAGCAATCGTTAAGCCAAGTTAGAGGTCTTCGGGCGGCTTGCGAACTTCTACAGCAATCGTTAAGCCAAGTTAGAGGCCTTCGGGCGGCTTGCAAACTTCTAACAGTCAAGTTGCCCACTCACTTGACAAAGGGGGGTGGAAGTTGCACCACGTCCGTAGGAAGTACCCACTGTTACCCTACACGTGACCCCTGGGTGGTGCTAAAATTGCAACAAAAACTGACAACCGTACTTGTCTTCTCGAAGATCTCACGGTTCGTAAATAAATGCCATACGATTAAAGAAAATCTAAAGATTGATTAAAATGGAAAAAAATATCGAAACCTCTATGTCGTTTTTAAAAGCAAATCCATAGATATCCCACACGCCTATATAGTACCATTAAACTTTTTTGCATGCAGGCATGTATGGAGTGCCAAATATTACCTCAGATTCGTATTAAGAGACCTCTCGGACGCTCAGATATCGATTTTGAACGAAATCGGGACGGAAATGAAAAAATGAATATGGCCGCCACTTTTTCTAAAGTTTACCTCGGATTCGTATCACGAGACCTCCCGGACGCTTAGATATCGCTTTGGAACAAAATCGGGACGGAAAAAATATCAATATGGCTGCGACTTTTTCCAAATTTTACCACGGAGTCGTATAAGGGGACCTCTCGCACGCTCAGATACGAGTAGGTATCGATTTTGAACGGAATCGGGACAGAAATGAAGAAAAGCAATATGGCTGCCACTTTTTCCAAATTTTACCTCGGAGTCGTATTAGGGGACCTCTCGGACGCTCAGATATCGATTTTGAACGAAATCGGGACGGAAATGAAGAAAATCGATATGGCCGTTACTTTATTCAAAGTTTTCGTACCTCGGATTCCTCTTAAGAGTCCTCTCGGACGCTCAAATATCGATTTATACCGAAATCGTATCGGACGGCACTGATTAATAAAACCACTTACAATACATTGAATCAGAAAAGGTCGTATCTTCATAGGAAACTCACGACACTTCATGCACCTTTAGACCTTAGAAGGAACTTATATGCCAAATTTGGTATCTCTCGAACCAGCAGTTTGGGCTGTGCGTTGATAAGTCACTCACTCAGTCAGTCAGTTTCTTCTTGCAATTTGGCACCTACTTTTAAAAGTTTTCATGTCCGCAATATTAAATTTCAAAATCAATGCCATTTACGAAATTAACGACCCAAAAAATCATAAAAATGGCACCCATATTAATATTTAGACATTCCAACCCCCTCGGACCCCAACAGAGGGGATGGTATTTCACGTCCTTCACGTGGGATTTTAAAATCATTGTTGTTTTCGTAATCAGTGACCCGATAAACCATAGAAAAAACACCCATATCGATTTTCAGAATTTGTCTCCAGATTTCCCTCTTTTAGGGGTTGATTTCTCAAGAAACCTGAATTTATCGTTATAAATACTCCTGTGATGTTTCGAATAAAATAATCCAACTAATCTTGATTCCCCATACAAACATCGGACCCCCATTTCACCCCCTTAGGGGTTGAATTTTGAAAAATCCTTTCTTAATGCACCTCAAGACCTTATACTCGTATGGAACCTAGATACTAAATTTGGGATCTCTAGAACCAGCAGTTTGGGCTGTGCGTTGATATGTCAGTCACTCAGTCAGTCAGTTATTTCTTGAAATTTGGCACAAACTTTCAAAAGTTTTCATGTACACAATATTAAATTTCAATATCGATGCCATTTTCGTAATTAACGTCCCGAAAAATCGTAAAAACGACACCCATATTAATATTTAGACATTTCATCCCCCCTCGCACCCCAACAGGGGGATAGTATTTCACGCCCTTCACGTGTGATTTTAAAATAATTGTTGTTTTCGTAATTAGCGACCCGATAGACCATAGAAACGATACCCATGTCGATTTACAGAATTTTTCACCACATTTCCTCTTTTAGGGGTTGATTTCTCAAAAAATCTGAAACAGGTATGTACTCATTTATCGTTAGAAATACTCATGTGAAGTTTCGATTAAATAGTCCAACTAATCTTGTTTCCCCATACAAACTTCGGATCCCCAATTTACCCTCTTAGGGGTTGAATTTTGAAAAATCCTTTCTTAATGCAACTTAAAACCTTATATGGAACCTACATGCCAAATTTGGAATCCCTAGAACCAGCAGTTTGCGATGTGCGTTCATATGACACTCACGCAGTCAGTTTCTTCTTTTATACATTTTAGATTACAAAATATATATTAATAAACAACAAAGGACGCTAAAAAGGGTCTCGGCATAATGCCACAAATTACAAAGAATTTTATTGAAAATCCTTACGTTAGCACAATTCCTGTGAAATAGTTTATGAATATCTTATGTAGTTAGGAAAATACGTTCTACTTTTGTAATATTGTGATATCATTCGAATTACTTTGAACGTTTACCTTTTTACCTTTAATGCTGATCTCTGGCTGACAAAAGGATTTATTAAAATAACGTTTTAAGCGGGCTTTATGACGGAAGGATTTTAGGTCAATCTTCCAAAATATGCCTGCTTAAAAGGGTCATCTTAAGTGCGGATTGATATTCATGCAGATCGGAGTACACTTGTGTGTAATCCGCAGCTGACGAAGCTCTTGGATCGATTACCCTCTCCTAGACAGCTGTCCCAAATGATGTTCCACTTTCTTCACTTTCATATTTACTAAGTAAGTAATCACGGTATTATTATCAGCATAACATTGAAAACCAATAAAATAATTAATTAATTACATATATGCGGGAACAATCTTTCCGGTATTATCCTATCGATCGACTAAATCGAGTTCCAAACGAGTTAAGTCTTGTATTTTTTGAACGAGATGACAAATAGGTAATATTCATGTATAAACTAAGTTTAGAACAAAATATTCGTGCTTTTCACATAAATAAATGCCTATAAAGGGTGGCCAACAAAAGGCCGACCGGCTTCGTAATGAAAGAGGCGAGGTAGATAATTGTTTTTATAAATAATTGCGGTAGCATGCATAAGGTTATGCTTTCGATACAATGAGTTTGATTGTTCCGCTAGCTCAGGTGGCTAGAGGGATTGGCCTCGTATGCCAGATGTTGCGGCTTGGAATCCAGCTCGGAGCTCAAAATTAAAAAAAAAACTTTTAATTCGAAAGTTAACATTTTCGTTAGCAGATGTTACTCCTAATACAAAATCACTTAATCATTTTTGTGTATGTAAATTAACGTACAACATCAGCTTATCGTCACTATTTGGAATACATGTGTACCAATAATATTCGTGAGAGATTATATTCTAATATCTTGTTCTAAAGTCTTCGTCGTCACATTGGCAGCTTTTCATTAAAGCCAATAATTAACTGTCTAACGACACTTTGCCTGAGATACGAGCTAATCACGACACTATTCATACGTAGTTCATAACTTATTTCAAGATAAATTAGTTTCTAACTTCGTGCTAAGCGTTAAACTTATATCTGATGTTAATAATTACCAATTACTTACGTTTCACATTAAAACATAATCTGAAAGTGAAATACATATCTTGTGCTATTAGAGATTTTCTTTATTCATAACCAGTATAATTATTCAGTTTGTATAATTATTTGAGACAACCTCTGCGTTCCTATCCCCGTCTATTTAAACAGATTGACAAAGAAAATGATTCCAGTAAGTTATCCGTTTATAAAACCGTCGCTTGGAGCCGGGACACGTAAAGCAGGTGATCGCGAGGGGGGACTCGACAATGTTAACAAGGTTATTCCTATTCCATAGTGAAATGTAAACAGCCCTTCAGCCATTATGAGTCGCGGTGCACAAGACAAACAGCCTGGGAGCGCGAGTCTGTGCCCTGCTTAAATATTGATATTGGGGCTCTCCCGACAGTGATACCTACCTATACCCTATTCACCGATTTCGACTAAATTTATTTGTTAATTCAACGAGCCATATCCACTTGTACCGACCCCGAGGTTGTCCCTGTTGCTAATTGGACTATTGTGTTTATAATTAGTAATCGAGAAAAATAGTGGGCGGAGAATTCTCGCCGGCTTAAATTAAAGCAATCATAGATCTAAAGCGGGGGCGGCGCGAGCCAGGAGTCAACATTTGTTCAAGCACACGCCAGTAAATAGAGCTTTGTTTGGTAATCAGGTTAAACAGACCTGTCTCCAGATTTTTACTCTAAATAACAACAATAATATTACAACAAATCCTCCAGTAATTTAATTAAAATGTAGTGTCTATTAATAAGTATTAAGCAACAAAACACGGGACTTCATAAATCAAAGTGTTTACCTGTAGACAAAGGTCATTAATCCTGACGGGGTTTAATTACCAACCCTGCTTAATCCTAGGTTCAATAAAAGCATTTAATTAAAATTGTACGCTTGCGAGAATAATACCGTTGACAGTTTTCTGGTAAATTACAATTGAAGCACTGGGCAATAGTAACATTTATTTATTTATTTATATAACAGTTGGATTTCACAGCATTACAGTAATACTAATGCACTGTGAAATTAAAACCTAAACAAACAAGAACACCGGAGTAACCAAATAATAAATTATTTACACTGAAGCAGGTCCTGCATCCATCTTCTCACAGAACTTCAAGCATACGTCATACACATCTATCCATCTACTAGCAAATATATCGCAGTCTGGTGCTGATTCAAGCAGCGAGTTTAAGAGGTGCAAAGCTCGAACCAGCGGGGATTTTCTGCGAAACACTGTCCTCGCAGCCGGTGCCGCTAGCAAATGGCGACAACGCGGTCGAAAATTAAATCTAGTGGGTGAAGCTACTAATTCAGGACAGTCAGAATTACCACGTAAAACATTGCTAGCTACTGTAAGAAGTCCCAGATTACGCCTCACCTCTAGAGAGTTATAGCCCAAAACGCCCAGCAAAAATTTTGTGGGATATAAGAATGGGTAGTATAGATAGATTTTTTTATAAAGAAAGCGCAGAAACCTTTTTTGTACTTTCTCCAGAAGCAAGATATAAGATGATTCATGGGGATTCCATACAACACCGGCCGATTCTAGCTTGCTTCTAACAAGAGCGGTGTACAGAAGTTTTATGGTCCTGGCATCGACAAAGTCCCTTGCATTCCGAATGACGAAACCTAGTCTTATGTAACAATTACAAGCTAAGTAGTTGATATGCTCATGAAAGTTAAGATTCGTGTCCAAAATAATGCCTAAGTCTCGAATGGTATCAGCCCGGGCGATTGGTTCAGAATCTAAAAGGTAATTGTAATAGAGCTGATTTCGGGCTCTACTAAACGTTACGTGCGCGCACTTTGCAACGTTGAAAAGAAGTCTATTGTTGATACTCCACTGATACAGTCTATCGACGTCATTTTGGAGAGACTTACAGTCTAAAATATCCTGCACACCATAGATTTGCTTTAAGTCATCGGCGTAAAGCAGACACCTGGCGCACTTTGGAACCAAAGCTAAATCGTTGACCATAATTCCAAAGAGCAACGGGCCCAATATCGAACCCTGGCTGACTTCTGAACGAGTAAGGTATGCCTTTGAAACAAAGCAACCGTGCTGCACGTACTGCTGCCTGTCGCGTAGATAGCTAGCAAAGAATCGGAGCATTTTTGGTGAAAAACCAACACTGCACAACTTGCTCAAGAGAACATCGTTATCTACGCGATCAAACGCTTTCTTAAAGTCGAAGTACAACACGTCTACCTGAATTCCGCTATCCAAATGATCAGAAATGGAATCAACCAGGGTCAAAAGATTAGTTTCTACAGATCGACGAGGCCTAAAGCCATGTTGAGAATCACAGAGTAGCGGGTTTAATTGAGGGACCACAATTTTATTTATGATGGACTCGAATAGTTTAGCTAAAGAAGATAAAAAAGCTATTGGCTGATAATCCTCAACTTTGCCTGCGTTATTAGATTTAGGAATAGGCCTCACTCGGGTGATCTTCCACTGATCAGGATACTCCCCAGTGGACAAAGCTAAATTATAAATATAAAGTAACGGCGCTATACGCCATTCTTTACATCCCTTTAGAATAAAGGCCGGGAAATTGTCAGGTCCTGGGGAGCTTCGAGGTTTCAGCCGGTTTATTCCAATTACAATATCTAGAGACGATACTTGCGTGATATTAACATAGCTGGCATTACTAGTAGGATCTTCGCTGATGACACTGTTGTAATCTAAAAGTGGTTTGTTTGGCAAGAATACGGATGAAAAAAAATCAGCAAACGCCTGAGCTACCTCACTACCCTCGTATTCCCTCCCCTCATAGGTAACGTGAGACTCGAAACCACCTTTAGATTTTAAGAAGCTAATATGTTTCCAGAAAGAGTGAGGATTGTGTAAGAAATTATCCTGAATACGATTTATGTAGTGGTCATAGGCAAGCGATATTCGCGTTTTCAGATCTGCTCTAAGTTTGGCAAAGGTAACGTAAAGCGCATGGTCTCCAGACCGTTTCCAGTCTCGATGAGCTTTCAAAACTTTGATTATGTCAGCAGAAAACCAAACCGGATAACGTCTACAGGGAGAGCTATTTCTTTTTTTACCGGGTACACATTCATCAAAGATGGCATAGACTATCTGGTAAAAGAGCCCAACAGCGTGATTTATGTCACGGCTTTCTAGTACCTCACTCCATGACACTTCGGAAAATCGTTGGTAGATGAGCTTATAGTTGCCCTTAGTAAAGTTCCAGTCACGGTTTGAGTCATACCTTACCAACCAACCAACCAACCAACCAACCTTACCAACATACCTTAAGATAAGCACCACCTAATTACTGACTACAGTCCGTAGCGTTCCGCTAAATAATTATCCGAGAATAGCTCATTGTTCATATATCTACGTATTTCAATCAGCTGCCGAGTGAATTTTTTAACATAATTTTCCTCGCCCATAGCTGTAAATATAGTATAGTTAGCCGTCGAACGTTAACAGACGGATCATACACAGATTTAGATACGCGTTTTTCTTGTGGACATTACTAAAGTTAAGAACTATATATAGGTAATGCTTAATTTTTGGTTGAACTCATAATCTGCATAAACAGTATCTCCGTTTCCGTTAAAGGATGTAAAATAATTTATACCCAAAAAAAACTGACTCCGATTTTGCACTTCGCCATGCCAGTACCACACACATGAGATTTTGACATATCCTTCCCACTTCACCACATGTACAGGCGACTACAAATAGATCGATCGATTTTTGTAACTTTGGGTGGATCGATCTTTTTGTAGTTGACTCTACTGCTTTCTGATAGCAAATGAGGTGGATACTACAGAAAATAACCAAGTCACTTTCTATGGGCCGATGGTATTTGAGGCGTCCCGTCGATTTCTCAGAGAACCCATACTCACCTCCAGTTCCTAATCATAAGTTCCTCTTCAAAATGTGTATTTTGATGAGCATTAGTTGCTACGTTAACGAAATTACATAGGGATCTGTCTAGTGCCAACATCACTGAATCTGTGGCTATCATCATCAGTTCCGCTTCACCAAAGTTGTAGTTTCCGAGAGCAAATGCATGGTTAAATACTGAAAGTACCGAAATCGCCATACGCGTGCCTATCCAATTTGAGGAGTTCACTTGATTACTCCGTATACTTACATGCACATAAGCCGTTAAGTATTGACCACAGGAGACACGTCTTTTGTGTTTAACCCAGACCTCGGACATAACTTACGATGCTTTGTTTAAAGCAACTCGATCTAAGAGAGAGAAACTATTTAAATGTATCCACAATCTATACCAAATTTTAAGGTACTCGTGCGTCATTAATATTATAAGAAGCGCACAGCTGGGAAGTGTTATAATCATATTTCCTCTGACTGGGCTCGTTGTTATAAAAAATGTATGTTGGAAATCAATTCAAGTAACCGGAGGCACGAATAGCGCCCGCGGCCCCTTATTTTCTCTGTCAATACAAATATTGAAAAATCATTACGTACGCTCACTTCTTCTCTGTTCTCGTGAACACCAAATTCTTTTTATAAATTCTTAAGAAAAGTTTGTCGATTTGGTTCCCTCTTCATTTCTTTGAGACTCGGTAGCGACTCAATGGAAAGAAAAACATCGTGACTACTTCAAGGTGATAATATTTTGTGACATAGTTTTGTAATTTTTTCCTATGGTTAATTTAGATAATTGTGTGAACAAGTTCTCGTTTAGAATTTTCTGATACCGTTTGTTAAGTAAGTAATAATATACTTGGAGAAATAATCGACTTGTTTCAATACCTAACAGCTAGTGATATGGCCGCCACAACAGATATCACAAGATATGTCAATAATTCAATTATTTTAAATTTAAATTAACGCAGTAACACTTTAATTGCAATGACATCGCGGCTTTGGCCTTATGATCACCATGTCCTAAGTGGTAAAAAAATTGAATTCAGCTGCAGAGCTTTCTGTAAGAATACCAGCTCGTATCTCACGTAAATTTTACATGTTTAGAAAACAGGGTATTAATAACAAAACACTTTTAAATGTGATTCTATTTATTTCGTAAACCTTTAGCTATCTGTTTGTACATCATAAACTACAACTTTACGTAAAAACATATATCTATATCTACACATGATTGCCTTCAAACTTTAAATATCGAGTTACAACCTTAGTTTCAGTGTATTTGCATTATGTGAATGATTATGTCAAATTTCTATCGAACATTATTATTTGCGGGTAATAAGCTATATAATTTAATTGAACAAATCGAAAATGGATTTATTACGAGAAAAAAAATAAGTTGACCCCAAAACTGGAAACGATTACTATTGTAGGCGTTAATAAATATTCTGACACGAAGTAACAATTATTATTATTTTCTTTTGAAACCATCTAAGTAGTGATTACAATTCCAGAAGGGTAATTGCGTAACTTTTAGAACGTGCATCAGGACAAATCAACTGTCACTTTCCCTTACAAAATTTACATTAAATCTACTTTACGTACGAAACGTTACGCAATCTACCTACTGTTGCCTGTAACTGGTGCACATTTTTAACGTTATCATAAGTAATGTAAATAAGTATACATACTTATGACACACCACACTCCTACAATATTTGTCATCCAATTGTTTTTTTTTACATAGCATCAAGAACTTTTTTATCACACTTTATTGAATCTTTACATTTATTTAGTTAATTTATTGCTAATAATATAGCGAGCTTCAAGTTGACTCGTGGAAGGAAATGACGCAGGATCAGGATCGGTGGCGTGCACTCGTATTGGAGGCCAAGACACACTTTGGGTCGCTGCGCCAGAGGAGTAAGTAAGTAATATAACAATACTCGTATATTGTACAGCAAAATCCAACGCAGAACCCAGCAGAACCACTTGAAAATGGTAATAAATTTACCAAAATTAAGGAAAAACACACAGGTAGGTATTCGTTATTCGCTAAGGACATATTTTACATAGCAGCGATGTTGGGTTCCGCTAAAATATATCCGTACATAATGATTCATAATGTTTTGTATTCTAGCTTTTGCTTATGTCTAATTCTGCTGGCCTATGAATGGCTTCTGGGATGACAGCTATTATGTGGTAGGGCTTCGAGTTTATTTTATGAATAATTAAATTACACTAGAAAGTCAATCTCACGCACATAATAAAGTCCATAGAGTACCTATTAAATTAATAAAGGCTATTATCGTGTTGGTGTCTAATTAGTACAAAATGAGTGTACATACGAGTAGTTACATACATCATAATAAACAACAAGTTAGGTGTATACATATTTGCGTAATCAAAGAGAATGACAGTCGTCTCTGCGAACGATCTAATAGACGATATGAAGACTCCCAATCAACATCTTTAGAGACTCTCTGGATGACTCGATCAATCAGGTCAGATACAGAAGGTGGTACTCCTGGACACGGCGCGACTAGTTCTTTGGTTCCTTTCTTTGTCGCCCTAACCACCGGTAGCTTACGCCCCGCCTTGCTACCGGCGGCACACTAGGTGTTAACCATCACCACCACCCTATTTATAATGTTTGTATCTTTTTTTTTTAAACATATTGTGTAAAACCCAGCATAAGACTGAAGACAAATCAAAAGAATCAAATAGTAGGTCCCTATTATAAATAAAAGTAATGAAATGTAAGATAGCGCTTCAATTTGTTACAGATTTGAATATCGTTTACTAATAGTAAAAGTATACTTAAAACAATAAACTAGACGCATACGTATATATAATATCTATCTAGTATTTAATATCTCGTTGGTAAATATACCAACTAGATATGAAATAGTATCAACGCTTCCAATACTTACATAACAGTCCACAGAAAGCGCGATTCTCCATACAAAAGTAGTTTCGCTCTCATTTTAAAACGGCATGCTGAAATAACATGAAACTTTGTATGCACAATAGGATCCGGCTTATCTAGGCCGGAAATTAGTTCCTGACCACCTGCTTGAAATTATAATGGAGAAAAAATACGGCGATTATTAAGGTTTTTTATACAAGACCTAAAAAACAAGAAATCTCGCTGTATTTTTTCTATAACTATTTCTAGCCACAGAAACTAATTCCCGGTCTAGATATGGCGGATCACATTGTGAATACAAAGTTTCATGTTATTTCAGCATGGCGTTTTAAAATGAGAGTGAAACTACGTTTCTATAGAGAATTAAGTTCTGTCGAGCATGTGGGGGACCCTAGTAATCCAGTAGGAAAGTTTGCATATGCAGTTATTTTTTCAGCAAAATTTTGCAGGAATTGTAATAAGTACAATTTTGGACATCCGTATTTGGTGGACATCCGGCACCTGGTACATTTTCCAGCTATAACTTTTTTTGAGTATATAAAATAAAATTTTCTTCCAAATTATATCGAGTGGGGTGTCAAGTGAAAGGGCTATGATCTGATACCAAAAATATACCACGCCACCACATCTCAGACAGCGATTTCGTAATAAAAATCATTTTCAATACACAACCTATTAGTGGCAGGAAACGGCAGAATGATTTTATTCTAAAAATATGAATGAGTCATTCGGCATATATTTTAGATATGAATCTAATGTAATGAAGTGAAAAATATTCAAACTTGCATTTTTGCTGCCGTTTTCTATCGAGTTAAATATAAATGTATAATCATGTTTTAACTGTTTTTTTTTGCTAGTTCGGAACTTCAAATAGCAAGACTACTAAATAGTAACCCGATTACATAAAAATTACTCGACAGATAATATACTACGAGTACAAATCAGCCTGTGCATATGTTACCTAAACATAACAATTCATGTAGCCAACGGCATAAGTAAAGTCGACCACAATCAGTACGCTTATTGAATAATGTAATTTCGAGCAGTTTGGGAAGTTGGTTTGGAATTTCGAAGTACACAAGAACAAAAGACTGTAATTTCACAGCAACTAATATGACCTGACAAGGCTCAGTACATACATATTTGTAATTACATCTTGGCATATAACATTAGTTATTTCGGTAAAAATTTGGATCTCAACAACAGTATTTTTAAAAATGCAGGGTACACAAATGTACAATTTGGAACAATTTTTTGGCACTCTATGACCCATCGTTTACTAGGTAGCTTAATGTTATTTATTACAATGAAAGGGTTAACAAGGAAGACGAGATCTGCTCTATGTAAATGTTTTATAGCAACATTAATTATTAACACGTATTTCTTACAAAATATAGGTATTCAAACGTCATAGGTACACTTACTTACCTATCTATAGGTAGCCAAACAAACCTTAATGATCACTGCTACGACTTTACACAAAAATACGTATCTCTATGTCCTAATCGATTAACAAATCGGGTTATTTACAGTTTAGACACAAACATGTATAAGCATCGCTGCCCGTCAAACTATTTGTACTTATTTCATAGAAAAATATGTACGTCCAATTATATCACATAACAGCTCCCATACTGTTTGCAGCCGACCGCTCCGAACTGAAACAAAGAAGGCGTTATCTACAGCCCTCGCATGCTCCCTACGTTAAACGTAATTCTGAAACAACAACCTATTGTTCCACTTTACATTTGTGCTTCCTGAATTATAGAAGTTATTACGCGGTTTTATTTCCCAGAAAACCAAATGAGGAAGTTATTAAAAGGGAACAAGAAAAGTTAGGTACGAATAAAATGCAAGTATACTTTGATGATGACGATAATAGCTATTTAATTCATGAATTTAATAGATTTGCAAGTTTTAGGGCCTAGTAGTAGGCCTATGTCCAGCAGTGGACGTGCTTCGCCTGGTATGAGATTTTCAGGTATTTAATTATATTGTACTATAAAACTGCTTTTAGTATAAAAGTATGAACAGGGTAAATTACTCTAACTAAATCCTCTAACGACAAGGCAGATTATTTACACGCCGTGAATACGAGTATCAACATGCCACTCGCATTAGGCACGCATGTATCGCTATCAACAGAGGCCGAGACGCTGCACGGTCTGCGGCAGTCAAAGGGAAAATGTAATGAACATTGTGGATACTCACACTGGTGCTACGTCAGAAGCGAGTCGTATTCGAAGGGCGTGGGGTCGGCTGCGCGCAGGTGTCACCACAACACCCCGCCGGATATATTTGACACCTCTATTTGGTCCTCAGCTTCCACCTCCACGATTGGCATTCGCCTCCTCCTATATCTCAGACGAAAGCTGATCCAAAGGATCAAAGACATCACTATCAGTACGGATACGGCGACTGTTCCCATGTATTGCGCGTAGTTTGTGTGAGGCGACTGGTACGGCGAAAATTGTAATTTTTCGTTCACATCCGCAGTCTGATTGCCGTCCACAACGGCAAGCCCTGTTTCATTATGAGTTACATTTAAAAGGGTCGCTGGGTGAGATTCATTTTTCATTAAGTTCATTTTTAAAACTTTTTTAGCTTCCACTGGTGTATTCAACCGCTTGCCAGATTTATTATTTTGCCAAATTTCTGGAATGTCATCTTCATTCCCTTTTTTCGAGTCTCGCAACGTCGGAGATAAATTAGGCTCTGGATCCAAAAACCTTTGATCTATATTCAATTGGTCGTATAGAAGTTTGTTTTGTTCTAAAATTTTTGAGGACTCTCGTGATTTAATTGCCGTCGTTTCGTTTAAATAGTCATAATATGTGAATTTCAGTGCATTTTTTATCTTTCGCACTTCCTTTTTTTCTCCATTTATGGAGCTATTTGCATATTTTGTATATTTGGCAATGGTTTTGTTCAATTTCGACTCGTAGTCGTAACTAATAGAGTTATGTTTATTCCTGTCACGTTTTGTATAGTCGGTAATTTTCTCGGTCTTATTATTGAGATACCCGTAGTACCTCAATAATTTATTTATCATTTCAGTGCTGTATAAATTCACAGGCGGTAAGCTTTCACTAATGGTGAACGTTTCTGGGAACGTACAATTGTATTTAACTATGTCTTCTTTGGCTTCCGTAGTAGAGTAATAGCAGCTCTCGCCACTTGATGTGGACTGATTCCAATTCATCCAATCCTTCAGCCACATCTTGGCACTGCAATTGAGGCTGTTGCCGTGTAATCGTAAGGTTTTCAACTGAACGAGGTAGAATAGTAAGTCGTTTCTAATTTCCGAGAGATTATTCATCCTCAGGTCAAGGTACTGTAGATGTGAGAAGGCGGCCAGCGCAGCAGAGTCAGCCAGTAGCTGGCGCGCTAGACCCGGGCTGGCCTGCAGATGCAGCATCTGTACGCTCTCCGGGGACGGCACCGGGAACGATCCGTCTTGCGCCGGCACCGACACGTTCAGGTAACACAGCCTCAAGTCACGAAGCGACAAGGGTCCATCAAAGGTGTTCGAAGAAAGAATCTGTATCGGATTGTTCGACAAATCCAGCATCTCAAGCGACAATAAATCGTCGAACACGTGATCTTCTATGTATCGTATTTGATTGTTTTGCAATAACAATATCCGCAAATTTGGCAGACTCTTAAAGTCATGCCTTGATAAGTTTTTTATCAAATTGTTGTTAATAGATAAATATTTTAATTCATCAGGTAGAGATTTAGGTACAGTAGTTAAAATGTTCTTATTAATATTGAGAAATAAGAGCATTTCTAACCTACCCAAGGAATCCTCCTCCACAGAAACAATTTTATTATCAGAGAAGTCGAGAGATTGCAGCAACGGGTAGCTGTCGAGATCGCCGCACCTGACGGCCGATATCTTGTTGCCGACGAGTGACAGGAAGCGTACGGAGTGTGTGAAGGCCTCGGGCACCTGGTAGAGGCCGGTGCGCGACGCATCGATCTGCTGCAGCCGGCGTCCCGTGCCCACTAGCAGCTGTCTGTCCAGTTGCGTGATTCCCAAATGCGGATTATCAGTGAGCAACAGTCGGGCGAGGTTAGGCAACAACTGTAACGCGCCTGGAGCCATCTTCTTCAAGTTGTTGTGCGAAACGTCCAAATGTTGCAACAACCAATTGTTAAAATAGTTCTCATGAATAAACTCGATGTTGTTCCTACTTAAATTTAGATTCTGTAAATTTTTTAGCGGAGTGAAGACGTTTGTTAAGATCGTTAAATTGTTTTCTGATAAATCCAGCAATTCTAATTTTGATAGTCCATTGAAACTTCCCGGAAATATGCTGGTTATTTCATTTCTACTTAAAATTAGTTTCTGAAGATTCGAAAAACTATTAAACAGGCCTTGGGTAACAGATTTCAGTCTGTTGACAGATAGGTCGATCTGTCGTAAGTTTTGTATCTTGACATTTATTGCTATTGTGGAAAAGTTGTTGTTTGTGATGGCTAGCGAGTACGTGTCGAGAGTCGGCAAGTCGAGGTCGGCGCTGCTACACGCACTGCAATAGCGGACCAACACTTCTGATAAGGTTTTGTTTGCGAACTCCTGCCTCCATGTTTGCGCTTCGTCTCCACAACATATTGACACGTGATTCACATTCGTATTTTCTTTGAATGTCACGTTGTAGGAGCATTTTTGAGATATTGTTATATTGTTGTGGCACGTACATTTTTCTGGACACGTGGATGCTAGATTGCTAACTTGCCAAAACGATAAAATTACAAAAAGGAGGTACTTTGTCTGAGATAAAGCCATTTTCATCCACTTTCGATTTATGCTGGATTAAAAACCAGATTCGGTTGATTTAGCGGAGATATACAATCATAGTTCACAACAACACTAAAGTCATATGTTCTACTCGTTTGAAACATGTTTTCACTCGGACACAAGCACTTCAGGTAGGCGCGATCGCTGCTCGGGAGCCGTCAGTCATGCTCGCGTTCAGCTCACGTAGCGAACAGCACTGGGGCGTACAGTCGCGCCGCGTCGGTCGGCGGTCGGCGGGCGAGTGTCGTGTTGTCGTATCGCGGGGCGGAGCGGCGCTGACGGCCGGCGACACAGTGGGCGCCAGCGGGTCTGCCCGCGAACTGCGAGAGCAAGGGCGAGAGCCCCGGCGCCGGCGCTCTGCCGCCGCCGTAATATCCCTCACAACCTCATTTTTATATAGTCAACTGACTTCCACACCGCCACTATTTATGTCATACTCGGCGCTCCCTAATACGTTATTTTGAGGGGGCAAGTATTTGTAAATGTACGTTATATTTTTCGGTCGTTCTAACTGAGATTGCTCCCAGTTGGGCTGTCTCTCTGGGAGAACATGATTTAGACAGATATTTATTGCGCCTGAATAGTTAAACCAACTTTTATTCAATGCGATTTTTCACTAAAAACTTTATGCTGATGTAGGTACCTTACTCTATGAAATTGGCCTTTTTCCGTATGAAATCAATTAAATGAATGGTATCGTTTATCTGACTACTTTAACAAATGTACTTTATTTAATTGGCGTGTATGAAATAGTGTTCTTGGCTTGTGTATAATTCAAGCTATTTTAATTGTTCCACAGGAACGATGGCAATTTCTCTATTTGCGGGAGTAGAAAACAGATTAAACCGAGGTTGATGCCGGCGCAAACCATAATACCTTTATTGTGGATGTTCTCTTTAACTTGCAAAGTCTCCAAGTGCGAAGTAAAAGAAAGGCGCGACAGAAGCCTACCTGTTTATACAACCCTTTATGCTGTTTCGAACATCTTTACTGGAACGTTCGACTAGCATTTTCATGAATTGCTCCCACAAGACTCTCCGAAGGGTCTCTTTATTGCGCTCCTTAATTCGGGTTATCTGAACTTTTCTTGTCCTCTCCTGAATTTTTTTAGGGAGAACGTCGTATTTCAGCCGCCCAGCAATTGTTGTGAAACCTAATATGTCCGTCAGTGTAGATTCTATCATCATTACCTACCGTTTGTTGTCACAGTATGGAACCCTTGTGGGTCCTATGTACAGTAGCTAAATATACCTGCTTGGGTTTTGCTTAATCTGCGCTTAGTTTGGAACTAAGTTTTGCTTTTGCATGTCCTCCTAATATTTAGTACGTACGTAACTTGTAATGTGTCCAGCAGTGAACGTCCTTCGGCTGCTATGATGATGATGATGAACTTGTAATATTATTCATTAAGTAGCTACAATCAAAACTAAAAAATAATAATAAAATGTTAATCTGAATCAAAAATGGTTTAAGACAAACATTGCAAATGATTCTACCAACATGGGTTTAGTTTAAGCGCATTTAAAGTGCGTGAAAATCGGGTTCCTCTAAAAGAGAAGCCCCTCGAACCGATGTAGATAAGTAGGGTTTCACATTAGTGTCTCGAAAGCCGCAAGCGCGTAAGAGTCAGTGTGGTACAGCAGAGCCGGTTAATTCTGGTCTGCGAGTTGCCACTCCGAGCAAGGCGTTGTATGTGTCGCGCCTGCATTACTCTGCCACGGCCGATGACATGGTGGAAGTATGTTCGTCAGAAGACCGGCTACTCTCAGCGAGTAGCGCGCAGCGAGTACCATACAATCATTAATTTTGAATTTATTTCTTTATAATAATGTTCTTTTCTCAAACATGCAATGAAATTTCGTCATTACATGCGTTAATGCGGCTTCAAAGTATCACGTTTCAGGTGGAACAACTCGGGATAACTGTAAAGGAATTTCATGCAAAAGTTTTTTTTAATTGTAATGTCAAACATGACGTCTGTTAAATTAGTTTTTTGAGTGGAGTATTTTTTTTATTTCATTGCATATATTTGAGAAAAGCACTATACAAATCTTAGCGAGAAACGTCTATGTCTGCTTGGCCTGCAGCTCTTCGTTTCCCGGCCTCTATAGTAATGTACTATTTTTTTTTGTGAAGGACATGGACTATATGTAAAATTTTACGAAACGAATATGAATGCCACCAAGTAGATACACCTACGATAAGCCTTCAAAAGCTTTAGGATACAGGATACAGGATTTAGGGCCAGGTGTAGGGCCCTCGGGGACTGGCTTGTACTGTACAGACTTACCCGCCGTCCAAAGGTTACCTGCCATCTGAGTATACGCGGCTGCTGTGAGATCCTCCTGACTCCTCAAGACACCGGTGTATTTAAGCGTCCTTTAATACGATCGTAAGGGAATAACCGCCCAGATCGGGATCTGCTCTGAATTTACGCGACAATTGGCACAGAGCTTGATTTCGCGAAACCGAAGTGACTAGACAATTATTTTAAGTAACTATAACTATACAAAAAATATTCAAAAATGAACATAATTATTTAATATTTATTTTAAAATAGAACACGGAACCGCCGCGCCGTCGCGTTTCACGCGGATGCACTAATTCAAACAACTCATTTATAAGTGACATACTGAAACTTTCCCCGGAAATTAAGCTATTTATTGTTGGAAACTGGTATAAACCCAGCTTGTCATGTTGTTATTATTAGGTATAGGGATCAAATACTTTTTGATAACATGGGAACTGTGGCCAACCCGATATGAGACACCTTTAAATACCTTTACTTAGTTGTAAGCTAATATTTATTTAGTTTATCGACCGAATAACGGAACAAATATTTTTTCAGGCTAGTCAGCAGTAAAGCCCGCTTTCTAAGAATAGGACACCTTGAACGAATAAATTTATAAAAGTGACCCAGCTCACAGGCCGAGAGATAAATCATAGTGAGGAAATAGCGGGTTTTATTATAGGCGCGCAACCGGATAGAAAAGGTAAACCGGAGGCTTTACAGGAGTAACGACGTGTAGTAAAATAACGAAAGATCTCAGATGAAATCATGAGTGACCTCAAGATTACATTAGACAACAGATAGAAGTAAGAAAATTGTTGTCGACATCGAGCATTCTCTACATCAGAGTAGGAAACCTTACGAAATGCAGTTACCCTTTTTTTTAACCCCGAGAACGCTATTCCACATATCCGGAACTCTGTCAGCGTTGCCCTCGCGGGCCCACCTTGGTGGTAGGTGGGGTTGCAGCCTACCTACTTCGCTGTCGGCACCCCAGAAGTCCAGGCCTCTTCACTCCGGCCTTTTTTTAAATAATAGCCGGCAGAAAAAGGTCATCTCCTACAACCGCGGACAGGGCTGCGCGGGGCTCTACCCATGTAGGGCACTCCTCCCGCGTGTGTTTAGCCGTATGCACAGCTTTTCCGTCACAATGATAACACTCTGTTATCGGCTCCCTACCCACCACCTCACACAGATATTTGCCGAAGCAGCCGTGCCCCGTCTGGAGCTGTGTAAGGTGGAACGTGGGCGCGCCGTATTTACGTTCGACCCATTCCTTAAGAACAGGCCGAACAGCGGCCACCAGATCCCGGCTAGGTCCCTGGATTGCCAAACGCTCTGACCACCTTTGGTACAGCACTTGATGGGCGTCCGTTCACCACTGCTGAACCTTTCGAGGGGCGGGCCAGTTTCCTTCCTCTCTCGCCTGCTTTATTTGGCAGAATACTATGGACTGGACCCCGGCCTCCAACTCCCGAGGGGGACTCCCAGCAAGCAAGCAAGCTCCAGCGTATGAAAAGATGCAATTACCTAGTCCGACCATCGTTTGGTCGTTAACGAGATTAATTACCTGACTTATCCCAATACGTCATCTCGAAGAGATTCAAATATAATAATTATTTATTCAGATAACTCAGATCCATTGGTTAGTAATTACGAGTAAGATATAAGTAAATATGAGTAGGTAGTACCGGTGTGCAATAGTTCAAACTATATAATTTTTGCATTCATATGAACATGATATTTGTCGGCATGTTTAAGTAAGGGCATTTGTTTCTGTGGTGAGCAGAAACATTTGTTCCTGAGACTGGGATGTTTTCTATATCTATTAAATACATCGTCGTCTATTATCCATAACACAAGCCTTTCGATTTGTGTAAAAATCGTCCCTTAATATTAATTAATTTATGTAATATTTATATGTATTTCTCCGTTGAAAACTGAGAAGACGCTTAAAATTGTGTGCTTTTGCGTAAAAGTTTTGATCGCATTAAGTCTATTTTCTTTATTTATTTATTTATTTATTTTTATTTTCTTTAGTACTTAACTTCCTCACAGTGTCGAGTTTCTATATATTATGGACTTATGTAATATTTTAAATATTTACATTCTATAGACAAGACAGAATAAATTAATAGAACATCCTTATACTCTCTAGTCGCCGGCACCCGCGCCGAGCTAAACGGTCCATTACTATTGCTAGATAGAAGCGATTAAGTAACAAAATAAACGTGGAACAAACCGAAGCATTAGGCCATTAGCGACGGGTACAGTAAACTGTTCCGTGGAACTAAAAGTAAGGCTACGGCGGAACGAAATCGCTGTCATTAGGGTAACGAGCCAGGCCGCTGCGTCAGCCTGGGTCCGAGCAACTCTTTAGTTGCAAGACCTAATGAACCGGCATCCTCTTGGCAGTCTGCCTGCCGTGGACTAGCATTGATTGCTGTTGCCTTGTTACCTTTACCACTAGAATTAAAAGTTAATTGTTTTGCCAAATGAATCACGTTCTCCGACTCACCTTACAACCAGTTAGAAATCCTTTTAACAAATTAAATGGCCACCCTCAAAGCAAGAGGGTATTCGAGCTTATTACGTTTCTTGCCTCATTTTTCTAGACCAACTTTACTTTATATGGTTGCCCGAAGTTTGGTCATGAATTTGAAACTGATTTCGTTTGTAAGTTTTCAACAAAAACTTGCTTTCCTCTCTGTGTAGGACGATACTTAAATGGGAAAATATTTTCTGTGCGAGCTAGAGGGAGTTCTGAACAAACACAAAGAATATATCGATCAATAACGGTATTTCATTAAAAGGGACTTAGCGTCAGAAAAACACAGAAACTATCGTTTGAAATATAGGAAAGCAAAGTTAATTAGAATGTTGGGAATCTGTGTACAAGTAAATCTGTTTACCCATTGTTAATCGTCCTGTCCAGCGGAGACTAACGGGTGAGCCGTGGGAACTGCGAGCCGTAATAAGGGTCGTGGCGTAAAACTTTATTACACGCTCCACCTCAGCCCATGAGGCGGATGCGAAATGACGGCCATTCTCATTAACCTCGCCGCCGCCTTGCTTTGTATCAACGCTGGTTACACTTTTTTTCTCGTAAATAATAACAGCAGCACATTATTGCCGTCCTATTGCCTCGAATAATGCGGAGGGTTGCGCATACGGATTTAATGTGTGTACTTGTGTAGTACGTCCGCAGTTACTACGTAACGTGCCTTTTCGTATTATGTTCTACCGTTTGGCTGACCTGTGTTTTGGTGTTTTGACGCTGAACATTGGCAATTATTTTGGACTTCTCCTCTTGCATTATGTGGTCATGGCGGTTTGATGTAGGTACCTACTGCATTTCATTGACTTGTTGAATTTAAACTTACTGTTATGGCATTTTATTGTTGTTGAGAACGTCTCTCTGTTGTATAGTGCAAAATAGATCGTAACAATACCTTGATTTTTCACTGCTATTTGCAATTTACGCAAGACTTAACACTGCCTAAATATAATTATAACCCTTTCTGTATAAGTTTATATAGCAACAAAACAAGTAGTAATCATCATTCGGAGCTACCCTCGCCCACAAACCGACGTTTGGGATAGAAACATGCCCGACTCAACAACCCGAAGAGCGGTCACTAGAATTCCTGAAGGTCGACACTTTAATCAATCTCACTAGCTGCGGCTCAAAATGCACGGTGGGTTCGTCTTGAAATATGAGAGCTCGCCCCGGGGAACTAATGTTTTATATTCTGTCGTTGTATTGACAGTCATGACTTATTGCCCGACAGATTGCGAGCCTCGTCTCCAACTAGAACTACGCAAACATTATTCTGCGGACCGATTCCAAACAAACATCGTTATGTATTTCGCGCAAAGAACACAATTCTGTAAAAAGCTTTGTTTGTATAAGGTTGGGTTAGATTGTAAATCATGTAGGTATTGTGGTCCTAAGAAATAAAACTGCTAACTACGGTCTGTTTTTGTAACCCGATGGATAGTGTAATGTAATGTTGAAACCTGTCCCATCATTTTAATTGTAAGGTAAAGTGCAAATACAAGTTCGTTGTAATCTATTTTTGAAGTTTATAAACCTTGGCAACTGCATGTCGATAGTATTTACTAAGTGTAATACAACGAACATGAATCATAAAGGGTTGAAAAAGGGGTAAAAAGTTTCTTGCGTGAGGTTTGCCAGAGGTCCTACTCCGAACTTTTAAAATCGAACTTCGTGTCGTGCCGTCCCTTTCACTCTCGTGTTATACACTATATGACGGAAAGGGGCGGCACAATACGAAGTTCGATTTTCAAAGTTCGGAGTAGGTCCTCAGATCTTCTTTTACCGCTTGGACTTGTCCACATCGTGGCGATTCTTGTTCACCTCTGCGTGCATCATAACTTGAGTCTCGCTATCTGGATATATTTCCAGGTTTGACTACTGTAGGTTATGGTCGGGAGTAGACATGAGACTATGTCTTTCTTTTCCAACTCAAGGGGGAGTCTACATTTTAGGATCTCTTTCGTAGTCCAGAAGTGGTTCAGGTTTTCTTTATACTTCTGTCGATCTCTCCTATGTTGTTTGATGGATTGAAATATATTCTTTTTGCCTAAATATATGAAATTCTCAACTTACTCTAATTCGGTATTTTTTGTAAAAATCAGTAATTCGTTTTAGTACGTCATCATTTTTTTGTAGACTGGATTCGAGACCTATATATTCCCTTGTTCACTATATCTAGAGATGTAAGCATAAGTTTTAGGTTGGTTGCCTTATCTGATTTGGGCATCTATACAAATGTTATAAAGCTGAAGAGTTTGTTTGTCTCAGGAACTACTGGTTCGAATTGAAAAATTATTATTGTGTTGGATAGTCCATTTATCGAGGAAGGCTATATAACATCACGCTGCGACCAATAGGAGCAAAGACGCGGACGAAGTCGCGGGCAACAGCTAGTATATAATAAACAAGGTTGGAGACAGTGGGTTCCCCTGTCTTACACCTCTTTCTATTCTGACTTCAAGTCCGGTGCTTTCAAGTCTTGACTCTAGTCTTGCAGCTTTTCAAAAATATTCTTGATTAATGTATAAGTATGTATGTTTGTGTATGTCATGAGGGGTATGGCACTGAAACGTGGTCGCTTACTATGGGCCTCATAAGAAGGCTCAAAGTCACCCAAAGGGCAATGAAGAGAGCTATGTTGGGAGTTTCTCTGCGTGATCGCATCAGGAATGAGGCCATCCGCAGCAGAACCAAAGTGACCGATATAGCCCTCCGAATCGCTAAACTTAAGTGGCAGTGGGCGGGGCACATAGCACGTAGAACCGATGGCCGTTGGGGCGGAAAGGTTCTCGAGTGGCGACCACGTACCGGAAGGCGTAGCGTGGGCAGGCCCCCCACACGGTGGACTGATGACCTGGTGAAGGTCGCGGGTGTCCGCTGGATGCGGGTGGCGCAGGACCGGTCGTTGTGGAAATCTTTGGGGGAGGCCTATGTCCAGCAGTGGACGTCTTTCGGCTGACATGATGATGATGATGGAATGTATGTATGTAGGGTTAAGGTTCACCTTTGCTGTTGTGAGTGTATCTCCAAATTGCTACGTGCTCTATAGGATCAAATACCATTTGATAGTTAGTAAATAATTTTGTAAATTTTGTGTATTTTTTTATAAGTGGCTCTACAGCAACGCTGCTGCGTCCACCTGCAAGAAGTAGTTCTTGCAGGTGGGCGATGGTACTGAAATCTTTTCTAAAGCCCACCTGCTTCGCTCCCAGGAAAGCTTCAATCTTCGTTGATATCCTTAACTGGCAGACCTGCTGAAAATAATATGTACATATACAGGCTGGACATTTTTTTTGTCATAAATTGGATTGCTCTTGGCCAGCATCTAGCCAGGGGGAAAAGATGAGGCCAACGATGAAGGGAGCTCACCCAGAAGATTCAGATTCACTCGAACCTTAAAAACGTCTAGGTTATATAAACTCGGAAATACAAACGCCGGCAGAGCATTCCAAACCTTTGAAGTGCGCATTATAAAAGATTATGCAAAGCGCTTGGTTCGAATTAGTGGAATTTCGACCAGGTAAGAATGGTAGCCAGCCGTACGTCTGGATGTCCGATGGAAGAACGGGGAAGCGGTTTGAGCTCATAGAGCTCCTGAGCACACTCACCGAAGTACAATTTCTAGAAGACGCATAGACATGCTACATTGCGTCTATGTGCTAGGCTCTGCAGCTTGTTTCCCACTACCGTACTGCCGATATTACGCACTAAAAGTAAAAGGCACTGGTTTCTGATGAACAACAAAAATATAATAATCAATGTCAGAGCGAAAGGAAAAAAACACCATAAAAAGGTATAAAAATCATAGACAAAAAACATTAATTATAAAAAGGATGTGCTATCTTGCACATTCTCCCCTTTTTTATTGAACGGCAATCTTAGCCAGCTTTTTGAGTGGTCGTCGCAAGGTGCCAGCAGCAGTTTCAACATCAGCTACTCGGACAATCCCATCTCTGCCGGGATACAGCGCAGTGATACGGCCTCTGGGCCATGTGCCTCGTGGTAAATTTGAGTCACAGACGAAGACCACGTCTCCTTCGGCAATGATTGGTACAGAGCCTTCTCCCCTTCTGGGTGCTAAAATAGGTAGGTATTCTGTAATCCAACGTTGCCAGAAATGGTCCGCCAGTCTCACTGCTCGTCGCCACTTGCTTCTGCTCAGAAGGTCGGAATCATTAAGAGAAGCAGGAATAGGACGTCCGAACGATGCCCCGAAAAGAAAGTGGCATGGTTTCAAGGCCTGGTCAGTGTCTGAATCTAGTGAAACATGTGTGAGGGGGCGCTAATTCACTAAAGCCTCGGCCTCCGCTAGCAAAGTGCTCAAAACCTCATCCGAGGGAGCTCGTTCATGGAGAGTCACTTTCAACGCTTCTTTGATGCTTCGCACAAGTCTTTCCCAAGCGCCTCCCATGAACGGTGCTGAAGGGGGTATGAAGCGCCAGTTAATAGATTCGTTGGCAGCGCAATTCTCCACAGCATCACCGTAGAGGGCTTTCAATTCTCTGCTGGCTCCAACGAAAGCAGTCCCATTATCCGACCAGATTTCAACAGGCGTCCCCCGACGTGCGATGAAGCGGCGTAAGCCCATAATGGCCGCATCCGTCGATAAACTGTGCACCACCTCAAGGTGTACGGCACGAACGACCAGGCAGGTAAATAAGGCCACGTAGCGTTTCTCTCGTCTTCGGCCAATTGACACGTGTAGGGGTCCAAAATAGTCAAGCCCAACGAATGAAAATGGTCTTCGGTGGTGCTCCAAGCGGGCCTCGGGCAGATCTCCCATGGGCGGTTGAAAGGTTCTGGCTCGGTTAAGCTTACAAAGCTGACAGTTATGGGCCACAGATCGCACAGTATTTCTAAGGCCTATTATCCAGTATTTTTGCTGCAGCTCGTTCATTACTAATCCCGAGATTCTATGGGCAGCCTTCTGGTGGTATTTGGTGATCAAAAGGCGTACTGCTGGATGCTTTCCATCTAAAATCAATGGACGCTTAGTTTCCTCAGCAACACCCGGTGTGGCGACTATACGAGTGGACATCCGTAGTTGGTTATCATTATCAATAAAGGGTGACAGATTGAGCAGGCGACTACTACGAGGCAATTGTTTTTGGTTCTTGATGCATAGTATATCTTCTTTAAAGCAATCTAGCTGGCTCTGGCGTAGGATGTGGGTTTCGGCAAGGCGTATATCAGTCGCAGTTAGTTTCATTGTTCTATTGGGAATAGCAGGAGAGGATGTGCAAGTTGGATTGAAGGTACACAAACTACCTTCGAGACGAGTTAAGTTACAATCGGGAACTCGTCTACGTAGACTACGCATACGCAGTGATGTAATGAATCGATGTGCAGTTGCAGTTGCTCGCACCATTCTCAACCACGTACTAAAGCGGGTCGGGTTTGCAGAGACTGGTGCAGGCAAATGAATATCGGTGATGAGATGAATGTTGTGCTTATATTCTTCGCGTCCTAGTCCGCTGACATCAACCTGAGGCTCAGCGGGCCAGTCTGAAGAAAGAAGGAAAGCAGGACCTGAGATCCAGCGAGATTCTAGAGACAGCACGCAGCGTTTGACCCGGGTTGCGTCATCGGCTACATTTAGGTCACTGGGAACCCAGCGCCACTCACTGACACCCGTGAGCTCTAGTATCTCACCGACTCTATGAGACACAAATGGCTTAAAAGTGCGAGCGTCGCTACGTAGCCAACCCAAAGCCGTCATTGAGTCACACCAGAAGACGCGTTTCGTAGGCTTCAGACGGTGGGCCTCGCATATCGACGTCGCAAGACGCGCAGCCATCAAAGCGCCCTGGAGTTCTAAACGGGGAATTGAGACAGGCCTAAGTGGTGAAACGCGAACCTTGCTGCAGATGAGAGAGAGTCTCACTTCACCATTTTCATACAGAAAGCGCCAATATGCCACAGCGGCAAACGCAGACTCACTCGCGTCCGAAAACAAATGAAGTTCGCATCCTACTACCTCGAGCTCACTCAAGTTATAGCACCGTGGTATGCGTAGACTGGAAACCGAGACTAAATCCTGAAACCACAGCTTCCACGCAGCACTGTCATCTCGAGAGAGCTCGTCGTCCCATTCAAGACCCTTACGCCACGCCTCTTGGAACATGATGCGACCTCTTACAACAATTGGCGCAAGAATCCCGAGCGGGTCATAGATTCGCATTACATGGACAAGCACCTCACGTTTAGTCAGATTCTCTGGCAACACACCTTGTTTATTGACTCCTGTATTGAAACCAATCATATCGCAAGAGGGTTGCCAGATAAGGCCGAGTGTACGAACAGGTGTGGTAATGCGACCTAAATCGACATTAACATCTTTTGCTACCGGAACGTTTAGCAGGGATTCTTTTGGCAACAAGGAGAGCGCCAAGGGATTATTCGATGTCCAACCCCGCATCTCAAAACCAGCGTTGGAATGAACGGCATAAACATCAGCGGCGAGTTTGGCAGCTTCGTTAACATTATTTAAGCTCGTTATGCAGTCATCCATGTAATGATCATAAATAATTACTCTGGCTGCGTCCGGATAAGAGTCCTGCCATTCCATTGCGTTTTTATTTTTTATATATATGGCAGTAAAAGGGCTGGAGGCAGCGCCGAAGATCATGGACGACATACGGTATGTCTTAATTTGCTCATTTGGTGTGTCACGCCACCAAAATCTTTGCGCGTCCCTGTCCTTTTGTATAATTTTGATTTGAGGAAACATTTCACGAATATCAGCCGTCAGTGCGACCTTACCTTCCCGAAACCGCATTAAAACTCCTAATAATGGTTGCAAAAGATCTGGACCAGTTAATAACATTGAGTTTAATGACACACCATGTGACCTTGCAGCCGCGTCATGTACCGTTCGTAGTTTATTGGGTTTATTGGGATTTGTCACGCCAAAATGAGGCAGATACCACAGAGGAGAATCTAAGCTGGGACGAGCTATACATGGCTCGGCATAACCTTTCGCCAACATGTCATGTATATTTCGTCGATAGCGTTCGGCGTAGCGTTGATCTTTTATCATTTTTTTCTCTAAACTTAGAAATCTAGATAATGCTAACTTGTAGCTATCAGGCATATTCAGGTTGTCAGCTTTCCACAGCAAGCCTACTTCAAAACGACCACCTGACAGCCGGCGCGCCGTGCGCTCGACAACTTGCACAGCGCGTTTGTCGTCGGTACTACGGGCTTCCTTTTTTGAGATACCGATTGAATCAATTTTAAACTGCTCCCTAACCAGGTTCTCTAATAAAAAGGTATCATTCTCTACGTCAGGCTCGATAAGCGTGGTATGGTTGACAAAATCAATCCGTTTAGTTTTGCTGCAACCGAAACCAAACAAAACCCATCCCAAAGGAGTTAAAATGGCTACAGGTTGTGTCTTGGTTCCCTTGCGCGTG
The DNA here is from genome assembly GCA_905163555.1 of Notocelia uddmanniana. Classification (NCBI taxonomy): domain Eukaryota; kingdom Metazoa; phylum Arthropoda; class Insecta; order Lepidoptera; family Tortricidae; genus Notocelia; species Notocelia uddmanniana. The sequence continues at coordinate 18,077,208 of LR991059.1, read as the reverse complement.
GTTTTTGCGCAAGACAGATGCCAGTTATCAATACCTATAATAATTGTAGGTTTAACGTCCTCGTAACAAAATTCACTAGCAATATCCGCCAGGTACGGGTATTTACGCACGCTGTCGTGGTGCGCAGACTGTCGCGCAGCACCTAGACCGCTGATAGACCTAGCTCTCTTAACAGTGTGAATTTCAGATGAGTGACGACCCTGTATAGTGAAATCAACATATTGAATATTGACGTCTTTTCCTAGACCACCTACACAGTCTAAATGGATTTGTTTTTCTGGCCCCTTGCAGCCAATTTGAGTTGAAATCTCAGAGTCTATAAACGTGGCCGTGGAGCCATCATCAAGCAAAGCATACGTATTAACAGATCCGGATGGTCCTGATACGGTTACGGCAACTATTTTTAATAACGGTCGAAGAGAAAGTTCCGCAGATGACAAGGAAGTCGCGTGCGTCAGGACTTCATGGTCGACAGACGGCGCTGCCGCGGGCGCGCCGCAGCATCCAGCCGAGGATTCGCTAGACGTCGATGGCGCGGGCTCGTCGTCGTCCTCTTCCACGTCGACGTGTGTGGCGACAGCGCGCTCAAACTTTGACCCATGCAACAAAACATGATGACGCATGTCGCAACCTTCTACACTACAAACTTTTTTCAAACAAGAAGTTTTATTTTTATGCCAACCCTTCTTTAAACACCTATGACATATTTTATTTTTCTTAATAAATTGCCACCTATCATTCAGTGTCATGTTGACGAATTTATGACAATCGCTCAATTCATGAGTTTGTTTACATAGCGAACAATTATTGTTAGAAATTGAAGGCGTTTCTGTTGGCGAAGGAATGTTATGATTATTGTGATGGTTATTTTCGGCGATAATGTTTACTTTATCCCTGTAACCCCCATTCGGCCGTGTAGGATTGGAAGGCAAACAATCAAACGCTCCACCAAACCTACACTGCAAGTCTACTTCGTGGGAGAGGAAATCCGCAAACATTTTTATTTTCGATAGCGAACCATTGCACGAATGAGCATAATCTAGCCATCGTGGTCGTAACAGTGGAGGCAACTTGCTCCACAATGCTTGAAAGAGCTCGGGCGATCGTAAGTGGTCCGGCTGGTTTAACAGACGGATCACTTCGACGCAGTTGCGTATACGGCCGGCAAAAATAACTAAGTCTTTGCTTTCGTAGCTTACCTTAGGCAGCGCACGTACCGCCGCCACTTCATGCATCACCACGAGCTCGGGGCGGCCGAAGCGCGCGTCAAGCGCCACCATCACCGCGTCGGGCGCGCGAGCCGCCGCCAGCAACCCTGCTACGGCGTCGCGCGCCGCCCCACGTAGGGCGCACGATATTCGAGCTAAATTATCGACCGCTGAAAAACTTTGAGCTGAATTTTCATATACTCTTTTGAAACCTAACCAATCCAAATAGGACTTGCCGTCAAAAATTGGCAGAACATCTGCCTTTGTTACATGGGGTTGGGGTTGAACCTTTGTTAATAATGCCTCGAGTGTGTTGACTAAGCGCGTCACTCCTCCGTCTTCAGGGCGATTATGTACGTGAGAGGTCTTATCCGCAACGACGCCAGGCGCGAGCGGTGCTCTCATGCCCAGTGGTTCGCACCGGGCCGTAGTATCGACGTATCTGAAAGGTGGGTTAGTACTTAGTAACTCTCGCTCATTAGGGTCAACATTAACTACGTTATCTACCCATTCCTGTACACTGGCACAACTACGCGTGCCATGGCTACCGCGCTGGCTAGCGCCCACTTCTATGGCGGCAAGCTCAGCTTGCAGTTGAAGCTTTGCGACGTGTCGCTCTCGGTTAAGCTCGCGCTCTGCGACTTGGCGCTCAAGCTCTGCAGCCTGACGCTCGCTCTGCTTTTCCATATCAGCCAGACGGCGCGCATGTAGCGCCTGTGCCGCTAGCTGGCGCGCCACGATGGTGGCGGAGGATCGTGAGGTGGCGGCGCTGGACGGGCGGGAAGGTGCCGGCGGCGCGTCCGCGACCGAGGGCGTAGCGTGAAGGCGCGAGCCCTCGATCTGTTGCGCGGACGGGGCGGTCTTCTCCGCTTCAACCGTCGCACCGTCTCCCGCACAAAGCGCTTTTGCGCGTTTACCACGTGTTTCCATCTTACTTCACGGTAAAAGGACCACTATATTACGCACTAAAAGTAAAAGGCACTGGTTTCTGATGAACAACAAAAATATAATAATCAATGTCAGAGCGAAAGGAAAAAAACACCATAAAAAGGTATAAAAATCATAGACAAAAAACATTAATTATAAAAAGGATGTGCTATCTTGCACAGCCGCCAATGAGCCTACTGGCTCTGCGGTCCACAGAATCGAGTGCAGCGAGTTGGTGGTACTTAGCCGACCCATCACAAAGGTGACTACAATACTCCATGCAAAATCGGACTTGGGCTTAGACATTAATAATTACAGATAATACAAATTAATATCGGACGTTTATTTGTAATATCTGTAATTCTCGACTTCACAAGGTCAACAGCTCACGGAGCCACTAATGTTTTTAACGATGCAACATGTGACATTGAATATGCAGAAAGAAATACAAATTATAAAGGTGCTTTTTTTATTTAATTTTTTTTCAATTAACACATGACCGATCACGGGAAAGAAAATTACTTACGCATGACTATATTGTTTAACAATATATGATACATAAACCGAAATTTGTGCATACATATTTAATTAAAAAATATGCTTATTTTATCTACCAAATCATATTGAATATAGAATGTATATTACAAATTGTCCTGATATTCACAGATGTCCGTGGTCACCCTAATTAAAATGAGATGGAACCCGCTAGTTTGGCTTCTCTGTCGGTCATATTTTTTCGTCGCAGTACTCAATCCATCTTAGGTTATAGATTATAGATACCAGATTTTAAAATGGCGCTTTCAAAAATGCACCCGCAACGCATACATACAATCACGTCAAAAATATGACCTTAACTACTTACTTATCTGATTCCTAATACATTTTAATGGTATTTAAACGTTACAGCTTCTAACTCAATTTGCCAAGCGTTTTAGGAAAGTTAACGCTTGGAGCATGTTGTAAAAATGCACGTGACACGTCTCTTCAAAGTTTTTCATTATTAAAAGCACTATTAAAGGCGTCGTAAAAACGCCACAGCACTTTCTTTCTCTATATTTTTTACGGCTTTGGATACCACCTACATCATAAAAAGTGAAATATTGTCTCGGCGCGGATGCCGCGTCCCTTTATGAGATTAGATTGAACTGAAATCCGATAGAAACGTGAACGTTTCATATCACGCAACGTACCTATTTGATCTAAATAAAGTCGAGGCTTAGTAAACTTGACGTAACGATACAAAAAGTGTCGTTTGCGTGTGTAAGCATACATACGAGTAGGTACCCGCATGTTACCCGTATAAACTACAACGCTTCTAAAATATTATCTTCTTAGACTGAGTTTTTAGGAGCATTTGCATTACAAGACACCCCAGTATTAGATTGCGTAACGAATTTATGTAGGTGTTAAGGTAGTGTCACCAAAAGTTATAAGTTTGTGTGTATTTATATTTTACGTGCTCGGGATATTTTTTTCCTAAAGCGGCAATTGTTTTTCTGCAGAAGACCCCTCATCAAAGTAGGCATTTACGAGTAGTTGTACGGGGCATTTCACGCATGCGGCAGTGAGCAGTCTTGGTCTTCAGACTTCGCACCAAAAACACAATTTATCTACCTATATATGGAATTCTTCATTAGGCTCCACCGTTGCTAAAATTTTGTCTTGCTCTAGTATTAGCTCTATATGAAGTGCTTGTCGTCCGTGGGCGAAAGTTTGCGGAACTCGTCATAAACCATTTTTTTTTCAAATAAGTAAGAAAACCAAGTTTTTGTACAGTCGAGGTCAAATATATGTTTACAATTGAGTGTTACAAAAATATCTTTACATTTTAATAAGTTTACACACTACATGACAAAACATACTTACAACGCACATAACAGTTTCATCTTTTCACTTAATGCACCAAAGTTCTGTTTACCATGTCTTCCATAGAAACGTTTTCACACATTGTGACATAATAGGTTTACATTGCATGCTACTAAATAAAATTTCCTGTCAATGTGCCCTTAATATGTTTACATTAGCAGTGGCACATGAAACTTTACGTTCAAGCGTACTTTTCTTTTCTTTGCGTGGCGATTATGGCATTTACCCCCCATGAAATTGGGGGAGGCCTATGTCCAGCAGTGGACGTCCTAGGGCTGATATGGTTATGGTTGGTACTTTGCTTTTACTTACACCTATCTTCTATCTAAATATATAAAAGAAGAAACTGACTGACTGACTGACATATCAACGCACAGCCCAAACCGCTGGTCCTAGAGATTCCAAATTTGGTACGTAGGTTCCTTATAAAGACTAAGGGTGCACTAAGAAAGGATTTTTCAAAATTCAACCCCTAAGGGGGTGAAAAGCGGGTCCGATGTTTGTATGGGGAAACAAGATTAGTTGAAATATTTTATTCGAAACTTCACAGGAGTATTTCTAACGATAAATGAGTAAACACGTGTTTCAGGTTTTTTGAGAAATCAACCCCTAAAAGGGGGAAATAAGGTGACCCATTCTGAAAATCGACATGGGTATTGTTTTTATGGTTTATCGGGTAGCTGATAACGAAAACAACAATGATTTTAAAATCCCACGTGGAGGACGTGAAACACTATCCCCCCTGACGGGGTGCGAGTGGGATGAAATGTCTAAATATTAATATGAGTGTCGTTTTTATGGTTTTATGGGACGTTAATTACGAAAATGGCATCGATTTTGAAATTTAATATTAAGGACATGAAAACTTTTTAAAGTTTGTGCCAAATTGCAAGAAATAACTGACTGACTGAGTGAGTGACATATCAACGCACAGCCCAAACTGCTGGTTCTAGAGATTCCTAATTTAGTGAGTAGGTCCCATGTTAGGTCTAGAGGTGCATTAATAAGGATTTTCCAAAATTCAACCCCTCAGGGGGTGAAATGGGGGTCCGAAGTTTGTATGGGGAAATAAGATTAGTTGGACTATTTTATCCGAAACTTCACAGGAGTATTTCTAACGATAAATGGTGCTTTTTGAGAAATCAACCCCTAAAAAGGGGGAAATGTGGTGAAAAATTCTGTAAATTGACATGGGTATTGTTTTTATGGTTTATCGGGTCGCTGATAACGAAAACAACAATGATTTTAAAATCCCACGTGGAGGACGTGAAACACCATCCCCTCTGTTGGGGTGCGAGGGGGTTGGAATGTCTAAATATTAATATGGGTGTCTTTTTTATGGTTTTTTGGGACGGTAATTACGTAAATGGCATCGCTTTTGAAATTTAATAATGCGGACATGAAAACTTTAGATAGTTTGTGCCACATTGCAAGAAGAAACTGACTGAGTGAGTGACATATCAACGCACAGCCCAAACTGCCGGTTCGAGAGATTCCAAATTTAGTATGTAGGTTCCATATAAAGTCTAGAGGTGCATTCAGAAAGGATTTTTCAAAATTCATACCTCTGATATCCGAAGTTTGTATGGGGAAACAAGATTAGTTAGACTATTTTATTCGAAACTTCACATGAGTATTTCTAACAATAAATGCGTAAACACGTGTTTCAGGTTTTTTGAGAAATCAACCCCTAAAAGGGGGAAATGTCGTGACAAATTCTGAAAATCCACATGGATATTGTTTTTATGGTTTATCGGGTCGCTGATTACGAAAACAACAATTATTTTAAAATCCAACGTGGAGAACGTGAAATACCATCTCCCGTGTTGGGGTGTGAAGGGGTTGAAATGTCTAAATATCAATATGGGTGTCGTTTTTGTGGATTTTTGATTCATTAATTACGAAAATAGCATCGATTTTTAGAATTCCGTAGCCAAAATGGCGAAAACGGAACCCTTATAGATTTGTCATGCCTGTCCGTCTGTCCGTCCGTATGTCATAGCCGATTTACTCGGAGACTATGAGCACTACAATTATGAAATTTGGTAGGAAGGTGTATTACATGAACTGCTATAGAAATATGGTGCGAAATTACGAATAATATTCAACGAATACGAAAAATAACAGAGGGTTCAAAAATGTTTTTAATGCATATAGACGTACGGGGTATCTATGGATAGAGGTTTCTATAAAATGTTTATGAGGTGTTGTCGGTCGTTTTAACTTTACAACTAAAATGTTTGCTGATTCCATCTGTAAATGATATTTTGCAATATTTTTGATGTGTTTTGTGCGATCAGTTTAATTTCAATCATTAAACTCTAAGGTCTTAAAATACATACAAAAATTTGGTAAAAGTCGCAGCAATATTGATTTTCTTCATTTCCTTCCCAATTTCGTTCAAAATCGATATCTGAGCGTCCGAGAGGTTTGTATTAAGAAAACTAGGTAAAATTTTGGCAAAAATGGCGGCCATATCTATTTTCTTCATTTCCGTCCCGATTTCGTTCAAAATCGATATCTGAGCAGAGGTCTCTTAATACGAATCCGAGGTAAAATTTGGAAAAGTCGGTATACGAGCAAATGGTAAGGTGCGAATGGAAGTGAGACCAGATTTTCTTTTTGGATGCTCCGATGGGAACTGGCAAGACCTACCTATTAGATTTATTATTAGGGAAAATAAGGGTTACACGTGATATTGAATTAGTCGTATTTCTGTACTTCAAAGGACCAGAGTTTATGACCGCTGCTTGGTCGTTATCAGACCTTCTATTGGTGTTACTGTAGTACACAAATATTTTAGATGGGCTATTTAAGACATGCTTTCATTTCATCGGCCCTTTCCCCTTCCACCTCTCGGAAATGTATGATAATAGTTTTCAATCCTTATTTTGCCAAAATCAAATGAAATTCAACAGTTTGCCGGTTCTCAGAATGTATACTGACTTTTTATCTGTTCATCTGTTAATGAATCACAATCACCAATCTTCGTATTCCGAAACCCCCAGAATGTAACAACAACTTTTCTGGAAACCGCATCTAAATCGGTTCAGCCAAACGCGAGATAATCGTGGACAAACATACATACATACATACATACGAACATACACATACGGGTCAAACAGAGAACCTCCTTTTTGTAGACGGTTAAAAATTACGCTTAGTACGCGGGCAAAGCCGCGGGCAAACGCTATCAGAGTCTCGCGGTCAAGCCGCCGTGTGGACGCGTTGACCTACTTATGCGCTAGCGCTAGCGCCGTTAACGGTACATTTCTTACGCGATCAGTGTATTATTGCAACTTATTTTGTTGGCTGACTTTTGGTGCTACACCATGGTTCTGTGCAAAGTCTGCAATGTGTCCATGGCTCGTGTTAAGGTGGATGCCAAGGTTAAGTGCAAAGGAAGTTGTGAAGGTGTTTATCACAAAAAATGCGCCGAAAAAATAACGGGTTTATGAACACACAGCTATGCAATGAATGCACCGACTCACCGAGGCCAAGGGCTGGCCATTCAATAAACTTGGACATGGCAAAGGCTACCCCAGAAAAATTACTGGCAGCGGTTAACGAGAAACTTGCTATAGTATTTACTATGAAAGAAACACTCGAAGAGATGGTAGAAGACATCAGTTTTTATGCTGAAAAATACCAAGAGTTAATAGAAAGCAAAGCTATCTTCAATATATAAAAGAAGAAACTGACTGACTGACTGACTAACTGACTCACTGACTGACATATCAACATATTCTGAAAATCGATATGGGTGTTGTTTCTATAGTTTATCGGGTCACTGATTACGAAAATAACAATGATTTTAAAATCCCACGTGGAGGACGTCAAATAACATCCCCTCTGTTGGGGTCCGAGGGGGTTGGAATGTCTAAATATTAATATGGGTGTCATTTTTATAATTTTTTGGGTCGATAATTTCAAAAATGGCCTTGATTTTGAAATTTAGTATTGCGGACATGAAAACTTTTAAAAGTGGGTGCCAAATTGTAAGAAGAAACTGACTAACTGAGTGAGCGACATATCAACGTACAGCCCAAACTGCTGGTTCGAGAGATACCAAATTTGGCATGTAAGTTCCTTATAAGGTCTAAAGGTGCATGAAGTGCCGTGAGTAGGCACGACCTTTTTTGATTCAATGTGTTGTAAGTGGTTTTATTAATCAGTGCAGTCCGATATGATTTCGACATAAATGGATATTTGAGCGTTCGAGAGGACTCTTAATAGGAATCCGAGGTACCTAAACTTTGAATAAAGTAACGGCCATATTGATTTTCTTCATTTCCGTCCCGATTTCGTTCAAAATCGATATCTGAGCGCCCGAGAGGTCCACTGATACGACTCAGAGGTGCAATTTGTAAAAAGTGGCGGCCATATTGCTTTTCTTCATTTCCGTCCCAATTTCGTTCAAAATCGATATCTGAGCGTCCGAGAGGTCCCCTAATACGACTCTGAGGTAAAATAGAAAAAGTCGCAGCCATATTTATTTTCTTTTTATTCGTCCCGATTTCGTTCACAATCGATATCTGAGCGTCCGAGAGGTCTCGTAATACGAATCCGAGCTAAAATTTAGAAAAAGTGGCGGCCATATTCATTTTTATTACTTACGTCCCGATTTCTTTTAAAATCGATATCTGAGCGTCCGAGAGAATTCTTAATACGAATCCGAGGTAAAATTTAGAAAAAGTGGCAGCCATATTGATTTTCTTCATTTCCAACCCGATTTCGCTCAAAATCGATATCTGAGCGTCCGAGAGGTGCCCTAATACGAGTTTGAGGTAAAATTTGTAAAAAGTGGCGGCCATATTGATTTTCTTCATTTTCGTCCCGATTTCGTTCAAAATTGATATCTGAGTGTCCGAGAGGTCTCTTAATACGAATCCGAGGTAAAATTTAGAAAAAGTGGCAGCCATATTGATTTTCTTCATTTCCAACCTGATTTCGTTCAAACTCGATATCTGAGCGTCCGAGAGGTGCCCTAATACGAGTTTGAGGTAAAATTTGTAAAAAGTGGCGGTCATATTGATTTTCTTCATTTTCGTCCCGATTTCGTTCAAAATTGATATCTGAGCGTCCGAGAGGTCTCTTAATACGAATCTGAGGTAATATTTGGCACTCCATACATGCCTGCATGCAAAAAAGTTTAATGTTACAATATAGGCGTGTGGGGTATCTATGGATTTGCTTTTAAAAACGACATAGAGGTTTCAATATTTTTTTCCATCTAAATAAACCTTTAGATTTTTTTTTATCGTATGGCATTTATTTACGTACCGTGAGTTCTTCGAGAAGATAAGTACGGTTGCCAGTTTTTGTTGCACTTTTAGCACCACCCAGGGGTCACGTGTAGGGTAACGGTGGGTACTCCCAACGGGTGGTGCAACTTCGACCCCCCTTTGTCAAGTGAGTGGGCAACCTGACTGTTAGAAGTTCGCAAGCCGCCCGAAGGCCTCTAACTTGGCTTAACGATTGCTGTCGTAGACAGCAGCCGGGATCAACGGCTTAGCGTGCCTTCCAAAGCACGAGAGCGCTCAGTCAGCCACAGCGGACACCCATCCAAAAACTGACCTGCGCCCACATTGCTTAACCTCGCATACCGCACGCGGTAGGCGGGTGCCGCTGGGCCACGAGCGTTCTAAATTCTTGATAGTTTGTGCCAAATTGCAATTCAATCGGTCCAGTAAAAGCAAGTCGGTTGTAACAGACGAACTGACAGCATGGAGTGCGAATGGAAGTGAGGCAAAATTTTCTTTTTGGATGCTCCAATGGGAACTGGCCAAACCTACCTTATAAATTTAATTTTAAGAAAAATAAGGGTTACACTTGATATTGAATTAGCCGTATTTCTGTACTTCAAAGAAACAGAGTTTTTGACCGCTGCGCGCTGCTTGGTCGTTATCAGACCTATTGGTGTTACTGTAGTAAACAGATACTTTTACTAAGGGCCATTTAAGACATGCTTTTATTTCATCGGCCCTTTCCCCTTCCGCCTCTCGGAAATGTATGATAATAGTTTTCGATCCTTATTTTTGCCAAAATCAAATAAAATTCAACAGTTTGCCGGTTCTCAGAATGTATAGTGACTTTTCATCTGTTCATCTGTTAATGAATCACAATCACCAAACTTCGTGTACCGAAACCCCCAGAATGAAACAACTACTTTTCTGGAGACCGCATCTAAATCGGTTAAGCCAAACGCGTGATAATAGTGTTTTTGTAGACGGTTAAAAATTACGCTTAGTACGCGGGCGAAGCCGCGGGCAAATGCTAGTAACCGATTAAAAGATAAAGGCCCTGGAGAACAAGAACGTGCACCTGGACGGCTAGCATAACTTGGCGCGCGAGCTATCTCACGCGCGAGATAGACTATCCGCCTCTTTCTAATTGGTACACACAGAAAGAGACGGATTGTCTATCTCGCGCGTGTCTCATCTGTAATAAGGCGCTAGAAGAAAGAGTGGCTTATTTAGAAACTAAGGAGAAGGAAAATAATGTGGAGTTGTATGGGCTGCAAGGAATCGATAAAGAAAATTTGGATAGTTCTGTAAAAAGGATAGCGGACCAGCTGGGTATGAATCACGGAAACATTCGTGAGTTAAAGTGGGTAGGTGGAGGTGCGAATAACAACACGGCGTCCGAAAACAGCGCGACGAAGCCCGCACGGAGAAGCCGCGCCCGATCGTGATCACGTTGTCAACACGTGATGCCCGCAACCAGTGGTTAGCTACAAGGAAAACCCATAAATTAACAAATGATGATGTATTTAGAAATGGAGATACGCAACGTATTTATGTCAATGAGGATCTTACAAACTACACTCGCATTTTACTCTGGACCGCCAAAAATTAGTTAAAATCGGTATTTAAATATATATTCGTACAAAACGGCAGGGTGTTGATGAGGAAGGATGACCCACAAGACACCAAAATACATCCTATACGAACACTTCACGATATAAATAAATACACGAGACAAAATGAGGAAGCAGGATAAAGTTTCTACTCCCAAAAATTATCATCAGGTTACTTATTACATTAAAATTCGATGATCAAACTATACATATTGATACTGGAATAAAATATACTAATACGAGAATATACAGCAGTGGCATGTGGAATTACAGGAAAATAACCTAAACGTTTTTCATCTAAACATACGATCTCTGAGAAAAAAAATTGACGAGCTTCAAGTATGGCTAAATATGTGTGGGGAGAAACTGGATATAATCGCACTTACAGAGATAAACATAAGACAGCAGGAACTATCTATGTATAGGTTGGAGGGCTATGATGCATACATTAATACAAGGGAAACTACTAGAGGAGGCGGAGTGCTACTGTATGTGAGGAAAAAATACAATTTTACCGCTCAATTAATGATATATAATTATTGCGAGGGTCTGCACGGACAGCTTTTGCAGAATGGAAAAATATTACACGTAGTTATTGTGTACAGACCTCCGAAGACAAATAAAATAGGGTTCCTGGAGGAGATACATCAACTCTTGTCGAGTTTACCTGCTACTTGTGAACTGTTGTTATTAGGCGATACAAATATTAACTAGTTGAGTGAAACCGGTTCTGGAAATGTTATTAATGCTTATAGCAACAACATGAGTGAGTTAGGTATGCAATGTGCCATAAGGGACGTAACGCGCGAGGAAGTTTATGGAGATAGTGCGACGCGATCGTGTATTGACCACGCGTGGGTCCGTAGCCCACGTTCTGCTAGCTCGTATGTGATCACAAGTAAGATATCGGACCACTATCCAATTGGACTGAGCCTCTCAAATGTCTCGGAGTGTAACGGAACTGGTAAGCAGACTGACATTACTAGGGTTTGTGACAGTAAAGTTGCGGAAGAGTTAGCTTGTGTGTCGTGGACAGATCTATTGAACTGTGAATGCCCTCTAGAACTATATGATAGACTGTGTGCAATTTTTTCCGGTATTTATAACATGTCCGAAGTTAAAATTCCTATTCGTAAGAAGCGTCAAAATAAACCTTGGATAACTAAAAAAATAAAATGTATGATTGGTCAACGGGACAAATTATTTAAAAACTGGAAAAGTAAGCCGAGCGACATAAACTTAAGATTGCAGTACAATACATATAGAAATAGGGTTACTAAATATATATTTCGAGCCAAGAATAAGTACAGAAAGGATGAAATATTAAAATGTGTGTGTGTGTGTGTGTGTGTGTGTGTGTGTGTGTGTGTCGCTTACCATCAGGCGATTCGTCTGCTCGTTTGCCACCTATGAAATAAAAAAAAAAAATGTTAAAAGAATATACGAAAAATCTGGTCAAAAATAAATGCATGGACAGGGAGAGAAAAAGTGGATGTGGATGCAATTATACTAAGGTATTTAGGTAAATTAGAAACAAAACCTTTACCAAAGAAATCCTAAGTATTAAGCATGATTGTAATAATAAGTTCTTGTATAGATCGCAATATGTTAAAAATAGTGAGGTCTCATTAAGGTTTAAAAAAGCTCGTCCAGAGGATATAGAAAAAATTATAAATAGCTCAAGTGTTGATAAGTCGCCTGGGTTTGATAAAATACGGATGAAGGATATAAAATTAGTAAAGCAAGACTTAAGTAAAGTGTTAGCGTTATTTGTTAATTTGTGTGTGGAGAAGGGAGTATATCCCAGTACTCTAAAAGCAGCTTTAATTCGTCCAATATATAAACAAGGATCTCATAGTGAATATTCTAACTACAGACCTATAGCGATACTTTCCGTAGTTAATAAAATTGTGGAAAAATACATAGTTCAACAGATAAGTACTTTTCTGGAACGGAATAGTATTATAACTAATTCACAACATGGCTTCCGGCGCGGGCGGAGCACGGCGACGGCTCTGGCGCAGTTCGCGGACGACGTCAACGAGTATCTGGGGCAGCGGAAGCAGGTGGTGGTGGTGTACATAGACTTCAAAAAAGCTTTTGATACCTTGGTTCACCACCAGCTGCTTCAGGCTATGGAGGAGTGTGGTATTGCGGGCCCACTGAGCAGGTGGCTGCGCGCATACTTTACGGACAGAACCCTCCAGACGGTCGTTGACGGCGTCAGCGGCGCGCCTGCGCACGTCACGTGTGGCGTGCCGACCGGCTGCGTGTTCGGCCCCGTCGGCTATGTTATGCATGTGAATAGTACGAATGTGCAATGTGGTTCAAAATTGTAAAATATATATGTACGAGGACGACTCGTGTCTGCTGTTCGCAAATAAAGACTTGTCTGTAGTAGAAAACAAAGTACAAGAGGATTTTACTAATATCATTAAATGGGCACACGACAATGGAATTGTTATCAACATAAATAAAACGAAATGTATGCATGTCCGATCCCCGTACAGTAGACAGGTTAAGCGGCCGCCGCGCGTAATTGGCCACACGTATGAGTGCCTGCACAATGCGCTTCAGAACTGTCAGTGTGAGAGCATTGAGGTAGTGTCAGAGTACAAGTACTTGGGCTTATTAATAGATTGCAAGTTTTCCTGGAAAAATCATATCAATAAGTTATGTGACAAATTAAGAACTGTACTTGTAAAACTTCACCACTTAAAACCTGTATTGGATAGGGCCACGATGTTTACTTTATACTATGCACTGGCAGACTCACTGCTTTCTTATGGACTGGCATGCTATGGTAGGACATTTAAAACATATTTAGACAGGATTAAATCACTACAGATACGCTTTATGAAACTATTAGTGGACAAAAAAACTAAAAAACGCTGTAAAAAAAAAGTAACAATGCCGAATTATTTGTGGAATGCCGTAGGTATCTTGCCGGTTCATAAGGAAGTAGTGCTGTTGTTGGCTTTAGAGCAGTTCGGTAAAGATGAATTTAAAATCTATGTAAATCACTCTAGATTATCAAGGAAAATGAGTAAAAAGATGTTAGTGGTGCCGGCGTGTGGTAATAATTATTATGGACAGAGAAGTAGGAAGTACTTGGTCCCCAAAGTACACAACGATATTCCGTATAATGTAAGAGGATGTAAAACATTTAGAATGTTTAAATCTAAAACGAAAGAGTTTCTTTTAAACATAGTAAAATCCAAATTGGAAATTGTACCGTGATATACCAAAACCAACAATTAGATTTAATTCCATAATGTTTTTTTTTTTAGAAAATATTAAGCAAATTGTACCCATATAGTTTTGTAAGGGAGTCCCTCTGCCAACAAACTGTTCTGCAGTTTGGCAGATGTATAAATTTAATGCTTAGGGTTTTTGTGTGAATAAATTATATTGTTATTATTATTGTATGTCTTTCCCGCTCACGGGACAATGGTGTCCCGGACCTTTGGAAGGCGTGCGCGGAGCCGAAGTACCGAGGTACCGAAGTACCAACCGAGTACCACATAGCCAACACGCAGAGGCCCTTTTGACAATTTAATGAAATGCAAGGGGTACACCGAGCGGATGCTGTCCCTGCCTTTGTCATGGGACGCACACAGAGACAGCACCCGCCAGGGTGTACAGGGACTATTGCTGGTTGATGAAATCTAAATGAACCGGACTATTGGGTGAATATGATGGACTAATGGCTGGGCTATTGAGTGAGACCACTGACGTCTGCCTAATAAAACTGTCTCACATTTTTACCTCAGGCAGACGGTGACTCGCCCTCTGCTAGGTGGGCCCCTATAAATAGCGACATTAAAAATGGCCTAAGGGCAACACCGGTGCAGAAGGCTGGGGGTAGAGAGGTGGCACTGGACTTTAAACATATAGCCAACTCGCCACTTAGGTGACCACATCCACCCCCGAGCAACAGCTCTAGCGACTCCACTCTGGACAACCGGTTAAGGCAAGCCAGAGGCGGGGGGCCTGTTCATACAACCAACCCACAGGACACCCCCAGGAGCACTCAGGTACATAGGGCCGCTGCTCCCTAACAGCTCGCCACAAGCTGCCCTATGCCCTATGCCCTATTATTATTATTATTATATTTATATATATATATAATATTATAAAGCTGAAGAGTTTGTTTGTTTGTTTGAACGCGCTAATCCCAGGAACTAATGGTTCATAATGAAAAATCCTTTTTGTGTTGGATAGTCCATTTATCGAGCAAGGCTTTAGGCTATATATATTCATAGGTGCATGTAATATGCCTAATTTGAAGAATAAACAAATTTTACTTTTATGTAACATCACGCGACCAATAGCAGCGAAGACGCGGACGAAGTCGCGGGCAACAGCTAGTTGCTACATAAATATCTTTACAGGATGATTGAACTGTTCTTAATTTGAATAATGACATTGAATTGTCATATGCTATGATTCTCCCTTAATTCCATCATTTGCGTCTTATATTTGTAATCAATTTCGGCTCTATAACCGACTTCAAAAAAAGGAGGAATTCATAAATAGTAATAAGGGGGGTCTTAAAACGCGAGTGGCGTGTGTTGCTCGCCGAGGCTCGCATCGCAAGTTCCTAAAGACGCCAATACTGTTTTGGGACCGGTTATACACCGTTGCATACAATACTTTTTCTACGACTCATTTAAAATCAATAAGTTGTATTTGTTAGACTTCGCGCACCATGAAATTTCACTTAGTTATTGTACAACTTACGCAAAAATTTCTTCGGGAGTGCAGTTATTTCTTGTAGTAGTGTAGTAAAATAAATAAATATTGTGATTCTTAGTTTACAAGAATATTTTGTAGGCTATTTTGTGTTGTAAGATTTGTACTTATTATGAAAAAGAGAAACACGGGATGATAAAAAAAATTGGAGTAAACAGATATCGTTGATTTTTATATAAATATATGTGACTTTGATATCATTATGTTTAATAGTTTATAAGGCCGAGTACTGGGTACACCAAGGCTGCATACTGGATTTCGGAGGCTGACTACTGGTAAAAAGTGCATTCTTTTCTTTTTAATTAATTAAAGATATAACAAAGAAGATTGTTATCTTTTGTGATATTTTGTTTTGAATCTTTAATAAACAGTTAATCTAGCCACGTAATGCGTCTATTTATCTGACTAATACTGTAGAAATGCCGAACGGTCAAACTTCGAAAACTCGTTATGAGGCTGACCACTGGTGCCTTTACCCTATAGCGGACATGATCAGTTAAGCTATTTTTGAGTTTTCGTAAAAAGTGTTCCCTTTTTAACCGACTCCAAGATTTCAAAAGAGGAGGTTATCAATTCGGTTGTATGTTTTTTTTTTTTTTTAATGTTTGTTACTCCATAACTCCGTCATTTCTTAACCGATTTGAAAAATTCTTTTTTTGATTGTATGTATATATATCCAAGTTAGTCCCGTTTTTGTCAAAAGGCAGTTCTGATGATGGGATCCATGAGGAATTGAAGGAACTCCTCAAATGTTTAAGGCAAAAATATAGTGATTTTTGTGTTTTTATCAACAAGTCAAACATTTGCATCCAAAAATGTGACATTGGATGAAGTGGAACTGCTGATGATGATCAGAACAGAACTCTTCAACGACGAAAAGTTCACGTTTGGCGATTTGTCCTCCTAGCTGTGTTTGTTAAGCAAGTTCTATTTTCACGATTAATTTTTGTCATACTCGAGTTCTGATGATGGGATCCATGAGGAATTGAGGGAACTCCTCAAATCTTAAAGGCAAACATATAGTGATTTTTGTGTTTTTATCAACAAATCGAGCATTATCATACAAAAATGTGACATTTGATGAAGTGGAACTGCTGATGATGATCAGAACAGAACTCTTCAACGATGAAAAGTTCACGTTTGGCGATTTGTCCTTCTAGCTGTGATTGTTAAGCAAGTTCTATTTTCACGATTGATTTTTGTCATGCTCGAGTTCTGATGATGGGATCCATTAGGAATCGAGGAAACTCCTCAAATGTGAAAGGCACACAAATAGTGATTTTAGTATTTTCATTAACTAATCAAGCATTTTCATTCATAAAAGTGACATTTGATGAAGTGGAACTGCTGATGATGATCAGAACGGAACTCTTCAACGACGCGTAGTTCACGTTTGGCGATTTGTTCTCTTCGTTTTGTTTGTCAAGCAAGCAAGGTTTTTCCATGATTTCATGAGGAATTGAGGGTACTTAGTCTTCTACCGTTATAAACATACTTATAGCCATTTTTGTATTTTATTGTATGGAATCTAAGAGTGCACCATCTAAGATTAATAATCTTTCACCGGACTCCCCCATTGAAGTCGGTTTTTTTTTTCTTAAAAATTATTAGTAAACGACTCATGAAACACTGCGAAATTATAGCCTTTTGGTTGTAATTTTTTTAGAGTAAGTTCATTGGGCAACTATGGAATCCTGAACTGAGCATAGCCCGACATGCTCTTAACCGATGTTTTTGATATAATGACTCAGTTTTATTCTGGTATTGTCCAAATTCTAGTAATAAGTTATATAATTTTACATAAAAAATATGTAAGAGGTATGTATTGGTGCTCATATTCAGAGCCTCGAAGTTTTTTCTTATTTATGGATATAACTGAGTGTCTAAAACTTGATAAAGGAATCTTCCTGGGGTTTCTAAACCCGCCTTACTAGAAATTCCTGGATTGGTTTCTATAGGCAGTTATAACTAAATTAGTTATAAATGGAAATAGTGTCCCAGGGTAGGTAACCTAGGTAAACATCGAAACTTCTCTTCTCTTCTCTCTCTCTCTCTCTCTCTCTCTCTCTCTCTCTCTCTCTCTTTGTAGGATAAATTAATTTGAATGACCTTTCTAGCGCCTAATGACTGTTCCTTACCATGAAAGCTATTGAAAAGATCTGCGACACTATCCACAAGTTTTGAATTGGCTATTAGACACAAAATACCCCAATTGCAACAGAACACTCAATCTCGCCCCTATATTGTGAATTATATGTTTTATATATAGATGTAGCAGTCGTTATGGAACGTCCCTTTGTGAAATCAAACTGATTACTTAGGCAAAGGTCCTCTCTCATCGAACAATAGGGCAGAGGCCAAGTTAGACTACCGAACATCGGCCCTGTTGGGATCGGTTACTTCACGCACATCTCTCATTTCCTTTACAGAATATTTATGTACATACATAGATAACCATCGCTAAAAAAATGTATATAATATCAAACCAGTTTTCATAAGCAGATAACAAATACGAGCCAGGATTTAAATTAACGACCCTTTGAAAGCCGCAAGCTCCATCAAGCTTCGAAGAAGCGCATTTAGCAGATAAGTAAAGATATAAAGCATGGACACGAAAAAATCTGGTCATGTATGATGTGGTAAATCTTGTCAATGAATGTGGTTTTTCAAGCAGCTCTTTTTTAAATAATTTGTGGTTATCAAACTACATAATATAAATACAATCATAATATAATGTTAAGTTGTCTGTGACTTTCAGCATTATATATTCCACCATACCTATATTTTGTAGAACAGCGCCTTCGGACAGTCTGTACCAAGTTTTCCTGTTAATATTTTTATTTTATTTTATAACTGGATATTTCAAATTTTACTTTATTACATCATCCTTTCACAATAGCTAACATTTTTCTAGTTGACTTTAGATTGACGTAGTTCAATTATTTTATTATTTTTGTTTATTTGCCTTTTTTACAGGAAAATGCCTCCCATATAAAACAACTTTCAATGCTTGGAGTAGAAAGTCTTCCTGACTGCCTCAAGTAGAAAAGAGTTCAAACAAGTATGTTTTTGGAAAGATGAAATTCTAATGAGCTTAACTCTCGTAAAAATACAGTGTGTAAGTCTAATACGGGCGATAAATTAAATCGGACATAGTATTCGTTAGTGTAATCATGAATTAAAAGGTTTAAGTTGCAGTTTATTACGACCCCATAATTATTATTTTTTAAAATTCTCAGCAGCAATGTACTGTAAACATGGTTGCGGTACCGAAATGTCAAATGTTCATTAGCAATACAACAATAGCATTTACAAACTTACATATCTAGAGGAACATTCACAATACATGTTAGCATTACACTGCGTTTAATGTTTTGAAGTTATTTTGGTAGATTAAAGTACTACAAGGCGTATTAATAGATATTAAATCTTATTTATTTATCATGTTTATCAACAAGAAACTGACTTCATTTTAATCAGTCACGATAACAGCACTTGACGTGATTATCTGAGCAATAGACAAGCACCTTTGATAGCACACCTTTTTTGAAAATTCATTTAATATCAGCATCTCATAACTCTCATAAGTAATTGTTGTGTATTCATTTCGTATTTAATTTGCCTGACTTTTTATACCAGGATGGCGGAAAATAAGCTTACGGCCCGCCTAATTGTTGTACAGTTATTACCAAAATTATTTCGAGAATTAACTAAACCGCCTAAACACCACAAAACTTGGTACATTGTGTGAAAACATGGCAAACTCTTTGGTGGAATTGCAAGTTTCTTATTTTATTTAAACTCTGATTTGACAATGTCAGTCTTTCGATTCAAAAGTAATCGTATGTTATAAAAATGCCTCGTTTAACAACTTTTACTGCTCCTGAATTAATGGACATGATTTTAATTTACGGTGAAACACTACAAAATGGTCATCGAGCGCTAGCTGTGTACAGAGAGCGATTCCCTCATCGGGTTGTACCAAGAAACGCACAAGTAATTGTAAACGCGATACAGCGAGCTCGCGAAGGATTGACCGTAACTGGAAGGGTGGAAGGAGCAGCTATTCACGATGAGCTTCCAGTTCCATTGCAAGACCGAATCCTTCGCCATTTTGCA
Organism: Notocelia uddmanniana; assembly: GCA_905163555.1. Lineage (NCBI taxonomy): Eukaryota > Metazoa > Arthropoda > Insecta > Lepidoptera > Tortricidae > Notocelia > Notocelia uddmanniana. The sequence goes on along the minus strand of LR991059.1, from coordinate 18,057,474 downwards.
CTTAACCCTGAAAGTGGTACAAGGGATGCAGGAAGACGATTTAATACGAGGCATACACAGAGTACTCAAACGTGACAATCAACATCCCTAAAATTTTTTAAAGGTTCATGCTTTGCTGCCGAGGGACTTGCCACCACGCAGTGCGTTTTCCAATTGGTTACTCAGGCCGCATCGAGAAGACGGTGATTTTATATCCAAAATTATCTGGACCGATGAAAGCACATTTACCAGGAATGGGGTTTGGAACCAACGCAACTGTCATTACTGGTCACGCGTAAATTTGCATCATATGAAAGAAACTGGCCACGAATATCGTTGGGCCGTAACTGTGTGGGCCGCAATACATGATCACCAAATCATAGGGCCCGTTTTTATCGACGGTAACCTGAATGCGGACAAGTTCATTCAGCTTATCAACGGGCCGCTAGCTGAGTATTTGAATACGCTGCCTCAAGAAGAGCGTTGACAAACATGGTTACAACTAGACGGTGCTCCAGCGCACGCTGCGGTTCGTGTCCGAAACGCGTTAAACGGCATGTTCGAGGACAGATGGATCGGGCGGTTTGGTCCACAACGTTGGCCTGCTCGTTCGCCTGACTTGACACCGCTCGATTTTTTCCTGTGGGGGGCAGTAAAAAATGAGGTGTACCTGTACTCGCAACCAAGGACAACCCCAGAAGAACTGAGAAACAAGATAACTGAAGTTTTTCAAAAACTCGGAGATACCATCAATTTTCGTGATATTATGGAGTCAATCAAACGTCGTTGCGAAACCTGTTCTGAAATACAAGGAAGGCACATCGAGAATAGGTATTTGCGGCGAAACCGGCAAAACTAAACTCAGGTTTCTCAGAATTTGTATTGTTGTAAATTGTGTTTTTTAGTTTTCTTTTTTAGTTGGTTTACTTTAGATAAGTATTTCAGCAACTTCAGTACATTTCAGTTGTAATTTCAATGAGTCGTTATTAAAATAAATGATTTCTTTAATAAGATTTTTTGATGTAATTTGATTTTAAACTAGGTAGTAATTTCGTCAGATAAAAAACACCATACTTATTTATTATTTACCCACTCATGACAGTTAATGACATTACATACGCAATAGGAGTTTTTGAAAGTAACTGACAACGAGCGTTTAACGTGAGTGTGTTTGCATTACATTGCGGGCTGAATTATTTTGTATGGACAAAATTACTGTTGCAACTTTAAGTAAATGTTATCTAATTACCTTTACTTTGTCCTATACTAACCACCGTTAAGAGATTCGCCCGTATTAGACTTACACACTGTATAAATACAATTGTAGCTTTGTAGCAGGAATCTAGTGAAGAATATCAGAAACCGCTGTTCAACAAAATCTCGGTATGTTGAAATATATAATGCTGAAATACACAGAAAACTTAACGTTATATTATGATTGTATTTTTATCATGTAGTTTGATGTCCACAAATTATTTTAAAAAAACGGTGCCTGAAAATCTACATTCGTTTTAAAGATTTGCCATATCATGCATGACAAGATTTTTTCGTGTCCACACTTTATTATACCTTTTTAACATAACAAAAAGATAAATACGGAGACTGTGTCATTCTGAGAACCTAATCTTCAATTTTTCCGTAGACTTCATATTCAAATTCTGGCAAAAACTAGGATGCCATAAAAAGAGATATTTCTATGCAAAGTACATAAAACCCTTGCAAGCACATTTAACGAATTAAGATAAGCATACGGCGAGCAACTAATGGGGCGAAAACCGGGACTATCGCGACTGTGCCGTTTGAAACGCCACCTCCGCCTGAACAAAGAACTAGGGTGGCAAAAAACTTGTACGAAGTCAAGATAGCAATTTAGTGTGAAAAACTTGATTCTGCGGAACGATTTTTTATAGAAAACTCCCGTGAGTTTGAGACATATTAAAATATAATGAAATGGTTCACACACTTCTTTAAGGTCCAATATCGCTCGACATGTTTCAGACCGGTTCGCGGTCCTTAATCATGAATACCGATGACGGCGGTGGATCTTTTAGCACTGCGTGCCCGTGCCCTGCCCGTTCGGCTGCTCGGCGCGGGTGGTGGCGGCTGAGGCGAGAATCTACCTTCGTTTTCTTCACAATTGTACAATTTGAGTTACACGCAACACTCACAACATCACATGCTAAAGTCTCGTCCACACTCTTCACATTCAACACTGTTTTCCTGCTGGGAGGTACAGCGCATCCACAATCACGATTTAAATTCGGAAAACGCCCAATTTCGATAGCCTCCCGTACTTTACGCGGTACAGTACTTATTTGTTCAACAAGAGAGCAAAGTAGATTTATGCTGCGAGTATTGATGTTGAGTCCCGAGCAAGCTAAAGATTCTATAATTTAGAATATACAAGCTTCTTACATCCATTTTGAGGGCAAAAATTAACACGCACATTGTTACGAACAACATTTTGGCCCCTGCTCAAAATGGATGTAGGGTTGGGTCGCGTGGTACTAAAGAGCTCCTCCTCATAGACATGACCATTTGCCAACGAGTACGGCGGAACAGAGGGACCCTCTCGGCCTCCTGGATTGACTATAAGAAGGCCTATGATTCGGTGCCTCATTCATGGCTGAGGAGGATCTTAGAGCTGTATAAAGTTGATGCAGCTTTGAGATCCTTCTTAAGTGCTTGCATGGGGCAGTGGACCACAGTCCTTCGTCAACCGGGTGGAGGAGATGGCCCTTCTGGCCCGCAGGACTCCATCAGGATTGAGCGAGGCATTTTCCAGGGTGACAGTCTGAGTCCCTTGTGGTTCTGCCTAGCGCTGAATCCGCTCAGCACTCTGCTGCAGGACTCGGGGCTAGGTTGCCAGCTTCGGAGAGGGGTGAGGTCATTTCTCATCTGCTATACATGGATGACCTTAAGCTATTTGCACCAAATAGACAGGACCTGTTGGAGCTACTGAAAACGACAGAAGTTTTCAGTAGCGCCATCAAAATGGAATTTGGTGTAGATAAGTGTGCGGTCATGCATGTACAGCGGGGGAAAGTTGTAAATTCAACAAATTTACAACTTTCTGAGACAATGTCGCTCAGATCTCTCTCCGAAGCAGAAACCTATAAATATCTTGGTATGTCACAGGCTTTGGGCATTGAGGGTGAGGGCATAAAGCAGGCGGTGAATGAGCGCTTTTTCTGTCGCCTGACAAAAGTACTTAATAGTTTTTTGTCGGGTGGCAATAAGGCGCGCGCCTTCAACGCCTGGGTTATGCCCTTGCTCACATACTCCTTTGGCATACTAAGGTGGACTCAGACTGAGCTGGATGCCCTGGATCGAAGGGTGCGTGCACTGCTCACTGCACACCGCATGTTGCACCCACGTTCGTCTGTTATGAGACTGTACATCCCGCGGAAGTGTGGAGGTCGTGGCTTTTTAAATGCCAAAGACCTCCACAACCGCGAGGTGTGCAGTCTCAGGGATTATTTCCTAAACAGCGAATGTGGGATGCATCGAGACGTAGTGGCAGTGGACGCATCTTTCACCCCGCTCTCCATGGCAAACGAGAAATGGCGCAGATTTAAAGTACTGAGCACCGAGGACCGCAAGGCGGAATGGAAGAGTAAGGAGCTACACGGGCGGTTCTACAGGGCCCTTACGGGGCCCGACGTAGACCTGCTCGCGTCGGTGAACTGGCTACGTTTCGGGGATCTCTTCGGGGAAACCGAAGGTTTTGTCTGTGCAATTGCGGACGAAGTTATCATGACGAACAACTACCGGAAATATATCCTGAAGGACGGTACGGTCGACATTTGTCGGGCATGCCGCCGTCCCGGAGAGTCACTCAGGCATATCATTTCCGGTTGTAGTCATCTTGCTAACGGCGAGTACTTGCACAGGCATAACTTGGTAGCCAGAATTATTCACCAGCAACTTGCTCTTTCATACGGTCTTGTGGACTTCGAAGTGCCGTACTATAAATACTTACCTGCGCCAGTTCTCGAAAATGGTCGTGCTACGCTCTATTGGGATCGATCTATCATCACGGATCGGACTATTGTAGCCAATAAGCCCGACATCGTGCTGATAGATCGATCGAAGCGCCAGGCAGTGCTCGTCGACATCACCATCCCCCATGACGAGAACCTCGTGAAGGCCGAGAAGGACAAAGTCAGCAAGTACCTAGACTTGGCACACGAGGTAACCGCCATGTGGGATGTTGATTCGACGATCATTGTCCCAATAGTCGTTTCTGCGAACGGTCTAATAGCGAAGAGTCTCGACCAACATCTCAAGAGACTCTCGCTAGATGGCTGGGTCAAGGGTCAAATACAGAAGGCGGTACTCCTGGACACGGCGCGGATAGTCCGGAGGTTCCTCTCTCTGTCGCCCTAACCACCGGTGGCTTAGGCCCTGCCTCGCTGCCGGCGGCACCCTAGGTTAGGTTTTTATAATGTTTTTATATTTTGTAAGTGTATTTTTATATTTTACCTTTTGTAAATCCATTGTACAAACCTAACCTAAGACGAAAAATAAATAAAGGAATAATAATAATCTCGAAAATGGTCGTGCAACGCTCTATTGGGATCGATCTGTCATCACGGACAGGACTATTGTAGCCAACAAGCCTGATATCGTGCTGACAGATCGATTGAAGCGCCAGGCAGTACTCGTTGATATCACCATCCCCCATGACGAGAACCTCGTGAAAGCTGAGAAGGACAAAGTCAGCAAGTACCTAGACTTGGCACATGAGGTAACCGCCATGTGGGATGTTGATTCAACGATTATTGTCCCGATAGTCGTCTCTGTGAACGGTCTAATAGCGAAGAGTCTCGACCAACATCTCAAGAGACTCTCGTTAGATGGCTGGGTCAAGGGTCAGATACAGAAGGCGGTACTCCTGGACACGGCGCGAATAGTCAGGAGGTTCCTCTCTCTTTCGCCCTAACCACCGGTAGCTTAGGCCCTGCCTCGCTGCCGGCGACACCCTAGGTTAGGTTTTTATAATGATTTTATGTTATGTAAATATTGTTTTATATTTTACTTTTTATAAAAATATTTTAAAAACCTAATCTAAGAGAAGAAAAAATGAATAAAGGGATAATAATAATAATTCTTTATTAGACAGGCAAGAACCCATAAAAACTAAAATTAAAATTAAAATGACATAAAAAAAAACAAATAACACATATACCTACTGCTGGTTGACTAATGTATGTATAGTAATAATAAGAGTCAAGTTTACATAGAAACATTCACAAACATAAAAAAAAAAAAAAAAAAAAACTATACTCGGCCATTCTCAGACCGGTGCAGTTTGCGCCAGTATTTATTAAATTCGTCGCTGTAATCCCTGGCTACTAACGAGGTAATCTCGTTTTTTGATCTTAAAAGTCTCTCCCTGAAGGCAGCAGACCTGGCTCTGAGGATTGCGAAGAAGTCAGGCACTCTCGCGTCGGCAAACATACCCTTCGCACTGCAGAAACGTGGTAATTTCAACAGAATACGAAAGGCGTTGTTGTACTGCACCCTAAGCGCGTTGAACGAGTGCCTGGTGTACCTATTCCAAAGCTGGCATGTATAAAAACATTGACAGAAAGCTTTGAATAGCGTCACCTTTAATGACTTTAGTTCATCTTCAATCGCTTTCTTCCATTTATCTTTATCTGGGGCTTTCATAACTTCATTGATAGTCAGTAGAACATAATCATTGTATCTTGTTGGCTTTTTAATATTTCTTCTGTTTCTTGTTACTAAGCTTCGTTGAACTTCCATAGACTGATTGTCTTCAGAATCAGTAAAGGGACTCTCATAATAACTTTCTGGTTCTGAATCAATTATTTCTGTATTTTGGTTCTCGTTCATGTTTTCAAGTGTTTGGCTATCAACATTTTCTTCTTCTGCTGTTAGAGTAGTGTCGCTAGTTTGATTTTCAATTGTACTATCACTACTAGTCTGTCCCTCCAAGTTTTCTTGCTCTACATTTTTTTCTTCAATTATGACAGATTCGATAAAGTCGCTGATCTGTTTAAGCTTTTTATTTGCGACATTGCCACTGAATATTACATCGCGTGCTACGATTATCTTCCTTCTTATTTCATCCCACAACCGATATCCATTGTTAGTATATCCAACCATCATATATTTTTTAGTTCTAGAATCTAACTTTTTTATAGGTGTCAGAACCTTGGCATATGATTCTGTTCCAAACTCTCTTACATTAGCCAGGTTTGGTTTCTGTTTATTCCACAGTTCAAAGGGAGTTAGATTATTGATGGATTCACTTGGTAATCGGTTTAACAGATAAACGCCACAATATAGGGCTTCTCCCCACATTTCTTTGGCAACGTCTGCATTATACAGGAGACATCTTACCTTTTTGATCAACGAACGGTTAAAACGTTCCGAGTTTCCATTTAACTGGGGTGAGTAAGGTACAGTATAATCTAATTTCATACCCTTTTCTTTACACCAGTTCTGAAAATCTTTAGAGGAATACTCTCCTCCGTTGTCGCATCTAATTGTGGACACTTTTTCATTATTTTCCCTTTCAAATTCTTCTATATAATGTTTTATGTGATGAGGAACTTCACTTTTGTATCTCATGAGATAAACTTTTGTGTAGTTGCTGAAGTCATCGATCACTGTAAGGAAATATCGTTTCTTATCCCACGTTTCCACTTCTAATGACCCACATACATCTGTATGGAGTATTTCCAGAATTCTCTGTGCTCTTTTTCTCAGAGTATTAAACGGAAATCTTGTTTGCTTTGCTTTTATTCACACCTCACAAGTTGCCAGTATTCTTTCTTCTTCTTCCGTGGTATTTTTAATTTTTATGCCATCAGCTGCTTTAACTAGGTTTCGCAATGCACCTAGACCAGGGTGGCCCATTTTTTTATGCCATGAAATAGCCGAGTTGTCCTCATTCTTCCTACTGAAAAGAGCCTCTTCAGTAATATTTTTAGGTAGCTGCAGTGTAAACAATCCCGAATATTCTTGAGTTCCTGTTATGGTTTATCCAATGATCTCAACCTTATTACCGTCAAATATTACTTGACCGCCAATTTAAGTTATTTCTGAAACTGAAAGCAAACTACGGGAGAGGTCGGGAACACACAGAACGTTTTTAATGCTACAATTGCTACTAATATAATCGCCTTCACAGACGCTTTAAGGCTACAGTCTTTTTGAGCTGTACCAATCTTAGTATTATTTGCCCTGACATTAGACAATAAGTCTTCATCTTTTATCAGATGTACAGTGCATCCTGAGTCTACTACAAAACTATCTAAATTCCTATCATCAGTCTTATTTTTATTGGCTGCAAGTACCACATTGTCTTTCTTTTTAAAGAAACAGTTCTTTTCTTTATGATTAGTCTTTATACAGATTCTTGCAAATAAAACATTCAATACTTGCTTTTTGTTTGGGAGAGGTATAAGCCTTCAAAGCTACCTGGTTAGAGGAACCTGCTGATTGGCTTTTCCTTTCTTCTTCTTTAATAAGCCGAATTTTCAAATTTTTCAAATTTCTTTCTTGTGTTGGTGTTGACTCCCACGCTGTAACGAAGTTTTGGTAGGTTTCGTCAAGACTGGTTAAGATTTTTGACTCCACCATTGCATCTTCTAAGTTGACTTTCAATTGTTTTAAACGGTATGTCAAATTTTCAATGTTGGCCAAATTTTCTTCCATGCTTCATTCCTTGGTAATTCTGAGGTTTTTAAATTCTTGCAGAAGAGTCATCTTTTTCCTTTCTTCTGAACCTTCGAAGATGTTGCATATTTTCTCATACATTTCTTTGGATGTTCCGCAGTCAAAAAGTTGCGTTATATATTTTCGATTAATGGTTCTGACGATATAATGTTTAGCTTGCGCATCTTTTTCGTTAAATTTTTCTTCATTTTCTGTATTTTGTGTAATATTTCCACTAATAATTTGGTTTAAGCCTTTTGCGCCGAACAGGATGTCAATTTGGAATTTCCATATTTGAAATGATTCACTGTCATTTAGAATCTGGATATTGAGCCTTTTCGTCATTTTTATTTACGTAAATACGGGAAAATAATATTAATTTTTATTTTATGTTTCTGACGAAACTAGCTCGTTCTTTGGTTTTATGCTTCACTGAATCACTAATTATTCAGGAAACTGACTCTTTTTCTATTTACTTTATTTATTTTTATGTCGCGGTAGGCCCATAACCTGAAACGACTTTTGAGCGAGTGACATATCTTTATTTTCATAATATAAACTTCAATGTACAAATTACAATACAGAGGTCTTATACCTAACAAAAATGACATCACCGGTGACCACTTTTGAAAGTTTCGGTGACTCTAAATCATTTCGATGAGTGAATAAAAGAAAAGCAAATTTTCTCCGTAACTATTAGTGGCATGACAGGGCCGCAAACACACATTCGGAGTTAGAATACCTAGTTATTAACCCCAAATAATTACGAATAGTAATATTTTTGTCAAAAAAATACATGATAAATTTCCGGAATTGAATTAGAAATTTTATATGAATTTTGGCGTTCTCTATGAAAATACTTATCCTATTTCGAAAGCTTAATAGATGAACATGTACTTAATTTTATCCCATGACTCAGCCCTGGTGTTTTGTAAAACACTAGTTACGAGTGGTGTTAGTTGCTTATAACACTGTAAAAGACTTTTTATATAATTACGAACTGTAATTTAATTGAGTATATTAATCATTTTGTTAAGTTTAATAATTGCTGCATATTTTGCTTAATTAACTTCTTTTGTAATACCATAATTACAGCTTTATTGGATTATTTTATGTATTATAGGTATTTTAGCAAAAGTATATAGACTGGGGGGTCTATAAGCTAAGGTTTGGGTGACGCTACACAATTTCTCCTAACGATGTCTACTTTCCCTACAAATTTTCCTGTTCAACCAAATGATGCTAAAATATTTTTTCGATATAACATCAGGCTTGTTTCACTAAAGTACGGTCACACAATGACACTAAATTTATTCGAATACCTTTTTCAGAATATCTTAGTCTCCAGTTCTATCAACTTTTGAAAATAACAATGGTCACTGAGATTGAAATTCGATTCTAGAGTAAATAGTACCCAATGCATATATTTGTCAAACGACAACTAGAATATGCGAGAAAACAATAACAAATCTCCCTTCATAAAATTCTGCACGTATTTCTAACATCGGAATGTTAGACGCAACTAGACCCACAACTAGACCTATTCAGAGTGACAAACAGAATTCACTACTTATATGTACGAGTATGTAGGTTAGAAACGTACTCGTGTATAATACGTAAGAAATATTAGGTCATTTCGACTCCGAGAGAGAGATAAAAATCAGACAAAAACAGAGTGATTTATCAAAAATTAACAACGTTGATTTGTGCTGCCGTTAGTCTAGGGGCGTCGTTACATCGACCGTGGGCTAGGTACGAGAGTCTATTTATGTTCGTCACTCCGCATCCCAGCCAATTTCAATGTGTTAAGTTCTCGCTTTAACGCACGCCGAGCTTTCGGGTCACAGTGAACACAAAACACATTGAAATTCGATTGGAACGTGAAAGAGATGAAACAAATAGAGACCCTGTATATCTATCAGTATTAGGAGAGCAGCATAAGTAGGGCAATAACATTATCATAACAACCCAATTCTCGGGCTAGAGGATCCAATAGCAGATAATAAAAAATATTGGCTCACATCATTAATACATATTCAATGGCTGGCCACGGGCTGTAGGGATACGGTAAGTCGATATAAAAACAATGTAACCCACTTACGTTTGAGACGTAGAAAATGAAAATTTTGCAATCATCTATAAAAATACGGACTCACATTTAACCGATTTACGACCATTTTAACAAATTTCCTTATTCTTTACACGCCGAAATTTGTAAAGACATGAAACCGTTCATAAAACTGCTGAAAAAAAATACGTAGGGAGCGAAAAGGGAAAATGTAACAGACCGCAAAAGTAATTAATAAAATAATGTTCTATCATGACACAATACATGGCTTTATGCTATAAGATAGGGGCTGTCCATATTACTTCACGCCAAATTTCGACATTTTGACTCCCCCCCTCGTGTCAAGCTTTTTCCGATTCTATTTAACACGTAATGTCACGCACCTTCTGTAAACGCCCCTCTCCCCCTATTCGTATCGCTGTGACATAATATGTGGATGACTCCAAAGTACGCGTACTGGCTGAGTCATAAGTCTCCGCAGAGTTAAGACTGCCGGGTCTGGAATTCCGGAAACAGTAAAAATGCAGAAGTAGGTCACTTAGGTGTCTATGACAAGAGATAAGAATATAATATTCGAGCTTGAATTTTTCTATTATGAACCAAGAATTTATAAATTTATACAATTACTTAATTTGCCCTGTTTTAACGTTACTCGTCTTTATTTGACTCAATCTTGATTGTTTTTATGACAAACGAACAAAATTCAAGGTGAAAAACAAGTAGAAGAGAACGAAAATAACTTCTCCCACTATTTTAACTTCTCCCGGGTAAGTCCTAAAACTACGACCAATACCACCGGGAGATGAGCAGCAGCATCCCTGGAGTGCGGTGGAGATACTACGATCGCCAACCCGCATACCAAGCGTGGGTATTATGGCATTTAACCCCCCCCCCATGAAATTGGAGAAGGCCTATGTCCAGCAGACGGACGTCCTTCGGCTGATATGGTGGTGGTGTAAGTATGCCGTTCTTATAACCTTACTTATTTAATCACGTGTAACTGAAGCGTCCACGCTCGAAACAAGTAGGTATCTTGGGAGGAAAATTGACATAATGACAAGAAAAAAACTTCGTTTTGCTATTTACTTAGTTCTCGTAGTGCCTTGTAAATTGTAATACCAACGTATAAAGAAGCAAGTAATTCGAGTTGATTTTTAGTGTTACATAGCCGAATTGGGAAAACGGAACTCATAATAGTTTTGTCATGCCAGTCCGTCCGTCCGTTTGTCACAGGAGATTTGTTGCTGTCGATGTATTCTATGAACCGCTACAGAGGTGATGTGGAACTATAAAACGATTTTTGATTTAAAATCCAGGTCTAGTGGTTATTGAGTTATCGCTGAAATACTGTCTTGTCCTAACAAAACGAAGTAAACAGAAGCCGTGAGTTCCCAATGAAGATACGATCTTTTTTGATTCAATGTATTGTAGAGTAGTTTCAAATGTGAACTAAAAGGTTTTTTTTTTTGCTTGTTTGTGATTGAGATACTTGGATTTAATTTGTGCTGGGACGACGTACTGTGCCAATTGACAGCAGACCTACTCAGCTAGCAAGTGCGGCAGTGTAGAACAAGCCAGACTTTTGGCAGTAGGTACATTTTTAGAACCGATTACCATTAGACTTTCAGTTTATACCTCCACCACCGAGTCCCAGTCTGCGCTCCGCATCGATGCCCCTGCGGTTGTGAAGTCGACTTGTTTGGACACCACGGACTGTCATGCCAAAAAAGTGCGGGCCGCTTCTTCAGACACGCCGCCCTAAACGACATCATCCGCCGGTCTCTTGCGTCGGTTAACTTGCCGGCTTTATTTGAACCGACCGGCGTCGTAAAAAAACGACGGCATGAAGCCAGATGGGATATCGTTGATCCCTTGGAGTATAGGGCGGGTACTCCTGGTGTGGGATGCAACATGTCTGGACACACTAGCTCCGTCCCATCTCCAACGCGTCTGTGTTAAGGCCGGAGCGGCGGCTGAAGCGGCCGAGAAATTTAAAATAGGTAAATGAGTGTCTCGGCGCCGAGTACAACTTTGTCGCATTCGGTGTCGAGCTTCTCGGTCCGTGGGGTCACGGTGCAAAAAACCTCTTTAAAGAAATCTCAAAGAGGCTGGTCAACGTCACTGGTGAGTGGGGACCAAAGAGCTGCCAATCTTCCTCGCCCAACGCATTGGCTTAGCCATTCAGTGGGGAAACCTGCCATTTTGGGCACAATGTCGCATTCTAAGATTGACGAGTAACTTAGCTTTATTTATTTACTACCTTTTGCCTGCGACTCCGTCTGCGTGCAACTCGTTATATCGTCGGCTAATAGTGTAAACCTGTTAACGTCATATTATGGAAGTTTACAGGAGAGAGACAAAAACATGATTGAAATTAAAATATTAAATTAAATCCCTAAAAACGGGAAAAATATCATTGGGTTATTTTATCCCTAATTCCAAAATAAAAGAGAGGTAAAGCGTTTTGGTTATCTATTTTTTACGATGACTTTTGTAACTTAATTTACGCCTCTAGACTATTTCTTGTCGGGCTACGTTAAGGATAAAGTGTACAAAACAAGCTATGATACCGTTGAAGACCTAAAAGCAGCCATAGAGTCAATTTTAACGCAAATTCACCACATGAAGATACAAAATGCAATAGTAAGATCGTTACCTAAACGTGTTGAAAAAAGGGTGGTCACTTCGAACACCTATATATTAAAGTATGTGAAAACAATGCATTTTATTTATTTTAAACATTATGTTTCATAGAAACATTTACTGCTTAAGACCTACACAATCGATATCTATTTATTTTTTTCAAAACGACAGGGTTCGATTCCTGAGCCGAGTACAGATTTTTTTTAAATATATGAATGCAGTTTTTCTTGTTATTATAATCGATGACATGGTTCCTAAGAACAGATCTTCGTATATGTTATAGTTTCAGACGTGCCCATACTGACCGATCTATATGAGCCACGCTGTATATTAGGTAGGTCTCACTGCTGGAAACAGGCCTCCTATTTCTTATCATCATTCTGTTCAGTTTTTCTTATGATTGCACTTTTACCCAGCGTAGCCAAGGCATGAGTTCAAATGCAGTCGCAGTCATAAATAATAAATATTTATATTATTATGTACCAACACGAAAAAAACCGGCCAAGTGCGCGTCGGACCACGCACAAAGAAGGACACAGGAAGTACCGACACCTCCTAATTAAATTTAAAACCACTATACAATACATTTATTAAAAAAGGTCGTATTTTCATAGGAAATTTACGGCACTTACGCCCTTTTGTTTGGCATGACAGTTTTTCAGCAATAACTCAAAAACCGTTAAACCTATGTTGTTTAAACCAACAATCATTGAAAAGATTTATTAATGTACATCATCTTGATTTTTTTTTTCAGAATTTTTAAACTGCATAGTTTGGAAATTAGAGGGGGCGGGGGACACGTTTTACGACTGTGACCGCTAATATCTCACCAACGGTTGACTTAAATGGATATTTTTTTTTAGAAACCCTTATGTCATTTTTGATGGCCTATCCATAGATACCCCACACGCCTATGTGCATTGAATGAATATTTTCTGACCCCCCTGTTACCCTGATCCAGTTAAATATTTTTTAACTTAATTTCACATCATATTTCTATAGCGGTTCATAACATACACCTTCTCACCAAATTTTATAATTGTTGGTGTCATAGTTTCTGAGTAAATCGGCTGTGACATACGGACGGACGGACAGACATGACGAATCTATAAGGGTTCCGTTTTAGCCATTTTGGCTACGGAACCCTAAAAATGTAAGCTTTTACGTACTTGATATTAGATCCATGATTAAAAGTTTGGGTCGCTTCGGAGGGATAATATCTTAAGCTAAAATTCTAGCTCATAGTTCGTTAAACACGTCGCAGCAGTAACATTAGAGGGATCTATTAAATGGTACCCCTTTATTACCAGTAATCCAGCCTTCAATTTAGCCTAAATTTGATTTCTTCAAATAAAATTAAAATTACATGCAAGAAAACGTCCTGAGACGAGACGAAGTTCCGCCACATTTTTGGATGCGGCCTAAGTCATACATTCAGAGCGAGAAATGACGAGCGTAGCAATACAGTACCACCACCGCCACTATATCAGCCCAAGGACGTCCACTGTTGGACATAGGCCTCCCCAAATTTGATGGGCAGTAAATGCCGTAATCGCTACGCTTGGCCTGCAGGTTGGCAATGGTAGTATCTCCACCGCACTCCAGGGGTGCTGCTGCCCATCCCACGGTGGTCTTGGTCGTAGTTTTAGGACATACCCGGGTCCAAAAAACGGGATACTACATAGTACATAAGTATGCATTTGCATTAATTTGATGTCTGTTTTCAAAATAACAGTTTAATTTCAGTAACAATAGTTTCCTGTTTTTATTTGATTAACTAGCTTTTGCCCGCGACTTCGTCCGCGTATAATTAGTTCTCGCCTTAGAATGATTTGTTTTCCCATACAATCTTTCTCAAGCTCAGGTGGACACCAGGTACTTAGGGGTGACATGTTCGAGAAGGAAAGCTACGAATAGATCGGACTGGATATATTTGCTTGACCAGGCTAGCCTAGGGCCCACCGAAGGCCTGAAGCAGAGAGGCGAGACACGCGAGGCTGAAGGCCGAGCCTCCCAACAGAGTAGATTCTTCATGTAAGGTTGATGACTGAAAAGCCGAAGGAGAGTGGCAAGGCATGCGAGGCCGAAGGCCGAGCTATGTCGTCGCCGAAGATCCAGTTGCCATATTAATGAGGGTAAATTATACTCCATTCGTTCGTTTTCACCTGATGCCTAGACATATAAACAGACAGACAAACAGACACAAATTCTTAAAACTGTTGAAACGATTTCTGTTATCGATTCTAAATATCCCCAGCTAACTTTTTTCGAATATCTTCCATGTACAGACTTTCGACCCTCTTCTAAGTGTACATCTAAGATGCTCCAACTGTCTATGCTGACGATTGCGCTGCCCAGCTCTAGTGATCTCTTATTACAAACAGTTTTATGGTGTGAAGGGACAACAATTACGTAAAAAATAACGCACGACAAAATTAAATGGTACACCGACGATACAAAGTGTGCATTGAAACAGCTGTTTTTGTATTTAAGCATATGAATAAAAACAATACCAAAGTATCGCAAATGCATTTTGATGTACACGCAAAGTAGAACTAATTACATGACTTAGTTAAACTAATTACAGGAATTACATGACTTAGTTCCGCCCTCCCCATTCCATCACCGGACGTCAAGACGCGGTAAGCGGTTGCATCCTTACGTTGTCAGCCTACCTTTTATTCGCACGAAGCGATTTGCTTCTTCTTTCTTAATGCGAACAGCTAAGGACTGGAATTTACTGCCGCCGTCTGTATTTCCTGATACATACAATCTGGGTCTCTTCAAGACAAGAGTGAATAGGCTATTACTGAATCAGTGAGCAACATCTTAGGCCTTGTCATCGCTCTCCATCAGGTGAGACTAAGGCCAATCGCTGGTCTGTCTATCATAAAAAAAAAGAAATAAAAATGCGAAAAGGTTGTGCTCAAAAATAGCGTCAACAATAAGAAGGAATTATGATACTTCGGTTTTGACATAATGAATCGCCAACTTGTTTAAAATTCTGCTATGCTTTAAGTTAAATTTCTAGACACGCTGTTATACTCCCAATTGGCTGAAACTTAAATCGTAGAATGGGGTATGAGGATTAAACCACCCCGTTTCATAGACCTTACTTGCATCCCCGATTTAATATCCCTTTGATGGAAGATCATCGGGACAAAAAGTACACTTATAATATATATAAGTGAATCCAGATTATATACTATTAGCATACAAATCATCTTATAGCATCCGTTTTTGCGTGATTCAGTGACAAACATCCAAACATCTAAACTTTCGCATTTATAAGTAGTGTATAGTTATGGTATAAAGTGAGTGCACATGAAGTGAGCGGAAAAAGTAACATTGTAATTGAATGTTTTTATATAGGATTACAAAGTCATATATGTAGTTTTTGAATCTAGATAATGGGACTTAAATTTTGGTTTAGAATCACAGTTACTTAATGGAATAAATCATAATAGTGTAGTGTAGTTTTTTTGTGTAACATTGTTCTCTTGTGTGGTGCAATAAAGCATATTTATTATTATTATTTATTATTATTATAGTGTTCAAAATTTGAAGAGACCGTGGTGGCTGGCGCGCACACTGGGCACTTGCGTTTACTTTTTTTTCAGTTTCTATCTTAAAATTTCACAAATTTTGAATGAGGATGTTTTTCCTTTGTCGTCAAGTATATGCTTACCAATTTTCATACCTGTAACTCATGGATTATAGGAGTTCCCATACAAAATTCAACCCCTCTTTATACCCCCTTTTAACCTAAATCTGCACAATTTTTATAGCCTAAAACCTGACCGGGTATTTACTCGACAGATTAGTAAAGTTTTTTATCAAAATCCGTTCAGCCGTTTTCACGTGATGCGCGTTCATATAAACAGAAAAACAGACAAAAATTCTAAAAACTGTTGAAACGTGTTCTGTTATCGATTCTAAGTATCCCCAGCCAACTTTTTTCCGAATATCTTCCATGTACAGACTTTCGACCCTCTTCAGCTTTATTATATGTATAGATAGCTTTTGCCCGCGACTTCGTCCACGTAGAACTCGTTCTCGTCTTAGAATTATTTGTTTTCCCATACAAATTTTCTCAAGCTGAGATGTTTGGACGGCGTCGAAAAGGACACCAGGACCTTAGGGGTGTATTCTCTAGAAATCCTATAGTCATAACGAATGATCAAGTGCTTATTTCGGCGAAAAACAAATGTAACGATTTCAGACGAATGAATCCCGGCAAAAAAATAGCAATTATAATGATAGAAGTCTCGCCGCTACGCAGTTCTGCTGTAAAACGTAGCTCCAACAGAGCGAGTTCTTCGTGTAAGTATTATGGCCAAAGGCCCTAAGCAGACCGGCAAGACATGCGGGCCTATCATTCCAACAGAGCAGGCTCCTTATGCAAGGCTGAGGGCCGAAGGCTCAAAGCAGAGCGGCAAGGCACGCGAGACCGAAGGCCGAACGTCCCAACAGAGCGGGTTCTTTACGTAATGCGAGATCGAAAGCCGATCATTCACACACAGCGGCCTCCCTATGTATGGCTGAGGGCCGAAGGCCCGATGGGCGTGCCAAGTCAAGCCAAGAGTGTTATACGCGATAATGAAGGCGTGGTGGAGGGCGGCAAGGCACGCGAGGCTGACGCAAGGCGAGCGTAGTTATACACACTATGTATAGGTTATTTAGGACGATATCATGTGTCTTATAAGCGACCATAAGGGTAGAAGGCCCCAAGGAGAGCGTCAAGACACGCGAGGCCGAAGGCTGAGCGTACCAACAGAACGGGCTCTTTACGTAACTCGGAAGGCCGATGGCCCTAAGCCGAGTAGTAAGGCACGCAAGGCCGTAGTTTGAGCATAAGGCTGAGGGTCGAAGTCCCAAGCTGAGTGTTAAGACACGCGAGGCGGAAGATCGAGCATCCCAGCAGCGGACTCTATGAAGCTGAGGGCCGAAGGCCCAAAGCTGAGAAGTAAGGCACGTGAGGCCGAAGGTCGAGAATCCCAACTGAGCGAGAGCATCCCAAATATTAAAAAAATCAGCAGAAAATCAATAATGTGATTATTTATAGACGTAAAATGGATGATTTTAATAGAATTATAAACATATTTTTCTCAAAAATCTGTTACAATGAATTTTTTAACGGCAGCTTCGACTCCGGCTTCTTCACCAGAAGAATTACTTCGGTTAAACGAAATGTAATAGTTTCCATCTGCCGAAGAATCATCTGAGCCACGATTCTATGGCCTGATCTGCATTTTTTCACTACTTAGTCGGCTCATAAGTTCTGTCACTGGCCTTTAAAATTTAAATTTGGAACTCCTAAAACAAAAACCGTTGTGCATTTGAATTTCGAATCTTTTTTAAATATTTGAGTAGTATAATTTTGCAATTTTCTGTTTTCTTTAACATGGAGTGGACGCTTAAAGATAGCCGTACCGCAATAATTGCACTATATCGTTGTGGACACTCGCCGACTAAAATTTTTAAGCTACTTGAAAATTTAAAATTCTCTTTAAGATTTGTGTATCGTACCATAGAAAGATACAGTGAGGTCTCTAGTTTAAATGACAAGAAAAGAAGCGGTCGTCCGCGTACAGTTAGGACTCCAGCGGTTGTACAAGCAATTAGGGCACGCATTGCCAGAAATCCCGCTAGGAAACAAAAAGTTATGGCCCTCCAGATGGGTTTGAGCTGAAACACGGTGAAAAGAGTGCTTAATCAAGACCTGAGACTTCGTGCTTATAAACGAAAAACTGGCCATCTTCTCAATGGTCGGCTTAAAGCTTTAAGGCTTAAAAGATCTAAAGCTTTATTGAAGAAGTACGCTAAAAATAATCATCGTTGTATACTGTTTTAGGGGTATTTGGTAGGTCACCTCCCCGTGTGCGGCGGGATGGTCAGTCCATGCGGATCCGTCCAACTGGAACGACGATCCCCTACCGCCGGTATACCCTGGGCAACGGCGAGTTACTCCCCTTAGGGGGTCTCACTCGTCGTTGGCTAAGAACCTTCCCAACCACCGGAGTTTTTGTCCGAAGAGGCTACACCAGCGACCTTGCGGCAGCTACAAAGCAGCAGCAAAAAGGACTGGTAGGTCATGACCTGTGGGTGTGTCAGACCGGCTTTCTGTCATAGAGTGGTCTTGAGCCCACCTGCGTGTTTTTGCCGTGCGCAGTTGAGCGTCGTGCGGTGGGATAATGGAGGCCTGGAAGGTTGAGTCTACCATCGGGTCGGGTTGTAGTTACCCGTGGAGACAACACGCCTTCTTCGGTCCGGCATTCCACCAAAACGGCAGCCTCGGGAAATAGCCAGCCTGGGGCAAGTGGCTAGGGCACCCCTTAAGGGTCGCTGGCGAGGGTTGCGGGGTCATGAGGTGCGCAGTCGGCGGAGCGCGAAGTCTACGACGAGTACGGGTCAAAACCTCGACCCGACAATTGTAGTCTTCCTCGCACCGTGCGGACTCGCTGCATCGCGGACCCCGGACCCTATGTTCTCTGTGGTAGGTCCTGGTGCTCGAATGAGCATCCCCATCTGCGGGCTCCCAGGAGGGTGGGACGCCTCGGAGAATGAAATTAAATAATAAACAAACCATGGCTAATAAGAGTTTGAAAAACAAAAAAACCCGGAAACAGGCCGCTGCTTCTAAGGAAGCGCCCTGTTCCAACAGTCAAATAAACAGGCAGGCCGCTGCTTCTCATGAAGCGCCCAGTCACCCAACAACCTCCTCTCCTCCCAACCCGCCAAGGGTTGGTGAGCAAGACTGGCAGGTTTTCAAACACAAGCGCACTCCCTCGGACGTGCGTAAAAGGAACAAACGCACGGCTAAACGTGCAGCTGAACGTGTCCAGACAGGTGAGGGAAGGAGGCAACCACCCGCCGCAAGGCAGGAGGTCGCCGAAGGGTCGGCAACGATTGAGATTGAGAGTAACCAATATAATTAAGTACTCACATATTTTGATAAAAAATATTTTATTAGCATTGGTACATAATGTTCACACATACGTTTTAAATTAAGTTTCTGCCTATAACTTGTAAGCACATAATTTGATCTGTTGTAGCGCTATATATATATATATATATATACATATATATATATATATTCTTTTGATACCATACAACTCTGTAGATGTATTTTCCTCACTTGTACAATAGAATAACGTGATATAATCTAATTAAGGAAACTGTAAGTCTACAATTTAAGAATGATTTTCGTTACTTACAAATATGAAAGACTGTTTGTTTCTGTATAAATAAATAAATAAATAAATAAACGATCCCCGATGTCCCAGTAGGTGCGAAGCAGACGAACCGCCCCGGCGAAAGCCAGGGCGGATCGAAGCAGCGCGCTGAAAAGACAGCTCACACCGGCCAGAAACATAAACGCCAACGCGGCGGTAGAAGCAGGAAGGGGAAACCGGCACCTGGTAGCCGACATAAACCCCCCAAACGCTCCCGCCCGGATGATACGCTGACGCCTCCCACCAAGGAGGCGAAACGCATCAAGGCCTCCACTTCGGCTTGTACGGTAAAGGATGCCGTCACTTACGCTGACTCAGTAGTCCTTAACGACCTCTTTGTCGCAGTGATGGCGGAACCCTTTACCGACCTCACACCTGAACAAGTGGAAGGCATTAAAGGCAACCTGGAGAGTAGCATCGTGGACATCGCAGATGCTCCTTGTGCCTCCAACGCAGTCCCGTACTGGCCCTCCTTCCGTGGGAAACCTTTCCACAGTGAAGGAGTTCTAAAACTGCAGTGCGAGGACACAAAGGACGTTGAGTGGCTTAAAGACACAATAGCCACTTTTGTGTCACCAATTCCCAACACCAGACTGGTCGTGAAGCGGCAGAAAGACATCCCCAGAAGGGTGAAGTCCGCTGTCCTGCTACCAAACTGTTCGGACGACATCAAGACGATCCAGACCGTCTTGACAGGTCAGAACAAGTGGTATCAGGTCAGTCGATGGTCGCTTTACAATGTTGAGCGCCATGAAGGGGAAACGCCTGAAACCTTCTTGGTGCTTGGCATCCCAATCGACCAAGTGCCCGGGATCCTAACGAGGGGGCGTAGGCTTTGCTATAAGCTTGGCAACGCCTATATCCGTTTCTTCGGCAGCACGGGTAAGCTGCAAGACTTGCCGCCAGACCCTGCTGAGACTGCGACAGCACCCCGGATCCCCGGCGCTTCCTCCGCTGAAAAGCAGAGTGAGAGCGCTGGACCGGATCGTGAAGCTGGCGTGTCTATGTCCGTGGCTGGCCGGCCAAGCTCCGCCGCAATGCAGAGCGTGACCGGCGAGCCAATGATCACCCAACACTCCTCCGCCGAAATGCAGAGGCAGGATGGGATGCCAGCTTGCCCGCTGACTACTCCTCTCATGGAAACCGGTGACGGAGACCTGGAGGAGGATGTCGCGCAGCTGTCGGATCAGGACATCCTGTTAGAGACGGATGAGGAAGTGAGCAGTCCTCTTCGCTCCTCCTCACCTCACTAACTTTACCCAAACCAACCTCCAGCATAAACAAGCCGCAACGGCTACCTTGCGCAGAATGCTGGAGGTAAACAACAAGACCGTCGCCCTTATCCAGGAGCCGTGGATAAGGAAGGGCAGGATCTGCGGTCTCAACAACATCGGAGGTAAGATATTCCTCGACACCACCGTTACTAATCCACGCACTTGCATCTACGTACCCAAACTAATCAATGCAGTTTTAATGAATGAGTTCTGTTCCAGAGACTTGACTACGGTCAGGCTTCAGACCAACTGCCCTAGCATCCCAGAGGTCATCATTGCGTCTGCCTATCTGCCGGGCGACGCGGAAGTGCCAACGGTTGAGCTGGCAAATCTCATCAGACACTGCGAAAACAAGAAGCTTGAGCTGATCGTCTCGGCGGATGTAAACGCGCACCACCCTCTGTGGGGCGGCGGATCTCCCAATAGACGAGGTGAGGACTTTGTTGATTTTCTATTCTCCACCAATCTCAGGCTTATAAACAGGGGGTCTGAACCAACTTTTGTCACCTCCAGATTCCAAACTATAATAGACATCACACTCGCTACGGAAAGAGTATCGGACAAAATCTCCGACTGGCATGTGTCAAGCGACCTGTCATGCTCCGACCATAGATGGGTAAGATATAAACTAAACGTTCACTCCCTAAAACCAGAACTATGGCGCAACCCCAGACGGGCAGACCGCGCTAAATATAGCAATTTGATATCTGTTAGTCCGGCTCTCACCAATATGCCCATGAGCTATGAGGAGCCAGCCGACAAAGAGAGGCACGTGAATAACCTGACGGAAACGTTAATAAAGGCATTTAATGAAAGCTGTCCACTAACATCGCCCTCGACAAAAGCCACCAACCGCAACGGCTGGTGGGGACATGAACTCGAGAAGCTGCGACGCAAACTACGCAAACTGTTTAACAGAGCGAAAAACACAAAGAGGGCAACAGACTGGGACATTTACAAAACAACCCAAGCTCTGTACAAAAAAAGTATCCGTGAAAGGAAACGAGAATGCTGGAGAACCTTCTGTACCAACATCGAAACCAACAGTCAGGCAGCCAGGGTAAAAAGCATTCTGTCCAGCGAACCGAACAGAAATCTAGGCTCCTTAAAAAAACCAGATAACAGCTACACAACCTCCTCCAGCGAAATGTGCGAGCTGTTACTAAATACACATTTCCCAGAATGCTCCGTCACGGAAAGCACTACGTGGGATGAGGAAGATCAACAGGGTTTTAACAATCCAACCGTTGAAGCCACCAACACTGCCCATAGAATAGTAACTTTGGAAAAGGTGCTATGGGCAATCAACAGCTTCTCTTCATTTAAAGCGGCAGGCTTAGATGGCATCTTTCCAGGTATTCTACAATGGTGCAAATACACGATCGCTCCGCATCTAGTTAGAATCTACCGAGCATGCCTTGAGCACCGCTATGTTCCCTTAAAATGGAGAGAAGTCAAAGTGGTATTCATACCCAAACCAGGTAAGAGTGATTACACGCAGCCCAAAGCATACAGGCCAATAAGCCTTACTTCTTTCCTCCTGAAGACGCTAGAGAGACTGTGCGATCGGGATCTCAGAGACAGGGCACTGGCGCGAAATCCTCTACACCACCAACAACATGCCTATTGTGCAGGCAAATCAACGGAATCAGCGCTCCACAGTGTTATCTCGCCGATAGAAGACGCACTATCAACACAATCATCTGCTCTTGCAGCCTTCATAGATATCGAAGGGGCTTTTGACAAGACGCAATTTAACAGCATTAGCCACGCGCTGCTCAACCACGGCGCGGATCGGACCATAGCTGGGTGGATCGACTGCATGCTGAGGAACAGGGCAGTGCAAGTGACAGTGAATGGGACCACACGAGCCATTGTCTCCAGAGGCTGCCCACAGGGAGGCGTCATTTCACCGCTCCTATGGAACCTCGTAGTGTGACCTTATCAGATCCCTAAACGAGGCTGGTTTCTACACTGTTGGCTATGCAGACGATGTAACAATCCTCGTAAGAGGAAAGTTTGAGAAGGTCCTATGCGAGCTTATGCAAGGGGCACTCAAAATCGTCGAACGATGGTGTTCTGAACATGGATTGTCAGTGAACCCATCAAAAACCGAATTAGTACTGTTCACAAAGAAGCGCACTCCAGACAACCTTAGCTTACCAAAACTTCAAGGCACTACACTAGCTCTTACAAAAGAGGTAAAATACCTAGGTGTAACCTTGGACGACAAACTGCTATGGAACAAACATCTAAGCAACAAACTGGAAAAGGCCTGTGTCATATTTTGGCAGTGTAAAAGGCTACTTGGGAGAACCTGGGGCCTACACCCCAAAATCACCATGTGGCTTTACACCGCAGTGATACGACCCATAATCACCTACGGCGCAGTAGTCTGGTGGCAGAGAACTAGACTAACCACGGCCAAAAATAAACTGCAGCAGTTTCAAAGACTACCTTGTACAGCGGTGACTGGCTGCATGAAAACTACACCCACAGCAGCACTGGAGGTACTGCTGGGACTGCCGCCTCTTGATCTGTTTATCCAGCAGGAGGCAGCCTCGGCGGCCATCAGGCTAAAGTCACTTAACCTCTGGGGTGTAACAAACGGGACCCATACCGAAGTTCTTAAGGAAGCTGTCACCTACCAACCAATGATAGCCGCTCCTAATGACAAGGTACCCAAACAACATATCTACAACAAAAGCTATGCAATACAGCTAGTTGAAGAAAAATACGATCGGTCTGGAGCACAGGAACTGCGCATTTACACCGATGGCTCTAAAACAAAGACAGGATCGGGCGCAGGAGTGTACTCACCTGAGATAAACATTAACATATCAATAGCCTTAGGCGAATAAAAAAAGTAAAAGTAAAAGTAAAAGTAGTTTATTCTTCAAATTAGGCATATTACATGCACCTATGAACGTCAATAAACTACCACCGGTTCGGAAAAATAAACCTCTGCCACGAGAAGAACCGGCGTAAGAAACTCGGCGAGGTGTCATTTTTTCAAAACAATATACATTGTATAGTTAAATATAAAATTACAGTCTCAGTTACTACAAAAATAACAAGCTACAGTAGAAAACCTATTTTCGCGATAGATTAGCCGTGCAGGACACTATCACTGCCAAACATCCCTGTCCATGATGTAATCGTTTACCTTATAATATGCTTTTGAAATAAGTGTTTGTTTTACTACAGATTTGAATTTAGAATTGCTAAGTTCAGTAATGTGTTTTGGAATTTTATTGTAGAATTTAATACAATTTCCCAAGAACGACTTTTTCGCCTTTACTAGTCTATAGAAGGTTATTTTCAGTTTCCCAGTGTTTCTGGTGGCTATTGGTTTATCAGCGTTCGTTGGGAAATTGCACAAATTCTTCCTAACATACATTATTATTTCAAATACGTATAGGGACGGCAGGGTTAGAATATCTATTTCTTTGAAAAATTCTCTTAATGAGTCACGCGACCCCAAGTTATAAATTGCCCGGATAGCCCTTTTTTGCAAAATAAAAACAGTTTCAATATCTGCAGCTGATCCCCACAAGATTAGACCATAAGTAATTATACTATTAAAATAAGCAAAGTAAACTAACCGTGCCGTTGCCACATTGGTAAGCTGCCTTATTCTCCTGACTGCAAATGCAGCAGAGCTCAACCTACTTCCTATCGCTGTTATATGGGAACCCCACTGCAATTTTGAGTCCAATGTAATACCTAAGAATACAGTTGACGTAACAAATTCTAATGTTTGGCCATTAAGTTTAATATTTGTATCTAAGTTTCTATTTGATGAGGTCGCTAGAGAGAATTTCATACATTTAGTTTTTTTCGGATTCAACACTAAGTTATTGGCAGCAAACCAGTCAGATATCATGGACAGGGTATTATTTGGTTCAATGAGTTCAGTATCTTTCCTATTTACCTTGAACAGTAATGAGGTGTCGTCTGCGAACATTACAATGCCTGATCTTCGGCTTACCATATATGGTAGATCATTTACATAAACAAGGAACAGGAAAGGGCCTAGAATAGACCCCTGAGGTACTCCCATCTCTACCACTGTCTCTGACGAAAGGGCTTTATTTATCGCTACCTTTTGATTTCTCTGTGTTAAATATGATTTCATAAGATCCAATGCATGTCCTCTGATACCATAGAAATTAAGCTTACAAATTAAAGTTCCATGATCTACACAATCAAAAGCCTTGGAAAGGTCACAGAACACTCCAATGGCGTCATATGACTCTTCCCAAGACTGCAAAATAAATTTTATTAAACTTGCACCTGCATCAGTAGTTGATCTACCTTTCGTGAAACCGAACTGCTGTGCGTGCAAAATATTGTGTGAATTAAAATGAGAAACCAATTGCGTAAGCATTATTTTTTCGAATATTTTGCTAAACGCAGGTAGGATAGAAACTGGACGATAATCAGAAGGATTATCTCTATGACCTGATTTGAAAATAGGAACTACTTTACTACACTTCATTAAGTCTGGAAAAATGCCATTGTCTACACAACTATTAAAAATGAGAGCTAGAGTGGGTGCAACGACCTCGAGAATAGATTCCAGTACCATGACTGACACGCCCCATAAGTCCTCAGTCCTCTTTATTTTTAACATTTTAAAAGACTTCAGTACATCTAGAGGAGAAACATGATGAAATTTGAAAATATTTAGTGACTCTAATTTTACGTTCTCATTCAGAAGGGATTCTGCTATTGTGGTAGATGATGCCAAACTTTGAGTCGTGACTATAGGAATTTTGGAAAAGAAATTATTAAATTCATCGGCTACTTTTAGTGCATTAGTAATTAAATTATCCTCTATTTTCAAAGAAATCGTGGACTCTTTATTACTTCTCTGCCCAGTCTCTGTGTTTATTATTTTCCAGACAGTCTTGGCTTTGTTATCTGAGGACTTTATTTTATTATTCAAGTGCATTGCTTTTGCCTTTGTGCACACTGTTTTGAATAATTTGGAATAATCCCTAACATACTGATGGAAGCGTTCGTCAGTGGTGCAAGATCTCCTTTCATAAAGTTGGTATAAGTTATCTCTACTCTTTCGAATTCCGGTAGTTGCCCAATCATTAAATCTCATTTTATTGTTTATTTTAATACGCTTTTTACTACAAGTCCTATTAAATTCGTTACACACTGAATTCAGAAGCATTTTGAATTGATCATTCGGATCATTTGATTCTACCTGGGTGTTCGGCATGGCGACTAGTAGATTTGACTTTAGTAGTTCTAGTCTACTTTTACTCAGGGGTCTTATTTCTATAACGCGATCTGGAGGTTTTACTTCGCAAGGTAGCCTGACCATCTGAGCTTTATGATCCGACCGGACTCCATTCACTATGCTTCTGTCTAGATGAGGACAGTTTAACCAAATATTATCTATGCAAGTGGCAGAGGTCGGAGTAACTCGGGTAGGTGCTTCAAATAAGTAGTCAAAATTGAACGATTTAAAAAGAGTGATGTACTTATCTTTTTCGACTGATTGTGATAAAATATCGATATTAAAGTCGCCACAGACCACTACTGGTTTTTTACCACTTATTGCTTTACTAAGTACATCCTCCATAATTTCTATAAAAGATATTAAGTCACCTGATGGTGGTTTATAAATGCAAAATATCAGATACTGATCCGTCTCTGCACAAGCAATCTCACAAACACGATCAACAGAACAACCTGAGAGGTCTTTACGTTCTTTAAAAGTTAACCCATTTTTCACTAAAATAATAGAGCCACCACCCTCTGCGGTAGTTCTGTTGAATGCGCTGGCCAATACGTAATTATTTACATTAAATTTCATCATATGATTCTTTAACCAAGTTTCTGTTAAGCAGACTACATCTACATTAAGCTCTTCTGTAAATAATTCTAAATCTAGTATTTTGCCAGTGAAGCGATTTATATTTTGGTGTAATAAAATTACACTATTGTGCTTCTCCATTGTCCCAACAGTCAGTTTAAAGACAAATCCGCTATTGGAGATGTCGTCCTATCCAAGGGGGAGGGGGAGCTTATATTTCCAAAAACGGAATTAATAAAAGATGCTAAAGATTTAGCAAGTCTGTCAGTTGTAATACGGTAATCACTAATAGCATTATTAGTGTCAAAAAATATAACGTCACTATGACGGCACGTCAGCTTATACATAAGCTTATTGAGATTACACGCATGACTGTTAGCACTGCAAGGAGAAGCAGAATAGGGTAACGCGCCTATAATAACATTTTTAGCACCTAGCTTTGACAGGCATTCGAACTCAGTCTTCATCTCAGAGTACCTAATATTTGAGCCATCACCTAACATTAATACAATTGTGGTCTGTTCATTTATATGGACATCTTTAATATTATTTATGATTTTTTCAAATGAGGCATCGGGCATACAATAATTTATAACACAGCTGTTCTGAATATTATTACATAAAATTTTGCCCAATCCTCGTCCTACCCTATCTGAGAAAACCAGAGTTCTATTTACATTATTACAGGCTGGGGTTATTTTTTCCGGTGACACCGGCAAGCTGCTGTTCGACACAGATGCTGCACTCCGAATCTCCGAGCAGACAGAACTGCATCTCCGGGCAGAGGGTGAGCCTGCCGGAGCGCATACTCACATTCACACGAAGACTGCTTGGTAAGCAGTGCTTCCAAACATTCCTCGTTGTGGTGGCACAGCTCCAGCAGTTCATCCGCTGCCAGGATATGTTCACTAATTTGCTTCTGAGACATTACATATTTATTAGTTAGATCTTTCAAAGAATTTTGTAATCTGTTCAGTTCGGCTTGCAGCTTGTCAGTGTCCGTTTCATAAATGGTCCTACTGTAGCATAATTGCTCTTTGTAAGAATTTAACTCTTTCAAGACACAGACATGATTTTTTCTCAATTGAGTAATTTTATGAATATTATTATACTGTCTGTACAATCGTTTTGATTTTTTTATAAATCTATTTAACTTAACATACTTTTTGTATTTCTTATAACTTTTAAAACAAACTTGCTTATCATAAAAGGAGTCCTCTGTCAAATCTATTACACTAGAAGGTCCAAAATTGCTGCAATGCTTTGCATAAGCGTTTGGTGTCACAAGTTCTTCAAAGAGCCGCTGAGTGTTGTTTATTTGCTGGCTCTCTGCCTCTTCTTGCAATTGACGGACCACCTTGTGGGCATCGGAGAGCTCATACTCTAGGTGATCCACACGTTGCAGTGTCCGCTCATGGATATCACAGCACTCTTGAAGACTGTTCAGTTTCTCCAACAGATGGTCACGCTGTATGACAGTATCCGCATGCAAAGCATCCAGGTTGGCTAACTCACATTTGAGTCCTGTGTTTTTTTGAATAATCAATTTAACCTCCTCTTCACTTTCATCTCGTTCCCGCAGTAGCTGGTCACACAGAGATTTAGATTGCTTTAGTTCCTTGAGTGTTGCATTTAATTTCCTTTCCAGTTCACGTACTGTGGCCTTGCGTGTCATAACTGAGCTAGACATGTTGAGCTAGCTGGACACACAGCTCTCCACAGCACCTGAAATATGATGGCAACACGACTAAACACCAAGCAAGGAAAGCACAGTCGAGAGAGAGTAGGACTGAACAGATATTAAGTGTATAGATAGAGTATAAATATGAACGTAGAAGGCAGAATTGAATTGTGAATATAAGAGTGAAAATATGTATGAAAAGAATATTTGACAGAGTGAAACACAATTGGCATAAAAGTTATGAATCAGCTGACCGAGTCCGATGTCAGTTCCGAGTGAGGTTATGCTTGTAGTTACTTATTAATTTAATACGGGAAGTATTCAAGTTAAATGTTATTTAATGTAACATAAAATGCAGCTATGACTTATTTATATTGAACACAATACTCCCCAGATTAATCGTTGAAGTTTCAAACGATGATGCGTTACGATGACGTTTGGCCGGTAGCAATTTTAGTTCTTCTCTTTCGTCTTTACACTGTCTCTCGCGATTAGTTTATATAACTAACACTATATTTAAGTACACACTATCACTTGATTTAACACTAAGTAAGTGTTTTTTTTTTTATATTTAATTATATTATTTTTACAGCTGTGTAAAATTTGACGTCTATCATAATATATACGAATATAGTTCAATCTACCAATGTGAGTGCATCGCCATAACACAGGCTGCCAAGGCAGTAGCAAATCGGAGTATCAAAGATCAGAAGGTACGCATAGTGTCCGACAGCGCTGCAGTATTACAAGCCCTAGATAGCAACCTCATCCAGTCTGGGCTCATCCTAGAGTGCCACCAAGCCTTGGAGGTGATAGGGAAAACAAACACTGTCACCTTGCAATGGATAAAAGGGCACAGTGGCTCTCTAGGTAACGACGTAGCTGACGAGCTGGCCAGGAGAGGTTCTAGCCGGCCGGCGTTTGGCCCTAGCCCAATACTCCCGCTACCCTTTAACCAGCTAAGATCATGGCTACGTCGCAGAACATCTGAACAACACGCTGATCGATGGACAAATACCAGTACATGCAGACAATCCCGGGAAATAGTGCCACACCTGGAGGCACGATTTACCAGGCGTCTGCTCTCTCTTAACAGAGCGTCACTACGTATAATCGTAGGCACCATCACTGGACATTGCTCACTCAACAAACATTTATATGTTCTAGGTACGACCGACAGCCCCCTATGAAGGGGATGCCTGTCGGCCGATGAAACAGCTCCCCACGTCATCCTGGAATGCGAAGGTGTAGCTACACAACGGACTCAAATCCTCAACGCACCGAGGTCACTCCGCGAAGCCTGTGGTGACACCAGGAGGATCCTGCGCTTCTGGGCGGAGTTAGGCTGGCTAGATCCCTAGCCGGCGATCACGTCACGCACAATGGTCCGACTCTCACGGACTAAGTGCGGAAAAAGGAGTCCATAACCATAACCATAACCATATACTGTTTTCGGACGAGAAAATTTTTGACATAGAAGAAAACTGTAATAAACAAAATGATAGAGCGTACGCTCGCAATAGTAAAGAAGCGTCTAATAGCATTTTCGTATTCAAAGAGGTCATCACCCTTCATCTGTGATGGTTTGGCTGGGAGTTTCTTATGCGGGCGTCACTAGTATGCATTTTTGTGAGAAAGGAGTAAAAACTAGTGCCAAAGTGTACCAAGACACGGTGTTGACTAATATTGTGAAACCACTATCCCATACGATGTTTCTAAATCAGCATTGGGTTTTCCAGCAGGACTCTGCTCCAGCCCATAAGGCAAAGTCTACACAAGCCTGGCTCGCCTCCAATAAAATCGACTTTATACGGCATGAAGATTGGCCCTCCTCTAGCCCAGATCTTAATCCGTTAGACTATAAAATATGGCAGTATTTAGAGGAAAAGGTGTGCTCAAAACCTCATGCAAATCTAGACTCGCTGAAAAAATCCCTTGCTACGGCAGTGGCCAATATCGACATGAAAGTGGTGCGTGAATCCATTGACGACTGGCCACGCAGACTTCAAGCCTGTGTAGATAATTATGGCGGTCATTTTGAATAAATGTTATACATTTAGATTCTCTAGTTTATAAGCTTTCAAACGCTGTACAAATTATACGGAATAAACTTAAACTTTTGTTTTTATTTGATACTATGTATATGACAGAACTTATGAGCCGACTAAGTAATTTCAACTTTTTGTCTTTTTCGTGAGGTGTTCATACTCGCGCCGTTGATTTTATTGACAAAACTTTAATTGTTAATTGTGTTAAAAAAGTTACACTAACACTGGCCATACGAAGCACGTACGTCAAGAACATAAATTTAACTATTTCGAAATATCGTACATTCTCGTTCTTATCTATTTTGGTCGCGTCACTGCATGTTAGGAAAATACTAAAAGCGGCATTAAAGACTACCCACCAGAAAAAAAAGAGCGTATAACAGTTTCCGCGACGTACCTCATTCGTACGTCAGTGGTTAAGGGTTAAAGGGCTAAACGCTAATAGTTTTCAAATTTTGAAGAGGGCGTGGCGGGTGGCGCGCACACTACACAGCGCCCCAGCGCAGCGCTAGCGTTTACTTCTTTTTTTCAGTTTTTATCTTAAGATTTAAAAATTTTGAATGTGAATGTATTTTCTTTGTAACCTGTAACTCATGTATTATAGGTGTTCCCATACAAAATTCAACTCCTCTTTTTACTCCCCTTTAACCCAAATATGCAAAATTTTATAACCTAAAACCTGACTGGGGGTTTTTGTCGACAGATTAGTAAAGTTTGCATCAAAATCCGTTCAGCCGTTTTCACGTGATGCGCGGTCAAGTAAACAGACAAACAGGTATACAGACAAACAGACAAAAAATCTAAAAACTGTTGTAACGTGTTCTGTTATCGATTCTAAGTATCCCCAGCCATTTTTTTAAATATCTTCCATGTACAGACTTTCGACCCTCTTCAGCTTTATTATATGTATAGATAGATAGATGATCTTTACTACCAATTCTTGTCTTCGATAATTGCCTGCTGCAAAGTTATGTCAATACTATTAAATTGTTATGCATGTATGGATTCCACTTATCATCATTGCAGTGTAATTATTTAACACTAGCTTTTGCCCGCGACTTCGTCCGCGTATAACTCGTTCTCGCCTTAGAATGTTTTGTTTTCCCATACAATCTTTCTCAAGCTCAGGTGGTTGGAAGGCGTCGAAAAGGACACCAGGACCTTAGGTGTTAGAGAAGGAAAGCCACGAATAGATCGGACTGGATAATGAGTGGGCAACTACCGGAATTCGGAAAAGTAGAGATAACTTATATCAACTTTATGAAAGGAGATCTTGCACCACTGACGAATGTTTCCATCAGTATGTTAGGAATTATTCCAAATTGTTTAAAACAGTGTGCACGAAAGCAAAAACAGTCTGGAAAATAATAAACACAGAGACTGGGAAGAGAAATAACAAAGAGTCCACAATTTCTTTGAAAGTAAAGGATAATTTAATAACTGATGCAGTAAAAGTAGCTGATGAATTTAATAATTTCTTTTCTAAAATTCCTATAGTCACTACTCAAAGTTTAGCATCGTCTACCACAAAAGCTGAATCCCTTCCGAATGACAACGTAAAATTAGAATCACTACCTAATTTCAAATTTCATCATGTTTCTCCTCTAGATGTACTGAAGTCCTTTGAAATGTTAAAAATAAAGAGCACTGAGGACTTATGGGGCGTGTCAGTCAAGGTACTGGAATCTATTCCGGAGGTCGTTGCACCAACTCTAGCTCTCATTTTTAATAACTGTATAGACTGTGGCATTTTTCCAGACTTAATGAAATGTAGTAAAGTAGTTCCAATTTTCAAATCAGGTCATAGAGATAATCCTTCTGATTATCGTCCAGTTTCTATCCTACCTGCGTTTAGCAAAATATTCGAAAAAAATAATGCTTACGCAATTGGTTTCTCACTTTAATTCTCACAATATTTTGCACGCACAGCACTTCGGCTTCACGAAGGTTAGGTCAACTACTGATGCAGGTGCAAGTTTATTAAAATTTATTTTGCAGTCTTGGGAAGAGTCGCACGACGCCATCGGAGTGTTCTGTGACCTTTCCAAGGCTTTTGATTGTGTAGATCATGGTGCTTTAATTTGTAAACTTAAGTTTTATGGCATCAGAGGGCATGCATTAGATCTCATGAAGTCATTTTTAACACAGAGAAATCAAAAGGTAGCGATAAATAAAGCCATTTCGTCAGAGACAGTGGTAGAGATGGGAGTACCTCAGGGGTCTATTCTAGGTCCGTTCCTGTTCCTTGTTTATGTAAATGATCTGCCATATATGGTAAGCCGACGATCAGGCATTGTAATGTTCGCAGACAACACCTGATTACTGTTCAAGGTGAATAGGAGAGATACTGAACTCATTGAACCAAATAATACCCTCTCCATGATATCTGACTGGTTTACTGCCAATAACTTAGTATTGAACCCGAAAAAAACGAAATGTATAAAATTCTCTCTAGCGAACTCATCAAACAGAAACTTAGATACAAATATTAAACTTAATGGTCAAACATTAGAATTTGTTACTTCTACTGTATTCTTAGGTATTACATTGAACTCAAAATTGCAGTGGGGTTCCCATATAACAGCGATAGGAAGTAGGTTGAGCTCTGCTGCATTTGCAGTCAGGAGAAAAAGGCAGCTTACCAATGTGGCAACGGCACGGTTAGTTTACTTTGCTTATTTTAATAGTATAATTACTTATGGTCTTATTTTATGGGGATCAGCTGCAGATATTGAAACTGTTTTTATTTTGCAAAAAAGGGCTATCCGAGCAATTTATAACTTGGGGTCGCGTGATTCATTAAGAGAATTTTTCAAAGAAATAGATATTCTAACCCTGCCGTCCCTATACATATTTGAAATAATAATGTATGTTAGGAAGAATTTGGGCAATTTTTCAACGAACGCTGATAAACCAATAGCCACGAGAAATACTGGGAAACTCAAACTAACCTTCTACAGACTAGTAAAGGCGAAAAAGTCGTTCTTGGGAAATTGTATCAAATTCTACAATAAAATTCCTAAACACATTACTGAACTTAGCAATTCTAAATTCAAATCTGTAGTAAAACAAACACTTATTTCAAGAGCATATTATAAGATAAACGATTACACCATGGATAGGGATGTTTGGCAGTGATAGCGTCCTGCACGGGTAATTTATCGCGAAAATATATTTTCTACTGTAGCATTGTTATTTAAGTTATTTTGTAGTATTGTAATTTTATATTTAACTATATAATGTATATTGTTTTGAAAAAATGACACCTCGCCGAGTTTCTTACGCCGGTTCTTCTCGTGGCAGAGGTATATTTTTCCGAACCGGTGGTAGTTTATTGACGTTCATAGGTGCATGTAATATGCCTAATTGGAAGAATAAACTACTTTTACTTTTACTTTTTGGAGATATTTGCTTGTCCAGGCTAGGGCCCACCCGCGGCTATAACGCCTCAGATGATGATGATACAATCTTTCACCCTTCATTACACCCCCTTAAGAAATAATTACAGTCAATATGGCATTCCCTAGAAATCCTAGTGTCAAAACGAATGATTACGTGCTTATTTCGGAATATCAAACTGTACCGATTCTAGACGAATGAATCTCGTCAAAAACATTACATGTACAATGATAAAAGTCTCGATACGCAGTTCTGCCGGAAAACGTTGTCCCAACAGAGCGAGTTCTTCAAGTAAGTATGATGACCGAAGGCCGGAAGCAGAGCGGGTAGGCATGCGAGAATAATCACACAGAGCGGGCTTCTTATGTAAGACTGAGGGCCAAAGGCCTGAAGCAGAGAGGCGAGACACGCGAGGCTGGAGGCCGAGCCTCCCAACAGAATAGATTCTTCATGTAAGGTTGATGACTGAAGGCCGAAGAAGAGTAGCAAGGCATGCGAGGCCGAAGGCCGAACTATGTCGTCGCCGAAGATCCAGTTGCCATATTAAATAGGGTAAATTATACTCCATTCGTTCGTTTTCACATTATGCCTAGACAAATAAACAGACACAAATTGTTGAAACGATTTCTTTTATCGATTCTAAGTATCCCCAGCCAACTTTTTTTCGAATATCTTCCATATACAGACTTTCTACCCTCTTCAGATTTATTATATGTATAGATAGATACATAAGTATAGATCTAAGGTGCTCCAACTGTCAATGCTGACGATGGGGCTGCCCAGCTCAAGTGATCTCTTATATCAAACAGTTTTTATTTATTTATTTATTTTTATAGGTTCACCAACAACTGTTTACACTGTCGTTAGTATCAACACAAATGCTATGATTAGGTTCTATTGCTAAGCGTAACAGTTACTTAGAGGTAAACACCACATGCATCAAATAAAAAGTACATTTACGTATGCCGTTAACAATATCCGCAGACATTACAACATTACTATGTGTAGGTATCACTAACTTTAGTTACACATTTTTAGCTAAGCAGGAGCGGACAGATTTTTTAAATTGATGTGCTGTCTCAAAGTGTATATCCATTTTGTGGCTACAGCTATTTACTACTTTGCACAGCCTTGAAACAGGTGAGTTGCTTCCTTGGACAGTCCTTCGAAGCGGGGGGCAAAGGGGCGTTATCGGTTTGCGGGGTACTCTAATTGGAGCACGAAAGTGCAGAAGGGCGAGAAGTTGTGGACAGTCGATGTCATTTTTTAATAATTTGTACAAGAACATTGCATCCGCAACGTTTCTGCGCAGCGATAATGAATCAAGTTTGAAGAGTTTTAATCTTTGAGCATAAGATAGAGCTTTTTTGGCTTTGCCCTCCGCAAAAGTCAGGTGCCGCAGGAACCGCTTTTGGACACGCTCCAATCTTAGTGAATGGGTAGCGTAGTGTAGACGCCACACTACACTACAATATTCTAAAATACTTCTTACAAGGCTATTATAAAGCAAAATTTTGGTTTTGCTTCGTCGAAACATCTTAACATTCCTTATAACGAACCCCAACATTTTGTAGGACTTCTTGGATACATGTTCCACTTGAGGGATAAAAGTAAGTTTTTTATCAAAGACTACTCCTAAATCGCGTATTGTGTCGACTTCTTGAAGGGTGCTGCTACAAATACTATATTCTGACTGGATGAGATTATGTTTCCTGGTAAATTTAATGTGTACACATTTTTTAACATTTAAAAGCATTTGGTTATTAGTACACCAATGAACAAGCCTACTCAAATCGCTTTGTAACAGATCGACATCCTTCTCTGCATCTATAGTGCGTGCAAACTTAATGTCGTCTGCATACATAAAAATTTTCGAGTGTCTTAAACAATCAGGTATATCATTTATAAAGATAGTGAACAAAATTGGACCTAAATGAGACCCCTGTGGCACCCCAGATGATATATTGTGTGACTGAGACTCGAAACCGTTTACAACGACAAAGAAAGATCTATGTGTTAAGTAAGATTTCAACCAAGGCATTAACGAGTGAAAACCATATGCCGATAACTTCAGTAGCAGGATTTTGTGGCAAACTTTGTCGAAAGCCTTACTAAAATCGGTATATATAACATCCGTCTGCTTGCCGGAGTCCAACGCATTCGAAAGAAATTCTGTAAATGATATTAAGTTAGAACTTGTAGATCTACCACTGACAAATCCATGTTGGAAATCGCTTATGTACATTTTGAAATTCCTTTGAACATGTGGGCAAATAAGCGATTCAAAAATCTTCGCAAACGTACTTAGAATAGAGATAGGTCTATAGTTCGAAATGGTACTGTCATCACCCGACTTGTACACCGGCACCACCTTTGCTGTTTTCCATTGAGGCGGAAAAACTCCTGTTGCTAGAGATTTATTAAATATTAAACTAAGGGGGCGTACTAACGCTGACGCGCATGAATGTATGAAAACAGGAGGAATTCCGTCTGGCCCTGCACCTTTATTTCTATCAATACCCTTGAGTTTTTTAGACAAACTGTCTTCAGTGATGAGAGGAGCAACAAAGTGCAGGCTGTTATTTATAAGAAGTTCTAGTGACTGTTGGTCATAATAATGATTACTGGTTAGATCTTCCTTTGCATATACAGTGGTCAGGGATCGTCTATCCTAGTTATCTGTCCGATGATTAGTAATAGGCGATAAGGGTACGCGCCCCCAACCTCCCTAGCTGTTATTACTGCTTCCTCGTCTTCCACAGTAATAACATCCTTTTTCCTGCAATTCCTACCCCAATTTCCCATAGCATCCTGAATGTATCCTTTTTCCCTTATCCTTCGTGTGCCAATCCAAGGTTGCCGCGCCGATAGATGCATGGCTAGGGGCGAGCCTAGCCGCGAGTGTGCCAAATAAGTCCTGGAACCGGGCGACTCCAGTGTACTTTCTTTCGCCTTATCCTGGCAAGCGGGGCTCTGCTAGGATGGACAAATTTTTCCCTTGCTGCTCGTGGGAACACTGATGACTAAAAACGATTTCATTAAAAATGACGGCGACGTGGTTTGCCACCCGTCACGCCCTGGCCCACGGGTAGGCAAAATGTGGTCTGAGGAATGTCGTGTGTCTACGTTGAATGTTCAGGGAGGTATGGATGAAAAGATAGATGAGGTATGTGATATGATGAATGAAAGACGAATCGATTTGTTGTGTGTGAGTGAAACTAAGCGGAAGGGGTGTGACATCACGAAACATGGCCCTTACTCTGCGTACTGGTCAGGAGTCTTAGATACCGA
The DNA here is from genome assembly GCA_905163555.1 of Notocelia uddmanniana. NCBI lineage: Eukaryota > Metazoa > Arthropoda > Insecta > Lepidoptera > Tortricidae > Notocelia > Notocelia uddmanniana. The sequence continues at coordinate 18,020,328 of LR991059.1, read as the reverse complement.
ACGTGGCTGTAAGGGCGTGGGTTTCATCCTTTCTGCGCGAATGAATGAGTGTGTGAATGAAGTTAAGAGTATTAGTCCAAGACTCATGTGGATCAGGCTCAAAGTAGGTTTAACCCGCCTGTTCGTAATAGGAGCTTACGCACCAGTCGATGATTGCGGGTCACAGAGAAACCAAGTGGAACGTCTTGAGTTTTGGGAGAGTGTAAGGGATGTGTTAAGAATGTGTAATAATAATGAGAGAATAGTTATGCTAGGTGATTTTAATGGATGGGTTGGCGTAAGAAGATCTGGATACGAAAATATTCTAGGAAAGTTTGGCGATGAAAAAGTGAATGAAAACGGCGAGAATCTGCTTGAGCTATGTTTAGAATGGAATCTCAGTGTGACTAATACCATGTTTAGTCACAAGAGAATCCATATGTATACATGGCAAAGAGGCAACGTAAAGAGTATGTTAGATTATGTAATAGTGGATAAGAGAATAGTTAGTAAAGTGGTAGATACCAGAGCATATCGAGGAGCCAGTGTAGGCACAGACCATTTCCTCGTTATAAGTCGTTTCAAAGGCCTCTTCAGACGATGGCGACACTACTGCTCTGATTCTACCACCGAACTAAAGAGAATAAAAGTTGAAAATCTCCAAGATTTAGAAGTGCGGGATCGATACAAATGTATCTTAAAAGAGAAGATTAGTGAAGATGAGGTAGTGATTGAAGAAGATATAAAAGTGATTTGGAGATGTCTGAAAGAAGGAATGATAGGTGCAGCCACCGAAGTATGTGGTGAAACAAAAAGAAAGAAAGGAAGAATAAATGAAACCCCATGGTGGGACAGACAAGTGAAAGAAGCTGTGAACGAGAAGAAGAAAGCTTGGCTTGATTTAGTAGCGATAGGGAATGACCAGAATAATGCAAGAAGGGATTTGAACGAGAAGAAAGAAGAGGCCAAACGTTTTTATGGTCAAGTTAAGCAAAAGGTAAAGAATGTGATCCAGAGAAAGAAAGATGAGTTGCAAGAGAAGATGGATAAAAGGTTCTCTAAAGATTTCAGAACCAACAGAAAATTGTTCTGGAAGGCTGTAAAAACCGCAAGAGGCTCAACAACAGCATCTGAGCTTGGAATTATTAGAGACGAGAATGGCAACATCGTGAAAGGTGAACAAAATGTATTGAAAAGATGGGGGGAATATTTTGAAGGTCTGTTCGATAGAGAAGAGAAGGACACAGTAGAGTCACAGCACTCTGAGGTTACTCCCGACCCTAATAGTAGTGAAAGTGAGATAAGTACGACAGAAATTGTGGATGCGTTGAAAAGTATGAAACTGGGTAAGGCTGCGGGATATGATAGGGTAACTACTGAGATGATTCGGAGCGGTGACGGAGTTTCTGCAACCATGCTGCATCGACTCTTTAACTTGTGTTGGAAACACGGCAAGGTGCCGGACGATTGGACAAAAGCTGTTATCGTTCCAATTTACAAGGGAAAGGGTTCGCGGCAGGATTGCAGAAATTATCGTGGCATCAGTCTTCTGAGTGTAGTTGGGAAAGTGTATGCGAAGATACTGATAGAAAGAGTTGTGAAAGAGACTGAGGAGAAAATGTGGGATGTGCAAGCAGGGTTCAGAAAGGGGATGGGGTGTGTGGATCAAGTTTTCTCCTTGCGATGCATCACCGAAAAATGCCTGGCCAAAAGCCAGAAGGTGTACTCTGCGTTTATCGACTTAGAAAAAGCCTATGATAGAGTGTCGAGGAATGATCTGTGGTCAACCTTGTCCTTGTATGGGGTAAGCAACCAATTGATTCGAGCATTAAAATCCCTATACGAAGGTTCAAGCGCTTGTGTAAGAATCAATGGGGGCTACACAGACTGGTTCAGCATCCAACGAGGTGTTAGGCAGGGTTGTGTGGCTTCGCCGTGGTTGTTTAACCTATTCATGGACAGTTGTTTGACGCCTTTGAAAGAGAGTGAATGCGGTTTGAGAATGGGAGAGTTACTCATCAAATGCCTCCTATATGCTGATGACCAGGTTTTAATTGCTTCATCAGAGAAGGAGTTGCAGGAGATGGTAACTTGCATGAATGACTCACTTAAGCGGAAAGGTATGAGAGTTAATGTGTGTAAAACAAAAGTGTTGGTGTTTGAAAAAGATGAATGTCCGACTGCGTGCAATATTGTGATTGACGGTGAGAAAGTGGACCAAGTGCATGAATTTGTGTACTTGGGTTCTTTATTTACAAGAGATGGAAAATGTGATGGTGACATTGAAAGGAGAGTGAAAGCGGGAAATCAGGTGAATGGAGCATTGCACTCGTTTGTCAGCAGCCAAAATATAACACAAAAGGCTCGACTAGCGGTTCACAAAGGAGTGCTTGTTCCTACACTCATGTATGGAAGCGAGACTTGGGTATGGCAGAAAAAGCATGAGAGTAGACTGAATGCGGTTGAAATGAGAGCGTTAAGAAGTATGTGTGGGGTACGTTTGTGTGATCGGATAAAAAATAGTGTGATAAGAGAAAGATGTGGAATAGAAGATGATGTAGTGACTAGGGTTGAGAAGGGTATGCTTCGGTGGTTTGGGCATGTAGAGAGAATGAGTGAAAGTAGAATGACTAAGAGGATTTACGCTCAGGAGATGAGTGGTAGGATCGGAAGGGGACGACCAAGGCGAGGTTATCTAGATCAAATTTCGGCGATACTGAAAAAGGGCCAGGTCAGAAGTACCCGCAACCGACGAGCATGTATGAGAAGATGTATGGATGTGATTGAAGCGAAAGAAGTATGTAAGGAACGTAGTATTTGGCGTTCTTTGGTCTCTGCCTACCCCATGGGATAACGGCGTGAGTTTATGTATGTATGTATGTATATACAGTTGAAAAGTAAGATGCAAACAGTTCACATATTTCATTGCTATCTGAAGTCGTACTCGTCCCATTTGTCATACATGCCGGATATACACTCGAGCCACCACGCTTACATTTCACATATGTCCAGAATAATTTGGGATTTACCCTAAGTCCGTCTTCTGCTTTAGTAATGTAGTTTTTGTATCTAGTTTTTGATAATTTATTTAAACGTGTACTAATTAACTTAAGTTCTAAAGCATCCAAAGGATTTTTATACTTTTTATATCTCATTCTGATTTTATTCTTTTCGATTGATATTTTTTTTAACTTATAGTCAAACCAAGGAGGGTAATTATGTTTTCTCACTTTGGTCATTGGCACATGTTGATTAATCACTCTGTCTAGAATATTATAGAAATTTCTAAGCATTTCCTCAACATTAACATTCTCAAATAATTTGTCCCAATCATACTTGTTTAATTCTTTAGATATTAATTCATAGTTAGCCTTATAGTAATTAGGTCTTAAACATTCAATGTTGTAGGGTAGTTTATATTCTTTTATAAACATCATTGTGATGTCTAACGGGGGATGATACACGTCAATGTTGCTTAGTGGGCTTGTACTTTCAAGGACACTACATGTTTTTATGGGGTGAAGGGTCAACAATTACGTAAAAAATAACGCACTACAAAATTAAATGGTACACCAACGATAGAAAGTGGGCATTGAAACAGCTGTTTTTGTATTTAAGCATAGGAATAAAAACAATGCCAAAGTATCGCAAATGCATTTTGATGTACACGCAAAATAGAACTAATTGCGAAAAGGTTATGCTCAAAAATAGCGTCAACAACCAGAAGGAATTATGATACTTCGGTTTTCACATACTGAATCGTCAACTTGTTTGCAATACCTCAAATTCTGCCATGCTTTAAGTTAGATTTCTTGATACGCCGTTATACTCCCAATTGGCTGGAATTAAATCATAGAATGGCGTATGTGGATTTAAACCACCCCGTTTCATAGACCTTACTTGCATCCCCGATTGAATATCCCTTTGATGACCATCGGGATAAAAAGTATACTTATAATATATATATAAGTGAATCCAGATTATAATTATACTATTACTATTAGCATACAACTCATCTTAATCTTGCGGCAAAAGTAACTTTGTAATTGCATGTTTTTATATGGGATTACAAAGTTCTATATACAGTTTTTGAATCTAGAAAATGGGCCTGAAATTTGGGTTTCGGGTCACAGTTACTTAATGAGCTAAATCATAATAGTGTTAAAAATTTGAAGAGAACGTGGTGGCTGGCGCGCAAATTGGGCAGCGCCGCGGCGCAGCGCTTGCGTTTACTTTCATTTTTTTCAGTTTCTTTCTTAAGATTTCACAAATTTTAAATGCGGATATTTTTCGTTAAGTATATACTTACCAATTTTCAAATCTGCAACTCATGGATTATAGGAGATCCCATACAAAATTCAACCCTTCTTTATACCTCCTTTCAACCCAAATCTGCACAATTTTTATAGCCTAAAACCTGACCAGGAATTTACTCGACAGATTAGTAAAGTTTGCATCAAAATCCGTACAGCTGTTTTCACGTGATGCGCGGTCAAGTAAACAGACAAACAGACAAAAATTCTAAAAACTGTTGTAAGTATCCCCAGCCAACTTTTTTTCGAATATCTTCCATGACCAGACTTTCGACCCTCTTGAGCTTTATTATATGTTAGTATATACCTAGTTTATTTAGTCTTAATTAGTTGTACCTATACTTACATTATAAGAATCTAACCATGTTTTTTTCTGTTATCAGTAATTGTACTAAATAATAAGAATTAACGCGTTTTTATTTTTTGTAGATGAATGCAATAATTCTGCCCATTTGCCTGAAACACAGGAAACATCCTAGTTCAGGCACGTGATATTTGTTCTCTATAGATAAGTTTAGGCTCTAATAACATAATTGTAAAATGAGTTTTTAATAAATTATTCTTATTCTTATTCTTTATTATATGTATAGATTTAAGTATGTAAAGTTATGATAATATATGCCATCAATGCTTAAATTAAAAAAAAAAAAACTTACGTTGCAAGGCAAAATTTTTCCTTTATTCCCACTAGTTCTGTTGACAGAACTACTGGGATTTTTTTGTCCCATTAGTTCTGTCGATGAGGAGTTCTGTTTAACAGTTCTGTTTACAGAACTACTGGGATATGCGGTTCCCATTAGTCCTGTTGATGAAATTTCCATTTGTATTGTCAAAATCGAAGCCTAATGTTCCACAGAGTTTACACGACTTACCTACATTAATTCCGATTATGTTATGTCATTCATGAGGCGTATTTTATTTTATAAATAAACGTTGAAAATACAATGACAATGTTTTATTTTTAAATAAAAAAAACTACTATATACATGTCTATTCTATTACGTATATATTTAACGAAGTTTTTCCATAAACCATAAATCCGTTTATAAGCTGGCTTTGACAAGCCAGTATGAATTCGTCATTTTCAATTTGGTAGTTTTTTCGTTTTTTTCCCTTACCATCTTCGCTGACGTTGATGATTCGCACCGAAAAATAAGAAGCATCCTGTTCCAAATTTGTTAAAAATTGAAATACTGTGGCTGGTCTATTTTTAAATGTCCCATTTATAGCTCGGTGCCAACCTTCAGCGAAATTGGTTGTTCGATGACGACGGCCAAAGGTAGACCACGACTGTACACGTCTGTGTAGTCTTGGTGTCATCCAAAATTTCATGTAACGGATAAATTTGTCCAATTTAACCGATTACTGTAATCAGAAAGTTGGGATTTTACATATTCCCAACCTTCCACGATATAATATTGCGGTAAATGTGGTAATACACAACACAGTTGCACGATTCTACGGTGACGTTTACCTCTTAGATTAAGTTGCTTGGCTTTACGCCATAGTTTATTGGTAAAATGGTAGTAACCAGGGATGTTACTACCATTTTACCATCGTGAAGAAGAAGCGACCATCCAAGCTATTAGTAACTTCTTTCCAGATGCCCGGAAAGAAGTTACTAATAGCTTGGATGGTCGCTTCTTCAAAATCCGTTATGAATACCTTTGGATTCCAGCCTCTTATCTGCGATTTAATTATACGAAACAAATTGAGGTAAGTTTCTTTCTTTTTGTCTCTTTCTCTTTCTTTGTGTTTTTGTTTGTTTTTTATGAGTAGGGCATATATCAGTGGAATGATGTTAATTGTACTTGTTGTACTACCAGCATCTCCATGTATGGTATAGACCTGTACAAAAGGTTTTGGACAAATTTTAAAAGTCCCGTCGCTTAAAAAAAATCTCAGATTCGGAATGAGGGCTCTTGCCTCTTGGGAACAAAATACTAAAATGCGGGCTCCCGACATCCCGGGCACCATCGACTAGATTATAATCCGCCAGCAAAAACTCACTGAACTTAGGGAGCACCACCACAGCATCAACGTTATCGGTCAGATAGCTCATTTTTTGTAATCCGTTTTCTTTATTTTTAATTCTGTAAAATCCAGACTTTTTCGACTCGAAAGAAGGAATTGACGTTACCAAATTTATTTCGGAATCTTTTAATACAGTGACGGTTCTTTTATACACTGCAGGAACGGTGTCTGCACCTTTGATCATTTCTTGTACACTTTTGTTAATAATGATGTTCATCATTTGTCTATTTGGATCAGGTGAACATGTTTCAATATGATTCTTTCGTTTTACGATTAAATTCTCATCCTGAAACATAAAAAAACCACTAGATACAATTTGTTTTATCTGATGTATAAACAAACTGGAATATTATTCAATAAGCAGATGAAAAAATCTTGTTACAGATGCCTTTGTAAGTACCCACTTCACATGTGGTTATCGTTCCACTACACTTGGTTTTTTTTGTAAGCTGCACATCTCCATAGCAGTTGCTTACTTTTTTCGTAAACAGATAAGCGGTAATATTCGTGGCCGTTTTCTAATAGAACACGCCCGCGGCCACGTTTTATAATTTGAAATTCGTCCATATTTATTATTTATTATATATAATAAATAATACGTAGTCGTAGGCAACTTGTGTCTCGCACTGCCGCCGCCACATCTGCGACGCCCGTTCATTTGAAGCTAGAGCGACTACGAAATACTCCATTAGAGCGCAGCTGTCGTGCGAATTCGTAATTGGCAGGCCCTATAAATATTTCCCTGCAATGCTTTGGGTAACGATTAACTATAACAAAGTTTCAAAGCAAATTCTAGGTTCATTTCGGCAATTTACTGTTACGTGTGAGGTCCCAAGTATTTTATGGGAGCGGCCAGTGTTATTTCACAATAGGCTGTATCCTCCGCGCTGGCACAGATTAATATAATAGTTCCGCGGGTCAAATCCTCTTCAAATTATTTTATACAAAATGAAGGAAAATTTTATTCATTAAACAAAGTTAATATTCTTCTTGTTTGATTAAATGTCTGTAATAAATGTTCTGTTTAATATGGTCATATTATTCACTAGCTTTTGCCCGCGACTTCGTCCGCGTATAATTCGTTCTCTCCTAAGAATGATTTGTTTTCCCATACAATCTTTCTCAAGCTCAGGTGGACACCAGGAACTTAGGGGTGACATGTTGGAGAAGGAAAGCCACGAATAGATCGGACTGGAGATATTGGCTTGACCAGGGTAGCCTAGGGCCCACCCGCGGCTATAACGCCTCAGATGACGATGATGATACAATCTTTCACCCTTCTTTACATCCCCTTAAGAAATGATTACAGTCAATATGACATTCCTTAGAAATCCTATTGTCAAAACGAATCATTAAGTGCTTATTTCAGAATATCAAATGTACCGATTCTAGACGAATGAATCTAGTCAAAAGCAGTTCTGCCGTTATCCCAACAGAGCGAGTTCTTCATGTAAGTATGATGACCGAGGGCCGGAAGCAGAGCGGCAAGGCATGCGAGAATAATCACACAGAGCGGGCTTCTCATGTAAGGCTGAGGGCCGAAGGCCTGAAGCAGAGAGGCGAGACATGCGATGCTGAAGGCCGCGCCTCCCAACAGAGTAGATTCTTCATGTAAGGTTGATGACTGAAAAGCCGAAGGAGAGTGGCAAGGCATGCGTTGCGAGGCCGAAGGCCGAGCTATGTCGTCGCCGAAGATCTAGTTGCCGTATTAATGAGGGTAAATTATACTCCATTCGTTCGTTTTCACGTGATGCCTAGACATATAAACAGACAGTCAAACAGACACAAATCCTTAAAACTGTTGAAACAATTTCTGTTATCGATTCTAAGTATCCCCAGCCAACTTTTTTTCGAATATCCTCTATGTACAGACTTTCGACCCTCTTGTAAGTGTACATCTAAGAAGCTCCAACTGGCTATGATGACGATTGGGCTGCCCAGCTCAAGTGATCTCTTATATCAAATAGTTTTTATGGTGTGAAAGGTCAACAATTACGTAATAAATAACGCACGACAAACCTAAATGGTACACCGACGATACAAAGTGAGCATTGAAACAGCTGTTTTTTTTTATTTAAGCATATGAATAGAAACAATGCCAAAGTATCGAAAATGCATTTTGATGTACACGCAAAGTAGAACTTATTGCGAAAAGGTTGTGCTCAAAAATAGCGTCAACAATCAGAAGGAATTATGATACTTCGGTTTTGACATAATGAATCGTCAACTTGTTTACAATTCTGCTATGCTTTAAGAGTTCGCAGTACGTTCGGTTCTCCATACATACGTATTTACGCTCTCATTTTAAAACGCCATGCTAGAATAACGTGAATCTTTGTATACACAATGGGATTCGGCATATTTAGGTCGGAAATTAGTTTATATTGCTTGTAATTATAATAGAGAAAAAATACAGCGATTATTAAGTTTTCATACAAGCCGTAAAAAACTCGAAAAACCGCTGTATTTTTTTTCTTTTACAATTTCTAGCAACAGAAACTAATTTTCGACCTAGATATGCCGGATCCCATTGTGTATACAAAGTTTCATGTTATTGTAGCATAGCGTTTTAAAATGAGAGCGTAAATACGTTTGTATGGAGAACCGAGCGTACTGCGCCCTCTTAAGTTAAATTTCTTGACACGCCGTTATACTCCCAATTGGCTGAAACTTAAATCGTAGAATGACGTATGTGGATTTAAACCACCCCGTTTCATAGACCTTACTTGCATCCCCGATTTAATATCCCTTTGACGGATGATCATCGGAACAAAAAGTATACTTATAATATATATACTTAAGTGAATCCAATTTATAATTATTTATACTATTAGCATACAACTCATCTTAATCTTACGGCAAAAGTAACTTTGTAAATGCATGTTTTTATATAGAATTTCAAAGTTATATATGTAGTTTTTGAATCTAGAAAACGGGACTAAAATTTGGGTTTAGAGTCACAGTTACTTAATGGAGTAAATCATAATAGTGTTCAAAATTTGAAGAGATCGTGGTAGCTAGCGCACACTGGGCAGCGCCGCGGCGCAGCACTTGCGTTTACTTTTTTTTCAGTTTCTATTTAAAGATTTCACAAATTTTGAATGAGGATACAAATACAAAATACAAAAATTTATTCATAACAATTGTTACAGGTCGTAAGGCTTTTAATATATACGAGTATAATTTGACTCTCCATTTGTTTGAATGTACGAGTACTATTTAGTAAATCTTATATTGTGAGGGGTAGACTGAAGAACTCTTCATAACTGTAGAACAGTTCTGTCATGAGAAATTTCCTCAATCTACCCCTGAATCCAGCGGGGGCAGCTGCATCTCTAACCCCATCGGGTAGGCGATTGTAAACAGATGGTCCGAGATAGTATAGTGAACGATCTGACTTAGCAAGTCTGTGCGGTTCCGTGACCAGTCTATATTCGTACTTATTACTACGTAGCGGGTAATTGGTGTTCACTCATCTACATTTGAACGCATCCACGTGGTTATGCGTGAACACTGCCGCGTTGTAGATAAATAGGCAGGGTAGGGGCAGTATCTTCAGCTCTCTGAAAAGCTCCCGCGCGGGGGCATCTGCAGGTTTTCCGGCCATCGCGCGAACGGCTCGTTTCTGCATTGAGAAAGCGCGAGTCCAGTCAGACGCGTTGGCCCACAACTCCGTACCATACATCAGGATCGAGTGCACTGTCGCGAAATAACACTCCCTCACCACGGATCTCCCGGCGGTGCTTGCCAGGCGCCGAAGCGCAAAGCACGCACGACCGAGCTTCCCGCACACCTCATCGATGTGTGTCTCCCACGTCAGTGCACTGTCCAGGTGGAATCCGAGGAGGCGCGTGCAGGTTACATGCTGTATAGGGGCATCACCTGCATGCACTCTTAGGGATGAACTCGGATGGCCGTTTAGTTTGAACCTCATAACACAAGTTTTGTCTTTGTTCAACGCCAGACCGTTCGAGCGGAACCATTCATGCAGTTGCCCCACGACATTATTGAGTGCTTTTTCCAACTCCTGTTCGACAGGCGTGCTGACGACCGCCGTGACGTCATCGGCATACATAAATATCTCTGCGCCTTCTATCGCTTTCGGCAGGTCGTTCAACAGTATGCCGAACAGAGTGTTGGAGAGACAAGATCCTTGTGGTACGCCCATCAGGTTTTTCATTTCCGTGGAGACGACGTTCCCCCGTCTCCAACAACCACTTGAGCCCTGTCGGTCATAAATGACAATATTAGTTGAGTGGCCGGGCCACGTATGCCGTAGTGGGCGAGTTTGTCTGCGACGAGTGCATGGTCGGCGGTGTCGAAGGCGCGCGACAGGTCGCAGCACACGACTGCGACGTGCCGCCCCGCCTCGCGCGCCCGCAGCACGCGGTACACTACCTCCCTCACCAGGTCGGTTGTGGACCGGCCTTCGCGGTAGGCATATTGGCTGTCGGATATTACATTCCTTGGTGACCAGAACGCTAGCAGCCTTTTATTTAATCCGACTTCGAAACACTTGCTTGGGCACGGGATCAGGGATATCGGGCGATACGATTTTATGGCGGATTTTTTGCCCTTGCCTTTATAAAGAGGGCATATTTTTACTCTTTTTAGGCTTTCTGGATATACTCCCAATCTCATGCAGTTGTTAAATAGCCGGGACAGAATAAAGGCAATCGCGGGACTCGCTTGCTTAAGCAGGCTAGCTGATAGCCCATACACGTCTGTACTGTTCTTTGGGGCGATGGAGGTTTTAAAAATTTTGACAACTTCGTCGGGTGTAAATGAGCAAAGTCTAATCGAGCAGTCGCTCGCGATGCACCGGGTCGCAATGGTGGCGAGGCAGCCTGGTCGGTCGGCGGCAGGCGCGCCGCACGTAACGGCTGCCGTCACGAAGTCGCTGTTTAGCGCGTCCACCAGCTGCTGCTTGGACGCGAACGGGTTGCCAGCGCTGTCCACGAGCAGGTCGGTGAAATCGACGCGCGAGCGAGGCTTTCTCGCCAGTTCGATGTTAATGGCTTCCCACATTGCCTTACTTTTATTAGGAGCTTTATTTATTAAGGAGTCAAAGTACTCTGTACGTTTAGTCTTAAGTTTATGGTTATAGGAATTCAGGATTTTATTTGAGATGTCATTGATTTGAGTATTACCGGGATGGTTATTTGCGATGTTAATAAAATCGAAGGTGAGTAATTTCAAATCGGTAATCTCAGTGTCTATCCACGGGTTGCTATTCTGACGTATTGTTATGTTTTTAAGGGGTATGTGAATATCGAGTAAACGGGTGAGGATGTTAATGACTGTCCTTGCAAATTGTTTACACTCGCAATCAAACCTACCCGCTATATCCTGCCAGTCGATTGATTCGAGCGCAGTGACAAAGGAGGTCTTGTTTTTGCTGCTATAAACTCGTTTCCTTATCGCTACTGGGCAAGTGGCGCGGCGCGGGGGTCGGGGTACGGTGAGTCGCTGCGCGGCGTGATCGCTGAGATGAGTAGTCACGCAGATTCCAACCACCCGGTCGTCATCGGTGTTGGAGTAAGCGTGATCCAGTAGGGTTGCACTATCGCCGTCCCGTCTGGTCACATCCTCAATATACTGGGCGAACCTATGTACAGCTAAGATATCTAGTAATTGCCTTTTTGTAGGGGTGTTATCGCGAAGATCGATATTTATATCGCCCATTATTATAGCGGTCAGTTTGTCATCATTTACTTTCGCTAGTAAGGAGTCAAACAACTTCAAGTAATCGGAATGGCTCGTTAGGTTTGAATGATAAATACCTACTACGAGAAGGTCATAGTCCACCAGCTGAATAGCACAGACGTCGAATATCTGTTCGCGGGCCATATCGCAATAATCAGATCTGTTAACGGCTCTAACGTGCGACCTCGTATAAATGCAGCTACCACCGCGTTCAACATTAGGTCATATTTTTCCTTTGTCGTCAAGTATATGCTTACCCATTTTCATACCTGTAACTCATGGATTATAGGAGTTCCCATACAAAATTCAACCTCGCTTTATACCCCCTTTTAACCCAAATCCGCACAATTTTTATAGCCTAAAACCTGACCGGGTATTTACTCGATAGATTAGTAAAGTTTTCATCAAAAACCGTTCAGCCGTTGTCACGTGATGCGCGTTCATATAAACAGACAAACAGATAAACAGACAGACAAAAATTCTAAAAACTGTTGGAACGTGTTTTGTTATCGATTTTAAGTATCCCCAGCCAACATTTTTTCGAATATCTTCCATGTACAGACTTTCGACCCTCTTCAGCTTTATTATATGTATAGAATAGATAGATATAGAATAGATGAATGTACTTAAATTAAAATAATATTTATCTATAATAAAATAATCCAAAGAGCCTAAGCTGGATGGTGTTACATCGTTTCATTTAGGAGTTCTTATGGCCACCTTCCGACTCCACATCAGGACCCTTGTCATCATCTAAGACCAAAGTGTTTGGGAAAACTTTTGCAAGCGTTTTATCAAGAGTACTAGTTATTATATTGTCATGGAATCAACATTTACTTACTTTCATATTTCAACTCAGCCTCTAGATGAAGGAAGTAGAAGTATTTGTAAACCGTACTGGTTTACTCTTCAGGATGTAACGTTGGATGTGAAAATATACACAGAAGGTCTACGAACACTATTTATTGTACAACTGAATTTATGGCACAAATTACAAAGTATAGCACAACTGTCGGTTACAACTGCCGAGGAACGAATGCCCGAATTCCACTGTCAAATAAAAACCAACCCCGCCAGAATGATACTTGTCTGTGATTGGTCGTTGTCGACAACTCTCGACATCGAACGATCTCAGACAGTCAATACACCTTCTTTTTAGATTTAATTAGTATAATTCCATTTATTCGTCTCTCTAAAACATTAGGGTTGTTTTAATATTTATTACATATTATAATATTTTTAGTTCAAATTCTATAGTTATAAATTAAGTAAATTATAATTGTTTCATAATTATGACAATAACTTACCTAAATACCACAGGCTACTTACATTCTCGGTTGGCACGGCGGCCTATCACGATTATAGCACATAAAACCCCCGGCATTGACATGGAACTGGGTACTAACATTAATTAATTACCTTAAATCAAAACAACGACGATCCAAGTCGCGCCCGCTCACTTTAAATTTAATTGTGGAGGAACGAGGAATGGAAACAAATTGTGCGAGTTGAGTACAAATTCAAGAAGATATTTGCCAAATAAAATAAATAGTAGAGAATTAATTCGTATTTGTAGCAAGGAATATGATTTCATTAAGTACATATCAAAAAATGATAGACTTAGGTATGTTACATCACTACAGTACAAACATTTGTTTTATAAGTATTAGGCTAAAATGTTTGCTTGTGTTAAATAAAATAGGTCGTAAACAAGATTAGGTTAGTGATTGCCTTTCCTGTTCATAAATACTTAAGTTAAGAATAAGGGGAGTCTGTACGAAACATTCACAATTTTGGTACACGCCAAACCTAGGTCGAGTAAGCTACACTGTGGAGATCTCAAACTTCTTTTTTCAGGTATCTTTTTGTCAGGTCGAGTTCGACTCAAATGAGCATAATGCGTAAAGGTTTATTATAAAGTTGAATCAACAATTAATATCCACGATGGATAATGGATGGAAAATTCAAACTATTTTTACTGCCTTATTCCATTGACGTACATTTTAAACGCGCAAGATATCCGTGCTTTATAGTTATTCTAAGATCATAAAAGCTAAGAATTCAATATGGAAGGACGGTGGACCCTCCTGGCGCATTCCGGGCGGACCCTACCCATAATAAGGCCTCAAATGCCAATCATACCACAATATTCTGTTACGGATAATTAACGTGCTGGCATTGAACATTTATTTGCTGTCAATATTAATTTAATACTATTAATATCTCACGAGTGCTTCACAAATGGTAAGGAGATTTAAAACATACTTTCACAAATTAAATAGGTCCACGAGTGCACATGTCTCCTCTTCATCCTCCTAGCGTTTTCCCTGTGGTGTCCTAGCGGAGCCTGAAGCACAGAATAGTATAATAGTATGCCTGAAGTCCGATTTGGTATCTATTTTTATTTATTTATATCAGTTTGTCTTTATGTTACTTAAGTTATTTTGGTTGATTATTATTGTATAAATTTTCTTGGTACATAAATAAACATTTTCCTATCGGACAAGAAAGGCTGATTCACATGGTACAAGAACAAGAACTTGCATAGTACTATAATGATTATATTGCGGGAATGCGGGCTGACAAGGTAAGACGAGTAGGTAAGTATGATCAGACCCTGCAAAGTGATTAAAATCGCATCAAAATGACAATGGTACCACAAATCTATAAAAGGTGCGATTTAGGCGAGAAAGGGTGCTATTTATTCCTATATTTATGTCCACGGATCAGAAAAAAGAATTGTTTTTTCCTAAATAGTTTAGATATACAAGGTTTAACAATACTAAAATTAAAACTAATGAAAATATATCATTGGTTCAATTTTGGCATATGTAGTTTAAAAATTTGCGGAAAGTTTGACACTTGACCATGTCACACGTAAGGGTGTCGGTGGGGATAACTTGGTCCCTATTTCACCACCTTGACTGTTAAATATTGTTATTTTAACCATTCCTTTACCTGACAACATTGTCGGATATCGAAGACATTCTTAAGTTTTTAAAAACCTTCATCTATGCTAATGATCCGTCGAATTTGAGTCGTTCCGTAGCAGCCAATGTATTCGTATCATGTCGATTGGCTTGCTGCAATTAACATCGTAACACGTCTAGATATCGTGTTGCAGTGTTAAACATCAGATTTTGCTAAACAATTTGTGTGTGGAGACGAGGAAACAAAGGGGCTTGATCTATTGGACTGTGTGCTGGCCGTGCTGCATACCGGTGGAAGCATTTCTCAGACCAGAGTTAATTCAAGACGGCCCGAAGATTGGGAATACTCTGCCGTAGTTGCCAACACCGTATTCTGTACCCACAACCGCAGGCAAGCCTTGTGAGTATGCAATTTTACTCACTTAGACCCAACTCCACACTAAGATCATTTTCGTATATTGCCGAACTTCTCTGTTAAAAACTCTGCAATCCATTATTATCTAAAATACCACAAAATACTGATAATTGACAACTGACAATGACAATTTTTATATCCATTGCTGGGTCGGCAAAGAGAGGTCTAGCAATCGACATCGAATTTCAAGTTGATGAAATAGAAGGCGGGAGAGACTAATGGTGGCTGTGAAGCTACAGAGTACATGACCACAAGACCGTAGTTCCATTCCAAGGTCAGACCAGATATCCCAGCACCAGTGGCGGTACGGTCTTAAAAGCCCAAAAGTCTGGCTTGCGTTACTAAAATTAGCAAAAACCAAATATAGGTATGTACGACTAAAAATTTTCAAACTAACTTAAAATCCGCGTGGCGGCGCCTGATCTGTATTTTATATTCGCAGCAGTCGTCCTCACAGCGGATTTTTTGTCGCGGCCCATTGCTATGGGCCGGTCATTGGTTTGCCTTCTACGGCTTTATTTTCCTTCCATGTGGACGGTGGCAACTCCGGCTTAAAAGTGGTAGTGGCCAGTCTGCGGCATAGAGGTCGCGCGTGGAGAGGCGCTATGCCTTGCAGCAGTGGGTGGCAGGAGGAGTCGACACGTTCGAACATCCTAAGACTAAGTTGGGCGATGAAGTCGTCCAGGCTTTGGTGATGGAGATCCTCGTGATGTGGCTGTTCCGCACGTATCGGGGGGCTCGGACGATGGTCCCCAGGCTCAGCGACTCCTGTGCCTTGAGCTTCCTCCGGCTGGATTCTGCAGTCAGGGCATACCACGCGGGAGCCGCGTATGTCAGGCGGTACCTAAGTACCGGGACGTAAGTCTTGTAGGCCCCCAATTTCGTGCGTAGCGGTAGGCTGCTGGCGAACACAGGGCGCAATTTGGTGCGCGCGGTCCTAGATCTTCGCACCACCTCCTCGGTGTGCTGCCGCATAGTGAGTCCCCTGTCAATGGTGACCCCAAGATATGTTGCTGTGTGTTGCCACTGAATGTCCTGGTCCAGGAGCTTCAGCGGCGGCGGCGGTTCCTTCCTTCCCGTGAGGAAGACCTGTGTCTTGCCCATGTTCACCGACATGCGCCACTTTCGCAGCCATTCCGGTAGGGCATCAAGCTGGTGTTGGATCTTCTTGGCGGCATGTGCAGGTGAAATCGACGACGCGTAGTAAGCCGCGTCGTCCGCAAACAGGCCCAGCTTGACGTCACCAACTACCGGAATATCATCAGTGAAGTGGACGTACAGGGCTGGAGACATTCAACTTCCTTGGGGAACGCCCGCGAGAATCGGGTGTTCTGATGATATGGTGTCTTCCACTGCCACGTGAAAATGCCGTCCGCTGAGGAAAGAGCGGATTTTTTTATTCTATTCGTATTGGTCAGGGTAGTAGTACAAAATTCGACCGTAGCGAGTGAGTGAGTGAGGCGCTACTGCCGCGCGAAACAAGCAGTCTTAATACGATGTAGTTGAGACACGGGCTAGTCATCTCGCTCGCACACGCAGGCTTGCAAGCGGGCTTAAATGCTGATATCTTTTTTCTCTTTCTTATCTATTAAAACTGCTACAAAACGAGAGATACGTATCTATAACTAGATCTAGCAAATAGTGATCAAGTAAATTTGTGACTAGAAGCCCGGCTTTCGACGTGAAGTTATCAACAGATGTTAGTCAAATGCGAATTTCGCGCGTGCGCGTTCGTGACTGGATGGATTGTGATGCTAACTTCGTTGATTACAATTACATACTTACTTTCAAGTAGTTCTGTTTCAACAGAACAATTTGTTTGAGCGGATAGTGTTTTGTGTTAAAAAGTTTATTAAAGTGGAATGTGACGATGGATGAAGTCGATCCGTGTCACGATTTAAAATGTGCAAAAGTTCTAATCGGCGCAGAAAAGGTAGGCACGCTAAATTTTGCACAAAAAGCAACCTTTTTTTTTCACCGTAACCTACGCCTGACTTGAGTATTGCTCAGATAAGCAAGTCACATAGACGACAATTTCAAAGATATGTCTGTACAATTTTATCTAGTAATAGCATGCCTTCAGTGTGTTTTGTTGGTCTGTCCTGTCTACAGTTAGTGATAATGAAGAGTGAAGATTTACTAGTATGGTAATATGGCAAGGTATCAAACTAGGAGATAGATTTATTGTATTGTGTGTGAAAAAAATACAAAAATGTATCGCTCGGCTTGCCCTTCTCTGCAAGCCTAGGCACGCCACTACCCAGCACCAGCAGCTGAATATGACTATCAGCACTGCACTCCACCAGGCGTCAAAGCGGATCTGATGGCGGCGGTTTGTAGACAAGATTAATAAGAGTCACGATCCTCAGCTGTGAGGGCAATATTACCAGATAGTAATTAATATGTATGATACCATAACTACTATCTGCACATAGGTGCCTGCTTATGTACATTCTTAATAGGATCACAGTACCTAGGTAACATCATTAATAGCAAACGGTACTTTTTATCATAAATATTTTGGTCCGGGAAGCTTACTTCTGTATATAGAACTCTTTTTATCGTCGATCGTAAGTACGTATTTGCGAAATCTACTTTATTGGGAAATATTTTATTCCATGCCAAACAACTTTTGTGTGTCGTAATTTTGTTTCACGACAGAGGTTTGGGAAATTCAATTTATTTTCTGCGATAAAATGCTGACTGTTTTCACATAGTGAATCCTCTAAATTATTCAGAGAATGTGTTGTGTAGATATGTCGTCATTGTTAAGAGTCTTTAGTGACCATCTTAGCTTTTATTTGTGATGTTATTTTAAGTATTATCAGAATTTCTAGAGTGCTTTATGCATACCTACAGAGTGATTCGGTAAAAGACGTGACCAGGACAAACCCTACGGATTCAGTAGATCATAAGCAACTGTTTCGCACCGCATCTGTTGCGCACTCGTATCAGTAATTTCTAAATATTAAACACATTTTTTTTCCGTTTAAGCTGATAGTGTACTGTTCACGTTTATCTATAATTTCGATCCTAGTAGCTAGACAAGGAGGGCTTATAGATTTGTCATGTTAAATCCGTTTGTCCACCCCAGTCTGTGGCAGGGCTTTACAAGACCAACACCGCACTTTAAGATTCCAAGGCACTACACAAACAAATCATTTGTGGAATTAATGAATTTATTCTACAACTATCAACTGTGAAAGTATATAAATTTATTGTAATAAAACCGAATAAAATATTATTATACGTCTGTTATATGTCTCCTTCGTTAATATTTTATTAAGTTAATAATTAAGGTAATATTTAATAGAGATACTAGAAACATACTAATAAACCATAAAACTCAATTTACCTACACTAAACGGTGATAATAATGTATTATCCATATGATATGATCCTACTATAATATTATAAACGCGAAATTTTGTAAGTATGGAAGGATGTTTTTTTTTATACCACGTCGGTGGCAAACAAGCGTACGGCCCGCCTGATGGTAAGCGGTCACCGCAGCCTATGGACGCCGGCAACTCCTAGGGGTGTCACATGCTCGTTGCCGACCCTTTAAGAATTTATACACTCCTTTCTTGAAGAACCCTATACTGTAATCGGTCGGGAAAACCTCATTCCACAATCGGAGCGTCCGAGGGAGGAAATTCCTCTGAAACCGTACCATACGCGACCATTTAGGTTCTAAGGTGTGAGGATGAATGCCCTGCCGACGGCGAGCGGTGCGATGGTAGAAGGCGGCCGTAGGCATCATGTCGATGTTCTTCGGAGCACAACCCATTATATAAGCGATAGAACACGCACAAGGAGGCAAAAATTCTCCTTAAACTCAACGGCTCAATATCGCTCGTGAGCTTGGGATCGTCCTCGATTAGCACTGCACGTCTCTGAAGCGAGTCAAAAGGCCCAAGCTGGTATCCAGGTGCTCCCGCCCAGAGGTGACAGCAATACTCCATATGGGGACGGACTAAACTAACTTTGTAACTTACTAACTTTGT
The DNA here is from genome assembly GCA_905163555.1 of Notocelia uddmanniana. Taxonomy (NCBI): domain Eukaryota; kingdom Metazoa; phylum Arthropoda; class Insecta; order Lepidoptera; family Tortricidae; genus Notocelia; species Notocelia uddmanniana. The sequence continues at coordinate 18,000,944 of LR991059.1, read as the reverse complement.
AACTCTTTCACGTAAAAACCCTCTTTTACTGAATGGATTTTAATGAAACTTTTAAATAATATAGCTTATACATCAGAATAACACATAGGCTACAATTTATAAAGATATTGTGTGAATTGTCCAAATACTATTCCTGCGCAGACGAAGTCGCGGGCACCAGCTATAGTATTTTATATAATAGCAACAAAGCTGAGTTATACTGACATTTCATTTCTTTTTTAACCGACTGCGGTGAAGCCTAACAACATACGACGGACGGATAGCCTCGGCTGCTTATCCGTCTGTTTGTCCGTCCATCCGTTCTTCCGCCTGTCAGCGGGGTCTATCTCATATACTGTAATAGTTAAACAGTTGACATTTTTACACAACGTTGCCGCTACGACACAAAACTATTACTAACAAAGTAACAAATGATAACATAAACTGAAATTATAAATTAAGGGCGGGCCCCATATAAGAAGCATATCTTTTTTGGAAGGTACCTACTTGTACCATTGTCTCTAATCCCTCGTGTGCGAGTCCGGCTCGCAATTGGCCGGTGTTTTAGTAGCCAGATGGTCAAAAATTAACTTGAATAAGAATATAAACGAAAATTTTATTCTTATTCAAATGGATTTGAATAAGAATAATTCATGCAGTCATTATTTAAAATAAAATGAACGGGAATGATTCAAGCGGCTTTCATTTTAAATGAAGAATAATAATTCTAGAAATGGGATTATTCTAAATAAAGTTCTATTTAAATAAAATGTTATTTAGAATAAGTTAATTTTGTAGTACAATCGGATCGGTAATATCGGTTATTTTAAGTTGATCTTCACCCAATTTATTATGGTAGGATTGATTTGAAATTTGGAAATTCTCCACGAAATGTTGAGTGGAGAACTTGGTGAGGATGGTCTGATGATGGAGTCAGGAGCTGGATAGTGGAACTCCTCAATGGCTATTTGTATACCCCTCGAGTGTGGGCTCATTTGGTTTGTATTTATGAGTCCTTACACTTGGTGGGGTTGGTCTGATGATGGAGTCAGGAGTTAGATAGTGGTACTCCTCAATGGCTTTTTGTAAACCGATTCGAGTGTGGGCTCATTTGGTTTGTTTTTATGAGTTCTATACATTACAATTGGTAAGAATGGTCTGATGGAGTCAGGAGTTGGATAGTGGAACTCCTCAATGGCTATTTGTATACCCCTCGAGTGTGGCCTCATTTGGTTTGTATTTATGAGTCCTATACATTACACTTGGTGGGGATGGTCTGACTGATGATGGAGTCAGGAGTTGGATAGTGGAACTCCTCAATGGCTATTTGTATACCCCTCGAGTGTGAGCTCATTTGGTCTGTATTCATGAGTCGTATAGTGTTAACTACAGTCCTCTTATTTACAAGCCGACTTGACCTCACCTGTCACCTCACACCCGTTTTTATATGGAAACGATCAAATGTGACTGTCAAATTTTGACAATTTTCATATAAAAACGGGTGAGGTCAGAGGTGAGGACGAGTCGGTTTGTGAATAACACCCCTGGATTGAACTACATTCAGATGGATAAACTGGATTCAACTAGATTCAAACGACAACACAAAATTTGACGGGACCGTAGGTACAGTCAAGAGAGAAAGTAAGTTAACACTTTTTACTTTGAAATAAGATGCAAAAGTGTTAACATAATTTTGCTCTTGACTGTACGTATATAATTTAGTACGTTCGTAATGAAAAGGTACCCCGGAACTCTAGCTACAGTAGCACTATTTTAATTTCTACTAATTACAGCCAAACAAACCAAATTAACCTAATAACGTTAGGGATAGGAGATAGGATATGATCTTGCCTTTTTAACAGCCTTAGAAGAACCAGTATCAAAGCTACCTATTTTGTGTGATTCCTTGACGAAATTAAGAGAAAGAAAAAGTAGAAGAAGAAAAGAAAAACGGTTGGACAAAATAAATAGAGAGAGAGGTGTAAGTATAGAAAAAACAACTTAGAAAAGTTGAAAAACCCCCGACATTTTCATTTCAAAGCTCAATATCTCAAAAACGGCTGAACACATTTTCATGAAACATGGCTAAGAACACTCGGGATAAAATTATCTATGATACAAAAAACTAAACGTAAATCGGTTCATCCGTTTGGGAGCTACGATACCACAGACAGACATGTAAAACTTGTAACAGTCACACCCCCCTTTTTGCATCGGGGGTATAAAAATGTGTTAAACGCATGTAGGTAACTGTTATTTTTGACTGTCCAAAATCGAACTTTTGGAGTGATTCGTTTGAATTTTCGAAATTCTATCAATATTATTGTTCGCAATGAAGACTTATGGTTGAAAGACACTGACAGTCCAACTTGGTGAGCACATAGTGAAGCAGGTCCAAAAGTTTCGGTAACTGGAGAGCACAGTTACCTCTACGTGTGACTTTGGCGCAGAAATCAACAGCAGAATCGGTGCCGCTGCTGCAGCATTTGATGATCTGGATACCAAGATTTTCCGGTCACATAACCTGAAGCTGGCGTTAAAAGTCTCCTATATGGCGGAGTGCCGCATGGAATGAATATTAATTATATAAGTCTTCAAAACGTGGACCGTCGTCACATGCGCACTCTAGATCGATTCCACCTAAAATGCGTATCCGTGCAATCTTAAAGATCAGCTGGTCCGAACCGATGAACCGAAATTTAACGGAGAGCCACAGTGGGTGGGAATTGTAGTCTATCCTACGCGACGGTAACTTCGCTGGAGCGGCCGTGTTTCAAATGTTTCAATATTTCAAATCGATGGCAGAGATAAACGCATCTTTTAATCGGAAGTCGTGGAGGACAACTCCTTAAGTATATGTAATTAAAGATGTGCTTAATCCCCACATTAAACATAGCATTAACCCTTTCCAGTAGGAGAACCAAGCTGGCAATCATGAAAAAACAAACTGATAAGGTTCAATTATGCCTATGATGTGCTCATGTGCCCGCTGTAATCACGATGATAATGTAAAATATCTTCGCGAATAAGATCGGGAATGCAAGCCACATGAGGGGTGCTACCGCGAACTTCGAACTTCGTATCGTACCGTCCCTTTCCGTCATATAGAGTATAACACGAGAGTGAAAGGGACGGCACGACACGAAGTTCGATTTTCGAAGTTCGCGGTAGCACAGGAGAGCACACGAACGAACGCAGGCAACAGCGGAGTTGGATTGGTCGCCGTAGCCGCAATACGGCTAGGAGTACATGTATGGCAATAAAGCCAATAGTCTGCTCTTTTCTTTTTTTGAGTTTGATATTACATGTTAATATTACAGTAAAACAGAATCTATAATACATCATAAAAAAACAGCCAAGAGCATGTCGGGCTATGCTCAGTGTAGGGTTACATAGTTGCCCTATTAACTTAATTAAAAAAAAATGGCCTAGAGCATGTCGGGCGATGCTCAGTGTATGGTTTCGTAACTGCCCAAATGAACTTAATTTAAAAAATCAATAACTACCAAAAGGGAAAAGTTTCGCAACGTTTCATACGACTTTTACTAAGAAAATAAGACTTTTAACGATAACTTAAAAACAGCTTAACTTATCATGTCCGCTATAATTTTCGCTTGAATTTTTATCAAGCTTTACTTTCATGATTTTTGTTTCATATTTTTTGGACCCATAGTTATTAGTAAAGGGACACGTTTTTTTTTCTTTTGGAGTGATTATTTCCGAATATATTCACTTTATCATAAAATGATTGGAGATGACCTTTATTCGTTTTGAAATTCCTATCCAACAACACCGCACACCATAGGGTTGAATAAAAAAAAATCTCACTTTCGTGTAGGGGAGGTACCTACTCTCATTTTTTTTACCACTTTGTCAGATTCATTATTTCTAGCACTAAATCACAGAGCACAGCCTAGGACAGACAGGCGGCCATGGCGAAACTAAAAGGGTTCCTAATTGACTACAAAACCCTAAAAATTATCACAAAATTAATTTAAACTACAAGAATCTTTGGTCCTAAACAGAAGTTGTTCCAATAATCTAAGGACGATATAACAATCATCATTCACCCATATTTCCAATAGCGAAGTGAACTTTACCTATTGCATCTAAAGACATTTTGTATAGTATACTTCCGTATCGGATAAGAGTAGACTGCGACTAATTACCGGTCAGAGGACGAGCGGCGGCCGCGTGCGATTGGCAGCTAGGGCCATGCGTGCACGACAGCTATGACTGCTCTAATTAATATTGCCTCGAGGACCGGACCAATATTAACGACAAGCGAAAGACAAAAGAGCACCTTTTTTTATTAAAAATGGGATTGCTCTTGGCCAGCATCTAGTCAGAGGGCAAAGATGAGGCCGACGATGAAGCGAGCTCACCCTGAAGAAGCCCATTCACTCGTGCCTTAAAAAACCTTGCCTGAATAGAGTACTAAACTTATTGAGTACTAACTGGCTATACTCTCAGCTCTGTCAATCGTATAGCCTAATTAGGAGTAAAGATGGACTGGTGCTAAATGTGTGATAATAAGAACAGCGCTATTGTTCCGTGCGGTTATTCAAGGTCAAAAACTAGGTAAGATAATAAGCTAGATCAAGTTTTTCGACTTCTTATGCTCAAAAAGTGTTATGTTACGCTTATCAAGCGAGACTAAAGTGAAGCATTTTGTCCTTAGGGAAAATCTGAATGTTTGACACCTTAATTCACAATAGCAGACATCGATTGTTCTCCCGTAGTGTTAGGGTTGCCAGATGAAATTTCCTAATTTTCTGGACAACAGCATTCAAAAAATCTTTGATTACTCTTTTATTGGTTTAAAATTAACGTTTCTATACTCTTTATGATAAAATACGAAACAATCGACTATACGAATGAACCAAAGGAACATCATAAATTAAACACTTGGTTATAAAACATATCTTAACATTAAATACAATAATTTATACCAAAAAAATCGACTCCAATTTTGTACTTCGCTATTCCACAATATGTGATTTCCGTGAGCCAATGCTTGGTTACCTACAGTATCAAATTCGAGGAGTTCCCTCGATTCCTCCTAGATCCCATCATCAGACCTTCACCAAATATATGGGACCAATGCAAACTTGAAACAAAAAAGGAACTATCAAAATTGGCCAACGTGGTCAAGAGTTATCGGGGAACATAAAAAAAAAGCAAACATGCAGACGAACTGAGAACCTCCTTTTTTCTATTAAAGTCGGTTAATAAAAATCTAACAAAACAACTGGATTTTTACATATTTTACGAGTGCGCAAAAGGTAATTTAATTGCTTTTCGGTACTAATTGCTCACATTCGGTACTTGTTCTGCTCTGGATTGAATTAGGACATGACATGGTCAAATATCAATACTGAACGTTTGCACAACGCTTTGGAGCGCTATATTTTTTAAAGCCAGTGGTGTTATTCGCGGTGGGTTTCTATATTTTGTATCTGTTTCAAATCAGCCATTTTCATCAAGTGTGTCAGAGCTATGCTACTCGTAAATTTGAAATCCAGAGAAAGCTGTACTCCTGCATTTAGATCTTTAAAAATATTGACTTTCCCCTCATTGTATTATATTAGAAGTAGCTTTGTTCGTAAAGTGTAATATCCATTTATTTGTACCAGCGGCCAGAGGGCGACCGCGTCCCCCACGGACACGGCACATGTACAAACTTCGAGGCCCAGCAGGAAAAACAGCTCTTTTAAATAAGAAAATATTAAATATGGCTCCTGTAATTTATAATATGCTACCCAATGACAGCAATGACATTCTACAGTTGAACTTGAAATCTTTTACGAAAAAATTAATTAGCTTATTGTTGGAAAAATGTTATTATTCCATCAATGATTATGTGAACGACTCATTCGTATATTATTTTTAATATGATGTATGAATTTAAATATTATAGATGAGAATAACTAATTAACTACGATTGTTATTTTATTGATGTAATTTACTTTTTTTTTTGACTGGAACGCTTTTGACTTTGTTTTTATATTACCTATTATTTTATCTTATTACATACTCGTATACAGAATTTATCAAATATGCATGCTGGATGCCAAGCACTCATCGATACATTTATACACCTACGCTAGTGGGTAAAACATAGAGGACTAACCATAAATAAGAGTGTAATGGGACTAACTCGTTACACATACCATCTTTATTGTAGGTACATATAGGTCGATTCACAAGAGCTGGCGCGGAATGTCTATGAAATTAATGACAGTTTCATACATTTTCCGCGCTAGCTCTTGTGAATCGACCTATACCTACTGTTCAGAATCGTTTAAAAACTTAAACGTTTTCAATCCTTTTTCTTTAAACCAAATTATATACTCGATTCATATTATTACAAACCTTACTCATTTAATTTCATTGTATATAATTTAATTAAATCAGCAAATAACAATTGTAATCTAAATTGCTAATTTTTTAATAAAATATTCAATGTATAATATAAAATTCATAATTAGTCGAAACTTTCATATGGCAATGTGTAGGTTTCAAAATTCACTTACGTTAAAAATTCACCGTTGTTCAGCGATTCCCGGCGACTTTAACACTCACATTTTTGTATATTTTTCTATTTTGGATTAAACAAGCTCCTAAATTTACAGTCCACTTATTTATTTACCATCTACGGACCTGCGAAGATTTTACACCTACCTATGTTTCACAAATAAAGATTCTGATTCTGATCAGATAAAATAACATGCTGCCAGGCGCCAAATTAAACCTTTGAACGCCATCATATTTGAATGAAGTGATCACTCGGACGCCAAGATATCAAAAATGTATGTAACGTTTAAACCAATAAAAACAAATAAAAAGAATTCATGATTGATTTTTTATGATCAAAGTACACCTTCACTGCGACCTTTTTAGTGGTTATTGAAGTGGTGGGCACAACGTCACACGACCACTTTATAGGCTTTTGGCGTTCAAAGGGTTAAACAATATTTTCGACGTGGAATTTATTATTAATGTTGTGTGGATAGTCTTTGTTTAAATTATTTTCTCATAAAATACATATTACCCCTCCAACTTTTCCATACCCAACCACCACGTGATAATATCGCTTATATTAAACCCTAGTTGTACAATCTAAAATAAATGCTATTATTTGTTGTTTCCACTGAAATCGGTTGGCAAAGCACCTAACCATCTCGTAATACCATCTAGACCCTAGAACCTAGAGCTTCAACTATACAATAAAGTGTTTCTTACTTTTGCCCTGACCAAACTTAATTTTTAAACTAACTATTACGTTTCTGAAAACCGCCATACTCTGGAGGATATTATCTACAAATCTAGTAATAAATATCCAGTTTACCGCACGCTGTAAAATATCAGAAACGTTGCTAACGGAAATAAACGGAGCTAGCACCTACATCGGCAACGCCTCGCCAGCGGATGCGGTTTGAAGGAATTAATTATTATCGGGCCAATTTTCCAATCGAACGCCCCGGCGACACAGGCGGCAGCGGAAATTTATTTCAAACGTCATTTCAAAATGCAAACCTCCATCGCGGAGCACGGGCCGCGGGAAAAATGACAATTTCCTCCCTGCGTCCCCACTTCCTCGCTTCGCACCTTTTATATCGCTCTGTGACGATAGCATCTAAACCAATGATTCAGAATCCACCCCGTTTTACGACCTCACTCACTTAAGTCGCGCCATTTCTCATTTTTTCGTCATAAACCCGAAATCACGATTTCTCTCACATAACTTTATTTAGTTAATCAATTTGGTATCAGTCTTAAGGAGTTATCACACCTTCCTGAATTCAGAACCTTTAGAGCGGAACGTACAACCGACCGTACCGACTTCAGAAAGTGATAAAACTTAGGAAATGTTATATTTAAAACGTATTTCGTCTTTATGTATAACCTATACACTATAGTATAATTTGTGTAATGAAGTCGTAGGTATAAATTTCATCTCATGATAGTCATGATCGGATTGGAAATCTCAGTTTATTTTTTATTTCGTGCTTTTGAGTTTTTTAAAGCGGTTTTTTTTTAATTATACATTCATTATACTACTACCATAAATTGGTTCACGTACCCAGTAGACGCCGTTTAGCTGGTAGAATGGGGGGACACTTGACTCCAACAAAAATGTTCATTTCAAAATTTAATATCACGTAAGCGGATTCCTGAACCAAAACATCACACTGTGGGCTTAGCAAGAAAATATATATTTTTTATAACTTTGTTCTACCGCTTTGCCAACGTGATTTATAATATTTATATGTATATCTATGCCAAATTTCAGTTTTCTAGAAGTAACGGACAACGATTACTGAGATAAGCCGCGAACATACGGACGGACGCACGAACGGACATGGAAAACTATAAGGGTTCCTTGTTTACTACAGAACCCTAAAAAGATCTCATCGGGATATGTTAAAATTTTACCCTGGCGTGGGTCTTTTGACTTTGTGTTGCTTAATAGCATTACTGTTAATGATTGTAAAAGAGATCAACGCATACTGATTTTTATTTTAAGCACATAATAGGGTATGATTTCAGCAAGAGGAAAGTGTGAATAGTTCCACCCCAGCATTCAAATAAGATGCGCGGTACGTGGTGGAATGGAATTGAAAGTCACTTGAAAAATGAACCCCACGAGTTTACTATGTATGTCGTCTTGATTTATCACATCGGATATATACTCGTATCTGCACCATTTCATTGTTACAAGCAAAATTATTGCTTTCTGCTAAAAATACCGAGTTAGTGTCTAGTCTATGCCTACCTACAAACATTAGTTTTTGTTTATTGAATGTCTGCATATTTTCTCTTACGCTAGCGAGAGAGGGGTAGAGGTAGGTACGATGCCAGAATATAATCCGGTTAATTGCGTGTCGGGCCACGCGCATTGAAGGTTTCCGTATTTCCCCACCCGTTACATTATGAGGACTTAAAAGTTCACAGACTAATAGTTATTATGGGTTTGACACAATTAACAAGTAGTTGATGAAAATTACACGAAAGTTTGCTTTTCCACGGTACATTTCTCGGGCTATTTCTGTAACTACTAAAACTGTCTACTTACTTACTACTTGGTTTGCAAGAAAAAAAATCTACCATTTGCCGGCGTGGGTTACTGAGATAAGCCGCAGACGGACAGACGGTTCCTTGTTTACTACAAAACCCAAAAAAACAATTGATTAATTTTCGCTAAACAAATGAAGGGTCCACGGAAAAAACATGTCTAGTCCATTTAAATTTCAAGACAAAAAGCAACCTAACTTATAAATACATAAGGTACAAACTGGCTTTGTTATTATTAGTAAAAACTAAATAAAGGATATTATTTATTTATTACAAACAAACGTTTACATGACATTAAAGTAAACCCAATGCGCCATGAAACTTAAGCTTATAAATATCTATTTAGCCGACGAAACGGCGTGGCCCCGTTGTATCGTCGTCTCCGGTGTAGGATTCGGTAGGTTGCCTCGAAACCGTCGAAACACCACACCCTTCGGCCAGAAGTCAGCACATGCGATGGTCGCGCCTTGCGCTTCCTCGACACCGTTGTTAACCCCTCCTTATCCACATCGGTGCGAGAGGGCTTCTCCTTCGGAGGAACCCGAACTTCACGCGCTCTTGAGGGCGCGTCCTCTCGGTTGGCTGCGACAGACCGACCAGCTACGGCATCAGCATAGCGATGACGCGATTTAGAGGATGCGATAGGACATGTTCTTTCCGTGTACCCGATGTTCTGTACAAAATTATTTGAATACACGAAACAAATAGTTAGCAATAATTGGCTACTTGACTAAAAAAATATGGTGCCATGCGAACCACTTCTAGAGGTTAAAAGTCTATATGAGACCAACTACAATTGGAGTACAACAAAGGCCACAAATTTGAGACAAACTTAGGTTTGTACTATTACTTATTCTGTGCTTAGGTTAGGTCGCCGCCTGCGTCTTGGCCACAGAATAAGTAAGACCTGGCATCGTACAACAATCTTACACAAATCGACCTAGTCCCAAACTAAGCAAAGCTTGTACTATGGGTACTAGGCGACGATATACATACTTATATAGATAAATATATACTTAAAATACATAGAGAACATCCAAGACCCAAGAACAAAATCCGTGCTAAATGCACAAATAATGCCCTGGCCGGGATTCGAACCCGGGACCTCTAGCTTCGGAGGCAGTGTCAGTACCAACTAGGCTAAACAGGTCGTCAAAAAAATCGTAGCATTTAGAATTTATTGTAACACCATGCATTTTAACATGTGGCAAGTACCCAGTTGTAAAATATTTTATTCTATCAGGAATAAAATGAAACCATTGAACCAAAATAATAAAGAGCTCGTTTTATTTCTGTTCACTGTTTGCGCAAACGAATTTTACTGGCCTAACCATAAAAATAAGTGCGTAATGCAAGTAACACGTACTAAAAAAAGTATACATGTATTAGACAAATTGCTGTTTCCAGTTCTCTAACGGAAAATGAATACAATGACCACCACTTTAATGTATATTTTTCGTATTACTATTCTGTTGAGTCTCTTTACTGGCTCTTTGGGGAACGCCAATTCTAATTCGACACAAAGGTATGTACGGGCCTATGATGTTTGCCATTTTATCACTTATCGTCGTGGATAAGACATTCGTCACGTTCTGACAAGTATGCGAGTGCGAGAGTGACGGGCGTCTTATCCACGACGATAAGTAATAAAATGGCAACCATCATACACCCGCTGATGTAGTGTACAATGCTTTCCCATCGGCTAAATTCGGAATACGACAAGACCCGAAGAAGTGTCAATCAATTACGTATTTAAAGCAGAGCCGATCATTTAAGTTGTGCAGTAGTGAGAATAGATAAGATTTGTGTACATCTAATCTATTCTCACTAATGCACAAATCCAACAAACTGCTGTTTGGCGAAATTTTGTATATAGTCGTTTTTCAGTTTATCATTCGTGAACAATAAATTAAATAATTTTTAAGAAAAAAAACCGACTTCAATGGGGGAGGCCGGTAAAAGATTATTATACTTAGATGGTGCACTCTTAGATACAATAAAATAAAAATGGCTATAATGTATGTTTATAATGGTAGAAGACTAAGTACCCTCAATTCCTCATGGAATCATGAAAAAACCTTGCTTGCTTGACAAACAAAACGAAGAGAACAAATCGCCAAACGTGAACTACGCGTCGTTGAAGAGTTCCGTTCTGATCATCATCAGCAGTTCCACTTCATCAAATGTCACTTTTATGAATGAAAATGCTTGATTACTTCATGAAAATACTAAAATCACTATTTGTGTGCCTTTCACTTTGAGGAGTTCCCTCGATTCCTAATGGATCCCATCATCAGAACGCGAGCATGACAAAAATTAATCGTGAAAATAGAACTTGCTTAACAAACACAGCTAGGAGGACAAATCGCCAAACGTGAACTTTTTGTCGTTGAAGAGTTCTGTTCTGATCATCATCAGCAGTTCCACTTCATCCAATGTCACATTTTTGGATGAAAATGCTTGACTTGTTGATAAAAACACAAAAATTACTATATATTTGCCTTGAAGATTTGAGGAGTTCCCTCAATTTCTCATGGATCCCATCATCAGAACTGCGTTTTGACAAAAACAGGACCAATTTGGATATATATACTTACAATCAAAAAAAGAATTTTCCAAATCGGTTAAGAAATGACGGAGTTATGGACTAACAAACATTAAAAAAAAACATACAACCGAATTGATAACCTCCTCTTTTGAAATTTTGGAGTCGGTTAAAAAAGTAAGTTTCAGGGAGACAAGTAAGTGATATCTGACAGGCATAACTGCAAATGGTACTGAATTGACGCACAATTATATACAAACACAATATACACTTTTCTATGAACCAGCAATTAGTAGTTATTTAAGTCATTGCAAAAATAAAACTGCCATTTTAAAAGGGGGGTCTCTGGCATAAAAAATGCAAAATGCACGCAAAACTGTCAAGGGACTCTGACTTGGCAGTGTATTTCTGTATGGTAAAAGGTATGGGTGCCTAAATAATTATGAGCGGTAGTGCATTTGGGGGAGGCCTATGTCCAGCAGTGGACGTTCTTCGGCTGATATGGTGGTGGTGGTGGTAGTGTATTTTATGCAACAGTTACATAATAAGGGTACTTAAAACTTGAGAGTCGCTGTAACAAAACGAGCTTAGCGAATTTAATAATTTAATTTTGTTATTAAAGCAGTTATTTTGGAGTAGTAGCATTGTTATTTTGTAGTATGTACCCGAGACTGTAGTTTTATATTAAACTATACGATGTGAATTGTTTCGAAAAAATGACACCTCGCCGAGTTTCTTACGCCGGTTCTTCACGTGGCAGAGCTTTACTCGTTTTTCTCCGAACCGGTGGTAGTTTATTGATGGATTATCATACGAGTAGGTGCATATAATATGCCTAAATTGAAGAATAAATTACTTTTACTTTTATGATCTAAAATGTCATCATAATAATATTGTAATATAAATTAAATCCCCCCATGAAATTGGGGGAGGCCTATGTCCAGCAGTGAACGTCCTTGGGCTGACATTGTGATGTATTAAATCAACAATTAATCATGTTCTAAGCATATCATGTTTTTAGTTTAAGAATTTAATAGTACTCGTTAAGAACTGGATCACAACTGGACATAAACTTATCGAAAATATGCATAATATATTATTTTAGAAACGCATGTGGTGATATACCGACAAACAAAATATTTCATTTTCAGATACAAAGAAGCTGAATCGATGGCATTTGATACCCTTGTGAATTTCTTTCAATTATACGAAATGTGTGTGGGGTCAACCATGGGTAGTAAAAAGTTAGTAAAAAGTAAAAAAATATTTTGTATTAATTTACTACACCATCGTCCATGAGAAGAGCCCAGCTGTGGGTTATATAAAGGCCGATGATAATATAATTGACTACTTGACTGATCTATCTATGGTGACGTTCGAAGCAGGTTTTAGAGCGGATCAAATATTTATATGGATCCAACGACAAAGAGCACAAAGGCAAAAAATAGGAATAAACCTAGCTCGAAACTAGCCCCAGAAACTCCTCCTTCACCACAGGGCGAAATCGGAGACGTAATCAGAAGCAGTGCTGTCTCTCTTGCCATTCCGGCCATTCCGGGTGTTAGTGCACACGATCGCGGCTGACACCGCCGGACAGTGTCGGCATCGATCGATATTTCGCCTATTCGTAAAAACAAAAGTGATTATTATTATTATTTTCTTATACTACACAGGAAGTTTCAAGTTTTTTGTTTAATAAATACTTGCTCCCCGATTTTGGCGACTACTGTCTACAAGGAAAAATTACGAGGTATAAAATGTCTAATAACGCTTTAAATATGAATGACGATATGGAAAAATAAGGTCGAGGAATAAAAATGTCAAAATAGAAAGTGGTCGAAATATTCAAAATGACTCAAAGAGACAACAAATACCAAATCTTTTTTAGGGTTCCGTAGTCAACTAGGAACCCTTATAGTTTCGCCATATCCGTCTGTCTGTCCGTCTGTCAGTCCGAGGCTTTGCTCTGTGATTGTTAGTGCTAGAAAGCTGCAATGTGGTATGGATATATAAATCAATAAAACTTACAAAGTCGTAAAATAAAATCAAGAGCGTGTCGGGCCACGCTCAGTATAGGGTTCCGTAGTTTTCCGTCCGTCACATTAAGTTGACATATTAAGTACAGAAACACAAAACCTTTGAAAGCACGTCATTTCATTGTGATTTTGTAGAAATGACAGGTACAATAAACACCTGTTTATACGGTTAAATTACAAACTTAGTTCAGAAATTATTTTTGTAATTTTTTCAAAAACTATTCAACCTATCAAGTTCAAAATAATTTTCCTACAAAGTTTTTATAAAGTTCTACTTTTGAGATTTTTTCATATTTTTAAAACTTATGGTTCAAAAGTTAGAGGGGGGGGGACACATTTTTTTTTACTTCTGGAGCGATTATTTCCGAAAATATTAACATTATCAAAAAATGATTTTAGTAAACCCGTATTTATTTTTAAATACCTATCTAACAATATATCACACGTTACGGTTAAAATGAAAAAAAACACTCCCCACTTTACGTATGGGGAGGTACCCTAATAAAATATTTTTTTCCACTTTTTATTTTACCACTTTGTCGGCGTAATTGATATACATATTAGTACCAAATTTCAGCTTTCTAGTGCTAACGGTCACTGAGATTATCCGCGGACGGACGGACAGACGGACGGACAGACATGGCGAAACTATAAGGGTTCCTAGTTGACTACGGAACCCTAAAAAATGTGTCCCCCCTTCCCTAACTTTTGAATTTTGGGTCCAAAAATATGAAAAAAACATCGTGAAAGTAAAGCTTAATAAAGACTTTCAATGAAAACTATAATCAACATGATGAGTTGAGCTGTTTTTGAGTTATCGTAAAAAGTCTTCCCTTCTTAGTAAAAGACGTATGAATTTTCGGACCATTGGCGGTGTCAGTTAGTCTTTCTACATCTCTACATTTTTATACTTTGTCAATTATAATTTTCGACTTATTTTATTTTTTCACAATATTCAGTATTTAGACATTTCTTCGTAATTTTTCTTACAGACAGTAATCCCCTTAATTCTTTTTTACCCCTTCAGAGGGCTTAACTTATATTATTCGGTATATTCATGAAATAGATTTCATCCGGTATGACGCATGTAAAACAGAAATGTGTACGATACAGGCACTTGCACATGGACACCTTACCTATCTGACCCAGCTCATGTAAAACTGAGATAATAGAGTCAGTTGGTAGACGAGTTGTGCGACTTGTGTAGCGATGGATAGGCCTGCATTGAAATACTGTGGGAACACTGCCATAACCGATTCAAATGTATAGATACAATGACTTTTATAATTACTTGTGACTTTATATTATACTTAATGCATCAAGTGAGATATTATAACATTTCCTGATAACATGAGATAATATAACCTAATGATTAGTTTGGACATTTTGATTAAATTTAATAAGCATTATTATATTCTAATATGTATTGAAATTTTATTGTCGATAATAATACGAGTATATATTCGTATACAAAGCTACCGATAATTTGTATTGTATTATGTATTATGAATTAAAAAATAGAAATCTAAATCATATGATATGACATACATTCTTCACAGTTTTATAATCGACAACGTGCAAGCATTCTTGTTTTACCCGGCGAAAACGACTGTGGGGTACGCTCCGAAATTCTCAAGTAACCGCAAATTTTTTGCAAATCTGATAGGAACGACTGCATTCCAGCACATGTTAAAAAAGGATCTGACCGCGTTGCGCGAGAGTTTTATAGAAAAGCTCAAGTTTTGTGACCACACCGTGATGGATGAAGCTATGCTCAGAGATCTGTATGACAGACAGTATGTAGAATATAGTTATGTTAAATGATTTTCTTGAAATAAATCGGGTACCTATACGAAAGCGTCTTATTGGCACTTAAGGTTTGAATCGTAAGACCTCGTTTACACATCGAATATAATATTACACAATGCACCTTTTTACAAGCACTTAGTGTTAAAATATGCGAACATAACATTTAATGACGAAGGCGTAAGAGCGGACAGATATTTTTGTCACTGTGGGAAATTTGTACTTTGGGCGAATTTGTTGGCTTATGTTTGCATACTATTTCTTTTTAAAAGTTATAAAAATACGACATTTGACGCGCTTCGATATCCAACGGTAGGAACTTTAAGACAAAGGCAAATAATTTATCAGTCATTGTTGGGTCTATTGCCTTGTTCAGAGCTTGACATCTAGACTAGTAAAAATGCGAGTGGACTATAAACACTCTTAAGTATTGAGAATTACAAAAATATGGTAAGTTAGTTGGATCGTGTACAATATGTGCGGTACGCAGTGCGAGTGTAAGCTGAATCCCCGGACTACCTATACGGAATCATTGGGTTTGGGTAAGTTAAAATTGTACTCTGTAGATATATATCACCCGTGCTTTAAGTCATGTCAACTGACTGTTGAGGTTTTATGTTCCAAGCTAAGCAATAATAAATGTTTTCAATAGTGTTTTATTTGTTATGTCCATATTAATAAATGAAAAGTTATTCCATCCGTTTTTTGCTTGACCTGGTGTTGTTTTTACACGCCTTTACGATGTAGGAGACCATATTTTTGTTGATAGCTTGATAACGTATGAAACTGTATTTGACAGCATCTCGAGACGTACAGCCCTCTTACTCACAAACCGACTCGTCCTCACCTGTCACCTCCTAATGTCACCTCACACCTCACCCGTTTTATATGGAATCTGTAAAATGTCATTTGTCAAATTTGGATAGTTTCCATATAAAAAAGGTGAGGTGAGAGGTGAGGTGAGAGGTGAGGACGAGTCGGTTTGTGAATAGCCACAGATATCAGAGAAAAGCAGATAAGCGCTAATAAGTTGAACGTTTTCTATACTTCCGATCTATTCCCACTAACGTACTTATCAGTAAGTAAGAAAGAAATAGATATCATGTAGTCTGACAGGTCTTCATCTGTCATTGTCTCAACTATTCATCGCTTCGTGACGAGAGTTAGTGCAGTGAAAGATAATTTACTACGAAATATCGACATCGATATTCAATTATTATTGATATTCTTAAGTCGTATATCTTACTCCTATACTTTGTTGAAATATTTATGAAATTAAAAACACAAACTGCATTCAATATCAATAATAAATATAAATATAAATAAATATTAGGGGACAATCTTATACAAATCGACCTCGTCCCAAACTAAGCAAAGCTTGTACTAACCATGGGTACTAGACGACGATATACATACTTATATAGATAAATGCATAGAAAACATCCAAGACCCAGGATAAATGCACAAATCGCGATAAATGCACAAATAATGTCCGGACCGGGATTCCAACCCTGTCGTATGCAGGGTCACTACCAACTAAGCCAAAGTGGTCGTCAAACGTCAAAAGATTCTAATATATCCTACAAATTAAAATTATGTAGTTATGTAGTAGGTAATGACTAATGATTTTAAGCATTTTATACTCAAATGTTTATTTGAAACTTTAGGTTATGGTTGCCTCCAGGGCGCACCGGCCAGAACCCTTCCCCTTCCCCCAGACCCGCGAGAGTCCAGAGGAACTGGAAGAGCCCAGACACTCGTGGAGGTTACCCGACTAGCGACCCATCGTCGTCTAGACCATAACACCAGCCTTATTGAGCTTACTATGGGACTAGTTTGATTTTTATAAGAAATTGTCCCCTAATATATACTTATTTATTTATATATGCGTTTATAATCCAGTTTTGTCATAAAACAAATTATCTTAGCTCATTTAGATCAAAATATTTCTCCCAGATAAAAAAATATTAATGTATGCAACGTCTTAACATATTATGCCTAAACCTAAACCAAACCAACTCATCTGAAGCGGTCCCTGAAAATTCAGTAAATAAATATTGATCTTTCCCAACTTACCTCAAGGGGCATCTGGAATATTGTAGGTATTGCATCTGGCAATAATAATCTTTTATTGTTCTTAGTAACATAAAAGTCACTTTTAAAATGTTTGGAGCAGATTCTGTGATGTTTGGTCGGCGTCCAATTATTGCGTCCTACTGCGTCAATCCATTTTTGAAGTAAATTATTATTCGGAAATCTAAAGTTGACAAATAACCATGTAATTAATAATTTAACGCAATAATATCTCGTCTAAATGCTTACGTAAATAATTCATATCGATAAATTGTCGACATATTTTTTTTCATTAAGTAACAGCACTAGCCCTGTTCACGACAGATGAAGTTTTACCAAAAAACCTTTCTGAAATGAATTTGGAACTACGCAAAAGGTACATTTTGTAGTATCCAGCATCTGTAGTCTATCTCAGACTATTATGTTGCATAATGTTCGTGCCATTTTTGAAATAATAGCAAAAGTTTCTTACCAATGATAACTGATATTTTCTCCGGACATTTTCACTGATTTTAAACTGCTCCGGCACCATTGCACTACGTACCACATTTCTGCTTACTTGTAAATAAAGATTGTTGAGTTTTGATACATATAATTTCGTAATTTTCACAATATCTATTGCACTTTCGGTACCGTTTTGTTTTTGACGTATCGTTGTGATGTTTACTAAATTCACTCTGGTGTGACATGGTGTGTTTTTTAAATCGGGACAATTCGTTAATATCGTACTAGTTGTCCCATTCTAACTCATTTTGGTGTGCCATAAGGATTAACGAGACAACTATATGAAAAATCGTCTGGCTTAATACTGCGAGTCTGCTTTTATATGATGTCTGTGTGAATAACACACCAGAAGTGTTATTCACAAACCGACTCGTCACCCCACACCTCACCCGTTTTTATATGAAAACTGTCAAATTTTGACAAATGACAATTGACAGTTAAAATAAATGGTTGGCAACGAACGTAAGAATGTAATCAACGTTGTCTACCACGGTTGTATCAGGTTGTATCCCCGATACAACCAGCTGGTTTTTTTTGACGTATGCATGTATTACGCTGGTATTACGCTGGTAAGTATCAACAATTCTGAATATGGAAATTTGAAAAAAAGGATCATGTATCACTTTCAAAACCTTAGTCTTTTAACCCCCGACGAGAAACGCAAAATAGAAGTGTTATACGATAATCATGTGTATGTGTGTGTCTGTCCGTGGCATCGTAGCTCTTAAACGGGTGAATCGATTTGAACCGAAATAGAAATCGTTTCAGTTGTTTTTGAGATATTAAACTTTAAATTAAAATGTCGGTGGTTTTTCAACTTTTCAAGTTGTCAGTTATGGATAATGTTTATTAAATTTGTATATTTTATTTTTTTGTTTGTAATTGAAATCTCGAACACCGCTCTAACAATTTTAAAGAAATTAACTATACAAGTATAGGAGTTGACGAGGGCGAAAAATTGATCTAGCTTGGTCTCATCTTCGGGAAAACTCGAATTCTCCGAGAAAACACGGAACAGAGCTCGGTCGCCCAGATATAATTTACGTATACAGCTGCTGTAAAATCTAGACACGCGGCAGCGTGTCCAGCCAAGTTCACCCCAGGAACTGGAGGACAGCAGACGTGTGTTATATTACACGAACCGTTTGGAGCCACTTTTGACCCCCCAATAACTCCAAATCTATCTAACATAAAAAAATGAAATTTGGTACATGTATTAAGATCCTTTAGAACAACTAGAACCCCAAATTTAATAAATATAGGTTTAATAATTATTGAGATATTAAATTCCAAAAAACGGCATTTTTACCACTGACTGACTGACTGACTAGTAATCAAAAACCGAACCCACTTCCAGGTGAACTAGAAAGCTGAAATTTGGCATGCAGCTTGGCAATTGTATGTGTACACCAGAAAAATCAGAAAACTGTGATTTTTTTATTAGTTTTGTAAGACATCAATTCGCCGAGAGATGGCGCTGGCCTCGAGTTAGAACGCGCTAACGACATGTCAACGGAGAATCATGAGTACCGAGATGTAAAACATCGTTTGCTGTTTTCTAGTACACTAATTCACCAAGAGATGGCGCTGGCGTCGAGTAAGAACGTGCTAACGACTTGTCGACGTAGAATCATGAGGACTGAGATGTAAAATAACGTTCGTTGTCTTTAGTTAGGCGCACGTATGAACTTGGTTGGCAGCATTCAAGCTATTGAACACCTTCCAATACTTTTGTGCATTAGGGCACTATTTAGGTCGCAGTACGGTGTGTAGGGTCAAGGGTCTCGTCCGAAACGCCTTCTGTTCCGTAAGCAGTATAGTGTTAATTAGTGCAGTGTATCTAACTGTCTCTAATAAACCTTCGCTATTTAATATACGCTGTTTTCGTCTACGAAAGTGTAACCACCCTTACAGTTTTATTATTATTATTATTTAATATAACTCCGTCATTTATTAACCGATTTGGAAAATTCTTTTTCTTTTGAAACTGTATACTTCAGGGGTATTCCCATAGTTATCAGGTAAGAATCTGATCATAGGGTCCTGGAGAAATTGAGGGAACTCTTCAAATATTTAAGGTGTACCTATAGCTATTTGGGTATTTTGTAAAGTAACTCGTGCATTCGCTCTTAAAAAGCACCATTTGGCGAAGATTGACAAAAAGTAATGATATCCCATCAAAACCATAAATATGAAAATGGGAGCCAAGTTCAATATTAAGAATATGCGTTGCTTGGTTGTCGTCTTCACCAACAAAAGGATTGAGATCTAAATGGGTGCCAAGTTCCGTAGATTCTCTGAAATGGTGCCAAGTCCGGCACTACATTGTTTACAGTAAAATTAATTTACTGTGGCTTAATGCATTTTGAGCCTTAACTTGGCGGTTTTCTATGCAGTATGTTATAATACTATAAAAGCTGTTGGATATTTAAGAAAACTGCGAAGTTAAAGCTCAAAATGCACTAAGCCGCAGTAAATTAATTTTACTGTAAACAATGTAGTGCCGGACTTGGCACCATTTCAGAGAATCTACGGAACTTGGCATCCATTTAGATCTCAATCCTTTTGTCGGTGAAGACGACAACCAAGCATCGCATATTTTTAATATTGAACTTGGCTCCCATTTTCACATTTATGTTTTTGATGGGATAGACAATTTAACTGTAAAATAGTGGCCCTGAGAGAGCCCCACCCGTTCATTGCAGATTATCCTGATTACGTAACCACTATGGTACCGGTACCGGGCTCCACATAGCCTTTACGTCTTATTTATAATCTTATTAGAAAGGACGACAGCAACCTCATACTTAGATCGGGTCTCGAAGATCTTCATACGCCATTAGTGAACAGTTATGCCATTCACCACCTATCTCGAATGACCTAATGTCTCTTCTCTAGCATAACTAGACCCCGAGATTCATGAACTCATCGGAGGTCATACTGGTTCGGCGAGTTCTCTGTAAACTGTTGTAAATACCGGCCCCGGTGATTACATTGAGGTTGGTGTTGGCAGAATTTACATTAGGTAGGGAACTATTCTCGTGCACGTTTAAATTATTTTTCATCTAACTTACTCGTAAAGGGTCTTATTGCACGCAGACGTATAGAGCAGATATTATAGCAGGGGTTGTGTAAAAACTTTCATACACCATACCCATTACCGCCCCAAAACAACTTAATATGTATGTTTGTTATTCTTCAGCTATATGTAGTCTGAAGTTGAAGGTTGAAAATAAGGCATAGGAGAAACAAAATATACATGTATATACATATATGTATAAATTGTAACTTAGTTTTGAAATCATTATAGATGAATAAAAAACAAATCTAATCTAGATAGAGATTGGTTATAATTTCCATTAGTATTTCGATATATGTATATCGAAAAAAATAATATACACTAGCTGGTACCCGCGACTTCGTCTGCGAACAATTCACACAATATCTTTATAAATTGTAGCCTATGTGTTATTTTGATGTATAAGCTATATTATTATAAATTTTCATCAAAATCCATTCAGTAGTTTTTACGTGAAAGAGTAACAAACATCCATCCAAACTTACAAACTTTCGCGTTTATAATATTAGTAGGATTAATTATTTTTTTGTAATATTTTCAAAATTATCGCCCGATAAACTTTAAAACTTCGGAGATAAGGGGGCGCAATGGCTTTTTTCATCATTTACTTTTATAAACCAAAATTAATCACGTGACCTCATTATTGTCGGATTTTTTGTTGATTTCGGTGCCATTTTTAGTTATGTATATTTTAGGGTTCCCGGGCTCTTACGAAAAAACTAAAAAAAATCAAGAAACATGCCCCCATACGTCCCACAGTAATGAAACGCTAATACAATGACCAAATGGTGTTGTCTTTCACCGAAAAGCTAATGTTCATGTCTACTCTACCCTATCGCTCAGCTATGCAATACACAACCGATTACAATTTAATCGAACCATATCGAACTGACCAGTGACCACCAATTTTTTTATCCATTTTATTACTGCTACGTTGGATTAAATAATCGTCCGTATTATTTCGCCGTAAGGTTCGCCTACACCCCGCCATATGCGCAAACAAATGAACGGGAAGCCGCAAATGTAGCCCCGACCTCAATTCCGGGGACCGCTACCTTCACACTCGTTTGTAAAACCCTCAAATATATTGCTTTTTGCGTGATAATCCCAAGCGCAAGCTCCATCTCTCTTTGTCGTGGGAATCGGAATGTGTCGGAACAGTGGGCCAATTCCTTGGCCCGATGCTCGATCAAGATAAATGTATATTTAAGAATCGTTTCAGTTCAGTCCAAATCAGTACTTTTCACCTCTATAAAAGGAGATGCTATCTATTCAGTGATACGAGATAAGAATGGGGTTGGACCAACCAATTAGAACAGCGTGAATGGCGAACCACGCTATTGTAAAAAAATCGGCCAAATGTGTGTCGGGCCACGCGCTATAAAGGGTTCCGTACCGACTACTCTACATTTAAAACACTATCCTGTACTTTGAAAAAAAAATCGTATCTTAATGAGGAACTTACGCAACTTACATCCTTTGTTAGAAACGAACTATTTTGTCTATATTTTTCAAAATTCAAGGTATGAGTTATAAGTTATAAGGGTAAATTTTCGTCTATTTTCTTAAATAATTTCAAACTATTCATCTCATTATTATGAAATATATATTTCAGATACACACATAATCGACGAACATATAATCTCCGAAACATAAAAATTAAAATAATGACTACGTCATATAAAAAAATAACAATAAATGCTACGGGACAATTTTTTTACACAAATCGAACTAGTCCCATAGTAAGCTCAAAGAGACTTGTGTTATGGATACTTGAAGACGATATACTTAATAGATATATACTTAAATACAAAGAAAACATCAGAGTCTCAGAAATGTATTCTTTGTGTGTTGTTTCTGCTCACCACAGAAACAAATACCCTTACCGGGATTCAAACCCGGAACCTCTAGCTTCGGAGGCAGTGTCACTACCAACTGGGTTAAACAGGCCGATAAAACGGAACACACAAGAATTATAGAAGATTACCGAAGTAGGAAATATAAAGTAATTGTGACGCCCGCCACCATTAGTCATTATGCCATGAATGCCAGCTTTATGGGAAACTGCAAACGTTTTAAACTGAAATGGGATATTATTGGGAATTATAGGGATTCGTGGTATCACCACGCCTTCTCCTTTAGACGTTCCGGTAAAAATTGTTGCCTTTATAATATTCCACCCCGGCTCTGTGACACGTAACCTACTGGCGTTGCACATCAAGCTTACGCATCAACAAAACAGGGACACCAACCTTCAGCTTCAGTTTTTAGGAAGGCACTCCTGCTAGTTCTCAGCTGTTGAGAAATTCAACAGGATTATAGTTTTCCAGGCATTTAAAAAAATTAAGAACCTTCTCATCATCAATTAAACACACTGGAAAATTCCCATGCTTGCTACTTTTTAGGGTTCCGTACCCAAAGGGTTAAACGGGAACTTTATTAAGTACTAAGACTCTGCTGTCCGTCCGTCCGTCCGTCTGTCACCAGGCTCTTTCTCATGAACCGTCATAGCCAGACAGTTGAAATGTTCACAGATGATGTATTTCTGTTGCCGCTATAACAACAAATACTATAAACAAAATAAAATAAATATTTAAAGGAGCTGCCATACAAAAAAACTTTTTAAAAGTTGGGTTTCAAAATGCATGGTTAAACTAAAATCCGACTCGCATTTGACCAAAAATTCTACTTGGTATTATTTAACGTTATTATTACTGTTAAAAATATATATATATTATCATTTCAATTAAATTAAAAAAGGTTATAATAAACTGTCTTATGTTGTATAGATAATAGTACGGAACCCTTCGTGCGCGGGTCCGACTCGCACTTGGCTAGTTTTTTTCCTTATTTTATTACTTTTGATTAGGAAAATCTGTCAAGCTAGCTTCAATAGCTCTGCTCGGCATGCTGCGGCACTGCTCCCCGCACATGTTCGCCGACGACCTGTGCGTGCTGAGCGCCGGCGCCGCCGCCGACCTGGCCGGCCCCTGCCGCTCGGTGCAACAGGACGTCGACGCCGTAGTCAAGTGGTCGCACGATAATGGCATAGTGTTAAACGCAGATAAAACCAAACTACTAATTTTACACTCACCTTATTTAAACCCTTCCTGTTCACCAGAGCCTACAATACACACATGACTTGTCCTGTTTCCATAATAATCTAGTTTTATGCCAATGTAAGGTTTTCATGGTCATCTCATATAGAGTATATATGTAGTAAATTAAGAGTCCTACTTGGTAGATTTTATCACCTAAGCTATAGAGTCCCTACACGCACCCTAAAATGTATTTATATTAGTGTCCGACCGAAGTTTCGGCTTCGGTTTCGGTTTCGGCCAGTTTCGGCCTAAAAATCATGTTTCGGCCCAAGGTTCGGTTTCGGCCAAAAAAGTGCCGAACCTTTCGGCCGTGCCGAAACTTACAACTTTTGTACCTACTTTCGGATCGTGAATTCTAATTAGTCTTTCGAGGCTGGCTGAATGTGATCTGTTAACATTAAATAAGTTCAAAATATTATTTTAGTTAATTTTATATCTTGTTTAGTAGCTGTTCGATTTAGTCATTCTCAAAGGCATGGGACAGGAGTTTGGTTGTTCTTCTTCAAAACTGAGACCATGGAGAACTTAAGTAATATGCTCGATTATCTAATGGGCTTCTAAAGAAGTTGGGCTTAAGATGAACATGGACCAAACGAATATCATAACTAACGTCCATGTACCTATGTAGTACGTACTCCAGTTAAGATCAGAGACTCTACGCTCAAAGTTATCCACAAATTTGTGTACTGTCCCTGAGCCTAGGACAAACAGTTCAGTTGGGCAGGAGCAATTTCGAGAAGGAGATCAATTTTCAAAAATGACTTGGCTGGGTGGCATTCGGGAGACGCAATATCTTTTCGTCATGTATCGATTATCCTCTCGTCAATAGTTAAGTAAAAGTCTTTGACCAGTGCGTGGTGCCATTGATGACCTATGGCTCCGAAAAAGGAGGGTCAAAGTCACTCAAAGAGCGGTGGAGAGGGCTATGGCCTATGCTCGAACTTACTCTGCGAGATCTAAAAAATGTGGGTATCGTACCCGCAGACAAATCAAAGTAACTGGCATAGCCTGAAGGTTTGCCAAACTAAATTGGCAGGTGCGGGCCATATTGCCCGGAGAACCGATGGTCGGTGGGCAAGCGAGTTCTCGAGTGGCGACCACGTACCGGACGTAGCGTAGGAACAAGGAATGTTGCTGAGCTGCCCCCACAAGGTTGCTGAGGCTTGATGTAGGCTGATGACCTGATTAAGGTCGCGTGGGTCCGTTGGATGCGGGTAGCTCCTAATTGATTGTTTTGGCATTCTCTGGGGGAGGCCTATGTATGACATGATGCCCGCGGTTACCTATCATCATCATACCTCTCGCCATCGAGCTCATCCCCACACCTTAGAGCCATTGCGTTCTCATACAGTACGTCTCAATAGGTACTTTATACCCAGAACACTTTAGTAGCTAATACCTGCCGAGGTATTACTAAAGGGCTACAGCATGGGATTCTTCAAAAAAGGCGTAAATAAGAGCCAGGATAATCTGGTCCACTTCAACCCCACCAAGACACAAGTATACGCGTGCACTACTAAAAAAAAACCCATTCACTGTTGCCCATTCCAAGACATTAAGAGAGTTTTGGGATCCTTGGTGTCGACATTTCCAGCGACGTCTAGTTTCGGAGCCACTTAGATGACAAAGCCAGGCTGGCATCCAAAAAGCTGTACTCAAAAGAGCGAAAAGATACATCACCCCTGGACAGAGACTTCTATATTATAAGTCTCAAGTCCGTCCCCACTGAGTTGGCTGTCACCTCTGGGCCGGAGCACCTGGATACCAGCTTGGGCCTTTTGAATTGCCAAACTGACGAGCGATATTGAACCGTTAAGTTTAAGGAAAAAATTTGCCTCCTTGTGCGTGTCCTATGGCTTGTTTAATGGGTTGTGCTCCTAAGAACTGTTCAATATGATGCCTACGGCCGCTTTCTACTATCGCACAGCTCGCCGTCCGCAGGGCATTCACCCTCACACCTAAATGGTCACGTTCGGTACGA
Source organism: Notocelia uddmanniana (assembly GCA_905163555.1). NCBI lineage: Eukaryota > Metazoa > Arthropoda > Insecta > Lepidoptera > Tortricidae > Notocelia > Notocelia uddmanniana. The sequence goes on along the minus strand of LR991059.1, from coordinate 17,974,762 downwards.
TTCCAAAGGAATTCCCCTCGTCGAGGTTTTCCCGAGGGACTACAGTATAGGGTTCTTCAAGAAAGGAGTGTATAAAATTTTAAAGAGTCGGCAACGCGCAATTGTCACCCCCAAAGTTGCAGCCGTCCATAGGCTGCGGTGACCGTTTACCATCGGGCGGGCCATACGCTAGTCTGCCACCGATGTGGTATTAAAAAAAACTTGTTTAAACAACGCACCTACACGGATTATAGGTGTTTCATTGAATATATGATTCATATGTCTAAAAAGAATGGCCTACTGACATTTTATTCAACGATTTTAACACGTCTGTAAAAGTTTCGGTTTAGGTTTCGGTTTCGGCCGAAACTAGAGCCAAAACCGAACCTTCGGTTTCGGTTTCGGCCAAAAAACATGTTTCGGTCGGACACTAATTTATATATCACTAGTGGAATCAATTATAGGTTACTCTCTGGATTGCTACGGCTCACTTTTAAAACGAATTTAGAAAAATTAGAAAAGCTACAAATTAGATTTCTCAAACTATTAGTAAACAATAAAACTAAAATTAAATATAAAAATGATTATTATAAGTTATTTAAAACAAGTAAAATTCTTAACTCTAAGACACAAATATTTATTATTAGTTAATCAACACGGCAATCAAGAGAGTTACTTATCTCAAATGATCCAAAAACATGACACCAGCCCGGCTAGTATGATAGCTTATACCGTCACGTTATATGGCCAAAATGTACTGAAACGTCACATAAAACGTGACGGTATAAGCTATCATACTAGCCGGGCAGGTCTGCAGTGGGGCTAGTATGATCGCTTATATGTCGGACATATAGCATTCGTCCCTCTCGCACTTACATACTTGACAGTACGGGACGAATGCTATATGTCCGACATATAAGCGATCATACTAGCCCTGCAGCTGCGGGTAAGTATGCTGTCCTCAGATTAAACAATTACTATGTGGATAGGCTCATCGAAAAGCGCCTTACCTGCGGCTATTAGAAAGGAGGGAAACAAAAATAAATTCAAAAGAGCATTGCTCAAATACTACTTCGACAGTAATTAAATTCAATATACCGTAGGTATTTTATATTTGTATACTCGTACATTAAGACTTAACCACTAATTATATAGACTCATGGATCCCACAGTCAAACTGTGCAAACAGTTTTGCGGGACGTTGTATTTATTTTTAAGCTTTTGTCAAGTAATTGTTTTGATAAATAAATAATAAATAAATATAAAATTTAGCTGGCCCCTGCCTTCATAGGTGACTATAGATCTAAGGTGCTCGTACTGTCAATGTTGACAATTGGGCACAATTGACAACATTTTATTTTTTAAAACAGGTTTTTTCCAATGAAATCAAATAGATGATAAAAAGTGAAGTAAAACCACATTTTTAAATTCTCGAAAATATCCCCACCACCACCACCATATCAGCCCTAGGACGTCCACTGCTGGACATAGGCCTCCCCCAATTTCATAGGGGGTAAATGCCATAATCGCCACGTTTGGCATGCGGGTTGGCGATCGCAGTATCTCCACCGCACTCAAGGAATGCTGCTGCCCATTCCCCGGTGGAAAATATCCCAATTTCATATAAATAAATCCATTTCAAAAGTTCCTCATTCTAAAAGAGAGTAAGTGACAAGTAAGGCGTCACAACGTAACAAATCAGACAGAAGCACTGTTACTAAGACAAATTTACTAAGGAAAGTGAACTGCTGTTCTTTTTGTGCGCTGTGACTGTCACAATTTCATACTATGACGTCAGTACTACGATGCGGGCTTTCTTCACATTTTCGTGAATATTTTAAAAACTAATAGCTATAAAATATATATATAAAAAAATGCGGTTTCTTGTTAACAAATTAACGAAATGAGTTAAGATTTCATACTAATTAAAAATGTGAAATGTTGTCATTTGGGCTGCCCAGCCCAAGTGATCTCCCATAAGGCACTGGTCCCACCGCGAGCTAGTAAACTATGAGCTATCGGCTATTTTCTAGCCCAAGAAACGAACAAAAGATAATCGCTTCCGTGTAAATAAAAGAGAGATATATATTTTTATAGTTAATCTCTCGCTGTTCACACTGCCGGCGAGGACACTATCCCACCGCCCGGCGAGTAAGCTATAATTCCATAGAATTTTTACTAGCCTCCCGCCGATTGTCAATTGTTTCTAGTACAGAATTTTCATAATTCATAATTCATGTATTGCATCTTAATCATGTGGTACAAAATAGGTGTTACATTAGGGTTGGATCACACATGAACCCTGTTAGGGCGCGGCAAGTATTTCTTAAAATTAAAGCTAAAACTAGGAGATGAAGTTTAGAGTTTACAATTCTTTACCTAGATATAATTTTTTGATAGTTATTATTGATTTTTTCTAATTTACCTACTTAATAAAATATTTAATTTACATTTTACTAGTTGCTCGCCGAGCTCGCCGATATCTGGCGGTGGGACCGCTGTTTGCTAGTTGACGGCAGCGATAAAAGCTATCGACTATAAAACTAGCTCAGCGGTACTCGCCGATGCCTGATAGAACCCCGGCTAGTGGAACGAGTAATCGCCCGACGCACGCGAACACTAGCTTATAGCCGGGCGTCAAAACTATACTAGCTTCTCGCCTCTCGCCCACTAGTTTGTAGTTTATAGTTCTACTCGCTCATAGTTTGTAGCCGGCGGTGGGACCAGTGCCTAAAGCCGGGTCCACAGCGCCATGTTTTTCGTGTTTGCAAACATCAAACATGTTTTTCGAACACAAAATAGGCGTGGCCTCAATGTTAAGGCCGGTCTACTGCACCAAAAATCCAACAAAACATGTTTGATGTTTTCAAACACGAAAAACATGGCGCTGTGGACCCGGCTTAGCTGTCAAACAATTATTATGGTGCGAAGGCAGTGATTTAAGATATTGGCTATGTGCGAAGTTGGTAGGGGTAAGCTAGGCGATTGTAGCGCACACCATGGGAGAAATGTGCACTTACCGGGGACAACTGTCAAATTTACTTTCACGTTTTCTATTGGCTATGTGCGCGCTGAAACGTCAAACGTCAAAGGTCCCGAGGCAATGTCAAAACTCAGAGATGTCAAATAATGACACATGAATATTTTATTTACTTTAGAAAGACCCCGTATTGAAATTTTACTGAAATAAGAGAATAAATAAATACTTACAAACGAAACGAATCGTAGGAAACCGTTAAGTAACCAATAGAAAACGTGAAAGTAAATTTGACAGTGGTCCCCGGTAAGTACACATTTCTGCCATGGTGTGCGCTACGATCGCCTAACTTACCCCCACCACCTACTTCGCACATAGCCAATTGGTTTCTTAACGGTTTCCTACGATTTGTTTCGTTTGTATGTATTTATTTATTCTCTTATTTATTTCAGTAAAATTTCCAATACGGGGTCTTTCTCGTTTAGGCTGAATAGGGCGTAGTTTTGGTTTATGTATGTGTGAGTGAACTGTATCTACTTAGTGGGCATAGTTTTGATGGCTTCGCTAGGTTGTTCGTGACACTCCGTCTACATATATTTTTTAATTGGTCTGAGAGTTATTGTTATTATTATTACTTAGTGAAGAACGAAATAAATACTTAAATAAGCTTCGTTCATTCAGACTTTAAATATTTCAGAAATCAACTGTATGCACGATACCGATACACTCATATCATGATCCGTATCTCGTGAATAATTATGAATATCGTCACGTTATATACCTGAAATATACTGAAACGTTCCATAAAACGTGACGGTACGGTATAAACTATCGCGCTAGCTATCTAGGCAGTAGTGTGATAATATTAATTATGTAAAAGGCCCCTATGCACAGATATCAGAGAAAAGCAGATAAGCGCTAATAAGTTGAACGTTTTCTATACTTCCGATCTATTCCCACTAACGTACTTATCAGTAAGTAAGAAAGAAATAGATATCATGTAGTCTGACAGGTCTTCAACTGTCATTGTCTCAACTATTCATGGCTTCGTGACGAGAGTTAGTGCAGTGAAAGATAATTTACTACGAAATATCGACATCGATATTCAATTACTATTGATATTCTTAAGTCGTATATCTTACTCCTATACTTTGTTGAAATATTTATGAAATTAAAAACACAAACTGCATTCAATATCAATAATAAATATAAATAAATATTAGGGGACAATCTTATACAAATCGACCTCGTCCCAAACTAAGCAAAGCTTGTACTAACCATGGGTACTAGACGACGATATACATACTTATACAGATAAATGCATAGAAAACATCCAAGACCCAGGATAAATGCACAAATCGCGATAAATGCACAAATAATGTCCTGACCGGGATTCGAACCCTGTCGTATGCAGGGTCACTACCAACTAAGCCAAAGTGGTCGTCAAACGTCAAAAGATTCTAATATATCCTACAAATTAAAATTATGTAGTTATGTAGTAGGTAATGACTAATGATTTTAAGCATTTTATACTCAAATGTTTATTTGAAACTTTAGGTTATGGTTGCCTCCAGGGCGCACCGGCCAGAACCCTTCCCCTTCCCCCAGACCCGCGAGGGTCCAGAGGAACTGGAAGAGCCCAGACACTCGTGGAGGTTACCCGACTAGCACCCCATCGTCGTGTAGACCATAACACCAGCCTTATTAAGCTTACTATGGGACTAGTTTGATTTTTATAAGAAATTGTCCCCTAATATATACTTATTTATTTATATATGCGTTTATAATCCAGTTTTGTCATAAAACAAATTATCTTAGCTCATTTAGATCAAAATATTTCTCTCAGATAAAAAAAATATTAATGTATGCATGCAACGTCTTAACATATTATGCCTAAACCTAAACCAAACCAACTCATCTGAAGCGGTCCCTGAAAATTCAGTAAATAAATATTGATCTTTCCCAACTTACCTCAAGGGGCATCTGGAATATTGTAGGTATTGCATCTGGCAATAATAATCTTTTATTGTTCTTAGTAACATAAAAGTCACTTTTAATATGTTTGGAGCAGATTCTGTGATGTTTGGTCGGCGTCCTACTGCGTCAATCCATTTTTGAAGTAAATTATTATTCGGAAATCTAAAGTTGACAAATAACCATGTAATTAATAATTTAACGCAATAATATCTCGTCTAAATGCTTACGTAAATAATTCATATCGATAAATTGCCGACATATTTTTTTTTTCATTAAGTAACAGCACTAGCCCAGTTCACGACAGATGAATTTTTACCAAAAAACCTTTCTGAAATGAATTTGGAACTACGCAAAAGGTACATTTTGTAGTATCCAGCATCTGTAGTCTATCTCAGACTATTATGTTGCATAATGTTCGTGCAATTTTTGAAATAATAGCAAAAGTTTCTTACCAATGAAAACTGATATTTTCTCCGGATATTTTCACTGATTTTAAACTGCTCCGGCACCATTGCACTACGTACCACATTTCTGCTTACGTGTAAATAAAGATTGTTGAGTTTTGATACATATAATTTCGTAATTTTCACAATATCTATTGCACTTTCGGTACCGTTTTGTTTTTGACGTATCGTTGTGATGTTTACTAAATTCACTCTGGTGTGACATGGTGTGTTTTTTAAATCGGGACAATTCGTTAATATCGTACTAGTTGTCCCATTCTAACTCATTTTGGTGTGCCATAAGGATTAACGAGACAACTATATGAAAAATCGTCTGGCTTAATACTGCGAGTCTGCTTTTATATGATGTCTGTGCCCCTATGTGCTCTATTCAATGTTGACATTGACACTATTGACAGTAACAGCTAATACTTTGTATTGTAGTACGAGTGGTCGTGTACTGTTAGTAAAACCCGTATCTAAATAAATTTTAGTCGTAAATAGGAAGACAATTTAGCTACACATTAAATACTAGCCAATTCTATACAAATAAATTAGTTTCATCAGGTAAGACGAGTTATTATAAATATATAATTATCATTTGTCTTAATGATAGCTTCGTTATCCCGGATCCGGGCAGCTTATTATCGAAACATTTAATGATAGTTTATTTCATTACCTATTTCTTCTCGTACAATTAAATGCTTACATACATACATATCACTGTAGCTGCTTAAGCGTCTAACATACGATTGTTAATCAAAATTTGTAGAGCTGGCGTACAAGACCCCGAGTGTCTTGAGTCAAACTATTATGAGATACGATGGAAAGATATAGATAAATATTATACTTTGGTATTCACACGCAATTTCATTCGCGTCAAAAACTTTATTGCAAGTTTCGGGAAGACTACATGGTAATTTTAGTAAAACTTATTTATTTACTGAATTCCATTTTTTATTAACTTAATAGAACAAGGTCAGAAAAGTATATTTTTGTTTTACCTATATTCGGAACTTTTTGACCGAGCGAGTGAAGTGTCTCTGTTTCAGCTTTCGACAAAAATTCTTTCATATATCTGTATGTCTGTCTGTCCGGATGTTCTCCTCTACGGGTCGCAATTCTCAACAGATTCTCGTGAAATTTTGTGAGCAGGTTCGATAATTATATTGATTTCTTTATCATCAAGTCAGGTTTTGGAAAATTTAACATTTGAAATATTTTTTTGCGTGTTCTACTGCTCACAGTGTCACTAGTTTTACCTATATTCTGAACATTGTCAATTGGAAATATACTTTTACTGAGAAAAATATTCGAAAGTTAAGTGCTCTACATGCTTCCCTAAGACTCAGTACATTTCATATATTTTTAGACACACCTGCCTATCATCTATTTGTAGCAAAAATGTAATTTAGTCGTTGTGATTTGTGCACTATCATACTAATTGCACCAAAATTTGCTGAGATTGCAAATATACCATTAAGTTCCTATACTTATAGATAAGGAGCAGAAATGGCATAGCAAAAATCAAACAACAAGTGAGATTAAACATTGTATTTTGTCGACTATTAATAAATAATTCTTACATAACATTGTTTATATAGTAACAATCTATGATTAAAACAGATGAAAACAATTAATTACAACAGGTATAGATTTAACTCTTTGAGTATACTTACGGTTATTCATATTTTTGTCATTTGTTGTTTCACTTTTTCAGTTAAATCAAATTATTGTTTATACATTTTTTTGCTTATGATAATTAGTTCAGTTCAGTGTCTGTGTTTGTTTGTTTGCATATGTCTATAAAACTACTTATCAAAGGTCATCAGATTGATGGCCAGTACCTACGTAATATGATATCATTAGGTACCACGGCAATTCTTGTTTTGAAAAAATGACTAAAATGAATGCCTCATAATAAGAAATCCACAAATTATTTATAAGGAACAATAAAATATTATTATAATAATTCCTTTTAAATTTTCCAAAAGTTATCTCGAAGAGATCGCTCATTCGCGATAAGACTGCCTGTTAATTACTTTACACTTAATATTCTGTATTTATCGACATATATTTGTATATCGAAATTCGATAAATGAGAAGTCCCTATGTCAGCTCTAAAGTGCTACGAGAATTCCGACCCCTGCTTATGAATAAAGCAAGTCCAATTTAACTATACAAATAAAGTGTAAAGACCTTTATTTCCCAATACTTAATAACTAGGACAGTTAATTTATTAATATAAAAACCTAAAATCCATGTACAGTCGAGGAATAAGAAGGTTTGTCACTTTTCTACTCTATTTTTATGGTGTTAAAGTCGAAAAGTGACAAACCTTTTCATTCCGCGATTATGCATAAAATTAAATGTAATTTATTTATATGAAGGTATAAATATAAATCGGCCAAGAGTATGTCGGGCCATGCTCAGTGTAGGGTTCCGTAGTTTCCCAATGAACTTACTCTACAAAAAAAAAAAAAACAAACAAAAGGGAATACTATATAACTCAAAAACGGCTTAATTGATCATGTTCGCTATGGTTTTCGCTGAAAGTCTTTATTAAGCTTTACTTTCATGATTTTTTTCATATTTTTTGGACCCATAGTTCAAAAGTTATAGGCCCCCTGGCCACGTTTTTTTTTCTTTTGGAGTGAATATTTCTGAAAATATTGACTTTATCAAAAAAAAATTGATGAACACCTCTATTCATTTTGAAAGACCTATCCAACAACACCCCACCACTATAGGGTTTAAGCAAAAAAAACATCCCCGCTTTACGGGAGGTGGTTTTATTTGACGTCTTTGTCAGTTTTATTAATTTTTATACCCATACTAAATTGCAGCTTTCTATCAATAACAATCACAGAGCAAAGCCTCGGACAGACAGACGGACAGAAATACAGACGGACGGACAGGACATGGCGAAACTATAAGGGTTCCTAGTTGACTACGGAACCCAAAAGTGCTACATGAGAATCACTTATCGATTATCAATAAACTATAATGTTTACCCCTATTGATGTTTGATTTTTCCTATGACAATTCTGCTGCTTGTCTATAAGTACAGGAAGTAATAGACAGTGGGCCAGCAACAGATCCTAATGACCAATTTCCTCTCGCACCATTACTTGTACAATGTTTAAGAAAGTAAACGTCAGCTGAGATTCTGTTGGTGGGTTGAGAAGCACCAGCCTCCCAAAGACGTAAAAATATTTAAAAAATCAGTTATTACCTCGCGCCGCGCGGCCGCGCTCGTCTTAAAGCCGAGACACACCGAATGCGTGCACGTTGTATCGTATGAAATGTCATAGTAGATTACACACCGCTTGCGTAGCGTGCACGTGCGCGTGACTTGTAAGCGGTGCGTCATCTACTATGACATTTCATACGATACAATGCGCGCTCCACGCACACGCGCACGTGCTGCGCACGCATTCGGTGTGGCTCGGCTTTTAGCACTGCCGTACCCCCGCCAGACAGAATCTGAACTCAACGCCGGCGCACGTTCGTTGCCAAGACGCTGCGTCTTCACACGTAGCCGGCGAGAATTAAGTGCAGTTGAATTTGTGAAATCGAGTTTTTGCACATGAGTTGTGAACGCAATTAGTCCACAATTTACTAATAAGTGTTTTTAATCCCATTGGGTAAGTGTTAAACGCTATTATGTTCTTTTAAAAAGAGGTAATTTCAAATGGTGTGTCTAACGGCTTTTTTATGCTAAGATGGTCTTTGTTCCTTATTTTGCTTACCGCATAGATTCATGCCTAACTTTTTATCACAATCATTTCATATTGCATTTCATCACATTATTTATTCTGTAGTTAAACAATTGCTGTGATATTTAAATAATAATTTTTATTATGTAGTGTAAATGGTAACATTTCACCATGTAAACTCCGCTCTGACTGTGACACCCGCACATCACCAAGCCATCATCATCACCATCACGCAGTACTGTCTTCTGTGCTTCTGCTTAATGCTGCCATGCCGTCACAGTCAACGGAGCCGTTACGGTTCAAAATTATTTATACCTAGGATGCTAGTTCGGGGCTAAGGCCCACCACCACATTGCAGTTCCACCGATCGCGCGCTGACGCTGACCCTAGCTGACGTTCCTTAACTCATCACTCTTCGGGCTACTCCGAGCTCCGTGAACCAGGGAAGTGGTGGCGGCAACACCCCTTCGGTTCCCGGGAGCATAATTAGACGGTTTATTCGACTCAGACCCTACGACTTCCTCGTGTGCTCGCGGCCGTTAGTGGCAATAAATGTGGTGTTAGCTATTTACTCGTTTCATTTGAGTACCTAACGCGCAACAATGTAAAAAAAATCGTGAACACAACTTTACAAGTTTTTGTGTGAGCGGAAATGACTAACGATTTTTGCTCCTGGCCCGGGTACCATTAATGGTATCTTTGCAATCTCAGCTTAAGTCTACCATCGAACATAACATCAAGCCCTAATTTGCATATTCCTTAGATTTGGAATAATGAATAAATCTTCGGAACCAAGTGATACAGAACTGCAGTCGACATGTGTAATAAAAACAAGAGAAGGACCTATATGTGGATCTATTGATAAAGAAGATGACAAAACTTACTACAAATTCAAGAGTATTCCTTATGCTAAACCTCCTATAGGCCATTTACGATTTATGGTATGTAAAATTATTAAATTTACATTTTTCCCATGCCCTATTAGCATACCCTGTTGGGTTTTTTTTTAATGAGTATACTTATTTCATTGAATATACTCCAAGTGGTGTAAGATTGTTCATTGACACACAGTTCATACACACATACACAATTACACACAAATTTACTCCCTGCTTTATTGTTATAAGTACTTTTTATTAACCTACGAGTATCCTTTTGCTTTGCCTTAGAATACTTTAGATATTGTTTGTCAAACATCTAAATTAAGACATAACATACGCGGAGGAGCACTGCTTATCCTAAAGCTCAGGTGGTATAACCTGTATGTATAACCCTTTAGGAAGTAGACTCTTTAATTGTAATGACAAAGTTTTGTAAGATGTTTTTGATGAATAAATTATTATTATTTAAAAAAATCTAACAATGAATCTATCTGCACTATAAGACAAAAAAGATCTTTAACTAAATTTAATTAATAACAGTTGGCTGTACAATTCAATATGTGCCTTTTATTTTCGTCATTTTAGGGAGTCTGGTTTCCGATCATTCTCCTAAGCTGAAAAACATACAAATGATTTTCTGAAAATTCAAAATATTGCTGAATTTCTTAGCATCATGTAGTTGAGTAGAAATGGACAGCAAACTTCGAAACTTTTTCCAGGCTTTCCAAAAAAATACTACTATTTCAATTCATGGTAATGGTCTACACTACAATAATGTTTCGGTGTAACTGTACTAAGTAATGTTAGTGATTTTAAAAGGTAACATAAATTGCTATTATTTTAATTTATCATTTGTTACATTGCAGCCTCCCCAGCCCGCTCCTCCTTGGACTGACGATATAGATTGCACAAAAGACTCCCCCAAACCAGTGTCATTTGGTCGTGAACTTAAAATAGTTGGAACAGAGGACTGCCTCTACCTAGAGGTCATCACTCCAAACATTAAACCTGACAAACCTATGCCTGTTATGTTTTGGATACCCAGTTATGGGTTTGCATTTCTAATAGAAGAGATTTATGATCCATCACCAATAATTGATCAAGAAGTTGTATTTGTGCTCTGTAATGCAAGGGTGGGCCCGTTCGGCTTCTTGTCTATTAATGACATATCTGCACCTGGTAATATTGGATTGAAAGACTTAGTAATGGGACTGAAATGGGTTCAAAGAAATATAAGTGCTTTTGGAGGTGATCCAAACAATGTGACAATATTTGGCTCAAGCTCAGGTGGCTCTATGGTACATTTTATGATGCTATCACCGATGGCAACTGGATTATTTCACAAGGCCATCATACAAAGTGCTACAGCATTAAATAATTGGTCTATAGAGAAGAACCCAACTGCTGTTGCGATGGAACTAGCCAAAAAAATGGGCATACAATCAAGTTACTTGGTTTCAATTGTAGAAGAAATGAAAAAATGCTCAAAGGATGACATTATGTCTGCCTTTATGAATATGACATATGAATGTATATTAAAATTTGAAGGTAATTATGTGGATTTCGTCTTCAAACCATGCATCGAACAAGAGTTTGAGGGCCAACCTGCATTCCTCACAAGAAGCCCAACATTAATTGTGAAATCCGGAAATTTCAACAAAGTGCCATTTATTATTGGAAGCAATGATAAAGAAGCAGATTTTTTACAGTTTATGAATTTCAACATTTATGATCAAGACCATAAAAAATTTAAAGAAAATGTGAAACATATGGTCCCAAAACCACTAGCATTAGAAGATAATTTAGAACAGGTGGTGAGGCAAAAGATATTGAAATTTTATGCAGGGGAAGATTCTTTCAATGCAAATAGCAGAGAACAATATTTACAAGTGGTTACAGACTTCTTTTTTGTATACCATGTTACCAAAACTATCCAACTACACAAAAATTTTGAACCGGGATGTCCTATTTACTATTATATCTTCACCCATGTTGGAGAATGGATATTACCAGAAGATTTAGCGTTCTTCAACCGACCAGGTCATCACTCAGAGATACCGTTTATATTTCGACTTGATGTCCCCGACTTGCCGCCCTGTAAGGGCAGTCGAGATTCTGTTACAACTAGGAGAAGAGTTGTCGAAATGTGGACCAACTTTGCCAAATATGGGTAATTTTTTCTAACCTACTAGATACCAGTGGCGGCTGTACCTTAAGTGCGCTCGTGCGTTGCACTACCAAAAATTTAACATCATCAATACCATCCTTATCACATCAATAAAACAATCTCATCTATCTGTAATATAATAATAATAAAATCATTTAATTCAGGCATTTCCCACACACATAAATAAACATACTTAAATTACATTTAAAAAATTGCAAAGAAACCACTACGCTATGTCGTAGTCTTCAAAACTCTTTTTCGCTCGGTCTCAAAAAACCTCTCCGTGCGCTTCGTGGAGCGCACGCACTAGCCAGTACAATTTCTATGAAAATCGCGTTAGAGCGCCGAGCGCGTGAGACGGAAGATACTCCGTACAAACTATGAAGAAATAGGTAAATCTGAGGGCCTACTACGAACTTCGAAAATCGAACTTCGTGTCGTGCCTTCCCTTTCACTCTCGTGTTATACACTATATGACGAAAAGGGACGGCACGATACGAAGTTCGATTTTCGAAGTTCGTAGTAGGCCCTCTGGTGCGGCGCACGGAGCCCACACGAGGCGGCCGAGTGGATGACTCACGTATTACCCGACCAAGCGAAGTTAACGCTCAAAATATAAAGCTTTTCTTGCGCGCCAATTGTCAAGTTGGCTTAGTTACATTAATAACATGTCCTGCACTTTGCTGCATTATTCGTTTCGTGTTTGTTTTTGTAAAGTAAGTATATCTTTGTGTATGTGTGATGATGATGTGATGTGAATGTCGAGAGTATTAAAAACAAAAATAAAACTTTTAGTGATTGAGAAATTAGAAATAACATCGACTAGGCCGCCAAGGTCAAATCTTAATTTAAAACTATTTGCTAGGGACCAAAATGGACGGATTGAGGAATACATAACAAATATAATTGTTAGTAGGAAAATGTGGTTGTATTGCAATTTTTGAGTTGTTTAATAGTATTGCATAAATCCATAAATTAGCGCACCACCGGTTCTCGTCGTCAGCAGCCGCCACTGCTAGATACTAGCACATGCGCCGGCTAGATACATGCTGATCAGGATGGCGCGATTAATTCCGCGCCACTCCCAAGGCTCATGTTACTTTGTTTTTATTCTTATTCGGCATTAAGGCGCCCTCATCTGCCTAGAGCAGCAGCTCCATCGAGCATTCAACGCTAGAGCCCGCTCTAGCTAGATATATTTCTTCCTACCTATTTACATACTTCATTGAATGATGCTAATAGCGCTCATTAACACTTACCCTACGCACAGTAGTTTTTAAATAATCTGTTTTTTTTTTATTTTGTTTGCCTATTTATCTTTATTAGATGTGCTGGCTTTTCCTTTTTATACATTGCATATAATTATGTACCTATGACATTAAAAACTTAAATTTGCTCAAGCGTCTAATAATCATAAGTGCTACGGACCGAACATAAAAAACAAAAAGTCAACTTTAAGATAAGAGAAATTTCTGAGATCTGTTATCACCAAGATTTATTTATGTGATGGCGCCGCTTCACTGAAATCCCATGCGAAAAATTAGAGGTGATTTTGTACTGATAACTTATGAGTGTGGAGAGCGCTCAAGGATGAATCATTTTTTCTGGTTTATATGGTGTGGTATTTTACCATTACCTTGAATGAAAAGGTGCATATTTTGTTGTGCTTAGTAATGTAGGTATTAAACGTAACGAGTTAGTTAATTTTTTTATTTTATTTACAGTGACCCAACACCTGATGAAAATGATCCGATTCTACAGATCAAGTGGGACCCAGTTGAAGATGCCAATAAGTTGAACTATTTAAATATCGGCTGTGAACTAACAAAAGGTAGAAATCCGTTCAGTGATAGAATGGAATTCTGGGATGACCTTCTCAACCAACATCAGTTCCTGAAAATTTTAAGTTTCTTCCAGGACATAGGAGTTGCTTGCTAATGACATAGTGCAATTCTGTTTCTGTGTGAAAAGGGGTCAATAATTGTACACTGTCGGTAGTACTATATTATTAAAGATCAAAAAGTTGGTCATAACTCATAACATAACCCATGTGTTAGTTTTGTGGTTGGTACTGGTTAATGACTCAACTTTTAGATCTCCACTCCTTTGAGTGGATTGAGATTATTATGTTAATAGAATCTACAAGTCAAACAGGGTCCAAAATCTACGTGAGAGAATTGTAATATGTCTAGTACTATTTTTAAGGATATAAGTACTTGTTTTATTAAATACGTACGTCGTACATTAAATTTTATATACGTTTAGTATACTGTTGTTTCCTTTCATAATTTTCTAAAATTAGAATCTTTGCTGTTTCTATTGATCAAATAAGGACTGCTAAGATATAAATAAAAATGACCATGTTACCAATTTTTTATAATACATACATATAATCAAATAAACGTTACTTTTCACATAACAATATACAGGTATGTATATCTAATATTAACAAATAAATTAGCTGCTATTGATGACAACAAAATATATTTATTTTTCTAAAAAATAGATGATCTAGATATATATGCCGTTATCTACATAGCAAATAATAAAAAGCGCGTTTATAGTTAACAATTATCATACATATAAATAAATAAAATCACTTGTAGTGTACCTACATTGGTGCAAAATATAATTTCACTCTGGTGTTTTGTTTTGTTCAGCAAACCACACTATGATGACTCCACGAATATTTTTCCTTTTATCCCTTGCTTTGCTTCATACTTTATGAATATTTTATCACTAGGTTGATTTAGATACATCTGCAATAAAAATAACCAGATTAATTTTAATAAACAATATTACGACTAGTCAGGACAACGAGTATTCTCGAGCACTCCCTACTAAAGGATTTTTCAAATTGCAATAGTATGGTGACAGCACTCATGTTCTAAGTAGGCTTTTCCGTAGTCACTCTTCTGTTATAGTGCTCTTTTAAAATAGTTAAGGCGTGGTGGTATCTGTCAGTTTGCTGTCATCCTAGCAGTACATTTTTTTATACCACGTCTGTGGTAAGCGTACGGCCCGTCTGATAGTAAGCGGTCACCGCAGCCTATGGACGCCTGCAACTCCAAGGTTGGCATATGCGAATTGCAGACTCATTCTACAACTGGAGCATCCGAGGGAGAAAATTCCTCTGTTAACACGTTCGCAGACTCTCATACAAAGGGCAATATTTGCTCCTCAAGTCAACTTCATTGTTCTTTCTTTTATTGCATTTTGATTTTTTTATGGGATTTACAACTTTGGGCAGGCAGAAACATGTGTTCCTGATACTTTGATGTTTTCTATGTATTTAACCCTTTCTGTACGGGGACTTGAACGCCTAGCACCGCCTCAATACGGGCATGTTTTTGCGAGAGTCGGCGGTTAGACATATTTTCACTTACGTGTATTTTCTGAAATATAACAGCTATGTGCTTGAAATTTTATACACACATTAAAAACATTATTGACGTTTGCTAACTACTCACTTATTGCACTTTTAATCACTAATACTTTATATTTCACGCGTTATATCTCACACTAAAACAAAATAAAAAATTAAGTTACTACAAGCGATTTTAACTATTGTTAGTTTTGTAAATATTAGTGTATGATATTTTGAATAGAACAAGGCCTTTAAATGATAATAAATATTAATATTCTTTAAATCACGAAATTTACGACCATAACACTTGCAACTGGCCCCACTACTAAAACTCGATGAAATATAAAACAGCACTATTTGCCGCCATATTGAGTTACTTTTTCTGCACTTGTGAAGTACGGGTGTCAACCCCAGTTGACAGAAAAAATGCGGGATTTTTAAATAAGCATTTATTTCAACGCCATCTACCGAAATGTCCTGGCATTTTTTTCTTTGTATCTATACTAATGCTACTACTAAATATTATCGTTATTACCAAGACATAAGGTCTAAGTTTGTTGAAAAAAAATCTCGAACTTCATCCTTATCGATCTTGTCTCTTGTCGTCGATCAACTATAGTTGACACCCGTACTACAGTGATGTTGCCTAATTGGCAACTCTGGTTGTCACCCGTACAGAAAGGGTTAAGCATATATCTATTAAATATATTGTAGCCTAGTACCCATAACATAACATAACACAACCCTTATTGAGCTTACTATGGTATTAGATCGATTTTTATAAAAAATTGTCCCTTAATATTTATCTACTTATTACTATTTTAAGCAATTCTGATATGTTTTTATGTGTATCAATTGTATTTAAACGTACATTATTTTGGATACATGGGACTCCAGGGTAATAGTTTTGGTATCCAAATAGATACACTGGAAGTGCTAGTCCATTCCTTAATGTATTCAAGCCTCATCTTTCTTTTTAGAGTTCCGTACCCAAAGGGTGCTTGCTAATGGAGCCCTTCATGTGCGATTCCCGCTTAGGATAGTATTCCACTTATCCAATCTCTGTCCAATATTTGATCAAATGTAATTTCTATGAAAATATGATGACTGATGGCAAAGGCCCATTTCACTTATCTAAAATTTGATCAAATACGCATCTGACAAATATATTGGATAAGTGGTATGTTTTAATTTATTGAGGTTGGATAAAAACGTAAAGTCAATACTGGCGCTCATGATAAACTGGTCTGCACGGACCGTGTTGGCCACGGGTAGACTAGCCGACCGTCCTCCCACAACGAAAGTAAAATGGATACTAACTGCACAATAAGCGTCATTAGCATGCGAGCGGAGACGGGGTTAGAAATTAAATCCTCCCATGGGCACTGGCTGGTCCGCATTGAACTGGAACTGGTCCGTGGTGGAAGACACTTCTGGCGCTAGCTGACCGTCCTCCTCCTCAGAACCGAAGTAATTCTCGATTATTTCGAACGATTTCTTGTAGATCTCGAGGTTTTCGTGCGATTGGAGGAATTCTATTTTGTCGAGGCCTGGAAGAGAAATAAAATGTCTTACTGGTGGCGGCGCTATAAAATGGACTGATTTGTGATTATAGTGATTATGAACGTTGGTATGTATGCGAGGTACTAAAAGTACGTATTCTACTTATTTTTATCATCAAAGGAATATTTATATATTTGTATTTATTTTATTTATTAAAACAATGAACTAAATTTTATCACAAAACATTAAGAGACAATTACTCTACCACAGAAACACTCGTGTATCATTATTATTATTATTTTAAGTAGGTAGGCATTTTGAAAGTGATCCTTGCCATCTCAGTACAACGCCCCGTGTCGCGTTTATTAACTCAAAGGCTGAAAATTGTACTGAGATGAAATGACATGCGGTAACATACTAATAAAAGATATTGATATTGTATCATCTTACCAAAGCATTCCTCAATAAGCACCGCGTACGGATTCTCCCGGTGATCAGATTGCATTCCTGCTTTCAATATATTGTCAATTCCATTGAGTGCTACTTGCACCGTCTTAGGGTCAGCTAAAGTTAATAAGTCACATAGTGGTGGTATGCAGCCTTGCTCAACTAGGTACCTGGAAATAATCATTTCAAATTTCAGTCAGCGATTCTACAGTTCCAATAAAGGTATAATGAAAAAAGGAAATGTTTCGGCTCATACTCGAGAACGGGGTCTTCCCAATGGAGACTTCCTAAGCCTATTTTATGCTGTTGAAATGGATAAGCAATGAATGGGAGAGCACATGCACATTCTCTCTGTGTGCGTGAAGGAAAAGTAGTGAATATTTGAGACACAAAGACCATGTGCATGAATATCTAGTTTACACACATATGAAAATACTGTAACCTACCTGATCTGAGCGTGGGAGCCTCCACTGGTAGCGTTTGTTATCGCCCACGCTGCTTCTTTCCTAGTTTTGAATTCGGCTTGTCTTAAAATTTCTACTAGAGTTGGGAAGATATTCGCGTCTATAACAGCCTATAAAAGAAAGGAACTATTTAATTCACATGATGGAACCGTGATGGGTGATGTAAGTACTCGAAGAGCATAGTCAGCAGTGAGTGATGACAGTATTCAGTTATTCCAATGATTCAGATGTATTTCATTACACAACTGTACGACATCATAACATGCTGCTATTCATGACATGATACAAGTTTGGGAAGTAAGTCTATTCCAAGGAGTGCCAGTTGTGAAAAACATTTGTGCTACTCCAGTCACTAGAATATAGTACTATAAAATAAGGTAAGGGACAGTTTTTGTTTGATGTAACAGATACTTTGATAAAGGTAAATTTATTTATATTTTCTCTTAAAAAAGTTGTCTAAAAGTATTATTCGGTGAGATCCTTACTTTATTCTAATTTGATTCGCGAAGGTACTTACAACATTTGTAGTAGGTTTATTATAAAGTTTATCAGTTACATCATTAACATTATTTTGGCCCTGATTTGGCGCGGGACTCAGAGAAACTGAATACTGTTAGAGACATTTTATCAAGATGTTTTTTTTTTAAATATAGTACGAGGGTGAATCAAAAAGTTCTTAGAATGACGTAGTTATGAAACCTCTTTGCTGGAGGTTTTTTTTTATTATGAGCTGGCACTATGACGCCATTTTTGACAGTTGTTTTTTTTTCAATTGTTTCCGCCATTCCGTCGTAAATGAGTCTTTTGAGAAAGAAGCTGACTAAAACGTTCAATAATGGAAAAAAATGAGCTACGTGCCGTGATAAAGTACTTGTGTATGAATAAAATGTTTACCAAGGAAATATTTTTGGATATCCAGCAGTAAGTGGGCTCTGATTCTATACCCTATTCCACCGTTGCTTACTGGGTAGCCAAGTTTAGAAGAGGTAGATCAAGCTGTGAAGATGACCCCCGCTCCGGTCGACCGTCTACCTCAGTTAACGCACAAACCGTTGAAAAAATTGAAAAAATGGTTTTAGAAGACAGGAGAATCACTATCAAATATCTAGCAGAGACTCTAAAGATTTCTTTTGGTAGTGTACAGTCCGTTTTAACCGATGTTTTGGGTTTGAAAAAAGTGTCCAAGCTGGGTTCCACGAATGTTAACCCAGTCAAACAAAGACTTACGTGTGGAAGTTGCAAAGCGAAATCTTGAAATGATCATGCGTGACCCGGACACTTTTTATTTCCGTTTCGTTACTATGGACGAAACATGGGTTCACTATTTCGATCCAGAAACGAAAAAACAAAGTATGTCTTGAAAACGCCCATCTTCTCCGCCAATGAAAAAATTTCGAGTTTTTCCGACGGCAGGTAAAGTCATGGCCTCGGTTTTCTGGGATGCGGAAGGAATCCTTTTTATTGATTATCTGCCTAAAGGTAAAACTATCACTGGTGCTTATTACACAGAATCGATCCCGAAAGTGCGGCAAGCAATAAAAGAAAAACGCCGAGGAAAATTGCAAGCTGGCGTGCTTTTCCACCACAACAACGCTCCGGCTCATCGGTCACAGATGGCTCTCACTGCTATCCGCCAGGCTGGTTTTGAGATCTTTGATCATCCGCCCTACTCGCCAGACTTAGCTCCAAGTGATTTCCATTTGTTTCCAAAATTAAAGGAGTACATTCGCGGAACTAAATTTGTCGACGACAACGCGGTCATGCGTGCGGTTGAGGAGTTTTCGAGGCCCAAGAAAAACATTTTTTTTTCGAAGGAATAAAAAAATTGAAAAATGTTACAGTAAATGTCTAGAACAACAGGGAAATTATGTAGAAAAATAAAATAAAAAAAAACCCTGTATTCATTTATTTTTGACACTATTTCTAAGAACTTTTTGATTCGCCCTCGTATATGAACAAAACTGTATATTACCATTTCGTTCCTTAAGGTGGAACGTTTTCAAAAATTTTCATACAATTTTCGTTCGGACTACATTTCAATTCTACCGATGTCACGGACTTGAAATTGTAATATTTAGATAATATATGTCCCTCTGCTCCCGCAGTTTGAAAAACTGAGTGAAAAAACCACTAATAATTAAAATATAGCCGTTTAAAAATTCATCAATTTTCACTCGGAGCCTTGTATGTGTGAGTGAGTTTTATACTATCCGTGTAAAGAAAATGGCCGCGGCGAATGACAGGTCGTTGCCAAAAACCTTCAATAGATGGCGCAGATGTCAATTCCAAGCATCCAGGTTTCAACGTTAGATACACCTATAAGTAGTACTTATTAGCTTTATAGGTGGCGACACTGTTCGAAACACTTATTTTCTGAAGAAAGAGACGGCAGTATTTTTATCGTGCTACGCTGTTCATTTTTGTAGTGACGTAACAGCCATGTCATTTGTTTTTTGATAGAACGAATTTCAAACTGCAAATAAATGTGAAACGAAGTTGGACACTTCATTGGAATTGCATTCTTAGGCGTAGGAAGGAACGGTCGGCCTCATAAGGGGCTGAACACCTTTGTACCTTGTCACTTTAACGTCATGTTTAAATTGTCATACTAAATGTCTAACGGCTGAAAGCGACAAAGTCCCAAATTGTTTAACTGCTTAATGAGACCGCCTGTACTACTTACATACGTAAACTCACGCCTATATGCCCAAAAGGGGTAGGTAGAGCCCATGAAATAATATTTTTCAGTGCCACTTTTGGCTATTACAGATTTATTGGACGAAGAAAATGTGATATTGCAGTGACAGGTGGCTAGCCCATCGCCCATGATTGGAGTATGTGGATAATTATTGTTTTAATAGTGAAATATAAAAAAAAATGTATACCTATCAGGCACTCGCGATACAAAAACTTCGACGAAAATAATTAATGTTCGCATCAAAGTAAAGCAGCGTTATAGTTGTCATACAGTTTATTAGTATTATGTTGTTACCTTTTATTTGCCTTTTGGACGATTAAGAAAAAAACATAATGTTCCGAATTTTTAAGTTAAAACATCTTTTATATTGTAATTTACTATTTGTTGTGATATTTTGATGGTTTATTATCCATAGAATGGCACCATATTATACATTGTAACACGTATCAAATACTCGCTTTTTCTGAACGAATGTTTGTCAATGCTTTACTTTGATGCGAACATTTTTTCCGAAGTTTTTGGATGGCGAGTGTCTAATGAGTAGAAGATACCTAAGCTTATATTTCCGTATAAACAGCTCTCACTACAAATCTGAATAAATTAATGAAGTGACTGTATATTTTTTTTTATAAATTCACCACTGTTTTACACTATTCTTCTTCTTCTGTATAAGGACCGCCTAGAGCGGTGTAAGCCTCCTCCAAAACTTTTCAGATTTCTCTGTTTTTTGCTGGTCTAGTCCAGCAACATCCAGCTACCTTCTTAATGTCATCACTCCATCGTGAGTGCGGTCTTCCCTTTCTTCGAGTGTGCTCCATGGGTTACCAGTTTGTTACGCATTTTATCTACCTTTCATCTGACACTCTTTGCGTGTGCCCCGCCCATCTCCATTTGAGTCGGTGTGCCTGCCTGGCCACATTTGTGGTTCTGGTTATTTTTCTGTTTTTTTTTTACCGACTTCAAGTTACTCCATAACTCCGTCATATCTTAACCGATTTTGAAAATTCTTTTTTTGATTGTAAGTATATATATTCAAGTTGGTCCCGTTTTTGTCAAAACGCAGTTCTGATGATGAGATCCATGAGGAATTGAGGAAACTTCTCAGATCTTAAAGGCAAACATATAGTGATTTTTGTGTTTTTATCAACAAATCGAGCATTTTCATACAAAAATCTGACACTTGATGAAGTGGAACTGCTAATGATGATCAGAACAGAACTCTTCAACGACGAAAAGTTCACGTTTGGCGATTTGTCCTTCTAGCTGTGTTTGTTAAGCAAGTTCTATTGTCACGATTATTTTTTGTCATGCTCGAGTTCTGATGATGGGATCCATTAGGAATCGAGGGAACTCCTCAAATGTGAAAAGCAGACAAATAGTGATTTTAGTATTTTCATGAACTAATCAAGCATTTTCATTCAAAAAAGTGACATTTGATGAAGTGGAACTGCTGATGATGATCAGAACGGAACTCTTCAACGACACGTAGTTCACGTTTGGCGATTTGTTCTCTTCGTTTTGTTTGTCAAGCAAGCTAGTTTTTCAAGACATATTTTTGTCAGGCTTGAGTTCTGATGGAGGATTCTATGAGGAATTGAGGGTACTTAGTCTTCTACCGTTATAAACATACTTATAGCCATTTTTTTATTTTATTGTATGGAATCTAAGAGTGCACCATATAAGTATAATAATCTCTCACAACAAGATATGTGTAGGCTGTCTGTTCGTCGTTACTTTGGTTTTGTCTTCATTTACATGTAGTCCTACTTTTTTGCTTGTGACTGTAGCATCTTTTCTAATTCTTTGGGGTCTTCAGGCAGCAGCACAAGATCCCAGTGCAAGGTTCGAAAAACAAATTCTAAGACAGCTATAAACAATTTTTTGGGACAGTGGGTCCCCTTCTCTTACCCCTTATTCAATATTGAATGCTGGTCCAACATCTTCCATTTTTATACTGGCTGTGCTTTTTCTGTATATTTCTTTTATTACGAGTATGTCTAAATAATGCTTGTTTAATCCTTGTGCTGATAGTGCTTCCCATATTGATTCATGAAATATAGTGTCGAATGCTTTGTAGTCGATAAAGCTGATGTAAAGTTTTGTAATATGTGTAATAATGTGTTGGTTCTTTCCTTTTTTTTTTTGTGGATAGGGATACCTTAGAGCTTATAGTTATGCTTTTTTCTATTTCATTATACTGGGCTTGAACTGACTGGTTGCTGTTATGTTTATATTTCGTAAGTTGGGTTTATACTTTCCATAGTCTATGAATTTATTTTAAGTTTGGTTTTTTGTATTTTGTTCTAACATATATTATATGATTAATAATAATGTAAGAAACTTAGAACTAAATATAAATAAATAAAATTAACTAAATTACACTCTAAAACATGTCCCCCGTGGAACTGTGCCCATAAGGCTGGCTGCATTCCCCCGTTGAATGGCGATGCCTATTGTTTGTGCGAGGAATGAGCCAGCCTTAGGGTCATGTGTGGTTTCGATTAGTCTTTTTTTCAAACTTTTAAATAGTATAATATGGGCATCCTGACTCCACGGCCCTAATGTCTCCACTGCAAAAGCCGCAAATATATGATTCTGCATTAGATCGGCATATTTGCGGCGTTTAAGGGCCTGAGCCGCTGCCGCCGCCCCGCCCCAGCCCTCAAAGATGTGGAGGCTAAATGAGACGGTGCTAGGGTGTCCACACAAGTGGCATCCCAAATAAGCGGTCGTCCCATTTGCCATGGGATGAGGGTCATTCCATCGAGCCTCTTGCCGTCGTCGCGTCCCAAACCGGGTGGTTCTTGATTTATTTGGCAAATTTCAAGTTGAATGTAGCTCGTACTAGCCGGTAATCACTGAGTAAAAAACTGCCTCAAACACTAAGGCGTTTTTCACATGTACATTTTCAACCGTCTCAGGACAGTTAGTTACTATGAAATCAATTTCATTTTTAGTTCCACTATCTGGTGTTTTCCAATTCCATCTCAGCTTGTGCGGTTTTTTGTACATTGTGTTTGTGATTTTTAATTTGTGGTACATACCTACAGAAATTGATAAATATTTTATTTCTTTTGTCATATCCATATCATTTCACAGGAAAATATTTTCATAACCTTTAGGCTCTCCTATTTTTGCATTCGTGTCTCTGATCATTCTAGTAGATTTTTTTCATATTTTTTTTGTGAGAAACATAAAAAGCTTTTATTTAATTTTCTTTTGCCCTCATTGTTGGTGCTTCCCTACCATACATTAGTGTTGGCACCAACACTCTTCTATGCACAGCTAGCCGCGCCTTTTATGACACTTTCTGGCTGCTCCTAAAGGCGTGAAATACCCCATTCACTCGATTCCCAGCTATCACTCTCCTTTCAATATCTTTCTCATGCTTACCGTCTCTCCTGAACAAAATCCCCAAGAACACAAACTCATCCAGTTGCTCCAACCTCTCTCCATCTACCGCAATTTCACAAACTGTAATACACTCATCTCTTTCAAATACCATCACTTTCGTCTTGCTTACATTCATTTTCATTCCTTTTCTCGCAAACAATCCGTGCATGCTAGTTGCCATCTTCTGTAGCTTCTCAGCCGACGACGCTAATAAAACCTGGTCATCGGCGTAGAGTAGACATTTGATAAGCAACCCATTCACTTCCAACCCATATTCATCGTCTTTCAAATCTTGCAAACAACTGTCCAGAAAATAAATATAAAATTAAACAGCCACGGTGATTCTACACATCCCGGTCTAACACCCTTTTCGATGCTAAACCATTCAGTGTAGGACCCGTTTACTCTTGACGCAAGCAGTGGAATCCTCGTAGAGTGATTTCAGAGCTTGAACGAGATGGTCGCTCACTCTATACCCGGATAGTACCGAACCGACCAAAGTTCATTCCTCACCACTCTGTCATAGGACTTCTTCCAACATGTGCAAGTACTTGTTTTAGAACAACCTTATAATACTATCGCATCAATTTTATGCTTTTTAATTCAAAGGGGGAATTATTGGCGCGAAAAACTTTAGTACTAAAGATTTTTGAAATATAACCACTTTTTCCGCCATTTGAACCTTTTATTTTTATTCGACAGATAAATTATTTATGAGAAAAATCTCAGAAATTTTATTTGCTTTCAACATGCCATAGACACTTTTGAGATGGAATCAAACGTGAATCAGCTATTAAAAAAACCGGCCAAGTGCGAGTCGGACTCCCGCACGAAGGGTTCCGTACCAACACATCCTAATCTACATTTAAAACCACTATACAATACATTTAATCAATAAAGGTCGTATCTTCATAGGAAACTTACGGCACTTCGGCCCTTTTGTTTGGGAAAGACAGTTTTTCAGCAATAACTCAAAAACCGTTAAACCTCTCTTGGTCAAACCAATTTTCGTTGAAAGTATTTATTAATTTACACATTTTCATTTTATCAGAATTTTAACGTTCATAGTTTGGATATTAAAGGGGGGACCACACTTTTTACCACTTTGACAGCTAATATCTCGCTAACGACTGATCTATGTCATTTTTGAAGGCCTATCCATAGATACCCCACACGACCATGTGCATTTAAAAAAAAATTGACCGCCCCTGTACATGAATGTACTTGATGTGGCAATAAATCCTTATTTATTTATGTATGGGGAAATTTTGAAAAAATATTATACTGGGGCTACCCCCAGTATAATATTTTTTCAAAATTTCACTTCTTATTTATAAAGCGGTTCATAGCATACACCTTTCTACCAAATTTCATAATTGTAGTGCTCATAGTCTTCACGTAATTCGGCTGTGACATACGGACGGATAGACAGACAGACATGACGAATCCATAAGGGTTCCGTTTTTTGCCATTTGGCTACGGAACCCTAAAAAAAAAATAAGGGCCCTTCAAATGAAGATGGTGGTAAACGCACACACGGCTCAAGGTCGGGAACATGGATTTTTTTCATGACTTCATACGCTACCAATATAATTCAAAACTTTGTCATCTCCACCTTTTACGAGGAAATGTATGGAGGCGAATCCTCTCGGATTGGATTACTACACAAGAGAACCAAAAAGATTATTTATCAGTCTCCATAACAGATAAGACATACGAAAGAATTGTTGCTCAAAATGCCACGGAGACCTTTGTTCACTCAGCTAAGTAACTGCCCGCATAGAAATTAAAAAACGACCGTAGGCCACGGCGTTCGTTGATTCACGAGCACCTTGGCTTTGTTGGTAGAGACCATGCCTACGAAGCCGGAGATCCCGGAACTCCCGGGTTCGAATCCCTGTCAAGGCATTATTTGTGCATTTATCAAGAATATTGTTCCTGAGTCTTGGAGGTTTCTTATACGTAAGTATTTATCTATGTCGTCGTTTAGTACCCATTGTACACAAAAACTTTGTTTAGTTTAGGACTAGGTCGATTTTTGTAAGATTGTTCCCCCATATTTTTTATTTTTGATATGTAACAGCTCTCATCATGTCAATCGAATACTTGGCCATTTTGGCCTAGTTGAGCCTAGTTGGTAGAATCCTGCCTACTAAGCCGGTGGTGACGGGTTCGAATCCCGTTCAGGGCATTTATTTGGGTGATGAAAACGATATAATCAATATGTTTTCCTGAGCCTTGGATATTTAAATGTATTTATTATGTATTATATTCATGTATCAGATGTTTTTTAAATATATTATTTATTTGATAAATACAACAAACATAATTAAATATTGATCGTAAGATACGAAATTAAAATACTAATAAAACATTACAAATAAAAACACAACCTAAAAATACTACCTATACCTAATGGCTAATTGTATTACAAAAACTGGCCAATTCGAGTCGTTCACGAAGGGTTCCAAACCATTATCTATAAAAACGGCAAAAAAAAATTCGCAGCGATTCATACGTCTTTTACTAAGAATTAGAGACGATTTTTTACGATAACTCAAATGTCCCCTATAGTTTTCGTTGAAAGTCTTTAATAAGCTTTAGTTTCACGATTTTTTTCTTATTTTTGGACACAGTTCAAAAGTTAGAGGGGGGAACATTTTTTTTTTGTGGTGTATATTTCCGAAAACATTCACTTTATCAAAAAAAATGAAGACCTTATTAATTGTGAAAGACCTATCCAACAACACCCCACACCAGAAGCAAAAAAAAAAATCATCACCACTCAAATAGGGGAGGTACAACGATACGACGTTGTCAGTTTTATGGATTTAAATATCCATACCAAATTGCTTTCTAGCACTAACTATCACAGAGCAAAGCCTCGGACAGACAGACGGACAAACAGATATACAGACAGACATGGCGAAACTATAAGGGTTCCTATAGTTGACTACGGAACCCTAAAAATGTGTAGCAGGTATTTTCTAAATATTTCATTCAGTGTCATCTTCATCATCATTAAGCATGCATTTTGGTAATATTTCAATAAATATTTAACGACACTCTTCACTCGGCACAGAAATCGACCTAGTCCCAAAACTTGTGCTATGGGCATTATAATAGACGTCGGTATATCTACATATTATACATGCAGACCAACATGGCAACGTCGCGTCATATGTACCTAGTGCAAGCTGACAGCGACGCACGAATTCATTCAATAATTTTCGATGGTATAATATGCAACACCCGTCTCAACCCATTATTGGACTTCGAATTTTAAAAGTTGACGCTTATCGAGAAGAGTCCCATTCTGTCAACTGATCTATTTATCTCTTTCTAGGCCAGGCATTTTGAAGAAGTTTCATATCAATTTTTAAGACTGGCCACTAGTAAATTACAAACAACGAACAAGATTGCTATTCACAATGCTTACCACAATCGCTACAAGCGAACTGATGGTATATTTTACGTTTCTAGCTATTATTGTTAAGAATGTTGGGATCAAATAGTTTCAGGGTTGAGTTCACGGGCGAATACAAAACATTTTGTGAACCAATAGTATATTTTACCTTACAAAACATGCATGCCCATGTAGTGGCTTTGTACGGATATTTATTTCCTTGCTTTGATTTGTCTGCTGAAATTGGATAAAATGTTTGTACACTATTTATTAATTCCATGACTCAAAACGCCATACTTCGTACACTTACTCGTATCTATACAGGTATACGAGTACTTGTCTATATTACTTACTCGATTGTACTATACAAGGAATTGAATAGATAAAAAATATAAAAAAAACTCATAGCGATAAATTAGATTCAATTTTTGTTACAAATTTGCCTAAGTCAAGTCATCAGAATTTACATCACTGTCTCAAAATAATATAAAAAATTGAAATCTTTAAAGCATAACCATGTAAGAATAGCGAGCTAATACTTCCTGTAAGTTCCTATAATTGGCTTTCTATTTTATTTGTAATATCACAGCTGTTGGATCTCTAAATAAAATAAATAAATAAATAATGCCGCTAATGTCTTTAATTGTTACGATGACGTGGGGCTTAGTTTTTATAGTTTCTATTTTGTACTATTATTTCATATTTTATAAAATTAAGGTTTCTAAACGTAATTGATATTGTTTACGTGAAATAAATTAACTATAGCATACACCTATCACAAAAATAATAAAAGCACTTCGCAGAAAAATAAAAACACAAAAAGATGATGGTTCCCAAGGATCGAACGCGAGTATGACTCTAGCGTTACACTGAGATAAAAGCAAAAGAGAGTTCCACAAGACCACCGTATGTCATCTCACAGATTCGAAAACATCGTTCTATTTATTCCGGCCTTTTTTACATATGTCGTAGTTCTCTTGTTTCGCACTAGAAGCTACTTCCTTGATTTATTATTGCGCCCTCTATTTTCAACTTTGTAATGTTTGACAGTAACTGACTTTCCCACTGACATTAGGTACGCATGTGTGCGTGAATGCAAGAAATTGCAATATTTTGCATTCGTTCACAATACACGTTTAAAATAAACACTGTTTAGTGCAGATAGATTGCGATTCATACGTAGGATTTTTTGCTTCTTCCGCAGTTTGAAAATCATCAAATGTAATGTAACGGTTTTGCGGAAAATTATGAAAAACCACCAAATGGTCTCAGTGCCGCCATCTATTAGCAGAACTTCGGCAGGAATCCGTGACGTTCCGCCTTAACTAATAACCTTAGTGATGGTCGACGATATAAAGTACCTGTATCTGTGTGGCGTTGCCGGCAGTGATGTTAGATAGTGTCCAACAGGCCTCTTTGCGCAGGGCCTCGGCCCCGGACCGCAGTAGAGCGTGCAACGAGCCAAGCGGGTTGCAGTTCAGAACTGTTTGAGTTTGCGAGTCATCACCGGTCACTATGTTCCCCACGGCGCGGAGAGCCGCAGATACTACCGTCGATTTGTTGTGTCTGGAATCATGACAATGATTTTTTTTAAATTGATTTATTAAACAATTGAATACAATGTTATTTACAAAACATCGTAAAACGACGTATTGGTTTGTCTCGATGCCAAAGCAATGTATAAATCTTCTTCTCTCTCATCTTTACATAATTAACATTATAATTTATGTTAAGCATTATAATTTATGGCCATTAAAATTTAGTTACCTATTAATACATTCTTAAAATATTCAGAATAACAAATCGCGCAGCAATGTAGTATTTTAACGTCGACTGAAATGAGGATTGGACACACAGAAGAAGAGACCGTGCTCTTAAGCCGTTAATGTCGATGCGAATCTTCGGCCTCGGTAGATAAGGGATGGCAAAATGTGACGGAAGATTCTGGGACCACTCAAAAATGAAGACGGGAATTGGAGGCGGAGGGAGAATAGGAAAACTGGAAGAGCCATGGGACCACGTCGAACATAGTTGGCGAAGTCAAAACAAAGCAACTTCGTATAGAGAGGATAGGAGACAATGGAGACATGCAGTAAAAAGAGTGTACACCGTGTGCAAAAAGTTCGCATACAGTTTCAAACCCCCATTAAAACAAAGTACTAATAACAAATGCAATAAAAACTATATTTCAATGAAATATCATATTTTATATACAATATTCATATTAGATGTTTCGTCATCAATTAAAAAGGTCGTATCTTTTGGTCGTCTTTTGGTTTGGGCGAGACAGTCTTTCAGCGATAACTTAAAAACCGTTGGACCTAGTCAAAACATTTTATGATGAAAGTATTTAATGAGCACTATGTCCATGCATTTAATAATATTTTTGTGATGTTCGGAGCTATTATCTCCGAATATAATCTTATTTTCGGAGTAGGCTTACATTCGTTTCTATAGACCTATCGATTACGCAGATTTTTCCCTTCGGTATTTCCTCTATTTACACCCTTATATTTAATAGATACAACATAATAAGTAGGCATCGCAGTTTTTGTCGCATGGTAAGACTAATAGCAAGCTATGGAGTCGATATTTGCCATAAATCCCCTCTCTAAGAAAGCCCCTCTAACTATCGTCCAATTGCTCTCTTGCCTGTCTTCTCAAAAGTGTTCGAAAAAATAGTATATTGTAATATGTACAACTTTCTGGAGAAATACAAAATACTCATTCCTGAACAGCAAGGCTTCCGAAGAAGTACATCGATAAATTTAGCAATTTACGATCTAGTGAAGAGAGCTCTCATTTGTCTTGACGATAGAAAACCCTGTTGTGCCGTATACATGGATATGTCCAAAGCATTCGACTATGTTGACCACCCGATACTGCTTAAAAAACTAGAGACCTATGGAATTCGTGGTAGTGCTTTGGATCTGTTCAAATCGTATCTAAACGGCAGAGAACAATACACTGTGGTTTCTGAAATATGTACAGTGACAAGACAAGAAAAAATATATATGTCAGAACGTAGGAAAATTGAATACGGGGTACCACAAGGTAGCGTTCTGGGACCCCGTTTATTCCTTCTATATATGAATGACATCACTAATTCTTGTAACCATCCCATGATTTTATTTGCTGACGACAGCACCATCTTTATAGAATTTGACCTAACTAATTATTACGAAAACGAAATTAACTTGACCACTGAGAATATTATAAAATGGCTAGAAAGTAATAACCTGAGGGTAAATATAGATAAGACATATATAATGCAATTCAGTCAAAGAAAAATTGTTCCATCCCTAAATGTAAATTATGAAGGTAATAGTATAGTGAAAACTGATGTCACAAAGTTTCTTGGACTCCATATAAACAATGATATGTCATGGAAATTGCACTCTTTGGCAGTGTGCAAGAAACTTTACAAGTTCTCATATGCTCTCTATAAATTAGCGAAAATAAGTGACCGTAAAACAGTTCTAACAGCGTATCACAGTTTTGTAGTCTCAACTTTGCGTTATGGGATAATATTTTGGGGAACTCTACACATAGAGATATCGTATTTAGAGCTCAGAAACGATGTATTAGGGCCATCGTTGGACTGACTCCCTCACAAAGCTATCATTCTCATTTTAAATCATTGAATGTTTTGACTTTTCCATGCTTGTACATCTATGAATGTTGTGTTTATGTTAAAAACAATCCCAATTTGTTTGAGATGAAAAAAAATGCAACGAGATTAAACTTTCGATACAGGAAACCTGAAATGTGCGTTGTTAAATCTAGAACAGCTCTGATGAAAAATAATATTTTAGTTATGGCTCCTAAAATATTTAACAAACTACCTGAGGATTGGCAAAATGCTACATTAAATGACTTCAAAAGAAAGCTATTTAACTTTTTATCCGAGAGGTGTTATTATAGAGTTTGGACTATCTTAATGATACTAGCATGCCTAAAAAAATAACTAACTTCTACCACTTTGTATGACATCAAAATTTTGTTACTATTATCTTATTTTAATTATATTATTGCATTGTATAAGCTAATTAATTCATTTCATATCATATTGACCTGACTCGTATGCCTAATGGGCTCATCATGGTTTTCGTACTGGAAACACCAATGTAACAGCTATATTGTGATTATGACCTGTGATGACGAAATAAACGTATTTGTATTTTGTAAATCTAAACGCTTATTCTGTGTCATTATATTTTATGTGTCATTAAACGTCGCGTAGTTTTAATGACACATCTATTTTATGTTATTAAAACTGACACATAAAATACACAACTAACAATAAAATTAACACAAATTTAAAACTAAACGTTATCACTAATATGAAATTAAGACTAAACTAAATCAAATTAATAAAAATAAACTTAATTAAAAATGTAGAAAGGGCCCCTGCGGCATTGTGCCCAAAATGCTGGCAGCGTTTTCATGCTGAATGGCTAAGCCAATGCGTTGGGCGAGGAAGCTGCCAGCTCTTTGGACAGTGAATCTTTATTTTATATTATTAGGTTACTATTGGATGGCTAAATTGACCAAAGTCGCTAAGAACCATATTTCAAAGAAATTCTCATAAACAGTAGTCCTAATTTCTCTAAATACGGTTGACGTTTAACTTGATTTTGACAGCTAGCCCCAATGATCAAAC
Organism: Notocelia uddmanniana; assembly: GCA_905163555.1. NCBI lineage: Eukaryota > Metazoa > Arthropoda > Insecta > Lepidoptera > Tortricidae > Notocelia > Notocelia uddmanniana. The sequence goes on along the minus strand of LR991059.1, from coordinate 17,942,678 downwards.
ACCTTAGAAGAGCATACATAACTGGAGTAGCCATCAGCGCATCTTACCAAACAAAATATTATACCATTTTTGCGGGGGGCGAGGTAACACACATATAAAAAACAACGCACACTTACAATAAATTGTTTCATTACCACGCACCCACACTAAAACAATCAACTCACGCACATTCAAAATACTAACGTTGAGCAATAAAAGTCGACCTTATTCTCGTTAATATTATATCCATTATTGGGTTACTATTGAATGGCCAAACTGACCGAAGTCGATAAGAACCATGTTTCAAAGAAATTCTCATAAACAGTAGTCCATTTCTTTGAATACGGTGACGTAAAAGTGACGTTTGTCGCCATTTTGATAGCTAGCCCTAATAGTCAAGCACGAATGTTTTGAAATCGATTTTGTAATCGATGCTCGATTTACGATTTGAAATAAAACTTGAATTGTTCATAAAATTATAATATAAAGCAAAACTATGCTTACAGTATGTGAAATTATCATCAATCTTTTTGTAAATTTGATAAAGTACAACCTTAGAGCATACATAACTGGAGTAGCCATTAGTATACTTACCCCTCTGCCAAAGAATAGGCACAATGAGCAAAAAAATATTAAAAACTACTTCATTAATCGATTATAATTCAGTCTCGAAATCGTTTTCGAGTGAAAATACCTTTATCTGCTGTTTAGGGTAATAAAACGTTGTACTTTATCAAATTTACAAAAAGATTGATGATAATTTCACATACTGTAAGCATATTTTTGCTTTATTTATAATTTAATGCGCAATTCAAGTTTTATTTCAAATAGTAAATCGAGCATCGATTTAAAAACATTCGTGCTTGACCATTAGGGCTTGCTGTTAAACGTCACTTTGACGTCACCGTATTTAAAGAAATAAGGACTACTGTTTATGAGAATTTCTTTGAAACATGGTCCTTATCGACTTTTTACAATATGGCCATCCGATAGTAACCCAATAATGGATCTAACGTTAACGAAAATAAGGTCGAGTTTTATTGCTCAACTTTAGTAGTTTGAATGTGCGTGAGTTGATTGTTTTAATGTGGGTGCATAGTTATGGAACAATATATTGTAAGTGTGCGTAGGTTTTTTAAATGTGTGTTACCTCGCCCCCCGCAAAAATTGGCATAATATTTTGTTTGGTAAGATGCGCTGATGGCCACTCCAGTTAGGTATGCTCTAAGAGTACAACGTTTCATTACCCTAAACAGCAGATAAAGGTATTTTCACGGGGCTCTTCACACGCCGAAAATGATTTCGAGACTGACTTATAAACTTATAATCGATTTATGAAGCAGTTTTTAATAATTTTGTGCACATATTGTGCCTATTGTTTTTTATTGCCAGAGGGATAAGTATACTAATGGCGTCTCCCGTTTTAAATGCTCTAAGCTTATACATTTGGGAAAATTACAGGTAGGCTAATCGTAACTCACTGTAACAGCTTGACCAGCCGCGAACATCGATGGACTCCTGCGTCGATGACGGCCTGTATTATCTCGTTGGGTCCGTCCGACAGGTAGGGCTAATGTTAACTAACTATCAGCTCGACCAGCCACCGACATCAACAGACTCTTGCGTCGATGACGGCCTGTATTATGTCGTTGGGTCCGACCGATAGGTAACGCTAATGGTGACTCACTGTAACAGCTCGACCAGCCACCGACATCGACAGACGCCTGTGTAGATGACGGCCTGTATTTTCTCGTTGGGTCCTTCCAACAGCTAGGGCTAATGGTTACTCACTGTAACAGCTCGACCAGCCGCCGACAGACTCCTGCGTCGATGACCGCCTGTATTTTCTCGTTGGGTCCGTCTGACAGGTAGGACAGCGCCCAACAAGCGTCACTTAGCACGTCCGAGTCCGTGTGGTGGAGCAGCCGAGCCAAAACTGGGATGCCTGGCACACAATGAAAAAGGAAAAATGATTTAATGCTTAACGTATCACATAGTATCTGGGCTGCTACCTGTTTGAGAGTATACATGATACCTGTGCCACGAAGCACTACTACCACCTACCACCTACTTTCTACCACCTTTACATACAGATTAATTATGAAAATTAAACAAAGAAGTAAATATTACAAAAGGCTATTTAAAAAAAGTAATAATTGGCTAACAGAGTTTATAGGTGTGCGTGTGTGCGGTAAAATAATATCGACTTAACTCCTAGACCAGCGGTCAGCCACCTGGCGGACGGCTATAGAAATAACTAAAGAGATTTGCAGTCACGGTCACGGCAAGTGTAGTTAAGCTATTCACCTCATTACATTGAAATAAGGGCCAAAAATGTATACATACTTAAGCCGAAAAAAGTGTGTTGTGTTATTGTTAAATTGTGCATAACTAGCTTTTGCCCGCGACTTCATAATACTTATATAATATAATTCACTTTATTTCAGACACATGGTCCATAGTCGTTAATAACAATGGTGCTTACATATCTATGTTAGTTTATCTTAACCCTAATACATTTAAAACTTATTTATAGTCTTTGTACTTGGGAACATGCAATGACACCCAATGACGAAAGAATGGATTGTCCATCCTCTCCCCTATAGCCACTAGGAAGCTGTTGGCGCTGCCTCGCACTCTGCGCATCTGGGAGGCTGCCCGTTTGCGCATTATCGCGTAGAAATCATCCATATGAGCCTCCGCAAACATGCCCGACGCACTACAAAAGCGTGACAGCCCCAACAGCATCCTATAGCCGTTATTGAATTGGACACGCAAGGCACTGTAAGCTCTCTTAGTGTAGTTGATCCATAGGCTGCAAGCGTAAAACGACTGGCAATAAGACCTAAAAAGTGTCTGCTTCACCTCAGTCGTACAGCGAGCGAACCTACGGATCAACATGTTTGTTCTGACTGCCAGTGCCCTACGCTCCCTATCAATATCGGCGTCGTCACTAAGGTCTTCCGTCACCACATGTCCCAAGTACTTAAACTGTGACACCCTATTCAGAGGAGTCCCGCAAAGAGTTACCGGCTGTGTTACCGGTGGACTCCTACGGCCTGCCCTGAACACGTGAAATTCACTTTTTTTACATTATAAGAAAGCCCGTGAGATTCAGCATAACATTCACATATTTTTACGAGCTCGTTAACGGCGCCTACCGTGGGACCCAGCAACACCATATCGTCGGCGTAGCTTATGTTATTTACCATTTGTTCGCCTACAGAACAGCCGACTCTTGTGCTACTGAGTTCCACGATAAGAATCAGAATCAGAATCACTTTTATTGTTCAACTGTGTACAAAGGTGATAATTTAAATATATATTAGATCCAACAGTTCCAAGGTCGTTAATGTATATATTGAAGAGTAAGGGAGAGGTCAATCCTCCTTGTCTTACTCCACACTCAGCCCTGTAACCATCCGAGTAAGAGTCTGACCATCTTACATAATTAATTTGGTTATTGTACCAATACCTAAATATCTCGACCAATTCTGAGGGAAGACCAGTTTGTTCTAGCTTACCCCACAGTTTCTCGTAAGACACTAGGTCAAATGCCTTTGAAAGGTCTAGAAAGGCTGCATATACTGGTGTCTTACGATCCGTATAGTAGCGGACGGTGTGCTTGAGGGCTAGAATCGCACTCTCAGTAGAGAGACTACGCCTGAAGCCAAACTGTCCGTCATGTAATTTGGCATAACTACTGAGATGCCTCTCAAGTACTCCGTCTAGCACTTTAGCGAAGATTGTAGCTAGAGATATCGGCCTGTAATTATGCATTTCCGACACATCGCCAGTCCTATTTTTAACAATGGGTACAACTACCGTCCTAATAATATCTTCCGGTAGGTACGAATGACTTATGCACACTGAAAACAGCATGGCCAACAACCTGTGAATATGAGATCCAGCGTGTAGCAGGTGCTCCACGCTGAGTCCGTCGTACCCAGGAGATTTGCCACGAGTCATGTGTTTTAACACACCTGCCACTTCCCTAGCCAGGATAATAAGAGGTTGCTTTGGAAGTTGGCTATCAGTATGAAGCCCACTCACGTCGCTACATAGTCTCGACTCTATGCGGAAATGATCCTTGAACCTGTTAGCGATGAGCTTAGGATCTGCCACCCCTTCTACGGACACGGGCAGACTCGCCCTAGGGTTCAATTTGTTATCTGCTTCCAAAACTTACTGAAGTTCTTTTCCTTATGTAGAATAGCAAGGTTATCCATTTTTGATTGTTCTTTTTTATTCTGACAGAACTTCAGTTTGCTTTTGAAGATCTTTCTAGTGTTCTTCATATCATCAAACAAAACACCAGACTTCGGTTTACCATAACTAACCCATTTTAAAAAGCTAAGGCGAGCCTGCTCGTGTGCCTCCTTAACATACTGGTTCCAGCCTATTTCAGGCCTGCGTCTCATAGCTCTCTTCATATCACGGCTATCAGATGCAGCCTTTGACAAGCAGTTAACAATTTCACTATGTAATGAGTCAATTACCTTTCTGTGTTCTAATTTACTACACATTTTACCACAACAATTTTGAAGTTCCGTAGGAAAATCTATATATTTTAATGACTGCTGACATAGCTCACTGTATCTAATTTTTTGCTTATTAGTTCTGTTACCTCATGTAATGCTATTGCTATGTTTCAAAAGTAATTTGGTTTTCGGTCTAATTAAGTTCAATTTACATTTTAATACAAGCGGAAAATGGTCAGACCAGAAGACATCGTAGAGTACTTCTATTTCTTCCACTGTACGGCCTGCGGCCTCAGTCACTAGGCAGTGGTCTAGCCACCTACGACTACCGTGAGCATCGCTGATAAATGTATAAGTATCTGACTCATCGCCAAGCATCTTCATATCAATCAGGACCATTTCTGATCCTGACAGATATTCAACATTTCTTTTCCGAAAAGCTCTCCAGGATGTGCGTTCATGTCACCCAATATGAAAACTGACTCTGTATCATACTGGTCAATAATAGCCGCTATTTCACTTAACAACTACTAAAATCCCACTAGATATCAGGTGAGTCTGTAGGCATGTAAACACTAAATATCAAGATCGGCCTATCGGATAAAACTACTTTATGGCGGCAATCCGATTACTAGAACACTTAATCACGGATACTGAATGAAATACACTCTTTCGCCAAAGCAAGGCTACTCCCCCATATGGTCTGCCCCGAAGAAGTCCTGCCGAGGAGTCTATTGCTGACTTGCCCGTATAGTTAAAGTCAGGGTGTATTTCACCTAAAATTGGCAATTCATGATTCATTAACCAAGTTTCTTGCAAGGATAGTATGTCAGCTTGTTGGCACAATGTTCTAATTCAGTCTAGTGAACGCTTTATCCCTTTACAATTAAATGTAATTAAATTATTAGAAATATCACAACCCATTTTGTTAAAATCTCTACTCGTAATACAGTTCAACAATTAATGAAACTTTAACTAAATAATTAAAACTTTCCTCCTTTATTTACTTTATTAAAGTCCACAAATTGGCGAAACGATACGCCACTCGGCCACAAACTATCATCCATAAACAAAGGCAATTTATGCTGAGGTATATAAAACTTGTACGCCAAGTATCCCTTATCCTCTTTCATATTGATTTTCACGGGTACAATGTTCACTGACGTCTTGTTATAAACATAACTGGCAATATCACTCTCTAGCGCACCTAAATCAACACCATATATGTAAAAAGGTATCCTAGGTTCTGCGGGGGGCCCTTAAAAGTTCCACTCGTTCCCATAGTACTCGCTTCCCTTTGCCGGCTATAAACTGATTTCGTAGCCTATATCTCTGTGCCGATCTATATCCCTGATCATCCTTTTGCTGCTTCCATGGTCCACCGTCACGCACAATCTCCGCCATAGTTTTACGCTTCGAATCTAAAACATCACATTTACTTTGTGCACAGTTGACATTCGCACTGCCGGCCGCCACCGAAACCATTGTGATGCGATTCCGTCGTGCTACCGTTGTTCGGAACCGCAGTATTCGCCTCCACGTGCGGGGCCCCGACAATAGCCGATGTGTCGTTCGGTAAAAACTGACTTCGTCCGCGTGCAACTTGTTATATTATAGAAATAATTGCTATTAATTTGTTGTAGGCGCAGGCTTAAATATCGCTCGCCCATACGAACTTCTACCCCCCTTTACATGAACGATTTCCGGAATAAAAACTATCCTATGTCCTTTCCCGGGACTCAAATTATCTATATACCGAATTTCATCTAAATCGGTTTAGCGGTTTAAGCGTGAAGAGGTATCAGACAGACAGAGTTACTTTCGCATTTATAATATTAGTATGGATACAGTATATATAGTACAGTATGGATTTGTATTGCATACCTGGTGCCACAGCTTCGAAGTTAGTTGGAGGATTCTTGCCTCTACAGAGGTTTGACAGTGTCCATACAGCATTCCGAGTCATTGATAGTCGCGTGTACTTATTCAAAATTCTGAAAAAAAAACCACTTCCGTTCATATGTTGAAAATTTAATATTTTTTCGTGGATCCGAGGATAATTTAACCTTTAACTGACGATGTGTTCAGAGCACTGTCAAAGTAACACTTTATGTCACGGGACAAAGTTCAAAATATAGTCATGACGTCTGTGAGACGTATTGGCTATGTGCGAAGTAGGTGGTGGGGGTAAGCTAGGCGATCGTACCATGGCAGAAATGTGTACTTACCGGGGACCACTGTCAAATTTACTTTCACGTTTTCTATTGGTTTCTTAACGGTTTCCTACGATTCGTTTCGTTTGTATGTATTTATTTATTCTCTTATTTATTTCAGTAAAATTTCCAATATGGGGTCTTTCTCGTTTACTAAAGTAAATGAAATATTCATGTGTCATTATTTGACATCTCTGAGTTTTGAAATTTTCTCGGGACCTTTGACGTTTGACGTTTCAGACGTGCACATAGCCAATACCACGTCAGTTAAAGGTTTCTTCGCTTCACCATAAGCCCAGCTTCGATAGTTTTCATTTCCCTAGCCTTTTCTCATCCGTACACGACTTGAGGTATAAAATTCGAAATAAAATCACCATAAGGGTGTCACTGAAGATATTAAATTATTCACAGTAATAAAATTATAGGGACTCGGCGAATCAAAAAAACATAGAAGCACAACTAGCGTCGCAAAATGACACCATCAAACTTGTGTCCATTAAGGCGGGGCGTCAAAGTTGTGTCCAACGGCTGTCTAGTTTGAATATAGCGGCGCCAACGTAACAGTAGTATTAACTGAAATCTCAAAAATAAAAATTATGCCTTTTCGTGCAGTGAAGTGGTGCGTTAATCACTCTAGAAAACATAAAAAAAGATGGAATCACTTTTCATTTGTAAGTAAAACGGTAAACATATTTGTTTCATTTTTTTAGTCGGAACCGATTTTGTATAGGGATGGTGTTATGCCACCTTACATCATCAAAATGTTAATAGGTGAATGAAAAGGTACCTAAAATACCTATTAAACATTTTAATTTGTGAGATTCATGCTTCATGGACATAACTAATTTGTGTATGAAAGCATGTATCTCAACAAATTAAAATGTTCGAAAAAGGTAAACTAATTCCATAATAAATAAATATTAGGGGACATTTAGTCCAATTACAACTAGACTATTGATTCTAATTAGACTATATAATTATATGAGGAAGCGAGAAAGAAATATATTTTAACAAGAACTAAACCGAAATAAAAATAAAAGAATAAGTGTGTAACTACGCTATACATACAATACATAAAATTATTATCAACTACTCAAAGAGTGGATTTAAAGAGCCCAAACTCGGTATGATTGTGTTAACTTATGACAGAGTTCCTATGACCACTTTCCGGTTCCATCATCAGATCAGCTCGATAATAATATTATCATAATATTGGCATTGGTCACTGAATTTACATATTTGCAGTAAGCTCGGTCCTCCATACAAACGTAGTTTAGCTCTCATTTTAAAATGCCATTCTAGAATAACATGAAACTTTGTATACACAGTGGATCCGGAATATCTAGGTCGGAAATTGGTTTCTGTTGCTTGGAATTATACTGGAGAAAAAATAGAGCGATTATTAAAGTTTTCATAAAAGACGTAAAAAAACTCAAAAATTCGCTGTATTTTTTAACCGACTTCAAGATTTCAAAAGAAGAGGTTATCAATTCGGTTGTATGTTTTTTTTAATGTTTATTTTTGTATTTGTGATTGTAAGTATATATATCCAAGTTGGTCCCGTTTTTGTCAAAACGCAGTTCTGATGATGGAATCTACGAGGAATTGAGGGAACTCCTCAAATCTTTAAGGCAAACATATAGTGATTTTTGTGTTTTTATCAACAAGTCAATCATTTGCATCGAAAAATGTGACATTGGATGAAGTGGAACTGCTGATGATGATCAGAACAGAACTCTTCAACGACGAAAAGTTCACGTTTGGCGATTTGTCCTCCTAGCTGTGTTTGTTAAGCAAGTTCTATTTTCACGATTATTTTTGTCATGCTTGATTTCTGATGATGGGATCCATGAGGAATTGAGGGAACTCCTCAAATCTTTAAGGCAAACATATAGTGATTTTTGTGTTTTTTATCAACAAGTCAAGCATTTGCATCCAAAAAATGTGACATTGGATGAAGTGGAACTGCTGATGATGATCAGGACAGAACTCTTCAACGACGAAAAGTTCACGTTTGGTGATTTGTCCTCCTAGCTGTGTTTGTTAAGCAAGTTCTATTTTCACGATTGATTTTTGTCATGCTCGAGTTCTGATGATGGGATCCATTAGGAACAGAGGGAACTCCTCAAATGTGAAAGGCACACATATAGTGATTTTAGTATTTTCATGAACTAATCAAGCATTATCATTCATAAAAGTGACATTTGATGAATTGGAACTGCTGATGATGATCAGAACGGAACTCTTCAACGACGCGTAGGTAGTTCACGTTTGGCGATTTGGTCTCTTCGTTTTGTTTGTCAAGCAAGCAAGGTTTTTCCATGATTCCATGAGGAATTTAGGGTACTTAGTCTTCTACCATTATAAACATACTTATACATATTAAATTAAACATACATATTATATTGTATGGAATCTAAGAGTGCACCATTTAAGTATAATAATCTTTCACCGGCCTCCCCCATTGAAGTCGGTTTTTTTTTTTTTAATTATTTCTTTTACAATTTGTCGCAACAGAAACTAATTTCCGACTCAAATATGGCGGCTCCCATTGTGTATAGAACGTTTCAAGTTATTTCAGCAAGGGGTTTAAAATGTGAATGAAACTACGTTTGTATGGAGAATCGAGTTCAGCCGAGCGTACTAACGTCAAATATTAGCTTAATCGGAAATCGAGAAGTGCGTCTAATTTAGCTTGAGATAATTTAAGATTTGACCCACACAAACAAAAAAGACATAAGTTACTGACACGGCAAGTTAAATAAAAACTTGTAAAAAATGAGTTAACGTACTTATGGTTATGTATGTTTGCGCTGTCTGAATATACTGTAAAAGTTTCGATTACGAGTGGTGGCTGTTCTCTATGTCTAACAGTGTTTAGCAAGCTATAAATTATGTACATGGTCGTCCAATATGCATAGTATAAGTCTGGTACAGCGACTAGTTAGATTTTCGTAAGGTTATCCTATGATATTTAAAAATAAATAAAGCTTAAATTCAAATTTAAATAATACGGTGGTTTTGCGTATGAAGTTGACTTTTTGTTGCATGCAACCATCCACCCGCTAAGCGTTGTCGTTGTCGCCGCCATTTTGACACATAAAACGTCAGCGCTAGGATACCAAACACAGCCAGTCATTTTGAAATTTACCAATCACGTGTATTTGTTTTGGGTAATAGAAAATCGGCTGACATTTTTGGCAATTCCTATTGGTACAACACCGCGCGTGCGTATTACGAATAAATGCCCCGTTTTAAAGTAGACTTTTGTAGGAAGCTCGCGTTCTATGCTTTTTTCGTTCACTGGACTCGGCAAATTTTGAAGAAGCCATCAATATAAAACACAAATTTCAAATTAAAGGAAAACATTTAGTCCTTCAAGCAGGATTCGAACCTGCGACATCTGTCATACGCGGCCAATCGCTCTAGCCTCTGAGCTATCGAAACAATCAAGCTCAGGCGCGAAAACCTTTACTAGTTCCCTCTTACAACGCCTTAGGGAGGCGTACAGAGACATCTACCTTAGAAGACTAAGGCTGGGTTGCACCGAGTTACGATCACAGACCGATCAACGTTAATATGGCGCCGGCAGCTGTCATTCCATAGAAACTTGTCAAACTCTCCATACATTCGAATTTTAACGAACACAGCTTACGATTACAGACGGTTTGGTGCAACCCAGCCTTAGGCTTCTTAAAAATATATATATATAAAACAATTTTATAATGCATATGCTCAGAAAGCTCTTCTTTCTGGAGGTCAACGTAGGCATAGAAAGTGATTTTACGCACGCGTGCGCAAAAAATCCTAAAATGGGTTTTATCCAAAATCAGATGTTATCACTAATAAAATTAGTATTTTCCTCCGGTTATGCGGAAATATTAAAATAACTGACGTAACTACCCGGCCACGACTTCGAGTGGCGGTTTTCCTAATACGGCTACGCTCTTTAACTTGTGGCCCCATTTCGAAAACTTTCCTTTTTAAATTTTCTATATCAGTTTGACTGGACTGCAAACCTTAATGTGGTCACAAATAACAATTCTTACCTGTACATTGTGTGTAATCGCAACTAACCGCAGCTCGCAGTGCGTTGCTCTCGTCCGTGCAATGTAAGGATAAAACGCTTGCCACGCCGCGATCACTTAAAGTTGCGCCGGGCTGTAAAAATGCGTTCACTCACTCGACGAGCGGCGGTAGCACGCCGGCCGCCAGCACGGTGTCGCGGCAGCGCGGCGAGTCGCCCGCCACGTTGCCCAGCGCCCACACCGCCTGCTCGCGCACGTCGTCACTAGCCCCCGACCCCACCAGCCCCACCAGCACCCCCACGGCGCCACTCTCCACCACTATGCGCGTCTGCTCCGCCGATCCCGATGCGATGTTCGTGAGCGCCCATGCCGCTTCAAACTGGACAAACCACGTCACTAAGACCGCAGACTGTACGCCAGCGAGCAACGGGGCAGCTAGCGGCCGCTCATACATTTGATCAAATTCAATGTATGAGTCCCCGCTGCCCGCTGTCGTTAAGACCGCGGCCTTTAAAGCCGGGTTTACATTACGCGCGGTGGCGCGCGCGGCACGTTCGCCCGTGTTTTGCGCTCGCGGCAGCTCCAACATTGCACGCCGCATAATGTAATCCCGGCTTGAGCATACTATGAACAGAGTGAATGCCTGAGTACCTAAAATAACAGATGACTGAAAGATAGCCTGTTTAGATCTATTTGTAAAGAGCTACGCTAATTATTACACAGTAGACAAACTAGAGAGTGCTTAAAAGATCTACTTAACATACAACATAAAACTGATTTCGTGTCTAACATCAGATCTCTGTTAAGTACAGAAGTTTTAGTAATGTCAGGAAATTAAATTTGCCAGCCTAAGGAATTTTGATTGCAATCAGGACAATCATAAAAATATGATCAACTCACACAGCTATTAATTACATTTGTTGCATAAATTATAAGGATAGTAAATAAGAAAATTTATATGAAAATATTACCTGCAATGTAGGATTACTGCTATCAGTGAGAAACTCAACGAATTTTGGAACGATTCCGGTTCGTATAACTTCATCAATAGGCGGGTTGGGCTCCCGACTCAAGAGTTTCCGGAACTTTTGTGTGGCCATGACCTGCTCCTGGGGGTTGTCGCTGTAGAGGGCCGCCACCATCGCGGGTGATATGTCATCTGATAAGGAGATGTTGGCGTCATCCTGAAATATATGCCACTTTATATGTGTAAAAGATGTAAGTACATATTTTACAGAATCTGAACCACGTGCTTTTCAGGATTCCGTAGTAAACAAGGAACCCTTATATTTTCGCCATGTCCGTTCGTCCATCCGTCTATCAGTCTGTCCGCGGCTTAACTTAAAAACCTAGTTTACTACTAAATAGCTGTAGTTTGGCAGTACATATCAATCGCGCTGACAAAACGCTATGATAAAAACTTGAAAAAAGATTTTTTTCTTGCAATCCCATCGTGTCTCTTTAGATAGCTCGTTTAAAAAGGGTGTCAGCTTTATTTAACCAGTTTTTGATTAAGCTATTCGTTTGCATGATATTAATTTTTAAAGTTATAAAGTGGAAAAATTGTACGACAGTTTGCTTTTCCAATTTAACGCCAGAAATATTTTTCCATTGTCCATTGATTACTTAGATATGTTGTTAGTTATGTCAATTATAGTAAATATAAGATTTCAAAATCAAAATCAAATATTTATTCTGCAAATAGGCCACAAGGGCACTTTTACATGTAAAAGCGTGAATTTATACAATTAAAAAAAAAACTGTCAATCTTACTTAATAATAATGATTAACAATTAAATGAAAATAAATTTACAAATATTAAGGACGTATTGAATACGATCTGTCCGAATAAACAAATAGTACATAAAATTAATTTAATATCTCAGAGATGTATTTATATGGTCTCTGAGCGTCCAAATACGATTAATAACAATTATTTCAAAGTCCTCAGAGATGTAAATGATCTCTAAGCGCTAAAATTAAAATAAGTAAACTTAATATTGTTAGAGATGTATAAGGTCCCTAAGCGTCAATAACAATAAAACTAATCCAGAATAGGATTATGTCTCTCGCCAATCTACATACAATAAAATAACACTAGTATTAAGGTATTTACTATGCCCTTGCAAGCATGAACAGACCGGACTCCACAAACAGCACCCGATCACGAGTATGACGCGTATCTCAGCCATCGCCCCCCTCAGCCATCTGTTAGGGAAGGTGGCGACACGATCAACGTCGCCACCGTAAGCAAAGCGCTTTAAGCGAGCATGACATATTCAGGCTGCCGGACATTAATAATATCAAAGATTAAAATGACTCTTCGGCGAGAAACAGCATCATGTTTCATAAAATGCAACGACAGAGCTATTTATACAAGGAAATATGCTAAGTGAAGCATAGGTATATTAAAACTAACAGGATTTAACTATCACTGGCTTAAAAGCATTTTTGTCATTTAAGAAATCCTTGACAGTATAATAGGCCTGGCTTAACAAATAGCGTTTAATATGAGACTTAAATTTACTGAATGGAAAATTAACTATATCGATGGGTATTTTATTATAAAATCGTATACAGTTCCCCACAAACGACGTGCTAACCTTCCGGACACGACTGGCCTTCACTGCAATCTTGTGTTTACTTCTAGTGTTGTAGTCGTGGATATCACTGTTCAGTTTGAATTCTTGAATATTTTTCGAACATGCATAAATTTTTCAAGAATGTATTGACATGCCACAGTAAGAATATTTGCCTCCTTAAATTTTTCTCTTAAGATTCTCTGGCCTTAAGTTTGTAGATGGAGCGTACAGCTCGTTTCTGTAGCACGAAGACGGTCCGGATGTCAGCCGCTTATCCCCACAACAGGATTCCATAGGACATTAACACTATGAATTTTTCGAATTTTTAATCCGCATAATGTCATGGGTGTCCAAATAGCGTTTAATATGAGACTTAAATTTACTGAATGGAAAATTAACTATATCGATGGGTATTTTATTATTAAATCGTATACAGTTCCCCACAAACGACGTGCTAACCTTCCGGACACGACTGGCCTTCACTGCAATCTTGTGTTTACTTCTAGTGTTGTAGTCGTGGATATCACTGTTCAGTTTGAATTCTTGAATATTTTTCGAACATGCATAATATTTTCAAGAATGTATTGACATGCCACAGTAAGAATATTTGCCTCCTTAAATTTTTCTCTTAAGATTCTCTGGCCTTAAGTTTGTAGATGGAGCGTACAGCTCGTTTCTGTAGCACGAAGACGGTCCGGATGTCAGCCGCTTTTCCCCACAACAGGATTCCATAGGACATTAACACTATGAATTTTTCGAATTTTTAATCCGCATAATGTCATGGGTGTCCACCCACCAACTGTTCAGTTACGGAATCCTACATTGCGCGTGGCCCGTCACGCACTTTTTAATTCACAGTATAGGATCATCATCATATCAACCGATGGAGGTCCCCTGTTGGACATAGGCCTCCCCTAATGAGTGCCACAATGACCGGTCCTGTACCACCCGAATCCGCCGCTACCGTGGTTTATCCCGTTTCGATGAATCTATCTAACTGAGCTGAGAGCGATGGACGGATTCCAGAGGTCGCGGGTTCAAGACCCGCCCGGGGTGATAAATTTTTCATTTTCGCTTGGAAATTATAATTCCTTGATTGTTCGAAGAATGCGAAATTAGTAAAAGTAATACAGTGTAATAAAATATCTAACTTTCTAAAAAGATAATATCAGTTACAATTAATTTCATAAACACACTGCTATTACATGGAACTAATGGAAGAAATATGCCAAGCGCGATAAAATAAAAGCCTGACCATCTGCAGCAATATCTTCCAACTACACTTTATATTAGGGTGGTGTGCTCAGATTAACGCAATGATTTTGATCACGCGCCTTTATTAACAAAATAAGAATTGAAATACAAGCACACCAACGACAATTACGAAAATGAAAGTAGTACCATTGGCCGAAATCGGCCGTGGCACTTATATAACTTATATAATGTATATTATTTAATATTTAATAACGAACCTGTAATGCAATATCAGGAGCATTCACTGCCGGCAAGGTGACATTTCGGCGTTTGAACAACTGTTGCTCTCTTTTCTGTTTCCTCAGTTGGACTCCTTCTTCCTCCCTGCGGCGCCTCAGCTCGTCCGCGCTGAGCCCCACATTCTTGTATCGATGCTTGTGACCACCGGACATCTGAACAAGGATATTTATTTACAATCAGATTGAATTTCGTGGACAAAAATGACAATTATTATTGGTAAACGGGACTTAATCGCGTACAAAAATTATTAACCTGAGGTGTGCCGACATTGCTGACACTCTCGTCACGGCACTTCGCCGCTGTTTACCGAGCGATCTGCCCGCTGGCGTCGAGGACAGCCCTCCGGCATCGAACCACCGTTCACACCGCCCCGTTTTTATATTGATTTAAACTTGCACGATTTTTACACATTATTATTGATAGACGGGGACTTAATCGCGTACAAAAATTATTCACCGGAGGTGTGCCCCACGTTTCGTACATGTATCACAACATCTGTGGTCACGACCTACTGGCTTGAGCGGGTAACAACATCTTCTAGCCACACGGGTTTTCCGAACTACCCGCACTTGGTCTTTATTATTCACATTTACATTTTTTTGTCACTGACAAGACAACCCTTGTGTAAATGTGAATAATAAAGACCAAGTGCGGGTAGTTCACCCGCACCCCCGCACCGCACCCGGTGGGACCCGGGTATGTCCTAAAACTACGACCAAGACCACCGGGGAATGGGCAGCAGCATTCCTTGAGTGCGGTGGAGATACTGCGATCGCCAACCCGCATGCCAAGCGTGGCGATTATGGCATTTACCCCCCATGAAATTGGGGGAGGCCTATGTCCAGCAGTGGACGTCCTAGGGCTGATATGGTGGTGGTGGGCGGGTAGTTCGGAAAACCCGTGCGGCTAGAAGATGTTCATACCCGCTCAAGCCAGTCAGCTCGTGACCACGGATGTTGTGATACATTCGAAACGTCGGGCACACCTCAGGACCTCAGGTGAATAGCGGCGAGGTGCCGTGACGAGAGTGTCAGCAATGTCGATGTCAAGACTGCGATGTAACCATTTTATTTGGTAGCTCTTTCCTTTATCATGTTATGAATTATTATGGGCAAAAGAAGATGTGAACCATACTACACAGAAAGAATACAAAACTGCGAGTTTCACCGAAATTACGAAGGCCAAAGACGCAATCCAAATAAGTTTTACGATATAGCAAACTTGGAATCGGACTCTAATAATGGAAGAGTATTATCGCCGACTGAAAAATTAACCTGACCTTGGGGTGAGTAAGAAAAGACATAATGTAATACAAACATACATACATAATATAATTTAATTACATAACGTTCTTGTACTTAACGTTTTTTTTTTCTTTTACAATTAGTCGTTAATAAAACAATTGAAACTTCACGGCCAACTGCAATTAACTATTCACATATAAATAAATAAATATTCGGGGACAATCTTACACAAATCGACCAAGCAAAGCTTGTACTTGGGTACTAGACGACGATATACATACTTATATAGATAAATACCTACATAAATACATAGAAAAGAACCAAGAACAAATATCCGTGATAAATGTACAAATAAATGACCTAGCCGGGATTCGAACCCGGGACCTCTAGCTTCGGAGGCAGAGTCACTACCAACTAGGCTAAACAGGCCGTCATATACCCACAACTCAATGCCAGTCAGCTGGATCTATAACTCATATACATCATCTAAAATCAAAACTTGTCAGAGTCATAGAACCCTCCATTCTCAATCTTATCGACAAAACCGAAATATCGATATAAGGCGCAAGACAAGAGCCATCGACGCTCTAACACATTGCAAGATTATTAAATGGAAATGGGCGGGCCACATTGCGCGCCTAAGTAACGAGAAATGGACCAGGAGTGTCACAACATGGGCTGGCCCTCCCGGTAAAAGAAAAAGAGGAAGACCACCAGAAAGATGGATTGACGAAGTTAAAAAGTTTGTAGGAAAGGCACAAGCACAAGGCAAGAAAACATGGAGAAAACTGGAGGAGGCCTATACTCGCCAAGAGGTCCTTAGTAATTAAAATGCAATTACTAAATCAAATTATTTTTTATACCTATACTTGATTTTTTTTTAAGAAAATATGTATTTAAGTATTATACTAGTGGCTCTGCGAGCTGTAGACATCGCAATTTTTTTTTCTAATTTCATAATTTCCAAAAACTAACTGGACAAAAAAAATCTATTCAATTATCGAACCTGCTCACAAAATTTCACGAGAATCGGTTGAGAAATGCGACCTGTAGAGGAGAACATCCGGACAGACAGACAGACATACGAAAGATTTTTGTCGAAAGCTAAAACGGAGACGCTTCGCTCGCTCGGTCAATAATAAAATTTCAGAAATTTTAGAACAAATGTAGCTTGTAACTTGCGTCGATAATAAAATACAACAACTCAGGACGTCACTACGTATCCGCGTATGTACATCTGCCTCTTGACTGAAGCCAGACGCTCGAGGCCTCGAGCACTTACGGCGATGGGTATAGTGTGTACGGGACGGGCGTCAATTCCTGGGAGGTGCACTGATATTTTGACCGAATAGTAGATACCCATTTCCAACAGTTTAGCCCTAATTCCCTATTTCACCATAAATTCCTTTTTTTTCTTGTTGATATATATGTTTACATTTTTGCACATAATTCCATTGTAATAAGATGAAAAAAGTAAACATATATTTTACGTCGACTGTACAGTACCGGCCACTAATATTCCCCAATAAAAAACGTTTGTGCGAAGATCTTCTTGGCGGTCTTACAAGAAGTCTACATTCTTCTCGCTAAGTAATATTATAATATGATAATCGTTCAGTAAGTATAAAAAAAAACAAAGACATCTGTGTGATATCTTAAGGCGCGGTCTAGAGACTAGCGAGCAGCGGGGCGGCGAGCGGGCGCCCATACATTAAACCCGCTCAAATGTATGAGCGCCCGATGCCGTCCAATCCGCGACCTAAGGGTGTGTCTACACGCGGTACGTTCGACCGCAGCAGCCACGCGCGGCAGCTCGAACATGACCACGGTCGAACCTGCCGATCTTTATGGCATCTGACCGTGCGACAAAAAAAAAAGGGCTGTTAATGCTCGGCTCGCACGCTGTGTGGACGTGTGTGAGTTAGCTCGCACAGCAATACACACGACCCCTCCGGCCGCCATCGCAACAATATCACAAGTTTTGCAACTGGTTGCGATAGAGAACTAAAAATTATTTGTTCGCAACTGGTTGCGATAGAAGTTTTCTCGGAGCGGGGCCCCGTCAATTTTAAAGCAGAGTCATTACAATACTTCGACTAAATTATATTTCGGCATTTTTATTCCTCGACCCTATAATACTTTGTCACTTTTCCATATCGTCATTTTTATAAAGCTTATTTAGACATTTTTATACCTAGTCATTTTTCCTTATAGACATTAGTCGCATAAATCAAATAGTATGTATACAAACTGATTAGAATTAGTGTTAAAAACTGAAAATAGGGGTTGCGTACAAAGAAAATGATAAACGAAACACAGTCGATAACGATTTCTAGTTTTGAACAAATAATGAAAACTCTTCTATCGCAACCAGTTGCGTGCAAAGAATATTTAGTTCTCTATCGCAACTAATTGCGACGTGGTTGCGATGGCGGCCAGAGGGCAAACAACAATGACAAGTTACATCTTTCAATTAATCTCTATGGTAAAAAAGAAATACTGTGGAACCTAAATAAAATAATAATGTGGAATAAAATCAAACACTATCATAACAAAACCATACGAAAACATGCTTTAATGACATTAGTAGTGCTATCCATGGCTGTCACGCGTAAATTATGTTCGAGATGGATGCCTGCCGCGCTGTAGACAGAATCGTGTCTAAAATCGGCTCGCGTGCCAAGTTCGCCAATTTGCCGCGTTCCAACACGAAAGTGCCGCGCGCGCCGCCGCGCGTAGTGTAGTCCCACCTTAAGATTTGATATTAATTTATTTACAAATATAATTTGGAATAGCCAGTATCATAAATGAATATCAAAGTCTGTAACTTCTCCAAAAATATATACTTAAACCAGAGACTTGTTAACTGTTACTCCGAGTAACTAGAGTAGATGACAAACCAAAATAACGCTACTAAGAGATATGGTTCAATAATAATTGAAATAAGACTGATGGAGAGAGACATATACATATCATTTGTTGTCTTTGTCATAGTAATTTTATTTGCCTCAAAACCTTTTGATATGAGTTTGAGGCAAACAATTACCTGTCCAAGTTAAACAAGTTGTTTATAGTTAGCCCTCAACCATTTTAAACAAATTCTAAATTTAGTTGTTTAAGAGCTTTTCTCCCTCTTGGTGTCATGCATATGGGATCTTTATAGAAATCCTTACTATGAGGTGCTGTAGCTACACTATGGACATGTCCCACTACCATCCACTTTGTATGACACTTCCAAAAAGCTTAATATATATGGTACCAATTCACTAGTATCCGCTTGAAGTGTTTATTCATAGTAGGAAATGTAGGAATATATATATAGTCATTGGGACATGCAATGAACCTAGATTTTTTTTAACAAATTAAATCTCTGACATGACAGTAATATTAATATTACCTTAGGACCTTTTTTGCAAAACAAAAATAAACTTCTCCTTGTATCTAGCTTATTTCCTTATCCTATATAACATTATGATCACTAACAGCATATCCCACAGCTAGTATGTGATAAAATATTATTTTTACAATTGCTGATAATTTTCAATGTACAGGGCAGTTTGAAAAAATAAAATCAGGGATATAAATCCCTTATTGTATCTAACTGGCTAGTTAACATCTTTCATTACTTATTACCAGAGAGAGGATTGAGAGAGGCACAAGCTTATTGCAATTGCAGACATATGATCTATATAAAAATCATACCTAAGCTAAAGGCTACATGACAATAAAAGCAGTATTTCTTAGTAATCTACCTACCTAGAAACTTTTTATTATCCATATGATGTTTAGTAATCTGAGTCAAGGTCAGGTGAAAAGCTAAATATCTAGTTATTTTACATGATATTTTAAAATCGAAAGCCTGCTACTAAAATGTTTTCACATTTAGCAGGTATTAAATTCACTTTGGTAATTGATACAACTAAATGAATTCAACAATTTTGATGGTTATGTGAGTTCATACGTAAAACAAGTGAAATAAAGAGGCCACTAATACTAAACAATACGTTGTATCACTCCGACGACAACGCATTTATGTTTAATACATTCAATATATCGATGCTTTAAGCCCTTTAGCTTACAAACAACACCAGTATGAATGCTACAGCTAAATAAAAGCAATTATTGCAACAGGAAGGAGCCAAATAACACAATCAAACCTAATTTCGTAAATGCAGATCGAGAAAAAGTTGTCACCAGCTCACAGTAAAACTTACATCGACAGATGACGACGGATCGTTTTAGAAATTTTACTGCTTTATTAAAACAATCAATGCCACATTAACCACTATCAAATTGAACTAAATGTGATTGAAATTCACTGATTCCAAACCAACCACATTCGTGATTTAATTCGATTGTGCATTACAGTTTTTGCAGACAAACGTCATAGTCCTTTGCTTTTTTTAAGGCTGCGTTCAATTTTTTGTTAAATTCAGACGTTGCACATGATGTGAATTCCGATTAAATGAACGAGAAACGAACCAAAATACTTCCTGACAGCGCTGTGCTACCACGAACTTCGTTTCGTGCCGTCCCTTTCACTCTCGTGTTATACTCTATATGACGGAAAGGGACGGTACGATACGAAGTTCGTGGTAGCACAGCAGGATAGTCATGTGCGTGTGCAACAGACTTTATAAATGTCATGATTGAGCAGGAGTGAAGGAGGAGGAAAAACTTGTCATTGTTTTTAATTTGACGAACAAAGTACTTTTGCGCAACTGTGCGCGTTTAAAAATGATTAAATATTTTTTTCCAAGAACATCAGCATTATGTTTGATAAGAAGAATGTGTACTCCGCCAGCTGCACCGCCTCCGACACCGGCTTCAAGCTCTCCTTCTGGTTCTATGTCTGCTAGATACCGACCAACTGATTTTCAGAAGTTTATCCTTGTGTGGACCAAGAAGTATAAAAGCAAGGAGGAAATCCCGACGTTTGTCTCGTAAGTAGATAAATCACCCTTGCTTAGTAATGTACGTCTAATTTTAGGAAACATGTTATGCAATATTGTTTATTGATTTGTTGTATTTGATTATAGAAAAATCTGAAGGTTAAAATAATGGTTTGTATTGTGAACACAGATACATGACCTTGTATTCACTGGAACTGATAAGAGTACAGTACAGTGGAGTACATAGCAATTAATCAACTTTGTAATAATTTCAGAGCTGAAATCATTGAGAGATCCCGCAGTGAAGCTCGAATTAAAATATCTAATGTTCTCATGATCCTAACTGCTCTTGCAAGCTTTGGCGCCATTCTCGCTGGGAAAGCAGCTGCAAAGAGGGGAGAATCTGTCCATCAGATGAACATGGACTTCCACAAGCAATACAGAGAGGAGCAAGCCCAAAAAGAAGCAGCTGCAGCTGCCAAGTAGAACATGCCATTCATTACAACTACACTTGCTTATAAGTTTTAATAAGTGTTGTGTACTTTAGATATTATTATATTTAGATATTATTGGTTTCAATAAAACAAATTTTAACTCAAATCTATTTATAATATATACACTATAAACTCAAAAAAAACATTTCAATTCTCAGTCTTCATAAATTATCAGGCTTGTAGTAGCTTCTACACTTCTCTGTAAACAGCTTTGTTGTTTTCTCACGGATCACCTCTTCAACACTCAGTTCGGTTTGCAGAAGACGTAGCTGTGGGTGTGGTATGCAAAATTATAATTATAAGCATAGTATACTATATTTTGAAAACAAAGATACAATCTATATTATCATCATTTTTGTTTTCTTGGTCTGGCTGCAACATGCTTAATAATTGTGCATCTTATAGCATTGTTTTAAGATACAGAATTATTGGCAATACCAAATGTTAATGTGAGCTTGCTGACTAAAAATATACAGGTCAATTGGACATCTAAATATAAAATTCCTCACATTGTTGATATTAGGCAAAATAGTTTTTTGGAATATTATGACAAGGGTTAACATATTTGTTAGGAAAATGTACAAATTTTGTAAGTCTTGTAATGTCAATTGACAACTTAGCTTTTTTCCGATGAAATCAAACAGAGGATAAAAATTAATATGTAATTTTTTATACAAGTAAAATATCCCAATTTCATAATAATAAATCAATTCCTAAAGTTCATCATTCTAAAAGAGAGTAAGTGACAAGTAAGGTACAGTACAATTAGTGTGCTGTGACTGTCATGATTCAGCCTTGTGATGTCATATTGACTATGTTAGGTTTTTCTTTGCATTTTAGTGAAAATCTGGATAACTTATAACAGTTATAACAATAAAAATAAAATATTTTTGGGTTTCTTGATAATAAATTAACAAAATGAGTTGAGGTTTTATCATGCTTGGATATTTGAAATGTTTCAATTAGCTACAACTTGTACGAGATAAATAGTCATAATATTCAGGTAATGTAGACTGGGACTACTGAACCTATCTTAGACCTGTTTTGGTACAACAGATGATATAAATAGATTGTGCCTGTCCGTGTGATCTAGCAAAGGATTGTTGCTAAGGGGCTAAAAATGATTAATAACAATGTAATGACTACCTTTCGTTGCTCCGCTTTTAAGCTTTTCAAAACATCATAATCATCAGGTTTCTCCTCTTTCACTACTTTCAACTTTTTTACAGTTTCAGCTGTTGAAATAATGCAGTTTTTGATTACTGCTTCCCTGTCTGTATGCCCCTTCTGAATCTGTGAATACAAGTCTGCACAGGCTGTAGTTGCATCTATTTTCTTCTGGAAGGACTCTGTGGGAATTGATGTATTAAGTGCATACACTATCTTGTCATCGAATACACGCATTTTCTTCAGGACATCCTAAAACAAATAAGCCATAATTATAATCAATTATTTGGTTTTTTCATTGACTTTTCATTCATAATTATAGTACTGGTAGAATGATTAGTATCACTAATGGCTAAGACGACATATAAGACTCTTATTAGAAAATAATATTTTATGGGATAACTCGTTAAGAACATCAAAACAAATTTTGAGATAGTGATAAGATAAGAATTTGTACCGGCCCGTACACCTACTAACTAATTTTAGAACTCCAGTTAACATTACCTGAAACTCGGAGAAATCGGGACAAAACATTGCAATGTTTAAACTAAAATATTTATGTATATAATGGACTCAGTAAATTTTACAAAACTCACGATGTTTATTTGGTATTAATTAGATAACATCGACTTTCAGTTGACTCAATTCAACTACAAGACAAATATTATAACACATTTTAGGTTATAATTCTTTACTTATGGGGACGTTCAGAAATAAATCAATGGGGCCCTTTACACGATTAATATTATCATAATACATGATTCATAATATTATCGCGGTTTTCATAATTGTTTGGACTTTAAGGGCGGCCTCATAAGCATACGGTACTGTATGTGGTGCTAGGTCCATAGATTTGTATGTATTTTACTGAGTTCGAAATCCTGAATCGATTCGATTTCGAAACGAAATTACGAATCGGAATTCCGACCCGTATGTGGCCGCCCTATTACTTTCGCTGCATTTACACATTCTAACGAATAGCGGGCGAATAACGAGTACATTTGCCTCGCGATTCGTGCATTCGCTTTGGGTGCGGTTTTTCGGACGCGAATCAAAGGGCACGAATAGTGAACACGAACTTATACTCTTCACACCTCAGAGTAAGGATTTCTATAGAGATCCTATTAGAGTTTCACCAGGGGGACAGAAAAAGTCTTATGCAGCTAAATTGAGAACTAGTCTTAAACGTATGGCGGCTTACAATACACAACCTCTTTAATTTGGCCAGAGGGGCTAGTATGATCGCTTATATGTCGGACATATAGCATTCGTCCCGTACTGTCAAGTATGTAAGTGCGAGAGGGACAAATGCTATATGTCCGACATATAAGCTATCATACTAGCCGGGCAGGTAATCGTTTATTTGCATCAAACTATTTGACTTGACGTTTAGATGACATTGAGGCAAATAAAGAAAAGCGGACCTATGACAAGGACAACAAATGATATATCCCTCTCTGTCGCTCTTATTTAATTTTGTATATGATCTTCTCGCTCTTAGCGGTATTATTATTTGACGTTTACTCTGGGGTGCTACCGCAAACTTCGATAATCGAACTTCGTAGGGTGCCGTCCCTTTCAGTCTGGTGTTATATACTATAGGACGGAAAGGGACGGTACGATACGAAGTTCGCGGTAGCAGACCTGGGTACTCTGAGGTTCACAAATTCGCCATCACCCGACCCAACAGGGGGTCTACTCCGAACTTCGTATGGTGCCGTCCATTTCACTCTGCTGTCATACACTATATGAGTGAAAGGGGCGGCACCATACGAAGTTCGGATGACGAATTTCGGAGTAGACCATCAGGACTAGGGATGTCACGAATATTCGTATACGCATTCGAATATGTGAATTATTCGCATCATTTTAAACATTCGCATCAAACGATGCGAATATTTTGCGAATGCGAATGTGTGCGAGTCGTGGCACGTTTTGAAGAAGAAGCAGACTCGCACATTCCCAGAGCGTGCCTCCAGTGTCACGTGATTTATTTTGGCCAATAGAAAGTACTTTTTTAACAGACTTCAAAAAAGGAGGAGTGTCTCAATTCGGTCTTATGTTCTTTTTAGGGTTCCGTACACAAAGGGTAAAATTGGGACCCTATTACTAAGACTTCGCTGTCCGTCCGTCTGTCACCAGCCCGGCTAGTATGATAGCTTATACCGTCACGTTATATGGCCAAAATGTACTGAAACGTCACATAAAACGTGACGGTATAAGCTATCATACTAGCCGGGCAGGCTGTATCTTAAAAACCGTAATAGCTAGACAGTTGAAATCTTCACAGATTGTGTATTTCTGTTGCTGCTATAACAACAAATACTAAAAACAAAATAATAATAATTAAGGGGGCTCCCATACAAAAAACGTGATATTTTAGCCCTTTTTCATGGCTACCACTCGCCGAGCTAGATCTCAAGAACCGTAATAGCTAGACAGTTGAAATTTGCACAGATTATGTATTTTTATTGTGGCTACAACAATAAATACTAAAACCAAAATAATAATTAAGGAGGGCTCCCATACAACAGAGTAGTTGCTGGCGTTTTTTTTCTGGTACGGAACCCTTCGTGCGCGAGTCCGACTCGCACTTGGTCGGTTTTTTGATTTTTAATGTGTGTTAGGTACCTCAGAACTCTATCATTTGTGGACCGCCTTGGAAAATTATTTCTTTTTTTAAAGCATCTGGAATTGAGGGAACTGCTCAAAAATTCAAGCAAAACATATAGAGTGTGACTAGCATAAGTCTGCACCAGCAATTTTAATTTATTGTCTGTAAATCGGTATATGATAACACTGAAGATAGGGTACTAATTAGTCTTGATACTTGTGTATGATCTTTAATATTTAAACAAGTGAAAATAATAGTAGTAGTAGTGAGTATTAGTATGTATGTATAAATAAATAAATAATGTATGTCAGCCTATACCTATATACCTACTTGGCTGCGCTTTAAAAAATTGCCAATTTAATAGGAATTTTGTATGTGAGCTATGTTTATATATTATATATCAACCAAATTGGCATAACGTTAGCAAATGTAATGCATTTTTTTATTTTGTTGAGTTCATTTTCAATGTACCTTGATGGTCGTGTAGTGCACGAGATCTGTGTTTTTTTTTTTATAAATAGTACTCACTATTAGAAAGCTTTCCACAAAATTTCAAGTTGCGGAGACGTACGGTTTAAGAGAAAAAAAAGGAAAGTTGAAAGTTTCTATACTAAAATCGGTAAATAATACTACGCCATGACAGTCCGACTCCGCCTTAGCTTCGGCGCTGCGGGACGAGCAGCCCTTCCGCCCTCGCGTAACAAAGCACGGTCGTCCATGCTCGGCTCCGCAGCTTCGCCTTGCTGGTCGCCTTCGGCGACCAGGCTCAGCTGCTCCACCTCGAACGGTTCCCGCGCTTTGTCATGGCGGGCGAGGGCTGCTCTCCCTTCGTGCCTCCGAATTTTTATATACACTCTAGGGGTAGGCCAGACAAGACCACGTGGATAGTAGGGTGCTCTGATTCGGTTTTTGATATACCTAGGCCCCAGTGACGTGAGTGACGTAATCATTTGACTGTCACGGCGTGGTGTTTATTACCGATTTTAGTATAGAAACTGTCCAATTTATTTTACGTTTCTGCAACTTGAAATTTTGTGGAAAGCTTTCTAATCATGAGTACTGTTTATAAAAAAAAATGAACGCTAAACTCGGTGTTGCATATTCTAAAGTTCAGCCAGACTTTGTACTAACGCATGTTGTGTCTAAAATATTTCAAATTACCTCCTCTATCATCCCTGAACGTATTTGCACCTAGTTACCAAACAACCTGTATATATTGTAAAAATCGTCAAATTTAGTAAATTTTACAAAAAAGGGATTACAACCTGTATAACTGTTAGCTTAGCTGCAACATAATTCTCTTTGCGGGTTCTGGTAGACGAGAGGTTTTTAATGGAATTTCATACAAACATTGAAAAACTACCAATATTTAAAAATTCTGAGATGTTATAAAAACATTGATCGATAAGCCAGTTAAATAATTTTCTTTTAAACTCTAGAGGCATAAGTTTCTTCAGATCAAGTAACTTGTTATATATTTTCGGACCCATACACATAACTTGTTATATATTTTCGGACCCATAACACTATTAGAAAAAAAATGCTGATGTTGATCTTGGACATCCCACATCATAGCCGTATTTAGATTGCAGTCGTGGTCTTGGATTTCTACCCTCAAACATGTTCAAATTATGTTTTACAAATAGACATAGTTCGTATATATACAAGTATAGGGCTGGGAAAGCAAGAATTTTATTATCTTGAAACAATGAACGGCACGTCTCGGTTTGCTTCAGACCGAAAATAGAGCGAAGACATCTCTTTTGCAATCTGAAGACTTGGTTTTTAGTGGCAACATTACCCCATAAAATAATGCCATATCGTAGATTTGACATGACATAGGCATGAAAAGCTAGCAGAGCTGTCTTTTCTGATGATATGTCTTTAAGACGTCTTAGAGCATATGCGAATTTACTTAATTTTGCTACTATACATTCAGAGTGGATAAGCCAGTTGGAGTGTGAACCAATCGTTATACCTAGAAATTTGATGGAATTGACATTTTCTAATTTAAAACCTTTATACATTACTTCCATTTGAACTGGTTTGCCTTGAATTGCGTAAAACTCACAGATATCAGAGTAAAGCAGATCCGCTCATTTAAGTTGAACGATTATTGTACGTCTGATCTATTCTCACTAATGTACAAATCAGAAAGTTTAAGTGAGTCAGACAAGTGACATCTGACACGTCTTCACCTGTCAGTGTCTCCGTCTTCATAACTGAAAATTGTACTGTACTGACGTTATGGTGTGTTAAGTTTATATGGGATTTAACATCCTGGTGTGCTCGCAAATCGAGACAACTTGTTAACAGCCGAAAATGATTGTATTACCTGTCGCATTCTAACTCATTTTGGTGCACCATAAGGATTAAAGAGACAACTATATGGAAAATCATCTGGCTTAATACTGCGAGTCTGCTTTTCTCTGATGTCTGTGATAAAACTCCATACACTTCCTCTTATTAAGATTAACCTGAAGTTGGTTTTTCTTCAACCATTCATTAACTTTGTTAAATACTTTATTTACTTCCTCTCGTAAAGTACAATATTATCACCTCTTACTATTATTGAGCAATCATCAGCAAAGCCTAGTTGTGCAATAAAAACACTAAAACCCTGTTCCATAGACGAAATAAATAATATTATAAATAGTCTTAAGGCTAATACTAGTACGGGTATCGACGAAATAAATACCAAATCTATAAAATGTATCGCGAAACTTATAGTTGCCAACCTTACAAACTCGATAAATGAAAACTTGACTATGGGCGAATTTCCAAAAAGCCTTAAAATAGCAAGAGTGACACCTATATTTAATCAGGCGATAAATCAAACCCGGAAAACTATCGGCCTATTTCGGTGCTGCCCGTGATATCTAAAATATATGAAAGAGTACTGTACAATCGCCTTGATGACCATTTAGCTAATATCAACTATTTAACACCCCAACAATATGGCTTTAGAAACAAATCAAATACTTTATCGGCAGCAATGGATCTAATTACCAAAATAAAAGTTAATATTGATGACAAAAAAATTAGTTTAGGCATTTTCATTGATTTAAAAAAGGCGTTCGATACAGTTAGCCACACTCTTCTTTTACAAAAACTTTGGGATTTGGGTATCACGGGTACCGCATATAAGATCTTTGAATCTTACCTTACTGAAAGAAAACAACTAGTCAAAATAGGCGACTACAGCAGCAACCCGAAGTCGCTACTTTTTTCAATATATGTAAACAATATTACCAACATTGGACTAAAAGGACATATAACTTTGTACGCGGATGACACCTGTATATTCTATTTCGGTCCTAATTTACAGGAACTTATCAACCAAGCACAAAATGACCTTAATCTATTTAACTTCTGGTGTCAATGTAATCTCCTTACTATCAATACCACAAAGACGGCATATATGATATTTAAATCAAAAAACAAAAAAATCCCCTCATACATCAACCTTAGAATAAATGGCCAACCTTTAAATCTCTCCCATCATGAAAAGTACCTAGGACTACATTTAGACGACAAATTAACTTGGAAGGAACATATTCAATATGTGCGTTTGACCGGAGTACTACGTAGAATTACAACATGCATCCCTCACAAAGCCCGCTTAACCGTGTATAACTCGCTAGTAAAACCAATGTTTCATTCTGGGGATTATGAATCGATACGTAAAGCACTTTCTGATACTGATTGGTCTGGTTTAGATGGTTTAAATACTAACGAGTCTGTGGCTTATTTTTATGCTGTTATTAATAAACTGATTATTAAATTTATACCTCAAAAAAGCATAAGTCGCATCTCAGGTGGTCCCATGGTTCTCCCGCAGTTTAGTTAAAATTCGTAAACAAAAATTATTGATTCACAAAAGGTGGAAAATCTACGGAAATCCACTAGACAGGGAAGAATTTGTATTTTTCAGAAACAGGGAACATAAACTTGCTGCTAAATGTTATAAAAAATACATCTCACTGGCCGAGGACAGAATTTATAAATCACCCAATTACTTTTGGTCATTTATTAAATCAAAATTCCCTGTTAATACTATACCTGACCAAATTTTATTCAACGGGGTAACCGCTACTGATGGAGAATCCATGAGCAATCTTTTTAATGATTATTTCAATTCGGTGTTTGTAACCGCCCCCTGTGATGGGCAGGGGGCGCTATCGTCGCACTGTCCTAATGATAGCTTAATTGATCTGTGTTCTATTAATATTACAGAAGACTTGGTCTATAAGCAGTTGAGTCGTGTAAATGTTAAGAAAGGTAGCGGTGCTGATCTTATTCATCCCCTTTTCATCAAGGCATGTGCCAAAGAATTAACAATGTCCATAACGAAAATTTTCAAAAAATCTATTTCCTCGGGAACTTTTCCCGAGTTATGGAAGACAGCTTTAATAACCCCGATTCATAAGGGTGGTGATTCTCAATTAGTCAGTAATTATAGACCAATTAGCAAATTAAATATCTTTGGTAAGGTTTTCGAAAAAATAGTCACTGATGAAATAACTGCCACGGTTTATCAGCATATATCCGAACGTCAGCATGGTTTTTGCCGTGGTCGCAGTGTCGAAACAAATCTCCTCAACTTCTCTGACTTTATACTAAACAAAATTTCTTCCGGCTGGCAGGTGGACGCCGTATATACCGACTTCTCTAAATGTTTCGACAAAATCAATCATTTTAAGTTAATTACAAAGCTCGAGAAGCTTTGTAAAAGAAGAAAGAAGTATTTTGAAGTATTCACGGTGATCTCCTGAGGTGGACTGAGTCATATCTCAGAAACCGAAGCCAGGCTGTGGCGCTGAAGGGTTACACTTCTCGTTATCTCCCAGTGCCGTCAGGGGTGCCACAAGGTTCGCACCTAGGTCCTCTCCTCTTCATCTTATATGTAAATGACATGGCAACCTGCTTCAGAAACTCAGAACACCTTGTTTATGCGGATGATACAAAAATTTACAAAGCTATATCTTCTGAAGCAGATTCTCATAGTCTACAACAAGATCTTGACAGTTTTTATGAATATTGTTCAAATAATTATCTGTACCTTAATCTAGACAAATGTTTTGTGATAAGTTTTACTCGTAAACAAAATGTAATCAATTTTACCTACCTTATTGCTGGGAAGCAGATAACTCGTGTTAGTTCTATTAGAGACCTAGGTATTACTATGGACTCGCAGCTAAATTTCAATAATCATATAGACAAAATTTGTAATAGTGCCTAGAGCGTCGTGGAGGAAGTTCTGTGAGGAGGTGACCAATACGCCCCAGGGAGCAAGACTTCACAGACTACTCTCTAAGGCAAGGCCTAATCAGATCGGACTCCTAAGAAGGCAGGATGACTCCTTCACGTCCAATGAGGCGGAGACTTTAGATTTGCTGGCCAGCACACATTTCCCGGGCTCTGTCTTGTCAAGCGGAACCAATGTAGGGAATGATCCGCACAGACCACGCCCGGAGGACTGGAGGCAAGCCTCCAGGGTCATCAGACCGGGAATAGTTAGGTGGGCCATTAATTCCTTCAAACCCTACAAAGCGAGCGGATTGGACGGGGTAAGCCCGGTGCTATTGCAACGTGGTGCTGACGTCCTAATTCCTTATCTGGTAAAAATCTTCAGGGCGAGTTACGCCTGGGGATTCTTACCAGAGATGTGGAACAAGGTAAAAATTATATTCATACCTAAGGCGGGCAAGAATGACTACGCTCTGGCAAAGTCCTTCAGGCCCATCAGCCTTTCTTCGTTCCTACTAAAAACACTAGAGAAGGTCATAGACAAACATATTAGGGAGAACTGCCTCATAGACAAGCCCATCCACGACAGTCAGCACGCCTACCGTAGTGGCAGATCTACAGAGACCGCCCTACTTGAGCTAGTAGACAGAGTGGAAAGGGCGTTAGAGGACAAGGAAATAGCCCTATCAGCCTTCCTAGATATTGAGGGTGCGTTTGATAATACGCCCATCAGGACACTGGTTGCGGGACTCATGTCAAAAGGAGTTGATCCCACCACTGTGCGATGGGTGCAGAGCATGCTCTCAAATAGGGTGGCAAAGCTAGAACTTTTCAATACCACCCGTGAAGTAACTACTGCAAGAGGATGCCCACAAGGAGGGGTATTATCCCCTCTACTGTGGACTCTTGCGGTAGATGAATTACTTTACAAGATGGCGGAATTTCACATTGATACCCAAGGGTACGCTGACGACCTTGTGGTTACCGTGAGGGGAACCTGTCAAAGTGCCTTATCGCACCTGATGCAGAAAGCCCTGAACACTATAAACACGTGGTGCAGGGAAAACGAATTATCCGTGAATGCGGACAAAACGGTTGTTGTGCCGTTCACCAACAGGAGGAAACTTGATAAGCTGAGCCCCCTGGTGATGAATGGCAAAACAATTCCGTTCTCTTCTGAGGTCAAATATCTGGGCATTACACTTGACCAGAAAATGACCTGGAACCCGCACGTAAACGAAGTTTTGCAGAAGGCTAAATCAGCCCTGGCTATTTGCTGTCGTTTAGCGGGTAACAGATGGGGACTAAAACCCAGAATCGCCCTTTGGCTATACACGTCCATAGTGAGGCCGATGGTGTCTTACGCCTCCGTGGTCTGGTATAGGAAAACGACACAGAAAACAGTAATAAGCAAGCTGAGTAGTCTACAAAGGACTGCCTGCATTATAGTCACTGGAGCCATGTCAACCTCTCCAACAGCGGCTCTCGAAGCCATGCTGAACCTGCCGCCCCTCAACCTCTATTTGGAACAGGAGGCGAGGTCCAGCATGCTCAGAGTAGCGATCGCAAAGAAAGGGAACTGGCTATCTACAGCCTTGAGATCACTCAAGGACTCAGTGCACGAAATTCCGGTTTTAGGGATGCCTTTAGACACAATGCCCCCAAAACACTGTACACAGAAATTCTACTCTGTGGAACTCCTGAAGAGAGAAGACTGGTCAAACGGTCTAATAGATTGGAAACTTGGTAGCCTAAAGTGGTACACCGACGGCTCCAAATCCGGATCTGAGGTAGGATGTGGAATATATGGAGAATCGCCCAGAAGGGACATTAGCCTGAATCTGGGAAAGTACTCCTCCATATTCCAAGCAGAGGTATACGCCATCCTGGAATGCGCGACAACCAACCTGCAAAGCAACTACCTCAACAATACTATCTATATCCACTCGGATAGCCGGGCAGCGCTCTTGGCCCTCAGCTCTGACGTCATAACGTCAAGGCTGGTCGAGAACTGCTGGGAGGTACTAAATAATCTGGGAGTGAAAAACAAGGTTATTTTACGTTGGGTCCCAGGGCATGCAGGCATCGAGGGAAATGAAAGAGCCGACGAGCTTGCACGAGCGGGGGCGAAGGGGACGCACTGCGGGCCAGAACCGTTTTGTGGCGTCCCCAAAAGCCTAACTAAGCTCACCCTGAAGACCTATTGCTTCTACAAAACCATTCAGGCCTGGAGAGCAACACCCGGGCTGAATCATTCCAAAGCGCTGATTAAAGCCTTTAGCAAAAAGGCGTCATCCGATGCCTTGGCGCTAAGCAGGAACCGTCTACGCATGCTGGTAAGGGTGCTCACAGGACACTGCTGCCTAAACAAGCACATGCATACGTTGGGACTGAGTGACACAAGGCGGTGCAGACTCTGCCTCGAAGCGGAGGAGACGCCTGCACACATCCTAACCGATTGCCCTTGCCTGATGCGCAGCCGTAGTTCTATACTGGGCAGACACGTCTTGTACCCAGAAGAGATAAAGTCTCTCGAGTTCAGCAAAATCCTGCAGTTTTTCGAATTCGCAGGGCTGGACCGAGATTTGTAATAGGTGGCGATCACAATAGATCAGAGATGGTCGCAGTGATACGAGGGCTCAACAGCCCGGAATAGCCACAAACTGAAACTAAACTAAACTAATAGTGCCTATAAAAATCTAGGTATGATATTACGGATGGGCAAACCCTTTAGGCGCCCCTGCACCCTTAAAATATTATTTTATTCTTACGTCAGAAGTATTCTTGAGTTCGGTTCTGTGATCTGGTCCCCTCAATATCATGTCCATATTAATCGCCTTGAAAGAATACAAAATGTTTTCTTGAGGTCACTGTGTTACAGGACCGGTACACCTCTGGAATCGTCAGCAAAGTCTGCCAAACATTTTGGCATGTTCTCTCTCTGCAATAGAAGACTTTTTCTAGACACAATTTTCCTCTTAAAGATATTAAAAAATGAAATAAATTGCCCAAATTTGCTGCAAAATATAATGTTTCATGCACCGCATCGCACCATCCACGTAATTTGTTTTATGTGAGTTTCGCACGTACTAATTATTCTAGACATACCTTTTCCAAACGAGTGTTAAAAAACTACAATGAGTATTTCTGTGATATTGATCCATTTATGCATTCTATTGATGTTTTAAAAGAACGTACGAGATCCAAATTGTCATCGCTATAAAATATTTAAGTGTTCTATTTATTTTCTAGTGTATCTTAATTATTTTCTTATTTTCCTTACTCGCTAAGACGCTTTCGTTTAGGTATTTTACTCAATGTTTGTATTTATGAACCTCCAGGTCTGTTTTTATATATATTTCAACTTACCTCTTATTTTGTATCCCCTTTTTATGTATGACTGTATGTGTTCTGAACAATAAAAAAAAAAAAAAAAAAAACCACACTTGGACTATTTAGTTGAGATATGGGGATGTGCAGCCAAAACTAACCTACAGAAACTACAAAGATCCCAAAATAAATGCATTAAAGCGATATTTAAGTACAATTACCGATTTAACACTCAACTGTTATATAAGAAAGTACAGCTATTTAATTTAAAACAACTATATACCTATTCGACATGCCTTTTCGTAAGAAAAATCCTAACAAATAAAATACATTCAGATATTTCTTTCAAACAACGAACATTTAAGCACTTTTTAAGAAATACAAATAAGCTACAATTACGACAGATAAGAACGGGTTATGGCAAGAGTAGCGTAATGTATGCTGGAGCACAGATGTATAACGAGCTACCAAATAATGTAAAAGACTGTGAATCCCTCAATTTATATAAAACCAATCTGAAGGATATCTATGTAAGCTCATTTAAGTGAACTGTATTGTTCTTTTGAGTAAATAAAGAATCTCTAACTTGAAAAAGAAGAATTTTATTATTTGTTATTTTTGGCAAATCGTTGATGTACAAGAGAAACAGTAATGGTCCAAGTAGGCTGCCTTGTGGGACGCCAGTATTGATAATTCTGTACTGTGACCTGTAGGTTTCAAAAGTTTTTGTTTTTTCTGAATAAGCCGATACCTCAGTGCTCTGCTTTCTAACTTCTAGATAAGATTTTAGCCAATCATAGCAGTTGCCTCGTATACCATGGTGGTTTAATTTATGCATAAGTATTTTATGACAAACCCCGTCAAAAGCTTTTGACATGTCCATGAAAATACCAACTGCCGGTATTTTGTAATTTCTACTCTGTGACACTATTTTTATGAGTTCGTATATAGCTGATGTCGTTGATTTTTTGCTCTGAATCCAAACTGTGAACTAGATAAAATATTGTGCTTGTCACGAAACTGTATCAAACGCTGGTAAACAATTTACTCGAATATTTTTGAAAAGACTGGAATGAATGCGGTCGGTCTATAGTTACTTATTTCTGAAGCATTACCTTTTATAAAAATCGGTTTAATAATTGTATATTTTAGTTTATCGGGAAAGTATCCGTTTGCTATTGATAAATTTATGATGTGATTCAGGGGGTAGACAAATAAGTCGGAATTTTCTTTTATTATTGATGTTGGTATGTTATCATAACCGACAGATTTAGTAGTCCGCAATTGTCTAATAATTTTAATAATTTCTATTGGACATGTTGGTTTCATGAATATAGTGTATTCTAAGGGCATTCCTAATGAATACTTATCTGTTGTTATGCCTAAATTGTCACTACTCACTTCGTCTATGAACCTGTCATTAAAAGAATTGCAGATGTTTTGTGGAGATGTAATAGTTGTTTTATCCACAACAATCCTATCAATACAATGTGGCATATTTTTGCTCATAGTATTGTTTTTAATGACGTCCCAAGTTGCCCTCGCTATATTACAACTTCTCTTAATATAAGCAGCAGCTGATAATTTGTGAGATTTAAAGATACATTTCTTTAGCAAAACTGCATATGCTTTATATGTTTGTTTATGCTCCTGGCTAGGACAATGCATATACTTGTTATACATTATCCTTTTATTCTTCGATGATAATCTGATGCCTGGAGTAATCCATTTGACTCTCCTTGTGTTTTGACTCTTTACTTTAATAACTGGAAAACATAGCTCGTAGAATAAATTAATAAGATCATGAAATTCTGAATAGGCAACATTAGCATTCTGAGCTTGAAAAACTTCACTAAAACTTAAACTATACATACACTCCCTAAATTTTTTTCGATTGTTTTTAGACATATCTCGTTTCTAAGTATACCAATGATCTAAATTCCTTGAGTGCTTTACTGGAACAGTAATTGTTTGCGCAGTGTGATAGGACAAATTCAGATCATGTACAGTTACTGTATTTCGATCGACAAAATTTAATGCGAAATTATCTATACAAGTGCTCGACTTACTAGTAATTCTTGTTGGCTTATCAATTTGAAGTCTAAAGTTGTGTTGTATTAATAAAGATTCAAATGTTCTATTCAAGGAATTTTGACTCAGGCGATTTATGTTATAGTCACCACAAATAAAATAAAAATTATTACGTATTTTTGTAAGTTACAAAACTTATAAAAATTTACAAAAATACAAGAATTAGAAGTTGTTCCATTTTATAAAAAAATAATGGTCACATCTGAGATAAATGAATGATCTTTATTTTCATTCGAATGTTTTATCTTTATTCGAAGAATAATAAATATATGATAATGGAGCGACTATGACCAAGTCAATTATATTGGTCCTGATATAATGTTACCAGTGGGGCTAGTATGATCGCTTATATGTCGGACATATAGCATTCGTCCCTCTCGCACTTACATACTTGACAGTACGGGACGAATGCTATATGTCCGACATATAAGCGATCATACTAGCCCCACAGAAACTTGACCCAAAAGGTGATAAAAATGTAAGAAATTGTTCACCGACCTAGTGAAACGAAGGTCTCCTTTTCAGCTTCGAAAAAAATACTTTCTCCTTTCGTATGTCCGGATTTTAAGCAATTCCCGATGGTCTACAGGTTGCATTTCCTTAAACGATTCTCGTGAAATGTTGCGAGCAGATTTGATAATTACATAGAATTTTTTGTCAAGTAAATTTTTGGAAATTTACTAATTTTAAAATGAAATCGTCAGGTCCACAGCACACAGTAACCGAAGCTACTAGTTAAATCAGTGTTTAATTAAAATTGAAGTATGTATAGTAGATTTCACGTCATGAAATCGTAGGTTTAAATTTTATCTAAAGATTGGGTTGGAACTTGGAAAACTCTCGTTTATTTTTTGCTTTTTATATATTTAAGGCGGTATTTTTTGAAAATCAGTTTTTATACTAATTACGTATGTTACCCTAACATTCGTATTCGCATTCGAACATTCGCATCCTAAATATTCGCATTCGTATTCGCGAATGTAATCGAAATGACATTCGTGACATCCCTAATCAGGACGTGTAGACAAAATGGAGTGGATTGAAGTGCGAATTTTAGACATAAATGTTCTCTTTATCAAGAGAAAGAGCTCATTTGGATGATGTAGCGCGTATGCAGCTATTATTGTCACGTCCTCCATATTCGTGTACGAATACACCCTACGAATGTATGACCAGCCCGGCTAGTATGATAGCTTATACCGTCACGTTATATGGCCAAAATGTACTGAAACGTCACATAAAACGTGATGGTATAAGCTATCATACTAGCCGGGCAGTAGTTCGCGACCGCGACGGCACTCGTACACGAATGTTTCGTCGAATGACGAGGCGAATAGCAAACACGATTGTGTAAATCTAGTGTTTGTCTGTGGTTGTGAAGTTGTGTCAGTTACGAATAACTCTGAATGTTTGTGTTTGACAGCTCTTTCGCGTTTGACAATTCAGAATGAAGTATGTTTTTGCGATTTCTGTTTTATATCTTATTTAATTAGAGTAATCTTTTCATGATTTCTCATTGAATTAAGGGAATATGTGAAATCCATGCATCCTTCTTACTATGTTTGAATTATTTTCAGGATCGGTCTGTGCGCGTATAGTGGATACAAAATCTATCCCGGCCATGGGAAAACCATGGTTAAAGTGGATGGCAAGGTAAATATCCTGTTATTTGATCTGTAACTTTATATATGAATTAAGAGATCAATTTTAACCCAATATTCTCTCAGTGATTTTTCTAAATAACTCTGTTTACATCATTGCTCCTCACATAACCTAATTGAGAGGAATGATGGGTATTGAATGTTCTATTACCGTGTTTTATATACACTTCTAGACTTTTCAAGATACTATAGTGGCTACGAGTTAATAAGTAATAAAATATTTACATTGTTTATTCTTACTATATATTTCTTTTCATGTGTGCCTATTTCAGTCCTTCACATTCTTGAACTCAAAATGTGAAGCCGCTCACCTTATGAGGAGGAATCCCCGTAAAGTGACATGGACTGTGCTGTACAGGTA
This sequence comes from Notocelia uddmanniana, assembly GCA_905163555.1. Classification (NCBI taxonomy): domain Eukaryota; kingdom Metazoa; phylum Arthropoda; class Insecta; order Lepidoptera; family Tortricidae; genus Notocelia; species Notocelia uddmanniana. Next base: position 17,904,797 of record LR991059.1, on the reverse strand, counting down.
ATGTACCTTTCCAGTTAAATTGGTGATTCATCACATTTCACTTAGTATCAGTTCAGTCTCACATATTCATTCTATTGCACACTGCACAGCATGACAATAACCAATTGACAACATTTAATTTTTAAGTGGGCTTTTTTTGGATATCTTCAAATAGAGGATGAAGAATTAGACATATAAAAATATCCCAATTTCATTTATATAAAAATAAATTACAAAAGTTCCTCATTCTAAAAAAGAGTTAGTGACAACTTAGGAGTCACAGTGTAAAAAATCATACAGGTGCACTATTATTAAGGTGGATTTACTAAAGAAAGACACGACGTTCGTTCGAGTGGCGACCACATACCGGAAGGCGTAGTGTGGGCAGACCGGGTAGCATGACTGGGTAAAGGTCGCGGGTGTCCGCTGGATGCGGGTGGCGCAGGACCGGTCATTGTGGAAGTCTTTGGGGGAGGCCTATGTCCAGCAATGGACGTCATTCAGCTGAATGATGATGATGATGACTAAAGAAAGTGTATTGCTGTGCTTTTTATGTGTTGTGACTGTCACAATTCAGCCTTGTGAATGATAGGCTTTCTTCACATTATCTTGAATATCTTGTAAACTAATAGCTATAATAATATCATTATGTTTTTGTATTTCTTGTTAACTAATTAACAAAATTGCCATCCAATGTGGCAATGCTGCCAGCCTTCTGAGCACCTTGCTGCATAGCACAGACATGGGGTCGGTTTTTTATTTGTTAGTTATACTTTCACTATTGTAAATACATTATTTTCTATAATCTAGATTTAGATAGGTAATTACATATTTTCTGTAATAGGTACGTATGTATATTAATATTAACATTGTGCAATAAGTTCATTTTTTTTATTGACAAAATGAGTTAAGAATACATTTTATTTGAAAATTTGAAATGTTGTTAATTATGATCAACAATGTTAATTGTTTTTAATCATGTTTCATAATTATGATCTACTAGCTGTTGCCCGCGATTTCGTCCGCGTCTTCGTTCCTATTGGTTGCAGCGTGATGTTATATAGCCTAAAGCCTTAGCGATAAATGGAGTATCCAACACAGAAAGGATTTTTCAATTTGAACCAGTAGTTCCTGAGATTAGCGTGTTCAAACAAACATTTCAGCTTTATAATATTAGTATAGATGTACAAAATTCTTACATACATTCTAGAAAACAATACTGTGTTGGATGTTAACATGAGTGCTATAAATTAAAGGCAATAGTTGTCATTCACAACATCATAAATGTGCAAGTAGATCAATAGCTATCCACTGTGATGACTGAAAATGATAAAAATATATCTAAACATAAACAGCCAAAACAGTAGAAAGGATAAATATATGTTTTGGCATTGTATACTTTTTAATGAAACTACAAACTTATTTCATCAGGCGCAAGTTCAAGAAAGGTCAAGAAGAAGAACAGACCAAGAAGCGCACCCGCAGGACCCAGAAATACCAGAGAGCCATTGTGGGTGCTTCCCTCAGTGACATCATGGCAAAGCGTAACATGAAGCCTGAGGTGCGCAAGGCTCAGAGAGACCAGGCCATCAAGTACGTATTTTTTTGTTAAGACTGAATTGATCTATATCATCACCATCATCCTAGCGCTATCCTAGTACAGTGGCATCCTGAAGGATGCCGGAGGTCCGCTAGGCGCTACCTATACTATTTTTTATTTTTACGCAAGCGACTGCCATCTGACCTTCCAAACCAAGTTGAGATTAGGCTTGTCAAGTGAGTGGACAACTTGACTGTAAGAAGTTTCTTAAGCTGTGCAAAGGCCTCTAACTTGGCATAATGACTACTGTGATAGACAGCAGCCAGGATCACATGCCTTCCATAGCACGGGAGCGCTCATCATTATGACCGCACGCGGTACGCGATACCCAAGCCAAGCACGCTCCTGCTTAATTCAGATCAATTGATCTATCATAGAGGCTTATTCTTGGCATGTTCATATAGCTTGTAGGCTCTTTGAATGTTGTAAGACTAAGATCAAACTAATCCCAAGAATTGATGTAGGCATTCGATTTTGCCGAAGTGTCTGTCTGACATCTGACCTTTCAACCTTGGTGAGACTAGACCTTATAAAAAGCCCTTCTTGGTCCTTTCTTGTGAATTTATTTATTATTATTTATTTATCAGGGAGGCCTTTGAAACATCTCATGAAGTCTGTATCCAATTATCTTTAAGTACAATATCATTTTGAGCTGAATTTGAAATGTGCTTATCTAATTTGAAATGAATGAGCTTTGGCAGTAACAAGTTGTCACACCGCCCAAAGCTCTATAGTTTCGCTTACTACTGCTACCATATAATGACAATCAGGAACAACAGCTTAGTTCTTTCAAAAACATAGAAAAGTGCCTTGTTTACTGTTTTTTTTTTCACATTACAAAATAAATCTAGGAAAACTACATTAAAATTAGGAAATATACCTTTTTCCGTCTTTAAATAGTAATAGTAATTGCACCTATATGCTGTTTCAGGGTGGGCAAGTGCCTCAATTTGACCATTATGGGAACCGAAGTATTTTTATGACCAACCTATAAAAAATGTAGTCCAAACTTATCTATGTCGCTTTTGTAAATGATGTAGCTTCATTCTTCATAAATGAAAAACTTTTCTGTTTTCCAGGGCTGCCAAAGAGCAGAAAAAATCAACCAAGGCCGCAAAGAAGGCTACCACTGCCCCCACAAAGGCTAAGGCGGCTCCCAAGGCTAAGGCCGCTAAAGTGAGCCAGAAATCGGCGCCGCGTGTTGGTGGAAAGCGATAAGACCTTCGTAATATTAAAAAAAATCTAAGCTAATATTGACTTTCTTTTCTCTACACCCAAATAAATTATCGAAGTCACGGGACTAGCCAGGATTTTGTTCAGTGCTTTGTTTTGTTTGGCTTCTTGATTAGGAAGCTCTTATGCTGCAAGGGAGTCCTACTGCCCCTTAGCACATAATAAATATAGTACTTCCGCTCTTAGTAGTCCTGGGCCTGAGTACAGTGTAGGGAAATTCGCGTATGGAGATTTTTTCGGGAGTTTAGGTAGGAGTCTTAGTTTATTTTAGATTTGGGTAGACATCCGTCAGTCCGTCACTTGGTAAATTTTCCAGCTATGATGGAAATCATCAAAATATAACAATTTTTCTTCAGGACTTCAATTGGCTATGTGCGAAGTAGGTGGTGGGGTTAAGCTAGGCGATCGTAGCGCACACCATGGCAGAAATGTGTACTTACCGGGGACCACTGTCAAATTTACTTTCACGTTTTCTATTGGTTTCTTAAAGGTTTTCTACGATTCGTTTCGTTGGTATGTATTTATTTCAGTAAAATTTCCAATACGGGGTCTTTCTCGTTTACTAAAGTAAATAAAATATTCATGTGTCATTATTTGACATCTCTGAATTTTGACATTGTCTCGGGACGTTTCAGACGTGCACATAGCCATCAATGTTATCATATGAAACTGTACCATGGGCCGATTCGAAAAATAAATCAACTGGCTGAAATGTGCTGTGTATTTCAGCCAGAGGTTTCGTATAAAATAAAAATCATCTTGAAAATGTCTACTTTTATATAAAAAAGAGCAAGATAGTTTTTTTTAAACTAGCATTTTATTCAGGAAAATTTAGTAATTATTTTGGACTTGGGAGGATAAACCGACACCTAGTACATTTTCTAGTTATGGCGTCATCAATGATTGCGGTCGCTTGATCTTGGAACTTCTAATATCTATCTTAATAGTTGTTTTTTTTTAATTTATGTTTTATGAAACGGCGAATTATGCAATTTGCCATTACTCGGACACAGACCAATTTGATAGGGTATGCTTTCCAGTTGGTCCCATTGTCAAGTCAGCATCTGGTGACGGGATAGGGATACCGGAGAACTTGATGGAATGGGACTCCTTAAAATTTATAGACATACCTAAAGTGAAATCATGAAATGGCATAAAAGGTTGGGTCATGTAAATGAAAGAGACCTGAAACTAATGCTAAAGAATGAAATGATGAGAGGACTAAATTTCAAAGAAAAAACACTTGAAACATGTGAAACATGCATTAAAGGTAAAATGTCCACTCTGCCATTTCAAAGTCACGGAGAAATTATGTCTACCGAGCCTCTACAAATAATTCACAGCGATGTTTGCGGCCCTTTTGAACATGCATCATTGTCCGGATCAAAATATTATGTCACATTTATAGACGATTACACTAGATACTGCTGCGTATACTTCATGAAGGAGAAGAGTGAAGTAATCGAAAAGTTCAAGGAGTATAAGAATAATGTTGAATTATTTCATAAAAAGAAAATACAGAATCTCCAATCTGACAATGGAGGCGAATACAGGTCAAAAGAATTTGACAATTTACTTAAACACTGGAATAAACCGAAGACTAACCGCACCCTACACTGCTCAGCAGAATGGTTGCAGTGAGAGAAAAAATCGTTCACTAATGGATAAAGCAAGATGTTTAATGATAGATTCCAACGTCCCACCATATCTATGGGCAGAGGCGGTCAACACTGCGAACTATCTGATAAACAGAAGTCCAGCAAGAGCTCTACAAGGAAGCTCACCCTTTGAGAAGTGGGTAGGAAGAATACCATCAGGAAATCACCTATATGTATTCGGACATACAGCTTTTGTGCTAAACAAAAACCGAAGAGGGAAGTTGACAGCTATGGAAGGCGTATTTTTAGGGTATGCAAGAAATGCAAAAGGCTTCAGAGTATATATTCCGGAGAAAAACGACATTATTATCAGCAGAGATGTACGAATAATAGATAAGACTCTGCTGAAGAAAATAATGATTTCAAATCGGAACCTGAAACTGAACCAATAGATATAGATTTTACGCCAATTAACTCTAATAAAAATTTGACTTTTCAGGAACACAGTTTACCTTCTTCTGACTCATTTTTCCAGCCCGAAGCTAATCAGGAGTCCAGTAAATCACCACCCTCCACCTCAAGTGGAAGACCACAAAGAGAAGTGAGGAAACCAGGATGGACCAAAGATTATGAGCTAAGTGGTTGCGTAACTATGCGCGTGTCTGAAAATAATAATGACTATTCTTTGTTTACATATAAAGAAGCTGTGACAGGCACGGATAAGGAAAATTGGGAGAAGGCGATACGATCTGAAAAGGAATCACTAGATAAGAACAACACTTGGGAAATTGTTGACAAGTCGGAAGCTCAAGGACACAAAATTCTATCCAACAAATGGGTATTTCGAATTAAAGATCACGGTACGTACAAGGCAAGATTAGTTGTACGTGGCTGCGAGCAGAAAGGTATTATGGATTATGAAGAAATATACAGCCCAGTAGTAAGTCAGTCTGCAGTAAAGACGTTACTAGCTATTGCCGCATCTAAAAATTATCACTTCGTGACTTTTGACGTCAAGACCGCTTTCTTATACGGCGAACTGACAGATGAAGTTTATATGAAACTACCTGTTGGCTATGAATATGACACTGACTGTAACGCAACGGAAAAAGCTTGCAGATTGCGAAAGTCTTTATATGGTCTGAAACAAGCTCCGTTTACATGGAACAAAAGTTTTACTCAAGCAATGTCTGAATTTGGTCTCAAAGCGATTAAAACCGACAGATGCGTGTTTGTAAACGAAGATAAGTCAATTATAATTGGTTTATTTGTTGATGACGGTTTAGTCATAGGACGAGACAGAAAAAGGATAAATATTTTATTGAAAAAACTTGATAAGGATAAATATTTTATTGAACCAGATTCGAAATGAAAAAGAATGAAAATCCCAAGACGTATCTGGGTATGGAGATAGAAAATTCCAAGGAAGGAATATAATTAACTCAAACCTGTTATATTACCTAAATGCTGGAAAAATATAACATGAAAAATGCGAAATCTTGTGACACACCCGGAAGTAACGATGAAAAGTTGAAACAGGAAACAGCCCAGGAGAAGGAATATCCCTATAGGGAGGCAGTGGGAAGTTTACTGTATCTCTCCACAAGAACTAGACCAGATATCGCCCAGGCTGTAAATCAAGTTAGCAGGAAGGTCGAAAATCCGACTAGAGAAGATGTCATTAAATTGAAGAAGATATTTAAATATTTAGTTGGAAGTAAAGACAAGGGAATAATTTTCAAACGGCACAGCCCGATAGAGAATATAGATGCGTACTCAGACTCGGACTATGCTGGAGATCCAATTACAAGGCGAAGCACATCTGGTTCCGTGCTAATGATAGCGAATGGACCAATATCATGGGCATCCAAGAGACAGCCTATAGTAGCTCTATCGTCGACAGAGGCGGAATATATAGCAGCAGCAGAATGCTGCAAAGAAGCGCTATATTTAAAATCTTTGTTAAAGGAAATAACAGACTCTGAAGCAAAAGTAAACTTACATGTTGATAACCAAAGTTCGATTCAACTGGCAAAATCTGGTTCCTTTAACAAACAATCGAAGCATATCGATGTGCGATACCACTTCATCCACGAAAACTTCGCGAAAGGCCTGATCAACATCAGCTACTGTCCCACAGATATTCAGTTAGCTGACATAATGACAAAACCACTGTCTAAGGTGAAATTCGCTAGACATTGTTCTAGGCTGATGTGTGGATAATACCGTATCTCAGGTACATGAGTCCACATCAGGAGAAGGTGTTGGAAGGTGTGATGCTGACCTCAACTAATCTTGTCTATGGTTGTAATTTTTGAATACAATAATATAAAAGAAGTGACACATTCTAAAAATACTATTGTTTTCTCAGAAGTAAATAAAACATGTCAATGTCTTGAAATTATTACATTTTTATTTTAAATAGCTCAGTTCGTGTCGCCTTATCCAAATTTTCCCTATCAATTTTAACTAATCACATTAAGCTTTGTAGACTCAACTTAAAACCAAGTTTTATATGAACGTGCCTGTATTTAATTAATGTGAAACAGGCAAGTTCGTAAATGGTTATTAGCGATAATAAAATGCCATAAAAAACGTTGAAAATGGCAGCCAAGTTCAATATGCTATGCGTGGTTGTCGTCTTCACGGACAAAATAATTGAGAGCTAAAAATGCATTAAGCCGCAATAAATTGGTTTTACTGTAAACAATCTAGTGCCAGACTTGGCAAATTTTCAGATAATCTGCGGAACTTGGCACCCATTTAGATTGCAATTCTTTTGTCGGTGAAGACGACAACAACGCATCGCATATTGAACTTGACTGCCATTTTCACATTTATGCTGACCGCCAGTTCCTGGGGTAAACTTGGCGGGACACGCTGCCGCGTGTCTAGACTAGATAAGCTTGAACTAACTGGAAACCACGTTTTGACGTGATAACGTCTTTAAAATCGTTTTAGTCGGGTGACATGTTCAGAAACTTGTGTCACACCAAAACCTCACGAGCGCGATCGCAGGTATAAGTGAAGTGCAAGTGAAGTAAGACGTTATCACGTAAACATCTCGATCGTAAACCTACTTTTTTCAAAGCTCCTTAGATTACAGCACCTGTCATACATAACTTTTTTCTACTTAAAAGGATTTATGTTATTTGTTACTCAATAGTGCTAGTTGTAAAGTTTCCTCTTGTTCATTTTCTGCTTCTCGATTGATCTTAACCTAAAGTGAATAGCTTCCTTAAATTATCATACCTTAACTTCGAGACACTTATTCGAATATTTAACTAGATCGTTGCCAACCAAATACCTACTCTGCATTATACTCAAACTCAAATATTAAAGTTGATGAATAAAAACATGCAGTTACATTTTAAAATAGGTAGCCAATAACATAACAAGTCATTAATTCATTAAAAGCACTGGAAAACGTTATGCATGACAGAAACTGTGATCTTACAACGTCAAAATTCGTTCAAAATTACGAAAACCTATTGGACGCGCTTTCCGTTTTAGACAGGTTCTGCTTAACGTATTTATATCGATAATTAACGATTATACCCTCACCACTATTTCTTTCCAAATTCTAACTCTCACTTCCAAATAGGTGAGCCACCACAGACTTTCATAGTAACATAAGACCTTTGGCTTCGAACGCAATAAAATGTCAATTTGGCTATGTAATAATGCAAGAGGGAAAGCATAATATCAATACTAATAGAATATAATTTTTATGCCTTAAGACTGCGCAGTACGTTCGGTTCTCCATACAAACGTATTTATGCTCTCATTTTAAAACGCCAGGCTAGAATAACATGAAACTTTGTATACACAATGGGATCCGGCATATCTAGGTCGGATCATAGTTTCTGTTGCTTGAAATTATAATGGAGAAAAAATACAGCGATTATTAAGGTTTTCATACAAGCCGTAAAAAACTCAAAAAGCCGCTGTATTTTTTTTCCTTTACAATTTCTAGCAACAGAAACTATGATCCGACCTAGATATGCCGGATCCCATTGTGTATACAAACTTTCATGTTATTCTAGCATGGCATTTTAAAATGAGAGCATAAATACGTTTGTATGGAGAACCGATCGTACTGCGCCCTCTTAAATGCCTTCCGATTTTTGGCCCCTATATTGACAAAGCAAAGACTTACCTGTCATTTTTTAGGCATTGGAATTTAGGCCCTAAATTTATCTAGTTTGAGGTCATTTTCTTTCTAAAAATGACAACCGTTAAAATCGTAATGGAATTATAAGCGTTATCCATTCAAAAGCGTTTTGCGTTAGTGTTGGCGTGTATGTATTTAGTTATGATTGTGTTAGAACGGCTACGGTGGTTCTCTAAGTAGATAGCTGTCACGCCGCTTTCATCTTTTAACCGACTTCAAGATTTCAAAAGAGGAGGTTATCAATTCGGTTGTATGTTTTTTTTTAATGTTTCCATAACTCCGTCATTTCTTAACCGATTTGGAAAATTCTTTTTTTGATTGTAAGTATATATCCAAGTTGGTCCCGTTTTTGTCAAAACGCAGTTCTGATGATAGGATCCATGAGAAATTGAGGGAACTCCTCAAATCTTAAAGGCAAACATATAGTGATTTTTGTGTTTTTATCAACTAATCGAGCATTTTCATCAAAAAATGTGACATTTGATGAAGTGGAACTGCTGATGATGATCAGAACAGAACTCTTTAACGACGAAAAGTTCACGTTTGACGGTTTGTCCTCCTAGCTGTGTTTGTGAGGCAAGTTCTATTTTCACGATTAATTTTTTTCATGCTCAAGTTCTGATGATGGGATCCATTAGGAATCGAGAGAACTCCTCAAATGTGTAAGGCAGACAAATAGTGATTTTAGTATTTTCATGAACTAATCAAGCATTTTCATTCATAAAAGTGACATTTGATGAAGTGGAACTGCTGATGATGATCAGAACGGAACTCTTCAACGACGCGTAGTTCAAGATTGGCGATTTGTTCTCTTCATTTTGTTTGTCAAGCAAGCAAGGTTTTTCCATGATGCCATGAGGAATTGAGGGTACTTAGTCTTCTACCATTATAAACATACTTATAGCCATTTTTATTTTATTGTAAGGAATCGAAGAGTGCACCATCTAAGTATAATAATCTTTCACCGGCCTCCCACATTGAAGTCGGTTTTTTTTCTTAAAAATTATTATATATTCCGTGATTTAAGTCAACTGTTAAAATCGTAAAAAATGTGTCCGCCCCTCTAGTTTCTAAACTATAGTTTAAAATTTTGTCAAAAATCAAGATGATTTACATTACTAAAGTCATTGCTGAAAAACTGTCTTGCCAAAACAAAGGGGCGTAAGTGCCGTAGTAATTTTTCTATGAAGATACGACCTTTTTTGATTAAATGTATTGAATAGTGGTTTTAAATGTAGATTAGGAGCTGTCGTCGGTACGGAACCCTTCTTTGTGCGTGGCCCGATGCCCACTTGGCCGGTTTTTTTTATTTAGCTTTAGTAACTTACAATTTACAACGCGACTTTAGGGCACATCCATTAATTACGTGAGGTATTTATGGGGGTCGAGCTAAATCTCACGTAAGGCGTGAATTACACTGAGACGGCATAAGGCATAAGGCGCGGCGCAGGCGTGGCACAGATTCGGCACGGACGCTATTAAAGTTATACAGAAGCGGCGTAGAGACGGTACGATGCTGATTTTGTTGCGATAGCATGTCTTCCTCTTCAGAAGACGAAGATGCGCTTGCTTTGCTGCAACTCATTAATGCACAGAAGCACAGAAGATATCGGGTCCACCCTGTGTGGAAATTGTCAGAAGAACATACATATTTTAAAGTAATGGAATAATTACATGAATATCCTGATCGTTTTCGTAGTGTATAAAATTTCACAAGAATGTTTCCAAATTATACTGGCGAAAGTAAAACACGGTCTTCAGAAGCAGCATACAAATCGGAGAGAACCAGTCCCTCCTGAAGAAAGACTATTGATAACGTTAAGGTTAGTAAAACATCTTTGATATTTAATGGTTTTTTAGGGTGCACTTCTCTTCACGTAACGTTTTTAACCCTATTATTTGAAGTCCGAAAATGTTTGTCATAGAATTGATGAATACGGCTCATACTGTATAACAAAGTGACGTCCTCCTCGCGTGGCGCTGAAATCGTGTCTGCTAGCGACGCGGAAACGGCGTGGCGAAGGCGCGGCATAGGCGTGGCGAAGGTACGGCGCAGGCACGTTGCCGCTTCAAACGTTTTCATACAAAATGTAGGAAGGCGACGTGGCGGTAAATTACACAGAAGTGGCGCGACGCCGTATCTGTGCCTTGCCTGCGCCTCGCCTTCGCCTTACGCCGTATCAGTGGAATTCACGCCTAAGGGAGAGGGGGTCAAGCCAAATATTATGTAATTTATTGGCTCCTATTTATGGTGGTGGGCATTTCGCGTAAACTACGTTCTTAGTAATCTGAAATACTCATCAACTAAAACTAGTGTAGTTCTATGAGTGACCACCAGAGGCGCTGGACTATTCTCCATACTGATTGTTTACGCAGTCAAGGGGCTTGCAATGGGTGGAGCGCGCCGCGTTAATAACCTAACGCTCGAAATCCCCGAAACTAGCTGTCAGTCGCGGGCCGTCGCCGTCCGGTCCGAGCGTTTACGACTTGATCGCGACGAACCGCGCTAACGTATTTTTTTGTGTAATTTAAAAAAAAACATGATGAAACCTATAACCGGCACCACATGTTCTGTATATGGTTGTTTAAATACCCGAAGGAACGTTGGTGTGTATTTTTTTCAATTACCTACAAATTGTGAACGGTAATTTTTTCTTTTAGTTTGGTATATGTAATAATAAGTACTTATTTAGTATAACCTTGGTGTTTGAAATTATCAAGTTGTAAGTTACAATGTACAACAACAATACAAATGAATACGATACGAACCACCTGGTTACTTTGTTAGGTACATTTCCGCCGATTTACTTATTAAGTACCTAACTGTAATTTTATTCAAAATGAAACACGCGTTATTCAATTTATTTTACTTGATTAGCTACATAATAGTTGTCCTATTTAGATAGTTGTCCATTATTGTGTTGTGGCCATAGCATTTGAAACACAGACAAAGTGTAGGTACCTATACCTGAGAAACTTAAGAAGATGACCTGTCCTGTTGTATGTGCTGTGTTGATTTGTATGTCCGACAAAACCTGTTGGTTGATGATTTGAAATGTATTTTTTTTTAGAGATGAAGGGGGAATGATAATTTTTTGGCTCTTTTCTTAAATAATTATATTAAAATGACCAAAAAATATATTTGAGATGCACACAATGAGCTCTTCCATATGTAACACGATATTATGTATTTTGATGATTGTCCCCCAATAAAGGTACTTCCCCTACACGTAAAATGGGGATGCACTTTTTTTCTTGCAAAACCCACCGTGTTTGGTAACGTTACATGGTTCGTTTAAAAAATATGAGATTTATTAAATGACTAGCTGTTGCCCGCGACTTCGTCCGCGTTCTCGCTCCTATTGGTCGCAGGGTGATGTTATATAGCCTAAAGCCTTCCTCAATAAATGGACTCGTGTCAGTACTAAATCACGAAAAACTTTTTCACGAAAACTTTTTCACGAACGACTTTATCACGAAAAACTTTATCACGAATAGATTTTATCACGAAGAGACCATATCACGAAAACTTTATCACGAAAACTTTATCACTAAAGACTTTATCACGAAAACTTTATCACGAATGGACTATATCACGAATAGACTTTATCACGAAAACTTTATCACGAATGGACTATATCACGAATAGACTTTATCACGAAAAATTTTTTCACGAAAACTTTACCACGAATAGCCTATATCACGAATAGACTTTATCACGAAAAACTTTTTCACGTAAACTTCACCACGAAGGGCCTATATCACGGATAGACTTTATCACGAAAAACTTTTTCACGAAAAGATACAACAAGATAATCATATTTAGTTTACTACTATTATACACATAATGAGTAAACAACGAAACGTCTGAAATTAAAAATAAAACCGGCCACGTTCGTGTCGGGCCACGCGCAAAGTAGGGTTCCGTAGCTGTACACCCGTGACATTATGCGGATTTAAAATATCGAAAACTTATGTTTACCTCATATTTGAAATACATAACTATTAACTAACTCTACATATCTAAGTATTAAATGGAAATTTTACGAAAAATTGCTTTTCCATGTACACTATTACTCGTTAACTAGTAATGTCTACTTTTAGCTGTGATAGTTTTCCGTGTAAATACATTAAATATGTCGCAAGGGCGCAGATTTGATCAAATTCCTAAGGAATATGATCAAATCTCGCAGGATGTTCAATGCCTACTCCATTTTATCATTTCCCTAGAAAAATTCAGTGGTTTGATCAAATCCCTGAGTGAGCTCAAAGAAATGATAAAACCGCCTAAAACGCTCAACTCGATTTGACTACTAATATCAATGCTTAGTAAAAATCTATGTATCTATCTATACGCTCATTAGCTTTATTATACAGGGTGATTCGCGAAACGTGAGCAAGCTCAACACTACGGATTCAGTAGATCAGAAGCTACTGCTTCGTACCGCTATTAGTGAAATTAACGTTCATTTATCTTTGGTGTTGAAAACGAAATGTTTCAGATTATTTACGAAATTCATGGTCACTCTACAAGCAGAATACTTCAGTCAAGTGATCCGTGTCAAACTGAATGCCATCTGAGTCCGATTACTTTTGAAATATCATATCTCACTCAATGTGACAATTTACTTTCTTCGTAATTAAAGTGCTGTCATAACAGTTAGAGGTTTAATCTTTATAAACCAGTTGTTGTATACAGGAAAAAGGTACCTATGGGTGTTTCACTTAAATACAATGGTGAACGATTCATTGCCGTTTACTATGTATATAGTGTTGGTCCTGCTCACGTCTCCTGAATCACCCTGTATGTATAGCATATAATAAAGCTAAAGAGCGTCGAAAGTCTGCACATGGAAGATATTCGGAAAAAAGTAAAAAGTAAAAACAGCAATACTCCATGTGGGGACAGACTTGTGACTTATCTAAATATATAAAAGAAGAAACTGACTGACTGACTGACTGACTGACTGACTGACTGACTGACTGACTGACTGACTGACTGACTGACATATCAACGCACAGCCCAAACCGCTGGTCCTAGAGATTCCAAATTTGGCACGTAGGTTCCTTATAAGGTCTAGGGGTGCACTAAGAAAGGATTTTTCAAAATTCAACCCCTAAGGGGGTGAAATGGGGGTCCGAAGTTTGTATGGGGAAACAAGATTAGTTCGACTATTTTATTCGAAACTTCACAGGAGTATTTCTAACGATAAATGAGTAAACACGTGTTTCAGGTTTTTTGAAAAATCAACCCCTAAAAGGGGGAAATGTGGTGACGAATTCTGATAATCGACATGGGTATTGTTTTTATGGTTTATTAGGTCGCTGATAACGAAAATAACAAGGATTTTAAAATCCCACGTGGAGGACGTGAAATACCATCCCCTCCTGTTGGGGTGCGAGAGGGGATGAAATGTCTAAATATTAATATGGGTGTCGTTTTTATGGTTTTTTGGGACGTTAATTACGAAAATGGCATCGGTTTTGAAATTAAATATTGTGGACATGAAAACTTTTGAAAGTTTGTGCCAAATTGCAAGAAATAACTGACTGACTGAGTGACCAACATATCAACGCACAGCGCAAACTGCTGGTTCTAGAGATTCCAAATTTAGTATGTAGGTTCCATATAAGGTCTTGAGGTGCATTAAGAAAGGATTTTTCAAAATTCAACCCCTAAGGGGGTGAAATGGGGGTCCGAAGTTTGTATAGGAAATCAAGATTAGTTAGATTATTTTATTCGAAACTTCACAGGAGTATTTCTAACGATAAATCAGTAAACATGTGTTTCAGGTTTTTTGAGAAATCAACCCCTAAAAGGGGGAAAGGTGGTGACAAATTCTGAAAATCGATATGGGTGTGGTTTCTATGGTTTATCGGGTCGCTGATTACGAAAACAACAATAATTTTAAAATCCCACGTGGAGGACGTGAAATACCATCCCCTTTGTTGGGGTCCGACGGGGTTGGAATGTCTAAATATTAATATGGGTGTGATTTTTATGATTTATTGGGTCGTTAATTTCGAAAATGGCGTTGATTTTGATATTTAATATTGCGGGCATGAAAACTTAAAAGTAGGTGCCAAATTGCAAGAAGAAACTGACTGACTGAGTGATTGACATATCAACGCACAGCCCAAACTGCTGGTTCGAGACTCAAGAGATACCAAATTTGGCATGTAGGTTCCTTATAAGGTCTAAAGGCGCATGATGTGCCGTGAATTCCCTATGAAGTTACGACCTTTCTTGAGTCAATGTATTGTAAGTGGTTTTATTAATTAGTGCCGCCCGATACGATTTCGACAACAATCGATATTTGAGCGTCCGAGAGGACTCTTAATACGACTCCTAGGTAAAATTTGGAAACAGTGGCAGCCATATTGATTTTATTCATTTCCAACCCGATTTCGTTTAAAATCGATATCTGAGCGTCCGAGAGGTCCCCTAATACGAATCCGAGGTAAATTTTGGGAAAAGTGGTGGCCATATTGATTTCCTTCATTTTCGTCCCGATTTCGTTCAAAATCGATATCTGTGTATCCGAGAGGTCCCCTAATACGAATCCGAGGTAAAATTTGGAAAAAGTGGTGGCCATATTGATTTCCTTCATTTTCGTCCCGATTTCTTTCAAAATCGATATCTGTGTGTCCGAGAGGTCTCTTAATACGAATCCGAGGTAAAATTTGTGAAAGTGGCGGCCATATTGATTATCTTTTTTTTCGTCCAGATTTCGTTCAAAATCGATATCTGAGCGTCCGAGAGGTCCCCGAATACAAATCCGAGGTAAAATTTGGAAAAAGTGGCAGCCATATTGATTTTCTTCATTTACAACCCG
Source organism: Notocelia uddmanniana (assembly GCA_905163555.1). Classification (NCBI taxonomy): domain Eukaryota; kingdom Metazoa; phylum Arthropoda; class Insecta; order Lepidoptera; family Tortricidae; genus Notocelia; species Notocelia uddmanniana. The sequence goes on along the minus strand of LR991059.1, from coordinate 17,889,377 downwards.
ATTTCGTTCAAAATCGATATCTGAGCCTCCGAGAGGTCCCCTAATACGAATCCGAGGTAAAATTTGGAAAAGGTGGCGGCCATATTGATTTTCTTCATTTTCGTCCCGATTTCGTTCAAAATCGATATATGTGTGTCCGAGAGGTCTCTTAATACGAATCAGAGTTAAAATTTGTGAAAGTGGCGGCCATATTGATTATCGTTTTTTTCGTCCCAATTTCGTTCAAAATCGATATCTGAGCGTCTGAGAGGTCTCTGAATACGAATCTGAGGTAAAATTTGGCACTCCATACATGCCTGTATGCAAAAAAGGTTAATGTTAAAGGTTAATGTCGGGCAGTCCATTTGTTCAACAAGTTGCCGGTTGAATTTAAAACAATTGGTAGTGTCAATGCATTTAAATCTAAACTGAAACAGTTTCTTTTGAAAAAGTGCTACTATTCTGTATCAGAGCTGGAAGAGAAAAATGCAGGATTATTGTAATTTTTTTTTAATTTCCTTTTTAATTGTATTTAATGTGATTTTTTTATAAGTTTATTTTCTTTATTTATTTATTTTTATTTTTTACCTGTATGCTATGTAAATAATATTCATTGATATTTTTGTATTATTAATTCATATATTAATTGTATTTTACTTTATGATGTTAGATTAAGTTTTTTTGTATTTCAAACACAATTGACATTGTTATTGAATAAATAAATGAAATGAAATGAAATGTTAATAGGTTAATAGGCGTGTGGGGTATCTATGGACTTGCTTTTAAAAACTACATAGAGGTTTTGATATTTTTTTCCATTTAAATCAACAAGTACGGTTGCCAGTTTTTGTTGCACTTTTAGCACCACCCAGGGGTCACGTGTAGGGTAACGGTGGGTACTCCCTACGGACGTGGTGCAACTTCGACCCCCCTTTGTCAAGTGAGTGGGCAACTTGACTGTTAGAAGTTCGCAAGCCGCTCGAAGGCCTCTAACTTGGCTTAACGATTGCAGCCGGGATCAACGGCTTAGCGTGCCTTCCAAAGCACGAGAGTCATTTAGTAACCACTCAAAGCGATCACCCATCCAAGAACTGACCTGCGCCCACATTGCTTAACCTCGCACACCGCACGCGGTAGGCGGGTACCGCTGGGCCACGAGCGCTCTAAATTCTTGATAGTTTGTGCCAATTTGCAATTCAATCGGTCCAGTAAAAGCAACTTGGTTGTAACAGACGGACTGAAGTAAGGAGTGCGAATGGAAGTGAGGCCAAATTTTCTTTTTGGATGCTCCAATGGGAACTGGCAAAACCTACGTAACAAATTTAATTTTAGGAAAAATAAATGTTACACGTGATATTGAATTAGCCGTATTTCTGTACTTCAAAGGACCAGAGTTTATGACCGCTGCGCGCTGCTTGGTCGTTTACAGACCTATCGGTGTTACTGTAGTACACAGATACTTTTACTAAGGGCCATTTAAGACATGCTTTTATTTCATCGGCCCTTTCCCCTTCGGCCTCTCAGAAATGTATGATAATAGTTTTCGATCCTTATTTTTGGCAAAATCAAATGAAATTCAACAGTTTGCCGGTTCTCAGAATGTATAAGCGGTTCAGGTTGAGAGGGCATTTAAAGTACAAAAAAAGTGCATACGTGCTATCACAAACTCATGGTTAATGGATAGTTGCAAACCTTTATTTAAAAAATACAATATACTGACTTTGGCATGTATGTATATTAGAAAGGCCTGTCTGTTTGTCAAAGATCATAGGGACTATTTTCAATTACGTTCCGATGTGTCTACCGGAACACAAAGGGCACAGTACAGAAATCTCTTGTATCAACCTCGATGTCGTGCTGATATATATAGACGCAATGCCTACTATTCTTGCATATTAGTGTACAATAACTTACCAGACGAAATTAAACTTTTGTGCAATATAGAATTTCGGACAAAATTGACGAAATGGCTCTATGAACATTGTTTCTACTCCGTAAAGGAATTTTTGGACATTGCACGCAACTAAATTAATTTATAACCTTAAATTGTTTTCCTAATATCATTAGTTAGTTCATCAATATTTTTATTTGTAATTATTAATAGAGTATTATGCTAATATTTGCATGCCGTTTAAGGCTGAATACTGCGACTCACAATATAATGTTAACATCTTATGTACATATTCTTGCAAATAAACTTTACTTTACTTTACTTTATACTGACTTTTCATCTGTTCATCTGTTAATGAATCACAATCGCCAAACTTCGTATACCGAAACCCCCAGAATGTAACAACTACTTTTTTGGAGACCGCATCTAAATCAGTTCAGCCAAACGCGAGATAATCGTGGACAAACATACGAACCTGTTTTTTGTAGACGGTCAAAAATTTCGCTTAGTACGCGGGCGAAGCCGCGGGCAAATGCTAGTATAATATAAATATCTGTCCCAGGGTGAAGTACCGCTTCGCTCTATTGAGCACCCCTAGTTTTTGGATGCCAGCTTGGCTTTGCCTTCAAAGTGGCTCTGGAACTGGACGTCGCTGTAAATGTCGATACCAAGGATCCCAATGCTATCTGAGATGAAGAGGGCTGTATCTTGGAACTAGGGCATGTAAATTTCCCGGGAGTGTAAATTTTACTGGTCCAAGCGGATCACCTTGTTGACAGCCGACTGCGGAAGAAATTTGGTTGGAGGGGTGTCTGTAACACTGCCAGAGGTAGGGATATAGACCGGGGACATTCCTTTGTATCGCTGTCAACAAAGCGCTACGATTTACGGAATGGAAAGCTATTTTTATATCCACCCTGACAAGTTAATTTTGTACTAAAACAGTAATAAAAGGAAAAAAAAATAAAAATTTAATAATAAATAATACATTTTTTTTTCAATTTTTCCCTTTAATTTGACCTTGACAAGTATCTGTTCCTTGCAGTTGTGTAGAAAATTTCGGCAAAGTTCATGATAAAGTTTTTTCGTGATAAAGTCTATTCGTGATTAGTCTTTTCCTGATAAAGTTTTCGTCATTAAGATTTTTCGTGATAAAGTCCATTCGAGATAAAATTTTCGTGATAAAGTTTTTTCGTGATAAAGTTCATTCGTGATAAAGTTTTTTCGTGATATAGTCTATTCGTGATAAAGTTTTCGTGATAAAGTTTTCGTGATAAAGTCGTTCGTGATTTAGTTTTTCGTGATAAAATACTAGCGCCAAATGGACTATCCAACAGAAAAATAATTTACAATTCTAACCAGTAGTTCCTAAGATTAGCGCGTTCAAACAAAGAAACAAACTCTTCAGCTTTATAATAGTATAGATTACGCTATTCGTTTGCGTGATAAAGTTTTCGTGGTAAAGTTTTCGTGAAATAGTTTTTCGTGATAAAGTCCATTCGTGATAAAGTTTTTTCGTGATATAGTCTATTCGTGATAAAGTTTTCGTGATAAAGTCTTTCGTGGTAAAGTTTTCGTGATAAAGTTTTCGTGATAAAGTCGTTCGTGATTTAGTTTTTCGTGATAAAATACTAGCGCCAAATGGACTATCCAACAGAAAAATAATTTACAATTCTAACCAGTAGTTCCTAAGATTAGCGCGTTCAAACAAAGAAACAAACTCTTCAGCTTTATAATAGTATAGATTACGCTATTCGTTTGCGTGATAAAGTTTTCGTGGTAAAGTTTTCGTGAAATAGTTTTTCGTGATAAAGTCCATTCGTGATAAAGTTTTTTCGTGATATAGTCTATTCGTGATAAAGTTTTCGTGATAAAGTCTTTCGTGGTAAAGTTTTCGTGAAAAAGTTTTTCGTGATAAAGTCTATTCGTGATAAAGTTTTTCGTGATAAAGTTTTCGTGATAAAGTCGTTCGTGATTTAGTTTTTCGTGATAAAATACTAGCGCCAAATGGACTATCCAACAGAAAAATAATTTACAATTCTAACCAGTAGTTCCTAAGATTAGCGCGTTCAAACAAAGAAACAAACTCTTCAGCTTTATAATAGTATAGATTACGCTATTCGTTTGCGTGATACCTATACTATAATATTATAAAGCTGAAGAGTTTGTTTGTTTGTTTGTTTGTTTGTTTGTTTGTTTGTTTGAACGCACTAATCTCAGGAACTACTGGTTCGAATTGAAAAATTGGTTTTGTGTTGGATAGCCCATTTATCGAGGAAGGCTTTAGGCTGTATAACATCACGCTGCGACCAATAGGAGACGCGGTAGTAATTTATAAAATGTCAATTTTTGTTAGAGTTAGGTTAGGTTAGGTTAGGTTAGGTTAGGTATCTTCTCCACAAGCAAGAGAATATGTGGAAAAAACATGGTAGTAGTATAGGTATACAATGAAAACTAAAAACTATCACTGGGCCATGAACGCTCTATTCATGTGAAGTAACATGTACTTCATTAATTTCGGTTCATTGTACTTAAGCGACATCTGGTGAGGTAGAACATGTTTTGCCTCATTGAAGTATTTTTGGCGTGACAACCCTAGGGCTACACGTGCCGTGCGTGCAAGTTATGGGATAGACAGAGATGCAGAGAGTAGGCACGTTTCTTATGCCTAAACGCCGTTTTTGTTAGGAAGTGAAATTTCTGTACTTGTACTATTCCTTATTCTGTGACGCAGTCGCTAGCGAATACGGTCACTACAAACTATCATGCTACCGTAAAATGGGGTGAGTAGGATCGTGAATCCAGAATTTATTTTTTCAGTAGCTACTTTAATTTTCGGGCTCAGGTTGCTCTCAAATTAATTTGATTATATTTTTAGACCTATTTTTTCTTCTTTTCACAACACTAAGCACAAATCATACAATTTTGAAACACAAATTCACTGTCAAAGTTGATGCTCGAAAGCGGCGGATTTTTAGTTGAATTTAACTTTGTTTTTATGTGATGTTTGCCAAAGTAAATGTTCATCCCCCTTTCGGATATCGTTTATATACTTACATGGCTTATTGGAAACAGAAAAAACATAAGTTATATTTTCTTTATTTATAATGTTTTAACATAGATAACGATTCAACCGCATTTGAGGATTTTTATGGGGAGAGTAGGGATGTACTGAGGGGTGAGTCGGGTCGACAACGGGGACAGTTGGTTCATGAATAGGGAGAGTTGGTGTTACGAACGGGGTGTACCGAGATGATAGAGGGGGGTTGGTGTTCATAGTTCAGGGTTGTCGATTTACATAAGTATAGGTAGTCAAAAGTGTCTTACATTATGACAAAATGGTAAATATTATTTTAAAAAATATTGAAGTAGCGAAGGAATTAAAGAAATCACAAATTAAATAAATATGTTATATTAAAATGTGCATTTTATTTATTTCATACAGTAATACAGGCTATTAAATACTGAGTGTTTAATCGGTTTTTATTCAACTCGTGAGTTTTAATTTTTTATTTAATTATAAACATTTGAAAAGCTGGCCATTTAAACACGCCCCGCCCCCGCGTTCCTTCTCACACTATAGCCCACCTTCTTCCCTCACCGCACTCGCGATATTTTAATTCGCTGCTACGCTTTTTTTAAATTGATCTAAAAAACTATTTATAAGACATAAAAATAAGGAACCCAACTTACAGAAAACATTAAACCGGTTTAAGTAGGAGCGGTAGGAGGATTCGGTCTGATCTCGCGCGTCTTGATGAGTATTGTCAGAGAAATAAGTTGGATTTGAATCCAACGAAATGTTTCTGTCTGTCATTCTCTCGGAAACGCAAGTTAATTCCCACTGCTTACAAGCTTAAAGGGGAATCTTTGAACAAAGTCAAATCTATGAGAGACTTGGGAGTAACTCATGATTCCAAACTTTTATTTGACACCCATATTGATGCCATTGTAGGAGGTGCCTTAAAAATGCTGGGTTTCATAACGCGTAGTTCTGTTTATTTCACTCAGGCTAAAACATTAAAGATTCTGTTTTGTTCACTGGTCCGTAGTAAACTCGAATATGCGTCTCAGATTTGGAATCCTTGTTATAAAAATTTTATTGACAGGATCGAGCGTGTTCAGATGAAGTTTGTTAAATATTTGTGATATAAAATAAGGCGCCCCTACAGTTCAAGAAATTATTTGATAATTTGTAAGGCACACCACCTGTGGGGCTAGTATGATCGCTTATATGTCGGACATATAGCATTCGTCCCTCTCGCACTTACATACTTGACAGTACGGGACGAATGCTATATGTCCGACATATAAGCGATCATACTAGCCCTGCTGGTCCCGTTGTATAAGCGTCGGGAAATAGCGGATATTATTTTCCTTCTGAAAATAACTACTCGCGCCATCGATTGTCCCGAACTGCTAAAGGAACTCTCATTTGTTACTCCTACCCGATCCAAAAGATAGTTTCCTCCTATTTCATTGAAGCGTACATCATCCAAATATAGGCAAAACAGTTTCCTTAACCGGGCTAGTCGAAACCTGAACAATTTGGCGAGAGAGCTTGATATCGATATATTTCATTGTGTTATTCCGTCCATGAGGCGAACACTAGTGAGCACGTATTTTGCTTAAGTGATTTCTCTTCTTCTCTTTTCATTTTTAAATTACCTAATACAGTCTATACTTTGGATTAATCAGGTTCCGTTCTTTTATACTGTATTAAATTGGTGTAACTCCTGCCCTGAAAGTGTGCTTTGTTGCATTGTTGTACATTGTGTGTATTGCCTAAGCATATCTATGTTTTTTTCTTATGTAATATCTAAACGTGAGTTCCTATAATTGGCTCTGTGACTATTTTAGCTGCAATATTGTAATTATAGCTGTTGGTTCTCCTTATATAAATAAATAGAACATAATTTTGCTACATTAATAAAAAAATATCTTGCCAAGTCAAGCTATTGTCTTAATCCGAAAGTGTCAACCCTAGCAATTTTTGCCATCTCACCTCATTGCTAGCCCTTATATAGTCCGAGAAAGATACGGTTTTTTTTGAAATAATTCAATAACTGGCCAATTTTTGTTATACGGTCCTATTATGTGATTTTAAGAACCTATATTTTTAAAATTTCCGAATCTGAAGACCGGAAGTTGGAAAAAAAATGATGTGCCCGAAAACTGGTGAATTTTTGCAGCAAACAGCCCGGCTTGTATGATAGCTTATACCGTCACGTTATATGGCCAAAATGTACTGAAACGTCACATAAAACGTGACGGTATAAGCTATCATACTAGCCGGGCAAGGTATCAGTATTTTTATGGTGAGTACTTCTATGTTTATGTCTATTTTAATACTTACGACCAGAATCGAACAATATATGCAACGGGAAATGAGAAAAAAAATCTAATAGGTAGTAGTCAATTTGACCTTCATGAATAGTCTACAAAGTGCCTTTGGCTGCCACATTAATTCCAAAAGTTATTACAGGTTTAGGTACTTTGGGTTGATTCAGTATAAAAAGTGTCAAGAAAAATAATAAAGGCATATAAAAACCCTAACCGTAATGATACCTTATATGCCATTAGCGTAAAGCATTTTTATGTTTTACGATATTAATAATTGACTGTATTATTAAGTTACCGTAACTAAAATAAGTTGATCTTCATATATTACAAAGAACATAAATAGAAGTAGTAAAGAAAATAATTCTTATAGTGTTTTCGCTAGATTTTTACGGATTTTTTATAGATTTATTTTTAATATTTTCTACCGCCGCGATAATAAATGTAGGTGTATTATTAAAGAATACTTAGTATAATTACTTAACCTAATTTTTGATGCACAAAATTTGCTGATACCGATATATTGTTGTTTTTTCATACAATGAAACCGTATAGCTCTCGGGCTATATAACCCCAACTACGGGGTGAGCTGGGTTTGCCTACTATTATGTATTTTTCGTTGAAACTATGCAATGAAGCAACACATTATCATTGACAAACTAAAATTCATACCTCCGGAACACTTTTTTGTATATAAATCAATGTGCCACATATAAAAATAAACTTTTATCCAGGTTTGAACTTCGCTTTCGACCCAACTCACCCCATTTTACAGTAATGCTAGCTGTTTTTGAGTCATCGCAGTAAAAGTCGTATGACACGCTGCGAAAGTATTTCCTTTTGCTTGTCATTGATTTTTTTTAATTAAGTTCATTGGGCAACTACGGAACGGAACCCTACACTGAGCTTGGCTGACATTGCTTGCTTGGCCTGTAAGCTAATTAGTAATCTGTGGCCGACATGCGCTTGGCGGGTTTTTCTTATTTTATATGTTATCTTATCGTACTAGCACGTATGTACTAGCTAGGCAGGGGAGATCAAAAATTCGCTGAAAACCAACTCACGTAGATATTGAACGTCCCTAAGACTAATTTAGAATACGTGATGGGGTAAAAAATATAAAATCCATAGTTTTCTACAACTTTATTAGCAATAAAATGCCTCACAGTAACATGTACCCAGACATGATTCAGTTGATTACTTTTTCAGATATATACAATACCGGATGTATTTCCATAATTACTAGGTATATTGAGATACATTATTTATAATGATACCGATAGCAATGGAATTTTTTCTACAGAACAAAATGAATCTTAGTCCTTTCTGCTGGTCATTCTTTCCAATAAATAAAGACTACATATATTATTTCCCTTACACTATTTTGATACATTGGTTTAGGTGTTCTTGGCTAATGTCTCAGCCTTGGCTACAACTTCCTCGATGGGCCCAACCATGTAGAAGGCCACCTCGGGCAGGTGGTCGTACTCACCCTGCAAGATCTTGGTGAAGCCCTTGATGGTCTCCTCGAGTGGCACCAGCTTGCCAGCGTGGCCCGTGAACACCTCGGCCACCTGGAAGGGCTGCGACAGGAACCTCTGGATCTTGCGCGCGCGTGACACAGTCAGCTTGTCCTCCTCCGACAGCTCGTCCATACCCAGGATAGCGATGATGTCCTGAAGTGACTTGTAGTCCTGCAGGATCTTCTGCACGCCACGGGCCACATTGTAGTGCTCGGCGCCGATGATGTTGGGGTCCATGATACGCGAGGTGGAGTCAAGCGGATCCACTGCAGGGTAAATGCCCAACTCAGCGATGGCGCGAGACAGCACAGTGGTGGCATCCAAGTGAGCGAAGGTGGTGGCCGGGGCGGGGTCTGTCAAGTCGTCGGCTGGCACATAGATGGCCTGCACGGAGGTGATGGAGCCTTTCTTGGTGGTGGTGATACGTTCCTGCATAGTACCCATGTCAGTGGCCAAAGTGGGCTGGTAGCCTACAGCAGATGGGATACGACCCAGCAGAGCAGACACCTCTGAACCGGCTTGGGTGAAACGGAAGATGTTGTCAATGAAGAGCAGCACATCCTGGCCTTCCACGTCACGGAAGTACTCGGCGACGGTGAGGCCAGTGAGGGCGACACGGGCACGCGCGCCCGGGGGCTCGTTCATCTGACCATACACTAGCGACACCTTGGAGGTCTTATCTTTGAGTGAGATGACGCCGGACTCGATCATCTCCTGGTACAGATCGTTGCCCTCGCGCGTGCGCTCGCCCACGCCCGCGAACACGGAGTAGCCACCGTGCGCCTTGGCCACGTTGTTGATGAGCTCCATGATGAGCACAGTCTTGCCGACGCCGGCGCCGCCGAACAGGCCGATCTTGCCGCCCTTAGCGTACGGCGCGAGCAGGTCCACCACCTTGATGCCGGTCACCAGGATCTCCTGCTCCACGCTCATGTCCACGAACGCCGGCGCCTCGGCGTGGATAGCCGCCCTCTTGTCGGTGGGGATGGGGCCGCGCTCGTCAATGGGCTCGCCGATCACGTTGATGATGCGCCCGAGCGTCTCTGCGCCCACGGGGATGCGGATGGGGGAGCCGGAGTCGAACACGGGCTGCCCGCGCACCAGACCCTCGGTACCGTCCATGGCGATGGTGCGCACCGTGTTCTCTCCCAAGTGCTGCGCCACCTCCAGCACGAGCCGGGGCTGCCTGTTCTGCACCTCCAGGGCATTCAGGATAGGCGGCAGGTTGTCTTCGAACTGCACGTCCACCACGGCACCGATGACCGCGACCACCTTACCTTGCCCCAGAGCTGCGGCCTTGGCTGCATAATCACGTTTGTTGACCAGAGCTCCGGCGACTGAGGGCGTCTTGTCGGCTACAGATTTGTCCACTACCGACCTCGCGGCCAATCGACCGGCTCTACAGGCGGTAGAGAACATTTCCGAATACTAATTTAATCGATCGAATAGAACTAAATTCAAAAGGGTCACGCTACTCAGTAAAATTTACGTAAGCGGCAAGTGTGGAGTGGAAAGAAAAGAGAGGCGGGGAATGAGGAAGCGAAGAGAGGGGTAGGTATAGAGTAGATAAAAATGCGTTCACATTTATTAGTTATTTTTGAAATCTGTCATTTAATTAAAAACCGTAGATTAAAGCCTCTCACAGACTAGCGCGGCTTGGCCGCGGCGGTCAATAGTAAACTTGCCATTAGCTGTCAAATTTACTACTGACCGCTACTAGTCTGTCTGTGCTGACCGCTACCGCAGGTCTCGCCAGTGTGTTCAGGCCTAAGAGTATCACTATCACTAAAATTAATTTCCGAGCGGTTTTTTATCAGCCTTGTTAGTAAAACTGTCAAATGTCACATGTTTTGTATACGTCAGCGTCGTCAGCTGTCAATGTCAACTATTGTCAAGGTTAAGTAAGTCAAATACTCCGGAGTTGGAACGGAAACACGCTTTTTACGCGAAAGTACAAATATTTCAAATTATAATTCGTCTGAATGATAATAACTGCAAATAAAACAACTAGGGTTACATAATAATGGAGTACATCTCCCCAGAGAATGCTCCGACGGACAACGGCACGCGAATGTACGTTGTTCATTTGTAGGTTAAAGTACTAAATGATCAGAAAACTATTATAACAGATGAAACTGCCTAAATTTCTTTTACATTTCCTTCTTTCTTCACTTGAGAGGTCTTACCCTTATTAAATTAGTGTCACTTATTTTTCAGACTATGTTGTCAGTGTGCAGTGCCCATAGAGGCAAATCCTTCAAACATGTGTGTGGCATGTTTGAGGGCTCAAGTCGACATCTCCGAGGGTGTACCTAAACAAGCTACGCTCTTCTTCTGCAGAGGATGTGAAAGGTAAAAATAATTAAACACATTTTTATTACTATAAGGAGCCACTGTAGTCAAGTGGTTAATAATCTAAATATATAAAAGAAGAAACTGACTGACTGACTGACATATCAACGCACAGCCCAAACCGCTGGTCCTAGAGATTCCAAATTTGGCACGTAGGTTCCTTATAAGGTCTAGGGGTGCACTAAGAAAGGATTTTTCGAAATTCAACCCCTAAGGGGGTGAAATGGGGGCCCGAAGTTTGTATGGGGAATCAAGATTAGTTGGACTATTTTTTAGCCGCCCTCTTGTCGGTGGGGATGGGGCCGCGCTCGTCAATGGGCTCGCCGATCACGTTGATGATGCGCCCGAGCGTCTCTGCGCCCACGGGGATGCGGATGGGGGAGCCGGAGTCGAACACGGGCTGCCCGCGCACCAGACCCTCGGTACCGTCCATGGCGATGGTGCGCACCGTGTTCTCTCCCAAGTGCTGCGCCACCTCCAGCACGAGCCGGGGCTGCCTGTTCTGCACCTCCAGGGCATTCAGGATAGGCGGCAGGTTGTCTTCGAACTGCACGTCCACCACGGCACCGATGACCGCGACCACCTTACCTTGCCCCAGAGCTGCGGCCTTGGCTGCATAATCACGTTTGTTGACCAGAGCTCCGGCGACTGAGGGCGTCTTGTCGGCTACAGATTTGTCCACTACCGACCTCGCGGCCAATCGACCGGCTCTACAGGCGGTAGAGAACATTTCCGAATACTAATTTAATCGATCGAATAGAACTAAATTCAAAAGGGTCACGCTACTCAGTAAAATTTACGTAAGCGGCAAGTGTGGAGTGGAAAGAAAAGAGAGGCGGGGAATGAGGAAGCGAAGAGAGGGGTAGGTATAGAGTAGATAAAAATGCGTTCACATTTATTAGTTATTTTTGAAATCTGTCATTTAATTAAAAACCGTAGATTAAAGCCTCTCACAGACTAGCGCGGCTTGGCCGCGGCGGTCAATAGTAAACTTGCCATTAGCTGTCAAATTTACTACTGACCGCTACTAGTCTGTCTGTGCTGACCGCTACCGCAGGTCTCGCCAGTGTGTTCAGGCCTAAGAGTATCACTATCACTAAAATTAATTTCCGAGCGGTTTTTTATCAGCCTTGTTAGTAAAACTGTCAAATGTCACATGTTTTGTATACGTCAGCGTCGTCAGCTGTCAATGTCAACTATTGTCAAGGTTAAGTAAGTCAAATACTCCGGAGTTGGAACGGAAACACGCTTTTTACGCGAAAGTACAAATATTTCAAATTATAATTCGTCTGAATGATAATAACTGCAAATAAAACAACTAGGGTTACATAATAATGGAGTACATCTCCCCAGAGAATGCTCCGACGGACAACGGCACGCGAATGTACGTTGTTCATTTGTAGGTTAAAGTACTAAATGATCAGAAAACTATTATAACAGATGAAACTGCCTAAATTTCTTTTACATTTCCTTCTTTCTTCACTTGAGAGGTCTTACCCTTATTAAATTAGTGTCACTTATTTTTCAGACTATGTTGTCAGTGTGCAGTGCCCATAGAGGCAAATCCTTCAAACATGTGTGTGGCATGTTTGAGGGCTCAAGTCGACATCTCCGAGGGTGTACCTAAACAAGCTACGCTCTTCTTCTGCAGAGGATGTGAAAGGTAAAAATAATTAAACACATTTTTATTACTATAAGGAGCCACTGTAGTCAAGTGGTTAATAATCTAAATATATAAAAGAAGAAACTGACTGACTGACTGACATATCAACGCACAGCCCAAACCGCTGGTCCTAGAGATTCCAAATTTGGCACGTAGGTTCCTTATAAGGTCTAGGGGTGCACTAAGAAAGGATTTTTCGAAATTCAACCCCTAAGGGGGTGAAATGGGGGCCCGAAGTTTGTATGGGGAATCAAGATTAGTTGGACTATTTTTTTATTTGTAACTTCATAGGAGTATTTCTAACGATAAATGAGTAAACAAGTGTTTCAGGTTTTTGAGAAATCAACCTCTAAAAGGGGGAAATGTGGTGACAAATTCTGAAAATCGATATGGGTATTGTTTCTATGGTTTATCGGGTCACTGATTACGAAAACAACAATGATTTTAAAATCCCATGTGGAGGACGTGAAACACCATCCCCTCTGTTAGGGGTGCGAGGGGGTTGGAATGTCTAAATATTAATATGGGTGTCGTTTTTATGGTTTTTTGGGGCGCTAATTTTGAAATTAGCATTGATATTGAAATTTAACATTGCGGACATGAAAACTTAAAAGTTTGTGCCAAATTGCAAGAAGAAATTGACTGACAGAGTGAGTGACATATCAACGCACAGCCCAAACAGCTGGATCAGAGAAACCAAATTTGGCATGTAGGTTCCTTATAAGGTCTAAAGGTGCATGAAGTGCCGTGAGTGCCCTATGAAGATACGACCTTTTCTGATTCAATGAATTATAAATCAGTATATCATAAGTGGTTTTATTATTCGGTGCCGTCCGATACGATTTCGACAAAAATCGATATTTGAGCGTCCGAGAGGACTCTTAATAGGAATCCGGGGTAAAATTTGAAAAAAAAGTGGCGGCCATATTGAATTTCTTTATTTCCATCCCGATTACGTTCAAAATCGATATCTGAGCGTCCGAGAGGTCCCCTAATACAACTCCGAGGTAAAATTTGGAAAAAGTGGCGGCCATATTGATTTTCTTCATTTCCTTCAAAATCGATATCTGAGCGTCCGAGAGGTCTCGTAATACGAATCAAAGGTAAAATAGGGAAAAAGTGGCGGATTTCCTTCATTTTCGTCCTGGTCTTTTTGAAAATCGATATCTGAGAGTCTGAGAGGTCTCGTAACACGAATCCAAGGTAAAATTTGGAAAATGTGGCGGCCATATTGATTTTAATCATTTCCGTCCCGATTTCGTTCAAAATCGATATCTGAGCGTCCGAGAGGTTTCTTAATACGAATCCGAGGTAAAATTTGGAAAAAGTGGCGGTCATATTGATTTTCTTCATTTCCAACCCGATTTCGTTCAAAATCGATATCTGAGCGTCCAAGAGGTCCCGTAATACGAATCCGAGGTAAAATTTGGAAAAAGTGGCGGCCATATTGATTTTCTTCATTTCCCGATTTCGTTCAAAATCGATATCTGAGAGTCTGATAGGTCTCCTTATACGAACCCGATGTAAAATTTGTAAAAGTGGCGGCCATATTGATTTTCTTCATTTCCGTCCCGATTTTGTTCAAGCCGCCGCCATTAAGAGGTGGCGCGCCGCCGCCGCCGCCGGCTTGTTCTAAATTCGCGCCGATCGGATAGCAAGCTCGCCCGCGATTGCCCAGTGCTAGGCAAACTCGCGTCTAACACTGAGAGTCATCTTTGCTTAGGACACGGTCTTCATAATTTGGTAACTATTGATGGAATTAGGAAGGTACCCGAAATTGACGCACTTGTTAGAGAGAGAGCAAAAAAATTGTAAATGCTGTACGGTACCGTCTACCAGAAAAAGAAGTCGATTCCCAAGTGCAATAGTTTCGTTCACTTCAAAACGCAGCGCGTACTATCGAAGATGATGAAAATAACCCTATTTCTGATTCTGATCAAGAACAGGAACAGGATTCATTTAACCAAAATGATAAACAGCACTATCGGTTTAGCGGGTTGGATCACGTTGCAAGTATTAAATCAGCACACCAACACGTTGGCATGGCGTACTTGAAATGCTCGAGAGCATGGTCCACTTCTGCAATCGCAGCCAAATCAACGTCTGATTTGAGAATTACGCAATCTGACTGGAATGTGTTGGAAGATTTAGTGGAGTTTTTGTCGAAGTTTCGGGAGGCAGTAACGATTTTATCATCCCAGAAAGCTTGCACCTTGAATGTGGCACTGGTTTTCAAGTCCGAAATAAAGAATGTATCGAATTCTATCCTAGACGACGAAACCTTGGTCATGCTGTCCTTGAAAAGGAATATGATGAAGAACGTTGACAAAAGGTTCCTTAAAACAAAAGCAACCGTAGCAGCAGCTCTGCTAGACTACAGGTTCATGGGACTGACGAAGATAGACGTGTGTCTTGCTTGAAAGGCAGAATATCACTCGTGCACTTAGCTCGTGCATCTTATCTGGCTGGGTATTTTAAGGATATTGTGGGAACCAGTGAGAGCGAGACTACTCAACTAATTCCCAGCACTAGTACTGTCCCTGTTCGTGAAACATAGGACACAAGCTCTTCTCAGCTGTTGTTAAACTTAGCCAAGAAGCATTGCCCTTACAACAGTATTGGCTTTCAAAACGAAGATGCCGTTGATCAAAAAACGTAGAAATATCTAGCAGCTGCCGATCCCACTGAACTTGATGATGGCGACCTGCTATCTTTTTGGAAAAAAAGAACAACCTCTTTTCCGTTGCTGTCAACTTTGGCTAGAGCGATGCTGTGTGTCCTTGCCACGAGCACACCGAGTGAGCGGGTATTTTTTGTTGCGGGACTAGTGCTCACAGCAAAAAGATCGCGCCTGATGCCCCATTATATCACAGAGTTTGATTCTGTTTTATTTTTGTTTTATTCTATATGTTACTAAATATTGTTCGGATTGTTTTTTTATTATTATTACTACTAATAAAATTATGATTGTATTATAATTTTTAATTGATATCTCTTTTTGTTTTTTTTTTCTTATTGGATGTATTTGTCAATTTTATTAACGTTTTTGCATAATTTTACTGGACTTGTTTTATTTTTAGGATGACATCTGTATAATGCACTATTATTTCTAAAATTAATGAATGTTGATAATTAGTAGAATGTAAGATATTTTATTATGTATTTTCAATGAATTTCAAACACAATGAATTTTGTTACTGAATAAATAAATGAAATGAAAGTGTGTCAATAAAATTATATTTATCCACGATAATTATCGTGTGTGCAAAAGACTGCTGCAGTGTTATCGCAGACGCAGGTGACTGAATAATCTA
Organism: Notocelia uddmanniana; assembly: GCA_905163555.1. NCBI lineage: Eukaryota > Metazoa > Arthropoda > Insecta > Lepidoptera > Tortricidae > Notocelia > Notocelia uddmanniana. The sequence goes on along the minus strand of LR991059.1, from coordinate 17,873,315 downwards.
AATATAATTGTTTGATTTATGTATTCTTTTATTTTTACAACAATGATCATTTCGATGATCAATTCGCATTTTCTTTATCATAGTCAGATTTTTTAAACTGTTGGTATTGCTGATTTCAGCCTAAAAGTTAGATTAGGCCCTAATCTAACTTTTAGGCTGAAATCAAGATAAGGCTAGGAATCAAAAACGAGCCGCCGGCTAGACGCCGCCGCCGCGAAAATTTTGCTGGCGCGCCGCCGCCGACTGTTTCGCACCCGGCTCGCATGTCTAGTTCAAACTCAATATTTGAGTGTCCGAGAGGTCTCTTAATACGAATCCGAGGTAAAATTTGGCACTCCATACATGCCAGGGGTTGTAAAAAAAAAGTTTAATGTTACTATATAGGCGTGTGGGATATCTATGGATTGGCTTTAAAAAACGACATAGAGTTTTCAATATTTTTTCCATTTAAATCAACTTTTAGATTAGTTTTAGACTAGCAGCCCAGCCCATACAAATAATTAACAAATAGTTCTTTTATCATCAATAGTTTTCACCTTGGTATGTACGAAATATCATTTGATATCTAACAGTAGGTTTTCAGTGAAGGGTCCAATTAGACCGGTAGCAGACTAACAAGGTTTAGAGCGCTTACACATATAGGCGTTTTTGTCGCGCGACTGTAGCGCTTCTAAGTCGCGCTACAGTAGCGCCTATATGTGAAAGCGCTCTTAGTCTGTCCTATGGGTTGGAAAATCAGTTGACAATGCCTTTCATAAAGAACTAGTGCCTAGCCAAATCTTGGGATTGTGTGTCAAACAAGTATGTGAAAATCATCAGATGGGTGTGTTTTTGCTAAACATGAATGATAAAAAAATTGTTGCAATAACTTTTAGATATCTGCAACCACCTGCGGAGTGGGTGGTGGCGGCACTGGAGTCCCGCGAGCTGCTCGCTCTCTGCCTGAAACGGCTGAAAGGCCTGAACAGGGTCAAGTTGATTGATGCCGGGTTTGCTTGGACTGAGCCTCATTCTAAGAGGATAAAAGTAAGTTTAATAACTTAGAATTATTTACTATTATTTTTTACTCCCAAAGCTTTTTATCATATGGTCATTATTATCAGTCTTTGCACCACAGAATGAAACCTTTTCTTTTTTCATATTCAATGCAATGCAACATAAAATATTTTTCTAATATTTAGCATTCTATAAAGGTATTTATCTAAAAAATTACTAGTTAACACGAAATCACTATAGATAGTACACCATTAAAATATTGCAATAAATTGTACATTACAAAAAAAATAAAAAATCTTAAAATGACACATGACTACAAAAATTCTGAAAATTATGTATTTTCTTTGTCATTCTAAAGTCAAATAAAAGGTACCAAAAGAATACTTATTTAAAAAAAAATAGTGTAAAAATTCTATATAGACATTTGATCATCTCTAAAAACTGAATCACCATACAATAAAAGAAAAAAACAAATAATGTATTATTAATAAAAGCACATAATTAAAAGTCTTATATATGTATAGCTATTTTTTTTAAGAATAGACAGTTTAAAATACAAAAACTAGATTCCTATATAAACAAAACCAAACTACAAATGACCTAATATGTACAGTCCCCGAGTTGCCAGGCCGCTAGAGACAAACTAAGTTTGTCCCAAATTTGTCGCCTTTTTTGTGCTCTAATTGTAGCTGGTCCCATATAGACTTTTTAGCCTCTCTACAAACTGGTTCTATTGCACCATAAAATCTTTTTGTCAAGTAGCCAATTAAAGGGTTTTTTACTGTACATACAACATATTAAAATATCAAAAAAAAATTGGTTGTTTGTAAAGTAGGTTTACGATCGAGATGTTTACGTGATAACGTCTTACTTCACTTGCACTTCACTTATACCTGCGATCGCGCTCGTGAGGTTTTGGTGTGACACAAGTTTCTGAACATGTCACCCGACTAAAACGATTTTAAAGACGTTATCACGTCAAAATCTCGTTATATACAAACATAGATACAAACTTAATGCTATGTACCAGTCAACATTTTTAACATCCAACCATGGCAATAACAGGATTTTAAAACGATTACCACAGGTGAAACTAACAGTGCAAGGCGAAGTAATGGGAGGAGCTGTGCTTCAACAGACCTTCATTGTTGAATTCAGCATCCAACATCAGATGTGTGACGCATGCCACCGTTCTGAAGCACAGGACTATTGGCGCGCGCTCGTGCAGGTCCGCCAACGTGCTAATAACAGAAAGACATTCTACTATCTCGAGCAGCTGATATTGAAGCATAAGGCACATGAGAATACTCTTGGTATCAAGCCTAACCATGGTTAGTATGTTACAAACTTTTATTGTTGAGTTCAGCATCCACATGTGGGATGCCACCTTCCAAGGTGATATTATTGTTGACCAAAGTTAAAAAAAAATGTTTTTGCCACAAATAAATACAGTGGTGAGATACCACTAATCTGTCTGTCGAACTAACTACATATAATATGTGTAAATAAATATCGATACTTTCATAATATAACAATATTTGTCAAAAAACTCACCGAATGTGTCGGTATATGTCACAAGTATGGCGACGACCGAAATTACGCCGCTCACAACTCACGAAATTATGCTCGTGTGGTCGTCACCCTAATGATTGACAACTTTGACAAGATTCAATACAATATAAATACTATTTAATGCACACCTCACATAATAAATCATAATATACAATAAGAATGAACAAAGATACATGGAGACAGAGGTAAAACAACAGGCGGTCTTATCGCTAAAGAGTGATCTCTTCCAGACAACCTTAGGTGAAATGAAATGTAGATTGAGTAGTAGGTGGTGCAGAAATTTGTGTAAAGAAGATTCATTTTCTAAATGTCAATAACCAAAAAAAATTTTAAAGATATTTTTATATGGTGATACGGAATTTTTCTATATATGTATGTGTTCTTGTAAACATGCCCAAGTTTGCGGGAAGGGTTCATTTGTCGCCAGGGGAGGTACTTTTTAAACATTCTGTGACACCATCTAATAGAAATATTATTTAGATTGGATCATTTTTTTCATTCTCTATTTATTACACTCTATTTATACGGCATTAATTTGGTTTATTTAATTTCAGATGGATTAGACTTCTTTTACACAACAGAAAGTCATGCTCGCAAGATGGTTGATTTTATACAATCCGTGCTTCCCATAAAATGCCAGCATTCCAAAAAGTTGATATCACATGATATACACAGCAATGTCTATAACTACAAGTTCACATTCAGTATAGAGATTGTGCCACTCTCCAAAGACAGTGTGGTGTGTCTTCCTAAGAAGTTGTGTCAGCAACTTGGAGGCATTTCTCCTATATGTTTGGTGCACAGAGTAACCAGTACTATACATTTGATAGACGCAAATACTGGACAAGGTAAGCTAGCACTAACTACTGAGCACTAAAACTAGAGGTATAATGGATAATATTTATCACTTTTATTTATTAGATATGTATCATAAGAAGCTTGTTGTTCAACAATAATTATTAGGTAGTTCTATTGTACTCGTACCTACGAGTAACTCCCTTAAATACTCATAATTTTAAATGTAGTTGAAGAATAAGTACTTTTTCAGAAAAGTTATTTTGATCTTCTTCCGACTCCGTCCACTATTGAATATTTTCAAGGGTAAATTATACAACACTGTTTAATTGATATGTGATTTTTCAGTGTCTGACGTCTCTGCCACAGTGTATTGGAGGAACCCCTTCAATCCCATTTGTAATCCTAAACAGCTGGTAGAATATATTGTAATGGATATTGATATATTAAAGGAACATGTAAGTATTAAGAGGCTGACAAGCGCCAATGACCTTGGCTGTGTTGTTTTTTTTGGTGTTGTATGGGGAATTGGCAATTTTTTTACGACGGTCTCCATACAAAAACAAAAAAAAATATTCACAAATTATTGACACTATTTTTTTTACTTAGTTATTTCTAGTCAGAATGCGATACCAATTAACGCCTTATACGGATCATCGGCATTTTTGTTACACCTTGTATGTATAATGAATGACATATTTTTTATTTCACTTCATCAAATTAAGTGGTTTCTGTTAAAACACTGTTTAAGAAAGCTAATTTAGGCTTTGTCGTCGTTTGCTTTGTCAGCGTCTTACGTACCTATTATAAAATTAAAATATGCCGTTAACTCCGTATGTAAATTGGATTATCTCTATGCTAGTAACTTCACTGCTTGGCAGCTAGTTATCTACTGATAACTACCTAGCATCTTAATGATAAAGTATCTTGAATGCTTTACTACTAATAACACGTACCGTTTGCTAACCATTCGTGGACCTTATTGCAACGCGCTAAGGTTTACTTATGGTCAGCATAGCGTGAGGCTGTTTGTATCATCTAATGAAAGCGGTACTGGTCAGAAGCGGTAGCGGTCCGCTCCCAGGCCGTGAAATGAAAAACTTCGCGTTCTTTGAACCACCGTTCTGAGTAGACGAGGAAGCGATAAGAATTAATGTCAAGTACATCTATGATTCGTCACTATGTGATTGTTTCTCTGACAATCACCGAACAATGATTGCTTAGAATTTTCTTGATAGAAAGAAAATCCAAAGAAGAGTCTTCTTTTTCCACAGCCTGCTCAAACAATGAAACGAATGAAAATGATGGTATTTTACTTCATCAAAACTCTCACAAGACAATACAATAATTTATTCATAAAATGAAAGAGGAAATATTAAATAAAGTTCACAAAGTATGATATTTATCGGACCTTGGCCAAAGCCGTTCCCTTGCGCGGAAGACGTGTGTCCCTTACACGGGGGGCGTGGTATAAAGAATCAAGACATCCCCTTAACATAAAAGTTTGTACAATTTTTAGTTCTTATCTCTATATTTGTTGGCAGGAAAAGAAGTCATTCCCCGGCCAAGGCATGGTGTCGAATAAGCACGTGGTGGCAGATGTGTGGGTGGTGAAAGCTAGCGAGCTGGGTCTCGACGTCAGTCCCATTCACACTAAGACTCATCTCGGACACGTGCTCAAACCTGGAGACACTGTGATGGGGTAAGTCGGAAGGAAATACATATAAGACAACACAACAACACAATACATACAAGACAATACATATTACATTATCTTATCAAGGGTAAAAAAAAAAATATTGGGGGACAATCTTACACAAATCGACCAAGTCCCAAACTAAGCAAAGCTTGTACGTAGGTACAAGCTTTGCTTAGTTACGTTAGTAGTAACGGCTGTGTAAACGGGAAGAACATGTCTTTTTAACCGACTGTGGCAACTTAAAAGGAGGATTATGCGTTTGACCTGTACGTATGTCCCCTCGTAACTACTCAACGGCTCGCTACAGTGGCTTAAAGTGCGAGCTAAAATATATATACATATAAGATTTCCAGCTAATATGGTCATTAGAATTATTGTTCAGAACGGGGTATTTACCATGTATATTACATTTATTGAGGTCCCGATATTGCGGCGCTGGTGCAAGTACCATTTTCAAGGATAAATGTAAAATACATGATAAATAACCCGTTCTGATCAGTAATTTTAAAAACTATTTTTTTTTTAGCCCTCAAGTGATATCAAAATAAAGGGCTTTAAAAGGCGAGTACGAAAATGTGTAGCATAGAGTCAGGTTTTTAAAAACAATCTTTTAATTTCACTTGTTTCAAAAGTTCAAGTGTGATGTGAGCGATGAGCTAGCAACGTATCACTGCTATATCATATTTTCCCCATAATTAAATCTACAATTGCTAAAAGTGACATTAAAATTAAATTCAGGAGCTCTGCCTGCCCATTTTCGGGTGGTATTCCACTTATTCAGTACCTTTGTCCAATTTCTATATCCAATGTTTGATCAAATGCTTTAACGACCACTTTGGCTTAGTTGGTAGTGACCCTGTCTGCGAAGCCGGAGGTGCCGGATTCGAATCCCGGTCAGGGCATTATTTGTGTAATTAGCACGAATATTTGTTCCTGAGTCTTGGATGTTTTCTGGGTATGTATTTATTTATATAAGTATGTATATCGTCGTCTTGTACCCAATAATACAAGCTTTGCTTAGTTTTTGGGACTAGGTCGATTTGTGTCAGATTGTCCCCCCAATTTTTTTAAAAGTGTATACATTTCTACAATAATATTCCTTAGCAATATTGTTCTAGAAATGTATCATGGAATTCCGCAAAGCAACGTCGGATTCCATCAAATGATCAAAGTATGAAAATGTGATGACAGAGACCCATTCCACATATCCAATTTCTTTGATCAAATCACATTGAACAAAGATATTACTTATTAGTGGAATACCAGCCTTAAGCTTGAAACGCACAGAGCGCGGCGCAGCGTTGTTGCGGGGCGGAAGCCTTAAGCTTGAAACGCACAGAGCGCGGCGCAGCGTTGTTGCGGGGCGGACGCGGTTTTACGGGAAAGCGAACGCGGTCGGGGTCACGTCGGACCAAAAAACCGCGCGGTATTCGGTAGCGCGGTAAAGCGGCGTGTGTGACATTAAAAGCAGTGATCGACAGTCGACAGTTCCGGAAAGGTCAAAAATGTAAAACCGCCTCCGCCCCGCACCGCGCCGCTCTGTGCGTTTCGAGCTTTAGGAATACGGGAGTGAATTTGTGATCGTACCGTGACCCCACTTCAATACAAACATGACAGGTACAACTTGGGGGATTCGAACGTGAACGACTCGAATCTGGAGAAGCTGGACAGCTCCGTGGTCCCGGACGTGTTTCTAGTGAAGAAGCACTACGGCGAGCGCGCCGCGCGACGCCGCGCGCGCAACTGGAAGCTCAAGCACATGGCCGACGAGCTCCATGATGGAACCAGCTCCACTAACGAGTAAGTAATGGAGGGCCACATTGCGCGGCTCCTCGGTGGATTTTTGCGAGGCCCTTGTCTTTGTTATATTAGTGTCTATTGCGGGTGGCGCCGGACCGGTCATTGTAGCACACTGGGGGAGTCTATGTCCAGCAGTGGACGTCCTTCGGCTGATGATGACGATGATAATTAAGTCATCGGAATTAAAGAATCTGTTTATAATGTGTAAGAATCATCGTCTAAGAGGCCACAGCTTAAACATTACTCGGGGATCTTGCACAAGCAATCCTAGGCAGCTTTTTTTTACCAAATCGTGTAGTACATGAGTGGAATAAATTACCAGAGGCAGTAAACAGTTGCAAAAATAGACTAGACAAATATTTAAATCCCTAAATAATTCTTAGGTGAGGGTTTTTTAGTCTTTCTAAGTTGGCTAGTTACTATTGATGTCATATTATTAACAGGGATTACAACGAGTTCCTGGATGACTTGGAAGAGGATCCGGCCTTCAGGCAGAACATAAACATCTTCAAGAGCGGCCCTGTTCCTGTTGACACGGACGAAATTGATCCCTCACTCCCGCGCATCACGCTCGCAGAAATGTTGGATGATTTGAATTTAGAAGACGTTGAGATGAGCGAAGTTTGATGAATAAACGGTTTTTTATAATAAGTGACGGAACAGCAGCAAATTTATTTGAACGTGCTCATTAAATCGATTTGGCCTCTTTGTATGTGCAGTTATATTGTATTAATAGTTTGTCAATCAATGATTCAACAAATACTGTACAATCTATAGTCATTCCGGTGGATAATCTAAAAAATCATACTTGTATGATAAATGCTTCAATTCGAGATGTTTCCTTTAGGTTAACGTTTCACACGAATCTTGTACGTTGTTTTTGCTTATAAATACAAAGCAATTAATTTTACTTTTTTATTTATCTCTATTAAGGTGTCCTTGTGCTTATTAAAATAAATAAATAAATAAATAAATAATATTGGGGGACAATCTTACACAAATCGACCTAGTCCCAAACTAAGCAAAGCTTGTACTATGGGTACTAGACGACGATATACATACTTATATAGATAAATACATACTTAAATACATAGAAAACATCCAAGACCCAAGAACAAATATCCGTGAAAAATGCACAAATAAATGCCCTGGCCGGGATTCGAACCCGGGACCTCTAGCTTTGGAGGCAGAGTCACTACCAACTAGGCTAAACAGGTCGTCGTAAACAGGTCTTATTAGGTCTTAATCTTCATCATATGTAATAAAAATCGCCCGTAGTGCTCGGACGAATGTGTCGTGATTCGCACTAATCGCACTGAGTAGGTTAATACAAAGCAAGAAATGTGATTATCAGGTCGCCATTAATAAAATGAAGATGTCAAACATTGGCACTTTTACCTTACCTGTGGCTCTAAAGACCTAACTAATCTAAAATCGGTACAGTAAATTATAGTCGTGTAAGTTAACTGTTGATAGGTAATTGATTTTATCGCGTTAGACTTAGGTGACTTCGTGATTTGGCGAGGCGGAGGCTTTACGATAATAGATAGTAAGCAATCAAGTGTCACGAGTCCGTACTTCTTTACGGCGCGCCTCGCCTAGATTTTAATGAGGCCATTTCTAGATGTATTTAAGGTTTATTTCGATTTGTAATTTAGTTTTAATGTTATTGTAATTAGTACTATTTTTTTGGTAATTAATTTGTTTTTATATAACGTACTTAATCATCAAGTGAGCAAATCAGTGCGACATCAGCATCAATAACATCAATAAGCTCACGCCAAAGAACAAAATAGAACATACTAATCTGATCCCGCCTCGCCAAGTGAGGAAGTCGCCTTAAAGAAGACGTAAGGGTACACGTTAGGGCACGTGTCATTTCCACCGCCGAAGTTAATGAAAAAGAGTAGTGAGTCTGCGATGTTTACGACGTAAGCGCTTACGGACACCTATGTTTTTGCGCCATAAAAATCCACGGTTAAATTAAACCCTTGGGCCGCGTACGTAACCAGTGGCGGCAGAATACAGTTACGTCCTAGCATGAAGCAGTTGCGATCGAAGAATGTTTTTTCCTTGTACCCTTGTACGAAACCAGTCGCGACCATTTCTTTCGTAATTCGACAGTTCCGCTATACGGGGCTCCTATTTCTGGGCTTTTTGCCCTTCGAGCATGTGACGCTACCTAAGAAACCTAACCAACCTAGTGTTTTGTCATTGCAACGGGTTTCCTACAAAGAGAAATTCTTCGTTCACAACTGTTTTCGTAAAAAGGTATAAAAAATATTTGAACGCAACTGGTTGGTCTCCACCAACCAGTCAAAATTCAAGTCCAGTTCCAGTTCAAATATTTTTTATGGTTTTTTACGAAACCAGTTGTGAACGAAGTTCGACAATGCTGTATGGAGCGCGGTACCTAGTTGTACGTGTGCAGTCAGCCTCATACATAGATAACCCCCACTAGATAGCCCTACTACTAGATATGGACGATTTATCTCGAATCAAAAGTCACCAAAGTAAGCGGTATGTGCGGGTCGCGGGGAGGTCGGTAACGTCGCTGCCATTGGCTGTTTCATAGAGCGCGCGCTTTGGCTCAAAATGGCGCTCGCGGCGTAGGGATGGGACGCGTTGTTTATTTAACAATTAGTTAGGTTAACAATTTTACATAGCGTATATGCTCATCTATTAACTTGGTATCTAGAATAATATTTAAGGCATGTTCAATTTAAGGCAGTGCGTTCCAAAACCCAGATTGCTGATGTAGCTCATACAGCCGCCAAACGTAAATGGGACTGGGCCGGGCACGTCTGCCGCATGCCGGAATACTTGTGGGCTAAAATCACCACAAAGTGGGTCCCACAAAATCGAACACGGCGTCGTGGTCGACCTCGCCGGAGATGGTGAGAAGAAATCGACGTCTTTGAGCAAGACTGGTGGGAGATTGCCCAGGACAGGGATATGTGGAAGAAAAGGAGGGAGGCCTTTGCCCAGCAGTGGGGCACAAATCACTGTTAATAAAATAATACATAGTGTTATGTTGTACGGCTGAACGTTAAAAAATTGCGGAATATTTTGACGACCACTTTGGCTTACTTGGTAGTGGCCCTGCCTACGAAGGCGGAGGTCCCGGGCTCGAATCCCGGCTAGAGCATTTGTGTGATGAACGAACACGAATATTTGTTCCTCAGTCTTGGAAGCTTTCTATTTAAATATTTGTTTATCTATAATAATAAGTACAGTAAAACCACAAATTTGCTCATGGGCGGTTGACGAAACATGAGAACGAGACACTTACCGATGTATTTGAAATCCTACGAATGAACCAGTATGTGTCGGCCGGCTCGGTCGCCAAAATTTCTAAACCTAGGATGGTAAGTGTTCACCGAAATCTTTAGCTATACTATCATCATCATCATAATTTCCGCCGAAGGACGAGTTCCATATTTCCACAATGACCGGCCCTGCACCACCCTCATCCAGCGGACACCCGCCAGGTCATCAGTGAGCTCAGGTGATGATTTATTATGGCACTGAAACGTGGTCGATTACTATGGGCCTCATAAGAAGGCTCAAAGACACCCAAAGAGCAATGGAGAAGGCTATGCTCCGGTTATGGAATGAGCTCCCTGCCGAAGTTTTCCCAAGGAACTACAGTATGGGATTCTTCAAGAAAGGAGTGTAGAAATTTTTAAAGGGACGGCAACGCGCATGTGACACCTCTGGAGTTGCAGGCGTCCATAGGCTGCGGTGACCGCGCGTGATCGCATCAGGAATGAGGCCATCCGCAGCAGAACCAAAGTAACCGATATAGTCCTCGCTGGACCATCTACTATATGCGACTGCCCAAATAAAAAGTAATGTTATCACTGCACTTGGACATTCATACTAATATATATATAATACCGGGTATTTGCGCAAATATTCGTGTTACATCTCTTTCTTTAATATCGCAAGAGAAAGGGACGCGAACACGCAACCAGAAGTGTGGTTCTACCATAATGTTTTCAGGGTTCATGTATGTATCTGAGGTTCTTTATTCCACTAGAATCTAATCAATTGATTATGTGAAATTGTAATCGGACAGTTGGGACGTGGTCGTGTGGGTCCTGTCAACTGTTGTGGCAATTCTGCCGACCACTTTCCCTTCACAAAACGTTTTCACACTCAGGCCTTGGTAGGACGACAGTGGGCAGCCTGGCGGCGAGTCCGCGGCCTAATGGACGATTTACACCAAACGGCCGGGAGTCGGCGCGCACGCCACCAGGGTCAAAGGATTTCCGAACCCTCCATACAGAAGCTAGATTTCGTATCCAAACGGCAGCGGCAGAGCTGGCGGCAGCCGACCGGCTGCCCGCACCAAATTTAAATATGAAATATAACCTCTGTATGGAGGGTTCGAATTCCTTTGACTCTATAGTGGGGTTCGTTCGGTGTGATTCGTCCATAATCCGTTATTGTAATAGTTTAGTGTATGCGTAAGTTCAGACAGATCCGTGCCAAACATAAATCTATTGATTTTTAACTTAAAATCATCATTTGATTGCACCAATTATGACATCTGCAGACGAGGGGGTTCAATTAACTACAAACGCATCAACGGTTTACAAGTGTCACGAGTATGTCGTTAAGCATCTAATTTTTCACAGGTAGGTGTGCAAAATTAAATGCCGTTCATTTTATTTTTGCAATTGTTCTTCCATTCATCCATTTTTAGGGTTCCGTAGTCAACTAGCACCCCTTATAATTTCGCCATGTCTGTCTGTCCATCCGCGGATAAGCTCAGAAACCGTTAGTACTAATAGATAGCTGTAATTTGGCATGAATATACATATCAATCACGCCGACAAAGTTGTAAAAAAAAACCAAAAAGTTTTTTTAGGGTACCTCCCATACACGTAAAGTGGGGATGTTTTTTTTTCGCTTCCTCAATGTTGTGGTCTAGTGGGGTATCGTTGGAGAGGTCTTTAAAAACGAATAGGGGTTAACCATTCTTTGATAATGTGAATATCTTCGGAAATATTACATAGCATAGCCTTCTAACTTTTGAGCTGCGCGGCCAAAAACTATAATAAAATCATGAAAGTAAACCTGTATAAAGACCTTCAGGGAACATTATTTTGAACTTAATCGATTGATCAGTTTTTGATCATTTGTAAAAATATATTTCTAAACTTAGGTGGGTGGCTTGTAATTTAACCGCCATTGTGTGCATTTTTTAAGTGCCTATGTGATCATCCTGGAAGTATTTTCTTTCAAATTAAAAATATACCTATATTGAAATCGATTCATATAATAAAGTATTACCCCTGAAAAATTAATTTGTTTTTATATAACGTACTTAATCATCAAGTGAGCAAATCAGTGCGACATCAGCATCAATAACATCAATAAGCTCACGCCAAAGAACAAAATAGAACATACTAATCTGATTCCGCCTCGCCAAGTGAGGAAGTCGCCTTAAAGAAGACGTAAGGGTACACGTTAGGGCACGTGTCATTTCCACCGCCGAAGTTAATGAAAAAGAGTAGTGAGTCTGCGATGTTTACGACGTAAGCGCTTACGGACACCTATGTTTTTGCGCCATAAAAATCCACGGTTAAATTAAACCCTTGGGCCGCGTACGTAACCAGTGGCGGCAGAATACAGTTACGTCCTAGCATGAAGCAGTTGCGATCGAAGAATGTTTTTTCCTTGTACCCTTGTACGAAACCAGTCGCGACCATTTCTTTCGTAATTCGACAGTTCCGCTATACGGGGCTCCTATTTCTGGGCTTTTTGCCCTTCGAGCATGTGACGCTACCTAAGAAACCTAACCAACCTAGTGTTTTGTCATTGCAACGGGTTTCCTACAAAGAGAAATTCTTCGTTCACAACTGTTTTCGTAAAAAGGTATAAAAAATATTTGAACGCAACTGGTTGGTCTCCACCAACCAGTCAAAATTCAAGTCCAGTTCCAGTTCAAATATTTTTTATGGTTTTTTACGAAACCAGTTGTGAACGAAGTTCGACAATGCTGTATGGAGCGCGGTACCTAGTTGTACGTGTGCAGTCAGCCTCATACATAGATAACCCCCACTAGATAGCCCTACTACTAGATATGGACGATTTATCTCGAATCAAAAGTCACCAAAGTAAGCGGTATGTGCGGGTCGCGGGGAGGTCGGTAACGTCGCTGCCATTGGCTGTTTCATAGAGCGCGCGCTTTGGCTCAAAATGGCGCTCGCGGCGTAGGGATGGGACGCGTTGTTTATTTAACAATTAGTTAGGTTAACAATTTTACATAGCGTATATGCTCATCTATTAACTTGGTATCTAGAATAATATTTAAGGCATGTTCAATTTAAGGCAGTGCGTTCCAAAACCCAGATTGCTGATGTAGCTCATACAGCCGCCAAACGTAAATGGGACTGGGCCGGGCACGTCTGCCGCATGCCGGAATACTTGTGGGCTAAAATTACCACAAAGTGGGTCCCACAAAATCGAACACGGCGTCGTGGTCGACCTCGCCGGAGATGGTGAGAAGAAATCGACGTCTTTGAGCAAGACTGGTGGGAGATTGCCCAGGACAGGGATATGTGGAAGAAAAGGAGGGAGGCCTTTGCCCAGCAGTGGGACACAAATCACTGTTAATAAAATAATACATAGTGTTATGTTGTACGGCTGAACGTTAAAAAATTGCGGAATATTTTGACGACCACTTTGGCTTACTTGGTAGTGGCCCTGCCTACGAAGGCGGAGGTCCCGGGCTCGAATCCCGGCTAGAGCATTTGTGTGATGAACGAACACGAATATTTGTTCCTCAGTCTTGGAAGCTTTCTATTTAAATATTTGTTTATCTATAATAATAAGTACAGTAAAACCACAAATATAAGTTACATTGGCAATCTTCGTTGACACTAGTCCTCATTGCTCACTAAGACGATTCGAAAAAACCCAATTGCAATGGCTCCATCTCTAACCAATTTCGAGACCCTTTATACTTCTTCTAATGCCAGCATAGGGTCTACCTCGTGATACCAGTCCAAATTGCTCACCAAGACGATTCATAAAAACCCAATTGCAATCAAAAATCACTAACCGATTCCGAGATCATTTTTTTATGTCCAGCATAGGGTCCACCTCGTGACACTAGTCCTAATTGCTAGGGAAATCCATGTCCTAGTGGTAATACTTTTACTAAGTTGTTTTTTCATTAAATACACATACTTGATATTACATAGTAATAAATATGACACAACCGCTTAATAAACTTTATAATTAAAGAAACTACAGAATAACTATTTCTAAACTAAATATTCCATTCAACTACACTGATTTGTACCCGTATCGTCCTATAGCGTATAAATAAAATAGAACGAGACACTAATTTACTACATTACTACTTTAATTAAAAGAACACTGGTAGTAACAATGACAATTTAATGTCAAAAATGTAAAATAACAAATAACCTTTTCCAATAGAAATTCAATATTAAAATAGTGGAACAAAACACGGACGAATACATAATTAATTGAAATCGGGACTTATACAGTAATGTCGAAAGCTTCACTGGCACATCACTAGCGCGAGCATGTACTTTCGTCAGAAGGGAGAGTATGTTGACATTTGAATTGGTTGGAAAGGGACAAGAATACTTCAGTACTTCTTAATGGTTAGTATAAAATGAACTCCGCCTTGCAGAATAAAATATGCCTTTTGTTATTAATTTTACTTCCTGTGAAATGTTATTCCGTCATTGTTGTAGTTTGCTGTTCGAGAGCTTTTCCTATACAACTACAACAAAAAACCATTTCTAATGGATGAAACCGATTATTAATGCTCGTTTACTTGACCTACGTATAGATCGCGAACCTGGACATGAGTGACTGAGAGCGCGAGGCTTGAGGCGTTTTTGCTTACATGTACTAGTGGTACATAGGTGAGGTGACCGCACGTCGCCCTATAATCTCCATCTAGAGGGGGTTATCTATGGCCTCATATAATTAGAATGAATAAAAAAAATGGTCCAAAAATACGTTTTTCCGCCAAGCCCCCAACGCGCCATAACGCCGCGGTCTGAACGTCGGTTCAATGTATGGCGTCCAGGGCACGGCTTAAGGCTCTTCATAAGCAGTTATTGTTCTTAAATAGGTACTAATACTTCTAATGTACTTTACTCTTTTCACTCTGTTTGGAATTTGATTTTTTCACAGCTTGGTAGGACGTGAAATGCAATTTATCCCACAGTTATTAGCAATTAAGTATGGTGAGGATGAATGTATTTATGATTTTAATGTTAGTGGGAACAAGCGTCGCAAGATTTGTAACTTACAGTAAGTATTGTGCTTTACTTTGAATACTATAACAAAATAGATTATCAGACACACTCAGCTGCAGAGAAACCTGACACACACAACCTCGTGTATACAAACTTCTGTGTGCACGTGTCACTTTTTTCTGCAGCTGACAGAATCTTTTTGGGTACATTACAATGCTTTTGGGAACTTGTTTCATTCTGCCAACCTAAATTATTAGATATTAACAGCTATTAATCTCTCTTCAACATCAGAGTGTTACATAGCCTTTATCCTTGTTACTATAACATTTATAAAAGTCAGTGTTAAGCACCATTGTTCATTAATTTAACTTTATTTTCTTATTACACTTAAAGATGAGGTCCGACACTTGTTTATAAAGTTTGCTCATGGGCGGTTGACGAAACATGAGAACGAGACACTTACCGATGTATTTGAAATCCTACGAATGAACCAGTATGTGTCGGCCGGCTCGGTCGCCAAAATTTCTAAACCTAGGATGGTAAGTGTTCACCGAAATCTTTAGCTATACTATCATCATCATCATAATTTCCGCCGAAGGACGAGTTCCATATTTCCACAATGACCGGCCCTGCACCACCCTCATCCAGCGGACACCCGCCAGGTCATCAGTGAGCTCAGGTGATGATTTATTATGGCACTGAAACGTGGTCGATTACTATGGGCCTCATAAGAAGGCTCAAAGACACCCAAAGAGCAATGGAGAAGGCTATGCTCCGGTTATGGAATGAGCTCCCTGCCGAAGTTTTCCCAAGGAACTACAGTATGGGATTCTTCAAGAAAGGAGTGTAGAAATTTTTAAAGGGACGGCAACGCGCATGTGACACCTCTGGAGTTGCAGGCGTCCATAGGCTGCGGTGACCGCGCGTGATCGCATCAGGAATGAGGCCATCCGCAGCAGAACCAAAGTAACCGATATAGTCCTCGCTGGACCATCTACTATATGCGACTGCCCAAATAAAAAGTAATGTTATCACTGCACTTGGACATTCATACTAATATATATATAATACCGGGTATTTGCGCAAATATTCGTGTTACATCTCTTTCTTTAATATCGCAAGAGAAAGGGACGCGAACACGCAACCAGAAGTGTGGTTCTACCATAATGTTTTCAGGGTTCATGTATGTATCTGAGGTTCTTTATTCCACTAGAATCTAATCAATTGATTATGTGAAATTGTAATCGGACAGTTGGGACGTGGTCGTGTGGGTCCTGTCAACTGTTGTGGCAATTCTGCCGACCACTTTCCCTTCACAAAACGTTTTCACACTCAGGCCTTGGTAGGACGACAGTGGGCAGCCTGGCGGCGAGTCCGCGGCCTAATGGACGATTTACACCAAACGGCCGGGAGTCGGCGCGCACGCCACCAGGGTCAAAGGATTTCCGAACCCTCCATACAGAAGCTAGATTTCGTATCCAAACGGCAGCGGCAGAGCTGGCGGCAGCCGACCGGCTGCCCGCACCAAATTTAAATATGAAATATAACCTCTGTATGGAGGGTTCGAATTCCTTTGACTCTATAGTGGGGTTCGTTCGGTGTGATTCGTCCATAATCCGTTATTGTAATAGTTTAGTGTATGCGTAAGTTCAGACAGATCCGTGCCAAACATAAATCTATTGATTTTTAACTTAAAATCATCATTTGATTGCACCAATTATGACATCTGCAGACGAGGGGGTTCAATTAACTACAAACGCATCAACGGTTTACAAGTGTCACGAGTATGTCGTTAAGCATCTAATTTTTCACAGGTAGGTGTGCAAAATTAAATGCCGTTCATTTTATTTTTGCAATTGTTCTTCCATTCATCCATTTTTAGGGTTCCGTAGTCAACTAGCACCCCTTATAATTTCGCCATGTCTGTCTGTCCATCCGCGGATAAGCTCAGAAACCGTTAGTACTAATAGATAGCTGTAATTTGGCATGAATATACATATCAATCACGCCGACAAAGTTGTAAAAAAAAACCAAAAAGTTTTTTTAGGGTACCTCCCATACACGTAAAGTGGGGATGTTTTTTTTTCGCTTCCTCAATGTTGTGGTCTAGTGGGGTATCGTTGGAGAGGTCTTTAAAAACGAATAGGGGTTAACCATTCTTTGATAATGTGAATATCTTCGGAAATATTACATAGCATAGCCTTCTAACTTTTGAGCTGCGCGGCCAAAAACTATAATAAAATCATGAAAGTAAACCTGTATAAAGACCTTCAGGGAACATTATTTTGAACTTAATCGATTGATCAGTTTTTGATCATTTGTAAAAATATATTTCTAAACTTAGGTGGGTGGCTTGTAATTTAACCGCCATTGTGTGCATTTTTTAAGTGCCTATGTGATCATCCTGGAAGTATTTTCTTTCAAATTAAAAATATACCTATATTGAAATCGATTCATATAATAAAGTATTACCCCTGAAAAACCATCAACATACCGACGGACAGACCCCGTCCGTCTAAATTAGGAACCGAATTTTCCGATAGATGGCGTTGCACCCCGAACGTTGAAATACGACTTCGCGCTGTTAAGATTTTTAACTTGGACCATAGTTGGGATCTAAGAACGCAAACCTGTGTGACGGTCGAGAACTACGGAACGTTACTCTGAGGGTGGCCCGATATGCTCCGGGCCGATTATTTGTAATTGCAAATGATCACAAAAACAGGACAGCTAATAGGAAAGATCAATCATGAATTTAGCAATAATTGGATTTTTTTAGAGTCTATATTGCCTGGCGTGCCGTGCGGTAGTTGCTGTCTTATTTGATGGAGTACATTTAGGGCTCACCGATAGACAACTTTCATGGGCGCTAACGAAACTCTGCACAGCATTGCACATCGCGAGTTACAACGTGTGCAAAGGAGCAGTGGAGCTGAATGCGGTAAAGAGATCTCAATTAAAGCTCGAAACGCACAGAGCGGTGGCGGCGCGGTTCGGGGCGGAGGCGGTTTTGCATTTTTAATCTTTCCGACTACGATAACGATAGTGTCGATTACTATTTACTGCTTCATATGTCACACACGCTGCCTCCGCCCCGCTATCTCGCGCAGGCTTTTGGTGCGACGTCCCCCGGACCGCGTTCGCTTTGCCACAATTCGATTCGATTTAAATATTGTTTTTGAGTACGAATGTGTAAATTGATCTAGAAGAAACTCAAATTTCTATGGGTACGGTCACGCTCTTTAATTTGGGATTTTAGGGTTCCGTACCACAATGTTAAAAAAGGAACCCTTAGCTATGGCGCCGCTTTGTGTGTTTGTCTTTCAGTCTGTCACATTAATATCTCAAGAACTACTTATACTATCGATTTGGAATTTCGAATATTTATATAGAAGACTAACCGAAGATAAGTACAATGAACATGTTTTTTTTTAAATAAAACGTACTTTTTACTTTTAATTTCAAAGTCTAATGAGTAATGACTATGTCAAAAATGGGGTCATATGAGAGAGCTTGAATTGCACATTCAAAAAAAGAGATTTTTTATGGTAGATAAATTGAGATTTATGGAGGGAAAAGTAAAAAAACCCGTTCGCCTCCCCCGCTTATCTCCGAAGTTTACAAAAAAATGATATTATTATACGTTATTAGTATTAATATAAATATTACAGGAAAAATATAAATATCTATTATAATATGATTAAACTCTTGTGTTTACTTAATAACTATGATAAGAATGCTTTTCCATTGAGGTGGAGTGGAGTGTATGCAAATCGAATTAATCAATTATTTTAAGAGACGTAGGGCACAGCGCACGTCATCTCGCTCATAGCCCAACTGGAGATGTACCTCCACTTTACAGGAGACCGCAGCTATAATATATTATTATAATATCATCACTACGTGTCCCTTATGTGGTGTGTCTCCTGAGTAAGGGCACCTGAGCTCCCCAGGATACGCTGTGTTGAGAGTGAGGGACCTGCATAAGTGCATATGTCTATAGCCTTCAACACAACGAATTCTCAAGTCAATACTGGGTCGGCAACATGCTTGTGACTCTTCTGGAGTCTCAAGCGTCCATAGGCTACCGTGTCTTCTTACCATCAGGTAGGTCGTAAGCTTATTTTTCTGCCCGTCCCTAGTCTGCCTCAGTGGGAATGCAGCCATACATATAGAATCCTGGGCCAACACAAACGACTCAGATAACTCAGATTTATATGGTTCTGTATCTGTATGGTGGCTCTGGGTTCTATTTTGCTAGATTTGACTAGGTATAGATGTACTAACTGTACCTAGTATATTAGTAAGTTAGCTCCTAAAGCTTGAAACGCACAGAGTCATTGCGGGGCGGTGGCGGTTTTGCGGTAAAGCGAACACGGTCCGGGGGAACGTCGCACCAAAAATCCGCGCGGTAGAGCGGAGGCGGCGTGTGTGACATGAAGCAGTACTCGACAGTCGACACAGTTTCGGAAAGTCAAAAATGGAAAAGCGCCTCGGCCCGCGCCGCACCCGCTCTGTGCGTTTGGAGCTTTACTGTATAGATTGCTTGTTTGCAGCCTATTATTGCGCATGTCATAAGGAACACTCCTCAAGCCGCACCGAGGACTTTTTGCGGGCTTGTGCTGCAAAAGGATGATAATCCCGACGTTTGCGTCTATAAAGACGCAAGATTCGAGTGGCAGGTAGAACTACCCGAACCTGACACTGGCATGAAGGTAAGATTGGCTTTGCATGTGACCGAAGAAATGGCAACTGCCTCGCACAAGTATGGTATGGGGTTCTTCAAGAAAGGAGTGTATATATTCTTAGAGGGTCGGTAACGCGCATGTGACATCCCTGGAGTTGCAGGCGTCCATAAGTTGCGGTGACCGATTACCATCAACCGGGCCGTACGCTTATTTGCCACCGACGTGGTAAATAAGCGTACGGCCGTATGTAAATGTAAGTGTAAATAGCATAAGCTATGCGGACGATATGGTGCTGCTCAGTCCGTCATTTTATGGGTTGCAAAAATTAGTGAATGTGTAGGTAACATTATTAACACAGATGACGCACATGCATTGATGCAGTAATAATTAAGACTACTAGCGCCATCTAGGCAAATTCAAAAAATATTTGGCACCGACTTCAGAAAGTGATAAAACTTTAAGAAATTGTATATTTGTAGGCTAATTATTAAAAACGTATTTCTTCTTCATTATAACTGTTTAGTAAATTTTGTGTAATGAATGAAATCGTAGGAATAAATTTCATCTCATGATTGGATTGAAAATCTGTTAATTTCGTGCTTTTGATTAAATTAGGACTAGTAATAGTAGGTACGGAACCCTTCATTGTGCGTGGTCCAACAGGTACCTGGCCGCTTTTTAAATAATTTGTTTTTTTAGCGTTCCGTAGTGAATAATAAACCCTTATAGTTTCGCCATGTCCGTCCGTCCGTCCGTACGTCTGTCCCCGGCTTAGTTCAGTAACAGTAAAAGCTGTAAGTTGACATATTTATCACGCTAACAAAACGGTACTTCACACCACTTAGAATAAACACTCAAAAACAAAATTTTAGTGTAGGTACCTCTACCCTCTACCTACACTTAAAGGGGGGTCGCAGTGCATTTTTTTGTTTGACTCAAGGCAAAATTCACGGTATTGAATAATTAATTTAAAAGTAAAATTATCACAGTTAAGTAGACACTACTAATTAATGAATAATAGCGGAACTTAAGAAATGAACTTGTTAAAGCAAACTTTAACTACTTATTAAGCCCACCACGCACTTGGCCGCTTTTTAACGAGTGCGTTAACTGCTAATTGATGCGTCTGTAATAGCAACGCTTAGTGCCACGCCCCCTATGTTGCTATACTACCTTCATAATATGTTATTGTGTAGAATAATTATGTAGTTATTTCAGCGTCTACATTCCAAGCGCCGCCGTAGTAGGCCTCTCAAAGTTGCCTTAATTACTGACATTCACCTCGACCCTCTATACCAACCTGGTGGTGTGGCCTACTGCGGTGAACCCGCTTGCTGCCGGAAAGGCCAAACCGTTTCCCGAGACATCCAGTATCGTAACATCGATGATACAATCTACGAAAAAAGTATCATCAGAAGAGAAAACGGTATTGCTTTAGATTTGAGTTTTGTCCCGACAATAAAGAAAATTCGAGAACATCATAGCTTTGAACCGAAAAAAGAGGATCCCGCTGGTTACTGGGGCGACTACAGGAACTGCGATACGCCGGTTTGGACATTCAATGACCTCATCGATAGAATTGCAAATTCACACGAGGTACGCACGCAATAAGGTATAACAACCATTGTTATTAGGACGGAAAAAAAAAGTTTAAAACACTCTAACGTCACATTTATAAACACACCTTAGACACCCAAGGGCGTCGCCAAGGGAGGAGGGTTATTAAAAATTATTAAATTATAAAGATAGACAATAGCTTTTCTCCAATACGTCGGGCGCACACTGCTTACGACTACCTAATAGTAATTTTAGGTAAGAGATTGGCTCGTTGCCTAAGTGTTTCAGGTTCCGGTAACATACGGCATTTAAAAATTTCTTTTATTTGCTGTACACCTTCGTAGTCGACCTCTTCTGTGAGGATTCTGATTCTTGCAGAATTTTTTTCGAAGAATATGTCGCGTCTTATCTAGTGACGAATCATTTTTCCTTCGCTGTATTGAACACATATTATCATCATCAGCGGTGTATTCTTCTTTTGCACTATTTGTAACGCTTCTTCATTTTTCTCCTTCAAAATTTTCGGGAAAGTTGATAATAATATTTTAAGTTTTCAACTATTTCAGAGTGTTGATGTAGTGTACTATCTCGGTGACACCGTCGACCACCACCTTTGGGAGACTACGTACGCTCGTAACCACCGCATGAACCGCTACGTAATCAGAAAATTAAGAAAAAGCTTTCGCAACGATGTTTTGGTCGTGCCTGTTATTGGCAACCACGAACCCCAGCCCATTAACGAGTAAGCTTGCCTACCTGTGTTGCCAACTTTAATTCAGACATTATTTCTACACTAATAGTGCAACTGGAACGATAAAAAACGGCTATCAAATTTTTACACTGAGGCGCATAATCATCATCATCCTAGTCTTATCAGGGTACAGTTTCATCCTGAAGGATGTTCGGGGTCCGCTACCTAATCCCAAGTACCGGCGTTGGCACTAGTTTTTACGCAAGCGTCTGCCATCTGACCTATTGGTAATTGGGATTAGGCTTGTCAAGTGAGTGGGCAACTTGACTGTTAGAAAGCTCTCAAGTGTCTCAAGTCACCCGAAGGCCTTTGCCGGGATCAACGGCTTAAAGTGCCTTCCAAAGCACCGGAGTTGCTTAACCTCGCATATTTGGTCTTTCAAACCAGATATAATAACCATAGAGACCTGGGGCCCGCACAACTTCATGCCATCTCGCGTCGCAGACGATTCAACGACATCAGTTATGTGAGCCCAGCTAGTCAACAAATTTAGTTGTACTCTGCAGATTCGCCCCGGCATCTGTAAAAGGAAACGACATAAATACAACGTGGCTATACCAGTCGTTGGCCAAAAAGTGGAGGTACTACTTGCCTAAAGACGCACGGGTCACCTTTTGGAAGTTCGGGGTGTATTCGATGAGAGTAAGACCGGGACTCAAGGCTATCGTAATGAACAGTAACGTCGCTTATAAGTATAATTGGTGAGTTGACGGTTACAAACATCCTCATCCCAAAAAGTCTAGTTTCAACTTCCGGTTGGAAAACTGGAAAACCAGTCGTTTCCGCAAGAACTAGCAAGTGCTTACAGCAATTATTATTTCATTATTTCATCCGAACGAGTTTTTAGAGGCGATCATTTTGTGTGGTTGTTTTTTTATTGGGGGACAAGCTTATACAAATCGACCTAGTCCCAAACTAAGCAAAGCTTTAAACAAAACAAGAACGGTTTACATGCACCAATAACACTTATTCACATTATAATAGTTTTAGGTATAAGACACATTATACAAGTATAACTAAATATGATAAGGGTCACGATTTAGTTCCCTCTACATTACTAATTTTCTACTACTAAACATATGTATAGGTATATAGGAAGTACGATACTCGCAACAGTTGGATCACACTTTCAAGTCAAGTTTGGCTTCAGTGTCAAGGCGTTAGAAAGCATGTTCAAATATTTTGGACATCCTGTAAAATACAGATATATTTGATGGAGCCTGTAGATAACCATCCCGACCAATCAACCCAACTATGTAAATGTTAGTTATGTACATCGCAATCAATTTTCCTGATGCTACTCGTAATACATAAACGGATGGATTACTAAGAACTGCTAGCTATTGTTTAACATAAGACGTTGTCAGAAGCGATATATTATGGCAAGCTATCTATTTGAAATGTTTTATTTTCAGGTGGGTAGTATACAATCCTCTCGACGCTAAAAAGCACTTGGAATGGTTGGTGGAGGAGCTATATAAGGCTGAGCTGGATGGAGATAAAGTGCACATATTAAGCCACATTCCACCAGGCGATGCCGACCTTACACACACATGGACCAGGGAGTACAACAGGATTGTAAACAGGTGATTCATACACAAAAAGAAAATCATGAAATCTTTGTAAAATACCTCTTTCAATAAATTCATATCATTTTTCGTGAATCAACGGGCGTTGCGACGCGTGGGGTGTTGAATCTTCCGATTCTAACGCCAATCGAAGATTATTAGCCCTGGTAAAATCGAAAGAGAATAAACTCTATCATGGATTCAACAATCTTGCAATTACTAGACACTGATACAATGCATTATACTTCTTATTGCACTGCACACCTCAAAACGGACCACATCGTATCAGTAAAAAAGTCTTTGCAGAGGCAAACAGCTAGCTTAATCGCTAAAGAGCGATCTCTTCCTGACAACTGACCTGAAACTTTTTCTGTCGTTTTTGCAAGGTTTGCTTCCACTATAGCCGCCGAATTTAACGGCCACTTGCACTGGGATGAGTTCAAGATATTCTACAATTCGGAAGGCGTAGCTTCGCGCGTTGCTTGGAACGGGGGTGGCCTAACAACATTGTCTAACTTCAACCCCAACTATAAAATAATCAACTTTCATCGACAGACGTATGTAAGTACATGTGCATACATGAGTTTCATATTAAAAACCTTGTCTGAATGAAAGAACCTGGCCGACCTAATTTTCTTGAATAACATGGTTTTTCATAATCTAGATAAAGTGGGTGAGTGTTAGTGAAAACTAGACTATATTTTTTGCGATCTTTTTATAAATTTCTTAATTCACACCCAGGAACCAACCAGCATCCAGAGCTACATCTTTAACCTGACTAAAGCGAACCTCCACCCGAAACAGAAACCCCACTGGTTCGAACTTTACAACTTTAAGCGAAAGTTCCGGCTGCGCGACCTATCACCCGCGTCTATGGATAACCTCGTCAACAGGATGGTCTCAGATGAAAATAACCTCCTAGATCTGTATGTAGACTACATTTATAAACTGAGCGACGAGAGGCTATCTTGTGATACAGATTGTAAATTCGACTATATCTGCAGGACCGTTGTCACTGTTTTGTGGGATAGACAAAAATGCGATGACTTAGGGGAAAAATTGCGGTTAAAACACTTGTAACCATAATAAATGTAATGAAAATAATAATTACTACTAAGTATTTGACATATTCAATAACAAAATATGTAGTTATGAATTCCACCCATGACGTTGAGCTGAGGAAGCAACAAGCGACCCACTTATCATCGTAATTTTTGTTTTATCCAACTGTTTCCTAACATGGTAGTGGTAGTAGTGAGTGAATATGAGCTTCTTATTTAGACGAACGATCTGATCGGGTGTTTAATATCCTTAAGTTGATTATTTATCAAATATCGGCAACAAGTAGACCAGGTATATCAATAATCGAGTTTATGATGGATTAACTAACTGATAAGTCACGCAAATATAATTACGAAATGTTTTAACATACAATCAGTGACAGCACCCGCATGTGGTGTGCGCGCGAAATATTTGTACAATTTGAGTAGTTAGGTAGTTCAATGATAAGTCTATAATCCTATATAAGGGGGTGACACTTTCGTTATCGTTATAGTTATTTGTTATTATGGCGACGATTAATGTGCTTGTGATTTTAATGATAGTGGCAACGACCACTGCCAATCTTGTATCTTATGGTAAGTTATATTTTGTGTTGATATAATATAAGTAGTTTATACTATTAAGTTCACTCAGTCCTTCGTAAACAAAATATGTAGGTGTCGTATAAAGTGCATTTGGCACTGAGAACACAATTAAATGTTTTTTTTTTTTAAATCTAAGCGATGATATTTTTTTATTAACTTTATTATGTCGATGCAAAGATGGGATATTTGGATATTCTTGTTTTAAACTGCGTTCCTAAATCCTCTTTAAGATGAGGTCGAAGATCTATTCAAAAAGTTTGTGACCCACCGATTGACGGAGGATGAAAACAAGACTCTGAACGATGTGTTTGAAATCCTCCGAATGCCTCAATACGTCTCTGCGCGGTCGCTTGAGAATACTGCTAATTCTAGAATGGTAAGTGACTTGATAATTGAACACAAAATAAGTAGCACAGTTACAAAACCAGGACCTGGAGTCTATCGATCGAAACAAATACTTGGTTAAAATGTACATTTTTTTTACTGTCAACCTTTTAATAGAAAAATCTACAAGATCATGCCAGTGCCAGCCTACTGATCAGCAAGCATAATGGTGTATAGAACTGCCACGATAAATTTCAACAGTTTGTTTGGGTTCAATTCGTCCGTATTCCCATTTTGTCAACATCGCAGATCGCCAAAAATCCTATTTCGTCCAGTGTCGCAACTTACCCACTTTCCCAACTCGTCTCTCTCTCAACTCGTTTACTTTTTCGTCTCGCCCATTTTCCGAACTTGTCACCACCTTGTCACTCTCGTCTCGTTCTTCACTCGTTGTCATTCCCAACTAGCCCACTTTACCAATCCGTCCACTTTTTCATCTCTTCCACTTTCCGAACTCGTCACTTTCTCATCTCGTTGGTAATTCCCAACTAGTCCACTTTCTCAACTCGTCCATTTACCAATTGTTAACTTCAATATAGGCTGAGATCCAGTTTATAGTTTATATTAACCTATGTGGAAGAAATGAGAACATGGATGACTTGGGAATGTGGATGACATGGGAATTCGGACGAGTTGGGAATGTAGACAGTACAAGAAGTGGACGATTTGGGAATGTTGACAAGATAGGAGGAAGTGGACGATTTGGGAATAGAATGTGGGCCATATGAGATTATTGGTGATCTCGGATGTTGTCAAAATGGGAATATGGACGAATTGAACCCAAACGAAACATTTGATCAATAAATTCAAAATTGTTTAATTTTCAGCATGCAAGCATGCATAAGTACAAATAATTTCGTATAAATAAATAGGCTAAAATAACATTTACCGCCTCCGCATCGACAAATAAGTAAGTCGCTTAAATGGGATAAAAAGTAGCCTTTATTTTTACTACTACAAACTAAACTTATAAAATTACTTTAAAAATCCCTAAAATATTGTTAGTTGTCGCCTCTGAGGCGTAGGCCTCTCCTAAACGGTATCATTAATACATTTCTATCTAGCAGCTAAGCCTTAGGAATTACCAATGTAATTATTGCAATTTGTTTTAGACTCTGGATTGCCTGGTATGCCGGGCTGCCTTCGCCGCGTTGTTTGACGGCGTGGCGGCGGGACAGAGCGATGAAGAACTTTCGGAATCAATAACGGTTCTCTGCACGTCTATAGGCATCGAGAGTTACGACGTTTGCAAAGGTGCTGTAGGACTAAATATGGTAAATTTTCTATTATTATTTCACCTTTAGTTAACATCTAGTTTGGTGCACGATCTTCTCTCTTTCATCGTCTGGGATCCGATGAACTTATCTTCGCGGTTGATAGTGTGTGTTATTTTGAGTTGTGGTTCGGCAGTGCTTATTTTTGTTGGGATTCGGGCTCAAAGCAATGCATGTTATAAAACATATAATTGGCTACCTATATTCTAATATCCTAAGTAAGTCGCCAATGTGGACCCCGGGCATGCTTCAGTTTGCAACTGTAAAAAGTAAAAAGTAAAAGTAAAAGTAGTTTAGTGTACTGGGATAACGCGATTAAAAGGGGGTGCTTGGGGTCGAACACGGTCGCAATTGGGGGCCTGCAATCGTCAATGGAAACAGATGGTGGGGCGTGTGACCCAAGGGCAGCACTGATGGGTCTCGCCTCGTAGGAGATCCGAGAGCCGTCCGAAATGAGTTGAGGAGGACCATCGGGAGGTTTTTAGTTGGTGCAAGACCGACAGAGGCAACCTCCGCGCTGTCCCCGAAGGGG
This sequence comes from Notocelia uddmanniana, assembly GCA_905163555.1. Lineage (NCBI taxonomy): Eukaryota > Metazoa > Arthropoda > Insecta > Lepidoptera > Tortricidae > Notocelia > Notocelia uddmanniana. Next base: position 17,845,798 of record LR991059.1, on the reverse strand, counting down.
GATGGTATCGATAGCGGGTTTCACCCCGGAAAAATAGTACGATGATGATGATGATTCTAAAGTCCTAAGTATGCGTTAGTTTTTATGGTACCTACATATAAATTACTGTAAAAGTCCAAACCACGTCCAACATGGGTTGATAAAAGTCCGAAATGTAATCACTTCCGTTTACTTACTTGGTAAATTAGCGCATTTACCGCAAGACTGACAACATTTCAAATTTTTAAGTAGTATGAAATCTTAACTCATTTCGTTAATTTGGGAACAAGAAACCCCAAAATATTTTTTTTATATTTTTATAGCCATTAGTTTTCTAAATAAATATTCACGAAAATGTGAAGAAAGCCCATATCGTAGTAATGACGTCATTACTATGAAATTGTGACAGTCACAGCGGACAAAAAGAACAGCAGCTCACTTTCTTTAGTAAATTTGTCTTAGTAACAGTGCTTCTGTATGATTTGTTACGCTGTGACGCCTTACTTGTCACTTACTCTCTTTTAGAATGAGGAACTTTTGAAATTAATTTATTTATATGAAATGGGGATATTTTCGAGAATTTGAAAATGTGGTATTACTTAACTTTTTATCCTCTATTGGATTTCATCGGAAAAAGTCTGCTTAAAAAAATTAAATGTTGTCAATTATAAAGCCTACTTAGCGCTCCCCACTTCGATACGTAATCTTGTCACACTCTCACATAATATTTAGAGATCCTTAAAACTCCAATTAGTTCTAGACACACCCACTACCAAAAAGAGTTGATCATTCTTAATACGAATCTAAGTCACATCAATGTTACGATTCACGCGAATCTGTAATGTCGAGGGTATTTTTGCTATCACCTATTAATATGATAAACCTATAGGTATGAGCATGATTAATTAATACAGTATAGTAAGACTTTAAAAACAGCGAAACGTCACGGAACTATGACGTCCAATATAATTGATAGGTGTAGCTATCTATAGGTCGCGGCTATTTTAGGTAGTCTTGAGTGTAGATAAGCATACCTACTTATTCCTATTATTATCCTTTTTGGAACGAAAAGCTTATTTATCCACGCAGCTCAACGTATGATAACATTTGATCGTGTAACTTAGACAAATATTTAGTAAATATTTGCACCTTAAAGTATGTATAATTTCCTAACAGATGTATTGTACAAATAAGACTGCGATTATATAGTATCTAGCTTGGGTGCGGAATCGCTGTTAATTCATGTAAGCTGTAAACTGAAGTAGGTAGCCGGTATATGGAAAAACTGTCACCTTTAATCCCATTCTTATCGCGGCTAATAATATCACGGAGGGATAGATGGATCACATCGTCATTACTGCAGTACTTACATGCATTTAATGAAGATCTTCTGCGCATGTTTAACCGTGTTCGAAGATATTTAATTAATCCACGAGTTACGTCCACATCTTCTTCTCTATCGTCTTTTCCCTTGAATCATGAGCTGCAGGAGTTCAAAATTTCTACCGTACACTGAAACAAATACCGTTGATTGTATTTTTATGGCCTTTAAAACCTTAACTTCGCCTATTCACGTTATTTCGAAGGTCTAAAAATAATACCTGTCTTGTTTCCAGCCAGTATTGACATATATAATAAAAACTACCCCTGAAGCGGTACCGAGGACGTTTTGCGGTCTGGTGCTACAGGCAGCAGGTGACCCTAATGTGTGCGTCTACGAGGACCCAAGGTTCGAGTGGCAGGTGCACCTGCCTGATCCCGTAGTTATCGATGCGGTGAGTTCTAGCTAGACATTAAATATCATACTGTACGCTTCCACTATAGCCTCGCGAGGCTGCAAAGGTCTACAGTACATACACTACAGTTTCTCTCGTCTCGCGTTCCTAAAAGGCGTCTAAAGGAGTCTAAAATAATTCAGATTTCGATGATCCCCTTTCTAATCACACTGTGATATTACAGAAGAAGAAGAAGAAAATCATTTTATTCGTGGCATACTTAATAAAACAGTCAGGACAAGAGAAAAAATAATTTTTAAGAAAAAAAACCGACTTCAATGGGGGAGGCCGGTGAAAGATTATTATACTTAGATGGTGCACTCTTAGATTACATACAATAAAATAAAAATGGCTATAAGTATGTTTATAAAGGTAGAAGACTAAGTACCCTCAATTCCTCATGGAATCATGGAAAAACCTTGCTTGCTTGACAAACAAAACGAAGAGAACAAATCGCCAAACGTGAACTACCAACGCGTCGTTGAAGAGTTCCGTTCTGATCATCATCAGCAGCTCCACTTCATCAAATGTCACTTTTATGAATGAAAATGCTTGATTAGTTCATGAAAATACTAAAATCACTATTTGTGTGCCTTTCACATTTGAGGAGTTCCCTCGATTCCTAATGGATCCCATCATCAGAACTCGAGCATGACAAAAATCAATCGTGAAAATAGAACTTGCTTAACAAACACAGCTAGAAGGACAAATCGCCAAACGTGAACTTTTCGTCGTTGAAGAGTTCTGTTCTGATCATCATCAGCAGTTTCACTTCATTAAATGTCACATTTTTGTATGATAATGCTCGATTTGTTGATAAAAACACAAAAATCGCTATATGTTTGCCTTTAAGATTTGAGGAGTTCCCTCAATGCCTCATGGATCCTAGCATCAAAAATCGAGCATGACAAAAATTAATCGTGGAAATAGAACTTGCTTAACAAACACAGCTAGGAGGACAAATCGCCAAACGTGAACTTTTCGTCGTTGAAGAGTTCTGTTCTGATCATCATCAGCAGTTCCACTTCATCAAATGTCACATTTTTGTATGATAATGCTCGATTTGTTGATAAAAACACAAAAATCACTATATGTTTGCCTTTAAGATTTGAGGAGTTCCCTCAATTCCTCATGGATCCCATCATCAGAAATCAAGCATGACAAAAATTAATCGTGAAAATAGAAATTGCTTAACAAACACAGCTAGGAGGACAATTCGCCAAATGTGAACTTTTTGTCGTTGAAGAGTTCTGTTCTGATCATCATCAGCAGTTCCACTTCATCCAATGTCACATTTTTGGATGAAAATATTTGACTTGTTGATAAAAACACAAAAATCACTATATGTTTGCCTTAAAGATTTGAGGAGTTCCCCCAATTCCTCATGGATCCATCAGAACTGCGTTTTGACAAAAACGGGACCAACTTGGAAATATATACTTACAATCAAAAAAAGAATTTTCCAAATCGGTTAAGAAATGACGGAGTTATGCACTAACAAACATTAAAAAAAAAAAAAAAAAAACAAAAAAAAAACATATAACCGAATTGATAACCTCCTCTTTTGAAATTTTGAAGTCGGTTAATAAAGTTCACAATGAGTAAGGAATTAATACGTGCAGTTTTTTTTCAGCCACCAACAACCAACACTGTGCCTCTCACAGTGGCCGTAATCACAGACGCTCACATCGATCCTTTCTACGAGCCGTACGGCGCGGCTAACTGCGGGCAACCCACTTGCTGCCGAAAGGGGCAAACCGCCACCCAAGCCTTCGACTACCATGCGAGCTTCGACGAGTCAATCTACGAACAAACGATTATCAAAAACGACAATAAAATCCTTTTGGATTTGAGCGTAGCCCAGAAGATAAGAGAGATGAGAAGTTTGACGCAGACGAGGTTCAAGCCGGCCAGGAATGCTGCCCCTGCCGGTTTTTGGGGCGATTATAGGAACTGTGATTCGCCAATTTGGGCATACGACGACGTTATCGATAGAATGGCTGAAACACATAAGGTTAGTCGCTTCTGCTATATAAGTCTAGTGAGCACTCAGCATCAGAGAAGTTTTTTTTGATACTACGCCGGTGGCAAACATGCGTAAGGCCCATCTGATACTAAGCAGTCACTGCAGCATATGGACGCTCGCAACTCCACGGGTATCACATGCGCGTTGCCGACCCGTTAAAAAATTTAACACTGCTTTCTTGAATATCCCATACCTACTGTAGTTCCTCGGCAGAACCTCGGCAGGGAGCTCATTCCACCACTGGAGCGTCCGAGGGAGGAAATTCCTCTGAAACTGATCATTTAGATTTTAGTTTCTATAAAGTGTGAGGATGAATGACCTGCCGACAGCGAGCGGTGCAATGGTTAAAAGCGGCCGTGGGCATAATGTCGAACAGTTCTTCGGGGCACAAATCATTATACGAGCGATAGAACACGCACAAGGAATCGCTTATGGGTTTGGGATCGTCTACAATTCGCACACCACATTTTTGAGCCAAGACAAAAAGCAATATTCATGCTAGATTTAATTAACAATTAAAGAGTCCAAGGTCTTACAATACAATACACTTTATTGCACACCTTAAAAAAATTGCATACAGCTCAGAAACAGCACAATGAGATACAAGCAGAGGTAAACAACAGGCGGCCTTATCGCTAAAGAGCGATCTCTTCCACACAACCTTACTTCTGTACTCTTCCTTGTAAATATGGACAGTAACTTTAGGAAGGCTTACAATTAGTTTACAAGTCAAAATTAAAGAGAAGTTAAAAAGATAAGTATGGTAAAAGAAAACATCACGAGGAAACGCACTGGGCCAGTTTAGGCACTAATGGCCGTCTGTTCTCTCTCATCTATGAGGAGGCTTGTGCCCAACAGCCGGACATATATAGGCTGATGACAATGACAGTTGACAGTCGTGTACCAGTGGCGAAGCGTCTCCACAATTCCCATTCCACCCTAGTGTAGCTTTTAATATTCATCATCATCATCATCGTCAGCCGATTGACGTCCATGGCTGGAGAGCTCCCCCAGAGACCGCCACAACCACCGTTTATGGACTGCCCTTATCCCCCCTCCCCCGCACTTCCAGGTCATGAGCCCACCTCGTGGGCGGCCTTCCAACGCTGCGTCGTCCGTACGTGGTCGCCACTCGAGAACTAGCTGACCCCACCGGCCTACGGTTCGCCGGGCAATGTGGCGCGCCCCCGCCACCTAAGTTTGGCAATTCTTCGGGCTATGTCGGTTACCTTGGTTCTTCTGCGGATTTCGTCAATTCTGATTCAATCTCGCAGAGTAACTTCGAGCATAGCCTTCTCAATCGCTCTTTGAGTGACTTTGACTTGCCTCCTTATGTGGCCCATAGTGTGCGACCAATTTTCAGAGCCGTATGTCATCAGTCATCACATCAGATCGACTCTCATATCTCCGACGCACAACACGCCTTTAGGACGGGTAGATCAGCCAACACTAACTTATTGATTCACGTAGACCATATTAGCAAATGTCTCGACAGCGGAACCCAAGCTGACGTCATATACCTCTATTTCCGTAAAGCATTCGACACAGTTGATAACGACGTGCTCCTGCTGAAGCTTAGGGATGTAGGATTTAATTCTGAATTGCTGACGCTATTTGCTGATTATTTAAGAGACAGGACGCAATTCGTCAAGTATGGGCAGTTTGTATCTTCCTCCTATCACACTCGTTCCGGAGTGAGTCAGGGGTCAAGTCTCGGACCTTTGCTCTTTCTCATCATGGTCAATGACCTCGTGAGTAACCTTCAGCATGCTAGAGGCCTATTATATGCAGATGACCTCAAACTAGTGATGGAGATTAAGCAGGAGTCCGACTGCTTACTTCTGCAGCAGGACCTAGACCGGGTTTTTTGCTGGAGCATAGCGAACAAACTTCACTTCAACAACAGCAAATGCCAAATAATGACGTTTATCCGACGTCAATATCCTACTAAATGTAATTATTAATTATACAATTTTAAGCAGCGTTGTTTCTGTTAAAGACCTTGGAGTGAAGTTTGATCGCGAGCTGACATTCCGCGAGCATATTACTGGCCTCGCCAAAGAGTCGTATCGAAGGTTGGGCTTCGTGACGAGAAACGTTAGGGACTTCCACAATTCCGGGGTCATCAAGTTTCTTTATACGGCTCTAATTCGAAGCAAACTCGAGGCAAGTGCATGCGTTTGGAGTCCAAGTGAGGCCAAGTACAAGCTTATGTTAGAAAAGGTGCAAAAAGCATTTCTCCGTTTTTTATACAAAAAACTGTATGGGTACTACCCATTCATGTACCCGACTAAGTTTTGGCGTCCTGGGCTTCAACTCCCTGGAAGTACGTAGAGGCACCGAGTGGATGGTAACAGCATGTAAGGTGCTCCATAATAAAATCAATAGCACAGAATTACATAACGCCCTTAACAGCATTGTCGTGCCCCCGAACAAATCCCGTCGGCGAACGTACGTGCAGCTATTGGATGGCACCGAACCACGCGCGACCGCGGCGCGCCGCCACTCACCGCTCTGCGAAATGGTCAGCTCGCTCAACGAGCTCCTGCGTACTGATCCACACGTGGACATTTTTGTGGACAGCCTGCCCGTGCTCGCGTCCAGGTGCCTCTCTTATTATGAGATGAATGGCTGAAGAGCGAGAATAAAAGAGAGGTTTCTGTATAGATTTCAGACTATCTAATTATATGTATTTTAAACAATCACTGTTACAAGTGTAATTGGTTGATACCGTTCTTGTAAATAAATAAAATAAATCACTAGCAACACATACTGATCGAAGATTTTCGTGTAGAGACACTGCGGGATAATTGACGAGAAGATATTGTGTGCATGCGAAGCGTGGCGATTATGGCATTTACCCCCCATAAAAATTGAGGGAGGCCTATGTCCAGCAGTGGACGTCCTAGGGCTGATATGGTGGTGGTGGTGGTGGTATTGTGTAGTTTCCCCTAACTTTTAATATAAGGCTACGCAATTGTTTTAGAACGTCGACGTGGTATACTACATCGGTGACACCATCGACCACTTCGTCTGGGAGACCACGTACGAACAGATAAACGAGATGAATCGACACGTGGTCGACAAAATAAGAAAAAGTTTCGGGGACGACGTTCTTGTCGTGACTGTTATTGGCAACCACGAATCACAACCCACTAATCAGTAAGTGAACACAACCTACCTACTGCACTGCGTTATGGCCTGTAAAGCCCGTCACAGACAGACAGGCCTGTAATAGGAGCAAAAAATTAAAAGGATGCTTCCTTAGAGCATCTGCAGTAACCTCTTGTGTCTTGAAATACACGTAATAAGGGGTATTTCCATTAAAACTTTTTTTTCAATTGAAACCACTTTGAAATATTTGACGAAGAGCTCAATAGTGTACCGTTGTGCTCCTATTACAGGCCACGCTCTGTATATCAATATAATAGTGAATAATTTTTAAGAAAAAAAAACCGACTTCAATGGGGGAGTCCGGTGAAAGATTATTAATCTTAGATGGTGCACTCTTAGATTCCATACAATATAAAATACAAAAATGGCTATAAGTATGTTTATAATGGTAGAAGACTAAGTACCCTCAATTCCTCATGAAATCATGGAAAAACCTTGCTGGCTTGACAAACAAAACGAAGAGAACAAATCGCCAAACGTGAACTACGCGTCGTTGAAGAGTACCGTTCTGATCATCATCAGCAGTTCCACTTCATCAAATGTCACTTTTATGAATGAAAATGCTTGATTAGTTCATGAAAATACTAAAATCACTATTTGTGTGCCTTTCACATTTGAGGAGTTTCCTCGATTCCTAATGGATCCCATCATCAGAACTCGAGCATGACAAAAATCAATCGTGAAAATAGAACTTGCTTAACAAACACAGCTAGAAGGACAAATCGCCAAACGTGAACTTTTCGTCGTTGAAGAGTTCTGTTCTGATCATCATCAGCAGTTCCACTTCATCAAATGTCACATTTTTGTATGATAATGCTCGATTTGTTGATATAAACACAAAAATCACTATATGTTTGCCTTTAAGATTTGAGGAGTTCCCTCAATTCCTTATGGATCCCATCATCAGAACTCGAGCATGACAAAAATTAATCGTGAAAATAGAACTTGCTTAACAAACACAGCTAGGAGGACAAATCGCCAAACGTGAACTTTTCGTCGTTGAAGAGTTCTGTTCTGATCATCATCAGCAGTTCCACTTCATCCAATGTCACATTTTTGGATGCAAATGCTTGACTTGTTGATAAAAACACAAAAATCACTATATGTTTGCCTTAAAGATTTGAAGAGTTCCTTCAATTCCTCATGGATCCCATCATCAGAACTGCCTTTTGACAAAAACGGGACCAACTTGGATATATATACATACAATCAAAAAAAGAATTTTTCAAATCGGTTAAGAAATGACGGAGTTATGGAGTAACAAACATAAAAAAAAAAAAAAAAAAAAAAAAAAACATACAACCGAATTGATAACCTCCTCTTTTGAAATCTTGAAGTCGGTTAAAAACTTAAGAAAATGACCTGTGGTATGTAGTTGTAGCGTGTTCGAATAGAATAGACATTACATATTTAAAATGTGCAACACAAACAAAACAAAAGCCTATACGAACATACGTCACAACAGGTCATTTTCCTAAGTCTTTCACTTATAAACGGGACAAAATCGCGTACAGCTGAGAATTATAGGTATAATGTGTAAAAGTTGTGTAAATTAAATCAAAATATTGTCATCAAAGATAAAGATACCTACTTAGATTTTACTGTACGGGGTTCTGTAACACGCAGCGACTTACGAGGACTGCTATGATGAGTAACCGTATACAAATACATGCAGCTTCCACCCGTTACCCTTTTACTAACTTTAATGAACGTAGGTATCTTAAAAATTATAAACACTCCTTATTACGGGACGATTTTCAGGTTCTGCATATTTTCAGATTCAAAATTTTTCACATGAAAAAAATTCCTATGATGTGAAAGCTGCAGTGTCAAGAATGGCCCTTCCAACCAGATGTACATACCTGTAGAATACATTCAGATACACTCGAAACGTCGGGCAAACCTCAAAAAAAGGGAAATTTCAGTTGTTCGCGATCCCGAAGTCCCGTTTACCAATAATAATGTACCTGTAGCACAGATCAAAGAATACCCTGTAGGGTTTGACTGTTCTTAGAAATAAGCTTCAGTTCATCATGTTATGCTCGGCTGGGAATCGCATCCCTGGACTGAAATGGGAGTTAACAAATTCACCTATTCGTATATTCTAAAGGTTCGCTCCAGCAACCGTGGTGGGAGACAAATTGAACACGACGTGGCTGTACGAGGCGCTGGCCAACAAATGGGAGTTCTACTTGCCCGAGGGCGCCAAGGAGACAGTGCTGGAGCGAGGAGAGTACTCCGTGCTTGTCAGACCGGGGTTAAGGGCCATCACAATCAACAATAATGTGGCTTATAAGTATAACTGGTAAGCACTCTATTAATATGTAGAAAATGGCTCATTGGTCATTGTGCTAGGATTCTGGTTATTAGACCAGCATGCAATTTATCCGGTAAAATTCTTTACGGTGGAGCATGTTTCATGTATATCCTTTTCCCTAACACTTTCACTGCCAGAGTTAAATTTTGAATTTACGAGTATTTACCACAGAAACCGATGTAGCCAGTGATATAAAGACATCCCGCTTAGCGAGCGCTAGCGGGCTGTCCGGCTTCTTAGAAATGTTACGCAGCGCCCGCTTGGCGGGTTTCTGGCTGCGATTGTGCTAATGTAGATTTCACACCAAACGCCCGGTCGGCTGCTTGCGGCCAGTCATTTGAATATGAAATCTAACTTCTGTATAGAAGGTTCAAACTCTTCCGACTTTAGTTAGGATGCGCGCCGACTGAACTGGCGTCATTTGATGTGAATCCTACTTAAGCCTTCTCTTTGACAGCTTGATAGTCGAGGGCATAATACGTTTTCGGACCTTATTTCAAAGAAACAAGGTGAAAAAATGGATACATATTTGTGTCTTGACTGTACCTAATGCATTCAGAATCTAAAAAGCTGGTTCACATTTTCAGGTGGCTAGTGTACGATCCTCTTGACGCTAAAAAGCATTTAGAATGGTTGGTAGACGAGCTATATGACGCAGAGTTGGCTGGAGAAAAGGTGCACATACTGACCCATATTCCACCAGGCGTGTCTGACCTCACTCACACGTGGACCAGGGAGTACAACAGAATCGTAAACAGGTGATTTTTTCTAACAATAAATATAGGTGGCACTGCTTCGTATTAGCCTTGATGTGTGTGTTGTGTTTGTTTTGGTCTCCCGCGCGTCTGAGTACAAATTTACCAACTAGATCCTTTCGTAAAGTGAAAGTACTTCGATCATATCAAACCTATCACTATCAGACACATACCTAAGTGGAAAAATTAAGAATAGATTAGCGATATCACAAAAGACACGACAATATTCAACAACTAACGAACGAGTAGTGAGATTATAAAAACATACCAATCTAAAGAAATTGACGTAAAAGAAGTAATTTCTTGTGTCACAGCCTAGTCGATGCTTGACATGATAGCTTATAAACCTTCACGTTTTAGTACATTTCGGCTTCGGCCATATATATCGGTCGATTAATAAGTTATTTATCAGATTCGCGTCAACGATAAGTGGAGAATTCAACGGGCACACGCACTCGGACGAGTTCAAGATCTTCTACAGCCCGGAGGGAGAAGCTGTGAGCGTGGCTTGGGGCGCCGGTAGCGCAACCAGTTACTCTAACTACAATCTGAATTACAAAATAGCCACTTTCGATCCCACTACCTACGTAAGTTTAACTACGTTAAGATATTTATGAGCTCTTTGAATTCCTGAGTACTTAAACGCAATGAGCGTGCTGAATGAAACTCCTACCTACCATCTTAATTTTCTAAATAAGAAGGAAGCTAAATAAATGAGCGCATATGAATAGCCCCGACAACATCGTCTTAGTGTGACGTAATCAGGTGTGCGAGTTTAATTCATTATTAAACAGGCTTTACACGTTAATCCCTCACTGCTAAGAACTCTTTAGAAAGGTGATCTCACCTTTCAAATAATAATAATAATAAGTATAGACAAGGACAAGGTTAGTAAGTACCTAGACCTGGCACACGAGGTAACCGCTATGTGGGATGTTGATTCGACGATCATTGTCCCGATAGTCGTCTCTGCGAACGGTCTAATTGCGAAGAGTCTCGACCAACATCTTAAGAGACTCTCGCTAGATGGCTGGGTCAAGGGTCAGATGCAGAAGGCGGTACTCTTGGACACGGCGCGGATAGTCAGGAGGTTCCTCTCTCTGTCGCCCTAACCACCGGTAGCTTAGGCCCCGCCTCGCTGCCGGCGGCACTCTAGGTTAGGTTTTTTATAATGCTTTTATATTTTGTATGTATATTTTTATATTTTACATTTGATAAATTTATTGTAAAAAACCTAACATGTGAAAAAGAATAAATAAGGAGAATAATAATAATAATAAGCGCCAGGCAGTGCTCGTTGACATCACCATCCCCCATGACGAGAACCTCGTGAAAGCTGAGAAGGACAAAGTCAGCAAGTACCTAGACTTGGCACATGAGGTAACCGCCATGTGGGATGTTGATTCAACGATTATTGTCCCGATAGTCGTCTCTGTGAACGGTCTAATAGCGAGAGTCTCTTGAGATGTTGGTCGAGAGACCAACATCTCAAGAGACTCTCGCTAGATGGCTGGGTCAAGGGTCAAATACACGGCAAGACACGGCGCCGATAGTCCGGAGGTTCCTCTCTCTGTCGCCCTAACCACCGGTAGCTTAGGCTAGCCTCGCTGCCGGCGGCACCCTAGGTTAGGTTTTTTTATAATGCTTTTATATTTTGTATGTATATTTTTATATTGTACTTGTATAAATTTATTGTAAAAAATGTAACTTAAGACGAAAAAATGAATAAGGTGAATAATAATAACTGACTGTAAACAGTTCGTTTGGCAGCTGCGATGACGGACAACAGAAAGTATAACTAAAGATAACATTTAACTATAACACCCCTCTGTAGCCATTGGGGCTTAAAAACGAGTGACGCTGTATATTTTTTTATATCTCTTCAGGAACCAATCAACATCGAGAACTACGTCTACAACCTCACAGAAGCTAACCTCACTCCGAACCGAAGACCTCACTGGTTCCAACTTTACGACCTGAAACAACGGTTCCAACTGACGGACCTCTCGCCTGCTTCTATGAACGACCTCGTTACTAGAATGGTTACCGATAACAAACAACTTCTAGACCTGTATGCCGCCTTCTTTTCCAAACTGAGCGACACTAGATGGCCATGGTGCAATACAAATTGTAAATTGGATTATCTCTGTAGAACCGTCATCACCGTTTTGTGGGATAGACAAAAATGCAATGAGCTACTGGCATTGTACCAACGTTGAAAATTAAGAAATACAATTTAAATAACAATCCACTCATTTTATTTTATTTTTCTACATATTTTACAAGTTATTAACATATCAATAAATTACTAATGCTTAAGTATACTTAACCAGGTAATTTCAGGTTTCCATTTTAGATCTCCACTTGGTATTTTCTCGAGTACTTTTAACTGAAACAAAAAACAATGATCTGATTTATGTTGTACAATTTTTAGTGTCACTTTCTAGCAATTGTGGGCTTATGAGTTTAAAGATGGAGAAAATTTGATATATTGCAGTGATATAATTGTTTATGATTATGAACCTCTATAGCATATTTTTTTATACTTATAGCAAATAAAAAACATCGTACTAATGACATTTATTTTCGAACCGTGAGATCTTCGAGAAGACAGTACGGTTGCCAGTTTATAGCACTTTTAGCACCACCCAAGGGCACGTGTAGTACCATCGGGTAGGTACTCATTACAGACGTGCTGCAACTTCGACCCCCCTTGTCAAGTGAATGGGCAACTTGACACTTAGAAATTTTTTTTATGATAGACTGACCAGCGATTGTTAGCCTTAGTCTCATTCAGTAATAGCCTATTTACTCTTGCCTTGAAGAGACCCAAATTGTATGTATCAGGAAATACAGACGGCGACAGTTAATTAATTCCAGTCCTTAGCTATTCTTCTCAAGCTGCCCGAAGGCCTCTAACTTGGCTTAACGACTGCTGTCGTAGACTACAGCCGAGATCAACGGCTTAATGTGCCTTCCAAAGCACGGGAGCGCTTAGTTATAGGTCGATTCACAAGAGCTAGCGCGGAAAATGTATGAAACTGTCATTAATTTCATAGACATTCCACGCCAGCTCTTGTGAATCGACCTATAGTACCCATTCAAAGCGGTCACCTATTCAAGAACTGGCCTAGCCCCACGTTGCTTAACTTCGCATACCGCACGCGGTACGCGGGCACCGCTGGGCCACGAGCGCTCTAAGAGTCTAAGCTGAGCAAATAACAAAACCTGAATAATACGTAGATCCAAAAAGTTATGTGTGTTATGTCCATTCAATTTTGTACGAAATTCCATTATAGGCCGCTCGTTTCGCCGCACCTGAAAAGTTATACTTCGCGGCCTATTATAACGAACCACCACCACCACCATATCAGCCCTAGGACGTCCACTGCTGGACATAGGCCTCCCCCAATTTCATGGGGGGTAAATGCCATAATCGCCACGCTTGGCATGCGGGTTGGCGATCGCAGTATCTCCACCGCACTCTAGGAATGCTGCTGCCCATTCCCCGGTGGTCTTGGTCGTAGTTTTAGGACATACCCGGGTCCACGGGCCCGGGGTATAACGAACATAACGTCAATATTTCATTGCATGTCTGACTAAAATATATTTTAATTCAAATTAAGAGTAGATGGATTTCAACCAGCAACCCTCTGGCATACGCGGGCAGTCTCACTCAACTATAAGCTATTGCAACTATTGCTTAGTTCAACAAATCCTAAGGAAGAAAGAAGCTACTGTTCAACACTAAATTAAGAGAGGTACGTATATTTATTATGGCCTGAGATGTAAGCAATGTAGCGTAAACCTCAAGTACACAGGATAATGACATTTATGACGATTTTGAACAATAAGTATCCAAATAGGTACTGACGGAATAAAAAAAAAAAATCATTTAATTAACAAACCTGCTCACAAAATTTCACGAGAATTCGTTGAGAAATGCGACTTATACACGACATTCGATATCCAGACATATAATAGTACTAGTATAAGTATACAATATCCTCTACTTTATACCTATCGACCCTCGCCTGCGGCTCGGGATCGATAAATTGTCTCGGATAAAATGGGTTTTATTCACGAGTTACACTCTGCTTTTCAATTCGATTTCGAGAAAATTATAAAAAAAAAATAGTATAATTATAGTACATTACTGCAGAGGCCGTGAAGTAAGAAGTAAGTCCCTGTTCCGGCCGAGGATTGTATAGTACTTTTCTCAAACATGTTAGAAAAAAAACAATAAAAAAACTACAATGAAAAAAAACTAAAAAATACAAAACGTCCAAAAAAAGCAAAGCATCACGACAAATAACGGAAATTAAATAAAAACACGAAAATTGCTACAAAATACAACCACCATTTAAACAAACACGAAAGATCTAAAAAATACCAAAAAACACGTAAAAACTAAAAAATATCGAAAAGTACAAAAAAATACGAAAAAACTTTTAAAAAGTCCAAAAATATTTAAAAAACGCTACAATTTAAAATAACACGAAAAAACTAAAAAAAATACATAAATACTCGAAAAAAAACAACAAAATACAAAAATATAAGAACGATAAAAAAAACCGGAAAAACCTAAAAAAAATCCAATTTACATAACAAATTAAAAATATATATATACAAAATCGTGGCGGTTGGCTCTATGTAATATTTCCTTTATCAGTTGATTTTAGTAAGCAAATTTAAAAAGTTAGAGCAGCGGACAATAATGTTAGTTTCATACATTCTCCATACATAAAGGGATGGGATGGGAGGGAGCCATAAACAGGTAACTTCATGTCCTCTTTTCGTGACATTAATGCAAACATTTAGGCGCATGTTTGAGAAATAGTACATTACTGCAGAGGCCGTGAAGTAAGGATTATTGCTGGACGAGTTAAAACAAGTCCTGTCGGATAAAACAAGTCCTGCAATCCCTGTTCCGGCCGAGGATTGTATAGTACTTTTCTCAAACATGTTAGAAAAAAAACACAATAAAAAAACAACAATGTAAAAAAACTAAAAAATACAAAACGTCCAAAAATAGCAAAGCATCACGACAAATAACGGAAATTAATTAAAAACACGAAAAATGCTAGAAAATACAAGCACCATTTAAAAAACACGAAAGAACTAAAAAATACCAAAAAACACGTAAAAACTAAAAAAAATACCAAAATACATGGAAAAACAAAAAAAAAATTCGAAAAGTACAAAAAAAATACGAAATAACTTTTAAAAAGTCCAAAAATATCATAAACACAAAAAACGCTACAAAATAACACGAAAAAACTAAAAATAATACATAAATACTCGAAAAATTCGAAAAAAAACCAACAAAATACAAGTACGATGAAAAAACCCGGAAAACCCTATAAAAATCCAATTTACATAACAATTAAAAATATATATATACAAAATCGTGGCGGTTGGCTCTTTGTAATATATCCTTTATCAGTTGATTTTAGTAAGCAAATTTAAAAAGTTAGAGCAGCGGACAATAATGTTAGTTTCATACATTCTCCATACATTACCCGGCCAAGAAGTAATGTAGGGAGCCATAAACAGGTAACTTCATGTCCTCTTTTCGTGACATTAATGCATACATTTAGGCGCATGTTTGAGAAAAAGTTATTTCATCATTACTTTTGTGCTCGTCGACCGCGGGCGGCGCGCCGAGGGCGGATTTTACCTTATGCTCTAGAGCATAAAAAGCGACTTTATGTCGCCTAGATTTGACCAATATTGTTGCTTGTCCGTCAGTGAGAAAAGGCGGGGGTGAGTAAGGTCGCTAGAGCTCCCGAGGTTATACGCTGTGATGAGAGTGAGCATTATTGTGAGCGAGTTTGCATAATGTCTCTAGCTGTTGATACACCGAATCTTCAAGTTAATAAAGGGTCGGCAAAGCGCTTGTGATTATTTTCGAGTCGAAAGCGTCCGTAGGCGACGGTGTCTGCTTACCATCAGGCAGGTCCATCAGGTAAGCTTGTTTGCCACCGTTGTTGTATAAAAAAGGCGAGTATACTGTGGTTTTAGACCAAATTACTATGTAATCGTCGACAGTATTTAATTTCATGTATTGTCTCATCTCTGCTTTTTTCTTTTCCGGGAAAAATCAACCTTCACTAAATGCGTTTTTTGTACACCAGTTTTTCGTTGTGTGTATCTTAAGATGTTATTAACTAATATCAAAAGCGTACTTATCTGTACACTTAAATAAATATTGGGGGACAATCTTACACAAATTGACCTAGTCCCAAACTAAGCAACTTTTATTTATATTCTAATATACTCTTTACGAACCATATATTGCATAGCGTCATCCATCACATAAATGTATGGGATTGTTGTATATTGAATATTTAAATAATACAAAGCAATATTTTCCAGCTTGCCATTCGTGTGGCTTATGCACCAATTAATAGTGCTCGTCAACACGTATAAAATAATATCTGTTGCAGGTAACTATTAAAATTTAATTATTTTCATTTGACACAATGTCAACCGTTCAACTCTACGTCGGATAGTTGACTGAGTTGCGATCGGGCACTGAAACGTCACTGGAAACGTATGCTCCGCCTTTGGCACTACATTTTGTGGCACCGGTTTTGAGCGACGGTTATGCTTCCATACTTATTATATTCTGATGGTAAAAGCATTTATACCCAAGCTGAAGAGAGAGCTTGGTCAATTATTAATCCTTACTCTGCAATTAAAAAAATGGTACTGTAGGGGTTGATATATTATGATTATGAGTCTGGCCATGTGGTATGGTATTAGATCCATAATGTACACAAAGCTTCAATTCTAGAATCCCTATCAAACAGCATTCCTGAAGAAACAGTTGATTTCCATATGACTCCTGCTAGAATTGTCTTTCAGCATAATAAGCAATACAATAGTTAACTATCAGAGTAAAGTATTTCCTTTCAGCTAGAACACCCCAAGGATTCCCGTATTAATGCCTCCGCAGTACAAGTGAGGTTCTACAGCACTGTTACCTGATGTCTGATGAAATGAACAATCCGCTCAACATGCTCAACTTGAGTATCTTCAGACATGGAGTAGAACCTCCGCCACACGGCCGCAGCCAGCAGGCGGTCATCAGAGAGGCCTTCATCGTAACCCACGAGGGCAGCTTGGAACTGCTGAGATAACTCTGACACTTGCTTCCTGGCTATTGCTGGATTTGCTCCCTGAAATAGTTATATCCCATCAAAAACATAAATGTGAAAATGGCAGCCAAGTTCACCGACAAAAGAATTGAGATCTAAATCGGCACCAAGTTTGGTTGTTTACAGTAAAACTAATTTACTGCGGCTTAATGCATTTTGAACTTTAACTTGGCAGTTTTCTTAAATATCCAACAGCGTTTATAGTATTATACTGCACATACTGTACATACTGCATAGAAAACTGCCAAGTTAAGTTTTCTATGAAGTATGTACAGTATGTGCTGCAGTATCTGCTGAAATGTAGTAAATTAAGCTCAAATTTATTGTAATAGTTAATACACAGCAATTGTCATTGTAAATTAAATTAAAATATATATTTTTAAATCTAAACTAGATAAGCTAAGCTTTGATGTTTAGAAAATAAAATTATCAATTACCTCCAACAACTTAATCCTATTACCAACATCAGCCCACAAAGCCTCTATAACACAGTTTCTTACAAATGATCCATCACCCTTTATATATTTCTTTTTCTCTTCCTGACTGGGTACAACATCTTCTGCCATGTATCGGACAAGGAGCAACCAAACATGCAGCTCTGTTATTGTGAACCATGTGGCAAAGGTATCTGGCAGATTGAGATTTTCAAACCATTCCAGGTATGCCACTTTGTCTGGCACACTTTCATACAGAAAATAGCCCGTGAGTTTTAAACGCTGAAAATATAATAAAAACTATAATTAACTAGGTAAGCTCAACTCGGCAAAGACTAGCTAGCATGAATTACAGCAACTTCAGCACAGCACAAAACTGTTCTCTTATAAATTTACACAGATCCAGCATAAAGAGAGAAACTGGCTATCAAGTTTAGTTCGGTTTCCAACTAGAATTGGAAGCATACCACATCACCGAAAAAAAGTTTTAAGTGTTTAAACTGAAGTATTTTTTAGATCCATTATACTCAAAATAAGACAGTAAAATGTCCAGGCAAATCTAGACATACTTTTAGTAATAAAATTTTACTACGAAAATAATCATTTTATATTGAGTGACATGTTTTCTACCCCTGAATGGCGATATATTACCCGCCTTACCCAACAAACGGTTGTCTTGATAAAATAAGCCATAATAAACCTCAATCTTGAGAGCTGACATTTAGGTATTATTGTATTTTGCACTTATACAAAATATCTGTAATTACGTAAGTTGCCTATAAGTAGGTAAATTCGCCATTAGACGATCTTAGCCGACATTGGCGCTAAGCTCGTCCACTAAGCCTTGTTTTAAAAATGAGTGTTTATTTCATCAACCAATGCCTGCTATGTTAATTTCTTAAGTTTAAATAGGAGCAAACTAAATCATTGATCAACCAGTTTCAGAATTTTGAGATTCAGGCAATAGGATTGCCAAAATGTTGTAATTAGTTATTTCTTAAATGGAGTGTGCCAATCTTCACAAACTCTGTGAGAACCTTAGAAAATATTTTGAGAAATATGGTGTATATACTATATTTCTTGTTCACTTGTAATGTGCTATCTCTAAGCATGTTATTGGTGTATATTATTATATTATATTTATAACCATTTTCCAAACAGTGTAGTATTTTAACTGGTACTCTAAATAGTGAACAGTTGTCTCTAGAAATGAAAAGTAATTATTAATTTAGGTAAGAATTCCTCAAAATAGCTAGTTTTTATAATTATATTAGAGATGAATGCAAGCTTACTGTCCTAGACTGATCCATCCAACCCACAGCCTTCATGAACTTCTTTACATAGCTATCGTCTGCAGCTACTGTGCTCTGTTTTCTCACTGCTAGACTCCTGGCAACAACACTAATGGCAGGACTTGGTCTTGCATAATCAAGTTTAAGATGAAAACGCTGCTGCCAAAGGATCTGAAATTAAGAGAACATCATTTTCTAACACTGACCTATGAGTTTCATACATAGAACTCTTTCTTTAAATTATCTTCTTACTCGGGATAAAATACGACTCTGTAACATTTTACAGTTTTACGCGCGATAGTGTTAAAAACACATTTTCTGATCAGAAGTATCAGAATAACTCCAATCCAATGTGATTTTTTTATATTTTGTGAATCAAATTGACATTGACGTTGACACACCCAGCTGACAGTGACACTGAAAAATAAAATATCCATAGACAAATAGTAGCGTTCACAATAAGTCGAATCCTTCTGTGAGGATTACACGTAAAATAATGGATGCATTCAAGCACCGAGGTGATTTATAGTTATTTAGACACAATTTAAATAAATTCCTGTAAATACTGCATTTTATTTACAGTATTATACTATTTACTTTACAAAATTTGTGGCTGTTACGTTTTTGTTATAGCCCCGACGGAAGTGTTAGATAACGATTTGGTTTTTTGTCTATGACCGAATTTGTCAGCCATCGGTCGTGCGCACGTTACATAATTCCGGCCGCCGATTATTCTTCACCCGTGTTCCGGATAATCGAAAATGTTGGGGGCAGTAAGTAGGGTTGGAAGTGGCTTCTTGGCTGCGAAGTCTGTTGCCGAAAAGGCCGTTACAGAATGTAGTAAAATTGCTGCTGTCTCGGCCGTCAACAAGAGGGATTATGCTGCTAAACCCGCTGCAGGCCTGGGGCAAGGTAAGGTGGTCGCGGTCATCGGTGCCGTGGTGGACGTGCAGTTCGAAGACAACCTGCCGCCCATCCTGAATGCCCTGGAGGTGCAGAACAGGCAGCCCCGGCTCGTGCTGGAGGTGGCGCAGCACTTGGGAGAGAACACGGTGCGCACCATCGCCATGGACGGTACCGAGGGTCTGGTGCGCGGGCAGCCCGTGTTCGACTCCGGCTCCCCCATCCGCATCCCCGTGGGCGCAGAGACGCTCGGGCGCATCATCAACGTGATCGGCGAGCCCATTGACGAGCGCGGCCCCATCCCCACCGACAAGAGGGCGGCTATCCACGCCGAGGCGCCGGCGTTCGTGGACATGAGCGTGGAGCAGGAGATCCTGGTGACCGGCATCAAGGTGGTGGACCTGCTCGCGCCGTACGCTAAGGGCGGCAAGATCGGCCTGTTCGGCGGCGCCGGTGTCGGCAAGACTGTGCTGATCATGGAGCTCATCAACAACGTGGCCAAGGCGCACGGTGGCTACTCCGTGTTCGCGGGCGTGGGCGAGCGTACGCGCGAGGGCAACGATCTGTACCAGGAGATGATCGAGTCTGGCGTCATCTCACTCAAGGATAAGACCTCCAAGGTGTCGCTGGTGTACGGTCAGATGAACGAGCCCCCGGGCGCGCGTGCTCGTGTCGCCCTCACTGGCCTCACCGTCGCCGAGTACTTCCGTGATGTGGAAGGCCAGGACGTGCTTCTCTTCATTGACAACATCTTCCGTTTCACCCAAGCCGGTTCAGAGGTGTCTGCTCTGCTGGGTCGTATCCCATCTGCTGTAGGCTACCAGCCCACTTTGGCCACTGACATGGGTACTATGCAGGAGCGCATCACTACTACCAAGAAGGGCTCCATCACCTCTGTGCAGGCCATCTATGTGCCAGCCGATGACTTGACTGACCCCGCCCCGGCCACCACCTTCGCTCACTTGGATGCCACCACTGTGCTGTCTCGTGCCATCGCTGAGTTGGGCATTTACCCTGCAGTGGACCCGCTTGATTCCACCTCGCGTATCATGGACCCCAACATCATTGGCGCCGAGCACTACAACGTGGCCCGTGGCGTGCAGAAGATCCTGCAGGACTACAAGTCTCTTCAGGACATCATTGCTATCCTGGGTATGGACGAGCTGTCGGAGGAGGACAAGCTGACTGTGTCGCGCGCGCGCAAGATCCAGAGGTTCCTGTCGCAGCCCTTCCAGGTGGCCGAGGTGTTCACGGGCCATGCAGGCAAGCTGGTGCCACTCGAGGAGACCATCAAGGGCTTCACCAAGATCTTGCAGGGCGAGTATGACCACCTGCCCGAGGTGGCCTTCTACATGGTCGGGCCCATCGAGGAAGTTGTAGCCAAGGCTGAGACATTAGCCAAGAACACCTAAATTATTGTTGATTTGAATGGATGATGAAGTAATTGTATTTCTTATTAAACCTAGTGATTACTTATAATTTTTATTTTATCGCTTTATCTCATATCTCATTCCTAGTCTTAATTGGCACAATAGTAGTTTTCTAGTATTTCTCCTTCATAGAAAAAGCTCTATAAATTGATAGTTTATCTTAATTTCGTTGCTAGCATATGGTTAGGACTTAACTTTTCACGTTTTAACTGTTACATAATAACTAATAAGTCTTAATTGGCACAACAGTAGTTTTCTAGTATTTCTCCTTCATAGAAAAAGCTCTATAAATTGGTAGCTTATCTTGCGTTGCTAGCATATGGTTAGGACTTAAATTTTCACGTTTTAACTGTTGCATAATAACTAATGAGCGTGTCCTACGCATGCCGAGTTTGCAATACGTATAAAATAAGGCATCTTACGATATCGACCCACAACTTTCCCATATCGTGGGAATATACCTTAAATATTGCAATTAGAAAATTTTACTTTACCAAAGGAAACTTAATTTTTAAAAACAATACGAAATGAATTAAAGAAATTTAAATCATCGCCTGTCCTGAACTGGAAAACGAACCGCAAAAGGAAAGAAAAACAACCTGTTATTTTACCCATGAAATTGGCGGAGGCCTATGTCGCAGCAGTGGACGTCCTTCGGCTGATATGGTGGTGGTGGTTCTTCTAAATAACATAGAATCTTAAATAAAAGGAAGATTGTTCGACGGAAACCCGTAACAACTACAATATTGCGGCGGTCGTGGGTTCGAATCCCGGCTCTTAGCGGTCTGTGCCCGGCTCGGACACAATGAAATGGGCGTTCATTGATTATTTATTTAATAGGTTCCCTGTCCGGGTGCCCCCTATGGTCATGAACCTCTTTTTCAGAAGACGATGCTTCCACTGTGGTGCCACTTCCCCATACTGCATACTGAATGCAAAGTTGGACTTGTGACATTGTCAGATTTGTATGGGGACGGTGTTAACTAAACAATCGATCGATCGTTCGTGGATAAGATGCCCGTCACTCCACTTACGTTACGAGGGACCCAGGTCATAGAAATACCATATAAGGGCCAAGCTCAATGACCCAGGTAGCAAACTGACGTCTGCGACGTCATTCATAGGTCATGATAAGGTCGGTCATACAGTTTGCGGCCTGTAATGGGAGCAAAAAAATTAAAGGACGCTTCCTTAGAGCATATGCAGTAACCTCTTGTGTCCAAAAAATATACCTTTTTTTCAATTGGGAGAAATTTTGACCTAAAGTTATGACCTCCAAGTAATGGATCTTGTTCTTGGCACCACGTGTTTATAGCGCGGCAGTCACTGCTGACTGAGGTACAATCTAGTTATGACTCATAATCGTTGTTGCATTTTTGGGATTTTTTAAATATTTTTCTATCAATTTTTATTGTTTATAAAATAAATAGTTATTAATATCACTCCAGTAAAGTAAAAAACCGGCCAAGTGCGACTCGGACTCGCGCACGAAGGGTTCCGTAATATTATCTAGGTATACAACATAGACACTTTATTGTAAACTTTTTTAATTTAAAATTTAAATAAAAAAATATCAGTAATAAGAACATTAAATAATAAGAACAAAAAACGGACAGCGGAGTCTTAGTAATAGGGTCCCGTTTTACCCTTTGGGTACGGAACCCTAAAAAGTGCACGTAAACTATATTTGCATACAAAACTTTTTTTTTCTGTTGAAACCATTTTGAGATAATTGCTGGAGTGACGTCAGTCAGGTCATAAACAGGATGTCGTATATACGTCAACTTAAAGGTCGTAATTTAAGACGTCATGAGGCTGTGACAAAGTGATGTCACCTGAAGAACCACCCGACGTTATAGCTACACAGCTCCACTAGCGAGAGCCACTCGTAATAATTTTTAAGAAAAAAAAACCGCCTTCAATGGGGGAGTCCGGTGAAAGATTATTAAACGTAGATGGTGCACTCTTAGATTCCATACAATAAAATAAAAATGGCTATAAGTATGTTTATAATGGTAGAAGACTAAGTACCCTCAATTCCTCATGGAATCATGGAAAAACCTTGCTTGCTTGACAAACAAAACAAAGAGAACAAAACGCCAAACATGAACTACGCGTCGTTTAAGTGTTCCGTTCTGATCATCATCAGCAGTTCCACTTCATCAAATGTCACTTTTATGAATGAAAATGCTTGATTAGTTCATGAAAATACTAAAATCACTATTTGTGTGCCTTTCACATTTGAGGAGTTTCCTCGATTCCTAATGGATCCCATCATCAGAACTCGAGCATGACAAAAATCAATCGTGAAAATATATCTTGCTTAACAAACACAGCTAGAAGGACAAATCGCCAAACGTGAACTTTTCGTCGTTGAAGAGTTCTGTTCTGATCATCATCAGCAGTTCCACTTCATCAAATGTCACATTTTTGTATGATAATGCTCGATTTGTTGATAAAAACACAAAAATCACTATATGTTTGCCTTTAAGATTTGAGGAGTTCCCTCATTTTCTCATGGATCCCATCATCAGAAATCAAGTATGACAAAAATTAATCGTGAAAATAGAACTTGCTTAACAAACACAGCTAGGAGGACAAATCGCCAAACGTGAACTTTTCGTCGTTGAAGAGTTCTGTTCTGATCATCATCAGCAGTTCCACTTCATCCAATGTCACATTTATGGATGCAAATGCTTGACTTATTGATAAAAACACAAAAATCACTATATGTTCGCCTTAAATGTCGCCGTGAAACCGTGGGGCCACAACAGTGGGGTATTTAGCGGTGAACGTGTTAGTGGGGTTGTACCGGAACCGGACCAGATTATCCTGGCCCCGCTCAGAGACTGACCACAGTTGTCTTGATTTTGGACACAAGTTTCTCGCGACTCCAACACAGTGGCACAAAGTACAATATACAGGATGTGGCCTGTAATAGGAGAAAAATTTTTAACAATACACTATTGAGCTCTCCAGCAATTATTTCCAACTGATTTTAATTGAAAAAAAAAGGTTCTTTTGGATTTTTTTTTTGGCAAATATAGCTTATATGTACTTTTTTACTCTACTGGAGTGATATTAATAACAAATAATTCAAAAACACTAAAAAAATATTTAAAAAAATCAAAAAATCCCAAAATAATTATTTTATTCCAAAAATGCGACAACGATTATGAGTCAAAACTTGAAGCAAGTTCAAAATCAGCATTGACTGCCGCGCTATAATCTCTGGGTGCCAAGATCCATTACTTGGAGGTCATATCTTTAGATCAAAATTTCTCCCAATTGAAAAAATATTTTTTTTTTGGACACGAGGTTGTTGCAGATGCTCTAAGGAAGCGTCCTTTAAATTTATTGCTCCTATTACAGGCCACACCCTGTATATACTGAGGAGATACCAGTGAAACACTCCACATAGATCGTAGCGCCGTTGTGTATTTAGTAAGAACTAACCGCACGACCTCTGCATCTCTGTCACTTCAACAAGCAAGTGCAATAGAGATAGCACCCAGTGACATCTGGTACAAACAAGTTAAACTAACATTTGCATAGAAAAATTGGTACTAGCTGAAAGGCACGAGGTTCAGTGGAACGAGGAATGTTGACACGGCCCGTGTAATAAGCATCCCCGGTACTGTCATCCGCATAGTAATGGATGACAGCATTCGCCACTGAGCCTTAGAGCCTGGCCACAACACTGCGTTGCGGCGTCGCACCGCCAAAATCGGCGGTGCCCGCCTATACTAAATCCGTAGAAATTATATCGTTTTTGCGGTCTGGCGCCTCGCAACGCAGTGTTGTGGCCACGCTCTTACCGAATAGAATTCGTAACTTAGATATAAAGCAGTTTATGACTGTGTCATATCCATATCTTATCATCATCATCACCGTCTATAAAGATTTAGCGGGGAGGTGTGATATATAATATACAGGTGTCCCACGACAAAGCCACGTGAAGGGGGAGTACATAAACTTAAAAAATACCGACTTCAAAAAGTGAAAAAGAAACAAAATTAATTATTTAATTCAAAGGAGCAAAATTATTATTATTATTTTATTTTAGACAGGCAGCTGTCGCTGATATGTCTAAATCAGAGTTCACTTAGCACACGTTCACACTACTTATTTTATAGATTGTCAAGTTTGTTTTTAAACTGGTAATGCGCGACTTTTTTTAACTACTTAATTAAATCGAAACTTTACTGCACTGTGATAGATAGGTACTTACTGATCTGTTCGAAGTCGGTGCCAAGCCAAATCGCTAGCAAGGGCTTATTTATCCGTCTTTACAATGAAAGGATCCAGTTACCCATACAAGGTTAAGCGCTTCCAATTCCATCAGTATTGATGGAGTTGGAAGCGCTTAACACCAAAAACAATAGCAGTCGCTTCCTGTTGTAGTTGGCTATTATAATTTCGTTCACTGGGTGAGAGAGCGCGGAAACCAAAAGCCAACTGGCGCCTGTACATAACTTGACATGACTTGATATTAAGTCATGGCGTGTGGGGCACTAAATGTAAAGTAAAAACAACTGACTTGAGTTTTAGTAATTGTAATTTACAACTACGCGAGGTAAAGCTAATCTGTACATTTAAAACTAAAAAATCATGTCCTTGAACTAAACTCATTTAGTTGTATGTACTATCGCTAGACTACATTTATGAAATCACAATCATTACATTAACTATAATTAAGGATTTGGAATTGTTGCAGAAATCAGATTTACAGAATCTTGAACATTTATGGCATCATTTGACAAGGTACATGGTTCACTTACACCTATTGCTTCAGTAGACAGTTCCTGAATGATTGGCGATTTTTGAACAGTAGGAGTAGACATCTTGGCTATTTCTTTAACATTACCAGATTCTACAACGCTGGAGTCTGGAGCAATGTTATTTAACTCATGGGTGTCCATGGGTTCAGATGTATTATTACTTATATGACTACCACAACCATCTTCATCAATATTATTAGTATTTTCTGGGATCTCAGGATGGTCTAACGGGGATTTAGTCGGATTACAAATGCTACTATCTGTATTAAAACTATCATTAGTATTCATTGGATCCATACTAAAACTAGAATTAATATTATCATTGTTAACATCAGGTTTGTTGGAGTTATTGTCACTTGATTTCATAGGGCAGTTTGTTGCGTCCGTGATAATTTTAGTATTTACCTCATTCGCGGCAAGCTCTGTACTAATCGCGGGAACTATTCTTTGACTGTTCATGTTACTATCGGGTACATTTCTTGGAATGGTTCTTTCAACTTTAGGAACCTTCACTACAACTATTTGATCATTTGAATTTTCTTCACCAGAAGTCGTACCCTTATTCTGCTCCTTTAATTTTATCGTCTGAAATTTTAGTGGAGTATTCACGGCAACTCCATCTTTATTTCTGTTAATCGGTTTTATGAGGAGAATTTTAGTTTTCATTCCAGCTTTAGAGAAGTCCGAGATGTTTTTATTTATAATAGGATTTTTCATGACTTCCAAACTTTGCCTGCGAAATTTTATGGGAACGACTGCGGGGATCGATAGTTTTGTTTTTGCACTTTCTTTGGATTCAGAATTTAATAACTGTTTTGTGTCATTAGTTGTGGTTGCTTTATCGTTAGTTGCACTTATTGCGGGTGTAACATCTTTACCAAGGTTATGTGTACTTTCCTCTGCATTAGCCTTGTTGATTTTTAATTCTTTGACAGTGTCTTGTATTTTCTGTAATTTGTTTAAATTGGGGCCGTCTTTCACAGCATCTTCTGTTGAATCTTTTCTCGGCGACATTTTGTCCCCTCTAGACACTTTTGGTATCATGGGTCTTGCAAATATATTGGGGACTCTTTGTTCCTTTTGGACATTGAACATTGAAGAGCCGAAGTTGGTAGTTTTTAGTTCAGCAGCAGCTTTGTCAACAGCTTTTTTCGAGAGCAACGCTAACGCGCCAATATGTTCTTTGTTCATGTTATCGTAATTGGTTTGTAATTCTTGTAGGAGTTTCTTCTTGGTTTGTGTCGGCTTTGTAGTTGTGATTGTCTGAGAGTCTCTGTACCCTTGTGCTTCCATTTTTAAGAGATTTGATAAATCATACTCAAAATCTTCGTTCTTTGGTTTAGTCTTCTTGCGTACAGGCCTCCGAGAAGCAACTGAAGGCATTATTAGGTCTTTAATCGCCTGCTTCGTCAGTTTCTCTTCAATATCGTCCATGTCTGAAGAATTTTCTTCAAAAGCTTTCACGTTCGATGGTGATTCACTGTCTTCGTTGTTATTCGTTCTGTCTGTAGTAGGTTCACTCTCCTTGATATTGTCAGTTTCGTCTGAAGAAAAAGAAAATTTGTTAAGGAAGTAGGAATAGGAATTTTAATGTTGAGAATTGGAATTGGTAGGTATATGTACATTTTAAATACTTTGTTGTGGCCAATAAGATTAATACTCGTCTGTGGCGCTGAAACAGAAGCCTAAGGAAGCTTAGTACCTTCAGCTTGAACCTTTTTAATGGTTTTTTAGGATAGGCTGTATTGACAGCTTAGGGGCTAAACTTCGTCGCCACCAACACAATGCACCTTCAAACTGAGTATGAGTATGACTTTACTTTTACTTTACTTTATAACTATATCCCTAAAACGGTCAAAACTCGCGTAAAAACCGCCACTCCGGGCGACATGCACTCATCCTGAGGAAGCACTTCCGAAAAGTCCGAAACATGTCGCCCGAAGTACAGTTTATACGTGAATTGTAACAGTTTTTAGTGACATAGTTTAAACATAGCTCGCGAAATGAAGTTCAAATGATAATTTTAGTCCGATAATTAACAATATGAATAGCTGAGAGATAGGCGATAGAATTCGAATATGGTTGCCCTCATGTGTATGACGCCAAAAGTATATAAATATATATTGTATGTATAAAGTATTACCTATACCAGTAATATTTATTCACCTTATTTATTTATTTTTCTTAGGTTAGATTTTTTACAATAAATTTATCAAATGTAAAATATAAAAATACACGTACAAAGTATAAAAGCATTATAAAAAACGTAACCTAGAGTGCCGCCCGCAGCGAGGCGGGCCTAAGCTACCGGTGGTTAGGGCGACAGAGAGGAACCTCCGGACTATCCGCACCGTGTCCAGGAGTACCGCCTTCTGTATTATTTATTTATTATTATTATATTATTTTAGAAGGGCCGCTGTCGCTGTCACATCTATAATTATAAATGAGTATGTTATATTAATACTTTCAAAGCTTAGAAACTTGCCATTTGAATCCTTCTTCTTTTTACCGCCACTTCTATTCTGGTACATCTTCCGTTTCCTGGAGCCCTCGATGCGAGTGCTGCTGGACGAGCTGTCGTCCGACAGGCGACTGGAGTCGCTGGAGCATCTACTCGGTCGTCTCGACTCCGAGCTGTCCTCGTTCACATCACTCTCTTCAATTGGCTCGGCCAACTCCACTGCTTCCACCCCATCAACCGCCTTCACCGTGCTGAAGTAGAAATCAGAATCTCCTTTCAATTTATGTACTACTTTGACGTGCTCGGGCAACTTGTCAAACTCGTAGTTCTTAAAGTTGCACAGCTTGCAAGCGTAACGCATCCATTTGTAATGAGCGGCCATGTGTTTGTAGAGTTCTTGTGCTCGATTGTGCTTCGTGTCACATTTCTTACACAGCAGCATTTCCATTTCTACGTCTCCTCGCATTCTTTGCTTGAACGCGGCAAAATTACTTTTCTCAGCTTGATGAGCGAAAGGCAGTCTAACTCTCTTTTTGTCCACTGGAGTTTTAACAGTTTTTTCGGGAGAATCTATGCTATCACTGGACCTGTCTTCTATTATATCCATGGTAGCTTCTTCCAGTACATTTGCAATGGTTTCCGTCTTTTTCTGAATAGGTTCAGTTTTAATTGGTACAATGTTTTTCATAATCTGGTCAGGAACTGGTTCTGGATTTTTCTCCTCAGAGTCAATGTTCCGTTCGGCCTGAACAGGATTTTTCTCAACAGGTTCAGGGTTTTTCTCTGAAGCCTTCAGAGTAGACTGACTTCCTTCATTTACTTGTTTGTTTTCTGAAAAGTAAATAGATAATTAACGACT
Source organism: Notocelia uddmanniana (assembly GCA_905163555.1). Lineage (NCBI taxonomy): Eukaryota > Metazoa > Arthropoda > Insecta > Lepidoptera > Tortricidae > Notocelia > Notocelia uddmanniana. Next base: position 17,816,449 of record LR991059.1, on the reverse strand, counting down.
TTCAATTTTACATCTATTACGAAGGCGAGATTTTTCAATTTAGCAAAGAGTACTATTACCATAAAGAGGCATCTGTTTACCTACAGACTTCCTGCAAGACTGCTATCTTGGTAATTTTAAATGTCTTGGTATATCATGTGCAGTTTCTAAACATTCTTCTTTGCTGACAAGAACATTTTTAACACTATGAATGCCAAGGGGCGTTGGCAGGTGTGCGTGTGCGCGGCGAGCGCGGCTGTATCAGTAGACAGGGCTCGACTCACCAGTGTCCTTGGGCGGCGGGTGGCCGGGCCCCTTGTGGTAGTCCTTGCGGATCTGTATCTCGATGCGCTTGGCGTCGGGGCGGCGCTCCAGCGCGCGCGAGCGCGGCTGGCAGGTGTGTGTGTGCGCGGCGAGCGCGGCTGTATCAGTAGACAGGGCTAGACTCACCAGTGTCCTTGGGTGGCGGGTGGCCGGGCCCCTTGTGGTAGTCCTTGCGGATCTGTATCTCGATGCGCTTGGCGTCGGGGCGGCGCTGCAGCGCGCGCGAGCGCGGCTGGCAGGTGTGCATGTGCGCGGCGAGCGCGGCTGTATCAGTAGACAGGGCTCGACTCACCAGTGTCCTTGGGCGGCGGGTGGCCGGGCCCCTTGTGGTAGTCCTTGCGGATCTGTATCTCGATGCGCTTGGCGTCGGGGCGGCGCTGCAGCGCGCGCGCACGCGGCTGGCAGGTGTGCGTGTGCGCGGCGAGCGCGGCTGTATCAGTAGACAGGGCTCGACTCACCAGTGTCCTTGGGCGGCGGGTGGCCGGGCCCCTTGTGGTAGTCCTTGCGGATCTGTATCTCGATGCGCTTGGCGTCGGGGCGGCGCTGCAGCGCGCGCGAGCGCGGCTGGCAGGTGTGCGTGTGCGCGGCGAGCGCGGCTGTATCAGTAGACAGGGCTCGACTCACCAGTGTCCTTGGGCGGCGGGTGGCCGGGCCCCTTGTGGTAGTCCTTGCGGATCTGTATCTCGATGCGCTTGGCGTCGGGGCGGCGCTGCAGCGCGCGCGAGCGCGGCTGGCAGGTGTGCATGTGCGCGGCGAGCGCGGCTGTATCAGTAGACAGGGCTCGACTCACCAGTGTCCTTGGGCGGCGGGTGGCCGGGCCCCTTGTGGTAGTCCTTGCGGATCTGTATCTCGATGCGCTTGGCGTCGGGGCGGCGCTGCAGCGCGCGCGAGCGCGGCTGGCAGGTGTGCGTGTGCGCGGCGAGCGCGGCTGTATCAGTAGACAGGGCTCGACTCACCAGTGTCCTTGGGCGGCGGGTGGCCGGGCCCCTTGTGGTAGTCCTTGCGGATCTGTATCTCGATGCGCTTGGCGTCGGGGCGGCGCTGCAGCGCGCGCGAGCGCGGCTGGCAGGTGTGCGTGTGCGCGGCGAGCGCGGCTGTATCAGTAGACAGGGCTCGACTCACCAGTGTCCTTGGGCGGCGGGTGGCCGGGCCCCTTGTGGTAGTCCTTGCGGATCTGTATCTCGATGCGCTTGGCGTCGGGGCGGCGCTGCAGCGCGCGCGAGCGCGGCTGGCAGGTGTGCGTGTGCGCGGCGAGCGCGGCTGTATCAGTAGACAGGGCTCGACTCACCAGTGTCCTTGGGCGGCGGGTGGCCGGGCCCCTTGTGGTAGTCCTTGCGGATCTGTATCTCGATGCGCTTGGCGTCGGGGCGGCGCTGCAGCGCGCGCGAGCGCGGCTGGCAGGTGTGCGTGTGCGCGGCGAGCGCGGCGCGCCGCTCAAACGTGCGCCCGCAGCCGCCGCAGCGCGGCAACTCGCCGTCGCCTTCCATGTTGTCCATCCATGCCTGTTTTATTCATATTTTAGTGCAGAAAACTTACGGTTTTGTAAAACATGAAATGTTATTTTCTCAAACATGCGCCTAAATGTATGCATTAATGTCACGAAAAGAGGACATGAAGTTACCTGTTTATGGCTTCCTACATTACTTTGGCCAAGAAGTAATGTATGGAGAATGTATGAAACTAACATTATTGTCCGCTGCTGTAACTTTTAAATTTGCTTACTAAAATCAACTGATACAGGAAATATTATGTAGAGCCAACCGCCACGATTTTATATATATATTTTTTTAATTTGTTATGTAAATTGGTATTTTTTTAGGTTGGTATTTTTTTAGGTTTCCGTTTTTTTTTATCGTTCGTCTTTTTGTAGCATTTTTCGTTTTTTGTTGTATTCTTTCGATTTTTTTTAAGTTTTTTCGTGTTATACTGTTGCGTTTTTTGTTTGTTGATATTTTTGGACTTTTTAACATTTTTTTTTGTATTTTATTTGTATTTTTCGTCTTTTTTTTGTTTTTCCATGTTTTTTGGTTTTTTTACGTGTTGTTTGGTATTTTTTAGTTCGTTTGTGTTCTTTTTTAATGGTGCTTGTATTTTGTAGCATTTTTCGTGTTTTTTGTGAATATTGTTTTTTTTTTATTTTTTACTTGATATTTTGTAGCGATTATTGTGTTTTTTGATGTTTTTGGACTGTTTAAGTTTTTTTGTAATTTTTTGTACTTTTCGTTAGTTTTGTTTTGTTTTTTGGCTTTTTTATAAGTTTTACGTGGTTGTTGGTATGTTTTAAGTTCTGTCGTGATTTTTTTAAGTCGTGCTTGTATTTTTGTAGCATATTTCGTGTTTTTTGTTGTTTCTTTCGAATTTTTCGTGAATTTTGTTTTTTTTTTTTTTAGTTTTTTCGTGTTATTTGGAGAGTTTTTTGTTTTTTGATGTTTCAGGATTTTTTATGTTTTTTCGTGTTTTTATGTACCTACTTTTCATCAGCTTTTTGTTTTTTCATGCTTTTTGGTATTTTTCGTAGCATTATTCGTATTTTTATGCTTTTTATGTTTAATTATTTTGATATTTTTGGTTTTTTCGTGTTTTTTTTCGATTTTTTTTGTAGCATTTATGTGTTTTTATTTATTTTCCGTTATTTTTCGTGATGCTTTGCTATTTATGGACGTTTTGTAGTTTTTTTATTGTATTTTTTTCTAACATGTTTGAGAAAAGAACTATACAATCCTCGGCCGGAACAGGGATAGCTGGACGAGTTTCGGCTAAACGGCCGAGTCGTAGACGAGGCCGGATAAAACGAGTCAGAGGCCGAGGATTATATAGTTCTTTTCTCGAACATGTTAGAAAAAAAAACAATAAAAAACTACAATGTACTTACTTCACGGCCTCTGCAGTAATGTACTATTTATGCCACACCTGGCCAAAAAGTGGCTTTTACCGCACGCTACGCGTACGGAAAAAGCCGCTTTCTGGCCAAGTGTAGTAATAAAATGATGTACACAACACGGGAGGTAATAAATAAAGCCCTCGATCGAATATATATACGTCCTTCGCATACAGCTCGGGCCGCAAAGTCTGCGATCTCAGCTTTTCTTTGCTTTACCACCCTAGTTGTGTAATGTACTATTAAGGGTGGGCAATAACCGTCTGTAATCGTAAGAGGTGTTGGTTAAAGGGGAATTTCAAAAAACTTAGACGGACCTTTCAGAAGGTGTATTCTTTTTATAGTTGGGGTTTTTAGTTTATCTTCTTTGTTTATATTTATTATTTACTTCTCGTTGGATTCATTTATACTAGGTGCATTCCGTGTATTAAATTAAGTTTATTTATTTATAATATTAATAAATTTAATATTATAATTTTAAGTAACAATCAATATCGCTTCCAAAAACGTAAGTCAACCACACTTGTAGCTTTTAATCTGGTACGTGATCTTGCAAATAGTTGTAATGATAAGAAACCAACCACTGCTTTATCTTTGATATGTCAAAGGCCTTTGACTTTGTATCACAAAATTATTTTTAATAAAGTTGGAACATTACGGTATCAGAGGGTTGGCTTTAAATTGGATAAGATCTTACTTAGAAAATAGAACGCAGTGTGTAGAAATAAAAAAGTAAACAATAGGAACGTAACAGAAGTATTTACTTCCGAATATTCTAGTACTAAATATGGAGTGCCTCAAGGGAGCGTCCTTGGCCCTCTGCTTTTTCTATTATATGTAAATGTAAATGCATTTTATTCGCCGATGAAATATCAATTATAATATCAAGTAGTCAATCAAAAGCTCAAGCAAACCACGAATTTGGCATAAACAGTGCAATAGAATCTGTAGTAAAGTGGCTTGAAGGAAACAATCTCCAAGTTAATTTAGAAAAAACAACGTATTTACGCTTTAATCATTCTAGTCAATCCGGCTTTAACTGTTTATATGTATTAAAATATACCTATGTTGCATATTAAAATAATTTTTCATCACACTTGTTCGTAAACGGCCGTATTGTACGCAGGCGTATAGAGCAGTTACAGCTGATTTACCTCCCGCAGGGGGTTATGGATTTTCATAACTCCCGAGGGAGTTATGAGGTGTTAAGAAAAATCTAGTTGGCCGCGCTCCACAAGAATACTGCTCTGTGATTGGTTAAAATATTGAAACTGAAAATCTAGTTGGCCGCGCGCCGCAATAATACTGTTTTGTGATTGGTTGAAATATTGAAGCTGCATGCTCCTCTCGTATATCGCGGATATCGTCAATTTGAATTGGTGCTGGAGTTATTTATTTCCTCACAAATGTGATGAAAAACATTGCGATTAACTGGGGTGTAATAATATATCGAACGACAGTCTATCAGAAGCACGACGCCGATTTTCCACTTACGCTTCTTGTTAAACAATGTACTATTCTTTACCTGATTCTCCTGATCTATTCTCTCTTCTTCAGAGATCTTCTGCGGTGTAATCGGTTTATTCTTCTTTTTCTCATAAAACGCTGGAGGGTTGTTCATCCGAAAAGCTTTAGCTTGGATGGACTCTCTCAACCTTCTGATTTGTGCAGTCGATTTCCTAAAATAAAGGTTCTAATTAATATATTTGTTAAAGTATTTCTACTCCGTACTAATGGCAAATAATACACCTAAGCATTTTTTATTTACAGTAATTAGTTGTACCTAATTCACGTATACTTGAATAAATTAAAAAGGCCGAATTATATCACATTAATCCGTTCAAAAAGCGACCTTACTGCTTAAGCAAGAAGGTGCAAATTCTAATGGCAGTTTTAAAAAAGTCGGCTATTTAAAATAAAGTCAACTGTAACATGTGTAAAATTACCTGTGCACTTTGAAGAGATGGCGGTAAACACTCCATGATGTGGAGAATATCTCTAGACAATCAGGACACGGGTACACAAGCCGACTCTCCAGGTGTTTATACTTCATGTGGAACTTCAGGGTCTTTTGCGTTGAGAACTGCATGTCACCTGAAAAAAGAATAATGAAACTTTATCAACCAACTATATTAAGTGAATGTTACCAAACAAGGACACAGGCCATCGAAACGAAACTAAAGATAGTTTTGAGATTAATATGTAAAATCTAAATAATGGTATCAATAGGCACCGACTTCAAAAGGTGTTAAAACGTTAAGAAATTGTATATTTGTAAGGTAGCTAATTATTAAAAACGTATTTCGTCTCTATTAAATGAGTGTTTCATTAAGGATCGGACTATGTTTAGTACATTTTGTGTAATGAAATAGTAAGTATACATTTCATTTCATAATTGGATTATTGTTCGCTTTTTTATTTTATTTTTAATTTACACTTATGTGCATCTCATGACAATTCCATGGCTATATATGTTTTATTACTGAGTTCCATTGTCTACTTTCCAGCTTCAATCATCAGGTCAAGTTGTCGTAACAGTCGCTTCACTATCTTGATCGAAATATCTTATCGCCACACATGAAACACTTGCGAGTTTTGGATGACCATCCAAGGTCTTATTTATCAGATCCAGTTCACCAAATGCTATTTACTAAATCTAAATGGTTTGTTACCGAAAATACTAAAATCACTATATATTTCCTTTGACTTTTTGGAGGGTTCCCTCAATTTCTCATGGATTCCATCATCAGAACTAAATTTAAGTAACATCGAAGCAGATGCTTTCTAAAAGAATTTTCCAAATTGGTTCATAAATGATGGAGATCTGAGGTAACACACATGAAAAAAAAAGAACATACAACCGATTTGAGAACCTCCTCCTTTTTGTGAAGTCGTTTAAAAATTAATATCACGCAAACGAATAGCTTAGTCAAAAAATCATTAAAGAAATCTCATATTCTAATAATAACATTAAATCTTTTTTAACGTGCTATCTAACAACACACAAGACGAGGGGCTTTGCAAGAAAAAAATTGCACTTACGTGTAGGGGAGGTACAGTAAGCATCAAAAGTAGCTACGCATATAAACGGTTCAAAAGCTCTTAATCCCTTATAATAAAGACTTTGAACTTTTCAAACGGTTAGCTACTTTTAATGTTGACTGTACCCTAAAAAAAAATTAAAAATATAATACATTACATTAAATAACCCAAACTACAATATTGTAAATGTGAACGTAATTAGCTGTAATATAAAGTCTGTTTGTTATTTTGTCACGCCTAAACTGCTGTACCTAATTTGATGAAATGTGTCTCTCCCTTTGGGGAGGAACGGAATTCTTCACAGCCTAGTAATAGGTACATATGTTAGGTATATTACTACATACAGATCTTGCATTTCGGAACGCGGCCATCGTCACTATCCTCGTCATCACTAATTTGTATGACATTGTCGTTATCTTCTGTCTTGTTAGCATTTAGTGAACTTTGCACATTGAATGAGCCATCACTTTGAAGAACTGCATTGTCTCGCAATATTATATTCTCTAGTTCTTGCACCTGAAATTAAATTAAAAATGCATAATTATTAGCCCTACTACACACATGGTATTTTATGAGGATGTGTTCAAAAAGCCCCCAATGTGAGAACATCAAATAATATTAGTCTATTTCTTTTCCTATTTCTTTAATATATTATCTTATAGATAAACTTGTAGAAAACAAAAAAATCTAGTTGAATTAGGTGATGCATTGCTGGACATTGATTTGAACAACATAGATGTCACTATAAAATTATACCCTTAGGAAAACGAAAGCAGGCCATCATAGTGTTAACAGTTCACTATAAAATAAAATAAATATTGGGGGACAATCTTACACATATCGACTTAGTCCCAAACAAATGGGTACTAGACGACGATATACATACTTATATAGATAAATACATAGAAAACATCCAAGACCCAAGAACAACTATCCTTGCTAAATGCACAAATAATGCCCTGGCCGGGATTTGAACTGGGACCTCTAGCTTCGGAGGCAGTGTCACTACCAACTAGGCTAAACAGGCTGTCAAGCTGTGGGCAACTATAACCTAGTTATTTACTTCACCTACTGGGTGGTAGGAGAAGACCTTTCTAAATTATATTATATCACTGTTGATTCTCTCAACTATCCTGGAACTAAGATCCCAGAACTAATTGATAAATCTTTAATGACATGACTTGGAAAAGAAAGAATATATTCAATACATACTTGCGAAAGCATATTGTCAAATTTCTTTTCTTCACAATGACTCTGAAAGACTGCTACAGAACTATTTGGTATTTTTTGCAATGTGACTTGCTGCTCATCAAAGCTGTATCTGCCCTTGATTTTGGTCAGCTTTTCCATGATCCCTGTTAAATCCTTTGTCAGAGGAATCCGGTCTTCATTCTCGTTTGTTACCGAATTTGTAACTTTAAGGGATTCCTGATATGCTTCTTCCATTTGTTTTATTTTGAAGAGTTCATTTGCCTGTAATTCATTAAAATGATTGTCATTCTCAATTCAATCACCTTGTAAAGGGAAAAATCACAACATAGTATTCAGGGCCTATAGTGCCATTAGCAAAGAATTGGGGCACTTTTCATTTATTATATATATATATTATATCATTTTATACAGGCAGCTCGCACTGATAAGTCTAAATCATAGTTCACTAAGCACTAATATAATGCACTGCTTTAGATAGTTTGTCAAGTCTATTTTTAAACTGATTAACACTGTTGGAGTTCACAACTTGGGAGGGTAATTTGGTCCAAGTATTAACAATTCGGTTCGCAATAAAGTTTTTGCCGATATTTGTATTATGTCTTGTTGTTGTTAGTTTATAATTGAGTCCTCTTGTGCGCGTGTTTAGATGTCAAGTGAACAAGTCGGTCAGTTCTGGACAGTCGTAATAGCCATTTAGAATTTTTAAAGTCTCAATCATGTCTCTACATTGACACCTCGTTTGCAGTGTTGTTAGGCCTAGCTTTTTTCGTCTATCCTCATATGATAGTGTCTTTAGCTGTGCGGGAATTTTTGTGAATTTGCACTGTACTAATTCAATCTTTTGTATGTCTACCCTTACAGAAAGAGTTCTTGATTCTTGAATATGGGTATTGTAAACTCACGGGAGTTGTCTATATAAGATTAGTAGCGTAGGTACATTTCAAGTACAGAGCAGGAAAACTCTGAACGGTTGATCATATTTGTACATTCATTTATCACACATGATATATTAGCTTGCATTAAGTACCTATGTAACATTCAAAAGTGTCCTTATTAATTTAAAGATTAATGTAAATTACTTACAGTTGTGTTATTTTTAACAAAATGACTGTGAACTGATGTATTAAATTTCTCTTTACAGTAAACACGTTTGTGAGATATAAAATTCGCCAAACTTCGAAATATATTTCGACATACTTTGCATTCATATAATAAATCACATTCATTGGCTAGAAGACCCTTGAGCTGAAATACACATACAAAGGCAATTAGTTTTAAACAAATGGAAATAAATATGTTAAATTATAAATCAACACTGTGCCATGATGATTCAGGAGAAGATATTAGTCCTCACCTCTTCTGTGGCAAAATCGAAGATTTTTCTTGCTTGGGCAAAACCTGTTATACTGGTTAACACAGGTTTCCTTAGCAAAGAAAAGTCGTGTTCTTCACTTTCTTCACAAGTACTGTTCATAGTTTTGTTTCCTTTGCTCCTATCGTCTTTCCCTTTAGTCTTCGTGTTAATTTTAGCCCCAGCCATAATGAAATCTAAGAAACAAAATAAACATAGCAATACAGGAAATTACGACTGTCAAACCTGTGAATTCGCGAAAAAATATGAAAAGAGTCAGAGAAAAATTATTTACTTATTATTTTTCATGTCAACTGTATTTGTTTGTATTTATATTTGAAAACTTTGCGAACTCTCTTGGCAGTATTAACGAATAAAGCCAACCAACGTAGTACATGACAATGAAGTGGTAGGTACTGACATAATTATAGGCATGTGTTTTATATAGATACATATTAGCGTAAAGGTCTTTCTATAGTGGTTTCATATCAATTCGTTGAATACAACATATTTATTCATAAAACTACAAGGTATTAGATACCTCAATCGAGCATGGCAAAACCATGACTGATACCTACCGATAGTCTCTCCCTTAAATTTCAAAGATAACACAAATGGTAATGATATTTCAACACAGAAGTCTTACGTTTTAGGAGCTGCCGAAAACTATGGATGTATCTAAATGCTTCTACTCACATGGATATCCTCACAACCGCTAACTTGAAAATCCGCGTTTTCCGACAATAGCCTTCTTCACGTCTCCATTTTCAACAAATGAATACCACACACACTAGAACGTAATGCCATCTATTCAGTTATAGAACGTAACATTTGTTTTAGTATGAAAACATTTTTATGAGATACAAACTGATACTCTGTTTTCAAAACAAAAAAATCTTTTAAGGAATAATATTACTTTAATATTAAAATTTACCATGTAATTGATTGAAATTTAATGTATACCTAATTTTATTCCTACAAATTATATGAGGTCACACTAGCACCAGCGTATTGGGGGCCTATTCACAGTCATTATTATCACACGATACACTCATATTACGATACGGATCACGACGAATTGATGAATATACAATGTTGAAAACTAATATTTTGATAATATTAATCATGTGAAGGGCGGTTAAACGTTATACGGTTTATTTTTGTGGAGTCCAGTCAGTTTATGCTTGCAAGGGCATAGTAAATACATATAAGTATATTATAGTGTTATTTTATTGTAGATTGACTAGAGACATAATCCTGTCTTGGATTAGTTTTATTGTTATTGACGCTTAGAGACCTTATACATTTCTAACAATATTAAATTAGTGCTGTTTTATTACTTATTTTAATTTTGATGCTTTGAGATATGGCTATGTGCACGTCTGAAACGTCAAACGTCAAAGGTCCCGAGACAATGTCAAAACTCAGAGATGTCAAATAATGACACATGAATATTTTATTTACTTTAGTAAACGAGAAAGACCCCGTATTGGAAATTTTACTGAAATAAATAAGAGAATAAATAAATACATACAAACGAAACGAATCGTAGGAAACCATTAAGAAACCAATAGAAAACGTGAAAGTAAATTTGACAGTGGTCCCCGGTAAGTACACATTTCTGCCATGGTGTGCGCTACGATCGCCTAGCTTACCCCCACCACCTACTTCGCACATAGCCAGTAAGGACTTTGAAATAATTGTTATTAATCGTATTTGGACGCTCAGAGACCATATACATTTCTGAGATATTAAATTAATTATATATTCTTTTTGTTTATTCGGACAAAGATCTTATTCAATATACGTCCCTTGTCCCTTGTAAATTTATTTTCCTTGAATTGTTAAGTAGAGTCGGGCTAGCCAAAATTTGTTGACAGATATTTTCTTGTGGTATCACCAATTGTCTATGATTTTTAAAAATTTTGTAGGTTGGTGCTCTACAAATATTTTGGTATTTTATGTACTAGTTCTAACATTTGCCTATAACTTGATTAAACTCTAATATGTAATTAGATTCCATCAAATCTACCAAGAAATGTCATTGTCACAATGACATCTGTCAACTTCAATATGTGGGACCAGATGTCGCCAACCCTTTCTTAATAATAAAAAATACAATTATCTAACTAGGTGAATAATATATTGAAATCCCTGTCTATGTATGGAATACGGAAGTTACTTGCTGCATCAAAATACGTAATTTATTATACATACCTTTAATGAAATGCTGCAATTGCCTACATAATGCGATACCTACTCCTACTACCTACACATTATGAAACAAATATGTTTTTAGTAGCGGCCCAAACAAACTTTCTGGACTTCTCTATACTATGTGTAGAAGATACAAAGAAAAATATTTTATGTCACACCTGGCCATAAAGTAGCTTTTTACGCTCGCTACGCGTACGAAAACGTGTAGGCATGAAATGATGTACACAACACGGGAGATAAAGAAAAAGCCCTTGATCGCATATTTGAGGCCCTCGCTTGCAGCTGGGGCCGCAAACATCTGCGATCTCGGGCTTTCTGTTTTATCTCCCTAGTGGTGTAGTATACTTACTATTAAAGATATCGTCACTAGGCACTACGTACATAACTTGCTCAGCTTGGCATTAAGTGAGGTTGATCTGTCTGTTAAAGACTGTCAAATCATATAATTTATGTAATTTTTATGTGTCTATGAAAGTCCAAATCTGTAATAAAATTAAAGACTTGCCATGGTAGAAAATTATCCCTATTTTTTAACAGCTGGCCTAAAAAGGGTGGCCTAACAGTGTATTGTGTCAAATGAAAACAACAATATTTTTAATAAGTTTATTTATTCTTCAAGTTCCGATCCACTCAATTCATCTTCACCTGTGTTTATAATAAACGGCTCTACAACATCATCAATTAAATTATCTAATTGACACATTTCATCCTCTACTTTAATAACATGATCTATGCACGATCTCCAGCGTTCTGGTGTAACAAGCTCCAAACCTTCCTGGAATAATGTTTTGACCTCGGCCATTTTAAAACTTTTATTATTTTTGGCGACATGTCCTTTTACCTGTGCCCACACTAATTCAATAGGGTTTAGTTCACAATGGTATGGGGGGAGTCTTAAAATGGTTACATTGTGAGCAGCCGCTAATTCATCAACTGCCATTTTGCTGATCTTGGGTTGGCTTTCTACCAGAGCCCATAACTCCGTTTTTATCATGGACATGTCACAGGGTATATTCCTTTCATGCAGCCATTGAATAATTTGGCCCTTGTTCCACCTCTTTACAGGGCCACTTTCCATTTTTCTAGAATGGTATGGAGCATTGTCTATGACTAGTACAGAATTGGGCTTAAGCCTTGGCAATATACCAGTCAGCCACTCTTCGAAATGCTGAGCATTCATTTCTTTATGGTAGTCATCAGTATTTTTCTTCGATTCAAATAATAGTAGTCCATTTTCTAAAAATCCTTCATCGCTGCCAATGTGGCTTATAATGAGCCGCCTTCCTTTTCCTGATGGAGCCTTCAGTCCGGTTGTAAGACCCTCTAAAAATGCTTGTCGAGATGACAAAACTTTTGGGTCTTGCCACACTTTGTTTACCGTGTGCCCTTTAACAAGAAAGAATCAGATTAAAATAAAAATTACTACAATTACTCGTAAATCTCGTAACATAGTGATGAATAAATGTTTACAATCACTTAATGAATACTTTTGGTACAGGCAACATCAAAGATATTTAGTTGTTACACTTTTACAAAATTTTACAGGAGTAAGGATCAAAAGTGTAAACATATTTTTAATGTCAATTGTACAATGTTTTATTGCAACTATTTTTCCAGATTTTTTTTCAATTACTTATTAAGACAATTCTAATGAGCCCAAACAAATTATGTAAATTATAATATATATACCTTCATTAACCCAAGTCTCATCTTGGTAATATATTGGTCTTCCCTCTCTGCGATATTGTTTTATTTTTACCAAATATCGTTTTCTCCACAATATTATATCAGCCCGGTCAATGAGGCAGCTATGGCGTTTCCGACTTGCATATTTGAAATTTAGGTGCTTAAGTACCAGTCGCAAGGTAAATGCAGACAAATTTGGTAGGTCCGGGTCATCATTAACAACCTGCAACACCTAAGAACATAATACAAATTTTAGTACATTGTCAAGTAAGTATTCATGCTTTGTGTTTTTTTTTTAAATACATGCTTGTATACATAGAAAACATCCAAGACTGAGAAACAAATATTCGTGATAAACACAAATAAATCCCTATGCAAACCCGGGGCCTCTGGCTTCGTAGGCAGGGTCACTACCAACTAGGCTACGGAGGTTGTTATCATTAATTAGAACATTTTCTGCTTTTTAAAAGATGGTAATATTGCCATCATACAGCATTACATTATAACAGTAATAAATGGTCATGATTACAATTAAAAAAATACCTTTTGAATAGTAGGCGGCTCATTGCGATGGAAAAATTGATGCACTATCCGTCTAATGGCTGCAAACGTAAACTCGTCCAACTTGTCAATTACTGCCAATTTCGGCCCAGGTTTCTTGGGCGAAGCGAATTCGTTGGTCGTATTATGTTCTTTTAGTATATTTCTGACGGTTCTTTCGGATATTCCCAATATTTCCGCCACTTTTTTAGCACATTCAACTTGTGTCCAATACTTGTCCTGGGGCCACGTATTGTACGTATATTTGTAGCAGTTCATCACCATACATTTTTCGGAAACACTCATATGAGATGCCGGTCTTTTCCTTGGTGGGGAAAGAGAAATATTCTCTTTCATGTCCTGGGAGGGACCTGCCACGGGTTCCATTTTACTTACGTAAAACGAAAACTCACGTTCACGGTACAAACTTAACAAAGAGTCAACGTAAATACACAAAACAAACTTAACAGTAAACAAAAACTCAACAATGAAAAATACCACAACGAGGAAAGAAAACATTCGAGCGCTCAAGACAGACGTCAGATGCCGAATGAAGTGACAAGTGTCATGGCCGCCATACGTTCCCCATAAAGGGCGTACTACACAACACATAAACAACCCCATATATGAATTTCCTTTTTGAGGTGAAAATATATGCACTCAATGTTAAGACAATAATGGTAATTATATTAAAATTGATTACCAAAGGTGGTTTACACCTGAGTTTTACCATTCCTAAACAAACATTTGTACCACAAAATAGTTTTTATTAAATATTAATTTGTGCGACAGCTTTTTTATGAAGTCTGGTTATTTAAACTGAGTATTTAAACACAATAATTAAAATTACCAATAAATGTTGTATATACGTCCATTATTTCGCTAAATTTTTTTTTTCTATTTATTGAACGTTTTATTCTAATGGCAACACAGTGGTAGCTTTGATGGAATCTATTTACATATTTTAGTTTAGTTACGTGAATTTATTAATAGCTGAATCTCATAAACCGAACAATTGTGTAAAGAAACGGATAAACTAGAAGTTCTGGAAAATATCAATAAAATCAAAACATTGGAGCGTAAGGAGCTACTTACTGACAACCAATATTTAGAGGAAATCTGTGGAGAGACTGGTCTGTAGTAATTTGATATAAAAATATAAAATATTATCTACTTATCCCATCGCGCCGGTGCAACATTACTCTAACCTAACCCATGTTTATACCTACTTAACCTAACCACAGTCGTAACCTAAAGTAACGTAACCCAATGGTCACATAAACAGACGTTTGAAACTCGCTGAATGTCAAATACCATCATTGATTGGCCAATTTTGTAATTCTACCATTATTTATTTATTAGGTTTATCACTTATTGTTACACTGAGAGTATGCATAATATAGAAGTCACTATAAACTAGACCTTAGTGTAATGGCCAATGGGCCATGGCCATGGTGAGTGGACCCCTTTACAAAGTTAATAATCACGAGACTAGGATGTCAATATTCAAAATTGTGTGGATTGTGCTTCAATATTAATAAATATTGACGTGATACGGATCGTGATATAAGTATATCGCATGACAACAATTACCGTGAAAATGGCCCCACACAACAACAACCATTATTATTTTAAAATTGTATTGTATTGAAGTATCGCGGCTTCAGATCTAGTTGAAATTTGGCATAGTACAGCCAACGGTAAAAGTAGATAATCACTTTAGTATCTGGTCATTTTCACTACTTTTAAGCATCCCAACTGTAGCAGTATTGTTACGCTAGCGCGACAAAGTACTAGATTGGTCATATATATTTACTGTTGACTGTACTTATGTAATTTTTTTGGTGATGGATTAATATTATGGTATAATCGATCTAGGTCTTATTTACACTACATATCATTTTTCGCCTTCCTACAATGGCATATGGTGAGAAAGTGTAAACATACCTATGCTTTTTCGTTGGCTATACTGTACGCAGTGGTAGAAATTATGTGGGTTGACTTTCAGTGCACGTCGACATATATTTAACTTATTTCCTTAGGTAGGTAAAATCAAAAATATTTTCTAGTATCAAATCTATAGTTCCTACTACACAAAGTGTGACCAGCCCAAAATTTTATGAATTGCCCGCCAAAAATATGGGTAATATTTCAGAAGCCAGACTTTAGTAACATATTTTTTAATGATTATTGTTAAGTAAGATTGTCAGTTTTTTTAATTGTATATTTACCTACGCTTTGACATGTAAAAGTGATAAGGATCGTGATATGAATGTATCGCGTCATAATATTTATCGTATAAAAGGCCATATTTGAAACAATTTTAAAAGGGCCTTGTCGAAGCGGCTGATTTACACCTCGGCGATCCCAGGGAAAAGACCACCGGGGAATGGGCAGCAGCATTCCTAGAGTGCGGTGGACATACTGCGATCGCCAACCCGCATGGCAAGCGTGGCGATTATGGCATTTACCCCCCATGAAATTGGGGGAGGCCTATGTCCAGCAGTGGACGTCCTAGGGCTGATATGGTGGTGGTGGTGGTGGATCCCAGGGCTGGCGCTTACCTCTTTCAAAGAATAGCTCTACCGATTCAGAGAGTTAGCGCTGCCGGCGTAATGGGGACCATACCGCAAGGCTTGGAGACCGGTGTTCTTCTTGTAAGGTTGGGTTATATTAAGCTTTTTTAGCAACTTGTCATTGCAATATCAGATTTTCTCCATCTATGAACCTGCAATTGCTTTGATTTTCATGTTGCTCGGCCTACCCGTTTTGGGAATGTAGGCGTGAGTGTGTATGTTTTTTTTAATTTAATTCTATTTATTTTGGTTACTGACCTAGCGAGCGAAGCGAGCAAAGCGTCTCCGTTTAGCTTTCAACAAAAATATTTCGTATGTTCTATCTGTCTGTCTGTCCGTATGTTCTCCTCTACAAGTCGCATTTCTCAACCGATTCTCGTGAAATTTTGTGAGCAGGTTCGATAATTATATAGATTTTTTTTTACGAGTCAGCGTCTGGAAAACTTGATTTTTGAAAAAAAAAGAATTGCGAGTTGTACGCTCACGGGGCCACTAGTTTTAGTTTAAGCTACTCTTAATTTTATTTATATTATTTCAGTTGAATTTTATAAAAAATAAACTATTTTTAAAACCGCGAGAATATTGACATCCCGTATTGTGATTAGTCTTTTGATTAGTAATGAATATTAACCGTGTAAAGGGGCCCATTAAAGAAATAATGTCAAATGCGTCATTTCGTTTTGACATTAAACAGATTAAACTTGTTCTGCTTGCTAGCTTTTGCTTTTCTTTTGCGGCTTTTCTGGGTGGTGAAGTGAAAGAATTTATTTCATAAAGGCTTTAAAATTACAACTTCGTAAGTTAATTGAACTGTTGAGCCATTGCCAGTCCTGTGCTTTGTAAGCTTCCGGCGAAGGGTAGAATTAATACGGATAAGTAATTCTGATATTGATCTCAGACACAAAATTTACCGGTAGAGGTTTTGAGATTGACATTTATATGTATTTCCAATTGTATTTCCAGTTGAAAAATGGCTGGTGGTGAAACTCAGTCTTCGGAATATCTACAAAGAAGATGGCTAAACATAAGAAAATTATTAGAAAGATCTGGTCCATTCTGCCACCCTGATTTTGAACCATCCGCAGAAATATTGGATTTTATTATGAATTCTTGCAAAATCTTGATAATAGGGGCTGGTGGTCTGGGTTGTGAATTGCTAAAAGACCTTGCCTTGATGGGCTTTAAGAAAATCCATATTATAGATATGGATACCATAGAGTTGTCTAATTTGAATAGACAGTTTCTGTTTAGAAAGAATGATATTGGATTATCCAAGGCCAAATGTGCTGTTGAATTTGTCAATAATAGGTGAGTAACAGTTCTTTATGAATGTCCTTTATAATTATAAAATATTATATGGTGTCAATGGCAGGAGTTTCTTTAAAAAGTAAAAATATTTTTTTTGACCACACATAGTCAGAGTTCTGCATGCATGTTCCATTGGACTAGATGGATTGTGAACACAGAACTCCAGTGACCACTCTCTCTCTGCGCAGGCTCTGAAGGTTAGATCAACTATTTATTTAGGGTTTTTTATGTATGTTAGCTATGCCAAATATAGACTAAATATAAGTTTTAGATATTTTAAATCTGCATAACGTCATGGGTGGAGCTACAGAACTCTACATTGCGTGTGGCCTGACATGCACTTGACTGCTTTTTGATAAGAGGTGTCACTCAGTGGTGAATACCACAAGGCCCAATATGGTCCAATAGTATATGGGGCCTAGTATATGGGGTAGTATGGGTGGCCTATCATACCATAAAACCCAACAACCAAAATACCCACTGATGAAGGGACAATTAGTTCTACACAGCCTAGGTCAGTTAAGACTACAAATCAACCAGTACCAGTATTACTGTTATTGATGGGGTTAGGTTTGGGAATGCTTGGCACACTTGTTTACTAGAAATGCTTGTGATTGAAGATTTGGAGTTCATTCTTGTTATAATTTCAGAGTTCCAGGTTGTGAGGCGATTGCTCATCACTGTGCTATACAGGATATGGATGAGGGGTTTTACCGGCAATTCCACATAGTTGTGTGTGGTCTGGATTCCATAGTAGCTCGGCGCTGGCTTAATGGCATGCTGATGTCTCTGCTTCAGTACAATGATGATGGTATTTATAAATACGGCAATATTTCATAAAAATCCTTATTATTGCACATTTCTGTTAGATTATATAGCAAAAATTTATTACAACACAAAACTAAATAACATCCTTCATAAGAGTCAATTTTCTCGGCCCACTCAGAACCTCTTGTTTTAAAAAAAAAATATCAATTTAGTTCTTGGTAATTGTTTGAAACAAGACTATAACTCCAGCAATAATCAAATGAACACTATTTTTAAACCGCTAGGGGTGCTGTTATTTGTTAAAATGGAATAGAAATACACAACAACTCTCATTCTAACAGATAGCTGTATGTTAATTCCTATCATTTTTATTTAACATATACAAATTACATAGTTTAATTACACATAATTATTCTAATTATCTAGGTAGTCTAGACCAAAGCAGCCTGATACCTCTGGTTGACGGAGGCACAGAGGGCTTCAAAGGCAATGCCAGAGTAATTCTGCCAGGCATGAGCGCCTGCATTGAGTGCACATTGGACCTCTATCCACCCCAAGTTACATTCCCGCTGTGTACCATTGCTAATACTCCAAGGTACGTTATTTAATACTAGGTGCCTGTGCAGTTTCACCCATGGTATTATAGCCAGGATGGCCCTGCTATGGTTAATATTTGAAACACATAAGTAGTTCCAGAGATCACATATTAACTTTACCATTTTTAGGGTTCCATACCGCAAAAGGAATAAACTGAACCCTTATCGGATCACTTGTTTGTCTGTCTGTCTGTCTGTCACAGCTAATATGCTGAAACCACTGGACCAATCGAGTTGAAATTTGGTACACCTATGTCAGTTGGTGGCCCAAACGGGTGTGTGTAACGCAAATAACGATGCCGGGAGTCTGCAAAAGAATCCCAAGAATTGGCGTAGGCACTAGTTCTATGCAAGAAACTGCCATCTAACCTTCCAACCCAAGGGCGAAACTAGAAAATTTATTGAGATTAGGCAAGTTAGTGGGCAACTTGATTCTTGATTGAAGTTCTCAAGGTGCTTAAAGGTCTCAATCTTAGCTTAAAGACTACTGTCATAGTCATAGACAGATCAACGTTCTTAACGTACCTTCCAAAGCACGGGAGCGGCCAGTTATTAACCATTCAAGGTGGTCACCCATCCAAGGATTGTCTTCGGCCGACGTTGCTAAACCTCGCGAAACATACCCGAACGGCGCTAGGCCACGAACGCGCCTGATTATTTGTGAAATTATATAATTGAATTACAGATTACCAGAACACTGTATTGAATATGTGAAAGTACTACAATGGTCCAAGGAAAATCCCTGGGGAAACACCACTGCACTCGACGGAGATGACCCGCAGCATGTTGCATGGGTGTTAGAGAAGGCACAGGAGCGAGCAATGAAGCATGGCATCACCGGGGTCACATACAGACTGACTCAAGGTGTATTGAAGAATATTATTCCAGCAGTGGCCAGTACTAACGCGGCTATAGCTGCGGCCTGTGCTACTGAGGTTTGTATATGTTATACAATACAAAATAATTTATTTCATAAAGTGTACAGTTGTTATGATCTAAGGGATAGATTGATGATCTAAGGGATAGAGGATATGTTGGACTAGAAAACACGCAAATACTTTAAAAAACCGGCCAAGTGGGAGTCTGACTCGCGCACGAAGGTTTCCGTACTATGATTTATACAACACACAGATTAGACACTTTATTACAACCTTTTTTAATTTAATTTAAATATTTTTTTTTTATCAGTAATAAGAACGTTAAATAATATCAAGTAGCATTTTGGTCCAGTGCGAGGCGGATTTTGGTTTTCCCATACATTTTGAAACCCAGCGCCTGGTGAACACGACGAGCAACTTTTTACAAGTATTTTTGTTTGCGAGCTCCCTTAAATATTTATTTTATTTTGTTTTTAGTATTTGTTGTAGAAGCGGCAACAGAAATAGATCGTCTGTGAAAATTTCAACTGTCTTAAGTATCACGGTTCATGAGATACAGCCTGGTGGCAGATGGACAGACGGACAGACAGACGGACGGACAGCGGAGTCTTAGAGTCAAAGATTAGAATTATGTCGTTATTTTAAGATTTAATATTTCTACACCTTGTAGGTAGATCACAGCGTATTGTGTATTTTATTCTACTGTCATCTATTATTGTAACCTGTGTATCACAAATAAATGCTTACTTACTTAGCAATAGGGTCCCGTTTTACCCTTTTGGGTATGGAACTCTAAAAATGACATCCAATATATTATTGTAGAGTCAAGTTCATAATAATATTAATATGTACATTCCCAAAGGTTAAAAAGTATCTGAGTAACATTATGCCCTCAATAAAGTGGGGTTCACATTTTTGACCACTTGGTCCATGCACATATTTACTAGAAATAGAAAAGAAAAAAGAAATAGAAGGTGAACTTGTAACTGTTTCGTGCCCTACTTATTAGAGGGCACGCCCAACAAATAAATCTATCGATAGCAAGAAGACGCCGCTATGTGCATCACTTACGCCAGTTACGCCTCGTCTAGGCCCCGCAAGTGCGAGCGAGGGACTAGACGCCCTACAATAGCGCAAGTGATAATTAGTAATCCTCAAGTCACAAGAATCCCTTGGATAAGACTGTTGTTGATCATATACTCTTATCACAGCCCTTATGAAGGCAGAGGCGATTTAGCGACCACACACGTGTCAATTGAATTTCAATCTTAGTCCTGTGAACTAAGGTGCAATTTAGATTGCACTTTCGTAAAAAGTGTCTTGTCTTGAAATGAATCACCAAATCCTAACTACTAATTTTGTACATTTTTTTTGTAAAGCTTATTAGATTGGTGGTGTTTTGTAAAAGGTTATTGTGTTTTTTTTCCTCCATTTCTAGGTATTCAAGCTGGCTTCGTCTTGCTGTGTCAACATGAATAACTACATGGTACTGAACATAGCTGATGGTGTCTACACATACACATTCAGCGCCTCCCGTCAACCCGACTGCGTGGCCTGCAGCAATACCACTAGGATCATGGATTTAGAGCCGGGTGCTACTTTACAGCACATTCTTACAAACCTCTGTGAAGATCCTAAGTATTTGATGAAAAGTCCAGGTTAGTAAGCACACACAACGAGATCGTACTAAACATACAGTTATAGCCAATTTAATAAACGTTAAAACGCAAGCGTCCATAAGCGTCGGTGTCTGCTTACTATCTCGCAGGCCGTAAGCTTGATTGTCACCATGATTTAAAAAAAAGTTTGTACAGTAGTATTTTTACATGTCACATACATGCATGAAGAGCTTAAAAACTGTTGCACTTATAGTCTGAGATCCCTCTACTCTATAGAACGACCTTCACCGAGCTGGTTAATGGATGAAAAGTATTTTATATTCAATTAAATATGTCAATAAATATATTGCAAATGGGTTGTCTAAAAAATTCAGTCGAGAATATGATTACTTAACAATAAAAAAATTTTTTTTTGTATGTTTCATCTATTTGGTTAATAGACTAATTCCATACCAATCGAAAGTATGAAGCCCATAGAATATGCAAACGTTAGTTGGACCATTTTTTTCCCGTCACAATTCTTGGGTACGCAGGTATAAACAGTACTAACTATACCCCGTTTTATTTTAAGACTAGATTTTTAACGGCCAGTTTCGCCCACGTTTCTTAATTCCTTGGGATATTCCTTTGCTTTTTGTTTCCTACTATTTGAGTCTAGTAAAACAATAAACTACAGACAATTCTTTTATTAACTATAACTTTTTTTTCTATTTAGGCATTACCACTATTATCAACGGCCGCAATAAAACGCTCTACATGTCATCAATCAAAAGCATAGAAGAGAGGACCAGAGACAACCTGAAAAAGAAGATAACCGATCTTGGATTATATAATGGCGCTGAAATCCTGGTGGCTGACATCACTACTCCAAACACAATCACTATAAAGTTGAAGGTTGCTGAAAGCATAGATGTTGAAATGGCATAATCTGTAATAAGTAAAAGTGCTTGTCTTTGCAATTTGAGTTTAATTAACCATAAATAAATGTATGTATATAAAATGTGTATAGATGGCGCAGGACCGGTCATTGTTGCATTCTGTGGGGGAGGCCTATGTCCCGCAGTGGACGCCCTTCGGCTGATATATTGTCAATTTCAAACTCAGTCGAAAATGTAGGATTATACAATCAGATCAACCATTAACAGCAGAGTAAAACATGTTATATCCAGATAGGCAAAAGCCTACTGCCATGTTTATAAAAATAAATCGATTGAAGAAAGAATTATTAAAATCGGTTTACGCCTTTGGCCTCTACAGAGTGGGGGTGCCACAAGACAGGACACGAAGGAATAAACAATATCGACTAATAAAGTGAAGTGATAAAGATAAACATTCCTTTGCGTCGCGCAGTCAGGTAAAAAAATATATATAATTCGAGAATAACAATTACACGGAAGAATAGGTATCTTCTGGGTGAGCTCGCTTCATCGTCGGCCTCATCTTTGCCCCCTGGCTAGATGCTGGCCAAGAGCAATCCCATTTTTAATAAAAAAAAAAAGAATAATACGAATATATTTCCTTAATATCAAGAATAACACTGGTTATGAAATAAATACATTACATATACATTACTTAGAAATAACCTTAATCAATATCTGGTCGATAGGCCGGTTAGCAACCAACTAATTTGGTGTGCCGGTTTCCGACCACTTGGATGAGTTTATGAACTAAAAGGATATTGACTCATTTTTCAGTGTTTCTCATTCAATAACTACCAAATAAAATGTCCGATCCTGTAGGGGGTGTAAAAATATTATTTAATTGAAAAAACCTAGAGCAATCGCATTTTTAATAAAAAAAGCCTCGTCCTTCAGGTGGTCGAAAACTAACTGAGGGCCTACTCAGAACTTCGAAAATAGAACTTCGTATCGTGCCGTCCCTTTCCGTCATATAGTGCATAACATGAAAATGAAAGGAACGGCACGACACGAAGTTCGGAGTAGGCCCTCTGTTGACGTAACCGGAAATAATAAGTCACAACCATGTCACAACACAAGATACAAGGCCTGTTTTAGATTTAAGTTAGTATTAATTTTATTTATATTCTTTTGGTTAAGTACTCGTGTATATGTTTTCTTTGTGCATAAAGTGATTTCCCACACAAAATAGAATGGTAATTTTTAAATGGACGCTTAAAAGACTGTTCAAGGTTCATTAAAAAAAGCTTAGAGAAATAGTTTGACATGGTTGGCTAAAACGTGTCACTGACTAGTTGCGTTGGATTTTATCTGTGGTCTGTCTGTAGTTTTTGACATTTCTGACGTGGTGTTTCTGTCGACGAAAATTGTATAGCAGGTAAAATTCCGGATAACCATAACTGTCCAACTTATTACAAGATACAGCCCCAAAACTTAATATTAAACAAACATGTTGGACAGTTTATTTGACGATGTGAAGCGCATGAACAAGCGACAGGTATGTTTTCATTTATTAATCCAGCGACATGTCGTGATCGGTGCGTCGGCTGTTATTCATGTGAATATTCATTGATTTTCAGTTTATCTACCAAGTTCTGAGCTTTGGTATGATAGTGTCTTCGGCGCTGATGATATGGAAAGGTCTTATGGTTGTAACTGGGAGCGAAAGTCCGATCGTGGTGGTCTTGTCGGGTAGTATGGAGCCAGCTTTTCATAGAGGAGATCTCTTGTTCCTCACCAACTACCCCGAAGAGCCGGTCCGTGTTGGAGAAATCGTCGTGTTCAAGGTTGAGGGCCGGGATATTCCTATTGTACATAGAGTGCTAAAACTCCATGAAAAGTAAGTGCAACCTTTTACAAACATTCATTGAATTGTTGACAACAACAATTAACTAATTAATGCATATAAATGCATCAAACATGAAAACAATTGCTTGGTTTGACCCTATATTTGTAACTAGATATTGTATTAGAAGTGTGTTGTGCTTGTTAACCTCTTCTCCGCTCAGTCATCTAGTTGTGACAGCCAATGGAATGTTTCACACGTCACGGTCATCATTACATGACCATCATGTACTAGATTGTCAGTCCCGTGGTATACAGAGTATGCCACTTTATTCATGGTGTAGCGGTCATGAGGTTAAACAATGTGTTTTAGTAATATAAATATGTTTCCAATTTTTCAGGGATAATGGCACTGTAAAATTTTTAACCAAAGGAGATAATAATAGTGTGGATGACCGAGGTCTTTATGCTCAGGGCCAATTATGGCTTACGAAAAAAGATGTGGTTGGTCGTGCCAGAGGATTTCTGCCTTACGTTGGAATGGTCACAATTTATATGAATGAATATCCTAAGTTTAAGGTGAGAGAAATAATATTGTTTAGTTAAAACATTAAAGGATTTAAAATTCCATATTAAGCATGACCAACTTGAGATGTCTATTGTCTAGCTAGCTAAGCTATGTGAGGGCCTACTGCAAACCAAAAATTAATTCCATTACTGTGTCTTCCTGTTTGTTACACTTAGAAATATGAGTGACATAGACACATTAATGATATTCATTCTTGTTTGATTACAGTGCAGTAGGTGTTTGTACTTGTGTAAGAAAGTAGAGAGTGCAAATTATTTAACTCTGAAGGGGTGTTGTATTTCTGGTTGTGAGTAAGGTCACCAGAGATCCTGTGTTGAGAGTGGGGAGACCAACATTTTTCTCTAGCTGTGAATACAAACAATCCTCATATCAAAAAAAAAAATTTGGTTTGTAGGGGGCTAAGCCAGCTTCCCAAGCATGGCAAATCTTAAACTAAAACCTATGTTCAGTGGAGTCAAGTGCCTCCCAAAATGCACTACTTATATGCAATTATGCACTGCCACATCATCACTGTACTCAGCTTATGAGAAGAATAATTCTATATTTTTTCTATTTCAGTTTGCTGTGTTGGCTTGTCTAGCCATCTATGTGCTGGTGCACAGAGAGTGACAACTTTATTTTGATCTGAGAGTCATGAACATAAGAGTTTGTAAAGAAGTAACATTGACACTGTGGTGTATTTAATTTTTACGAATAAATGAGGTTCTCTCTAGTGTTATCAACAATTCTTTTATTCCATTCACTAATGTTCTGTAGTTACAACACAGAGAATTCTTGCAACATTCCTGGTCCATATGGGTCGTGCCGGTCTCACTATCTGACTGATAATTCGTAAGAATTTTAATCGCCTAGATGTGTCTTCTCGCAAAAGATAATTTTGGTTCATGTTTTTTGTGTAAACGAAGAAGTATAACATCGTAAAAGGTATGTAAGTACTATTATTGTTTCGTATTAATACTTCGTGGCTTCTGAGCTGAAAATCCAATACAATCACTGTTTTGGGGTTAGCTCTTATCAAATTTAATGGGAGTTTATATTATTACTATCGCGATAAACGTACTTCAGGTATTTTTCATATTCTCAAAAGAACTTTGTTACAGTGTCTCAAGACGCGAGTCTTTGACCAGTGTGTGTTGCCAATGATGACAAAATGGGCACTGAAACGTAGTCTCTTACTATGGGCCTCATAAGAGGGCTTAAAGTCATCAGAAGAGCAATGGAGAGGGCTATGCTGGGAGTATCTCAGCGTGATCGCATCAGAAATGAGGCCATCCGCAGTAGAACCCAATTATCTGACATAGCCCTCTGAAACGCGGCATTGCACGTAGAACCGATGGCCGTTAGGGCGGAACGGTTCTCGAGTGGCGACCACTTACCGGAATGCGCAACGTAGGTAGGCCTCACACAAGATGGACTGATAACCTGGCGAAAGTCGCTGTAGTCCGCTGAATGCTATTTTCCCCGTTTTTCGGGGTCAGTCTTCAGTCTTTCGCGGGCAAAAGCTAGTATATTAATAAATTGAGATATTAAATTTTATTTGCTTACGCGTACCAATTGCACATAATTAGTTATTTTGTGAAGCAAATCGCTCAAAACCTGTCATTATGGACAAAAATGAGTTACGTGCCGTGATTAAGGCTGGGTTGCACCGACGTACGATCACAGACTAATCAACGTTAAATATGGCGCCGGCAGCTGTCATTCCATGGAAACTTGTCAAACTTTCCATACATTCAAATTTTAACGAACACTGCTTACGATTACAGGCGGTTTGGTGCAACCCAGCCTAAGTATCTCTGTCTGAAAAAAATGTCCACTAAGGAAATTCATTTGGATATTCAGCAGACTATAGATACTAATGCTATACCATATGCCACGGTTGCTTACTGGGTTGCCGAATTTAAGAGAGGTAGGCCCAACTGTGAAGATGACCCTCGCTCCGGCCGGCCTTCCACCTCGGTCGCTGATGACAATGTGGCGAGAATTGAAAAATTGGTATTGGAAGACAGAAGAATTAGCATCAAACAGTTAGCAGAGATCCTACACATCTCTTTTGGCAGCGTGCAATCAATATTGACGGACGTTTTGGGGTTTAAAAAAGTTTCAGTTGTCGCAAGATGGGTTCCGCGAATGTTAAATGAGGTAAACAAAGAACAGCGTGTGGAGGTTTCGAAGCGGAATCTGGAAATCATCGAAAGTGACCCGGCTGCATTTTATCGCCGATTTGTGACCATGGACGAAACATGGCTCCACCATTTTGATCCCGAAACAAAAAAACAAAGCATGACCTGGAAACGACCATCTTCGCCACCTTTAAAAAAAAATCGAGTTTTTCCGACGGCGGGCAAAGTTATGGCCTCTGTATTCTGGGATGCGGAAGGAATCCTATTCATTGACTACCTGCCGAAAGGAAAAACCATTACAGGTCCCTATTATAAAGAATTGATCCCGAAAGTGCGGCAGGCGATCATAGAAAAACGCCGGGGAAAGTGGTTTGCGGGCGTACTGTTTCACCACGACAACGCCCCAGCTCATCGCTCAGAATTGGCACTCACTGCTATCCGCCAAGCTGGCTTCACGCTGCTTGACCACCCGCCATATTCTCCGGACTTGGCTCCTAGCGATTTTCACCTATTCCCGAAATTAAAGGAGCACATCCGCGGAATTAAATTTCGAGATGATAACGCCGTAGTGGGTGCTGTAGAGGAGTTTTTCGAGTCCCAAGGAAAATCGTTTTTTTATGATGGAATAAAAAAAATTGAGAAACGATACTTAAAGTGAAGAACTACAAGGAGACTATGTAGAAAAATAAAAAGTAAGAAAACATTATTTTTTTGTTTTTCACCCTTATTCTAAGAACTTTTTTTCTCCCCCCCCTTCCCTCCCCCCCCCCCCCCTCCCCCCCTCCCCCCTCCCCCTTCCTCTTCCTCCCTCCTCCCCCCCCCACTCCCCCTTTCCCTTCCCCCCCCTTCTATTTCCCTTCCCCCCTCCCCCCTTTTCCCTTTCTCCTCTCTTCTTTTCCCCCTTCCCTTCCTTCTCCCCCCCTCCCTTCCCTCCTCTTTCCCCCCTTCCCCCCCCCCTCCCCCCCTC